>OY728123.1:896406342-901406342 GCA_963277665.1 Viscum album
CTTTCGTATCACTAGAACACTAGTCATAGTCCTCCCACCTAGTACCCAGGATTCCTATTTGTTCTCAAGTGGTTCAGAGTTCATGTCATATGTCATAATCATATACTCAAACCAAAAAAGATACTACACACCCCAAAACCACCATTTCTACACACAAACACCATTTGAAATAATACACACACTAAAAATATCCCAAAAAGAAATCCACATCACTTACACAACAAATTAAAATGACTATATAGCCAAAGAAATCACTTCCATCATCATACACACCATTAAAAAAAATTAAACAATTTCCACAATCATTTCCTGACATTAAGAACAAAAAACCTTTAAACAAATAAACCCAAACTATTTTTCACCCTTAATAATTATTTAATAAAACAACTCAAATTTTCACAAATAAATTTTAATGAGCAGAACACTACTTACCACACTAGACCGAACAAAACCCCCTTACATGACCATACCCACACAGGGCCATCGTCAGAACACAATATTAATCATGAATACAATTAAATAAACCACGGGTGTAGTTAAAACTAACATTACTATAATCAAACGAACTGTCAGAAAAATTTTCCGAACAATTTCAAAATATTCCGCATGACTTTAAATGCCAAAAAACTCAATCAAATGTTCATTTCTGATTAAACACAAGAATACACAACACCCAAACCCCAATTTCATCCATTTCATATCCTAAAAAATTAACTAACCAATTTTTTTAAAAAAATAATAATCATTTCAACATGGGTTTTCACAACAAAAACATACTTATATCATGAAACATCATACTAAACACATAAAACACACAAAACCTCAAGTAAAATCAAAATTTCCCCAAAATAACTAATAAAAAAAATAATCACACAACTTAAAAAAATATATTTAACAATTAAATAGAGTTGATATTTTAGTTGAAAGCGCACACATAATATGAACATGCTACCAAAAAATTCAACTACAAATAAAACCTCATAGAGGACCAACTTCGAACAAATCAAATTAATTAAATTATACACTAAATTAATTAAACATAAAAATTAATTAGTTATGTAATAATTAAACATGGAACCACCTACCACAGTGTAGACCAACATTACAACTTGGTGTGAAAAGATCCTTGCACATCAATTGCACTGCACACAACACAATTAATCCATAAAATAAAACAATCAGATCAAATACACCGTAAATGAACTAACGCCAAACTGAAACCCCAAAAAACCCTATTCATGGTGGGAAGAAATTAGTGGAGGGTGGAGAGTGTGGCAGAGGAGGTTGGGACATTGTTGAGGAGGTTCAGCCGTCAAAGGGAAGCACACCACGTTCTCAAACCGGAAGGGAGGGCTGCACGCGGTGGTCTGGTGCACTGGAGAAGGTTGGGATGGTGCCTATCGGGAGAGGGGGAAAAGGCAGAATAATATGAGTAAGGGTGTTTTTCATGACCAAGGAGAGCTGGGAGAAGGAGGGTAAACATGCCACCTTGGTGGTTATCGGGTGGTTCAGCTAAGAGAGAAGCGGCGTGAGGGAGGTGTGCGTGCGGGTGAGGAGGATGGAGAGGCAGCGCTGGACAGGAGCAAGCCGACGGGGCTCGAGGGGGAGGTGTGCTGGCTGGCTCGTTAGAGAAGGAGAGCATGAGGTTGGGGGTTTTCAGTGTAGGTATGGTTTGTAGAGGAGAGGGGGTCCATGCAGGGGAGAGGAGAGTAAAATATAGAGGGAGAAAAAAAGTGAGAATACAAAAAGTGAGAGAGAAAAATCGAGGGGGGAATAAAAAATAAAAAAAAGATAAATAATAAAATAGAAACGAAATATAAGAAAATAATAGAAGGTAAAAATAAATAAATAATAATAAAAAATTAAAAATTAAAGAAGATATAAATAAATAATGAATACAATTAAAATAATAATTAATGAAGACAAAAAGAAATAAAAAAAAGAAAATAAAAATAAAAATCAAATAACAAATAAAATTTCTAATTAATAGAATCAAATTTTAATACTAATAATAAAACTAAAAATATAAAACCAAAATAATAGAAAAAACCAAACCAGGAATGTTATTAATATTGAGGTTGAACAACGTGGATGATCATGTGCAAGGCTTCACGCCCATATAATTACACATAAAATAATTAAACATTCTCTAAATATGGTTGGGCACTACACATGGTAGCGCGCACATCCCCACACCCATCTATGAACACAAATTTCCTTTAAAACAAAACTGGTTCAACCTGCATATCACAAGTGAGACACAAAACAATTAAAATAAAATAAATCATTGGTGGGGGTGTGACAATTCTCGCCACCATGACACTAGCTACCCCCAGAAAGTCCCCAAAATACTTGGTCAACCCAAGATTCCAAGAAAGACAATGAAGATACCTAAAACAAAACCACAATCACCCAAATAACGAGCATTAAAAATTCTAATGACCTAAACCTTCAAAGATCTAAAAACCAGAGTCACCAAGAAAAATATAAAACAACAAGGAATTCACCTCCAAACATAACTACAACATTGAACTCCCCGACCATAACATAGGGATCAATTGGGCCACTCGAGATCTCCAAGAACACTCGTCAACAAACAAACTACCCAAGATAACCAATTACATTGTTCAGGGTCGGCTGAAGAAGAAGTTACGGGTTACCCCACCAAGGGGACATTCAAAACAATGTTTCCCCCAAGTTCGTCCTATGGAGGTCTCCCCACCATATTATGATTCTTGTCAAACATTGGTTCTCCAAACCAAAATGGATTACAAACCTAGACAACTTCTAACATTGGATTGACTGTCCAAGTTCCCTATGTTAAACAAAACCAACATAAGAAGACATTCTAGTGATACCCATAATGTGTCTCCCCACTATATTATAATTTGCTTAAAACCATGACACCTGCGCAGGAATTCCCAGTTTACGTTGAGCAATACGAACTGAAATCTTCATCATGAACTCACCAACATGGGTGGACCTACACAGAAGATTCCAATATTGGACAACACTCCACCATATGATATGGTTTTGATAGAAGAAACTCGTAACCTAATTGAAAACTGGATAGGAACACATCAATTCTAAATGACATGAGTATCTCTAAAATGAATAAAAATTTTATCCATAACCATCCACAAGAAGGATCATTGTGCACACTCACATGATTTACAAGTATAAGGATTATCTGAACCACTTTAAGGCCCACGAGGAACTGGCATAAATTAAGACCATATAATGGAGACAAGGGCATCATGCCCCTCACAAAAAAATTGAAGCTTTCAAAGACGATACCACAATAGGTAAATTTAGGTTTTCCCTATCCTGACATTGTGGACATAAGTCAAACCAATCTTATCCCACATCCGAAGAGTTCCGATTGCGTGTAAGCTTCACCCCGAGACCTATGGCTAGGGCCCTAATGTCTGAAGCAACTACCACCTCACAGTCATAAACTGACCATCTTTGAGTGGAACATAATCTACTAGAGAAGAAAACTATAGACTTCTCCTCATGTCCCAAGAGAACAATCAATCAACATACCAACTATGGATTACAGCAAAAGACTAAGAGTGCTCAACTGACCACATTAGAGATAGGCGATTGAGTGGTTAGTCAAACATGCGACACAAACCGATGGAAGGAGCACTCCCAGAATATGACCCTCTAGTTCACACTCATCATCGGATGAGGAACATGTACTTACCACAATTTTAACAAGACCAACAACTATTTTGAGTTTCAAACTAATAGTTCTACAAAACATCTGGGAACATGAAACTAACTCATGAGAAAGGTTAATAAACCTCATTCACCACCTAATGACCGGTCAAGCACCTATGATATCTACCATTTTCGCTCACCTTCACTTCCTTATGTAAAATTGTAGAATGAGGATAGTCTCGAGGATCGCTCAATACATCCCCATTCTCAAAAAAATGGTACAATCATCATTTACTGGTTTAGTCCTACTCCTTTAAACGTACTCGAGGCCACTAAAACATGCAGAACATTTAGAGTCCCTCAAAAACTGAAGACACTCCAAAAATTCCCAAATAACTCAACAATGATCAACCAAACTCAATGCCTACCAACAGCCAACACAACTAAGCAGAACCCAACTTCACCACTCCACTAAAAATATGGGTTGAGCCAAGAACTGAGAGTCTAGTTGGAAACCCATGTGACCTTTCTAGGCGGCACATCCCAAACAAGAAACCGAAAATATCCTTCCACAAATCCAAACACATCACACAAAAAACATCCACACCTCTGACCCAATTCTAGTAATTCCAATTTAAAACATCAATTCATTCTTAAATAAAAACACCCGCTTGAAAAAAAAACAAATCACAGTACAATAAAACCGAACAACTCTTTTGAACTCATCACATTCACTCCAGACACAAAACAATTTTTCCAATATCCAAAACAATTTAACTACAAAAAACCCATTTTAGAAGAAATGATACTTTTTATGAAACAAGAAGCATCCTTATAAATCACTCACTCACCACTGATATTCCATGATTCCTCACAAATATGCATTTGTATGCCACTCAGGTACCCATATGAATACTACTAGACAAGGAAAGGTTCTTTTGCTTTCAAAAATAAAACATTACCAATATTTTGAAAATTAATTTTTCCAAAACCATTTAAAAAATTCAATGCATATTTTCAAAATGCTTCCCATTTCCAAAATAAGCCACATAATTTTCAAATAACTCAATAAGTTATTTTATAAATTAACCTTCAACAAATCAAACACCATATTCCAGAAACAAGGTTCCCAAGAAATACACCCCAAGAATCATGTTGAACTCACACCATGAGAAAAATAAGAGCAACCCCACGGTCCTCTTTATTTTTAAAAACCCCTTTGCACAAACCCAAAATTGAACCAAGACATCACTAACACTAAAGCACCTGGATGGAGAACTAGTGGTCGTGCCACACCCAGCCACATGGTTTAGGAGACTATTCCCCAGGAAAGCACCAACAACTAGGAGTATACAACCATACTATCAGGAATCACATGGGTAGCTACTTCATGTAAGGCAACTATTAGTAATGGTTTACTCCTATTTCCATCCCCCATCAACAAAGACCAATGAAAAAACATAAATCATGGAATAACCCTATTTACTTGAGGATTGAAACGAGTAAGAGTTCACGATGCTCTTCCCACAACTACCACTTGAGTACGGACAACCCTATTGCTGATCTACCTGACACCCCAGATAACTAGAACAAACTTCCTCTGATACCATTTTGTCATGAACCAAGCTGGGTCGCTATATAAACCAGTTCCCAACCCGGTCTGTGACATGGCTTGAAGGGCGTTTCTGATCCCCATGGGCTGGAAAAGTGCCCGTGTATCAAAAATTTATCGTGGGGTAATGATATACTTGAATTGATAAATATAGTAAAAACAGCAAGATAAATAAATTAAAACTAAAATCCGACAGCCAAACATTCCCTTAAACCAAGTTCAGATTTAATGTTTACAACATAAACTAAAAACCTGAAAATGGACTACAACAAAGGAAAACCAAAAATCCAACTCAAACCTTGATGCGACATGAGGAGTCAGGTCCTCAAACCACCACCACCAACCTGCATGAGAAAACTAATACAACTCATACCATCATCTCCATTCCTGATGCTTCAACCTGGAATTCAAATGAAACATGATCTACATACACCCAAAGGTGTATGTAGGGTGTGAGCCAAGATCCCAGCAGGATTTCACCAAGAAATGGTACCACACATATTTATTAAATGAAAAATACAGTTATATGTTTAACAAAAGAAAATAAATAAATTCTTGAATAGTTCTAGTGAAAACAGTTTTTAATTAAAATAGTTTGAATGAAAACAACATTAAAGGAAACAACTCAAATTAAAGCACACACACACACACAAATTCTTTCATGGTAACCCTAATGTCACACTGTGTGCCAACGGTGAGTTAAAAATCAAGTAGTAGCACAATACAAGGGAGAGGCCCCAAAGATAGTAGTGACAAGTTGGACCCTAGAACATCGTGCCTCGGTGATCAATGGTATAGAAACACATCAACATATGTTCTCGTGCATGAGCCACTAGTAGGGTAACACATACTTAACCTATTGGTTTCCTAACATCATCCAAAAGTATAATTATTGATGTAGTCATTAATCTAGTTAAGTGAAACCAAGAAGATGCCACATTCGTATCACTTACACACTAGTCCTCGTCCCCCCACCTAGTACACAGGCTCCCATTTGTGATCAACTGGTCCAGAGTTCATGTCATAAGACATGATTATATACTCAAACCAAAAAAGACAGGACACACAACAAAACCACCATTTGTACACCCAAACACCATTTGAAATAATACATACACTAAAAATATCCCAAAACCAAATCCACATCTTTTATATAACCAATTAAAATAACTGCACAGTCAAAGAAATCAATTTCATCCTCAGACACACCATTAAAATAATTTATTGATCAATTTTCACATATGTCACTTGACTTTAATCCCCAAAAGCTTTTACACAATTTAACCAAAACAAATTTTCCTGCTTAATAATTATTTAATAAATCAACACAAATTTTCACATATAATTTTTTTCAGCAGAACACTGCTTCACACACTAGACCGACCCAACCCCCCTTACATGACAATACCCACACAACGCCACCTCTGGAACACAATTTGCATCACACACACAATTAAATAACCCACCCACAGAGTTAAAAATACCATTACTATAATCAAATGAACTACCAGAATAATTTTCCAAACAATTTTAAAATATTTTGCACAAATTTAAACACCAAAAAACTCATTAAAATTTTCATTTCTGACTAAAAGCAAGAGCACACAACACCAAAACACCAATTGAACCCTTTCCATGTCCTAAAAAAATTAAATACCCATTTTTAAAAAAAATAATAAGTAGTTCAACATCAGTTTTAACAACAAAAACATAATTATATCATGTGACACCCTACTAAACACATCAAAACACACTAAAACACAAGTAAAATAAAATTCTCCCCAAACTAACTAATTAATAAGAAAATCACACAACATAAAAAAAGATCACTATTAATTAACAAGAGATGATATTTCATCAGAAAGTGCACATATATATATAAACATGCTAACAAAAAAATCACCTACAAATCATACTTCATGAAATATCAACATCGAACAACACAAATTAATTAAATAATATACTATATTAATTAAACATGAATATTAATTATGAAAATAATAATTAAACTTGGAACCACCAACCATATCATAGACCGACTACACAACTCAGAGCGCAAAGATCCTCATACTTCAATTTCCCTGCAACCAACAAAATTTATCCCTAAAATCAATGAATCAAATCAAATAAATCATAAACGAACTATCACAAAATCAAAACCATGAAAAAAACCTATTAATGGTGGGAATAAATTACTGGAGGGATGCTCATGCGATGGGGGATGTCGGGATGTCCGTGAGGAGGTCCGGTCGTCGAAGGGGGGAACGTGGAGATCTCGAACCAGAAGGGAGGGCTGTGCGGGGTGGTATGCTGTTCCAAAGGAGGTCAGAACGGCATTAGTTTGGAGAGGGGGTAGAGGCGGAATAACAGGAGGAAGGGGGTTTGGCGCGATAAAGGAGTGCTTGGAGAAGGAGGAGAAATGCACTGCAGTTGTGCTCATAGGGTGGTTCGGGTGAGAGAGAGGCGACATGAGGTAGGTGCGCACGCTGGTGAGGAGGTTGGAGAGGCAGTGAAGGTAGAGGGATATCATCAATAAGGAGTCATTTAACCATTTAATATACCAATTATGAAATTTCAAAACATTATTGTTGAATTTTTTTACTAGAATACCAAATATTTATATTTGTACTTATGCAATATGAGTTAATATTGATCGCTTTACACAACCATAACATTTACCAATAATAATAGAAGATTTTACTCCCTATATGCCTAAAAAAATCTATATTATTGATTTTTTAAGACCTCATTGTATACCTATTTCAATTTTTCGGACCATGATTCCAAATTGACATTTAAAATATTGAAGAATATTCATAAGGGTTTTCATATAGTGATTCATTTGGTTACCACCTACCATCATCATGATGATGGAAAATATGATTGATCTATTCCAACATTAGAAGACACATTATGTTCATGATCACATGAAATTAATGGTATGCATCATCACTATTTAACTTTGGTAGATATTCCCTGTAACAACAGTGTCCCTTCATGTATTAAAATGGGGACATATAAAACATTACATGTCAATAGAAGATGTATTCCAACATGATGGAATAATGTTGGTGAAAATAAAATTTTGTGCCCCACAATTGTGGAGGATAAAATAATAATGGAAAAAAAAATATTAAGTCATATATTAAACCAGCTAAAAAGAAAAAATATTTCTGCTAATACCTAGAGGAATGATTGGAAATTTCATGTGAGATATAACATTTTCACAAAATTATAGCACATTAAGTGTGTCATATGTTTTGATAATAATTGAAAAATATTCCACTTATACATTAGACATTTTCAAATTATTGAATTAATTGGTGCTAGGGTTTACTTATTATAAATTATATGAAGCCTCTATAAATTACTTGATATTTTCTATATATCATTGTCAAGGTTGAAAATTCCATATACAATTCATGTACTCACTAATGAAGAAATAGAGTTAGATCCAAATATATCATATGGTGATGTCCCATTCAGATTCATGATAGTAGAGATAAAGTGTTGAGGAATTAGATGAATCAACTTGGAATAGTGCTTGTGTGTAATCATAAAATGATAGAAGCAATGTGGGAACTAGAGGTTTTTACAAAGAAGAACCCAAATCATTTTTTTGAAAGTAATATCCTCGAAAATTTTTTGAGTGAAATTTTAAATGTGGGATATATATCACTAGAGTGCATGATTTATATTAGGTTAACAATGTACTTTAATAAAACTATAACACAATTAAAATTTTAATATCTCGTAGAACATGAATTATAAATAGATATGATGATTTTTTTACCATACTTGGTAAAAACATATTAGAATAAGTTTTGGGAAATATTCCTATAGAAATATCATTTTATTAGTAACTGAAAATGTTTCATTTAACTATTCCACCTTTTATTTATAATAATATATTATAATTGGTATAACTAAAAATTTACTAATGATCATTTCAATAGAAATGAAGATATAATCATTTAGAGAAAAAAAGGGATAATTTTTTAAAATCATTTTTATTAAGGAATACTTAGTTCTAATATTAATTTTTTGAACTAATAATTAATAATTAATGATTTAAATGAAATTGATAGATTATATATATAAATATATTAATTTCAATGCATATAATTATTATTACTAGTCGTATTGTAGACATAAAATCACCTTATGGTTGGAAGATACATAAATATTTTTGTTTGGACAAAGGGAAAGTATAAGAGAATAGAAAAAGGGAAGGAGAGAAGGAGGAAAGATCATCTTATGATTGAACATTGCATTTCATAAAGAACCCTTTTCAACATAATTATTGTGATTTCATATAAATTAATTTCTTCAACTATTTTGATTTATTTAGGAAAAATGTATTTTATATTTCTAATATGACTAAAAATATTAATTAATAAGGATGACATAATTTTTTCTCATAATTACTAGTAAAAACTATTAAAAATAATTTCAACAATTAATGTTAAAATAAGGTTTTTTAACATTATATCCGCTTATGATAAAATTAATCTTCCACACATATAGAATAATTATTTAATAAATTTAAAATCATTTTTAAAATTATTGTATAAAATTATATATTATGATTTTGGTTATTTTAATATTAATAAATAAATAACCTTGAAAAAACTTTTAACCCTAGTTAAAACTAAAATGTTAAAAGTGACTAACCTTAGAGGTAGTTGAAGTAAAAGGGTTAAAAAATGTTTCCCCTTTATTATTGTAGTTTTAGATTGAATATATATTCTTTTAAATCAGTTGCATATTAATTTTAGAGGGACACGAGTTTGATATTATTTTCCCAATATTGATTAGTGTTGGGTATTAATTAAAATCACACTCCTCACTTATAAGAGGGGACCTCCTTACCTCACATATTTCAACATAAAAAGACATTAATCACAACCAAAACATTTAAAATCACTCCCAAATATCCTAATAAACATTATATATATATTTCATCCCAAAAACCCATCCTCAGGGTCATTTATTCGATATCCAATGGAGGTTCTACTAAGAAATTCAAAATTTCTTAATATGATATTTATTTTATTACATCTAATTTTACCTATAAAATTATGTATCCAAAATTAAAATATAATAACACAATTATATACCATATAATGAAATATTATTGTAACACCCCAAGATTCTATGGTACGCTTCTCTTTGAATAATGCAATAGCGTGTGTTGTACGCAACATCGAGTTCTAACACACACCACAACCGATCAAACTAGTAGTTATGAATAGTAATACCTACTTTTTAAAATTTTAGAAATTTTATCTCTCAAAATGGACTTCATTTTTTGATTCAGAGTATCGAGTTTAGCCTAAGGTGAGGTTTTGGTACTTTTTGGATAACTTTAATATTTTGATGAATAGTTAAAATTACTAAATATTAATTAAAAACAGCTTTTTTAATCAAAATAATTAATAGTGATAAATTATGAATTTGAGTGGTTTTAAAGTATATTTAGAATATATATTTACCATTTAATAAAATTTTGGTCATTGGACATAATTTTACAATTAAACCGAACAAAACAAGTATCAATCTTTTGATAATTATTATATCTTAAAAACACGCTTTTTGTTTTGACATCTGGAATTAATTTTAAATTAATTTCTACCACTTATGTGTTTTGAATTTGAAAAATGGATTCCATATTAGGAATCAGGATGTTTAAATTGTGTAAATAGGTAACTTTTATTTTTAGTCATTTTGAATAATTACTTCGGTAAATATTTTATTTACCATGGTTAAAGGGTAAAACCGGTAATTAAGGGTTAAAATAAAATATTATAATAATACAAAATTACCATAAAACATATTATAACCTTATTGGATGATACATTTCCGACCATGGGCATCTTTGGGTTGATTTTGGGACCCCATGGTGCCAGTTGTAAGTGATAGGGACAGTTTATTTTAATTAAGTTAAAATGAATATAAAAATGACACAAGCATATATCTTTTAGAAAAACAATTTTCACATAGGGTTATATATGTTGGATTTATGACTATAAATATTAATTAGAAATCTAAAACTACTTCCTACATAATGGTTGTTTATTTATAATTTTTAGACAGTAAATAATTTAATTTATTTATGACACAATGGTGATGCAGTAATTACCAAAATAGTGAATAATTAAAATGATTGATATTGTAGATACCCAAATAAATATAATTTGAGACTTTTTATGTATTAAACTAATTTTATAGGTTAATATGACATGTTAGGAATGACTTAATTAACTTTTTTCAAAGAAATCATTCTGTTATAATTTTTACAAAAATCAATTATTGAATAGTGTCAAAATGGACATAAAAGAGTTTTTAAAACAAATATTATATTATTAATTGATATTAAATTATTAAAAATCCATGGTTCGGCCAAGAGACTTATATCATGATATATGGATCATTAATGGATCACTTGGGGGTCTCCTGGATGTATATAGTAAGTTTATTAACCATATAATATAAAAATACAAAGAGACATTGTAAAAGTGAAACTAATTAACTAAGAGTTAATACTTAATGATAATGTTAATATAGTAACTCAAACCATTATAAATTCTATTGGTTGAGTGGTTTTCAACCCACCCCCACCTTAACCTTTAAATAATACAATTTGGAACCATTAGAAACTGAATATTAATTTATTATAAAATAATATTTCTAGCTTTTCCAAAGGTGCCCCTCGCCCCTCTTATAAAAGGGCACTCCCCCTTCTCATACATTCACACCATCAAAGCCTTTAGGCTCAGCCAAACTCGGCCCAAATACTCTCTCAACTTCCCTCAATTCATCCTAGAGGCCTTACTTTAGTCATAAATCCAACCTAAGATCCCTTTTGATAAAATCAAAAGGAAGAACCCGAAGAAGAGGTAATGATTTCACCACCCTTTTCCAAGTTCCTTTCTTCTTCCACTTCCTCCTTATTTGTTATTACCATTATAAAATAATAACTCCATTATCTTATATATACTGTGATTTTATTATAAATATGGTACAACCATATTCAGTATTCTATCCATCCTGTGAATAACATGTCACCATACGTGCGTACGTACGGCTTACCATCTCCACGTCGTGGTGTAATTGTTATTCAATAAATTATTATTTGGATGGGTATAATAATTATGTGTAACTCATGTAGATAATAAATATAACATGATAATGATTCTGTATATATTATATAACATCCAATTATATATTATTTTAATATCAAAATAATGATTTTGTTGCTCGTGCGTACGTACGGACTACCGTCTCCACGAACACGATAAGATTCATGCTCCCTCGTATCCATTCAAGTATAATTCTCATTTGATGATTAATAATAGTATCTAAGGACTTGATATCATTCTGTATAGGATTAAGATACAACCTATCCATGACAAACACAGCTTATGTAACAAAACATATAAAAGAAAACCACTAAGTTAACACCTGAAACAACGGTAATACTAAGATATTATTAACAAATCAATGTTAAAAGACCATATATGATATCATATTAATGTATATGATTCTTGTATAATTTAATAACAATTATTTAAACATTATACAGGAGGTTAACCTACCCCAACCATGGAAAAGTACAATTTAAGGGTTATTTCACATTCTCTTCATTTTCCAAGGTTGTTTATACGTAATAATCTACTGGGATTTCTTTATCATCCACATCCATGTTTCTTAAGAATGTATTTCCAAAATTTTTACTATTTACAAGAATATGGGTTAAATAAATTTATACCCTTGTTTGAATTTTTATAAGAGGTTTATAAAGAAATTATTCCGTCATTTTCCAAACAAGGTTCTTTTTAACCTTTTCGGCAGAATTAAGTTAAGAATTTGTTTTTCAATTATACGGCTGGTGCGGCTATTTTCTACCGTTATAAAATATTCTAATGTTCCCTTACAAGCTAATAAGAATATTTTCAAAGAAAATTTTTTCTTTTATAAATATATGATTTCAAAATAGAAAGAGATATTTCTCTAAAAAGAGTTTGATTTCATCTATGTCAACATCCTTTGATAGATTTTACGCTTATTTGAAGTTGATTTATTATGATACAAAACTTCTATATTGTATTGAAGGTTTTGTGATATGTTTTACTATGGATGTGTTATTTTTATACAATTCATGGTTTGTGGATGAATTATTTGAATTTCATATGCAAGTTTTAATAAGAATGTTTATGTTATGTTTAAACCTTTTCATATGGGAATTCATTGGACATAATATGTGACGGGTGGATCCCACTATAGCTCCTCGATGCATCTCTAGGTATCATGAGACAAACTAGTGTCTTGGCACAAGGCCTTGGTAAAATCTTATTTGTAGTCTTGGCACGAGGCCTTGGCTATGAGGTTATGATAGTCTGGAATTATGCATTCCATCATTATGAAAGTGGTTATTGATATTGTATGTGATTATTAAATTAGTATATTATCTATGTGAATAAATAAATGGCATTATTTCATTTTTTCCATACTATGTTGAAGTTCAAGTTTAAAAGGCTTTTGTTTTATTTATACATTTCCTTAAATGTTTATTCTTATTTATGAAAGTTTCCGCTATATTGTTATCCTTACTGGGTATTTGAGCTCACCCCTTTCAAGGTTTAATTTTTCCCAGGATGTGAAGAAGTAATTTATGAATGACCTGCAGGGATAGTATGTGGGGATATGAGTGTGGACTATGAAGAAAAGATGTTTTTTTAGTTTTCATTTTTATGATGTAATGTAAGACGTATGAATATATCTAGTGTTTCCAAGGCTACTAAACTTATCGGTCTTTCGAGATTTGATCTTTCTTGTGATCATGACAATGTTATGTAATAATGCACGGACTCTGGGTAACTGGGGCCAGGGCGTTACAATTGGTATCAGAGGAAGTTTAGTACAAACCTTGGAAGATAGATTTAGATAATCTCTAATTAGAGCACATAGACCTAAGATGGACTTTGAGGATTAGTATAGAAGAACTTCCTAGAATTTTGGTATTGTAGAGATTTTGTGAGTTTTCCATGAAATACATCCCTGTCTGAATACGAGCAGGTAGAGGTGGCTCTGGCATAGATGTACCTAGGGGTAAAACCCAAAAACACCGCTTTGAGCTAGACTCGAACGGGAACTGGTGCACGACAACGGGCCTTGCTGCACTCTTGGATACGAAAATCCTATGGGATAGGCTTAGGATAACTCTCATTTTCTTTGAAAATCATTATGAAGGGATTATGAGAATATGCTTCCTCAAAGAAAACATTTTTATGATTATGGATTATATCCATAAATAGTTCAATTTATGTTAAGTGTTATATAAGTATGTAATTATGTATTTTGATTCATAAACTGATCTAGTTTATGCCATTGTTTAGAAAGGGTTCCTAGTGGAAGAAATGGAAACCGTATCAATGCACGCAATCCGTGTAGGGATTTCCCTCCAGCTCAAGATAATTATAGTGGAGCTGGTGATGCAACTGGTGCCAATCTTCCAATCACCATACTGGGAAAACTCACTCAGGTTATAAATAATAACCTTACCCGTATGGAGCACCCTGATCTGCAACGTGGAGGATAAATGTTAGATAGATTCATGAGGCAACAACCACCAATGTTCTATGGGAGTATAAATCCCTTAGTAGCTGAGCAATGGATAAATTCCCTTGAGAAAATATTTCAGGCTTTGGGGAGTAGTGAAAGGGAAAAAGTTATCATGGCAGTTTATCGCCTCACTGGAGATGCTGATAAATGGTGTTCATTGATTCAAAACATGAAGGAAGATGATGAAGTATCAAATATGGAAGGGAGGGAGTTAAAAGATCTGTTTTTAGAAAAATATTTTCCTCGTGACCATCGAGCTGATATGGAAAGACAATTTCTGAGTCTGAGACAAAAGGAGGATGAGAATTTCGCAAAGTATAAGGCTAACATTACAAGGTAAGAAAGGTATGCTGGAGATTATATATGTAACCCAAGAAGTAAGATTTATCGTTCTGTTGATGGGTTAAAACCATTTCTCCATCGAGCACTAGTCGCACAATCCTTCTCGTCGTATGAAGACATTGTCTCATGTGCTATCAAGACTGAAAAGGAATTCTCTAAGTCTTATGACTTTAAAGAAAAGAAATAGAAGAAGATATATGCTGATCAATCTGGTAATGGAAATAAGGGGATGATGGGAAAGGTTGAATATCCATCCTGTGGTAAATGTGGGAAGAAACACCCTGGTACTTGCTTGAAGGGAATGGGTGTCTGTTACAAGTGTGGTGAAAAAGGCCACCAAACTCGTGATTTCAAATGGAAAAAGGAAGCTACCAATGTTCAGCATTAAAATTGCAGGGAGTTGGGACATTATGAAAATGAATGTCCTAATCTTCAGGGGAACATACCTCAGAAAAGGCCAAGGGATCAAGGCCAAGCTTTTGCTATCACTACTGCTGAGGTAGAAGCTCCAAAAGACATGGTGGCAGATAATTTAATGGTTTCCTCAAGTTTAGAAAATGAATTATTTGATTCTGGATCATCGCATTGTTTCATATCTTTCCAGTTTGCTAAGAAAATTAGATATTTACAATTTGATTTAACAAGGAAGTTGTCAGTTAAAAATCCTAAGGGAACTATCATTGCAACAATGTTTTGTGAATCTATCCCCATTAGAGCACATAGATGTTCTTTATCTACTGATATCATCGTCATACCTATGATTGAGTTTGATATAATCCTCGGTATGGATTGGCTTTCAGACTATGATGTGAAGATTTATTGTAAGAAGAAGTAGGTTACGATTTTTGATGATGATGATAAGGAACACCTTATCTTTAGAGCAGAATCGTCACCACCTAATTCTTATCTAGATCCACCCCCAATAGCTCAACTAAATTCAATTATTGGGGAGGAAGAGTATGAAATGATAGTGGATGAGGAAAGGAATGTTCAAATATAGGATGTACCTATTCTGAACGAATATGTAGATGTGTTTCCAGAAGATTTACCTGGACATCCTCCAGAATGAGAAGATGAGTTTTCCATTGATTTAATTCCTGGATCAAGGCCTATATCGAAGACCCCTTATATAATGGGCACTGCAGAATTAGTTGAACTAAAGAAACAACTAGAGGAATTGAGTAATAAGGGATTTATTAGCCCTAGTGTTTCTCCATGGGGATCCTCTGTTATTTTTGTTAAAAAGAAAGATGGATCTATGAGGTTATGTATCGACTACATGGAGATCAATGCTATAACAATAAAGAACAATTATTCCCTACCTCGCATTGATGATTTATTTGACCAACTGCATGGAGCTCAATACTTTTCAAAGATTGACCTTAAATCTGGATACCATCAGTTGTGTGTGAAGAAGGAAGACATTCTGAATACAACATTTCGAACCAGGTACAGGAATTACGAGTTTACAGTAATGCCTTTTGGATTGACTAATGCACCTTCTGTATTCATGGATCTGATGAATAGAGTTTTCAAATAATATCTTGATGAATTTTTGGTGTTATTTATTGATGATATCTTTGTATACTCCAAAAGTTATGAAGATCATAAAAATCACTTGCGCGTTATCCTGAAGACTCTAAGAAGACAGGAATTATATGGGAAGTTTAGCAAGTGTGAATTCTGGCTCCATGAGATTTCTTTTCTTGGCCATATTGTGTCTAAATATGGAATCTCTTTTGATCCTTCTAAGATGAAGGCAATCCAAGAATGGCCAGAACCTACGAGTATAACTGAGGTACGCATTTTTATTGGTTTGTAAGGTTATTATCGACGTTTCGTCCAGAATTTTTCCTGATTGGCAAACCCGTTAACGAATCTCATACGTAAAGGGGTTAATTTTTTTTTACAAAAGAGTGTGAATAATGTTTTGAATAACTGAAGAGAATATTAGTCAATGCTCCTATATTGACTCTACCATCGGGGAATGATGGGTTCGTTATTTATAGTGATGCATCGAAGAAATGACATAGTTGTGTCCTTATGCAGAATGATAGGGTTATTGCCTATGCATCACGACAGTTGAAAATTCATGAGAAAAACTATCCTACTCATGATCTCGAGTTATCAGTTGTGATCTTTTCTTTGAAGATATAGAAGAACTACCTCTATGGTGAAAAATTTTATATTTATACTGATCACAAGAGTTTGAAGTATATTTTCTCACAAAAAGAACTCAACATGAGGCAAAGGAGATGGCTTGAATTACTCAAGGATTATGATTCCATGATACACTACCACCCGGGGAAGGAAAAAAAGGTGGCAGATGCTTTGAGCAGAAAATACCATGGTGTTTTGAACAATATGAGAATTGAAAGGGATCCAGTTTCCATTGATCAAGTGAAGATGGACGTGGGAATAACCAGGGAAGGTGAAACATCATTGTCTTTTCAAATGGTTTCCAAACAATCTTTACTAGAAAGAATTAAGAGTTCTCAGACCGATGATGAAGAATTTCAAAATAAGATTAAATCTGTGAATGATGGGAGATTGAGAGACTTTGTGTATGAAGATGGAATTTTGAAATTCGGGAAGAGACTTTGTGTTCCCGATATAGCTGATCTAAAAAGGGAATTGGTGGATGATTATCATAGTTCCAATTTCTCTATACACCCTGGGACCACCAAAATGTATAGAGATTTGAAGGAACATTTTTGGTGGGACAACATGAAGAGGGAGATTGCTGATTTCATGTCAAGAGGTATTGTCTGTCAACATGTGAAAGCTGGAAGGCAACAGCCTGGAGGAGACATGAAACCTCTTCCCATACCGGAGTGGAAATGGTACAATATTACGATGGACTTTGTCATGGGGCTACCAAAGACTCCTAGAAGGAACGATGCAATATGGGTCATTATTGATCATCTTACCATGTCATCACATTTTCTTGCTATAAGAGAAGATATACCACTGGAACGTCTAGAAAGACTATATATTGATGAAGTTGTGAGACTTCATGGAGTACCTCTATCGATTGTATCTGATCGTGATCCCCGTATTACATCAAGATTCTGGAAAAGTCTTCAGAAAGCCTTGGATACTGAAATTCATTTGAGCATTGCCTACCACCATCAAACAGAAGGGAAATTAGAACGAAATATTAAAACCTTATAAGACATGTTGAGATCCTACTCACTTGACTTTCAGGGTATGTGGGATCAATATTTACCTCTAGTAGAATTTTCCTATAACAATATCTTCCATTCGAGTATTCAGATGGAACCATATGAAGCGTAATATGGAAAGAGATGTTGTACACCAACCTGTTGGGATGAAGTTGGTGAAAGAAAACTTGTAGGCCCATAACTGGTGGAGTAAACGATGGAAAAGGTGAAGGTAATCCAAATTCACATCAAATCAGCTCAAAGTAGGTAGAAGAGCTATGTTGATAATCGAAGGAAAGATTTGGAATTTCAAGTCAGTGATCATGTTTTCCTGAAGGTATCTCCATGGAAGGGAGTTATACATTTTGGTAAGAAAGGTAAATTGAATTCAAGGTACATCGGACCTTCCGAAATTCTAGAATGAATTGGGGATGTAGCTTACCGATTGGCAATGCCTCCAAGTCTGTCCAAAGTTCATGATGTGTTCAAGGTATCTCTATTGAGGAAATACATGCCTGACCCAACGCATGTACTAACCTATGAGGAATTGGAACTGGAACCTGATCTGTCTTATTGCGAAGATCCCGTCATGATTATTTATACGAGAGAACAAGTTCTGAGAAATCGGACTACGCGTCTGGTAAATGTTTTGTGGAGAAACCATAAGATGGAAGAGGCAACATGGGAACCCGAGGAACTTATGATGAAGAACTACCCGATCCTTTTCATGCGGTAGTATTATAGAAATTTAGAGGGCGAAATTATTTGAAGGAGGGTAGAATGTAACACCCCAAGCTTCTACGATACGCTTCTCTTTGAATAATTCAATAGCGTGTGTTGTACGCAACATCGAGTTCTAACACACACCACAACCAATCAAACTAGCCGTTATGAATAGTAATACCTACTTTTTAAAATTCTAGAAATTTTATCTCTCAAAATGGACTTCATTTTTGGATTCGGAGTATCGAATTTAGCCTAAGGTGAAATTTTGGTACTTTTTGGATAACATTAATATTTTGATGAATAGTGAAAATTACTAAATTTTAATTAAAAACAACTTTTTTAATCAAAATAATTAATAGTGATGAATTATGAATTTCAGTGGATTTAATGTCTATTTAGAATATATTTTTACCATTTAATACAATTTTTGTCATTGGACATAATTTCTCAATTAAACCGAACATAAACAAGTATCAATCTTTTGATAGTTATTATATCTTAAAAACACGCTTTTTGGTTTGACCGCAGGAATTAATTTTATATTAATTTCTACCACTTATGTGTTTTGAATTTGGAAAAATGGATTCCATATTTGGAATCAGGATGTTCAAATTGTGTAAATAGGAAACTTTTATTTTTAGACATTTTGAATAATTACTTCGGTAAATATTTTATTTACCATGGTTAAAGGGTAAATCCGGTAAATAAGCGTTAAAAAATAATATTATAATAATGAAAAATTACCCTAAAACATTTCCTTACCTTATGGGTTGATACATTTCCGACCATGGGCATATTTGTATCGATTTTGGGACCCCATGGTGCCACTTGTAAGTGATAGGGACACTTTATTTTAACTACGTTAAATTTAATACAAAAATGACACAAGCATATATCTTTTAGAAAAACAATTTTTACATAGGGTTATATATGTTTGATTTTCGACTATAAATATTCATTAAAAATCTAAACATATTTCCTACATAAGGGTATTTTATTTATAATTTTTATACATTAAATAATGTAATTTATTTATGACACAATGATGATGCAGTAATTACCATAATAGTGAAAAATTAAAATGATTGATATTGTAGAGACCCAAATAAATATAATTTCAGACTTTTTATGAATTAAACTAATTTTAAAGGTTTATATTACTTGCTAGGAATGATTTAATTAACGTTTTTAGAAGTAATCATTTTGTTATGATTTTTACAAAAATCAATTATTGAATAGTGTCAAAATTGACATAAAAGTGTTTATAAAAAAAATATTATATTATTAATTGATATTAAATTCATAAAAATCTATGGTTCGGCCAAGAGACTTATATCATGATAGGTGTATCATTAATGTACCACTTGGGGGTCTCTTATATGTATATAGTAAGTTTATTAACCATAAAATATAAAAATACAAAGAGACATTGTAAAAGTGAAACTAATTAACTAAGAGTTAATACGTAATGATAATGTTAATATAGTAAACCCAACCTGTCTAAATTATATTGTATAAGTGGTTTTAGACCCACCCCCACCTTAAACTTTAAATAATAAACTTTTGAGCAATTAGAAACCGAATATGAATTTATTATAAAATAATATTTCTAGCTTTTCTAAAGGTGCCTGTCACCCCTATTATAAAAGGGAACTACCCCTTCTCATTAATTCACACCTTAAAAGCCTTTTGGCTCAGAAAACCTCTGCCCAAATACTCTCTCAACTTCCCTAAATTCATCCTAGAGGCCTTACTTTAGTCATAAAGCCATCTTAGGAGCCCTTTTGATCAAATCAAAAGGAAGAACCCGAAGAAGAGGTAATGATTTCACCACCCTTTTCCAAGTCCTTTCTTCTTCCACTTCTTCCTTCTTTGTTATTACCATTATAAAATAATAACTCCAGTATCTTATATATACTGTGATGTTATTATAAATATGGTACAACCATATTATGTATTCTATCCATCCATTGAATAACATGTCACCATACGTGTGTACGTACGACTTATCGTCTCCACGTCGTGGTGTAATTGATATTCAATAAATTATTATTTTGATGGTATAATAATGATGTGTAACTCATGTAAATAATAAATATAACATGATAATTATTATGTATATATGATATACCATCCAATTATATATTATTTTAATATCAAAAAAATTATATTGTCGCTCGTGCGTACGTACAGACTACCGTCTCCACGAACGCGATGAGATTCATTCTCCATCGTATCCATTCAAGTATAATTCTCATTTAATGATTAATAATAGTATATAAGGACTTGATATAATTCTGGATATGATTATGATACAACCTGTCCATGAAAAAAGTAGCTTACATAACAAAAAATATAAAAGAAAACGGGTAAGTTAACACCCGAAACAACGATAATACTAAGATATTATTAACAAGTCAATGTTAAAAGATCATATATGATATCATATTAATGTATATGATTATTGTATAATTTAATAACAATTATTTCACCATTATACAGGAGGTAAACCTAACCCAACCAATTAAAAGTACAAGGTAATGGTTATTTCACAATCTCTTCATTATTCGAGGTTGTTTATACGTAATAATCTATTGGGATTTCTTTATCATCCACATCCATGTTTCTTAAGAATGTATTTCAAACATTTTTACTATTTAAAAGAATATGGGTTAAAGAAATTTATACCCTTGTTTAACTTTTTATAATAGGTTTATAAAGGAATCTTTCCGTTGTTTTCCAAACAAGGTTCTTTTTAACATTTTTGGCAGAATTATGGTAAGAATGTTTTTTTAACTTATATGGCATGTGCGGGTATTTTCCGCCATTATAAAATCTTCGAAGCATCCCTTACAAGATTATAAGATTATTTTCAATGAAAATTGTTTATTTTATAAATATATGATTTCAAAATAGAAAGAGATATTTCTCTAAAAAGAGTTTGATTTTATCTATGTCAACATCCATTGATGGATTTTACGCATATTTGAAGTTGATTTATTATGATACAAAACTTCTATATTGTATTTATGGTTTTGTGATATGTTTGAATGTGGATGTGTTATTTTTATACCATTCATGGTTTATGGATGAAGTATTTACATTTTGTATGATAGTTTTAATACGAATGTTTATGATATGTTTAAACCTTTTCATATGAGAATGCATTGGACTTAATATGTGATAGGTGGAGCCCGCTATAGATCCTCGATGCATCGGTAGGTATAATGAGTCAAAATAGTGTCTTGTCATAAGGCCTTGGAAAAATCTTATTTTTAGTCTTGGCATGAGGCCTTGGCTATGTGGTTATGATAGTCTGGCATTATGCATTTCATCATTATAAAAGTGGTTATTGATATTGAATGTGATTATTCGATTAGTAGAATACCCATGTGAATAAGTAAATGGAATTATTTCATTTTTTCCATATTATGTTGAAGTTAAAGTTTAAAAGGATTTTGTTTTAGTTATACATTGCCCTAAATGTTTATTATTATTTATGAAAGTTTCTGCTATATTATTATCCTTACTGGGCATTTGAGCTCACCCCTTAAATGTTTTATTTTTCCTAGGATGTGAAGAAGTAATTTATGAATGACCTGCAGGGATAGTTTGTGGGGATATGATTGTGGACTTTGAAGAAAAGATGTTGTTGTAGTTTTCATTTTTATAAAGTAATGTAAGACTTATGAATATATCTAGTGTTTCCAAGGCTACTAAACTAATCGGTCTTTCGAGATTTGATCTTTCTTGTGATCATGCCAATGTTTTGTAATAATGCACCGACTCTGGGTAACTGGGGCTGGGGTGTTACAATTATTATCATTATTGACTAATATTTTTCCAAAATATTCTCCAGTAAATTTAAAACAAAACGACCACTCGTGTGTATATTGGACTACTACATCGACAACTGATATGATCTATTTTCCATCATTGAATGAAATATATTGTCATAATATTATAAATAAATAATATATATGACATCTTTGGCATGATATTAATTCATAAAATTTAATAAACCATCCACCTCTTTTAACTTTTAACTACAATTGTAATGATACCATCTCTTGTGGTCATGTATCACCTACCATCTTGAAGAAGTGATGCGATTCATTTTTCAAATCTAGTATACATGAATGGATCTAAAAATGTTTCTATGGAATAAATTTTGTTATTAAAACATAAATCAAATCCATCATATGATGTAACATTTTCCTATATAGAAGAATGAGACCATCAATGATTGAACATGTTTGAGAAAAATGAAGCAGTTAACACCACAAACAATGGAAATAATTAAATATTATTAACGAACTGATGGTAATATATTATAAGAGGATCTAAAAAAATATTATAACATTAAATATGGGTTTTTCATAAATTTATAAAATTATTAAAGCAATTATACATGAGGTTAATTTAGGAGAAAAATGAATAATTTTGTAGTAATGGATTTCATCTCAATTTACACTATATTGAGACATTATTGATATTATAAAACTACAAAATTTTATGTGGTTTATATTACATATGGATTTATTTGAAATGAACTAAAAATTATTAATAATTATTACAGTTTCAATTCATATATAATCATGAAATTTGTTACAATTTAAATGCTATTTAATAGGTAATAATCCAATTTTTTAATCTCATTTACTTTTGTGATTGATGAAAATTTCACTTACAGAATCTTATCACATATACGTTATAACATAAAATAAATTTATTATCCAAATTTTTTTAAGGAGTTTAATTAGTATTTTCCAATTATCTACACATTTGTATAAGAATAAATTAATGAAATTTTAAAATGGATAACCAATTTTAATTTAATTTTAATAATTTATATTTTGGTTCCATATCCATGTATTGAAAATTATTTTTAAATAGTCCTTTAATTTACTAATTTTCTTATTTAAGGAAATATAATGTTCATGTTGACTATTAATGATTTTGAAATTTATATTTATACTCTTTCAAAAATGGATTTCTTAAACATTATTTTCAAAAATTCAAATGAAATTTTAATGTTAATGTATTTGATGATACGTGACATCCCCAACACCATAATAATTTTTCAAAAACAGGCTTCTTCTAGATGTTTTCAATGGATTTACAAATAAATCACTTCTATGAAATATTATTTTAATATATCACATATACATCCTTTATTATTTCAATGGAGATGGCCTTAATTCAAAACTTATATTCCCAATTATTGGTGGTCATCTTTTTTCTCTTATTAAATTTTTCATCATGAAATTTATATTGAAAAAATTACATTCTTATGATCATTGAATATTAACTTCACAAAAAATATATATATTACAAATCATGGATAAGATTATTTATTATTCTGTATACCATTTCTTAAAATGATGTTTTTCTATGAATGTTATTTAACTTTAAGGTGAAATAATGATAGTATTAATTCATTATTCATTACATATATTAATTAGTAAGGAAAATACATTATGAACTAAATTAATCAACTAATAAACATTGGATTTTTTTGACAATGTGATGATTTGTGGGACCCGTAATTATATATCTCCTCAATGCATTGATATGTATCATGAGACAAATTAGTTGGTACACTTTTGTGGGTGTTTACCATATTTTTAATGTATCTTGTATGAAGGCCTTGATGATATTGATATCATGATTTCAAAGATAATGTAATGAAATATAAATAATTTCATTCAATAAGAATTAAATTATTATTATCCATGAGATTATTTCAATGATATTAACCCTCGATGCATCCCATGATCATGTTAAGCATTAAATTGATTGTGTCTTCAATTATTTTCTTTTAAAAATTGATTATGGACTTTTTAAAAATGATATATTAGACTATAAGCTACCCTAACATAGAATTTCAACTCACCAATATTTTTTTCATTTCCTCTGGATATGAAGTTGATTTATTTGAATGAGTTGTGTAGTTTTGAGAATTTTATATTGTTATGTTTTATATTTAATCGAAACGGTATAATGGGTATCATGATTGTATATGATTCACCAATATTAGAAAACTAGTTGGTCCATTTAGATTAAAAATGTTGTGTCTATAAAAACACAACAAAGTATACACATGATCATGGTTATAAAAGGTAGGTTTGTTACAATCACTAGATCATGACACATCCCATTGATCTGGAAATGATATTATAGATATATGGTTAAATTAATGATAAAGGGATCATTTATTGTAAAAAAATGAGGAATATTGAGGAAATTATATTTACACAGATATTCCCAGATCCATTTATATATTCTCCTTCATAATTTTTATATATAATATTTGGAATCCCTAAAATCTAAAAAAAACCCTATAGACTGTAGCCTTGTCTATGAGAAGTCAAATCAAGGAAATGATGGATTTTTTGAGTTGAAAAAACTATTTTTTGATTATTTCATTCATTCAACATATTTTGAATATTGTTTTTGATTAATTTTGTTCCCATGACATACCCATTTATTTTTCCTATAAGATTATGTATAAATTTGTAAAATGGATTAACTAACTATTTTATAATTTTGTTAATAACCACTATTATATAATAACAAAAGACATATAGTTTCTTATTAATTACAAACAGTTTGGACTAAATATTATCCCATGTGAAAAAATATATAAACTCCTAAAAAATAAAAAACCAAAAAAACATATAATATTTTAGAAAAGATATTTTCCAAAATAAAAGGTTATAAGTAATTTTACATTACATTCGGAGATAAAAATTCTCTCCACCATATGAATTTTTCACCCAATAATGTCATGTCAAAGAAAACTTCTGAAGGAAAAATAGCCACCACTACTCCAAAATTATAGATTCACATTCCATCATTTCATTAGTATCCACTTCATGATTGCATAACCCTCAGACCTATGGAATGTAATTCACATTTATAATCTTATTATAAGAATCAAAAATATAATGTAATTATTCAAATACTTACATATCTTGTTCCAAACGAATTGTTTACAAGTTCAGAATATGTGAGGGAATAATATGGTACATGTTTACTATAGACACAAAGAACTCATCATTGATAGATGTACAATTTCATAGTAAATACGGTAGATATGAAATCTGTCTAATCCAACTAGTGATATGAAAAGGTCTGACCTAACTTAAAACAAATTTCACTTCCATTAAAAACTGACTGTGGCCCATCCAAGGTGAAAATATCCTCAAAACTCAGTTACATACCAAATGATCAATTGGAAAACATAAACCATTTATATAATAGTTACAAAAACTCTCACCTGTCACTAGTCCCTAATAAATTACCATAATTCTTGTAAATATCTTCTAAAAATTAATTGTTCCCCCTGAAACATTTCTCCCTATTTGGAATGATTTTGAGGTGATTTACATTGTTGAAAATATAAATCCTAAAAAAGAAATATTATTAGGGAATAATTCAAAAAATTATTTATGGAAAACCCCCATAGTAAAAAATGATTATCCTTAGTGAATCCAATTTACATGATGTAAGCACAGATCATACCCTCCTAGATATGTATAACTCAATATATCTATCATTTTGATTGATGATGGTATGACCTACTCAATTGAACAAAAGAACTAGTATCCTCCCAAATTCAATTTCAGAATAGAGTTGTAAATTGGTAGTCCATATTCAAAATCATTTATATTGAACCATATGGAAACATACACTCGTAATAACATATAATATTTAAAAAAACCACAAACATGGTAGAGTCACGAATGAGAAAAAATGTGCTGACATAATAAGTCAATTAATAACTAACCATATATACATTTTCCCTAAAATATTACAATAAAAAACAATGATGGAATATAAATAGAGCTTATAAAATTTCTAGATGGGAAACTAGAGAGGATGAAATATGGTATATGAATTTTGAGTTCTACTATATTCTTCTTCATAGATATTCCTGATAGGAAGAACCTACTAGAAAATAATTTTTAGTATTAAAATACCCAAGCAGCGAGTTCTCCCAACTTACCATTACATTGTTTCCCCATGTGGAATCATTGGAATGAAATATTATTTTAACAATACATTAATAATTTTTGATTATATTATATATATGTATATACTTTTATTATACATTGTTATAATCTCAGTCACTCAATGCATTATCTTTTGTGATTTGAGGGTGTTCTACTAGGTATGATATAATCACCCTCCAAAAAAATTTTTTCCCATTCTCAAAAGGCTTCTTTCAGTGTTAGCAGGAATCCTTACATTTCAAAAATTCACATTTCAAAAGTTCAAAAATTGAGCCAGTCCCCACATTGAAATTTCAAATAATAACTTTCAAGAAAAAAATCATCATCACCCTACGTGAATCCCAAGTCACATGCTTGCATCGAGCCACACACCAATCTCCTCAAACATCATGTCATTCCGCCTCCCCCATCATCACCACACCAGTGAGAAATCCCCCACATTTCACATCTAATATAAATAAATCCCACACTTTTCACATCTAATATAGATTACATGCCTTTCGATCGCATCCATGGTATATAAGGAGTAGGTGAATCATAGTTTCACTAGAAGGAATGATCAGTATTTGAGTAGTTTTTTTAACAGTAGTCCCCACCATAATAACTGGTCAGGTTATTTTACATTTATGGTGGGATTGAATTATGCCCTTTTTCATTACCATACTTGTGTGATAATATGAGGTACTAATTATTTGTATCCATTCATCTAGATAACAGTTTAATAATTTCAGTCTATATTATAGTGGTATATATATATATATGTATGTTTGTTCGTTCAATAACCATAGTTAATGGAATCCAATGTGTGCGACATTCCCACATAGCACTTGACACTATTCAATGTCATATTTGAGGTGGGAATGGGTGGTTTCACTCATCTTTACACCATACATGTGGCCCTAGATGACTCATGATGTCATATAGTGGAATTAGTGGGGTCATCATTAGATAATATTTTAATTATTTTTTCTCTTTGAGGTCTAGTGTAGGGATTAATTAAATAATATTCAAGTGTCTCAGGATTAGCACACAGGATATAGATCCAAATTTTGTTTGTTTTTGGTTTAAGTGTTAATTCAATTATAATCTAATGACCATCATGTTTACTCATTATATGTATAAACTATTGTAATAAAATAATAAATATATTCACCTTATATTAGGGGGTATTTGATTTCATCTCATTCATAATTTATTTCCAATTATATAATCATTGAATATGGTACATATTTTCCCCTTCCAAATGAATGATAGATGAAATCCCACTTGGATTCTATAGCAGGATCATGAGAATAATCCCCCTAGTGATGAGTCTTCTGTATAGGGACACATGTATGATGTGGTTCCTCTCAGTGTTTTTCTGATTTTACCTCTACCCATCGATCTATAGGTTTCACTAGTTGTACTATTGGATGATGTGAATTGGTTGATCAGAATTTACAAATTTCAGAGGAAATGTCCCCTTGGGTTTTGGGGAGAGATATCCCCCCATATGGACTCAGACTATCTTGAGGTTGTTGGCAATGTTTTTTCCTTGTTAGGTCCCCCCACATTTAGATGGTGGTCCAAGAGGCAAGACCTCTACATGGATTTATAGGGTAATGACAATGTCTAATTATTTATATGTACGAATTCCTGAATCACTCTTGGATGTAGTCTGATAATCTATTTATAAAATAGTTATACCCTACTATATTTTGATCAGTAGACATTATAGATATTTTGGAACTCCATATGTGTTACATGAAATTTTTAGTATATGAATTGATGTTAAATAACCTCTTTTGATACTCCATGGGTATGGTTTGGGGTTATTAAATTCATGTATGAGCCATAATGAATTTAATATGTTGATACATCAATGATTTTATTGCAACATATTTTATTCACACTAATAATGGGTTTCCAGAGAGTTCCTTGGTAGTGGATAGATTTGTGGCTGAGAAGATGATGATAGATGGTGAATGTTTGTGGATATTCTAGGATGATTCATTCCCACTTGGTAGTCAAAGATAGATATTTGAATTCAATCATGTGATAGTTTTTCAAATATAGGAATGGGATATATGGTATGTAGTGTATGGATCTTAGGATGGTTCCACTTATTAAAGGGTTTTGTGATGGTACTATTATGATGGGTGGGTATATGTCACATTGGATTGTCCTACTTGTCAAATGACATACAAGCAGATTGTCTTTGGAAATAATAAGTAGTTGCAATGATAAAATAATATAGGTAATCAATGTGGTAGATGTGTTAAAGGATTTTAAAAAAATTACAAGTTGGCTGATGATTTAATAAATTTTCACCACCACCCATTGGTAGTTCATTCCATGCTCATGGAGCCAGTGATCTGGGATGTGGGAATTTTTAGGATGTATATGATTGTAAACAAGATTCCCTATGTAGTAATTTATATTAGACATAAGTGTTATCTAATTTATCTATATTACTTATAGACGCAGGTTTATGCTACAGTTTTTAGGAAACAAAAAATTTTTAGATCATGGAACTCCAACAGATACATTGTCTTTGCCCGTTTTCTTAGAAACTCATAATGATTGATATTTAGTGATTAAACCATTCATAAAGAAAATTATACCTGACTATGGTAGTAGAGATATTCTAATGGGATAATTTTTTATCCTTGATGAGTCCTCATGATGTCATTCAATGTATAGAAATTAAAACTATAGGTTTTTTACAAACCCACTATTCTCAGAGGGGGATGTCATGTGCCTGAGATGATGGGATGATTGCTTCCATTATTGGTGGGAAGAAACCCAATAAAATTAGTAGGGTATCAAATATTGTTTGATATAGCTAGTCAATCATAAATTATCATTTATTACCCTTGTAGCATAAGATGTTATGTAATTTTATCATTCAGTTCTATTAGAAGTGTACGAGAACATCTTCCCTGAACACCACTCACCCATACCTCCACAATCCCACCCCAATTTTTTCATAACATTTCACCAAAATATTTCCTTAATATATTCACAGCTATTTCTTATATATTTTTATAGCATTCATAGTTGAAGGTGTAGTATAATTATTTACATAGGAAGGTAATTATTTGACCATGTGTATCACCCAGTGCAACCACAATAGTCACCAACAAAGCCTATCTGGAATTTATATTTTTTTGGACTACCATAACTAGAATCAGTTTATAATAAATAATTATTATACAATATAAAATTATTCAATGAAATATTTAACCATAAAAAATATAGGGCGAGGTTCTCTATGATTGAAATTGGTTCTATTAATCACCATCTTTGAGATTGAGAAGTGAATATACCAATGATTTAATTATAATGTTACTACGATCATTAAAATTAAATGGTGAATACCCTTAGACTAATAAAATTTATAGTTATTTTCATGATATTTAAAAACAAGATCATTTATCCCTTATTAGATAAGATCAATGTAGTCTTCTTGGAGGATATCCTTTTGTATAGACCGTAGTGTAGGAGAATCGGAGACAGTTGATGATTTACTTTGGAATACTATGATAGCACCAGATTTTTGAGATTCACTCAAAGTTTTAGTTCTATATTTGAATGTTTCCTTTTATGGAAATTTCATCTCAATAGATAGAGTTCAAATGGACTTGAAAATGGTTGTGGCCCTTTAATATTGGTATCTACCGAAGACTGTGACTGAGGTGTGTAGAATCGTTATGTTAGAAGGACGTTATCATGGTGTTGTGCTTGATTTCTCTATGATTTTGGATCCCTTGAATTTTTTTACCGAAAGTGGTGGAGATTGAAGTGGATGGATATGTGCCCATATTATTTTTTGGAGTTCCCACATCGTCTAATGATAAACCCCATGCATAGACTACTAGTAAAGGGTGTTGATTATGTTGTGTTCTATAGTTCATAAAAATGATTTCTTAGATGAATTATAATATATATGGAGGTTTTGATTTCCTATATATTTACTCAGTTAAGATCCCATTATCATTAATACATGAACCACAGTCCAAATCCTTTAGAAATGGTCTTCTCTGTCATGATGTGTTCACACTATCTTATGCATGAGAAGTTTATAATAAATTCTAACCACAACAGCTTCTGGATAATAAATTTTTAAAAGGAATTTAACATGATATATGAGAAGATTATTGTCTTCCTAAAATATTGTGATTTTTGAAAATTCTATATTCTTCTATATGCTAATGTCATGGAGAATTATATCCTATCGATAAATATTTCATTATTATTAATTGAAGAATAAGAGTAGATGTCCTTAGTGTTGCTGGATTTAGTTAAAGTGGATGGTAAAACATACCTATGGTTGATGGATGTTATCGCTCTTTTAATTCATCATGATGGGGATGAACAATAAGAATATAACTATTTTCAGACATTTTGTGGTTAGATATTCAATGGATGTTCTCCTTATTGATTTTACGAAGTTGTATAAAACAACATCCATTTACAAGGGTAGATTATAGTATCATTGGAAAATTGAGGGGGGATATTGAGGTGGTTTTATTTATACGCCTTATTGGTACATATAGTGTAAAAATTATGTATGTGGAATATCAATATTTGTTATAGTTTCCAATAATGAATATTTACATATCCAAGATGGCCTCTAAATTCCTTAACTGTTTGTAGGTAAAGGCTATGAATTAGGGTCCCATGGGATTGGATAAACCCCTTTATTTTTCATATTCGATGTGGGATTTTATAACTATTGAAATAATGATAATACATAAATGATCATTTATTTTTTAAAAATAAACCTATGTGATTGTAGATTTATTCATCGGATCTTCCCACATCATATTCAACTGACATTGGAGTTCAGAAAAGAGTTTGGGACATATTTATGTGAAGAAATAAGGCATGATTCTTGGATTTATATTAAAAAATATGGTAAATAATAGAAAAAAATTTCATTAAGAAACACGATCACATTATAGAGAAACAAAAAAATTAAATTACCAAACATAACAATTGGTCAAAAAATATAAAATAGAAAAGATAAACTAGGAAATAATAGATTTACCTAATCATTAAGGATCATCTCACCTACAAAACAATTCTATATAACTGAATAAAAATATTTGTAAACCATTTAACCTCATAAAAAATAAAACTCTTTTTCATTACGAGGAATTTTGGTGAATATTGAGTTTAGGAATGGATAGGTATATATATGTGGTAATGTGACCATTGGGAATAATGTCTTTATTATTGGAATTGTAATTTTACCTCAACATAATAAAATGAGATATAAATAATATTGATCATGATTAATTGATGTAAATATATATATTAAAATTCTATGAAATAAATATCATGATTAAATAACTCAATGAAAATATAATTAGATTTTTAATATATTTCATTTCAAAGTATTTTAAAAAAAATGATAAAGTTTATATTATAAATTAAAATTCCATATGATATAAATTTAATATTAAAAATGAATTTATAACTTGAAATCATGATTTCAAAATTTTCCATGGGTGATTTTATGTAAATTGGATGAAATATAATATTTTTTGATAAAATAGTAAAAATAAAGCATTTCACATAACCGATATATCAAAAATTTCATTTCAAATGATTCCATAAATACCTAATGCTTTCTAGAAATTTATCTTCGTCAATGATATTTTTTTAATGTTTTATTAAAATAATATGTACTTAAATTAAAAACATAATTTTTTTTGAAAACCACAAGTCTTAAGTGGTCTCTCAAAATAACAATTTTTCATCCCTTCAACATTATATTTATTATTAAAGTATAAATTTGAATTAATAATATGTATAATGTATTAATAGTAAGGATAATTTATTAATATATGATTTATATTGTAAAAAACATATTATTACATACCTTACTTGTGATATATAATTTATTAAATATTATATTAAAAAAAATACCCCTATCTTCAAGTATAAATAACTGCACTCACTCCCATTAGAAAGACAGTACCCCTATACATTACAAAGAATAATCTCTATGAAAATCCTTCATCTAAGGAAACTTTTTATACTTTTTTACATTATTGAGTAATCTAATGGAAAAAAATAAACAGAGCGTTAGTGCAATAGAAAATAAGATACAATGAAGACCAAGTGTTTTCGATTATCTATTTTCATTTTTTCTTCTTCCAATACTTTTTTCACCACCAATTTCAAAACTGAACCATATAATATTAATTTAGTAATATATAAACGTTATATTTGTAAGAAATAAATTATTATATGAGTTACCAATTCTTTAAATTTGGCCAAATCCCTTATATTCGACCTAGTATGGAAGCTAAATGAGGTAAAAAATTCAGGTTGTGTGAGGAATGTTTGAAGCTCATAACCCTCTGGAAAAAAGGACTTGGTAGCATTGTTTGATGAAACTACATGACCTAATATACATAGTTAATCCTAACTATGAATATAATTTTAAAGGGTATAGTAGGGTAAAAAACATTCCATAACCATCATCCCAATGGCACATTCCCACGTGGGTTGTCTTTAATTCTTAGAAAAATCATATAACATGGTTAGAGCATTTTTTTCAAAAATCATGCAGCTAATTCATGTGGGTTCCTTCTTGAGGCAGTTAGGTGTGCTTGTTTGGTGCATATTGTGGCAATACATCATACCAAAACATATGACATATTAGTTTTTAGTTGAAAATTATATATTTCCATTAAAAATTCTTAAAACCTATTTTTCTTCTCTTTCATTCTCATATATATCATGTAAAGTATTCCAATTCTATTATATAGATCCAATGCCTCCTAATATAGGTTCTTTTATATATCCTCCATTATGATTCTAATTTGAACACTATCAATTTCATTGGTACTGTGTCGGTAAATTCCTAATCCTATGGATTTTTTATCAAATTTATTTCTATAGGATGCACGATTTGGTGAGAAATATTAGGCCCTATATTCAGTACGATGATATGTTCTTACATTTTTTATGGATCTGATCTAAACTAATGGTTGATACTGGATGTGGAGATTGTTATGGGAATAATTCAGGTGGCCTACGCCTTTTCCCTAAAAGCATCATATTTTAAATATTTTTATTGATGTGTGAATTCTAGTTTCAGTGGGTTGTGCATCATAAAATTAAAATTCCTTTACTATAATCATTCTGATTGAACTTAAGATCCCTATTCATATATTCCCATCATATCATTAGAGGTTATAACCCTAATGTTGATCACCCTATGTGGGATGTTTCTTTATTATTCCTTTAGTTGTCTTATATGGATATATTCCCCACCATTTGAGTGTGTTATGAATGTACACTGATACAGATACTGTTTTAATTAATTTTTTATTCTTTTAATTGTTTGATCAAATTTATATTATAAATATAACTTGTCCTAGTGAAATTATAAAATAAATTATACATGGTTTTATGATCTTAAATCACATAGTCATGATAAATGAATGGAAATGTTATGAAACTAATAAATTCTTATCTAATTGAATTGATATTGGTTTCATATTGTTACAAATCATTATTATGTAAAATGAATGATAAATGAATGAAAAAATTGAAGATTAAATAATTTATGTATTAAAATGTCTCATATCATTGATTAAACATATAATGTTAATGAAAGGTGAAAAAATGAACCTAATTACTTATCAAAAGGCCACATGTATTACATGACTTAAAAATATTAATCATATATGAATAAGGTAGATATTCAATAAGAAACATTTTGTATTTATAAGGGTAGTATGACTTGAGGTATCCTTGGATTATGGGGATTCCTTAAGCTCTCAGTGGATACCACTATGATTTAAGTCGCCAGTTACCAAGGGTGGTTCCCACCATAGAACATGGTCCTTGTATACTAGAATACACCAATCATGATGTTGTAGGATCACTTTTCTATCTATACATATGTTAGAATAGATTGTATTATCTCCTTAGATCAATCATGATATATTCAGAAGCATTGCACTATGGATTCTCCCAATTGGGACCAATCATGATTAGGTCACGATTACCTCGACTAAGATCCTTGGAATCAGTTAGAATCATTTATAGTTTAATTACATGGGTGTTTCCCCTTTAATTATAATCAGACCCCAAATTATCTACATACCATGGTAAACTAATAGGATTTGGACCAACCCTGAGGTCAATGACACCTTGGTTTCACCCTAGATCTTGTTGTATTATTATTATGATATATATGAATGTTGTGAACAATTTAACATGGATTATCTCTATATACTGAACATAAAAGAATTAATTAAATGATCTATTTTTCTAGAGAAACTACCAGATGATGTTGATACATGTATGAATTATTATTTTTGAACTAATTTACATTTATATAAACGTTCACACTGTTAGTTAAAATTCCTAGAGAAAGACTATATAAATCATGTTAGTTGAGGACAATTGAGATTTATCTCACACACTTTTAGGGCCACTTATGGTACCCATGAATATTATATATGCACAGGTGATGATAATGGGAATCATACGTCATTAGACACTAGACTTAATTACTTCCTTTAGGATGAAGCTTAGTAATATATTACAGTTTAGGAGCATAGGATGTTTGTATAGTTTTTGATTTATTATTTCATTTTAAACCATTTATTATAATATTTTTGTTGTTTCCTTTTATTGATGTTTCCCTTCATTATAGATACATGGAATTACATCATCATCATTCTTTATATGATTCAGTTTCTATCTTTTTCTATTTATAATATGTTTCATGGTTTTTTTATGTATCATTCCACTAAGTCATTATCGATTAACACTATATTTCTATTTTTATATGTCCATCTATTATATAAATATCCATTTTCATATAGACTTACATGAGGCCATGTTCTCTCCATATAAATTCACTATTCGGTCACTACTAGTCGGTATCCTTTATCATGTGGTGTTAAATACGTGAGGTCATGTAGCCCACTAGCTTGGGGACCCATTGAGTGGAACCTAGTTTGGGACATCACAACATGATGTTAAAGTTGTTTTATTTTATTATGTCTAATTGTGTGGGAATATTGACATATTGTTAGGTACATATTGTTACTTCATCATGATCTGTGCCTTGGATTAGCTAACCGAAATTCGGGTTAAATTCTATGTTTCTTGGTAACGGGGAAACATTTTTCTGTATTTTTTATTTAAATTGATATCCTATAACATTGAAGCGATGTATAGGAAATTTGTATTTCATATTATTTTTGTTTATTTGTCCTTTTCATAGTATGGTTAGGAGGATTTTTTACATGAATAATAAGTAGAACCTATAATTCAAATGTCATGCATATTTCATTCCATATAAGTTTATTTCGCTTCATTCATTGCTTTTGTTTCCCAGTATTCTTTAGTGTTACATGGTATTTATATATTCCTACCATATTAACATCTTATACAGGATATGTGATTTGGTTATATAAGCTTCCATCATCAATCTAAATGGTGTTTACTATAAAGTTTTATGGTGTCATATTAAATATCTAGTTTCTACGCATGTCAGCTATGTACCTCCAATTATATGAGGAGCTCATTAGTTTTGATTTAGTGACTACTAGTTTCAATTTACATGGTGTATGAAATTTTTTTAATTGGAATGGGTAATTAACCATGTCGATCTATCATATATAACATGTTACAGTATGATATCGAATACAACATAACTAATTATAATTTAAATGTGTGTACCGTATAATTATAATGTATATGGGACTTTATTATCTGGGAATGGTGATCTAGTTAAATTGAACCATGATATATGTATATGAGAAAATTAAAACATTAAATTTAATATTTACTTATAAAATACATTGTTTTTGATTAAGTGATGAGGAAGATTGTAGTATACACTTCACCTACTAGATAATTTGTAAATTAAAATTGAACACATTCCAATAACCTAGCCTTATATGTGGCTAATTGGGGTAATATACCATGGGTAGTGAATCCTATAGATAATATTATTATTTAAATATTATTATTTAAATATTATTATGAGGAATTTTCTTGAAATGTGACGTTTTATGACACCATAAATTCATATAGTCATATGCCATGAAAGTGGAAATGATTAAACATGGTTAGTGGTGGCATAATCTATAATTTATACCTTTAGTAGTGTCGTCTATGGGAACACATTTTATTCCCTAAAGAAAAACCGACACTCATATTTGAGAGAGTTTTCTACATATGATTTTGTCTATGTAGGGTTATACAAAACCTACACATACTATTAATGGTCTGACATGTCTGTTCAAGAAGAAGAAATCTTCCATATATTCAGAAGATAGCAGTCCATAAGTTCATTAGTCCAAGATTAAGTCAATTCAGTATATTTGAGTGTATATGGATACACCTACAGAGAGGAGGGATAATATCACCACATATATTATACATGATACTACCAAACGATGGTGGGAAGTTATTATTCAGGCTGGTAAACATCAAGGCGTGGTTTGGGTGGAATTTCATGTTGACTTATATGATTTCATTTCCTCCATACACTGAGAGATAACTAGGCCACAATGTTTATGCACCTAGAAAAGTGTATTGTTTTGTTACTGGACTGTTCATATCATTTTACTATGTTTTAGCACATCTCGCTACTTTAACATAGTATTGAGTTTTTATAAGAGAGATGTTTCAAATATTGGATTAATTGTGCCATCTACTTGTAGGTGAATGTATTTTCCATCCCATACATTTCTATAATACACGATTAGGCTTTGATAACTGAGTGAAACCTATTAAAAGATGAATGTTCTAGATATATATGATTTTTTATGAGGTAGGGTAGTGATTCTTTAGATAGTAGGAATTTTTTCCTCGAGGATTCATGTTAGATTAGTGGCAGATAGGGTATCCATACTAGCAGTTGCATTATATTCCATCCATGTTGGTGGAAGAGAAATATTATTCCACATTGATATAGAAACCCTATTAATTGTCATGAATTCAGCCATGTGGGACATCATCATTGATTATGTTATACCTTTCCACCAACTTCGAGTGGAAGAGGATCTGCACCAGCTCCACCTTCAGGAGAGGGATCAGTTAAACTGTTTCAGGTAGGGAGATGGAGTAGCACCTGCTAGACAAGTGGAGTAGGAGATCATGGTCATGCTAAATAGACATCTGAACATTAGTAACAGTATAGAGGACATATTCTATGTAGTTTATTTGTAGTACATGTCCATGGATAAGCCTGGTTTCATTCCATACAGCTGATACTTGAGGATCACATTATAGGACCATCAACCATACGAGGTACTATTCTAGTAATATCTATTATTTTGTCTTATTTATTCAATATTGGGTTTTCTTAATCCATTATATCTTAATCAAAAAATGAAAATTATTAGGCTATAAATTCATTGTTATTGTGGTGTGATGAAAGTTTCCAAACAGTTGGGAGTGCTGTCAAAGGGAATAAAAAAAATTTGGGAGATCCCCATTGATTTAAGAACATATCCTTTCTTATTGGACCTCTTATTCTTCTGGATTATGGGATTCTATATCTTTCTTAATGTGTGCTTGTTGGTTTCCTATAGTTCCTAGGTGGAATTCTATCAATATAGGGTATTATTTACACTACTATAGGGCGTAATGTATTTTCAAAATGATGAGTTGAGTGTCCAAGGAAGTATATATGGACCAACAAATCATTTTCTAGGTTGAGTGACCACCCAGAATGTTATTCATTTCATTGAATAGTACAGTTTTCCTCAAACTATTTTCCTCTAATTGTTGATTGTTTCATTTATGTATTTGTTGATTATTTTTTGACATATATTTTAATAAGTTGTTTAGTGTGTATTATTTATATTATTCATTGGGAAGATAAAGTGTCCATTACTCCATATATAATAAATCCTAATGTGCTCTAGGAGCATAAGGTACTAGTGGATGACCTGGAGACTAAAGGTGTTGTTATACTCGATACTTATTCTATGGGTTCTCTAATTAATGTTTCCATAGATTATGGGTCCCATCATCTATGCATAGACTACCAATGGTTGAATTGGATTAATGTGAAGAAATTTTTTTCATTTCCTCAAATAAATGATCTTTCTTACTAGCTCTATGGAGATTAGGAATTCTCAAAGATCGACATAAGATATGGATAATATCATGTGCGAGTTAGACCTTCAAATATACCATGTATGGATTTCTGAATTAAATAAATTTTATATGAGTATATCAATATAGATTTCAATATTTTTATCCTTACATCCATTTTCATGGACTCGATGTATAGTTTTTTACTCCCCTAGTGATATTACTTTTTAGTGTTTTTATGGATGACAACTTGGTGTATTCTCATTCTCATAGTGATTATGGGAAACAACATTATATTTTTTTGGATTCACTGTGGGAGCATCAAATTTTGGGTAATATTAATAAGTTCCACTTATAGATTTTTAATGATGAACTATTGGTTCATATTATATCAGAATCATGAGTAACTATTTACCAAGAGAAGGTAAGTGATGTGGTTTTCTAGGAGAATCCATATAATGTGTTTGATATACAATGTTTGTTGGTCTTGGATAGATATTATAATAATTTTTACAAGAATTATTAATGATTTTCACCACTTATGATTCTTACAATGAATTTTGTGATTTTATTTTGTTATGAATGATGCCAGAAGTGAATTTAAAATCTTTTAATAAGTATTACTTCTGTATAGATTTTGATTATACTAGAGAAATGAAGAGGCAATATTGTTTTATTTGATACATCATGAATGAGGATGGATATAGTGTATATCTAGGATGATAGTTTCATTATGTACAAGTCGTAATAGTTGATCCCTCATGAGAATAATTACCTAATGCGTGATCTTGATCAGGAAACTACTGTCCATGAATTATGTTTCTAGAGTCACTATCTAAAGGGTGAGAACATTTGGGGTATACTAGAAACAATATCCTCAAATATATCATTATGAAACATGAAATATTTCTCAATTAAAAAAACCAGTTGAATATCTTCATTTAATTAACATTTATCATTCTGCATTTTCTAAAAAGGGAAATGCTATTGTTGGTGTGTTGATCTTGAATACATAGGCATAAGCCATTTTCAATGATTGTGATGAATGGAACTTGAAGGGACTCTTTTTATTGTTTTTATACATATTCAAGATAGTCGCTTGCACCCTTTTCGTATAAATTTATCTATTACTACCACCCTCAATCATATGGTGAAGAAAAAGAATTTTTGTAGATTCTTAGGGGTCGGTTCTCGTGGTTATTTTTTTCGGTGAGGACCCATCTCGAGATTGGGTTGTTGATGGATATGAAATATGACATATACATAGGTGCATCTAGGTTCCTATATATATGAAAGTGTAGCATATTAAATATTCCCAATATTTTCAATGGGTAGTTCATCGAGGAAATTTCATGATGTATTGTGATATTTTTCACAAGTAATTGTGTCCTGGGATGAAACATCAAATAGAAGGTTTCATCATTAGGTATTCCACATGTCCAAATGTGAATGAAAAGCACTAGTGACCTACTGGATTGTTAAAAAATCACTATTCTTGTAATGAGAAAGGGTATAATTTTCCGTGGATTTTGTAGATGCTATCCGGCATTACTTCAAGGTAGAAACATGGTTTGGGTACTCATGGATTAGCTAACAACGATACACCACTTTCTTCTTGGCCATGTTAATTTAATAGTGGATGAGATGGTAAGAATATAAGTTTGTATGATCATAAGGTTTAATAGTGTCCCTCATAATATCATATAGAATTGGAACTCTCATTTCAAATTGAGGCTATAGTAAGGGCTACGGTGATCATTGGGTACACAGGTAATTCTAAGAACAAATTTTCACCATCATTCTGAGGTACGTTCCAAACAAATGATATTGGTGTTAAATAAAATTGTCAAATCATACATCATTCATTTATATCTCTTTCATCATGTTCTCCTTAAATAATATATTTTAGGACATGATTCAGATGGATTGGTATAATTACTTTAATGGTGTGCCACACTCTTCACCACTATGCTAGACAATGGAAGGAGAGGCAGTGCTACTAGGTCCTTATATCATGTTAGATACATCAACTTAGGTATATCTAATTAGTAATCATATGTATACAACAATTTATATAGAGAAATATTGTTCTTATCTTCATAGACAACATCTAGAGTTCATGGTTTGGTATTTATTTCTCAATGATATCCCTTGAACATGGGAATGTATAATTATAGAAGTAATTGTAGTTGTTTAAGTGTTATGTATGGTCATATGAGATCATGGATAGAGTAAGTATGGTAGCCTATCAGTTTAAATTACCTCATAAGTATCCTTAAATTTATGATTCCTTCCACATTTCACTTTTTTACCATTATGACATTGAACAATCACATGATTTTCATCTCAATTATGTTGAATTGGATATTGATGCATTGTTTATGGAGTATCCAATATGCACCGTTGATCAGAACAAGAAGTCTCTATGTGTCTAGTATTTCAGTTTATTGTAGTACTAAGACATCATAGTCATGTATGTGATGAGAGTTGGGAGAGAGAGGCTAATGTACATTCTCTGTAGCTGAATTTCTTCTCAGATGGTGTTTTATAGTAATTGATAGGTAAATTGGGGATGAGTTCATTTATATTTAGAAGATTAAGAACATGGTTTTTCTACGTGGTGGGAATCCTTTTAAAATTGGGACTAATCAATTGTCTTGGAATTCATATGGATGCCTAATGTGGTCACAGATGTTTCTATGGAGTTCATTTCTTGTTCAAATCTCATAACCACAACTAGTCAATGAAATTCCTAGGATACATGATTAGGAGAAACCATGAAACCTAGTCTACGTAGTTACTCCTAACCATGTAAGGAGTTTAAGAGGGAAATTCAAGGCACATGGAATTCAATAACCGTGAAACATGGGGAGACCTTCCATATGGGGTTTCAGTAATTCATAGCAGAGCCATATAACATGGTTTGCACTGGGATTCCAATACTACGCATCCAAATCATGTGGGTTACCTATTAAGATAGTGAGGTGTTCATGGTTGACCCACATTTTGGAAATCTACATAGTCAAACTATGAGATCAAGTAATTTTTAGTGGAAATACTATTTTCCCCATAAGGATTCATAAATCATATTTTTCTTCTCCTCCTTAAAAATTTCCATAATGAAGAGAATTCATCATCCATTAAAGATCTCTAAAGCCTACTATACTAGGTTATTCTATATATCATATATTCAGACTCTTATTCGATCAATGTAAGTCTCATTGGATAACCTCTGGTACATTATCTTATATCTAGCCTTCTATTTCCATTATTATTTCTATCAGATGTTCTATTTTGGTGTGCTATCATAAGCCCTATTTTTACTGATGTGATCCGTTCATCCATTATATCGTGATTCAGGCAAAACTAAGAGCTAATACTGGGTGCAGAGAGATCTTTAGGTATATGGTAAGTGGTTTATGAGTCATCCATAAATTATTGACTTTTTTAAATAGTTCTCGATGTGAGGATACTAGTTTTAATGATAAGTGATATCCTCAAATTCATATACCATAATTATAATAATTTCATCACTTCATATAGGTTTATCATATAATTGGAGGTTATGACCTCAACACCAATCATCCCAAGTAGGGTGTTTCCTTATTACGTCATTAGTGGTTTTTGTGATTATCTATGCCAACGTTTGTGTGTTATTTGACCTGTCCATGATATGGAATGTTTTTTACATAACTAATAAATATTTTTATTTTTTATTGTGTGTATATTTTTAATATTTTTTGTCCTAGAAAAATTATAAAATAAATTATAATTTATTTATGACCATAAGTAACCATTACATTATAAATGAATGGAAATGGTATGAACAAAATAAATGTGCATGTGATTGAATTCATAGTGGATTCATATCAATTGAAATAATTATCATGTCTAATGAAATGGAATGGAATTAACCAATGGATATTAAGTAATTAATATAATAAAATACTTCATGTCCTTGATTTGCCTTCTCATGTTACCAAAATTTGGATGAATTAAACTAATGAGTTATTAAAATTAAATGATTATTACATGTCCTAAAATAAATAATGATCTATGTACAAGGTTGAAATTTCATATCGAACCTTTTATCATTATAGTAGTTTTTATATATCATCCCTTCATGGATTCTGGAGGTAATTCCATGAATACTCAGAGGAAACGATTCCTATTCTAGGATCCAGTTTCCTAGGCTGATACTATTCGTGGAACATGGTCCTTCTCTACTAGAAGATGAATTGCATGATTTTTTAGGATCCATTTATGATATCAATTGGTATTAGGATTCTCTAGATACCCTCCATGGATCCATATTGATTTCTTCAAGCATGTTGTACTATGGATTCACCGAATTGGAAAAATCATGATTAGATCATGATTAACTTGCACACGATCCTTGGACTCAGATAGAATCCATTAATCTGGAATGCCTTTATCATTCCCCATTTATTAGACCCAAAAACCATCACATCCAGACTACATGAGATAATTTGTGGAGTAGGATGAACCATGAGTTCAAGGATTCCTTATTAACACCATGGATCATCGTTTATTATTATCATTATTATTATTATTATATATTACAATTATGTTCATAGATTAATATTATTTTTTATATAAATTGAACATAAATTAATGAATTAAATTATCTCATGTTTATATAAAATTTTAACTGATCCTATTTATGGTATAAGTTATTATTTTGTCATTGATGTACATTTATATAAACCTACACGCTGTTAGTTTATACTCATAGATGTGATTGTATGTACACATTTGGTGGTGGAATACTGTGAATGATTTCCAAACAAATATCTTATGATGATGGTAATATAAGATGATATGTATGCATGTGTTGGAAAGGGGAAGCGTCCTTTATTAGAAATCATATTTGTTTGCTTACATATTGGTGGAGGTTGGTAGCATATGACCGAGTAAGAATTCGTGATGCTTGCTTATATTTTGGTTTCTTTTGTTATTTTTTATTACATGTATTAAACTTGATTCCGTCTACCTTGAAAACCATTTTACATGCTTTATGGATACATGTAATAACATCATAATAATTTTTTATATTATCCATTTTACATCTTTTCGACTAAAAATTAATTTTTTTTAAATGATTTTATGGAAATCTGTGAAACATAATGAGAAAATAGAAAGTCATCCAACATCAAAACAAGTCACAAAATAATTAAAAACAAGTCAGAGATTACAATAAAATCTATCCCTATATAAACTCCTTTAGAGACAAAAGAATTTCATTCTAGGTAAATCCTTGAGGATGAGTTCAAAATGGAAGGTTATCTTATCCAAAATTTAATGTACTCATCAATATTTATATTTCATTAATTGAAACCACATGTCAATATAATTTCTTTCTTCTCCATCCACACACATTGCTCTTTATTTTAAGTAACTAGAAGAATTTTACTATACATCCTATGAGCATCCTCTTATTAGACATTAATATGGAGAGACTCCTCCAACATTTCTTCCTCAGAGTGTATAATATATTCCCATGTCATATCACTATTTGTTACCTCCCATGTCATGCCACTATTATGATTCATCCACTATTGTTATCCAAAGTTTTATTAGAACTATATTCTTTCAGACCCACTCATACAAGAATGTATAATCTCTTCATAGACACACCCTAATCCCTCCCTGCTATTCAAAGGTATCTGTTATATAAAGAGTCACGCATGTGGTCATGTGGAAGACTAGCTTTGGGAACCATTGAGTGGAACTGCGGTTAAGAAAAAAATATATTAATGATTTTTAGCTATTATAAGTCTCATATTTAATATATATATTTTATTTTCTGAATTATATTTCTCTATCTTTCAATAATGTCCCATCAAAGATCAGTTTATGACATATATAGAAATTATCAATGTAAATTATTATAAAGACCCACATGGATTAAAATTTTGAATTCTAGATAATATATAATTTTTTAATTACATGTATCACAATAATATGGAGTTAATTACACATTGGTTTAAGTGTAATTGAACCAAAATAGTAAATTGAAACAAAACCAAAATATTTAATGAAATCATGATATAAAAATAATTCATGTATAACATTGAGAGATATAAAATAGAATCAAACAAATATGATGGATAAGAGTATAAAAATGTAACATAATTCTTTTGTGGAACTATGTTTTAATAATAATATGTTTACTATAAAATATGTAAAAAATGAATAAAACTAAAGTGTTATTTATGGTAAGGGGGTTATTTAATCTTAATAACATTCATTGGGTTGTCTTCACTTAAATTATCCAAAATTATACTTTTATTAAAGGATAAGAGAAAAAAAGTCATAGGGAGAAATAGAGGCTTAGGGGGCCTAATTTAATGATGGACGAGGGAATCAGCTTAGATCAAATTGACCCCCTCAGGTTTCTTGTAATTTATATTAGGAATGTAATTAACGCTGGAGCCATGATCATCCATATAAGAAAGGAGTTTTATAACCTTATTACCCTCTCTCCAATAATGGGATATGTGAATGTTATTTTTTAGGAGGGCACTTCATTTCTTGAAAATGTATGTTATCATCTATGGAGTGGATCACTTTTCATGCAGGGAGTCATACAACATCAAGGAGTCAGTTTCCACATTAGTGAGCTCTATATTCTCCTAGATGATAATAGTTAGTTTGGTGAGAATTGCATTGCCATGGGCCAGTACAAAATTTTCATTACCATAGAATGTAGTGATGTAAAGAAAAATGATCCACCATGAATCACAAAAAACACCCATTCCACATGCATATCTCCCAATGTACATGACCTGTATTTATTCAACTTGTAGCCTATGTCAGGGGGATGGGGTGCCAACTGACCCAATGTCTCTATGGTCTATTTATAGAGGTTTTAACCAAATTAGATTCAACCTGAAATAGCCTCATCGAAGGAGTGTCCCACCGGTTTTTGAGGAGAGTGACCATGTTCACTAGCAGGTTCCGAGATCTAGTAATGATATACCTCCCTATGGGAAGACATCCTTCGTACCTATCCTAGTTTATAGCCTACCACATGCACCAATATCCATAACTGAGAAAAATGGTTCTCACCATATTTTCCATACTTAAGTCATCCAACCCATGGAAAAATCATTCCAAGAATGGAGTATCACAATGATACAGAGAATAGAAACTAGTAAAATAACCATTTTACATCCACAGATCGTGATCCCTCTCACCTTCAAATATGATATGGGTCATGCTTACCTCTCACTAGTTATTATAGTAGTGTAATTGGATACCATGCTAATTCCCACCTTCCAGATGTTATCATCGGTAGGTACTACTTATTTCTTAATTCTTTAGGTGTGAAATTTGTATTTTGATAGTATATTGTTGCACCCAACCATTCAATTACAACTATCTCAATGATATTGAAATGATGAGATCCTTCAAAAGTATCTGGTATTGAATGTCCTTGAGGAGGAAGGAATGAACAAACACTTGTGTAGTTCCACGTTGATGGAAATTGAATCAGTGATGTATTGAAGGTTCTTGTCCAAAACAACCCTGATAAACTCCTGACAGGGAATCACCTCCATAAAAGAAATTGTTTGATAAGGGCACCCAAGGAAGCCAATAACAGAGCCTCCCCATTTGTGGTACCATAAGAGGATGTTACCCTCCCCTAATATCCATCATGAATTCTTTTTAAGGATCAATATAAGGGGGAAATCATGGACCATAAGGGAGAGGTATGGGAATAAGTAGTTTCTAGATTACCTTCATAATTTTCGGACATGGTATTCAGTCATAACATTCTTTCTTCAATAATATCATATGCTAGATTTTCATGCATGTAGTGTATATTGTTATTGAGACTCCTAACATAAATCCCCCATAATGGATGTTCATTCCATTTTGTACCATGAGACCTAGTGCCTCATACCTTCCCAAATAGTATCTGACATGAAACTAGACAAAATCTTAACGATAGTATTAGTGACACCTTTTAACACTATGGTTGAATCCAGAGAATGGATGGGTATGGCCGACATGACACCATTAAACAAGTAAATTCTACCCATTAATGATAAGAAGTTGTTATTCTATTTAGTTAGATAGATCATGATCTTTCTTACTATATCACCAATGTCTCATATTTGCAGACTACCTAAGGATATAAGGGAAATGAGTTACCCTATTTATAAGGAACCCTAATTCATATCCATCCTACTGCATATGGATGAAATCTAACTAGAGTCATATATGCTGGATATATAGAGGTTTCTTTGAAATTTATTGATAACATGTCCACTCAAGTGGCAATACTCTTCATGGATGTTATTGATACCTCAGACAGAGTTCCTGCCACCATTAGTGATGATGATGGGGTCATCTACAAACATCATGTGGGATATTGGAGGGAGGTTCATTTTCCTTATATAAAGGAGTATTTCACCATTATAAATTAATCAATTGATGAGGATTCTGAGATTATCATGTTTAATAATGAAGATTCTCGATGATATTGGATCTCCCTTCAATAATCCTCAATCCACCATGAAAAAACCGTGAATCCTCCCTATGAAAGAAATTTCCATCCACAATGATCTAAAACATCTAAAGACGAGGTCCACTTCCCTGGGAGAGATCCCCATGCCTGTGACCACTCTTTTTATGAAACCCCATTCAATCCTATCATATTCCTTATTAATATCTAGTTTGATATACATGTTTGATTCATGAGTCTTGATATTTATGTCCCTCATAATTTCGAATGAACAAGATATAACTACATGAATGGAGAAACCCTTCACAAAACCCAGTTGTTCAATGAAGATCCACTGGGGGAATTGCAGGGATAGCCTCAGATTGATGATACTTCCCAAGATCTTATAGGGGAAATTTCAAATTCTTTCTATTCTATTGTGCATTAAGGATGAGGATTCCTTGACCTTTTGGATGTCCACGAGTGTCGTAGCATTGGTGAATCATGGGAGGCATCCACCATGAATGAATTCTTGAATATCTTAAATAATATCGCCCTTGACCACCTCCCAAGAGCCTTTATAAAACAATCGTGGGAAGTTATCAGGACCTACCGCACTATTGGGGATGAGATTCATCATGGACGTATGGATTTTCCTAAGCTGGGATCACCTCTAGACGATCATTATCCTAGTTGGAAAAATGGATAGGATTCGCTTCCAAAATCTCTACATTACCTATCAAATATCCATTGGGCGTTCTCGGATTTAGGAAATCAATAATATCCTTGATGAACATGTGTGCCATACCCCCAGCTATAACTCTATCATCTGTGTTCGTGTCAACATCAAGAATTATATTGTGTTTAATAGGACATCACTTTTTCTTATTGAAATCATAGGAATATGTTGTGTTTTTGTCACCCTCATGCATCCATTTTATATTGGATATCTCACATGCCATACATTCCTGTTTGAGAATTATTTCTGCCAAACATTATATCATTCCAAACCTCATTCAGGCTGGAATCTAGTCAATCAATATTTTGTTTCAGATCCTCAAAATCCAAAATCTTTATAAATAATGTAATTTGTTTAATGTCAATTTATTTTACAAAACATTATATTTTAATCCTCCGGATATGATTCTTTTCCACTTAACAATTTTTATTTTTATTTCCTTGTCTGATTTCAATTAATTTTTTTGGAACCAAAAGGATCATTCATGAATGCATGATTTATCAAATCCTTATGAAACCCATTACGTTCCATGGTTTTTTTCATTACAATGATGTTTAGACGTTCAATGTGGAATGAGTGGTTAAGAGAATTTATGCTCTGTCGTGTGGGCCCAGAATAATATATAAATTGAATGGATTGGGTAAAGTGATTTACCTCATGAAATTATCTAAATTATGTGTGAAAATTATTCAATCCATGTTGAAATGGTTGTGTCCTGATTTATGCACATAATTTATACATAAACATGATGTAATCATTGTTCAGAACTATGTTTGTTATTTCACCAATGAGATATGATGTGTCCTTTTAATCATATACCACATTCCTTATCATTATCAAATGTTTCCATAATTAAAATGAATTGGATACGATACATATGGTATGATTATGACCAAACATGGACTTTGGATTCACTTCCACTATTTGTTGCAAGGTAAACGTCCCCCTATAATGATTTTACCTCAATATTATCATTTATGTATATCCTATGGTTATTTAATGTACTATAGAAAATTTTTGGCCAACTAAGATGATAAGGATGATGGAATTACATATTTATTTATTTTTAATTGTAATTTTTTTCTGAGGCTTATTTATGAAATATAATAATCCTATGGATCTTGGGTTGCATCACTATTTTCTATCTTAAAAAGGACATAATATTTATGTAATGAAAAATTTAGGTCTCTATAGTTTGTATCAGATAAATGCTTTATAAATTTGGGAACTAGGATTAGAAAATATTAGTTGAAAAGACTACTGATAAGTCTATGATTATCAATAGATCGCATTTTTTATTAAAGTAAAATAGAGAATAGTTTTTTATACATGAAATCCTTATCTTGATATTATAAGTGGATATGGCTCTAGAAATGATTTTCCTCGGGGTAATATCCCTAAAAACTCTTTATTAAGCTATACTAAATCAATAAAGGGTCCATGACAATATGACATACTCAACAAATTGTAGGACACTCATAGGGGAGATTTTTTAGTTAATCACAAACTATATTAAAATCTAATGTGACACATATATATCTAATGTAATTATTCCTTTTCAAAATCTTGATAATTATTAATTTAGATGATCTAAGAGGTATTTTTTTAAGGATAATACTAAGGATCCCATAATAAATTCATTTATCATTAATATTCACATAGAAATAAATTAATTATCCATGCCTTGTTGGATTATGTATTTTAAACCAATTTATATTTTATAAATCGGTGGGATCTAGGAGAATCTTGGATAACAAACCACATTGTTGACAGTGAAAGGATTTCCCGAATGAAACACTTAGTGAAGTGGGAGGTGTATTTAAAATCATCATAGTGATTCTTACCCAGATGTCTCAGTATAAAAACAATGACATGAACTATTTGGAATATTTTTATTTAAGTATAATGGAGAAATGCTTGTCGAATCATTTTTTTAAATGTTGGGGATGAAGCATCAATTTATTATTTAAAGCAAATACCTCTTTAGTGTAGGTATAGGGAGACCCATTACATAGCCCAAAGACCCAAGGCCAAGTGACCTAAATAAAAGGCTTGAAAGCCCATTTTTTAACTCAAAGGATCCCTTAGTGAATAGTACTGCTACAGTACCCATGCTGCTACAGTCCCTACTACAGTACCACAACCACTCCAGTACCTGCACAGTGCCTCCGCCACTATAGGGTCGACACTGCTATGGTTCAGCCACTACTAATGTACTGCTATATTGCCCTACTATAGTACTGCTATAGTAGTCCGTAAATTCGTCCCTTCCCGTATTCGATCTCGGGTCTTTTGGATGCCAAGCAAGAGCTTGTACCACTTCGGTTCAAGCTCGTTGGAACTTTTCGAATCATTTATGAGGCATAGAACATAAAATTCTAGTTGGTATTATAATAAACATAATGTGGAATGGTTTATAAAATTAATATTGAAAATATATTGCATTCTTCATTTTTATGAAAGGTATAAGGTTACTCTGGTCAATATTTTGTTCAGATGGAGAAGTTGAATATTGGTGGTCACTAATAACGAATACTAAGTCAAAGGATGAAATGGAGTAAATGGAGTATGACAACATCAGATGGAATATCATAAAAATTATTTAGCTAAAACTATTTGAACTTAAAGTAGTAGTTTAGGATATGTATAATACTAAGAGGGAGGTTGAATTCGGTTTTTGGGATTTTTTAATCCATTTTGTTATCCCATTAACTCTTTGAAATTTTAGGATCATAATTTTTTTTGTATTCTCCCTATCACATGGAATATTATTAATGTATAGGAGACAATTACATGATTATTTTGAATGTATCACTACTCAATAAGAGTTTCTTGTCCTTAGCATGAATATAAATAATCCTAATCGCACAATCCACTAGAAAAAAATCTTCTGTGTGGTTTACGACAGGTAGGATAATACATTACACTCATGAATCACTATGTAAACAATCCAATAGTGCATGTTTTTTAGCACTTGGATAGATCTTTATACTTCCTACCAGCACAGTCTTCTACTAGTTGATAAGGGATTGTAAAACCATGGATTTTTTCCCCTTGTTGAGTCCTTTTTTATGACACATGTATTATTTGTTCATCCAAATCCTTCTTTATTCACTTTGTTACTTGCACTGTAACATTAAAGAAACTCATTTTATCTCTTCTAGTATCAAACTTGAAAGCTACACTATCTTCTTCTTCTTTCTGTCACGATAATATTAATGTATTATACTGGTGAAATAAATTCACCTTGACACATAAAAATTATTAAATGATATCAATTGGCAAATTAACTTCCTCTTATCCCTTTGATCTTAGATTGAAAAATAAATTCAATATTTTATAGGAGTGTCTTGATCTCACATTCTTCTTCAGAATGAAAAAACAGTACATAGTAACCTTCTTCTAATAATTATATAATCACAAAACTCATTTTGGATTATTAAATAAATAAAATTAGCTCAACATAGAATCATCACAACTAATATATCATGAATAACCGAATATATATTATCCACACTCTTATTCCACTTTAACACCAAATAATATGGAATAATTTTGAAGTGTCTTATTCTATTACCTAAATAATCAATGAAAACATATTAGTGTATTAGTATACATTATTCTTTCTTCCTTATTGGTGTATATTTGAGTTTAGTTGCACATCTGGTTCTTCTTCACACAATGAATCTATGTATCATTTCTCTTCTCTGTCTGTTGTGTATAAATTGGGTATACACAGGGTTTCACATCTTGGAAAACAGTGGGGGTATTATACACAAGAAATCGTTCATATAAACAAATATTCAAAACTATTTTTTCATGAAACTCCCTTGTGAAGCCCACAACCTTCATGAATAAAACACCCTTCATGGAAAGAACTACCATCACAAATCTCACTGATTCAACGTGGAATACCCCATCATGACAAAGAACCCATTACATAGAATCATTGGAATTAGTAAAGATTTTTGTAGTCTTTTCATGATGCTCATGATCACATAGAAATCCATCATAAGGAAGCTCCTCCATTCGTGATTCTAAATTGATATTTGAAGTAGTCATAGAGATCATCATCAAACAATCATGATCTCATGATGCAACACTTCTTGTAATATCATATTTTACCACCACTATTTGTGATGATGCATATCTTTGTGGTGCTTCTCCATTCTCATTGATCCCCTTCTTATAATCAGATATCTTTACAATAAAAATTTATGCCATCACAAAGAACCCTTCATGAAACCCAATATTTGTGAAACTATTTCCTTATCAATGTTAACATAAGGCCTTCAAGGAAATACATAGATCATGATTTTAGCCCTCTTTGAATTTTGGAAGCTAAATTTTTGGAAAACACTTCGAAATGATGACATAATGATAATATTCTTTAGAAACCCCTACAAAACTGGTTTGTAGTTATCTGGCATTGTCATTAACCATAAATTGATAAATTGTTAAATCTTGATCCACACTCCTACAAAAAATCAATTTATTTCATTCATCACAATCCCTATCTATTTTGATATTTAAACATTGATCGATCATTATTAGAATCTTCATATCTTCCAAGGGATGTATTATAACTTCTCAGTATTACAGAAACATATTTTATTCCTAATCAAACTTGAATACAACTATAAGTTCCTTTTCTACCCCATTCATTAATCCAGCTTATTATATGTGAGAACTCCTAGATCAATTCATTATCATCCTCCTTCACTTCATGCAAATTATAATCCAAATGTTCTTCAAGGTCTTCTATGGATCTCATGAAGGATTAAAATATTGCATGATCCACAATTCCAATTCTTCTTCTAATCGTTATGGAATATGAATTGCAACAAATTCTTAATACTAAAATCATACGTCTACTCTATTGTAAGTAATTTATACAACCTGAAAACTCAATGTATTCAACAGATGATTCTTTAATTATTAACAGTTTTGAATATTTTCAAAGCACCATTAATGTTGGATCTACTTTATAATATTGTCAACAATGAGAAATTCTTTTTTGGTTGGGAACCATTGACAACTAATTAAAATCAGTTTAAAAAAATAAAATCCATATCCAAAGTGGGTCTTCCTGAAAAAAAAATAGACATTGAGAGTTCATTGAAAATGATTGAGAATATGTAGCGTCTCACAAGTAAACCTTTACATGGATTTCATGACATGCCTCATGTTTTTATCATTAATGATAGAAAATGAAATAGATTATTCTATATCTTAAAACCACAACTCCGAAAATCTCTATATATCAATGGAATTGGGAATTATAAAGAGGTTTTTTTGGGGCTCTTTAGAATAAGATACACAGGGTGGATAATTAACCCATGGAAATGGTGATAAAAAACTAAATATGGATCATAAAAAAGGGATATAATGAAAATTATGGAATGGAGGATCAACCACCCACATTAAACAAATGTGTAAAGAATCAACATGGGAACTACCACAAATGGATATTGAAATTATGTCATTATGTTATAGATGGACAACAAGATCATTAATTTCAAAGAGATATGAAGAATCCATCTAATGTGAGGGAAGGAAGGAATGAATTATCCACCAGTCAATGCTTCAACTTTAGTGAGCAAGGGAACTATGCATAAAAGTGCACAAAACCACATATCCTTAATGATAATTTTTGTTAGTATCCGCAAAAGCCATATAATATAGGGAAATCTTATGCTAGACCCACTTCTATAGTGAATCATGAAAATGAAGTCATGCATGGGGGGCATCTTATTTACCAATGAATGATACAAATTTTTTATAATTTTTTTTTCTAAACCCTGATTTAAATCATGTATGTTTTCTAGAAATGTTAGATCAGAACCCTGATACCATGATGTATATATATTTTTAAAATTAGATAGTTGTTAGATAAAAGAATCTGAATTGTTGAACTCTTCACATGTTAGAGTATTTGGGAATATTCATCTTGTAAATTTCATAATCCTTATTTTGGTGTAATTTTTAGCTATACTGGTCATGGATTGGATCTCATTATATATATTGAACATCATGATTTAGGAAATATAAAAATAAATCTATAATATGAACCATCCCATCCTATGATAAAAATTAATTGTATATAACAAATATCAATTGGAAATTTCCTCAATGGTGTGGGTTGTGATACCTTGTTATGTAGAATACCTTTTTTTATTTGTTGAGTTGAAGAAAAGTAATAAATTTATGGAAATTACCATTTTGAGGGAATATAGTCATGTATATTTTAAATAGTTATGAAGAATTCCCCAATATATTGATTTTTTGTTTTAAATACAATGTATAACTGATGCTAGTCATATATTAAAATTCCACAATAGGATGGCCTCAATCAAACTGGAATGGATAAATAAGTAGCAAAAAGGGAATTGAGATAAAGTGTTTATACAACCTAGTGAAATCACATTAGGGTTTTCCGGTGTTATTTTTCATTAAGAACGATGGAACAATGTGGTTGTGTATTAACTATTATGATCTTAACAAAATCGCCAAAATGAACATGTATCCTCTAACAAGGATTGATGACTTATTTGATGAACATAAAGGATATTTGTTTATTTAAATGTTGGATCTACCTTCAAGATATCATAAAATAAAACAGACGAAGCGAAATATTCAAATGAAATCCTTCCATACAATGTATGGAAACTAAGATTTCATGGGTATTCCATTTAGAATTAGTAATTCCCTTTTATTATTCTTGGATTTGATTAATGAAGTCTTTAGTTACTATGTTAAAAAAATTTAGGTAACTTTTTATGGAATTCTAATCTTATCCATTATTAAGGAGTAACATGATGTTAATAAAATGATTTTTAAAAAAAGAGTAATTAAGGAGAAAATTAATTCTATATTTTTCATGTAATACATTTATGTGTACTAAGTCACATTATTAGGGAAGATGATCACTAGTGAAGGAATTTATCAGGACACATTAGGCACAAAAGAATTTCATGAATCTCCCATACCAACTAGTGTCACATAAATCCATAGTTTACTTAGCTAAGATAGGTACTACTAGGATTTCTTGATACATTTCTCACAATTTTTTAGCCAACTAACTAAGCTATCATTGAATGTACTAAGGTGTGTTTGGGTTGAATAATGTGAGGATTGATTTATTTATCTGATGAAAAGGAAAATCAGTAAATTTATTCTCACTCTACTAAAAATGGGAGATGATTTTGTGATATATCATGATAAATAAAATAATGGAATGGGGTTTCTACTCATTTATAATAATAATGCTATAGACTATGACTCCAGATAGAGGAAGATACATGAAAAGAACATCACGATGAATTATCAGGAGTTGGAATCTGTGATATTTTCTAAGAGGAATTTGTGTCACTTCCAATGTTGGAATTTTTTTGAAATATTCATAATAATATAATGTATATATTCCCATAAAAGGATGTCAAAATGAATCAATGAATAGGGTTTGAGCTGATTAATGATCATGATTTCAATAATAAAAAAACATACAAATGGGAATAAGTTAACTGATACACTTAACAGAAAAGAACATACTACTTTACTAATGATGTGTATTGAGGAAGGCCATATCATTATGGATATGCATAGAATGGATCTAGAAATCCTAAAATTAGGGAATGAATCCTACCTTTCCCAAATGATTTCCCTACCATCTTTTCATGATATGATCAATAATTCCCCAAGGGTTGATATCGGGCTTCAAAAACAAAAATGACCAGCTCTTCAGTGAAGAACGCACCCCACGCGCCTACTAATTTTCAAACCTTCCTTCCCACTACAACGTCTCATGCCTACATTCCGACAAAGATTCTAGACTCATGGTCCATCGATCTGGGCCCCGATCTCGCCTTTGTCATGCCTTAGTAGCCGACGGTGGCCTCTCCCCAGCATGTTCGGCTAGTGATAATGCTTGAATTTTCACATATTATATACTGTATTTCAATGTTATAAATCCCACCATAGTTTTAGTTTATGTGAAATTGTCACATTTTTATGTTTTAGTGGTATTTTGAGCTCAAATGAAAAAATGGCTTAATTTTGGTGTTTAACTGTTTTATTTAATTTCATAATTTCGGACATATAATATTACACACTGAACCAAATTGTGAAATTCCTTTTTTATAGGTTTACTTATATCATGGGTCGACTTTAATCCTTCTAGAGGCCCAACACAATCAATCATTTGGAGGCTCAATATCAGCTCATAATCCGGACCTTGAAAACTGTGTACAGATTTGGATAGTTTTAAAGCGGAGCTTTTATCTCGAATCTGACCGATCCAATGGAGCTTATATTCAAAAGGGAGTTGGAAGAGAAATTAATTAACATCTTTCATTAAGGATTCCACGTATGAAGTGACTGTTTTCAAGGTCTTAATGTCATGGGAAGATGGAGTTGTGGAAGACGAAGAGTCACTTCAGCAGATTAAATGTTCCAAACTAAATCTGCCATAAATCCTTCATACGTGGCTCAATGAGGCTGAACTATTGTGGAGGGACGCGGAAGAATATACGGAACAACTGTCAAGAAGAGACCAAGTACTAATAATGCCATTTAATGGACCGAAAAGTCAATGACATCTAGAGGACAGAATTTGAGCGAGTTTTCCTCACCCATTTTACCTATAAATATTTATCTATTCTCCCTTTTACAAGGATAGCCATTTTCAAGGGGCAAGGTTGAGTATATTTGTTGTAATAGTATCTTTTAGTTTTAATATATATTAGTTTAGCTTTTATCTTCATACCACCTTTCTTCCATTTATTTTATTTTATGTGTTCTTCCACCGTTATTCCCTTCTCAACTCCATTAAAAATGGATAACTAACCTCGAAGCTTGTTCGAGGGAGGGAATGATGGGTTAATTGAGTTATTGAGCTGTAATTTTATAATCCTTTATTCAATACTAAGAATTTTGGTGGTGGTAAAATCGATTATGGTGAGTGGTCGTCCCATTTTCTCTACCACCAATTTCTTCTTCTCATTTATAAATTTTCCTTCCCTTCACTATTTGTGTTGTGCATACGGTTGAGTATGACATGAGTAGTGATGGTCAGCGAAGATGTCTCCTAGCTGACTTTAGGAAGAGCAGAGGTCTTGGTATGGGGTAATGACAATCCAAATGAGAAGGTGAGGTGTGATAGGTCTTGATCACCTAATTGAGTTGAATATTGAGATTCTCTTTAAACAATGATATCAACCACCACGACCTCCTAAGAACAACTGCCTTATTTTTTTCTTCTAACTTCATTCTATATTGCATTTAATTATTATATATTATATTTATTTTTTATTCATTTGATATTATTTCCCCCCCCCAATTTATATTAGTATCATATTTTATATTAGTTAGTTTATAATAGTGACAATAGGAAAATAGTGCGTGTTAGCGGCCTCCTTGTGATCGACCCTAGGGTGTGCCACTGTGGTGCATTTTTAGGTAAATAAGAATTCAATTGAATTGTGGTTCGCGACAAGACACTCTCATCAATTTGGCTCCATTGCCGGGGATCGAACCTGGGTCACCTGCTTGGGGGGGGTCAAATTGACGCTGGGGTTTTTGTCGTGATACTCCAGTCATCAATTTGGCGCTGTTTCCGGGGAGTCCAAACGCCTACGTACACTATATTTCATAAAAACCCAAAAAAAATTAAATATATCAAAAACTAAAAAAAAGTGTTTCATTGAATATTATTGTTTTTTTAGGTTATGGATTATTTCAGTGATTTTTCATATGCTTGGCCTAGTACTGAATTTTCTTGTAGGGAAGATACTTTTATGCTGAAGATGGAACAATATTCCGTGATGATTCAAAAAAAAATTCAAAATTCTTGAACAAGCAAGTAAGATGGTAGCATCCCTGGTGGCTGAAGTTGAAGAAGTCAAAGCTTTATGGGTGGAACAACAACAACAACATAACCAAGCTGAAGAATAAGAGGTAAATATTGTTCCACCTACATTTGATGTTGAAGAATCCAAGGAGGACTTGAAGACTCAATTTGAAGATGCAATCATCTCTCCTTGGCCATTGCATGATGAGGTTTCAGAAGATGACAAGCCGGCTGATTCAACTGTTGGAGGTCAACATGTTTTGGATAAACATTGGTTAGATTTTGTTGAAGACCAAAAGGTAAGTGATCCTCCCAACTTTGTCAAAAAAGAATCAGTACCTCTATACCTCTCTCTTGATTTGGAAGAAGATGAATAAGTCCCTACTAAAAAAGAGTTCCCAGTGGCCTTGCATGATGAGATCACATTTCAAGATAACCTACACGAAAGGAAGATTTTTATATTTATTGTTCATATTTTAATCATATCCAAGTGGAATTATTTTCTAACTTCCCTTCTAAATTTTTTGACGCAGCATCACATGTGCCAGCTGTAACACCCGAGACTTTTATGTGAAATAATTTGTTTTTATGTTATATAAATCATCAAAGGAATCTTTTACTACACAGAACACTAGCTTGGATTTCTTTACACGCAACCGTTTTCTTCCTCGATAAGCTTGCGTCATACGCAATACCGAGTTTCACTAAACAACGATATGCTATTAAAATATTATTAAAACTAGTTGTTATGAATAGTAATAACCACTTTTTGAAATTTTATAATTTTTATTTTTCAAAATGGACTTCATTTTTGGATTCGGAATATCGAAATAAGCCTAGGGTGAAATTTTGGTATTTTTCTGAAAACTTTCAATTTTTGATGAATAGTGAAACCACTAAGTGGTAGTTAAAAAAACTCAATTTTTCATAAAACTTAATTTTACCGCTTTTGTGAGTGGAATTTCGAAAATCCGAGAGACAAGGTTAATATCAAGGACTAAATTTTGGTTCAATGAGATGAAAATAATTTTTGGTGAATAGTAACTTTTTACTTTTATTTACCACGGTTAAAAGTAAATAGGGTAATTAAGGGTAAAAATGATACTATTATTACCCTAACACATGTCATAATTCTATTGGACAAGTGTAATTCGACCAAAAATAACCTTAGGAATAAAATATGACCATTTAGGCCCACTTGGATTTTATTAGGACATTTATTATTAATTTATTTAAAGAAGGGTTAAATAGTTAAAATCAAAGTTTAATAAGTAAATAATTTTTAATATGGGGTTATACATAAGATAAATTCGACTATAAATATTCATTAGAAAGCTAAAAATACTTCCTACATAATGGTATTTTATTTATAATTTTTAGACATTAAATAATTTAATTTATTTATGACACAACGATGATGCAGTAATTATCATATTAATGAATAATTGACATAATTGATGTTATAAATACCCAAATAAATGTAATTAGAGACTTTTTATGAATTAAACTAATTTTCTAGGTTAATATGACATGTTATTATTGATTTAATTAACTTGGTTCGAACTAATCATTCTGTTATGATTTTCACAAAAATCAATTACTATATAGTGTCAAAATTGACATAAAATAGTTTTTTTTTAAAAAATATATTATTAATTGTTATTTTATTTCTAAAAATCTAAGGTTCGGCCAAATGACTTAGATAAGGTTATATATATTAATAATAAACAAATTGGGGTTCGTTTGGCTTGATATAGTAAGTTTATTAACCTTATAGTATAAGAAAACAAGAAGACACGGTAAAAGTTAAATCATCTAACTTAAAGTTAAATCTAAATTATAAGGTTACAATTGATACCTAAACTTGTCTAAATTATATTGGATGAGATTATTTCGACCCCTACCCACCTTATCTTCTAAATATATCAATTTGGAGCTATTAAAAACCGAATTTGACTTTATAATAAAATAATATTTTTAGTTATTCCAAAGGTGCACCTCTCCTCCCTTATAAAATGGCACCTCCTCCCCCTCTTCCTCACACCACTTTGAGCCTTGAAGCTCGGCCAAACCCTAAAAATTTATTCTCTACACTTCCCTAGAAACATCCTAGAGGTTCTGGTCTTCTTCAAAGACCTATTTTAGTGCCCTAAAAGGAGGTCTCAAAGAAGCACTTCAAAGAAGAGGTAATGTCTGTTACCGATTCTTTCATCTATATTTCTTCTTCCACTTCTTCTTATTTAGTTGTTTCATTATTAAGTAATAACATCAGTATCACTCACATACTGATATGTTATTATATTTATGAAACAACCCTATTTCACCATCAATCCGTCCTACGGAAAAAGAAATCATCGCGCGTTCGTACGTACGGAATACCGTCTCCACGCCGTGGTGTATTCTATATTCCACCACCACCTTACTTGGATGGGTATAATGGTGTAAATAATGACTATATATGACTATTATAAAGTGATATTTATTCTGAAATAGTATACATACACTCCAATACAATTCCACGATCATAGGAATGATATCATCACTCGTGCGTACGTACGGAATACCGTCTCCACGATGTGATGTGACTCGTTCTACATGATCTTCATTTCATAATGATTATATAAATAAATTGAATGAATTAATATGATATATATTACATTAATAACATTCTGGAAATGAGGTATCTATAACCTAAAGATAATAATAAGAATTTATTCGACAAAACACGCATAAGAAAAAAAGTTATAAACACCCGAATAACAAGTGGTAATGAAATATTACTACTAAGAAGCTAAGAATATGACCATATATGATATCATAACAATAATTATGATTCTGGAATAAGTCAATAACATTATTTAAATCATTATACAGGAGGTTCGGACACTTTCGAAGCAAATCGGACCTAAGGTAAGGGAAATATCACAATCTCATTCTTATCCAAGATTGTTTATACTTTGGTATTTACTGGGGTGTATTTTATCATCCACATCCATGTTTCCTCAATATGTAATATTATTTCCATCCACCTAAAATTTTTTAAATCCGTTTTTACCCTTTGGTGAGTTTACAGTAAAAGATTTGAAAGGAATCTTTTGTCGTTTTTCGTACAAGGTACTTTTTGACTTTTCCGACAAAAGTACGAGAAGAATGTTTTTTTAACTTATACGGCATGAATGAATTTTTTAAACATTATTTCCAAGAAGCTTCCTTTACATGTTTTCAAATTTATTTTTAATAAAATTCTTTTAGTTTAGAATTGTATGACATGTTAAAAAAGGAAAAGTTTTTTTTTGAAGTAGAAAGGATATTTTCCTCAAGAATGGAGTTCAAGTGTTTTATCAAAATTATTTTCCATATAAGATAATATAGGGTTCTGTTTATATCCCTATTATTACATTTATTTGATTATGTTGTGATGGAATTATTTTTATTAATTCCTTTATCTTATATGAATTGTTTTATGATGTCATGTTGTTTAAGAATCCCATTTTTATTACATAGGTTATGCAATGATGTATGATTTATGATTTTGTGGCACACATAAGAATGGTATCATTATGAAATGGGTGGGACCTATATCTCCCTGTAATGCATTGGGTAAAGAATTTATATCTCATGAGATAGACTTGGATGGAACGGTAGGTTATACCGGTTCAGTGAAACAGGACTGAAATGAGGAGTGAACTCGGTTCAGAAATGGACTCTGTCCACTAAGATAGTCTTGGCAATGAGTCTTGACTAATAAGAAATGATTATCTATGATTATGTGTGTATGCCACAAAGCTTCATGTTTTATGTTATGATTTTTGGGATTCCATTTCACTACTATGATTTATCCCATGTTATGAAATTATGCTCTCTTTTGCAGGTTAAGATTTCCAAAAGTTATGTTCTTATGAATATGATGTGATTGATATTTCTTTTGTTTACCCTTACTGAAAATTTGAGCTCACCCTTTTGTATGTTTTCTTTCCCCAGGTCAGGAATAAGGTTATTAAGTAAGATATGCCAAAAGGGACTATAGATATGATGAAATAAATGGGAGACAGTGTAGATGCTTTATGAACCAGTTGTTTATGTTTCCCAGTTTCTAAAGACACTATACCTATACGGTCCTTTCATGGTTTCGTTATATGATGTAATTAGTACGCCTCAATTTTGAAGTATTAACAATTTATGTAAAGTATGGGTCGTTATAGTTGGTATCAGAGGCAAAGGAGGTAGGAATGAATATGATCCTTGGGAACTCTCACATGTGAGCGTTGGACGAAGCATGGCTCTCTGCCCAAGGGCTTCATGAGGAAATGACTGCCACTGGGGATGGTGGTGTGTCCCGCCCAGGGGGTGTAGCTGCCCATGGAGTGCCCTAATATGTATCAATTATAGTCCATTGGAAGAAATTCCAGACCGTTATAGTTGGTATTAGAGGAAAGGTATAGTCAACCTTTGGAAACTAGGTTGTGAAAGCCTTAGTAAGAACCCTAAGGATAATTATAAGCATAGAACACAATTTTAGTGTTTTAGAAATGGCCATGAATAACCTAGGATAAGACCTTAAGTGTGAAATTTTATTATTGATTATGTGGTTTTCCTATTATAATTAGTGTTGCTCACACTATTCTTCTTGGTTTTAGTCAATGGATGGAACCCGAAGGAACCGTGTTAATGCGAAATGCGATGGGCAATGCAATGATTGTCCCCCTGAGCAACCAAATGTTATGGGAGATAGAATGAAAAATCTTGTAGCCATGCTCACACAACTTTCTCAAGCTCTAAATCATGCAGGACATCCAAATGAGAAAAGGAAGGAGCAACATTCTGTTGAATCCTTCATGAGACAGCATCCTCCTTCATTCAGCGGGTCTACTGATCCATTAGTTTCTGAACAATGGATTAGTACTACTGAAAAGATATTTTCAGTTCTTCAATGTTCTGAGCATGATAAAGTCATCTTAGCAGTGTATCGTTTTGAAGGTGATGCTGATCAATGGTGGAATCTTATTAAGAATACGAGGCAATGGGATGAAATTGAGTCCATGGAATGGGATGAGTTCAAGAACTTATTTTTCAATAAGTACTTCCCTCATATTCTCCGAACAAAGATGGAGAAAGAGTTTCTTGAACTGAAGCAAAAGGATGATGAATCTGTTGGTACCTATGAAGAAAATTTTAAAAGACTTGCAATGTATGATTATGGTATTATTATCCAACCTGAGAGTAAGATCGATCGATTCTTTAGTGGCTTAAAACCAAGTCTTCGAAGGGCCTTATCCATAATGGACTTCAATAGCTACGAGGAAATCGTTCGATGTGCTCTCAAAGTTGAGATGGAGATTGGAGTAACCCATCAGTCATATGGGTTTTATAAGAAGAGGAAAATGGAATTCAAAGGAAAATCTAAAGAGCACACTAAATAGAAGATGAGATTTCCCTTATGCTCAAAGTGTGGAAAGAAACATAGAGGGAGTTGTCTTAAAGGGACAAGTAAATGTTTCAAATGTGGAAAGGAAGGTCATCGGGAATTTGAATGCCGCGATGATGGGAAGAAGATGTCTAATGATGCAAACAAAGGAAGGGATACACAGAATGAACCTACTACACTTCAACGTTTCAAGTGCAAGGAGATGGGGCATTATGCCAATAAATGCCCTAATCCAAGGGTTGATGATGATGGTCTATGTCAACAAACTCTTAAGGATAAAGACAAAGGAAAGTCACATGCAATTTCTATCAGCGATTTGGAGTACGATAACGATGTGGTGAAAGGTACACTTACCATCCACTCTAAAGTAGAAAATGTTTTATTTGATTCTGGATCCACCCACTCTATTATTTCTGAAGAATTTTCAAAGGGTATCACCGTATTACCTCAACAATTAGATGTTGAGTTAGCTGTGACAACACCTAATGGCACAATAGTCGCATCAAAATTTTATAATTCTTCTCCGATCGTAGTTTGTGGGAAAGTGCTTCCTGAAAATCTTGTGATCCTTCCTATAGTGTAATTTGATGTGAGTATTGGCACGGATTGGCTTTATTTATATGGAGATCATATCAATTTCCAAAGAAGGGAAGTCACATTTCATATTCCAGATCATTCTATGATCGTCTATCAATGCAAGGATGAACATAACCTTCCAGTGGAAATTCCTTCAACCTTATGGGTATTGATTCTTCTAAATGAAGGTTATTTATCTCAAATTTTTTTTTAAAGGTAATGCTTCGGTCAAAAGACCAAAGCACAAAATATATAAGAAAGCAAGAGGATTACAAAGTTCTGAAAGATGGGATTTTGTTACAATCTCTCTCAAAGAGAGGCGATAAGTCAGCTGGAAGAGTGTCAAGCCAAGTCATGCTCTGTTGAATACCTTTGTTGGCGAGTGCATCAGCAATAGAATTCGCTTCACGGTAAGAATGAGTAGCAATATAATCTAGCCCATGAAGTGAGTTCAGACACTTCATCCAAAGAGTGGTAAGCGGCCAAGCAAGATGAGTGTCGCCGTTCCATATGGCCTGAACGATGGTTGTGGAGTCACTTTCAATCCAGAGCTTTCTCCAGCCTCTTTGAATGGCAAAATCAACAGCATGGATGACACCAAGAATCTCAGCCTCGAGCGAAGAAGAAAGACCACATCCAGCATAAAAATAGCCCTGACAGTGACCAGATGAGTCTCTGAAGATGGCACCACAACTAGCAGGACCAGGATTGCCTTTGGAAGCGCCGTCAACGTTCATTTTAATCCATCCTGACATCGGGGCTTTCCAGAAAACTTCAAAGAAGCGCTTGGGTTTTGGATATATGCCTGGGACACCGAGGTGGCGAAGGATAACTAAATCGTTAGCCGAGTTGTTGCAAGAAGCTTTTTTGATTGAAGCGGCTTCATGAATCGCAATAAGGATCCGAGCTTTACCTGCATTGAGACTAAATGAGTGGTTGTTATGAATAAAATCATTACGGGCGTACCAGATCACATGCAGGAGCTCCGCCACTGCCGCAAGGAAGATATTCTTTATCTGCAAGGAGGCATCATATCTGATGCAATATTTAAGAAACATACAAATAGAATCAAAAGTTGGCCATCTGCAATTAAAGAGATCTAGAACATATTTCCATAAAGCAGAGGTTGTCGCACAGGACAAAAAGAGATGGTTGGCATCCTCCCTATGTTGATTACACATGCGACATTTAGAGAAAAGTTGAATGCTAAATATTTGAAGACAGGCATCAGTGGGAATTCTATTGTGAGCTAGTCGCCAAATGAGGGTGAGTCTAGAAGTTTTTATCCAAGTCTTATTAAAAAAACTCATCCATTGATAATTGGGATCCTCTCGAGAGAAGCAGTGATTATAGAAGTTTCTAGAATCAAGGATGCCATTTGGAGCAGGTTCCCACACCAGAATGTCACCGCCAGGGGAGAAAGGATGATTATCAATGATCTGAGCAATATTTTCTGGGAGGGTGTGACGATGGGATCGCAGGACATCTTTTATAGAAAGACTAGTATCTCCAGGAGAGGTATTCATAGAAAGCAAGGAAATCAAGGGGTTACCGCGCCAATTGTCACACCAAAAATTAAAAGAAGAGTCCGCACTGACCATCCATCTAGAATTCATCATGATAGAGTGATACGAGTCTCTGATGGCGGGCCAGATCGAGGAGTTGATGTGACAAAAATTCCTTTTCACGAGTTTAGGAAAGAATCTATGCTTCAAGAACTCCGAAGCTTTAGAGGAACCATTAATGATGCGCCAAGTAAGGCAGGATTGGAGAGCATTATTGAAAAGCTTTAAATTTTTTATACCAATGCCGCCTTTATCAAGAGGTTTACAATAAGAATTCCAAGGGATAGTGACAAGATTCCTTTCTAAAGTGCTCCCTGACCAAATAAAATTTTTGATATAGGTATTAATCTTTTTAAAAATGCCGGAAGGCCAATTGTAGATCATGAGCGAGTAGAACATTTTGGAAACAATGGTTGATTTGACCAGACATATCCTGTCGGCCATGGAGAGTAATTTACCTTTCCATGTGGGGAGTTGTTTAATAATTTGATCAGTAATGTTGGTGAAATAGCAGGCTTTAGGACGACCCCAAAATAGAGGGACGCCTAAATAATTGAAAGGGAGGAGGCCCTCTTTGATACCAAGAGAAACAATGATGCTAGGTTTTCTTCTAACAGGGAAGCTTTTTCCAAAGAAAATATAAGATTTATCCCAGGAAATCTCTTGACCCGAAACCTCTTCATAATGATTAAGGTCTTGTTTTAGAACATGTATATTTTTCTGATCACCTTTGAGAAAAAGGATAATATCATCAGCATAGAAAAGGTGAGTAGGGGTATTGAGATTCCTGGAAGCTGGAATAGGTCTGAGCTTGCCTTGATCAACCAGGTGAATGAGAAGTCTACTTAAGTAGTCTTCAGCGATAACAAAAAAGGATGGCAGAGAGAGGGTCACCTTGTCTGACACCCTTAGAACATCTGAAGAAGCCTCTAGGGGAACCATTGATCAGAACAGAAATAAAAGCTGAGTTAAATAAAGTTTTAATCTTTAAGATGAAAGCATCATGAAAGCCAAAAGACGAAAGCACATTGAAAATAAAGTTCCAGTCAATGGTGTCAAAGGCCTTCCTGATATCAAGTTTGATGGCCACACATCCCCCTCTAGAACTTTTGTTTAGACAATTAGTACATTCGGAGGCAAGGCAAATACAATCCTGGATGGACCTACCCTTAATAAAACCGAATTGATTCCACGAGACAATTTTGTTGCAAATAGGCATAAGTCTGTTCGCAATTATTTTGGTAATGATTTTATAGAGAGTATTGATCAGGGAAATTGGTCTGAATTGATGGATCTCCGAGGCATTTTCAACCTTGGGAATTAAAGTTAGGAATTGGGCATTTATTCCATGTGGAAGCGAACCATGTATAAAGAAATTCTTAACAGTGTTACAAACATCATTATGGATAATATCCCAGTGTTTTTGAAAAAAACCATTAGTGAACCCATCCGGTCCGGGCGCGCTGTCTGGATTCAGACCAAAAACAGTATTTTTAATTTCGTGATCTAAAGGAGTACATAGGAGAGATTCATTTTCTCTTTCATCAACCAAGGAAGGAATAATGCCAGATCTGAGATCAACATTAGTCTTCGTACCATTAAAAATATTATGAAAGTACGAGATGACATGATCCGCTATTGCCTCTTCAGAGTCAAGGATAAAGTCTTGATAAGTAAGCTTAGAGAGAGGGCGGTTAGCCTTTCTGACTCTTTGAATGGAGTTATAAAATTTAGTATTGCGATCGCCATCAGTGAGCCATTTAGTCTTAAACATTTGCTTGCAGATATTTTCTTTAAGGGTAAGCAAATCATTTAGTTTGAGGGAGAGATTAGCTTCTAATTGAGGGTCCATATTAAGATCAGATGAGGTATTTCGGGTTTGGACCCGGTGCAGCTCCTCTTCAAAAGAGGAAATATCAAGGTCAATTTGAGAGCTTGCAGTTTTACACCATCCTTTCAGGGCCTACTTTAAGGTTTTCAATTTGTACATACAGGCAAAGGAATCCTTGTGGTAATTCATGGAGGTCCATGTGTTATGAATAAAGGAGACTTATTTATCTCAAATGGTTAGTGGTAAACTCGCGATTAAGAATATGCCCATTGTACGGGAGTTTGATGATGTCTTTCCGGAGGAATTACCGGGTCTTCCACCAAATCGTGATGTTGAGTTTTCAATATAACTCGTACCGGATGCTTTGCATATTTCAATGACACCTTATAGAATGGCCCCAATTGAGTTGCAGGAACTGAAAAAGAAACTCCAAGAGAATCTTGATAAGGGATTCATACGCCCTAGTGCGTCACCTTGGGGAGCACCTGTTCTATTTGTTAAGAAGAAATATGGATCAATGAGACTCTGCATTGATTATCGAGAACTTAACAAGATCACTATCAAGAACAGATATCCTCTCCCACGCATTGATGACTTATTTTACCAACTACGCAGAGCTCAATACTTTTCCAAGATTGATCTTCGTTCAGGGTATCATCAATTAAGGGTCAAAAGGGAGGATATACCAAAGACGTCTTTCCGTACAGGGTATGGACAATATGAATTTATAGTGGTTCCATTTGGTCTTACTAATTCCCCTGTTATCTTCATGGATCTGATGAATAGAGTCTTTAGAGACTATCTTGATCAATTTGTGGTAGTCTTTATAGATGATATTCTTGTCTATTCAAATAGCAAGGAAGAACATGAAGATCACTTGAGAATTATACTGAAGACCCTGAGAAAGGAGAAGCTTTATTCCAAATTTACCAAGTGTGAATTTTGGGTTTAAAAATTTTCATTTTTGGGTCACATAATCTCAAAAGAAGGGATATCTGTGGATCCAGCAAAAACAGAGGATATCAAAAGATGGTCGAGACCAACAACAGTAACTGAGATCCGAAGTTTTCTTGGTTTGGCTGGATATTATCAACGTTTTGTGAAAGATTTTTCACGATTATCTAATCCACTCACCATGTTGACTCGGAAAGGAGTTAAGTTTGTCTGGACGGAGGAATGTGAAGAGAATTTCAACGAGTTGAAAAGAAGGTTATCCAGTGCACCTGTGCTCACACTGCCTTGTAGTGGAGAAAGGTTTTTGATCTATAGTGATGCATACAAGAAGGGATTGGGGTGTGTTCTTATGCAAAATGATATGGTTATAGCTTATGCCTCACGGTAGTTGAAAATCAAGGAGCAAAATTACCCAACACATGATTTGGAGTTAGCTGCGGTAATCTTTGCATTAAAGATTTGGAGGAATTATCTTTATGGTGAAAGGTGTGATATTTATACTGATCATAAAAGTTTAAAGTATATTTTCACACAAAAGGAGATGAATATGCGTCAAAGAAGATGGTTAGAGCTGATTAAGGATTATGACTGCTCAATCCATTATCACCCTGGGAAAGAAAACAAGGTGGCAGATGCATTAAGTCGACAAGACCATGCAAGTTTATACATGATGAGGATCACAAAAGATCCAATATTTATGGATTTACAAAGGATGGATCTTGGAATTATAATGGAAGGGGAAAAATCTTATCTTTCTCAAATGAATGTTCAACCATCTATACATGTGAAGATTAAAGAGGCACAGAAAGAAGATGTCAAGTTACAAAAGAAGGTGAGAAATGTTCCTGAATTCAACCTTGATTGTGATGGGATAATAAAGTTCAGGAATTGGGTTTGTGTTCCTCCCATACCGGAATTAAAGAAGGAGATGCTGGATGAGGCTCATAGTTCTTCATTTTCTATTCATCCTGGAAGCACGAAGATGTATAGGGACCTGAAAAAGTACTTCTGGTGGGATGGCATGAAAAGAGATGTTGTTGAATATGTCTCCCGATGCTTGGTTTGTCAGCAAGTTAAAGCTGAGAGACAGAAGTCTAAGGGGATGTTACAAACATTACCCATACCCGAATGGAAATGGGAAAACATCACTATGGACTTTGTCATAGGACTTCCTAAAACATCCAAAGGCAATAATGCTATCTGGGTCATATTTGATCATCTTACCAAGTCTGCACACTTCATTGCTATTAGAGAGGATTTCTCTCTGGATCAGCTTTCCAGGATATATGTAAAGGAAGTTGTAAGATTTCATGGAGTACCAATTTCTATTATATCTAATTGGGATCCGAGATTTACCTCGAAGTTCTGGTGAAGTCTTCAGCATACTCTGGATACAGAGTTGAGTTTCAGCACTTCTTATCATCCTCAGACAGACGATCAGTCTGAGAGAACAATTCAAACCCTAGAAGATATGTTGAGAGCTTGCTCTATGGTTTTCAAAGGTTCTTAGGATCAACACCTACCATTGGTGGAATTTTCTTATAATAATATCTTTCACTCCAGTATTCAGATGGATCCTTTTGAATCTCTCTATGGAAAGAAATGCAGGACTCCAACTTTCAGGGATGAAGTTGGGGAAAGAAAGCTATTAGGACCTGATCTCGTTGATGAAATGGTACAAAAGGTCAGATCTATTCAACAACACATAAGAGCAGCTCAGAGTCGATAGAAAAGTTATGCCGACAACCGAAGAAAAGACCTAGAGTTTGAAGTGGGTGATAAAGTGTTTTTACGAATATCTCCCTGGAAGAGAGTCATGAGATTTGGAAAAAAGGGGAAGTTGAGCCCTAGATATATCGGTCCTTTCGAAATAATGGATCATGTAGGGAAGGTAGCTTACCGATTGGTGCTTCCACCAAATCTCTCCTAAGTTCACGATGTGTTCCATGTATCTCTCCTGATAAAGTACATACCTGATCCTTCACATGTACTTAGCTCAGAAGTTTTACCACTGGAGCAAGATCTTTCTTATGAAGAACAGCCGATAGAGATTCTGGATCGTGGCGAAAAAGTCCTACGAAGAAAGACCACTCGATTGGTGAAAGATTTATGGAGGAACCACCAATTAGAAGAAGCTACATGGGAGCTTGAGGATATGGTGAGGGAGAGGTATCCTCATCTGTTTGTTACAAAGTGACGAATTTCGAGGGCGAAATTCATTTTAAGGGGGGTAGAATGTAACACCCGAGACTTTTATATGAAATATTTTGTTTTTATGTTATATAAATCATCAAAGTAATCTTTTCCTACACACAACACTAGCTTGGCTTTCTTTACACGCAACTGTGACCTTCCTCGATAAGCTTGCTTCATACGCAATATCGAGTTTCACTAAACAACGATATGCTATTAAAATATTATTAAAACTAGCCTTTATGAATAGTAATAACCACTTTTTGAAATTTTATAATTTTTATTTTTCAAAATGGACTTCATTTTTGGATTCGTAATATCGAAATTAGCCTAGGGTGAAATTTTGGTATTTTTTTGAAAACATTCAATTTTTGATGAATAGTGAAACCACTAAGTGGTAGTTAAAAACTGAATTTTTCATAAAACATAATTTTACTGCTTCTGTGAGTGGAATTTCGAAAATCCGAGAGACACGGTTAATATCAAGGACTAAAATGTGGTTCAATGAGGTGAAAATAATTTTTGGTGAATAGTAAGTTTTTTCTTTTATTTACCACGGTTAAAAGTAAATAGGGTAATTATGGGTAAAAATGATACTATTATTACCCTAACACATGTCCTAATTCTATTGGACAAGTGTAATTCTACCAAAAACAACATTAGGAATAAAATATGACCATTTAGACCCACTTGGATTAGATTAGGACATTTATTATTAATTTATTTAAAGAAGGGTTAAATAGTTAAAATCAAAGTTTAATAAGTAAATAATTTTTAATATGGGGTTATACATAAGATAAATTCGACTATAAATATTCATTAGAAATCTAAAAATATTTCCTACATAATGGTATTTTATTTGTAATTTTTAGACGTTAAATATTTTAATTTATTTATGACACAACGATGATGCAGTACTTATCTTATTAATAATATATTGACATAATTGATGTTATAAATACCCAAATAAATGTAATTAGAGACTTTTCATGAATTAAACTAATTTTTTAGGTTAATATGACATGTTAGTATTTATTTAATTAACTTGGTTAGAACTAATCAGTCTGTTATGATTTTCACAAAAATCAATTACTAAATAGTGTCAAAATTGACATAAAATAGTTTTTAAAACAAATATTATATTATTAATTGTTATTTTATTCCTAAAAATATAAGGTTCAGAAAAATGACATAGATAAGGATATATATATTAATAATAAACAACTTGGGGTTCTTTTGGCTTGATATAGTAAGTTTATTAACCTTATAGTATAAGAAAACAAGAAGACACGGTAAAAGTTAAATTATCTAACTTAAAGATAAATCTAAATGATAATGTTAAAATTGATACCTAAACCTGTCTAAATTATATTGGATGAGAGTATTTCGACCCCTAACCACTTTATATTATAAATATATCAATTTGGAGCTATTAAAAACCTAATTTTACTTTATAATAAAATAATATTTTTAGTTATTCCAAAGATGCCCCTCTCCTCCCTTATAAAAGGGCACCTCCTCCCCCTCTTCCTCACACCACATTGAGCCTTCAAGATCGGCCAACCCCTACCAATTTCTTCTCTCCACTTCCCTAGAAACATCCTAGAGGTTCTGGTCTTCTTCAAAGACCTATTTTAGTGCCCTAAAAGGAGGTCTCAAAGAAGCACTTCAAAGAAGAGGTAATGTCTGTTACCGATTCTTTCATCTTTATTTCTTCTTCCACTTCTTCTTCTTTAGTTTTTTCATTATGAAGTAATAACATCAGTATCACTAAAATACGGATATGTTATTATAAGTATGAAACAACCCTATTTCACCATCTATCCATCCTACAGAAAAAGAAATCACCGCGCGTGCGTACGTACGGAATACTGTCTCTACGCCGTGGTGTAATCTATTTTCCACCACCACCTTACTTGTACGGGTAAAATGGTGTAAATAATAACTATATATGACTATTATAAAGTGATATTTATTCTGAAATAGTATACATACACTCCAATACAATTCCACGATCATAGGAACGATATCATCACTCATGCGTACGTACGGAATACCGTCTCCACGATGTGATGCGACTCGTTCTACATGATCTTCATTTCATGATGATTATATAAATGAATTGAATGAATGAATATGATATATATTACACTAATAAAATTCTTGAAATGAGGTATCTATAACCTAAAGAGAATAATAATAATTTATTAGAAAAAACACGCATAAGAACAAAAAGTTATAAACACCCAAATAATAAGTGGCAATGAAATATTACTACTAAGAAGCTAAGAATATGACCATATATCATATCATAACAATAATTATGATTCTGGAATAAGTCAATAACATTATTTAAATCATTATACAGTAGTTTCGGACACTTTCGAAGCAAATCGGACCTAAGGTAAGGGAAATATCACAATCTCATTTTTATCCGAGATTGTTTATACTTTGGTATTTACTGGGTTGTATTTTATCATCCACATCCATGTTTCCTCTATATGTAATATTATTTCCATCTACCTACAATTTTTTAAATCCATTTTTACACTTTGGTGAGTTTACAGTAAAAGATATGAAAGGAATGTTTTGTCGTTTTTCGTACGAGGTAATTTTTGACTTTTCCGACAAAAGTACGAGAAAAATGTTTTTTTAACTTATACGGCATGAATGAATTTTTAAAACATTATTTCCAAGATGCTTCATTTACAAGTTTTCAAATTTATTTTTAATCAACTTCTTTTAGTTTAGAATTGTATGACATGTTAAGAAAGGAAAAGTGATTTTTTGAAGTAGAAAGGATATTTTCCTCAAGAATGGAGTTCAAGTGTTTTATCAAAATTATTTTCCATCTAAGATAATATAGGGTTCTGTTTATATCCCTATTATTACATTGATTTGATTATGTTGTGATAGAATTATTTTTATGAATTCCTTTATCTTATATGAATTGTTTTATGATGTCATGTTGTTTAAGAATCCCATTTTTATTACATGGGTTATGCAATGATGTATGATTTATGATTTTGTGGCACACATAAGAATGGTATCATTATGAGATGGGTGGGACCTATATCTCCCTCCAATGCATTAGGTAAATATTTTATATCTCTTGAGATAGACATGGCTAGAACGGTAGGTTATACCGGTTCAGTGAAACAGGACTGAAACGAGGAGTGAACTCGATTCAGAAATGGACTATGTCCGCTAAGATAGTCTTGGCAATGAGTCTTGACTAATAAGAAATGATTCTATATGATTATGTGTGTATGCCACAAAGTTTCATGTTTTATGTTATGATTATTGGGATTCCATTTCACTACTATGATTTATCCCATGTTATGAAATTATGGTCTCTTTTGCAGGTTAAGATTTCCAAAAGTTATGTTCTTATGAATATGATGTGATTGATATTTCATTTGTTTACCCTTACTGAGAAATTGAGCTCACCCTTTTTTATTTTTTCTTTCCCCAGGTCAGGAATAAGGTTATTAAGTAAGATATTCCAAAAGGGACTATAGATATGATGAAATAAATGGGAGACAGTGTAGACGCTTTATGAACAAGTTGTTTATGTTTCCCAGTTTCTAAAGACACTATACCTATACAGTCCTTTCTTGGTTTTGTTATATGATGTAATAAGTATGCTACAATTTTTAAGTATTAATAATGTATGTAAAGTATGGGTCGTTATACAAGCCCTGGATGTTAAAGTCGAAGTGGCCAAAGAGGTCGTGGCGAGAGAATTGGAGGACCCATTCTTCCTCCTTCCCTGATCATTCAAGTTGTACCACATTGAAATGGTGAAGGAGCTGTTTTACTCTATTTATGGGTTTCTCTATGGATGTTGTAGGCTAAAGAGCATTGGAAGAAAGAGGTTCTTGTGGTTTCTGAGCAAGAAACCTCATCCACCAGCGGATTGGGGTTAAACCGCTGTAACTACCTTCCTAGGGGCAGTAAAAACCTAGCACCCGCTTGGGGGGTCAAACCAAGCCTTATCTGTTTTCTTTTCCATTCCTCTTTCTTTTCCATTCCTCTTTCTATTTATTTATTTTTCTTATGTTTTCTTTATTTGATGTTTTTTAGGTTAAGTGGTAGTATCTAGGAGCTTAACTCAAGGCTTCCACTGAAAAATAAATCAGGTTGTGTCTTTCCTTTTCTTTATTTTTATTGCTACCCAATTTAAATTTTGTGTGAACATATTTCTTGATATTATTTGAGATAAAAGAAGGTAGCAAATGGAATAAGTGTGGAGGAGGTATTCCAACTTGTTCTTAAGAATATTGTGTGTGATTTTATTTTTCATTTTTTTTGTTGTGTTTTTAGGAATCTTGAGCTGAATCGAATACTTGGGAAAATTCAAACCATCTTGTTATTTTTGGCACATTGTTTGATTTTATTATTTGAGGAATTACATGATTTCTGAATGGATTTTGTTTCTGATTTCAGATCTTCTCATTTGATGAAGTTTGGTTGATTGTGAAACTCATGTGCACTAGTACTGTCCAAATTTAAATATTTCCCAACCTGAGAGGATTCTAAACCTTTTTGACATATTCTTTACATTTCTCTTTTTCTTGAGAGTCTTGAGACATGTTTTGTGATCCATAACTTTCTATTTTTCTCTTTTTGAAAGCTGTTAGAGTTCATAGAATGTGTTAAGTATGATTGAGGCACCATTTTGAAAGCCCTTTTGCATCAAACTATTATTTTGGCCTACCTTTTCATCAGACCTTCTTTAAGCCCCTAGTAGCAATGAAATACCTTGTTAGGAAGCCACATTACAATCCATTTATCCCTTTCCAACCTTCTCTAGAAGATAAATGCATGATTATTGTTGAACTCAAGTGTGGGGGAGGGAGAAGATGGGCTGTATTTTTCTTTCCAGAAGATTATTTTTGAGCTGAATTGAAAGTGTTGCTATATTTATTGCTACTTGGGTCGAAGAAATGTCATGATGGTAAGATGGATCGGTGGACCAAAATATCATTACATAAATGGGCTGACTATTCACAAATACTTGAAGATCAAAAGATGCCTCTCTTTTCCTTTAAAACATGATTCTAAAGAGAAATCTAGATCTAAATTCAAGATGAAACAATGCTACACATTGGTAAAAGAGGGATGAAAATAATTGATGCTGAAATTCTATGTGTGAACTTCCCTAAAAGAAGAGGTGTTTGGAGGTGATTAATTTTTTAGCTGATTGAGGAGTACACCATTCTTGAGAAAAACTCTTTTCATTCATTTACTTTAATTTAGAGCATAACCCTCCTCATTCTACCTCAGATGTTTTTACATTTTAAACATTCCAACACTCAGTCGCAGAACAACCCATGAAAAAGGCCTCATGATTGAAACATTTTTGACTCTATGAAGTTGAGATACTATGAGGATATCAAGCCTATGGAGATCACACATGTTTTGAGAATGAGAAAATCTCCACATTAAATACCCTTGAGTGAAGAGAGAAATATTTTTCCGTGGAGGTAGGTATGACATGCATGTGAGGATTAACATGATATTTAATGGATTCATATGATTTTTTAGGAGTTATGAAATTTTTATCCATGTATGAGGCATGATATTTTCTCTAATATGATAATTGAGTTGTGTGTTCATTTATGCTTTGAGAAGTTTGTTTTGACCTTGGTATAAGATGGTTGCCCAGGAGTGCAATGATTAATTGTGGGGGAGTGATAAAGCTTGAATTTTCACATATTATATACGGTATTTAAATGTTCTATATCACACCATAGTGTTTTTTTATGGGCAATTGTCACATTTTTATGTTTTAGTGGTATTTTGAGCTCAAATGCAAAAATGGCTTAATTTTGGTGTTTAACTGTTTTATTTAATTTCATTATTTCGGCCATATCATTTTACACACAGAAACAAATTGTGAAATTGCTTTTTTATAGGTTTCCTTATATCATGGGACGAATTTAATCCTTCTGGAGGCCCAGCTCAATCAATCATTTGGAAGCTCAAAATCAGCTCATAATCCGGACCTTGAAAACTGTGTACAGATTTGGAAGGTTTTAATGATGAGATATTATCTCGAAGCGGACCAATCAAATGGAGCTGATATTCAACAGGGAGCTGGAAGAGGAATTAAATAACATCTTTCATTAAGGATTCCACATCTGAAGCGGCTGTTTTCAAGGTCTTAATGTCATGGGAAGTTGGAGTTTTGGAAGACGAAGAGTCACTTTGGAAAATTAAATGTTCCAAACTAAATCGGCCATAACTCCTTCATACGTGGCTCAATGAGGCTGAACCATTGTGGAGGGACGAGGAAGAATATATGTAACAACTTTCAAGAAGAGACCAAGTACCAATTATTCCATTTAATTGACTGCAAAGTCGATGACATCTGGAGGACAGAATCTGAGCGAGTTTTCCTCACCCATTTTACCTATAAATATGTATCACTTCTCCCTTTTACAAGGATAGCCATTTTCAAGGGGAAAGTTTGAGTATATTTGTTGTAATAGTAACTTTTAGTTTTAATATATATTAGTTTAGATTTTCTCTTCATACCACCTTTCTTCCATTTATTTTATTTTATGTGTTCTTCCACCGTTATTCCCTTCTCAACTCCACTAAAAATGGAGAACTTACCTCGGTGCTTGTTCGAGGGAGGGAATGCTGGGTTGATTGAGTTATTGAGCTGTAATTTTATTATCCTTTATTCAATCTTAAGAATTTTATTCATGGTAAAATTGATTATGGTGAGCGGTCACCCCATTTTCTCTACCACCAATTTCTTCTTCTCGTTTATAAATTTTCCTTTCCTTCGCTGTTTGTGTTGTGCATACGGTGGAGTATGACATGAGTAGTGATGGTCAGCGAAGAGGTCTCCTAGCTGACTTTAGGAAGAGAATTACCCTGTATGCAGAGGTCTCGGTATGGGGTAATGACAATCCAAACGAGAAAGTGAGGTGTGATAGGTCTTGATCACGTCATTGAGTTGAATATTGAGATTCTCTTTAAACAATGATATCAACCACCACAACCTCCTAAGAACAACTACCTTCTTTTTTTCTTCTAACTTCATTCTGTATTGCATTTAATTATTATATATTATATATATTTTTATGCATTTGATATTATATCCCCCCCCATTTATATTAGTATCATATTTTACATTAGTTAGTTTATAATAGTGACAATAGGAAAATAGTGCGTGTTAGTGGCCTCCTTGTGATCGACCCTAGGGTGTGCCACTATGGTGAATTTTTAGGTAAATAAGAATTTAATTGAATTTTGGTTCATGAAAAACCATTCTCATCATCCAGGTTCCTCATTTAGGGATGTGGTGCACAGATCGCCTCATGTCTAGCAGGCCTTCTTCCTCGAGATCCACCTGTTTTCCTCGACGGTGTTGTGGGAGGGTTCTCACATCCCTATAGAGATTCCTATTTCAGCGTTTGAAGAAGCGGTAGAGAGCCTCTGATGGAACCTTGTTGCTCAATTTGGAGTTACTTAGTCGTCTCTCCCGGCCTTCAGGCGTTTCGTGGACTCCTGGGAATTACAGGATTGGGTACGGATTTCCTCTGTCCATAGGCTCTCTTTCTATTTGGTAATGGCTTCAGAGCAGGATTTTGTTCATGCGTGGTGTTTTTCACCTCAGGCCTTTGTACGCTGGTGCTTTAGCCTATCCCGATGGTCAATGGATGCCCATCGCGGGAATAAGAGTAACCGAGCTGCGGTCTTGGTCTGTCTCCCTAGGATCCCTCTGCCCTTTCAGAATGGATCTTTTCTCAAGGTCATTGGAGACACTCTAGGGGGTTTTCTTTGCTCGGATGATCATACCCATAGCGGTGAGGCTTTGATGGATGCCCAGATATGTGTGGAGATGGACATCTCCCTGCCTATCTCGGATAGTATATCCTTGAAAGGTCAAGGATCAGAGGATTGGAGACAGGATATAGTCTTCCCGGTGTTCCCTAGGTACTGCTCTTCATGCTTTCTCCAAGGCCATTTTGATCAGCTCTGCAGGAATCGAAGGCAAAGTGGTCGTAGACGCCCATCTCGACCCACCCGCTACGGTGTTCCAATCCTTTCGGAGACTCCTGAGCCGGGTCCTTCCCAGGTTTCCCCTCAAGATCTGGTTTTTGCCCAACCGGAACACCATCCCCTGGTGAATCCTTCTAGTAGTTCTCCTCCAGCTGCTACTTTTAAATGCTATGAGATGTTGAGCTTTGCTTCGGTGGCTTCTTCTATGGCCTTGGTGTTCCTGGATTACTTTTTCAACCCAGGACAGTTTCTTTCAGGAGGAAAACTGCTGGAAAGAGTCATGGGTCCTCCCCCTAGGCTTCCAGTGCATCAAAGGTTGCCCCCTCCTTTGGTTAACATACCCCTAGCGCTCTCGGATGGCCAACAGTTTCCAGGTAAATGCTCTGCCTACTAGATACGGCTGATGTCAATGTGCATCATGTTTCCAGAACGACCCAATTGGATGTCCTAGAGCCAGTGGCCCTTGTGCGAACAGAACCTCAATTTCGTTCCCACCTAGTTTTGCGAGATACAAGACCTCTGCGGCCCAGCTCGCAGCTCATCAACATGCTTCTAGTCCAGGAGTTTGTACGCGGTTCAAACTAAGGAAGATGAGGGATTCTTCTTTATCCCAATACATAGAGACCAAGGGGCCTATGGACAAAACCATGACTTTTCTTGTTTAAATTTTATCCATAATCATATGGAACTCTTGTGGATTTGGAGCCTGGGTGAAATATGACTTCATCTCTACAGAGGATAGGAAGAACAAAGAGGATTTTGTTTCTATCCTAGAGAATAAGCAGAAGCCTTCTAAGATTCAGTATTTTTGTCACAAGATCAAGTTGTATGGTGCAATGCAATCAGATACGATCAACATGCAGATTTGGCTATTCTGGTCTAAGGATATTTTGGTGGATATGATCTGCTTGGGTGACCAGTTTATCACTACAAAGGTAACTAAGAGTGGGGACAGTGTGTTGGTGTCCTTCATGTATGGGATCTGTGATGCTCATGGTCGTGAATGGTTGTGGCAAGATCTTAGTTCCTTCGATCTGGGAGATTCTCCTTGGATTGTGGGTGGTGACTTCAACAACATTGTTGATCCTAAGGAGAAGAAGGGTAGATGGGCTTTTCCCAGGAGGGTCGGTTTGGACTTCACTCGCTTCATGGATGAGACCAGCTTACTCGACTAAGGTTTCTCTGGTGACCCATTCACATGGTGTAATAACCAGAAAGGTGGAAGAAGGTGTTGGAGCCGGATCGACCGTTTCCTTGCAAACATCAATTCCATTAATAAGTTTCCCATGGCCATGGTCCATCACCTTTTCCATGGTATCTCAGACCACTCACCACTTTTGATTTATTTGCTCCCCAGGCCAGAGACTTCGGAGGTTTTTAGGTTCTATCCTTATTGGAATCGTACTCCTGGCTACAAACAGATCATCATCGAGATGTGGGGGGACCTAAATTCGGGGAATTAGTGGGTAGGGATCTACAAAAAGCTATGTCAGCTGAAACTTGGGCTGAAGGATTGGGATAGAGATCTCCCTCATCCTGGCCAGAACATGGAGGCAGTGAAACTAAGCATTGAAAATATGGAAGCTAGTTTGGAAGATAGATGGAGCAACTCGCTGTTTTAGGAGCTTTCTACCAAAAGAACTCATTGTCGGAGATGATAATCAAGTCAGAATGTGTGGAATGTGAAAAATCCAGGATAAAGTGGCTGTAGAGGGAGATAGAAACTCAGCCTTATTCCATGCTTGTTTGAAGGAAAGAAAGCTCACAATGAAACCAAATATTCTTCTTGAAGATGGTACATACACAGATGACAGAGACAAAGTGGGAACCATGGCGCATACATTCTTTATGGATCTCCTGGCTGGTCCCAACCCAAGGATGACCATGGGGTACCCTAGCGAGAATGCGGCCATCTGTGAAGCAGTGGCCCAATCTATCACTAACAGGCATAACATTTGTCTTGAAGGGATCCCTGACAAGGATGAAATTTACATGGCCATGATGAATCTCAATCCAGAGAGTGCCCCCGGCCCTAATGAATTTCTTGGATCTTTTTATAGGGATGCCTGGGAGGTGGTTAAGGATGATATCATTGCTATTGTTCATGACTTCTTTTAGGGAGGTAACATTATGAGGTTCGCCTGCGCTACAACCTTGGTGCTCATACCGAAGGTTAGAGACCCTTCCTCTCTCTCGCACTATAGACCGATAAGTAGGTGTAATATTCCCAACAAGATTCTGGCTAGTATCATTAACTTGAGGCTGTCCAAGATCCTTCCTCAGTGGACTTCTATCGAACCACATGGGTTTGTTAAAGGTCGTTCAATTCAAGGGTCCATTGGCATGGCTCAGGTGCTCCTGTGGGATTTTAACACAAATATTAATGGCTTGAACTTGGCTATCAAATTGGATATGAATAAATCCTATGAATGAATGGAGTGGGGTTTCATTAACAGTGTTTTTTCAGCAATGGGATTCTCTCATAAGGCTGCAGACCTCATTTTCAGATGCTTCAACTCCTCCTAGATGGCTTTATACTTCATGGGAAAGACTCATGGTTCTTTTAAAAACACCACAAGGGCTTCGGCAAGGAGACCCAATCTCTCCCAGAATCTTCATTCTTGCACAGGAAACTCTTAGCCACCTCATTAGTAGGGGACTTTGCAATGGTGACTTACTTCCTTATTGTAGGAAGTTGAATCTTCCTACAGTTTCCCACTTGATGTTCATGGATGACACTTTGATTTTCATTAATGGTGGAAGGAGGTCTCTTATTGTTATTAAGAAGATTCTGGAGGATTATTGTTACCGGAGTGGGAAGGTCATCAATAATGATAAAAGAAACTTGTACATCTCAAACAAGTGTCTTCCTAGCAGGGCTTCTTCCCTTTGTTGCAGGCTGGAAATGCGACATGGATCCTTTCCCATGGATTACCTGGGAACTCCAATTTCTGCATGGAGACTCCGGATTCGTGACTATGATCATATTGTAAGTAAAGTCACATAGAGGATTATCAACTGGAAGAACCATTTCCTCTCCTTCGGGGGGTGGATTACCCTGGTTAATAGTGTACTGTCGGCCATTCCCATGCATGCAATAGCCTCCACTGATGTACTGAAAGGAGTTATCGGGTTTATTGATAGGATAATGGCAGGCATCGTGTGGGATGCTTTTTCTAAAGGGAAACATTGCTGGGTTTCGTGGGAAATATTTTCAAAGCCCATCCAAGAAGGGGGAGTTGATGTGAGGAGCCTCAATTCCACGCTGCACTGCATGTATGCCAAGCTGGAATGGGAATTCATCGAAGGGAAAACCCTATGGGGGAAATACATGTCCCACAGCTAGGTGGGGGATGAGGGGAACGCTGGCAGTACTGCATCCCCACTCTGGTACAGGATCTACCCACCCATCAACAACCTGAAATAGAAATCCCGCTCGATAGTGGGGGAGGGAAAGATTCTCTTCTGGAGGCATAACTTGGTTGGCACTTTTTTGGCTTTCTAGGCTGCCCGACACCCTTGAAATCCTTAAAGGAAGCTAGCATCCACCCCACTTTTAACAAAGCAGTGCTGGACTCAGATCAACAGGAGTTCCTTGGTTCGATTGTTATGAACTCATACCCTGAAACCTGAATTTTCACTGAGTCCTCCTCCGGACGATTCTCTACCAAGGAGTATCGTAGGTTATCAGCTTCGCATGAACCCCACGATACCTGGAACACCACTGCTTGGTGCAATAATATCCCCTCCAAAAATAATTTTCTAATATGGAGGATCATAAATAGTTCTATGGTGATGGATGAACAAGTCAAGAGGGAACCGATTCGTCTGGCCTCTAGATGCCACTTTTGTCGCAGCTAGCGGGAAGAGAGAATGACTCATTTTTTCATTGAATGTGAGTGGGCCCACAGTGTTTGGTCTATCTATGGAACTGTCACATCTTTCTCCTCTGGTATGAAAGGTAGTGCTTCATTTATTGACAATTGGTTCCACATGATGAACCTTCAGGACATGTAAAAGATGGCGCGGTCAATTATTTCCAGTGTGGGGTGCTGGATCCTGTGGCAAGCCAGGAACCAAGACCACTTCAAATGTGTCGTTCCCACTGGGAGTTCCATTATTGCGAGCATGTGGAACCTATTGCTGGACATGGTCACACTCATCCAAAACTGGAAGGAGGATCCCTCGTTGATGCTGTTGCAGGTCGGTGATACCCCTACTTTTCATTACCGTAACAGGAGTCAGGGGTAGTGGATCTATGGGTGTCCTTCGGCCAAGGGATACAAGCTTAATTCAGATGGATCTTGTCTGCTTGGTGATATGAGAGGAGGGCCGCGATGAGGGACATGTGCAGAAGAGTGGTGGTGGAATTTTCTGCTTTCTATGGGAATGGAACCCTGCTTCATGCAGAGGCCAGAGCTATGCTAATAGGGCTCTCCCTTTGCGAACAGAGGGAAATTTCAATCACTCAAGCGGAGACTGATTCTTTAATTCTTCATAATTCTCGAATTTGTAAAGGGAATACACACTTGTCACTATCCTACAAGGTTTGGAAATGTCATACCCTCCTCCACAATGTCAGGGTGACCCACACATGGTGGGAGGGGAACCTAGTTGTGGATCACCTCGCGGCACTTGCGAGCCCAGGCTCCGGCATCACATGCTTCCCTTCGATCAATTTACTGAAACCTGAAGGGGTTAATTTTATTAGAGGAGATTCTATTGGTTTATATTACTTTATACCACCCTAGGCCCTATGTGCCATGTTGTTTGTTGATTGTATCTTGCTTTTTTTTCTTTTCATTTATGCTGTTTGTTTCCGTGTTTCTTCTTGAATAAAAATTTGACGTTATGATGATGATGATATCAAGCTTCAATATAAGGGGAAAGTATAGAAAAATGAAATATTCAAATGTTCCACATCGATAAGGATGGGGTAATTCGATTTTGAACTAGGATTTTCACTCTTAGATCATCAAAAATTAAAAAAATGTGATATTTTAAAATACATATAGCTCAAATTTCACCATCCATACTTGAAGAACAATTATGCCACATTATCATTGAGATTACATGTGGTGGGACAATATAATGAAGGATATTTTTAAGTAAACCTCAAATATCATGGTTTGTCAGCATGTAAAACTTATGTAAATGACAATAGGGGATTATTATACCATTTAAAAAACCCACATTGATATGGGAGAACGTCAACATTCACATTTCTCTGGTATCTTGGAGACATCCAAAAAAAATGTGATATTGGTTATGGTGGATCGAGGAAACAAGATTGTCCACTTCATCACTATGAGAAACCATTAATCATTTGAACATCATTATATTTATATGTAAAATTACTTTTTAGGATTCATGGGGCTCCACATTAGATCATATTTTGTTATGATCAAATATTCACATCTAAATTCTGGATAATTCATTAATATTATTTGTTTATTGAATTTATTTTTAGTACAACCTATGACTAACCAAATTGTGAAAAATTGTAAAGGACTATTTAGATGCTCACGCCCATGGAATGAACCAACTAAATTTAATTTAAATGAAGATGGGATCAACATCTCCAATTTTTTGAGTTCTCATAAAATAAAATCTCCCACTAATGTATTTAAATGCCCCATGTGAAGCTCTATATGGTAAGAAATGTAGAACTCTTACTTATTGTGATGATGTTGGAGAATGAAAGCTACTTGGGCCTAATCAAGTGCAAGAGATTATATATATGGTTCAAGACATCCAATTAAATATAAAAGATGCTTAATTGCATAAATGAGATGTGTGGAAAACCATATAAGGGACTTATAGATCAATTTTATTTTAAATATTTCCTTTGAAAATCTCATTTTATGAGTTTCTTGTGGTTTTGAAAGAAGATAAAACTCATCTCGAGGTACATTCTAACCTCTGATATATTCAATCATATAGGAGCAGTGGTCTATCAACTAGAACATCAACAAAAATGTGGCTCGAGTGCGTGATGTGTTTCTTGTCTCTTTATGAAGGAATTACATACATAATACTTCACATGTACTATATATACAGGTTGTATAATATGGGAAGGGAATATCTTTTGCGGAGGATCAAAAGATGATCATTGAATGTATATACAAATTTATATACAGTAAGACAATTTAGATTGTCAATGTGTCATAGATAAATAATATGTTTGTTTAGGTGACTTGGGAACTAGAGGACATAATGAAACATAACTAGCCAAAATAATTCACACCTAAGAATACGATTTAAAATTTTGGTAATGAAATTAATAAAAGGGGGGAGGAATTTATTGAACCTGTTATTATAAGTAATATTTTTTCCTAAATTAATGTGTGTTATAGTATATTATATTATATCATACCCATAATAATATAGAGAATCCAATAATGACATTATTTCATTAATAAATATCATTAGATTATTCATGAATAGACCCAATTATAATTAATAAAATTACAATTGGATGTAAAATATAAAATCTATAATAGGAAAATATCGATCACCCCAATCTTCAAAGAGAATCACCCCCAAGACCAACACTATTGAAATTATGTAAGATATTAGTATACAAATGAGCATCATTTCAAATAAAAATATATCACAATGTGATAAATTGTAGTTCTTATATAGTGAATAAATGGAGTGGTATAAATTATAGGTAATGTGACCTTTGGAATAGTATCTTGACTATTGAAAATAGTAACATGGTTATTGGGAATAGAAGCTTATCTCTTAGGAATAGGGACCAGAGCATTGGAATAGTAATTCTACCTCAAAATTCAAAATTTTGGAAAAAAAAATAATAATCATGATCAATTTATGTGAATATCGATATTATAATTCCAACAAATAAATCTCAAGATTACAAATCACAACAAAAATATAAAAAGACTTTTAATAAACATTATTTTAATGTATTTTATAAAAATAATATATTTTATATTAAAAAATAATATTACATATGTTAGAAATTTATTTTGATAAAATTAATTTCATTTTTGACATCACAATTTTAAAAGTCTGCGAGGGTTATTTTTTTGGTAATTTTTTAAAATAAATCAATTTGTAAATGAATAGAGAAATACAATTTCTTACATAACCATTATATTTTAAAAGAAAACATTCATGAGGTAATAATAATCTAATACTTCTAGAAACATGAGTAATGAAATTATATATTTAATTTCATAAATTTTTAAAAAGAATAAAACAAATTTCAATTCTTAACTTAAAAAATGAGTTTCCAAATCATAATATCAAATGTAATCCCTTAAAAAATATTTTTTCTTTAATTCCAGAATCCATTTATTTAATAAATTAAATATGATTATATTGGTTTTTAATACCTTCAAAACTTATATTATATTAATATATAATTTATATTTTCAAAAAAATTAAAAGTAATACCATTAATATATTATTTTATTTAATACTTTATTCTAAAACTGCCCATCTTCCCAAGTATAAATAACCCCAATCCATCCCATTTGGAAACACATCATCCCCCACATTCCAATTGATATCCTCAATTAAAACATTTACTATTTTTGTGCTTATAATCCTTAGGGATGTACTGGATTATTACCAATAGAAGCATCATTTGATTTTTGGTGTCATGTAAGAGAAGCTACACTAAGAAATTATGTTCTGATTAACTCTTTTTTCTACTTTTATTTATCTTCTCACCACCTATTTCAATACCGAAAAAGAAAATATAAATTATGAAGTAGGAAAGAAATATATTATTTATAATAAAAATTTTAAATTATGATATTCACCATCTAAATAAATCTCAATATTCACTCTCCCACTATTTCGACAATTTCCCATCAATGGTCGAGTAACACCCTAAAAAGACATTTCTATTTAAATTATTATAACAATGTTAATGGATGGATAATATGAATTATATAAAATATATAATTATATAATTATATATATTATATTATTTTTTAATTATTTTTTAATTATATATAAATCACTTTGAATGAAAATAGTGAAATCAAAATAAAATAATAATATTTAATAAAAACCTGATCTCAAAATAATTCATGTTAATCGATGGTTTTTATAATTATAATATGATATTTATGATAGATAAAACTTGGAATAAATTAACACAACATAATTCTATTATAGTGTTTTAATAACCATATGTTTTTTATTCAGTAAAAAAGAAAAGTGATAAAATCAAATAAGGTTTATGGTAAGGGGATTATTGATCCCAATTAATTTCATTGGGTTATATTCTCTTCTATAGTATGAATGTTCATAATATATTCTTTGAATGTCATTTTCATCTTCCACTGGGGAAAAATGTTCCTATATTTTAAAAATGTTCCCTATGAAAATTATTATTTCAAGGTGGTTTCAGTTTTGATAAAATCATATTTCACTCCACCTGATAGGCATATCATGCACATATGATTAATGATATATTGTGTAAAATTATGATTCCCCTTATTTTTTTTGGGAAACAAAAATTTTATTTATGAACGTTTTATTCATGAAATATTTATTAAACCCATTCTACACATGTATTTATTTCATAACTATGATATTTATATGTCTATATGATATGTACGATTATGAGAAAAAATAATGTGAAGTGTGTGACCATAAATATATTTCCATATTATGTGTTGGTTGATGTGATGTTTCTTATAAAATTATGTGAAATATAAAATAATATTATTCTATCATTTTTCACATTGATGATTTAGTTATTTATGAAAATATATAATATGTGAAAATGATGTTATCTTTGATCATAACTATGTCTTATATTTTAAAAATATTACTTGATGTTCCATGTTATTAATATTCCACATTCCCTGATATAATTAAATAACTTCCTCATAATTTTGATGATTATCATATGTTTATGATATGATTATTCTTACCCATATACTTTTTATTATTTACCATTATTTAGCCCATGTTATACATCCCAAACATTAACATTTATCTCACCACTTTTATTGATTTAAATTACATATTGATTACTTGTACTAAGGAGAATGTGAGTTAAACTAAGAGGATATAGAAAAAGTAATTAAATAAAGTTTCAGTTTAATTATTTAAATTAGATATTTTTCCCTAAATTTTTAACGATACTAAACCATCTACTCTTGGATTGTATCATTATTTTGTCGATTATCATAAGAATGATGTAATATTTATGTAATGAAATATTAAGGTTTCTATCATTTTATAGATCATGATGTTTTTGACCCATATTCCAAGACATGAGAAGTGGGCGAATATGGTTTAGTAGGTCATGCATTAGGTTTTTATATTAGTTTTGGTTATAGTTTGGAGGTTCACCTACACATGGTGATGATTTAATACGACAACTATTACCACCATTTCATTGGTATGGAACTATTTTAGGCCTTGTATAGTTTACTATGTACGTCTCTAATGTGATACAATGATCAAGAGGATTCAGAAGGCAAGTGGATGAGTCCATGGTATCAAAAAATGGAATTAAGATCATCCATCAACCTATAATAATTTATAAGAGCTATTAGATGTCTTATATAGACCTACGAAAAAACCTAATATATTATAAAAGGGGTAAAATGTGTTCCTAAAGGCCTCATCATGATAGGTATTGAAGATATTTCTCATGCATAATAATTTTTCTATTAGATTCATTATTCTATTCAAGATACTATTTATGATTGGCATAATAGTGTACCGCTTATCCATACATCCCTAGATAGAATGGTTAAACATTGTATTCCACATTTCATTACTGAAGAGGTTTTTGCATGGCCTATCACACATTATCGAATGTGGAAAGATGGACATTGTAGATAGATAAAAATTAAGATGTAATATGCCATGTTCGAGGTTCACTGTGAGACTAATCTTCTTAAGATAGTGATTTGGATGGTGTGTGTTTGATGGTTGAATAGAAATATTTTATAGATCAATTATAAGGTTGAAACCATAATTAAATCTATGTACATTAATATTTTTTAGAATAAATATTCATTATTTGATTAAAATCCATTGGTGGTGATAATTTGAAAACTCTGATTTTCTATTCTAAAACATTGTCATTTTTTAAAAAATAATAATATTACAATTAGCAGTGGATTCCACCTTGTGTAAGATCCCGGTTTTTAGAAAGTTATGTTTCATTATGTTTTGGTTGAATAACTTGTTTGGGATTCAAGGGATGCATTCTGAAAGTATAAGAGGTCTTGCAGGTGTTTCGGGGGCTCGAGGAACAAAAGAAAAGAAAGTTGGGCAAGACAAGCCAGGGCGCATGGCCTACGCGCGGCCAGGGAAAACCGTGTGGCCTGCCCAGTTAAACTGTGCAACCCTCCTCCCCCAGACAGTATCATGTGCACGGTTTGTGCACAGTTTGTCAAACCATGCGGCCCAAACCGTGCGACCTCATAAAGTTGGAAAAAATTAAATGTTTTCCACTTCGGGCTTTTATACCCAAACTCATGATTTTCCTCAATTTATCCCCTCTCAACCCTAGTGATGAACGTGGCCGACCCAAGCTTCCCAAGGGGGGTTATCCTTCAATTATTGGCTGTTTAGAGTGCTGTTGGTTGTAGATCGAAGCTCTGGGTAAGGCTAATCTCATCCTTGCTTATCTTTTTGGTTTAGGGTTTGTATCTTCTCTCCCCCTTGTTCCAAAGCTCTAAAACCCTATCTTTTTGGTGAGTTTTAGGTTGAATCTCCAAAGGTTGGTTGGATCGAGGTCTATGGACTCTAATGAGAGTGCGTTCAATCGCGGTTTCGAGGTAGGTGGTCTACAAGTTATATCCCATGGTTATTTGGGTATTTTTGCATGTTTAGTTGTGTTCTTGTTTCCCCTTGGTATTGTTTTGAGGAACCTTGGCATGTTTGATAATAATGGTGTTTAAAATGGAAAATGGGAACCCTCACGATCCCCGTGGTATGAGTTGAGATTGAATTCACCTAATTTAGGGCCATCCATGGGATGCGCCAGCTTTCCCGAACATAGGGATTGTTATTAAAAAAGTTACCTTGTTGTAATAAATCGTATATCCCTTGACGAATATGTTGGCATGATTGTTTGAAATTCGAATAGAAGTTAGGTGATTCACCTAGACTTGGCAGTAACATAAGGGTTATTTGGAATGGGTTGAATGTTTGATTCATTGAAATGATGATCGGGTTAACTGTGTTAACATGTAAAATGATTAAATACTATAAGGGGATAGATCATGGGTCTAGTGTTGAATGTTTAGTGAGATAGGAATAACACATGGGAATTGGGTGAATGGTTAAATGATGTGAAATGGTAATGTGTTAATGGGTTAAGGCATAATGTGAATTCCCGTGTGGTTTGTTGTGAATGGTTTGTCCAAGGGGCAATGGTATGGTTGGTTGATGGTTACTTATATATATAAGCATGTGCACATGTCTTTGTAGAGTGGTGTATGACTTGAGGATCTATTCCCACAGGTTGAGCGAAGACTGATGCTCTAAAATCCACCCTAAATGCACATGTTAGGAATGAGGAAAGAGGATCTATTATCCTAATGGTTGTATCCACCCGGACTTAGGCATCGAGCTGAGGATATGGTTCTTATGAGGGGGTTAGTCCTAGTAAGATATGATAATGATGTTTTCACTATATTGCATGTGATTGTTGGATATAGACCCATGTAACATAATGTATGTGATTAACCCATGTTAATGTGATTCGATGGTAAGTGATGGAAATTGGTGTGAAATGAATTGTAATGGGAGTGGCAATGGCTTTGGCTCTGAACTGGTTAATGGAACCTTAAATAATTACTTTGAAATTATCATTCATTTTCCCTTTCTCATGCACTACCTGTTCATACTGGATATTTTGTAGACACTATTGGTGGTGACCTACTGAGTTGTACTCACACCCTGCTCAGGCCGCCATTGGGTACCCGAGCAGACATCATGTTTTCAGGTCAAGAGAAGGGAAATGGTCTTTTCTAGATAATTGAGTTGACATGGGTATCACTTGGTGGAGGATCCGGACATGGATTTAATACCATTTTGGGGATTTGGTTGTTGTTCTTATTTTGGACATTTGTTTACTTTTGCACTTGTAGTAGATCATGACATATTTATTGTTGGAAATGGTTGTTATACATGTTCTGTGTTTATTGGTTTATGTTTCCGCTATTGGTTTATTTGTGTTGTGGCATACTCTAATAAAAAGGGGGTATAGTCTCCCCACTTGACCACATTGAACCCCGATTCTAGTCAGCAGCCTTTGGCATATGGGGAGGCGCGCTTAAGGTTATTTAACCACTAGGATCAGAGCACCGGTTTAGTGGATTCCGGGTTAGGGAAGTTACACCTTGGTTATAGAGGATCATGGTTATTTGATGTGTAAATAATTCAAATGTCAAATATATTGTATCTCACGCTTTTAATGTTTATAAAATAATAAAACATCTCTCAAGCATACATTAAAATTTTTAATCAGATACCACCATTAAATTTAGTATATGTTCTTTACACTAATCGCCATATATCATTTTTGTGTTTCGTGTGTTTGAATAAAGAAAATAAAGTGGTTGAATAATATATAAATTTAATTATTTAATTAGTTAATAAATAATTAATTAATAAGACATATTTCATCCTCTATAAAATAATTTTTTTAGAAAAAATGTACTGTTAACCACATTACTCGAGTGTTTGGAGAGGATATTGTTGGAGTGACTTTATGAAAAACCCGATTGTTGGTTGATGATTGGTGTGCCAACAAGTTCGTATTCAAAAAAGTAGTTCTTGGATAATGCCATTGATAATGTTGTGGAGTAATTCATCATCACTGATTAGTAAATTCATGTTGTTGTATCTTCATTATTTCTTGATTAATCATCGATTTCATTATCCACTATTATAAATTAATTAATCCTCTGTATTAGTTAGATAATGTTTTATTATCCTATGATTTTTTTTCACCTTCTATGGATTTAGGGAAACACGAATAATGGCCAAATTATGTTACTCAGGTTTTGGATTTGTGCCCATTTTATTCATTATTTTTTAATTGAAAATTTTCTATGATTCATTTGGAGAGAGTTACAAAATACATAAAAACTACATTTTGTGAAATAGAACCCTGTAAAAATGGATCATTTCATCTAGTTATGTTACATGATCAAATGTATAATCATGGTTTGATAAAAAAAATTAATGATTTGGGATTGAGTTGGATATTTTCCATCCATGGGTTGGAGATTTAGTGATGTTGGGTGATGGAAAAAAATCTTCTGAGTAGATGTGTGGATGAAATCCATCCACCAGGGATAGTTCATGCGTAGTCACTATATTTCATAGTTATATGATATTTATTGGTGATGGATCCATAGGTGGAATCAACATATGTAAATCATGTAAATTAGTTGTGAAACTCTATAAATTTATGAGTTAGATGAATTATAATTTGGATCATCACAAATAATGTGGTCCCCTTTCCATGGTGGATATGGATTAACACATAGATAAAAATCACACAATTTATCGGATTCCCTGTTGTTGTGTGACTCAATGATGATGACATGGCATGAACCCCTATGATACACAAGATCATACATTTCTACTTTACGTTGGGACAACCAATTTACATGAGAATGAAAATATATAGTATACACAAACATGAATTTATTACCTATGGATTACAAAACTATAACTGGGGAACCATAGTGAATAAGAATAACATGTATACGATGCAATGACTATAGTACACATGCATGGTTAGTATGACATAGTCATGGCCAGAATAACCCAAAAACAACTAGTATCCTATATATACTCCATGTACAATCCATAGGAATAGTTGGACCATTTGTCTTGTTCATTCCAGTTGGGTAACAGTAGGGTACGTTCAGTTGGTGCATCCATATAAGGGTACATTGAAGTATTGAATTCTGAGCATAGGTTGATATATCCCCTATACTGGTTAGTGTTGGAGATATTTAAATATACCTCAATGTGTTCCATGTTGCAAACCTCTATTAGTATTCCCTAGGATGTATCATGTATCCCATTACAATCATCCATTTCATATGATCCACATCCTAGTATTTTACTCTATGTATGATTAGGTATACCATAGAGGCCTTTAGTGTGATTCCTTAACTTTCTGTCAACATATTTTTAGTTTCATGTTTTGTGTATTCAAGGTGATTCTTAATAGGAAAGACCTCTCACCTGAGTTTCATTAGTTTTAGCCATACTCGAGGAGTGTGTTCAACTAGAGTAAGAATAAATTAAATCCTCAAGAATAATCATAGGATTAATGTGTGGTTTTAACTATAAATTTATACTTGTTTTCTATGATGAGTATATATGTATTTTTATTATCTATTCTTATGTTTTGACCTTCTTGATTCGTTTTGGTTATTTATTTTCATGGAATCAAGTTGCACATGTTGTTTCTTATGAATATGACTAGCAATTCGAAGGAATACAATGTCGAGTAGGAGTAGGTTTAACATACCTGAGGATGATTAAAAATAGTCACTTATAGGAGTTTAATTTGATACTAGTCCCTTAAATAATTTTATATTGTAATAATATATATATATTTTCCAATATTGTTCCTTTTTCATTCGTAAAAACATTTTTCACTGTAATGTGACATTTAGTCATATGCATGAGTCTTTGAATCAATTTTATTTTTCCAAACTACATTACTTTTGTTTTTAGGGATGTTTGTGGGAGTACATGAACCGTACGTTAATGGAATCCATGTTAGTGATATTATTACTCAACACTTATCACCAGACCCAACATATTGAAGGATATCATGTAGGGTCTCATGCAACATACCATCATTCAAGCGGGGCCCGATGGATTTGGTCATGATAGAAAAGCCCTAGATTATAGAATTAATGAGACAAAATATGTCATATCAATGTAATCAATACACCACATTGAAATATAACTAAATAATAATACATATTTAATGATATAATTTATGAATGTGAGTACAACATTTTAGACATTGAATTTCCAAAGGAATGATAAACTCAAATATAATTATAATAAAAATAGTAGACCAATTTCATCGAGGAGTGGTATGGATGCTCACCATATGAATAAGGATTACATTGTAGAAGATTAAACTTAATGAAGACATTATGAATAGATTTATACATTGGATTAATATGTGTACATACAAATTAAGGAAAAAACATGGATATAGGATTAATTGAATGCTGAAATTGGGAAATTCTAGTGATAATAAAAAGTATTACATCAATTATAATTCCATAAATAGTTTACTATTGAGGAATATTTATATAAAATTATTATTTATATATTCAAATTTTATTAAATTAGTGTTCCTCAATATGAATCAAACAAATATATTTAAATATTTTATAAAAAATATCCATGAAATTTTTTATAAGAGGGTGAATAATGATCTGAAGGAAATTGTATGTTTATGAAGTAATGTTTTCATTATTAATTAATTGAATTTATATATTAAATTATAATTAAATTGTATATTTTTTATCACATGAAATGTATGATGTATTACATTCTCTAATTCCTTATGTGAATTAGGTAAATCCGTTATTTCAGCCCTCATTATTGCAATTCTTCTATATAGGAATGTGAACTAATTTCTATTTCAGTGGTGGTGAATGTAATAATTTATCAAATAAATATAGGATGTGTGATAAGGAATGATTTTTGTTGAGGTTAAATGAATTTATGTTCCATTAATTTTTCTATATTCTACACATAGTGAAATGTTGATGTTAGACTCATCCCCTAATAAATATATGATTACTATAATTTTGAAAAATTAAGCGTAATAATTTTTAATTATGAGGTTACACTCACAATATTGTTTTTTAAAGATAACATACTATTTTTTATTTTGTATGATAAAAATCCATTAGAAAAAAGGGAATATTTTTAACAATCTAAAATTTTAAAATCATGAAATTTAATTCTTTAAATAAAACTTTCTTATACGATATTATGAATTTGTGTTAACTATTTTTGTGACATAAACATTTAAAAGAAACTATTTTTTTGAAATGGAATGAGATTTAATCAATATATGACTGTTAGAAATTCAATAGATAAGTTTTCCAACCAATTATTTGATGGATATTGATATAGCTAATGACAATATTTAAGATGAAATTTAATACAATTACAAGAAAAATATATAAGTTTTGGGTGAAAAAATATCTCTTCCATAAATGGTATTCCCCCTCCCCTATAAATGTAATTGAATCTATTACTATCAAACCATAAATATTAATACCATATTCATTTTCTTATGTTATAAATCATAAATTAAAATAATTTGACACTAAATCAAGGGCATTAATTTTTGAACATTTTGAAATAATATGAAGTAGATACTAGTTGGAAGGTGGGTTATATTCCTAGGATAATCCCAAAATATTATGTGAATTATAGAATATTTTAAATGATTTTAGTATTTTTCTAAAACCATAAATAATGATCAACCAAAGCATACTTGATATTGTGAAGATATACTATTAAAATCAACTGAGAAATGAATATTTTAAATATATATTACATTCTGTATCGATGGACCCTATTGATATTATCCTAAGGAAAACATGAAAACACTTATAATTTAATTTATTAATGAATAGGAACCCTATATGATACAATATAGTTTTTGGATCTGCATTTTTTTATCAAAAACTATACCATATAACCTGAAAAAGTCAATTTTATATTCAATGTATCAACAAAATGTTCATAAATATAAATGGAAAAAAACCATTATTTTTTTTATATTTTATTTTTGTATTTTTGTCTATATTACATAACACAAAAGGATCAATGGAACCAAATAATTACATTCCCATCTAAAAATTATGCTTTTTAGATGATGATTACTTTGTTGGGTTTTGTGATTATTCATCAATTTCAGTAGACAATGTTTTCAGGATTATGATAAATAGATATGAATGATTAGGTGGTAATAAAATATATTTTTATAGATATGGGATTCATGTTGATATGATTCTTTACTTATGTCTATTGGAGTCTATGAAACGTACTCCATCTACTGGAGCTCAGTAGATGGAGCTCTAACAATTTTTGTTCTTCGGTGATATATCTCAATGTCTATGAAAAATTCATGAGTATTAGTTGTTATGATTTGAATCAGTTTTTAAAAAGATATATATCAGAGTTCCCTCAATTTAAATATTGGTAGAATGTTAATCATGAATGTTAATAAAACATATTTATAAGATTTTGACCTCTATATGTAGATGTGTTAGACTAGATATTCATTAATTCCAACCAGTTATGAGTTTCAGAAAAAATATTCAGAGACATTGTAAATATATAGGAAGTGATATCTACGTTAATTTTTTAATTAAATCATCAATAATAAAAATATTTACAATTTTATCTTGTCAATATTTTACATTTTTCTAAATAATTTTTATCTTATTTTTGTCATCATATATTTTTTTCTATGATTTTTGTTCGTAGAGTTTTTTGTGGTTATTATGTTGGATGTCATTATACATCTCGTACAAAAACATAAAGGAGGTTTTTATAAGAAAAATCATATTATAGTGGTTTCTAATTCTTTAATAATGGTTTTCTAAGGTTGTCTGACAGATAGTGATATGGTGTTTGTTTTTTCATTCTTTGTATATATGGTAGAAAATATTGAGTGTTATTAAAAAATATCACATATTCAATTATTTTTCAATATGTGGCATTAGAGGGTTAGTTATTCTTCATTCATTGAAATCATGTATCTCATGTCATTGGTTAGAAACTTATTTGATTCTATTCATTTATACATCAATTTTGAAGAATGAATTTAGTGTATGGTAATGTTTATATAGAAAAGATTAATTTGATGGATTATACTTTTTGGAGAACTAAACTAGAGTTTCTATCGATATAAACAAATCAGGATAATATTTTTCTATTTATTTTCATATACTGAAGGATTATACCAAATTGATGTGGATGGACTAGAAGGCCTCAAAATTTATTATTATTTCTCTTACTCAGTATTATTCTATCAAAATTAAATAGAAGAGAATAACTAAAGAAATTGTGAAAATGTTGGTTGAAATCAATGCGAATCAAATGGATCTCAATAAAGTTATCATGATATAATGATTGTATATCGTGTGGCTATCAGGTAGAATACCTTCAATTATTTATGTGAATTACATTAATATGATCTGAGGGAATATTTAATCAGTTAACGTAACATTCATAAATAATGTTTTATGTTTTATTATAATTTCTAAAATTCTAGAGATAGGATTAAATGCTCACAAAAATGAGAAAATATAATTGAATTTTATATTTTTTTGACATTAAAAACATAAAATTGAATGATAAATTGGTTATGAAAGAATATTAGGCTCCATATAGAAGTTGTATCAATAATAAAATAAGGGTACAATCACCATTATAAAAGGATCACTAGAACAAGGAGTCTTTAAATTAAATTTGATAAAGAATATGTTGAGGAAAATTGACACGTCAGTGTCCAATATGATGGATTTTTTAAATGTATTTGTATATCAAAATATATTTTAGAATTTAGTCATATGATTAAACTTCCATAAAAATTAACAATGAGAGTGAAATAGATGAAGGATTGATATTGTGTATGATTATTCCATAAGACAGATGGGTTGTTGACTAATGTGTATCTTCTAATTCAATTGGTGATCAAGGGTGAATAGTTTATTTTGTACTAATAGTCATAGGTAGATTAATTCTTGCACAAGGGGTGCATGTAGGGTTTGATCCTAATCCCAATAGGATACCTCCCAAATATTTCAAAGAGTTTTCAATACAAGGTTAAAAAGAACTCTGTTTTAATATGCAAGGAACATCGATGATAAATTATATGAAATGGAACTTTTAATTGTAAGCAATTTTCAAAATAAAACATTCATAATTTTAATACACATGAGAAAGACATGTTATCTACTATAATTTACCACCAAACACACCCTAAGACAAGTGTAAATACTAGAAATTTAATGAGCACCAAAACTGGAAACACCCTTAGGCACTAGATAGTCTCAGGCCCTATGTACATCATACTCGATGTAAAATATCAATCTCAAAATAATTTCCTATGCAAGATACACTACTACGTAACATACCCATAATGAAGTGGTCCCCAAATAACATCCATATAGTTTAGTTAGAGTTTTCATTATCCAAACTGTTAGGTGAATCAGGGAAAAAACTCATCCGGATCACTAACTTACTAGTACATATCCGCCCACCTAGGTACCCGAGCTTCCAAATTTGTTCTCAAAAAATTTCAACATGACACATACATACCTTCGAATATAAAAACACAACTAATAGCCACATAAATAAAATATAGTATCTATACACATTTATACCACTTAAAACACACAACAAAACATTTTGATTTTCAATAAAACAACTTCTCAAAATATCGCATTGTTTTGCACCCAACACTTTTGAAATATAGACTTTGCACTCCATGTGAAAAATTATAAGTCACCAAAAAATGGAATCCCAATACCTGTCATTGAAACCAAAAAATCAGTCATAGGGCCGCCCCATATGGACCAAGATGTGATGTCTTTGAAAAACCTCCATTTTCACACGAACATGGCACTTAATGTTCATATGCCTCACAAACACCATTAAAACAAGGTTTTATATCAACAAAGAAAGTATATAAACACTAAAAACATTATTCTAATCCCTAATAAATTTCAATAAAATCAACTAAGTAGTTATTGGGATGCCCCAAATGAACCCATAAATTATTTCTATGAATGAACCCACAATTCCACATAAAAATTAAACTTAAACATCATTTTCATTACAAATACCACTAAAAACAATTTTTTCACTAATAATAAAATGATATAAACATGAAGCCTTTATAAACACAAAAATATAAGTCACAAATATTTCATTCACATGGAATCACCTACCAAACTGGTTAAAACATTGAATCCTTTGTGTGCAGATTCAATCGCCCCATTGCCTCAACTCAAATAAGGATGATCGAGCCTAACATCAAAATATTGGACCAGGAATACCCAAATATAATCCCCAGGTTCAAAAACCAACCCTTTTGTCATTTTTTAATTCAAGGAAATTGGATGAAACCTCATGAAAACGGGAGGAACTAAGAGGGAGAAACACTAACTTGAGATTGTGTGAAGTTCCTCCAATAAATCCCCCTTCAAAATAGAGTTCCAATGAGGGTTTGAGAGGCATTGAAGGCTTAAATGGATGTTATATTCTATGTGGGGATTAAAGGTGATAATGAGGATAAATACTAGGAGGGAAAATAAGTCATTTATCTCATTTTTAATGAGCTAGACATGGGTGCACGGTTTGTGTGAAAAGTTTGGAAAACCGTGCACCCTCCTTTATCCCCTAAAAACATCTCTAAATGCTCCATATTTTTTGGGGGATAAGGGGGGACTTATGGGGGATTTAGTAAAAACATATATGTTATATAAGTACCTTTAATGAAGAACATGTTTGTGACAATTCTCCCCACTATGAAAACTTTCCTTCCTAGAATGTGGATTAGAGGGTTGATCAGAAAACAATAATCAGTACTTGTCATCGTCCCAAGAATTCCACTACTAGGTCTCATGTGTATCACTATCATGCTTCCAACAAACCCAGACCAGCGGAATTGAATTCCCTTGAAAAACGTTCCCTTGGGATTCCACTATTTTCACTGGCCGCTCAAAAAATCAAGAGTTAGGCTATATCTCCATTTCTTCCCAACTAAGCACCTGGGACAGATCAGGGTTGTATTTATTCAACTGGGAGACATGGATGACATCATGGATGGATGTCAACTGAGAAGTTAAGGGCAACTTATAAGCCACCTGGACAATATGCTCGGTGATCTCAAAAGGGTCGACATATCATAGTGTCAGCTTCCCTTGCTTCCCCAATCCATGATGGCCCAGATGAGGGGCCACATTGAAGAATACCCTATAAACCACAGTAAAATTCTAGGTTTGACGCCTCCATTCATCATAAGATTTATGACGATTATGAGCTGTCAAAAAGTGATGCCTGATCAATTTGATCTTCTCAGAAGTCTCCTGCACAAGGCTCAGCCCCAAAAGTGAAGTCTCACCTACCTCTTCCCACCATAGGGGGGAACGACATGGATGACCATAGAGAACCTCAAAAGGGTCCATTATAATCAATGATTGGTAGCTATTATTAATGGAAAATTCAACCAATCTAAAATGCATATCCCAAGAACCTCCAATGTTTAAAACAAATGCTAGGAGCATGTACTCCAGAATATGGTTCACCCATCTTGTCTGACCATCCATTTGAGGATGGTACATCATTCTCAACTTGATCTGTGACTCCAAGGCCTTATGTAGGCCTTCCCAAAATCGACAAGTGAAACGGGGGTCTCTATCTGGGAAAACTACTAAGGGAACACCGTGCAGTCTCACCCCCTCCTGAAGATACAAACTTCCCAACTCATCCACTTTACCTGTATCTCTGATCAGAATGAAGTGGGATGATTTGGTCAAATGATCAATCACTGCCTAAATGGAATTCTTACCCCTAGGTGTATGAGGTAATCCAATAATGAATTCAATGAAAACCCCATCCCACATCCAGGTTGGAATGGGTAACAGCTGGAGCAATATAGAGGGCCTTTGATGCTTAACTTTCACCTGTGGGAATGTCTAGCATCTCGACACAAATTCTGCAATGTCTCTCCTCATACCCGGACATAAGAACTACCGGAGGAAATCTTAATACAACATGGTGGAACCCGGATGGACACCCCACTGAGACCGGTGGCTATCCTACATCACCACCTTCCGCAGAGACAACGACACTACTGAACGACCCCTAAAGTATATGATGCCCTTGGGAGATGACAACCAATCATAGGATGTCTCCCCACCATGAAGAAACTGCTTCGATCATTGTAAATTCTCATCATTAGGCAGTTACCATTGAATCAAATCCAAGATAAAAGGAGTCATCTGCATGCTTTCCAAGAAGGCACCCCCATTTTTCTCCTTGGTCTCTACATACATCTAATCAATGAGCCCCATAAAAGTCCACAAATCACTGTACTTCCTCAAATCCTACATTGTAACTCTTCTACTCTAGGAATTGGCCACCACGTTATTGTATGATTCAAAAATGAATAAAGTAAATTGATTACAAGAGGGGGTTGAATTGTATGTTTTAAAATGATTGTTTTTAACCTTAATGAAAACAATTTTTAACAACATTAAACAAGGTGAATTCGAAAACCCAAAAATATTTATATGATACAGACATTATAGGTTCCAAAAATATGGTTCTAGAAATGAAACTTGTTGAAAGTTTACATAAATATAATATTCTACATTAAAGTGTATAGAATCTTACTTATCGAAGTACATAAAAGAATATGAAACTATAAGAAGGTTATACTTTATTCCTTTATCAAAATATAGCATAAATAAAATTGAATCAAAATAAGTAACAAGTGTTAAATATTTTACCACCAAGGGAAAAGTATCCAATAACCTTGGATAAAGTTCCCTTGATTTATACATTAAATAATGTTCGTCTTTCCTACACTAGGGTAAGCCCTAGATAGGAATATCAGAATCTATCTTTTTATCCCCACAAGCCCTCGATATTTATGGTAGTCAGCACCTCTATCTTCATATACCAAGAAGTTCTCAAACTTTAATGTAGTCAGTACCTCTATCTTCCTATCCCTAGAAGCCCCCGATTGTACTCAGCAAAAATCGGAGTTTCACAAAGCAATTTGACCAAGATGTTTAGAACATCACAAAGCATGAGAGTCTCTCTCTCTAGAAATCACCTCAGAAGAGTGCTATATTTAGAGTGGTCAACATATATGTGTTCTTTTATATGAGATCCTATTTATATGCACATCTCCAATTGTCATCACCTTCCTCCAACAGTCATATTTTTTCTTGAATTATGGAGGGACCTATACAAGTGTCACTCAACCAACAATTAGTTAGAAACATATCAAATGACATGTTTCATAACAATAACATGTGTTAAAAAACATGTTTCTTAACGAAATCGATTTTTTAAAGTCTGAGGAAAAATATAATTCAGAGTTCAACCAAATAAACATTCGTAGTTTACAAACACGGACATTCAGATTCTATTTTATAAATAATTCTGAATCTGAATTCTCTAGATTCTGGAGTCTGAATTCCAGTGAATTCAGAATCTTCATTCTGATGAATTTGGTGTCTGAATTTTGAGGATTTCAGAGTCTGAATTCTAAGGAATTTGTAATTTGAATTGTAAAAAATTTGTATTCTTATACTTAGGAATAAAATGGATTTTTTATATTGAGATTATAAAATCACATAATGAAAATAATGGTAAGGATAAAAATTTCCCTAGAGAAGGGAAATTTTACGTATGAAAATAATCCTTATGGAAAAAATAATTTTCCTTATGAAAAAGTGATTGTGATTTTCAAAACATAGAGAAATGGAAAATTCATAAGGAAACCATATTGACCGAACAATCTCCCCTTGTTTGGAAAGCATAAACATCCTTATGAAAAAGAATATAATGACGTAGAATTTTTCTTTAGGAATTAAAAAATAAAAATTTATCTCTCTTTACATATGGATCATGGTGAATACGGAAATGTCCACCTTCAGTTTTGAAATCCCTAAGGATCATATTCCCGACTTCCTTAAAGAGATTTGGCTTTTTCTTGCATTAGGAAATATTATTTGAGAAAACTCCCCCTTAGATACATTCCTCCTTACTTAGGGAACTCTCTTCTTTACTTAGTATTATTTTTTATCATTCTTGTCTTACTCTTTGTGATTTTCAAAATGTAATAGAATGAATGGAAAAAAAATATGGTACCTGAATGATTATTACTAAACAAAAAAACAGATGTAGAACAAGAAATGTTTCATTAATATTGGGAAAATTGGTACAAAAAAGACACAAAAAATTATCAGAGTTAAGGAAAAATCATCCTTCTTTTTTCCTTCAGTATATGATTCTTGACAGTAGCCTTCATCTTTTTATGATCCTTTTGGTTCTCTTCAAAACGTTTGAGAGGTTGACCCTGATCTTTATTTTTCTTCTCCAGAGCTTTAATATTTTCTTCTTGGGCCTTAAGAATTTCTGCATGAGTATTCAAAATCACTTCTTGCTTACTCAACATTTCTTCGAACTCAATTTTGAGATCTGTTTCCCTCTTTAAATTCATAGCTACTGAATTGATTTTCTCATACAAATATTTTTCATCCTTCTTCCAGGATGCTTGATCTAGGTTAGGCGTTTCTAAAAAAAATTCTATGCTCTTTCATCTTATTATACACTATCAAAATATTCTTTCACATAATCTTTAAAGCCATCAAGACCTATTCGATCTTAAATCATCTTCTTGGACCACTTAGTGATTTCCTTGAATGACCTCTTGTGAGCTTCATAACCAATGTAGAAGGTTTTAAAATTAGACTCAAGCTTAATGAATTTTCCCATGACCATATAAATTGAATATTATTTCTAATAGAATGAGTGCTGGAGAAACTGGAACCTCGAGTCAATACCTGGAAACAAGGGAATAATATCAACTAATTTCTTTAGTGACTCAACTACAAAGAACTGACCCAAAGGGGATTATTCTGAATTAGATTCCCATTTTGGTGAGGATTCTTTCTCGATCTCAATAGCCTTTATTTTTGAAGAACTACCAATAACATTCATATCTAGAATAACTTTATGTAGTGTATCAACTATCTCCTTCCTTCCTTTTTAAGCTTTGGATATGGTCTCTGTAGATTTTGGGGATTCATGTTCACTATCTGATACTTTAATGTTTCTGACCTCATCAACCATTTCCTTATTAGAATATTCCCCAAGATAATCTAGTTGAATAAATTCATGATTGTTGTTCTCACCATTAGAAGGTTTTTTAACCTCTTCTAGATCTACATCCTCTTTTTTGTGAATGAATTTTGGTTGATTCTCCCTGAGATGTACGGATCGAAACTTTTTCCAAACAAATTTACTAATCATGATATTCTTCAACTTTCCTTATCATATCATCAGTGTCATCACATACATCCTCTTCCTCTTCTTCCACTTCCTCTTCCAGAACAATTTCATCTTCTTTAGGTTCGGGATTTACCATTTTCTTTCTCGAAGTCTCTACTAATACCAGTTCTTTGAGAAATGATTCTGTTACCTAGATCCTCTCCAAAGGTTTCTCAGTAGCCTTGAGAAGAGATTGAACAATCACATCTTCAGAAATCTTCTTATTTTTATTCTTCTATTTTTATAGTTTTTCATACTCCTTAGTATTCTTAATCTTTAATAGTTTTGCCTCATCCAGATGCAAGACAAAGACAGTCTCTCCTTCCTTCTTATTATTTTCATCTCCTCTTCACTTAGCAGCAACTTCATCTAGATAGGTATTTTGCTTCTTAGATTTTACAACTGCTGATTAGGTTTCCTGAACTATAAGATTTTTTTCTTTTACTTATGGTTCCTTCAGCATTCTCTTCATTACACCCTTCTTGGAATTCTCAACTACTTCCAGCTTCCTGGATAAGGCTACGATCTCACTTTCAAACAATTCATAAAATTCTTTATATTAGTCATTGAAACCAACCTTCATCCTCATCAATGTATCATCATTGAGTAACATGGATTTGAATGATATGCACTTTGAACTAGAAGGTGTTTTGAATGATTCTAGGCATAATACAATGACCATGGATAGGATTTAATGATACATGATGATTTGTGATTTGAGTTTCCCATTCATGATATTTGAGATGATCAGGAATATATATTCCACTAAATTTATCTTCCTCAAGTTCACCAAAATATCCAGGGCAAGATATCACTCTTCTTCAAATTTTCCTTATCGCCTTTTCTTGAAATTAGGAATCCCTGAACCCATAATTCTAGAATCCATAAATTTATAGTGAGATGATTGATCTTTGGTGTCTTCACCCCTAATAAACCAAGGCACTCGATGGCCTTAACCTTATCAAAACATCCTGATATATCTGGTAGCTTGTGGGTGTAGAAATAATTTTCCCTCTCATACTGAATTCTTATGACACTACCTTCCATATTGAAAGAATGAGAATAGTATTTTCTATATCTTTTGAATGAGAATTTACCTCTCCCACCTTTATTAAAAAATCATACAGACTCATAGAACCCAACATGAAAATCCAGATAAACTGCATCTTTTCATTTCAGTTTAGCTATGCACAGGATTTTCCATCCATTTAGTTTGATACTTTTCATAGTGATGGAATTATACATTGCAAAGAACATCAGATCTAATAGCCTCTCTCTGTAGATAGGGCATTCAAAAAATTTCGTAGCTGATGATATTTTCTTCTGCAGGGATGCTTCCAAAGACATTTGGATTTGAGCGAACCAAAAATTCAGAATGACCCTCAAGTAGAGCGATAGAGAAATGGCATACAAGAGAATGAAAAATGATGTGTGAAAACCATTAGAGGGGCCTTTATATAGGAATTGAGCTGATGGTTCATATTCCAAGATAGATCCAATGGTTGAAACAAAATAAATTTGATCTGACGCTTGGGATGAAAGCCGAAGAAGGATTTTGGATGGTTCTGATTTTTTGATGTTTGAAGCTAAAAATTCATATTTAATGAAAATTGAAACCAAAACATTTTCTTAAAACAAGACGAAAATACCAAAAGTAAAAAAATTATGAATACAAAAATTTAATTAAAGAATCATACCTCCCGGATTTCTATGAAACTTTTTAGTAATGAGGGAAATTCTTCTTGAAGAAATGTAGGTTTGAGAAATATTAGATTACAACCGAAAAATTTGGTTACCAAAGAAAATATAAATAACAAAAATTTGATTAAAAAAATTTGATTAAGAAAAATTTTGATTTCAATAAATTTTATTAAAAATATTTCTTACAAAAAAAAATTATTATGAAAATTTTTATTATAAAGAAAATTTACTCCCCCTATGAAAAGGAGTTGCTTAATGTAAGGAGATAGTTTTCAACAGAAGGTTAATTTTGAAGATTAAATTATGGTGATCATTCCTAAAATTTTTTAATGTATTCAAATATATCGGAGGGTAATTATTTTGTAAATATATCATCAAGTTGATCTAGCATTCTGATAAATTGAAGAATGATATCTCATTTTAGTGAGTGATCCCTAAGAAAGTGATTCCTAATATCTATGTGTTTTTGAATGAGAGTGATGTACAGGATTTTTTCATAAGAAAATAGAAATATTATAATAACATAATATATATGTTTTGGTAAAACTCATACTGTAGTCTGTGAGTGTGTGTTGCATCCACAACAATTGAGCACAACAACTTCCAGCCACTATATATTCAGCTTTATCAGTGAAAAGTACCGTAGAGTGTTTCATTTTTTCATGACCAAGAAACTAATGAATCTCATAAGAAATGACATGTTCTAGATGTACATTTATTATCCATTTTATATCCACCAATATCATCATCTGAAAAACATTTTTAAACAATATCATTACAAGAAGTATAAAAGAGTCATAAATCCATTGTTCCCTTTAAATAGGGAAAAATTATTTTTACTAATTATAAATGTGATTCCTTGTTATTATATTGATATGTTGGACATAAGAATACTAAAAACATTAAGTCTGAATGACTACATATCATGTATAATAAACTTTATATCATACCTATGATACCAATTGTAGGATCAAAAAAAGAATAAAGATGTTTAATTACAAGAGGGGGGTGAATTGTATGTTTAAAGACATTTATTTTTAACCTTAAGGAAAACAATGTTTAAAAAAGCTATACAAGGAGAATTAATAATCCGGAAAATATTTCTATGATACAGACATCCTAGGTTCAAGAAATATGGTTCCAAAAATGAATCTTAAGGAATTTTTACTTAAAGAAAAGATTCTACCATAAAACATATAGAATCTTACTTATCAATGTAAATAAAATAATATGAAATTATATGAGGGTTATACTTTCTTCCTTTATCAAAATACAACAGGAATAAACATGAAACAAAATAAGAAACAAGTATGAAATCATTTAACCCAAAGAGAAGGGTATTCAACAACCCTAGATAATGGTACCTTGATTTATAGTCTTAAAAAAGTCTGTCTTACCCACACCAGGGTAAGTTCTCAATAGAAATATCAGAATCTGTCTTACTATACTTGAAAGACCTTGAACTTTAAGGTAGTTATCTTCTTATCCCCCGAAGTCCTCAAACTTTAAGGGAGTCATTACCTCTATATTCTTATCCCTAGAAGCCTATGATTATACTCAGCAACAATCAGCGTCACATAATGAAATATAAACAAGTAACCAAACAAAGCATGATAGTCTCAATATCTAGAAATCACATCAGTAGTGTGAAATCTCTAGAGTGATCAACAGATATGTTCTCTTTCAAATGAGTTCATATTTATAGGAACATATCCAACTGTTGGATCCCTCCTCCAATGGTCATATTTTTCCGTGAATTTTGGAGGGACCTATACACGTGTTACTCAACCAACTGTTAGTTAGAAATAGATTACACGACATTGTTTTATAACAATAACATGTGTTATGAAAAAGAAGTTTCTTAACCAAATCTATTTATCAGAGTATAAGGAAAAATAGAATTTGGAGTTTAACCAAATAAACATTCATAGTTTAAAAAACATGGACATTTAGATTCTGTTTTAAAAAGAATTCATAATCTGAATTCTATAGATTCCAGAGTCTGAATTCCAATGAATTTGGAATATGAATTCTGAGGAATTGTGTGTCTGAATTCTGAGGAATTCAAAGTCTGAATTCTGAGGAATTTTATGTCTGAATTATGAAAAATTCAATGTCTTAGACATAGGAATAAAATTAGTTTGATTTAGAGAGATTATAAAATGATATAATGAAAATAATGGTAAGGATAAAAATTTCTGTAGAGAATGGAAATTTTACTTATGAAAATAATCAATAGGGAAAAATATTTTTCCTTCATAAAAAGTGTTTATGATTTTAACAACATAGATAAATGGAAAAGACATAAGGAATATTTCTTGGCTCAACTATTACCGTTTCGTTTGGTATAGACATTGTGAAAGTCAAACCCTTGCAAGTACTCGATCCAATGTCACTGCCTCAAGTTAAGGTCCTTCTGCGAGAAGATATATTAAAAGCTTTTTCTAGAATTTATCACCACTTCCAACTCCAATTCATGGGTTGGGTAATTCATTTCATGTGGTCGGAGTCAGAGAGAGCCATACGCCACCACGTGATCATCCTACACAAGAAGACACCAAAGAACAATACCTGAAGCGTCGCAATAGATCACTTACCCTAACTCAACCTCAAGAAAAATAAACATGGTGGTGGTATTCAACCACCGCTTCATCTCGTCTAAGGATGCCTGACATTATGGACCCCATAAAAACTTCACCCCTTTCCAAGTGAGCGTTATAATCGGTGAAGAAATCTAAGATAAATCCTAAACGAATCGCATGCAATAACCATTCAGGCCAAGAAAACTTCGGAGCGTGAACACATTCTTTGGTTTTTCTCATGAAATAACTGCACTGATCTACTCAGGGTCCACTAAAATCCCCAAATCTGAGATCACATACCACATAAATTTCACCTCCCTAATCCAAAAAGTGAACTTTGACAACTTTTCATAGAGGTGGTGATCCCGCAAAGTGCCCAAAATGATCCACAAGTGATGTTTGTGTCCCTCCACAGAGGCATATTATACTATAATGTCATCCAAAAAACCACAACGATGGAATAGAGATCCCAGTGGAACACCCTATTCATGAGTGCCATAATGGACATCATAGCATTGGTCAATCCGAAGGGCATGAAAAAAATACTCAAAGTGGTCGTACTTGCTTCGAAAGGATATCTTCTTGATATATGACTCTTTCACCCAGATTTTATTGTATCTTGAATGCAATTCTATTTTTTAGAACCAATTTCTCCTCTGCAAATAATCGAAAAAATAATTTATTCTGGGAAAAGGGTATTTGTTCTTAATTGTTACCTTATGCATATTGCAGTAGTCAATGCACAACCAGAGGGATCCGTTAGCCTTTTTCACGAACATCCCAAGAGTAGCCTATAATGAAACATACTTTACATACATTGTTAATACTTCAAAATTGAATCGTACTTATTACATCGTATAACAAAACCACGAAAGGACCGTATAGGTATAGTGTCTTTAGAAACTGGGAAACATAAACAACAGGTTCATAAAGCATCTACACTGTCTCCCATTTATTTCATCATATCTATAGTCCCTTTTTGCATATCTTACTTAATAACCTTCTTCCTAACCTGGGGAAATAAAACATACAAAAGGGTGAGCTCAAATGCTCAGTAAGGGTAAACAAAATAAATATCAATCACATTATATTCATAAGAACATAACTTTTGGAAATCTTAACCTGCAAAAGAGAGCATAATTTCATAACATGGGATAAATAATAGTAGTGAAATGGAATCCGAGTAATCATAACATAAAACATGAAACTTTGTGGCATACACACATAATCATAGAAAATCATTTCTTATTAGTCAAGACTCATTGTCAAGACTATCTTAGTGGATAGAGTCCATTTCTGAACCGAGTTCACTCCTCGTTTCAGTCCTATTTCACTGAACCGGTATAACCTACCGTCCAGCCATGTCTATCTCAGGAGATATAAAATCTTTACTCAATGCATTGGAGGGAGATATAGGTCCCACCCATCTCATAATGATACCATTCTTATGTGTGCTACAAAATCATAAATCATACATCATTTCATAACCCATGTAATAAAAATGGGATTCTTAAACAACATGACATCATAAAACAATTCATATAAGATAATGGAATTCATAAAAATAATTCCATCACAACATAATCAAATCAATGTAATAATAGGGATATAAATAGAACCCTATATTATCTTAGATGGAAAATAATTTTGATAAAACACTTGAACTCCATTGTTGAGGAAAATATCCTTTCTACTTCAAAAAACACTGTTCCTTTCTTAACATGTCAAACAATTCTAAACTAAAAGAAGTTGATTAAAAATAAATTTGAAAACTTGTAAAGTAAGCTTCTTGGAAATAATGTTTTAAAAATTCATTCATGTCGTATAAGTTAAAAAAACATTTTTCTCGTACTTTTGCTGGAAAAGTCAAAAAGTACCTCATACAAAAAATGACAAAAGATTCAATTCATATCTTTTACTATAAACTCACCAAAGGGTAAAAATGGATTTAAAAAATTGTAGGTGGATGGAAATAATATTACATATTGAGGAAACATGGATGTTGATGATAAAATACACCCCAGTAAATACCAAAGTATAAACAATCTCGGATAAAAATGAGATTGTGATATTTCTCTTACCTTAGGTCTGATTTGCTTCAAAAGTGTCTGAACCTACTGTATAATGATTTAAATAATGTTATTGACTTATTCCAGAATAATAATTATTGTTATGATATCATATATGGTCATATTCTTAGCTTCTTAGTAGTAATATTTCATTTCAACTTGTTATTCGAGTGATTATAACTTTTTGTTCTTATGCGTGTTTTGTCGAATAAATTCTTATTCTTCTCTTTAGGTTATAGATACCTCATTTACAGAATGGTATTAGTGTAATATATATCATATTAATTCATTCAATTCATTTATATAATCATTATGAAATGAAGATCATGTAGAACAAGTCGCATCACATCGTGGAGATGGTATTCCGTACGTACGCACGAGTGATGATATCATTCCTATGATCATGGAATTGTATTGGAGTGTATGTATACTATTTCAGAATCAATATCACTTTATAATAGTCATATATAGTAATTATTTACACCATTATACCCATCCAAGTAAGGTGGTGGTGGAAAATAGATTACACCACGGCGTGGAGACGGTATTTCGTACGTACGCACGCGTGGTGATTTCTTTTTCCGTAGGATGGATAGATGGTGAAATAGGGTTGTTTCATAATTATAATAACATATAAGTATTTTATTGATAATTTTGTTATTACTTAATAATGAAACAACTAAAGAAGAAGAAGTGGAAAAAGAAATAAAGATGAAAGAATCGGTAACGGACATTACCTCTTCTTTGAAGTGCTTCTTTGAGACCTCCTTTTAGGGCACTAAAATAGGTCTTTAAAGAAGACCAGAACCTCTAGGATGTTTCTAGGGAAGTGGAGAGAAGAAATTGGCAGGGGATGGATGATCTTGAAGGCTCAAAGTGGTGTGAGGAAGAGGGGGAGGAGGTGCCCTTTTATAATGGAGGAGAGGGGCATCTTTGGAATAACAAAACATATTAATTTATTCTAAAGTCAAATACGGTTTTTAATAGCTCTAAATTAATATATTTCGAAGCTAAGGTTGGTAGGGGTCGAAAGCCTCTCATCCAATAGAATTTAGATAAGTTTAGGTATCAATTTTAACCTTATCATTTAGATTTAACTTTAAGTTGGATAATTTAACTTTTACTGTGTCTTCTTGTTTTCTTATACTATAAGATTAATAAACTTACTATATCAAGACAAACTAACCCCAAGTTGTTTATAATTAATATATATAACCTTATCTAAGTCATTTGGCCGAACCATATATTTTTAGGAATAAAATAACAATTAATAATATAATATTTGTTTTAAAAACTATTTTATGTCAATTTTGACACTATTTAGTAATTGATTTTTGTGAAAATCATAACAGAATGATTAGTTAGAAACAAGTTAATTAAATCAATACTAACATGTCATATTAACTTAGAAAATTATTTTAATTCATAAAAAGTCTCTAATTACATTTATTTGGGTATTTATAACATCAATTATTTCAATATTTCATTAATAAGATAATTATTGCATCATCGTTGTGTCATAAATAAAATAAATTATTTAATGTATAAAAATTAAAAATAAAATACCATTATGTATAAAATATTTTTAGCTTTCTAATTAATATTTATAGTCGAATTTATCTTATGTATAACCCCATATTAAAAATTATTTACTTATTAAACGTTGATTTTAACTATTTAACCCTTCTTTAAATAAATTAATAATAAATGTCCTAATCTAATCCAAGTGGGCCTAAATGGTCATATATTATTCCTAATGTTTTTTTGGTCGAATTAAACTTGTCCAATAGAATTAGGACATGTGTTAGGGTAATAATAATATCATTTTTACCCTTAATTACCCTATTTACTTTTAACCGTGGTAAATAAAAGTAAAAAGTTACTATTCACCAAAAATTATTTTCATCTCATTGAACCAAATTTTAGTCCTTTATATTAACCGTGTCTCTCGGATTTTCGAAATTCCACTCATAGATGCAGTAAAATTATGTTTTATGAAAAATTCAGTTTTTTTAACTACCACTTAGTGGTTTCACTATTCATCAAAAATTGAAAGTTTTCAGAAAAATACCAAAATTTCACCCTAGGCTAATTTCGATATTCTGAATCCAAAAATGAAGTCCATTTTGAAAAATAAAAATTATAAAATTTCAAAAAGTGGTTATTACTATTCATAACGGCTAGTTTTAATAATATTTTAATAGCATATCGTTGTTTAGTGAAACTCGGTATTGCGTATGACGCAAGCTTATCGAGGAAGGCCGTGGTTGCGTGTAAAGTAAGCCAAGATAGTGTTGTCTGTAGTAAAAGATTCCTTTGATGATTTATATAACATAAAAACAAAATATTTCACATAAAAGTCTCGGGTGTTACATTCTACCCCCCTTAAAATGAATTTTTGCCTCGAAATTCGTCACTTTGTAACAAACAAATGAGGATACCTCTCCCTCATCATATCCTCAAGATCCCATGTAGCTTCTTATAATTGGTGGTTCCTCCATAAAACTTTCATCAATTGAGTGGTCTTTCTTCGTAGAACTTTTTCGCTACGATCCAGAATCTCTATCGGTTGTTCTTCATAAGAAAGATCTTGCTCCAGCGGTACAACTTCTGAGCTAAGTACATGTGAAGGATCAGGTATGTACTTTCTCAAGAGAGATACATGGAACACATCGTGAACTTGAGAGAGATTCGGTGGAAGCTCCAATCGGTAAGCTACCTTCCCAACACGATCCAGTATTTCGAAAGGACCGATATATCTAGGGCTCAACTTCCCCTTCTTTCCAAATCTCATGACTCTCTTCCAGGGAGATATTCGTAAGAACACTTTATCACCCACTTAAAACTCTAGGTCTTTTCATCGGTTGTCGGCATAACTTTTATGTCGACTCTGAGCTGCTCTTATGTGTTTTTGAATATATATGACCTTTTCTTCCATTTCATCAACGAGATCAGGTCCTAATAGCTTTCTTTCCCCAACTTCATCCCAGCAAGTTGGAGTCCTGCATTTCTTTCCATAGAGGGCTTCATAAGGAGACATCTGAATACTGGAGTGAAAGCTATTATTATAAGAAAATTCCACCAAAGGTAGGTGTTGATCCCAACCACCTTTGAAATCCATAGAGCAAAATCTCAACATATCTTCTAGGGCTTGAATTGTTCTCTCAGACTGACCGTCTGTCTGAGGATGATAAGAAGTGATGAAACTCAACTCTGTATCCAGAGTATGCTGAAGACTTCTCCAGAACTTCGAGGTAAATCTCGTATCTCGATCAGATATAATAGAAAGTGGTACTCCATGCAATCTTACCACTTCCTTTACATATATCATGTCAAGCTGATCCAGAGAGAAATCCTCTCTAATAGCAATGAAGTGTGCAGACTTGGTAAGACGATCAACTATGACCCAGATAGCATTATTGCCTTTGGATGTTTTAGGAAGTCCTGTGACAAAGTCCATAGTGATGTTTTCCCATTTCCATTCGGGTATGGGTAATAGTTGTAACATCCCCTTAGAAGTCTGTCTCTCAGCTTTAACTTGCTGACAAACCAAGCATCAAGAGACATATTCAGCAACATCTCTTTTCATGCCATCCCACCAGAAGTACTCTATCAGGTCCCTATACATCTTCGTGCTTCCAGGATAAATAGAGAATGAAGAACTATGAGCATCATCCAGCAGATCCTTCTTTAATTCCGGGATGGGAGGAACACAAACCTGATTCCTAAACTTTATTATCCCATCACAGTCAAGGTTGAATTCAGGAACATTTCTCACCTTCTTTTGTAACTCGACATCATCTTTCTGTGCCTCTTTAATCTTCACATGTATAGATGGTTGAACATTCATTTGAGAAAGATAAGATTTTCCCCTTCCATTATAATTCCAAGATCCATCCTTTGTAAATCCATAAATATTGGATCTTTTGTGATCCTCATCATGGATAAACTGGCATGGTCTTGTCGACTTAATGCATCTGCCACCTTGTTTGCTTTCCCGGGGTGATAATGGATTGAGCAGTCATAATCTTTAATCAGCTCCAACCATCTTCTTTGACGCATATTCAGCTCATTTTGTGTGAAAATATTCTTTAAACTTTTATGATCAGTACAAATATCACACCTTTCACCATAAAGATAATGCCTCTAAATCGTTAATGCAAAGATTACCGCAGCTAACTCCAAATCATGTGTTGGGTAATATTGCTCAAGGATTTTCAACTATCGTGAGGCATAAGCTATCACCATATCATTTTGCATAAGAACACACCCCAATCCCTTCTTGGATGAATCACTATAGATCACAAACCTTTCTCCACTATAAGGTAGTGTGAGAACAGGTGCACTGGATAACCTTTTTTCAACTCCTTGAAATTCTCTTCACATTCCTTTGTCCAGACAAACTTAACTCCTTTCCGAGTCAAATTGGTGAGTGGATTAGATAATCATGAAAAATATTTCACAAAACGTCGATAATATCCAGCCAAACCAAGAAAACTTCGGATCTCAGTTACTGTTGTTGGTCTCGATCATCTTTTGATAACCTCTGTTTTTGCTGGATCCAAAGATATCCCCTCGTTTGAGATTATGTGAACCAAAAATGAAACTTTTTGAAGCCAAAATTCACACTTGGTCAATTTTTCATAAAGCTTTCCCTTTCTCAGGGTCTTCAATATAATTCTCAAGTGATCTTCATGTTCTTCCTTTCTCTTTGAATAGACAATAATATCGTCTATAAAGACTACCACAAATTGATCAAGATAGTCTCTAAAGACTCTATTCATCATATCCATGAAGATAGCAGGGGCATTAGTAAGACCAAATGGAATCACCATAAATTCATAGTGTCCATACCTTGTACGGAAAGTCGTCTTTGGTATATCCTCCCTTTTGACCCTTAATTGATGATACCTTGAACGAAGATCAATCTTGGAAAAGTATTGAGCTCCGCGTAGTTGGTCAAATAAGTCATCAATGCGTGAGAGAGGATATTTGTTCTTGATAGTGATCTTGTTAAATTCTCGATAATCAATGCAGAGTCTCATTGATCCATCTTTCTTCTTAACAAATAGAACAGGTGCTCCCCAAGGTGATGCACTAGGGCGTATGAATCCCTTATCAGGATTCTCTTGGAGTTGCTTCTTCAATTCCTGCAACTCAATTGGGGCCATTCTATAAGGTTTCTTTGAAATAGGCAAAGCACTCGGTATGAGTTCTATTGAAAAATCAACTTCACAATTTGGTGGAAGACCAGGTAATTCCTCCAGAAAGACATCATCAAACTCCCGTACAATGGGAATATTCTTATTCATGAGTTTCTCACCAACCATTTGAGATAAATAACCTTAATTTAGTGGAATCAAGACCCATAAGGTAGAAGGAATTTCCACTGGAAGGTTATGTTCATCCTTGCATTGATAAACGATCATAGATTGATCTGGAAAATGAAATGTGACTTCCCTTCTTTGGAAATTGATATGAGCTCCATATAAAGAAAGCCAATCCATGCCAAGAATCACATCAAATTCAAATATAGGAAGGATCACGAGATTTGCAGGAAGCACTTTCCCACAAACTTCAATCGGAGAAGAATTATAAACCTTTGATGCGACTATTGTGCCATTAGGTGTTGTCACAGCTAACTCAACATCTAATTGTTGAGGTAATACGGTGATACCCTTAGAAAATTCTTCAGAAATAAAAGAGTGGGTGGATCCAGAATCAAATAAAACATTTGCTACTTTAGAGTGGATGGTAAGTGTACCTTTCACCACATCGTTATTGTACTCCACATTGCTGATAGAAATTGCATGTGACTTTCCTTTGTCTTTAGCCTTAAGAGTTTGTTGACATCGAACATCATCATCAACCCTTGGATTAGGGAATTTATTGGCATAATTCCCCATCTCCTTGCACTTGAAACATTGAGGTGTAGTAGGGTCATTCTGTGTATCCCTTCCTTTGTTTGCATCATTAGACATACTCTTCCCATCATCGCGGCATTCAAATGCCCTATGACCTTTCTTTACACATTTGAAACATTTACTTTTCCCTTTAAGACAACTCCCTCCATGTTTCATTCCACACTTTGAGCATAATTGAAAGCTCATATTCATTTCAGTGTGCTCTTTAGATTTTCCTTTGAATTCCATTTTCCTCTTCTTATCAAACCCATATTACTGATGGGTTACTCCAATCTCCATCTCAACTTTGAGGGCACATCGAACGATTTCCTCATAGCTATTGAAGTCCCTTATGGATAAGGCCCTTCGAATACATGGTTTTATGCCACTAAAGAATCGATCGATCTTACTCTCAGGTTGGATAATAATACGAGAAGCGTACCTTGCAATTCTTGTAAAATTTGATTCATAGGTACCAACAGATTCATCATCCTTTTGCTTCAGTTCAAGAAACTCTTTCTCCATCTTTTTTCGGAGAATACGAGGGAAGTACTTATTGAAAAATAAGTTCTTGAACTCATCCCATTCCATAGACTCAATTTCATCCCTTTGCCTCATATTCTTAATAAGATTCCACAATTGATCAGCATCACCTTCCAAACGATACACTGCTAAGATGACTTTATCATGCTCAGAACATTGAAGAACTGAAAATATCTTTTCAGTTGTACTAATCCATTGTTCAGCAACTAATGGATCAGTAGACCCGCTGAATGAAGGAGGACGCTGTCTCATGAAGGAATGAACATAATGTTGATCCTTCCTTTCCTCGTTTGGAAGTCCTGCATGATTCATAGCTTGAGAAAGTTGTGTGAGCATGGCCAAAAGATTTTTCATTCCATCTCCCATAATGTTTGGTTGCTCAGGGGGACAATCATTTCATTGCCCATCGCATTCCGCATTAACACGGTTCCTTCGAGTTCCATCCATTGACTAAAACCAAGAAGAATAGTGTGAGGAACACTAATTATAATAGGAAAACCAGATAATCAAGAATAAAATTTCACACATAAGGTCTTATCCTAGGTTATTCATGGCCATATCTAAAACACTAAGATTGTGTTCTATGCTTAGAATTATCCTTAGGGTTCTTACTAAGGTTTTCACATCCTAGTTTCCAAAGTTTGACTATACCTTTCCTCTAATACCAACTATAACGACCCATAATTTACATACATTCTTAATACTTCAAAATTGAAGCGTACTTATTACATCATATAACAAAACCATTAAAGGACCGTATAGGTATAGTGTCTTTAGAAACTGGGAAACATAAACAACTGGTTCATAAAGCATCTAAATTGTCTCCCATTTATTTCATCATATCTATAGTCCCTTTTGCATATCTTACTTAATAACCTTATTTCTGACTTGGGGAAAGAAAACATACAAAAGGGTGAGCTCAAATGCTCATTAAGGGTAAACAAAAGAAATATCAATCACATCATATTCATAAGAACATAACTTTTCGAAATCTTAACCTGCAAAAGAGAGCATAATTTCATAACACGGGATAAATCATAGTAGTGAAATGGAATCCCAATAATCATAACCTAAAACATAAAAGTCTGTGTCATTCAAACATAATCATAGAGAATCATTTATTATTAGTCAAGACTCATTTCCAAGACTATCTTAGTGGACAGAGTCCATTTCTGAACCGAGTTCACTCCTCATTTCAGTCCTGTTTCACTGAACCTGTATATCCTATCGTTCCAGCCATGTCTATCTCATGAGATATAAAATCTTTACCCAATTCATTGGAGGTATATATAGGTCCCACCCATCATATAATGATACCATTCTTATGTGTGCCACAAAATCATAAATCATACATCATTGCATAACCCATGTAATAAAAATGAGATTCTTAAACAACATGACATCATAAACCAATTCATATAAGATAAAGGAATTCATAAAAATAATTCCATCACAACATAATAAAATCAATATAATAATATGGATATAAAAAGAACCCTATATTATCTTATATGGAAAATAATTTTGATAAAACACTTGAAGTCCATTCTTGAGGAAAATATCATTTCTACTTCAAAAAATAGTTTTCCTTTCTTAAAATGTCATACAATTCTAAACTAAATGAAGTTGATTAAAAATAAATTTGAAAACTTTTAAAGGAATATTCTTGGAAATAATGTTTTAAAAATTCATTCATGCCGTATAAGTTAAAAAACATTCTTCTCGTACTTTTGTCGGAAAAGTCAAAAAGTACCTCGTACGAAAAACGACAAAAGATTCAATTCATATCTTTTACTATAAACTCACCAAAGGGTAAAAATGGATTTAAACAATTTTATGTGGATGGAAATAATATTACATATTGAGGAAACATGGATTTGGATGATAAAATACACCCCAGTAAATACCAAAGTATAAACAATCTCGGATAAAAATGAGATTGTGATATTTCCCTTACCTTAGGTCTGATTTGCTTCAAAAGTGTCCGAACCTCCTGTATAATGATTTAAATAATGTTATTGAATTATTAAAAAATCATAATTATTGTTATGATATCATATATGGTCATATTATTAGCTTCTTAGTAGTAATATTTCATTTCCACTTGTTATTCGGGCGTTTATAACTTTTTGTTCTTATGCATTTTTTGACGAATAAATTATTGTTCTTATCTTTAGGTTGTAGATACCTCATTTCTAGAATGGTATTAGTGTAATATATATCGTATTAATTCATTCAATTCATTTATATAATCATTATGAAACGAAGATCATGTAGAACGAGTCGCATCACATCATGGAGACGGTATTCCGTATGTACGCACGAGTGATGATATCGTTCCTATGATCGTGGAATTGTATTGGAGTGTATGTATACTATTTCAGAATCAATATCACTTTATAATAGTCATATATAGTCATTATTTACACTATTATACCCATCCAAGTAAGGTGGTGGTGGAAAATATATTACACCACGGCGTGGAGACGGTATTCCGTACGTACGCACGCGCGGTGATTTCTTTTTCCGTAGGATGGATAGATGGTGAAATAGGGTTGTTTAATACTTATAATAAAATATCAGTATGTGTTTGATACTTATGTTATTACTTCATAATGAAACAACTAAATAAGAAGAAGTGGAATAAGAAATAAAGATGAAAGAATCGGTAACGGACATTACCTCTTCTTTGAAGTGCTTCTTTGAAACCTCCTTTTAGGGCAATAAAATAGGTCTTTGAAGAAGACCAGAACCTCTAGGATGTTTCTAGGGAAGTGGAGAGAAGAAATTTTCAGGGTTAGGCCGAGCTTGAAGGCTCAAAGTGGTGTGAGGAATAGGGGGAGAAGGTGCCCTTTTATAAGGGAGGAGAGGGGCATCTTTGGAATAACTATTAATATTATTTTATTATAAAGTCAAATTCGGTTTTTAATAGCTCAAAATTGCTATATTTCGAAGATAAGGTTGGTAGGGGTCGAAATCCGCTAATCAAATAGAATTTAGACAAGTTTAGGTATCAATTTTAACCTTATCATTTAGATTTAACTTTAAGTTAGATAATTTAACTTTTACCGTGTCTTCTTGTTTTCTTATACTATAAGGTTAATAAACTTACTATATCAAGCCAAAAAAACCCCAAGTTGTTTATTATTAATATATATAACCTTATCTAAGTCATGTGGCCTAACCGTAGATTTTTATGAATAAAAATAACAATTAATAATATAATATTTTTTTTAAAAACTATTTTATGTCAATTTTGACACTATTTAGTAATTTATTTTTGTGAAAATCATAACAGAATGATTACTTCGAACAAACTTAATTAAATCAATACTAAAATGTCATATTAACATATAAAATTAGTGTAAATCATAAAAAGTCTCGAATTACATTTATTTGGGTATTTATAACATCAATTATGTCAATATTTCATTAATAAGATAATTACTGCATCATCATTGTGTCATAAATAAATTAAATTATTTAATGTCTAAAAATTATAAATAAAATACCATTATGTAGGAAATATCTTGATCTTTCTAATGAATATTTATAGTCGAATTTAGCTTATGTATAACCTCATATTAAAAATGATTTACTTATTAAACTTTGATTTTAACTATTTAACCCTTCTATAAATAAATTAATAATAAATGTCCTAATCTAATACAATTGGGCCTAAATGGTAATATTTTATTCCTAAGGTTGTTTTTGGTCGAATTAAACTTGTCCAATAGAATTAGGACATGTTTTAGGGTAATAATAATATCATTTTTACCCTTAATTACCCTATTTACTTTTAACCGTGGTAAATAAAAGTAAAAAGTTACTATTCACCAAAAATTATTTTCATCTCATTGAACCACATTTTAGTCCTTGATATTAACCGTGTCTCTCGTATTTTTGAAATTCCACTTACAGAAGTGGTAAAATTAAGTTTTATGAAAAAATCAGTTTTTTTAACTACCACTTAGTGGTTTCACTATTCATCAAAAATTGAATGTTTTTAGAAAAATACCAAAATTTCACCCTAGGCTAATTTCGATATTCGAAATCCAAAAATGAAGTCCATTTTGAAAAATAAAAATTATAAAATCTCAAAAAGTGTTTATTACTATTCATAACGGCTAGTTTTAATAATATTTTAATAGCATATCGTTGTTTAGTGAAACTCGGTATTGCGTATGACGCAAGCTTATCGAGAAAAGCCGTGGTTGCGTGTAAAGAAAGCCAAGCTAGTGTTGTGTGTAGTAAAAGATTTCTTTGATGATTTATATAACATAAAAACAAAATATTTCACATAAAATTCTCGGGTGTTACATGGCCTAAGTAGAGACACCCAGTCAAATGAATCCTTTGGATTCTATGTTTTCCATTTGTATATTTAATTCCCTCATACCGATGGGGTCCATATGATACGAGTGAAGAGATATAGGTTGTGTTCCTGGCACCAGATCAATCGAGACCTCCACATCCAACTCTGTTGGGAAACCTAAAAATCATCTTGGAATAACTCCTAAAACTCATTCACTACATGAGTTAGTTCACCTTCATGTGAAATAACATCTTCCCCTAGCATGAGCGACGATAAATATATGATAAGACTTCCCAAATCTAGGAGTGGAGGTCCTACGCGACCCGAACGAGGGTCCCATTCTCCATGAAAAACCTGACGACTCCCATCTGGTACCGTGAAAATCACTCACTTCCTGTAGAAATAAATTCGTGCATGGAAGTGTACTAGTCAATATATGCCACATATCATGTCAAAAATATCCTTATCTAAGACTATGAGGTCCCACACCAACTCAATCCCAAACACAGAGAGAACCCACAACATGCACCTAATACCCTTCTCCTTCTTCTTTCTAGCTATGTCACCAAATCCATCGCCAAAGACAACAAATCAGTTAGAAAAATTTTCATTTACTCAAAATGAGCATAAATGAATGAAACCGAGGCACCAGTATCAAAAATAATAGCACCTATAGAATATGAAATCAAAACAGTACCTCGAACCCTTGATGGTCCTGCCTCTGATCCTTCTGGTGACTGATCCACCGCATGGAGATGTCTAGTATATTCCTGAGGATGACTGCTGGTCTATGGTTGTGCCCCAAACTGCATCTTCCTAGAAAATGGCCAATCCCTACCACAACGGCAACCAAAACTATATCCCCCTGTTGTTGACGGCTCTGACTAAGCTGCCACTCCCCCTGAAGTTGTTGATCCTGCCTCCCTCTAAAGTGGTTCTGCCACCTCGCAAAATCACTGCAAATATCCCATACCTCCACACTGAAAATAGAGATTCAAAGTAAGTGGGTATGCTGTTTAGATGTGCCCTGGTCTCCCACATTGGTGGTACACGACCGATCTCGCATCAAAGCCCACATATGAAAACTTCTTGGAAGAGTGGCATGAACTACCACCTCCCTTCTTCCTCTGCTCCTATCACTTCATTTCTTCTCTGAAGAGCTGCCACTTCCCACCAATGATACAGTTCCATAAAAACCATCCCTTGCTTTACGGTCAATCTCCACCATACATACCTGGTCAATGACCTCAACATAGTTCCTCAACACGAACAAGAAAACATGGGAGTATATCTCTGATTGTAATCTATTATCAAACCTCTAGTCCTTTGCATGCTCATAAGAACGATTTAAGGATCTTGCCGAACTAACTCAGTGAAACATTTGGCGTACTCCATCACAGATAGATCCCCATGAACTCTTGGGACTTGACATATTCCAAGACCTTAGGGAAAAAATGTTCGTCGAAGATGACCTTGAAATCTCCCCATTGCATCTACTCAGTCCTCCCAGTTTGAATAACCGATTCCCACCACCTGTAGCTGGGTCCCACCAACATAAATGATACACACTTCACCATGATCTCCTATGGAGTATCTCAGAACTTGAACATGTGCTTGATCTTCTTAATCCATTCTTCTACTTCTTGGGGATCTATGCTAACTCGAAGAGTATGAGGATTTTTTTTCAGAAACTCATGAGCTTTATCTTTTATAGGACCCATCTATTCTTCCCTAACAAGAATGGGAAATGGATCCAGTCCCTATCCCAGATCATGGACAGCCCAGACCACAGCCTCAAATAGCCTCTAATCAATTTGTTTGGGAGAACTCATGCTGAATTCCTCCCACGGGTGCATGGGAGATTTTTGGGGAGGCTTGTTGCTACAAAATGCAGCAGTCACAAAAAATAACAATCAATACCACTATTCTGAAAATTATATTCAAATACATCAAATATAAATAATCTAAACACATTACAGTAAAAAAAGAAACAACTACTCCACCCCCACCTGATGTCCATGTGTGGCCTGCAGCCCACACGTTGGACCTAGAAGTGAAGTCAATCAGACAATTCCAATGTCCCTTAGTGACTCAAGGTCTTCCATTAGAGGTGCGGGCTAGGAATCCTACTCATTACCAAAACCCCGAGCCCCTACAGTTGTATCTTTTGTCTATCCTGACTCTTCCCAAAATAGTAATATAACCCAAAAACATTTTCCTCCTCTGATACCAGTTTTCCATGAACCACATCTGGTCACCACTAATACCGGCACCAAATATATCCCATGACATGTATTGAAGACAAATTCCCAATCCCCATGGGCTGGAACAAGTTATAGGGTATCAATAAATACAGTTTGATAATGCTTTACCTGAGTATGAAAGCATATAACATTAAAAAAAATCATCATTTTGAATATGAAATTTTCATTCCAAATAAGCCTTAACAGAAACCAGATCAGAATACATGGTTTTTAATAAAGTAAAAGATTTCCATACATAAATAAAAATAGCAGTAAATATGTCACAAATACTCCACATGTGAAGGGGTTATTAACCACAAGTCGTCTCCACAACACCGCACCATAGGAGGTGACTGACAACTCGAACCGCCTTCACCCAAGGATTTTCCTTTACCTATGTCAAAAATAACGAAGTCTACCTACAAAAAAGGGGTGTAAGTAGGATGTGATCCATATCAAAAAATATTCCACCCAAATATCCAAAATAGTATGCAATACAAGGTGAAAAATCACGCAGTTTTAATATTCAAGGAAAAGCGGCGATAAATTCCAAGAAATACAAATTTATATTTTAAAAAGTATCCAAAAAAACATGTTGAATGTTAACAAAATTGACTAATACATGTTATATACTATAATTTACATCCTAATAAACCCTATGACAAGGGTAAATACAACAAATCCAATGAGCACCAAAAACAGGAACACCCCTAGGCACTAGATAGACTCGGTCCCTACGAACCTCGTACCTCAGTGTAAAATATCCATGTCACAATTTTTTACTATGAACGAGCCACTGGTAGGGAACATACCAATAATATAGTGGTCCCTAAAAATCATAATTATTGATTAGTTAGAGTTTTTATTATCCAAAATGCTATGTGAAAAAGGCACAAAAGACATCTGGATCACTAGCATACTAGTATATATCTGCCCACCTAGGTACCTGGGCTTCCCCCTTTATGCTCAAAAAATTTCAGAATTCTACATACAGGCCATTAAATATAAAAAAACCCCTACTAGTCACATAAAAACAATATATTATCTACACACTTTATACCACATAAAACACACAACAAAAGATTTTGATTTTCAATAAAACAACTTCTCAAAATATCGCATTGTTTTGCACCCAAAACTCATTGAAATCCCCACATTACACACTATTTTCAGACTTATATGTCACCAAAACAAAATATTCATCCAAATAAATTTCAATGAAAACAAAAAATCTGTTATTCTTCATCCCCGTATTAACCAAGAAGTGATATATTTACAAAACCTCCATTTTTAAACAAACATGGCACTTAAAGTTCATATGCTTCACAAACTCCATAAAAAAGTTTTCACAAAAACAAACCAAAGGATATAAACACTCAAAACATTTTTTTAATCCCTAATAAATTTCAATAAAATCAACCAATTAGTTATAGGGAAGACCAAAATGATCCAATAAAATATTTCTATGAAAAAACCCCCCAATTTCACATAAAAATGTCACTTAAACTTCATTTTCATTACAACTATCACTAAAACAAAATTTTGCACCAATAATAAAATGATAGTAGAATTAAAATATTATAAACATAGAAATATAATCCACATGGATTTCATAAACATGGAATCACCTACCAAAATTGATAAAATTTTGACTCCTTTGTGCAAAAATTCAATTGCACCACCATCACACCTCAAGGAAGGTAGATCGAGCCTAAAATAAAAATATTGGTCCAAGAAAACAAAATTATAAACCCTAGGTTCTAACCCCTACCCTCTGGTCATTTTTTACCTCATGTAAATTGGAATAAACCTCCTGAAAAGTGGAGGAACTAAGAGGGAGAAACATTTACTTGAGATTGTCTGAAGATCCTACCCCAAATTCACCATCAAAATGGAGTTCCAATGAGGGTTTGAGAGGCTTTTACGGTTTACATGGATGTTATGTTGGAATAATGGAATAAATGGGAGAATTAGGAAAGATCTATAGATTTAAAATAAGTAATTTAGCTCATTTTTAATGACTTGTACATGGGTGCACAGTTTGTGGGCACAGTTTGGAAAACTGTGCACCTAAACCATACCCCCTCCTTTTACCCTCAAAACATATCCAAATTCCACCAAAATTTGTGTTTGATTAAGGGAGACATAGCGGGGATGTTAGGTTAAAATTATAATAAATATAAGTACCTTTAATTATGAACTTGGGTGTGACATAAATTGTAATATTAAAGGGTGATTCTAGTAGAATATTTTGGGTCAAATTCTGGAAGAATAGATCACATGTTTTATATGAATATATATATTTAATTTTTTTTGGATTAATAATACATTGAACTATTGTTTAGGTGTCTCTAAACATAAAATTTTTGGGGTAAATCGATCATAACATTCTTATCAACAGTCATAGGATATGCATCAAAATGGGATAATTTTTTTAAGAATTACATTATAAAATTTGGTAGCTAAAAGGAAGAATCTTACTCTCTAAGTGGAATTTTTAATTTGGAGGATTTACATAAAATTTTGAAAAATAATAATGTTGGAAACAATTAATAAACCTGAAAATTTGGTGAATAAATGTCTCTATTCAAATGTGGAATATATACTTATGGATGAACATTTATCTAGTATGATACATGAGGTGAACCATATAAAAATATTTTTTTATGAATTATTTATGATAATATATATATATATATTAGAGGAACATTAATAGGTGTTATTTATTATAGGTAATGGATATGAAAATGGTATATATAAAATGTTGAAATTTCTAATGAGAAAAATCATTCAGAGTATTTATATTGCTTTCAATAAGGGACTTATGTAGAGACAATGCAATCTAGATGAGTATGAAGTTTATGTGAAATAATAATTTTCCATTGAATATGATTATATATATTGTACTTTATAGACACTCTATCTATAATCATAGATTAAACTTAATAGACTCACTCTCCCATAGTCAGGATTTATGATATTAATTTTTTTGAAATACCATTACATGATGATGTAATATCATATGGGTAAATATATGATAGATAGGTTCAAATTTATTAATTTGAAATTATATTATTTTGATCCCATTTTATTAAAATAATATTTAAAATTTTGGAGTTGATGTTAATTTATTACATCAAATAGATATAAGGGAAGTATTATTTCAAGAGATGAAGCTACTCTAAGAGACACAAAATAGTGTAAGTCATCCATGATAGAAGAATTTAATTCCATAAAAATAAAAACTACTTATTATTTATCCAAAATATAGGAATGGATACTGGATATATAAGAAAATATAGATTTCTCCATTGAAATAGGATGTTGTTTGAATTATGTGGTATGAAGTATGGTTGTTTATGGATGGTTTTTTTAAAAGGATGGGATTTATTTCTCTAAAATTTTCTATGAAGTGGTGAAGAACACATATATTCTAATAATTCTAATTATTTAAAAAATCAATGATCTACACATATAAAATTTGGATTCTAAAAAAGGTTCCTTGGAGGTTTTTAGTTTAACAATATTAGATGGATCTGCATAAGTGCAGTGATACTCAATGGAAAGTGGAACTGATTTGTGTTTTAAAATGAGAACTGTATTGCCTAAAATAATCTCCAAGATATGGGAATTATATTATCAAATAAATAAAAATTATAGAATGTTTTTTTAAATAAAATTCTTATAATTTTGGTTGATGTATACAATTTTTAAAAAGAGTATAAATTAAAATATTGTTGTATGATGAGGAAATAATTATTGTTTGTCTAGAGTTCCATCATATTGAGATATAGAAGATGATGTTTCTATTCTTGTTTTTGATTAAAATTATTTCAAAAGATAATAGGTTCATGGGAAGGATAACTGATAGAGACATTAAAATCGTCAATTTTTTTATCCCATGGAGAATATATATAGATGGAAATGAAATGATTCATCATAATAAATTTTAACCCTATGTTAATCCCTATCCAAAAAACATAAAACATTCTAAATCATAGGCACCATCAATGGATGGATAATTATATGATGTAGATAAGATTCCTTTTTCCTTATTTACTAGAGACCTCATGTATGAAATTTTTTTATACATTACCCAATATTTCAATATTAGTGGCAGTTGGTTTTTATTTCATGTTAATGCATGGTTGGAAAAATTGGGATGATGTAAAATAAATTAATTAATAATATAAGGTGTCGAAGGATGAATAGTTATAATTTTATAATAAAAAGTAGTTAATATGTTTTTTTGGTGAATATTTTACTTGTTATATACACTCACTGAAAATTACTCTAGGATTTATATTTACTTTTTGTGGGATAATGGTTTGTAGGATATCCTTGTTGCTACCAATTGCAACTATATTTAAAATTAAAGCACTGTAAATATGAAAAATAATGTACAGAACTATATGATATTATTTATAATCATTTTGATGTAACTAGATAAGGTATTTGGGAGGGGGAATTAATTTTATTATAGTAATAGTAGTATTCGTCTTAACTAAAATCAAATGTTTCGTTAAAGAAAAAACATACTGAGTTAAAATAAGAATTTATTTTTTTCCATCTATATAAAGAATATCTGGAGATGCAAAATAGTTTTTTGAATAAAAAAACAAATATGTTTACATAGGTGAAAGTCCATGAATGTTTTAGGCAACAATTTTCCTTAATTTTTCTATTTTTAATGGATGTAGAAGAGAACATTGTATTTATCATAGGGTGTATGGCCTAAAATGTATTATTGAAAAATGTAGATATCATGATGATGTTTTCATATTTGAAATTCTAGGGATTGAGAAAATTTAATTATTTTTATTAGATATAGTTATGTATATGTATATAATCATAAATATAGGATTCAATGATGGTTATCAATCATATATGATTATATTGAGGAATCATATAAACTTGATACTTTGGGTTTGAAGGGAAGACTTTAGCAAAATAAATCCATTAAATGAAGTTCATTTAACAAAGACCATCAAAAATAGTACATTGAATAGATTTTTATCTATTTCTATTCATCTAGGGATGTGTCGTTGTTTTCTATATTATCTTAGGTACATGTTATTGGTAATTTCATTGGATTATTCATAAGTATATTGGAGGATTCCTAGTACAATGGGATCCTAATCATGGAACATGGATATATGTGTAACATGTTCACCTGTTGAGGACCGATATATATATATATATATATATATATTTCATGGGAAACATTTTTTTTTTAATTTTGATAACTGTGATTTTCTAACATAATTATACAAGAAGTCATAAATAGTTATTATGTGAGTGCTATATATTGTTTTTTAATGTATCTCCTATAGTGAAAAAACATGAAATTTTCTCTTGCAGATGTACGAATTCTTTCTAAACCACATGAATATTTATTGTCTAATATCATTTATTTTTTTGTAAATTGTGTTTATATAATTTTATTTAATTATTAGGTGTTCCATAATCCTATATTGTGTTCACTAAATCAGTGTATGTGGTTATCTAAAAACACTTTATTTTGTGGTTTTTGAACCTTTTCTCAGGTCTAGGATTAGGTGACTGGAAATACATCCTTTCCTTTAATGTTTTCTTCATGTCTCTCTAATACAATAGAAGTCATGCTTCTGTAAAAGCTCATTTATTCAATCTCCTCTATCCATTTTTAACCCAGAATGATCTAAATAACATTTTAGATTTATATAATGAGTATAATCATAGCTATTATTGAAAGATATTATATGGTTTACATGATGATAACAAAATATAGATTTACAAAAATTATTACTATATTATATGTTGTGATAATGTCATATAGTCATTCATTGATATTATTTTTCTAGACCATTGATATATTACTCTTTATGTCAAAAATTGAATCATTTTTAGGATAATAGAATATTTTTAGGCAATTATAATATTGATGTCATTTCCTCATTTCCTTACAAAAAATATATCTTATACGATATTTAATATTTCAATTATACTAGGTTCTATATGATATGTTTTATAAAACATTTCAATATTAGATTTCCATTTACAAAAATATTTTGGAAAAAAACATATATTAATTTTTTTGGATCATATAGAGATTTAAATTAAATACATTAGAACATAGCTGCCACAATGTTAATCATTATATCCATAGATAATGAATAACTATATAATTTCATCTAAAATTCATTGATCCATTTATTTAGATAAGTTTTATCCCAAAAATATTATTTATATATACATGTTATATTATACATTTTAGAAACCTTATATTTAGAGAAAACAATTACCAAAAAAAGTTACAATGGATTTTTTATTGATTTTTTTAATTAAGATATTTCATCAAGATGTATTTTTTCAATGGGACCAATTAATAATATCATTCTTACCATATGCATAGGATGATGAATAACGATGAAAAAAATATAATGGGATTTATTATTCTCAATGAATATTTAAATTTAGAATCCAAATGAATTATAATTGATAAGAATATTTTATTTTATAAGAAGACTTACTCATATTTATATGGTTTGAATTCAAATAACTATACATTTACATGATACATTATCTAGTGAGTAGATATAAAAACTCACATGTAATGTTACATAAAATCTAGGAATCATAAATATACATGTTATATTTATGGAACCATCCTCCATTAAAAATAAAAAATATATGCTAAAAAAATATGATTCATATTGTTTGGTATAAAAATAAGATAGTACATGTAGAATATATAGCGATCGGGTTATAAAAATATGTATTTTTATGATTTCATACAATCTATCAAATTTTCTATCATGGGGTTATTTTTAGTGTCTATTTTATCACCCAAAATAGTTATAAATGATATTTAATCTTTTTATATTGAAAAAAATTAATGATTCCCATGATTTTTTTAATATTCATTATGCTATGTCGTTTAATTGGATGTTTCTCTATGTGTTATAACATTTAATAATAATATTTTTATTTTTATGGGACATTTTATTCATTACGAATTTATTTTATAGATCCTCTAGTATCTTTTATTGAATTAAAAAATTATGATTTTCTATGGATAACACATCTAAATGGGTAGAGTATATGTAATATAAATTACAGATTAATTGTTTTTGAATGCGTTTTATAGGTGAAACGTTTTTGTAGATTCCAAGTACATTTCGAAATAATTTATGATCAAGGAATAAATTTCAAAAACAAGAATATGGATTATCTGACGATGATAATAGATTCCAAAGAAAACTCAGCATCCTTCAATCGTTGAACAAATATAGACAATAATGAATCCAAAAAATAAGATATAAAATCATTATGAATCCAATAACTCTACTCTCGATGTATTGGTACAACAATTAGAAATATGTTTTTTGGGTGTATAATATTTCAATTTAAATGCCCATTGGCATAACCAGTTGTAGAATTTCTTATGGTAAGGTGATGTTCCATATGGAATTAATTTAGAAGGCATTAATATTTTAATAATTTTTTAGAATATAGAGATTTTAAAGAAATACATTGGAGGCTTACTTTAATGTTTTCATGGTTATTTGAAAAACATGAGATACAATAGAGAAATTTAGCCATTTATTTGAAAAAATCATTGAAAAAATACAGTAGATATAAAAATGAGATATGTCTTGGAATTAGTATAAGTCTTGTTCTAGTGTGATGTATAATACCACAATAGATCTTTTAAATTTATATTATAGTCATTTTAACATCACCTATAAATCAACCCAGTGGAATTTTTCTTACTATATGAATCTATATGACTATCATATGACTCATTAGAAACTTTTATTGGGTCATTCATTAATAACATGAAATTGGGTAACAACATTTCCTTCATATAAGTCTCCCATAACAACAAATGTGGGACTTCATTAAAATATATGAGTCATTATGTGTTGCATAAGAGAAATCCAGTCCTTTTATATTGATTTTAAATATTCTAATAATTCAAAAGAATTTAATTTTGAATGATGATCAACCAAAGAATTTTGAGATTGTAAGTAAATAGAGTGTTCCAGAATCTTCAATATTCTGATTATTCAGATCCTAATGATTCTCGAGATTATATTTTCTTATTAAAATAGACAAATTAAATGTTCATTCAAGATTTTAAATAATATATAATCCACAAAAATTGAATAAAAATATCACCAAGGGAATCTAACTGATAAATAAATACTTAAATGATTTTGATCTTCTTTAATGATTAATTTTTTAGAAATTATGGTGATTCATTATTGTTAAAATTTTTTGTAATCACTATTAAATGATTATGTGTTTTATGTTATATTTTAATATTCTGATGTTTTAACTATGTTATGTATTCAACTGTACTTGTATCATGAATATTTGGCCATTATTCTTGAAAGATATAGAAAAAAAGAAATTATGGACCATCTAAATGAAAAAGTTTTTTTATATTTTGTTGTTTATAAATAAATATTTTTTAGTATTTTAGGTTTAATATAAATTTTCTATTATGATCATTATTTTATTTATTAGGTTTGAAATATGAAATTTCAATTCATCGTATTTTCATTACGGTTTTTTATTGAATAATATACATGAATGTGTTTGGTGATAGATGCATGGAAGATCATGTTGATAAAATTTTGAATATTATCATTGTGTTTTATTTTGAGAAAATTTATACATGTTATATTATCATTTATGGTATGTTAAAAAAAATTAAATATCATTAATAATTACAATACAAAAGGTTTAATTAAAAATACTTCATTAAATGACTAAATAAATGGATAAAATAATTGGGAAAATGTGGAGACTTATATGAGTGAACTAAATTTTTAAAACTAATTTGAAGAATCTCAAACTATTCCCGGTAGTTTTGAAAGATATCGTAACTTGGTAAGGCAATGGAATCATTGACACATATCATAAATACATTATAGATATACATTAAGTGTAAAATAACAAAATTATTCCCTTATATAGCAATCAAATTTTATCTTAATGTTTCATGTCATGACCCCGCCCACCAAAGTTTTCGTAGTGAAGGAAGATGAATAATTAACCCCAAGTACCACCTTTAGTTTTCCCCATATTGATGACTAGATCTGAGCGTATGAAAATATCATAATATGGGAGGAATTACCCTATATTAATAAAACATGAATCGTAGAAAGGATAAAAATCCATGAACAACTCCAGTAGAAAATATAACCGTGCACCAAAAACCATCCCAAAATGCATAGATAAATAAAATTGATATATATAAAGGTCCCCAAAGTGAATACCTAAAGGAAAATTATATTAAAATAAATCAAAAATAAATTACAACCCCAATGGTAATGTCTATCTCCATTCACTAAGTACACTAGGAAACCATAAAATGGTTTATATTAGTAGTGTGAGAATAATATGTATTCCCAGTAGGGGAATAATAAAGGACACAAGTGAACATATGAGAAGTGAATAGTAATGAACTTGTGAATAAAATGTAGATCCAAAAAACACCTATATATGACATCTTACCAGACCCTACCTCACTAAGTCCCATACTCCAAATCATGAAACCAATATTATAATATAGAATTGTGATCATTAACAACAAATGAACATTGCTACCTCTTCCCCATTGATTGATTACTCTCAAGCCCCAATGTCGAATATATTATTCTCCAATCCCTTCAAAACATATCACAACATATCAAATCCTACTTATAGACACCTAGGCCAATATCCAATCACATCAAATCCCTCCTACAGACACCAGGGCCACACATCACATCACATCAAATCGCACCCCTCCAACGTACATTTGTTCCAAACATCACAACTGATCTAGACAAATAGAAATTGGGTATCATGAACATGATGGACATCAACCTAATTCCCTCCTCCTACTATGCTTAAACCCCAACAAAAATAACATCATAAAACATATCTTATAAATACACCTAGGAAAACACAACACATATCTTCTGTAAAAACTTAGGCCACACATCACTATTGAAGGAAGAGTAGGAGAGAGGTGGTACTCATCCATTTGTATCACTTACATCCTGGATCATACAAAGAACACCCAAAATATAGAACCTAGGCGCATTGGTAATGTTATTCAACATGGGTGGGGCATGTATAAAATAATATAAACATTAATGATATAGAGATGATAAAGATATGATACCTAATGAATCACATCAAAAACAGAAGTAAAAACCAATTCAAGATCAAGTACCACACATCAATGGTGACAACTATTTCCACCAATATACTCAATGCCCCACATGAACTCCACACATGCAAAAAATCATTTCCCACATTAATCTTACAAGTTCCGACACATTAATTGGTTATCATTTTCATTTCACATTACTCAACTCATTCACTCAAACATTTTTTTTCAAATATATCTTATCAATTTCCACCACATTATATTCAATTACCATCGTATTAATTTATTTATTTCATTCAATTCTATAATTATTTCCCATTCTACTCGGGAATCTAAAACAACCATAACCCAAACAAATTATGAAAACAATGAAAATCTACTATTGGTGACGCATCACTTATAAAAAATCCATCTCACAACCCAACAACCACACATATCATCCATCCAAAAACTAAAACCACCACATACCACATCCACCTGTCCATAGCCACTGTGTGATAACCACTATTCCATAACATTCGGGACACAACCATTATTCCACGACTGCATAGCCATAACCTCTTATCAAAAACCATTATTCCACAACCACTACTATATAAAATTTTTTTAACCACTTATACACAACCACTACTCCACAACACTGATCCATAACTATTGTTCCACAACCATGATACCATGACAACTTCTCCATAACAATTTCACCACAACATCTATGCCATAACCATTGTGCCACATCACAACACTTCCCATATCACATCCATATAGACCAACCACCATGTCACTACCATGTGTACTAAAAAACACCTTGTTAATAACATCATAACACAACAACCATAATCCATTAAAATCATCATAAAAAAATTCAACACACAATAGAAACACATACCTTTTAAAGATATATTTATTGGTTTTACGTCATCACTTTATTATATTTGAATGTGTATTATCACATAAACCATAATATATTTGGGTAACCTATTATTAGCCTATAATATTATAATTAACCTTTTATTCATGTGAGATTACATAACAACTTAGAAAGGGTCTCCACAGCATAACGACTACAGCGTAAACAAGGCTCCATGTAGTTGTTATTTTCAAAAATGGGAAAACACAAGCATGATAACATAAAAAAACATATATCAAATTAGTAAATATTGAGATAACTACACATAGTTATAAATTTGAGATATTAAAATTATTTTATGATTGATCTGAACCATAATATATACCTAGATATATGAAAAATCTTACATATCCATCAAATAACACATAAAATTATGAGAATGAGGATCCCCTTACTCAATGATTTGTTTGATCTCACTGAGCACCGTATTGAGAATAAGAAACACATGGAAAATAATACATCATTGGAAAATAATGAATCATCCTATAGTACATCAAAGGTATGTGAATAACATATCCAATACACACACCCAAATAGAATCTTCCCCACCACATTGAATCTTTAATGAAGATTTGAAGGAAAACCATGAGAACAAGAGGAGAACTCAACATGAATAAAACATGGGAAGATGAAAATTCAATTGAATGGAATAAAAAAACATTATGTAGAATCCTTTGGATCTATTTTAAATAGATAAGAGATATTTTCCTGTAGTGTTTGAGTAACCCCCACATAACTACAATCCTTTCAGCAACACTTCTTAGGGGATTTACATGGCACGTAATACCCTTTCACACCACTTGATTTTTTTATTTTATTTTCTAATGATAAAACTCACTTGAAATGATTAATATCTTAAACCATTACACACCATGAACTAGAAATGAAAAATCCATGAATTTCTCATTCAGGTTATGAAAACATCACATGAAATCTATTTTCTCTAAATAAAACTTTTAACATCCAAAATCCTCTTTTCTCACACTACTAATCCTCCAATCACCTCAAACACCCATAAAATACAATGTAATGAAACAAGAATGAAAATATCATAACCTAAGATAACTCTCAAATGTCACACTCTATCAGGAATCCAAAACCAATCCTATTAGGACTCTAGTCCAAACAACTACCCTGGGATATACTTCTCCTTTATCTCATCATAATTGAATGTTACAACAAGAAAAACATGCCAATTGGAACAATGAAAAAACATATTTCACGTCCTCATTACTATTGATCCATATTAAACACTACACAACCCAATCTAAAAACTAATAAAACCAATAAAAAACATCTCCCCAATCACATGAATCACTGAACATCAAACTCCATGTAAAGGTAACTTCTACTCTTGGTGGCTCTAACCGCATGAATGGGTTTAATCAAATTATTGTTAAAGTGACTCAATGAGGAATCATAACATACCATTTCCTTATTTTTGAACATTATTAAAAATCACACATCAAGGGAATGAACAAATCTCATATCATAGAAAGATCAATACATCACATAAAAATAGAACTAGAATAAGGGAAAAAACAAAAAATATCTTGGTACTGCGAACACATTTGTGTCCCTCACACCCAATTACTATCATCTATGGAACTATTTCGAAAATAATATGTGATAAAAAGGGATGGTTCACCACATTCATCATATTCTATTGATGATCCTGGATCCCTACTGTCCTCTCCATGAATTTCTTGTTGTCCCTGATATCCATATCTTCCCATTTAATAATTTTGGTTTCATCGTGAATATAACAATGAACATAAGACTTGTGGAAGAGATCATGGATCACATAAAGACATAGTGGAAACATTAACTGATACAAAAACCACACTAGTATTTTCCAACACCTCAAATGAGCCAACAAACCTAGGATAAATCTTTCTCCCTAGGCCAAACATCCACTTCTCATTCCAAAGGGATACTCTAAAGAACAAATAACCTCCATTATAAAAATCAAGGGGTACTATACTATGATAATCATAGGTTTTATAACGATATTACACATCCCTTAACCACTCAAGAACCATTTATATATTCAATTCCATTCCCTACACCACCTTAGGACCAAGAATTGGACACCCTTTGACCTTCATCCAGCACATTAGAGAATGAAATGAAATCCCTAACAATGCCTAAAAGGATCCATAAAAATGGAGGAGTTATAGAAATTGTTGCGTGCAAACATGAAAAAAGGAAGGTGTCATAAGAAATATCCACTATATCCCAAGATGGATGCTCACAACATATCCTTTATCGTCTAGATATTCTACCTAATCTTCCAATATGTATGATGGTGGAATGTACTGCTATGGTGAAGCTAGCAGACAAAATAATGTAGAAATGTCCTATTAACAAACGAGTTAAAATATGTATCTATATAAAATATTATGGTATTTGGAACCTTGTGAATACTAACCAAATCATTCACATACAAACTTTATAAAATATCAATGAATCTCAACTCAGGAATCACCATGAATTGAGATGATTTCATCAGTCTGTCCACTATCACCAAAACATCACCACAAACTCCCTATCACGGAGGTATCCAGGATACAAAATGCATCAATGTTTCTTCCCATTATTGATGAAGAAAGTCATGGACAGCAAGAAAACACCTCTAACATGTTTATATGCATTAACCTACTAAAAATGAAGGCATATTTCCAAAAAAAATCAAACTGGCCATTTCATTCCCCACCACAAAATCTGTGTCCTCGTTTTAGGATACTACATCTTCACACATATACATAAAACTACTATTAATCTATGGAACTCGTGAAAAAATCCCAAATGAATCTTCTATAGGAAAAAACATCCTATCATTGAATAAAAATGATTATTATCATCCTTTGACCATCCCCTTGGACAGAAACCATGGCGAACATGATCATGCATTCGCTCAACCTCTAAGTCTCACCATTGGGAATCCACCACCTAATACATCAAATGAAACTCCATAGTCATATAGTACAAAACAATGACCCCTAAAATCTTCTACTCCAAGATTCATCAACACGTTATCTTTCATTACATTCCAATAATCCAAATACTCCCAATACAGATGATCTTAGGACATCATAGTCAACACATCGAAAACAATGTTACCCTTTCCAATGGTTTAATAGATCTCAAAAATCAAAATCCTAAATAATTTCCATCCAACTAAATATTAATAAATTCAAGTCACATTGAGTGAAAACATATCTCATTATCTAATGGTACTTGAAAATAAGTTAACACTCATCAATGAGGCAATGCTACCACAAATTTGTTACAAAAAACTTCTACTAACTTCTGATCATGGGTTTCATTGTTATTATAATGGTGAAATAACTACATGGACCCAGAAGTTATCACTTTTCTCTACTCCATCAACACACATCCAATGAATAGACAAAACGTGACACAAAAGACCTCATAAAATTCACCATACTCTAGAAATGAATACAGTAGATCACTAACTAACTTATGCTTCAAGAAACCAAATGATTCATGGTGCTGATCTATGACAAGAAAATCAAATCAATTTCCATTAAAAACTATTTGGTGTGATATAACTAGCAATAATTCACATACACTCCTCTATTAATATTACTCGAGTGCAAGGAAACTAAAATCATAATCCACAAAATTGGTTGATTCAAATGAAAAACCACGTTTACCTTCAATGATCCCACTATCACACCATATTAAGACATAACATGTCCATATAAATTTACCACTCATGTCTATAGATAACACATGGAAACAAACCTTAAATATTGTGGTGTTATAGGATAATAAGAAAAACTCATATATGTTCAGCATTATCCTCCGTATATTTCAAGAAGAATAAGATATCATTTATGAGTGAAATGATGAACTAGTCTCAAGACTCATGAAAAAAAGTATATAACCCCCATGAACAAATAATATACATTTGTAACACCAAATGTGATGAAAAAAAACTCCATGTTCCCATACCTTCATTTGATGTATGTCTTATAAATACCCTCTTCATTCACTCTAACCTGGTGGAATCTAGACTACATGGAGATCATCAGGAATAAACTAGATTCTCTAAACTTGTCGAATAGATTATCAATCCTAGTAAGAGTTTGACAGTTCTTTATTGTTACCTGATTCACCCTCTTGTAGTATATGTACTACCTCAGACTACATTATACCTTTTTTTGAACACCAAAGCACCCCATAATGATACACTATGTTTGATGAATTCCCTATACATAAGATCATTGATATTCAACCTCAACTCACAAAACATCATATGTTACATCTGAAATGAAGACATAGAAATTGAAGAAATCACAACATTCAAATCTATCCTGAACATGTGGTCATTCTGAGAAGGAATCCCTATAACCTCCTCTGTAAAAACATTTAGGAAATTCTTCATAACCATGGGAATGTCCCCATTATGAGATTCAAATGATGAATCAACTTATTGGGGTAAAATGTTGTCCCCATTTCTACAATACCTCTAATATCCTAACTCACCAAAAAATTCCACTCTCTCACCCTCCAAATTGGAAAATGAGACTCTTCCATAAAAGCTGCCTATGATTTTATTGAAAGAATAAAAAAAGTGCATTCCAATAATAAAATTTAATGGATGTATCAAAAATGATAAGATGTCCCTTACAGAATGGCACTGCCCCATCTCCATTTTACATTTTAGGACTAATAAAACAAGGATGAATGGCCTCCAATAGACAAGGATACCATAAAGGGAACTTATAGCCTCTCTATATCTAGTCCTAATAAATAAAATAAGGTAGGTGAAACAATTGAATGAGTGGATATTAAATAAATCAAATAAAACTCAAGGGTATAATAATAAATGATCATACATCAATCAAATCCCATATCTGATGGCATAACATCCATTAATTCGTGTATCAGACCATGCCCAACTCCTATAACTCTCTACTAACAGTCTCAATAGTCGTGCTTTATCCAAGGTCCTAATGAATGATTCTTATCATGAGATTACCCTATGCTAACACTAATTTATCCTGAATTCATAACAATAAATTTTTGTCCCTTCACCTAGAACTGCCATAGAGGAAACTTCTATGACAAAAAAGGGTTATATCCAATTATCTATAACTTTCCTCCCTAGGTGGTTAGACACTGAGCATGTAGTTTAGATATCTACCATAGTGGTGGAATGAAAATGAATACCCTAAATGGTTCTTATTAACAATCTATCCCTGATTACTAGTAATGAAGTGGACATGCCCATTACCCTATGAACTAAACACTATCATTATGAACACACGTGACCCAAAACCTAAATATTTGATCCATGAGATGCCTTACTAGACACTCTATTGAGCCTCAAACCACCTGGAAATAATTCAGTCGATAACATCAATTGTTTAATGCATATCTAGATACATCATGAGTTTAAATATTGTGATAGAATACCTAATAATTGGATACAAAACATCTTCCAAACACTGCTATCTGGACTCCTCAAATGGATTTTTTTGGAGAAAATTGTAGGAGGTCCTTGAAACTGATCCCTTGATCTCACACTCTCAAAATACACTACTGAAGGGAGTGAAGATTCTACCTCTGGGATTGACTCATTGTCGGTGATAGAAAATCTTCCCAAAACTCCCTTTAAAAGTTGGTTCACGACACATCTACCTCACTGTGGTCACCAAGAAACATCATATATCAGAAATGTGCAGCTCCACATGTATAAAAAACTACCAATGGTATCGAAAACTCATATCATTTTCATAGTAGATTAAATTTGATATCATGATCCTCTATTTAGTTCTCCATATCCATATCACAGACACTACCCCCATAACTACCCACAATCTTCCACCGAAAGGAATAAAATTCCCCCCATCAATTCAATATCATACTCTTTCCGGTCTAGACATTGAAGATCAACCAGATTATCTTGTTGAACCTCAACTTCAAGGAAATGAGAGGATGAAAAAAGGATCCATTCATGAAAACCATGTGAATATTGTACGCCTAGTAGCATTTAATTTTATCAATTATTATTTAATTTATTCGTTTTAATTTTATAAATAACGAAATTCAAACAAAAAAATCTTCTTGAATCATGTACATATCCGTGGTATGTGCACTAAAAATTGAAGTAGCTCACCTGATAATTCAATTAACACAATATTTATGCATGAGATCATGGGGGTGCCCTAAAATCCCACACCCTCACCAATCCTACAGGACTATGTCTTGTAGGAAGGTCTACAAACACTACTACAACACTAACCCAAGAAATCCTCACTATCACTAATTCCAAACACCATCATATATATCAACCATCACCTTTAATACAACTCTTTCATAAACCCCTCCAACAAAATATAATGCAATTAAGGGAGAGAGATAATAATCCATGATTCCTACCTTCAGTAGGTCCCATGTTGGCCACTAGAACTAAGGGTATAAAAATATAATAATAAGGGATGAATTATCAACTTTAAATAGAATTGGATCGGGATATAGGATGGATAGAAAGAAAAAAACTCCAGCAAAACTATATTGTTTAACCTAAACCATCCAAGAAATGCGTGAATAAATAAATCTAATAAATATAAGGGACCCAATGTAAATACCAAAAAGATATGTATATGGAAGAGTCTAAAAACTACACAAATAATGATATTAATTTATATCATAGCCCAAAAATCACTTATTGATACCTAAAATTAGTTTATTTACATAGGGTGGGAATAATAGTTATACTCATTAGGGATACAACACCACCTCAAGTGCACATGAGAAAATTGAAGGATAACGTTATAGAGAAAAAATAGAGGAACCAATAATAACCTATATGGGTCACCTAACCAAACCCAACATCAAAATGGATCACTCACCAAATCACACATCCAAAAAATAATATAGATTTCCAATCACAACAATATACGGATCCCTGATGACTCATCTTTATTGATTTTATGAAATCATTCCCCAAATCCAAATATCCTTTGATCATATCCCTTCCACGCACATCGCATCACATCACATCCCTCCCACAAACACCTGGGCCACACATCACATCACATTACACCAATGTCATAGATAACATGTCAACACATCACATCACATGACATCCCATCCGTAGAGACCTGATCCACACATCACATCACATCCAGACACATAGTTGTAGGTTATCAGTAACGTGAATGAAATCAATGTTTTGACCTCCGCCTACCATGCATGACCCCTGCCACATATGGAACTATACCTATTATATCATGAAGACACCTTGACCAATACATCACATCATGTTCGTAAATACACAAGCCACACTACACTGCTAAAGTATGGGCGGAGATAGGGGAAGCTATCCATCTATATTACTACATTCATTGATGTTAGGGAAAACACCTTGAAATCGGAACCACTGTGAGTTAGAAATGTTATCCAACATGGATGGGTTTCATATTAAATAAAATAATCACTCAAGATTTAAATATAACACAAAATCCCTAAAATAAGGTTTCACATAAATTACACTATAACACACCATATCACCACAACATACCATATGTCAACCATGACAACTATATGAATCAATATATGCAACACACCACAAAACACCACAACATCCACACTACTTTTTCAAATTTCATATTACTAGTTCCCCCAAATTAATTCATTAGAATTTTCATTTAATTTAATCCACTCATTTAGTAATTCAATTAAATTTATGTAATTTATCATAAATCAATTTCTAGTCCATTATATTAAATTACTAACCCATTAATTTAATAATTTCATTTATTATCATAAGTTATTCCATTGATACATGAGAAACTAAAAAAACCACACCAAAAAAATATTTCCACAACACCACACATCCACCATCATCATTTCATCGCATTTCCCAAGCCATATCACAACACAAAAACCACATATCTCATCCATCACGCAACCACAATTTCCACATACCACAACCACTACACCACAACCACTACCCCACATTCATTGTGACATAACATATGCTCTACTACCAGTGCTTCACAACCATTATGCCCTAACCACTATTCCATAACAAAAATTCTGCAACATCTTTACCCAAACACTATATCACAAGAATTTTACCACATCATATGCACCAAAAAATTGTTCCACAACCACTATTGAAGACCCACTATAACAAAACATTTGTGCCCCAACCAATATGCCACATCACCCAACATCCCACATCACATCCACGCCATCCAACCACTACATCAATGGCCTAGGTTATTTGATACACATATTGTCAATGACATTACCAGACAACAAAAAACACACAATGTATCAGAAAAATAACAGCCACAAACAACAAAAACACATCTCTGCTTCCGATTTATTCTAGAACTATCTGACATTAATAATATATGATAGCATGGGTTTTATAACTCAATGTATAATATCTAGGGAAACAAATTATTATCTAAATTTGTTTTATTTATCATTTTATTTTACTAAGTCACATAAAAACATATAATTTGTTAAAAAACATAAGTACTACAGTTAAAACAAGGCTCCCAGTATCTACTCATTTCAGAATTTGTAACATACAAGAAAAAATATCAACAACATATATCCAAGTAGTAAATAATTCGATAACTCCCCATAACAATCATTTTTAGAAATTACATTTAATTATATGATTATGATAAACCTTACTATCCATTAAATGGTTAGAAAAATATGAATATGACCCACATGGAATGTAAAGAGGAGGGAATAAGTATCACCTACCTCAAAGAATCGTTCTGGTATTTCCTCACACCATAGGTTGAATATGAAGCTTCTAGAAACCAATACTGCACAAGAGACCCATTGATAAACCTTCATTTATGTAAATGTGTTTTGAATAAATGAAACCTATATGAACCCGAAAATGAAACTACACCACCCCAACAGATCTCTAATGAAGTTAGGAAGGAAACTCATGACAATATGGGGATGAAACATTACAGATCGTAGATAGGAATCCAATAACCAATTCATGTCATAATTAACCCCATAAACATGAATACAGAGCCTCAAAATTGTCTAGAATGAAGGAAGAGAGAACCATATATAGGGTTTCAAGAAACCCCCAAGAGAACCAAACTTTTTAACCATAATGCATAGTGGATGTACACGTTGTGTAATCCCCTTTCACGTCATGTAGTTTTGGGATTTTATGTTCTGCCAAAAATGGGTCACGTCAATGGATTAATCACAAAAAAATTTACATGTTGTGAATTGGACCTACACAAGCAGTGAACCCAAATTTTAGGTCTTTTTAACAACAAATGACATTTATTTCATATTCATCCAGCTAATAAAAGTGAAACACCTCTAGCCCAACTCTAGGACTCCTCAAGGAACATCTAACTCACAAAACACAAAATGTAATAAACCTATATGGGACATCCCATTACATGTAGTCTTTATTGAGCTATTTATTTTTAGCATTCCAAAAATTTATTGTTGAATAAATAAGAGGATATTTTATTTTTTACTGAGGATGTATAAATATACTGGATATCTTCCTAATAATATTGTTTTTTGAATTATTTGTAATAGGAATAAATATTTGTAATAATAAAGAGAAACTAAAAATGATAATTACTTCTTATTATCTTATGATACAATCCTTCCCACTGTAATTTCATGATATCGTTATCATGAAAATATAGAGCCATAGAAAAATTGTAATTTCTTAAGGACAAGGTTCTCACACAAACATTAAACATTGTAAAAAAAATTTTGGGACATGTTTAACTTTATTTCATGTGTATATCATGAGTGCATATGATTAACAATTCCAAATAGATACTTTAATGCTACCTATTCCAATATTATAATTATGGAAGACAAATATGGTATTATATAATTGTGATACATAAATTATCATTACACTAACTATATCATTTTAATATATATGATCCGAAAGTATGTATAAGAGTGTATGGTTTCCTCTATAATAAAATACTTATACCAAATTATAGATGAAATAATCATTTTTAACAATGGAATATAATCGACATATTATTGAAATAACATTCATGGTCGGAAGGATAGAATGATACCAAATATTGTGTCCCTTAGTAAATATTTTATCAATAATGTAACAAAGTATATCCTCCTATAAAAATGGGTAAAAAAATAAATTATTGATATAATAATTATTTATGATTATTTTAAATACATGAAATCTAATTTAATTTTAGTTTCATAGAATATATTCAATTATGTTAAGTAACATGATACAAAAAATGAATTATGGGATAAACTTGAAAAAAAATTCAACTGAGTGAATAATTACAATGAAGATAAATTAATATATATAGAGGTGGCATTGAGGAGATTAAAATTAGTGAATATTAATCCATTACCGATTAGTTATCTATGGTTAATTTATTTTAAAAAATGTTAGAGGACATTGAGAAAAACATGGTGGTTAAAAAAATTTACCAAAAATAATGTGGAACATTCATGATATTTGTGATCCTAATATCAATTCTCTTGGAGATGTGGAGGATTAATCACATAAATAGATACTCAATATTCTCATTGTCATTGTAATGGGAAGTAATGTTATGTTTAAAAAGAATTTAACATAAGATATGTAATTGGAAGCAAGGAGGATGCTCATCTATAAGGAAGAAAAATCCAATGAATCATGTGAAACTGATGATGAGTATGATGGAGATAATGAATATAGATAGGTTATTACCCTTATGAATAAAAATCATAGCAATAGTAAATGAAAATATAGTGGTAATAGTCCATTGAAATACATCAAATATGAATGTATACCAAGCATTTATATTATTATCCAATGAAGGGACACATAAATATGAGTTTCAAGAATTCAATGAGTTAAAAAAATGTGATACACTATATTGGATTTAAATGGTGAAATGGGCATGTGGTAGAAAATCTATGTTTCTAATGGTTAACATAATATGATTTATGAGTTAAAAGAACATTAAGACACATCATCATAAATACTATTATAGGATAAATTTTTTTAAATCACCAATTTTTTGGAACATGTGGAACTCCATGAATTCCTAGAAATATGTAATGAAGACGAGGTGAAGAAAAAATCATATAAAACATTAAAATTATAGAATTATATTATTTTATCTAAAAAACAGAAAAAAAGAACAAAATGAGGTTATTAATGTCACAAAAAATATAATGGAAAGAATACTGAGTACAATATAGTGGCTCTAAAATGGGTTAACTAAGACATTAAAGAACTATTTAGAGTGAATGATTATGATAATGAAAAATCATAAAAAGATATATAATATAGATTATATAGAAATAATAATTAGTGAGAATGTTGGAATCAAATATTATTAATTAAAAAATGAGTTAATATAGGGTGATATATAATATCAATAAATCTATTAATGTTACAAATAAATCATATTAAATAGGTGAGATTTACATAACATCAAATTAGTTTAATGATATACCTTAATTTTCAAAAACAATTATGTATATTTATTTAAAAACTGTGCAGGTCAAAACCAAAAATATGGACAATCACGTTATTCAATAGATAATGATAAACAATCTTATACATATATGGAAGAGAGTATAATCAATGAAAAATAAACCTTCTTTTGTAAAAAGATAAATATGGTCATATATTGATAGTAATATAAAGAATCTAGGGTGTTATTTTTTGAAAGAGCTACATCTATATCAAAACATTATGATTTAGTGGTTATGGATGTGGATTTGTAATATTTATCCACGAACACTACACATTAGTATTCCAAATTTTTATAATAATAATAATAGTACATGAATCAAGGGGGCGTATCTATTTATTAAAAACATAAATCTCCAACTATGTAGAAATATTTAGATAAATTTACCTCATGTTTGCCTTACCATAATTTGTCATAATATTTGAATGGTTTTTGTGAAAGATGTTAAAAATAGGGGACTTAATAAATGAATTGTATGAAAAGTATTCATGTATTATTCTTATTTAAGTATATCAGGAAATATGTTTAAAATATGAAACCTGAATTCAAGATATTAATAATTGATATTGAAACAAAGGAAACCAGGAGGGGAAGATCAATTATCATATATTGGTTCTTTTCTCTTGACATGAAAAAATTCAACAAAATAAAAAAAATTGAAGACCATGACAAATTATATGTGAAATTATTAAATTATATTTCTTATAAGAAAAAATTTATTAAAACATTATAAATTACTATAGTGTTTTCATATTACATATTTGGTTTATTTTTTATTGGATGAAAGACATATTATTTTGTGTGATCTAATTGTGTGAATATGCGAATGATATTATATTTTATAATTATTCCTGAAATCGAAATAACTCCAATGGTGGAAGGGGAATTATAATACTTTAAAAAACAATATAAATAATTTTTCAAATTTTTTTATTGAACCAATTCATTCTATATGAGTGCTTGGGTTTAGAAAAATCAATTCTATAGAAGCATTTTCCTTGATTTCCAAGGAATATCAAGAAATATTTCTAAAAATTTCGATGTGGATTAACTCATATATGTGAAAATAGAAATAGATAAAATAGCCAACATCCCTCACATTAGTATCGGTTGATGAAATTCATAACATTACGTTCTGAACAATGATGTTTTGAATTGGGAAACAATTATTACTGTAAAAACATTAAAACATCAAAATAATAACATGGATTAATTATATTATAGAGGAATGTTTAGGTTAATGTTTTTATAGAATTTGGGAAAACTATTATATAAATAATTCACATGACCAAAAATAAACAATTCTCCCTCGTATCCAAACTGTTCATTTTAAAATTAATACATCATCATAATCTATATAAAATCCCTTCATTATATAACTTGTTCGACATCACTACTTAAGACCTAGGGAAAATGAAACGAAGGAATCTTGATATGATATTCTCAGTATGGGTAAACATAAGAATTAACTATTGAATGTCATCAATGAGAAAAAGGGTGCATATGGATATGATGACATAATCAAAGTGCATGAGCAAGTAATAAAATAACTTATACACATAAAATCATGGACCATAAAATATGAAAACATGGAAAGTGCACAATACATCTAATTAAATAGTCAAAATCCATGTGATATCAATCTTGTTCATTAATAACATAATAAATTCATAATAATAAATTAAAAATATTTTGGGTTACATGGTACATCACATTCATAAAACCATTTAAAACTCCATTTATTTGGAATAACCATATAGCTGAATCAAAACAATATCAGTTACCAAAGCGTCAATGATCTATAATGGTGACCACTCTTCATATAAGATATAGCAGGATTACCCATTTTCAATGAGCTATAATGGGGCTCACCATTCAAATAATCTATATCAGGATTAACTGTGAGATATAATGGGGATTACTCCTTCTTATATATTATATCAATCTCACCCAATTGATATAATTTTAATTTTCAATAAATACACCAATTTTATTAAAAAAACATAATAACATGAAAAACCAACAGAAAAGAAATGGATTTCAAAAAAATCCCTTTGAGACATTCTTAATCCTTCATGAAAATATAAGGATGTATCAATAAAAAATATTCTTAGAGGAGGTTAAGTAATGAAACGTTTTTTTGACATTAATGAATAAAAATATCATTAAAATATCATTAAAACCCATTCATGGGGTATAAACTATTAAACATTCATAACTGTCATATTCCCCCATGAATAATTTGAATCATAATATCCATGAATGAATAAAATTAAATGAAGCATATAATATCATAAGAATATGGATATTAAAGGTATAAAATTTCAAAGCAGAACTATAAACTCCTCATAAATTAATACATGTGAATAACAACTCAAACTTCTAAAAAGAAGAAAAATTGTGACAAAAATACATTACCGTATTGGTACCATTGAAACCGTAAATTCCATGAAAGAGAAATTATAAAAGGATATGTAAAACCCCATAAAATTAAGTATTGGTATAATAAAATAAAATCATGTAATTTGTGCACACCATAGAACAAAAATAAGTGGTTATCCTGTAATTTATCTAACATAAATAAAAGTGACATGACAACAACACTTACAAAGTTAATCTCATTGGAGTGGGAATAAATAGATGAAATAATTATATATGAAAAATTTTAATCCATAGAATAAAAGTTTAAATAAATAATAATAATAATAAAGGTCATTTCCCTGATATCTAATTCATTACATAACCAACAACATAGAAGTTTAACCAAATTAATGAAAATTGAGTAAATACCCATACATATATTGTAAAATTTAAATTAGAATCCCCAGAATTCATAATATTAAAATGAAACATTTAGATACTATTATAATAAAATAATTCACAATTTATCATAATAATAGGGATACTAGATTCTCCACACAAGTATGTAATTGGTGAATATGACATTTATCTCATGGATGTAAAAAGTGAGATGAAAAATCCCTTAAATGATTGTATTATGATAGTGAGAAAAAATCATTGAAATAATTATTTGTGGAAAATTAAAATCAATGAAATAAAATGATAAATTAATAATAATAAAATCTTATGTGATTTGAAAAATATTATTGGAATAACATAACCAATGAAATATAATTTAAACCTATGAAAATTAAATTTATTTAAAAATATCTTACCTTTAGTACGATTTGTCAGGATTATAATATATCTTCTTGAATAATAAACTTCTGCTAATTATTTACTTTCTTCAAAACCTTTTTTAATTTTATAATTAGTTTTATTTCACTTATAATAAATTTACATTAAATTAATTAATCAGTGATTTTTAGTCATATGTTTTGTCCATATTCGTTTTATCTGTCAACACAAAAATTGATATGTCGATTGTGGTTAATGAGGTCATTATTTAAACTTATAACGAATAATAACCATGAAAAGAATATCAAATATTTTCATTAATTCAAATTTTAAAATAATACATGATCATTGGATGTGAAAAATGAACCAACATTATGATCATGGAGACGGTGGGTCATACGTATGGATGAGCAATGTTCCTATTTTCCCTTGATCTTTATGGATGGAAGTTAAGTTACATTTATCATTCCAGGATAAAATTTATACTATAAATAAAAAAATTTAATATTGTTTTTATAGAAATAAATTATTCTAGTGATGCAGTGAGGAAAAAGGAAGATTCGCATCACTTCTAATAAGCGGTAGTCCATACATCCACAAACAACATTATCAATTTTCAATGTGTGAAATGGAAGGAATAAAAATGATATGTTATATGTATAAACATATAGTTTTTTCATAAATATCATAATTAATATATATATGTATCATATATGTTTTTTAAATACATATTTAATACATTCCATGAAAAATATGAATGAATTACATCGCTTTGAGGAGGCGGTAGTCAACACCTCCACTAATTATGTTATCATATTCTGAAAAATATAGTTTATTAAGGTATTTGTTATGTAACAAAAAAATAAGAATAATAACAGTTTATAAATATTATTTTATCTTATAAAAATAGTATTTTCCTCTTTATTACTTTAAATGGTAGATGGTAATTGAAACCTTAATAGAAAAAATTTCAATATATTTATGATACTATTTATATTATATAATCATGGAATTATAACAATTTAAGTGGTTTGAGAAATAAATAAAACAAAATGTGTTTTTTGTAGAATGTTACCGCTTTTTTGGTAACTCCATTTGGTTTAAACCAAAGGTCTTCCATGGTTTAGTTTCATCCCAAATTTAGTATTATATTTTTACATGAGTTATTTTGGATTCTTATTTTTGTATGGTTTGGATGATGTAAAGGGATTTATATTTTTGTAAAAGTAGGGAGGGCTGAGTTCCATTATTTAGTGTATGGGGAGTATAATTCTTGTAAATATAAAAATATAAACACTATTGATATGTCTCCCTTACATCATGTGCCTAAAGTAATGATTCCAATTCACTAAAAGAGGGGCTATTGTAGAATAAAGTCAAGACAATGGGGGTGGAAATATATCTAGTTCATTGTACCCCTTAAGATTAAAGTGTAACCACTAAGTAAATGAGTGATACCTTAATAAATTTAATTAATTTTCACTGATTTCACTTATTGTTTTTAGTCAAAAACTATTTCTAACTATGCATGGCTTCCAATCAACCCAACAGACAGTTGGATATATGGAATGACCCAAAGAGAGTTCCCAATCCCCCTAGGATAGAAACTAGTACCTAGGTATAAAAAAAATACATTTACAATGATTTCACCCATTTATATAATCATAAACAACCAAAAATAATATACATCACATACCTTATAATCATAACCAAAGGATGTCCCATAATTTTTCACATTTAATGTTTTAAACTTTATTCAAAAAAATTACTATAACGGAATGGGAAAAAAACTACCCCAAAAACCTCCATACAATAAGGGGGACATCACCGTCAATCCATCACCACCAACACCTGCAAGAAGTGGAACACTAGAAATCAGATCCACCATCACCACTAGGATGAATATTTCCCTTACCTGGACAATACATAACATTGTATACATACAACCAATGTTTTATGTAGGATATGAGCCAAGTCCCAGTAAGATTCCACCCAAATGAATGAGTCCAGGCTATAACATTAGACTTAAAATCACTATTCACCTTCCCAAAAAAAAATTTTAAACATTTTAAAAAACAAATTTTAAGGAAAACATTCTCAAGAGAAACATTTTAAGGAAGAACATTTTTACAAATCACATTTCCTGAAATAAAATTGTACAGATGGTATAATGTATTCCTATGTCCAATAAAACATCACATACGCACCATGTTATAAGAGTGAACGATGGGAAAATACATACAGGTAACTAGAATATGTGGCACCCTATTAGCCAATTAAAATGGTGAAAAAAATCCTCTATCTCAAATACCAAAATGTTTATCAAGCATGAGCCACTAGAGGGGAACATATCCCAAAATTCCAATGTTCTCAAATCATAATCCATAACCAACAACATTCCAATGCACGATCCACTAGAGGGAATCCATCCAAAAATTTGACTAGCCACTGATCGTATCACATGTTTAGTTGGAGTTTTAATCATTAATCCTACTAGATGAATCTGGGAAACACTATGCTGAGTCAACTAGGATACAAGTTATAGATCACCAACCAAGATACAAGGGATTCCATTTGTGCTCAAATTTCAGTTCACATATCACATAAAACAACAATATCACATAAACATGACAAGAATCATAATCACACAAGTAAATAACCACTTTCATACATTAACATTGATCCAACAATCAAAATTGACATGGAAACAACCATTTTATATAAATATATCCACTTCCCATTTTACAAAAACACCAAAACCATTTGAAATTATATTTCACACCACTTCCATAATTTAGAAAACCCATTTGAAAACAAAGAAATGTATACACATATGGAATCCAACAATTTTTATGGTAAAATTGTAACACCCCAAGCTTCCACGGTGCACTTCTCTTTGAATAATAGAGCAGTGTGTGTTATACGCAACTTCGAGTTATAACACACACCACAACCAATCAAACTAGCCATTATGAATAGTAATACCCACTTTTTTAAATTTTATACATTTTATCATTCAAAATGGACTTCATTTTTGGATTTGTAATATCGAAATTAGTATAGGGTGAATTTTTGGTATTTTTCTAAAAACATTCAATTTTTGATGAATAGTGAAAAAACACTGAGTCATAGTTTAAAACCGAATTTTTATTTAAATAATTATTTATTTTATTTAAATTTAATTAAGGTAAAAATAGATACTTAATACCTATATAATTTAAATGTAATTCATTGGTGTTAGTTTAGAATAATTTTAGATATATAAAAATTTTATCGAACTTTTCCCCGTCTTTTACCCACCTCCTAGGAGAATTTAAAAATTCACATAAAACTTAGTTTTTCCACTTTTGTGAGTGGAATTTAGAAAATCCAAGAGACACGGTTAATATCAAGTAGTAAAATTTGGTTCAATGAGATGAAAATAATTTTTGATGAATAGTATCTTTATACTTTTATTTACCATGGTTAAAAGTAAATAGGGTAATTAAGGGTAAAAATGATATTAATATTACCCAAACACATGTACTAATTATATTGGACAAATGTATCTCGACCAAAAACAACCTTAGGAATAAAATATTATCATTTAGGTCCACTTGGATTAGAATAGGACATTTATTATTATTTAAATCAGAGAAGAGTTAAAAGAGATAAAATCAATGTTTAATTACTAAATAATTTTTTACTTAGGGTTATATATGTTATATTGTATACTATAAATATTAATTATAAATATAAAAATATTTATTACATAATTTTATTTTATTTATAATTTTAAGACATTAAATAAAATAATTTATTTATGACACAATGATGATGCAGTAATTACCCTATTAATGAAAGATTAAGATAATTGATATTATAATACCCAAATAAATATAATTTGAGACTTTTTATAAATTAAAATAATTTAATAGGTTAATATGGAATATCTTTATTGTTTATATAAAATTTTTTCTAATTAATAATGCTTTTATGAATTTATTAAAAACAAAATACCCAATAGTGTCAAAATTGAAATGAAAGAGTTTCTAAAACTAATATTATATTATTAATTGATATTCTTTGCCTAAAAATCAATGGTTCGGCCAAAGGACTTATATAAGGATAGTTGTATCATTAATGGACCACTTGGGGGGTCCCTTGTATGTATATAGTAGGTTTATTAACTATATAATATAAAAATACAAAGTGACATGGTAAATGTCAAACAGATTAACTAAGAGTTAAAACTAAAAGATAAGATTAATATAATGACCCAAACCTATATAAATTATATTGGTTGAAAGTATTTAGACCCCTCCCCACCTTATAATTTTAATAATCCACTTTGGATCCATTAAAAACCGAATATTAATTTATTATGAAATAATATTTCTATCTTTTCCAATGGTGCCTCTCACCCCTCTTATAAAATGGCACTCCCCCTTCTCACTAATTCACACATTCGAAGCCTTTTGGCTTGGCCAATACATACTCAAATACTCTCTAAACTTCTCTCACTTCAATCTAAAGGCCTTAGTTTGATCATAAAGCCAACTTATGGATCCCTTTTCATCAAATAAAAAGGAATATCCCAAAGAAGATGTAATGTTTTCACCACCCTCTTTCAAGTTCCTTTCTTCTTCCACTTCTTATTTATTTGTTATTCCCATTATAAAATAATAACTCCAGTATCTTATATATAATTTGATGTGATTATAAACATGTTAAAACCATATTCAATATTCTATCCATATTTAGAATGACATGTCACCATACATGCATACGTACGACATACCGTCTCCACGTCGTGGTGTAATTGTTATTCAAAACATTATTATTTGGATGGGTATAATAATGATGTTTAATTCATGTAAATAAAAAATATAACATGATAATGATTCTTTATATATGATATACCATCCAATTATATATTATTTTAATATCAAAAGAATGATATTTTCGCTCGTGTATACGTACGAACTACCGTCTCCATGAACGCGATGAGATTCATTCCCCACTGTATCCATTCAAGTCTAATTCTCATTTGATGATTAAAAATAATGTTTAAGGACTTGATATCATTCTGGATATGAATAATATAAAAACCTATCTATAACAAACATGGATTATATAACAAAACATATAAAATAAAATGAGTAAGTTAACACCCGAAATGAAGATAATACAAAGATATTATTAACAAAGAAGTGTAAAAAGATCATATATGATATCATATTAATGTATATGATTATTTTATAACGTAATAACAATTATTTTACCATTATAAAGGAGGTTAACCTACCCTCAGCCAAGGAAAAGTAAAAGGTAAGTGTTCATTTCACAATATCTTCATTATCCGAGGTTGTTTATACGTAATTATCTATTGGGACATCCTTATCATCCACATCCATGTCTCATAAAAATGTCTTTCAAATCACTCTTACTATTTTACAGAATATGGGTTAAATTCATTTATACCCTTGTTTGAATTTTTATAAAATGGTTTGAAAGGAATATTTCTATCGTTTACGAAACAATGTCCTTTTTAACCTTTTCGACAAAATTAAGGTAAGAATGTCTTTTTTTAACTTATACGGCGGGTGAAGCTATTTTCTGCCATTATAATGTCGTCGAATCTCCCCTTACAATTGTATAAGAGTATTTTCAAAGTAAATTTTTTATTTAATAATTAGGGTACTTTTAAAAGATTTCAAAAAAAGAGATATTTCTCTCAAATAGTTTTGATTTCATCTATGTCAACATCCTTTGATGGATTTTAAGCTTATTTGAACATTATTTATTATGATACAAAAATTCCATATTTTATTGATGGTTTTGTGATATGTTTGACTGTGGATGTGTTATTTTTATACCATTCATGGTTTATGGAGAAAGTATTGACATTTTGTATTCTAGTTTTAATATGAATGTTTATGTTATATTTAAACCTGTTCATATGAGGAATGAATTAGACTTAATATGTGACGGGTGGGTCCCGCTATAGCTCCTCGATGATTCGGTAGGTCTCATGAGATAAACTAGTGTCTTGGCACAAGGATTTGACAAAATCTTATTTGTAGTCTTGGCATAAGGCCTTGACTATGTTGTTATGATAGTCTGGAATTATGCATTTCATCATTATGAAAGTGGTTATTGATATTGCATGTGATTATTAGACTATTAGAATATCCATGTGAATATGTAAATGTCATTATTTCATTTTATTTTTGACATATTATGCTGAAGTTAAAGTTTAAAAGGTTTTTTTTAGTTATACATTTCCTTAAATGTTTATGCTTATTTATGTTTCTGCTATATTTTTATCCTTACTGAGCATTTGAGCTTACCCCTTTCAATGTTTTAATTTTTCCAAGGATGTGAAGAAGTATTTTCTGATTGACCTATAGGGATAGTCAGAAGGGGATATGAGTGTGGACCCTGGAGACTATATTATTGTAGTTTTTCACTTTATCATGTAATGTATCATTTATGAATGTATCTATTGATTCCAAGGCTACTAAACTAATCATTCTTTCGAGACTTGATCTTTTTTAATCATGCCAATGTTATGTAATAATGCACCGACTCTGGGTAATTGGGGCTGGGGTGTTACATTTGGTATCAGAGGAAGTTTAGTACAATCCTTGGAAGCTATATTTAGATAAACTATGATTAGAACACATATACCTAAGATGGAATTTTAGGATTAGTATAGAATAACTTCCTAGAATTTTGGTAATGTAGAGATTTTGTGAGTTTTCTGAGCAATACATCCATTTCTGGATACGAGTAGGTAGAGGCGGCTCTGGCATAGATGTACCTAGGGGTAAAAACTGAAAACACTACTTTGAGCTAGACTCGAACAGGAACTAGTGCACGACAACGGGCCTTGCTGCACTCTTGGTTACGACACTCCCGCGGTATATGCTTAGGATAATTCTCATTTTCATTACAAACCATTATAAAGGGTTTATGAGTATATACTTCCGCAAAGAAAACATTTTTGTGATTATGGATTATATCGATAAATTGTTCAATTTATGTTTAGTGTTTTAAAAGTATGCAATAATGTATTTTGATTCATAAACTAATATAGTTTATGCAATTGTTTATAAATGGCGCCTAGTGGAAGAAATGGAAACAGTATCAATGCACACACTCCATGTAGGGATTTCCCTTCTGCTCAAGATAATTATAGTGGAGCTGGTGATGCAATTGGTGCTGATAAGCTTATCTCAATACTGTGACAACTCACTCATGTTATGAATAATAAACTTACTCGTATGGAGCACCCTGATCCGCAACGTGGAAGATCAATGTTAGATTGCTTCATGAGGCAAAAACTACCAACATTCAATGGGAGTACAAAGCCATTAGTAGCTGAGCAACATATATGTTCCCTAGAGAAAATATTCCAGGCATTGGGGTGTAGTGAAAGGGAAAAAGTTATCATGGCAGTTTACCACCTCACTGGAGATGCAGATCAATGGTGGTCATTGATTCAAAAATGAAAGAAGATGATGAAGTATCAAATATGTAATTGAGGTAGTTAAAAGATCTATTTTTAGAAAAATACTTTCCTCATGACCATCGAGTGGATATGGAAAGGCAATTTCTGAGTCTGAGGCAAAAGTAGGACGAGAATGTCGTGTAGTATGAGTCTAACTTTATAAGGTTAGGGAGACATGCTTCATATTATATATATAACCCAGGAAGTAATATTGATCATTTCTTTGATGGGTTAAAAACATTTCTCCATCGAGCTTTAGTATCTGAATCCTTCTCATCGTACGAACATATTGTCTCGTGTGCTATCATGATAGAAAAGGAATTCTCTAAGTCTTATGACAACAATGTAAAGAAAGAAAAGAAGATAAAAGTGGAGAAAGAGATAGATAAAGGGAAAAAGGGAAAGGGGGATTTTCCATTATGTGATAATTATGGTAAGAAACACTTTGGTACTTGCCTAAAAGGAATGGGAGTTCGTTACAAATGTGTGAGAAAAAGCTCACCAAACTCGTGATTGCAACGGAAAGAAAGAGGTTGTCAATGTTGAATGCTACAATTGTAGAGAAATGGGGAATTATTCAAATGAATTCCCTAAGCGATAAAGAAACTTACCACAGAAAAGGACAAGGGGGAAAGGCCAATCTTATGCTATTACTACAGATGAAGTTGAATAATTAATGTATCTCTGTTTTTGGACTCAAGGATTATATTCTGGTTATACGAGTAACGTGATATATATAAGGATTGTACTGCAGTACTTATTGTTTTCATTAAGGTTTTAATATGATGAAGGTAATCATATTTTTATTATGAGACAATAACAATCATTACTTTGTTTGGGGAATCTGATGTTACAATTGATTTTGGAATTTAGAAACCATTAAGAGAGAGAGTTTGGACTGAAGTATTTTGGATAAATATAATGGTTGGAATGGCTTATGTTGAACTTTGGATAGTATGGCTTAAGGTTAAAACATTTCTCAAGATTATTTTTGAAATATCATAATACTATAGTTTTAGGAAAAGTACAACCTGCAGGTCAGGGGATAGCCCATCGCGTCGGACCAAACTGAAGGAATCAAACCCACAACCATAGTGCAACATGACTTTATTACCTACCACTAGCCTACAAGAAGTCACTGGTTATTACAAAATAGTTTTCCTAATCTAAATGGTATGTGTTAATATTTTGAACCTTGTACGATTAGGATGAATATAATATTTTTGAGTTCTATTTTATTTTTGAGTGAAAGATGTGTTTGTGGTAAAAATTAGGTGAAGGTTGAAACTCTACATGTAAAGTATATATATATACCGATCTCTTATTCTATGAATAAATTAATTCTTAAACATTTTGAAAGGGATATTAAAACAAAAAATGTGTTGTCCTAATACCTTATGTTTTGTTGAACTGATGAAATTTTAAATCACCATAGATTGAAGGCTTTGAGGACCTTAATTTTACACTTGTTTGTGAAAAATGACCTCAATCACTCCCTACAAATATTTACGTTTTTCCTCAAATTATGTGTCTCTAATTTCCACCAATGTTCTCCTAATCAAGATCATAATTTGGTGGTGACTTTTTCATTTCCCTTTCCCTCTTATTAAGGCTAAATTTTATTAACCTTATTTTCGATGTGGGTTTTCCACAAAGGTATCTTCTATTTTCAAACTTTTATTTTAGAAGAACAATTTCAAATTTTAAGGACTCAATTTATTGATGGAGAGGAGAATGTAACACCCAAGCTTCCACAGTACACTTCTCTTTGAATAATACTATAGCGTGTGTTATATGCAACTTTGAGTTATAACACACACCACAACCAATCAAACTAGCCGTTATGAATAGTAATACCAAATTTTTAAATTTTTTTAAATTTTATACATTTTATCTTTCAAAATGGACTTCATTTTTGGATTTGGAATATCGAAATTAGCATAGGGTGAATTTTTGGTATTTTTCTGAAAACTTTCAATTTTTGATAAATAGTGAAAAAACACTGAGTTATAGTTTTAAACCGAATTTTTATTTAAATAATTATTTATTTTATTTAAATATAATTAAGGTCAGAATATATACATAATACCTATATATGTTCAATGTAATTAATTGGTTTTAGTTTAGAATAATTTTAGATATATAAAAAATTTATTGAACTTTTCTCCATCTTTTACCCAACTCCTAGGAGAATTTGGAAATTCACATAAAACATAATTTTACCGCTTCTGTGAGTGGAATTTAGAAAATTCGAGAGACACATTTAATATCAAGGAGAAAAATGTGGTTCAATGAGATGAAAATAATTTTTGGTGAATTGTAACTTTTTACTTTTATTTACCACAGTTAGAAGTAAATAGGGTAATTAAGGGTAAAAATGGTATAAATATTACCCTAACAAATTTACTAATTCTATTGGACATGTGTATCTTGACCAAAAACAACCTTAGGAATAAAATATTACCATTTAGGTCCACATGGAATAGATTAGTACCTTTATTATTATTTAATTAAAAGAAGAGTTAAAAGAGATAAAATCAAATTTTAATTACTAAAACAATTTTTACATAGGGTTATATATGTTATATTTTCAACTATAAATATTAATTATAAAGATAAAATGATTTCCTAGATAATAGTATTTTATTTATAATTTTTAAATATTAAATAAGTTAATTTATTTATGAAACAATGATAATGCATTAATTAACGGATTAATGAATGATTTAGATAATTAATATTATAAATACCAAAATAAATGTAATTTGAGATTTTTTATAAATTAAAATAATTTTATAGGTTAATATGACGTATTAGGATTGTTTATATAAATTTTTTTCCCAGAAATTCTGTTTTTATGAATTTATCAAAAACAAAATACCCAATAGTATCAAAATTGACATAAAAGAGTTTTTAAAAAAAATATTATATTATTAATTGATATTCTATTTCTTAAAAATATAAGGATCGGCCAAAGGACTTATATAATGATAGTTGTATCATTAATGGACCACTTGGGGGTCGCTTGGATGTATATAGTATGTTTATTAACTATATAATATTAAAATACAAAGTGACATGGTACATGTCAAACTAATTAACTAAGAGTTAAATCTAAAAGATAAGGTTAATATAATGACCCAAACCTGTCTAAATTCTATTGGATGAAATTCATTCGACCCATACCCACCTTAGACATTAAATAATCCACTTTGGAGCCATTTGAATCCGAATATGAATTTATTAAAAATAATATTTCTAGCTTTTCCAAAGGTGCCCCTCACCCCTCTTATAAAAGGGAACTCCCCCTTCTCACTAATTAGCTCATTCAAAGCCTTTTGGCTCGGCCAAACCCAGACCAAATACTCCCTAAACATACCTCAAATTAACCTAGAGGCCTTATTTTCATAATAAATCCAACCTATGGATCCCTTTTGATCAAATCAAAAGGAATAACCCGAAGAAGATGTAATGTTTTCACCACCCTCTTTCAAGTTCCTTTCTTCTTCCACTTCTTCATTAATTGTTATTCCAAATCTAAAATAATAACTCCAGTATATTATATATATTTTGATGTTAATATAAACATGTTACAACCATATTCAGTATTCTATTCATCCTTTGAATTACATGTCACCATACGTGCGTACGTACGACTTACCGTCTCCACATCGTGGTGTAATTGTTATTCAAAACATTATTATTTGGATGGGTATAATAATAATGTGAAATTCATTTAATAATAAATATAAAATGATAATGATTCTGTAAATATGATATACCATCCAATTATATATAATTTTAATATCAAAAGAATGATATTGTCGCTCGTGCATACGTACGGACTACCGTCTCCACGAACACGATTAGATTCATTCCCCATCGTATCCATTCAATTCTAATTCTCATTTGATGATTAAAAATAATTTTTAAGTACTAGATATCATTATGGATACGAATAAAATACAAACCTATTCATAACAAACATGGATTATATAACAAAACATATAAAATAAAATGAGTAAGTTAACACCCGAAACAACGATAATACAAATATATTATTTACAAAGCAGTGTTAAAGGAACATATATCATATCATATTAATGTGTATGATTCTTGTATAACATAATAACAATTATTTCACCATTATACAGGAGGTTAACCTACCCTCAACCAAGGAAATGTACAAGGTAAGGGTTTATTTCAAAATCACTTCATTATCCGAGGTTGTTCATAAGTAATTATCCACTGGGACCTCTTTATCATCCACATCCATGTTTCTTAAAAATGTATTTCAAATAATTCATACTATTTTACAGAATATGGGATAAATTACTTTATACCATTGTTTGACTTTTTATAAAATGGTTTGGATGAAATCTTTCTATCGTTTTCCAAACAATGTCCTTTTTAACCTTTTCAGCAAAATTAAGGTAAGAATGACTTTTTTAACTTATACGGCGGGTGCGGCTATTTTCTACCGTTATAAAGTCATCGAAGCTTCTCTTACAATCTTATAAGAATATTTCCAAAGTAAATGTTTTATTTAATAATTATCGTACTTTTAATTGATTTCAAAAAAAGAGATAATTCTCTCAAATAGTTTTGAATTCATCTATGTCAACATCCTTTGATGGATTTTAAGATTATTTTAAGTTCATTTATTATGATACAAAACTTCCATATTGTATTGATGGTTTTGTGATATGTTTGACTGTGGATGTGTTATTTTTATACCATTCAGGTTTTATGGAGAAAGTATTGACATTTCATATGCTAGTTTAAATATGAATGTTTATGTTATGTTTAAACTTTATCATATGAGGAATGCATTGGACTTAATAAGTGACGAGTGGAGCCCGTTGTAGCTCCTTGATGCATCGGTAGGTCTCATGAGACTAACTAGTGTCTTGGCACAAGGCCTTGACAAAATCTTATGTGTATTCTTGGCACGAGGACTTGAATATGTGGTTCTTATGGTCTTGAATTATGAATTCCATCATTATTAAAGTTGTTATTGATATTGCATGTGATTATTCGACTAGTAGAATATCAATGTGAATAAGTAAATTTCATTATATCATTTTATTTTTTCCATATTATGCTGAATTTCAAGTTTAAAAGGCTTTTTTTAATTATACATTTCCTTAAATTTTTATTCTTATTTATGTTTCCATTATATTGGTATCCTTACTGAGCATTTGACCTCACCCCTTTAAATGTATTAATTTTTCCCAGGATGTGAAGAAGTATTTTATGATTGACATACAGGGACAGTCTGAAAGGGATATGAGTGTGGACCATGGATATTATATTATTGTATTTTTTCCCATTATGATGTAATGTAACATTTATGAATGTATCTAATGATACCAATGCTACTAAACTAATCGGTTTTCAAGACTTGATCTTTTTTTATCATGCCAATGTTATGTAATAATGCACTGACTCTAGGTAACTGGGGTCGGGGTGTTACAAAAATCACCTTTTTAGTTAATAGTCGCATCATGTACATTTTAAAACATGATTCACATCACATTCACAATTTAAAAAACATTTATGGTGTATAAAAAATAGCCAACATGCATCAAATACTCATTTCCCTTGGAAAATAAACGTTCAACACAATTTCACCATTAAATCAATTTGAAAAAACACATCACACTATTCATATAAGGCATAAAAATAATTTAAGAGACACTACCACAATGAATAGAAGAAATATAACAACTTTTTTTCAGAAGACTCATTTTCATCACATGTTCATAAAAAAACGTTTTCCCAAACATATTTCTCACCACACAAACAATCCATTGAGTAAATATAAGCAACTCTATAAGAATTTTAAATTCATATAATAATGAAATATCATGGAACCACCTGCCTCACACTTGTAAACCTCTATAATCCTATGTGAATCCACAACTGCACCCCCATAAGACCCTGTAAATTAATTATTAAGAAAAAAAATCTATTTTTCCCCAATCGACATAAGATCAAACCCTCTCTAGTTAAAAAACCCAATATAATATAATAACTCGTAGATAGAAAAAAACCCTAAAAGGGTTATAAGTATAAGGATAAGAGACTTAATTGATGATTTTTTGATGTTCAAAAACCAAAACCACCCAAATATTGATGCTCAAGAGGTCCAATAAGGATTGGAGGAAGCTCCCTTGGTTAAAAATTCCAAATTGTTTGGACGTGGGATGATTTAATGTTATGTTATAGGATGGTAGAATGGTAAATTCCCAATTTTTAATGAATTGGATTTCTCACACGGTTGTCTTGCATTGTTTTACAAAATTTTCAATAATTGTGCTTCTTTCATATTCCAAGAGGACTAAGAAACATGGTTATAATACACGGATTTCCAAACTGTCTGGTCGCAATTCTCCAAAAATAAAATTTGCTACATGATTTCATAGACAGGTTCTCACGATAACCCCTAACTGTGTTCCAATTGTGAACCACCAGTTTTCAATACCAAAATCTCATTTTTTACCAAGAACATATATGGAACCTAAGGGAGAAATACTATACTGAAAAAAATGAATGCCTCAAACCAAAATCACAAATGTGAAAACTCTCCCATCCATGAAAACATTCCACCCTAGGAAATTCAACTCAAACCTGATCAGAAAAAAATGTTTACACTTACTCGACACATGACACATGCTCCTAAGTCTCATGTATACCACTACCATGCTGGAAAAGAACTAAGACATATATAATGGAATTCTATTGATGGAAACTCTCTTAATAATCTAAAATCTACAACATTCATTCATAGAAATAAAAATAAGGATCCAATTCAAAATCCTTCTAATTCAACAGTTGATATGGGTTTATATAAAACATTATAAAATGAGTGAGATGGAACATTTCATGAATTGAGGTAAACTAAGAGGGAAAATCTAACATGTATTCCACCTTACCAACTCTTTCTATAATATCATATGGTAGTACATAACTAGGCATTAGACTCACTGTTTTTCCAATATGATGATGACCTGAGTGAGTTTCCACATTCAAAAACACCTGTTTAATAGCAGAAAACTGCCAAAATCAGAACATATAATCATCATAAGAATTGTGTTGAATCTAACCCATCAAAAAATTGTACCATATAAACTTAGAATTATTAGATGATTATTTCACAAGACTATGTCAAAACGATGATGTCTCACCAACCTCATCCTACACAAAGGTGGTTGACAAGGATGACAATAAATTTCCTCAGGCTGAGCATTTTAGATTTAGGATTCATAACTGTTGTTATAAATAAACTCAACCAATACAATATTGTTATCTTGTGAACATACTAAATACATAACACATGGCCAATGTATGTCTTTATAAATACGATTCTCACACTCTTTATAACCATTAATTTTATGGTGGTATGTCATGTTCAACATGACATGCGACCCCATTGCCTTTTGATTATCATCCCAAAACCATGAGTTAAAATGAGAGTCCCTATTAGAAAATATTTTCCAAAGGCACACCATGAATCCTTACAGACACTTGAACATATAACTAACCCAATTCATCACCTTCAGTTGATTCCTTGATTAAAATTAAATTTAATAATATAGTCAAACATCTAATCACTATACAAATGAATTTCTCCCCTAGGGTGTTTGAGGTAAAAAAAACAATAAAACCAATGGTGATTTCTTCATACTTCTAGGTAGGAATAATCAATAGATGATGAATAATGGATGGCATTTGGTTCACTTATTTAATATAAAAACATGTATAACACCGTGGTACAATTTCATCTACTTCTCACCTCATTCCTACCACCATAAGTACAAATGAATTTCATATTAAATCTTGGTTGAATCCGGATGAATGGCCAACTATGATTGGTGTATATCCTGCTTCAATACCCTCTTCAATTACAACATCACGACTAAGAGACTCCTGAATTAAAAAATAAAATTAAGAAACCATGACTATTCAAAATGAACTTACCCACCATTTAGAAACATCTTGCAATGAATGAATATCCCATAGCCATGATACTCCCACTAAATGAATTCTGAAAGGGAAAGTGTCAGCTAAAAAATTAGCCAATATCACACATCCTCAATGTTCCTTGGTCTCAAGATGAATTTGCGTGAAAAGACCTACCAAATTCCAATCAGTAGTGGAATCATTCAATTATTTCACTAGGACATTCTAACTCAATGGTTCTTCCACAACATAACCATTTACTGGGGTATATACTATATCAATGTCGAACCCCTAAGGTACTCAACCCAATGACATTGCCAAAAATTCAGATATTTCTTGGAGAAAATATTGGTCAAACTCTTGTAATATCAATAAACATTAAACATTTCCCCAAAAGTTTAATATTTACATTCCATAAAAGCATGAATTTCTGATGTGAAATCATAGTAATTGGTTGTGTAATTCATTTCATGTGGTCAGAGATGGAGAGATACATATACAACCACATGACCATTTGACATCAACACACACCATAAAGACAAACAACATGAGGCATCCCAATATACCTTATATCCCTTTATAGATTCAAGATTAGTCTAAAGGGTTTGTGTAGTAAACCTCCACAAAATCTCCTCAAAGTATTCTTGAAACTTTGGACTCCATAAAAATTTCACCCCCATCCAGGTGACTACCATCTGGGATGAAGCATGTCAAGATAAAAATCGAACAGACTTCCTATAATACCCCTCTAGGCCCAAATGCATCTGATTTCAAAAAAAAATATTTCTATTCCAATTAAATCACTACAATTATCTTATTCGAGTCTAATAAAACTCCTTGTTCTAATATCCATGGCCCAAAATACTCACCACCCAAATTCCAAAGGATCACATATAAAACGTTTCATGGAGACGATGATCCCGAAATGTGAATTACACAATTCTCAAACCCCACTCATGGTCTTCCATGGTCCTAGAATAGACATGTATGTCATCGAAAAATACCACAACAAAGGAATCAAGATACTGGTGGAACACCCAATTCATAAGTTCTATAAGTATTTCTAGATCATTTTTCTTCCTAAAAGGTATGAACAGGTAATCAGAATGACCGTACCTACTTGAAAAGTCTGTTTTCATAAAATAAAAGTATAAAACTATAACTAGATAATACCCAAGACACAAATAAATCTTAGGGAACCACCTTTCACCATTAATATGATCGAAAATGTCATCAATACGGGGAAAATGATATTTTTAGTGATTGTTACCTTATTACTATTCTAGTAATCAATACACAACTGAAGATATCAATCTGTATTTATAAAAAATATAATTAGGTCAACCCAAGGTGATATGATTGGGAAAATGAATACTATGTATTCCAAATCATCCATATATACAATTAATTCCCTTAACATGGTGGGGGAAATATGGTGCAAGGGAAGGAATATCGGTTGTGTTTTTGATTCCAAATCTATAGAAAAATCCACATACTGCATAGAAGAAACTCCTGAGAAATAATCTGGAAAACCATATGGGAACTCATGTACCACATGAGGTAATCCATCCTAAGTAAACCCATCATCATCCTCCAATTCAATATATGTAACCTGACAAACATGGATTCCAAAATCAAAAAGTGGATGTGTAGCACATCCTGAATAATGACAACATTCAACTTGAAATAACTATGAATTTCCATCAGGTTCCAAAAAAATCACTCACCGAATATAGAAATAGATCTGTCTTGAAAATTGAACCATCCAATCCATAAAAAAAATCTTGTAAAACTGGTCTATTTACAAAAACATAAAATTCCACTTCTTATTGTTCCATGACCAGGTGAGTTCGCATGAAGAACACATAAACCTTTCTATCGCATCCTACCAAGCATCATTATGAACTCTAGCACATATAACATAAGATCGTTTGGAAAATTTATGCCATCACCAAGATGGGTAGAAATAAAAGAAATAGAGGAAATAGAACAACAAAAAATGATAATGGAAAAAAAATCATGCCTATAACTTGTCTATGCCCTTAATCAAATTCCACTGGTTCCCCATCCAACGCATTGAGTTGTCTCATCTTAACATAACCCTCAGAACAAACACTAATATGTGGGTCTTCCATAAACAGGAACCTCCCAGAAGATGATCCAACCCTACCACCATGACCTCTGAATCAAGAACCCATGGTCCAGGATAGTTCTAAATGGGCTGAAATTCCCTTGGAAGAAAATGATCTGGAACCACTCTAATATCGGTGTGACACTCTACAATGTTGTTGTAAGTTCCAGGTAGCTCTGCACCAGTGAAAAGGTCTGGATAGAGATGATAACATAGATCACATCTTCCCCTCCTTCCCACACTGATGGAATATAACTACCCCACCATAGAATTCGATAGATGAAGACACCTAGGAAGGATGTCATAAACCCCTTCCACCCTTCTTTAATTGCTCTTCCTTCTTCTTCTTATCATAATAACTACCAAACCCCACTATTGACACTTTTCTTGAAATACCAGAGTTGTATCTATAGGAAATTTCCTCCATTATAGAATTTTATACCACTACTTAATAAGTATTAAACTTGAACAAAAATACTTAGGATAATATCTCTAGCCACAACCCCATCTCTAACATCTAAGCCTTCAAGATCTCACTGGAAATGATATCCGGTGCATACCAAAATAAGTTCGCAATGTGGTTAGCATACACTATCATGGTAAGAACTCACTGGGTATGGTAAAAAACTAATGAAATATTGATATAGACAAAAACACAGAAAAATATTGCTTGTTGAAGGTGACCTAAAAGTCTTCCCAACTAATTGGATCATACATCCCTGCTTGGACCATTGAGTCTCACCACTTTCGACTGGGAAAATCCAATAAGAATGAAGCACATTTCACTATAACTACCTTAGGAGTATCAATAAACATTTATATTATCTCTATTTTCTCAATACACTCCTCCTATTCCTGAGGTTTCATACTACCTTAGAAAGAAGATGTCTTATTCTTCAAGAACTACAGATCTTATTCCCTTTCCAGACATGGTTTGTATTCTCTGACCTATGATGGACCAGCATCCACTCTATGACCAAAAGCGTGGATAGCTCGAACCACTACCTCCAATAAACTATGGTAAATTGTATATGGAGAAAACTCTTTTCCATATTCTTTTTGTTTCACATGAATTATCTGAGGAGGAGTTTCACTTAATTAAAAAACAACCACATGATAATAACATCAACAGATATTCGAAAAACATTCAGAAATAAAAATGAATATAAAACACTTCAATAAATCATTACATAACCAAATACATTCAATTAACAAGCCTAACTAAAATAATCCACCACCACCTGGTCACCTTATAAATTCTACAGCATGTACGTCTCACCTAGAGGAGAAGACAAACCAAATCCCATCATCCCATAGCGATTTTGGTAATGAAATGAGGTTTTCGGGATAGACACCCCACTCACAACCAGAACCTCAAGCCTCGAAAATCCTAACTCTGGATTGTCTAGACTCAACCCAAATAACATGACCCAAAATGATCAAAACCTGCTCTGATACCATTGTTTCTAGAAAAACATCGGGGTGTCATCCAACCTGACACCCGACCTGATTCCTGGAATGCCTTGAAGGGTGTTCACTATCCCCAAGAGATGGAAACTAGTACATGGGTATCAAAAATATACTTGGGGAATAATTTCACTGATATATATATAATGATAAATGACCCACAAGAATAGACATTACATAAAAAATAATCATAAACAAGTGAGGAATAAAAAATAATTAAATTTTAAAACTATAACCATATCCAATACTACTACAATAGATTAGGAATAGAAAAACTATCCCAAAACCATCCCTGAATCGATAGGAACATCACCCTCACACATCCACCACCAATCCATTAAATAAGAGGAACACTAGCGACCGGATCCACAATAACCACCAAGATACATCATGTCGTTAAGTGGGTCAAACATCATAAAGTCTATATACACCCAAAGTTGTATTTAAAATGTGATATGAATTCCAGTAAGATGCCACTGAAAAAAGTATTACATGACATAAAATTAGAAGAAAAATAAAGATGCACATTTCTATAAGAATATTTGAAACATTTCTTGAAAACATATTCGGGAAAAAATTCTCAAGAAAATCATTTTAAGGAAGGTACTTTTTAGAACTAACATTGATTCAAATAATAATGTAAAAAAGGACTATCGTTTTCTAATGGCTCGAAATACATCACTTAAGAAACATGTATTAAGATAGAACCATCCAAAAATACCTATAGGTAACTACCGAAAGTGGGACCCAATGATGGCATACCCATGTGAAAAGAATCCATTAACTCAACTACCAAAACATTTCTCCTCCATGAGCCATTGGAGGGGAAAATCTCCCAAACTTATAATGGTATCCAAATCATAAGAAAAATCCAACAACACTCTCATGCATATTCCACTAAAGGGGATCCCATCCAAAAATTATAGTGGTATCCGATCATATAACATATTTAGATAGTGATGTAATCATCAATCCATCTAGATGAATCCAGGCCATGCCAGTACCAAGTCAACTAGCTTACTAGTTCTAGTTTACCCACCTTGATACTTGGGATTATTTTGTGATCCAATTTCATTTCACATCTGACATATATGAACACTTTTAAATACACATTTTTACCATTAAAAGAGAAGTAGGAAATCACCACTTTCATAATTTCACATTGATCTAGCTATCAAAATCCACATGGAAGACACCATTTTCCATAAAAGAAGCCCTTTAATATTTCACACGCACACCAAATGATTTAAAAAATAAATTTAGAATCACCATCGCGTTTTATGAAACAAATTAAAAAAAACAAGAAAAATAGATATTGAATCAAATCATTTAAATTGTAAAGAAACATTTAAATTAATGCACACATAAAATCCATTTTATAACATTCTTCCCATCAATTTTAAAATTCAAGACATATTTAAGCTGCACAAAAAATAGACAACATGTAACAAAAAACCAATTTCACTTTGTTAATATGTATTCATCACATTTTTACACTTAAGTGACTTTGAAAACACAATTCACACCTTTCAAAAATGTCCTGTAATATATTTAGGAAACAACATAACAACGAACAGCTGAAACATAACAAATCTCCTTTTGAATACTCATTTTTTTAAAATGTGCTTCTCAAAACCATTCAAAGACATATTTCTCACCTAAAAAACATTCCACATAACACATTTAAGAAACCAAGCAAGAATATTAAAATTATCTAATAATGTAAAATCATGACACCACTTGTCTTACACTTGTAAACATATGTAATCTATTGTGAAACCACAATAGAACCACCACTAAACCCTATAAATGAAATATCAAGGAAAAAACATCAACATCCCCCCCATAAACCTTTGATCAAACCCTATCTAGGTTAAAAAATCCACTGAAAAATAAGAAATCAATGAGAATGGAGGAGAAACCTTAAAAAGAGGGAGAAATCAAATGAGGGAAAACACGATTGATGGTTACATAATGTTACCGAAACAATACCACAAAAATAATTAGGCTTAAGAGGTAGAAGAAGGTTAGGAGGAATCTCTCATGGATTAAAATCCATAAGAGCGACCATGAGGGATGATTTAGGGTTAAAATTGAAGAGAGTATAAAGGTAAATTTATACTTTTTAATGACCTGGATAGGTTACATGGTATTCCCACACAGTTATACAAACGATGAGGAAATTGTGAATCCCTCACTATCTAAGAGGAGCACACCACACTATTATCTCAGACGGATTTCCAAACTGTTCATCAGTAGTGTAGTAATTGCTTTCAAAAAATGAAATTTGATGCATGGTTTCCTAGGTAAGGGTGCATAGTTCCCCCTAAATGTGCCCTAGTTTTCTTATAGATTTTTTCATGAAACAAATATCTATTTTCAGTAAACAAATAGTGGGGAACCTAATGGAAAATAGTAGAATGAAAATAACCAATGTAATACATAAAAAAATAGTGTGTTTGACTAAAACAATTTTTACCTCACCCATAATTATAAAATATTCAAAATCCATATATGGAATAAATTATTCACAATTACAATCACTAAACTCGTAGAAATTAATATAAAAATTAATTTCATATATTGGATGAGATAGTGGGGTTTTTCAATAGAAAAGTTCAAATGGTTGAAATTATTTGTATCTAATTTCAATTTGAAAAAGATTAAAATGGCCGAAATTAGATAAACTGAAATTAAGTTTATCTAATTATATTTTAAAATGAATTTAAAATATAAATTGAAACTATAAAATATTAAGATGAAGAAGAAGGTTTGAATTAGAATTTAGTGTTTTTAACAATCCATCACAAAACGAGACTTCTCATATAAATAACAAAGAATACCCCCAAAGTATATTTTCATATAAATATTTCAGAAATGTTAATCATTTCTTTCAAATAAAAATTATCAAAATATGAATTTTTTATAAAATATTCATTTTATTAAAAACATTAAATATTCTATTTAAAATAAAAAACATTTTTTTCCATAAAATATAATTTTTTTTCTTAATCTAATAAAATTTATTTGATGAATTTCTAGACATTTTATAAAATATATAAAAAAAATTCATTAATATATTTTAGAAATAGTGAATAAATTAATTTATTAATAGAAAATACCATTTTATTCATAAAAATATTTTTTATTAAAAACATGTCAATTATATTCAATTGGTAATTATATTTATTTATAATTAATTTCTAAATAATTAATTAATTTTTTAAACATATATAAGATATATATTCATAATTTAGGTAATATAATTCATTATCCCCATTCCAATGGCTATGTTATAAATATTATAATAATATTAATTGTATTTTATTGTTCGGTAAGACTCAGACTTGTGTATAATATTAAGAATAAGAGGAAATTTATGTTTATTGAAACAAAATATATACAAAGTTTTGCATGTGATGCAATATATAACTTATATTCTATGAAATAAAGTATATTAAAGAGTTTAAATAATATTGAAAGAACATATTTCATAAAATTTCAGGATGTTACATCCCACTCCCCTTAAAATGAATTTCACCCAAGAAATTTGTCTTTGTGATAAATGATTTTTATTTATAGAATTCCATTATTGAAACAACCATCGTACAAGGGGTTAATAAAACATACTCATAAAAAGGGAATGTGGGAAACATTAAGGTCACTATTGGTTCTAAAAAATAATATTCTATATAGTGAGAACATAGATTTCTATTTTGGAAAATAATAAAAATTTATACAGTGTGATTAAAGAAAATTATTAAAATCAAGTGAATGATCAATAGATAGGTAAGTATAGAAAAAATATAAATCTGAGATGATCACAAAAAACATAATTTCATTGTATTTGAATTGAATAAGATAATAATTTTTTCCATGATAGTTTTACATTAGTCAAAGGATTCTCTTACCATTTGGACCAAGGGGAAAAACAGAAATATATAAATTTGATGGGTAGAATTTCAACATTTAGTCTATTTATAAAAAATTATCATTTTTTCCGAATGATGTGTATACAAAATAATTTTTTAATTATTAAAGAACTAAAATGAACAATTAACGACCACATAAATATTAAAGTGATACTCAATATATTCCACATTTATTTCTACATTAACCAAAACCGAAATGGTTAGCACTTTGTAAGATAAATCCCAAAAAGAGTAAACCATCAAATAATACATTAATCATTAAAATTCATTAGTAATTCCAAATATTGAATCTAAATCATTCAATAATACTATATCCCAAATAAACTCAATAAAATAATAATTATATAATTTTTTAACCTTATGGTTTATATCATACCTTTAGTATTTCAATACCAAAATTTGGTGATCATATATTGAATTTACACTAGTCACTTAGTCACCAAATCAGTTTTCAGTCATCTTATTTTCAATAAAATAATACTTTTGTTCCCATATTTACCACAATAACCAAGATCATACATGAAAAAATGATATCAATACCTTAAAAAATATTTTCAAATTAAATTATGGAATAAATCTCATTAAACCAAAGTTGTTCATATAGTTCAACCAAATAAAACATTTCCAATAATTCTAGTGGTATCATCAACATTTTTGTTACATAAAAAATAAAATGGGTTTTCTAATAACATGAAATTATGGTAAACATTGAGCTTCTTGTTCTATGATGGCATCCATAAAATGTAATATAACATTATTGGTAATCATTATAATCTATAAATTTATCGAAATTGATCATTGATAGAAACTATAACAGCACAAAACCCGTACTTCCGGATCCTATGATGAAATACATCGCTTTAAATTATTTTATATGTTATGAAAATTGTGATAAAATATATTTTCATAAAAACATACAATATCATAAGGATATATTGGATGAAAAAATTTATAGAGATATTTATGGTTTAGAATATTATAGAATTATGAAAAATACATACATAAACAATTCACAAGGATTTATATGACAATCTCTCATGCTTAACCTAGTTTTTTTATTTCATATTAATAAAACAACATCATCGATATGATGTCCCTTATAGATAAAAAATTTTGAGAATCATTATTTAAAAAATCTGGAAAAGGAAACATAATAAGGGAGATATCAGATGCTCAGTAAGGGTAGACATGAGAATTAATAATTGAATGTCATAAAATAACATAAGAGTGCATATGGGATTTATGATTTAATCAAAGTGAGTGATAATTAAATAAATGAACACATACACATGAAATCAAAGATCATAAATTATTAAAACATGTAAAATTAATGGCTTATCAAAATAAATAATCAATAACCATGAGATATCAATAAAGATCACTAGAAACATTATAAACTCATAACATGCAATAAAAACTCTTTTCCATAACCCGGATTATGAAATTAATAAAACCCTTTCAAAAAACATTAAAAACAACTATTTTTAATATCTATATGTTCTATATCAAACATTATCATTACCCAAAGAATCATACATCTACAATGGGGATCAAACATCGTATAAGCTATATCAGAATAACCTATTTTCCATGACCTATAATGGGGATCAACTATTTGTATAAGCTATACTGGGATCATATTTGACTTTATTGGGGATCAATACATTATAAAAGATATATTGAGATCACTAGTTTAATATAATTCTCATGATTAATGAATAACAGACATTTTTTTCACAAAAAGCATTAAAACCAAATAAACGCATGGAAATGAAATGGGTTCCAAAAAAATATCATTGAAAAATAATAATCCATACAGAAAATAATAAGGATAGTATAATTTAAAAGTATAACCTATGGAGGACATGTAAGAACATGGTTTTTTGACATTGATTAATGGAAATAATAGTAAAAGTTCATTATAATCATTCACAAGGAAAATAAACTTTAAACATTACAATGTGTCCAATGCCACAATGATTCACCTAAATCATAAGACCCATGAATTAATGACATTATGTGAAGTATATAATAAAATGATAATAATAACATTAAATATATATAATTTTAATTCGTATTTATACACAACTCATAAAATAATATAGGTGTATAACAAAACAAACATCTAAAAAATGCAAATTGTGCCAAAAATCGTTTACCGATTTAGTGACCATGAAACCGTTAATCCCATGAAATATAGATTAAAAAGAGTATATGTAATACCCCATAAATTTAAGGTTAATATTTATCAAATAAATTCATGGTCATTATATAGATCACACAAAAAAAATAATTAGTGAATATGGAATATATCTCACATGAATAAAAGTGAGAAGAGAAAAACCCATTCATATCATTGGAGTGAGAATAAATCAATGAAATTATTATTTATTAACAAATTAAATACAAAAAATAATATTATAAATACAGAATAATATTATCATGTATCATTTCACACATATTCTTGAAATAACATAACCAATGACATTGAATTTTAATTCAATTAATTGAAATTGAATTAATAAATCACTTATAATTGTGGTAACATCTGAATTAGAAACCAAAAAAATAAACATCATCAAATGAACCATTAAAATATTACCATGATAAAAAATTCATCATTTAATATTTTAATAGGTGTATTATATTAAAAAATACATATTTGGTGAATATGTCTTTTCTCTCACTCATATAATAAGTGAGACGAAAATACCTTACAAACATCATATATTTGGAGTGATAATCATTCCATGAAATAATTGTTTGTGCCAAATTTAAATAATCAAAATTCAATTATAAATATATAATAATACAATTAGTGTTCATTTTACATATATTCTTGGCATAGCGTATTCAACTAAATATATTTTTATCCCAATCAATGTTAATTATGTTATGGAATCCCTTAACTTTAGTATCATTTATGATGATTGTCCTATATCATCAAAAATAAGATAGTTATTCTAAATATTAACTTACATCAGAACCTTTTACATGATTATTATTAATTTAATTTCACTTATAAACAAGTTCTATAGATCTAATTAGTCAATAATTATTATATGGGATGTTTTGACCGTATTCTTTTTTATGTGTCGAAATTGACATTTATAGGTAAACAATGGTACATGAGGCCATTAATTAATCATCTCAAGAATAATAACCAATAAAAAATTAAAAAATTCTTCATCATTTATTCTTTCAAAATTATACCAAAAATATGATTATAAAAAATGATCTTATGTTACTATCATTTAGACGGTAGGCCGTACGTTCACATGAGTAACTTTCCCATTTTTCAATGATCCTTATAGAAAGAAGGCATGCAATGCTTTAATTTCTAGACTTACTATTATATAATAAATACAATTTCATGAAATTATATATACTTATATATAACCTTATTTTTATGTGGTCACGAAAAAGAAATAATCACAATACTTTGAGGAGGTAGTAGTCCACACATCCCCAAAAGAAGGTATCACTTTTTTTATTGTGTGAAATAGAAAGAAAAATGATATAATATATTTCTAGATAAATAATTATGTAATGAATATCAAATAGATATAATTAATATCATATGTTAATATCAAAAACATCTTTAATACATTCCTTGTATGGAATGAATAAATCACATCGCTTTGAGGAGGCGGTAGTCTATACGTCCATGAATGATTTTATCCCATTCCCAAAAATTGAAATCTTGAAGAATGTGTTATATAGAAATTATAGATTCATAATAAAATTAAAAAAATAATATATATATATATATATATTATATAAAAACATTAACTACATCATTATTTATAGTCATTGCATGTAGTAATCGACAACTGAATGACATAGGTTTGTAAGGCGGTGGTCTGCGATACACATGAACGACGATTGTGTGTCCCATTTGAAAGAATAATGTGAAAGATTAGGGAGAACCAATAACATAACAACATCTAAATATATTCAATATATATAGATTTATATATAATTATGATTTAGAAATATTTTTTATTTTTTGAAAAAAATATCTAAAGTGATCATTAAATAATATTACCTCTTTTTTGGTAACTCATTTTGGTTTTCCCCACGGTTCATCCTTGGTTTGATTTCATCCAAATGTGATGCTTCTTGGATGAGAGTAGGTATGTTGGTATCTTATTTTTTTCATTGTTTTTCTGTTAGAACGGGGTTGAAATGTGTGATGATGTGTGTAGGGGTGAGTGTCTTTATATAGTGGAGGTGAGTGCCATTTTGAAAAATATAAAAAGTTCAAAACTATTGGGAGGTCTCCAATAGTCAATTTCCTTCCATAATGATCCCAATTCAAAACATAGGGGATTAGGTGGAATTAAATCCATTAAATGGGTTCTGTACATGATTATTGTTCATTTTCACCTTATGATTACTATTTAACCACAATGTAAACTCATTTTTACCTTGATCACTATAATTATTTTTAATTTCATTCACTAATAATTTTTGTAAAAAACATAGATCAAATTACTAGATATTTCAAATGGTTAAGAATATAAATATAGAATACATTTTTCAAATTTCCAATCCCATAAGTGGAATAAATAACTTCAAAATTAATCCCCAAGAAGGGATAAGACAGTGGGGTATTCGATATAAATGTTCAAATGTTTGTAATTTTTTAAATCCAATTTCAAACTGAAATTTTTAATGATGATGTAAATTGGTTTAACACATATAAATTCTGTATAATTATATTTTAATGCCAATTAAAAATATAATTTATAATTAAAAATTATTTTGAGGAAAGATAAAATATATATTAGATTTTAGTGTTGTTCAATATTCATCAAAATGATATATCATTAATGAAAAAAAATCCCCGAAGGTGGATTTTGATATTCCACTTTAAAAAAAGAAGCATATTTTTTAATATATAAATTATTATGGAGTAAAAATTTATTTTTAAAACATTTAATCCATTAAAAGGATGTAAAACATCCTTTTAGAAATATATAACTTTTAATGCTTAAAAGGTAATTTATTTTTATATTAGTTAAATCAAACTTATTATATGAACATTAAACATGTGATAAAATCTATGACATATAAAATTCATTAAAAAAATTAAATAATATTAATTAATTTAATTTATTAATAAAAAATACTATTATGGTCATAAAAATTGAATTTCATAAAATCACATCCATTATATTCAATTGGAATTTATTTTGGATTTATAATAAATTGGATACAAATAAATTAAATTTATAAACACATGCAGTATATATTTTCCTACTTTATTTAATCTTATTCATCCTCTTCATTCTAAAAGTAAGGCTATAAAAATATTTATAATATTAATTATATCTTATATTCCTGTAATATTTGGGCTTCGGTATAACAAAATTCATCATAATAACTCAATGATGTGTGCAATGCAAGAAAAACACGGGGTTGTGTGTGATGAATGATAAAATATGTATTTACTTTAATAAAATAAATTAAATAATTTAAATTAATTGTATAGAATATTTTTCATAATTTTTTTTGATTTTATAATTGAGGTTATTTTCGATTCATGAAAAAATGGGATGACAGTTATGGGGACAAAAATTGATGATATTTAGTCCACTAGAAGATTGAAACTCATATATTTGGATTTATTTGGTCAATTGAGAAATTGATCAACCAGTGGTGTTTTTTATTTAACTTCATTTATTAATGACTACAACTTGATTAAAAACATTTATGTTTTAATGTGTATTTCAGAGTCAATTCATACGATTAAAATCATTTGAATAGAAGTTCAAAAATTTTCTATTGTCTCTATAAAGATTGTGAGATATGATAATTAAAATGACATAAAAGGAAATTTTCTTTAGATATATCTGAAATATCATTAGATAAAACATCAATATAACGCTGCATAGAAACAACAATAAATATAGATGAAAGGAAAACTATAAAAAAATTTATATGAAAAAACATGTTAGGTGATAAACAATTATCGAGATTATTTCAACATGAAGCTGATTAAATATATATACACACTAATAATTCGTTCTTATTGAGGCCTAAGACTCAATTTTTTTAATATTATGTTTAATATAAATCCAAATTTCAAATAACTTAATGTATTCAAAAGGCCTTGTCACATTAATATAAGAAAATCATTATATGATTGATGAAAAAGAATAATAAAGGTTTTTTATTAGTAATCATTATAAAATTAGTGTCTACATATGGTACATAAATTATTAACATAGTTTTATAGAATAATCAATATAAAATAAATTATTATTAAATACATAATACATATATATTTAATTATACAAAAGATTAACATTTTATGGATAGAAACATGAAAATTTAAGAAAAATAGATTATTATTAAATATAGAATATTTTAGTTCGTGATTTATGTATATTAAAACGAAAATAATGATGAATATTAAAGTGAAATCAGTATAAAGACAATCAAATATTGAAAAATTAGATTCAAGAAAAAAATATTATTCTTCATAATGATTCACCTTTAAAAACTAGTAGAGAGATATGTCATGAGAACCAATGGGATCATATCTATTATGTTTAATCAAACTATTTCTAAGGGAATTGATAATGTAAATTTGATTTATTTGTTGAATGTGAAGCATTATTAGATTGATATGAAATCCAATTTGGATTTAGTTTATAAAAATTAATTGGATTAATGATGGTTTTCAAAGATAAACATCATAAGAAAATATGATTTGATGAGGATGAAGAAAAGGATGGGTTTGAAGTTTTATTCTCTAGTTGAAAAATATATATTATATAATCCATTATATTATTATAATTATATCAAACAATAGGCATTTTCCTAACAGTGGTATTATAATAAATATAAAAGTATACCAAATATAATGGGAATCATCCCTCATAAATGGTGAGAATGATTAATAACATTTAATTAGAAAATGAATTTTTTCTTCATACTAAAATTTAAACAAAGATTCCTTGGAATTATAAATAATTACATGACTTAACACATTTTTATATATCTTAGTATTCTATGATATACAGTTTCTTTATAATGATATGGCCTCTAATGGGAAATTATTATGGTAATTATTATTTAAATGGGATGTCATCTAGAAACATTAATATTATTTTATGAGTAAATTATCTTTGATTATATCAACAAGAAACTTTCTAAATAATTATCTTGTTAAATTAATAAAAAAATATGAGATTTATACTCTAGGTTAAATGTTAATTTTCTTGGACTTTGAAATCATATATGGATCATATAAACTATTTTATCTCATAAAAACATTATATAGATTTTTTCCTATTCCCTAGGATGGATGAATGTAAAGGTTTTTCCACTACTATTTTTATTTTATCTAATCCAACTAATAATTAGGTAGAAAATTATGTAAATAAATTTCAATATTTAAAACATATCAATATCTTCTTCAATATAACAACATTGATACCTGACATATCATTTTATATTACATTCTGATATATATGTTAATGCGATATGAAATAATATCACACGTGTTTATTAAATAGAATGATGATATATATATATAGATAAAACTAAATTTTGACATAACATATAGTACCTTTGAAAATATCTTGTTACAGTGCATTTTTAATAATGGATAGGAAATAGATCTGGATTATAATAAATCTACTTATAATGTAAAATTCATTTAAGTGAAGTCTATTTCTCATGTGAGATAATTATGTAACATTTACTGTCACAGAACCCTACATAAGATGAGAACAAATAATCTACACATTTCTATAAACAAATGATATGGATCCACAGAAAGCTAGCTAATTTTATTGATGTTGTAGATTTGGTAGTATAAATTTTCAATGATAATAATTTTTATATTGATGTTTTCAACAATTTATTTAAGCACTTTATATTTTAGTTCTTTGATCTATGATATAATTTTCAAAAAGAAAATGTTCTATAAGGTGATGTGATGTTTGATCTTATTTTCCCCATAGAACATGTTACTGATATGTTATGTAATGAATTCCAAAAAGATAGGTTCTGTATATTAATTATGAAATATAATTTATATCCTTTTTATCTTGCTATTGTTTTTGAAGATCCTCCCCCAATATTGTTTTTTTGGATTATTTTTTCAATGAGATAGAGAATACACACAAATAATTTTAGAAGACACTATAAATTTTTTATGGGAAGTATTTTATTTCTAGGGTTTTATTATGATCTTTTCATAATTTTTCCCATTTAAATATATTTATAATAGTTAATCTTTAAGACATATATGAGTGATAAATAAAACTGTTAATTTTTTGGGATATCATCTAGGTCAATAATTCATCTATTCTTATCCTATGGTTTGGATAAAAAGATTTATAATTAAAAAAATGTGATTTTATTATCCATATAGTTAATAAAAATATAATTATTTCATTAAATTAAAAAAATCCGTTGGGGGAGACTGAAGATACCTGTATAATTTTTTATGATGATTGTTTTTTTTCAATCATATTTTAGAATCCTGATTTTTTTAGTTATAGTTAGTGATGGTTAGAATATTATTAAGATGATTTGAAAAAACTGTGTTGTAATTTTTTGAAATTATATAATTTGTTTTAAGATAACATTATAAAATTGATTTTCTCATGAAATGTTTTTATGCTCTAAATATATGTATGAGTCATTTTAGCACAATGAAGTATACAATATGATAAATAACAACAATATATATGAGTCATATTAACATAATTATTTATTTATATTAACGTAAATCACATCTTTGTATGACTCAATATAACCAACTATTGAGTTATTTTATATTCCATGTAAAAAAACATTCTCAATAAATTTGAAAATTGCAATATGTAGAACCTATGTTTGTGTCTTGTAGACCTGAGTTTGTGTGATTCCCATTAATTGTATAAGTCACTTTCAATATCATACAACTCATAAATACCTATATATATTTTAATTTTAAGTTACATATTACTAAAAAGGTGATTTTTAAGAGTAAATAAATATATAGAAATTCAGGGACATGATAAATATAGTGGGTTACAAAATATTCAATAATCTAGTAATATAAAACATTATGATTCATCAAATTTTCGTATGTTTTAATATAAGAACAAAAAATTATTATTAATTTTATTTAAAAAACTAAAATCCCCAAAATTTTAAAAAATTTATCACATATTAGAGAATCATGATGAGTAGGAAAAAAATAATTTTATTTTTGAATGAATAATACACAAATTTTTGAAGATTCATAGTTGATCCTTATTTCCCTTATAAAATCTAAGTAACTTATTATATAATGATTTTTTTCAGTTATCTATCTTAAAATGATTCTAATATATCTAATATAGTTGTATAAAGAATTATCATTCATTTTGAAATTTATTTGAAAATTTAATGAATTGAGGTTCGACTAGTGGAATGAAAATGATTTTATAGCAATGTATTTTTTTTGTTTACAAATACATTAGATTTAATATTATTAAAATAATATTCAAGTAATGATTTTCATGATATAATATGATTATTCATCATTATAGAAAAGAATAAAAATATTATTTATATTTTTAATAGTTGACATTGGGGATTGAACCACTAGATAGTGGTTGGGTATAAATGCATGAATCATCATGGTAGTGACCATGTGGAAATAATCATTTCCTATACTTATGAGAGGCATAATGCATTAAAAATTTTCATTTTTTGATGTTTTAAATCCTATAAATATTAATATATTCACATATATAAAAAATTGAATCTATAAGATAGAATAATATTGGGGAGAATAAGGGTGATCATAATACTGAATAATATAATATTATGATCTATGTGAATCATTAAAATGAATCATGAGAATAAATTTACATTGAGGATGAAAGTTGTGGGAGATTATAAAAAATGAAAATCAAATTTATATAGTGGTTAAGTGGTGGAAACATAAAATTGTGTAGTTTCATTGAGAAATCAAAGACTAATTCTTCTATATTTCCCACAACTAGTATCTTACGATTTTTAGCTTCTCCATTAGAATACTTGTATGTTTCTAAATTTATATCCTATCACAAATATGGGTTTTTTCAAATTATTTTTTAAGAAAATGGAATATATAATAGATACTTTTATTCATTTTCTATGGTGTGTTCACTCTAACTGGAGGGATATAGTATAAAAATTTGTATACCATGATATTTTGAACTATAGGTTAAGGATAACACATTACTACCTGATATAAATTTAAATTAAATTTATGGTGAAAACTCAATTAATCAAATAAAATAACTATTAGAAAAGTAAACCATATATATTTAAATATTATCTAGACCATTTAACAACCCTCTTATTAAAGAAACATTAACCATTAGAACCACAATATTGGATCTCACATTTTGAATTTCATAAAATAACATAATGGATTATTTGCGATTTTAATATGTAATTGAGAATTGGTGCATATAATAGACATAATTTATGAGGATTTAATTATAAATATCCTTTAATTATATGTAATATTCTATATTAACCATATAAATTATTATTTAAAATATATACTTTCCTATTGGGGTCAAAAACTACTATTACAACCATGATTATAGTCCTTATAATGTTAGTTTTATTCAATGTTCATGTGGACATACATTTAATGTAATTTCTTATGTATAATTTTATATTTAGTTGGAAACAATGCATATTCCATTTATAGTTAGTTTTATTTTAAATAGTATTTCAATGAGGATTTCATGAATAATCATTTGTTGGTATCAAATATAATATATGATATATATAAATAATTCAATTTTGATACTACCTTTTTACTGGTATATTTGATAATTATGATCAATAGTTTTCTACACTATGCCATGTTCTTGATTAGACTAATTAGACGTAGTGCTTTGATGAAATTTGAGGATGGGGACAGGTGGGTTTCAGATTATGAATATTTTTCTTTTGTGTTTACTACTTTATAAAATAATATTTATTTGAATGTTTTTTTATTTACATTGTTAATAACCAATTCATAATACCTTATAAAAATGATATCATGGAAACCTTTATTCTGAACTGGTGAAATGAAATTTAACTGGAAATATTTTATGAAAATATTGTTTACATATAGATAATTGATTATTGAACACAATATTGGTAATTTAGATCATTGTTAACGAGTAGAAACTAATCTATATATAAGAATAAATGTAACTAAATTATATTTTTTAGAGAAAATGTTTATTTTGAAACAATGAATTATAATTCATTATATAGATCATAATAGTCGATATGTGCATAAAAATAACCATGAATAAGAGTTAAGAGAATTATGATAATTCATTGTCCAACAATCATTTCACGAGGTAGTTATTACTATTGGCCTCTATGATTACCAATTGTATGGATGTCATAGTTCATTATTAGGAATATTAATTTGATGAATATGCGGTAAACATATTTAATTGAGTCATTAAAAATTTACACTTTCTTCCATGTTGTCAATAATAATGGGGAAAAAATTGAATATTGGAAAATAATTTACATGGGGTAGATTATCTATCATATAGAAATATAAGATTAATCAATGTAATGTTAAATTATATTGTGTAATACTAAGGTTAAATAAATGTGGATATATAAATGTAAATTTTTTGGTGATTTTTATTCATGTGTTATAAATTACATTAACATTCATTTCATTATATATCAAGCATAATAATATATTGAAAAATTGAGAAGAAAAAAACATTTGAAAATTATAATTCTAGTGTGTTGGAATTATAGAGCATCATATTTTTCATTTGTTTTTTATTTTATATATTGATAAATATTAACTTATATCAGTGAAAATAGTCTCATTCTGTAGGTTTCTAATAATTTATGGATATAAATTAAATATATGTTAAAAATTAGTTTTAATGAAATAACGTCACATTTATTATTTAAGGAAAATTATATATTGGTGATGGCGCGGTTTATAATTTAATTTTAATGAATGCTAATTAAATTGATGGTGTGGTATAATATAATAATTTATTAGGAAATTATTATCTAGAAACATATAAATGTACAAAAATTTAGAAATATTTTTATCAAAATGAATAATTGTTACATGATTTTGGAAATTGGTATATCAGGTGATCTATCATTATTTAAGGGTTGTTTTTAGTTCTTTATATGGGGATAAAATATAATTAAATATCAAATACAATAAATCATTCATCATGGCAAAAAAACACAAATCAATATTATATTACACTATGTTAATATTTTGAATCTCTCATTATAGTATTTTATGATAATATTTTTATTGATTTCCTCCAATGTACTCAATGGTCACCCAAACTTGTATTCACTAGCCACTGGATTTTTTTGTGATTTAGATTAATTATTATATGAAATATATATATTCTATGTAATGAATATAATTACTAAATGGTTTTAATAGATAATTTTACACAGTCTTCCTACTATGAAAATACTGAACATGTCATTTTTTCTGTAACACCCCGACCCCAGAAGACCGAAGTCTGTGCATTATTACATTACATTGGCATGATTACAAGGAATCAAATCTTGATGGACCATTCATTTTAGTAGTCTTGGAAATCCAGATTATATACATAAAACCCATAATACATTGGTAAATAAGAAATATAGAAATTGTATATAATAAAATGAAATAAACTGCACACTTGAATGCTTATTCAGTGATTTCTTCTTCATAAACATGGGAATGAAAAATAATAATGGTGAGCTCCAATGATCTGTAAGGGTAAATACAATGGATGAAATAATGAATCAATATTTATGGAAAGGTAAATAACTAAATAAAAATTTCATTCATACAAATAGATAAGGCACAAATAATATGTCAGTAAGAAACTAAAACACATTCAGTAAATCAATAAATTGAAAATAAAATAAATCCATAGATAAGTCGACAGAAAATCATATGGATTAATAATAACAAAAACTAATATGAAGGTGATGTTGAATTATTGGAAACCATGTTTACATTGTACATGGAACAAGTACCGTCAATGAATTTCACACGATGGTTTAACTATGATCTAAAAAATCATCTATTTTGGCCAATTATTTCATCTCATGAGACTACTGATGCATCGAGGGGCTTTAATTCACCAGTCCCCAACCAAAAGGGCCTTCCTTAAACTGTCCCAAAACCATGTCTACCAGCCCAAATCATTCCTCATATTGAATAATAAAGTAAATAATATTTTTTATTTTATATCCATATTGAATAAATATTATGGATTAATCAATAATTTCTCATTGGAGGATAAGTAACAACAAGGGTTGTGTACATTAAAACATTCATGGTGAAGAAATAATATTTAAACATTCCATTATGTCCCATAACACATTGAAGCATTTAAATCATAATTTTCAATGAATTAAATTAAATTTATATTCTCATGATAAAAATTAGATTCATGATATTACCTGAATAATGGAAGAATATACGCCAAATAAAATTGTATTCATTCATAACAAAAATAAGTCTCAATGAAAAGTAAATTGAGATGAAATCCCTTACCTTAACCATCATTTTGTTGTGTGGTATTTGACCTCATGTAGAGTAGTTTAAAATGTGTTAATTAATAATACCATAACCATACTCATCTTTATAATATAATATGTTATTTTCTTACAATAATTTATTACCTGTTTGATAACAATCTTCCATTATTTTGACAATTTTTTGTTGTTAATTGCCCAGTTTTTTTAGTATCTTTTAACATGCTATTTATTTTTATTATAAAGTATATCATGGTTTAATCATATCCATAATGTGAAATATGACTTAAATATATTATATATTCAGCACATGTATATTTATAATAGTCCATAATATTTGTAGATTAGAAATTAAGTGCGTTATTCATGGAGACGGTAGCTCATACGTACGCAATAACGCTACATTGATTTCTTTATTATATTAAAAGGATTAAAACTAAATGATACATATTAATATTTTAATACCAGTATAATATATATTTTATATATGTTAGATAGGTATATTAAACCCATCATTCATTATTTCCATGTATGAAATGAACCAGTCATATCATTTTGAAGGGGATGTAGTCCACACTACCTCAAACAAAATTATCGTATTTAATCAACTTGGAAAGTATGAAGTTATGTTATAAATAATAATTACATAATTATAATAAATTTTAAATTAAAAATATATCATATATATAAATATGGTTTCTATCATAATTTCCACCAAGAGAGGTGATAGGGGAAAACTGAACAATCATCATATCGTGTGGCAGTAGTTAACCATACATAGAAAGAGTATATTTTTTATCAATTATATGAATTTATTTGTGAGTGTAGGTAAACATATTATCATTAAAAAATCCTAGTATATATAGGATACGTTTTTCACATAATAATGGAATAATTATAGTGGAGGGGTGAATAAAGAAGATGAAAGAAAGGAGCTTGAGAAAATATGTTACCTCTAAATTGGGTAACTTCTTTTGCTCTATACCAAAATCATCCTCATAGAATCTTAGGACCATGGGTAGGCTTGTATTTTAATGGAATTCATGTTGGAATAATATTTTTATAGAGTTTTAATGAGACAATATGGCTTGAGTGGTGTGAGGAAGGGTTATAATGCTTACCTTTTTATAGTGGAGGGGTGGAACTTTTGTAAATACTAATAGGTATTCATTATTGGGTAGTCCACCTTACCTAAAGTGAATCCAAATAGGAAAATTAATTTAGTAAAGATTAATACTGGTTTATTAAAACCTCCACCACAACAAAAATTTATGCATTTTACAAATTTAGTTCTGTAACATCTAAGATTCCCCAATTTTATCATTTCAGTTTTTATTAAAGCATCTAGTTTTCTAATATAATTAATTTAACCCTTAATAATAAACTAATGTTAGATTTATTAGAAAATATTGAGCCAAATAAATATTAATAATATATTTAATTTATAAAATAAAAATCAAATTTGTTTTGGAAATTAATTTTAAAACAAGCGTTTGTGACGACTAAAACGGTACTTCAACCCAGACCGTGTTAACATCGTTATTACAATATATGGGTCAATATGTTTATTATAAAATATTAATTGTTCCATTAATATACCATATTTACTATTTTTAAATACTTACATATCACTTGTAATAGCATAGGATTTTTATTAATTCAAAATTATTTAGTAAAATCCATTTATTGTAAAATAACAATAATGCAAATTTTTACATAATTTATTTAATGTTAATTGTAAAAAATCAATATTATATTGGAATTAAAATATATTATGTTTATAGGTGTGTAAGATTATATATTTATCTAAACAAATAAATAAAACCAATAATTCAATCTATTTCTTTTTCTTTTAATATTTATAGTATCATTTGTTTTCATTAATTATTAAATACTAACTACATTCATATTTCATAAGAATTTTATGTAACTAAACCATAACTAAATAATATTGATAAATTATTATGGTAACAATATACAATATATATTAAAATACAATATCTATAAACAAATATATGATGTTTTTTACGTATCTCAAAATTTTATAAATGTTAATGGTATGTAAAGTTCCATTTTTGTCCTTTTACTCACTTAACATTTTATATAGTGCACTTCCATTTACTAATATCCCAATAACCAATATATTTTGAACAAAGTGGGGAAATTGTAACATTATTGGAATCCAATAGCATTTTGAAAACATTATAGATCATTTTGTTCCTTAATATTAGGGTTTAGTCCCATATTATGCTTAATCATACCTTAATCACCGTATTTAATTTAAATCACATTCACTAATCATTTTGATCAAAAAATTTAGTTTATATTACTAAAAAAATACATACTAATTACATATTTGTATCTCGGAATTTCAAATTTCAAATCATTTAAGTGGGATAATAATGATTAATGGTAATCCTGTAGACGGTGAAAAATAACGAGTTTTAAATTAAAAAAAATCCAAATGATTGTTATGTTTTTATATTAATTTTCAAATTAAAATTGATTATAATTAACATAATTTTATATATTTAAGTATAGTTGATATAATTTTACTATAAAACACAAAAATAAAAATTAATTTATCATTAATTATTATTTAAATGTTAAAGTTGTTTTTAACTAAATTGTAGTAATTTTCACTATTTATCAAAAAATGAAGTATATTAGAAAAATCCCAAAAAATCAGCTTAAGATAATTTTGACATTATGAATTCAAAAATAATGTTTATTTTTAAAAATATAATTCACAATAGTGTCAAAATCCAGTCTAAAATACGTTCTCTATTAAAAGCTGGTAAAATGCAGTTTTTCAAGTAACACAAGTTAATTTAGTGTCTTATATAGCATAAGTTTAACATTGTGTATAATGAACTAAAAAAATATATATATTTATTCAAAAAATATATTGTAATGTATTGGGTTGTCACATTATATCTACCTTAATTAAATTGCAACGACATAATTTGAACTTGTTCTCAGTATTCAGGGGATTTAAAATAAACTATTGTTGAAACACCCACATCTTAAAATAGGTTAATACAACATGTTATTAATTATAAAGAAAGGAATAAATAATGGTCACATAACATTGTTCCCTTATAGGATAAAAAAATATGAAAATTTAAACATGGATATGGAATAAAAATAGAATAATCAGGTTCCAATGTAGATTTCTAGAGAACATGTTCAGATGAACATTGTACCCCACAAGACCATAAACCATATGTGTGAGAAAAGGTCATTCATATCATCAAAAATGATGATAATAGGGAAATGTTTTTGTCTCAAAACCATTTTTTCTATAGATAAGTAATTATTTCACTCAATATAAACAAATGAAAATATATGTTTCCATAAATATAATCTTTTCCTTTGATATGCCATGAACTATTTATACTTCATCTCTTTTCACATGATAAAACATATAGTTATGTAATATATTACAATCTAAAATCTCATCCACTTTTCATATTAAACCATTTTATAAACAGTTTACTTTTCCGACATATGATGATCTACTCACTTCTGAATGAAAGTCACTGAACTTCCAAAGTTAACTTATCATAATCCTTTAATCAACATGAATCAACTTCTAATTTTTACATTCCAAACATGTGAATGAATTCATAATGTATCATTATGAAATATGGTAATAAATCAAATTTCCATAAAACCATAATGGAAACATGAATGTTTCTTTATTCTTTATGTTAGTCACATGTTGTTGTATATATTTCTTATATCCAAAAGTGTTTTAAACTCAATTAGTGATACAATTGAAGACTTTTATAAAATTAATTAGTCATATCCAAGGTAGTCAGTAGTTATAGAAATAAATCATTTCATCATTATTATCTTAACATCAAGAAAATATTAAGGGTTCTATTTTACTTAATCATATGTTTTCCAAAAAATGTATCTTTCTAATGAATAATTTGGTACCATTGAACATATGATATCAAAAACGTAAGGAAAACATATTGTAGTGCAATACTTATATATTCTATAATTCTTGTAACCTGTACATTGCTGATAAAATACACAAATGAAATAATTCATGAACAATAATATTAGTCATTCCTCAACATTTGTGGAAATATCATAAATTCATATCATTCTAATAGAATTGTGTGGGGTATATTCTGTTGACATTTGGGACATTGATTCGCATAGTGTCTCGTCTCCTTGCAGTGGAAGCATTGAAAATTTGAAACCTTTTTCTTACAATTCAAATCATGAACTTTGTTTCCTTTTTATTAATACATATAACAAACATGCATTACCTTCAACAATTTAACATGGTGATTATTTTCCTAGTTATCGCGTGTAGGAAAATTCTTCATTCCCTTCTTCCCTTTATCCATATTTTTCTCTTCCATCCTCTTATTCCCTTCAAAGCCATATGACTCAAATAACTCTTTACATAAATTGTTCAAATGTTATACTACTTTACCATATGATGAGAATATATGGGAGACTATTTCCCTTACAAATTTTCCCTTAAGACCATAAATGATATGATCCTTCTCACTATTTGTGTCATGTGTATTGGGAGAGTTCCTATTTCTTTAACTAGGCTCTATTTCTAAAAGTTTCTTGTATTTTACATTAGCTCATAAAATTATGATCGTCCTATAACTATAAACTTGGTATAGCTCATAACAAAAAATTATGAATCTTAAATCCTAGAACCATAATCTTCGGAAACATTGGAAAAACCATTACTTCTAAATCCTTTATATCAGTAGGTAACTCTACTACAAATAGTGCTTTTATGAGTGCTAGTAAATTCTTTTAACAGTGATAGAAAAGTGTTGTTAATATCCGAGAATATAAATGGGGGTCCCCTTTATCAATTCTATTTTTAGTTATGATAAAAGACTACATTATTAGTTCTTTAATTAGAACCGATAAACGGTTCCTTTATCAGAGCTCAAAATAGAACTGATAAAGGGCTACTTTATTAGTGCTCAAAGTAGTGCTGATAAAGGGGGCCTTTATCAGTGCTCCAAATAGCACTTATAAAAGACTTTCTTCCTATGTTGTGTTGTTTATATAAAAACACACCCACAATCAGTATCTGCACCTTCACAACACACACACCACCTACACAAAACAGCACCTGCAAAGTGTAGACAAGAACAATGCAATGCACACAAGAACAAAGCAGCACACACAAGGTTTTGGAAAACAATTCTATATAGATTTCAAACAATGTTTTATATAATTGCATTTAAAATTTTCCAATGAACTATTAAAACAATAATGTTTCATCCTTTGACATTTTTTATCCCCTCTAAAAATGTCCACCAATGGTATTAGTTGCCAAAAGAATCATCCCAACTCAAGAAAAAGGTTCCACCTATATAATAAAACAAATATTATGTTTGAAATACTATAATGAAATAAATTAAACACTAATATGAATGAATACATTAATAGATGTCAATTTTTTATAAAAAAGACACATATGTAGTTATCCTGGTCTCACCATGTGTTGTATTGAGGTGGGGTTGAATCCTACATGTAACCAATGAGTTGTTGATCATTTTTCAAAAATATAAAAACAGTAAAAATGAGTTTCCTTGGTTTTTTGTATGTCCCTTTATTTTTACGAAAATTAATATCAAATTTAAATGAAATATTTGGAATTATACCAGTCAGATCGTTCATCACATTTAAGTGTGGTTGATTCTTACACGTTACAAATGACTTATGGATCATTGTTCTAATGTATCAAAACAATCAGAATGGTGTTTCTCGATTTTTATTATGAAAGTTGTGTTTTTTTCTAACATTTCATTTCAAACTAGAAACACACATTTTGGGTCATACCAGTTACATCGTGCATCTATTTGAGGTGAGACTACTTCATACACTTCACAAAGGACTTAGGAAAATTGTTCCTAAATTATGAATATAGTCATGGGGAATTTTCTAGGTTTTCAATGAGTGAAACTTTTTGAGCTAAAATTTCCAAATTAAATTGATAACTAACACTTTTGGTCATACCAGTCATATTGTGGGTCATATTTAGGTGATGTTGATTTGTAAACATCAAAAATGACTCATGGATCATTTTCTTAAGTATAAAAAAATCCGAATGTGGTTTCTCAAATTTTAGTATGTAATTAGAATTTTTTTACAAAAATTAATGGCAATTTTAAATAAAAACACAGTTGGATTTATACTAGTTGTGTTATGCAATTGATTGCAGTGCGGATGATTCCTTCACGAAAAAATGACTCATGGATAATTGTATTAAATTATCAACAAAATCTGATTGTGTTTGCTCCGTTATTAGTATGTCAATTGTGTTGTGTTACATAAATTAATGCGAATTTAAAAAAAACATATTTGGAGTTATATTGGTCATGTTGTGCATAATATTGAGGATTGGATGACTCATACATGTTACAGATGACTTATAGATTGCCTTCCTATAGTATGAAAACAATACAAGTGCATTTTTTTATATTTTTAGTATGTCGGTTGTGTTTTTTACATAAAATCAATTCAAAATGGAAAAATTCATTTTGAGTCATACTAGTCACATCGTGCATCGCTTTGACATGAGACTACTTTATACACATCACTTTCCTAAATTATGAATTCAATTGGAAAGTGTTTTCTTGGTTTTTAGTGAGTGACACATTTTAAGATAAAATATAAATTTTAAACTCATAACAAACACTTTTAGTAATAATGCTCACATTGTGCATCATATTGATGTGTGGTTAATTACTACACATAACATATTACTTATGGATCATTTTCCAAAAAGTATCAAAACAATATGAATGTTTTTTCTTAGATTTCAGTATGTCAGTTTTTCTTTTTTCATAAATTAATTTCAATTTAAAATTGAAGGAAATATTTGGATTTATATCAGTCACATCATGAATTTTATTGATTATGGTTTGATTCCTACATGTCCCAAATGACTCACGTATCGTTTTCCTAAATTATCAAAACAATCCGAATGTTTTTTTTTCGGTTTTCAGTATGTCAGTTAAGTTTTTTTATTAAAATTAATGTCACTTTTAAATAAAAAATGACAATTTGAGTCATATCGGTCACACCATGTTTCATATTGAGGAGTGGTCAATTATTTCATGTCAAAAATTACATACATATCATTTTTCTAAAGTATCAAAACAATATGAATATGTTTGCTCAGTTTCTAGTATGTCACTTGTGTTTTTTACTTAAATAAATTTCAATTCTAAATAAAAAATATTTGGATTTATATTGGTATCTCCATGCATTAGATTGAGGTTTTGTTGAATCCTACACATCAAAAATGAATTATAGATAATTTTCCTAAATTATGAAAACAATCTGAATGTGTTTTCTCTATTTTTAGTTTGTTTGTTGTGTATTTTAATAAAATATCATGTCAAATAAAAAGCACACCTTTTGAGTCATAAATAACACATTGTGCATCTCATTGATGTGATACTACTTCATACACATCATAAAGGACTTAAGAATCAATTTCCAAAATTATGAAGATAATATGGAAGTGTTTTTCTTGGTTTTCAGTGAGTGACACATTTTGAGCTGAAATGTAAATTTTAAACTAATAACAAACACCTTTAGTCATACCAGTCAAAAAATGCATCATATTAAGGTTAAATTGATTCCTAAACATCAAAAATGACATATAGATCATTATCCTAAAGTATCAAAACAATCTGAATGTGTTTCCTCGATTTTCAATATGTCAGTTGTTCTTTTTACTGAAATTAATGCCAATTTTAAATAAAAAGATAGATTTGGATTTATATCGATCAAATTGGGAGTTTTATTGAGGTGGGGTTTATTCTGACGTGTCAGAATTTACATATAGATCTTTTTCCTAAATTATCAAAATAATATGAATGCATTTTCTTAGTTTTCAGTATGCTAGTTGTGCTTTTTTTACTCTAATTAATATCAATTTTAAATAAAAAATACACTTTGAGTCATACTGGTTTCACCATGTGTTATAATGAGGTATGGTTGATTATTTCACATCAAGATTTACATATATATCATTTTTGTAATGTATCAAAACAATCCGAATGTGGCTGCTCAATTTTTAGTATGTAATGTCTGTATTTTTACATAAATTAATGTCAATTTTAAACAAAAATGCAATCCGAATTATACCGGTTGAGCCGTGAATCATATTGAGGATAATTTGATTTATACACATCACAAATGACTAATAGATCATTTCCAAAAGGATGAAACCAATATGAATGCACTTGCTCCGTTTTTAGTATGTCAGTTGTGTTTTTTTACTAAAATATCATTTCAAACTAGAAACATGCTTTTTGAGTCATACCAGTAACATCATGAATCGAATTAATGTGATACTTCTTCATTTACTTCAAAATGGAAATAATAATCAATATCCTAAATTACAAAGATATTCAGAAAGTGTTTTCATGATTTTTAGTGAGTGGCATGTTTTAAGCAAAAAAGTAAATTTTAAACTGATAACAGACACTTTTAGTCATGACAGTCACACTGTACATAGGATTGATTTGTGGATGATTCCTACACATTTAAAATGACTTATGGATCAATTTCATAATGTATAAAAACAATATTAATGTGTTTTCCCAGTTTTCATTATGTTAGTTGATCTTTTTTACCTGAATTAATGTAAACTTTAAATTAAATAAACACATTTAGATTTATACCAGTCACATCATGCACTGTATTGAGGTGGGGTTGATTCCTAAATTTCACAAGTGACTCATTGATCATTTTCATAACCTATAAAAGTAATGTGAATATGTTCTCTCACTATTCAATATTCCGGTTCTTTTTGTTTTCTAGAATTAATATCAATTTTAAATAAAAAAAGTCACCTTGAGCCATACCAGTAGCTCCTTGAATCGGACTAAGGTTCTGTTTATTCCTACAAATCCAAGATGACTTAAATATCATTTTCCTAAAGTATTAGAACAAATTGAATGTTTTTTCTCTATCTTTAGTAGGTCAGTTTTGTTTTTTACGAATATATCATTTCAAATTGGAAACATACATTTTCAGTCATACCATTTTCATTGTGCATCAGTTTCACATGAGACTCTTTCATACATGTCAGAAAGAACATATGAATCATTTTCCCAAATTATTAAGTCAATTAGATTGAGTTTTCATAGTTTTCAATGAGTGAAACATAATGAGATAAAATCTCAATTTTAAAATGATAATGGACACTTTACGTCATATCAGTCACACCGTTGGTCGGATTGATGTATGGTTGATTCCTACATGTCACAAACGACTGAAATTCATTTTCCTAAGGTATCAAAACAATCTGAATGTTTTTTCTCAGTTTTTTTTATGTCACTTGATCCTTTTGGAAAATTTGTTGTTAATTTAATATAAAAATACACACTTAAAGTCATAATGGTCACACTATGCATTGGATTTAGGTTCAGTTGATTCATACACAACACAAATGACTTATGGATCATTGTCTTAATGTTTCAAAACAACCAAAATATGTTTGCTCAGGTTTATGTATGGAACATATTCTTTTTACTAAAATACTAAAATTTTAAATAAAGTTATCCACATCGAGTAATACCAGTCACATCTTCAAGATGTTTGTGTACATTATTTAATCAGGTATTCTTCCCATTCATTTCTAAAGAATCTATCTCATCTTGTGAATATGTGTATTTTTTACATTCATGGTATTACTTAAAAATATAAATACACAAAGGATTAATAAATATTTTAAATGAAATAGTAATTTTCTTCAAAATTACCCCTTCAGGGATGCTGGTTTGTTCATGGAATATGATCTCTTTGATAAATTTACAAACATAATAATCGTAGTCAATATTGTTTGTTTTTTTTTCAAATAATGTTGAAACATTGAGAAAAATATGTAAATTTTTTATATGTGTTGGGATAGTGAAACCTTATTATATATACCGTACTGTGTATCATGTCATAGCAATTGTGATGTTTCTTTTACTTTTCCCATGGCCTAATTTCATAATGTAGATGATATTTACACACCTCTTTATCAAAATAGAATACTCATTAAAACATAATAAAAATTACCTAACTGGATGTTTAGTTTTAAAATTTTGGATGTAGTGTATTACAAATTGAAAAACTCCATAATTTGGGGTTTTTTTGTTGGATATCCATGCATTGAATCCCAGAAATAAATCATTGGAGTATCCAAATTGATCGCAATGACCACCTAATGCTACCTAAAACATCAAGAATTAATATGTAATGGTCAAAATTAAAATATATTTAATATGATTAAATTGTACAGTTTTACCCCTATATCGTTGGTATTGAGAATAGTCTATCATCTGGATTTTTTCTATTAAATGATTTGTGTAGGCCTACACTTTTTCTCCCTCTTTATTAGATTATATATCTTTTAGTTATGTAGATGTTATGTGAGGACTAATGAGTCCAAATTTATGTTCATGGGGAAATCCATTCAATTGTTTTTCTTATATTCACCTGTGAAAAATATTTAACGTATTTAGTCATATTTATCATATTATATCAACTTTTGGAATATCAAATCATGAAAACATACTTCATGTAATCATCTAAAACTGAGCCACCTAGCCATTTATACCCCAGAATTTCACATAAATTTTCAACACTAATGAAATTTGTATCTTCCCCATTGTACATATTTTCATCAATAATAATTGTGTGAACCCCACTGTCTTCCAACTTCGTATTCCCAAGATCCTTCAATGATAATAAATGCATATAAGAATTGGAGGGTTTAAGTTGGTTTTTGTAGATCATTTTGATTGGTTTATTGAACCTTGAGATGGTTTTGAGAGTTTCCTTCTTTTCACACCCTTAACTATGTTTTTATATCATAACATTCATCTTTTCAGCCCTTTTCCATTAATGGATAATGGTTTGTCATGGAAAAAAATTGGAAATTAATACCTCCTTGTCAAAATGTTTTTTACTAGCTGTGATGGACATATGATAAATGTTCCAAGAGCTTGTTGGACCTTTTTAATATCTTCATCGTCAATTGGTATAGGTAGCTCGTTGATCGACTCATGTTCTATGTTAATCAACACATTGACATGACCTATTAGAAGTGGTCTGTTGTGTTGCACAACATTCTAGATATTGAATATCATAGCCCTCACTACTAGGAGGTGGGTGGGTGTTGATAGATATAAATCAAATTCATTTTCACCCTATATAATATAACTATATGAATGCTATCACTGTCTATCTGATTCATAATACAAAGAAACTATTTTTAGAAAATTGATTTCCTCAGCGATGACAGGTTTTTGAGGGGAATGTCTCACCTCAAAACTAGTGGGTTGTGGGGTTAGATCTTCACGTGCTAGTTTTTCTTTAGTTTTTTCATCTCTATGACCCACTATGATAATATTTGCTACATATAGCTTTGAATAAGAAATAGTGCTTAGTTAATGTATAAGAGATATTATTGGTAAAGATAAAATCTAAATCTATAGAAATTAGATCATTAATCAAAATGTGGCACTCATTTTATTTAAAACCCTTTAACATTAAAACTTTCATGGACCCTATGTTATTGATATTCAATTAATACACCACAGGAACCTTTATGTCTATCTATAAGTTACAAAAATGATATCTTTCTTTAATGTAAAGAGTGTAAGCAGCTGGAGGAAGAAACATTTGTTTTTCACCCTTTATTAGTGCCAACTCTTCTTGTATTTCCATGTCAACCATGTACAACATATCCTTAATTATATCCTTTGTTTTTATGTGTACATTTAGGAATGTGACAATGACACTATCACATACATTTTTTCAACATGAATAACATCAATAATGTGTTTGACATGTAGATTATTTCAGTATGGTAATTCAAAAAAAACTGATCTCTTTTTACAATTGGTTTTCATAAGGGTTTTTGAAAATGGGTTACCAAATGTAGTGCCCACATATTTTACATTCTCAAATAGTTGATCACCAATTAGTGTAGATGGTGTTGTACCTTATTTTAAAATTCCATCGAATGATGTCGTCTAATATTGATACTTTTATCATCAGGGTAGAAATTTGTGTTGTCCTAGAAACATAATTTTTTATGAATGTATCAACCAAATTTACTATGTACCATGTTCCTAGATTGGAAACCCATAACATCCTTTAATTCTATTTCCTGAAAAATTATCATAGACAAGAAAATCATTTATCTTCCCATAAAACATGGCTCTTAATGTTAAATATTAATTTCTATAAGTAAAATACAAAATAACACATGAATCCTATAATAATATAAAATCCTCAATGAATGGAGCCAAATAAACATAAATATCATTAATTGGTTGATTTGGTTCTAATATAAGAACAGGTAGCATGATGTGTTTTCATTTCATGCATAACCATGGTGGAATGTTATAATTTACCAACATAACCAGCCATGTACTGTGAGTGCTGCTTTGAAAACCAAAAGGATTCACTCCATCTGTTGATAAAACAATACGATGTTTTCTTGGATCATTTCCTAATTCATGATACTCCTGATAAATTCTCTTCTACTAGGAGATTCTGCCATGTGAAATAGTTTTCTATCATTATTTATTCTATCTTCATGCTACTTAAATTGCCCAATGGTCTCCTCACTTCGATATAGGTTCCTAAATATTATAATTATTGGAAAGTACCATACAAATTTCCTTGGAACATATTCTTTATTCCAATATGAATAAGCACCACACTAGTTGAAATATCTAAGGGATTTTTGGTCCTTACAAAATATTATACATTCATTTGGGAAGGTCAATATTCAATCAAATATCATACCCATCGAATGTAGAATTCATTTGGTGTCGTATGTTTGGCTTGGGAGATCATTATCATATAGGATCATGTCTTTCAAGACTGAATGTAATTCTATAAAACTATTGTCACTCCATATATTGACTACATTCAAAATACATAACTTCAGTACATCTAAAAATGTTGTATATTTAGTGCAACCACCATTCCAATGCGTCTTTGCACAACTGTTTAACTGCTCAAACAATTTTGGGAAATCACAAAGATAATAATCAATTGTCCATATAATTTCCTCAACATGATCTTCTTTATCATTAATATAGGTAATCACTTCCTCGATATGGTGTACTTTATTATCCACACTTGTAATCATATCAGATGATCCATAAAACACACTATTATCCCATCCACTAGCTACATTTACTTTTTTTCGTGTTTTTTTTCAACATTTATAACTTAGATATATTCCTTGATAGATCAAGTGGTCTTCCAACTCATTAGGAATAACTTTTCTCAAATAAAAACATCATAAACATGGATAATGTATTTTAGAATGTTCATATGTATGATCTTTTGCAAACATGATGAACTCATTCACTCCGACTTCATACTCTCTTTCCAAACAATTAGCATCCATACAGTCTTTATTCCTATCCATACTATTTGATTTAGTGATATTAATATTTTACCAAATAAATAGACAAAACATTGAAATAAATATTAACCAAGGAAATAAAAGTTATAGACATTATGAATCCTTTGAAAACTATTTATAAAATCACAATTGAAATCCCATTAAAAATACCAACCACTTACAAAAATTCCTCTTTAAAATAACACGCCCCTATTAAAATAAACCAATAGGTTTCAAACACTCATTCTCAAAAATACAATTCCTTTTTTATAAATAATTCAAGGAATATTCAAGACCCAATAATTTCTATCCTTTAAAATGAGTGAAAACCCTCTATATTTTACAATGTTTCATTTAAAACCTCACACACCTTGTTAAAATGAAAATAGCATTACATAAACATTCAAAACATTCACATAACTTTATGAAATCCAATTAGGTGAGTTGAGAAAAACATTGCATGATTCCTATGTCCATTCAAAGTTTTTAAATGATTTTAATGTTATTTAAAACAAAAAAAAGGTATGTTGAACACATTTATCAAAAACGTTTTTTAGTGTATTCCAATAACACCTCATGGAAAGAACCACTATTTCCAAATCATGGAAGGATTTGGGAAGTTTCCCTTTTTTTTCTCAATTTTATAGACCCATAAGCAACCACATGACCATTATGGACTAAAACAGTTCAAATCATGACTCTTGATACATCACAATATAAGACATACTCATTACCTAACTCATTTATGGTTAAGAATGGTGTTTTCATAAATATACCATTATGATATTAGAATGACCACTCATGAAAATACAAATACTCATATTGATCTACAAAACATAGGTCAATTATCATATAAGTTCATCCCTATTTTAGTGGTATTATCATAAATTGAAATTTGATGTTAGTAGTTCAGTCCTATCTTATATAATTAAAATATCATCTTAGAATCCTCCACCATGACACATAGGGTATTATCTAATACCATACCTTATTCGTACCATCAATGTATAGAGTATAACTATCCTATGGAAAATAATGCGTTGTTACAAAGGGTAGTGACCAATCACCTTATTCCTAAAAAAATCATAACTCGTTCTTACAAAAACATCCTGAATGGAAAGTTAAAAGGGAATAAAAACCCAAATAAATACAACATCAAAAATATTGACCCACGATAACTTACCACATCCCACCGTACTACCATGGACCAATATGAGTATCAAGAACAAAACAAAATAGGGCACTAAAAAGGAGATATAAGAGCATCATACACTCTCATCCACCAGTTTATATGTAGTGTGTGACCTAAATATTATTTGTATGATCTCATAAATAATTATCTTGGAATCCCTTTATAATATAGTTCATAATGTGCTAGTTTGAAGATAATGTATAAAATATATTTTTACATGAATTATAAAATAATTGTAAAAACAATAAACATACATATTTTCAATCAACTACCCTTTTATAATAAAAAATCAAGTATGACTAGAAATTTGAAATAAAATTTTCAAAAAATGAATATAGGTCCTTTAAAACCATATAAGAAATGTCAAATCACATTTTATCCCTCTTTTAGAAAATTTTCTAAAAAATCTATTTTTCATTAATAACCACAATGAAAAGAAATTTTCTTAATACTCATTTAACAAATAACCAATTTTTTCCTTTATAAATAAAACTTTTCAACCATCTAAATCAACTTATTTGAAAGTAAAAAAATACACACTTGAAATTAAAAAATGGTCATACATAGGAACTAAGGAAACAAGGAAAAATAATCTAAAAAATAACCAAAAGATGGTGCTATATAATAAAAAAACTAGGGGAATACAATCCATACACGAAAATAATTCCTCTAAAGTTCCCTAAAGAATGATGCAACCATTATGTGAAACTTTCTAAGACTCATGTATTTGGATCCTGGACTAGATATGAGGAACCTTGGTTGATATGATATTACTTTTCATATCTATGTAGTCCTATATAAATCACTAGGATATATCATGATTAGGGGATCAAAAGAAACCATGGCCCCTTCTAGTACATTCTAGGGACACCAGAACATCTCAAAAACTCAATAAATATAACTATGTCCTTACACAAGGGAGAACACTCCCCAATATGGATTTCACTAATCTGGATCCCTATCAGTCTCTTGGGACACCCATGACATTTAAATAGTGTAACTAATCAACCAAGGAAATAATAGATCATCAAATAAATATAATTTAAATAATTTGAAATTTAACATCACCCAACCTCCTACACCATCACAAGAAACAACATCATTCACATCCTTTTATAATCTTCACAATAAGAAAAAAATCTAACAAATATCATATTAGGTTATGAGCCACAATAGGAACAATAAATGCATGGAGATCATTTGTGGGTCTCCCAAGTTTATAAAAGAACTTCCTTTAAATTACCAACTAGGAATTTACAAATGTTGTTGAGAAACGAATACATTTCCACCCCATTTGAGAACAATATTTCAAATTTAATCCAAAAACCATTTTTCAAAATGCACTAGAAAGACCATTTGGAAACCTGACCATTTTCTATAAAGAAGTTTTTAAAATAATAAAACCTTTTATTTTTTAATGGAATATGTGCTATGAATCCTTTTATTAAAATTCAATATACTTTTGAAAACATCTGAACCCACCCTTAGAATTAAGTGTCTCAAAACCATTTAAATAGTTTAAATGTCAATTCTATTCGTTTTTCAAAACATGAAGTTATAATATTTCATATTCACTATATTTAATGAGTAAACATTCAAAATATATAAATTCCTTTAAAAAATTCCACTCGGTTCATTTATAAAACACTTGGCATGTGACATTATTATAAGACAAGTCTTTAAACTATTTTCATGCCAATTGAAACTCAAAAATGTCATAACATATGTATATAATTTAACATTAAATCATTTAATAACCTCTAATAAATTTGTAACATGTATTAAAAGGGAGTTACGATGAAAAACCTACCTAACTCAAGCAAAATTGAAGCTAAAACTTGTCGACAATAGTGGAAAACACATAAATATATCCAGTGACATACTACTCAACCCCTAATGAAAAAAACCTCGTCATTATAAAGAAAATACACTATGTTCTAGTGGCATCACACTTCAAATCCATAACTAAGTAACACAAAACGAAAGGAAAAAATATGAAGAGGAACACCAACCAACATGGAATTAATTTTGTGCGTAAACAAGGACCACAAATGGCTTCAATTTTCAGTACGGTGTTTATCTCATAAAATTCAAAACATACCATCAATATAAAACTATAATTACATGAAAAAAAGAAGAAATGGATGATAAAGAGGAGAAAACTCACCATGGAGGTGTGGTTCAGTGCGCGAAGGAGGTGCATTCACAGCGGAGGAGAGGCACCTCATGGAGGACTCCTTTGCCAGAGGTGAGGCACACGATGGAGAATAGGTGCTGGCATAGGAGAGGTGTGCAGTGGAGGAGAGGTGCATGACGGAGGTGTGGCGCATGATCGAGCTATGGCACATGGTGGAGGAGAGGCACACGATGGTCTGGTTCGCGCACAACAGAATTGTGGCACGTAGCGGAGGAGAGGTGGATAGTGGTCCGGTTCGTGGCAGAGGAGAGGCGTATGGTGGAAGTGTGGTTCACGTTAGAGGAGATGTAGCTAGAGAGGAGGATGTGGAGGAGGAGGCAGCGCATCGGTGGCGAGAAGCTTCTGCGAGAGCTTGAGGGGTACGAGGAAGGACGAGAATTTTAGGCTTTTTTTAAAACCAGACGAACCATTTTTCAGCACTAGCTAAAAAGTGTTGATAAATGTATGTTTTATCAGCCCTAAAATAGAAATATCTGATAAAACATGCCTTTATCAGAACATTTTTAGCCCTAATAAAAGCATATCATTTTCAATGCTAAAATAGCGCTATTAAAAATGTTGTTATTAGCGCTAAATATATAGTAATGATAAAGACTCCTCTTATAGGCGATTTTTTAGTGATGATAAACAAACGCCTTTATCAGTGCTAAAAAAGTGCTGACAAAGATATAATGTTACTAAGTTATTTTAATTATTATATATATTAATAATATTATATATATATGATAAATATATTTTTTTATTTATAATTCTATCCATATATATATATATATTTATATTATTTTACTTTAAACAAGAATAAATCTATAAGAAATATACTTATCATATTTATAATCGTACAAATATATATAATAAATATATTAATTATATATATATTTATAAGGTTATTGATATATATAATATATTTCTTCTAATTTTATAATTATTTATATGAATATATTTTTATATTTAATTATAATTATAAATGAATATGTATATATTTATTCAAAGAATTATAAAATTATAACAAATTTATATTTTTAATATTTACTATTTTATTAATATATTTATTATAATTTTGTAATTATTTAAATAAAAATATATTTATTTGTTATTTAATATTAAAATAAATAAATATTTATTTATTTATATTTGTAAGTATAAATATATATATAATTATGACAAATATATTTACAATATTATTAATATATAATTAATATGTTTATTATAATTTTTTTAATTATATAAATATATCAATATTTATTTAGAATTATATTTATAAATATCCATATGTATTTATAAATATATTTATTTAAATATATATTTATAATATTATAATTAGTATAATTAAAATATTTATTATAATATTATAATTACTAATATATATAATTATTTATTTATAATTATAATTAAAAATTTAAAGAAATATTTTTATAAATATTTTTATATAACTATAAATATATATATATACGTATAATATATGTATTTGTTCTAATTTTATAATTATTTAAATATGTATAATTATAGTTATAATTATAATTACAAATAAAAATATTTAAAAAGTAATTATATATAAATAAAATATGATAATTATAAATATAATAAATGAATTTACTATTTAAATATATTCAATGTAATTATATAAATATTTTTTAGAACATAATAGTGTACATGGGTAACATGTATTAATCATATATACCTAGTAATATAATATACATAATAAAAAATGAGCTATCAATGGACATCATGAATAATAAGCTGGGTTTAATGTGTAAATGAACATTCAGGAAGACACATAACATATATGCACACATGATCGATCAATATATTTATCAACCAAACTCATTGGAAACGTATATTTATTTAATAATTATAATCTAAAGACATATATTTGATATATATATATATATATTATAAATAAAATAAATATAACAAATATAATGTATCTAATGAATCTAATAAATCTAATTTATCAAATGAATTAAATGAATCTAATAAATCTAATAAATCTAATAAATCATCTTAATATATTAATTATATATAACATAAAGAAATTAAATATATAACAAATATAACAAATAAAATGAATAAAATGAATATAATCGATCTAATAAATCAAATTAATCTAATAAATCTAATAAATATATTCATTACATAATGAAATATTTTATAACCTAATTATTATATATATATATATATATATTAAATTATCATCTTAGAAAAACTTTTTTAAGAACATTATATATAAATTTTTATTATTTAAAAAAAAAATATTAACTATAAACATGCAGTTTTTATTTAATGTATAAAAATAAACATTATTTTATAATATAAATACAATAATTTTATATAAATTAATAATATTATTTATTAAAAACATTTATCAGCAATAAAGAATGAACTGATATATGGTAGATTTATCCGTGCTTTTTGCTAGCGTTGATAAATCCCCCACCACCCATCAACCCTTTCTGCTTAGCATTGATAAATTCTAGTGTCGCCCTTGCCCCGTTCTGTGGTAGTGTAAATAAAATGTGAACAATTCTAAGTGTATCCACTAAGAGTGTCAAACTAGGTATGGTGTAAGGCTCACTATCATTTAATAGGTTACCCCAAGTTATGCCTGGAACACCTTGTTAGAGTTGTTACTCTTAGGTACATCTTTACTATAACCACATCCACCTGTAGTATCCATAGAGGGATGTATTGCTAGTAATAACCACATAATATCTACCTTACCAAAAAATTTAGGATGTTATTCTATACTCATCCTCATAATCTATCTTAGGGGTTTTGTCCTTAATCTATTTATTCTAAATCTAGTTTCCAAGGTTGTTGCTAAAAATCCTATGATACGTATATTAACACCCTAACCCAAGAAGCTGAGAGTCGGTGCATTATTACATTATATTGGCATGATTAGAAGGAATCAAATCCCGAAGGACCTTTCAGTTTAGCAGTCTTGGAAATAAATATTACATACATGAAACCCATAATACATTGGTAATTATGAAATAAAAACATGATACACAATAAAATGAAATAAACGGTGTCCTTTAATGAATATTCAATTATTTATTCTTCATAACATGGGGAAAGAAACATAATAAAGGTGAGCTCAAATGATTATTAAGGGAAAATACAACAGAAGAAATAGTGAATAAATCTTCATGGAAAGGTAAATAACTGAATAAACATTCCATTCATCCATATTATAAGGAAAAAATAATTTAGAAAGTATGAAACTAAAACACATCCCATAAATCAATAAACTGATAATAAAATAAATCCATTGATATATCGATGCAATATCTCATGGATAAATATTAATTGAAAATAATATGAAGGAAATGATTAATTATTTGACGTCATGGTTCCTAGGTACATAGAACAAGAACCATCAAGACATTTCACAAGAGGGTTTAGTTATTGGGTAAAACCCCATCTATTTTGGACAACTATTTCATCTCATGGGACTACTGATCCATTGAGGGGCTTTCATTTACCGGTCCCCAACCTGTAGGGTTTTCCTTAAACGTTCCCCAAACTATGTCTACCAGTCCATATAATTCCTCATATTGAATAATAAAATAAATATTATGCCCTATCAAATATCTAAATCAAATATAAAATATGTATTGATCAATAATACGTCAATGGAGGATAAGTAATGACAAGGGTTGTTGACATTAAAATATTCCTCGTGATAAATAATATTTAAACATTCCAATGTGCCACATACAACATTAATGCATTTAAATCCTAATTCCCAGTGAATTAAATGAAATTAAGAATTTCATGATAATAATTATATTAATTATATAACATGAAAAATGGAAGCATATACACCAAATAAAATTGAATTTATTCATAACAAGAATAAGTCTCAATTAAATGTAAATTGAGACAAAATCCCTTACCATAACCTTCATTTTGTTGTGTGGTTTTAAGAATCATATATAGTGGATTAAAAAAAATTCATACTAATACCAAAACCATACTCATGTTTATAATATCATATATTAACTGTTACAATATTTGATTTCCCGTTTGTTTACAATCTTCTATTATTTTGACTATTTTGTGTGTCAATTTCCTAGTCTGTTGAATATGTTTTAACTTATTATTTATTGTTCTTAAAAAATATATCACGTATTCAACATATCAAAAATTTAATAAATGAATAAATTATATTATATATTAATTATATTTGTATTTATAATAGTCCCTAATCTTTGGATATTATAAATTAAGTGCACCATTCATGGAGACCGTAGGTCATACGTACACATGAAAGCTACTTCCATTTCTTTTTTTTAATTAAAATAATTAAAATTAAATATTAAATATTTATATTATAATTTCAGTATAATATATATGTTATATATTTTACATAGGTATATTAAAACCATCTTTTATACTTTTCATTTATGGCATGAACGAGTCATATCTCTTTGAGGGGGCAGTAGTCCACACATCCTCAAATGAAATTATCATATTTACTCCCCCAGGAAAGCATAAATGTATGTTATAAATAAAAATTATAAAATAATAATACATTTTAAACAATATATATCATATAGAAATTGTTTTTCTATCTTAATGGCCACCATTAGAGCTGGTAGGTGAAAATTGAACAATCATCATTTCATGAGGTAGTAGTCTGTTGTACAAAAAAAATATGTTCTTCATCTATTAGAGGGAGGTTTTTGTAAGTTTAGTTCAAAATAATTATCATAAAAAATCATTTTATATGTAGTATACTTTTTTTTCACATGAATGGAATAAAGAGAGTAGAGTGGTGAAGAAGGAAGATAAAAGAAAGGAGCTTGAGAGAAGATGTTACCTCAAACTCAGGTAACTTCTTTTGGTTCGTAATATAATATTCCTTGGATTGTTTTCATCCCAATAAGAGGATTCTAGATATAGGGGATGGATTTTGGGATACTATTTGGATATATTGTGTGTGATCCAATATGACCTGAGAGGTGTGAGGAAGGGGTAGTGTGCTTTCCTTTTATAGTGGAGGGGGAGTTGTAATTTTGCAACGAGCAAAAGGTATTCATTAATGGGTGGTACACCTTAACTAAAATGCCTCCAAAATGGACACAAAATCGATTAATGAAGAAAAAATGTCGATTAAAACCCCCATCACACAAAAATATCTGCATTTTAATAATTTGGTTTTTTAAGTTCTATGATTCTACAATTTTATAATTTTGGTTTTATTAAAGAATATAGTTTTCTAATATAATTATTTTAACCATTAAGACTAATAAAATGTCATATTTATTATAAAATATATATGCAATTAATTATTAATATTGTATCAAATTTATGTATTAATATTCTGATGTTTTTTGTAAATTAAATTTAAAACAAGCGTATGTGACATGCTAAAACAGAAATTCAACCTGGACTATGTTACCAACGTTATTACAATATATGGGTCAATCTGTTAATTATAAAATATTAATTATCCATTTAATAGACCATATTTAATTTTTATTAACACATACAAATCAATTGGTCAAATATATGTTTTATATTAATTTTAAATCATATAATATAATTCATTTGTGGTAAAATAACAATAATGTGATTTTTGACATTATTTATATAATGTAAATTTTAAAATGTAAATCATATGTTAGAAATAAAATGTTTATATATGTGAAACAATAGATATTCATCTAAATAATTAAATAAAAATAGTAATTCAATCAATTATGTTCACAATTAAAATTTATAGTATCATTTGTTTTAGTTAATTATTAACTAAATAATCACAACATTGGCATTTCTTAAATATTTTAAGTAACTAAAACATCTCTCAAAATTATTGATTAATTATTATGATAAAAATATCCTATCTATATTACAAAATTATATTTATAACCCGAAATATGATATTTTTTACATGTCTCAAAATTTAATAAATATTAAAGGTAAGGAAGGTTCCCTTTTTGTATTTTTCCTCACTTAACCTTTTATATAGGTCACTTCCATTAAATAATATCCCAATAACCCGTATGTTTTAAACTGATTGAGGACATGGTAAAATTATTGGTAGCCAATTTCTTTGGGAAATGTTTCCATGTAATCTTGTTCTTTAATATTAAGGTTTACTCCCCTATTAAGATTAATCATACCTTAATCACCATAATTAATTTTAATCACATTCACTAATAATTTTTGTCAAAACAATAAGATTATATTATTAGTCCACAAATATAATACTAATTACATCCGTGTATTTCATATTTTCAAAATTCAAATAAAAAAAGTGGGAAAATGGAGATTAATTCTAACCCCGTAGACGCGGTGAAATAACTGGTTTTTAAAGTATAAAAAACTGTTATTTTTGTTTTATATTTTTAAATTTAATTTCAAAGTAAAATTTAATCTAATAAACTTAATTGTATAAATATATGTATAATAGATCTAATGTAACTCTAAAACAAATATAAAATATAATTTATCATTAATAATTATTAAAATGAAATATATGTTTTTAACTAAATTGGAGTAACATTCACTATACATCACAAATGAAGTTTCTTAGAAAAATACCAAAAAGTACCCTAAGATAATTTCAACATTCATAATTCAAAAACTAGGTTTTCATTTAAAAATAAAATTCATAAAAGTGTAAAATTTTAGTTCTAAAATAGGATTTCCATAAAGGGGATAAAACTCAGACTTGCGTATAATGCAAGTTAATTCAGTGTCTTATGTAGTGTAAGTTTAACATTGTGTATACAGCATGAAAACAAAAAAAAATTATTCTAAAATTAAAATATTTTACAGTCTTTGGGTTTCACAATGTCACTATAAAATATTAGAATATCATAAAATATGATTGTAAAATCTACAAATAATTGGACATGTATAATTTGGATCAATATTATAGCTTAATTATGGATCATGACACTAATTTGGAACTTTTAATGATGATATTTATATAGTCTCTTAAAAAAAATATACTAATGTAAAAAATATATATACATTCATGTTTTCACCATGTTAGGATGTAAATATATGAGGAATTTTATTACAACCAAAAACATGAATAAAAATCGTCGATGGATTAAAACCTCAAAAGTATGAGATGAATCTAATAGAAAACAAATCATGGGATTAATATATGGTAATCTAATGGATAGTTTCCTGTATTGAAACTATCTAAATATAAAACATAATGTTATTTATATAAAAAGTGATTAAACATAAAATATAGAAGGCATCCCTTATTTTATTTCATTTTTCACTACTTTCAAAATTGTACTTATGTAATGATAAGCCTTTTGTGGATAAACCATGGGGAATTACCTCCCCCCCACTCATTAATTCAAAATTTATATGATTTCGTTTTTTTCATTTTATCATTATGGTGAGATTATCAAATATATTTTGAAAGTTATTGTGTATCTCTATAATTATGTCTATCTCATTGTTTTCATATATTGATTTTGGTGATTATGAATATCACCCATTGTGTTTATAATTCGTACTATATAAGAGTATTTTATAGTTATAGAAGGGGTATTAAAAGGTTCTTTTCACCTTTTGGAAGGAATTTATAGTTCTATACATTTGTTAAATAATGTTTCAACCTTGATTAATTTCATCAAGGATGGTTGAGTAGTAGTGTTAAAATGATATTTAATGTGTTTATCAAGGGACGGGGCATACATTATGGATTGAGATAGAGTGTTTTAGTAGAAAATTAAAATAAAATACATCCCATGTTAGATTATCTCACATATAAAATTATTAAAACCAATACACATTAAAGCTACATTTTGTTAATTATCATAACTCAGAGATAATATTACTCAACCCATATACACTATATTTTTCATTGAGTATTTATGTTCTATTATTATCCAACCAATGAACTAACAATAAAGAAGAAAAAATAATTAGTCTAGTAAAAATAATAAAAACCCTAGTAAATAATTTTGTATATTATTTATTCTTTACTAACTTAGTTATTATTATTCAGTCCATATGTTATAATAAACATAATACTAACGATTTTCCATCGATGAATTGTTTTGGATTATATGAAACACATTTAATTATTAAATATAGATAGTCTAACATCATTCCATTATAATATTATAATAGATAAAAAATATATATCATACGTAAAGCCCATCAACAAACCATATATTTGAATGAAATAATAAATAATAACTTATTACATTCATATGTATTAGTTTTTTTGAAATAATTGTAATCTTTGTATGAGGTAATGTAAACTCATTGATTTAGTGAATTATAATTAAAGGGGAAGTCCACATTAATTTTTATTTTTTGAGAAAAAAATGATATTTTAAATATCTGTAAAATGGGATTGAATTTTACTATGTATTATTATAATATTCAAGAATTTTAAAAACAGAACTTTTTTATAGACTATGAATTTTTCTAATAATATAACATTCATAATAGAAATAAATGAATCATAATTACCAAACTGATAACTAAATTTTTGTGCACCTCTAATTCAAGGTAACCTCACATAATATTATTGTTTCCCCGAAACATGTGTTCTGGTTAGAAATCACTACTTCCAGACAGTTTCCGTCAGATTTATTTATAGAACCAGAAACAACAAATTGTTCTGTATCTAAAGGGACCTACATTCCAAAGGCGTGCGTTAATTCGGTTTATTGACCTATGATACTTAGAAACTCTCATTGGTCGATATCATGGGAGGTCAGGCTCATCGAACCATTTTGGGGGGAATTATTTCCTGCTCCGAGACTCTCTAATAAATTTAAGATATGTTCATGAAACCTTAATAGTTTTTCACACATAATATAGGTTTCCATTGAAATTGGAAATCAATTATTTATAATTTTTGGAACTCATAATCATCTATAAGTATTCTAGGTTCTTCATCAATAGAGATATATGTATGTATTTGAGGTTCCCCATCGATAGTATCTTCTTATACAATTATTATTGATTATTTAGCTGTTGTTATGATAATGTTGGTTTTTAAGCCACTCATTTCAGATCTCTAGAATATAATGTCATCCAGGTAGAAGAATGCCACACTAGAATTTATCGTCATATAGGGAAACTAAACTTTACTTTGGATTTTCACATCATCCAAGGAGATTAAATTTGTTTTGATATTGGGATCGTACCCATAGATGAGCTACCTGTGTATCCTAATGGATGGAATCAATACCCTCATAGTTAGGTGACACTTAATGGGAAATATCATCCCTTTTAAGTTCACATGATAAATAACTCATCAAACTATTTAACATCATGTGGTAAAGATATATAGGTGGAAGGTGCCAAGTCAAATGTTATAGTGGGACATAAGTCTAATCCACACAAGGAACCTATAATGGATATGAGTTTCCATGTTAGATTAGACCCCACTGAGAATGTGATCCAGAGAGAATATGGATGATTTGGAGTGTTGTGTTTGATCCTCAGGGAGGCTTTCTATATATTACACTTGGATGGGAGTCAAAGCCCACGTCGTTCAGTATGTGTCACCGGGGAGTATGTCTGTTTTAAATAAATAGGTTCTGCCTTACCCCTAAAGAGTATTCCCTTGTAACAATGTCCACAATAGATTTCATAACTCATGGAGATTTAATGGGTAATTTAATTCAGGTCCTTTTACCTATGGGGGATTCCTAAACTGAGGTAATTATGGTCTGACTTTTGAGAAGGATGTCTGTTCATCCTAAGCCATAGGTGAAGGATTCATACGTATCCCAATTATGGTGGAAATCAGAGTTCTAATAGTTTATTCCTTATGGTGGATTGTATAGTTTTTATGATAATCAAAAATCTCTAATCCCACATGAGTAATGATCATTGTGAGAAACATGATGATGTGAAATATTCAACAAACCACACTCTTTTCCTTCGCTGCTTGTGGAAGAGGCCATGACTACAACGAATGATGTCAGGGTGATGGTGGACGAGTGAACGAAGCAATGAACATTTCAATGTGAAATAAATGTGAAGGATATTCAGTCCTACCCAAAAATACAGGGGATTATTCCATGAGGGATTCCCTTATAGCTTTTGATGGGGCATACTCCTAAGGAGGATTCCCATTGTAGCTTAGGTTCTAGCACATGAGGTTATTAGCTCATGTTCTTAGGGTGGGTCCTTAGGCTAGGTCGCTAGGCTGTGTCCAATGGCTAGGTCCTCTGCGTAGGTCCTTTGTGTAGGTCCTATATGTAGTTAAATAGCGTAGGTCCTTTGAACATGTCATTAGTGTTGGTCCGCAGTGCAAGTACACAACATAGGTTCGTAGTGCAGGTCCTTAGCACATGCCCTTAGATCAAGTCATTGGTTTATGTGCCATATTGTAGTCCATTATGGGACTATAATCCAACTTTTCCCCTTTAATTCTCCCATCTATTGTGTTTTAGAGAGTTACTTGAGATTTTTTTAGGACCTAGGTGAAGGGAGGCTACGCAATGAGAGCTCTTGGGTTTCTATGGAATTTTCAACCTATCACATGGGTAGCCCAAGGGTTCTATTTATAGGAGAGGAAGGGACCTATTATAAGAATGGTTATCCATGTAGGTTATCCATGTAGGTCCTCTATACAGGTCTTCATCATAGGTCCTCCACATAGGTCCTCTACACAGGTCCTCCTTGTAGGTCCTTTGTGCATGTCCTCTAAAGCCATTTATAAAAAATTTCCATCTTCTAAGTGCCATAAATTTTGATTTGTAAGTCCATTTGGGTTCCAAAACCAATAATATATAATATATTAAAGAGATCTAGACTTCTTGATATGGTGAATCTACCATGTCTTATTATAATAAACCCGGTAATAGAGTTTTGGTGCATTGGAACCTTTTTATCATCGATCTTTGAAATGAAATGCCCACTCCTTAGGAGGGGGTCTTTCTACTTATCCCTCATTATGGACAAGTTTTGTAGAAAATGGAGATCCAACCATGAATTCTACAAAATGAATTCATGAAATACATTCTGTGGTTTCAAAATTATCCCATTCTTAGAAGTATATCCATTTATAAGTAAACGAATTTGGTTCTAAGGTAACATTAGGGCACATTGATGTATTCTATCATCATTTGTTTGAATTTGGATCTATTTAATGTTTGGAAGGGTAATCCAATTTTTTTTAAGCCATGGGGAACAATGAGCATAGTTTTACTATTGATTGGGTCATATGGGAAACCCTATGAAGATTTTGATTTTTTAATTTTTATTACATGATATTGCATAAACCATACAGAGTGTAGGTTTAGAAAACAGAGACTCTAGATTTTCACAAAATGCAATTTGATGGTTTTCAGACTAGTTAGTAATATGTATCCATTTGTAGGAAGTTTAACATCATAAAAATTTGACTAATAATGTTAGTGTTTTAGGTTGAATATCGCTGAATATGAATTTTGAGATTGAACCCCAAACAAGGATTGATGGCAGGCGAAGGTCCCCACATTCTTTAGAGACATTCAAGGTGAATCTCGAGTCATGATTTTTATCATCACAAAATATAAAAATTGAAGTATGATAATAGATGAGGTCTCTTCCAAGAACGATGTTACCACTATTTGACAGACCTTTTATGGGTGTTGTATTATGCTGTGCCGACTGGGAAATAGATGCATAACCAACCTCTGGAATCCTTTGGCAGATATGCTCATTATGTGGGGGACTAATGCAGGGCCAACTAGGGAAAATACTATATAGTTTGTTAAATGATTTCCTAGTTATTTTGACATTATATTATTGATTGAAAAGGGGTTTTATGATTTGGATGTCTCAACACCACAATGGGTTTTCTTTCAAGGAATGGTGCCTAAGAATAAAAGGGGTCATTTGTGCCATTATAAGCCATGAATTGAGATGTCACTCCTGCATGGATTCGATATGTGATGGAAGGTACATTTTTCCTAAAGAGGATTTCCGATATTATGTTGTTCAGTTCAAATTCATGTAGTAAGGACATTATACAATGTAATTTCAAGTCAGGTAAAAAAGACATTATTTGTGTTTTTGATAACATGTTATGCAGTTTAATGTCATGCAGTACGGATATTATACTGTGCAATTTAAAGTCTTACAGCATGGAAGTTATGTCGTGTAATTTAAATTCATGCAGAAAGGACATTATATTGTGTAGTCTAATGTCATGCTGCAAGGACATTATGTTTTGTTGTTTAACATCATTTTTCACAGACATTGGGGGGCTGTGTAGTTTCAATTCGTGCATCAAGTACATTAAGGGATTTTATTTAAGGTCTTTAGCTTTGACCAAAGATTTGATGGTTCTGTCAATATTTGTAATTCTTATAGAAATGAGCTACCACATTCAGGTAAGGAAAGTAATAATTGTACAATTTTATTTTGGGATTTCAAAATCGGAACAATGATATGGGAAAGTGGCTCATAGAATTTTGATGGTGTCTCTTCCAAGAACGAGGATACCGCTACTTGAAAAACCTGTTATGGGGGCTGTATTATGAATCACCAACTAGGGAATGTGTTATACAGCCAAATAGTGGAATACTTATGCTGATAGAACTATTTTGAAGGATGATTTTATGTAAGGCCTGTAAAACCCCAAGATTTCATAGTACGATATCTCCTTAAAGTAATTCAACAACTTGCGAAACACACAAAACCATTTTCGAGTGCACCAAGACTTACCAAACTAACTGTTCAAAAAGCGGTTATGAATAGTATTAACTACATTTTGAATATTATATAATCCATTTAATTTTATAATTCATATTATGTGTTTCTTAGACATAATATAATAGCAAATTCATTTTTTATGATAAAAGAAGTATTTTTCAAAAAATGAAATTTTAACGCAGTTTAAAGGCAACCCCTAATTTTTTTAAACCCAATATTTGACACTTTTATATATTCAATTTGATAAAATAAACTTCTTATTTAGAAGTGGTACATCAAAATTTAGTTTGAATAATTTATTCTTGTTTGTATAATAACTTTAATATTTCGATGAATGGTGAAAAAATAAATTTTAATTGAAAATAACATTTTTAATAAAAATAATTTATATAGTTAAAATATACATTTGATTGGTTTTTAATTATAATTAGATTATATTTTTATCATTTAATCCATTTTTGGTCATTGTAAGTAATTTTACATTTAAATTGGACAGAAACACATATCAATCTTTTGATAGTTTTTACTTTTTAAAAACCTGCTTTTTGGTTTTGACAACAGGAATTAATACTAAATTAATTAATACAACTTATGTGTGTTGAATTTGGAAAAATAGACATCATTTTTTAAATCAGAATATCAAAATTATCTTAGGATGAATTTTTGGTATTTTTCTAAAAACATTCAATTTTTGATGAATAGTGAAAAACACTACGTTATTGTTTAAAACCGACTTTTTATTTAAATAATTATTTTAAATTAAAAAAATTTTAAAATTAAAAATAGATACATAATACCTATATTAGTCCAATGTAATTCATTGGAGTCATTTTTTAATAAGATTAGATATATAAAATTTTATTGATCTTTTTACTATATGTTATCCACCTTCTGGGCACATTTACAAATTTGTATAAAACTTAACTTTACCGCTTCTATGAATTGAATTTCAAAAATCTGAGAGACATGGTTGAAATCAGTATGTAATATGTGGTTAAATATGATGGAAATAATTCTTTGTGAATAGTAACTTTTGAATTATATTTATCATGGTTAAAGGTAAATAGGGTAATTAATGGTAAAAATAATATTATAATAACTTATAATTACCCCAATACATGTCCTAATTCTATTGTATAAGTGTATTTAAACCAAAATCAACATTAAGATAAAATTAAGATACTTTTTATCAATTTGTATTATAATAATACAGTTATTATATTTTACTTAAAGAAGTGTTAAATGTGTTAAATTCATTTTTTATTAACTAACCCATTTTTAATATAGAGTTATACATCAGATAAATTCGACTATAAATATTCATTACAAATATAAAAATATTTCCTACATCATGGTATTTTATTTATAATTTTTATACATTGAATAATTAAATTTATATATGATACAATGATGATGCAGTAATTACATTGTTATTGAATGATTAAAATAATTGATATTATAAATATTAATATAAATGTAAATTAAAACTGTTGATGTCATCCAAATATTTTATAGGTTAATGTGACATGTTATGGTTGATTCAATGTCTTTTTTTCTAAGTAATCAAGATTTTATGACTATCAAAAAAACCAAATACTAAATAGTGTCAAAATTGACATAAATGAGTTTTTAAAACTAATACTATGTAATTAAATGATATAATATCTATAAAAATATATTTTTCATCCAAATGACATAGATAGGGTTATATATGTAATTAATTAACCACTTTAGGTTCTCTTTTCATTTTATAGTAATATTATTAACCATGTAATATAAAAATACAAGAAGTTATATAAAAAGTTAAACTATTTAACAAAGTGTTAAATCTAAAAGATGAGGTTAATATAGTGACCTAAACTTCTCTAAAACCTATTGGTTGAAATTATTCTGACCCATACCCCCCATATACTTAATATAAAACCATTTTTAGATTTTAGAAACCGAAAATAATTTTATAATAAAATAATATTTCAAAATTTTCCGAAAGTGCCCCTCACCTCTCTTGTAAAATGGTACTTCCCCTTCTCTTAAATCCACACCTCCAAATCCTTTTGTCTCAGCACACTGCTACCCAAATATCCTCCATAATTCCCTCACGTCAACCTAGAGGCCTCCCTTTGATCATAAATCCAACCTAAAGAGTTATTTTGTTCAAATAAAAAAGAAACACCCGAAGAAGAGGTAATTATTTTATCACCAATTTCAATGTTTTATTCTTATTCCACTTTTGATTTATTTGTTATTTCCATACCAAAATAGTAAATCCATTACCTTCTACATACTGTGATTTTTTTATATATATGGTAAAACATTATTAATTATTCTATCCATCTTATGAATGGTAATGTCACCATGCGTACGTGCGTACGACTTACCGTCTCCATGTCGTGGTGTAATTTGTTATTCAACACTATGTTATTTGAATGGATATAATGATGAGTAATATGAATTTAAATAATGAAAATAACATTCTAATTTTTCTGTACAATTAATATACCATCCAATTCCAAACATATTAATCATTAAAGAAATGATATCATCGCTCGTGTGTACGTATGACTTACCGTCTCCATGACGCGATGGGATTCATTTGCACATTCACCATGAAATGATGATTTTAAAAATATATATTACTAATAAGTATGTAATATATGACATAATAATAATATTGGAAATATATATATACATATATCTCATTCACTTATTTCTGTTCAATACGATATGAAAATGAAAACTGCATTTATGCGTACCTATAGCCTACAGTCTCCATAAACGGTGTTTTCCATTTCATATATCCATCTATTATACAAATTTAAATTCTGTATATATATGATACATAAATAATGTTTCATATTCTGGAAGAAATTAAATCATGATATATGTGATATGATCAAGAATAATAAGTTAAAACATGTACGATAAAGAATGATATTATTACCTGAAATTTTATTTTAACATGGAATTTATTATTAAATAAGTAGTATAAATCCATAAATGAATAAATTATGAAATAAAAAATATGAATATGGTTCTTATATAATTTAATAACATACTATGGTCATTATACATGAGGTTAAACGTACCCTCGACCAAATTAAAGTACACTGTATTGTTAAATTATTCAATATCATTATTATCCAAGATTGTTTTTGTGTAAGTATTTATTGGTAAATATTCATCATCCTTGACCATGTATGATAAAAGAGTTTTCAAAAGGATTCTTTCTAAGGGAATCTTTATCTAAAACATAATTTTAAATGATATAAATATTTAATCTTCTAAAACTTTCTCATTTATGGCCATGTTTTCAAAATGGGTTTAAGGATTTATTTATATGGACATGAATGTTTTAAAATGATAGTTCTTTTAAAAATATTCAAAGTGGCATGGGACACATTGATTCCAAAATATCTTTTAAAAGTATTCATTTATAAATTATGTGACTTTTAAATGATTGAATGAAAAATGGTTATTTCTCTCAAATAGTTTTACTGATCATTTTCAACAATGTCAACATCTTTTATATGATATTAATCTTGATTGAGGTTGATTAATTATAATTAAATCTTCCATATTTTATTTCATGAGTTATGATATGTTTAACTATGGCTTATGGTTAAGTATTGGAATTTCATATTCTAGTTTTAATCTGAATGTTTATGTTATGTTTCATCATTTTCATATGAGGAATACAGTGGACTTAGTAAGTGAAGGGTGGGGCCCTCTATAGCAACATTGTGCTTCGGTAGGTCTCATTAGACAAATTAGTGTCCTGTAACAAGGCCTTAAAAAAGGTTTTATTTGTAGTATTGGCATGAGGCATTGACTCTATGGTAATTATGTATGTCGTTTGGCATTCCATCATTATGAAATTAATTATTACATGTGATTATTCGACTAGTAGAATATCTATGTGCATGTTTATATGGTAATGTTTGATTTATATTATCCATATTATGTTCAAGTTTATGTAAAAACGATGTTGTTTTTATTACACATCATTCCTTAAAAGTGTATAAATTTTGCTAAATTATTTACCCTTACTGAGCATCTGATCTCACTCCTTTATTTTGTTTTATTTTCCTAGGATGTGAAGAAGTATATTACAATTAACCTATAGGAATAGGCTGAAGGAAATGAGTGTGTTAAAAGGGGACACAATGTTGTGTTTTTATGATGTAATGTAAAAATTATGTATGTATCTATTATTTCAAAGGATACTGAACTGATCAGTCTTTCGATAATTGATTCTTTGTAATCATGAAAATGTATTAAAATAATGCACCAGTTCTAGGCTTCTAGGGTCAGGGTGTTATAGTTGGAATCAAAGGATGTTTAGTAAAAACCTTTGAAGTCAGATTTATAAAAACTGTAATTAGGGAACATTAAATTAAGATAGACTTTTAGGATTAGTACAGAAGAACATCCTAGAATTTTGGAACTATAGAGATTTTGTTAATTTTCCATGAAATACATCTCTGTCTGGATACAAGAAGGTAGAGGCGGCTCTATAAAAGATGTAACTAGGAGTGAATTCTCCAAAAAGGAGTTTCGGGCTTGACCTAGGGTATCCTGGTACACGACAATGGGCCTTGCTGCACTCTTGGTTACGACACTCCGGGGGGATATGCTTAGGATAATTCACATTTGATTTACAAACCATTATGAAAGATTTATAAACAAATACTTCTCAAAGAAAACCTTTTTATGATTATGCATTATATGCATAAACATTTCAATTTATGTTATGTATTTTACAAGTTTGTAATTATGAATTGTGGTTCATAAACTAACCTATTGTATGACATTACTTAAAAATGGTTCCAAGTAGAAGGAATGAGAACTCCAGTAATATGAATCATCCAAAGAGTAATAAGGATCATATCATTCATGGTCTTAAGACAATATTTAGAAGTTAAATAGTCTCCCATGTATTATCATCATATGATCAAATATTATCATGTGTTAATAAGATAAGTAAAGAATTATTTGAGTCCTAAGGATTTTAAGGGAAGCCAGAGAAGAAAAGGATGGTAGAGAGAAAGATGGATAAATGGAAGAAGGGAAAGAAGGATTTTTCCATATGTGATAAATTTGGAAAGAATCACCTTGTTAAATGCTTGAAGGTAATGGTAGTTTGTTATAAGTTTGGAGAAAAAGGACAACAAATACGTGATTACAATGGTAAGAAAAAGGTTTCAAATGCACAACGCTTCTTCTACATGGACTTTTGGAAGAACGGGAACCAATGTTATAATCATCAGATTATACCTAAAATGGTGTTAATGGATAATAATCAAGTTATGATACTACCATAGATGAAGAGTAAAGATTAGTGATTTCATTAATTTATTAAATAATTATGCCATTTGAGTGTTGTATCAATGAAATACTGGTTATATGTATTAAGGAAATAAATAAAGATTGTACTGAAGTACTATTTCTTTGAGTATTTACGATTATATGGTACTAAGAAAAGTGATTCAAGAGAAAGTTAAACTTTTTGGAAAATACATGCTTTAAGGAAAGATAAAACCTAATCTGGTTATGATTCTTAGGTAATGATTTTGGAATAATAGATAATTGAGTTTGATAATGTATATTGGATATTATTGACTACCTAGGAACTAATTAATGGATTTTTATTCCATAATTATTGGAGTTTACACCATTAATGGATTTAAAGAGTATATCCATTATTCTATGTTTAATAGAAGGAATAAGGAAGAATGAACATATTCAATATGGTTTTCCAGTAATTCATTTTATTACTGTGTCTTAAGAGAATACATGATGAACGTATTCACGTGTATGTTATGCATCCTTCCATTTAAATTTTGGTCTTTGAGTTTGGACTGAAGTATTTTTGAAAAGTCTAAAGGTTAGAAGGGACTATTTTGGAAATTGGATACTAATTATTTTAGGGTTAAAAATTTTCTTAAGATTATTTTTGGATTTTTATAAAAAGGACAACCTGGTGGTCAGGAAACAACTTGTCGCGTCTAGCATAGTCACGAGTCGTGAAACCACAACTGAAGTGAAACAAGGGTGCATCACCTACCACTGGCCTAAGTGAAGTCCTTGTTTGAATAATGTAGTTTTTTTAAAGTGGTATGTTAGATAAATTATAAATTCAATTTTTTTGAACCCTATATGATTAGGTTTAATAGAATATTTTCGAATTCTATTATCTTTTGGGGTGAAGGATGAGTCTGTGGTAGAAATTATTTGAAGGCAAAAACTCTACTTGTCATGAATATTTTTTCTACTATTATATGAAGAAATTAATTAATTGACATTAGGGAAGGGAACTTAAAACCAAAAATGTTTTATCCTGATACCTTATGTTTTGTTGAACTGATGATATTTTAAATCATCATAGATTGATTGCTTTGAGGCCCCCAATTTTACTCTTTTTTGAATTTGATGGCCTCAACCACTCCCTATAAATATTTACATTTTTCCTCCAATTATGTGTCTCTAATTTCCACCAATGTTCTTCTATTCTAGATCGTAATTTGGTGGTGGCTTATTCATTTCACTTTCCCTCTTTTTAAGACTAAATGTTATTAACCGTATTTTCAATGGGGTTTTTCCACAAAGGCATTTTCTATTTTATACCTTTTAATTTCGAAGAAAATTTTCAAATTTTGTGGATGAAATTTATTGAAGGAGGGGATAACATAACACCCCTAGATTTCATAGTAAAATATCCCTTTAAATTAATTCAATAGCTTGCGCTACACGCAACATCGAGTTTGAGTGCACCATGACTTACCAAACTAGCCTTTCAAAAAGCAGATATTAATAGTATTAACTGCATTTTGAGTTTTATACAATCCAATTAATTTTATAATTCATATTATGTTTTTATTGGACATAATATAAGAACCAATTCATTTTTTAATGATAAAATAAGTGTTTTTCCAAAAATGAAATTTTACCGCCTTTTAATGGCGAACCCTATTTTTTAAAAATCCAATATTTGAAAATTTCATATGTTAAATTTGAAAAAAATAAACTTCTTATTTATAACTGGTACATAAAATTTTATTTTGGATAAATTTTTGGAGTTTTTATGATAACATTAATATTATGATGAATAGTAAAAAAAACTAAATTTTAATTGAAAATAAATTTTTTAATCAAAATGATTTATAGTGTTAAATTATACATTTTAATGGTTTTGAAGTATAATTATATTAATTTTTTATCATTTAATCTAATGTTGGTCATTGGATGTAATTTTACATTTAAATTGGACATAAACACATATCAATCTTTTGATAGTTTTAACTTTTTAAAAATCGCATTTTTGTTTTGACACTGAGAATTAATTTTAAATTAATTAATACAACTTCTATATTTTGGATTCAGAATATCAAAATTATCTTCGGATTAATTTTTGGTATTTTTTCTGAAAACATTCAAGTTTTGGTTAATAGTGAAAAACATTGCGTTATTGTTTAAAAAACTTTTTTTAAAATAATTATTTATAAATAAAATTTATTTTAAATTCAAAATAGATACATAATACCTATATTAGTCCAATATAATTAATTGGATTCATTTTATAATAAGATTAGATATATAAAATTTTATTGAACTTTTTAATTTCTTTTACCCACCATATAGGCACATTTTCAAATTTTCATAAAACCTAATTTTACCATTTATTTGAATTGAATTTCAAAACTCTGATAGAAAATGTTGACCTCAATATGTAAATTTTGGTTCAATATGATGAAAATAATTTTTGGTGAATAGTAACTTTTGAATTTTATTTACTGCGGTTAAAGGTATATAGGGTAATTAAAGGTAAAAATAATATTATAATAATTTAAAATTACCCCAACACATGTCCTAATACTATTTGATAGGTTCATTTCGACCAAATCAACCATAAGAAAAAATTAAGATCCTTTTTTATCCATTTCGGTTAGATTAATACATTTTTTATATTTTACTTAAAGAAGTGTTAAAAGTGTTAAATTCATATTTAATTAACTAATCCATTTTTAATATAGAGTTATGCATAAGATAAATTAGACTGTAAATAATCATTAAAAATATAAAAACATTCCTAAATCATGGTATTTTATTTATATTTTTTAGACATTGAATGATTAATTTATCTATTACACAATGATGATGGAGTAATTACCTTATTAGGGAATGATTAAAATAATTGATATTATAAATATTAAAATAATTGTAAATTGAAACATCTGATGGCATCTAAGAATTTTATAGGTGAATATGACATGTAAGGGTTTATTCAATGTTTTTTTTTATTTAATCAAGATTTTATGATATTCAAAAAAACCAAATACTAAATAGTGTCAAAATTGACAAAAATGAGTTTTGAAAACAGATAATTTATTATTAAAAGATATAATAACCCAAAAATTCTATATTTTGGACAAATTACTAAGATAATGTTATATATGTAATTAATTATCCACTTTAGTTTCCCTTGGAATTTTATTGTAAGATTATTAACCATGTAATATAAAAATACAAGAAGACATGGTAAAAGTTAAACTATTTAAATAAGGGTAAAATCTAACAGATAAGGTTAATATGGTGACCTAAACGTGTCTAAAACCTATTGGATGAAATTATTTCGACCCATACCCACCTAATACTCAATATAAATCCATTTGGAGCTATTAGAAACCGAAAATAATTTTATAATAAAATAATATTTCAAGATTTTCTTAAATTACCCTTCACCTCTCTTATAAAAGGGTACTTCCCGTTCTCTTAAATTCATACCTCCAAAGCCTCTTGGCTCGGACAACCCCTGCCAAAATATCCTCCCAACCTCACTCACTAAAACCAAGAGTTTTTCCATTGAGCATAAAGTCATCCTAAGGAGCCCTTTTGTTCAAATCAAAAGGAAACACCCGAAGAAGTGGTAAATATTTTATCACCTCTTTCAATGTTATATACTCATTACACTTTATAATTATTTGTTATTTACATACCAAAATATTAAATCCATTACCTTAATCATACTGTGATATTGTTATAAATATGGTACAACCATATTTAATATTCTATCCATCATATGAATGATAATGTCACTATGTGTGTGTACGTACTACTTATCATCTCCACACCGTGGTGTAATTTGTTATTCAACAATATGTTATTTGGATGGATATAATGATGAGTAATATGCATATAAATAATTAAAATAACATGATAATGTTTCTGTACAATTAATATACCATCCAATTCCACTCCTTTTAATCATTAAGTAAATGATATCGTCGCTCGTGTGTATGTAAGGCTTACCATCTCCACGACGCAATAAGATTCATTTCCACATTCACCCTTAATCAATGATTATAAAAATATATATTATTAATAAGTATGTAATATGTGACATAATAATTCTACTGGATATATATATGTAGATACATATATCTCATTCACTTATTTCTGTTCAATATGATATGAAAATGAAAACGGAATTTATGCATACATACGGTCTACCGTATCCATAAATGGTGTTTTCCATTTCACATATCTATCTATTATACATATTATTATTATATATATATGATACATAAATAATTTTTTATATTCTAGAAGCAATTAAACCCTGATATAAATGATACAATCAATCATAACAAGTTAAAACATGTACGATAAAGAAAGTGATTATTACCTGAAATGTTATTTTAACATGGAAATTATTAGTAAATAAGTAGTATAATGCCATAAATGAATCGATTATGAAATCATAAATATGAATATTGTTATAATATAATTTAATAACATACTATGGTCATTATACAAAAGGTTAAATGTACCCTCGACCAAAGGAAAATACAAGGTAAAGGTTAATTCACCAATCTCATTATTATCCGATATTGTTTTTGTGTAAGTATTTACTAGTAAATATTTATCAACCATTCCCATGTATCATAAAATGTTTTTCAAAAGGATTATTTTTAAGCGAATCTTTAACTAAAACATCATTTAAATTGTTTTAAATATTCATTATTCTAAAATATTCTCATTAATGTCCATGTTTTAAAAATGGTTTTAAAGATTTACTTATATATACATGAATGTTTTAAAATGTTAATTCCTTTCAAAAGTTTTAATGTTGTATGGGACACTTTGATTAAATAATATCTTTTAAAAGTATTCATTGATAAATTGTGTTACTTTTAAATGATTTCATGAAAAAGTGGTATTTCTCTCAAAGAGTTTTACTAATCACTTTCAACTATGTCAACATCCTTTACTGGATATTATTCTTGATTGAGGATGATTTGTTATAATACAATATTCCATATTGTATTGAATGAGTTATGATAATTTTAACTATGGTTTATGGTAAAGTTATTTACATTTCATGTTCTAGTTTTAATATGAATGTTTATGTTATGTTTCAACATTTTCATATGAGGAATACAGTGGTTATAGTAAGTGATGGGTGGGGCCCACTGTCGCGCATCGATGTATCGGTAGGTCTCAAGAGAAAAACTTAGTGTCTTGGCACAAGGCCTTGACAATATTTTATTTTTAGTCATGGCATGAGGCCTTGACTATGTGGTAATGATGTCTGGTGTTAGGCATTCCCTCATTATAAAATAAATTATTATATCTGATTATTCGACTAGTATAATATCCATGTGCATGTTTATATGGTACTTTTGGATTTATTTTCACCATATTATAATCAGGTTTATTTAAAAAGGTGTTGGTCTTTATTACACATCTTTCCTTAAAAGTTTATAGACTATGATAAACTATATACCCTTAGTGAGCATCTGAGCTCACCCTGTTATTATGTTTTATTTTACTAGGATACGAAGAAGTATATTACGATTAACTTGTAGGAATAGGATAAAGTATATGAGTGTGTTCAAATGGGAAAAAATGTTGTTGTTTTTTATTTTATGATATAATTCAAAAATCATGTATGTATCTAGTACTTTCTAGGATATTAAAACAAATGGTCTTTCAGGACCTGATTCCTGGTAATCATTCCAATGTATTAAAATAATGCACCAGCTCCGGGATTCTGGGGTTGGGGAGTTACAAGGCCTACTGGGGAACATACTGAATAATGAAATAATGGACCTCTCAATATATTGACTTCATATTTTATAATGTCTGGTGAATTTTAATGTAAATTCTATTCTTCCTAAGCACAAATTTGGGTTTTATAGAGAAAAGTACATGAATACATAATGGGCCTTTCCAGTTGTGATTTCCAATTAATCCTAGAAATGGGCTCTCTTTGAAGTTCTATCCCAAACATAGGATGTATGGTGTTTGTATTTTTAGTTCATATAACTAAGGCCAAAATATAATGTAAAAATGGAGGATTATGTGGTTGAATTGACCAAGGTCATTTCAATATGATTTGAATATATGGATATGGAAAATGTAAACACTGGTGCGGGTGACATTATGGTTAGGAGAAAGGATATAATACATATACACAAAGGATGGCCGCATTAAATAGAGGGGCTCCTACAAACTGCCATTAAAGCTTAAAGGGAAAGAAGAGGCTTATCCTAAGAATAAAATTACTACTAATTGACAAACCTATTATGGGGTATGTATTATGCAGGGCCAAATAGGTAATTTTTTGTGTGGTAAAATTGTATCATTTTTAGGTAAGCATGCTGGTTTTGTAGGAAAATTTTATGCAAGGCCAAATCAGGCACATACTGCATAGTCAGGAAAAATATCTCATAGGTATTAGCAATTCTATCACCAGAAATCAAAGAAATATTATAAATATATGAAAGTGTTTCAAGATTAGGTGTATGAAGTGTGAATGGGGAATTATCCAATTCATAAGGAAATTAGTTATACCAATGATGGCCTCGAATATAGAATACATTACATAGATCTGTCTCATATGTATAAAAAGGGAACATCTCTTGTTTCCATTATGGGTTCGCTGATGAGATGGCCCAAAATAAATGATCTTGTATAGATTGTGATCGTATTAAAAATAGGGGAAATTTTCATTTATATTGTGGTTGTTATTAGGATCCAAGGTATTATCTTCACTATATATAATAATGGAATGAGAATCAAGCTATACATAGTTCCCTGTGTAACATGCAGTTTAATTTCATGGGGCAAGGAAATTATGTTGTGTAGTTTAGAGTCATGATGCAAGGACATGAAGGGCTTTGATATGAAGATCAATTGAATAGTGCAGATGCACTAAGTTACATTGCCCAAGTGTCACTATGTATCTTGTCAATGAAATAATCAAGACACACAATGTTATGTCAGATGTATGTTCATGTATAAGGTGAAAACATGTATTGGATCTTGTTAGGTAAATATCACTTGAACATTGGAGAGAAGAGTCCTTTTCATATCATGCTACAACTGGGCGAAGTATTGAAAATACTTATGTCACATCATATCTCATGTAGATGATAATCAATCCACACAATGTTATAATAGGTCTAAACAGTTTGGAATCATGCGGTATGGTCGTGAAGGGATTCTAACCTGAAAAAGAATATTGCGGCTGAACTAGGGGGTATAAACCTGAAGTCAATATGTATCTTGTTAGGGCAAGAATCTAGGAGCACTTAGTTCTTATATAATGTTTAACCCAACTTAATTGAATCCAAAAGTGTGTGATAAGGGGGGTTTCATGAATACAGGTTCATACATATGATGAGAATTGGAATTGATCTCCCCATGCAGATCTGACTCATATATGGGATAAAAAGGTCATCAATTCCATGATGTTGTAGATGGATCCAATATTGATGGTTTCTACATCACTATGTATCTCATATGGATTTGAATCAAACTATACTCAATTCTTGAGGGGGTTTCTCATGTAAGTCTGATCCATACACAGGCAGTAGGTGATTTTTCATAATAGTTACTGGACCTGATATAGGAGATTCATGTGTCACTACATATCTCAACAGAATGAGAATCAAGCTACAGGTGGTTATTTGTACATCCATGCAGTTTAAAATCATTCAGTGTAGATGATGGTGAACTGATGCGAAATTACTACATATCTCATAAAAATGAGAATTGAACCACACATAGTTGTTTTTTTACCTTTTAAAATATCATGTTGTTTATCATTATTTGATGATGGTGTTTGTTTTGCATTATAAGGACTTATATCTGAGACCATTGATAACCCCATATATAAATTTGGATGCCTTATTTTTACAGAAAAGTTATCTACCTAATTCCTAATCCCACAAGAGTTGTGCTTAGTGTTAGAAACAAAGAGTGGTAAGAGATTCTTTTGCAACACAATGTTAATGGAAGTTAAAGGTAAGGGTCTAATGATTGAATGGTGGCTCATATAGGATATAGGGACTATGAATCACTATGTATCTTGATAAGTTAAAGAATGAGGCCACGTGTGGTTTTTGATAATTTTACCCTTATTATCAGGTTTTGACATGGGGAAGAGGCTTTTTATAATTTCCAATATGATGGTCGGGCATAGTGCCGGAAGTCTAGTTATCACCAGATATCGTATTGTAATTTGAACTAATCCAAGTGTCATTGAAGATATCCCTATGAATATCTGTCCCATGCATGGGGAAAAGGAAGGGGTTTTGTCTTCCAAAATCACAGATGGGCCCAGGTTTGGAGATTCTGGCATTACTACGTATCTTTTTGAGGAATGAATCAAGCCACATGTAGTACTTAAAGGTCCTCCATGTGAATGATTAATTCATATGCATAGTGGTGAAGGGGATATTTTTATTTTATTTTTTTCATGTATTCACCAAATATTGGAGTCTTGGGAATCTGTATGTATCTTATTGGAATAAGAATCAAGACACATATAATTCTTGAAAAGATCGTTCCCTACACAAACTGAGTTTTTTATGAGAGACAAGGACTTTTGATACATTCCATAATGTTAGTTAGACTCAAGACATAGGATGGTATATGAATCAAACCGTGTATTATGGAATAATTCCCTATATAGGAGTAGATTTTATATAGGATAATGGGAAATGAATTTCTTTATGGTTATAACTAGGTCTATGTTTGGAGATCTGGGTTTCATTACATATCTCATTGAAATGAGAATAATTCCACACACTACTCTTGATGAACGGTTCATTTTAACATCTTACGATAAGGATGTAAGTCACCTGATGTGAACAGAACATTGATGTTGGACCAGGGAATAAGACCCAGGTGTCGGTACGTATCTTTCTAGGGGAAAGAATCAAGCTACAACTTGTTCTTAAAAGGGGTAACTATGTAGATATGATTCAAACATAACAATAAATGGGGATCAAGTGCCACTAAAGAGTAGCAGTGATGTGAGTAATGCATGTTCATAGAAGCTACTCATATTTTAAAGTGACGTAACAAATTCCAATTTTTTATATCCTTGGGGATTAATTAACATCAAATAATATAGAGGTTAATAGTAATGTTTAATGTTGTGTAGAGAGGAAAAATGATGTCATGTAGTTTAATTTCACACGATATGGATGAAGGATTAATGAAGTTTAACATCGTCCAACCTGTATAGGCATGGAGATATAAATTTTATAGTCTGGTGGCTAAGAAGATCATTATTATGTAGTTTAACATCATGAGACTACGTCATGCTATGTGTTATTAAACTGTGCATTTCTTCATGAACCACTCATTTATTGGAGTTGTAATGAGTTCTCTATCCATTGAGATTAGTGATTAAGCTCCATTAGAGTGGACCTTATGTATGGAGTAAGGTCCTTCTCACGTTGGATCTAGATTTGGGGGCATTATTACTTGTATCATCTTAGTCTTGAGGACTAATACTAATTCTTCTTCAAGAAATAAATGGAGGTGAACATTCTTGTTAAAAAAACTCATCTTATTATGGTATGATAGACTTACAAGTGATTCAAGGAATGCAATATCTTTTCATATAATCACGCCAACTAATCTAGTCACTTCTAGGAATGCTCATCTCTAGATAGCTGGTCACAAATGACAACTCAGAGTGAATCCAACTGAACAACAATGGGCATGACTAATTCTGTTCCATATACCAATGATTATGGAGTTGCACATGTGGTGGTACAGTTAGTATTCATGTAATCCCATAAAGCATGGAAGAGTTTAGTAGGATAATATTTCATCTCATTATCCATCATATTATGTAATATATTTGATAGAATCTTTTGGAAAGCCTCAATTTGTCCGTTGGCTGATGCATGGTAGCGGGGTGAATGGTTGGATTTGATATTGTGTTCTAGATATAACTTCCCTACATTAGCAGAATGGAAATTAGTGTTGTTTTACATCAATATGGTATGAGGGGCTTCAAATCTAGTGATGATATTATATTATAATAATATATTAATTCTTTTGGCCCTGACTTCATTAAGAGGTATTGCCCAAACCCATTTGGAGAATAAATCAATAGTAGTAAGAATGTACTTAAACTACATAGCCATAGCTGGAGGATAAGGTCCCACTACATATATTACCTAGGTAGAAAATGTAATGGAGTATTTAGAATTATGTATCAACATTCTGGATTGATTAATGGAGTTTCTATACACCTAGCATGAATGACACTTCTTAGTGAAATATATGCAATCCCGTATCATCAAAGGCCAAAAGTGTCCAAGCCTTAAAATTTGATCAGAAAGCATATGCCCAGACTAATGGGCACCACATGCTCTTATATGTATTTATTTCATGATAGGTGGAGTCTCATCCCCATCAATTTATCTGAGCATAATTCCGTCAAAACATCTTTTGTAGAGGGTCATCTGGTGATCTGAGCCATCATAATGAGTGAAATTAATGGATCATTGATAGATTTGTTATCATTCAAGTCTATCTAGTGGAAATATCATGTTTTTATGATATTATATTATTAGTTTCATCCATCCCATGGTATGACCATATGGTTCAGAAATGGGACAGATTTCATTTATTTCCTCTATTCTGATTTTCACAAGGTTAAACCACATTATAATGGGAAATGATAATGATAGTCTTTTCCCGATTTGGATCTTCAAGTGATGTATATTCATTAACCAATGCATCATCTTGATAATTGTTTTACCACAAGACATAATAAAATGTTTCCTCTAAGGGAAATTCAGCAATTTACTCTCAGTCATAATCACACTAGGGAATTATCTCTTCTTTTCTGATATTATAGTACTCATTGATCTATTTTATTAACAATTCTGAATCACCTTTCACTTTTAGGTGATTCACTGGTACACAGAGGGCCTATTCCAAACCGATAATGATATTATTATATTCAGTCTCATTATTAGTATCATCTTATTATAACATGAAGGAATATGGAATCAAATCCTTCTCTAGGGAGATAAGAACAATTCCTAACCGAACCATGTTTAGTTAAGGGTCTTATATTATTTTCCCCATTGGACATTTGTATGCACAATCAAAGTGCATTTACAGTATTCTGGGACATTATTGAATAGAGAATATTTATACCTTAGGAGGTTTAGTATTAAATGATGTCTCTTCTGAAGATGCGTGTTCAGTAAGGATGTCTACTAAGGTTTGGCCTTTTACTACCTTCTAATGCACAATTGGTATATCAAACTCATACAGAATTACTTACCACCCTTCCAGATGTCCTGTAAGCATAGGAAGACTGAGGATAAATTTGAGCAAGATATTGCGATATACCATATGAACCTCTTGATGTGGCGGATAATATATTATCTTCTAAATAGTGAAGATTAATTCTAGGAATATTTTATCAATATCTAAATATTGAGTCTCTATGTCAAATGTGGTTTTACAAAGATAGTATAGGCTATTTTAATTCCCATCATCGTTCTTTTCTACAAGTTAGCCTCCTACTGATCGCTCCAATGATCTCACATAAAGAATGAGATTATTTTCATCAATAGTTGGCATCAATACCGGTGGGCTCAATAGATGTTTCTTAGGGTATCAAATGATTCATGGAATTCATGGCTCCATTGATATGATACCCCCTTCTTCATCAGTTTGTTGAAGTGAAACCACATGCCTGCTATATTGTTTATAAAGCACCGAATGTAGGCCAAGTGTCTGTGATTTAATCTCAACTATTCCGAGTATTGTGGAGGTAACATGCCTAGTATAGTTTGAGTTTTATTGGGATCAACTTCTATTTTGTGATGGAGTACAACAAAACCATGAAATGTTTCTGAGGGTACCTAGAGAGCACATTTCAAGGGGTTCATTTTCTAATTATATTGTCGAAGCTTACTGAATATGGTCTCCATGTCATTTAGGTGACCATAACATTGTATGGATTTAACCACAAGATCATAAACATAACATTTAATGAATTTTCCCAAGAAGGATTTGAATATGTGGTGCATTGAACATTGATATGTCACAACATCATTCATCAAACCAAAAGGGAATTTCCCAATAGAAAAATATACTTTTAGGGGATCTGAAGGTTGTAGATTCAACATATTTTGGGGCCATTTTACTTTTTATACCCATATTATCCAACTATGAAGAAGAGAGTTTCATAGCTTGTTGTTGCATCAATCATGATTTTTGTGATTAGAACTGAGAAGTCATCATTGGGACAATTCCGGTTAAAAAATCTGAAATAAATGCAGACTCCGATTTTAATGTTCTTTTTTAATGGGACAATATTTTCTAACCAAATTGGATATTCCACTTCTCTGATGCATTTTTCTTTTATAAGCTTGTAAAACCTAGACTCTATCTTGGATGTATAAGTCGTGTGTGTACTTCTTCTTACATGTTTCTATCCCCGATGATCTTATAGTAAGCACAAATTATGGGTCACCTCATCAGGGTCAAGAACTAGAATTTCTGTATAATTCCAAGAAAACACATACCTGTGATGCTTTAGAATGGAATTATACACCTCTTTCTCTTCTGATGTCATGGAAACACTAGTCAGAGTGGGGTTTTGATCTTTTTATGTGCCTAGATTTATTTCCCTGAGTTCATCCATAGTGGTGGAGACACCATCCTCAAATAATGGAGGTGAGTCCCTTAGGTATACCTCTTCATTCTATTCATCATGTATTTATTCTTCTACCACTTCTTGAATGGACAGTGATGAAGAAACACTTTCAGAGATATGGGAGGTGTTGGTGTTTTGATAACCTGAAGAGGAGGCAATCATCTCTGGCCCAACTGATGATGAATAGTATTTTTGAAATTCTAAAGGGAAGATGATGGGATATAAATTAGCATACCATCCTTTTTAAATGAGTGTAATAACTTCTTTTAGACTTGATGATGAACTAGAGACATTATAATGTTCGATAGATAGAGTGAAGACATCTCCATTTAGGCTTTTATCAGTGTTTGGGGAATCAATGATTTCTCTTATGTTGTGAGGTCCAATTTCCATAGTTGACATTATGTAAGCCACTGATAGAGTTCATTTATTTGGTTCCACCAGTAAGATTTGATTTATATAAAGCACAAAATCTACACTAATATGCTTTAATGGGTTAGATGGCATCTTTTACACACCATTCAGATCATTTTTCCTTATTATATCCTTCTTTATGCACTGTTTCCTATTTGTGTGATAGAACTCTACATCAATATATTGATATTCACATGTTTTGAATGGAGCCTTATCACCATGTAATGTACCAATTTTACCATTTAAGAAATACATGATTCATTGGTGGTATGAAGAAGTAATGGTCACTTGTTGATGTAGCCAAGTCCTTCATAGTATAATGTTGAAAGTTATGTCCTGCTGGACAGACATGAAATATAAATCAGATGCAAGATCCCCAAACCATGTTTTAAGTGTAATCTCACCCAGAGGTTCTTATTCATTCTTGTTATAACCTTGCAACATCAATGTGGAGGGAGGAAGGTCAGATTCATTGAGACTTGACTGATGAAGTGTACAGATGGTAATGAGGTTGACCCATGATAAATTGTCAATGAAGGCTCATCAGATTTCGGTATCATTAACCATGACAGAAAACACAAGGACTTGATGTTTTCATGAACAAAGTCATCCTAATCGTGTTCTGTGAATGATGTTACTGCATTACATTTTGTAGGATCATTCAATATATGGTAAACCTCTATAGAAGAAACATCAGTTTCAAACACTTGAGGTCCAAATACTCAATAAGTGCTTCCTGAATAACTTTTGAAAAATTCATAACATCTATGATTGAGAACATGGCCGACACATAGGCCAGTTTCTTCAAAACAACATACTTATGGTCCAAAGTTATGCATTTTCTAGTATGGGGATGCGGGTTTTTAGGTTCCTTGGATGTTAATGGTCCTGATATAGATTGACCAATAGTTGGGGAAGAAGCTATAAATACATCATATTTTGGCGAGTTATGATGGCTCGATCTACCCAACTATAGAGAAATTGGTGGTATATAATGAACCATACTTTACATATATGGTTATTACTTCAAAATTGAAGCATACTTATTACAACATATAACAAAACCATGGACGGACCGTATAGGTATAGTGTCTTTAGAAGCTGGGAAACATAAACAACTGGTTCATAAATCATCTACATTGTCTCCCATTTATTTCATCATATCTAGAGTCCCTTTTGGCAGATCCTACTTAATATCCTTCTTCTTGACCTGGGGAAAATAAAACATACAAAATGGTGAGCTCAAATGCTCATTAAGGGTAAACAAAAGAAATATCAAACCTATCATATTTATTAGAAGATAACATTTTGAAAATATTTTCCTATAAAAGAGATCATATCATGGGATAAATCATAGAAGTGAAATGTATTCCCAATAATCATAACATAAAACATGAAGCTTTGTGTCATACACACATAATCATAGAAAATCATTTCCTAGTAGTCAAGACTCATTTACAAGACTATCTTAGTGGACAAAGTCCATTTCTGAACCGAGTTCACTCCTCGTTTCAGTCCTGTTTCACTGAGCCGGTTTAACCTGTCGTTCCAGCCATGTCTATCTAATGAGATATAAAATATTTACTCAATGCATTCGAGGGAGATATAGGTCCCAACCATCTCATAATGATACCATTCTTATGTGTGCCACAAAATCATAAACCATACATCATAGCATAACCCATGTAATAAAAATGGAAATCATAAACATCGTGACATCATAAAAATATTTCCAACACAACATAATCAAATCAATGTACTAATAGGGATAGAAACAGAACCATATATTATATAAGATGGAAAATAATTTTGATAAAACTCTTGAACGCCATTCTTGAGGAAAATATCCTTTCAACTTCAAGATTTTTTTTCCTTTCATAACATGTCATGCAATATTAAACTAAAATAAGTTGATTAAAAATAAACATCAAAACTTGTAAAGGAAGCTTCTTGAAATAATGTTTTAAAAATACATTCATTCCATATAAGTTAAAAAAAACATTGTTCTCATACTTTTGTCGGATAAGTCAAAAAGTACCTCGTATGAAAAATGACAAAAGATTCCATTCATATCTTTTACTAAAAACACACAGAAGGGTAAAATTGGATTTAATAAATTGTAGGAGGATGTGAATAATATTAAATATTGAAGAAACATAGATGTGGACGATAAATATTCCCCAGTAAATTCTGAAGTATAAACAATCTCTGATAAAAATTGAGATTGTGAGATTGTCCCTTACCTTAGGTCCGATTTTCATCGTAAGTGTCCGAACATCCTGTATAATGATTTAAATAATGTTATTGATTTCTTCCAGAATCATACTTATTTTTATGATATCATATATGGTCATATTCTTATCTTCTTATTAGTAATATCTCATTACTACTTGTTATTCGGGTGTTTATTGCTTTATGTTCGTATGTGTGTTTTGTCGAATAAATTCTTATTCAACTTTTTAGGTTATAGAATCCTCATTTACAGAATGGTATTATTTTAATATATATCATATTTATTCATTCAATTCATTTATATAATCCTTATGAAGTGAAAATCATGTAGAATTAATAGCATCACATCGTGGAGACGGTATTATGTACGTACGCACGAGTGATGATATTGTTCCCATGATCGTGGAATTGTATTGGAGTGTATGTATACTATTTCAGAATCAATAACACTTTACAATAATCATATATAGTTATTTATTTGCACCATTATACCCATCCAAATATGGTGGTGATGGAAAATATATTTCACCACGGCGTGGAGACGGTATTCCGTACGTACCCACGCGCGGTGAATTCGTTTTCTGTATGATGGATAGATGGTGAAATAGTGTTGTTTCATACTTATAATAACATATCAGTATATTATTGATACTAATGTTATTGATTCATAATGAAAAAACTAAAGAAGAAGAAGTGGAAGAAGACATAAAGTTGATAGAATCGGTAACGGACATTACCTCTTCTTTGAAGCGCCTCTTTGAGACCTCCTCTTAGGTTAGTAAAATTGGTCTTTGAAGAAGACTAGGACCTCTAGGATGTTTCTAGGGAAGTGGGGATGTGAAATAGGCAGGTATTGTAAGATATTGAAGGCTCAAATTGGTGTGAGGAGGAAAGGGAGGAGGTTCCCTTTTATAAGGGAGGAGTGGGGCACCTTTGGAAATATAAGAAATATTAATTTATATTAAATCCCTACCACACTTAAAAACTTCCAAAATGACTCATATCCGAATATTAGATGAGATAGGGTTGTAATCTCATCACCCAATAAAATTTAGACATGTTATGAAATTTATTATAAACATTATCAACTTGATTTATACTTATTTATCAATTTAATTTTATTTGTGGTAAAAATATTCTAAATTTTAAATTATTATAAATAATTACATATGTGTTTTGAATTTTCCATAATATGACAGTTTATGACATTTTAGACCATATAAATTTTAATATATAAATTTTAAATATTTTTGTGATTTTTAAACAATTTTATAATATGATATTTTTATAAACTACAATAGTGTCAATTTTGACACTATTCATTTATTTGAATTTAAATAAAATATATAAAGAATATATATTCGAACTAAAATCATTAATAGATTCAAAAAATGTCATATGTATCTATAAAATTAGTGGAGCACATTAAATAGTTCCTATAATATTTAGTTTAATATTTTTAAATCCATTTATTTGATATTTTAATTAATAAAATAATTTCAACATCACTATTGTGGAATAATTCATGATAATTATTTAATCTCTAAAAAATATAAATAAATTCCTATGATGTAGATAATTGTATTATCTTTCTAGAGACTATTAATGTTAGAAGATTAATTAATTTTATCACTAAATTAAAATTATTATACTTATTAGATTTATGAAAGTGACATGTTGTCACATTCTTTGGTTTTAATAATAATTAAATTATTTTCATCGGAAAAAGACCATTAAATGAATATAATCCAACCCTTAGGTGATATGGGTCTACTTGTAGTCATCCAATAGGATTTTGGCAGGTGTTAGGGTAACTTTATAATCTTATATTTACCCTTAATTACCCGATTTACCTTTAACTATGGTAAATAAAATTCACCGTAGTTACTATTCATAATGCCCAAAAATATAAAGTAGCCTATTAACATAATTTGCAACCACTGATTCCTAATATAGAATCAATTTTTCAAAATTCAAAACATATAAGTTTTAGTAATAAATTTAATATAAATCTCGTTGTTAAGAAAACTGGTTTTAGAAGTTAAAACATTGCCAAAGATTGAAATGTTTTTACCTATGAATTCAATGTGAAATTAGTGCTAATGACATAAATTATATTAAATGGTAAAAATATATTCTATTTATACTTTAAAACCATTAAATATTATAATTTAACCATATAAATTATCCCAATGAAAAAAGTTGTTTTTAATTAAAAAGTATCGTATTTTTACTATTCATCAAAATATGAAAGTTATCAGAAAAATATAAAAAATTTATCCAAAGTAAATTTTTATACCCTGATTCAAAAGAAAAATTTTATTTTTTCAAATTGAACTTATAAACATGTCAAAAACTAGATTTAATTTGGGTGCACCATCAAAAGGCTGCAAAACTGCATTTTTTGAAAAATACTTATTTTACCTGAAAAATTTATTCTATTATCTTACCATATTCTAGAAAATGTGTAAGATGAATAATAAAATTCAAAATTTAGTTAATACTATTCATAAAAGTTAGTTCATAATAATATATCGTTGTTTAGTGAAACCCGGTATTGCGTACTACACAGGCTATCGAGGAAGGTTGTGATTGCGTGTAATGCAAACCAAGTCCGTATTCTGTGCTGTGAAAGATTACTTTGGTGTTGCGTATAACATAAGACATAAAAACAATTTCTCATAAAATCTCAGGGTGTTACATTCTACCCCTGTTAAAATGAATTTCTCACTTGAAATTTGTTACTTCATTTCAAATAGATGAGGATAACTCTCCCTCATCATATCCTTAAGTTCCCATGTAGCTTCTTCTAATTGGTGGTTCCTCCATAAAAGTTTCACCAAGCGAGTGGTCTTGTTCCGTAGCACTTTTTCACTATGATCCAGAATCTCTATTGGTTGTTCTTCATAAGAAAGATCTTGCTGCAGTGGTAAAACATCTGAGCTAAGTACATGTGAAGGATCAGGTATGTACTTTCTCAGTAGAGATACATGGAACACATCGTGAACTTGAGAGAGATTCAGTGGAAGCGCCAATCGGTAAGCTACCTTCCTAACATGATCCAGAATATCAAAAGGACCGATATATCTAGTGCTCAACTTTCCCTTCTTTCCATATATCATGACCCTCTTCCAGGGAGATATTCGTAAGAACAATTTATCACCCACTCCAAACTCTTGGTCTTTTCTTCGGTTGTCGGTATAACTTTTTTGTCGACTCTGAGCTGCTCTTATGTGTTGTTGAATAGATATAACATTTTCTGCCATTTCATCAACAAGATCAGGTCCTAATAGCTTTCCTTCCCCAACTTCATCCCAGCAAGTTGGAGTCCTGCATTTCATTCCATAGAGAGCTTCATAAGGATCCATCAGAATACTGGAGTGAAAGCTATTATTATATGAAAATTCCACCAAAGGTAGGTGTTGATCCCAACCACCATTGAAATCTATAGAGAAAGCTCTCAATATATCTTCTAGTGTTTGAATTGTCCTCTCAGACTGACCATCTGTCTGAGGATGATAAGCAGTGCTGAAACTCAACTCTATATCCAGAGTATGCTGAAGACTTCTCCAGAACTTTGATGTAATCCTCAGATCCCGATCAGATATAATAGAAAGTGGTACTCCATACAATCTTACCAATTCCTTTACATATATCCTGGCAAGGTGATCTAGAGAGAAATCCTCTCTAATAGGAATGAAGTGTGCAGACTTTGTAAGACGATCAACTATAACCCAGATAGCATTATTTCCTTTGGATGTTTTAGGAAGTCCAGTGACAAACTCCATAGAGATGTTTTCCCATTTCCATTCTGGTATGGGTAATGTTTTTAACATCCCCTAAGACTTTTGTCTATAAGCTTTATCTTACTGACAAACCAAGTATCGAGAGACATATTCAGCAACATCTCTTTCCATTCCATCCCACCAGAAGTACTCTTTCAGGTCCATATACATCTTCGTGCTTCCAGGATGAATAGAGAATGAAGAACTATGAGCCTCGTCCAGTAGCTCCTTCATTAATTCTGGGATGGGTGGAACACAAACCCGATTCCTGAACATTATTATCCCATCACAATCAAGGTTGAATTTAGGAACATTTCTCACCTTCTTTTGTAAATCGGCATCTTCTTTTTGTGCCTCTTGAATCTTCACATGTATAGATGGTTGAACATTCATTTGAGAAAGATAAAATTTCTCCCCTTCCATTAAAATTCCAAGATCCATCCTTTGTAAATCCATAAATAATGGATCTTTCGTGATCCTCATTATGGATAAGCTAGCATGGTCTTCTCAACTTAATGCATCTTCCACCTTATTTGCTTTCCCAGGGTGGTAATGAATTGAGCAATCATAATCCTTAATCAGATCCAACCATCTTCTTTGTCGCATATTCAGCTCCTTTTGTTTGAAAATATACTTTAAACTTTTATGATCAGTATAAATGTCACACCTTTCTCCATAAAGATAATGCCTCCAAATCTTTAATGAAAAGATTACCGCAGCTAACTCCAAATCATGAGTTGGGTAATTTTGCTCATGGATTTTCAACTGTCGTGAGGCATAATCTATCACCGTATCATTTGCATAAGAACACACCCCAATCCGTTCTTGGATTCATCACTATAGATCACAAACCTTTCTCCACTACAAGATAGTGTGAGAACAGGTGCACTGGATAACTTTCTTTTCAACTCCTTGAAATTCTCTTCACATTCCTCTGTCCAAACAAACTTAACTCCTTTACGAGTCAACATGGTGAGTGGATAAGATAATCATGAAAAATATTTCACATAATATTGATAATATCCAGCCAAACAAAGAAAACTTCGGATCTTGGTTACTGTTGTTCATCTCGACCATCTTTCGATAACCTCTGTTTTTTATGGATCCACAGATATCCCCTCTTTTGAGATTATGTGACCCAAAAATGAAACTGTTTGAAGCCAAAATTCACACGTGGTAAATTTGGCATAAAGATTATCCTTTATTAGGGTCTTTAATACAATTCTCAAGTGATATTCATGTTCTTCCTTTCTCTTTGAATAGACAAGAATATCATCTAAAAAGACTACCACAAACTGATTAAGATAGTCTCTAAAGACTCTATTCATCAGATCCATGAAGATAGCAGGGGCATTAGTAAGACCAAATGGCATCACTATAAATTCATAGTGTCCATACCTTGTATGGAAATCCATTTTTGGTATATCCTCCCTTTTGACCCTTAATTGATGATACCCTGAATGAAGATCAATCTTGGAAAAGTATTGAGCTCCGCGTAGTTGGTCAAATAGGTCATCAATGCGTGGGAGAGGATACTTATTCTTGAGAGTGATCTTGTTATGTTCTCTATAATCAATTCAAAGTCTCATTGATCCATCTTCCTTCTTAACTAACAGAATAGGTGCTCCCCAAGGTGACGCACTAGGGCGTATGAATACTTTATAAAGATTCTCTTGGAGTTGCTTCTTCAATTCCTGCAACTCAATTGGAGCCATTCTATATGGTGTCTTTGAAATAGGCAAAGCACCCGGTACGAGTTCTATTGAATACTCAACTTCACAATTTGGTGGAAGACCTGGAAATTCCTCCGGAAATACATCATCAAATTCCTGTACAATGGACATATTCTTAATCGTGAGTTTCTCTCCAACCATTTGAGATAAATAACCCTCATTTAGTGGAATCATGACCCATAAGATGGAAGAAATTTCCACTGGAAGGTTATGTTCATCCTTACATTGATAGACGATCATAGATTGATCTGGAATATGAAATGTGACTTCCCTTCTTTGGCAATTGATATGATCTCCATATAGATAAATCCAATACATGCCAAGAATCACATCAAATTCCACTATAGGAAGGATCACAAGATTTGCAGGAAGCACTTTCCCACAAACTACAATCAGATAAGAATTGTAAACTTTTGATGCGAATGTTGTGCCATGAGGAGTTTTCACAGCCAACTCAACATCTAATTGTTGAGGTAATACAGTGATACCCTTAGAAAATTCTTCAGCAATAAAAGAGTGGGTGGATCTAGAATCAAATAAAACATTCTCTACTTTAGAGTGGATGGTAAGTGTATCTCTCACCACTTTTTTGTCTTACTCCACATCGCCGATAGTAATTTCATGTGACTTTCCATTGTCATTGGCCTTAAGAGTTTGTTTACGTCTATCATCATCATCAACCCTTGGATTTGGGCATTGATTGGCATAATTCCCCATATCCTTGCACTTGAAACATTGAAGTGTATTAGGTTCATTTTGTGTATCCCTAACTTTGTTTGCATCATTAGACATCTTCTTCCCATTATTTCAATATTCAATTGCCTGATGACCTTATTTTCCACACTTATAAAATTTGTTTGTCCCTTTAAGACAATTTCCTCCATGTTTCTTTCCACACATTGAGCATAAGGGAAAACTAATCTTCTTTTCAGTGTGGTCTTTAGATTTTCCTTTGAATTCCATTTTCCTCTTCTTATCAAACCCATGTGACTGATGGGTTACACCAATCTCCATCTCAACCTTGAGAGCACATTGAACAATTTCTTCATAGCTATTGAAGTACCTTATGGCTAACGCCCTTCGATGACTTGGTTTTAAGCCACTAAAGAATTGATCGATCTTACTCTCAGGTTGGATAATAATTCAGGAAGTGTACCTTGCAAGTCTTGTAAAATTTTCTTCGTAGGTACCAACGGATTCATCATCCTTTTGCTTCAGTTCAAGAAACTCCTTCTTTATCTTTGTTCGAAGAATACGAGGGAAATACTTATTGAAAAATAAGTTCTTGAACTCGTCCCATTACATGGACTCAATTTCATCCCTTTGCCTCGTATTCTTAATATGATTCCACCATTGATCAGCATCACCTTCCAAACGATACACTGCTAAGATGACTTTATCATGTTCAGAACATTGAAGAACTGAAAATATCGTTTCAGTGGTACTGATCCATTGTTCATCCACTAATAGATCAGAAGACCCGCTGAATGAAGGTGGACGCTGCCTCATGAAGGATTCAGCAGAATGTTGCTCCTTCCTTTCCTCAATTGGAATTCCTGTATGATTCATATCTTGAGAATGTTGTGTGAGCATGGCTACAAGATTTTTCATTCCAGCTCCCATAACGTTTGGTTGCTCAGGGGGAAAATCATTGCATTGCCCGTCGCATTCCGCATTAACATGGTTCCTTCGGGTTCCAGCCATTGACTAAAACCACGAAGAATTCTTTGAGAAACACTAATAATAATAGGAAAACCACATAATCATGAATAAAATTTCACACTTAAGGTCTTATCATAGGTTGTTCATGGCCATTTCTAAAACACTAATATTGTTTTCTATGCATAGACATATCCTTAGGTTTCTTACTAAGGATTTCACATCCTAGTTACCAAAGGTTGACTATTCCTTTCCTCTAATACTAACTATAACGACCCATACTTTACATACATGGTTATTACATCAAAATTGAAGCATACTTATTAGAACATATAACAAAACCATGAAAGGACCGTATAGTTATAGTGTCTCTAGAAACTGGTAAACATAAACAACTGGTTCATAAATCATCTACGTTGTTTCCCATTTATTTCATCATATCTAGACTCCCTTTTTGTCATATCCTACTTAATATCCTTATTCTTGACCTGGGGAAAAGAAAACATACAAAAGGGTGAGCTCAAATGCTCAGTAATGGTAAACAAAAGAAATATCAAACATATCATATTTATAAGAACATAACATTTTGAAAATCTTATCCTGTAAAAGAGATCATAACATGGGATAAATCATAGAAGTGAAATGTAATCCCAATAATCATAACATAAAACATGAAGCTTTGTGGCATATACACATAATCATAGAAAATCATTTCTTAGTAGTCAATACTCATTTCCAGGCCTATCTTAGTGGACAAAGTCCATTTCTGAACCGAGTTCACTCCTCGTTTTAGTCCTGTTTCACTGAACCGGTTTAACCTTCCATTCCAGACATGTCTATCTCTTGAGATATAAAATCTTTACCCAATGCATTGTAGTGAGATATAGGTCCCACCCATCTCATAATGATACCATTCTTATGTGTGCCCCAAAATCATAAACCGTACATCATAGCATAACCCATGTAATAAAAATGGGAATCTTAAAAATCGTGACATCATAAAATTATTTCCATCACAACATAATCAAATAAATGTAATAATAGGGATAGAAACAGAACCCTATATTATCTTAGATGGAAAATAATTTTGATAAAACTCTTGAACTCCATTCTTGAGGAAAATATCCATTCTACTTCAAAAATATTTTTACATTCTTAACATGTCATAAAATTTTAAACTAAAAGAAGTTGATTAAAAATAAACATGAGAACTTGTAAAGGAAGCTTCATGGAAATAATGTTTTAAAAATCAATTTTTTCCGTATAAGTTAAAAAACATTCTTCTCGTACTTTTGTCGGATAAGTCAAAAAGTACCTCGTACGAAAAACAAAAAAAGATTCCTTTCATATCTTTTACTAAAAAGTCACCGAAGGGTAAAATTGGATTTAAAAAATTGTAGGAGGATGTGAATAATATTACATATTGGGGAAACATGGATGTGGATGATAAATATTCCCCAGTAAATTCTGATGTATAAACAATCTCAGATAAAAATTGAGATTTTGAGATTGTCCCTTACCTTAGGTCTGATTTGCTTCGTAAGTGCCCAAACCTCCTGTATAATGATTTAAGTAATGTTATTGAATTATTCCAGAATCATAATTATTTTTATGATATCATATATGGTCATATTCAAAGCTTCTTATTAGTAATATCTCATTGATACTTGTTATTCAGGTGTTTATTGCTTTATGTTCGTATGTGTGTTTTGTTGAATAAATTCTTATTCCACTTTTTAGATTATAGACAACTCCTTTACAGAATTGTATTAGTGTAATATATATCATATTTATTCATTCAATTCATTTATATAATCATTATTCAATGAAGATCATGTAGAACTAATCGCATCACATCGTGGAGACGGTATTCCGTACTTACGCACGAGCGATGATATCGTTCCCATGATCAAGAATTTTATTGGATTTTATGTTTACTCTTTTAGAATAAATACCACTTTAAAATAATAATATTTATTTATTTATTTTCACCATCATACCCATCCAAGTAAGGTGGTGATGGAAAATAGATTACAACACGGCGTGGAGACGGTATTCCGTACGTACGCACGCGCAGTGATTTCATTTTCCGTAGGATGGATAGATGGGGAAATAGGGTTGTTTCATACATATAATAACATATCAGTATATGAGTGATACTGATGTCATTAATTTATAATGAAACCACTAAATAATAAGAATTGGATGAATAAATAAATTTGAAAGAATCAGTAACGGACAATACCTCTTCTTTGAAGCGTCTCTTTGAGACCTCCTCTTAGGGAAATAAATTGGTCATTGAAGAAGACTAGGACCTCTAGGATGTTTATAGGGAAGTGTGGAAGTGAAATGGGTAGGGATTGTCCGAGCTTGGAGGCTCAAATTTGTGTGAGGAGCAGACGGAGGAGGTGCCCTTTTATAAGGGAGGAGAGGGGCACCTTTGGAAATATAAGAAATATTAGTTTATATAAAATCCCAAACCCACTTAAAAACTTCACAAATGACTCATATCCGAATATTATATGATATAGTGTTGTAATATCATCACCCAATAAAATTTAGACATGTTAGGAATTTATTTTAAACATTATCAACTTGATTTATCCTTATTTATCAATTTAATTTTATTTGTGGTAAAAATGTTCTAAATTTTAAATTATTATAAATAATTACATATGTGTTGTGAATTTTCCATAATTTGACAATTTATGAAATTTTAGACCATATAAATTTTAATTTATAATTTTTAAATATTTTAGTTATTTTTAAACAATTTTGTAATGTGTTTTTTTATAAACTACAATAGTCTAAATTTTGACACTATTCATTTATTTGAATTTAAATAAAATATATACAGAAGATATGTTCAAAATAAAAGCTTTAATAGATTCATAAAATGTCACATGAATCTATAAAATTAGTGGATCACATTAAATAGTTCATATAGTATTTATTTTAATATTTTTAAAACCACTTATTTGATATTTTAATTAATAAAATAATTTCAACATCACTATTGTGGCATAATTAATGATAATTATTTAATCCCTAAAAATTCTAAATAAATTCCTATAATGTAGATAATTGTATTATCTTTCTGAAGACTATTCATGTTCAATGTTTCATTAAGTTTATCACTAAATTAATATTATTATACTAATAAGATTTAAGAAAGTAACATGTTGTCACATTCTTTGGTTTTAATAATAATTAAATTATTTTCATGGACAAAAGTCCATTAAATGAATCTAATCCGACCCTTAGGTGATATGGGTCGACTATTAGTTATCCAGTTGGATTTTTTCAGGTGTTAGTATAACTTTATAATCTTATATTTACCCTTAATTACCCGATTTACCTTTAACTATGGTAAATAAAATTTATCATAGTTACTATTCATAATACCCAAAAATAAAAAGTAGCCTTTTAAGATAATTTGGACCCACTAATTCCAAATATGGAATCCATTTTTCAAAATTCAAAACATATTAGTTTCAGTAATTAATTTAAAATAAATCCCGTTGTTAAGAAAACGGGTTTTAGAAGTTAAAACATTGCCAAAGATTGAAATGTTTTTACCTATGAATTCAATGTGAAATTAGTTCTAATGACATAAATTATATTAAATGGTAAAAATATATTCTGTTTATACTTTAAAACCATTCAATATTATAATATAACCATATAAATTATCTCAATGAAAAAAGTTGTTTTTAATTAAAAATTAGCGTATTTTTACTATTCATCAAAATATGAAAGTTAACAGAAAAATATCAAAAATTTATCCAAAGTAAATTTTTATACCCTGATTCAAAAAAATAATTTTATTTTGTCAAATTGAACTTATAAACATGTCAAAAACTAGATTTAATGTAGGTGCGCCATCAAAAGGCGACAAAACTGCATTTTTTGAAAAATATTATTTTACCTGAAAAGTTTATTTTGTTCTCTTACCATATTCTAGAAAATGTGTAATATGAATAATAAAATTCAAGATGTAGTTAATACTATTCATAACGGCTAGTTCATAATAATATATCATTGTTTAGTGAAACCCGGTATTGTGTACTACACGCGCTATCGAGGAAGGTCGTGATTGCGTGAAATGCAAACCAAGTCCGTATTATATGCTGTGAAAGATTCCATTGGTGTTGCGTATAACATAAGACATAAACTATTTCTCATAAAATCTCTAGGAGTTACATGGTATATCCTCTAATAGGTCTTCCAATATGATCATTTCAGGTCTGACCTTGTCATTTGTGGGAGAATTCCATTCTTCTTGTTGAGCCTATTGAAGTGATATCTTACAACGTTCTACTGCATAAATGGTTCAATAAGGGGTGTTATTGAAATAGTGGCTTCAAGCATACCCAAGTCATCCCATTTATCATAGACATTGATGAACTCTTCCCCCAGTTCCACAACCAAGTATGGGGAATTCAGGTTCATAATCAGAACCAACATTTGTATAGGGACCGATTAAGTGAATAACATTAATGGAACCAAAGATCAACTCCTCATCTGATGAAATTCTACCTGATGGACCGATACTTGTTATGTCATTTTTCAGGGCAATTCTCATGCTTTTTAGATAGTTGGAATGAAATATTCCAAATTCGAGGACATATTTGTCTTCTACATGGGCTCATATTCTTATAAATTCTCTTTATCTTTATGCCCTTGTCTCTTATTTGAGGACTGTACTTAAAAGTACTAATCTATTGATGAAGATGGATTGGATTCAGAAGAATTGGAAGGAAGAATAGTTGGTTCTTTAAACTATGTTCATAAAATGGGATGAGTTTGATTGATCATTTTTTTGACCATGAAGTTATCAATCTTCTACGCCTTCTTATTTTTGTCTTCCTTCAACTCACCTTCTTCCTCTAGATCATTAGTAGTAGCACATGCTACCTAGGTCGGTGAATTTTTCAACTCCATATGCCCAGGTTCCACCATATTTTGTACGAGTTCGTTAAAAATAAAACACTCCTAGATTGGGTGCCCCAACATTTGATAAAAGGGGAAATAATTGAGGAAATCCTCATCTCTTTATTTTTTCGGATTCTGGGACTCGGTAATTGGACTAATTTTTTTTCCAATGCGGAGTTGAAGTGGTCATGGATTTTTTCATTTTGAAAAGAATATACCGTGTTTTTTCGACTCCTAAATATTTTTTCTCCTTTTATCTTTTTTATCATCTTGATGAGGTAGTTGTTTCTACTGAATCTCATCAGGTGGATCCCTACGGTATGATGAGGGATTTGGAGTGGGATAAGGTCTTGGTGATTTCTTGAGTGTAACTTTAGTAGCCTCTAATTTTATAGTAATCCTTTATGAAGCTAATGGGATTTGAGAATACTTATCTTTGGTTTCCACAATGTAATTATCCACTTGTTGGTCTATTTAAGAAAGGTCTCAAAACAATAATTAGTATTTCATAGGTATTAGTGGTGAGTGAAACTCATCATTGTGATTTTATACAAAGATTGGAAACAAGTCTTCTTGAGGGAGTGGTAGTTTTAGGGAATATGTTATTCATTTCAAGAAAAAAATGAAATCTGAAACTCTTTCATTCTACCTTTTTCAGTTTTTAAGGAATAATATTGTGGTATTCTATAGCATTTAGCTAAACTAGAAATGGAATTTCTGACTAACTTCTTTCCATCCAGAAATTGATCGATACTAAAAAAATTATACAAAAAAATGGCCGCCCCAGTAGTGATTTCACAAAACAGCTGAGATTGACTTCTTCTTGCTGCTGAGGGGTCCCTAGTATGGGATCAAAGTGAGAAATTAAATGTGTCATGTGTTTCTATGGATCTCCCAAACTGTTAAATATTGGAAATGTGGTATTTTAAAAGTTCATTAGGGGAGGAATCAGATCTACCATTTAGGGAAAGCCTTATTTTCTAGTCATACCACTAAACACCATCCTTCCATAAATTCCAATCATGTTGTTAATGACATGATTGTTTTCCAAGGAATTTTGGATACATTAGGCTGAGCCAGGACCTAAAAGGTGCGGTAGATGTATCCTGAACATGTATGATGACTGCCAAGACCACCAGTGGTTGTGCTACTGGTGATTGGCTTGGATAACCCATGGGCAATGTCCCATATAGATGCAGTTCACCCAGTAATGGATTTGTAACCATTGGAGGAAATTAATTATCTACATCATTAGTTTCTACAAACAATCATTGCTGAGGTTCCCCTATATGAAGTACAAGATAAGGATATTCTTGTAGATCATGTCTAGTAGGAATGTTGCATTGGAGTTACTCTACATTGAGTCTCCTCAAATCATTCAACCCTTCCTCTTGTTGATAACACATTTCTTCAAGAAAAATGGATTGACCTTCTCCAAGGGTAACATGAGACTTTTTTTGAGCTTTACCTTTCTCCCTCTTAGGTGAATTGCAAAAAGGTGGACGAGGATTATTTGAGGGGATTCCTTGACTTCTGAAAAGCCTCTGATATCTGGTATGCACAAATCTTTCATTTTCATTGTTGTGGACCACATTTAGAATAATAATTTCATCCTCTAACTCTCCAAAATAGGACTCAATTTCTAGAGGATCATCCCTGACGACATTAATGACATTTATCGACACATAATGCATTGATGGAATTCTGTCAGTATCTTTGTGAGATCATCTACTTATTAATTTTCTATGAGACATGGTTATGCTATTTTTGGTTCCCTGAGAATTGTTTAGAGGGTAGTAACCTGAAGGTAATCCTTGAATAGTTTATTTTTATTTTCATTTCCCAGCTTCTTCCCTAATTGGGAGAAAACTGACTTCCACTGAGGAGGGATTGTGAATGTGGAAATACCCCCAGCCCTATGGGATGGGGTTGTACCTTTTCTTCTTCCTCAACCCATTATGAATTAATTTTTGACTCTAATGGTTGGGTTAAAAAAATCTCCTATCCCTATAGGTCGGGGTGGTTCCTAAACTTCTTAAGTTAATATCAATGCAGCTGCTCTTATGATTTTATGAATTCTAGTACAAACTTTGGATGAGTGAATAAATCTCCTGTTTTGAAAGACCGGTGTCTCATTTTAGTCATTTTCATAACATGATGGATGAAATCCTCTAATAGGGAAGCATTCTTGATGTTTTCATATACATGGTGAAAATGTATCTCGATATCTTGTTCTATTTGGTCATAACTTTTATGAAAGCTAGTCGAGGCATGTTCTTATTTGAACATCTCTTCAATCTTGAATGGAATATATTTGTTGTTTCTTGCCTAGGGAAATAACATTGAAAGAGACCACATTTATTAGGATTTCCTAGTTTTGTGCATAATAAAATTCCATTCTCCATGTGTACCCCATATTCTAATATGAACACTATATGGGGTTTCTAGGATCAATTGTCTAAGACACTTTAATGCATCAAGGAATTCACATTAAAGGGACTCCAATGGAATCTCGATATTTGAATGATCTGAAACCTAGAGAGATGATAAGTCAATTTGGCACTACAACCCTTCTATTACCTTGAAATGACTTTTATATTCATCATATGGTAATTTTTTGTATTTTGGATAATGAAGAGTCTTCTATATATTTAGGTGGATGAAATGAATACAATATTCCACCAAAATATCTAGAATGTTGTATTGAGAGGTTTTCAAATGACAGAACATGACCGATGCTTCACAATTATCTTGTTGTTTACTCATGTTCAACATATCCTCTTCGTCTTTTGCTAGAGGTTTCACAACTTGGTCTGACCAGAGTGGATTCTTCCAATTGCTTTACCACATGAAATGGGATTAGTTGGTGTTTTCTTCACTATATTGACCCAAGGAAGGTTTGGATAAGGATCATTGCCTTGGGATGTCTTCTGGATAAGAAATTATTTCACATGCCTATAACAATGCTTCAGAAATGATTAGAATTATATTTTCTAGTGCCTCAAGATAACACTACTTTCTTATCACTGCATTTTTAGGTGGAGAATTCTGATGAAAATGCATAACACGACAATAGAAAAAACATTTGCAGTGAAATCCATCGTGGAATGTATCACCATATTGGATTAAGAATGGTATTAATCCTCTTTCTCCTTGGTCTTTTGGCCTCATAGAGGAATTCTATGGCGTTATTCCAGAGATTGGTTCTCTAAATTGCTCGTATTTTGACAAATCAAGCCTTTATGATGAAGTGTACTATGAGGAACATCAGAATTACTGATTATACTACCATTATTTTGTAATTGGAGGGTAAGATCTTTAGATTAAATAGATAAATGTTTGAGGTCTTCAAGAAATATATAATTAAGATGAGCCATATCAGACATCAACTCTTGATTCTCTAAATATACTATGTAAGACTTATATTTATATAACTTCTTACATGATGTTGGGGAAACTTGCTGATAAAAGTGGTTATCATGGGAATTTTTTTGTTATTTCCTAAGAGTTTCCATTAGAATATTCTGATTTTATTCAATTAGAATGGGGGTATTCACCCAATCTGATTGTCCATTTTATATTGGGGAGTGTTCCCCATAACCCTACTAGACTAGAACAAAGTCATGTATCTTGTCCAGGATGGAATGCTAATGAGTCATTCCAGGTATGGGGTGGAATTATGTGACCATCCCTCTGGTACTACTAAGGTTGTCCTTATGAGATTTTGGAAGGTTTCCAAGATATGGGTAGGAATTTGTGTCTTCACATACACTACTTTCATAATGTGTTTGGTGACATCGGTGGCGAGAATGGTAATATAAATCCCTTTCATATCAGGAGTAGGTGAATGTACCTTCTTATATCCTCCCTCTCCTATTAGTGGATACTAGCAACACACGTGTATGGGGGTTGTGATTTGAGTCTTCCCCATGCTTGTCATCGGAGCTTTCCGATTGATTTCTTTGGATGATGCCAAATGAGGCGATTGGAAAACTTAATGAATGATGGAAGGTGTATGTGCATACTAGATATTTTAACTAAGCATGGTTATTGGACTTCTTTATGTACTTCTAAAAGATACTGTCGGCAGGCTTTGTGAGTGAAAGTAGGAGTATATTCCTGTTTACAAGTTTTTGCTGCATTTGGTTGGTAAGATTCCGTAAATGTTGCTAGATGATTAGTTTGACTAGCTAATAGATTTCAATTAGGTTTATATTCCTTCTCCCAGTATTCCACTAGATTTCAATGGAATGATTGGTTGGGAACTACCAAAAGATTCTTTTGGATGATTGAATTAATGCAGATGTGTGTATGTTCCCACTCACTCTTCTCCACCAAATTGGGTTGGTGGACATTTATAGAGGGGGAAATGTTTGGAATGTGTTGCTTGTTTATCAGTTTTTTCCTGGTGTTTTGACATATGTACCCAGGTTTCAGGGACCTGGTCTAGACAACCGATGATAACAACCTCATCTTGTTTAGGGTTTGCTGCCGCAGTACATTGGCGGCGATGATTGTTGGAAGGATCCCTTGGGAAGGATCCATGTGTTATCGGGATGAGGACATCGATGGAATCATAGTAAGACAACCTATAAAAGTGGGGGGATTGGTGATTTCGTTCCTAGGATAAGCTCCTGAAATAGTTCAAGACGATGGTTGGAATTGTCTACTTCTAGAACACCAATCATCATTGACCGGACGATTGGGGTTATTCTTGATATGGAGGGCCTGTGAAGCACCCTCCAAGGTCAGGATAGTACCATGTTGATGGTACTCTCATACCAATGTGTTGTAAATCTAGTTTTAAAGTCTATTATTTGGTGAAGGCATCCATTTAGTGGATGAGGATCCATATTGACTAGCAGCTGGGGCATTCACTTGTGTAAACATGAAGGAATCCATTTTGTATGAAGTGAGTTCATGGAAAATGGTGAACATATATGTGAAAAATAAAAACAATGAACTTTGGTAATCTATAATTTTCTAGATGAACACGTGAATTATTGATTTCCTTGTCTTGACATCTTTCTTCAATTGACAAAGGCCTAACATATTGGTAACAATATCATCTTGGTTAAGGATTCACATCAGGTTCACCATTTTTTGGTTTCCCCTGGAACATGTATTCTGGTTTGGAATCACTTCTTTGAGATGATTTCCTTCAGATTTATTAGTGGAGCCGGAAGTGCCCAACGGTTCTGTATCTAAGGGATATACCTTCTAAAGGCATTCATCTATTAAGTTTATTGGACTATTATACTTAAGAATTGGCACTGGATGAGAGGATGGGGGTCATGCTCATCGCAACCTTTGTGCGGGATTATCTCCTACTCGAGGACACTCCTATGGATTTAATATATGCTCCTAAATCCTTAATAATTTACCAAGAATAATATAAGTTTCACTTGAAATTTTATATCAATTATTTAGAATTTGTGTAATTCAGAATCATCGGTATGTATTCAAGGTTCTTCATTAGTGGAGATATTTGTATGTATTAGAGGTTCTTCGTTGATAATATACTCCTATATACTTCATATAGATTCTTTATCCATTGTTATGGTAATGCTAGTTTTTAAGCCACTCAGTGGAGAACTCTGGAATTTATTGTCATCCAGGTAGACGAATTTCACTCAGGAATTTATCATTATCCACAGTGATGAAACATTAATTTGGAATTTATTATCATATAAGGAGATGAATATTTTTAATATTGGGATCATAACAAAATATGGTCGACCTATGTATCCTCATGAAAGGAATCAGAACCCTCATTGTTTGGTGCTTCTTAAAGGGACACATCACACCTTTTAAGGTCATGTGATAAGGATCTAATTATATAGTTCAATGTCATGTGGTATGGAAATTTAGGTGGAAGGTCCCAGTACAAATATTTCTATAGGATTTATGTCAATGCAGCCCAAGGAACCTAGAAAAGGTATGAGTTTCCAAGTATGATTAGACCCGGTTTGGAATGTGGCCAAGAGAGAATAGGGTTGATTTCTAATGTTGGTTTTGAACCACATGAAGGCCTCCTTTGTATCTTTCATAGATGCAAATCAAGGCCCATGTAGTTCTGTACATATCATAGGGGGTATAGACCATTTAATGAAATAGGTTGGGGCTTACTCCTAAAGAGGAAACCCATGTAATCGGTCTACAAGAGATTTCATAACTCATGGATAATAAAGTGGGATAGTAATTCAAGGTTTGTCCCTAATGAGGATGCCCGAACTATGGGAATTAGGGTAAGACTCCTGATGAGGATTTCCATTGAGCTTGGTTTATGGGAGAAGGATTCCTATGTATCCCAATTATGGTGGGAATTATATTTCACATAGTTCATTAATTTAGGTAGATTTTATTGTTGTTTTTTTCATCACAAATATCTAATCCAACACTTTTCACCCTCGATGTGAGAAAAAAGTATGTAAAAGATTCAAAATACCACACACCTTTCCTCCTCCACTTATGGACGAGGCATGTCCTGTGGTTAAAGTTGTCGGGCCGATGATAGATGAGGGCACAGAGAAATGAATATTTAAATGTAAAATGACTGTGAAGACCATTAGGTAAGGTCCAAAAATATAGGTTCTTACTCTAGGAGGGATTATTTTTTATCATTGGTTGGGGCTTACTCCTATGGAAGATTCCCATTATTTCTTAGGTTCTTATCTCAGGAGGTCATTAGATCATGTAAATGGGGTAGGTCTTTAGGCTAGGTCCATATGCTAGGTCCACCGCATAGGTCGCCTGAGAAACTCCTCCACAAAGGTCCTCTGTGTAGTTCTTATGTGCATGTCCTTAGAATAGTTCTCTAGCGTAGTTTCACAGTGCAGGTCTGCAATGCAATTCCTTAGCACTGATCCGTATTGTATGTCTGGATTTCTAGTCAAAAATGTAGGACCACAGCGCAACTTTGTTGATCATGTCCTTGGCTCAGGTGTTATGTTCAAGAACCAGATCCGACAAATTTCCCACTTGTACCTTTTATTTCTCTCATCTATCATGTTTCAGAATGTTACATGAGAGTTTTTTAAGACATGTGTGGAGGGGGATACACAATGGGAGATTTGGGGATTCTTCTGAAATTTCAACCTAATAAATAGAGAGCCCCACAGTTCTATTCATATACAAGGAAGGGGCCTGGTCAAATGGAGGTTGCCTTATAGGTCCTCCACATAGGTCCTCTACATAGGTCATTAGTATAGGTACTCTGTATAGGTCCTCTAAGTAGGTCCTCTGTGTATGTCCTCTACATAGGTCCTCTGAATCCCTTTATAATTTTTTCAATCTTCTAGGTGGCATAACATTTAATTTTAGGTCAGTTAAGGATCCAGGACCAGTAAAATAGAATCTCTCAAAGTGATCTACACTTCTATAGATATTGAAGATGAAAATTATTATTGAAATAAACTCAGTAATAACATTTAGATGAATTGACACCTTCTTGTAATCAATCATGGAATCCTAAGGCCTACTCTTGAAGAGGGGGGTGGTATATCCGCTTAACCTTCATTATGGATTAGTCTCACAGAAAATAGTAATACACCAATGAATTCTATGTAAAAGTTCATGAAAGAAATTATGTGGTGTCAAAAATTACATATACTATTGACATTTATCTATAATCCACTTTATTAAATTCCAAAATATTTATTATGTTTAAATTTCAAAGTGTTTTGTCAGTAATAGTAAATAATAAACCCATATATATACATAAGGTCTATGATTATAATCATTACTCGTTTTCCCACAATAATAAATTTTTAGAAGAATAAATTATTTCCATTTATAACAAATATTCATGATATTCAAATTTACTTCTTCATTTCTCATACCCATCCTCAAACCCTACTAAAAAATTTTAACAAATGTGATGAGCACAAATAAATTAGTAATGGAAATAAAAAGAAGAAACATGTAACTCTAGTGAAAAACTTGAAACCCCATAAAATCATTTTCTTCAAATAATATAATCTTTACCTAGAAAGGGAATACATGTTTTTATAAAAAAAATGATTTAATTTATAATACATTTTGGAAACAAATTATTTCCAAGAAAATATGTCTGTATGAATTGAAAAGTAGTATAGGTTTCATAGAAAATAATGAGCATAGAAATATTCTATAACCCAGAAAAGAAATATCATGAATTATAATAACCTTAAAACTAACTAAAATTATAATTTTCTAGCGAATATAATATTTATCCAATGCATCAGAGAACTATCGGGGAATACCAATTGTATAAGATATATGAGGATCGCCCATGAGAAATAATGGGGATCAAACTTTCATAAGTGTTTTACATTGAATGTATCATTAATCACTCAATTTAGTCATGAATATTTTCATTATGAAACCCTTTAAAATATCATTTAAACCCATATGAAAAATTATTTCATTTCTTAAAATATTATTTACTTTTCAAAAAATTAGTAAAAATATACCCATAATAATGAAATAAGGGGTTTTCATTGAAAAAATCATGGAACATATAATGGGTTAAAAACATGAAATAATGGTTATGTGTAACGCCCCGACCCCAGTTACCCAAAGTCGGTGCATTATTACATGAAATTGGCATGATCACAAGAAAGATCAAATCTCGAAAGACCGATTGGTTTAGTAGCCTTGGAAAGACTAGATATATTCATAAGGTTTACATTACATCATAAAATGAAAACTACAACAACATAGTCTCCATAGTCCACACTCTTATCCCCTCACACTATCCCTGCAGGTTATTCATAAATTACTTCTTCACATCCTGGAAAAAATAAAACATAGAAAAGGGGTGAGCTCAAATGCCCAGTAAAGATAACAATATAGCGGAAAATTTCATAAATAAGAATAAACATTTAAGTCAATGTATAACTAAAACAAAAGCCTTTTAAACTTGAACTTCAACATATTATGGCAAAAGTAAAATTAAATAATTCCATTTACTTATTCACATGGATATTCTACTAATCGAATAATCACATGAAATTTCAATAACCACTTTCATAATGATGGAATGCATAATGCCAGACTATCATAACCACATAGCCAAGGCCTTGTGCCAAGACTACAAATAATATTTTGTCAAGGCCTTGTGCCAAGACACTAGTTTGTCTCATGAGACCTATCGATGAATCGAGGAGCTATAGTGGGCTCCACCCGTCACAGATTAAGTCCAATGCATTCCCATATGAAAAGGTTTAAACATAACATAAACATTCATATTAAAACTAGCATACTAAATGTATATACTTCATCCATAAACCATGAATGGTATAAAAATAACACATCCACAGTCAAACATATCACAAAACCTTCAATACAATATAGAAGTTTTGTATCATAATAAATCAACTTCAAAAAAGTGTAAAATCCATCAATGGATGTTGACATAGATGAAATCAAAACTCTTTCAGAGAAATATCTCTTTCTATTTTGAAATCATTTAAGGGTCATATATTTATAAAATAAAACAATTTTTTTTAAAATATTCTTATAAGGTTTTAAAGGAAGCTTCGAAGATTTTATTACGGTGGAAAATAGACGCACCCGCCATATAAGTTAAAAAAAATCTTACCTTAATTATGTCGAATAGGTTAAAAAGCACCTTTTTTGGAAAACGACGGAAATATTCCTTTATAAAACACTTATAAAAAGTCAAACAAGGGTATAAATGACTTTAACCCATATTCTTCTAAATAGTAAAAATGTTTTTAAATACATTTTTAAGAAACATGGATGTGGATGATAAAGAGATTCCAGTAGATTATTACGTATAAACAACCTCGGATAATGAAGAGATTGCGAAATAAACCCTTACCTTGTACTTTTACTTGGATGCGGGTAGGTTAACCTCCTATATAATGGTGAAATAATTTTTATTAAATTATTCAAGAATAATATATATTAATATGATATCATATATGATCTTTTAACAGTGCTTTTTTAATAATATCTTAGTATTATCTTCATTTCGGGTGTTAACTTATTCGTTTTCTTTTATATTTTTTGTTACGTAATCCATGTTTTTCATGGATAGATTATATCTTATTCATATCCAGAATGATATAAAGTCCTTAAACATTATTTTTAAATCATAAAATGATAATTATACCTGAATGGATACGACGGAGAATGAATCTCATCGCGTTCCTAGAGATGGTAGTCCGTACGTACGCAGGAGCGACAATATCATTATTTTGTTATTAAAATAATATATAATTGGATAGTATATCATATATAGAGAATCATTATCATGTTATATTTATTATTTACATGAGTTACACATCATTATTATACCCATCTAGATAATAATATATTGAATAACAATTACACCACGACGTGGAGACGGTAAGCCGTACGTATGCACGTATGGTGACATGTTATTCAAAGGGTGGATAGAATACTGAATATGGTTTTACCATATTTGTAATAACATGACAGTATATATAAGATACTGGAGTTATTATTTTAGAATGGTAATAACAAAGAATGAAGAAGTGTAAAAAGAAATGAATTTGAAAAAGGGTGGTGAAAACATTACCTCTTCTTCGGGTTCTTCCTTTTGATTTGATCAAAAGGGCTCCATAGGTTGGATTTATGATCAAAATAAGGACTCTAGGTTGTAGTGAGGGAAGTTGAGAGAGTATTTGGGCAGAGTTTGGCCGAACCAAAAGGCTTTTAAGGTGTGAAGTAATGAGAATGGGGAGTTCCCTTTTATAAGAGGGGTGAGGGGCACCTTTGGAAAAGCTAGAAATATTAATTTATAATAAATTAATATTCTGTTTATAATGGCTCCAAAGTTGATTATTCGAAGTTTAAGGTGGGGATATGTCGAAAACCATTCCACCAATATAATTTAGACAGGTTTGGGTTACTATATTAACCTTATATTTTAGTTTTAACTCTTAGTTAATTAGTTTGACATTTACCATGTCACTTTGTATTTTTATATTATATAGTTAATAAACATAAAATATACATCCAAGATACCCCCAAGTGGTACATTAATGATACACCTATTATGATATAAGTCTCTTGGCCGAACCTTAGATTTTTAGGAATTTAAAATCAATTAATAATATAATATTTTTTTTAAAAACGCTTTTATGTCAATTTTGACACTATTCAATCGAAAATTTTTTTGAAACTCATAACAGAATTATTACTTCAAAAAATGTCAATTAAATAAATCCTAATATATCATAGTATCCTAGAAAATTAGTGTAAGTCATTAAAAGTCTCAAATTATATTTATTTGGGTATTTGTAATATCAATTATTTTAATTTTTCACTATTATTGTAATTACTGTATCATCATTGTGTGATAAATAAATTAACTTATTTAGAGACTAAAAATTATAAATAAAATATAATTATGTAGGAAACCTGTTTATATTTCTAATGAATATTTACAATGGAATTTATCTTATGTATAACCCTATATTGAAATTGTTTTAGTAAATAAACTTTGATTTTAACTCTTTTAACTGTTCTTTGAATTAAAAAATAATAAATGTCCTAATCTAATCCAAGTGGACCTAAATGATAATATTTTATTCTTAAGGTTGTTTTTCGTGGAGATAAACTTTTCCAATAGAATTAGGACATGTGTTAGGGTAATATTAATATCATTTTTACCCTTAATTACCCTATTTACTTTTAACCGTGGTAAATAAATGTAAAAAGTTACTATTCACCAAAACTTATTTTCATCTCATTGAACCACATTTTACTTCTTGATATTAACTGTGTCTCTCAAAGTTTCAAAATTCCATTCACAGAAGCGGTAAAATTATGTTTTATGAAAAATTCAGTTTTTTAACTACCACTTAGTAGTATCACAATTCATCAAAAATTGATGTTTTTCAGAACAATGTCAAAATATCACCCTAAGCTATAATTGATATTCTGAATTCAAAAATGATGACTATTTTACAAAATTCCAAACATATAAGTTTCATTAATTAATTTTATAATTAATTCCCGCTGTCATAACAAATAGCGTGTTTTTAAGAAACAATATATACCAAAAGATTGACAGTTGTTTAGGTCCAATTTCAAAGTGAAATTAATTCTAATGAACACCATTGGATAAAATGGTAAAAATATATTCTAATTATACTTTAAAACCACTCAATAATATAATTTATCACTATAAATTATTTTGATTAAAAATGTTGTTTTTAAGTATTTTTCACTATTCATAAAAATTGGAAGTTCTCAGAAAAATACCAAAAATTCACCCTAAGATATAATCGATATTCCGAAACCAAAAATGAAGTCCATTTTGAAATATAAAATATATATAATTTCAAAAAGTATGTATTAATATTCATAACGGCTAGTTTGATTGGTTGTGGTGTGTTAGAACTTGATGTTGCGTACAACACACGCTATCGCATTATTCAAAGAGAAGCGTACCATAGAAGCTTGGTGTGTTACATTCTCCCCTCTTTCAAATAATTTCATCCTTGAAATTTCTAGAATACTACTGCAGGAAAAGACTCGGGTGGTTCTTCATCATATGTTCCTCAGGTTCCCATGCTGCCTCTTCCATCTTATGTTTTCTCCACAAAACTTTTACCAGACGCGTCGTCCGGTTTCTCAGTACTTGTTCTCTTGTATCAAGAATCCTGACAGGCTCTTCACAATAAGACAGATCGGGTTCCAGTTCTAATTCTTCATAGGTGAGTACATGCATTGTGTCAGGCATGTATTTCCTCAACAAAGAAACGTGGAACACATCGTGAACTTTGGAGAGACTTGGCGGCATTTCCAATCGGTAAGCTACAGCCCCAATTCGTTCTAAAATTTCGAATGGTCCAATGTACCTGGGACTCAATTTACCTTTCTTACCAAAATGTATGACTCCCTTCCATGGAGATACCTTCAGGAAAACATGATCACCGACTTGAAATTCCAAATTCTTCCTTCGATTATCGGCATAGAGCTTCTGCCTACATTGAGCTGCTTTGATATGGTTTTGGATTACCTTCACCTTTTCCATCGTTTCCTCCACCAGTTCTGGGCCTACAAGTTTTTCTTTCACCAACGTCATCCCAACAGGTTGGTGTGCGACATCTCTTTCTGTATAACTCTTCATATGGTGCCATATGAATACTCGAATGGAAGCTATTGTTATAGGAAAATTGGAACAGAGGTAAATATTGATCCCACATACCCTGAAAGTCAAGTGAGAAGGATCTCAACATGTCTTCTAAGGTTTCAATTGTTCGTTCTGATTGTCCATCTGTTTGAGGGTGGTAGGCAGTGCTCAAATGATGTTCAGTATCCAGGGATTTCTAAAGACTCTTCCAGAATCTTGAAGTAAAACGGGGATCATGATCAGAAATAATCGATAGGGGTACTCCATGAAGTCTCACAACCTCATTAATATATAGTCTTTCTAGACGTTCCAGTGGTAGATCTTCTCTTATGGCAAGAAAATGTGCTGACTTTGTAAGACGATCAACAATAACCCATATTGCATCGTTCCTTCTAAGAGTCTTTGGTAGTCCCATGACAAAGTCCATCATAATATTGTCCCATTTCCACTCAGGTATGGTAAGAGGTTGCAATACTCCACCAGGTTGTTGCCTTCCAGCTTTCACTTGTTGACAAACCATACATCTTGAAACAAAATCGGAAATCTCCCTCTTCATGTTGTCCCACCAAAAATGTTCCTTCAAATATCTATACATTTTGGTGCTCCCATGGTGTATAGGGAAATTGGAACTATGAGCATCATCCAGCAATTCCCTTTTTAGATCAGGTATAACGGGAACACAAAGTCTCTTCCCAAATTTCAAAATTCCATCTTCATAAACAAAGTCTCTCAATCTCCCATCATTCACAGCATTAATCTTCTTTTTAAATTCTTCATCATTGGTCTGAGAACTGTTAATTATTTCTAGTAAAGATGGTTTGGCAACCATTTTAAAAGGCATTTATGTTTCACCGTCCCTGGTTATTCCCATGTCCATCTTCACTAGATCCATGAAAATTGGATCCCTTTCAATTCTCATATGGTTCAAAACTCCATGGTCTTTTCTGCTCAAAGCATCTGCCACCTTGTTTTCCTTCCCCGGGTGGTAGTGTATCATGCAATCATAATCCTTGAGTAATTCAAGTCATCTCCTTTGCCTCATGTTGAGTTCTTTTTGTGAGAAAATATACTTCAAACTCTTGTGATCAGTATAAATATCACATTTTTCACCATAGAGGTAGTGCATCCATATCTTCAAAGTAAAGAACACGCCTTCTAACTCGAGATCATGAGTAGGATTGTTTTGCTCATGAATTTTCAACTGTCGTGATGCATAGGCAATAACCCTATCATTCTGCATAAGGACACAACCAAGTCCTTTCTTCAATGCATCACTATAAATAACAAACCCATCATTCCCTGATGGTAGAGTCAATATAGGAGCATTGACTAATCTTGTCTTCAGTTCTTCGAAACATTCTTCACACTCTTTTGTCTAAACAAATCTAACCCCTTTACATGTGAGCTTCGTTAATGGGTTTGTCAATCGGGAAAAATTCTGGACGAAACGTCGATAATAACCTGCCAAACCAATAAAACTGCATACCTCAGTTATACTCGTAGGTGCTGGCCATTCTTGGATTGCCTTGGTCTTAGAAGGATCAACAGAGATTCCATATTTAGAGACAATATGTCCAAGAAAAGAAATCTCCTGAAGCCAGAATTCACACTTGCTAAACTTCCCATATAATTCATGTCTTCTCGGACTCTTCAGGATAATGCGGAAGTGACTTTCATGATCTTCGTAGCTTTTAGAGTATACCATGATATCATCAATAAATACCACCACAAATTCATCGATATATTCCTTGAGAACTCTATTCATCAGATCCATGAATACAGAGGGTGCATTAGTCAATCCAAAAGGCATTACAGTAAACTCGTAATGCCTGTACCTGGTTCGAAATGTTGTCTTCAGAATGTCTTCCTTCTTTACACACAACTGATGGTATCCAAGTCGAAGGTCAATCTTTGAAAAGTATTGAGCTACATGTAGTTGGTCAAATAAATCATCAATGCGAGGTAGGGGATACTTGTTCTTTATTGTTATAGCATTGATCTCCCTGTAGTCGATACATAACCTCATAGATCCATCTTTCTTTTTAACAAAAAGTATAGGGGCTCCCCATGGAGAAACACTAGGGCGAATAAATCCTTTATTACTCAATTCCTCTAGTTGTTTCTTTAGTTCGACTAATTCTACAGTGCCCATTCTATAAGGGGTCTTCGATATAGGCCTTGATCCAGGAATTAAATCAATGGAAAACTCAACTTCTCATTCTGGAGGATGTCCAGGTAAATCTTACGGAAATACATATACATATTATTTCACAACATGTACATCCTCTATTTGAAAATTACTTTCCTCACCCACAATCATTTCATTCTCTTACTCCCCAATAATTGAATTTAGTTGAGCTACTGGGTGTGGATCTAGATAAGAATTAGGTGGTGACTATTCTGCTCTAAAGATAAGGTTTTCCTTATCATCATCATCAAAAACCGTAACCTCCTTCTTCTTACAATAAATCTTCACATCATAATCCGAAATCCGATCCATACCGAGGATTATATCAAACTCAATCATAGGTATGACAATGAGATCAGTGGATAAAAAACATTTATGTGCTCTAATGGGGACTGATTCACACAAATTTGTTGCAATGATACTTCCCTTAGGAGTTTTAGCTGACAAATCCCTTGTTAAATCAAATTGGAAATATCTAATTTTCATAGAAAACTGGGAAGATATGAAACAATGCGATGATCTGGAATCAAATAATGCATTTTCTAAACTTGAGGAAACCATTAAATTACATGCAACCACGTCTTTTTGAGCTTCTACCTCAGCAGTAGTGATAGCAAAAGCTTGGCCTTGGTCCCTTGGCCTTTTCTGAGGTAAGATCCCCTGACGATTAGGACATTCATTTGCATAATGTCCCATCTTCCTGCAATTGTAGCACTGAACATTGGTAGCTTCCTTCTTCCCTTTGCAATCACGAGCTTGGTGGCCTTTTTCACCATATTTGTAACAGACTCCCATTCCCTTCAAGAAAGTACCGGGGTGTTTCTTCCCACATTTACGACAGGATGGATATTCAACCTTTCCCATCTTCCCCTTATTTCCATTCCTAGATTGATCAGCATATCTCTTCTTCTCTTTCTTTTCTTTGAAGTCATAAGACTTTGAGAATTCTTTCTCTGTCTTGATAGCACATGAGACAATGTCTTCGTACGACGAGAAGGATTCTGAGACTAATGCTCGACGGAGAAATGGTTTTAACCCATCAAAGAAACGATCAATCTTACTTCTTTGGTTATGTATATAATCTCCAGCATACCTTGCTAACCTTGTAAAGTTAGCCTCATACTTTACGACATTCTCATCCACCTTTTGTCTCAGACTCAGAAACAGCCTTTCCATATCTGCTCGATGGTCGCGAGGAAAGTATTTTTCTAAAAACAGATCTTTGAACTCCCTCCATTCCATATTTTATACTTCATCATCTTCCTTCATATTTTGAATCAATGACCACCATTGATCAGCATCTCCAGTGAGGCGGTAAACTGCCATGATAACGTTTTCCCTTTCACTACTCCCCAAAGCCTGAAATATTTTCTCTAGGGAAAATATCCATTGCTCAACTACTAAGGTATTTGTACTCCCATTAAACGTTGGTGGTTGTTTCCTCATGAAGAGATCTAAAATTGATCCTCCACTCTATGGATCAGGGATCTCCATACGGGTAAGGTTATTATTCAAAACCTGAGTAAGTTGTCCCAGTATGGTGATTAGATGATCAGCACCAGTTGCATCACCAGCTCCACTATAATTATCTTGAGCAGGAGGGAAATCCCTACATGGAGTGCGTGCATTGATATGGTTTCCATTTCTTCCACTAGGCACCATTTCTAAACAATGGTATAAACTAGATCAGTTTATGAATCAAAATACATAATCCCATACTTACCAAACACTTAACATAAATTGAACTATTTATGGATATAATCCATAATCATAAGAATGTTTTCTTTGAGGAAATATATACTCATAAACCCTTCATAATGATTTGTAACGAAAATGAGTGTTATCCTAAGCATATCCCCCGAGAGTGTCGTAACGAAGAGTGCAGCAAGACCCGTTGTCGTGCACTAGTTCTCGTTCGAGTGTAGCTCAAAGTGGTGTTTTTGGGTTTTACCCCTAGGTACATCTATGCCAGAGCCGCCTCAACTTGCTCATATCCAGACTGGGATGTATTTCTCAGAAAACTCACAAAATCACTACAATACCATAATTCTAGGAAGATCTTCTATAATAATCCTCAATTTCCATATTAAATCTATGTGCTCTAATCAGAGTTTATCTAAATATAGCTTCCAAGGTTTGTACTATACTTACTATGATACCAACTGTAACGCCCCGACCCCAGTTACCCAGAGTCGGTGCATTATTACATGACATTTTCATGATCACACGAAAGATCAAATCTCGAAAGACCGATTGGTTTAGTAGCCTTGGAAACACTAGATATATTCATAAGGTTTAAATTACATCATAAAATAAAAACTACTACAACATAGTCTCCATAGTCCACACTCTTATACCATCACACTATCCCTGTAGGTCATTCATAAATTACTTCTTCACATCCTGGGAAAAATAAAACATAGAAAAGGGGTGAGCTCAAATGCCCAGTAAGGATAACAATATAGCAGAAACTTTCATCAATAAGAATAAACATTTAATGAAATGTATAACTAAAACAAAATCCTTTTAAACTTGAACTTCAACATAGTATGGAAAAAGTAAAATGAAATAATGCCATTTACTTATTCACATGGATATTCTACTAATCAAATAATCACATGCAATATCAATAACCACTTTCATAATGATGGAATTCATAATTCCAGACTATCATAACCACATAGCCAAGGCCTCGTGCCAAGACTAAAAATAATATTGTGCCAAGGCCTTGTGCCAAGACACTAGTTTGTCTCATGAGATATACCGATGCATCGAGGAGCTATAGCGGGCTCCACCCGTCACATATTAAGTCCAATGCATTCCCATATGAAAAGGTTTAAACATAACATAAACATTCGTATTAAAACTAGCATACGAAAAGTAAATACTTCATCCATAAACCATGAATGGTATAAAAATATCACATCCACAGTCACACGTATCACAAAACCTTCAATACAATATAGAAGTTTTGTATCATAATAAATCAACTTCAAATAAGCATAAAATCCATCAAAGTATGTTGACATAGATGAAATCAAAACTCTTTTTTGAGAAATATCTCTTTCTATTTTGAAATAATTTAAGAGTCATATATTTATAAAATAAAACATTTTCTTTGAAAATATTCTTATAATCTTGTAAGGGAAGCTTCGAAGATTTTATTACGGTGGAAAATAACCGCACTCGCCATATAAGTTAAAAAAAACATTATTACCTTAATTATATCGAAAAGGTTAAAAAGCACCTTGTTTGGAAAACGATGGAACGATTCCTTTATAAAACTCTTATAAAAAGTCAAACAAGGGTATAAATGACTTTAACCTATATTCTTGTAAATAGTTAAAATGTTTTTAAATACATTTTTAAGAAACATGGATGTGGATGATAAAGAGATCTCAGTAGATTATTACATATAAAAAACCTCGGATAATGAAGAGATTGAGAAATAAACCATTACCTTGAACATTTACTTGGTTGGGGGTAGGTTAACCTCCTGTATAATGGTGAAATAATTGTTATTAAATTATAAAATAATCATATATATTAATATGATATCATATATAATCTTTTAACATTGCTTTGTTAATAATACCTTAGTATTATCGTCGTTTCGGGTGTTAACTTACTCATTTTCTTTTATATGTTTTGTTATGTAAGACATGTTTGTCATGGATAGGATGTATCTTATTCATATCCAGAATGATATCAAGTCCTTAAACATTATTTTTAAATCATAAAATGATAATTAAACTTGAATGGATACGATGGAGAATGAATCTCATCGCGTTCTTGGAGACGGTAGTCCGTACGTACGCACGAGCGACAATATCATTATTTTGATATTAAAATAATATATAATTGGATAGTATATCATATATTCAGAATCATTATCATGTTGTATTTATTATTTAAATTAGTTACACATCATTATTATACCCATCCAAATAATAATATATTGAATAAAAATTACACCACGACGTGGAGACGGTAAGCCGTACGTGCGCACGTATGGTGACATGTTATTCAAAGGGTGGATAGAATACTAAATATAGATGTACCATATTTATAATAACATCACAGTATATATAAGATACTGGAGTTATTATTTTAGAATGGTAATAACAAAGAAATAATAAGTGGAAGAAGAAATGAATTTGAAAAAGGGTGGTGAAAACATTACCTCTTCTTCGGGTTCTTCCTTTTGATTTGATCAAAAGGGATCCTTAGGTTGGATTTCTGATCAAACTAAGGCCTCTAGGTTTTAGTGTGGGAATTTGAGAGAGTATTTGGGCAGATTTTGACTGAACCAAAAGGCTTTCAAGGTGTGAAGTAATGAGAAGGGTGAGTGCCCTTTTATAAGAGGGGTGAAGGGCACCTTTGGTCGAGATACACTTGTCCAATAGAATTTGGACATGTGTTAGGGTAATATTAATATCATTTTTAACCTTAATTACCCTATTTACTTTTAACCGTGGTAAATAAAAGTAAAAAGTTACTATTCACCAAAAATTATTTTCATCTCATTGAACCACATTTTACTTCTTGATATTAACCGTGTCTCTTGGATTTTAAAAATTCCATTCATAGAAGCGATAAAATTATGTTTTATGAAAAATTCAGTTTTTTAACAACCACTTAGTAGTTTCACTATTCATCAAAAATTGATGTTTTTCAGAAAAATGCCAAAATTTCACCCTAAGCAATAATTGATATTCCGAATTCAAAAATGATGAATATTTTAAAAAATTACAAACATATAAGTTGCATAAATTAATTTTATAATTAATTCCCGCTGTCACAACAAACAGAGTGTTTTTAAGAAACAATATATACCAAAAGATTGACAATTGTTTAGGTCCAATTTCAAAGTGAAATTACTTCTTATGAACACCATTGGATAAAATGGTAAAAATATATTCTAATTATACTTTAAAACCACTCAATAATATAATTTATCACTATAAATTATTTTTATTAATAAAGTTGTTTTTAAGTATTTTTCACTATTCATAAAAATTGGAAGTTCTCAAAAAAATACCAAAAATTCACCCTGAGCTATAATCGATATTCCAAAACCAAAAATTAAGTCCATTTTGAAAAATAAAATATATATAATTTCAAAAAGTAGGTATTACTATTCATTACGGCTAGTTTGATTGGTTGTGGTGTGTTAGAACTCGATGTTGCGTACAACACACGCTATCACATTATTCAAAGAGAAGCGTACCGTAGAAGCTTGGGGTGTTACATTATGCCAGTAGGAAATGGAAATATATATATATATAACTATATAATAATAATTTCTCCTTTTAAAAAAATCATTATTAAATGCCTAAAAATATTCCATTTTGATGAAAATTGATATAATGTCAAAAGAAAAAAATATATTTACTTTTTAAATTTTTTTATACATATGAAACATATATATATTTATAATAAATATATATTCATGGAATAAAATGTTTTTTTAAAATAAATATTAAATATATGATTTATTTACAAGAACATTCATTACATTGAGTTCGACTCAACATGTGTATTCTTTATCATGGTGAAGAATAAACATATTTTAGTTGATTAAATTATAAGAAATTTTTTTCATATGTATTATTCCATTTATATTATCTGTACAATTTTATAAAAAAATATATAAGAATATGTGTTTACTTGGGATGTTTTGTTACTATTTAATGTATATGTCAGAAATTCCTTGTGTAGGATAACTTTGGATAAAGAGTAAATTATTGAAAATTAATCATAATAATTGTAATTAAATAGTAATAATTTTATACATAATTAATTCTTTTGAAAACTATAATTAAATTTGGTTATGAATTATCAACTATGTTACAATCATAGAGACATTGGTCTATACCAATATAAGAGTAATGTTTCCATTTTCCAATAATCATTAAGGAAATAAGGCATAAAATATTTTATAAATCTATAATGACCATAATATCATAAATAATAAATGGGCTCATTAAATATACTTATGTATATATATATCAAACAGTTATGTGTGTTGAATTTTTTTTCCATCGCTCTATGGAGGTAGTGGTCCACACATACAGAAGAACAACCATATACATTTTTCTGTAAGAGAGGAAATGATATGTTGTCATTTAAGAAACATAAATATGACATGACTATAATAATGATATAATTAATATCACATATATTAATTAAATTTATCTTTATTACATTACATTTACCAAATTAGCGAAAGATGAATCATATCGTCAATCGATGTAGTTGTTTGTTGTACACACAAGCGATGTTATCGTAGCACCCACTAAGTGGAAATTAAGAAGGTGTATGTGAAATAATAGTTTGAGATGAATAATTATGTAAAAAATATCACATATATAATTTTAATTCATTGTAATAAAAATATTTTAGAGGAGATGATGAAAGATGTATTTCATTGGTTAATGAGGCGCTACTTTTTATTGCACACAAATGATTGTTTCATTTCCCATTTTGTGGAGGATGATATGGATTTATATTATTAAATTAACATATTAATATCAAATTGTATGGGATATAGTATTGTTATTTTATTCTAATAATTTTAGAATATTTTGAGGTGAAAATAAATTAAAATAATAAATGCTTGATTAATAATGTTACCTCATCTTTGTACAACCTCTTCTGTTTACACAACAAGAATTCCTATACTGGTTTTATGATCTAACCATGGAATATAATTTGTGTTTTTGTAATTAAGAAAGATATTTGGTCTAGTAGTCACTGATCCAAATTTATTTTTATTTTTTAATATTAGGGGATAGTGTATGTCCTCTTATAAGTTTGGAGAGGACCTAGATGAATTTTTTTAAAATAAAAAGTGATGTAGATGTTTTTCACAAGAATGGATAAAAATGGGAAATTATTTTGCAAAAAGATAATATAAAGTATAAATATGTCTATAAATTATAATTTATTCTTATTTTAGGTCATTTTAACCCTTATCATATTATTTTAACCGCTGGAAATCCATTTTTACTATATATGTCATAAAATGTTTTTACTTTTTGAACATAAATTATGTCAAAAAATTATCTTTAACTTATTAGAAAATATATATTATGATGATTAATAATATATAATCAATTTTAACTAATGAAATTCAAATAAGTGGAATAATTAAACATAAAATTATATTCCATATATGTTACGAGAAAGCATCTTTCCAAGATATATATATTTTCAAGAATTATATGATTTTACATTATCATTATGACTATTAATACTTGATAAATGAATTTAAATTAATATTGATAGATATTTAATCTATAAATGTCATTTAAATATTCCATCATTACTGTATTTTTTAGTTAATTAATATGGTAAAAAATGAACATTTTAGAGAAACATGTTTTCAAATCCAAAAATAATCTTATACTAAAATATTTTATGCATATGAATCAAATGTAAACAGGTGGATTAAATATAAATAAATTATTATAATAGTTTTCATGATATTAAATTCTTATTATTATGGTACATTTAATTTACTTAACTTATTGTGATGAATGTACAGTTTAACAAAAATTAATATTTTTCACTATTCACAAAAAGATGATATTGCATGAAAAATATTATAATATCACCCTAAGTTGATTTTTATATATTGATTCGAAAAATCATTTTTTTCATATAAATATTGAATAATTTATAAATTAATCATTAAAAAACCTTCAGACAAGAACTATTTAAAATAATTTCTTTTTTGATTTAAAAATCAAGGAATATTTTTATAATAAATATAACTAAATAATAAATAAAAATTATTATTAAAGAAAATTATATATTATATCATTACTCGGGTTCTTAAATTCTTCTACAATCTTGTGACATTAGAAATTGAAATTTTATTAACTTATTAATCAAGTATGAATATCATTCCCAAACACCATTTTTAGATTTAGAAGTTTTTCTTAAACCCTATGGTTTATAAAAAAAATCATTTCCTAGTGTATTAAATTATTCAACAACAGTTACTCTCTATGAAAATAAATCATAATTATCTATTCCTTGTAAGAATTATTCTATTATAACAGAACTACATTAGGTCTTAAAGCATGAGATGAATCTGGAACATATCTACATAACATTAAAACATTAGATATGTTGTGTACCTAGGATGTTATTAAAGGAAAAATAGTATGTAGGTACTTAATCCCATTATGTATGGAATAAAATACTATATAATAAAACATGTACATAACATCACTAGTTTACTAAAACATATAACACTTCTCCATGGAGTGATTTTAATAAAAACATGATCACCTACCTCAAAGGAAATGTTGTTCTACTGATTATCCAGATAACTTTCCCCCTCTATGAGACATCCTTATATGATGGGAAATAAAATGAACCTTTTCATCTATTTAATATACTAAATCCATCCCCATAAACATTTTATCCAACGTCATCTCAAAAAACCAGAATACAATGCAACATTAAATATAATATCTCAAATAGTGTCATCTATACAATAAAGTAAAAGTTGTTATCCTAAAAAATCTCAATGACTGAAAGTTGTTGTGTAGCTTCCACAACCTGATTGGCCACCCAAATTGTGCTATCAGATTGGGTTCCACTGGGCTTAGGTGAACCTCCTTGAACTCCTAATTCTACCAATTATAAGAGAGGGTGTGTATAGGGAATGTGGGGCTATTATATATTCGATAAAGAGATATATTAATGGCCAGAGTAAACATATATCACATTAATTGGAAGAATAAATACCCATCAGACTCAAACCAGAACCTCCAATAGAGAATGTAAAGTCAATCTCAATAAACATAGGGAGCTGTAATAATAAAAACAACTGAAATAAATAATCATGCCAACATACCACTTGTATAAACTAAAAAAATCATGTATATTAATATAATTCATACAATAATATCCATAAAAGGGTTTTTCCAATGGTTGAACAATACTATAAAATTATACATGAAGTATACTGAAACGAAAAAATAAAAAAAATGGCTATTACTAATAGGCATGCCCTCAAGGTCCTTCCAAAATGCATGCCAACTCCACTAGGATCTAGCTCTAGAGCCCAAACCATTACCTTCATATAAATACATAAATTCTACATGCATCTTGGAGGGACAATGTAGGGTTTAGGAACATATATTAGTAGGATACCACACAAGTATTCATACTAAACATAATTTTATAAGAATGTGGGAATTAATAAAATAATAAAGAAGCACATGTGTAAAATTTTTAGAGGCTTCACTGGTTCTCAACAGCCACCAATACGTTATCACCTGCACTGACCACTGGAAAAATCCACTAGAAGGAGAGCACCCTGGACACCTCATGCCAACCAACACCTTGTGTACCTTGTAAAACCACTGATGTCCCGAAGGCATGACCAAACAATGTAACCTTCTCCATAGACACCTGCTTGAGAGCACTCATTGGCATGAATCCTAACATCAAAAGGCACATAGATATTTATCCTTGAATAAAATCCCACATATTCCAATGGAACAACATCCCTAGTAATGGTTATATCTATCCTCTAGTACCAATCCAGGTCCAATGTCTATAATATAACAAGCCTCATCCCCCAACTGAGATCCTCATCACTATCAACCAAAGGATCCTCACCTTCCATGTCACTTTTTATAATAAAATCACCAATATAAATTCGTATTCCATAGTACAGGGGGAATACACCCACATGAGTTGTCAAAACCATCTCATCAATGATTCACACTATGCGCACATGACTCCTATCAGATCTTTAGCCATCACAGGGTAGTGGTAATAACTAAATTTTTTATAAAATACATACAAAGAAGAACCTTGTACCCCTATGACCCTATCACTAAAACCAATGTCATTTCCATCTAAAATTATTTCATTCCATGCCCTCAACCTGATGGCCTCATCACCTGAACTGACCTCTATCACACCCAACTAATGGTAAACACCATACAAGAAACCCAGTCCAAGAAAAATAAGATGATCACTTTCCTCAATTATGAATGTTCAAAACCATTCCAACATTGGGATAATCATATCTTGGATCCAGGGGTATCAAAAATACATCAAAATCATTAAATATATTAATTTCAAATAAAATAAGAAATAAAATTTAATATCATTAAATTGTAAAATTTCAATGTACAACTCATCTCATTATAATTGATTTAGAAAAATAAAATTGAAATAACCAACATTAAAAAATTATATAAAATACTTCAATTAGAAAAACAATTCAATGTCATTGAATTTCACCATTAAAATTAAACAAAACAACTCAAATTATTTAAAAACACACCCTGATCCAACTACAAAAGGTGGTAAACGGACTCTGACACAGCCTCATACAAGAGAATAGGGTAAGGTCATTCCCAAAAACATCTAATGGGGTCACATGATCACTTCAATATTAATAAATTGGGTATTTCTGGAATACCCACCATCGCGCTAAAAGGAACACCCCAAAACGACCAATAAAAAATTAAAAAATATATCAACCACCTACCTTGAACTCATAGACCTAGGCATTCCTAGTATTAGCATCTGATTCGATGTCATTTAGATTAAATTAGAGTTTCTATCAAAAGACATAAAAATATAGAAAAACATATCAGATGTATTTAGTGATATGAGAGGCAAAATAATAACAAAAGAGAGGTATGAGAGAGGAATTACTTAACAAAATATTTCATTTTCACCCATATGAGGAAAAAACAGAAGCTAGATTAGAGATCTAGCCCACTCCCTATAAGAGAGGATGAAGAGGAATTCATCCATGTTGTTGCGTGTGACCCACGATAGAAGAGAAGGGAAAAAAAGAGGAATATTGGAAATAATGAGATGGGAATACAAGTAGTTTTTTAACTTTAATGGGGTTTCGTAGTTAGATTTCATGGTTTTCCAAACTGTGCACAAACCATTTGGGTTACAGTACATTGGTACTGCATTAGTGGTAGTATGCATGCAAAATACCACACATTTCTCTCTAACCATTCGTAATCCCTGTAGATTCTCTCTATAAAAACTATAGAGAAGGCTACACAGACATTATCCATACTACATGGATTACCCAAAGAATGTGGTAGTTCAAAACAAGGTCACGTAGTTACTTGGTAGATGCAACATTGTTTACCATTGAATGTGCGCCTTTACCTGCAACAACAAAACTAGGCCCTCTCAAAGCACTTCCAAACACTCAAGGGACAATCCAAGAATATAAATACATATTTAAACGTGAAATAATGCAAACAAAACTCTCATATTTTGTTTCAAGTCCTGGAAAAATAAAATTGAAACCCCATAAATTATAAAATTCAAAATGTGAGTGGTTTTCGAGCTGATTCAGAAACTATGATGTTATAATCTCCCCACTATAATATAGCTCATCCCCAATATATAAAAAATCTTGGAGATAATACTAAACATTTCCATCCCATTTTAAAACAACACATACTACCCCATTTTCAAGAGAACATATCAACTTCCCAATGGGGACAAACCACCTCAGGAGTGAACTACCCCAATCTAAACACACAAAATTTTCAAATCAAGAAACTAGTGTAATGACCATATCCCATACAGAAAATTCATCCCATGATGCATTTTCACTCCTACGCAAGATATGTAACTCTTGTTTCATACCTAACACCCATCTAATTCCACCACAAAATCAGTGCCCGCCTTGTTCTCATGCCTTAAATGGAACCTTTGTGTCTCTGGAACTCAACAATGCTCAAAACAAACTATGGTACCTCACACCTTAAGTAAGAATCAAACTACAACGATGCCCAGATACCTTGTACCTCAACTAAATTTATCTCCTAGATGCACCAACTCCAAATAGACTCAACATCTTGAATTCATTGATGATCATCGTAAAACATGGTTCCACATAGCTCATATATATATATATATATATATATATATAATGCATCCTATACATTTCCAATCTACTGGACAATGTCTAAAAAATCGATCTATATAGCCCCGTGTATATAGTGAAACCAATGGATAAGACTCTGTAGTCTTTGACAAAACAAAACAAAATAACTAGGCTATGACCTAGGTGTATCTATAACCATCGTCGGCTCACCAGCCTTCTAAGACCATAAAAGCACTATGTTGTGCACCGAGAATGAAGCTCGATTGCTTTAATACTGACCTGCATGCGGTGCTACTCCAGCCATTGGCCACTAACTCCATTGGTGGGTCAAGTGGTCTATATAATGACATCCGAATATAGCTAAATCATAGCTACCCTCACATGGTACTGATCTCAAACCTATCTCAGAACCCTACATCTTCCTCAGTCCGTGTCTATCAGTTATGCCAAAAGGATTCCACAAAAACATCTTGAGATTTCCACATATCCACATGCGTGGATCCCCATTAGAGTCCACTAACACTAATTCTTGACATTTCTTGGTTACCCACACTAGAAGAAAAAAATAGGATACCCACCACAGAGTGGTCTAGAAAATTCCTTGGATAGACTACCCTACTAGAACTCATCTATACTTTACTTCATACTATCTGAAGCCTTTCCATTAAAATCACCATAAGATGTTTCCTAATGTATGTAAGACCTAACTTTTAGGTTTCCCTCATTTATGAGTGCCTAGTTTTATACTTCTGAGAGTGACACCTTAATAAATATGTTTACCTACACTCAAATTGATTTTAGATAACCATCTACGAAGAACATCATATTTTAGGTTTTATCACTCACCATACCAGTGAAAAGTGAGATAGCTTAGAGAACATAGATACAGATTCTATAATGCACATGTCACTCTATTGAAGGCTCAAGAACTCATGTAATCTTTCCTCCCTAAACATCATTGAGAATAAATAATTGAAGAACATGGACTCAAATTCATTCCAGGATATACCTCATGTATGATAGCCTAAACATGTATGTCCCACCAGTTCTTAGCTGGTTCGTTGTAAATATAGGTTTCCAACATGACCCTCCACTATGGATATGTCTCTCGCTACTCAAAGTTCATCTTCATACTCCCAATCTAGTACTCTTCTGCTTTTGGTCCACCCTCAACATGGGAAGGTAGTTAGTGTTGTGAATTGAACTCTAAAGTATGGAATGACTTGGATGGATCTACATTTTGAGAACCCCAGTTGATCCCCTATACCACATGAACCATGATCACTCGGATCCGTTCTTCAAACCAAAACCCAAAAGCATAAATGTCTGGAAGCTTCCTTGCTTGAACAGGGACCTGAAACTGATCCATTTTCTACAGATATACCTATGGTTCATGATATACTTGACACTCAAGTACCTTTACATAATAGTGCTCCTACAACACCAATCCATCACCCTCCTAATGATCCATTCAATCCATCAAGGAAGAACCCATTGAAATCCATCAACATGGTCAAAAATCCCAATACATATTTATTTATATAAACATAGATATGGAAAGTAATTGCATACAGTGCATCCTCAGTACATTTAAAATTTCATATCATAGTCATTCCTCCTGGAATCTTAGCCTCATGGACTCCTGACCCATTCCCAAGATCCAAGTATCAATATAAACCAGGGTATGCCCATCCTAACAACTAGTGTTGACTCAAACTGACAACCTTGTCACCCAACTTGTTGATCAAATTCCCCCTAAACCATAACTTTCTGCTCCTATAAAAGCCATGCCCATTCACACATCACATGTAATTTACACATATATCACATGTAATATCACATTTAATAAGGAATTTGATATCATGGAATATTAATATTTATTATTGGAACATCCTAATATGTGTCTAGACAACTACATAACATGCATCAAAACCACACCATTCCATAATGGGAATAGGTTCCAAATTCACCCATACCTCACCTGGTCAAGGGACACATATCAAAATCATTAACCATCACATTTGAAATAATCCATTCTATGTGGAAATAAAACCTATAGTAAAATAACAATAATATAACAACATTTTCCAACCCATGTTAACATGGCTTGTTCCTCATACATGGGGTTGTAGACACTTGAGAAGAATCTCTAAACCATGTTCTAAAAAAACCTAGTCTCCAATCTATCATATCGAAAATAGTAAGACTGGGATGAATAGAAAATAAGTCTTGATCTCGTTAGTAACCATCCATGCACTACAACTAATTCTCTGTCAGAAACTTCTCTGATACAAATTGTAGCATCCCTGACCCGATTAGCCACCCATATATTGCTATTGGACCAGGTTCCACTGACCATAGGTAAACCTCCCTAAATTCCAAATGCTTCTGTCAATAATCAAGTGTGTAAATAGGGAATGTATGGAAGATATACACTCAAGGAAGATATTTAATGATTGGCCGAGTACTTATATACAACATGAAGTGAAAGAATAATGACCCAAATTACTCGATATAGACCATCCAATGATGAAAGAACAATGAATATCAATTAACAGAGGAAGAAATAATAATTTAAATAGTGAATATTTACAAACATGGAAACATACAACATGTATAATCTAAACAAAACATTTATATCAATACAAGTCATACAATAATATGAAAAAAGGGGTCTACAGTGACTAACCAACAATATATACATATACAAGCATCATGATGAAACAGAAAAGAAGAAAAGTAGAACTCCAATGTGGCATGACCTCAAGGTCCATCCAAAATCCATGCCATCTCTATTAGGATCCATCTCTAGAGTGTGAACCCTTACATGAATATAAAGATATAGAGGCTACAAATGTCTCATAGGGCATGTGTAGATTTCGAGAATGTGCCTCAATAGGATACTACACAATTGTGTGTACCTTACATAATTGTTGAAGCATTCTAGTAACGACCCAAATTTTTATCAATGAAATTTCTCCCTTGTTATAGTAATTTAACATAGTATAAATTTCATAAATTCACATAGAGACCTAAATAAAAACATTATAAATTAATAATTAATTATATAAGAAGTAATTATTAATGTTATGAAAACCAATACTGATGAAATAGTAACTTCACCATAGGAATAATAATATGAACCTTATAAATAGTTAACCGGCCAAATGACTAGTAGAATCGCCCATGATATTATAAATAAAATTTTGGAATGTTATAAGTTAAAATAGTATATAATTATATCATAGTATAAGTATTTAAATATTTGAAAAATTATTAATTAAGTGTGGACACTTTTGTATTTCAAAAATATTTAATGAAAATTTTATAATTAATTTTTTAATTTAAAAAGAAATATTTTCCCCTAAAATATATGCATAAATTAATATTTTCATGTCTTATTATTTTAATATAATTTTATGAGACCTTATGTAATTTTTCAATGTATTATAAAAGCAGTTATAAATTTAAAATCTGTATTTTCCAAGTAAATGATGATTTTAATTAAAAATTAAATTACACATGTTTAGAAAATTATTTTCATAATATGTAGAACATTTTTTAATTATACACGTCAAAAAATGGAAAGGGTGAATTTTTTTATTTTCTAAATTACTTGAATTTCTGTGAATAGTGAAATATGCTAATTTGCGATATAAGTACATAATAAGCTAAATACAATATTAATTGAGTCATCGTTGATGTAAGCCCCATTGGTTTAAATTAACATTATCTAATCACTGTATTTAGTATCAGTAATCAACATTATTTCTTATCAAGAGAAAAATAATAATCTAATGATTTAAAAAATGAGAAAACACCCCGCTCGTCCAATATAAATATCACCCATCACACCCTCTTCTCCTCACACGTCTCAAGACATTAGCCTTGCCTAAATTCTACAAAATACACTTCCTTAGCTCCATACCCATATCGAGGAGCTATTGGTCTCATCAAATGACTAATCCATCTTACCAAAATAGGATCTCAAGGAGTAGAGACTCAAGAGGCAAATCTCGTCTCTTTTTCTTTTAAATTCTTTTTAATTTCATTTATTTTCTTATTATCTCCTCACAAGATTCATCCAAATTGAATGATAGCTACATTACCTTACATATATTATAATTTTATCATTTTATTGGATGATCCATCATTAAAAACTTCTATATCACTATTTTCATATAAAAATGAAATTACCACTCATGATCTGTCAATTTAACGACATCGTGGGAGATGCACATTCATTTTACTTAAAACGGTTTCAAATATGTTAATTAAATAATTAAATGATTTAAAATATATTTTTATGTGCATGTTAAAACCCTATTTATGTTTTGGAACTAACATTTGTATTGAATAAAAAGCATAAAACAAAAAAGGTTCATTGTGTTCGAAAAACCAACAAACATAACCTAATGAAATAATCATTAACTTTTATCGAAAGATTCATCCCCATGGTATATAAAAAATCCACTTTTTATATGAACTTCCATTCATGTATAAAAACGAACAAATCAAGAAAACTCTGGAAACAAAAACTCGTGAATGATGAAATTTAACTCTATAACTCATCCAAATGAACATAAAAGAACATAATAAAACCATAAGGATTCAAAATCATATATATATGGTTATGGATATAATAATTAATGAATATAATATTATTATACTAGAAATTGATTTGAATAAAGCATTCAAACACAAGGTAAGGGGAATTTTTGAACCCCGCTCTCTTTCCTTGGGATTTCCATATAACACCCCATTTTATGAATGTATGTCCCTTACAAATCATTTCTTCATAATTATATTACCTTTTATAGAATATACATGTTTTATACAAGAGTTGATAAAAAAATGTTTTCAAAAACAACTCTTCTATCAAAATAATATACCCTTTTACTTCTCAGGATTATTTCATCTTCACTCATGGTTGAGGATTATTATATCAAGTATGTTATTCCCTCTTTCATTTGGGAACCCAATGTTTTTTAATGTATGATTTATGAAATGATACCCATTCCTTTCCATGGGTTCTTTTATATCCAATATTGATATACATTCTATGTGGAATTCATGATAATGTTAATGTTATGATGTGATGGGTGCACCCAAAATTATATAGCACCCCAATGCATCGGGTAATGTGATTTATATAATGAGAAATGTTAAATATGTGTGAACATGATGCTATATTTTTTCACAACTATGTGTGTTAGTTGACCACTACAACATGGTGTTTCATTTTTACGCATTATCACATTACATGCCTTTATATAATGCTTCCTCTATTACTGATTATGTCATGATTATGATCCAACCATGTCATATTGTTTCATGATCATATCTATCCTCTTAGTGGGAATTTATGATCACTCCTTTTTTATGTATATCTTCAGGTGACTACATATAATAAAGAGAACATAAGGGACCATAAGAGGCTGTAGAAGAAGGAATTAAACAAATGTTTTTGTTTTATCTTATAAAAATTAGATAGTGTACTAGTTTTCCCACGTCACTAATGTTTTGGATCTTTATTGTGTTATTTTTTAATTTTGATGATTTAATGGTAATGTAAGATAAATCAAGGTTTCTATAGTTTGTATCAGAGGATAGTTTAGTTAGTTTGGGAATTAGGATTAGAGAAATTTATTGAAAACAATGTATGAGACTATGTATATGTAAGCATACAAGAAGATTTTCTAAACATATGAATCCCATAAGATATTCTTTTAGAGATAATTTTACAAAGTCATAGATTTTTGTTGACTTGTTGCCTTATGTTTTTTCTACCATTTTATATTTTAGAAAATGGTGGGAACGTGGAAAAACCCGGCCAATAACCCATGCGCGGGACAATGTAGCAATTGCACAAATGACATTCCCAAGGTTTTGGGAGGTGGTGTTAAAAATTTCATGGCAATTCTTACCAAAATATCTTAGGTTATGAATAATAACCTGAATAATGTGGAATATAGTCCATCACTAAATAGGGAGAGACTAGGTATCAAGTGTTTTATACAGCAACGACCACCAACATTTAGTGGATCTTATGATCCACTAGTTGTGGAAACGTGGATCAACTTGATGGAGAAGAAATTTTATATTCTTTACTATGATAAGATGTAGAAGGTGACTCTGGTTGTTTATCATCTATATGGAAAGGCCAACCAATGATGAGTATTGATTATGAAAACCAATCTGAGGGATGAAATTGAAGAGATGGAGTTGGAATAATTTAAGATAATGTCTCCTAACAGGTATTTCCCTTAAACTATTGGTATAAATATGGAGATAGAATTTATAGAGCTGAATCAAAAGAAAGTATAATATTTCACAACCTACATATCAAATTTCACAAGTCTTTCATGGAACCCTTCGAGTTAAGTTATCAACAATAATAGAGTAATTGATTGATTTTTTAGTGATTTAAAACCACAGCTTCAAAAGGAAAATTCCATTCGTGACATTGGGAGTTATGAAGATGTTTTCCGGTGTTCCCTCAAAGTGGATATTATGTTTAGTGAATGGTCCAAGGGATATGGTTATAAGAAATTAATATTAGAGTTTCATGTCAGAGGATCTAATGAGAATAGTGGAAAGAAAACTCATCCACCCACATGTCAAAAATGTGGGAAGAAGCATAATGGGAACTGTATCCAAGGGATGGGGAAATTCTTAAAGTGTTGGAGAGAAGGCCATCAAGATCATTAATGTATGAAAGTCTCAAGGACGTAGGAGAATGTGGCTGAGGAAAGGAAAACACCACCCATGTTTTAATAGTATAATTGTAGGGAGTAGGGGAACTATGAAAGTTAGTTCATAAAGCCATGAGTCCTTGAGGGAAATCATTGTCTGCAGCCACCAAATCCAAATGGAAAAGGGAAATCTTATTCCATCACTACTGGAGAAGTGGAGAAATAAAATGAAATCTTAAAAGGTATACTTTCTATTCACTCAAGAATGGAAAATGTCTTATTTGATTTTGGTTATATGCATTCCATTTTATCATGCAAATTATCTAGAACTATTGAATCAAATCACATATACATTGAAGTATAAATATCCATAAAAATTCAAAGTGGTCAAATCATTTCAACCCAAGTGTTGGACTCTTCTCCTGTCGGCGTATGTGGGAAGATTCTTACAAATGATATCATACACTCCCTTTAATGGAATTTGATTCTATAATGGGGATGGATAGTATATTGTTATATAGAGAACACACCAATTTTAAATAAAAGTAAATATATTTTCATATTCCAAACCATCCCATGATCCTCTAAAAAAGAAAGGAAGATCATGAATCTCCTATGAAAAATCCTTCAATGGTGTGTGTGTTGATTCCCTTTTAATAGGCATACCTTTATCAAACGGTTTTGTCAATATAAGGTATCATTGTAGTGAAAATTTCCATTATAAGGGAATAAAATGATGTATTTTCTAATGATTTACCTGGAATTCCCCCAGATCATGTGGTGTATTTCTCAATAGAACTCATACTTTGAGCTACTACTATCTCAAAGTGTCCTAAAAGGATGGCCCCTATAGAACTAGAGGTCTTGAACAAGTAACTTCAAGAGAATTTTGATAAAGGGTTTATACCCCCTATTTCATCACATTGGGGTGCTTGAATTCTCTTTCTCAATAAGAAGGATGGATCAATATGGTTATATATCAATTATCGAGAACTAAACAAGATCACCACAAAGAACAAGTCTCCTCTTCCATGGATTGATGAATTTTTCAATCAGTTGTGAGGAGATCAGTACTTCTCAAAGGTGAATATTCATTATGTATATCATCAGGTAAAGGTGAATATGGAAGATATCTATAAGGATTCCGTCCTTACAAGGTATAGGCACTATGAATTTACAGTGACTCTCTTTAGACTTACTAATTCCCCTAAAATATTCATGAATTTGATGAATAGAGTCCTTATATATTACCTAGGTAAATTTTTGGTAGTTTTTATTGTTGAAATTCTCATCTAATCCTAGATAAATGATGAATATGAAGAATATCTAAGGCATGTGTTGGCGACATTTAGGAGGACAAGTTGTGCACCATGTTTAGAAAGTGAGACATTTGGATGTCGCAAGTCACATTCTTATGACATGTGATCACAAGTGAGTGAATTTATATGGACCCATCAAACATAAAGGCAATTTAAGAATGTTCTAGACCCTCTAGTGTCATAGAAAACCACAGTTTTATTTTATTAACAGGAAAATATCGATGTTATTTAAGAAAGTTCTCACAATTTTGAAGCTTGATAACTATGCTAACAAGGAAATGGGTAAAGTATGACTCTCTGAAGATGAATGCTTCAAGAAGCTAGGGAAGTGGATCATAACGGAACCTATACTCAAATTAATGAAAAGCGTATAATTTTTTTTATGGTGTGAAATGAAACTTCCAAGAAAGGATAAGGTTGTGTACTCATGAAAAATGATAATGTAATAGCCTTGACCTCATGGAAGTTGAATATCCATGATAATAACTACCCCAGATATGATCTAAATCTAGTAGCTATTATATTTGCATTGAAAATCTGGAGGCACTACCCCTATGGTGAAAAGTGTGACATATATACCGATCTCGAGAGCCTAAGGTAATTATTCACACAAAATGATTTCAACACAAGTCACAAGAGATGGTTAGATATAATTAAATAATATTATTGCTTTATTCACTATTATCCTGTAAAATTAAAAAAAAATTAGTCTATTCTCTTAGCAAAAAGGAACCTACTACTCTATCAATGTTTCATATTGAGAAAGACCATATATTCATGGATATACAATGTATCAATTTTCAAATCATAACACTAGGGAATACATCATACCTTTCCCGAATGATTTCTGAACCATCTATCCAAGAGAATATTAAGGAGACAGAAATGGATGATTTAAAGTTACAAAAGAGGGTGAATGTAGTAAAGAAAGGGAATCTAAAAGAGTTCCATATCAATGATGATATTTTGATTTAGTTTGGAAGAAGGATGTGTGTCGCTTCATCACTTGAGATTAAGAATCAGTTATTAGAAAATGCACATAGCTCTGGTGTCTCTATCCATCACTGGAGTACCAAGATGTATCGTGATCTCAAAGAACAATTTTGGTGGGACAACATGAAGAATGAGATTTCTGAATATATGTTGAGGTGTTTGATATGTCAGTAAGTTAATAAAGAGAGATATAATTCCTAGTTGATGATAAAACCATTGCCTATAACCATATGGAAAAGGTAGAATGTCACTATAAATTTTCTCATTGGTCTCCCAATGACATCCAAAGGAAATAATGTGATACGAGTTGTAGTGGATTGACTCACCAAGACTACCCACTTTATTAATATTCATGAATATCTCTCTCTTGAATATCATGAAAATATATATTTCAAGGAAATCATGAGACTACATGGAGTTCCACTCTCAATTACCTATGATCACGATCTTAGTTTCACATTGAAATTCAGGAAGAGTCCTCGATATGTCCTGAAAAGTGATTTGAATTTAAGTGCACACTATCACCCCAAAACTGATGGCCAATCTGAAAGGACTATTCAAATGGTATAAAATATGAAAAGATCCTACTCATTAGTATTAAAAGGTGGATGATATCAACATATCCCATTGTATGAATTATCATACCACAATAGCTTCCACTCGAGTATTTAGATGGCTCTATAGAAAGATCTATATGGAAATCGATGTAGAACTCTAAATTGTTGTAATGAAGCTAGTGAAAGAAAGTTACTTGGACCTGATATTGTGCAAGATATGGAAGACAGGGTTTAACCCCTTCAAAAACATATAAAAGATACTCAGATTCATAAAAAGAGTTATGATGATAACCGTTGAAGGGACTTGGAGTTCAACATTGGAGATAATTTTTTCCTTCAAATATCACCATGGAAGAGAGTCATGCAGTTCAGAAAGAAAGGGAAGCTAAGCCCAAGGTACATTAGCCCCTTTGAGAACCTCGGTCGTATAGAAGTAGTGGCCTATCAGCTTATACTTCCACTGAATATGGATCAATTTCACGATATGTTCTACTATCCCTCTTGAGGTTGTACATACTAGATCCCTCACATGTATTAAACTCAAAAGTGGTATATCTAGAAGATGATCTCTCTTATGAGGAGAATCCAGTAATGATTCTGGATGGAAGAGATAAGGTTCTACCCAACAAGACAACAATGATTTTAAAATTATTATGGAAGAACCATAACAATAAAGAAGAAACTTGGGAACTTGAGGAGGGACTGAATAAGCTATACCATCACCTGTTTTTGTAAAATGAAATTTTGTGGGAGGAATTTCAAAAGTGGGGATGAATGTGATGACCCTAATGTATATCAAAGGAATTTAATCCTTCTAATATTATTTTCATATAGTATAAATCACATAAAATCACATAGCGGCCAAAATAAAAACATTATAAATGAAGAATTGATGAAATAATAAGTATTTGTAGATGTTAGGGAACCAATACTGATAAAATGGTAACATGGCCATAAGAATAGTAGTATGAAACTTATGAATACTAAACTGGCCAATTGAATAGTATAATCACCAATCAAAGTATAAATAAAATTTCGGAATCTTATAATTGAAAAATGATATAATTATATCACAGTATAAGTATGTAAATATTTTAATAATTATTAATTGTGTGTTGGTAATTTTGTAAGTAAAAAATACTTAATTACCATTTTATAATTAATTTAATAATATAAAAGAAATTTTTTTCATAAAATTTATTCATAAATTAATATTTTCATTTATTATGATTTGAAGGTGATTTTATGAGATCTTGTGTAATTTTTCAATGTGTTATAAAATAATTTATAATTTTAAAATATATTTTCTTAGGGAAATGTTGATTTTTGTTAAAAATTAAATTACACATATTGAGAAAATAATTTTAAAAAAATTGAGTAATTTTTTTAATTCTATATGTTGAAAAATGATTATGGTTAAATTTTGGGACATTCCTAAAATACTTGAATTTTTTGTGAATATTGAAATACATTTAATTGTGGTATATATACATTATAAGATAAATGCACTATTCATTGAGTCTTCATTAATTTAATCACCATAGGAACAATATGAAATGATCTTATTACTTTATTTAGTCTCAAGAATCAATATTATTTCTTCTCTTGATAAAAATGACAATCTAATTAATTATATAATTAGAAAAGACATGTCTCCTCCACTATAAACACCACCCCTCACATCCACTTCTCCCAACACCTCTCAAGCCCTGAGTCTTGCATAAATTATACTGAATATTATATCCTAGACCCATCCCAATGTCCATAAGAACATGGTCTCATAAAAAGACCAAAACCACTTCCAAAAGGAGGATCTCAAGGAGTATATCTTCCATAGTTAAATCCCCTATATCTCTCTCTTTTAAAATTCCTTTTGATTTCATTTAATTTATTATTATCTCCTCAACTACCTTCAACAAAATGGTATGATAAATACGATACCTTACATATAATTTAATTATTTCAGGTTAATGGAAGATACATCATTAAAATCCACCCTCAAACAATTTTATTATAAAAATGGAATTGTCTCCCGTGATGCGTCAGTTTAACAACATCGTGGGTGATGAAATTTCATATTTCTTAAACACATTTAAGGATATTAATAAAAAAATAAAGTTGTTTAAATTTTTTTTATTATTATTATAGATCCTTATTTATGTTCTAGAACTGAAATTTATACATAATAATAAATGATAATGCAAAATGAGTTTGTTGTGTTCTAAAACCCACCAAAATTAACCTAAAACGATCATCATTAACATCTATCTAATATATCATCCTTACAGTATATAACCAAATCATTTTTAAGATAATTTAAGATTTTTGAGGATCATTAAAATATATATATATCTAAATTATGGTTGTTCATACTCATTTAAAACGAACTTCTATTCATATATACAAACGAACCAATCAATATGACTATGAAAACAAACACTCTGAAATGATGAAATTAAAATATATAACTCATATAAAATACCAAAAAGAAAATAATAAAACCAAAATGAATCAAATTCAAGTATAAATTGTTATATATTTGTTAATTAATTAATTAATTATGATTTTATATGATATTAATGTGAAGAAATCATTCCAACAAAAGTTAAGTGGAATTCTCAAACCCTACTATTTCTTTGGGTTTTCCTTCTATCACCCCATTTTAATTATAAATTTTCCTTAAAAGGCATTTATTCATAATTATCATAACTTTTATGGGATATACATTTTTTCTAATTGAGTTTATTATACAAAAAATGTTTTCCAAAATAACTCTTTTATCAAAATAAAACACCCATTTACCTCTCGAGAATGATTCATCTTCAATAAATGTTGATGATTATTATATTAAGTATATTATTCCCTCTATAATTTTGGAACCCAATGTTTTTGAATGTATTATTTATGAAATGAAACCCATTTCTTTCCACGAGTTATTTTATTTCCATTATTGATATATGTTCTTTGTGATATGCACAATAATTTTAATGTTATGACGTGACAGGTGCACCCAGAATTATATATCACTCTAATGCATTGTGTAATGTGATTTATCTCAGGGGAAATGTGAAATATGCACGAACATGATTATAATTTTGTTCACAACTAAATTTGTTATTCGAACACTTTGACCTGCTGTTTCTTTTTTATGTATTTCTATATTCTTGGAAATTATCTAATGAATCCTCTCATAATGATGATGTTATGTATATTCTCACCCTATGTCATATTGTTTCTTGATCATATCTATAATATTAATAGAATTTTTATCTCACAATTATTTTATGTATATCCTTAGGTGACTACATGTACTAAGAAGATCAAAAGGGACAATAAGAAGCTAGAGATAAATGAATTGAATAAATGTTTATGTTTTATGTTATAAAAGTTATGTATGGTCCTACTTTTCCCAAGACAATAAACCTTTGGATCCTTATTGTGTGATGTGTTTATATTTATGATGTAATAGTAATTTATTAAAAAGTAGGGTCGCTATAAGTTGTGATATAACAAAATAATAAATAAGAACATGAAAAAAATAATAAAATACTTATTTGGTTCTCAACAACCACCACGATGTAATCTCCATGCTCGGCCAACGTCGGAATCCATAAAAATGAGAGGATCTCTTTTCAAATGCCCCATGGTAATATAGATGTTAAATTCCCAAGATAACCTCATGTTTCACCTAAAAATACTATCTTGGTACCTCAAGAAAACCAACACCTCTTGTACCCTAAAAACCCACTAATGTCCCATAGGCAGGCCGAAAAATTGAAATTGTTCCCTCCGACCCCTACTCAAGAGAACCGGTCAGCTTGAAGCCCAAAATCTGTAGGAATAGTGATATCTTTCCTCAAATTAAAGTCAATGTCATCCCATGGCATTATGTTCCTAGTAATGTAGATATCCTTACTCCGATATAAATACATTCCCAATGACCTCTGTACGGTGTGCCTCAGCCCCCAACCGATAACCTCGTCGATATCAAACGAAGGCTTCTAACCTTACACAGGGATTCCCATATCATGCAATCCCAACACAAATTCTTGAGCCGCACTACCATGGTACTCTACCCAGAAGAGTGGTAAAAACAACGTCATCACTGAGTCAAATTGTGTGCACATGGATCTCCTTAGTGATTTGGACATCATGGTTGAGAAAGAATCAACAATTATATACTTAATCCAAACAACTGGAACCATATGCCACTTCAACCATGTTACTAAATTCAATGGGATTTCCTTCCTCATTTCCTATAGGTCATGCCATAAACTAGATGGCCCTACCACCTCAACAGAGGTCCATGACACCCAACCTATGGTCAACACCATCCAAGAAACCTTGGCATATCCTATAAAGATGATCAAATCACCTCAATTCTGAAAAGTCAGCACTATTAAAAGCACAGGCCAATCCCATACTGAACCCATATGTCTTAGTAATACATCATAGTAATTTCATAGATGCATTTCAAATCAAATAATAAATTCAATTTTGTATGATTGAATTGTGAAACTAAAATTAATATATCAGCTCATTATAATTGAATTGGATAACTCAAATTAAAATAAATACCATCCCCATATATATAAAACACTTCAATTAGAAAAAAAATTCTATGTAATTGAACTGTACAATTTTAATAAAAAATAGATCTCAAATAAATTAAAAATACACCTCAGCCTAATTACCCAAGGAGTTCAATGACCTCTAAATCCGCCTAATATGAGTGAATATGTTAATGGAATTCCCAAAAACATCCCATAGAGTCAAACAATAAATTTAATATGAAAAAATGGCGCCTCACTCAAATAACCACTAGCATGCTAAAATACTAACCAATAAAAAGGCTGTGAAAAAATATAGAAAGGTATGAACCACCTACCTTGTACTCATAGACATAGGCACATCCAGTAATAGCATCTAATTCGAATTCTCTTAGAAGAATTATTATTTTCCATCATGAAAAACAAAATAGAGGTTTGGGTAAATAATGCCTTATAGATATGGTCATATTGCACCCAATGGGATGAAAATTTGAGGTTGGGTGAGAGATCTAGGCCTCACCTAAAAGGATAGGAGGAGGAGGATTTCCTATTTACTAATGTGCATGACCCATAGAAGATGAGAAGGGGAAACGATGATAAAAAAGAATAAAATAAGAGAGGGGAAAATGTAAATATTTACATTTAATGGGTATGCATGATTAGGTTAAATGGTTTTCCAAACCGTGCACCAAATGTGCGGGCAATATGGTACATGTACTGCGTACGTAGAAGTAACTGTGTGGAATATTGAATGTTTTTATCTAAACATGTACTAACCATGCAATATCCCTTTATCGAAAATGAAAAGTAGGTTGCATAACCATGCACCACCCCCATGGTTTACCCATACCATGCACCGGTTCAAAAAAGGGCACACAGTTACCTGGAAGTGACCACACAGTTAACCCTAAACCATGATCCTTGACCTATAATACCAAAACATTGGCTTTAGGCCTCCATCACTCCTAAATCCTATTTGAGAACTCGAGTCACTCTCAAATATTCTCAACCAATCATAAAACATGATATAAATATATAGATGCTAGAGTGGTTCGTTAATAATGGAATTAGATCTAATGACCATTTGATGTGCCAGTATAGATGCAATGACATTCTAGGGGAGTTTATGGAAATCCCACATCAATAAAGGAGGATCATAAATCACAACATTATAAGTTACTATGTATATGTCTCTCGTTATGAGGCCATTTTACTATGGGAATCATGAGGGTGAGATCCCATGGAAATCAAAACTATTTAGGGTAGGCCAAAAGTGGACAATACCATGTTCATAGGTGGGACCGCTGCATTATATATTGATTCAAAAGTCCTATGTCATCCATAAAATAAATAAAAATTAATGTGGTTAATCATCCACTTTTACTGACCATCATATCTAATCTGTAATGTTTTACAGTAATGTAATTCAATAATATAGGATTTATAAAGTCATTTCCTAAAATTTAATAAGAAACTAGAATCCCGGTCAAATAAAATACATAAAGGAACTCCTTGTAACAAAACTATATTGTTGGGACATAGCCAAAAATATTTATTTAATGAAATAGTATCTTATATAGTATGTAAAATTGTATTTTAATTCTATAGATCAATAATAAACACAATTTTATTATTACTTTGAGATGTCTTTGGTAATCCCGCTAAAATATGCATGGATACATTTTACCATTTCCACTATGTAAATATAAAAGATTAATGAAACCCCTTTAGTAATTTTTATTCAATATTAACCAGCTAAAAATTCAATTATTTCCTTTTAAATTTAACATTAACAAATTTCCATTTTATCCACCATGTAATACTATCAAAGGTATCTTTATGTCTTAGTAATTTTTGGATGAATTTAAAATGGATAACTTTGACAATCACTCGACAAATCTATCTTCATCTATAATTCACATGTTATAGATAATCTTCATCCAATTATGATATAACCTTCATAATTAAGATTAATGTCATGAAATTTACCCTAATTGAGGAACACTACCTTTTAATGAAATTTTTGATTCACATATGGTTCTTATAAAAGTGTTTCTCACACGGTCGATGAAATTGAAATATGAAACAAGAAAATGTATGTTCCGAAATCTACAAATTATAAGATAAACATCATCAAAAAATTATACCAAAGGTTCATATTTCTAATGTAACGTGGTTAGTGTGGAATTATTTTTCAACTCAAATCATCACCCACTTTAATATTTTCTTGGATAGTAATGAATCATGAAATCATAATCCTTTTTTAGTTCTATCCATATTTGTTTTATCATGATTAATTCAATCTAATTGTATATATTAATCGATGTTGTATGATCATTATATATTTCACACATTATTTTATACAAATTATTGGTCGGAATTTAAAAAACCAAAACCACAAAAACAAATTCCATATCATGTGTAGAGTAATTTAACTCGGGAGGTTATAGTGGATGTGAAACATAATCTATTATAGCATAATTATCCACTGGTATAGAATAATTTATTTATAAATAATAATATATACATATTAAATCTTTACCATTTCTAAATCATAACACAAGAACTATACCATTAGCCGTAGATCAATATATATCTAAAATAAACCCTCATATTCCCTTTCCCTAATGTGATTAACTCCCTTCAAAGTTAACATAGTTAGTTTGATAGATAAAAGAGATATTTTTCCTTGAAAATACTTATAGTGACATACTAATCCATGAAAACTAAAAATATCTATGAAATTGGTAGTTATTTTAAACTAATCAAAAAACTAGTTTTAGTAGGTTTAACTGTTATCCCATATTTAGAAGCAATATACCCATGGAATGTAATTTTTGGAAACCAAATTTGAAACTTACAAAATTTTCCATATAGTTTCTTTTTTTAATGGTTTGAAACACAATCATTGTCTCTGATTTAGATTCCTCATATATTTTTCATTTTTTGTGAACTTATGGAAAACTCTATATAGAAGGACCATAAATACAGAAGGTGTATTAGAAAACATAATGAGAATAAAAAAACCTACAATGAATATATCATGTCTAAAATGAAGGGTTTAGAATATATACCTCCTTTAAAATCAACTAATTGTTCCCAAACATGAGAAAAATATTTGAAAAATTCTAAATACCCGGGAAAAGAATAAAAAAATAATCAATATGAGTAAAATGACAGCTTTTCTTTACATTGATGTTATTTAAGGCTCCATAATCATTGAAATGTATCATATAACCATTATTATTTTTAATACAGAAATAGGGTCAACCCATTATGATGTTATATAATGAATGAATTCTTTATCTAGAAACTCTTATACCTTCTTTTATGATTAAATAATATATATTTAATCCATTTAAAAATGGTTTTATGAAATTGGATTAGTATGAGGCACTACGTATATAGTAAATTCATACCCTCAAATATTAATTACACATGTCTACTCATCTGGAAATACATCCATAAATTCATGATCTAATAGCACATCTTAAATTTGAAAATTTTCATTCTTTTCTACAATTTGAGATAAGTATCTTCGAATACAATCTATAACCAATTTCCTAACATCTTGGATAGTTATCAATGGGTTTAAATTATTTAGTAAAACATTATTATCATGGTAATATATCTTATCATAATAAAATAAATTTCAATAATTACCAAATATGATATTAAAATTCACTATGTGATGTTTAAAAATAATTATAAGAAATAAAAATCAAATAAAAATAACTAAATAATTAATATAAATCATTTTTTTAATATTTTCACCAATAGTTTTATATAAATGTACTATATTACTTGTATGAGGTAATATTTCCAATCAACATGGACATTTCTCATAAATGAAGGAATGAAAAGATCCATATTCAAAAAGTGCATTGGAACAATGTGAATTAACCATTAACATGCCTGTTAACACTTCATTAGATTGCCTGACATGAACTATATAAGTAGAAAATTATTTAACTACACCATTTTTCTTTTGACCATGATGATTTTCATCCTAGGTAACTAAATTTGGACACATTTTAGAATAATGAATAGACTTATTAGAACTAAAACATATCATCGATTTATGGATTCCAATTACTTTATTATTTGTTTGTTCATGCCTTTTTTCACTATAGTCATGTTCCATATAACCAAAAATAACACACTGGAAAAACATTCCAGATTTCACTATAAAATTATCCAAGATATTTTAAAACACTTATCATAATTTTTGACATTATTTTTATTAGATCTGTAATTTATTGATGAATGATAATTATATCTCGATTTGGAATTATTAAAAAAATAACACCATAAGTCGATTTCAAAATCATAATGATTAATGGAAATTGTTAACATTTGATGTTCTAAACCCCAAATGACATAAAATATCATATCTAATAAATTCATTCATCTTTCAGTAGCCATTTTTTCAAAGGTTCCACTTATAGATGGAGGGTTTTGGATCGTGAAATGATCCACTATTAACATTTTCCTGTGTGGTGGATATGAATTCTCTCTATAACTGATACAAAAACAATTTTTATATTGATTTAAATGATCCATCACTGCAGTAAACTGCTCCAATCCAATTCCCACCATTACGGGATGCTGATATGGTAGGATATTATACTCTCAGTGCCTTCCCATTACAACATCCCAATATCCTCTTTGGAAAACCATTATAAAAATATATATTTTGGACAAAGAAACATAGTAATACTAAAATATTATATCATTTCAACCTAATAGTATATTAATATATTTTAAGGGTATTCCATTTACATTTTCATAAACTCTAAACTTTTCAAGGTCTTTCTCTAATACGAATTGTAAGGAAATGAAATTAACCATTACTTATTCTAGTTAAAATAAACTAGAATTTAATTTTCTACATTCACAATGGAATTTTTTTTTAGTGATTTAGAATTATAGGTCATAAAAAATAAGACATAAATCCAAATAAATAACATTTGGATATTTTTAATTAGTATCTATTATGCCCACAAAGTAAAGCAATTTTTAAAAAACTGGATTTATTTTTAGGGAAATTATTCATGAATTTCTACATCACTTCTTATTTTATATTACCCATCCTCAATCATAGTGGAATAAATTTTTAAACATTAGATTTTAATAAATGTGATACAAATGGACATAAAAAAGAGAACTCATTTTGTTTTGTGGAAGTCCTGAAAACCCATTAAAACGTATTCTTGAAATGATTCATTTTTACTTAGAAATGGAATTTACATTCATTTTAAAAAGATATTTTCCATTAACTTTTGAAGATAAATGATTTCCATGAAATAATATTATATATAATCAAAACTTCTGGTAGGTTACCTTTGAAATCATCATCATAAAACTCTTTCCAAAACCTTTCAATACTCATTTCAAATTGGAATAACCATATTACCATATTCAAATATAATTCTCCAAACAACATAATCATTACATAATGCATTGGAGAAACATCTGGGTTTAACCATCGTATAAGATATATCACCTATACTAGTGAGCTATAATACATCTCAAACATTCATACAAAATATCATTTTCCACATAATGATTAAATAAATATATAGTATTGCAACTTCTCATATCAAAACTATTGGGAAACACTTTTAATATCGTAGGTAAAAATCATTATGAATTAAAAATATCATTATGTTTTAAAAACCCATTTTAAATACCAATATAACTAGAACACATGAATGTTTTTTTTATTTGTCTAAAACATGAATTATTATAAAGGATGGAAAAATTAATATAATTATTTTTATGACATAAAAAATAATTATCATGTTATAAGTTAAAATATATCATTCCAATTATATTTTTTTTCAAAATGTTGTGTATAAATAATCTAAATCCATTGCAATTTAAAAACCATTAAAATAAAGTTAAAAGATTCATAAAATTTATTTTAAAATTCTTTTACATCTATATAAAACATAAGAAAATTGTGTTAATAATATGAAATTTTATAAAAAAAATTTCAATGTAAATCATTGAAATGTTATTTTTAAAAATAATTTCCCTTAAATTGAGTCTGACTCATCAATTATCTTCCTTATAATCGAGAATAATAAAAATTATTTAATTAGTTATAATATTAAGTAAATTACTAAATTTTTATTACTTTTATTTAATATATTTCTATTCTTTACATAATTAGTTAATCATTAAAGTAATTTCGTATATTTTGATGGTATTTAGTGTATTAGTTGAAAATAATTGTGGTTTGTTGAATATGGTCATAGATTTAATTATTTTAATATAAAAATAATTACTATTATGAAATTATTATCATTTTATACATAATTTATACATTTAACAAAAATCATGAATGATGGTTTTGAAAAATGTACTACGTTACAGTCATATATATGGTAATTCATATGTATACATAAGTAACATTTCTATTTTTCAATAATCACAATGGAAAGAAGGTATGTATTTTTTAATATATATAAAATGATAAAAAAATAAAAAATAAAATATTATTTATTTAAATATTCATTTATATATATATTCCATTAGATTGGTTGATGAAAACATAATCTTATTGCTTTGTATAGGTGGTATTCCATACATACACATGAATGAAATTATAATCTTATGGTGTTAAGATTAAAAAGTATGTATTATAATTTTAAAAAGAATAATATTTCATCAGTATCATAATGATATCAATTCAACCAAAGATATTATTTATCATTTTCCTTATTACCATCAATTTAAATCATTAGTGAAAAATTAATGACACCACTTCACGAGGATATAGTCATCCATACACATGAGCTATGTTATTATATCCCTCATGAAATAGAAAGTAAGAAGGTATGTGTGATATCATAATTATAAATTATAATTACGGTTCATATATCATATATTTAAAACAAATTCAATATTAAAAAAATATTTGATAGATTATGACAAAAAAATTATTACATCGGCTCGAGAGTCAGTTTTCCCCCCCACACAAAAATGATGGATTAATTTCAAAATTTATATAATAGGAGAAGTATTTAGGTTATGAATTTAATAATATAATTTATCAGTATATTATATATAATTTTATGATATTAGCATTAATATGAAATAATTTATTTATGTTTATGTATAAATAAAATAAAAACACACAATTAATAAAAATGCATGTTCTTTAAGAAACCTCTTATAGACTACATCACAAGAAGTCTTGTATATCTTTTATGACTATTGCATGTTTTATATAATGCTTTGAGGTATGTAATAAATGTATATTTTAGGTATCAGATGCATTAAAAGTATTTGGAGGTGCGAATAGGAGAGTTGATGATATGGCATTACATAAGATTTGGAGAGGAAACATATTAAATATTTGAATGAAAAAATTGATACCGATGTTTTTTTATTCCCAAATGGGAAAATATGTATCACAAAATCTTTTTAAATAATAATAAGACAAAATAAATCCAAAAAACTATAAATTATTCATATATTATTGTGGTTTAACACTTACCATTTAAGTCAAACCCTCTAGTAAAACAGTTTTTACCTTAACAGTGGTAAATGATATTTAATGTTTTCTATATTCATTATGACCAAAAATAATTTGAACATATCATATAATATAAATATATTTGATTTATGAATATTAATCAAATTTTAATAAATTCAACTAGTTTTAGTGGAATAATTTAATATAAATTGCACCTACAAACATGTTTAAAATGGGGATTTACAATAGATGTATTTTCGATGAATATGATTGTCTAATATTAATTATATTAATAAAAATTTAAATTATATGAATTTTAATTAATATTATTAAATAATGAAACCATTTTTTTCATCCAATTCATTCATCAATAGTGTATATTCAAATTAACTAATATGGAGAAATAATTGACACATTAAATAGTTTTCAGAAGAAAAAAAACATTTTAACCCCAAAATAAACGTATACTAAAAGCTAGTATAAAGATTATTGAAATTTATTTAGTTTTATAAAAACAATTATACTAATTTCATAATAAAAATTTTAAAACCAAATTCAACATTTAAATTAATTAATTTTATGAAAATAAATTATAGTTTTCTAATGATAAATATTATTCACTATTCTATGAAATATTAATATTTTCCTAAAAATACAAAAATGTCAAACAAATTTAATTTTGGTATTCTTATTTAAAAATATAAATTTATTTTCATAAGTTAAATTTGTATAATTTAAAAATTAAACCATTATATAAAACCATATCGGAATAAATTTTAAATTAATATAATTTCTATTCTAATTTAAAAATTAATAATTTTTTTTACAATAAATATAAAAATATAATTTGTAAACATTTTTAATCATGAATTTTTTTATTATTTAATTAAATGGATGTTACACTATTATTTCATAATTAATTTGGAAGTTGTTTGATTAATGTATAAGTGTTGGATCACTAAACTATCTTATATTTTCTCTATTAAAAATATAAAAATAAAATCATTTATAATACGTATTTTATTTTTTAAGATATTTCTTAATGATAATATTAAGAAGTTGTAATTTTATTAATATATATTCATGAAATTATCATATTTTGTTGATCCCACTTTTTCACTACTATATTATTTTATTTAATGAACATAGATAAGTGATGGAGCATCATTTCAATATGATGATGAAGAATAATCAGAGTCCATAATTTTCCATCATGTATGTTGGATAACCAATTATTTTATTGTGAAGAAGCATTAAAATTTTGTGTATAGTATTATATTTTGAAGATAATGATTCTATTATACACATTGGATGTTTTTAATCTTTCTTTTATTTATTCATTTTTCAAATGAAGAGTTCCTATAATTAGAGTCAGAGAGATCCATAAATATTTGATGAAATATATGTATGAATAATTTGAGTAGTATAGTGTATTTTTATTGATCAAAATTTTCTATTTTTTATGATCATGTTTATATATATCAATACATTTTATTGAAAATGTTGAAAAAAAATATTGATACGGGTAGATGTTGAAGAAAAATAATTAAGAGTGAAGATGAGTTTTGAGGCATTTAGATTGAAAGGTGTTATATATTATTGATATTTAGAAAATGTGTGTGTTAGTTTATTTTTCATTTGATTAATTTATAATAATATAATTGATATCTATATGAGTTATTGAAAATTCCATATACAAAAATATTTTAATTAGTTAAAACGTCAATGAAAATGTTGTTTGACCATCAATAAAATACGAGGAATATTAAATGAAACCAACAAGGACAAAAATTGTGATGACCAATGTAAAATGGTAATGTAATGTATATATTACATATAACATGTGTAAAAATTGAGCGTATGTGTATATATAATGTACAGGGTGGCATAGATTTCCATCGAAGATGGTTGGCCATAATATAATTTAACGAGCCACCACAGAGCACTATAGTGTTAATGAAGAACACATCCAATGCATTTACTGAAATGGGACAATGAAATGAAATTTATTACATATCCATCAGAAATACTTCTTGAATCACGCTATAATTATTCCATATAAACTATCAACATAATTTCATGATTAAATACACATCATTTAATTATTTTTCATGATTTTCTCTACCATTGGAGATCATGGAAATTGAGATTATTCTCCCAAGAAACATATTAGAGAATCAAAAAATAAAATTTTTGATTATATGATTGACTCTAGAAAAACATTATCTTTAATGTGAAGGAATTATATGGTTAAATGATAAAAGATGATCTTGGATTTACTTTTTTCTTGTGTTTATAAGAGTAAAATAGTTTTCGAAATGTTTTTTTTCATAATAGTGAATCAATTTTTAGAACTATAGATAAGGATTTGGAAAGATTGTTGAAGATGTTTTTAAATTTTTATGAGACATAAGGTTAACATTCTTAAAAGTATATTTCATCCTTACAAAGCATTGACGTTTTCTAAAAAACATAGTTTTGAAAATCATTATAATGTTAAAAAAACCCAAAAGAAACATAGAATTGCAAACTCTATAATAATTTTTTTATAACGAATCATCATAAATATTAAATGAATCAGATGAGGTTAATCCTTATATTATTATTCAAATATATTTATTTGTTCAATTTTTATCTAAGTATATGATTATAAAAGATTAAAGCATAATATAATATAGGTTTTAACTATAGATCACAATGAAACTATGAATAAAATGTTTATGAAATTGATTAAAAAATGAATTATTATTGATGAGGTTGGTTCTTCATGTCTATATATAGTTACAAATAGTTTTTAAAATGGGTAGTGGGAGTTTTCAAATGAATATATCCCATGGATATTGCACTACAAAGTGTTATAGTAATTTAAAATTATCTCTTCCCTTGGTTGAGATAATATAGATATAGGGGAAGAATTTATAGATGATAAATGAAGCATATATATCTAACATAAGTTTATATATATTCTAGAATGAATAGTATAAGGCTTCAAAATACCATTCATTGAGAGAAAATCCATACCATTATAAGGAAGAACAAATACTTCTCCCATATTGATAAATCACTCATCACCAATTTGGAAGAGAATTATTAACATACACATTATCTATATTCTATGTGTAGTCAAAAAAACTAATAATGATAATATAATAATAATTATTACCAAATTTGAGAGTTTATGAAAAATAAATATGGATTGAACAAGTGAAATCCCATCATGCTAAAGGAATAATAAAATAAAGAATACAAGAGAATAATATAAAGAGTTTGTGAATTCTAGTTCATGTAGAATGTGGAAAGACATTCATTTTTTTCAATGGATAAAAACGAATAAAAAGATTTGTGGACTAATGTGTATATAAAATAATAATATCTAATTTTATGATAGTGTGAATATAATAGAGCATGAAAACAAATGACCTTTACCAACATAATAAATTTGAATACATTAGATTTGGTGAATGAGTTTATTGTCTCTGAGTTTATCATATTTTTATCTATTATATTGATGTATAAATAACCCATTGGATTTAGATAAATTAAATAATTATCTATACACTATTTTCAGAAGGATGTTACATGTGTTGGATAATCTCATCTCATTTCAACTCAATGGTTTACAGTAGTTTATCATGTGAGGATGGGTTATTCCAATTTGGAAAAAATATTAATTATTAATTTGAGATAGATCCCTTTTAAATCTATTTTTGTCTTTTCTGTGTGTGTTTGAATGTTTTAGTATGGAATGATGAAGGATAGAAGAGATAAAAAAGATAAAATCACCTAATAATTTGATTACATAATAAAGAGATGGATGAAAATATAAATATTTTGTAAAAAGTATCCAACACTAATTTACCACTACCATATTATTTTTCAACATTTATGTAATTATAAATCTCAATTGGTATCATGTCTATGTTTATCTTAGACTTGATTCCATATTTTAGGGGTTAATTTTTTGAAAATATCAATTCTATTTGGGAATTTAAAAAGAAGCTTACTTTTTTATGCATATAGTTTTTAATATCATTATTTTTTATCTACAAAAATAATATTGATAAAAATATAATTAATTAAATTTGGTGATGAATACAGAAAATTAATTCAAATAAAAATTAGATTAAGTTTCTGAATTTAGTTATTTTTTAATGTAATCATCTGATGTGAATACAGACGAAACTCTGGCTCAATATACATCCTTGGAAATGGGAAGAATATCTTCCTGAAAATACTAACATAACTCCTTTGATCAATTGGTATCATTGACTTATTCTTCGGTTTTTCAGCAACAAGATCCAACAATTAGTGATCCAATTTGTGTATATTCAAATGAATTAAATGTTTATGGATTTAAATATATAATACATGGATTTCCTATAGTAATAGTTTCATTTAAATTTGGTATTTTTAAAATAATTTTTCAATTAAATCAGTCAGTGTGAAGGAGATGAATATTCTATATGTAACTAATTCAATTAATAAGTCTTTTTTATAATGATTTATTCAAATTTTAGAGTAATAGAATCAATGAATGAGTTATTCGATTAGAAACCATTATTTTTTCTGAATGTGTTTCTTATGAAAATACAAAGAAAGGATGAGTCCAAAAATGAATATATGATAGAATATATATAATAGACATAAATTTAAAAATTATATAATTTCAATAAAAAATTGAGGTCAAATACAATAGGATCATGGATCTTGAAACATTGATGAAATATAAAGATTTAATGCATGAACAGAATATTAATATATATATATATATATATATGAATATGATGAAATTGTGGTGTTGTTTGAATAACTTATAAACACAGTGAATATTAGGTGTCATTTATTGGAAGCAAAAATAACCATCATTGAGACAAAAGATTATGAGTCGTAACAAGATAAAGATAAATATTTAATATCTAAAAATTAATAAATAAAGTATTATAGTTAGAAACAACCACTCTATTTTTGAAATAATATCATGAAACATTAAAAATATCATTCCCTAACATATATATGGTAAAAGTTATTATCCATCATAAATTATAATGTCTGTATTAATTATATTTTCAAAATTTTATAAGGTTTAAATAAAAATCTATAAATATCGTTGAGTAGAAACAATGAAAAGATATCCACATTTGAAGGGTGTGCATATAATGTTTTATGATTAGTTGTTCCAAAAAGTATGGTCAACCCACTTTGAAGAGGGGCCAAAACATCATGATATTATGTTTGCAAAATCATTATTTCATGGAGTTAATTTAAATAGATCATGATTTTAGGGTCATTTATCATGTTGTAACTGATTTGATAACTATATAATTGATTATTTTCACAATCCATCAATTACATATATTAAATGGAACGAAATTTCAAGGTTGATAATTATAGATGTAAAGCATCATCAAGAGATCAAATTTTATGAACTGTCTACCAAAAATATATTTTAATAGAAATGAATTATTTTGGTATGAAAAATGTATTAGGTCACATAATTGGTTAATGATCCGTAAATGTTGGTTGCGAGGTTCGGGCCACAGAAGCCGTTAAGTGTGTTCAAGGGTTTTGTGGAGTCCTGGGGTCTCCGTTAGAGAGCTGCAGTTTCCAAGTTATCGCAGTTCGCATTTTGCATCCATCTATCTTCCAGGGAGGATTTTTGTGCATTCCTGGTCGAGGGAGGGGAGGTGTTGTGGATCTCTTCAATTTTCTCTATCTAGGTGGGCTTGGGAGTGCCACCACGGGAAAGAATCCTGCATGGGGGCAGTGTGGATAAAGCATTCGGGTTTGCCTCTACCGCTTCATAATTCATCTATCCTGAAGGTCGTGGGGAATGCGTTAGGGGGTTTTCTGTGTGTGAATGTGAGGATAGAGAGGTTGCTGGATTCGTGCAATCTGAGGATCTGTGTTGAGACCTATCTCAATATGAAATTTCCCCCTTGTATTTTGATTTGATCTCTAGAGGGTTTTTCATGGTGGCAGCAATTGGTTTACCAATCTCCTCCAAATTTATGTTCTACTTGTGGGTTTCAAGGTCATGTGGGGGAATACTGTAGAAAAGGGAAGAGTGTCTCATGGTCCTAAAATATCCCCCCAGAGGTTTCCTCTTGCAGAACCAGTCCCCGGTCCAGTGGATAGTTCCGGTGGATTGAAGGGATTTCATGTTCAGCAGGTAGTGAAGTAGGCGACGAGGGTTGTTTGTTCTTCATACCCAACGGTGGAGATTGGGGATCTTGCCTCGACAAGCGCGAGCAAAGTTTCAAATTTTTACGGTTCTTGGTTGGGTAAGAAGATCACTTTTTCAGAAGTGGGAAAAGAGGTCAGAGGGGTGTCAGCATCTGTCGCTGCGCCTGATTTTTTTTCTGATCGGTTCTTTGGAGGCCACGCCAGCGATAGAGCTTCGGGGTTCGCTTTAGGTGGTTCCTTAAATGGCTTTTCCATGCGCTTCCAAAGTAAAAGATAAGGTGAGTGAAGATCTTCTACCAAGTCATTCTCGTTGGTTTCCTTTTCCCATATCTGAGGTACATGTTGCTTCGGTGTTCTCTTTGGGTTCAATGAATATGTCGTTGTTAGCAATGATAGATGGGTCTGCGAACTTGCTTGCGGGCATGTTGAAGAGAGGCCTTTCTGAGGGGGTAGAGAATGAATTAGCCTCGTTGCACAACTCTCCACAGAGACGATTTCTGATCTGTTTTCTTTGGGAGGAGACGTCGCCTTCAACTCCACCTGTAAGGGTAGGAAACTGACTCTCTCTGTTGGAGGATGAGGTTAGTCCGTTGATGAAAAAGGTCCTCGTTCCAAAGAGGGGTTACTCCTCAGAGGTTCCTTCCAAACCAGTGACGAGGTCGATGTCCAAGGATGGGGTGGTATGGAGTTGTTTGTTCAGTGATCGGGTAGCAGTGGCCGAAGGGCTGGAAGTTTATTTCTGTAATGGCTTTGGTGATAATCTGGAAGGCTCGCAGTATAGAGGGAAAGGAGAAATGTTCCTTCATCACATTAGAAAAAATAAAACTTGGATCTTCGATGGTTGTTCTGGAGCCTAATCAGAATCTGAGATAGTTGGCTGTTTTTGCGAAGAGGACTGGTTTTTTGTGCCATTTGCATGGTCATCTGGTGAACAGACATATTGGGGTGTTCTAGAAAGAAACATCTTCAAGTGGAGCTTATGCAGGTGACTGAGTAGTGCATCACAGTAAAAATCAATTTTTGAGGTTTGGAAGTGTTTTTCTACTTTGTGTATGCTAGTTGGGATAGATTGGAAAGGCAGAGCTTGTGGGATTATCTGGGTTCCATTGACGCGAATGGGTTACCTTGGTTCGTAGGCAGATACTTCAATGATAAGGTTGATATATCAAAAAAGAAGGGGGGGGGGGGGGGGGGTTCAAGATTCTGTAATCAGGGTATGCTGGATTTCAGTAACATCATTGTCACTAAGGGTCTCCTGGATATGAGGTTTCTTGGGAGTAAATATACATGGTGTAATAACTGGGGATGCGATATCAGGATTTGGTGTTGGTTGGATATATGTCTCGGAAATATTCAGGGCCATGAATCCTTTTCTAGATCTTCGGTCTCACATCTCTCTCGGGCTCTTTCGGATCATTCTCCTCTGCTGGTGGAACTAAAGAAGGGTAGTGTGATCAGTAAGGCTTTCCTATATTTGGTGGATTAGCACAGTATGGAGGGGTTCTTGCAAATGGTGAGGAGTCCTAGGAGCAGAAGATTGAGGGAGGATCTTCGGTGGGACTATCTAGATGGATGAAGTGGCTAAAATCGGATATCAGTAGATGGACGAGGTCTCTTCTGGCTCCAACTGAGTTAGTGGAGATGCTTCATGAGGAAATCGACCTGCTAGAATGGGTGCTGCAACTTAACTGGGATGATGCAGTTTTTTTCGCTTAAGAGTCAAATGGGCCTTCCTTACTCAATTCGTGTTGGAGGTATAAAGGGGGCTCAGAGAGAGATCCAGAGTTCGATGGCTTGGGGAAGGGGATAGGAACGACGGGTTCTTCCATGCTTTATTGAAGGAGCGGCTGTGTTCGATGGTAAATATCAAGCTGGAAGATGGATCTTTGACCTCAGATGTGAATGTCGTTTGTAGGATGGCTTTGGAACACATTGAAATACTACATGCAAGGGATCAGGAAGAATCTATGTGGCAGAATTATTTGCAAAATGAGCAGGAGGCCTTCATGCAGAACATTGCCAGTAGGATGGATGGAAGGAGCAATGAGAGTTTGAAGGCTTTTACCGTTGGGTGAGTAGGTGTCAGAAGTGGTTAGAAACATGTCTCCGGAGAGTGACCCAGGACTGGATGGATTCCTGGGGGCCTTCTATGTGGAAACCTGGGAGTTTGTAGGTCCTTCAGTTGTTGAGGAAATTCAGGACTTCTTCTGTGGGGGTGACGTCAATAGGGGTACGTGTGCTTCCAGGGTGGTGCTGGTCCCAAAGGCGAAAGACCCAACTTCTATCAGCCAGTACAGACCAATATGTCTATGAAATGTCACCTATATGATTTTGGCTAGTCATCTAGCAAAGAGGTTAAATTTTGTCATCCTGAGTATTATTTCCCAAGAACAACATGGGTTCATCAAAGGCAGAGGGATCCAAGGGGCGGTGGGAGTGGACCAGGAGCTATTGGAGGATGTTAACAAGAATGTGGTGGGATCTAACTTTGTTATTCCGATGGATATGGATAAGGATTACGATAGTCTTGAATGTAGCATTACTATTCAAGTAATGAGGAAGCTAGGGTTTCATGAATGGGATTGTGATTTATGTTTTCGGTTCTTTTCTTCACCTTGGATCTCTATTCCTCTCCTTGGAAAGGGATTTGGATTCATCAAGAATTTGAGTGGGGTGAGGCAAGGGGACCCTCTTTCTTCCTCCATGTTCATCATCAATCAGGAGGCCCTGTCTGAAAATTTTCATGGAGGGCTGATGGACTGGAATATTTTTCCATATTTATCCAAGGCTTCTAAGGGTTCCTATTCTCAAATTAAGTATGCTGATGACATCCTTATTTTTATGAATGGAAGTAGATCGTCACTGACCTATTTAATGCAGATTATGGGGATAATGATTATATAAGTGGACAACATGTTAATGCAAGGAAGATAAATGTATTTATTTCTAAGAAATGCTCAAGGAGAAGGGCTCGGAGCATCTAGGAAATCCTGGGTTTTCAGCAGACAGAGCTTCCTATGATGTATCTAGGGGCCCCCTTTTTATTGGTTGGGTGAAAAAAGTCTTCTTTCAGAGCCACATGAATAAAATGGTGGGGATGATCTATAAATGGAAAAATAGGTTTCTATCTTTTGGTGGCCGGTTGACGTTGATCAATAGTGTGCCTTCCTCTATCCTGATGCATGTATTGCCAATTATATCTCCTCATAAGGGGACAATTTCTATGATGGAGATGATTCATAACAGATTTCTATTAGATGGAAATAACAAAAGAAGGTCTCATTGGGCCTCGTGGACTAGGGTTGCGAAACCAGTCAAGGAAGGAGGGGTGGGGCTTAGGGACTGAATAGTAGCCCTGCATACCATGAAAGCGTGATTGGCATGGGACTTTCTTTTGGGGAAATCGATGTGGGAAAAACCATGAGAATAAAATATGAAAAGTATTGGGAGGATTGAGACTATAGGAAATTATCCAGGTTGGGGAAAGCAGTATTTTCTCACCTAGAGATTCTACAGGACTCCTCTCGGTGGATGGTTGGTTATGGTAATATTAATTTCTGGAGAGATCAGTGGCGTGGGGAGAAGCTGTTCATCCCAGGATGCCTAGTTCTGGTGATCTCGGTGAAAGAGGCATGCCTGCACAACCGGTTCTTGGATTACATTCTTAACCCGGAGCAGAAGGATGTTTTCAAAGAAACTGTTTTTGCTGGGGAAGAATATCGATTAAGTTTCACTGAGGCTAGATCAGTTTGTTTCAACAGTCCAGACTATTGAAATCTTATTCAGCAGCAGGGAAGCTAGGATAAGTGTGGTGCTAGCTTGTGGTTTAAGGAGGTTCCATCGAAGATGAACTTCCTCATTTGGAGAGTACGGAACCAGGCCCTACCCACAGAAGATAATATTCAGAGGAAAGGGATACCGATGGCATCCCGATGCTTCTGATGTGCATCACCTCAGAGGGAGTCAATTTTTCACCTGTTCGTCAGGGGTAAATGGGCGTGTTACCTCTGGTCCACGGTGGATATCTGGGGTAAGTACAAGGATGAGTGTAATTATTTTCAAGAGATTGTTGAGATCTGGTTCTCAGGAGAGGATCAGAGCGGATTGGAAAACACGATCTGTAACATCACGATTATTTCAATATTCTGGGTCCTATGGGAGGCATGAAATGTAGTAAGACGGGATGACTGGTATTCAGTAGCTCTTCTACTGTTGAAAATGAAGGGTCTTATCTATGAAATTAATTCTTTGCTGAAGGGGGGGAACTATATTACGGGATATGACTCTGTTATGAGAATAATGAGACGTCTGAGGTTGCAGGGGGGCTGGGTGAGATGGCACCCTCCGGAAAACAGGTTGAAACTAAATGTGGATGGATCATGAATATATGGACTAATGAGGGGAGGATGTGGTTCGGTGCTAGCATCCCTTTGTATCTATTTCGGACTGGGGAACTCGATGGGTGCTGAGGGTCGGGTATTGTTAGAGGGCATTAGGCTATGAAAAATGTTATCGTTGCGAGTTTCGGAAGTGGAATCAGATTCAAAGGTATTGATTCGGGAACATCAAGGAAAAGGTGAGGTGCCCTAGTGTTTGACTTAAATTGTTCGGGGCTGTATTCTGGAAATGAGTAATGGTTGTGTGGTTCGGCATATTCCTAGAGAGGCCAATTTTTCCGCGGACGCTCTCTCTCGGTGGAGTATCATTAATAATCCCGCAGTGGTCTTTACAGGAGTGGGTACTCTACCCCAGGAATGTATTGGTGTGATACTTGGGGATGCGCTAGGGATTCATCATTTTAGGCCGACTTGAATTGTATTGGATGACTTTTATTATTGAAATAAAAAATAAATGTTTGATCGGTTCATGATCAACTATGGTTGTTTGAAAAAATAGAAATATAGTACCAAAAAAATAAAAATCCATGTAATGGAAGCCATAGGGAGGAATCTGAATAAAGATAGTAACCAAAATATTACCAAGGATAGTAAAATGACGTATGTATTAACAATGGGTTAAAACCATTAATATAATGTTATTCAAGTTTAATATAATAGGTTCATAAATGATAAATTAATGTTGTTTTTTAAGTATATAATAATTTAAATAAATTTTGAATAATTATATGTGATGTTAAGGATGTTTGATATAGAGATTCCTGGATAATTGTAATGGATGAAGTGACGATTATTATATAGTTTTTATGGATCCATCTTGTCCTAAATCCATCCCAAAAAAGTGTACCCCTCCTCGACCGACAATGGGAGAAGAGATATAATATCCTCAGAGTCCCACCTAAAGTAGGCCCCAGTTTGTTGAATAAAACTGAGGGTATGGTAAAAATGTATATGGGAGGCATTGCACTCTAGGAGATACACATGTAGATGAGAGAGATAAGATAGAGAAAAACCCACTCTTGGCCAGAATCCATTATAAAAGAAACCTATGAACATGTTGAAATTCCATGTTAGAACTACTACAAATTAAATCAAAATCTATAAGTAAAAAAATAATGTAAAAATGAAAGTGACCACGATGCCCATACAACTCCTACAAAACAACCAATCTAGTAGTAATGAGCATGATCTTCAACTTGCACCATATGAGTTGAAAAATTGTTTATATATACATAAGAATATTATAATAGTATACTTAGAAGGATCATCCCTGGAACCTCTCATACAAAAGTAATGAAAGCATACTAAATCAAAATAAAAAATAGGTGAAACTAACTCATCACCTAAATATGTATACAATGTTACCAACCTTTCCGTGACTACTCTAACCAAATATTTATTATAGGATCATAAAATATATTAAATAATATCAAGGGTACCCCTCTACCACTTCTCCACTTGATTTCTTGTCTGACCTAACAACACACGTCCTAAGAATCCCTCTCGATAATGGATAACCCACATACACCTAGGAAAAGAACCACAACATGCATCTCATGCAACACACCACCACATCCACCTAAAATAAGTTACTAGGTAGTCTCTCAGAGCCCCCACAGACTACGTAACGCGTATAATACATTATTTATTATCACTCAGCCAACACAGCTCATACACCAAGTAAGAATCCTCAATCCATCACTGCCTATACACATTATACATATAGTTTTCCATAAGAAAATATATCCAGAATACATGTGTGTGAAATAACCACAAGCCATTACATCCTCATACACAAAAATATGGGGAAAACCAACCATAGTGCATTCCATAATATGTAACTGCCATGAGAAGAGAGAATGGACAATGGGGGTAGTCAACCATCCATCTTCTCACTAGGATGTTAGGTAAAACACCCACACTGGGCTCAGAATCACCGGGGAGTCAATTTACCTAACCAACATGGTAGAGTAAGGTATAGAAACAGAAAAAGTATATTATATTATATATCTCACCACCACACTATAGGAATAACCTAATCATAGACACTACTATAGATAATGTCTCTGAGACTCCTGAATACCATTTCTATGACTAAATATCCAATAAGAAGGTAACAATTTAAAGAGATACATTATGTTATCTTATTCATTTTTCTTCAGTTTCATTTTACATTAACAAATTATTTAACCATTAATTATCCATTAAAAATTTACACATTACATTTCATTAGCATCTAAAAAAATACACATGCCCTCCAGGCATAAGAAAACTGAGTTTATGACTTCTCATAATTACAATGTATACATTGCATCCCAGTCAGATCCAACCCCATTAGTTAAAAATCTATTTATGTATTAAAAATATTACATTCCATATGTCCAATTACTATAGGAAAACATTCCATGTTACCCAAATACAAGGGTCTTAACACATAAAGTCATTGAACTACCCCTCAAGTCTTTTCCACCTACAGAAGATGTGTAAATTCATCCATCCATGAGGATCTAAACACAAAATACATGTGGAATACCCAACACATATTTGCCTCCCATGGAAGGAGAGCAACCAAGAACAAATGTATACATCATCTAGTGGGGAATGGAAATGATATTAATGAAAAACCTATCCTCCAACCAAACAATATATTCAAACAAGCATCCAAATATCATAATAATGGGTAATCCCAGATTCAACCCACTCTGGGATCTTTGGTGTCTTCCCCGACACCCACATGCATATAATGATGCAAATCACCATCACAGGTGTCAACCGATTCCACAAAAACTAGGACTCCCTATCCCAAACACAAAAAAATCCATCTAGGATCATCTATACAAGGATCATGTCACATCCGGGCCTCCCCTCCCTAAATACCACAATATCCCTCCACGATAATCCATCCAAAGCTCATGTCAAATCAAAAGCCACAAAAAAAACATAAAAACCATGGCCATTCCCAAAAACAAGTATTTCAGACTTCACAAAAAAAAAATATCATCGATCAAAAGCGAAAATCACTTGTACTTCATAAAAAAGAGGGAAACTAATTCCCTACAAAAGGCATTATCATTTATCACACAACCGATTCTTATTCAATATTGAATTAACGAATTCGTTATTTAGATGTCCCAACTAAGGGAAACGTAAGCAACAAGCTATCTCAAGATATGAGAAATTAATTAAATTTTTTTTAACATGCCTTTAATTATTTTATGAACAAGAATCTGGATGCTTCAATTCTATTAAAAAATTCAATAAAACATGCATACTTTCATCAATTTGACTATCATAAAATTTCAACAAGAACTAGATTAATTATACATGTCTCTTTTTCTTCATTAGAAAATTAATTATCAAATAATTTAATCTTTATGTTCTTTACCAATTTACATCAACAAAATCATACACACCATGAAAGGCATAGATATCACACCATCTATAAAAATAAGAGGCAAACCATTATCATGGAAAAAGCACAAACATCGCTAAATGATCGATACCAATTAATTAATCTAGATCAAATCATTATTAGGATACTTTCATTGCGATCCATGGAGCTAAATCATAAAAAAATATATAATTTAATATAAATAAATATAAGAGTAACAAATAAACAAACTCAAAAGGTCATTGATGTTCTTCACATGAGGACATACCATGCAACAGATCTTCAATCAACCATCCCACAAGAACTGCATCCACCCGAGGATGCAGGGTCTCAACCACACTAACCAACAACCAAGGAAAAAACTATTAGAAAAATGGATAATAAAATCCATAGCACGATGAGAAGAATGGATCAAAAACAAGATCAATCTGGTATAAACCACAAGAAAATGAAGGAAAACACGTCATGGGTATACCCATGTCACCAATGATCAAAGATAAAACCCATGGATCGACCCCCGTCAAAGGTATATCCAAAACCCCAAAAGAGGGGGCTACCTTATCACCAAGGAAGGGAGAGAGGGAATCTATAGTCATAGGGTTTGGCAACCCTAGAAGCTAAAAAACACTTAAAAACTAATGCTTCGGGGGATTACATGATGTGTAATCCCATTTCACATTGTTGAATGCCCTGAGGTCAGTTCCTACTGAAAAAACCATTGCCTTTTGATTTTATTTTATTTTTCAATCCCCAAAATATTAAATAGCATGAAACACTCTTTCACTTTATGAAATTATTCTACACTATGTTAAACCGACTTAGATATCGTGAATGTTATCTGATCCCAGTTTATAGTACCTGAAATCCTCCAAACTTCCTCTAAGACCCCTCCAAACTCTGCAAGCCTCAGTAACATGAAAAAGGTCGATCCACGTAGATCTGGGCCCTTACACAATATAACTCTCAAAACATTATAATCATTGATGATCCAATCCATCCAATTGAGGATGCAAAATGGGGTCATCCAAACAACCACCACCTGTTATCCCTCTCAAGTCTATTTCCAACATAGGAACTAAACCACCTCACTAGAGGAGAAAAATTGAAACAATGAAACAAAAAAATTGGATCCTAAGAACTCTCATGGGATATATACCCCTCAAAAAAGAGAGAAGGACAAACAAGAAACAATAGAAATACATTTCACAACCCAATAAAGGTCTACAACAAATAAATGAATGGCATTATAAGAGAATATCTAAACAACAAACAACTTGGGGGTACTATGCACATATCTGTGACACACAATCCCAAGTACACTCATCCATGCCAATGTGTCGCCAAAATACATGAACAATGGGGATAACACACCTGTGAAATACATTATCATAGCAGTCCAATATCTCTACAGGCTGCTCCTCGAAGTTCGCATCATTGTCAACATCAATCTCACCCAAATTGATGACATGAGGGTCATCATGAAGGAAAAAAAGAACCATGACATGTGAAAACATTGTGTATCTGGATTATCTGCGAGGCAAGTGCTACCCAATATGTTATAGCTCCAACATGATCCAACACCTTAAGAAGACCATAAAATTGGGGGGAGGTCTTACGTCCACAAACAAACTTTTCTTCCCATGATGGGGAGTTAACTTCATGAACACATGATCCCCATCATTTACCTCCATAGTCTTATCCTATGATTGGAATAGTTTTTCTAATGATCCTACGCTCAAGTCATCCTATTGTGAATCACCTGAAACATCTCTGTTGTATTCTGTAGTAGTTCCGGGCTGAGAATTGTTGACACTTTGACCATGGTCCAGCATAATGAAAAATTGAAAAATTGGAAATAAAATAATTCAAATTTCCCCATACTGATGGTGGAGTAAAAAATGGTGTTGTAAGAGAAATCTACCATGGGTAGGGGCCTCATCCACAAACCCCCAAAATACACGACACAAAAGTGCAATATGTATTAAAGGGTATGGATGGTCTTCTCTTTCTGAACATATATTTGTGATTTAAAAATAGTGATAAGGCATATCTGAGAACCAAAAACAGACGGGATACCTCTGCACACCTTAGAGGTAAAACAATTATCTTGATCTGATATGATCATCATCGGGACTCCAGTGATTCTCACCAACACCTCCAAATACTACCTCGAAAAATACTCCACTGAGCTCAACTACTTGATCACTAAAAAGTGGGATCATTTTGAAAAATGATCCACTACCACCCATATAGTTTCATAGCCTACTTGAGGTCAAGGTAATACAATGACAAAGTAAAATGATATGTCTTCCCACATCCAATGAGGAACATCTAATGGATGGATAAAACCACAGGAAACATGGTGCTCTACCTTTACCATATGAAAATTCAAATAATGAGACACAATATCTACAACTGCATGCTCCACTCATGTCACCAAAATTGACCTCTCAATACTCGGTACATCTATGTAATTCCAGGATATACCACCAAAGGTAAACTGTGGAACTCTTTGAGAACTATCTCACACATCTCCAAAGGAACGAAAAGCATTCCCAGAAAAAACACTCAGTGTTGTTCATCCTCATACCAACCATCAGGGGCCTCGCCACAAACTACTCGGTCTCTTGAGACCTCGACCTTAATAAACCTCAACTGAAACTCCTCCACCTACTACACCAGATATGACTACACCATCATCTGAAAATGAAATCCTCTTCCCACAAAATATCCAATATCTAGGTGTAATGATGAATTTTCTTCAATCACTATCCATTAACATCCTGATGTTAGCACTACATCAATGCATGACTCCCGACCCAACACATCAACCATGACATTCCCCTTTACCGGTGTATATGAGATCTTGATGTCATAAAATTCTAATAATTCCATCAAATGATGTTGGATCATGTTGAAGTCATGTTGGGATAAAACATACCTTAGGCACTTATGATCTGTGAAAACCACAAAGTGCTCACATATGAGGTAATGTATCAACAAATTCATAGAAAACACCACCACCAAAAACTCTAGATCATGGGTGGAATTGTTACCCTCTTGGAGACGTAACTTTTGAGACCCATAAGAAACTACCATTCTCTATTACGTCAGAAAACAACCCAACCCTAGACATAAAGCATCATAGAAAACTTCAAACTGAACTCCTTCTATAGGCACACAAATAACATGACAACTAAACGACTTCTACTTTAGATACTCAAAATATTTCTAACATAGATTATCCATGAGAAAACCATATCATTTCTGGTAAACGCTGTTAGAGGAGTCACAACCCAAGAAAATTGGCTACGAACCACCTGAAATAGCCTAAATAAAAATGGAAACATTGAACTTATTCCACTATCATGGGGGCTTCCAAAGGCACAAAAACTTTTATCTTCAACGGATCCACAACTACACCCAACTAAGATATAAGATTCCCCATGAAACATAATTCTCAAGCCCAAAATTCAAAGTTCGACAACATCCCAATCAACTTCATTTGATGAATAAATCCCAAAACATCAAGCATATTTTCCATGAGATCCTCCTCATATGTGGAGTACAGAAGGATTTAATCAATTAAAACCACCGTGAACTTATCCAACAATTCATGGAACATAGTGTTCATTGACCCCAGAAACATACCTGGATCATTCTTTACACCGAACAATATCCCTACAAAATTGTAATTCCCATGATGAAAATAGAAAGAAGTATTCAAAATATCCTCACCTTTAAACACATCTGCTAATATATTGAATGAAAATCAATCTTGAAGAACAAACATACACCCCTTAGTTTATCAAATAAATAATAAATCTACGGAAGATGATAGTGGTTCCTTACTGTCACATGGATCAAGAAAAAATAATCGATACACAACCTAAAACTTCTATCAGCCTTATTTACAATAAAACAGGTCCACCCCATGGTGACACACTCATCCGAACAAAACCACACAAAAAAACCATTGAGCTATATACTCAACCCTCGTAACCCATAAGGTGCCATCCTATATGTATACAATGTGAAAGGAGGCACGCTTGGCTATAGTTTGACCTTGAATTCAATCTCTTGTTAAGGTGTTAATGCTATAAATTCCACTAAAAATTCATCAGGGTACTCTTTTATAACCTTAGAAATGCCAACTACAGAACCTCTGAAGAACTCAGCATCATATCAGCCAATAAGGATGACAAGGACAGAATGAATCTCTGACCCATCCAGGGGTCTCTCTTTCCAAAAAACATTAGTGGATCTCTATCATCATCTAAGAACAACTATATCCTCATAAGGAAATCCACAATATCTTTAATTGAGTAAAAACCCATGTCAATGATTATTTCATATGGAGGTACCTAAAAATATATGAAATCTACCTAAGAGTGGTGTTTCCCCAGCACTAGCTCAAAATTTTCTTCATAATTAAAACAAGTCAGCTCGACATCCAATTATCGTAGTCAATAGCAAGGGAACTGGAAGTTTCTCTACTTCAAGTCCCAAAGAATGGATAAGGGAAGGTGATATAAATTTCTTGTCCTGCTATTGGATTTAACAAATCATTGAACCATGTAGAAAATATGAAAAGGCTACATAAAATGATGTCTTTCTCGCATGTAGCTGCCATTGTGAAAGCATGAAGCTGACCAGGACCTACTCAAAAAAAAAATATGACCCTTCTTATGACCACCTCTATGACCACTCACTTATCTTTGAGCATTAAGAGAATCCCAGTGATATCATATTCATTCCCTCTATTCGCTCTCATGATCCAAAACTAGAGCAACCTAATGCTCATGCCCCAGCTAAAACTATCCCATTGAGGAACCTAAAGTCAAACAAGTGGCACAAGTTGACTGCTGAAATATGTTAGGAACTCTTTCTGCTGATGACCTCAGCCTCCATAAGGAAAACACATGTTTGATCCCTTTTCATAGGTTTGGGATCTGCTGCCCCTAGAGAAATGAATCATTCTAGGCTAGGATCCACCCCCGGCTGATCAGAAGCTCTTCTGTGAGGGAAAATAGAATCCTCAGAACACATCTATACTTTTTAAGGAATGTTGATGACTTCCATCTCATGAGGATCTGATTTTTTAGAACTTCTTATTGGTGACATATGTTCTTTGTAAAACCTAGAGATTATCATCAATGGAAATAAGGTAACATTGAGCTGGATCTCTGGACATAGATCCTCCTCAAAATTCCTCACCCTGGTCTCATTATCTGAAAAGAAGTCTAAATTCTATCGCATAAGGATTATAAATTGGACCACAAAATATCACACCCTACTACTCCCCTTATATATGCTAGGAACCTCATATATACTAGCCACCTTCATGGTCGAAGAAAGAAACTCAGCTATGAACTGGTCTCATAACTCTTTCCATGAGACTATCGACTCCTCGCGATAACCAATGAATAAGAACTACAACTTCCTCACTACACCACAAAGCATCAACACATCCAATGATACCCAGGTCTCCATTCAAGCACGGATTAAATAAAATGATATCTAAAAATTCCCCAACCAGTATTCCATGACTGCATCTAAAATAGATCCCTCATACCTCTACAGGCTCTAGTGTTGAAACTCTCAAAGTGTCCTCCTCCATGTGTCATTATCATCCACCTCTAATGTACATTTATTGGTTTGTGGAACCTATCAAAAATATTCTTCACAAACATGATTAGGACGTCTTACTAGAACCATTCCTACAAAATAATACATAGTTAGAGTTCCAAAACCTAGAGTGTGGAAGTCATTTGAATTAATTAATTTATTTTTATTTTTATTCATTTTAGGATAATTTATCCCTAGGTCTATGCATTCATGCACATTATCAATGAATAATGATGCATAATCTATTCCTATGTATCTTCCCTTCAACTAGTGTCTGCACATTTTTTAGTTGATGAATGCTTAATGGTTAATGAAACATACAATAGGGCGGCTGAATACCCATGTCTCAGTCAGTATGTCATGTTTATAGTGATTTCAAAACATAGATGACATTTTTTCCCTACTATCCCATGAAACCTCCCCTATACCCAACTCCAAACTCTATCCTATCCCTCAAACAAATCCTCTGATACCACACTATCATGACACCCTCCCCAAAAAGTGTACTCGTCCTGGGCCGGAAACGGGAGATGAGAGATAGTTTCCCCAGAGTCCCAACTCTAGTAGGGCCCAGGTTGGAGACTAGAACCAGGGTAAGATAAACATGAAGATGAGAGAAATTTCCCTCTAAGAGAAACAAATGCAGAAGGTATAGATGATATAAACACCAAACAACTCTTTCTCTGACTGCAATATAAAATAAACCCATGTACACAATGTAATTTCATGAAAGAAGTACTACAATTGAGAGGAAAAACTACATGTAGTAAAAGAAAGTAATGGTGACAGTGAGCATGCAGCCCAAATAGCTCCTAAAACCCCCCCAAAATATTAGTAACTAGCATTATCTCCAACCTGCACCAACTAACATGAAAAATAGTTTATATATATATAGGGTGAGTATAACAATATAATCATTAGGATTATCCATATATCATGTCTTGGAAAATGTAAAGAAATATTTCTAAAGCACGACGAACAAAAAGTGAAGATAACTCATCACCTAAACAGGTACATTATGTTCCCAACCTCACCATGGATACTCTCACCAATTATAATATACAAGAGCATACAATACAATAAACAATATCAGTGGTACCCCACTACTACATTCCCCACTACTTTTCTTCACTTCCCCAATGCTGCGCATCCTAAGCATTTCTCCCAAAAATGTCTATCCCGTAGTCACCTGGGAAAAGCACCAAAACACACACCTCATGCAACACACTAGTAAGTCCACATAACCAAAAGTAAACAAGTAGTTTTTGGGAGCCACCACAGACCGTATAATGTTAATCATATGTTATGTATTAGACCTCAATCCATAATAGTATATACAATGATTAAGGATCCTCAATCCACCGCAACGAATACACATTATACTTATAGTATTCTATAGGAAAAATTCCTGAATACTTTTGTGTGAAATAAACACAATCCATTACATCCCTATACACACATATACGGAGAAAATTAACTAAGGTGCGTACCATCACAAGTAACTACTGATAGAAGAGAGTGGAGACAAAGGGGGTAGTCATCCATCTATCCTTCCACCATAATGTGGGGGAAAACACAACGCCCGGGATCAAAATCTCAATGGTGGTTGTTTCCCTAACCAGTTGGGTGGAGTAGCATATAGAAACAAAAAAAATATATGATATAATATTTCTCACCACAATACTATTGTAATATCAAAATCTCAGACACAACTACATCTAATGTCTCTCAAAGTCCCAATTTCCACTTCTAAGACTAAATATCCTATAATCACACAACCATTTTAAGGGATGCATTAAGTTATCTTATTCCTTTTTCATCAGTTTAAATTAATGTTATTTAATTTTTTAACCACTAATTAACCATTAACTATATCCACATTAAATTTCATTAGCATCTCAATAAATATCTATGCCATCCATGAATAAGAAAACTAAGTCCAATAATTCTTAGAATTACAGCCTCATCATTTCATCCCAACAAGGTTCATCCTCATGGGTTAAAAATTTATTCATTTAATAACAACATTAAATTACATATGACCAGGTACTCTAAGAAAACATTCTAAGATCCCCAAACACAGTGGGATCAACATAGTGAGTAGATGAACTACCCATCGAGTCTTCTCCACCAATAGTAGGAGAGTAAACTCATCCACCCATGAGGGGATTAACACAGAATGAACATGGAATACCCCACGCATCTACACCTCCCATTAAAAGAGACTAACCAAACAAATATTTCTACCTCAAATAGCGGGGAAGGATAAGAAGATAAATAAACAACCTAGCTGCCAACCAAACAATAGATTCAAACAAGCATCCTTCATTCATAACAATGAGTAATCCCAGCTTCAACCCATTACATCCTCTTTGGTATCCTCACCAACACCCACATGCATATACTGATGAATCTCACCACCCAAGAATCTACTGCTTCCACAATAATCTGGCATACCTACCCCACATTCCATAATAGCCCTCAAAGAACAACCATCTCAAACTCACGTTACATAAAAATTAGTAGGAAAAAACCTAGCAATCAAGCCCTTGGTCCTAAAATAAGGTAATCTTCCATAAAAAATAACGATCTCTCACAAATAAAAAGCACAAGTAACTTTGCCTTCACAACCAAGTGGTATACTATTTCCCTACAAAGTCATTATCTCTTATCCCACAATCGGTTCTTATTCCATCTTGAATTAACCAATTTAATATTCATAGGTTCCTACTATGATAAACCTAAGTTTCAAGATATCTTGAGCTATCAAAAATTAATTAACCAATAAATTTAACATGCCTTTAATTGTTTTCTCAACAATAATCACCATGCTTCATGTTCAATAACCAATTCAATTAAAAATTCATACATTCATGAAATTGATTGACATAAAATTACAACAACTAGATTTTTTTAACATGATTATTTATCTTCATTCGGAAAATAATTATTAATTAATTACATATATAATATTTTTACCACTTTCCGTCATGAAGAACATGCTAAACCAAGTGAGGCATAGATATCACACTCTCTATAATATCAAGAGGAAAACCATTATCATGGTAGAAAGTAGTAACATTGCATTGTGATCCATACCAATTCATTAATTGGGTTCAAATCATTATTATGAATATTTCATTAACATTAAAGGGGATAAATCATTAAAACTCTACAATTTCACATAAATAAATAGAGAAGAGACAAACCCCCGAAATACAAAGGTCTTCTATGTTCTTTTCATCAGAATGGATCATGCAATGGATCTCTAATAACACCTCTTGAAAAAACTGCATCCACCCAAGGACACCATGACATAACCCCACCAAAAAACAACCATGAATACCCCATTAGAATAATGGGATAACAAACTCTGCAACATGAAAATAAGAATAAGAGTAAAATGAGATCAAACTGGGAGAAATTGCTAGAAAACAAAGGAAAAAAACACTCCTTGGATCAACCCGGTTAACCATAAATCCAAAATGAATACCAAGGATCGTTCCCCATTGAAGGGATATAAAAAAAACGAATAGGGGAAAACAGTTTCACTTAGGGTGAGATAGAGGGAAGCTATAGGTATAGGGTTTGACAAGATGAGTGCATGCATAAACACTTAAAACATTACAATGTCGGGGGATTATAGGATATGTAATCCTCTTTCACATTGCGAAATAAATCATGCTCAGTTTATTCCAAAAAAAACATTCCATTTATATTTTATTTTATTTTTCAATCCCAAAAATATTGCACTACATGAAACACTCTATCACATCATGAAGTTATTCTTCACGGTGCGCAACCCACTTTTACTTCATGAATGTTCCTTTCTCCTTTTTCTCATCACATGAACTCCTCCAAACATCCTATAATCCCCCTTAGACCTCCATAATCCTTGAGAACATGAAAATGGTTGATCAACGTATATTAGGTCCATTACACATATTATACCATCAGATAAAACATTTGGATAAATCATCTTCATAAGGAACTGGATGTCACACTTGGAAAATTATTCTTTTTTTAGAAATATTACTATAGTCTATAATGATCATAATTTTCCATGAAATGTGTTAAGGTGGAATAATTGTTTAAAAAATTATTGATAGTTTAAAGAATTACATGAAATATGAATTTCATATTACATGATTTGTAGAATAATTGAAGTTGAGTTAAAAGGTGATAATGCAAAAATAGACATTCAATTGTCATGATGAAGATAGTTGAGATGAGTATAATTTTTTGTTTACATTATAATCATGAATGATTTATATTTTATTTTATATATTTAATTTTATATGTATTTTTATGGGAATTATATATATAATTAGGGCCATCCAAGGGCTCCTCAAAGGCTATCTGCCTTCCACACATAGAGGGGTTGAAGAAGTTTCCACTAATGGGAATTCGTACCATGGGTTTCCCAAGAAGAGATTAGGTCATGTATATGCTCACACATGAGCCTATATACATGTCATGTAGACCACACATGGGTTGGGGCATATTATTGAAGGGAAGAGCCCATGGACTACGTGTGTCACAGATCATCTGGCTGTGTTGTGCAGTGGATTCCTGGTTTCCACCCTAGTACCAGCTCGAAGGTATAACCAAAGGAGTTGAGTTATAAACCATATGAAAAAAATGTTTAATTATTTGATGTTGGATGATCCTATGAGGGTAAAACTCATAAATAAAAAATTATAGAAATAACGGTGCATGTTGGACCAGATCAAGAATTTTGAAGTCATCTGTCTGATCAACATGGTATATCTTCTTCAACCACCCATGTATGACCATTGGCAAGCGAACTCCTTGTACTTGAGGGTTTTGAAACTAAACAACCACAAATGATCGTAGATTCTATAAAATATCTACCACATCTCTTCAATAGATTTAAATTTTACTGTGTATGGATTACCACAAATCATATAAATTCTTTGCAAAGGTGGTGTATAGATGATGTTCTCTTCGGGAACAAAATTATTTTTGGAAATAGAATTGTAGAACGTCTGATAGTAAATCATCAAACCACCATGAAATATTATTAATGGTCTACTTATTTTTTTTATTATGGTATGTAATGATTTATACAAAGTAAAAAAAATTCATTATGGAAATGCCTTCAGATGATTATGAACCCTCTTTCATGATGGGATATCACATTTCAATGCAGTATGCTTTCAACCCAAAATTAATTACAACTATATTACAAAATATAGAGAGAATACTACATGGGCTAGATGATAGACAATATCCTTCCAAGTGTTGAGCAATTGGGGAAGGTCCCTTATATACAAATTAGTTTAGTTTATGGAGAGATTATTTGGATAAAATACTATTTGAGATGTTATTGGGAGAGTACTGAATGAAGATATTTTTTTCGTAGACATGATAGAATTCAAAATATAATATGCCAACCAAATGAGGTTTCAATGCAGACATGTTTCGTAATGCATGTATGTAGTATGCGACAATGGATTTTAAAACCATCTTCATATTGCAGGATGATCCAGTTAATTTCCCTAGAAATTTGTATGCAGATGAATAATTGGTCATGTGATAAAAAATAATGGAAATTATTTTTGAGAAGCTTACTTGTGGTGTTTCTTTGAGGTGAGAATTTTCAAAAAATAATTAAAATGATTTACATTCTTGATTAAATATTCTATATAGATATTATATTTGGAGACCATTTAATTGAAATAAAATACAACTAACATCATAGAATTATAATGAGTAAACTATTTTGATAATCGATGAATAATTGCTTATTAATTCAACATTGATCCGCAAATGAAAAATATAGGGGAGGATATATACACATGTGTAAAATATTTAATGATAGTGAGTGTGATGAAGTGAAGAAAAATTTGTATAAGACATTTATTTATCACTCATAGTGGATAAATCTATTTTCAATGTAGAAACACAAAATTTATAGTGTTTTTTGCAGTATAATGGTTTCATGCAATAATTATTTGATAAGCATAAATGAGATTCAAAAATAAATGAAAATCAAAATTTGAAAATTTATATCTCAAATATTGAGGAGAAAGCAGTTCATTTATTTCTTCTGGAAGTGAGGTTGATACACTAGTACAATGAATAATTAGAACCACCATTTGTTTCATTGAGGAAACTGAACAAATAAATGTGACCATGGATTTATGAGAAATAACACAATGATTTTAAAAGGTACATGAAAAGGTACATGAGAATGTTTTATCCAACAAGATCGTGGAGGAAGATCAAAATATCTACCTATAGTGGATCGATACTTGATGAAATAATTAATCCTCTCATGTGGATTTGGGATAATAAGTCTCTTGTGTAACACATGAGAAGATGTTTCTAGTTCAGATTCTATCAGAGGCTAGTGGGGATTCTTGGAACATTGTGGGATTCAGTTGAAATAATCTCTTCTTTGAATTCTTGAGAGATACAGTGTAACTCTGTATCATCCATTATAATTGATTTTGGTATTATAATGGAGTATACATGTTGGGGGAAATGACCAACAATGAATGGAATATGTTATTATAGAGAACCTTGTAAATATTTTTGTTTTATTTTTTATTTATAGTATTATTTGAGGTAATTATTTTATATATATAAGATCAATTATTATCTATATGTAAGATAAATTGTCAAATGCTACTACTAATATTGTATAATATTGTTCATAAATACAATTCATAGTGGTTTTACATATCACTACTAGGAATGAGATAGGAATAAATGTGGATTAATGATGACCAAATGTGATTAAATTATCAAAATTTCAACCTTGTGATCAAGAAATCATCCAAACTGTCAATATAGAAAAAATTAATTGTTTCAGGGATGTGTATGGAATGTGTTGTCAAGAAGGTCACAAATTTTAGAAATGTGAAGTTCTCTCACCAAGTGAGATTTCACAGAATTTAAATATAAAAAGAATACAATTGTTCAAGGAATCAATATTCACTGATGTATTATATGAGAAAAAGAAAACATTTGAGAGCATTAGCAATGTATGCTTAGTTATCTGGCCTAACTGACTATCCATGCCCTAATAAGTGAGGAATGGTTGAAAATTGTAGAGGGAAAAGAGAAAAAGTTGGTGATAGTTTAAGAATTTTATGTTGAAAAAAGTAATCTCTATGTGATGACATGAAATCCTTATGTTTGAAAGGTGTGAAAAAATCGAGCATCAAATTATAATTTTTATGATAATTATACCATAAAAGGAATAAATCAGGAAGAAGATGTGGAAATTAAAATTAATTTCATCTGATACTAAAAAATAATGTTTATCCATATCATAAGTTTCAACTAATGAGGAAAGATTAATAACACTATAAAATGAATCTAAGAAGAAGTAGAATTATAGATTGAGTGGAATCTCTTAGGTTGATTGTTATTTCTGAAAATCCAATAGAACCCTCCTTATTCCTTTATATATGAATTATTTGTTACTAACATGCATGGATGTAATGTGTATGTGTGCATCCAATGAGGGGGATCATTGATGAGATGAAGCTGTTAACTATTTACTATATAGTGAATGAGGAACTTTTAAACAACTTTATAAAAATTGAATATAAGGTTATCTAATTACACCTTCATCCCTTTTTCTTAATTATATTAATCATATAAATTAAGGTGTAGTCATTGATTGATGAAAATATTAGAAAAGGTGGAGCTACAAGTTTCTCAAATCAAAATTCTAATGATCCAATTGAAGTATGTGTAGGAGGTATAATTTCATTGATAATTCAGTTAAATTATAACACAAATTTGTGAATTTATGAGAATAATTTCACATAAATGGTAGTTTATGGATAACATAGAAAATCATGGATGTAGCTACACTATTTTCTATAATGTTTTAGCATACATAGTCATCAAGATAAATAACTAAAGTATCTTTTCTATGGAAAACATGTGATATCATCTCTTTCTGAGAAGTATTCATGAAATAATCATTAAAGGGAAGAGGAAAAGTTTCTTAGAATAAATATGAGATGATAACACCACACATACCCATTTCATTTGTTTAAATAAGGTGGAGACAATATTGACTTTATAAAGTGAATAAGTATGAAAAACAAATACAAATGTGGAAATAGAAGTTAACAAGTCCATGATTGATTAAGGAATGTAGTCTTTTTTCAGTATATCATAATGTAAATATATGTGGAATATTTAAATGTGAATATTTGGATGCTTGATGTAGTGATTCAAAGAGAATTTATGTTGATGAAGTGGTTATTCATATATATTGGGTATAGATATATATAATTGTAATTGATGACATGATTTGAAAATTCTTTTTTATATGTCATTGGATGTTACACATGGAAATTTCTTATGTGTATTTAAATATGAAAATTTCTTATGCTGATCATAACTTTTCAAGACATGTGTTATGGGAGAAACATTTTTTATGGAATTTTTAGTAAGATTAATGAAGGTCATAAAATATGACTTTCATATTTCATGATGTAAAGAAGAATCGAATATGAGTTAATAGGTGAAAAAAACAATTTCAATTCTCATTAGGAAGATAGTTGAGTCTTCTAGATGTTTTGGTTGGAATTTAACTAAATATGTATTTGTATTATATTTTATAAATTGATTTGTTTTATGTATTTATTATGGACTTTATTTAAAAAATTAGTGATAATGAAAGGAGCCACGACTATCCCTCTAAAATACATATTGGGAGAAAAAGAGTATACCCCCAATAGGAAAGAATTCCATTGTAATCCCCACAATAGGTTGAGGTGGGTGGAATATAATACCACATATGTCCCATTTATAGATCCCTCAGAGCACGTGAGGGTTGGTCTAGATATCTTCATGGAAATTCCAATGGACCACATGTGTCACAGACCTTATTGTATTGCTACAAAGTGGATTCTGACTACATTCCCTGGTTCCATGTCAAAGGTGTAGTCGCAGGATAGTACTTAATACTAATGGAAACACTTGTTGATTTTTCGATGTTGGATGGTTTTATACGGGTACTTTTCATGTTTCATTTTATGTAATGAAATAAAATTTTTGTTCCTATCTTATCTAGTCTTTGAATGGAACCCATTCGGTCAACATTGGAGGCCATATTGAACCTCACCTACATAAGGCATAACAATTTAACCCCTAGAGATCATGGAATTTTAGACCAAGACTCCACAAATGAATTTGGTTTCCCTTATATTTCAACCGATGATATTCAAAAGAATAAAATGTTTCTCAATATGTTTTACAACAATGAAAATTAATATTTGAAAATGTGGTACAAGGATGAAGTATTCTTCATGAAAATAAACCTTCTTGACCAAAGAGTTCTTGGATTTCAATCTATTAAATTATCATACAACTATGTGGGATCTTTAGTGGTATTTAGATGTTTTTTAATCATCTAGTTATTGATTTCTAAATAAAAATAAAATAATTAATGCTAATGCATTGTGATTATTGATATCCTACTTTGCATATGGGATATCACAATTCCATATAGTATGTGATGGACCCAAAATTCATTTTGACTAGGTAAAATTTTGATTAAGGTATACTATTTGCATTAGAGGCCAGGAAGTATGCATCCAGGTGATGAGAAAATTATAAAACTCCATTGTAGGAAAATCAGTTGGGTCAACAGTTAGAGTATAATGATAGCATACTGTTTGATATGCATGATGGACATTTCTGAATGAAGATGGTCTGTAGACAAGAGTGAAGGTAAAAAGTTCTATGTGAATTATATGATGTTTATATGTGGAAAGGATTTTTGATTCATGTATTTAGTATAAGATAATATATTTCAAAATATTATGTGGATTTTGAGGATGATCCATGTAATTTCCAAGGAAGTGTGTTTTGGAATAATATTTGGTTATGTTATCAACCAAAATAGAAATTATTTGGGAGGAACCACTTTGAGGTGAATTTTTTTATTTCTTAATTAAAATTCATTAGAACCATGATTAAAAATTCTATGTATATATACTATGTAGACACCATTTAACCACTTTAAACATCTTTTCATTTTAGAAAATCAACATTTTATAACTTCTTTGATTACTGGTGAATAATTATATATAAATAATTCATTTATTAACAGATGAAAATATAGGTAAAGAGTGATAAATGTGTTGAATATATTTAGATATAGCGAGTGTTTTGAAGTGAATAATTGTTTTATATGAAATTTATTTATCACACGCAATGAAGAAATATATTTGTGAAGAATAAAAGTAATGTGTAGATAGATTACTGTAGCATAAATATAAAATGGGATAATTATTTTATGCACATAAATGACCATCACATAAAAATGTCATCGCATATTTGTGAATTCAAATGTTAGATGTTGAGTAAGAACCAGTCCAACAATTTCATCAAAAAGTAAGGTCGAGAAATCAGTAGAATGATAATTATCCAGAGAATTTGTGGAACTTAGGAAACTAATAAAATACTAGTGAATATAGATTTATGAGTAATATGATAATGATTTGAAAAGGTACTTGTATAGGTAGCTAGAAAATTTTGATCTAGAAAGTTTGTAGAGGATGATAAAAAGATCACAATCTAGTGGATAAATCCATGATGAAAGGAGGAATTCTCTCATGTGGATTTAGGTGTATAAGTATCCTATAGGCCTCAGGAGTAGAAACATGTAGTACAGATTCTCTAGTAGGCCAGTGTAGATTATAGTAACATTGTGGGATATTGAATAATATAACCACATGTGTTAATTTAGGAGAGTTACAATTTTACTCTGTATCAACCATTGAAATTATTTATGATGTAATAAGGGATAATCCATGAATTGGAGAATGACTAACACATCAAGTAGTCGGTCTTTGTATCGATCCTTGTATATAATTTTTTTTTATGAAATTGGATTTATCGAATTATTTTAGTTAATTATAATATCAAAAAGGTTATTTGACCAATTCCTTAACTTGGAATATAGGTACAATTTAAATAAAATTATTTATATAAATGAAAAATTGATAACTATTTAATCCCACTCACCCTCTCTATGATCTTATTATGATCTGTAAACTTCATGAATGAATGAATAAAATATAAAAATGTCTAAAAAATTAATAGGTTTTTGTTCTATGAATGTTTATCTCAAGAAGATGTCTGTAAAAGAAAAAAAGAATACATATACACTTAATTAAATCATTGTAATTTCATAATCATATTTTTAAATTGTAATGAAGTTATAAAAAGTAAATATAATATCTTATAATAATGGATAACAAGTTAATCTATATGAATATATCTAATATCAGTAAAAAATATCTGGTGGTATCTTAGGATCATAAGAGATATTGTGTAGATAGTTAATCAAGGTTGGAAATCATTTTAATGATTGTTTTACTATAATTACATCAATGAAATTTTTTCTAAATAAGAATAAAGACACACCATAAGATAATGTTTCTTGGATAGACATAGAATAGAGAAGTAACAAACACATTGATGTTGAGAAATAAAAGTGATACATGATTCTCATTTAGAAACTAAAAAAACTATTATAAAATTATATAGAATAGTGAGAAATTGTAGATAAACTATTCTTAGTCATGATGTTTTTATTAAAAAAAGCTCCGTATTATTCCAAATTAATTGCGTTCAATTTTTGAGCATACAATGCTGGAAATATATGGTTAAACAGTTCATATGGGGGGAACAATAAAAGATGGACATTTTATCAAACATGGAAAGAAAAAAATAAATTTTCCCACTAAGAATGACTTATTAATATATATTCTCAATAAAATGTAATGAAAATATCAATGTATATGAATGTGGGATGGTTTCTAAAACTCTAAATATTGTAAATATATATATTTAAATTGATCTTATCTTTTTATTATATTAAATATTTAGTTTAGCCTTGATGATGTAATGTGTACATTCTCCTTGATGGGGTGGAATTAAAGATTATATAGAGTGATACTAGATATTATTAATGTTTTGAAAATCTAAATACTATATAAGGGTTGTGGAAATGATGTCACAAATATAGTTATAATGTAATAGTCACTCATACAGTCTTGTAAAAATCATATTATAAAATATATTTGGAATAATAAATAATAATAAATAAAAATAAATTACATAAAATTAATATTGTGATGAAACTTAATGTCTATTTACATATGTTTATGTACTATTACAATTTTAATTAAACGTTTTAATGTGTGCATTTAAGTGATTATGGATAATTCATGCTACAAATTTCATGAAAATCTCTATAAAAATTTATATCAATAAATTGTAGAATCTTCAAATAATTTATATATCTCTTGAGATTGGTTTTGAGTTCCTAACATATGTTTTTATCATATTATATATTTATTTATTTAATACATTCATTAGTCTATATCAATCATGTATCACATTTACTTATAGATAAATTTTTGATGGAATATTTTAAAAGTTTGAATTCATTTTATCCTCTGTAAAAACTTATTCATTATTATGAATTATTATGAGAGAAAAAAATAAAAACATATCATGATTATAATTGTAAATATATGGAGAGATTAATATAAGATAAATAATGTTATATATAAATATATATAAATATTATTTTATAAAGAATTAAAAATTAATACTATCAGTGATATTTTTAATCTGACTTCATCTGTGTTATATTTTTTTCATTCTTCTTATTGTATCAATAGTGAATCACATTAATATTATGATGATGAAGTGTTTGATTGATTAAGTATCCTCTATATGTTTTGGAAAAAACAAGATAGTTATTATGAATTAGGAATCCCGAATAAAATTTAATATTATATTAAAATATGATGATGGGAAACTATATCATGGAAGTGGGGTTGATGTTGTATATCATGATTCATATAAAAATGTGTGAAATAATTAATTAAATTATATTGAGATCTATTAATATTATATTACATTTTAATGTGTAGAATTTGATTTCCATTTTGAATTTATAATGATCAGTATTATATATCAACTATTATGGTGTTTGAAGATTGATATCTATATGTTTAGCTGACACAAAAAAATAGTATTATGTTTATATATGATGAATATAGAACACCCTAAATAATGATGGAGGTAAATAATGAGGTTTTTGGATATAATGTTGTCAAATTATTTGACATTTTGAAAAGTTATGTGTCATCTAGATCAATATATTAGTTATTGACATTTTATAGAGGGATATGAATGATATTTTTTTAAAAATATGTAAAATAATATATCTAACCCTTAATAATAAACATCTCATTTATCTAGGCCATCATGGATACATAAAAATAATAAAATGATGTATGTGTGACAAGTATACTAAAGGCTAGTGTGGGTATATAATGGACTATATAGAGTGCACCAATTATTGGTTGGTGCTGAGTAGATTAGGATAACTATAATGAAAGGTTAAATGATAAACCCACTAAGAAGGGAGTATATTGGATTTGAATGAGACACTATAAATGTATCTTGTTCATATAGAAGAATGAAATAGAATATATTAATTATGCATGATTATTAAATGTGTGTATGTGTTCATTGATTTAAAATACCCATGGTGCCATGATGAGGAGACATAATGTATACTTTCATCTTCCTTACACGATTTAATGCACAACATGGTAGTATTTCTAAATCTATATTTCACTCATATAGGTGATGTAAACTCATTTTTTTTGTGACACATTCTAAATATAATATAACTATAAATATAATTACATTTTTTAATTAATACATATAAAAAATATCTATACCACTCATGTAATTCTAGAATGAGTGTCTTGGTGACAATATACATACTTAAAATATTATACAAAACATAAATGTAATATCCTTTATTATTATCCTGTAATCGATTCAATATATCTCACCTGATATAATCATCACTATATCATAGTTTCTGAAAACATGAGAAATAAGTGTTCATTTTTTTATAAGGAAATGTCTTGGTCAAAGACCAAGACACAAATTATTATAAATAAAAGAAATGAATATTACAGAAGTCTAAATGTGGAAATTTTATTACAATATTTTTCATAAAATGGAATGAGCTCAACCGATAATGTATCACTCCATGTAATGGCCTAGTTGATTCCTTTGTTAGAAATCCCATCAGCTACCTTGTTAGCTTCTCTGTATTTATGGGTGGAAATGTACCTGATCTCCTGGAGTATTCTTAGGAAATTCTTCCATAAAGCGGTAAGAGACCAAGCAAGGTGAAACACACCATTCCAAATGGCTTGGATAATGGTGGTGGAGTCACTTTCAATCCAAATGTTGTCCCAACCTTTTTACTTGAAAAAGTTGACTGAATGAATTACTGCCAACATTTATACTTCCAAGGCGAAGAAAGAACCACATCCACCAAAAAAGCAGCTAAGAAACTGACCAAGATAATCTCTAATGAGGGCTCCATAGCCCACGGGACCAGGGTTTCCTTTCGAGGCACCATCTACGTTAATCTTTATCCAGCCAGGGATCAGATCCTACCAGAACACTTCCAAGAGGCGCTTCGGTTGATTGTAGATTCCTTTAATAACAATCCAATGAAGAATGCCAAAGTCACCAACCGAGTTAGCACAGGTGGATTTTTGAAGAGTAGATGTGTCCCTAATATCAATCATAATTCTCGATCGACCTGCATTAAGATTAAGTGAGACACAATTATGGATAATATCATTACTATCATACCAGATAATGTGGATGAGATCTGCAACGGAGGAAAGGAAGAGGTATTTAATCTGCGGCGAGAGATCCATCTCCCCACAGTTTTTGAGTAAAGATCAAATAGAGTCAGCATTTAACCATCTGCAATCAAATAGGTCAGTAACAAAATTCAAAAGAGCAGATTCTGTGGCGCAAGACAAAAATAAATGATTGATGTTTTCACTATGATAATGACATAGGGGACATTTAGAGATGAGTTTAACACCAAAATATTGAAGGAAAACCTCCATAGGGAGTCTCTTGTGCGCAATTCGCCAGACCAGGTTAATCCTAGAAGGCTTAATCCAGGGTTTATCAAAAGGTTTCAACCAATATAAGTTTGATTCTGAGGAGGAGAAACAATGATTGTAATAGGCTTTGGAGTCCAGCATCCCATTGTGAGATGGATCCCAGATAAGACTATCCTCATCATTTGAGAAGGTGTAGCCCTCAACTACATGCTTGATTTGATCAGGGAGATCTAAGAGGTGGGAATGAATAACTTCCTTTATCGTGGAGTTGATAGAATCAGGAGAAGCGTTTGAAGAATTCATCGAATTGAGAGGAACACCAACCCAGTTGTCAAGCCCGAATTTCAAATTTGAGTCAGAAGTAACCATCCATCTAGAATTGTGCATAATATTGATAAAGGAATTCCTAATGGATGGCCAGAGGGAAGATCTAACATAACTCAAGTTGCTGGATTTGAGCATATCCAGGAAGCGATTTTGGAGGAAGGAAATGGAGTCAGATTTACTGTTAATTAAGTTTCATGTGAGTCTGGCTTGGAGGTCTTCGTTAAAGTACTTGAGATTTTTTATTCCAACCCCCCTCCTTCTTGATAGGTTTACAGTAGGTGGACCAGGGGATAGTGACAAGATTCCTATCCAGAATTCTCCCCGTCTAGACAATGTTCATAATATAGGTTTTAATTTTATTATGGAGACTAATAGGCCAACTATAAATCATCATCGAATAAACCATTTTAGATACAATAGAAGCCTTATCCATGAAAATTATACTAGCCATAGACAAGGATTTTCATTTCTAAGTCGAAATCTGGTTAATAATTTGATCAACATGCTCGTTAAAATAAGAGGATCGAGGATGACCCCAAAAGATAGGGACACCCAGATAAGTAAAAGGAGAAGAACCGTCTTTAATCCCAAGACTCTCAATGATATGAATTTTTCAAGAGGTAGGGAAAGATTTACCAAAGAAAATAAAAGATTTTCTCCAATTGATGAATTGACCTGAGATATCCTCCTAATGAGATAGGGTAGCTTTGATATTAGTGTTGTTGCGTTTGTCACCATTAAAAAAGAGGATAATGTCGTCTACATAAAGGAGATGGGTCGGGAATTTGAGGTTTCTCACAGCCTGTATAGGCTTATGCTTGTTTGAATGCACCAAAAAGGTGAGGAGACAACTAAGGTAATCCTCCAAAATGGATAAAATAATGGCAGAGGGAGGATCACATTTTCAAACCCCTTTGGAACATTTAAAGAAACCCTTAGGAGATCCGTTAATGAGGATAGAGATAAAAGCTGATTTGAATAAATAATTGAGCCTGCTAATAAATATGTCATTGAATCCAAAATATCGATGTACCTTGAAAATGAAACCCCTATCAATAGTGTCAAAATATTTCCGAATGTTAAGATTAATAGCAATGTTACCTCCTCTGGAGTTTTTATTGAGGGCATTGGTGGATTCAGAAGCAAGGCAGATGCAGTCCTGAATGGACCGACCCTTGATCAAGCCAAATAGATTCCATGAAACAATTTTGTTATACAAGGCGAAGAGCCTATTGGCTAAGAGCTTTGTGATAATTTTTTAGATAGAGTTGATGAGAGAAATAGGTCGAAACATGTGAATTTATGAGTCATTGTGCACCTTAGGTATTAAGGTAAGGAATTGCGCATTAATACCATGGGGAAGGAAACCATTAGAGAAGAAGCTCCTTATAAGTTTGCAAACATCTAAATGAATAACATCCCAATAAAGCTGAAAGAAACCATTGTTGAAATCTTCAGGTCCTGGGGCACAGTCAGGGTTGAGGGTAAAAAAATTGTCTTTGATCTCATGATCAAGAGGGATACCCAAGAGAAAATCATTGTCTTCCTCCCGGACTAGAGATGGGATGACCCCGGGAAAATGGTCCTTGTTAATACAATCCCCATTAAAGATATTCTCAATGTATGAAACCACATTATTTGTAATGGAGGCCTCAGAGTCAAGAAGGGTTTCATTGTCTTTTAGGAAGGAGAGCGGCCGATAGACCTTTCTGACCCTTTGGAGAGCATTGTAAAATTTAGTGTTGCGATCACCATCAGAGAGACATTTAGTTTTGAAGACTTGTTTACGAATGTTATCCCTGAGATAATCCTAGAGCACTCTAAATGATGATATCACCAGTATTTTGTTATCATAAAAGAGAATACATGTATTAAAATACACATCAATGATCAAAAAAATGTGAGCATTACATAAAAGAGAGAAATACATTAAATGTAAGGAACAATAATGAAAATTGGAATTTCATTAAAATGAAATGAATCATGAAATTTTAGGATAACATGATACAGAACATAGGAATGTGTCACAAACATATGTATAAGAAAAATATAACAAAAATTTCTATATAAAATTATGGGATTGGGATAATCCTCATGTGTACCATTGGTTTTGGTTTAAAACCTCCTTCGTACAACTTTAGATGAGGTTAAACCCACCTTTGTACACATTGTATTAGGATAAATCCTTCCATGTACCATTTGGAATGGGATACATCCTCCCATATATAGTTTTTTATGGAATAATCCCCTAGTGTAAACATTTTCTTAGGATGAATCATCTCATGTTCTAATCGACTTTGTAAAAATTATCCCATGTTCCTCTTTGGATAGGGATAAATTCTCTTCTATAAATTTTTTATTGATAAATAAACGCAATCCAATGTATTAGAGGTATATTTAATCACTAATAATTATAATACAAAACTTCATGTACCACATATGTGAAGTAATCATTGATGTATCTTAATTAATCGCTGAAAAAATAATACATTATCAAATAAAAAAATTACATAAAATACACTTAAAAATATCAGATGATATGAAAAAATATATTTTCCCAAATTTAGTCATGTGATAATAAATTATACAAGATGATTAAAACATCAACACATGAGATGTAAACATTTCTGTATTAATTTATGTGAAATAACTATGTTTTTAGAAAATGATTGAATGTTTTTTTAAATGAAGAATTATAAACAATTATTAAGGAGAAATGTTTTATTAAGGAAATAAAATATGTTTTCAAAAAATTATTTTAATGAGATAAAAAAAAAATTCTTGAAAAGAAAGATATTTATAAATACATTTTATTAAAAATATTTTGAAAAAAATTATTTTAAAATATTCCTTCAATAATAGAGAAAATATTAGGATATAATGTTTTATAATAGGAATTATAAATATTATTGAAGCATGATTTTTTTAAAATGCTTCATCAACAATGAAACCATTAAAAACAAATAGAATTTATCAAAAGAAAAATTGGAGTTGATGAAAAACATCTAATTTTGAATGTATTGAATATCCTTTTGAATTATTTGAGATAAAATTATTTAAAAATTAAATCTCTTAAAGTTTTTTAAAACAACTTATTCATAATTGGGTAAAACAAAATATGATGACTTCCAAATATATACAGAGGTTAATAAAATGATATTGTCATTTTAAATGATCTATTATAATGTTTTTAAATTAATATTATATAATGGTTGACCTTATTTTGATATTTTATTATATTTTTTAAATAATATAAATGAAAAATGAACAAAGAAACATCATGGAGACTATAATCCACACACACACACACACAATTAGCATTATCGTTTCTCAAAGTGTGAGAGGGGGTGAAGGTGTATATTTATTTAAAATTATAGAATCATAATTTGATGATATAAGTAATATATATTAATCATTACTACTATTAATATCATCCTCTAATTTTGGTAGTGAAAAATAATCAATGTCACTTTCTGGTGGTAGTAGTCAGTGAAATTCTCTAAAGGTGTTCTTTTCTTAATTTTATGATATGTATGGAAATAGTTACTAATGGTTATAACAGTAATATAATTAAATATTTTTATGCTAATTATTTTGAAAAGAAGAATTTTGAAAGGTGATCTAATATTTGGATGTGTATGACTATAATGAAAATCATAATGTAGAGTTAATACATACATTAGATATGTTATTTCTCCTTGGATGTTCCTATAAAATTGAATAACTAAATATTACAATGAGGTAACAATGTATTGTATTTGGCAGATAGGGTTATACGAATACTAAATGTGAAGAGTAATAAAGATTAATTTCATGGTTAAGTGTATCTTTGAATGAGTTGAATTTATATCCATTTATAAATGAATAAATTGGGTTTGTTGGAAATCTTGATAAATTTTCAATTATTAAATAACACTATTCAAATCTAAATATCTCAGAAGTGTAAAAATATTGGTGTGTATAAGTAGATAATGTATTAATTCTTCTCAAAGATCTTATTTAAAAAAGGTTTTTATTACCTTTTTACTATTTCCTCTAATTAATTCCATTTTTACCATTTTTTATTTTTACTAGAAAACTATTGTTTCAACTATGTTATTAATATTTATTACTAAAAATCATATTTAATATATTCAATAATTTTATAATTTCTATTTCTAACATTAAATTAAAAATAAAATATCACATTTCTATATAAGTTAAATGTTAATTTAAAATTAAATACACCTTATCAGAGGAAAAAAGATTGTAAAAAAAATTTGTATTTCAACATTAATTTGATATATAAGAAAAAAAACCAGATAATTAATTATTATTTTTAAATTAATTGAATAATTATAAATTTAATCAATGGTATGAAAATTTTATGGATTTCCATGATAGAAAATAATAATGAAAATAAAATATTTTATGAGATTACTAAAGATAATTTCTTTTAAAAAACGTTTATTTTGAACTGAGAATGATAGAAATGTAATTTACATGACTAATGAATATATTAAAAAGATTTCATTTTTTCCACAAAAATAAATTTTATTATGATTTTTTTAAATCATTCACATTATTTATACATGTTGATAAAACATTAAAAATCATTTTTCTTCTAAAAATAAAAATTTTCCAAGAAAAGTAAAATATTCTTACAATGTAAATTTTCATCAGAGTACATAAAAACGAATATTATTTTATAAAATAGAAATTTTAATATTTTTAAATTATTTTTTAAATAAGGTAAAATATATTGGGAAGTGATTATATTGTATACTTTTCAAAATTAACTCATATTAACTATTTATCTGATAATGATAACTATTATTAATGGAATACCATCTTAATGTGTATTATAGATTTATTTATAATTTATTTATAATACGTTTGGGTTTACATACATATGGTGTACTATGTGGCATAATTTATATGACATATTATTCTAGATAAACGATCCAAAATTATAGGTCGTTATACTATCCCCTAATAGGTAAATTTCATCCTCGTATTTTTTAAAAACATTTACTAAAGAAAAGATATATTAAATCCATGAAAAAATAAACATATATCATATTCTATCATATTAGATTCATTATCCTTAGTAATACTAAGAAAATATTTATCCCAAATAATCTTCTTATGAGTTATTAGGGACATACATTTGACAACTTCACTTATTCGATCATGATAAAACCACATAAAAAAATCCAAAAATAATATGAAATTATAAAAAATAATTGATCTATGTGAATATAAAAGTTCAATATTAGTGATTTCATCTCCAATAACATCATATTTTTTATCTTATGATACTTTTAATTCAACTATATCATAAATTTATAATCCTAAAACTCTCTTGGTTCTAACAAGGTTATATTAATATGAGATATCTTATAGGTCACATATTAATTTCCCAATGTAACAAAGAAATAATTCTACTTTAATGGTTTAAAAATGTGTTATGATAACCTATAGAATATTCCCTAAGTATGTTAAACAAGGTTTCTAATCTTGGGACAACTCATTTTGTATTTGAGTGAAGGTCGATTAAATTCTATACCTACCATTTATGTATAATTACACATAGGTGCATTTATTCTAAGTCCACATCCACTTGTAGAATACAATCATGTATTTATTGATAAGGAAAACCATATACTCCGGTCATTACAAATAATTCATGATATCATCTTATATTTATCCCCATGTTATGGTTTTTGAGTAAAATTCAATAAACTAATACCATAAATAATGATACTAATATCAAAAAATAACAATTCAAATATCTAATAAAAAATAAGCCTCCCTCGGATAAAAGTAAAAAAAACCATGTTTAATTTAACAAAAAAATAATAATATTAATCTATTAATTTAATTAACACTTCTCACATGTTGTCTCATAACATATGGAACAATAGGTTTAGTGTAATGTAGGATAGTTAGGTATATAAAATATTTTAAAATACAAATAAACATTTATACATAATCTTAACACTATATACCCATTAAAGATATCTGAAAAGATATAATCATCCTTATAACCTGTAGAATGATAATATAAGAAATGGGTGAGATTAAACACATAGTAAGGGAAAAAATATAGTAATGTATTATATCCTAAACATTAATGAGAAGATGTGGAAAACATAAATATTATATCAAATATCTAAATTTCATATATGGTGATAATAAAACATGTTAGAGAAAAATGTGATCATAAAGATATAATTTCTGTTATAGAGGAAGAATGTATCAAAACACATATCAATATTTATAATATAAAATATAATGAAATATAATTCCTAAATACATTAAAAATCATATTCATGAAAACATGGATTGTCATAAAATTTTAATGCGTCAAGAAATTTTGTTATACTATGATACTCAACCTAATAATGTGTGAAAAATATATTCATTGGAATATTATAACAAAAAAAATTCATATACCTTCATATTCTTTATATAATCTTCTCAGGTTCCCTTTAGATTGGGATAAAACCACTAATGTACCCATTTTTCTAAGGATAAATCCTCCCTTACGTCATTATTTTTGAGATAAATCCTCTCATAATAACTTTTCTATAGTATAAATACTCTTTTGTATCCTTTTTATTTGTATAAATCTTATTCTTTACCCTTAAACATGGATAAACCCACATATGTGCCCTTTAGCATGAAAAAATCATCCTATACACCTATTTTTCTATGAAAAAGCCTCCCATGAACACTTTTTGTTGAGAAATAAAATTAATCCAATGAACTGGAGGGTCAAATATGACCCAATCGATTATCATCCATACATATGTGTGAAATAGAAAAAAAATCATATACATGTTTTAAGGAACCCTTAGGAAATGAATGAGTATCTTAATGAATTCAAAACAATTACAATAAAATATCATAAACAAACATAGGATATCAAAAATATATAATTTTATAAATGAATTAATATAATAATAAAATATATAGGAAGATACAAACATCACCACATGAGAGATAAAACATGGTGGTTAAAAATTCAGAAAAATAAAAATGATTTCAAAATACCATTATATCATTTTAAAAAGGGATTAATTGTGAATAAAATTTAAGACCACATCATTTATAGGAAATAGAATAAATTTTAAATTCTTTTTTATATATAGGCCTAAATAATTTTTCCTTTTAAATTCCTAATATTTATGAATGATTAGAAGTGAAAATACATAGAAAACTTGTACTTTAAATAATTGATTAAATAAGGTTGAATTCAAAAAGTAATAATGTTTTCTGAATATCTATTTGAAGAAAAATAGAAAATGTATAATATTAGAAATAATATTTAAAAATTTGATCCATGAAAATAAAATTAGTGTTATTAAAAAACAATTATAGTGTATGAACAAAGATTATTCTTATAATGGATGGAGAAAACATTAGAAAATTTTCAAATATCCATTTTGAAAGAAAAATATGTCTTCAATGATGCTAGAATATCAAATTTAAATTGAGGAAAATAGAGAAAACAATTATAAAAAATATACATATGGGAAATATAATATAGGATTTATAAATAATGTACTCTAAAAATCTATAGTCATATAATCACAATTATGATATCTCTATTTTTTGAATGATGTTGTAAATAAATGCATGTATCATCTGTAAAATTAAAATAAAATCATATAAAAGTAAATGATTGTGATATTTAAAAAAGAATATGATGAATGATGATTCAATTAATTTTATAATATATCATATAATAAGTATAAAGAAAACTTAAATAAAAATAGGTTTTTAATATATATAACATATTAATGAATAGAAATTGATACAAAAATCTATTACTGTGTCTCCTTTAATAGTTAAGAAAAATTTAATCATATATAAAACAAGTATATATAACTAAATATCCTTTTCCAAAACATTAATAAAAAAATAACAATTTAATAATTATTATTATATTTTTTTATCATGAATACAATAATTAGTTAAACCGTATTGTGATCATCATGTGTTATTAACTAAAACTACATTAAGCATGTTTACTAATGTTGATGTTATTAACAATCTTTTAAAATAATGTTGTAACTAAAATTCACTTTATTATATATTAATATATATCATGTAATTATTTATAATTCTATAAAAACATTCATTATGTTTTTTACTTATGATGCATGAAAATGTATTAACTACTAGTATATTTTTTATTGTATTTAATAAATGAAAAAGATAAATTTATAGTAAAATTAATAAAAATATATTTCTAATAATAACATCTAAAAATATTGATTTATTATTATATTCTAATTAATTTATTTTTACAATTACAATTTTCATTTAAAGTAGCATGTTAAATCATTTTTCATGTAGGTTGTTAACAAGACAAAATATGAACACACTTTAACTCGTTTGGTGAATATAGTTAAGTATATTTTTATGTTGATGTAATATCTTTATATATGAATCATTAGGATAGAATTTTTTATTTTTTTTAGTGAATGATATTTTAATTTTTTATGATAATTTTTGAAAATATATAAGAAAATTTTAAAACATTTCATTGTTAAGGACCAAATCCATATATTCACACGATTAGAGTTCCTATTTCTTAACACATGAGAGGGGGTGAAGGTGATTATTAAATTTCAATTTAGGATCGATAAATATATTATATAACTCAATTTTAATCATAAATACCACCATTATGACTATCCATGAATTTTAGTAATGAAAAAAATATGAAATATCTTAGTGAAGGTGGAAGTCCACGTAAGGAAATAACGATGTCCTTTTTTTTTCAATACAGATGGAAATAATTAAATAAGGTTAATTCAATTTATATAACATAATAATAGTATGATAATGATACTAATTTCATTATATTATTATAATGATGTTATATTTTTATGAGTATTATTAAGATGATATATTTAATAAAGAGACAATAATAATATTGAAGATTTGATTTTTCCTTGAAGTTCCCTAGATATTGTGGTATTTAAATAATTTTGAGCGATAATATAAAATCCCATCTTTTTTTAGAGATTACTCAATGTCCTTTCATCTATTATTTTTACTTTTTCTGGGTATTTTTTTTGGGTTTTATATTGGGTGCATTTGGGTGATGTATGGATGTTTCTGGAAGGGTTTAGGGTAATGCTTGATTAGCACACATTTTTTCCAAATTGGGCACCCTACCCCAAAAATCGATGCAACCCTAAAAGGATACTGATTTCACTTTTGGTGCACTATTTTGAAAAATATGAACCCTATTAATAGTAACCATATATTTCCTTGGAGGAGGCGCATTGTTAGGGGAAACCATGTGCCCTGTATAGGAAACCTTTTGCGTATAATTTCAAACCATTGAAAATTAGATTAAAAATTATTGAACCCATAGAATTCACCATAAATCAATGAGATGTTTAACCTAAATTTTTTCTCTATTATCTTGAGTTTCTGTAAAGGATATCAAGGACTTTTGAGGTCTATTCATAATGATTCGACTCCCATATTGAAGATCAACACCCTCCTTGTTCAAGATTATCATCCCATGTGTTTTCCTTTCTATCCATTATATCTTTCTAGATAACAAGGGTATTTGTTTCCTCCAATGGAGATGGTTCAATATATATGTTTGACGGATCATGATTATTTTGACCATGTATCTAACTTTTGGATTTAGATCTCATTCGTTGTCATGATCTAGGTCAATCCTCATCAATTGGGGTTTTCCACTGGCGAGTTTTAATCATCATTTTTGAGGTAGGTGGTATAAATTCAATAACCATAGTTTTGAATTCCAATTTTGTGTATTTATAGGGGAATATAAAATGTGACATTTGAAAATTGGTTCTTGAATTGAATAATGTAATTAATTAATTAATTTATGTAATCATGGAGTTGATTAATTGATTTTCCATGGATATATGAGATGAGTTCAACTTGGGTAAAATTGAATTTGGTAATTTTGATTATGAATGTTGTGGAATATATAGTATGTAATTTTTTAATTAGTGAATTTAAATAGTAATTATTGTACAATTGATTATAAATTTTAATTTTTTAATTGGTCAATTAATGTCGTTTTAAATAAATTGAAAATGGGAATTATTAGAGGGTTCACCAAACCATAATGTGTTAACATATTGTAATAATTCAATATTTCAAAATGGTTTAATGGATATTTTTGACATTATTCCATGTGAATTAAGTATTTATGTGTGATTGTTTTCTAGTTTAAATGGTATATTAATGAATGTGAAATGTCAAAAGAGGGATAATGTTGATTAAACATGATTGGTAGATATATGTGATATATGTGTGATTGATTGATATGCGAGTATGGGATATTGAATGAGGATCCATATACCCATGATTCATTGAGGTTTGGGATAGGAACTAAGTCTATAAATAATCATATGTAATATATGTTTTGGGATAGGTAATGAGGATAAAAATACCCATATGAAATAGTAGGTTTGGGACAGGGATAGAGGATCCAGATGCCCGTGGGGTGTTTTACCCAACGTTCTACACCCATGAGATTGTAATTCAAATTTGTTTCCAAATATCCATGCTATGAAATGTAATGAAATTGATAATGAAATCGCATCTGCTATATTGAATCGTGAATTCCCTATGTGATATGGTTCAGAGTCTCACATGGGATGAAGTAGGTATTGATGGAGTGGTTTTACATGGGAACTTGAGGGTTTATGTGTTAAATTATATAATAATTTAAATTTGATAATATTTTACTTATAAATTTTACATTATTCATTTTAATAATTAATACATTATTAATGGATGGTTGTTGTTTTAGACATGTTTTCCGGTGGCCTGATAAGTAATATTTACACCCTACTTGGGCTACATGATCAGCACTAGAATAGACTTCATGTATGCATAACATAATATGGTAAATAGTCTTATGTTAGATATATGAGATGGTATGGAACATCGATGAGTGAACTAGACATGATTTGGGACCCACTAGAGGGTCGTTAGTGTCTTTACTTATTTTGTGTTTTGTATATTGAAACATGACTTGTACATGGCATGAAATTTCTACAACTTTTGTTAGTATATTGTTTTCTTAATTTATTCATCATGTGATTTTGATTTAGTCCTAGTTATGGTTTTATATTTTGGGTATTTTATATTTACTTTTGCAGTTGTAATGATTTGTTAAAGAGGGTATAGTCTCCCCTTGATTGATATTAGACCCTCACTACTACTAGTTAGCCTATGAAATACAGGGAAAAATGCTTGAGGTTATGTGACTGACAACTTAGGGAACTGGTGTGTGGCACTATGGATAAGACATTACAAAGAGGTATCATAGGAGTTTGTTTTCGTAACATTTTTTCTATTTGGTAAGGGTAGACATGAGAATAGGATGAGTGAGTCCTTTCTTATAAGCTTGTTCATCAGAGTAGATAAATAATGTTTGTGTCTAAATTCCAATTACCATGTGTGGGATTATTGTTATTGAAGTTTTTTGTTACAGTGGATGTTATTTCACTTTTTATGATATAGTTTTTAGTGTGATGTTTTTATTTTTTCAGAGATATTCTGAGATTTTACCCATATATCTGTATGGAAAGAGATTTTATTATGCATATATCATCCAAGGAACTCATTATCTATTGTGAAATGATTCATTTGTAGTCACACATAGGAAAATGAGTTTTAGGTATGTTTTTGAAATTGAAAGGGTTTTCCTTTCTTATTTTACTAACATGGAAATGGAACATATAAGTAATTGAGATTTCTAAAATGATGCGTGTTGTGAATAAATAGGTGTCTAATGATAATTGAATAATGAGAAGTAGTTTATCAAATTTAACCATGACCTAAATATTTTTGAATCGGGTTATACAAAATATACACAAGAGGGGGGTGAATTGTGTATTTTATAATTTCTTCGCATAATCGTGATTTCAACTATTTAGAAGCAGAAAATAAATAGCACAGGATGCACGATGTATAGTGGTTTAGGGAACACAAGGCCCTTAGTCCCCTCCACTAACGCTCTACTCCACGAGCTTGGTGAATTTCACTATCTGGTCCTCTTATCAACAGACCACACCACAAATGAGTGTAGGCAGTTCACACCATTACAATCTTAAGGATAAACAAATCATTTTGGTTCATTCATAGAACCGAATACACATCTTAGTACAAGAAGCTGGTTACTCAAAATAGAAGAGTATTTGTTTGGTGAAAAATACATTCCCAGTTTTTCTTCACAATCACAACAAAATGAAATTGACAGTAGATGGATCGTCATTTTCAGAAATGATAACTTTGGGTAAAAGAAATTATAAGCCGATCCGGATGTAGTAGATCTAAATATGTCATTCTCAACTTTAATAGAAGTTTATTTAAAAAAATATATTCGATGCAGATCAGTAAATCTATAGTTTTGTTTCTTCTTCTTCAGAGAACAGAGTTTTTTCGCTCATTGAAACATCAGATCTATAGATCTTGATTGTCTCTGTTTTTCTCTTTTGTATATTTGTCATTGTTGTTCAGAAATTCTTGTATATTGTATATCTTTGTATATCACATATATATTTTGAAATATATATAATAACGATTAGCACTTCTTCTTCAAATTTAGATCCATATAATTCACCTTTAGAATCACGATATTCAAAAGTTTGAATAGCAGAGTAGTCGTAATTCCCCTGAAAATTCGGCATGAAATGTTCCTCTTAAATTGATCCTTTGAATAAAAAATAAACAGTTTTGAATCAGTCAAATACTCGCTTTAAATTCATGCTTTTAATCTGTCTTGAAATCATCCTGATAATCTGCATAAATATCATTTTTAATAAAGTCATAATTTAAACATCTGTCATCAAACGTAGGGTTGAACTGTATAGTATACATTCTATGAACATAAGGTTTACAACGTAAGGTTGATCATATACATTTCTCTTCATTTCTCAAATGTACGGTATATAATCCATACTTTTCAAAAAATGTACAGTTGTTCATAAAAGTAAGGTTGATAAACCATACTTTTATCTTTAGCTTTCAAAAGTATGCTTGTTTACAAAATTAAGGTTGATGATCCATACATATAAGAAAAAAACTTATCATTCCATACTTACGTAATGATATTCTTCCATACTTTATTTATTTCCCAAATGTTATATTCCTTCCAAATGTAATGTTCCTTTCCAAACGTACGGTTCTTTTCCAAACGTAAGTTTCCTTTCTAAACAAATGGTTCCTTTCCAAACATAAGGTTTCTTTTCAAATGTAAGGTTCCTATCCAATCGTAAGTTTCCTTTCCAAACATAAGGTTCCTTTCCAACAATAAGGTTCCTTTATACTTTTCCAATAATTTATAGTTATTTAACCATACTTTTCTGATATCTCATGGAGTAAAAAACGCATTCCATCCTTACGCTATGCTTCTCAATGTATGGTATGATTAGTGTTTCCAGAACACGCTAAAAATTATTTCTGAATACTTTAGAAATTTATTCTCACTGTTCAAATACATAAATATTTCTTCTAGAAATAAGAATATAAAAAATATTAAATTCCTGAAATACACTTAAAGTGAAATCATTAGAATAAAAAATAAGGGTATTTGTGAGCATCAAAATCATCATAAATAGATTGAGTATTGTTCTCAACAATATTCCCCTTATTAATAAAATTATGTATTGTTGAAAACAACACTTTCCCAACAATATCCCCCTTTTTATGATCACAAAACCCATAAAATAACTAATGAAATTAACTTACAAAATTACATATATTATTGAATTTTGCAAAGACAAATACAATGTTAGGTTTAACGTAATTTCTCCCCCTCAAAGGATTAAGATAATACTTAACATTTCTACCCCTTTTTTATTTTAAATATTAAAGTAAAATTTTAAATAAATTGAAATATATTAAAATAAAATGTTGAGTTTATCCTTATTTCATCCCCTTTTGTGACATCAAAAAGATTGATAAAATAAGGAATATAACACATTTTATTGTAGCATTGACCTTAAGTAAATTTCATTATAAGCTGTTTATCAATATATGAATCTGGATTACTGGAATTTCTATCCTACACAGTACAGTAAATAAAATTATAACACATGAAAATGAGATATAAATATATTTCATTGCAAATACAATTAGTAGTACAGTAATGAAAAACAAATGGAATCAGGATTGTGAAAGGGTGTTAGATAGGGTCATCTCCTCTAAATTATTGTCTTGATCTCTAGTAATTTTTCCCTCAATCTTCTCATCAATCCATCTCCCAATTGAATAATTAGATCTCTACTTTCCCGAGTCAAATTAATATCTTCAATCAGATTCAATATGAAAAAAATCATGAAGCCTTTATTCCATCTCCATAAAAAGAGTCAAATTTTATGTGAACTGATTCACAAAAGTTCTAATTCTTGGTTCACTTGAAGTCAACTGATCAACTAGAAACTTATGATTATCTAACAACACATAAAAATGAGCATTGTTTCACTATAAGTCCTGCAGTCTAGTATTCATTCTCTCCATGAACACTGTAATAGCCTGAAATATTTTGATTAATTCAAGTGAAGTACCTAATATACTGGCCTCACTGGTTATAACAGATGCAAACTGTTGGTCCATGAAAGATCTAAATTCCATTAAATCTACTTCATGACCATCTCTAATTTCAACATTGCAACTTCATTTAACATTTCCTTCTTAAAACCGTCAACTTCTTGTTTAGAAATAGTACTTGGTTTTAGCATTTGAAAATTTAAATGTTCCTTTTGTAATGATCTCTGTAAAAAATCATTCTCCTTTTCAGCTTCAGTCAAATTACTATTCATTTCCTCCATATATGCATTTAATGAATTAGAGGAACCTTGTGATTGATTCTCATTTTCAACTTCATCTTGATGAAACAACACTAGTGGCAAGGATTTAGCATCTGATCTCTCATTATCCCTTCCCGGTACTGGTTTCTCAACAGATTTTTCTTCCAAGCCTTTCCTAGACTCAACCATAGAAAAATACTCATTCAAAACATTAGTATGGATTTCAGAATCATTCTCTTCCTGTTTTCCAAGTGCTGGAGGTTGCTCCTCAGGAGCATCATCTGCATGTTCTTCCTCTGTCACCATATTTTCAAAAACAATATTTTCTTGAGCAACATATACATGATCAATTTCAGTTTGGGCCGCTGCTTCTCCTTCACCAGGCACTCTCTCAGTTATATTTTCTTTTTGAGACTCTGTTTCTATCACTTCCGAAGCCAAAATATCTTACTCTACTCAAGGAGTCACCTTATCCTGAGGAACTTCTTCCTATAACATCTCTTCAACTGCAGCTTCTCATACAAACTTATAGCTTAAGAGATCACCAAATGTTAATGATTTCAATGAGACAACCGACTCTTGAAGAGGATTAGGATTCCTGGTCTTTTTGAATTGAAGTCCTTCTTGACATCTTTCTTCAGATTTATCCACAACCTCAAACCTGATTTTTCATGATACAACACTAACTCTTGATTCAGATCGTCCTTCCTTTTATTTTTCTGGTTGGTCCTGAGCACTTTCTTCATCCTCTTTTTCTCATACAGGAAGCATCTTTCCTTTTATTGTGCTCCATAAATATCCAATTTTTCACAATGTACTAGAATTGAAGATATTACTATGGTGGAATATCACATGAGAATCCACCAGTATTATCATATATTTCTTAAACAGGATCATTGAAATGAACCTTCCAAAAGGATAAAAAATAATTCTTGCCTTTGGTTGGAAACAGTAACTGAGATACCTCACCATGTATCTCAGAAATATCAATTTGATATCACTTATCAAAAAAAAAAATTGTATACATATCTAGATAAATAATATTTTCCATTTCAGACATCCTAGGTGCAATACCTATTTGCAAAAACTTAACCAATATCTTCTGTCCCAGTTCCAAATCCTTCACAAAGGTCCTCTGGATATTAGTTGATCCTAAAAGAAATGACATAATGACTTAAGATTTATGTAAACTACAATGCCCCGACCCCATTATCCTGGAGCCGGTGCATTATTTTAATACATTAGCATGATTACACAGAATCAAGTCCTAAAGGACCGATTAGTTTAGTAGTCTTGGAAACAAGATACATACATAAGTTCAACATTTCAACATGAAAAGAAAAAATAAACTAATTTATTCTAATAGAAACATCCCAGATTCCAAGATTATTCCTTCAAGTCACTCATAACTAACTTATTCATATCCTGGGAAATTGAAAAATGAGAAAGGGGTGAGCACAAATTCTTATTAAGAGTAATCAATACAGCAAAAGATAACATAAACATTAGGCATGTTGAATAATAGAAAACTCATGCCTTTACAAATAATAAACATGAATACATTATGCTAGTAATATGAGATGCGTTAATAATTCCATAACAAAACATAGTTATTGGTATTCTACTAGTCGAATAACCACATGAAATATCAATATCTAATCTCATAATGATGGAATGCAGAATGTCAGACATCATAACCACATTGGCAAGGACTCATACCAAGACTACAAATAAGATTTTTTCAAGGCCTTGTGCCAAGACACTAGTTTGTCTCATGAGACCTACCGATGCATCAAGGAGCTATAGTGGGATCCACCCGTCACTTACTAGGTCCAATTCATTCCTCACATGAAAAGGTTTAAACATAACATAAACATTCGTATTGAAACTAGCATATGAAATGTCAATACTTTATCCATAAACCATGAATGGTATAAAAATAGCACATCCATTTTCAAACATAATGCATTCAATACAATATAGAAGATTGTATTGTAATAGATTAACCTAAATGAAGGATATTTTATTAGATAAAAATGATCATCAAAACTATTTGAGGGAAATATCCCCCTTCTTCTTGAAATCATTTAAAATTGATATTTTAGTTAGAGTTTATAACAAAATGAGAGAATCTTGAATACAAATATTTGAGGTAATAAAAACATTATAATATCATGAGAATAAAGGATTTCATGATATACTATGTCAAAGGAGAGTATATACCCCATATAAAAATGAATTGGCGCATAACAATGAAGAAGTCTCAATGGAATGAAAATTGAGACAAAGTCCCTTAAAAGGAATGTATCCTTAGGTTAAGGATAAATAAATGACATAATTATGGATGAATAATATAAATACACTAAATATGATTGGATATTCAGTGTAAATAAATCATAGTACATTCACACATATTCTTGTATCAACAACACCAATGAATTGGATGTTTAACTCAATGAATGGAAATTGAGTTAAGATTACTATTATCAAGTTCATATCAATGACTTAAGAATTTATCAATGGAGTGATTATGTGTATAAAAAGTATATCCACACAAAGGGGAGTGGATATTATGACATAAGTAAATGAATAGTGATTCCACACATAATCTTGGAGTGAAATAATCAATGGAGTATTCGTAAAGCTGAATGAGTAGAAATTGAAATTCCCTTATTGGTTTGGTAACTTCCAAAACATACACCCCATGAAAGAAAGATCATACAATAAAGATATAAATACCCATAAATTAATGTATATTACACCAAGAACACAATAACGGGCAGTATAAAACACACCACATGCAATAAATAAGTGGCAAACAATGGAAATCTCACGGAATTAAGAGTGAGAGAAGAAACCCCTTACCACGTAGTAATCAATCGAGTCATGTGAAAAAAAGTTAATAACCACCAAATGATTCACATAATACCATGAATATAAATATAATCATGATAATATATGTACAATGGTAGTATAAAATACACCACATGAAATAAATAACTGGCGAACAATGGAAATATCACGAAATTAAAAGTGTGATAAGAAACCTCTTACCACGTAGTAATCAATCGAGTCATATGATCAAAAGTTAATAATCACCAAATGATTCATATAATACCATGAATATAAATATAATCATGATAATATTTATACAATGGTATTATATAATACACCACATGCAATAAATAAGTGGTGAAAATGGAGATCTCACAGAATTAAAAGTGATATAAGAAACCCCTTAACTCAAGTCGGAATTGTCTTTTGTGTTCCATGTTCTTCCTGAATAATAAACATAAGTAAATTTATACTTTATTAAGAACACTTTTCAATTTTATTATTCCTTTTACATCACTTATTTCCTTTCTATATCAATTAGATAATTTTTGGAGTTTGTATTGGATATTTTATTGATGTTCGTAACTTGAGTAAAAAATGAACTTGTTATAATTACGATTTGTCCATGTGGTCAAAAGTACATTATCTCCAGAATGATATAAATAATTTATATATCATATATATATTATATATCAAGTATATATATATGTATTTATAATAGTACAGAACATTTGGAGATAATAAAAGAAATGCAGTGTTCATGGAGACGGTAAGCCGTATGTACGCATGAATGCTACTTTCATTTCTATTTTGTATTTTAATGGAATTAAAACATAATGATACATAGTTATATAATAATTCTAGTTTAATATCATATGATATATTTTTTACATAATTTAATTAACTCAATACTTTATACGTTCTATGAATGTCATTAATGAATCGTATCACATTGAGGGGGCGGTAGTCCGCACTTCCTCAAATGAAATTATCATGGTCACACATATTGGAAAGCAAAAAGGTGTGATTTTAAATGAAAATTACAAAAGAATTGATAAAACATAAACATAATATTCATAATATATAAATATAGTTCCATCATAATATCCACCATAAGAGGCGGTATGAGATAATCGAACAATCATCGTTTCGTGAGGTGTTAGTTTTCCATCCACAGAAACATTATGTTCTTCACCCATTTGATGGAGTTGTGTTTAAGTGTAGCTCCAATAATTATTATAACAGAATATTAGTATATTGAAGATAATTTTGTTGATAAAAAAGAAAGGAATAAAAAGATTTCATGGGGTTGGAGAAGTAAAATAAAAGAAATGAAATTAAGAGAAGCAGTTACCTTTAATATGGGTAACTCACTTTTCTTTGAACCAAAAGGACTTCTTGAAGTGCCTTCTGCCTAAGGTAATGCTTCTAGGTGGAGTTTAGGGATGTAGGGAGCTTAATTGGGTAGAGTTTTGTTGATCCAAAAGGCTTTATAGGTGTGTATAATTGGTTAGAAGTGGTCTTATTTTATAAGAGAGAGGAGGGTCTCTTTAAGAAAGTGTGAAACTATTATTTTATTATAAACATATCATCGGTTTCAAAAGGTCCAAAAAAAATTATAGTCAAATATAGGATGACTAATTTTAGGAAAAAAATCATCCAATCATAATTGGACAAGTTTTGGAAAATATTTCAATCATTACAATCTTTTTTCATTAAATCATTTATTAACGAGGTAAACACTGCATCATTATTGTGTCACCAATAATTTAATTTATTTCATCTCTAAAAATTATATAAAAATACCATGATATAGGAAATATTTTTATATTTCAAATGACTATTTATAGTCAAAAATATAATTTATATAACACCATGTAAAAATTACTTTACTAAAAGATATTTGTTTGTGTCATTTTTGTCTTTCCATTAAAAATTAATCTAAAGAGTCGTTATCAATTTCATGTGGCTCCATGGGGTCCCAACATCGACCCAAGAATTCCAATGGTCGGACATGACTCATAAAATAAGGTTAAGATAAGTGTTAAGGTAATGTTTTATTATTATAATATACTTTTTACCTTGAATTACACAATTTAACTTGAACCGCGGTAAATAAAAGTCAAACATTACTATTCACCAAAATTTATTTTCATCTCATTGAACCACATTTTACTTATTAATAACAAAAATGTATGTCAGATTTTCTAAATTAAATTCACAGAATAGGTAAAATTCCATTTTAATGAAAAAGGCCGTTTTTAAACTACTACTAAGTGCTTTTACTATTCATCAAAAATTGAAGTTTTTCAGAAAAATACCAAAAATGCAGCCTAAGCTATATTTTATATTACAAATTAAAAAATGATGTCTATTTTACCAAATTCAAAACATAGATGTTTCATTAATTAATTTAAAATTAATTCCCATTGTCAAAACAAATAGCATGTTTTTTAAGAAACTATAACTATCAAAAGACTGACACTTGTTTATGTCCAATTTTGAATTGAAATTAATTCCAATGAACAAAATTGGATTAAATGGGAAAAATATAATCTAATTAGACTTTAAAAAAATTCAAATGTATAATTTAACACTCTATATTATTTTGATTAAAAAAGTAGTTTTCAATTAAAATTTAGTATTTTTCACTAATCACCCAAATATGAATGTTATCATCAAAACACCAAAAATTTACCAAAACTAAATTTTTATGTCCTGTTTCTAGATAAGAAGTTAATTTTTTCAAATTGAATATATAAAAGTGTCAAATATTGGATTTAAAACCGGTTCTCCATTAAAAGGTGGTACAATTACATTTTTTGAAAAAATACAATTTTTTATCAGAAAAATTGAATTTGTTCTTATAATATGTCTAAGAAACACATAATACATAAGTTAAAATTATAATGAGTATATAAGATTCAAAATCCTATTAATACTATTCATAACCGTTTTTTTAATGGCTAGTTTGGTAAGTCGTTGTGCGCTCGAACTTAGTGTTGCGTATAGTACAAGTTATTGAATTACTTTGGAGAGATATCATACCAAAATATCATTGGGTGTTACATTATCCCCTCCTTCAATAAATTGCGTCCTCACAATTTTAATTTGTTCTTCGAAAATAAAAGGTTAAAAAAAGAAAAAAGTACCTTTGTGGAAAACCCACATCGGAAATTGGGTTAATAAAATTATCACTTTAAAATAAAGAAAGAGAAGTACAAAGTTCACCTAAGATAGCCCATAATAGGATTCCATGTAGGAAAACATGGATATGGATGAGAAAAAAATGGTCAAGTTCTGATGGAGAGTGATAGAAAACATGATTAGGAGAAAGTTAACCACTAGAAAATCACAAACTTATGATGTGTTAAATGGTCTTTGATTACCCAGTCGGAAATGAAAACCAAGAACGTTTTTTATTTTACATTCCTTTTCATAATTTTTAGGAATTAATTTACTATATAGAATAATAACATTAAGAAATATAAAAAGTTTCTACCAAAAACTAATCTTTTCTCCAATAAATGAGCATTCAAAAAGACTTAGACACATCAAAAGCACAAGAATAATATTCTAGAGAATCACATAATCCACAAAAGAACTGATATATATATTTTGCTTGTCTTTAGACATCAACTAAAACCAAAATTGTTAGTACAAGATTAGATAATCCCCAAAAAGGATAATCTTTTACAAAAAGAAAAACTACTCTTAATCTCCAAAATTTGTCAAACTATACCAAAAGTTCAACAAAGACTATTCAATAAAAAACTATCTATAAAATTCATCAAATTAATCAAAACTAAGATTGAAAACCAAATCCTAAAAGGATTTAATCACATAGTCTTCCAATATAGATATAAACATTTATCACTTTATTAACAAATCATTTTCCTATACCAAGGATATCCATTTAATAAGACCTAAGATCCCAAATCATCTTATTATTGATCAATAAAATCATTTAAATAAAATGAATTAGTCACACTAACCAGTGACTTCACATAGTCCGGTAGTAGGAGATAAATCCCAATCGCACTATGGTTGTGGGTTTAATTCCTGCAACTTTTTCTAACGTGGTGGGTTGTCTCATGGTTTGCGTGTTGTCCTTTTTCAAAAAATATATTTTATAACATTCCCATAATGAGATAAGTTCCTCTAAATAACCATAACATAATTTAACCGCAAATGTTATCTCATACCTCACATTTTTATCCCAAAATGTACTAACTTGTAATTGCCTCAAATTCAAGGATTATATAAACCCAAATGGTTATTTATAACTATATCCACAATAGAAAAGATAATTCATCCTAAAATAGAATTTTCACAAAACAAACTATATGGTTACAAATACAAGAGATAATTCTTCCAAAGTAATCCCATCAATAAAGAGAACTAATACTTTTAAACATTTCACCATCCATTTATTTCCACATAGGTTCTTCATCATAAGTTCCTCAGGTTCCCACGTTGCCTATTACATCTTATGATTTCTCCATAGAACTTTTAGCAGACGAGTCGTCCGGTTTCTCAAAACTTGTTCTCTGGTATCAAGAATCTTGACAGGCTCTTCGCAATAAGACATATCAGGTTCCAGTTCTAATTCCTCATAGGTGAGTACATGTGTGGGGTCAGGCATGTATTTTCTCAACAACGATATATGGAACACATAATGAACTTTGGAGAGACTTGGCGGAATTTTCTTTTAGTAGAAATTGTTCATGTGTCATAATGGTACCTCGGGATTATTTCAAAATCATCTACTTCCTTTGCCCAAAAACTCCTCATCCATCATGGATTATATCGATGGAAGCATCGATGCATTATAAAAAATAGTAATTTCTTATATATAATTTTGAGACATTATCTTTAAGGTGTTTTTAAAAAAAATTCTTACTAATTCATTTTCAAATATTTCAAAATAAGGTTTTGGAAAATAATTTTTCATATATCCCAAAAGACATAAATATATAATTTGATACATATAGGCTGCTCAGAGGTCTCCCTCTTCTACAGCATCTAAGAAATCATATAGTGCATTGTAATTTTGAGATAAAGTGAAGAATTTGAAAATACCCTGATGGTACTTCCCACACTAAGCATGGTAAGAATGTTGAGAGTGCAATATTATCCCATAGTCGGTAATTGATCCTTGAAATAATCGTACAATTATAGAGGTATTTGATGTCTCATAAAGTTATTTTCATGTAACATGGACATTTGAAAAAGTTTCAATATCATCTGTGCATGACTTCTAGACAATCATTGCAAGTAGTTCTTCAGGAAGAGAGAGAAAAGTTGTTGTGATCTTGCTCCCTCCATGTTTTAACTAAAAAAAATAAAATACTATTAGGGTGTTTGAATACTTATCTAATAATAATGTAAATAAATAATAGGACATAGTAGGAAAATATTGTAATTGAACAAAATATATTAACTTAGGGTACCCTATGATTCAATCTAGGCTATCCATGATCTATTTCCCAACATATATTCTTAGGGGGATTTTTTCTATTCCCTTTATAATGGTTCAAACTAATCTTGTGAATTTACCAAATCATATCCCTCGGTAGTGTCATAACAAAGAGTGCATCAAGGCCTGTTGTCATGAACCAGTTCTCATTTGAGTCTAGCTCAAATCAGTGTTTTCGGGTTCTACCCCTAGGTACATCTGTGCCAGAGCCGCCTCTACCTGATCGTATCCAGACAGAGATGTATTTCTAGGAAAACTCACAAAATATCTACAATACCAAAATTCTAGGATGTTCTTCTATACTAATCCTCAAATTCTATCTTAGGTCTATGTGCTCTAATCAGAGTTTATCTAAAACTAGCTTCCAAGGATTATTACTAAACTTCCTTTGATACCAACTCTAATGCCCCAACCCCAGAATCCAAGAGCTGGTGGATTATTTTAATACATTGGCATGATTACATAGAATCATGTCCCAAAGGACTAATTAGTTTAGTAATCTTGGAAACAAGATACATACATAAGTTCAAGATTTCAAATTGAAAAGAAAAACTACACTAATTTATTCCATTAGAAACATCCTAGATTCCAAGATTATTCCTCCATGTCACTCATAACTAACTACTTCATATCATGGGAAATTGAAACATTAGAAAGGGGTGAGCTCAAACTCTCAGTAAGAGTAAGAAATACAGAAAAAGATAACATAAACATTAGGAATGGTGAATAATTTAAAACTCATGCCTTTACAAATAATAAACATGAATACTTTAGGCTAGGAATATGACCTGAATAAATAATTCCATAATAAAACATAGTCATGGGTATTATACTAGTCTAATATCCACATGAAATATCTATATCTAATCTCATAAGGATGTAATGCATAATGTCGGACATCATAACCACATAGTCAAGGCCTCGTGCGAAGACTACAAATATGATTTTTTCAAGGCCTTGTGCCAAAATACTAGTTTTTCTCATGATACCTACCGATGCATCGAGGAGCTATAGAGGGATCCACCTGTCACTTACTAAGTCAAACACATTCCTCATATGAAAAGGTTTAAACATAACATAAACATTTGTATTGAAACCAGCATACGAAATGTCAATACTTTATTCATAAACCATGAATGGTATAAAAATAGCACATCCATTTTCAAACATAACTCATTAAATAAAATATGGAAGATTTTATTGTAATAGATTAACCTCAATGAAGGATAATGACTTATATGAAAATGATCATCAAAACTATTTGATAGAAATATCCCCCTTCTTATTGAAAACATTTAAAACTGATATTTTCGTTAGAGTTTCTAACCAAATGAGAGACTATTGAATACAAATATTTGAGGTAAAATACTTTATAATATCATGAGAATAAATGATTTCATGATATACCATGTCAAAGGACAGTATATAAAAAATATAAAAGTGAATTAGCGCATAACAACGAAGAAGTCTCAATGGAATGTAAATTGAGATAATATCCCTTAAAAAGAATGTATCCTTAGGTTAAGGATAAATAAATGAAATAATTATTCATGGATAATATAAATACACTCAATATGACTGCATATTCAGTGTAATTCAATTAGAGGACATTCACACATATTCTTGTATAAATAACACCAATGAATTGGATGTTTAACGCAATGAATGGAAATTGGGTTAAGATTACTCTTATCAAGTTCATATCAATGACTTGAGAATTTATCAATAGAGTGATTATGTGTATCAAAAGTATATCCACAAAGTGATGTGATGATTATGACATAATTAAATTAATAGTTATTCCACAGATAATATTGGAGTAAAATAATCAATGGAGTATGCGTAAAGCAGAATGAGTGGAAATTGAAATTTGAAATTACCTTATCGGTTTGGTAACTTAGGAAACATACACCCCATGAAAGAAGGATCATAAAATAAAGATGTAAATTCCCAAAAATTAAACTATATTATGCCAGGTATGCAATAATGGGAAGTACACAATACACCACATGCAATAAATAAGTGGTGAACAATGAAAATCTCACAGAATTAAGTGTAGATTAAGAAACCCCTTACCACGTAGTAATCAATCGAGTCATATGAAGAAAAGATAATAATCACCAAATGATTCACAAAATAACATGAATATAAATATAATAATGATAATATATATCCAATGGTAGTATAAAATACAACACATGCAATAAATAAGTGGTGAACAATAGAAATCTCACATAATTAATAGTGAGATAGGAAACCCCTTACCTCAAGTCCGAATTGTCTTGTGTGTTCCTTGATATTCCTGAATAATAAACATAAGTTAATTTATAATTTATTAAGAAAAATATTTAATTTTATTATTTCATTTATATCACTCAATACCTTTCTATAACAATCAGTTAATTATTTGAGTTCATATTGGATATTTTATTGATGTTCGGAACTGGAGTCAAAAATGAACTTGTTATAATTACAATTTGTACATATGGTCAAAAGTACATTATCTCCAGAATGATATAAATGATTTAGATATCATATATATATATTATATATCTAGTATATTTCTGTATTTATAACAGTACATAACATTTGGAGATAAGAAATGAAATGCACCGTTCATGGAGATGGTAAGTCGTACGTACGCAAGAACGCAACTTTCATTTCTATTTTTTATTTTAATGGAATTATAACATAATGATACATAGGTATATTATAATTCCAGTTTAATATCATATGATATATTTTTTACATAATTTAATTAACTCTATCCTTTATACATTCAATGAATGTCATCAACGAATCATATCACCTTGAGGGGGCAGTAGTCCACACTTCCTCAAATGAAATTTTCATGGTCACACATATTGGAAATCATAAAGGTGTGTTTTTAAATGAAAATTAAAGAAGAATAGATAAAACATAAACATAATAATAATAATATATAAATACATTTCAATCATAATGGCCACCATAAGAGGCGGTAGGATATAATCGAACAACCATCGTTTCGTGAGGCGTTAGTTTTCCATTCATAGAAACATTATGTTCTTCACCCATTAGATGGTGGTGTGTGTAAGGGTAGCTCAAATACTTATTATAAAAACATCCTAGTATATTTAAGATACTGTTGTTGTTAAAAAATAAAGGAAAAAAAGAGGTCATGGGGTTGGAGAAGTAAAATAAATGAAATGAAATTAAGAAAACTGTTACCTTTAATTAGGGTAACTCCCTTTGGTTGGATCCAAATGGACTTCTTGAACTGCCTTCTGCCTAAGGTAATTCTTCTAGGTGGAGGAGAGGGATTTAGGGAGATTAATTGGGCAGAATTTGGACTAGATAAAAGGCTTGATAGGTTTGTAGAATTGGTTAGGAGTGGTCTCTTTTTATAAGGGAGAGAAGGGGCTCTTTAGCAAAGTGTGAAACTATTATTTTATTATAAACTTATCTTCGTTTTAAAAAGGCACGAAACACCTTAAAGTCGAATATAGGATGAATAATGTTCGAATAAAAATCATCCAATCATAATTGAACATGTTTTGGATAATATTTTAATCATTATAATCTTATTTATTTAAATCATTTATTAATGAAGTAAACACTGCATCATTATCGTTTCGTAAATAATTTAATTTATTTGATCTCTAAAAATTATAAAACAAATACCATGATGTAGGAAATCATTATAGATTTCAATGAATATTTATAGTTGAAAATATAATTTATATAAACCCATGTAAAAATTGATTTACTAAAATATATTTTTTTGTGTCATTTTTGTCTTTACTTTAAATTAATTAATCTAAAGAGTCATTATCACTTTCAAGTGGCTCCATGGGGTCCCAAAATCGACCCCAGGATGCCCATGGTCGGCCATGACTTATCCAATAATGTTAGGACAAGTGTTAAGGTATCTTTGTATTATTATAATATACTTTTTACCTTTAATTACCCTATTTACCTTTAACCGCGATAAATAAAAGCCAAAAGTTTCTATTCACCAAAAATTATTTTCATCTAATTGAACCAAATTTTACTCACTAATAAAAACCATGTATGTCATATTTTCGAAATTCAATTCATAGATGCTGTAAAATTTCATTTAAATGAAAACCTCAGTTTTTAAACTACTAAGTGGTTTTACTATTCATCAAAAATTGATGTTTTTCAAAAAAATACCAAAACATTATCCTGAGCTATATTTGATATTCCAAATTAAAAAATGATGTATATTTTACCAAATTCAAAACATGGAAGTTGCATTAATTAATTTAAAATTAATTCCCTTTGTCAAAACAAATAGCATGTTTTTTAAGAAACAATAACTATCAAAAGATTGACACTTGTTTATGTCCAATTTCAAGGTGAAATTAATTTCAATGACCAATATTGGATTAAATTGTAAAAATTATAATCGATTTATACTTTAAAACCATTCAAATTTATTATTTAACACTATAAATTATTTTGATTAAAAAAGTTGTTTTCAATTAAAATTTATTATTTTTCACTATTCACCCAAATATGAAATTTATCAGAAAAACACAAAAAATTTATCGAAACTAAATTTTTATGTCCCGATTCTAGATAAGAAGTTTATTTTGTCAAATTAAATATATAATAGTGTCAAATATTGGATTTGAAAATGGTTCTCCATTAAAAGGTGGTAACATTGCATTTTTTGAAAGAATACAATTTTTTTATCTGAAAAAGTGAAATTTTTTCTTATAATATGTATAAGAAACACATAATAAATAAGTTAAAATTATATGGAGTATATGAAATTAAAAATCCAGTTAATACTAATTATAACTATTTTTTAATGGCTGCTTTGGTATGTCGTGGTGCGCTCGAACATAGTGTTGCGTATATTACTAGTTATTGAATTACTAAGGAGAGATAACATACCAAGAAATCTTGGGGTGTTACATAAACTATCACCAATATTTTTAAAGTCTAAATGATAAAATCCATCATGATAGAAGTTTATAATTTTTTTGATTTCCATATATGAGATTGAAAAATATCGATCCTCAATCTTAGCGATTGTTGAATCCTCATCATTTCTCAGACTAAACTATATCGACTTAAAGAAATGATAAAGTTCTAACTCATATAGAAACTCTGTATAATATCCATTAAACGTCTTTTATAAACTCTGAAAGGCTAGGGCTTTCTTTATCATTAGGTTCATCTGATAGATCCATTCCAAATCTATGACTTTTCCTTGAAAAATCATTCTCCCAGCCGAGCGCTGCCTCTTCGCAGTGCTGGTATCTGGCTCATCGGTCCTCTTGGTCTTGGATATTTCTACCATAAATCTAGGAACGTTCAAAAGGACTAGGGTTTCAAAGATTCAGGTGCGGGAGAGAAGAGTAGTAATAGTTTTCGAGATTGCGAAGCGTTTTCAGAAGATGAACAGCTTTGTAATTCGAAGCGGTTTCTGACATCCTTCATTCCCTTATCATTACTTTCATACTAATCATTTCATAAATTTTAAAACTAATTATAATATCACGCATCAAAAGTAAATAAATACATAAATAAAAATTGTACTATTTGAAATATAAATAACTAAACTATTTTTTTAAATAAAAAGGTAAGTAAATAAAATAAAATAAAAAAACTACTTAAAATTATATAAACCTAACTCCCCACTAATAAAATCAAACTTTGCAGTGGGTAGTGGTTTAGAAAAAATATCAGCTAATTGAATTTCTGTATTCACAAATTATTAAAATATATCCTTTTTAAGAACATGTTCTCTTAAAAAGTGATGTCCAATATCAATATTCTTAGTCATAGAATGATTAATAGGATTTTTTGAAATATTTATAGCACTTTTATTATCACACAAAATATATTTACTATAAAAACTTAGTCCAAAATCAAAAATTGTGTATTTTATCCACAAAACATGTGCACAGAAACTGCTAGTAGATACATATTCTGCCTCGGCTGTTGACAGGGCAATTGAGTGTTGTTTCTTACTAGACCATGATAATAAGTGTTTTCCTAAAAAGTGAAAAGTTCCTGATGTCCTTTTTCTATCTAATCTACAAATTCCAAATTCCGCATCTGAATATGAAATTAAATTAAAATCAAATGTTTTTGGATATAGAAGAGATTGAAAAATAGTTCCTTTTAAATATCTTAAAATTATTTTAACAGCAGTTAAATGGGATTATTTATGATTTAATTGAAATATTACACAAAAAAATACTGAATACATTATATCTAGCATGATAGCAGTAATATATAATAAACAACCAATCATACATCTATATAACTTGTTGTCAACTTATTTCCCAATTTCATCCAAATCAAGTTTTATGTTAGTACACATAAGAGTCGTATATGTCTTGCTATTTTCAAGTCCAAATTTCTTTAGTAAATTAGTAATTTATTTTATTTGATTCAAAACATTTCCAAAATCTTTTGGAAAAATTTGAAGTCCTCAAAAGATATTTAATTCTCCCATCATACTCATTTAAAATTATTTTTGAATTAAATTTGAAAACTCATGACAAAGAGTTTTATTTGTTGAACCAGAAATTACATCATCAACATAAATTTGAACTAATAAAATATTAGAATTGACATTTTTCTTAAATAGTGTTGGATCTGCCATTCAAACAGTAAAATCAGTTTTCAAAATAATAGAACTTAATCATTCATACCAAGCTCTATGTTCTTTCTTAAGACCATAAAGAGGTTTTGTAATTTAAAAAAAAAAATTTGGTTTTTGTGAATTTTCAAAACCAAGAAGTTGCTCAACATAAAAATCCTCCAATAAATATCCATTTAAAAAAGAAGACTTAACATCCATCAGAAATAATTTAATGTTCATATGAGAAGCATAGGCTAAAAGGATTCTAATGGATTCTAATCTAGTTACAGGTGCAAAGGTCTCATCATAATCTATACCTTCATCCAGATTATATCCTTTATCTACTAGTCTTTCTTTATTCCTAGTTATTATTCCGTGATCATATTTTTTATTTATAAAGACCCATTTCATTCCTTTTACTAGATAATTCTGTGGTCTTTCAACTAATTTCTGAACTTCATTTCTTTTGATCTGTTTTAATTCTTCTTGAATTTCTATCATCCAACATTCATCAGCTAAGGCTTCTTTAATAGTCTTGGGTTCTAATTGGGATAGAAAGGCAGAAAAATCATCAAGATTTCCTATGTTCCTTATAGTTTTTATTACTATGTTTAAGTCTCCTATTACAGTTTCTAAAGGGTTATTATTTAGGGTTCTTGACTTTTTAGTAGTACACTTATAGGTTCTTTAGTGACATGTACTTCTGGAATGGACTGATGGTTATTTATATCTTTTTCAAAATAATTTTTCAAGTTCTCAAGTCTCATTTTATCATTAGAGTCAGATTCATCAATTTGGTCTTTCCTTATCTCAAAGTTATCAGATTCACCAAATTTCACATGAACTGTTTCATCAACATTCCTTGAATTTTTATTAAAAACACTATATGCGTTGGAAGCAGAAGAATATCCTAAGAAAATGACTTCATCATATTTTAGATCAAGAATACCAAGATTGTCCTTGGTTTTTAAGATGTAAACCTTGCATCCAAAAACATTTAAGTAATATATTTTAGGTTTTTTGTTATTCCAGAGTTCATTGGGTGTCATTTTGAAAATTGTTCTAATTAATACTCTATTCATTATATAGCAGGCTCTACTTATAGCTTCTGCCAAAAAATAGGTATGAAGATTATATTCATTTAGCATAGTTATATCTATTTCATGAATAGTCCTATTTATTCCTTCAACAATTCCATTTTGTTGATGTGTTCTTGTTGCAGAGAAGGTGAGTTTAATAGCCATATTTGAGAAAAAATAATTGAATTCCATATTCTCAAATTCTCCACCATGATCACTTAATAATGAAATTATTTTAAATACTTTTTTATTTTTAACATCTTTGTAAAAACAATAAAATATTGTAAAATCTTTATTTTTATATTTTAGAATGAAAATCCAAGTAAATCTAGAATAGTCATCAACTAAAACATATACATATAATTTACCTGCCCAGCTTGCTACCCTTGAAGGTACAAACAAATATATATGGATAAGTTCTAGAGGTTTAGATGTTGAAATTTTGTTAACTGATTTGAAAGATGAATTGTGCTACTTGCCATGTTGAAATGCATCACAAAATCTATCTTCTTCAAACTTGAGAGTAGGAAAATTCGAAACTAATTGTTTCATAATTAACTTAGGTAAAACATATACATTGCAATGTCCATGTCTTCTATTCCAGATCAAGGATTCATTTATCTTACCAGTTAAGCAGTTTACATATTGTTTACACAAGGAATTTAAATCCAGGGTATACACATTTTCAGTTCTTGATTCACTAAATTTAAGAAATTTATCTTTGAAAATGGAACAATAGTTTTTAGAAAAATCATCAATATAACCATCAGCACATATTTGAGAGATACTTATCAGATTTTGATTCAATCCTTGTAAATAGAGTACTTTATTGATTGAGATAGTTTCTAGATCTCCAACTATTCAGATGCCAATAATCTTACCATTGGCATTGTCACCAAATGTGACTATTCCTCCATCTTATTGTGTTAAAGATTTGAAATTTGATGAGTTTCCACTCATATGCCTGGAGCAGCCACTGTACTTATTCCATATCGATGTTCGGCTTCTATCACCTACTTCCTAAAAAGGAATTTAAATAAATTGTTTTGGTACCCTTATTCTATTGGGTCCATATGTGTTAGCCAGTAAAGATATAGGATTCTAGACATTCTTTGTTTTTCTAAAATCCAAATAATCATATAAATTTTTTGAGACAAAGGCTATATTTATTCCACTTATTTGGGGTTTTATTAAGTAACAATTCATAGATATATGTCATTTTGTTCCACAGTAGTTATAGTTTAATCTTTTTGTACTAGGCATAAAGTAATTCCTATACAGTTTAGGTATTAATTTTTACTTCCAATTCCTTATCTTCTGTTTTTAATCAAATTTTCTCCAAGAATTTCATTTAGTGTATTTTTCTCCTTTTGTAAAAATAAGATCTTCACTTTTATATGTTTATACTTTAGTTTGTAGTGTTTTTATTTTAGCTTCACGATCTGTATTGTTTATATTTATTGAGTTATATTTTTCTAGTAATTCCTTATATGTTTTTAGCATTTTTTCTCTTTATTTTAAAATATAATTGTGAATATTTTTTAAATACTTTTGTTTCTTAAATAAAGAATCATATTTTTCTTTAATAATGTTGCAGTACACTGAAAGTTTTTCATTTGAATAGTTTGATTCAGAACTAGAGTCAGAAGAATAATAAGATTTTACCTCATGAATTTCTATCACAAATCACATATTAGCTTACAAATTTGATTCCTCCTTTTCTGAATCAGAATTTGATGTGCTACTGGAGCCTTTGGATACACTCCATGTAGCTTTCAATTCCTTATTCTCTTTCTCCTCATAATTATTTCTCATGAAGAATTTCTTCTTCTTATATTCCTTTAATTATGGAAAATCATGTATGATATGACCATGTTTCTTTCACCCATAGCATCTGACTTCCTTTTAATCCTTTTTAAATGGATTTCTGAAACCTTTCTTCTTTATATAAAATTTACAGAATTTTCTAGAAATCTGATCCAGTTACTCATTTGAATTTGTTGAATCAGAACTTTCTGATTTCACCCTTGCTTCCTTTTTCTTCAGCATTCAGCTTTTAATTTGTGATGAAACTTTTAAGGTAGTGTCTTCTATCTTGATAAGAATCTTATTCTGATTTTCTTCATCCTGCATCTCATCTTCATACATCACGAGAGTTCTAATTAACTCTCTCATTGTTAAATATTTTATAGGAGATGATTGTCTGATTGCAGAAGAAATTACATTCCATTGAGTTGGCAGTACTCTTAGTACATTCAAGTCTTGATTAGCTTGTTTGATTGGATCTCCCAAAGAAGTTATATTTTTTACAATATCTATCAATCTTCCATTCATTTGGGTGATTATTTCTACTTCAACAATTATGAATGTGTCGAATTTTTGCATAGTAGTAGCATACCTCATCTGTCCGACATTGTCAGTTCCTTCATAAGAAACTGCTATTGTCACCCACATATCCTACCCTATTGGACACTGAGATACTCTGTTAAAATTTTCTGTTCATAGACCACATATGATTTCATTAATATATTTCAAATTCAAGTCATACTCATATTCTGTAGCTTTACTTCATATTTCTGGTTTCCCTGGTATTTTATAAGGAGTCAGTATCTTTGAGTAGACTCTGTATCTGAGGTTTTTCAAATATATTATCATTCCTGATTTCCATCATCCATAATTCTAACCATTGATGTATGGAGCTTTGATAATATACATTCCTTATCTTGCATCATACATCTTGATTTGAGTATAATACTTTAAAAATTTTATCTTGTTACATCTTTAACAAAAGATCCTCCTCTGATACCAATAGTTGGATCGGGTTATACCAAATATACACAAGAGGGGGGTGAATTGTGTCTTTTATAATTTCTTTTCATAATCATGATTTCAACTATTTAGCATTGGAAAATAAATAGCACATGACGCATGATGTATAGTGGTTCGGGGAACAAAAGGCTCCTAGTCCACTCCACCAACGCAATACTCCCCGATCATGGTGATTTTCTCTATCTGGTCCTCTTATCAAAAGACCGCTTCAACACTGAGTGTGGGCAGTTGACCCCTTTACAATATTAAGGCTAAACAGAACCTTCTGGTTCATACACAGAACCAAATACATAGCTTAGTAAAAAATATGGTTACTCAAAATAGTAGAGTATTTGTTTGGTGAAAAATACTTTCCCAGTTGTTCTTCATAATTGCAACAGAATGCAATTGACAGTAGATGGATCGTCTTCTTCAGAAATGATGATATTTGGGTAAAATAAGTTCTGAGATGATTCAGATGCAATAGATATTGAAATGTCATTAACAACTTTAATAGTAGTTTATTCACAAAAATATATTCAAAGTAGATCAGTAAATCTTCAGTCGTGATTCTTGTTCTTTATAAAACAGAGTTTGTTCTCTCTTTGTAACAACAGATATGTAGATCTTGATTGTCTCTATTTTTCTCTTTTGTATATTCATCATTGTTGTTCAGAAGATCTTGTATATTTTATATCTCTGAAAATTACATAAATATTTTGAAATATATATAATAATGATGAGCACTTCTTCTGAAAATGTATATCCATTAAAGTCTCCTTTAGAATCATGATATTCAAAAGTTTGAATAGAATAGCAGTCATAACCCCCCTGAAAATTCATCATGAAAAAATCCTCTTAAATTGATCCTTTGAGTCAAAAATAAACTTCTTTGAATCATTCAATTAAATGCTTTAAATTTTGGCTATTAATATGGATTTAAATCATCTTGATAATCTACATAAATACCGTTTCATTAATAAAGTCGTAATTTAAACATCTATCATCAAATGTAGGGTTGAAATGAAAAGCATACATTCTCTGAATGTACGTTTCAAAACGTAAGGTTGATCTCAAATGTTTCTCTTCAATTCCCAAACGTATGGTATATAATCCATACATCTCAAACAAACGTACAATTTTTCATAAAAGTATGGTTGACAAAACATACTTTTATCTTTAGCTTTCAAATGTATGGTTGTTTACAAAAGTAAGGTTGATGAAGCATACTTTTAAGAAACAAACATATGATTCTATACTTACGTAATGATCTTCTTCCATACTTTTCTGATATCCTAATATATACGGTTCCTTTCCAAACATAATGTTCATTTCCAAATGAAAGGTTCCATTCTAAATGTAAGGTTCCTTTTCAAACGTAAGGTTCCTTTCCAAACGTAAGGTTCCTTTCCAAACATTAGTTTCATTTATAATTTTCCAATAACATATGGTTGTTTAACCATAGTTTTCTAATATCTCACAGAGTAAACACCGCATTCCATCCTTATACTATGCTTCTCAACGTATGGTATGAACAGTGCTTCTAGAACATGCTAAAATGATTTCTAAATACTTTAGCAATTTACTCTCATTGTTCAAATACATAAATATTTCTTCCAGAAATATGAATATAACAAATATAAAATTACTGAAATACACATAAATTAATATCATTAGAATAATAAATAAGGGTATTTATGATCACAAAAATCATTATAATGAGATAGAGTATTGTTCTCAACTATATCCCCCTTATTAATAAAATTATGTATTGTTGAAAAAAACACTGTCTCAAAAAATATCTTATGGTTAAGGTAGTGATATATTCTTAGTTCTGATTGTGTGGTAGTGAAAGGGGGGATGAATTGTTATGGTGTTATGTAAATCCCTCTTGATAAATGTGTTAATTTGGATTTATGTGTATTGAGATGAGTTTTTGGATTTATAGATATATTCCTCTCTAATGACTCATGTTTATAGTATGACCATAGGTTATGATTGGAAATGATTCACCATTAGTGGAACATGAGGAACCGATAGTTCTGAGTGAAGGAGCTGGAGAGAAGTTATGTGAGAATGTTTCTCCCTTCATTCAACTACAAGAGATAGACCCATAACAGGTAGTGAAGTGTTTGTCTAACATTACATGAGATCCTTGTTTATAGAACCCTACCACTTTCAACATATGGGGTGTTCCTAAAGAATTATAATTATGGTTCAAGTCCATTGCGAATATACATGAATATTTAGAGGCTCCTTTATATAAGATGGTCATGTTAGCTACTTATGATGTATGAGGATTAGTGAAGCATTGGTGGGATGTTAAGTCGAATCCAAATCAGTAAAAGGGTTTTTTATGGAATTTTTAGAGAATTTCATGGAGATCATTTATCTATATACTATGTGACATGAGAGTGTAGATGATTTCATGTGGTTGAATCAGGTGAGTATGTCAGTAATAGACTATGCTATCCTCTTTAATGACATGTTGCGCTTTTATCTTCAAATGGAAGGGGAGTAGAAATCTATGTAAATAAATTTCTAGGATGGTCTTAAATGTTATAGTATTACTAAAATTATCATATTTTGGATGAAAACATTTCTTGATGTGGTAGATCAGGCACTCATATATAAGGGGAACCAGAATAAGGATTTTAGTGGAGGATCGATGGGTTCTGCTAGATGATATGATGGTAAGTCTTCCTAGATTATGATGTGCCTCAATGATAATTATGACTATATAATGGGAAGGAACGATGGGTAGGGAAAAGGATAGGATACTCAGGATCATACCTGAGTAATTTTCCACCGGTGTGGTAAATTGAGCCACCTTCACAAGCATTTTCCATGACCACAAGAAGAGTGTCGAGCCTGTAGTGGGATAAGACACATACATATGATCCAAAATAACCCATAAAATTTTTATAATGATGGAGCACCTAGGTAGCATCGAAGTGTGGGAATGGGGTCTTCTAGACCTTACTAGTCTGGTGGTTGGGGTTCTACTACCTATGGCGATAGATTTAGTGTACTTGGTAATTTTGGGAAACAACACCCATATTAGTGGAGGTGCATATCTTAGGGGACATATACAACATCATAGGGAATATGAAAATGACAATTTCATGTTGTATATCCTACACTAGTGTATGTAAAAGTTTGACCGTTGATAGTTAGAGGTACTATTCTTGTAGCTTCTACTCGAGCTAGTGCCTTATTTAATACCAGTAACTCTCATTATATTATATCTACACAACATGTTAAGTCTTTGAGCCCAGTTGTGGAGTTTGTGAGGGGTGTGGTTGATGATATATACACCATTGTTATTATGATTGAGGTATATTTTTTTCTTCAAAGTGTGTTCTCTCGAGGTTAGAGAGTATTGTTTCCTTTTGGGTCTTTACATTGTGGATATATCATGATTCAACCTAATTATTGGTACAGAATAGTTGGTTTCATACTAATAACGAATTAATTGTTACACAAGGAGAGAGAATTTACATCTCCATAGGGTGATAATTACATTCAGCAGGGGTAATGTGATATTATGGAAGATTGTCCAGGGAAATTTCATCAGCAATTGGGGGAGCTCACCACCTAGGTTTATATTCTTTTTATAGATTATGGAGGTGTTATGAGTTATATATTTCCACCCATAGTGGAAATTGTTTTTATGTTTTTTTGTAGTAATTCTCTGGTATTCCACTTGAGATATATGTCGAGTATAAAATTGATATCAGGCCTTGACATAAGGCAATTTATACTCCACCATATATGAATGATTCAAAATAACATCAAGATCATATAAATAAGATGGGGAGTTGATGGATAAGGAATTCATTCAAATGAGTACGTCTCCTTTGGATTCTCTTGTTATATTTTATAATATTATTGACATGACTTTGTGCATATGTGTTAATTACTGTAAGTTTAACCATATGAATATGATGAAACGATATCATATTCAATATACTGATAATATATTTCACCATTTTAGAGGATCTTGTGTATTCTATAAGATCAAACTGATATCAGGATATCATTAGTTGAGAGTTTGAGCCTCTAATATACAATGGAATTATTTCGGAAGAATGTATAGCCTTTATGAGTTCATTGTGATTACCATTGGGATATAGAATGCACCGACAATGTTTATGGATTTTATGAATAGAATATTCCACCCAAACCTAGATCTTTTTTTGGTAGTGTTTGTGGACGCAATATTGGTGTACTATAAGAGTCATTATGATCGTTCCCAATATCATGACATCGAACTATGTACACCAAGAGAGCATTAGTTATATTCTTGGATATATAAGTGTAATTTTTGGATTTACAAGGTGAAATTATTGGGTCAGATCATCTTAGGGGGAATGTTTTTCAGTAGAACTAGAGAATGTTCATGGTGTCCTTTCTTTAGAGAAGCCCAATAATGTTTTTGATAACCATATATTTTTTTGGGTTTAGCATTATATTAATAGAGGGTCATAAAAGTCTTTTCCCATTTGGGAGAACCACTTTTGGGCTTGCTAAAGAAGGTAATGATGTTTGATTGTTATGGAGTATGTGAAAATTCTTTCTAGTAGCTGAATAAGCGTTTGATAATTACAAGAATATTGATCCTACTCAATGCAGGGGAGGAGTATATAGTTTTTTGTGAAACATCTAGGATAGGTATCTGAGCAGTGTTGATGTAGGGAGATCAAACGGTTTTTTATGGGCCTTGATGTTTGGGGCCACATGAATTGAACTACCCTATGAACAACCTAAAATTAGTTTCAATGGTTTAGTCATAGAAGTGTTGGTGCCATTATCTATTGGAAGAAATGTTTTCTATGTATAATGATCACAAGAGAATAAAGAATATATATTTTTTCCAATGAGATATTAATCATTAAAAGAGAAGGTGGGTTTACTATATTAAGCATTTTGATTTTGAACTATCATATAATCTCAGGAATGGATATAATTGTTATCATGCTTTGAACAAGAAAACTTAGACACTGGATGTTTAGAATTAAAGTGCTGAGTGGAAGATGATGACCTTACTATATGATAAGCATGTTGCGGTTCAGAAGTTCCATGAGATGATGAATCTCATATCAGTTTTAGTAGAGCCTGAAATTTTCATCTATATTAGGGAGATACAGAATGAGGATTGGGAATTTTTGGAATTGAGGGAGTTCCCTGGTGGTGGGGGTCACCTTCTTATTGAAGCATAAATGAGGATGAGATCATCTATGTAATAATCACATTTATGTGCCTATGATTGTGTGAGAGGAGTTTATTGGTAAATTATACTCCACTAAATGGTTGGTGGATATGGGTTTGACCAAAATATAACCTGACATATGATGAATTTATTGGAGGAATATAATTCAAAAATGAGGTAGAGGGATTCATGATATGATTCTACACCTATCAATAGGTGATGGTTGAGCATCATCAACATGGTGGTTTACTACATTCGTTTCCCATTCTAGAATGGATGTGGGATGAAGTTACTATGGAATCTATTGTCGGTGTTCCAAGTAAATCAGGGAAGAATGATGTTATTTTTGTGATTGTGTACAGACAGACCAAAGTAGTGCATTTATGTCCGATATGAGAGACTTCCAAAATGGACCAGTTGGTACATTTATATGTTTGGGAGGTAGTCAGCCTCCAAGAGGTTCCAAAAATTATAGTATCAAATAGTGACTCAAAAATTTCTTCTCACTTATAGTAGTTATTATTGAAGGAACATGGTAAACAGGTTTTACTAAATAATAAATTCCACCCAGAGATAGATTGGAAGTCAAAACATACAATAAAGTTGATTTAGGATATTTTTAGAGAATGTGTCTTAGAATGTTATGGGTATTGGGTGATGCACATATAATTGGTTGTGTTTTAATATAGAAAATGATTTCAAGAAACTATTCATATGGAAACATATGAGGTACATTATTGTAGTCCGTGCAGATCACTTCTTTGTCAGATTGAGGTTGGTGAGTTTGAGTCGATAGGACATGGTCTTTCTCATGACACATCAGAAAAGAGTTTTCTTATTCAGAATTATATGCATATGGATTAGATTATGAATAAATAATATTCTAATAAATTTTGAAAAACACTAGATTTTATATAAGGTGATCATGTTTTCCTTAAGCTGTCTACTAGATTGGTTTACTGTAGGATTCGAAGACATAGAAATTCAGAACACATAGTTTTCAACCATTTGAGGTTTTCGAGTGAGTCAGACAAATGGTGTACTAATAGGAACATAAATATAGGTATATTAAAATTCATGAAATATTTTCATGAGTCCTAAATTTATCGGTGTCACGCCAACCGTTCTCATGTGATCGATGAAGATTATGTTGATATTTAAACCAATGCATCCTTTTAGGTTCATCTGATATGTGTGTTGTATCACAAGGAGAATGTGTTTTAGGGAAAGGCCTACTGAATAGTTTTTTATGTTTCACAGTTTGGATGTATTTAGGATGAAACATGGGAAAGAGAAGCATATAATAGGGCTTAGTGTCCAAATTAGTTTGTGTCAAAATCATAGAGGTGATTGAGAGTACATATCAAGGATGTGATATTATAATGTGGAATGATTGTAAGATATATATCTTTTTTTGTGGAGATTCTTCAATATTGTTTTTAGGTACTATTTTTTATTTTATTGTATATATTGTAGTAGTTTTTATTATAGGTTAATTTTAGTGATGATTTAATGTTTTTGAGGTATTTTGTATTATGCATGGTGGGAACATGGTTTTCCCAATCTATGAGCCATTCCTGATCAAACTGTGCAACACTAGATAAGGAGGGATTTCATGGTTGGTTCACTATTTAGAAAACTATGTGTCCCCTAGGGATGATGCAAATAGTTAAGGGAAACCATGCACCCTGTATAGGAAATAATGTGTAACAAAATTTAAAGCATTTAATATTACATTCAAAATTCACATAACCTCGTAAATTCACCCTAAATTAACCCTATCTCATCACTAATCATTTTTTCTAATTATTAAAGGTTCTTTAACAGATTCCAAGGCCATATAATCTCTATTATCAATGATTCAAAGCCCGAATTTAAGATCTTTACCTCTCCTGGAAAGGGATTCTCATCCTATTTGGTTTCCTTTTCCTTCCATATATCTTTCTTGATAAAAAGGGGATGGTTTTCCTATGATGTTGATGGGTTTAGATCTATGATTATTTTTATATTGGATCGATTTTTTGGATCTGGGTCTCATTATTCATCATGATCTAGGTGGATCCTCTTCAATTGGTGTTTAATGTTGGCAGTCATTCGTCATCAATAATGAGGTAGATAGTGTAAATTAAGTTCCCATAATCAATAATTCCAATTTTGTGTACGTGTTGTTGAATTTAAATTGCCACATTTGAAAATTTTATCATGATTTGAATAAATAAATTGATTAATTCCTCTATGTAATTGTGGAATTGATTAATTGACTTTCCATGTGAGTATGAGATGAGTTGAAATAGGGAAAATCGAATCGGGTAATTGTGATTATGGGATTTTTGGAATTTAGAATAATTAATTTGTTAACTAATTAATGGATACTGTTGTGATTATGGAATAGATTAGAAATTATGCTTGTTTAATGGATCAATTAATGTGATTATGAATTGATCGAAAATTTGAATTATGAGATGGTTGACTAGAACATAATGGTTTAATTAGTTATAAGCATTGAATCATTCAAAATTGTTTAGTGGTGAATTTTTTATGTTATTCTTTTTTATTTAATTGTTGAAACACAATTTATTTTGATAGTTTAAATTGTATATTAATTTATGTGAAATGTGAAAATATTTTTAATGATGATTGACCATGATTGATATGATATAGGTGATATGTTATTTTTATTGATTTATGAGTGTGGGAAATGAAATGAGGCTCCAAATGACCATGTGTCATTGAGGATTATCATGGGGAATATGGTTCTAAATACCCATATTTTCTAACAATATTGGGATAAAGATAAAGGATTGAAATAACTATATCCAGTAATTGGTTTGCGATAGTGATTAAGGCTCCAAATACACATAAGTGATAGCTAGTGTGTGACACAGACTATGGATCAAACAACAACATGGCATTAAGGTGTCTGATTGGGAAAGAGTCACCAAACACCCATGAGGTGTTAGACACAATGTTCTATGTCCGTGGGATTAGAATTGGACAATGGTTACATATAACCATGATATGAAATGTAATGAAATAGATAATGAAAGAAATAGTTCTATAATGAATTTTGAATTTCCTATGTGATATAGTTTCGGACTCTGAGACGATCTAAAGAAGATATTGATGTTTGGGGTGTCCTTGGGAAGTAGGGGGATTATGTAGTTAAATTAAAGAATAATTAAATGTGATTATTGTTTCCTTATTCATTGTACAGTATTATTTATACCACAGTATACACTTTTACAGACTATATGTTGTTTTAGATGCCATTGGTGTTTTCCTCCTAATTTTATTCACACCCTACCTGGGGTGCCTGATCAGTAGCTGAATAGACATCATATTTATAGAAAAAGATTATGGAATGAGTCATTTGTTAGTTTCTATGTTGGGAGGAATCATGGATGTGGTAACCATACATTATTCAGGGACCACATGGGAGTTTTTAGTGTATATATTTATGTTGGGTTTTGAATATTGATACATGACACATACTTTGCATTAAATCAAAATAGTTTTGGTTTTCATATTGTATTTATGTTTTATTAATCATGTGATATTGATCTTATTATTGTTTTGGTTATATCTTTTGTATATTGTTAATTTATTTCTACCATTGAACTAATTTATTAAAGATTGTATAGTCTCCACATGATCAATATTAGACCATGTCTTCTTGTGTGAAGCCTCTGGCATACATTGAGGCATGTCTTGGGTCATTTTACTAACCGGATCATGGAATTGGAGAGGGGCACCCAGGTCAAGAAGTTACAATCAAGGGGGTTATTTTTTGGGATAAGGCTCTATGAATATTAATGGGGAATATTATCATTGGGGAATGTGAAGGTGAAATGTATCGTTTTAATGATGGGTGTGATATTCTTTTCAAATGGCCGAAAATATATATTATGGAATTATTTATCCATTTTTAGAAATTATATTAAACCAATAATGGTTTAATGTAATAAAAGTGATCAAATGTGGATTGTTGGATATGGTAATTTTGAAACTCATCGAAAATAATTTTTTGACAATAAAATTTAATTTTTTTCACTTCAACATAGTAAAAATAAATTTTTACTTTTTACTTTTTACAACGGTAACAATTTTTTAACAATATTGATTAATTTTGATATATTATATAAAAATTGACCATAATAAATATTTTGGACATTACAATTTAAATTCAAAAAATAAATTTTACCTCATCAAATCCCCATCTATATAAAATGATAATTTTGAAATAAAAACACTTAATTTTTCAACATAAATAGTTAGAAAAATTGTGATTTTAAAATTTATATATATATAATAACATTATAATTATTAATGTTTTTGAGGAAAAAAATTATTTTTAACAAATAAAATGAAAGGTATGTGGAAATTGAAAACTAACCTTAATAAATATTGAAAAAATTCCAATTTTAATTATAAAAATAATTTTATCTTTTCAATTGTGAATCTATATAAATTGTTCATTTTAAAATAAACACACTTAATCTTTTAAAAAATAATAGTTAGAAAAATGGTGATTCTAAAATTTATTTTATATAATAACATTATAATTATTACATATTTTGATGAAAAAATGATTTTTAATAAATAAAATGAAAGGTATGTGGATTTCATGGAATGTAAAAAATTAATATCCTCATGAAAATACATCATTAAAAGAGAACTAAATTGATTATATACCCCTAAAATAAATAAAGTGTAGTTTTGTGTTTTCTATAAATTCTAACTCTTCGCACAACATTGTTCGTGCTTCTAGTTCCACCGCTCCCATCCAAAATCATGGCCTTAAATAACCATAAATGAATTAATTAGTCCTTTAATGTTGTTGGTGGCCATATTATGGTCAATCAACTGCTTTAAAATCATATCACATCATATCACACCACTAATCCATTGTTAAACATAAACATAATGTAACCTATCATGATATGATAACTCATCATCACCACATACCAAAAGTAATCCATTTAAATTTTACCAAAACCTATAGTAAAGATCCCTTGAAACCTGGAATGATTGTGGAATGATCATGCCCTAGGTACCTTTAGAGACTCATTCACAATAGAACCCGTCATGATGATCTTTTTAAGAATGATGAGTGAAATGAACAGAACACAAACACCAGGAAAACTTTGTGCCCATTATCTAGGCGAACCTCAATCCATTTTCACGTGATCAAAGAACTATAATGAATACAATTGGGGCCAACCAATAAAATTAATTCCAAATTTAAAAAAAACAATTGTAAATATAAATTATTACCCATTATTTAATATAATAATTAATTAATTCATGTTTGATTATGTTTGATCATCAATGGTTATTAACACAAACAAATCACAATATCAATATTTTGGAGTGATCAAGGATAAAAAAATCATATTTTTTCATTGGTTATATCTAAGAGCTCCATCATTGATGAAAATAATCACAATATATGATCCTTGATCATGTGATCATCCACCAACATGTTTTCCCCTAGAGTTCTTAACCTAAGATCTCCACTCAGTCCCTCTATATTCTCATTACAATAAATGTTATTTGGATTAACATTGGTAAATATACATAATTGGGTTTTTAAATAGAGGGTATGTTTTAGTCTATTGATTAATAAATAAATAAATATTTTTATTTATTTATGTTCCCATGAAAAATCTTAAAAAAATTCTCCAACAAAGAAAATCTTCGGTCATGCCTAGGTTAAAGCCTTTACTAATGATTTAATAGAGGAAATATATTTCACATTTTGTACATCATTTATTAGATATTCTATTTTTATAGAAACTATACATGCATAAGATATATTATATTAAAAAATTAATTTATCTTTAATGAGAATCCTTAGAACATATATTTATATACCAATTCTACACCTCACTATATATATTCCTTGGAAAATAACAAAGTGTTTCAATAAATTTTTCTGTTCTATAAATATACCCACTATCATGGATTTTTTCTTGAAAACCATTAAACATTTTAGAATGGTAATGATACTGAGATCAAATATGGGTCCTCCTCTTTGAATATCACTCATAGAGGTTCTCTTTCTTCCCTAAAACATGAACCAATGGGAATTACATTCCCATTTAAGGTATTCACTTTATGGTTCCCAAACACCACCAGGAACCTCAAAAAGGTAATACCATCCTCAATGGAAATCTCACCTTGGGAAACATCATAAAATAACTAATGTGCATTTATCCTCAAATACGACAAATGAATAATAAAATTAGCCCAGTATCACTATAGTGTTATGGATATGTGGTATTTCACTTCACTAAACCAATATTGTAAATGAAAAAAGGTGCTATGAAACTATGAGAAATCCTACATCCTCAGTTAAATATCTATATCTTTCATTGAGGTGAGACCTTCAATAACACATTATCTCAAAATTGAACTCAAAATACTTATATTATTAGTATAAATAAACTTTTGGTATTTCATGGAAGTTCTCCCTCTATAATATATAAACTGAACCTTTAGTACTGATGCTAGTACAAATCTAGGATTATAAGCATTGTTTCCCACTATCTATATTGATTATAGAAGAGACCTACTCATCCTCACATTCATGTGCTAAAATGGTGATACACCAATGTTATAGTGGTAAATTTATCTATATGTAAACACCACCGATAGTAGATGATCCTCCCAACCATAGCCAAAGTATGCATGAAAACATGAAGAATATTCTCCATAATATTAATTTTATTCCCCATCTGGTCATCTGTTTGGTGTCAGAAACACTATGTCTAACTGAATTTGAGTCTGTAAGGCAACATAAAACCTCTAAATAATTAAGATGTAAGTGACCATTAGGGGTTGAAATGATCATTTGTGTAATTCCACAAATTCATACTACCTCATACAAACATAGGAATTCTAAGCATTATATAATCCTCTACTCCCATATGGTTTGGAATTGGGGTGTTTTGATGAGTAATATATGACAACCTAGACGGTTTCACTGCCCCTCTTAGATCATGGAATCTCAGATCATGAAAAAAGTTAAGATAATATCCCATTTTTTACTTCCATTGGGGAACCCTGATATTCACCTATTGGTAAGAGAGATTACGATAGATAAATTAAACAACACACTAATTCATATTTAGCATCCCAAACTAATACAAATGGTTCCTAGAACATCCTCATCTATCCAGAATATACTACTAACATAATTTATGAAACCACTCCAACACCTCCTCTCGTAGCATACTGGTTTCGTCATCTAGCTTCTAATAATAATGATATTCTACCCACCTTTATAATATACATCATTAATATTTCTAGTGTATATATTGTGAGTAATTATCTCACAATAAATACCATTGGGTTTTTCCTCCCAAATTCACTACTGAATCATATTTGAAAAAAATTGGTTGGATATATGATTCGCTGTCATCGTCTTTATGGTTCAACTGCAAGTAGTCCAACATATCTATTAAATCAATCAAAAACATAGAATATATAACTTTGATGTATGAATCATCAACTATATCTACACCCTTTAGTGGATTTTATTCTCAGAGTGCCTCAACATTTGATAGGTCCAATATCGCAACCACATATTATATGATATATCCCATGATGTGGACCATATAAAACCAAAAACAACACATCAAAATCATCAAATAAATATGGTTCTCTTGGAGTATGTCCAACTATATCTTAATGTGTTTCATGTTCGATCAAATAACTGTACCAATAACTAATTGAGGATCGGTTGAAGGAAAAAATTTATAAGTATTACAAATACCATTTCGGAGTCCAACACATCTGAAGGTATCTGCATGAACTCAATGTAACCTTGGGGGATATATAAATATACCTTTAGCGTATACTTTTCTCAAAAATGGAGCTTGTGATGACACATTCTGATGTCAAACTTTGGGAAACACATATCTTATAACAACATTTTAATGAAGTCGTCAATTATGGGGGGGGGTTCTCATTTCTACATCACCTTGTTCATGTGATGGAAACACATTCATATACTCAAACTCACATACCACTTCTAGGCGAAGAATAATAAGGTTCCTAGGGGTACACAAATTGTCCACCCTATACAATTATTTTCATATTTCTCTAAAAAAAACTTCATATCTCATATCTATAGAGGGTCATTATATATTATAGCAAGAATATCAGGATATCCCAAAGGGCATATTTATGTATAAATTAAAATTTCAATGGAGTAAAAATATGAATATATCATGAAGGGAAATTTTCTCAGGATCCACCAACACCATAGGAAACTAGAAAAATATGGAATACACTACACTAAGGGTATTAGTAGCCCAATAATTTGATATATGATTCACCTAATTGTATAAAATCACATAATCCTCTATCTTCGTCTTTAGTGTTTAACTGGAAGTAGTCCAACATATCTATTAACTCACTCAAAAACATCGAATATATAAATTTGATGTATGAGTCATCAACTATATCTACACCCTTTAGTGGATCTTATTCTCATAGTGCCTCAACATTTTATAGGTCCGCTATCACAACCACTTATTATATGATATATCCCATGAAGTGGACTATATAAAAACAAAAACAACACGTCAAAATCATCCAATAAATATGGTTATCTTGGAGTATGTCCAAATATAACCTAATGTGTTTCATGTTCCATAAAATAATAGTAACAATAACTAATTGAGGATCAGTTGAAGGAAATTTTTTAAATTTATTACAAATACCATTTCGGAGTCCAACACATCAGAAGCTATCTGCATGAACTCAATGTAACCTTGGGGGATATATAAATCTACCTTTAGTGTATACTTTTCTCAAACATGGAGCTTGTGATGACTCATGGTGATGTCAAACTCTGGGAAACACATTTCTTATAACAAATTTTAATTAAGTCATCAATTATGGGGGGGGGGGGTTCTCATTTCTATATCACCTTGTTCATGTGATGGAAACACGTTCATATACTCAAACACACATACCACTTCTAAGCGAAGAATAATAAGGTTCTTAGGGGTACACAATTGGTCCAACCAATAAAATTATTTTCATATTTCTCTAAAAACAACTTCATATCTCATATCTACATAGGGTCATTATATATTATAGAAAGAATATCAGGATATCCCAAAGGGCATATTTATGCATAAATTAAAATTTCAATGAAGTGAAAATATGAATATATCATGAAGGAAAATTTCCTCATGATCCACCAAAACCATAGGAATCTAGAAAAATATGGAATACACTACACTAAGGGTCTTAGTAGCCCAATAATTTGATATATGATTCACCTAATTGCAAAAAATCACATAATCCTCTATCATCGTCTTTAGGGTTCAACTGCAAGTAGTCCAACATATCTATTAACTCACTCAACAATATCGAATATATAACTTTGATGTTTGAATCATCAACTATATCCACACCCTTTAGTGTATCTTATTCTCATAGTGCCTCAACATTTGATAGGTCCACTATCACAACCACATATTATATGATATATCCCATTAATTAGACCTTATAAAACCAAAAACAACACATCAAAATCATCCAATAAATATGGTTATCTTGGAGTGTGTCCAACTATATCCTAATGTGTTTCATGTTCCATAAAATAATAGTACCAATAACTAATTGAGGATCGGTTGAAGGAAAAAATTTAAAAGTCTTACAAATACCATTTCAGAGTCCAACACATACCAAGGTATCTGTATGAACTCAATGTAACCATGGGGGATATATAAATATACATTTAGTGTATACGTTTCTCAAACATGGAGATTGTGATGACTCATGCTGATGTGAAACTCTGGGAAACACATTTTTTATAACAACATTTTAAAGAAGTCATCAATTATGGGGGGGGGGGGTTCTCATTTCTATATCACCTTGTTCATCTGATGGAAACACATTCATATACTCAAACCCATATACCACTTCTAGGCGAAGAATAATAAGGTTCCTAGGGGTACACAATTGGTCCAAAATATAAAATTATTTTCATATTTCTCTAAAAAAAACTTCTCATCTCATATCTACATAGGGTCATTATATATTATAGCAAGAATATTAGGATATCCCAAAGGGCATATTTATTCATAAATTAAAATTTCAATGTAGAAAAAATATGAATATATCCTGAAGGAAAATTTCCTCATGATCCCCCAACACCATAGGAAACTAGAAAAATATGTAATACACTACACTAATGGTCATAGTAGCCCAATAATTTGATATATGATTCACCTAATTGCATAAAATCACATAATCCTCTATGAGTGAATTCATTTCACTAATAATGGAAAATTTGAACACACTAAATGAATAAAATGAAACCCTGTGTTGTAACCATATTCAAATCATGAGTGGTATGAAACCAGTCCATAATGAGGAAACCATCATAGGGAATCACTAACACTAGTATAATATTCAACACGCGGATTTCTTTTCTCTAGGATTTATGTTACACTTTCAGACGAAGTGAAGAATCCACAACCCTTTTACATCAAGATCCCCAAATATGATTTTCGTGAAATAGGGTACTAACACAATTATAAGAATGAAACATTAGATAATTTTTAGGTAAACTGTATTTTAATTATGTACTAAGACAACATCTAATGAATTGAAGACACATTTCACACATAAAAGCACCGTCGAATCCTTTGAGATAGGAGATCCTAATAACTAAAGATATCATTACCTTACAAACCCATTTCCCCCAACCGTGGATTCCTTCAACACATTAGTATATTAAAAAACATCAAAAATATCATTAAATTGAACACATATTCCACATATTGACAATATCTACTTGTAGAGTAACTGACACCCCACCAATATTTCATATAGAATCTTAATATCATGTCTAGGAGGGTGAAATATGCCTTTTAATTTTGTATCAAAATCAATTACAAACATCACTACCACAAGGGATTGATGATTCTATGTGACACACTAGTGATGAATCTATGTGGTGACCAATATAATAATGGGTCATGAACATAAAGGACACTCTCACTACAGTTCCATTTCAACTCTCTAAATCACGAGGAGGGGTGTACCGTTCACAGTGATATCTATATGATCTCTATCCTAAAAAAATGTTAAGTGAAAAAATATAGGTGAGATATATTCTAGTATCACAAGAAAATACTTCATCATAAACTAATGGGTAGAATCTACCTAAACAACTAGATGAGGGTCATCATGTTATTTAATGGGTAGAGAAATTTCCAGTTTTTCACCTAGAGGAACCAACTATTGTATAAGACCATAAACTAAATACTCTTCACATAGAATATCCAGACCATAATTAGTTGCAGAATCCTAGAGAGCTACTATTATGGAGGCATCAAGTGATAGTTGAGACTCACCACTCACAATAGATCATTTAACGGGATATAACTCAATATAGGATTTGAATCAAAAACTCATTGCAACAAAATTTATTGGAAATTTTTTATCATATAACCAATGTAAACATATTCCTAGTCAGTAAGTAGGTTATCATGGTACATGGGGATGAATATGATGGAAACATCACTAGCACTACGTTACCTTTCTTGAATGAAAAAGGAGAAGCCATTTTACCACTTTATAAACCAATCCTCATAAATAGATATTCTCAATAATATGGTGCTAACAGGACCTCTTCTAACACCACTCTATTATAAACCTACACATAGGGTAATTATTGGTTTGTGGTATGACAATAATAGAAATCCAATACCATATCTAATTATATAATATATGGTGACTAGGACAAACTATGCATATCACACACCTGGAAAGAATTAAACTAATGTATCTATTTACATGAACCCATATACATAATCTTGAATATTGAAGAATGGTAAACTAATCATACTATTATTTCATGCATAACAACTTTACCTCATCTGAGTATAACAACTAGAAAAAAAATCAAAAATGAAAAACATATTCCAATAAATACTGAAAAAGAACACAACACTCTAACAACCTGGGGAATCTAACCAAAACAAACTGATGGATCCATATGAGTTTCTTCTCAAAAAAAAAAATGCTCCACCAACTCTTAGTTACCTAACGACTCCAAAAAAAATCATTCATCTACTTAAGGTATTACATGTGACATAAGATCCAATTTAGGCTTAAGTATATTCACATCGAGTATAACTCCCAAAAGTAAAAAACCAGAATGCATCAAATGGAGTAGTAATATCATCATTATAGATGTAATAAATAATAATATGTGATATAATAATATAAATAACAATAACCCATACATACTAAATGATAGAAAATAAGACACAAGGTTACGTCACATCATCACTCCCATCCTAGGATTATAAAAGAGGCTCAACACTCATACTAGAAAAATTTATCCATTAATGTAACTATCAATTATGTCACTCATTTGAGAGGACATATTTATTTGGTCTTTCTATATAGAGTAACTTATGAAAATGAGATGTCTCATCTGAGATACACACTCGATTAGACTATATCTCTATAACGATAACATATATTATTACACGGATATGGGATCAAAACTAGTTCCATTGGGGTATTCCTAAATCTAATTGAAATAATATTCTAGATCATAGATCAAACCACATTTATTGGTAATTTGATTCCTGAATCCCTTCCAATGAAATTAGATGATGGGAATGAGCATACATCCAATAGGCCTCATAGAGAGATTCTCAATATAGTAAATTGAAGGGATAATGTAGCATTATATGAAAAATATGCTTCCCTAAACCATCATAAATGTGAAATAATAAAACTAACTCCTAAAAAAGAATGAGGAAACACCTTCAAACAAATACAGATTGAGGGGACACACTCGAGGTAAAAAAACCCAAAATGAGATGAAAAAGTGATATAATATTCCCCTGAAAAATACAAAACATGTCCATCGAGGTACCCCACATGTATCAAGAAGTTTATAATTTCCTATACCTCGCGATAATACATTGTATATATTTCTACAGATACAAATCATGTAAATTAGGGGTCATGTAATTCAAATATGATCTTGAAACATGAAATACTATTTTTTATATAACATGTAATATTCCACATTCCCATGTAATCAATCCATGTTCATATAGAATTTATTTTTTAGAACATTATAAAGTACACGGGGTGTTCTCCACATCAAAAATTATATGAGGTATAGGTCTTGAATCACTATGATTCATCGTATGAAGCCTGTTTATTATCCATTGTATATGATGTGTGACCTGGAACAAGTTCCATGTGTGTTAAAATCATCTAATGGACATGTAATCAATGTAGAAACAAATAAATTATCCCAGAGTTACATGGTTTTTGATCTAACACCCTCTTTGAGTTTTTCCACATTGATTCTTGGTCTTGTACTCCTTGTACACGCCCAGCCATCTAGTAAAGTGTTTCACACTGTGTGAGTAAATAACAATGATTGTAATGTTACACACAATTTTTAAACCCTATCCAAAACATATATGGAAATACCAAAAATGTGATCATATTATCTTTATGACAAGTATATTAGAATTTTCCCAAAATTCAACCTCATTATGCGGAATATTTCATATAGATGGTTCATTCACTCTCACCGAAAATCAAGGCTATAAACCCTGAGAAATGAGTTGATCAGGAATTGAATGTGACCATTGGAAATATTTTGGTTAGTCAACAACTCAAAAACTTCCTCCCATCACACAGTTCCATAACTAAAAGAAAAATCTTGAGCTATAACTCCCTGATATTCAAAGTTTTTATTTCATTTCCACATACTAAAAATTTTCCATTTATCCATAACACTAGCCCAAAATAATGATAAACATCTCAAGTCCTAGATCATAAAATAGTCATCCTTTAATTATTTTTCAAAACACCAAAAAATGGAATCAATGATGGATAATATGAGATAAAAATGCATGAAATGAATAAGACACCTACATGGGGAATGATTCTTGACCATTGTTTTGGTAGGCCTAAAAAAAATTCAATAAGGATGGAGAAAAAATTGAATATAATAAAGGAACAATATTTATATAAAATTGAAATTTTTTGTAAGATTATAACTAACTAAAAAATCAATCATCCGCCTATGATTTAATAAGATAAGAAAATTCACACACATTTAATTATTGAAAATCAATAAAGGTGATTAATCCCCAAAACAAATTCCCTTCATTGAGTTTGAATCAGTCACTGATGAAGAAAATTTCTTTATCATTTTCAATAATGAGATTGAATATATATTTCATTGATGATGATCCTTGTGGTACCTGATCCTCAATCCCATGATCATCACATTTCTTGGATTAGGTTTATTCCATGTATTAAAGAAATAGCTAACTAATAGATTAATTAAATTATTAATCCTTGTGTTGGAACTCCCAATACAAACATCTGACACACAAATTGTTTATGTACCACCTATGTAAATCTAATATAATAGATTCAATATAGGTCTTAGGTATCCCATCATGAAAAAATTCCCTATATACTACATTTTTTTCTAAAATATCATTTTACATGATATATTATATATAATATTTTTAAAATATATTCACTTAGACAATCTAGGAATCAAAATTATTGGGAAACTCTACACCATACTACAAAAATATTTCTAGATTTTTTCCAAGTTGTAAAAAAACTAGATTCATTACAATAAATATTAATCAAGAAGTTCATAATAATCATGTAATTTAATGGTTGATAATATTTTAATGAAAAGTTTTCTTAATGAATGGTGCAAGATTCCTGAACTTCCTAAGGTTCCCATTATTGAAAATGGTCAAAAAACCTTTTGATAACCTAGATTTGGAAACTATTAGAGATTTCATTTAAAGTTACAATTTTCAATATGGATATGGTTCTCACAATACCAAAACAATATTTAATATTAATATATCATTATTAAGTTAATTATGATCCTAGAAGATGATAGAAGAATCGTATTGAAGAGTTTATGATATATATTGGAAAAAATACTCATTAAAACCATGAATGAAATATAAATGAAACTCATGCATATGTGGAATTATTTAGTAAGATTATTGGCTTTGTTGTATATAGTTACATATAGATGTAATTTGAAGAAACATTAGTTTTAAAATTCTAACATCTCATTAATTTAGAACAACTGTTATTTATGTAAATTCCTAATGTTGTCTTAACATTGAATAAAGAACACATACAAGATAAAAGAAAGATATATGAGATAACTTGAATTTAATCATGAATCCTATAAATATAATATGTTGATGAAAAAAAATTCTCTTCTGACATTGTTAGTGGAAAGAATTAATTATATTGATATGTAAGAAGTAATACTACACCCTGACATAAAAAGAATTCAATATCATAGAATAACATAATTATTGACGTCAATATCAATGACATTATATGTGAACATGATGGAATGAATTGGGATACCTAACTATAATATTAGTCAAATTATTATATTTTTGGAATTATATAAAAGGATAACATTAATTAAATTCCATCTCGGTGATGGTATGAGAAAATGATAATGAATACAGAATTAGAGACAGTGGTTCTACGATCCATTTTCCATAGAAAGAGAATAATAATATGTTTTTTAAGTAGAATCATATTAGTTATAAATATTAAATTCTATTTTTACTATAAAATGAAGAGTTAAATAAATAATATTGTGTATGTAAGAGAAGAGTAAAAATGACTGGGAATCTCATCAATAACATAAATAGTCTATATTACTGAATGGAATTATTATTATTACCATTAAAGTTTTTTAAAACAGTTTAAATTGGTATAAAACCCCCTTTATAATTCTTTAAATTTAATGATTTACCTTACACATTTGGAACATGATTAAAATGAGTGCGGGATAATCCATAATTGTTTTGGCATACTGGATTATACAAATGGGTCACATGATTGTGGGTTTTTCCTAAATAGGTACCTTTTATTTTTAGAGATTATGAATAATAACTTCAGTAATTATTTTATTTTCCATGGTTAAAGGGAAAATATAGTAAATAAGGGGCGAAAATAATTTTATAATAATATTAAACTACCATAACACATGTCATAATCCTATTTAATGGTAAATTTTAGACCATGATTATAAGGCCCCAGCCTTAAACCTTACTTAATCTTGAGTTATTACAAGATTACACATTGAGGATCTTTTCAGGTTTAGAGTTTTAAAGAATTAGATCATAAAACATGCATTACATTCCACATATAAACAAAGTGGTTACATAAAGATAGTATTATTCTTTCCCATCAATGGAAACATATTTAAAATAAAACAAGGATTCTTTCTTGACACTTCCTTGACACTATCATCATATCATGTACCTTTCCCTTGACCTGTGAAAAACATTTCAAAAAAAACTTGGGATGAGCATAAAAAGCTCAGTAAGGGATATAAAAATATGGAAAGGAAACATGGGTACATATATACATAAGAATTAAATCATACTTTACCCATAAAACATAAGCATTTTAACATACCTCATCAAATCATGAATAAATCATAGAAATCATAAGACATAAAGGTAACTTGAGGCATTCATAACATTCTTACGTAGGGAGTAACCCTCTTGGTTACGTTTGGAATACCCATCACAGTATATTCCCTAAATCTCTTTGGAGAAACCTTAAAATTTCACTCCTTTGCGTTACCCAATGCATTGGAGAGCTATATCGTGGTCACCCGCCCTTAGTTTATCACAGAATCACCCGTCTTTATAATAATTCCCAAGAACCTCAACATAATCGTATCACATAAAACATGCATAAAGGAAACATAACATTTACACCTTTCAATCACAAGATATCAATACAACACATTGATATAAAAACATTATGAAAACCATTTTCAATACCAAAATAAAAGAAAAGTAAAACATGGTATTTATTTTTCTTTTAAAAAAAGGTATGGCTTGTAGAGGAAGCCGAAACTCAAATAATGGTCACGGCGGCGGAGAAGTCTTTGTCGCCGCATACGTACGACAAAAACATTCCCTTTTGTCGTTTAGTAAATGATTCATATAAAAAAGATTCCTTTTGAATAAACGTAAAAGTCAAAGGGGTTTATACACCATATAAAAGAAGGTTGTGTATAAAACAAAATATGCCTCAATGAAAGGAGATTGAGACGAAGTCCCATACCTCGGGTCCGACTTGACTCGATCGTTCTTTAATCTCCTGAATAATAAACTTGAGTTAATTTCTACTTTTTTAAGAACCTTTTTTAAAGTTCATTATTCCTTTTATATCACTTATTTCCATGTCATGAATACTATGTAATTATTTAAGTTAATAATGGTCGTTTTAACGATCATTGGTACTTGAGTTAAAAATAAATCCTTTATAATTACAAGTTGTTCATGTATCCATTATATCCAATATTATAATCATGATGTATATATCATATATATCCAGTATATACATGAATTTATAATATTACATAATCATTTAGAGGTAAGAAATGAAATGCACCGTTCATGGAGACGGTAAGCCGTACGTACGCATGAACGCTACTTTCATTTCTATTTCATATTTTATAGAATGGAATCATAATGATATAAAGGTATATTATAATTCCAGTATAATATAATATATAATATCATAGTTCCATCCTTTATATGTCCCACATATGGTATTTAACGAATCAAATCACTTTGAGGGGGCGGTAGTCCGCACTTCCTTAAATGAAGATATCGTGTTTACCCATAATGGAAACCATAAAGGTATGCCCAAAATGAAAAATAAAGAAGCTTAAGGAAAACATAAACATATTATATATCATATATAAATATAGTTACATCTTAATGGCGACCATTGAAGGTGTTAAAAGAATGTTGAACAATCATCGTTTCGGGAGGCATAAATTCACCATCCACAGAAACAGTATGTCATTTAACCATTAGATGTAGGTTTGTGTAAGTGTAGCTCGAATAATTATTATAACAACATCCTAGTATATTGAAGATACTGTAGTTGTTACAAAATAAATGAATAAAAAGAGTTTAGGGGGTTGGAGAAGCAAAATAAAACAAAAGGACTCAAGTGAAGACATTACCTTAAAATCGGGTAACTCCCTTTGGTTTGAGCTCAAAGGCTTCCTTGGGAAGATTCTGCCCAAAGTGAGGGTTCAAGGAGTAATAGAGGGATGTGGAGAGAAAAAATGGGCAGGGGTTGGCCGAGCGAAAGGCTTTGGGAGTGTGGGTAAGGAGGTAGAGGTGGGGGCCTTTTATAAGAGGAGAAGAGGGGCACTCTTGGAAAGTAAAGAAATATTACTTTATTTGAAAATGATTTTCGGATTCAAAAGGTCCCAAATTGATATAATTCTAGGGTAAGGTGATAAGGGTTCGAAATACACCCATCCAATAGGTTTTGGACATGTGTAGGTCTTATATTTTACATTATCTTTCCATTTTATTTAAATCCTTTATTAATGAGGTAATCGCTGCATCATCATGATGTCATAAATAATTTAATAAATTTAATGTCTAAAAATTATAAAAAAAATATCACGATGTAGGAAATATTTTTATATTTTTAATGAATATTTATAGTCTAAAATATAATTTATGTAGACAAAATAAAAAATGTTTTAATCAGGTGATACATTCTTTGTCACATTTAACATTCTTTAAAAATAAAAAGATAAAAAGTCACTTTCTCACAAAAGTGATTCCATGGGGACCCCAATTTTGGCACAAGGCATCCCATGGTCGGACATGAGACAACTAGTAGCCTTAGGACACATGTTGTGGTCTTTTTGTATTATTATGATATCATTTTATTATCCTTAAATACCCGATTACTCATTAATCAAGATAATTAAAGCTAATTACCGTTGTTACTATTCATAATGTCCAAAAATAAAAGAGTATTGATTACATAATTTGGACCTTATGATTCCAAATATGTAATTAATTTTACCAAATTCCAAACACAGAAATTGCAATAATTGATTTAAAAATAATTCCCGTTGTCAAAACAAATAGCGGGTTTTTTTGAAACAATATCTATGAAAAGTTTGGCATTAGTTTATGCCCAATTCCAAAGTGAAATTAATCCTAATGACCACCATTGGATTAAATGGTAAAAATATATTTTAATTTAACTTTAAAACCAATTCAAAATATAATCTAATAATATAAATAAAGTAGATTAAAAAGCAGTTTTGATGTAAAATGCAGTATTTTTCACTATTCATAAAAAAATGAACATTGTCAGAAAAATACCAAAAATTAACACAAAGTAAATTTTGATGTCCCAATTATAAAGAATAAGTTTACTTTTACAAACATAGCTTATAAAATTGTCAAAATATAGATTTAAAAATGGTTTTCCATCAAAAGGCAGTAAAACAATCCTTTAAAAAAATATTAGTGTATTCCATGCTTAAGATTGGATTTATTTTCATTTTAAGCCTCTAAAACACTATCTAATTCATTAATAGACATAGATAAAAATATCTATTATTCATTACTTACTTGGGATGTTACGTCCTTCCCCCCTTTAGAAAATTGCGTCCCCGCAATTTATTTACTTATCAAATAAATCGGGGTACTTATCCCTCATTGCATTTTTAGATTCCCATGTTGCCTCTTCCATCATGTGGTTTTTCCACAAAACCTTTACCTGATTAATCACCTTATTTCGTAACACTTGATCCCTGTGGTCAAGAATCTGGACCGGTTGTTCCTCATAAGATAGGTTCTCTTCCAGCTGAACTACCTCTAGACTCAAAAAATGAGATGGATCTGGCATATACTTTCTCAACATAGAAACGTGAAAAACATTGTGTACCTAAGATAAAATCGGAGGTAAAGCCACCCGGTATGCAACTGATCCAACTCTCTCCAGAATTTCATATGGTCCAATGAACCTTGGACTCATCTTTCCTTTCTTACCAAATCTCATCACACTTTTCCATGGTGAGACTTTGAGAAAAACATGATCACCTACCTCAAAAGTTAGATCCTTCCTCCTGTTGTCTACATAACTCTTCTGCCTACTCTGAGATGTTCTCATGTGTTTCTAAATTAGCTAAACCTTTTCTGCCATCTCTTCTACCAATTCTGGTCCCATCAACTTCCTTTCACCCACTTCATCCCAGAAAGCTGGAGTTCGACACTGTTCCCATATAACGCCTCAAATGGTGCCATCTGTATACTGGAATGAAAACTATTATTATATGAAAATTCAACAAAAGAAAGATGTTGGTCCCAAATTCCCTGATAATCCATCGAACAAGCTCGTATCATATCCTCCAATGTCTGAATTGTTCGTTCTGACTACCCATCTGATTGAGGATGAAATGCTATACTAAAATTTAATTCAATACCCAACGACTTATGAAGGCCTTTACAAAAGTTAGAAGTGAACCTGGGATCACGATCAGATACAATGGAGAGGGGAAATCCATGTAACCTGAATATCTCTTTAAGATAAAAATGGGAAAGTTGATCTAGGGAAAAAGTATCTCGTATAGCAAGGAAATGAACAGATTTAGTCAAGCGATCAATAATAAACCAGATTGCATTATTACCTCGAGATGTCTTCAGTAATCCCACAAAAAAGTCCATGGATATATTCTCCCATTTCCACTCTGGAACTGGTAAAGGCTGAAGCATCCCTTTCGGTAACTGCCACTCTGCTTTAACCTGTTGACATGTCAAATACTTCACAGTAAAATCAGCAATATCTCTTTTCATTCCATCCCACCAGTAATACTCCCGCAGATCTCTGTACATCTTAGTACTGCCAGGATGAACTGAAAACGAAGAACTATGAGCTTCCCATAACAACTCTCTCTTCAACTGTGAATCAAAAGGCACACACAATCTCTTCCCAAATCTCAAAACGCAATCATTATCAATGTTGAATTCAGGAAACTTACCCTTCTGAACCAACTCTACCTTTTTCTGCAACTCACTATCTTGCTTCTGTGCTTGCTTGATTCTTTCTGATAGAGATGATCTCACTGATACCTGAAACAAAACAGAAGAACTTCCTGCACCAACAACTTCTATGCCAAAGTTCATCAAATCCTTAACCAAAAGATCACGTTCCAAATGCAACATTGATAATGAAGCATTACTTTTTCGACTCAAAGCATCAGCCACTTTATTTGCTTTTCCCGGATGGTAATGAATTGTACAATCATAATCCTTGATTAATTCCAGCCATCTCCTCTGTCTCATGTTTAACTCTTTCTGAGTGAATATATACTTTAAACTTTTGTGATCATTATATATTTCACACTTTACTCCATACAAATGATGCCTCCAAATTTTTAAAGCGAAAACAACAACATCTAATTCTAAATAATGTGTAGGTTAATTTACCTCATGAGTTTTCAACTGTCACAAAGCATAAGAAATTACCTGATCATTCTGCATTAGGACGCAACCAAGTCCTTTCAATGAAGCATCACTGTAGATAACAAACTCACCATTCCTGGAAGGTAGTGCCAAAACTGGAGCATTCACCAATCTTCTTTTCAATTCTTGAAAACAATCATCACATTATTTTGTCCAGATAAACTTAACACCCTTCTGAGTTAGCTTAGTCATTGGAATAGATAACCGTGAAAAATTTCTAACAAACCTTCGGTAATAGCCTGCCAAACCAAGGAAGCTACGAATCTCAGTTACATTTGTGGGTCTTGGCCAGTCTTCCACAACTTTTGTTTTTACAGGATCAACAATTATCCCATCTTTAGAAACAATGTGACCAAGGAAAGAAATTTTTTTCAACCAAAACTCACACTTTCTGAATTTTCCATACAGTTTCTTTTCTTTTAAGGTTTTCAAGATAACCCTTAAATGTCTTTCATGCTTCTCTTTACTTTTAGAAAACACCAAAATATCATCAATTAAAACCACCACAAACTTATCCAAGAACTCATGGAAAATTATATTCATTAAGTCCATGAATACAGCAGGTGCATTGGTTAGCCCAAAAGGCATTACTACAAATTCATAATGGCCATATCTTGTACAGAACGCGGTCTTCGGAACATCTGCTTCCTTTACCTTCAGCTGATGGTACCCCGATCTCAAGTCAATCTTTGAAAAATACTGAGCTCCTTGGAGCTGATCAAATAAATCATCGATATGAGGCAAAGGATATTTTTTCTTAATAGTGATGTTATTCAAGGCTCTATAATCAATGCAAAGTCTCATTGAACCATCTTTCTTTTTAAAAAATAAAACAAGAGCACCCCATGGTGATGTGATAGGTCGAATGAAACCTTTCTCTAATAAATCTTGCAATTGATCCTTCAACTCTAAAAGTTCAATTTGAGCCATTCGATAAGGGGGTTTTGAAATTGGCTTAGCATCAGGAACTAAGTCAACAGTAAACTCAACTTCCCGATCTGGTATTATTCCAGGAAACTCATCAGGAAAAACATCAGGATACTCATTTACCACTGGCACATCATTAATCTGAACAGTTCCTTTATTTTCAACGATGTGTGCAAGGTAATATTCATTTCCATATTTTACAAGTTTCTTATCCTCTTGATAAGTTATCAACAGTAAGGGTTCATTATTGTACACAAACTGAAAGTCTTTCGGAAAAGAAACTTCTTTAGCTCTACAGTCAATATTATCATGGTAAATAGAGATCCAATCCATACCCAGGATAACATCAAACTATACTAGTGGTAGAACAATAAGGTTTTCAAGTAGGTTCTTTCCACAGATAAGAATAGGAAGATTCTTATAAATTCTTTTTGCCTCAACATTCCCCCCAGATGTTTTTACCAAAAGTTCAGGATTCATTTCTTGAGATGGTATTCCCATTTTACTAGAAAAGGTTTCAGAGATGAAAGAATGTGTGGACCCCAAATCAAACAACACACTGGCATAATCTGAAAAAACAAACAAAGTACCTGATACAACTTCATTTGATGGCCCGACATCTGCTGAAGTAGTTGCAAAGGATTTCAACACCCCTTTCTTCTTGTAGTCTAACTGCTTCCCACCACTCAAGATCTTTGTCGGACACTCGTTTGCATAGTGACCCATCTCATTGCACTTATAACATTTCACTAACTGTAAATCAAATTTGGTCTTACCTTCACCTTGATCTTTTTCAGTGCAATAACGAGCCTTATGTCCCATCTTACCACATCGGTAGCACTTTCCAGAATTCAGAAGACATTCCCCAGCATGCCTTCTTCCACATTTATCACAAACTGGAAACTTAGATTTCTTACCATCAGACTTTTTTGAAGAATTCTTCCCTTTCTCCTGCCACCTTGGTCTCTTCTTCTGCTGGTTGTTATAGAACACTTGATCATCAACAAACTCCATTTCCACCTTATCAGCACATCGAACAAGCTTTTCATAACTTTTAAACTCATGAGAAGCTAATGCCCTTCGATATTTTGGCTTTAATCCTGAGTAAAAACGATTGATTTTACTATCAAGGTCTCAAATAAAATTTGGAGAAAACCTTGCCAATCGAGTGAACCTTTCTTCATAGGTAGCCACTGAGTCTTCCTCTTGCCTCAATTCCAAGAATTGTTTTTCCATCCTAAGTCGAACAACCTTAGGAAAATACTTTTCAAGAAACATACCTTTGAATTCATCCCAGTCGAGAGCATCAATCTCATCAGCGTCTCTGATATTTTTAACCATCGACCACCACTGATCTGCTTCACCCTCCAAATGGTAAATAGAAAGACTAACCTTTTGATTGTCTGAACACCCCATGACATCGAAAATCTTCTCCAGTGCTTTAATCCACCCTTAAACTAGCACTGGGTCAGATGATCCTCTGAATGATGGGGGATGTTGCCTCATGAAATGTTCCACCACTGACATGTTCCTCTGCGGTTGATCTGGATGATCTCGTGCATGGATACCACCACCATTTATCGCTTGAGTCAACTGTGCTATTACTGAAACAAACTGTTCAGTTCCAATTCCGACCATCTCAGGATGCTGATTCAGAAGGTTATTTCCTTCTGTATGCCTTCCTAGCACTGCTTCCCTATTTCCTCTGCAGAAAACCATTCTGAACAAACATGTATTAGATGAAGCAACATGGTAATCTTCAAATACTATATCACTTCAATTTGAACATAAAAAAATATTTTTGGATAATAATTTAATAGAATTCTAACTCCTAAAGTTATCTAAACCGACCTTTGATACCAACTATATGTCCCCAGCCTTAAACCTTACTTAATCTTGAGTTATTACAAGATTAAACATTGAGGATCTTTTCGGGTTTAGAGTTTTAGAGAATTAGATCATAAAACTTGCATTACATTCCACATATAAAAAAAGTGGTTACATAAAGATAGTATTCTTCTTTCCCATCAATGGAAACATATTTAAAATAAAACATGGATTCTTTATGGACACTTCCTTGACACTATCATCATATCATGTACCTTTCCCTTGACCTGTGAAAAACATTTCAAAAAATTTTGGGATGAGCATAAAAAGCTCAGTAAGGGATATAAAAATATGGAAAGGAAACATGGGTACATATATACATAAGAATAAAATCATAATTTACCCATAAAACATAATAACTTTAACATACCTCATCAAATCATGAATAAATCATAGAAATCATAAGACATAAAGGTAACTTGAGGCATTCATAATATTCTTACGTAGGGAGTAACCCTCTTCGTTACGTTTGGAATACCCATCACAGTATATTCCCTAAATCTCTTCGGAGAAACCTTAACGTTTCACTCCTTCGCGTTACCTAATGCATTGGAGAGCTATATCGGGCTCACCCGCCCTTAGTTTATCACGGAACCACCCGTCATCATAATAATGCCCAAGAACCTCAACATAATCGTATCACATAAAACATGCATAAAGGAAACATAACATTTCCACCTTTCAATCACAAGATATCAATACAACACATTTATATAAAAACATTATGAAAACCATTTTCAATACCAAAATAAAAGAAAAGTAAAACATGATATTTATTTTTCTTTAAAAAAAAAGGTATGGCTTGTAGAGGAAGCTGAAACTCAAATAATGGTCACGACGGCGGAGAAGTCGTTGTCGCCGCATACGTACGACAAAAACATTCCCTTTTGTCGTTTATTAAATGGTTCATATAAAAAAGATTCCTTTTGAATAAACATAAAAGTCAAAGGGGTTTATACACCGTATAAAAGAAGGTTGTGTATAAAACAAAATATGCATCAATGAAAGGAGATTGAGACGAAGTCCCATACCTCGGGTCCGACTTGACTCGATCATTCTTTAATCTCCTGAATAATAAACTTGAGTTAATTTCTAATTGTTTAAGAACCTTTTTAAAGTTCATTATACCTTTTATATAACTTATTTCCATGTCATGAACACTATGTAATTATTTAAGTTAATAATGGTCGTTTTAACAATCATTGGTACTTGAGTCAAAAATAAATCCTTTATAATTACAAGTTGTTCATGTATCCATTATATCCAGAATTATAATCATGATGTATATATCATATATATCCAGTATATACATGCATTTATAATATTACATAATCATTTAGAGGTAAGAAATGAAATGCACCGTTCATTGAGACGGTAAGCCGTACGTACGCATGAACGCTACTTTCATTTCTATTTCATATTTTATAGAATGGAATCATAATGATATAAAGGTATATTATAATTCCAGTATAATATCATATATAATATCATAGTTCCATCCTTTATACGTCCCACATATGGTATTTAACGAATCAAATCACTTTGAGGGGGCGGTAGTCCGCACTTCCTTAAATGAAGATATCGCGTTTACCCATAATGGAAACCATAAAGGTTTGCCCAAAATGAAAAATACAGAAGCTTAAGGAAAACATAAAAATATTATATATCATATATAAATATAGTGACATCTTAATGTCCACCTTTTAAGGTGTTAAAAGAATGTTGAACAATCATCGTTTCGGGAGGCATAAATTCACCATCCACGGAAACAGTATGTCCTTTAACCATTAGATGTAGGTGTGTGTAAGTTTAGCTCGAATCCTTATTATAAAAACATCCTAGTATATTTAATATACTGTAGTTGTTAAAAAATAAATGAATAAAAAGAGTTTAGGGGGTTGGAGAAGCAAAATAAAACAAAAGGACTCCAGTGAAGACATTACCTTAAAATCGGGTAACTCCCTTTGGTTTGAGCTCAAAGGCTTCCTTGGGAAGACTTCTGCCCAAAGTGAGGCTTCAAGGAGTAATATAGGGATGTGGAGAGACAAAATGGGTAGGGGTTGGCCGAGCCAAAGGCTTTGGGAGTGTGGGTAAGGAGGTAGAGGTGGGGGCCTTTTATAAGAGGAGAGGAGGGGCACTCTTGGAAAGTAAAGAAATGTTACTTTATTTGAAAATGATTTTCAGATTCAAAAGGTCCCAAATTGATATAATTCAAGGTTAATGTGATAAGGGTTCTAAATACACCCATACAATAGGTTTTTGACATGTTTAGGGCTTAGATTTTACATTATCGTTCCATTTTATTTAAATCCTTTATTAATGAGGTAATCGCTGCATCATCATGATGTCATAAATAATTTAATAAATTTAATGTCTAAAAATTATAAAAAAAATATCATGATGTAGGAAATCTTTTTATATTTCTAATTAATATTTATATTATAAAATATCATTTATGTAGACAAAATAAAAAATGTTTTAATCAGGTGATACATTCTTTGTCACATTTAACATTCTTTAAAAATAAAAAGATAAAAAGTCACTTTCTCACAAAAGTGATTCCATGGGGCCCCCAAGTTTGGAAAAAGGAATCCCATGGTATTCCATGAGACAACCAGTAGCCTTAGGACACATGTTGTGGTATTTTTGTATTATTATGATATCATTTTATTATCCTTAACTACCCGATTACTCATTAATCAAGATAATTAAAGATAATTACTGTTGTTACTATTCATAATGTCAAAAAACAAAAGAGTCTTGATTAAATAATTTGGACCTTATGATTCCAAATATGTAATCCATTTTACCAAATTACAAACACAGAAATTGCAATAATTGATTTAAAAATAATTCCCGTTGTCAAAACAAATAGCGGGTTTTTTGAAACAATATCTATGAAAAGTTTGGCATTAGTTTATGCCCAATTCCAAAGTGCAATTAATCCTAATGACGACCATTGGATTAAATGGTAAAAATATATTCTAATTTAACTTTAAAACCAATTCAAAAGATAATCTAATCATATAAATAAAGTATATTAAAAAGCGGTTTTGATGTAAAATGCAGTATTTTTCACTATTCATAAAAAAAATGAACATTGTCAGAAAAATACTAAAAATTCACACAAAGTAAATTTTGATGTCCCAATTATAAAGAATAAGTTTATTTTGACAAACATAGCTTATAAAATTTTCAAAAGATATATTTAAAAATGGTTTGCCATCAAAAGGCAGTAAAACAATCCTTTAAAAAAATATTACTGTATTCCATGCTTAAGATTGGATTTATTTTCATTTTAAGCCTCTAAAACACTATCTAATTCATTAATAGACTTAGATAAAAATATATATTATTCATTACTTACTTGGGATGTTACAATGATCATATTTGATTCTATTTTGGGACCCCATCGATCCACTTGTGATTTATAATGACATGTAATATTAAATAATTTAAAGTAATGAAAAATATGACATAAACAAGTATCTTTTACTAATTTTTTTTACATGGAGTTATATGAGGTATATATTTGACTATAAATAGTAATTATAAAGCTAAAAATATTTCCTAAATTATTTTATTTTATTTATAATTTTTAAAAATAAAATAAATAAATTCAATTATGACACAATACTAATGTAGTGATTACCTTATTAATGAATGATTTAAATAAATGTGATTATAAATATAAAAATAAATTTATTTTGAAACTTTTTATTCCATACAAGATTTTTAGAGATATATATGACTTGTTATATTTGAATTAATGGATGATTTTTGAAATAATCAAGTTTTTGTGGATATTTTTAAAAGTCATGATATGAATAGTATGTGAATTGACACAATTGAGGTCTTTTAAAAAATTCTTTTTTATTAAATGGTATAAAAGTCCTAAAAATATAATTTTTTTCCAAATGACTTACATAATGTTGAAATTTTCATTAAAGAACCACTTGAGGTTCGACTGTCATTTTATAGTAACAATATTAACCATATATTATGAATATACATGAAGACTTGGTAAGGGTTAAATTAGTTAACTAAGGGTTAAAGCTAAAAGATAAGGATATATTTGAAACCAAAACTTGTCTAAAAACTATTTTTGAGAGGATTTCCAACAAATATATTCAAATTAAATGAGTTAGGGACCTTTTGAAATCATTATTCAGTTTATAATAAAATAATCATTAAAGATATTCCTAATGTGCCTCTCCTTTCTCTTATAAAAGGGCATCACAGATAACCATTAATCGCACCTCTCAAACCCAACTAGATAGTCCATAAATTGACCAAATAATATCCCAACATCCCTCTATTCCTCATAGAATCCTCACCTTGGGTAGAAGAAAATTCAAGAAATCCCTTTAGCTTAAAACAAAAAGAGTAACCCGATTTGAGGTAATGTATTCTATCAAGATTCTTTTATTTATTTTCTTTCTCCAACCCCCTAAAATCTATTTATTACATTATTTTATAAAAACACCATTATCTTTAATATACTTATATTTTGATATGAAAATTATTTTAACTAAATATTCACACACCACAATCTAATGGATTTAGAACATACTATTTCTGTGGGCAGTGAACTACTACCTCATGAAATGATGATTGTTAAATTATCTCTTACCGTCTTTCATGGTATAAATTATGATGGTAATATATTTATATATGATATATATTATATTTATATTGTCTATATTCTTCTATTTTTTAATTTAAATTATACATGTATGCTTTCCATAATGTGTAAATTTGACAATATCATTTGAGGAAGTGCGGACTACCGCCCTCTCAAAGTGAGATGACTCGTTCATGCCATCATGGAACATATAAAGGATGGAGTTAATGAACTTATGTAATGTATATATAATATGATATTATAATGGAATTATAATATATCTATTTATCTTTTAGTTTTCATTCCGTTAAAAATTTAAAAAAAGAAATGAAAGAAGCGTTCATGTGTACGTACGACTTACCGTCTCCTTGAACGGTGGATTTCATTTCATATCTAAAAATGTTATGGACAATTTTAAATACATATATAATTTATATATATGATATATATGATATTTAAATCATGAATATCAGTTTGGATATGATTTAATTTTTACCTCATGGATAATCTGTAATTATAACAAGTTCAGTTTTGACTCAAGTACCGAATATCGACAAAATAACCGATATTAACTTAAATAATTATGTGTTGTTTATTACATGGTAATAAGTGAGATAAAAGTAATAATAAACTTTAAAAAGGTTCTTAATAAATTATAAATTAATTTAATTTTATTATTCAGGTATAACAAGTAACATATGTGACAAGTCAGACTCCATGTAGGGGAACCCTTCACCCTCCTATTTTAGTCATTGAATTCTTTTATGTTATGTCTTTTAATTTCCATTTTCATATTTGGAGATATATTATTATATATCCTTTTTATGTAAATTTTATGTCCATGTGAGGAGAGACCCTTTTCTCTCTCATCAAATATTTTATTGAATTTTTATGTGACGTCGTTAGGATACCGAATTTTCATAAGGGAATTTCTAAATTCAATTTCCACTCATTGGGTTTTATGCATACTTCGTTGATTATATTATGAAATTTTATGTGTGGAATAACTATTTATTTATTTATGTAATAATTTACACTTACCTTTCTGTGGATATACAATTTCTACACATAATCACCCCATGGAAAAATTCTTATTTCATTTATACGAACTTTGAAAGGGAAATCATAACTCAATCACATTTCATTGTGTTAAATATCCATTCATTTTTTTTCAAAAATATGTGTGAATGAGATTTTATATGGTTTAAAGTTAATATCCAGTTATATTGGGTGTATTTATATTTGACACTCTTAATTATGTTATTTATTTATCCATAATAAACTGATATGATCTTTTAAGGGCCTCATCTCAATCTCCATTAATTGAGGCATATTTTGATGTTATTCACCACCTTCTTTTATAATGTTTTTAATTATACCATTTTTATTTTAATTTTATTCAACCTTTTTCAAAAGGAGGTTTTTCTTTTACAAAGATTTTTACTAAATGAAAAGGGAATGTTTCTTTTTAACATACGCAGTGACAATAACCTTTTCTCCACTGTGAGTATTATTTGATATTTGGCTTCTTTAACAATAATATTTGTAAAAGGATAATAAATACCATTTAACCTTTTTACATAATTTATTATTGAAAATAGTTTTTGAAATATATCAAGAATTTCAATATCTTGAAATGATTTCTTGTCATTGAAAATGAAATGTTATTAGTGAAATGTTGATATTTGAATTATTTTATGTGTTATGATTATATAATGGTACTTAGAAATTTGATGGGTGGTTACGTGATAAAAGAAATGATGGGTCGTTTCATGATAAAATAAGTATACGTGGTTACACTATAACCATCAATGCATTGTGTATGGAAGTTGGCCATATGGATATTCCATTTTCAAGAATGATTTATGGATGCTGATTGTATGGTCATTACATTTATATATGATTATGTCCCATGTTTTTCTTTTATATGTTATTTGCTCTTTCTATGGGGTTTAGGGTAATATTTTGGTTACAAAAGGGTACAAAAAGAACTTTTATTCAGTGATGAGTAATTACTTCTTTATAAATGTGAAAAATATTATTTATGATAAAGTATTCATGGTTTACATGTTGTCTTAAAAAAATAACAGTTTTTAATATTTGTGTATCCCTTACTGAGATTTTTATTCTCATCCCAAGTTTTGAAATGTTTTTCACAAGATTAAAAGGTGAATAGAGTCAAGGATGGTCTCCAATAAATTTTTTTATGTTTAATCATGAAACGAAACCATTTTATTTTTTAACAGTTTTTGTTTTATGAATGAAAATGGATAGTGAGTAGAAGCATCTAATTTTTAATAATAAAGTTGTGATGTATAAGTTATGGTCTAATTTCCTAAAACTATATACATGAAAATATCCTCAATGTGAATTTTTAACTTAATTCAAGATTATGTAACGTTTAAGGATGGGGCCTTACAGTTGGTATCTGAGGTTTGTTTAGATAACATTAGAGGTTAGGGTGTTATTTAAGCATAAGTGACATAACCAAAATGGTTATCATATTTGAAAGAGTCATAGTTATTTTAGATAAATTTTATGAGTTTAAGATAACATGAATAAGTATATCATAGTGTTTACCCTTCCCATAAGATATTATATTATGATTTAAATGATATACTCACACTGAAATTTTTGGTTTTAGTAAATGGATGGATCTAGCATGCACCAAAGTAACAATGGATGTGAAGGAAACTGTGGTGATTTTCTGAATGAGAAACCGAATGAAATGGGAGCTACAACGAGAACTCTTTTGGTTATTATAAACCAACTATATGGAGTCATTATTGACCACATAAACATTGGTGATTTTTATTAGGCATCATATATGCGTGAAATAAATCCATACAGATGTTCAGGTAATAATCATAAAGGAAAGTATATTAAAAACCTTATGTGTCAAGGATGTGGAAAGAAACACAGAGCAAAATTCTTCAAAGTAATGGGAGGATTTAATAGACGTGGTAATGAAGGTCACAAAGAAATAATCTATCAAGGAAAAAGAAAGTGTTAAATTGACTCCAGGAAAGGTAAAGCACTGTAAAAGGGGGGCTCAAGCGCTATAAAAGCCCCCCTGATTGGCATTGATTTTTCATATTTTTTATATATTTTTTATTTATTATAAATGTTTACCTTTTATCAGCACTTTTAAAAATGCACTAATAAAGTGGTCCTTTATCAGCACTAAAAAGGAAGCGCTGATAAAGGAAACACTGATAAAGGACCCTTTTATCATCGCTTTGTTTTAGGGCTGATAAAAGACCCCTTTATCAGCACTTTTTTTGAGTGCTGATAAAAGGTGTCTTTATCCGTGTTTTTTGGAGCTCTAATAAAGGGGACCCCCCTTTATCTTCGCCAGATTTAACATCGCTTTTCTAGCACTGGTAAAGGCCATTTTTAGCACTGATAAAAGGGGTATTTGTAGTAGTGAATGTACGAGTGACTATGCAGATCACCTTTATGCTAGATAGACCTAGGGGAGTCAGCACTTATGGGTCCAAAGTTGGTATGGGCTACCACTGAGAAGGTGTAGATCATCCAGGAGAAGATGAGGACTATACAGAGCGAGCAAAATTCGTATGCTGACCGGAGATGTAGACGGTTGGTGTTTGAGGAGGGAGGTCATGTTTTATTTCAGGTCTCACTTCGACGAGGATTGCAGAGATTTGTCTGAGGCGGAAAGCTATCTTCAAGGTTCATCAGAACTTTCCAGATTCTTAGCAATGTTGGCGAGGTGGCGTACCGCCTAGATCATCCCCAAAGATACATTGTGTGTATAATGTTTTCCATGTTTCATAGCTGAGGAGATACGTGCATGATCCTTCACACGTCGTCGACTTGGGTGAGCTAGAAATTGATGATGGGGTGACATTCGCGGAGTTCCCAGTAGAGATAGAGGATCGAAAAGAGTGGGTCCTATAGGGGTGGTCAATTCCTATGGTGAAAGTTCGGTGGAAGCACATGATCTTCCAGGTGAGAACATGGGAGTGAGAGACTCATATTCATGCTCAGTATCCCCATTTGTTTTCTTACCTAATGTTGTGGATTTTAGGGATGTAAATCCCTAAGGCGGGGAGAATATAATGACCTGGAAATTCCGTATAATATTTTTACAATTATATGGAATTATTATGAGAATGAAAAAATTAACGGCACATGATTCCATGGTCCGGAGAGCCCAAAAATGAAATTTGAACTTTTTTAAGGTACCTCAGTAAACGTGCAGGCATGAATTTTTATCTTTGGAATGAGTGATCAGATTGAAATTTTGAGGGCACCGTTGGATTCACCATGTCGGGCTTCCCTTAGGCGAAGCATAAATTCGGGCGACAAGGGTCAGACAAAAAAAGTTAATTTTTTGGACTTTAGGAAAAAAATAATAAAATAATTATAAGTTAATTTATTCTTTTTCTTCCACCGTTGAGTGGCTGTTAGTGGAACCATAGTGTAACTACAGTCAATTAATGAGGGTCATATAATGAATTGATCCTCTCATTGTGTAACTCCAATTCTTGTGGAATTAATTGATCATTAATTACAGTTCAATAATGAACCAAATTAATGAACGCAACATGAGTGGTTTCTTTTTAGTTAATATATTGGAAAAAGAATTCACAAACCACAAGAGGATGCTCAAAAAAAATGCCAACAATGTCCCGCCTCTAATGAAGAACGGTGTTTTATTGATGACCATTGGAGGATTCAAACCAGACATCAATGGGTGACGGTAAGCTCGAACAAACATGGAACACCTATGAACTTGAATCTTCTCCTTCATATGCAACACCAATTCTAGGTAGGGGTTTTGATTTTATTCTAAATGATTTATAAATCATCTTCTTCCACTTTTATCAAAATATGACGAATGTGGATCAACTGACTAACGGGTTGATCCACAGTTTGTTCTTTTTCTTCTTGTAGGTAGTTGATGAGGGAATGAAATTTGGGTTTAAACTTTATATTGATAATGTTTGAAATATTCCAATCCTAAAATGATAAAAGAAATGTTGCGGGCCGATCTGAAGAAGTCCAAGTCCCTCTGTCGATGTTGGTTTTGTTGCGTTCTTCATGGGAGACTAAGCAACACAGCAACAAGGGGAAACCGAGGGCAACATAGTGAATCCAGCATTTCGAGTGGCCCGTGGGAACATACAGAAAGGAAATCAAACCACCGGAGCTTCATCGGTGTCCCGAAGAAGTACCGCCGGTGCGGCACCATCGAGGCCAACCTCGCGCCGCCGGTTGAATACCCGAATGAAATCTGTCCATTTGGGGGGTGATAACGGACCCCGCCCAGCTGGAAGGCTACACCCAACCTGGTGGGTTGGGTGGGGCCTAAACATTTTGGGCTGGGCCTAGCGTGTCGGGTCTTGTCTGGTCAGTCCGACAGGGTCGGACCGGACCCGAAACCAATTTGACCCATTTTCGCTTAAAGGGTGATAACTTCTAAACTGGACGTCTGATTGACGAACCATCTGCGGAACTGGAACCCTTAGGATGAGGCGGTCCTTTTGAAATACTCCATATAGATTTTGAATAATGTTTGAGTATGGATGGGTTATATTGAACTCGAATCCATTTGGGCCCTCGTTTCTAAAATCTATATAACTTACTGGCTGGGCATCCGATTGATGCACTGTCTATTGCGTTGGAACCCTTATGACATGGAGGTTTTTCAGGTTATCTCTTTGTGGGGCTCTGTGGTATTGAAGGTACAACTGATGGCCTAATGAGAAGAATCTATGGAACCAAGTGCACCACGTATGAGAATCATGTGGACGACTATCAAGTGAAGAGCGACCCTTTCTGGATCAACATCAGAGAGATCATGTGTGGATCAGTAGTAGCATGACCCAAAGAGGAAGAGACTTAAAGCATCCCATCATGGATCAATGACTTACGACCCTGTGTGGATTGAAGACTTACGACCCTGTGTGGATCGACGACTTACGACCCTGTGTGGATCAACCACTTACGACCCTGTGTGAATCGATGACTTACGACCCTATGAGGATCGGTGACTTACGACCCTATGTGGATTGGAAATATAACGACTTATTTGTGGTTTATCAGTGGAACTTCTCAATGTAATATGATGATTTATCTTTACGACTAATCTTCATTATTCATATTCTTTATGTTATATACATGGTGTGAGTTGTCATTTAATTTATGATTTATGATTGAGATCATTCTTTGTGGATTTTCATTGTGGAATTCTTGGAGACCTTTGGGGGTATATGGGTCCAGATTGGGTATTGTTATACTCACCCCTGCACAGGCTTAACCCACACCTTATTTTTTCATGTGCAGACGAGAGATAGCTTGACTGAGATTTGGGGAGTCAGGACTAGATGGTGCTCGGAAGTGATTCGTAGACATGGTGAGCAGCAGCGACGACAGACGATGATATGTACATATCCTTCAAGTAGGATTCTTGGTGGATGACCTCCGGAGCTTGTTTTCCCTTTTTGTTGTAATTTCTTTTCAGTTGGGTTTGTATATCGGCTCATTTTACTGTCAGTTCTCTCTTTTACCATCTGCAGTGCTACTTTATGGTTTTATTTTGTCGTTTACCTATTTTGTGTGTGTACAGGTTTAAAGACAATGCCTTCCTTTTTGGGATATGAATTTATGGTTCTAGTCATCAACCTCTGTCCTATGGAACGCGAGCATGGGTTAGTCACAACACGAGCCCTGGGGGACGAGTCATGATAATTAATGATAGTGAATAGGATTATATGTTATTGTATATAATTAATCCATAGAAAGTTATGTAACAATTTAATTTTTATTTTTATTAATTTACATATTAAAGGAGTTTTATTAGAATTTTTTACATAGAGTTCAATTATAAAAGGGATTATACAACTATGAGAATGATTTATTTCCAATATTGATATTCACTATTTTCATTAAATAAAAACATTATTTAGATGATGATTATTTAATCTTTTATTCATTCATTTATATTAAAATAAATAACTTTTTTAGTTTAATTAGGATTAAAAATAAAAATCATTATAAAATTATGGAAATTTCATTATATGATTCATGATTGTAATTATGCATTTTATAATATAGTGGGATTTATATATATATTTCATATTACACATTTTTTTAGTTTTTTTAGTACTATAAATTATAGGGATTGTAATTATGATTATGCAAAGCATATGTCATATCTCAGAACCATTCATGCACCAGAAATTCACGGATCACTCTCTTTATCAAATATTGTTCTTAATGAATCGTGACTATTCTACATATGATTTTCATAATCAGATGGCCTCAGGATGAAATAATGTTCCATGTATATTTTTCTTACGTCAATGTTTCGAGTGTCCACGTAATAGTGTATACATACACTATATTATGTGAAGAGAGATCCTGCGCTCCACCAACATGATATCCACTCAGGTTTGTGCATGTAAGAAAAATAGTATACATCGATCATAGTGAATATGGTTTGTTTTTATTAGTGAGGGATATGTATTGTTGCGCACAAAGGAGTATATATTTATCAATGTGAGTATACTATGTTGCACGAAATAATTGTGTTCATGAGGAAAATTCAACAGATAATGCACATTCACATGCATGATATATAATCATAGAATAAAGATAGATAAAATATTTTTCAAGTGATATGTGTGTGATAAAGTTTTGAGATTGGTAGTATACATTAATGAAAAAAGAATGCAATATAAGTCCTCCATGCATTGAGTATTAAATATTGGACCGTGTGTGAAAGCTGAAAAATATTTGAAATTATGTGAGGTGCTTTTGCAAAAGAATAATGTATGATATGAAGTCCATGAAATAAAAACATACATGGACATGATATGTCACTGAAAAAAGTTGAAAAGTCTATGAAATGTATTATATATGTGCATGATGTTTGAAAAAGTGAACATGGAATATCTTTTTTTTAATCAGTGTGCAATATTTTTAATCTGAATATGAGATAATGATTCTATTAGTATATCAACTTATTTCTATACTCGTGTTCTGAGTAATTAGTGAGGTCAGGTCTTCATCATAAGAAAAAATTATATCCCAAGAAGAATTTTAATGAGGAATCTAATTATAAATTTGTAATCATAATTTTGTGAGATGAATCATGTTAAGATCAGTGGATGATCTATTTTATGTGAGCACGACCGACAGTTAATCAGAAGGCTATACTAAGTCAACCTTAAGAAAAATAAGACCAAAATATCATGACATCATAAGTCAACGGTTGTTGAAGACTTGTTCACTAGTGGTATTAACTTAAGAAATAACATAGTATAAATAAAAGGAGCTTTTTTGAAGATAGCTCAACTTGAGGGACTCATTATAAAGAACACTGATGGGATTCCATTCTAAAGATCTAGACAGGAGATTGTCCATAGTAATATTTTGTGATCATGCCTTATGGTTGTTTTTCTGTCTGACATTTTGGGTGATTTACTTTATTTGTAATCAAATTGCATATTACTAATGGAATTTTCATGTATCGGATCATCCCAAACACAACAAGTACCTATTCATCCCCATCTGGGGGAACCTTGTAAGAATACTATGGGTTGTGCTTAATCTAATTTATGCCTTACATGTGGTATAATTGTTCTTGATAACAAGGAAGATCTATTAACTCTAACAATTTCATATGATCGATTTAAAAAGTGGTTGGTGGAAGGAACAGAAAATTGGTAAAAACCTGGGTACACTGATTCACCCTCCTCTCAATGTATCAGTACAAATGACTAGACACTTTAATTGGAATAAGAGGTAATGTTAGATCTCTAATTAGATCTATATTATTCTTATAGTACTTTTATTATACTTATATGAAGTGTTGATTTTATTTTGAAGAAGTAAGTGAGTTGAGTCAGATGGAATTTTCAGTTTCAATCTCTGTCAGTTTCATCGATGAGTTTTCAACAAAAACCTGGAAAAAAAATGACAGATGAAAAGGGAATGAAATCTAAAAATTAATTCAAAAAATATGGAAGATTAATCACAATCTAGATGTAGTCAGAGTTATAGTCTATCTGCAGTATCTATTAAATCAGTTGATAAAGATAATTTTGATGAATATGGTTCAAGTGGTGATGAAAAAGAATTTTTGGAATCACATAGTGAATTTTATTTATAAATCCAAGATTATCTGTAAAAAAATTATTTATTTTTTCACTTACATATTTTATTTCATCATGGGACTATATGATGAAAAGTCACAACTTGAAAAGGAAGATGAGGATATGGAGAAATCCATGGTAAAGAAGATTCAAATATTTAAACTTCTATAAAAAATTATGGATGCCAAAGAAGAAACTATATCACTTCACAATAAACATTTCTCCAATGTTAGAGAACAGTTTCAATGACATTTGTGTGAGAAAGAAGTTACTGGGCAGATCCTTATAGATATGATTCTTACACTTGAAGTGTATCATAAAGCTATCATGAATATTAAGGATTCCCAGTTGGAAATCAATGACAATGATGAGATGTTAATCTGAGCTGAAAAATAAATAAAACAGTCTATATTTCATTATAATGAAAGGCATTCCTTGATTGAAGATGAATTAAAAAAGGACTATTTGTGACAAGGATATGACCTATATAGTTTATACAGAAGTGATTCATGCATTAGAGAGACTACAAAAAACCTCTATTAATGTTAATGAAGCCCAACTAGAGGTTAAGATAAAGAGATTTAATGAGATGGATATTTCACTACTGGAAGTAAGTCAAATTAATGATGGTCAAGATCAAAAAATATGAGTCAATGGGAAGGAAAATTGAAAGCTGTTAAAAATGAGATAAATTTCCTCAACACGAAGTGTCTTGAAAGGGATGTAAATTAGAATAATCTGAAGGAAACCTAATTAATGATTTCTCAAAAATAATGTGAAGATATGGTGAAATCACTTGAGTATTATAAGAATTATATAAATCTAAAACATCTTAATTTGGAGGTCATGTTTATATATCTTGATAGTATCCAAGATAAATCTTCACAAAATGTGGTTATCTGAAAAGCAACCAAGAATACTTCTTAAAAAAGTCTTACTTCTGACAAGACTCATTCAAGTGGAAAGAAGATATTGAGATTATTTAATGTTAAATATGATTCTGAATCATTGAATCAAGTGGATATAATGAATAATTTGAATTCATGTTACCCACAAATATATCATATGAATAATCATGTTTTCCAAAATCAAAAAAGAATAAGTCAAAACTATCCAAATTCTGGTACAAAAGAAAAAACTATGATTTTTTGTCTATTGTTGGTGTTGTTAGAAATCTGGGTATCAGGATATTGGTTATTTTCATAATATTTCTATGGATGATAATAACAGAAGTCCAAATTTATGGGGGATCAAATCTGATGTGAAGAGATATCATGCAAACAATAAGCATAATTCATAAATAAAAAGAATCTATTTATCAATAATATATTTTATTGTTTTAAAGACTTCTGTGATTATTGAATTAGATGTGGTCATAGTTATAATTAGTTTTTGTAAATTCCAACCATGAACTACGAATATGATGATATGGAAAATAAATCACATCAAATGTAGTGGAAAATAAAAAATATAGAAAAATATTCTATGGGGTAATAGAAGGAGAATAAAGTTAGGAAAAATGTGATGAAAGCTACACACAAGAAGAATGATATGATTAATGTCTCACCTATGAATAGATAATTCTACTATGGAAGAAAAGGTCATTTCATGGACCTTTTGAAATAGACCATAAACATCAATACTGGTGAATGTATGTTGAAGAGGAAAATGAAATTAAATATAGAATGAAATGACATGATAAATTTGGTGCATGGAAATCAAGATGAAAAAATTGAATTTCATGAAAGGTTATATTATAGGAATTATTATATAATTAATAGAGATTTATATGGAAGATGCAACATGTCCGGGCATATTATTGATCAATGTATGACATGGTTTCCTGAAAAAAATAAAAATAGTGAAGAATGAAGAAAACACACTGATGGATTCTTATGTCAAAAGTGATTTTGTTATGAATGAGTCTACACACAAGAAGAATTCTTTCCATGTACCAAATGAATATTTAGTCATATGGCCAGAGCGGTTGGAATTGTCAAAAATGTTCGAACAAGAACAAAAGAATGAAAGTGAAATACTTCTCAATGTGAAGAATCATATTCCATATAAGAATAAAATTGAAGAAATCAAGAAATCCATGTTACCCTTAAATGTGAAACTATGGAAAGTCAAAGAAGTAGCAAGCATGATGAGTTTTCATGAATCTGGAGCAGAATTCATAGTGTTTTTTGGGTTGAGATAGAAATCTCATCTATACCACTCTAACTAAAAATAATTGAACAAACATCTTAATCCCATGTATATTTTTTGTTTGTTTTATTTATTTATGTAATCTAAGGCGAGTCTTATATTATAGGGGATTTCTATAGATATGAGAACTATAAGAATAATACAACATTCAGGATTCTATCCATCATGGTGTTAATTATGTCAATTTATGATAAATTTGTTCTTCAAGATCCTTATTTAAGGAAGTAAATCATGATGAAGAAATGAATGAAGTTCATCCCTCTAGGGGAGAAAATATAGCAAACTACCAGATATGAATATCTCAACTAGTATCAAATGAATATTTTATGTTTCGATAAGAGATTTATCTATTGAAATCAAAATTTGGAAATTGATGCTGGTCATAAAAAGGTATGTTATCTTATCTCTTTATGAGTGAAAACTCTGCATTGTAAGGGGAGAATATGATAATTTTATGAAAAAATTAAAATGGATTGATGATGTGGAAGTTAATTCTTTTAATCGAAAACATTTAATTGTTTTGTCATGATGAGTACAGGAAATTAATTAGATATATTTTGATCAACTCCTAAAATAATGTTTCAGTGTTGGCATCACATTCTAAAAGATTTATTGACAACTTTGATATCTAGATTGATTTCTCATGTTTTCTATTTTGGGTTACCCCATATAGACATGGAGATGATTAATTAATGACTCATTTCTATAGTAAAAGTAATGATTTCCTTCTCTCAAGAAGAGAAATTTTAATTTTTTGCAAGTGGTATCTATTATGAAATGAGAACATTGAAAGATAATAGTGAATAAATTTAGTTATTATAGAACGAGCTGAGTATAGTACCTTCCCATACACATTTCTTTGTTTTTATTTCCATTTAAGGGGGAGAGAATAAATATACTTTGAAATTGAAATGGGAATTGAGAGAAAATCTAAAGAGGGTGATTTAAGAACCCAAATTAAGTGATATATTTTTTGTACGTTTTGTTAGTAGACACGATTTATAGAAATTCAATGTGTCAGTAATTAATGGTTGGTACTTCAGTTTCCTTCAATTGAATTTTTTGGTAGAATTATTCATATATTGGAAAGTCTATTTTGATTTTAAATAGTTTGTTTATATGAAGAATGAATTTTAATATAATGATTGAAGATATGGTATGTAGTTCAGAAGTCATTTGTCTTGGGTTATTTGAGTTTAAGAATGATTTCTAAAACATTAAAAATAATTATGATTGGGAATTATGGTTAAATTCCATGATAAATGATAAAGGATATTTTGTGAAGAAGTGTGATATTTTTTTTCATTCAAGAAGGTAGGTATATAATATGTTTCTTAGAATTTTTAAAATAATAAAATGTTTAACTGATTTTTAAAAAAATGTGGGCTAGACAACTAAGGGGAGGAATCACACCAATAGGTGGTGGAAAAGAATGACCCATTATCCAGCCAGCATGAGGTTGGGTGTAGCGGAGATCATGCATAGGTGCGCCTCCACAATGACACAAGTGAAAGCAGTGATAGAGAAACCACTGTGCGGGGTGGAACGATGGTGGAGATGGGCGCATGAGAACGCCCACAAGAGAACATGCACAAAGTGGTACTGGGGTATGAGGAGTACAATTACGATAATGGAACAATTTTTCCAATATTATAAATGAGTCGTATGGTGTAGCTCGTTTTGATATGGGATTTTTCATAATGAACCGTGACCATTTGATCAATCATTTGTTATATCCAAGCTCTCGATCTGTTGTCAAAAAAACACAGAGAGAAATACCATCATCTGATATATTCAATTTTAATCCAGGTCGTCCGATCTTCATGCAGTGTCATCTTCATCCCAAACCCATCCGAGATTTCATAATAGTGATCTCCTTGTGGCCATATTTTCTGAAGCTCTATCCATTTCTCCTGATCTCAATTGAGTCTACTAACGATCTGAATCAGAATAAAATAATATACTGATATGTTTGCATGATTTAAATAATGAACAAACCATTTTTTTCAATGTGCATAAGATTAAAAATTAGAGACATTGATTCTTGAAACAGAGGAATAGTGGTAGCGTTCAAATGAGTCAATGATAATGTCAATCTCGGTGATTCCAAATGATTCCAAGGTGATTCTTAATGCCTATAAACACGGAGGCCAAGTTAATTTTCTACATTCATTTTATCCCATAGATGACTGAAATATTTAATAGAGAGATATAGAGAGTTTCGTGAATGTAAGGTTCGAGAAATGTGAAATGCTAATACAATTTGCAGTATAGAGAAGATGGTCTTGACTGTTTGATACATGCTTTGCATACTCAGATAGCCTTGCACTAAATTAACACTCTTCGTAGCATTTCCCTGTGAGAATTTTTATATTTTCCATGCAACAATGTATACATACACTTTATTATGTGAATAAAGACCTTTCACACCATGAAGATTATATCCAGTCAGGTTTGTGCATACATGAATAATAGTATACAATTACTTGTGTGAATCTTGTTTTTTTGTATTAGTGAGTGATATGTATTATTGCACACAAAGGAGTATATATTTATCAAAGTGAGTGTACTATGTTGCATTAACAAATAGTGCGCATGAGACAGATTCAATTAATAATGAACATTCACATGCATGATATATGTACATAAAACAAAGATAGATCAAAGGCTGTGAAAGTGATATGTGTGTGCAGAGGTTTTGACATGGGGAGAATAAATTCATGAAATAAATATCCAATATAAGTCCTCCAATCATTTAGTATCAAATATTTTATAGTGTGTGCATGATGAAAAAAATGTTAGATTGTGTGAGGTTCTTGTGATAGTGAATATTGTATGTTATTTTGTGCATAAAATAAAAACATACATGCACATAAAATGTCACTAATAAAAGTTTACTAGGCCAAAAAATGTGTTAAATATGTTCATGAAGAATGAAAAAGTGCACATGGAATATATTTTGTTTAATAACATTGAAATATTTTTATACTGATGTGGGGATAGTGATTCTATTAGTGTATCAGAATATTTTGGTAACCAAGTTTTCAATGCTTAGTGAAGCTAGGTCTTCACCATAAGAAATTATTCTAGCCCGAGTAGAATCATAATGAGGAATATGATTATAAACAATTAATAATAATTTTGTGAGATGAGTCAAGTTCATATCACTTAATGATAAATTTTATGTGAGCAGGGCTGATAGTTAATCAGATGATTATATAGAGTCAACTTGAAGCAGAACAAGGCCAATATATCACCACATTACAAGTCAGTGGAAAATGAAGACCTGTTCAAAAGTGGTATTCAATAAAGAACTAGTGGTATTCCAATTTAAATAATATAAGCTTTTTGAGGGATATCTAAATAGGTGGGTGTTAGTATAAATAACACTGGTGGGAAGCCCTTCTAAGGATCCTATCTTGAGATAGTCCATAGTAATCAGTTTTGATTAGGCATTACGTGAGTTTATCTGTCCGGAATATTGTGATATTGTTTTTATTTATAATCACATTTCATATTACTATTGGAAATTCGTTGTATTCGATCATCCCAAACACAGAAACGATGTAGTCACCAACATTGGGGGTGATCCTTGTAAAAATATTTTGCGTTGTTCTTCATTAAAATTATGTATTGCATGTGGTATAATTATGGTTTTTAACATGGAATATCCATTCATTATAACAAGTACAGAGGTTCAATTTAAAAATTCGTTTGAGGGAATAAAATTAAATTAGTAAAAATGGGTGGACATTAATTCACCCCCCTCTCAGTGGATGCTTTATAATATATTGTCTATAAAATTATTTATCAACATAATTTTTTTACGAAATATATATACAATAATCTACCTATGCCATATATTATCATCATTTAATTAATCCATCATTGTTATATTATACAAATATTATATCAATTCCACCACCCAATTTACTTTTTTATTTTTGGTTTCATATTAAAAAAATACAAATGTTAATATATGAGTACTTCATAAACCAGAGATTTAATTCATGTCCTTATTTTATAGTATATTTTTACAAGACAAATTTCTATCAGTATTGAAATAAATAAATTCATTTTATCATATGAATGTTATTAAAATTATATCATCCCAATATAATAATTTGAATCTAAATATTATTTAATATACCATAATTGTACATATCTAATCTCACATAGTATAATTTTTTTTCAATTCCAATACAAGAAGATGTTCTAAAAAACAAATCTAAATATATTTCAATAATATGATACTCAGTATTTCAAACATAAATAACTAAAAAATAACCCTAAAATTAGAATGAATTAAACATTTCTTTATTCAAAATATTTATTTTCACATTGGAAAATGAAAATAATTTCATATTTCAAATCACAAGTTGTTTATTTTAGATATCAAGTTTATGGATACACTAAACTGATGTAATTATCATAATAATTTTTTTTGAGAATATTCTTACTAAATTCAAAAATTAATGATTTATTATGGGTTGGAATTATAGATTCCTCTAATTAAATTATATAACCATAGATATTCATTATTATGTAAAATATAAATTTTCAATTGTATATTTAAATTAAAAAATTATTGTTTTTAAATTATTATTATAAATATTTTTCCACTTATATTATGAATACTTGAAAACCAATCTAATCATTGATGCCAGAATTCCAGGGAACCATCATCAATAAAGTCTTAAAAAGCATTGTTGGCTACCAAATTCCAGAATCCATTGGATTGGGAAAGACAACCATGAATGAAACAACAACACAAATTGGTTGATTCAAAAATTGATGAGTGACAAATAATATTTTTTTAATGATTTTGTAACAATTATAAAACTAATTTAAAAGTTAGAATATATTCAGAAAAAACCATTCTAGATACAACAATCAAGAAATGATGGTGCAATAAAATATGGAATCTACATTCTCATGACCCGACCCATTTCATGGCTAGAGAAACAACTACCCCAAGCCTGATTCTATAGTCCATGGGTGGAGACAAGAACTCAATCCATAAAAAACTCAATGTTTCCATTCCATAAGAACATATACACACAAACACATGCAACCAACCCAATGATAGTGTGTATAGGAAAATGAAAAAATATACAACACTACTATATATGGAAAACAACCTTGCATCGAGCTCTAATCAGTACAAGTACAGAAATGTAAATTAAAATGGAAAAAGGAAATAATACATGCCCAACAAGAAAAGTGCCACAAAAGATACTAAATGCAATATAAAATAGTTTCGAGAGCCCTACTCATGGATCCCATGCTATGACCACCATACACGGTTGCATCACCACGTATCTTTAAGATCCTCTAATGTGATGATCATATTATCTATCATATGCATAAGGTATGATACGTGCGGGAAAAACCCATGCAGGGGTGAGTATAAACATACTCAGTAGGACACTCCAACAATTAAAAGGTAGAGTTGTAAGAGATACACTAAAGAGGGACACAACATAAAGAAAATTGTTGGTAAAATAGTGTACAACTAAATCAAACTAGATAGGGAAAGAAAACTCATCTGAGAATAAGGAGGTCAACACGGTGAAAAGATTAACATATCATTGAGTCTTGGATACCTATTGTAGGATATTAGACTTGTCCAAGAATGGGATTCTAGAGGCAGAATGCACATGGCACACCCCATCTGTCTTCAGCTCTCTTTGAAAGAGAGTAACCAAAACCCAATGAGTGGGTACAAAAACATTATATATATATATACACAGTCATAGAATACCAAAGGAGAGAGTAATGGGATCTATATCTCATAGTTTATCCCAAGAAAATAGTCACCAATAGTTCGAGAATTAACCACTAGTGACTCCCAACATTCCACTCATCTGACCTGAACATGCAAGTCAAAGGGACTCAATCACCACACCTTGATACTATCTGATTTGGGAAGCATTCACTCACCCTCATGGTTTTTGGTGGATTCATAAGAATGTGTATTGGTGGAGAAAGAGTCCCTATTTCTTGTGAATCCAAAGGTATGTCAAACCATGTCTCGTCACTAATATGGATAGCCAAGAGGTCATTCTTGAATGTTTAGAAGACATGCCCATACCAACTGGAGGGTTCCACTATAGTGTCATCAAGAACCCATGCCCCGCATGGATGGAGGGTTCCCCTCGGAATAGGTTGAGGACCCATGCACAACCCGACTATAGGGTTCCACTCTGAATATGTCAAGGCCCCATGTCCAGCTGTTCTGTAGGGTTCCACTCTAGTGTCATCGATGACCCATGCACATCCCGATTATAGGGTTCCACTTAGAATACTTTGATGTCATCACATGACCAAGGATTTTTTTAGCGTCGCCTCATATATGCATCATACTCGTAACATTGAGTGTCTCCTTAGATAAACGTTTCACTCAGAAAATATCACATAGTATCTATAAGTCCACTATAGAAGGAATCATCACATTCTATGTCTAAAAACACTTTGGATAAGCTACTTGTGTTACCAAATATGTGTTTTGAAGGGGATATGAGAGGTAAAAGGATCATAAAGTGTACACGACATGTTTGGGCCCCACATGACATGTCACCCTACCTCATCACCTAGATGTGTACCTAGACATACTTGAGTACCTAACTGTGCACTATTACCAACATGGTGTGCCGGTGTACTCTCATAGTACGTAGAACCTCAATCTCAAAAGGCTTATGAGTACGTGACACTCATCGTTGCTCGAAAGGGAAAAATGTAATTTTTACTCGCATGGCTCTTTAAAATTAACCAGTGTAACCAAACAGACCATGAAGTTGCGATCCTTGGGGAAAAGTGAACATGATCGACTATTCATTCTCCCAAAATAGATTCTCGGTGAAGAATATGCATCACTCAACATCACACACAAATTCTGCTTTATGGGGAATGCACCTTGATTATAGAAGACATCAAATGGATCACTCCATTGGGATCCTCACAGAAAAAAATAGGGGATAAAATATCAATTTTCCAAAATATACACATGGTGAAAAGGTTAAATTTCATGGAAACACACCTGAACTGAGCTTCATGGGGCCCACACCTCATTTTTAGTTTAATCACTTGAAATAATTCTTAAAATGTCTACCACATTTTTATGGTTGTGATGTCACTGAAAAAGTGTCTATAGGATGTCACATGTAGAAGTTATGACGAGTCAAGTTGTAAAAATAAAAATAATATATTATTTGTAATTGAGAATTTGAGGACCCTGATCCAGGAACCCAAAACATAATATTATCTAACCTTCCTAAAAAGTTATCTCTCGATGATAGTAATGTGTGGATATAGACAATATATTAATCAAATGCCCACATTAGATGTTACAGAGGTTTGATGAGTTCCCTGACCCAATGGCATAGGCGGCCAGGCTCGTTCCAGCTGGCCCAACCCACACTGTCGGCCTGCGCCACCGTGCTCTGGCATACCACTCTCCCCTTATTACTGACGCTCCACACCACTTCCCATTGTGACTCCCATAGTTTCCACTTCCACGGGATCCACCACTGCCCGACGTAGATCTTCTGATAGTCGATGCCTCGTGGCCCATTGCCACGACCGTAGGCCACTGCCAACCTTGGCAGACCCCCACACACCATTGGTCCTTCTGCTCACCGATACGCCTCCTCCGGCACCCAAAACTCAGAATCATCATACATCCAGAATCCATGGATCATGAACACCACAAATCTATTCTTTATATAAAGATCATATGTTCTTTTGACGTGTTGAAATGTTTATCGATGAAGATTCCAAAGAATGGATGAAGAACATGAAGAATGAGCAATCCAGAATTGAAATGGTCAATGGCCATGTTAGTATGGACATTGAAAAATGTTTTCAAATTAGAGAAAATGTCAAGAACTCAAATTGGACAAGAAAAACTTCAATTGGGGGATGGAGAATCTAAAAGAAGAAACCTACCAGGATTTTCGATCTATCAATGCATTCATTTCACTCTGATCTACTAGAATCTGCAATCACATCGTTATCCTCAAAGAATTAGGCATTGAATCTCCATTAGAAGTAGATGATGGAGCACATCTATCCAGGGGAGGTCATTATAAAAAACCCTTTCTTATTTCCTTAAACTACTATTTATAGAAAACCACCAGCAGTCGCGAAATCCAAACCTCCCACACTGTCTTAACTGATGTCCTGACTATGGTAAACGCAATGCTCTAGACTCAACCATGCCCTCAGATTTATGTTCTGAGCTACCATTTGATACTTTTCTCATTTCCTCCATATGTATAGTATAATATATACTTAATATTTTTATAATATTTATTTTGGCCACACCAAGCCTTGTAATTTCTTGTTGTCTGAATGCCTATATCTAGATATATATATATATATATATAAATATTACAAAGTCTTACCAGGAAAAAACATGGTCTCTACATCATTTCATTCTTAAATCTTTTTGTCCCCAAAAAAATAACTAGGGAAACATATTCGGATACTAAGTTCACACCTGGCTCTCCCGCTCCTAGGAACTGTCATGCACATTTTCGTACTATCACAACATTGTGAACCAAAAGTATTATCCATCCATGTATGGTCAACTCATGTTAATGACATGTGTTGGATCAGACATGTATCTCCTCGGCCATGACATGTGGAACATGTTGTTCACCCACTCAAAAAAAGGGTATATGGAAAGGTAGTGGGAACTCTCACTAAACCTCTTCCTGATCTTGAACGGCCCGATGAACTTCGGGGATTGATTGCCTTCTCAGCCAAAAACCATATTTTAAGCCCTCATCATGTCCTCCAACATCTGGATAGTGCACTCAGTCTTCCCATCAGTTTGAGGGTGCAATGTTGTACTATTACCCAAATGGCGTCATGTCCCTTTCTAGTGCGTGAATGCCCTGTTATGAAGTCCATGGATATTTTTTCCCATTTCGACTATGGGATTTTAAGAAGCCGCACAACCCACCAGAACCTGGTGATCAGTTGTCACCTACTGATAGGTGAGGCATCATGAGTTGAGCATAGCTATGCTTCATCTCATTTCAGACAACCAAAACAACTGCTGATTATCCCTATACATATTTCCCACACTATGATGTACTACTAAGGGGGAAGTGTGGAACCCATGCATCATCTCCTCTCGCATCCCAACCAGAACCTCTACTTACCCCTGGATGAGATATCATAATTACCTCCTTCAGAATATACATCTAGTGTGTCTCCTAGGATATCTGAGTCACAGAAGATATCATATTAATTATATCGCAATTTGGAATCTCTCCAACATGATCGAGAAGATATGGAGTTGACACCATTGCCTAATGAAAAACTATACACTCTAGCTTCAATGGGTTCAGCTATAGGGAAAAAATACTCTTGTAAATCTTGCACTAGGTGATCCAAATACTTCCAGCTAAGGGAATATACTAAAATGTTGCCCTTTCCGAGAGTATAGACTCTCTCTATGTCACTGTCCTATAAGAAGTTCAACCAGAATCATTGCCTTAGGTTCATGTCTCTCTGAGTGATGACGTACCTTAGATTCTGGTGGTTTGTGAAAATCACATGAATTCTCATAGAAGTTAGTGCCTCTGCACCTTAAGGATGAATACTACTACTTCTGACACCAATTAGTTAGTCACATAGTCATTTTCATAGGGTCTCCATCAACTCAACCTGTACTTGATAACTACTGTATCAAGGTTGATGTTGAGAAAACAACGGTACCAACGAATAAACAAGGATCTTAAACTCATCCAACATCTAGAATCTAAACATGGAAGTCATATTTCATACCTCATTCATCTTATATTCTTTTAGATGGAGAGTAATTCCCAAAACATGCACTCTACCAGACCCGCTAATGGCATCCCATGCTAAAGGAGGACAAGAATAAAATCTCCACTAGCAATGCCAGGACATACTTCGACACTCCACAGCACAAACTCTCCATGAATTTACATGTTAGAGGGACTCATCCACCACACCTCAATTCTATCCTCTTTGGGATGCACCGACATGCCCTCATGGTTTTCTCTCTCATAACAAAAAGTGTTTTGGTGGAGAAGGACTACTCTTACTTGTGTATTCAATTTTACATCGAACAACACCGACACTAGGTTACACTGATGCCCCTTGTTTTCCTATTAGACCCCCACGAATGAAACCGAGGGAAGGATTACATCACACAATTTCTAACAAGATCTACTAGAGAAGGTATAAAAGACACAAAGAACTCCTCCTATCATCTCGTGCATGGAAGGATCGTAAACATGCACAGATTTCAACTGCTAGTGGCCCCAACCGCCAGCTCCATGAGCCTAATTCATGCTTCCTGGTGGTGCTGGAAGGTTCTCATATCATCTTCCATCGACAAACGTTATTTCTTCTCTTAAGCCAACACCACCTCCCAGGGGACCACCATGTCCTCACCTAGGAGATCCCTGATAACATTATAGTCTCTTCCATAACTGTCCATCAGCTATTCTTTAGAGATGATCAACACCTCTGGTCAGGAAGTCTCATGCCCTGTGATCTCATCTATCACAAGAAAAACACCATCCCTCCCTAGGGTGCCCCGATTCTCTACGCTGTCTCAAACTAAGTGCCTGAGTCTGATCATGGGAATACATCCTATGTTGAGGCCTTACCAACTGATGTCATCTTTCTGTGGAATCCATCATAGCTCTGACATGCCCACTGACCAAACTAGATAACTGGAGTTCCTTTAAATGAAATATCTTTGTCGCTAGTTCCATCTCCAGTAACCCAGAATAGGTGGGGATCCACAAGAGAAATACATCAAAAAAGATCTCTCTACAGAGTCCCTGCACAAACTTTAATGCTTGGAAGTAGCCGGAGTGGATCATGTTCAGAGAGTATCATGTAAGGTATGGGAATCCATTTGCGTGCTCAGACATTGTCATCCCTCCCAACTGAATCTCTATATGCTCTTGAATCCAAACCAACTATACTAAGGAGGGGTATTAATTCTCAAGAAACAACTGCTTGAAGTAATCCCATGAGAGTGCCAACTCATCATGCATCTATGTAACCAGAGTCCACCAACATCTAGCTGCTCCATGTAAAATACTGGCTTCCAAAGTCACCATTATATATATCTATGTCTGAACAAGCCTAAATAGGAAGTCTACACACTCTATCCAAAAATATGCTTCCTGACGATCTGGCTCACTGTGAATCCTTAGTGATGTCCGATCTGAGAACTCATGGAATGCAGTCAGCCTGTGCATGTTATCATTTAACTCTACAAGGACTAACTGCTACTCAACAAGTGGAGGTGTTTCTACCTACACACTTGGAGGAAGGGGATCCCATGATGGCCCCTGAACTGAGGCCTTTTCACTCACAAAATCATCATCATGAACTAGATAAAGTATCATGGATAGCTATTAATGTGGAGGCACCCTAAAGATCATTAAGTAGTATCATGGTTGGATGATCATATATATATATATAAACAATGGGGAGATGACTCAAGAATGTTAGTAAAATATTCAATCATATATGAGGCATATTAAAATATTGTCTACAAAAAATGTCTCATCATGTCAAGTTGATAAGAACGTAATTATGGTCCTGGTGAATGGATACATCAACTTCCATACCATCACTAGACCCCCTGCCATGAGAGATGCTCTTGAGACATGTTGAATCTATTTTCTAATCCCAACCCAGACCTTTTTGAGGAAATGTCTGAATAACATCTTAAGGGTTGAACCACATCTAATAACACTTTTTCATGGCCCGACCCATGTTGGGGCTCGAACCACAACTTCCCCAAGCCCGCCTCCATAGGAAAAGGGTCAGCGACAAGCTCGAAATGAATAAAAAACATGGGGAGGCCTTTACTGAAGAACCTGTACAAAAAAACATAGAAAAATAAATGAAAAATTGAAGAGGAAAAGGAAAGAAATATACAATACTACTATAAAGGGAAAAAAATCATGCATCGGACACTAATAAGTAAAATTATATAAAATTAAACTAAATAGGAAAAGGGGAAAAATACACACCCCACCAGAAAAGTGCCACAACCATACAATAACTAAAAATGAGAATAGTTGTGAGAGCCCCACTCCTGGATCCCAAGATAAAACCACCAGAAGCTGTCTAAAAACCCAGTATCCCTATGCTCCTCTAATGTCAATATCCACATGTCTATTGTCTACATAAGTCATGATACATGCGGGAAAATACCATGTAGGGGTGAGTATAAAAATACTCCGTAGGATGCCCCAAAATTGCGAAGGGGGAGAAGTACGTGATACACTGAAGAGTAAAAAATAGAAAGAACAAGGTATGATAAAATAGTGTATATATCAACCCAACATGAAAGTGAAATAATACTCATCCAAACACAAGGATCTGGACCCGGTGAGAATATGAAATTATTGTAGAGTCTTCTCTATTAATAGTAAGAGAGTAAACTCCTCTAACCATGATAATTTAGACATGGAGATCATATGGCATACCCCATGCATCATCACCTCTCTTGGAAAGAGAGTGACTAAAACCAAGGAGTGGGTACTAAAACAAGATATATATATATATATATATATATGATAAGTTAAAGAATACCAAAAGAGAGAGTAAGGGGATATCCATCTCAAAGCTCAGCCTAGGAAAAGATTCACCATCAATTTGAGAAGTAACCACTAATGATGCCCATCACCCCACATATTTTCCCTGAACATGCAAGTCAAAGGGACTCAATCACCACACCATGATACTATTTTATTTGGGTTACACTATTTTCCATTCATAGTTTTAGGTCTTGTCACATGAACGCATCTCGACAGGGAAAGATCCACTCTTTATGATGATTCGAATGGTATTTCAATCCATATCTCAGCACTGATCTGTATAGCCCTAATGTCATGCCTGAGGGTTGAGATCCCATGCCCAGCACGGATGGAGGGTTCCACTCTAGTGATATTAAAGTGGAATGTCCTACATGGCTGGAGGGTTCAACTCTTGTGTCATGAAGTACTCATTCCCATTCCTGTAGGAGTGTTCCACTAATAATAGGTTGAGGACACATGTCAATCTCAACTGGAGGGTTCCAATATTAATAGGTTAAGGACCCATGCCTTTCTTGGATTAGAGGGATCCAATCTATTGTTATAAAGGACCCATTTCTAGCCTGGATAGAGGGTTCAACTCGGAATACTCTGATTTTATCACTTGACCACTACTACCATCGAGTGTCTCCTCAGATAGGCATCATGCCCGGAACATCAAGCATCGCTTCAGATAAGCGTCATGCTCGGAACATCTCGCACAATATCTCAAAAGACACTATAGTGGGAATCATCTAATTATATATGAAAAACACTGAAGATATGCTACTTGGGGCCAAAACCCCTATTCAGAAGAAGGATATATGAGAGGTAGACTGTTCATAATGTGGTACATAGAGTGTGTGGGGCCAACAAGATGTGTGACCCCACCTCATCACATAGACGTGTACCTAGCCATACTCGGGTATCAAACTATGCAGTAGTACCCACAAGACATGTCAATGTACTCCCAGATTACATGGAACCTCTTGCCCAAAAGGATGATGATTGCATGACACTCGTCCATTGTATGATGGAAAAAGCATACTTTTACTGGGATGCCTCCTCAAAATGGAATTGGGTAACCAAATAGATAACATAATTACGATCCTTGCAGAAAAAAGAACATGATCGACTATTCATTTGCTCAAAATGGACTCCCATTGAAGAAACTACATCTCCCACCTTCACAGACCAACGATGCTTCGTGGGGCCCACCACTTGATCTGGAATCATATCAAATGGATTACACCATTCTGATCTTCGCAGAAAAAAACATGGGATCAACTATTAATTTTTCGAAAATGGAATACTGGTTAAAAAGTGACATTACACCAAAACACAACCTAACTGGTCTTCATGGCACCGACACCTCAATTTTGGTTTAAGCACTTGAAATAAGCCTTGAAACCTCCACCTCAATTTTAGGGTCGTGACGCCACTTACGTCAGGTCGATTGGATGCCACATGCATAAATAATGGAAAGTCAAGTTTTAATAATAATAATAATAATAATAATATATTATTATTATTATTATTATTTGAGAAATTCAGGTCCCTAAGCAATGATATCAAAACATAAAATTCTCAAATAGTCCTCAAAAGGTTTGTCTCGATGATTAGAACATGTGGTCACAAAGGGACGTCAAAAAGATGCCCATAATATATGTTACGGAGTTTTGAAGAGTGCATGTACTAAAGCCATGGCTGGCCCAACCCATTTCTGCTAGCTCGACCCATTCCACCTGCCTGCTCTACCAGACCGTGCCCCCATGCTCCAACCCACTGTTTCCCCCGACTCTCCGGTGCTCTATGCCACTGCTCGCCGTGGCTCCAATGGTTGTTTCCACCACCGGCTTCCACGGACCACCGTACTCCTGTGGTCCATCCTCTGACCCCCAGAAACACACCAGTTATTGAATAAAGAAAACAATAATAGATCTGGGATCCTAGAATCATGTTCTATACAGCAACGTGCTCCGCTCGATGTTTTCTCTATGCTTTGACATGATGAAATGTAGCTACCTATTCCTCTCCCCAATCAACCACCTACAACACTAAAACCTGAAACTGTCATAGATCTAGAATCCCTTGACCATGAAATTCATAGATTTATTCTTAGTTCTAAGGTTGGATATCATTTAGACATGTCCAAAATTTTATCGATGAAGAGAATGAAAAACGGATGAAGGACATGATGAATGAGTGGTAGAGAATTGAAATGATCAATAATTGTGTTAGTATGGCCATCAAAATAGATTTTCAAAGAAAATAAAATGAACATAAAACAAATTGGAAAACCAAAACATCAGTCAAGGGATGAATATTCTAAAACAATAATACTACCTATATTTTGGATCTATCATTGCATTTACTGCACTCTGATCTACTAGGATCTACAATCTTGTCATGATCCATCAATAATTTTCTGTCGAATCTCCATCAGAAGGAGAGGATAGAGCTCCACCTACCATGGGAGTAATTGAGCCAAATCCCTGGCTCATTTCCTTAAACTCCTATTTATTGGAAACCTCTAATGGTGGTAGAATCTGAACCTCCCATGCCCTCTCACCTGATGTCCTCCTAGGGTAAACGCCATGCTCTAAACTCAACCATGTGCTCAGATTTATGATCCTAGATACTCTTTGAGATTTATCCCATTTCCTCAACATTTATAGTAGAAAATATACATATTGTTTTTATAAAATGTATTCTAGGCACACAGGGCCTTGGAATCGCACACCGTCTCGATGCCTAGCTTTGGAAATATATGTAGAAATATTCTGAAGTCTTACAAGGAAAAATCTGGGTCTCTAAATACATCCATTGAACAAATAAATTATATATGTGTTACACGTGGAATAATATTCCAAATGATGTGGTAGAGTTATCTAATTATAATTTAAACATCATGTCGACATTTTTGGGTATCATTAGTGGCAGTGGTGGGACAAATTTTGGGAGTCATAATACCTGATTATATTTTTTATTATAATTTAGAAATGATATATTTTTTTATTGTGTTGTGGATCACATAACTATATTTTTCTTAATTGGTTGAAGCAAATCATAATCTAGAGAGTTTTTTAGGATGAATATATAATATCAACATCGTGAATATAATACATAGATTTACATAGTTATAATGGTTATAATACCCCTTAGATATACGTAGGGAAATTAAAAAGACCCAATTCAAGAATGGTGTACTTATTGGGTTATGGATGTTTTTGTATTATGGATTTGTGAAATAATTTTTTATTTCTCAATACATATCATGCATGGATATTAAATTTTTTTTATTCAACCCCATGCTCCACAAATTCTAAATCATTTTGGTTTCTTATGATTATGAAATGTGTTTCACTGACATATAACTTTGTTATACTCCATTATATATAAAAAATCAAAAAATTAGATATACCAAATTAATTGTTAAGATATACTAATAAAAAATTATTCATAAGCATTTATATAGAAAAAATGCACATTTAATAAAATCCATTCACTATAGGATATATGGTAATTCACCATGATTAATTTTAATTGATATTCATATATGTCGGTAAATAGACTGATTCATTTTTTATATATAGTTATATTAAACTGATGAAAAAACACCTCACATTATTTAATAACCATCAGTATATTTTTTTCTTAATTGAATTTTGATAATTTATAAAACTATCCCTAAAAAATTTGTTCTCCAATTATTAATTATTTAATTATTTAATAATTTTATATAGTATTTATTTTAATTTGCATATATTTTTCAAACAGATAATAATCTCTAATTATTTATAATAAATTAATTATATTATATAATATAAATAAACTATCTAATATGTAATAATTATTTATTATTTATAAATTAGTAGATACTAATTATGAAATATTAATCTATACTAGTCGGGGGGGGGGGGGTTGAACAATAATATTTCATACAAAAAATTGATTTTTATGACATCAGAATAAATTTTATCATTTAGGTAATTTTATATCTTTTTATATAATTTCTTCATAGTTTAAGATGATCATTATACCTTGTTAGATAATTATGGTGTTCATGTCACATTTATTGGGGATATGGATGATATTAACAATGGGGACATGATATATTTTTTTCACTTAGTTAGAGGACCATAGTATTTATCTATTGTATGATGATGTGTTATGATATATTCTAACAAGATAAACAAATCACTTTTAAATAATGCCCATATGATTACATTATATCTCACAAATAATCACCAAATCATAAGAATTAATGATTCAATGTCTCTGAATATAAATAAAATAAGAAAATAATTTTAAAATTACATTGGAGATTTATCTATAATTGAGATAGACAAGACCCCCATGTATAAATTTCATATATTTTACTCATATTCTATCCCAGTAAATAGAAATATAATAATGATGTTTGGACCAATTATATGTGATGAATAAAAGTGAAAGAATTATATATATTATATAACAAACAAGTGAGAAATATGGTAGAAGATATAAATATTAGAATAAAATTAAATTGTAACAGATGGGAAAAAACATGTCAATAGATTAAGGATCAGGATATAGGAGTATAAGACCATGGAAAGGTCATCAAGGAAGCAGAAAAAATACACCAAAAATTAGAAGACTATAAAAATAATCTTTAATCATCAATGAATCACATAATAATGTTGAATATTTTAAAATTATGACACAAAAATAGTATTATGTAATCATATCATTTTGAGATATCCTAATAATTCCCATTCATTAATTTTTGAAGTATCTCATTATTTCCATGAATTTGGATTTGAGAAATCCTATAATTTTCATGAATTATATGTGGTAAAACACAAACATGAAAACACATCATTATCTGATTAGATATAAAAACACAAACAATGTAATTCAAGTTGATATATCACCCCAAAAACTAAAAACAATTTTTAGGTATGCTATTAAATATCAATAATTTATCATATAATTAACACCCAAATATAGAAAATTGGTTTTATGTAATTTCCAAATCATATCGTATTAGAAGATATGAAAAGAGGATCGGTTGACACAAAAAATTCAATAACCCAGAAATTTAAATAATTAGTGGAATATAAAAGGTTCTTTATAAAAAAACTATATACGATTAATATAATTTTTATGTAATGGGTAAATTAATGTTAAGTATAAATGATTTATTAGAATAAATTTCACAATATTGAAGTTAAAAAATAGATTGTGAACCATGTTCAAAAAAATAATTTATGATTAATTGAACTGAATAATCATTCGCACATTATTATGGATGAAATTTTTGTAATTTAAGATTTAAAATTCATGTTTTTAATCCATATGAAATATGGATAGAAATATATAATTTAGTATCATGAATGAAAAAACAATTTCAACCTCATTAGAATAAATAGGTTGAAGAAGATATCCTAAAATGGTTAATAAAAAATCATTATAAAAATGTGAAAGTAAGTTTATTATTTTTACATGAAGTCATACATGTTTTTATTTCAATATGATAATGGATAACATTGGCTGGTAAATAGATCATGGGTATGAAAAAATGAAAAAAAACTCATATTTTGTATGTTTGGAAATTAATCATATAATGTAACATTTTAAAAGAGTGTAAAATAAGTCAAATGAAGATTACCTTAATGTTAAGAACTATTTTCACTTGATAATGAAGGAATATTTTTTTTATATGAAAATGGTAGTATAATATATACTTATTAGATCACATATAAGAAACAATTTAAAGGCCAAATAAAAATAAATTGAGTTGAAATAATAATCATACCTCTAATCTCAATGACCACAATGGAACAATAAATTACAATATAATAAACATAATAAAATAAAAAAATATAGAAAAATTTTCACATATATAAACATATATTATATTAAATTACAATCATTCATTACACTTTTAATATTTTTTTATAGTTTATTTTCATCGTCAAATTTTACAGTTTTTGAATGCATCAAACATGCACCAGAAGATCGATATCGATCCCATGTATACATAACAATTTATAGATTACAAGATTATCCAATTATGAGTAAAATATAATTTACAATGTTTTTAAATATTTTAATTTCATAACATGAGTGTTTTAGACACTATTTGTAAAATAGAAATGTGAATGAACTTATTTTCATAATTTTTTAACAAAATTATATATTAACGAAGTGAAAAATAGTAATAAAACATTTAACGATCTACATTTTTTTAAAATTAATTTTTTTATATATTATAATATAAGAATAATCCTAGAAGGTTGTCAATAGAAAATCAATTACATCATTCTTGGAGTCTTTAGTCCCTAATTATAGATGGTGATATAGTTTTATTTTCAATAAAATGGCTTGGTGTTAGAAGTGGATTTACATTTTTGTATTAATAATATTTTTTATAAATATTATATTTATTCATTACAATCCCCTTTTAAAAAATCCTTGCATGTCAATGTTTAAAAAAATACATTGTTGAGAGAGGTTGTAGATCACTGGTAACACGAACGATTTTTTCAACTTTCTATGGAAATTAGAAAGGTAGAAAATTTGTATCCAATCAATATAAATAAACATATGTATAATAATTATAAATATTTCATTATATTTGAATTTTTATAACATATTTATGAATATATAGAACAAAATTTAATGTAATAATGATTAAAGAGAAGAAAATACGTACATAGAATAATTTGATTTATTCTAGTATACCTTATCGGTTTACTTGGGATTTGGCAAATATTTTGGGGATATGAGCTCAATTAACTAGGATATAATTATTATGTAAATAAATTGGGATTATTATATGGGTGATTCTAATGTTTGGATTTTGTTTTTTGGGGGTTCTAGGGGTATAAATTTTTAAATTAAGGGAATTATAATTCTAAAAATTTAATTTCTGAATATAAAAAAGGTATCACGTTCAATATTGAATTGGGACATAAATATTTTGATATTTTATAGGAGGATGATATATGCTATTTAATTCCCTAAAATAATAATCTAGATACATTTTATCATTTTTATGTTTATTTTACTCATTTATTTAACAATTAATTATTTTGTTTGTGATTGTGGTAATTAATTTTCACTTAATTAATTTATATTCTTGTGAATAAATATATTGTAGACCATATTACAAAATTTCGACATATTGATTCTTAATATGAATTAAATTTTATTATATAAAATTTTAAAATTGATAAAAAATAATTATGAAATAATTAACTGATAGTGAACTAAAATAATTTTAATGAAAAATATAACTTCTATTCCCAAAAATGAAATATATATTTAATAAGAAAAATAAAATTTTTATATGTGTAATTATTAATATATAAAATATTTGGTTAAGAAAATTTATTATTGAATTTTATGTTATGCATGTGTCCAAATGATTTCATAAAAGTTATGGTATTTATAAAAGCATTATTTTTCTTTATTAAACTATTTATTGAATTTTTTTATGAAATATTAATAAATTAAATCACAGAATTATAATTCCATTTTACTAAATCCACAGATGAATTTCATTTTTTAAAATTTATATAAATATATTTAGGAATCTAACATTTAATTCAAAACATGCAATATAATTAGAACTTTTTTTATTTAAAAATGACTTCATCAAACTATAAATGGTTATACTATTATTTCATATCATTTGTTGATTAAATAAGTGATAATATATCGATCATCTAAAAAATAGTTTTTTGATTTATTTTAAATGAAATATAGATAATTTTTTAAAACCTTATATCCCATAAAAGGAAGCTTTTATTGTAATTTTTTTTGATTAAAATAGAAATAATATTAATTTAAATATAAAAACTGAATTTCATAAATGAATTAGTTTAGAAAATAGACCTTAATTTATATCAACATATATTTAATAATGTACTAAAATCTATTTATCCCCTTTAATTTGATTTATAACTTAAAATGTTTATATTTATCTTAACATATTGTGTCATGGTTTGTTTGTGATCAGTGTTATTTTTTGAACAATATAATTGATCATTTTTTTTAAAATGATTATTAACTAAAAAAGGGTCATAACATTATACTACTTAATATAATTTCTTCCCTGAAATTTTATTGCAATGATGAAAAAAGTGAGGATATTTTTTACATATTGCAGCCTCAGGTTCCCATGTAAAAACAATGATCTTGTGATTTATCCTGAAAAAATTAAACAGATGTGTGGTATTATTTAATTGATATCTATCAATTTATTCCAATATATTTAGTGGTTATTCATCATGTGAGATATAATTTTCTAACAGTTTACCTTATGATTGTAATATATTTGAAGAGTCTAGTATGCACATCATCTAAACACACACTCTCTCACACACACACAGATATATATATATAATAAATAATGTACATTGAGGAGCTCAGGATGGAGTGTTATGTGTTATAATACATCCTTAATAAGATTAATGTTCTTTATGGTTTTCAATATCTAGGGTTAGGCTTCCCTTTGACCCTAAATCATTTAACCTTCTTCTGATGACATATATAATGTAATATCATGTCCGAAAACTCAAACTATATATATCAATTTTGATTATATAAAAAGTTATCAATTATTGTTGTGATGAATTCATATGAAATTAAATTCAAAGATCCTCCACCATCATCTATTTGTAAAATGATAGGTAAAATGAACTTTCACACCCCAAGAAGACCAACTAATTTTCTTTTCATGCATCTCATCCCCCATAAATCTAAATACATCTCAATATTTAATATATAATGAAATGTTTTTTATATGAAAACTATACTTGGAAGATTATTTCATCCCAACATATATAGAAATTAAATTAATTTGATTTTATAACACCAAAATGAGATTTAATGGTCCTTTAATATAGACACTATATTTGAGGATGATATTTAGTGTTGATGCTCAACTCTATCTCAAATTCATACTACATTTTTCCAAAAAAAAAACCTAAAGGTTATCCAAATTTTTCAATAATATACAATAGATAGGGGTAATCAATAAATAATTAGAAATTCCCCAAAAAATATATTTTCAGTTACTCATGAGTGAAATATAATATGATCAAAATAAAATAAATTTACATTAAAATAAAATAAAATTCAACATAAAAATATTTTTTTCTTTATATAGCTGAAAGAGTCTTATAATGAAATCCAAGGGGTTGTTTTCCCATTTAAACATTTTAATGGGTAATAATTATGTAATCCCCTAATATATCAGTAATTTAACTATAAATTATTATCATTCAAATAATCATGATATGTATTCTAAAATCTCACTATTTATTTTACCCCTTATGATGTTTTTATGAATATACTCTCCATTTTGATTCAGCGATAATTAGATAAGGATGATACATGTGACTCATAAAACATTTCCCTCTGTATTTCCTATTTATATTGGACATATTTGTAGTTTCATGATATATTTAACTCATTTCATATCAAATATAAACTATAGAATATTCTCATCATTTTTCAGCAGATACTCAAATTCATTCTATAATTCAATGAAATTCATGCAGATAAATAGTGGATTCATAGTTGGGGAATGATAAGATTACTCCCATTAACATATAAATTCCTAACCCATCATTTGTGAATTCATGAGTATTAAATATTTTTGAACCCATAATGTAGATAAGGTAGAATGATGAATCCATCTCAGAGCATCAGAAACCTAGTTTTTAACTTCATTTTTTTTTCAAATCAAATTGATTAAATTTTTAACATTGATTTATAGAATAGTGAATATACTAGTTCATATATCAAGGACCATTTTAGGATTAAAGTGTGTGTGTTTGATAAAAAGTCCTAAAATATGGGGGTTGTTTTGAAAAAAAATATAAAATGTCTTAATTAAGGTTTTTTATTATGGAGAAATAAAATTTATTTTTTTATAATCACTATAGTTTTAGGTAATTACATGTTCAATAAACATATTGGTTAGTTCATTATTCTAAAAATTAGTCATTTTATAAAGAAATTAATTGGTTGAGTAGAATAAATATTTTGATTCCCCTATTTCCATTTAATATTATTCACAATGGATAAACCCTTAACACAACATATTATGTTGTTTTGATTTAAAAAATAACATTGGAATGAGGTATCACAATTAATTATAATATCTCATGTATGTAAAAATGAAAAATGTATGTTATGGTTTCCAAATAGAACAACCCATGATTATGACATGAAATATCCACAAAAATAGTTTTGAAATAAAAGTGTTGAACAAAATTATTTCAAAACAATTAATTAAAAGGATACGAATAAAATGATTAAAAATATATAAAATAATCCACTAAAAAATGAAACAATCTATTAAAAGAACACATTATAAAACTCCCTCTCCATGTGTATGTAGCACCCTCAAAATTATCATCTTGTATTTGTCATGAAATCAAGGGTAAAAGGAGGATCGTGTATAACAAAAATTTCATTATTTTTATCCCCTTAATGATCTGGTACTCAAGACGGTACAAAAGTATTATTGTAAACATTGTAGACTCCAAACCAGTATCACCTTCTTTCTAGTATAATAGTCAAATGGGGTGCCCATGGTGACAATTTATAACTAAGGGGAATATAGTTTCATGCTTCATACTTTAAAAATAGAAATTGGATAATTATTTTGGGAATATGAAAAGACTTGTATCACTTTTGAAATAACTATAAAGTAGTTTCCTTACCCAATTAATTTTTCATAAAACCATTTTCTATTATTTTGAGGAATATATCTCATGATATATATGTATTACAAAACTATCCTCAAGATTATGGATAATGAAGATTATCCCCAATTATTGAATTTTTTCCCCTAAAATATAGAATTGGGGTCCCTATAATTTATAGAATTTTATAATATGTTGTGTTTCATTCACATGAAATATTTCAAGCTAATAGAATTGAAAACTTATATAAAGAAATCATTTATGTCCACAGGGTTTCATGGGATTTTCCCAGTTATGTAATGACCCAAACTCCAATATCCCAGTTTTTGTTTTTTCTTTGTTATATTAACCTAATATACAAGGAATATTGACCGCGTTGTCATGACACGTCAAATTGGTTATGATTTGAAGATAAATTTATAGTCTAGGGAATAACCTAGGTCATCTCTAAAGGAGCGTTGATAGTTTTAGAGAATGTATTTTGAATAATATGTACTAAAAGAGAGGTGTGGTTTTGAATACAGATTTAGGCCAATGACTTCTTTAATTAGTTAAATAGTTGATAAATAAAGGTGTTTTTATCAATAATTATGATAGGAAAATATAATTTCAAGTTCACTACAAATCTTGGATAGTTCATTATTCTGAAAATTTAACATGGTTTTGTTTAATTCTTTGGTTGAAGGTTTTCAAGATCATGACTCCCCTCTTACCTCTTGAAATGATTCTTAAAGAACAACCCCATGACAAAACAATCATGTTGCCATGATTTTTTTTATCAAAAATATAATAATAGTCTACCAAATCATACTTAAATCTTATGTATGTGTGAGATAAATATTATTATTATGTTGTCCAATCAAAAGAACCCAAGATTCCCACTTGAAATCTCTACCGAATCAGTGTTGAAATAAAAAGCGTTCCACTTAATTATATCAAATGAAATGTAATCAGGGGAGAATCATGTCAATATAGAAAATAAATTAAATATTAAACACACAGATTATAAAAAACCAGTAGAAGAACATGTGCTAGAACTCCCTCCAAAGTTTGTGTAGCTCCCTCTAAATGATCGTCCACTGTTTAGCTCACCATCAAGAGGAGGAGGAGGCTTGGGTGGAAATCCTTCTCAATACTTGATCACTATATGAGGATAGAAGCCTCCAAAGCATATATTTTGATTAGGTAACTGCTTTAGGACTCCAAAATTTAAGATCTTGGCCCCTGGTTTGAACTCCCCAATTGAGGTACCCATAGTGCTCTTTTATAGAAAATATGGGAAGTGGTTTTGGGCACACAGATTGTGTAAAACCACTTGTACCATTATTTTAGGCCTCCATAAAGTCTTCATTCTCTTTTTGAAAAACTAAAAACTAGTTTCCCCATGTATTGGATATCTCTATCGAATGTTTGGATTCATTTGGACACGTAAAACTCTAGATATGTACAGCACACAACACAAAAACTTTGACTCTGTGAAAATTTACTGGCCTAGATAGATCACTTTTTTTGGGCCCATTAATGGTCGACTGGAGATTGGTATTCTTCATAGAAGTTATAGACAATTGAATTTTGGACCCTCCCACAAAATATCAGCCAATTTGGATTTATGGAGTTTTCATACTCTACCCAACAGTGGACATGTGTTCATGGAACCCATGCAGTTTTGACCCATTTTTCTTCTAGATCATCTCTGGGGCCTCCAAACCACCTCCTACCACAATGGAATAATCAAAACAAGTAACAATGACCATTTAATCATTGATAAACACAAAATAAATGGTTCAAAAATGGAATGAAATTTGTTATTATTTTTATAATTTTCAATATAAAACATGTTTAGCACAGTGGTGTAAGGTTGAAAATGAAACAGTGAATCACGGTGTGATCACACCCCCACACATAAACATTTCCACTATTGGGAAAAGTCATATTTCCAAAAATTATTCATGGATATTTTCCCAACATCATGAATATTGAATGAAAATTTAAAATGTGGCTGGAATGTGATCAAAGAAAAAATCACACCATGGATTTTTTCTCAATGATCTTGCAAAAATGTGTCTCGTAAATTGTATCATCATGAAATTCAGTGAGATTAATGATACCACATTGAAAAAGTAATCCTAAAGTAAATAGTGTCACTAACTATCCATGTGTGTTAGTGGAAACCATGTCATTCTAATCTTCCAACCTTTCTATCTAGTAAATATATGTTATTTTAAAACCTTTCTGCATAAAATGATTATGTCTACCAAACCTGTCCTACATTCACTGCAATCAAATTTCAAGACCCACTCAATTAAGAATTCCCATAAGTCAAACCTTAAGCTCTCGACCTAGATATCCCCATATGATGTTCATTTCATCACTGCCCTCATTTTTTTAAATTATTTGTTTCAAACAAATCTCACACTCTTCTCTCAACCCTTGTTTTATCTCCTCACGACACTAATTGTAATAGTTCTAAAAGGATAAAAAGTAAAGGAAGGGTTATTTTTAATGTGCCCAAGATAAAACTCAATTTTTTAAGGGAATACAATAGTTGGATAATAGGTACACACACATAGGTCAATCCAGTATAGTAATTAAATAGAACAGATACAGAATAAGATTTTGGAAAAATCATTTGGAAAACAGATAAATATTTATATAACTTATATTTACCTTCTATTAAGTAAGTAAAAATCACACTTCATGGTTGGGTAAAAACATTTATGGAGAAATTAAGTGCCAAAATTTTCCCTTGAACTAATCACATAAAGGGTTCCATTTTTCTCAAAGGTTTTGAAATGATAAAGCCATTTATATCATCCAAAACAAAAAAATTTCAAAATAAAGTCACACCAAAGTATTAAATTCTTTCATAAATGAACATTTCATCATAATTTTTTTTGAAAGTTAAAAAAATTATGAAATATGAAAATTTCCCATGAATTTTCAATTACATCCATGATTAATCGGGTATCATTTTCTATGATAATGTGAGCAATTCAAAAAAAATTGACATTTTCTCACAAAAGTGAGGGGGTAAATGAGGGGGAAATAGGGGAAAGTAACAATAAAATTCAGCAATATAAAAAGATAAAAAGAAGAAAGATGATAAAAATTCATAACTAACCCAGGAGTATACCCATCCCCCCACACCTATAGTGTAAAATGTCCTCAATGTAATAAAAAAGAATGTCGGAAGGAAGGATAAAACTAGGTGGGTGTCATTCGTAGACTGATTCTTGAACTTGGAGTTCCTCCATCAGGGAATATTGAAGGTCTTCATGGAATTGTTACAGTTGCTACCCACTTACAATGAAGGTTTTCTTGATTTCTTCATTTTGAACATGGACAACACCAAATGGAGAGACATTAGTAGTAGTGTATGGTCCGAAAAAATGGGGAAAAAGCTTACCAGGATGCAATTTTAGCCTTGAATTGTAGAGGAGGACCTTTTTCCAAATTTGGAACTCAAGATGAAGGACAAGGCGGTCATGTGCATCCTTGGTTCACACTTTAAAAATCTTTGAGTTCTCATAAGAATCGCTACACATTTCATCATGCTCATGGATCTGTAACTTCCTCTGAGAACCTGCACCAGAAAGGTTTTAATTGCATTGTTTAATGGCCCAATATACCCAGTGCTCAATCTCAATAGGTAGGTGATAGATTTTTCAAAAAACAAGCCTATAAGGTGAAATTTCGGTGAGAGTTTAAAAGGTAGTACGGTAATCCCATAATGAATCATCAATTCTAAGACTCCAATATTTTCTTTTAGGTTGAACAATTTTTTCAAGAATTTGTTTTACCTCTCTATTTGACTCCTCGGCTTGACCATTGGTCCGTGGGTGATACGTAGTAGACACTCGATGACCGACCCCACACTGACGCAAAAGTGATTTCATTGTTCGGTTGTAGAAAAGAGAAACCTAGTCACAAATTATGAACCTATGTAATCCAATCCGACAAAAGATCCGAGTTCTCAAAAATTTCACAACTCTTTTGGAATCATTTGTCCTTGTGTCTCATGCCTCTACCCATTTTGACACATAATCGACATCCAGGAGAATGTATAGGTTTCCAAAGGAATTGGGAAATGGACCCATAAAGTCAATGCCCTAAACGTAAAAAATTTCATGAAAGAGTAATGGTTGTTGTGGAATTTCATTTCATTTAGATACATTCCTGATTCATTGACAATGAGGACAAGATTTGAAAATTTCATGGCCATCCCAAAAATGTGTTGGCCAAAAGAGACCAGAATCTAGGACCTTGCGAGTAGTCCGTTGGGGACCAAAGTGGCCCCCACAAGCAAAACTGAGGCAGAATCACAGGACAAACTGAAAATCACTCCGGGGAACACAATGTCAAAGGAATTGATCACTACATGTGTTCCAAAGGTAGGGGTATTCCCAAATGTACCAATGAGTCTCATGTTTTAGATGACATGCTTGGTTTTTGTTAAAATCACTAGGAATGCAAGATGTTACCAAATAATTTACAATTTCAGAATACCAATGAATAACATCTTTCACTTAGTACAATTGCTCATCAGGAAACATTTCATTAATGGGAATACATGGGGATGATTCAATATAAAAGGATGAGAGGATGAGATTGGGATTTCCCTTGGGAATGAGCAAGTTGTAGTAGAAGGGTACTTACCACTTCAAACTTTGTGTCCACTTTCTTCTCGAAATCAATACATTGCACCTCATGAACACCTTGAATCAATACATTGGACCTTGAACCAAATTGATATGTGTTATTCACCATGTTCTCAATAACGGTTCTTGCAAAAATTGGGGTCTTATAAACCAGTGCACCACCTACAGTAGCATTGATCATATTTCGATCCATAGGGATTAAACATTCATAAAAATATTGAATTGAAAGTTGATCACTTTTTTGGTGGGGTGGGAAACATGAACATAACCTTTTAATGCATTCCCAATATTCATGTAATGTTTCCCATTGATATTGTCTTATCACACAAATATCATTCCTTATTATTGCACTTCAAGAGGCTAGGAAATATTTTTCAAGAAAAGGTGTTTCATGTCCGCCCATCCTCTTATTGGGGAATTAAAATAATATAACCAATCTTAAACATTATTATAATGAAAAGTGGAATTATCTAAGATTTACTTTTCATTCATCCACATTTGTAGGTTTTAATGTAGAACACACAGAATGAAATTATTTTAAATGTATGTGTGGATCCTGTCTAGGAATTCCATGGATTCTTGGAAATAGATGAATTAAACTAGATTTTAGTTCCAAATTGGGTACCTCACCTTGTAATTGAATATTGGTGGGTTGGATATCAACATCGGGAAAGGTTAGTTATTTTAGTGTTAGATTGTTTTTTCCATGTTATTCATGTTAATTTTAGTTTTAATGTGTGTTCCAGAAGAAGAAGAAGAATAAGAAGGATCAAGATGAGTGTTGATGTTTTGTGCGTCCTCCTTCAAAGGTTCATCTAGTGTATCTCAGGGTCGCTGATGTAGGATACTCTCTGGTTCGGGTCCAAAAGGTTATAAGTCTCCTAGAGTATAACACAACATACACATAACCTACACCATAAATAAATTATAACACAAAAATAAATTTAAGGGTAGAAGATAAAACAAACAAACATTCACAAAATTTACAAAACAAAATAAAAAAACACACGTTAAACCAATGCGCTCCCTGGAAATGGTGCCAAAATTTGACCATGTTGTCGTGACATGTCAATTTTTTTATGATTTGAAGATAAATATATAGTCTAGGGAAGAACCTAGGTTGTCTCTCAAAGAGTTTTTATAGTTTTAGAGAATTTATTTTTAATAAGAAGTACTAAAAGAGGGGGGTGGGTTTGAAAGTAGATTTAAGTAAATTAATTAATTAATGAGTTAAAAAGTTGTTAAATAAAGGTGGTGTATTAATAATTATTATAGAATAAGATAATTTCATGTTCACTAAACATCTTGGATAGTTCATTCTTTGGAAAATTTATCATGTTTTTTCTTAATTATTTGGTTGAAGTTTGTCAAGATCTTGACTCCCCTCTTGCCACTTGAAATGCTGCTTAAAGAACCACCCCATGACACAAAAATCATGTTGAAAATATTTGGATATCAAACATAGAATAAAAGGTCTACCAAATAATAATTAAATATTATTTATTTATGAGATAAATATAATTACGGTGTTGTCTAATCAGAAAAACCCAAGATTCCCACTTGAAATCTCAACCCAATCGTTGTTGAAATAAAACGTGTTCCACTTAATTATATCAAACAAAATATAATCCAGGGAGATTCATGTTAAGATAAAAAATAATTGAAATATTAAACACCCAAATTATACAAAACCAGTAGAAGAACATGTGTTGCAACTCCGTCTCATGTTTGTGTAGATCCCTCGAAATGATCGTCCACCGTTTAGCTCTCCATCTAGAGGAGGAGGAGGCTCGGGTGGAACTCCTTCTTCAACATTGATCACCCTATGAGAATAGGGGCCTCCAGAACATATAGGATGATGAGGAGACTCCTATAAGACTCTAAAATGGCAGATCTTGGATTCTGGTTTGAACTCCCCAAATGAGGAACCCATGGTGCTCTTTTATAGATAAAATGGGAAGTGGTTTTGGGCACATGGATTGTGTTAAACCACATTTCCCTTTATTTTAGTCCTCCAGACAGTCCTCAATCACTTTATAAAAAACTATAATGTTTTTCCCCATGAGTTGGATATCTCCATGGAATGTTTGTCTTAATTTCGACACATATAACTCTATATATAGATATCACAGAACACACAAATTTTGACTTTGTGCAGATTCGATGTCATGGACAGATCACTTAGGTTTCCCCACATAATGATCGACTAAGGATTTTTTTTATTCATAGGAGTTGTGGAAAATTGAATTTTTGACCAGACCACAAAATCTCAGACCATTTGGATGCACATTGTGTTCCTACTCAACCCAACAGTGGACAGGTGTTCATGGAACCCATGCAGTTTTGGCCTATTTTCCTTCTAGATCATATATGGGGCCTCTAAATTACCTCCTCCTAGAGTGGAATCATTAAAAAAGTAACATTCACCTTCTAAACAATGATAAACACAAAATAAATGATTCAAAAATGGAATTAAATTTGTTATTTTTTTTATAATTTTCAATATAAAACAAGTTTAGCATAGTAGTGTAAGGATGAAAATGAAACACTGAATCACATTACGATCAAATATCATCCCATATGACTAAATATTTTATTCATCTTGGAAAAATAGATGTATTCTTGAAATTAAAACTATAATTTAAAACATAAAATTCTAAAAGTGCTTTCATTGAGAGCACTGGATTTCCTTTACGAATATCCCTAAAAATAAATCATAAAAAAATTCATGGAATCATGGGGAAAATGAAACTTAAAAAATAGATTATCATAGATAACTAGTAAGGAAAATTTTATAGTGGAAGGTATCATCAATAAAAAAATCTCTATCAAAATAGGATGGTAAATAACTAAGACTCATGAAATTTAATTAATAAATGGTGCATAATATAGAAGAAGTAAGTGATGAGAAAAAATCCATATAAATAATTACCTTAGAAAAAAACATATCCATGGATATTCAAACTAATATAATAATCACATAGAAATAAAAAAATACTATCATAATGAGGTATCACATAATGGTAGACATTTAAAACAAATTTTAGTGAAAATTTACAAGACAATTTAAACATTTTGGTTGAAACTCATCTTATTAGAACAACTAATTTTCCTCATTATGCCTATATATGCATCATGGGGATATCTATCCCGAGGACCCACACAACACATAAAAAGAAAAATTCATTGCACCTAATAAATCATTGAATCAGAATAAAAATAAGCATTATTTTTGAAATATAAATAAATGAAATGTTAATACTTAACACAATCAAATAGAAAGAATCCTAAAACATTGGGAATAATATGGTGAACGGTAATAAAAAAATTAAATCCTCGACCCAAATGATCATAAAAATTCCAAACAGTGAATACATATAACATCAATACAAAATATATTCAATATATCATAATATTAATAAAGGGATGTTGTGTTATATAAATATAAATTCCATAAAATTTCATTAAAATAATTCCAGATTAAATTTAAACTTCACATTGAAACTCACCAATAAAAAATATTCAAAAAAAAAAAAATTACTGTTCTTTGAAACTACACATTAGAAACATGAAAAATTATCATTAATTAATTTAGTGGTAATGAAATGGGAAAATTCAATTCAGGGCGCACATGTAAAATAAATGATAATATTCACATTTAAGGTAAAAAATAGTTTTTTTTGGAAAATGATATGATGGTTAATGACAAAACATATTGGAAAAAAATTTAAATATTTGTAAAAAATTTATTTAAAATTTATTTGAATAATGCTGTAATTGTTTTGAAAACATTTTCATAAATCATTGTTTTGGAAAGAAAACGATTTTCTACCTTTTAGAGAAATGCAGTTGGATTTTATAAAAAATATTTTCTCAATTATTATAAATAAAAAAGAGTGGAAAATGGTACTATTAATTGAAAATTTCATGAATATCCATTTATAATGTAAATTTATTTGTATCATGTTAGTGAAACAAAATATTTCCCCTAGTGAGATATAAAAATAAACAATCCTGAATAATGATGAGAATATGAAATAACCACTAATCACATTGGTAAATTATGAATTATAAAACCCATAATAAAATAACATAAAATGAGGATTTAAATTACATTATGATAAATATATTTTTTATATAAAATACAAGAGGGTAATTCTATACAACACACAAATGAATAACTGGTAAATTTGGTATATGTGTCATGGAAGTAAAAGTAAGACAATAAATCTTTACCTCATGTTTGACTTCCATTTAATATGTTTGAAAATAAAGTATAATTAATATATTGTTAATATATACAAATATATATTACATAACCATACATAAATATCTTATACAATATTTTATTTAATTATACACTTTTATTTCTTTTTTATTAACAATTCTTTGTCAAAAATGACAGTGTTTGGTAGTAGTTTATTGGTTTGTCGGGTATGTTTTAGTTCATTATATTAAGTCCATTTAATTTGATCATGTTTAAATCAACTAATAAATTTTAAACATGATATATGTTTCATATATATTCATTATATAAGTGTTTTTGTAATATAGTAAAGATAGATATACAAAATTGATAACATCATTCATTAAGACACTCAGTCAAACATACACTTGAAAGCTATTCCATTTTTATTGAAGGTTTGAATGAATGGAATAAATATTAATTACTAATTATATAATAATTATCATTTCATATATATAATTTATCTTATTAATATAAATCCGTATTACATTCCATATAAAATATAAATATAAAATTTCACATCACTATGTGGAGCCAGTAGTCTACACATACACATTGTTTTCCAATTGATATATGGGTAATAAGATAAATATGTCATTTTAATTGAAAACATATGATTAGATAATTAATATAAAAAATATTAATTTAATTTAACATCATTAAAATTCATTTAATGCGTAACATAGTATTGAATCACATTGCTTCACAAGGTGGTAGTCTTCAATACAAATGAGTGATTTTATCATACCCCCAATGAATGGAAAGTAATAAGGTATATTTGATATTATAATTAAATAATTATAATATCTTTATCCATATTATATAAATATAAATATTAATCATTATATCTATCAAAGAAAATTGTTTATGTAAAACTAATTACATCAGTTTTCGAGGTGGTAGTCTACCATACACACTATCAATAGTTTCATTTCTATTCAATGTATATAGAGATATATATAAGTCATTAACATAAAAAATATCCTCTCAGTATATAAGAGATAGATTTTTATTTTATTATCATATATTAATTTCCATTTTTAGATGTGTAAGAATAAAAAATCTTCACATTTATGAAGTTTACCTCATTTTTATAGAGGCTCCTTAGTCCTATAACCAAAGCCTTCTTATAAGGGATCCCTAATAAAAATAATTCATATAGAATATAAAGAGATAAATTTTCATGGGTTTAGGGAATTTCTAGGTTGAATAAATGTTATATGGATGTCTGTAGAGGATCTTCATGGGGGTTAGACTTTTATAAGTGTGGGAGAGGGTATATATGGATTTTCATTAAATAATCAACTACACTAATATTTTTTAATGACTTAGTCCTCCAAAATGGGTAATTATATACCCATATAGGTGATTACATGGAACAATTTATAGATAATAGGGTTTTAAAATACGGTAGGACATTTAAACTCTTATCATTTAATTTTAACATCACGATAAACGAGTTTTTAAGTTAACAATAATTAAATTTTACTACATTTACTATTAATAATGATAAAAACTTAAGTTGAACTTATATGATAAAATATTTTATTCTGATTCAAAATATGGAATCCATTTTTAAAATTCAATTCACATATGTTGGAAAATCAAATTACAAACTGTACCCAAAGAATCAATGAAAAGGAGGGTTTCGAAAATAATAATTCACATAATTATAAAAAATATTAAATGTAAAATTCAATATGAATATCATTCCACTAAAATAAGTTGTTTTTATAAGATTTTAATTTTACAAGATTTTGTTATAAAAAACTAAAATATATTTCCACTTTTTTTATTTAATTTAAATATAAATGAACTTTTAAATTTAAAAAATAAATTTTCCATTTTCATATAAAAATTAATCATTTCATAAAAATATATATAAATCAAAACTTGATATTTTGAATCAGATGATTTGATTTTTTTTATCAAATTCATTTTCTAAAATGGATAAAAAGTTATTTTAATATTATTTGTGAAAATAGAAATCATAACAAGTTTTAGAGAAATATAGTTTTCTCATTTTTTTATTCTAATGAATTTTATTTTATTTATAATCAATAGATAACCATATTTTTAATAATATAAATTTTCTTATTTATAATAACAAAATTAATGTATATGTTATAATGGTGATGTTTAAATAATATTTTAATTGATTATACAGTTTAGTTTAAACTCAATGTTTTATGCATTATAAGCTATAGAATATGTTACATTTATTTAAATACTAATATATTGTAAAGTATCGGGTTATTAAATTCTCTTATATGATTGGGGTTTTATAAAATATATACTATCCAATGTGATGTTCCTATATTAAAGTATCACGGTGTTCCATTCTATCCCCATTAAATAAATTATTTCCTCGCATTTTAATTTTTTTTCTCAATAACGAAGGCTTTTGTATTTTAAAAATACCATTCATGAAATAAAACATCCTGAAAATGGTTAGAAAAACATCATATTGATAAATTAGAAAGGTAATAATGACATTTAACTAGAATAAAGGAATATTATTTTATTATTGAAACTTCATTTTTTTCAGATGGATGGAAAGGGGCCAAATAGAAATACCTTCAAGAGAAGATATGAAGGGAAATGAAGTAGGTCAAGGATCACAAAAGCTTCCGATGTGCATTCACCCATTTACCCTAATGCACTGTCATCATTTAGGGTACCTGGTTGCCAGCCTATGCAATCGGCTTGAGAGACATTCTACAAAATCATCCTACGTGATTGTCTTGAGAGATAAACCAGAAGAAGATATCCAATTTTCGCAAGGTCTTAAATTTTCGTATAAATAGAACACTAGGTTCTTCATTTAAAAAGATTGAAATTCTAGATGGGAAAAGAACACTCTTCTTACCCTAGTCATTCCCTCAAGCCCTCTGGAACCTAATTTTTTATTCTAAACATGAAGAATATGGAACTAATGTGGGATATGGAAATTAAGTTCAACTAAGTGATTAATATAAACAACAACTGCCTGAGGCACTTTCTCACCCATGTGGTAAACGAAGACTAGACTATGGTACCGTTATTTAACAATGGACCTATGAGAGTAACCTCTAGGAACACCTATAGATACCCTTGATGAAATGAGAATGGTCTCTCCAAATTATAGTTTCCAATGTGTTCCATCACCTAGGGTATAACTATTTCTCCCAGACCTATTTGCCTGAAGCACCCCCTACGTAGCCCTCGGGTTCTCCCTAACTTCAGGCCTGCATGAGCCAGTCATTAGACTTTCTATAAAAATATTCATTGTAGGGAATCTCATAATTTTTCTCCATTATATAAAACGGATCGGGTTGAAACCTCAGACAAATATTCTAGATTTACACAGCCATAGAATAGGGCGCACCAGCATGTTCCCCATTTTGGTGTGTATTCATAGGGTGAGAGGTTCCCATGCTTGTCCGGTTGGCCAGTGGGGTTCCACGGTGTGCATGTGGCTTTGTATCCCTACAGTCATGAGGAAACCTACCCTAGGGAAAATACCAGGTAATTCTTTGTATTGGACACTAGGGATAGGACCATGTTCTCCCCATATCATCTCTAAGACTGGGGGCCACCAGGTCCAAGTAGGGAGGGTGAGGATTACATTTTATTTTCCATTCAATATGGAAATATAGCCTATTTCTTGCCTATGAGACTTATTGTAGGGAACACCCCATGGAGTAATAACCTAGCCATTCATTCAGGTGGTTTCACTCTTGATCCACATTTCCTCCTGGAAAATATTTAGGTTCATGTATCCTTCTTCATATGGCAGGATTCAATCTAGGGTAAAGTGAAGATAGTGATGAACCATAGCCCGGAACCCTTCAATTATAAGAATAGGGGGTGGAGGATGATTTCACAAGAAACACCCTATCCATATCCATTTGGCCTTTTTAACCATTTCCACCAATGAATTAAAGAAGATTGTGTGGATTTTCGGATCTTCTACTCCCTATTTTTTCTCAAACCGAGAATGAATCACATGCTCTTAGAGTTTTATTGTCCTAATTAAATCTACACAATCAATGAACTATTGAATTATGAGAACTATGATTCCTGCTATTATCAGGTTATTTTGGACACCTACATAAGGACTGAAATCAATGCTGATCCTCCTTTGAGATTATCCCCAATCATATTCAAACCAATTTGAACATTCTCCTCAAGGATAATCCCCAAATTAAACCTCTAAACCAAAATATAACTATGTGAACTATGATTCCTACTACAATCAGGACATGTAGGATGCCCACATAGGGATGAGATTTATTGGATTCCTCCCTTGAAGTAATACCCAAACCAATCCAATACAAATAACAAAGGGAATCCTCCTATGGAGTAAGCCCCCAAAAAAAATCAAAATTATCATGAGTTGAGACATCCATAAAGGTCCCTTTATAGGATATCAACATTATTTGTAATCTCTAACTTAATTCACTCAAAGGGCCTTCGTAGCTATAGCTCCTTACAAACGAACTATGTGAGATTTGATTACCCTCCAAAAGGGATATGTAGGAAGCATCTATGAGATCCAAAAAACCCCCCAAATCAACACTATTCCCTTTGTGTAATTTTTTGTGGCAGGGTTTAATCCATTTTGGAAATCTATATTCCTTCCATGTTCCTTGGGTTTCTTCTTCATAAGTCCCACACCAAACATGGACTATGAACCATTCACCTAGAAGTCCTTGGAACATGATTTATAAATGTACGGTTAGGTCCACATCACATGAATTTAAAAGGTATGATGAGTCCCATTAAATGGAACTAAACTACATGGTTTCTAATTCCTTCCACGATGATACATAGGAAGCCCATCACATGGAGTTGATCCCAATAATAAAACAACCCCATCACTCTAGATAGTGATACACTCCATAGTTCCCCACTATATGGCTAGAAAACCATCACCATCATAATAATGACTAAAGAATATCAATTTTTAAAAAAAGTGGATACCATTTATTGAGAAACATTGATACATACAGATATCTCAATTGATGAAGAACCTTAGATATATACAAATGAATATAATTTCCATATATTCTTGTAATTGGTTATTAAATCTAGGGAGAGCCAAATTATGCTTTGGAATTAATAAAGGATTTGTGAACACATCTTAAATTTAGAAGAGTGTCCTAGAACATGCAATAAATCCCCCCAAGGGTGTGATGAGCCCAAAATCCCATCATCTATTACAATGTGAGTTCTTAAGCACCATTAGTCAAAACCTTCCAATGAGCACCTGAATTTTCAATATAGGTACTTGAATCATCAAGGATGCAGAATCGATGGGTTTTTCTGATTCCAAGAAAAACCCATTGGAAACCATCCATAAATAATGATTCCTCACATAAACATATCATTAATAGGGAAACAAAAAATAATGAGTCCGACATGACTTTTTAACCATGAAAATGGTGTCCTCGATCTCTTAGGATCCATTAAATTGATAAAAGATGGTTAGACAGTAAAATAAATCACCAATATATTAATTAAAATGAGATGTGTCTTTGAAAGGGGTTCATTGTGTGTGTTTCTCAATATTATAAGTACATATTGTCAAATATCCCTATAATATAATGGAATCATTCCAACTTTCACCAAGGAATACCTAAGTTACATCTCAGACTAGATCTTCATCCATGCAGAGAACTCCATCACCATTCCAACATCTTCAATTCTAGGTCTCAAACAATGGTCATTTGAGAATACCACCAAATGGGTACAATCCTGACCCAGGAGGTTGTACAACCTGACCTCTAGTTCACGAATCACCACCAATATTCGAGTAAATAATGACCGGTCATCCTATCATAGATGGCGCCGAACACCATATTCAACCATTTCCAGAGCTTATGACTATAATGTGAAAACATATCCCTCCCATAAATCGTGGTGATGGATCAATATGCTAGATACGTCCTCATCTATAATACCTATGGGTCCTCCTCCAGGTATCCGACCAACAATCATCACTGCCAACGCCACATGGTAGTGGACCCTCATCATGATTAATGTATTTTATTTGGCTATTTGTCATAGGATATGAATAATGAATCATGAAATATGGACCATCATGGATGAAAACTATTAATAGGGATCATGGTCTCACATAATCTCTGTTCATAGAATCCCGCCAGCCTAATTTTTTGGAAAATTTAGAGTAGGCACATACACCCATCATAATTAATTAAGATAGCCACCAGACTCATATAGAGGTACCCATAGAAACCTTCATTCATATTTTCAGTCCAAAAATTCACATGGAAGTACCCACTAAAACCCACCATCATTCAGACAACTAGTATACTTGCCTAGTGGCACCCATGGAAACCCACCAATCAAATATAGTGGCTTAACATGAATAGGAACATACAACTACCTGTACCCACCAAGCCTAAAAGTAGAATCCTCTAGTAGAAGTCAAAGAAGCTCACTAAAGAGTTATGGTAGAAAATAGAGAGAAGGAATATGAACCTATCTTCATTTATCAGTTCAGCAAACAAACTCATTTGGAAGCACCCAAAGAAGTCAATCAGAAAGCCATAATGATAAGTAGTGGGAAGACTCAACTCCCTACCCTCGCACATGAGTATTTCCTTTAACTAATTAGAGTAATGGGAAGATTTGAGTAGGCACCAACAACTAGTCTAGATATGGAATGGTAATATATCCAAATTCCATCCAGAAAAATCAGAATGAATATACAAGAAATGGTGAAAGGGAAGAAAAAAATCCCAACCCATATATGAAAAACATTCCAGGATATCATACTGATGACAACTATTATTCATGAGGAAAAACACATAAATCTATCCCCACTACTGGGGTGGCTCATTATCTTGTCACCCCATAGTAGATAAACACCTATACTCCCATTCATAATGGTTATGGAGAAAAATCCACTTTATTATATGGAAAACATGATAAAAAATATACAACTACATCAACTAGAGGAAATTTACAAATCCCAATGGCCACTCTAAGGCTTGAACAAACACTATCACTTGAAAACCACTCCCCCAGCAAGTGTCCCCAATAGCTCGTAAGAAAGAATCAATGAATAAGTATCACCAAACATGAATAGAAAAATCAGTAGTAAATCTATGATCTAACTCTACTTAATTATGGAGTTATTGAAGCACTATAATTATTATCTATAATATCTCAACATCCAAGAATTTTGTTATAAAACTATGGGAATTCTAGTAGTAATTATATAGTTCCTATTTAGACAGTTCAACTTGAAGGATTTCTTCATGTCTATGATTCGTTCGATCATGAGAGCCTATCTCCTGATGAGAGCTATACTATCCCTCCACTTGGCTAGAAGATCATTGAGAAAGAGAGTATTCTCCTTACTTTAAAACACCATGGTGGTCCACCCTACGATGGTGTTAGCTATGAATGTTATATATGTATTAGTGTTTCATAATTTCAAAAAAAATTCTCTAATTTGAAATGTAGTGATGAGAAAGATGTCATATCACAAGGAACTTATGAAACTAAGTCATGTAATATCTAATGACCTTTCATTAATAGGTGAAATCGTTTCCCATATGGAATATATCCCTAAGCGATTATCATTCCCGAAACCTCCTTTAGATCACATGCCTTCCAATATAGCAATGATAATCTAAACTAATATCACTGCTTATGATAAAGTGATAGTAAAGCATCCTCCCTTGTCATAACATGTAGAGAAACCTCTAAAAAATATGATAAAGATGTGATAAACCTGATGAAATAGATTGATAATAATGACATACCGGTCATGTTATGGCCTTTTTCCAACCCTCAATATTACATTCTAGTGTTGTTGTTAGAAAATTGTGTTCCCGATATCCGTCTCAATATATAGGGAACTCTTCGTTACTCAAAAGTCAAATCATTACCATAAGACAAGTTTAAAAATCATTTCATGATAATAGAGGGGTTTCAACAACAAATTTAATTATAATCACTCCTAGATTTAGGGAATCCAATGTTAAAAATATATGAAGGAGATGTTCAATGTGAATGATTTGGTGAATTAAAGAGGCTGAGAAAAATAATTTTGGTTACCCAATCTGGTGTTCATATCATATTATGGGGTGCACATGGAGCATTGAATGTCAGTACTCTCCCTAACTAGAAAATCACACTGAAGGTTGTAACATGAAATGTTATAGCTTTAGACATATTCAAATAAATAGAATCTATTCATGACTGAATACATTCTAATGAAAAATAGGTCATGACTAACTATCATCGATGTTGATCCAGAAGACAGAATGATATAGAGATACTTTTCAACAAGAATATGAGAATATTGATAAATCCTTCCATTTATAGAATTTCAGATGTAATAAATCTCAAGAGTCTAAAATTGCACAAAAATCAGTAGAAATAAGCAGTCTATGAGTGTCCCAAATGATGCACCTTGCCCATGTTCATACAATAATCTATACAATTAGAATCTCAATAGAATCAATAGTAGCCATGGAGGTTTAGGAGAAACCCCAACTGATAAGTGTATATCATGCATATATATTAAGGTGTTTTAGTATATAGATTTTTTATAATGTAATAATGTTTCCAATTTTGGAATGATTTGAGTTGTATTATGTTTTATGGAAGGATTCATGGAATATTTGGAAAAGGAATGAAAGGAGGCAGAAATTGAAGAAAAAGGACACTTCAAACCCCGTATGAAGTGAAGTGGGGTGACACCAGTTTTTTGATGGATTTTGAAGATAGAAAACTAGGAGAAGAATTATTACATGTCCTTTAATACCACTAAAAATTTTATATTCATTGTTGTGGAAGGACACTTATAGGAAAATTCATGAAGTTTACAATGCTTTGAAAGATCGTTACAGGTCATGTAATTACATTAAAAACATGAGCTTTTTTCAAGATTTGTGTTTGGAGATGAAATATGCTGAGATTTGTGGGATTAAAAGATTTATAGTTTCCACATCGTGAGTCACCATTACATGTTGTGAAAGGATTCAACATTCCAAATCTTGAAATGATATTCACGTGTGATTTCTAGAGATTCATAAATCACGGAGCCAACTTCAAATCCAGATTTCATCATATGAAACACTATTACATGTTGTGTAGTGTGTCAGGTAGAACCAATCAAATTATTATAAATTCAGGAACTGCCTACAACTGAATTGAGATTTGGATAGAGAAAAAAGTAGGGGCCAATGAGGATACACACTATCAGAGTTATTTTTGAATTCCTTATTTTTTTCATTATATTTTCACATTCCCTTGAAACCTCCCATTGCTAGGATGATGGGCTGTTACCACCTTGTGATCAGTTTAATTAAATTGAAGGGGTATGGTGTGTTAGGATTAATTTATTTTATTATTAATGTTTTTGGTTTTCCACCTATTAATTTAAACTTCTAATCCCTTTATTTTTTCCTTTACAATGACCATTTATATTCGAATAAAAAATGCACATAAAAATTGTGCAACATATAACCCTAAATAAATCATAAACATTATTGACTTTAGGGGAAATAAGGTTTAAATATTTTTTCCATACAAACTTAATTCGATGAAATATTAAACTACCAGACCAAGGTAAATATAGTATTATCACATTATGGAGGAGATACCATGACCATTGGATTTTCTTCTTCTCAACTCTGACAAAAAATCATGAATTGACCAGTCTATTCTATAAAACCCAATTCCACATGAACCCTAAAATCATAATAACTATGGAATGATTTTCAAATTTCATCCCAACCCAATCAATAAATCTTCTTTTCATTTGTTCTTCAATAGAAACCAATAAAATCACCCTTTACTCACCCCTTCCCTCAATTTTATAAAATTAAATATTATGAAAACCTAATCAAACTGATTTATCCATATCTATGTGTTTGACCTCAATCTTACCAATAATATATTTTAATTAATTGAGTATAATTGTTTTATTTTTTATTAATTTGTTTTTTCATATAACTGTAGGGAATTAACAATTGCTAAATAGGGATTTCATCATCACACAATGATGGGGGATTTTCTGACCCAATACTCAATGTCCAAAAACTAGGATCGAAGGGTTGTGAAAGTGGAATGTGAACATCCCCAACCATCATGGCTAGGGGATTTTTAACCTAAACAGTCTCATCCTCAATGGAATTATATCTTCCCAAATTAGGGGAAACACTACAAAGTGGATACTTTGGGTTTTTCCCATTCCACGATCAAGTACACTTGTTAGGGATGCACATGACTGAACTCTTTATAGATTCAATTCATATTATTTTCCTCCCAGAATATTCCAATGATTCAAAAAAAGGGAGGATATGACATAATGGGGGACATAGAAGAACACCATACCTCAAAGACAATTATAAAATTCCTATAATGAATTTTTAATCGGTTAATGTAATCAAAACTGCCCTCACTGATTCAACAAGACCTGAGGCCAACTCAAATGAGTGATACGAAGATGTTTTTTTCATGACAAGGTTAACACCAAAGTAATTTAAGGAGGTTTACATACCTAAATCTAGATTCTTTCCCTAAATTTGTTCACTCCTTTGAAAAATGCACCATTAACTCATTAATGAAGAAAAAATGTGAAGGTAAAATAATGTCTCACACCCTTTTGGAGATGCTAATAACCCTTATCTAAATGAATTATTTTCTTATAAAGAGGATAAAAGTAACGAATTGAGGATACTAAATTCATAATTAATCTATGGTATACTTCCAACTAGACATGTTATGTAAGAATATCCATAAACCTCACTTCCAACTAGAACACCTCAACAAAGAGGGTTTGCTGTTGTAATTAAAGTAGATCAGGATATTCCTCCTAACAAGGGACACCAACAACAAAAATATATGGATATTATAAAAGGGGATCGAGAATTCATTCCATTGGGTTCACAACCTAACCATGGTCTTCCAGATCCTTATAGGCATGTCCCTATTGGGAACCCACTTCAGGTACCGGTATATCACCACCAATGGCCCTACCAGCCTCAGTTCATTATTAGGATCCAACTACCACACCTATCTAGGAACCATCTTATCCATACATTCCTCGAAAGATTTTTAATGCTATTGAGTCCCAAAAATCTTTATTGGAAGGAAAAAACGACTAATTATCAATAATACAGCCAAAGAAATATTTAAATAGAGTGGGGGAGAAATGTTATTCCATCACTAAAGTTTAGGAACACTATATTTCTAGTTTTAAATGGCTCAAAAGAAGATTTTTTTTTCATGACAAGGTTAAAACCAATGTAATTTAAGGAGGTTTACATACCTAAATCTAGATTCTTTCCCTAAATTTGTTCACTCCTTTGAGAAATGAACCATTAACTCATTAATGAAGAAAAAATGTGAAGGTAAAATAATGTCTCACACCCTTTTGGAGATGCTAATAACCCTTATCTAGAAGAATTTTTTTCTTATAAATAGGATAAAAGTAATGAATTGAGGATACTAAATTAATAATTAATCTATGGTATACTTCCAACTAGACATGTTATGTAAGAATATCCATGAACCTCACTTCCAACTAGAACACCTCAACAAAGAGGGTTTGCTGTTGTAATTAAAGTAGATCAGGATATTCCTCCTAATAAGGGAAACCAACAACAAAAATATATGGATATTATAAAAGGGGATCGAGAATTCATTCCATTGGGTTCACAACCTGACCATGGTCTTTCAGATCCTTATAGGCATGTCCCTATTGGAAACCCACTTCAGGTACCAGTATATCACCACCAATGGCCCTACCAGCCTCAGTTCATTATTAGGATCCAACTACCACACCTATCTAGGAACCATCTTATCCATACATTCCTCGAAAGATTTTTAATGCTATTGAGTCCCAAAAATCTTTATTGGAAGGAACAAATGACTAATTCTCAACAATACAACCAAAGAAATATTTAAATAGAGTGGGGGAGAAATGTTATTCCATCACTAATGTTTGGGAACACTATATTTCTAGTTTTAAATAGCTGAAAGGACCATTATTCATGTGTTATAAATGTTTTAAATCATAGTCAATCAATGGAAGGGAATGCCTCAATCATTTGTTCCATTTTCAGTACAGTTTGACACTATAGAAGACAAAAGTCTATGATCCCACAAACTAAAAATAATGTTTGAATGAAGGGGTTTCATATTTCATTTCTATCTGTATAGGATAATCATACTGCATAAACCTTCCACTCCCTCAAGAAGATTTGTTTCCCAAATGGTTAGTGAATCTTCACAAAGAGTTTCACACACTTCTGATCCCTATGGAACACAGAAGATGGTTTTAGGACATTTCCTCAATTTCTCAAAAGGTGGAAAACATCATCATAGAGACCAATGCTAAGGACTGAGTGATTCCATAAACATGGGTAAGGATAATAGGAAAATCCTATGCTACCACTATAACACTAATTAATACCCATGTAATGACTCCTATATCAAAGCTCACACCATAACGTATGAAAACCAATTTTTATTCTTTTGAAAACAACCAAGAAGGCAGAAAAGATATTAGATGCATAAATAGTTTTAGTAGATGAAATAAAATTTCTGTTCTTTTTGAAATGACCATGTCCCTTTCAACTTCATCTCAGTATTGAAAAACAACATGGTCAAGTTTCTAAAGACTATGAAGCCCAAAAAAGAAGATGATAACAGTATACTAAACTATTTCCCCATCCATCAAATGTCAGGACACAACATCAAGGATTGTTTTTTCTTCATAGGAATCTTGAAAAAGATATTGGAAAATAGGAAAAGAAATCCAAAAAATCCACATTCTCAAGAGGCATATGTATTTTCAATTAATCTAGAGTAGGAAAATGAATATAAAGAACATATGAACAAGAGTTCACGAAGGTTTCCTGATTATATGGTTATGAAAAAAATTAATTGGACCCATTATACGTTCCAAACATAGTAGAAATAGCCAACTATTTCTCCAGCCACATCCACTAACATACAACAAACATCTCTAGAAGGCTAGACCTCTAAAGGTGAGCCCACCAAGAAATGACAGGGATAAAAGTTTAATAATAAAATTCTAAAAGATGAACCTGTACCAAGTCCATTATTTTCCTTAACATTATCAGAATTCATGCGAACAGTCCGAGATTTATTGGCACCGACCCACCAAATGACACAATAATATTCGAACCATTAGACAGAATCTTCATTAGACATGGAGTTCATTTTCAATTGCATTATTCTCTTTATGGATCCTTTCTCAAAAGATGAAAATGATTCTGAAATTGAATTCTCCACACATGATTGCGGAACTGAGGGAAATGTACATCAGAAATGAGGGTACATGGGAATATGTAGCACTTCCATAAGTCCCTACATAAACCACACCCCTACTTGAACTGTATACACAGTTGAAACTCAGGGAAGAGCACTTTTGGGAGCTTAAGAAGAATAAAGGAATTTCCACACACATGATAGGTTCTGCACCAACACAATCATACATGAAGATATATTAAATTATATGTCATCACCTAATAATCCCTAGTGTATAGAAAGACCGATCCGACCTAATAAACAAATAGTTGAAGAACCTTAAGCTCATATTCTAAGGGATGGTCCATTAACATCAGGAACATCGTCTCCCAATTCAATTGATAAAGAAAAATCCCATTCTAGGAAGTGCATACCTTTGGATAAGAGGTATATTTTTAAGTAATTATCTAATGTATTAGATATGTTATCAACCCAAGATTCATTGAGTATATCAAAAGACCTTCGAGAAGCACTTGTAGAGGCCTTGTCAAGTCCGCATGAGTTTGAAGTTGAGGTTCACGTTGATAAAGTATAATGTGGAGAGAATGACCATAAGGAATTCCCTGTTTTCATATGTTTCACATACCAGTATAAGTATACTATTATACAAGGATGCATTAGCGAATTATATATATATATATATATATCTGTAATAGTAAATGAAATTGATGTATGGTGAGAATTTATTGACAATTGATCATAAGTCCACCTCATTCCGGTCCAAAAATGTCGACAACTAGGACTCATTGAATCTAACTTATCCCCCACAAATTTAATGTTACATAGTTTTTATAGGAATGAGAAAGATCCTATTAGAGAGATCACATTTAGAATATAATTCAAAGATCTCACGTCTAGCTCAAAATTCATGGTTGTTCAGCAGTATACAACCTTCAATGTCCTCCTGGGATGACCTTACCTATATCAACATGTTACCATTCCTTCATCATACCACCAATGACTCAAATACCGAATCAATGGTCAAATTGGGCTATTTTATGGTGACAAGGCCCCATTAAAATCATGTGAGTCATAATAAACTGACACAATGTTCTACCAAAAATGAGGAAAATAACCTATGGTTGATGATGCTTCTTAGATTAATGCCCCAAATAGTCTAGAGATGTTCCCGACTATTCCTTTCAAGAATATCACCAAAGAATATGTGGAAAAATCATTCAAATTGAACTAGTAGAATATAATTCATGTACTCATTTGGTGACTTCCTTAATGTTAGAAATGGAAACTGAACCTGGTAGTGTAGAATAATTCATAAACATTCCAAGAAGTGATGAAATCCCGGATAAAAATGTATTCATTCCATACTCTATGTTTCAAAAAATCCCAGTTTCATTAGCTAGAGTGGAAGAATACATCACATAAATGGGAGAATACATATATTCTCATTCTCAGCCTTTCATCTCACCATAAGATCCACAAAAGGCCTTCTTCCATTTATTGAGACATAAATGATTTATTGGACTTCTAGATGTCCAGATGATGATTCCTCCCCGAACATAGTGATTCTTATTTAATCACATACCTCGAAGGTAGAGGTGAAATAAGTAAAGAATGTGGAATATGAAGAATAGAAAGACCTCATGGATGTCTATCTAGCAATTGAGGAAGGAATCACCACCATTTTGGATGAAATTACAGAGAGAAATCTTAGTAAAAATGAAGATCCAGAACCCATAAGGAATAGTTAGGCCACGTTTTTTAGATAACATGAGGTATATACTTATTCTATAGGGAAAAATGAGGACTTGTTTTAGTGAAACTACACAGAGATTCCAGGTATCCATCTTGACATGAAATCCTATCTCATGGGTTTTATTAAATACCAAAGAGGGTAAAAATAGTCATCTAGAAGGACGCATCATACTCACTCCTCCAAAATTGATTCTGAAGTTGACAAGATCATCATAGTCAAAATAAATAACCAGTTATAGTAGCCAAAATGGATAGCCTATAGTTTCCTTATAAAGAAGAAAAATGGTAATAATAGAGTCATTATTGACTTTATATATATCAACCAGAATTATCCAAAAGATAACATCTATATTCTAATCACAGAACTCCAAATTGAATTAAAATATGGTTATCAAGACCTACCCTTCGTGGATGGATTTTCAGGGTACAATCAAATTAAAATATCCCCAAAATATGAATATTCCACATCCTTCATATCCTCGAATAATTTTTTATATCATGTAATTACCTTTGTCTTGAAGAATATCATTTCCACATAACAATGTTCTATGCATTGCATCTTCAAAGCATCTCTGGGAATGTTTTTTCGTATGTTACATTCATGATCTAGTGGTCATGTCTTGGAAACTTTCTGATCACTTGGCTAACCTAGAACCATCATCAACAAGCACATACATCATAGTCTAAAGAAAAATCCCTTATAATGTGCTTTTTGGGTAACCTTAGGAATGTTTCTTTGATTCATTGTGTGGTATACTAGCAGTGAATTTCATCTTGAGAAAATGAAATCTATCATTAATATTTTCCCTCCTTGAACCCTAAAATATTTATGAGGATCCAAGGACAATTTTATTATATTGGGAACTTCATATTAAACCTTGAAGGAAAGTGTTTCCCCTACACCAAACTAATAAAGAAGGGGGTCACATATCAGGTTTCCACAAAATGGGTTTGTTGATTATTAGTAAATTCATCCATGATATAGACCTCCTATATTCCCTAATATCATGTTTTAGATCACAAAAACCAAAAATTTTGGTTCTGATTTCACATTGCATATCCGAGGAATTTTGGAACAAGGTCAACCTAAAATCCATGTTTGGTTCACTAATTCAAAATTTGTTGTCAAAGATGTTCAACCTATAAGTCAAGCCTCATTAGTCAGGATTTCATAAATATAAACTTCCTATATAAAGAGTCAAAATATTATCTGGGTTGAAAAACCCTAAATTGAACTTTGGACAATTGTTTAGTCTCAGCATGGTAGTCCTTACCCATGCATTTTCTATGTAAAAAAATTGATAAACGAAATATATTAAGGTAGAAAACTTATTAGGGTAAAACCCCAATAAGGTAAGTATAAGAAAAATAAAGAATCTCCCACTATGTCTTTATCAGAATGATCCTATGAAAAAAATTATAGTGATGACATCCAAGATGGAAAACTTTTAGGTCTATTTATATGACCCTAACAAGAGTAAAAATATGCTCACTAGGCCGCATGGATTTGGAAAAATTAGATCAACTCCCCATCCCATCATTGTGGATTCTAAAAATAAATTTTTCAAGAAAATTAGTTACAATATTTTATTATGATCAAAGAAGAAATATATTGATGAAAACATAAATGATTTAAAAAAATATTTTCATTAACAAGACAAAATAAAAATGAAGTAGCACCCAAAAGAGAAATTATCTTCATCATAATTTACATGATACCAAAAAATGACTGTTTATATATTAAATGTGCTCCCAATCCCCATCAGTCGCCTGTTGAATCCCATTCAATTGAATAGATTCATTCCCCAAGGCTTATAGTAGGGCATCTGTTACAGCTGAAGTGGTTATTAACCATACAGTTTTGGATTCTTTTAATGATTGGTGGACTTGTACAAGCTCCAACTGAGAAAAATCCAATTATTACTGATGGAGATACACTGGAATCATTTTCTCATTAACCTGTTTATTACATTCCACAAAAATCATGGTATTGTTTTCCTCTGATTGGGATAATGTAGCCTTGAGATCATCAGCATTAATTAAAAGCATTACATTTATGAGGTCCTATTGAAGATTCTTCTCTCACTCCAATTTGGGAATGATCTACTTCAAAACAATGTGAATCATATGGTAACCAAAGCCTATGTATCCTAACATTACAAACAAGAAGTAATGTCGACAGACTTGTGAAGGCATGTATTTAAGAGGAATCTCATAGTTTAACCTCCATATATCCTTCCAAGACTTACGATTTGTAATACAAATAGATTTATGTAGCTCTAAATCTGACTCAGAGCCACTATAAGTTGAAGCGATGTACTATGGGATTATTTTAGTTACTTAATAAGCCTTACCTACTCTTTCATGATCAATAATGGCTTCTTTTTTGATTAAAAACTGTGTTGTCACATAAGCTTCACCCTCAAACCCAACCACAAAAGTTGATGGGACAAAAAAATGAGAAAGAATCATAATTAGCTTCAAAAAATATTTTGGGTAATATAAATAGAGTAGGATTAACACCCATAGAAACTCACCCTGAAATGAGTCAGAAGCTAAGGTATATTTCTACCTAGCTTTCCTAAATTCATCAGTTTGAAATAGAACCTCTCAATGAGGTGCACTCTCTTAGTTCTGCCCAGGGTTTTCCAAATGACGGTTTAGAAGAATCCATGTTTAATGGTCTACCTGAGCTACCCCCTCCACAATAATTAGATTGATATAGATATCAACATATTATTCATGTTTCATATCTACTATATTCTATGTATATGTAGATGAAAATTCCAATCAGTCCTGATATGAAAATCAAGCGTAAAGAATTGTTTGTGAAAAAAGTAAATTCTTTCATCTATCCATTTATATAATAACTATCTCAAATATTCCTAAAGTATTAGGATGCTTAATATTTTACAACATTTCATCAAAAGTGATTACAAGATTTCTCATTACAATTATTGACAACACATGCCCCATGTTTATCTCACCCATTGATATGCCTAAAATATTTGGCACGTGACCCATCAAATCACACTATTTCAATCACTTGAGTCCTTGAACAGATTACTCAGTGACAGATGCTGGGTCAACATTAGTCATTGTAGTGTCCTATGGTGCATGATATAAACATGAAATATTATCATAAAGGAAGTGTACCATCAACATATGATATCGTATGATGTTCCATTGATTTTACCTGATTCATGATCCCTTTCTACATAGGTGACAAGAACGGTGGTTGGAATATATGATACATCCTCATCCCTTGATACCTCAACTGTAGAGGGTTCAAATTAACTAGAAGAGATATGTTCTTGGTATAAAACGCACTCCTCAGTCCTTGGAGGCTCATCTATAAGTCCCATGAGATAGGAAAGGGAATGATTTTGAGCAATCTATTGAGTTTTAGAAACTTGTTCTGGTAAAAAAGAGGTTAATGGGACCATGCTGACTTACCATGGATGACAAGGCATCAAGTCAAGGATTTCACCCTTCCGAGTTCCATCTTCTTCATACTTTTTTATGGATGATTTATTGAACAAACCTCCTCTACCATAGGTATTAGGAGGAGTTTATTTTCCACTACAATCACATCCTACATTGTTTTGTACCATGGGGAATGCCCTTCCATCTCGGAAGATGATTCATCTTCCCCATGCGGGGTTCCATTTGGGCCATATTTTTTTGAGCAAATCTAATTTGATATCCCTTCGGCACACTACAAACCAAAATGGAATTTACCTCTAAAAAACACCTTTTCAGGATAAAAGAAAGGATGAAAAATATAAAAGATTAGAAAATAAGAACTTATGTCCTTAGGATCTACATATTCAATCCATTTATTAGAATATGAATGATCAATCCCCTAAGAAGTGCCTCGAATTGTCATGTCTTCCACCCACCATTTGGACAAGATTATGTTGTTAGATTACTAAATGAGTATATCTAGTTACTTGATATAAATCCCCAATTTAGTGGTATTTATCTAAAAGTGATGTTCAGATTGATCTCACACATCTCTTATCTCTAGAATCTATAATCCTGTATAAAGGAGGTCCCATATGGTTTCAACATCAAAGGATGTGCTTTTCCAATGTTTCACTGCCACTGGTCATACATATTCTGATGCCATCTAGTCTTACCTTGAAGGATAATCATCTTCTTTGTATTTCATTGGATTACTGACTCTCTCTATCACATATGTATGATGAAGAAATGAAACCATGTTCTCTTCTTGGTGTTGGGAATTGAACCGTCTAAATAAAATGGCAGTTGGTGTGGCCCTTTTGCTTTTGACTGGCAAGAATAAACCATGAATGAGGTTGTTAGGAAGAACTCAGAACCTCATCATATTCCCCTTACAAAGGGGATGAGTCATACTCTTTGGTAGGAGAAACAACATCTCTAGGATCATAATCCTTTCTACCTTGCCTTCCACGCCTATTTTTTTCAATGACAATTTGATGAATGTCTTCAGCCAATACTCCATCCACGTGTGATGTAATCCATTCCATGTCATACCAATTTTCTATTTTTCCATTTGAATTATATAGTGGTATATTGATCACCCCTTGCGTCAACTGCATGGTTATAAACATCAATTTCTATCAGTAGATCATCAGATTAGTTTCTGCTTTAACATGCACTATAGGAGATACAATTATTTGTTGTAGGCACCTAAACATCTATGTAAACCTGTATGGAGCATATGCCTTGCAAATAACCTCTCCATCAATATGAGTTAGCAACAAACCATCCCTGAAGTCCATAATATATGATCTTAGAGCATCTCTATCCATCATATAAATATATAATATCCCTTTAAGTTATTCCCCATATAGGATGAGATTCAACTCCATGAATTATATTGTCATCAACATGGTCTTACTAGGATTAAAGAATATGGGTGGAGTACCAGAAATAGATTAAACATATGGTCGAAACTATCTTATAGGGACCTTGACCACACGAAACATTGTATACATTATATTTCTTGATGTGACCTATCCACATAACACCTAAAATGGTCATGAAATTATGAATGGATCCCTTACTACATGGACATGTTGTAGAGTTCGATAAATTTTATCCAGGATAGGGATTTCCAACCCAATAATATTTTTCTCTTCTAGATTGTCTACCTTCAGAAATGTCGATGGCCTTATTCCACCATTTGAATCCTTGATGTGTAGCAGGTAACTGCAAAGCCACATGGCTAGAAAGCCTGTGAGATGTGTCTGTGAAGGAATGTGTGACCTTGGCTTATACCCACATTTTTCAGGCTCCCCAATGACCAATGTTGGCAAGAATGTACTAAGCGTGCCTTAATTTTCCATATTGGTGAATATAGTTTAATGTTTTCATGTGGGGCCATCCCCATCTGATTCTTGGAATGTTCTCATATACATGTTATGGAGGACGTCCCCTCTGGGATGGTGATCTTCCTGCATAATTTCAAGAGCCATTTTTAGTAGCTCATGCACTAGGGGTGACATCCTTCCCGCATAACACCACAATGCCATTGGAGGTATGAATAATTTATGCATGTCTCTATGAATTGAAATCCCAAGGATCTTATGGACATCCCACTATATAATACCAAATTCTCCACAAATCAAACCAAAATAGTTTTTCTATGGTCTCTATCGGCTAATCAACTCAGAAATGAATTTGGATTTCCTATACAAATAATTTTTCCCTGACCACAACTCATCATAAATTATAATTCCTTGCATATCTTTCTTGAACTATGTAGACGTTTTTGTGCACCCAATATGCCCACATCCAATAAGGCTTTACATCCCATCCTAGGTGGAAATCTAGGTTTTTCTTTTGAACCTTTGATTGGTTAGCCTGTGAATCATGTAATACATATGAATAAAAATAAATATCAAATTATGGTTTATAAGGCATCAGACCCATAATACACTAGCTATGGTGAATGACATGGGCTATTGATGATGTCCCAGTGATAATAAATGCACCCATACTAGATATGATGGAAGTAGTGAAATTTCTGTAGTCATGAAACTAGAAAAGGGGAATTTAATTCCTCAAAGATGGTATCAATACCTTTTTTAATATTAATGTGGATGTAAAGAGTAAGATAACTACTCTTAGGGAATCCATGATGAAATTTCATTAGATGACTCAAAAAATATAGTAGAGTTGTATCACAAGAAACATAGTATTCATCCCTCAAAAATTTCACCACCTCCTCAAGGGGATTTCTAAAATGTTCATAAAAAACTATAGTCTTTTTAGTTTCCATTGATTCTACCAAGAGTTACTATGTTTTCATGAAAAACAATTTCTTTTCATGAAAAAGAGTATAGAAAAGTATAAAATTTGGAAAATCCATGAACTTCTGCAAGTTCCTTTCATAGGTGCCTCACAGAAGTTCCCTACATAGGGACATCTCTCATGGTACCCATGCCACTCAATTGCCTAGAAATATACACCATGAAAATAGGTCCATATTATATTTATGGAAAAGACACATTTGGAGAAAAGTTCTTCCATGGAGGATCTTCATGAGATAACATCATAGAGAGACCTGATTGTATGGAGTTGTGAGAGTCATCCTATAAAATGAAGACCATATTTATAGACAAGGAAGCCTCCCTGTGTAGTTTTCATATGTGCTCAACCTACACTTCAAAAATTAGTAGTCTACTAGCGTGGAAGACCTACAGAGGTAAATTTTGTGAACTATCATTCATTTTCATCCCATTTACCTTAGGATTAAATACTCTTCTTTCTATGGGATCCAATCCTATTTGGGGGGATTATGTCGAGACATTTTTTTTCAAATGGATAAAAAGAGGACAAAAGAAATATCTTAGGGAGAAGATAAAAGGGATGTGATGTAGGATAAGGATTGAAAAATCATCCGAAGTGGGGTTTCTATGGAACCACAAAGAACAGTCATCGTGTAGGGTACTTTCAAGACAACCTGCATGATTGGGTTGAGCGCCATCTTCTGTGATCATCCAATACAATCACCATAGGAGGGAATAATGACTGAGATAACCCCTTCACCTAGGGTTGTATAATTTTTAAAAATAACCATATTTTCTTCATTATTAGGGACTGAACTTCCCAATGGCTGACTGAAGCCACACTTAACATAGTCCATTTTTCAGGCCCTATGGAACCTTATAGGTAGTTCTATAAAACCCGAAAAAGAGGTAATTAATGGGTTATAGGGAAATTAAATTCCTCCCATTGTTTCAAATAAATAATGCATGCACGAGGAACTCACTCATCCTGTAGTAAAATAAGACTAGCGTGAATTTTATTTTCTTTAACTAAGGCCCTACAAAAACCACATACGAGAACAAATGTGGAGACACTTGAGGGATTGAGAAAGGTCTCCCCCATGTGTAGTTTCCCATGTAGACCATCTCCCAAGTTACAACTAGTTTTCCTAGAACTATTTGTGCAAACAACCCCTTATGAGAGCACATTGTTTTCCCTTACCTCTAGAATGCACAAGACACTCATCAAGAATTTTTAAAGACATAAATTGAAGGGAATACACTTATATGTCTATCCTTTATAAAATGGAACAAGTTTAAACCCCCACCAAAACCTCCATACATAAAAAACTATAGAAAGTGGGTCACAAGCATATCCCCCATTTAGGCATGTATTCTGATGGTCATAGATTTCCCAAACTTTTCTAGTAAGCTGGTTGGGGTCCTTAGGGTGCATTTGGGTGTGAATCCCAACGTTCACAAGGAAACCTACCACATGGATAGTTTCATTGATTTCCCGGTCTTAGACACTGGGGCTAGAACCATGTACTAACATTTTTATCTATAAGACCTAGAACCTATATTTCCTATAAGGATGGGTGGGGATTATGCTTGATTTTCCATTCAATAAGGAACATGATACTACTCACATGGTATTGGTCCATTTTAGGTAATCCCTCATATTTTAATCCCCAGGACATTATTGCAATAGGTTTCACTCTTGCTCATCTCTACCTCCTAGCCTCCACTGAGGGTCCTCCAACATTCTCTATACCCTAGACTCAATATAGGGTAATGAAAAGAGTGGGAATAAATGTAGACCCATCCTATTCCATCATCAAAATAGTGAGAAGAGGAGGTGGGAACACTAAACACCCCATCCCTATCTATTTGGGATTTTTCTCCATGTCAAGCCACTTAAAAAATTATTGTGTGGTTTGGTGGATCATTTATTCCTCTTGTTTTATCACACCAAACATGACTCATGTGTGATTTCAGGTTAATGGTGATCCTAAATTTTGTACGATACATGAAATAAAAAAATATAAGAACTATGATCTATTCTATAGTCAGGATATATCAGACACCCACATAGGGTTATAGGTCAATGAGAATCCTCCTTATGAATAATCCCCAATCATAATCAACCCAATCTGGGCATCATCCTCAGGAGTAATCCCTAAAGTAAACCTCTAAAACAAAATTTAACTACAAGAATTCTAGTTCCTTCTTCAATTAGGATACATTGGAATCACATCTAGGGCCAAATCTCAATAGGGATCCACCCTAGAAGTAAGACTCAATTCAATATAATCCAAACCTAAACAGGCATCCACTATAGGAATAAGCCGCAAAACCATCCTTCAAATTAACAAGATTTGAGACATCACCCATGTTCTCTTTTACAGGTAATACACTTAAGAGGTATTCCCGAACATAATATTCTCCAATGGACACACTACCCTAGGAGGTGAATCTCATATGGGCCTCTATAAGGGTAGGTTCTTAGAACTGAACTACATAGGCTTCGATTCCCCTCTAAATGGGATATGCATGAAGCCTCTCACAGGTCCAAACCCAACACCCCAAATCAACCCTATTATCTCATGTTCATTTTTCATATAGGGTAAAATTCATATTGGAAATACATATTACTTTGAGTTTTCTTGGGCTACATCGGAATAATCCCCACAACAAACATTGACTAGGCATCTTTCACTCAGACATCCTTGCCACATGACATTAAACTGTATGGTTAGGTCCTAATCACATAACCTTAAAAGTTATGATGTGTCAAACTAAAGAGAAAAAAACTACATTGTTTATGATTCGTTTCATGATGATACACAATATGCACATTATATGGTTTTTATCCCTACACAAAAAACTATCAAATACCTAGATGGAGATACACTCCATAGTGCCCCACTATGTGGCTAGAATACCTACATCATCATTATAATGAAAAAAGAATTTATAATTTGTACATAAGTTCATTACATTTATGGAGATCCTCAAATACATATAGATATATCAATTGATGAAGAACCTCAGATAAATACAGATGATTGTAATTTCTATTCATGTGAGTGATTGGTCGTTAATTCTATGATGACGCACATTATGATTTGGAATTAATAAAAGATTCATGAAAATATCTTGAATCTATAATAGAATCTCTTAGTTGGCAATAAATACTCCCAAAAAGGGTTCGATGAGCCTGAACTCACATCCCATCAACTAATGCGAGTTCTTAACCATTATCCACCAAACTAACTAAAGAGAAACTACCTTTGAAAAGTAGGTCCGCCTATATGTAGATTGGTTTGGTGATTCTAGTTCCATGAACAAACCTATTGTATACCATTATGAAATAATGTTTCTTAACCCGAACATATCTCTATGGGGAAACTGATATCTACTAGAAGAACATTGTTGGGTAACGATAATATGGACATAGAAGTGAATAATAACACCGATGTATTAATTGAGAGTGATATATAACATGGAAATGAAAATGTTAAGCACCATATAACCCTAGATAATTTATGATAAAAATACCATTTTCAACAAAAATAAATGTTATATGCATTTTTTCTCATGATCTTTTTCCTAATTATGAGGGTTGTTGTAAGATCCTGACTTTTTCTAGGCCAGTCTCCCTCCGAGTTTTTTTTTCATTTTAGCCTCTATGGCTAAGTCTTATTCCAAGATGAATATACTTTAATATAGAAAATGACCTAATATTAAATAATGTTTAATTTTATGAATTAATGGAGTCCAAGTATGAATGGGTCAATTTTTTCATGGGTTCCTGGTATGTTGATAAGAAATATTTGGGATTAAAGTTGTTTAAATATAATTTTGGTTAAAAAAACAACTTGAAAACATTTAAACAACATATAAAGGGAATAAATGTCATGTAATTGTTGTAGAGTTTTAATAAAATTAATCTTAGGTCACATGTTTTTTGTCATATTCCATTTAAAATAGTTATATAATGTGTAACACCAAAACTGCTATTTTAAACATGATGTGTGGTTTATTTTCATTCTAATTTGCTACAACATCTCTCCTCTTGACTATAAGGAATTATCTAGGTTATTTAGGGGTTCTAGCATCACATATACATGTCCCTTTTGTGCGATCACTCCATATTATGTACTTTTTGTCAGGTTTTGTTCCTTCTCTTCTTATTCTCCAAACATTGTGGTGAAATCCATTGACCAATTCCATTGCTGGTTTTCATCATGTTCATTTTTTATCTATGGACCTCTTGAAATAATCCACAAATTATTCCTAATTGTATTTTTCCAATGGAAGAAATGTTGGATCGTCTCTTAATGGGAGGGGGTCTAAATCATAAACCAATGGTTTAATAATTTCCATGTTTATGAAATATTGTGATTACATCAATATAATAGCACCCAAATCAATTAAATAATGAATTGAATTATTCATTAAAGGAATTTGTTTTCAATTTTCTTATGAACTAGAATATAGCTACCCTTGAGATGTGCTAAATCAGAATATAATTAAATTGTAAAATAGATTAATGTATGTTTAGCATGACAGTGACCTAGTGTAATTTCTTGTTATAAATTAACTAAAATGTGGATTATTTCTAATTGATATAATTTTAAATCAATTGTGAATTGTATATCATGTCCAATATGAACGAAGAATTGTAATTCACATAATTAACCATTGGAAATCCTGATGTGATATTGTGATAACCATTGTGTAATTCTTGTATATCAAAATCAGCCCAAAAACAGGCACACATAAATACTAAAATGATGATATTGATAAGGATCATATTAATCCAATGTTGTAGTTATTATAGGTATAGGGATATTCCATGTCCCATGTTGAAATTCATATAGGTATTTGACTTGAAATTTTGTAATTATTTTAGGGATTTGACCCTAATTTTTTTGTTACTATACCATGTTTATATGGCGGTGGATCACATTGTCGTAAGACATGCTAAGAGATATTCCATCATGGTGCTGAAGTAGGTTATTTTACCATGTGTATATGGGGGTGGTGTTCATGGTGGTAAAAAATTATCATAGATAATCTGGCATGGAACTAGAAAAAGGTTATTTTACTATGTTTATATGGTTGTGTTTGGAATGGTTGTAAGATATTCTCAAAGATATTCCTTCATGGAGCTGAAGCATGTCGTTTTTGTATTTTATTAATTGTGAAACTAATTAATATTCATGGTTATATTTTTATTTCCTATACTTATTATATAAATGGTTTTGTTTAGAAAAATTTGATTCAACCTACTGAGTTCCACTCAAACCCTATATGGGTCATCTTTTGGTACCCGAGAAGATTTTGTGGATGCAGGTTTGTAAAAGGAAAAGGGACTTTGATGTTTACTTATTTTTTGTCGTTGTGTTGAAGTTTGGATATGGGATCGATGTGGGGTTTGGGACCCAAGAAATTGAGTATTCTATTCCATTCTACTACTCATTTTATATTATTAGTCTAGCATGAAATTTAGATACATTCTATCTCATATTTACATTATTACTTATTAATTCTTGGATTATTTCGTTGGATTTTATTATTGTATTAATCTATGTATTTATTATGAATATTTCCATTTATTTAGGATTTTCATGTACTAGTATGTCACTTCATACAATGGTTTATAGTATCCCCTCTATACATTTCACACCCCCAATGATTTCTGGCAGCCTCTTGTGTAAGATTAGGTGAACTTGAGTACTCATGACTAACTCTTTTCGGCCATGTGAGAGATTACCTGATTTGGAACGTTACAAAGTGTAATCAAAGGAACACATTTTCTATTATTATGCTTTATTGTTTGGTAATGGTATAAAGGAGAAAATTATGTGTCGGGACATTAAAATAAGATTTTTCATGGGAGTAGCTAACCAATGTATTGACGAAAATATAACTACCCAGGGATGAGATTGTTATTTTCATTGCATACTTGTTATGGATGTTGTTATTACACATTTGGTGATTCACATTATGTGTGAGGTTATTGTTTTATGATCATACAATTTCTTATGATTTATATCCATGCCATGATGTGGTATAATATGAGAATAAATTCATCATAAATAGGAACATAGGTATATATTGACATATATTGTTCATAATAGGCGTGTATCTATTTTTACATGTTATATATACTTTCTTGGGGAACTATGATATGAGATATATGTTTCACTGGATAAATTAAATTATTTCTCATTTCATGATATAATACATGTAAGTCATGTATAGAAAGACCAAGTGTAATTAGTTCTCCATTATAGTCACCTATTAGGGTTTATGTTGTTGGAAACTAGTTCTCTATGGTATAAATTTGTATTGTTGAGAAAATTATCCATCACCAACTTCGACATGAGAATCCAAAGAGTGTACATTAACATGCTCCAAACATAGATGAACCAGAAATTCATGTAGTTTCTAAATAGAAAAACAATTTTTAGATTCACGATATATTTCAGAGGGTTATGCGATCCATATAAGGGATAATGTTTGTACCATTCTGTTGATTTATGAGTTGAAAAGAGTATTTTTTTTCTTCAGTATTTTCATATTTTTACTGGTGAAGGGGAAACCCAAGAATATGTGTTCTAGACTAATTCAGTCCAAACAATCTTCCAGCATCTTTATACACCCAAAAATAGGAGGGTGAATCTTTCATTTTATAGGCTTCATTGACCTACAAAGTGTTTGTGGTATATCATGAAAAAATATGGGTGACATGATGAGCTAAATTTGAAGGATTATAAGTAAATTTTACTTAAACATTTCTATCCCCAATTCTTGTTGGATGAAAAATATCAGTAGTTCTTGCATCTAATGCAAAAGTGGTTTTCAGGGATGGACTATTCTAGAAACTTTACCAACATATGGTGATTTGCACCATATTTTGAAGCTGATGAGATCCCTATGGTATGAACTTTCCCAGATGATCATAATTAAAATATTTGGTCACAGGTGAAGATTTTATAATTATGCATCATTGAAGATGTGATGAATTACACACTCATCATGGAAGGGAATCTGAGAGAGGTCTTAGGTTTCATCCAGGATATTTCAGCAAGGTGATATATGATGGAGGTGGACAACCATATCAGGATCATGTTCCGTTCTAGATCTATCTATGTGGGGAGTATAGAAAAAAGTGCATGAAATATTCTTTATCACATATTCAAGTGTCGTATTTGTGGATGACTTGGTCATATTTAGGGGGTTTTTACGAAAATTCCATAGTAGGCTAATAAAAAATGATCAGTATAGGAATATGAATCACAAAGGGGCTTATCTACCCCTCACCAGGCCAATAGCTAGAGTTCCATATTCCGTTTATAGTGAGGTAAGGGACTTGGTACCCCGGTTCAGGAATATTAGTACCAATCAATGGAAATCATTTGGGGTAGTTAGACTCTTTCTTAATGAATATGAAAAAAGATGTTTCACTTTATGCAGACTATTCTACATACCATGGATGTAGGAATTTCTACTATTAGACATAAAAAACTTTTATCATGTAAATTTTCACGAGTTTGTTTGATATACGAGCATCACATAAATTTATAAATTACATTTTTGAAATTTTTTTGGTCATTGATGTGGAAATATTAGATGTTGTATAAAAAATTTACATGCCATTGGGATGGAAGTTTGAAAATATCAAATGTTGCAAGGCGTGTTCTCTATAGATTGGTGGTTACTATTTCATTTGGGAACTGGTAATTCAAAAAATGATTGGATTATACTTGATTCTTAGAATGGATTGGTTAGTTCTATACCATGATCATATAATGTGTTATAATAGGAGAGGTACTTTCTTATCTCTTGAAGGAAGAAATTATTCTCATAGGGTGAGAGGTATCATCTAGCTGGTTATACGAGACTAGTTAAGTATAGATTTTATTTTCTTATGGATATGATCACTGGTATTTCTCTACATTACTGTGTAATGGAGTAGTATTATTTTCATTCAATGGTATACCATTTTCAGAATTTTTTCCCTAAGAAGTTTTATAGATTACCTCTCAAGAAAGAGATCGAGTTCACGATTGAGTTGGTGTTGGGAGCAGTGCCAGTGTTTATCACACCTTACCGAATGACACCAATAGATCATCTGGAGTTGGAAGTTCAATTGTAATATCTAGAATCTATAGGTTTCAAAAAGAAAATTATATCTACATGGGTTTCTCTAGTTCTCCTTAATAAAAATGTGGATGTATTTTTTCACTATCGTGTGGATTACCATGGGTTGAACAAGATGACGGTCCAAATCTAGTATCATGTCCAAAAAATTGATGTAATGTTCTATCAGTTGATCGGTGCTAAAATATTCAAGATTATTTACTTGAGATTATGATATCATCAATTAAAGGTGAGACCATTGCACATAACTCGGAATTCTTTTAGTATTAGTTTTGGCGTGTACAAATTCGCAGTGATATAATTTGGGTTGACTAATACACATTTTTTTTAATTTCCTTAATGAATACCATCTTTCATGATTTTCTGGATCAGTTTCTGGTGCTTTTCATCAATGATATCTTAGTGTTCCCCCAGTCAGAAGATGATTATGACAAACATCTTTAGACCCTCTTGAGTATATTGAGGGAGCATCGAATTTATATCAAGCTAACCAAATTAAGATTCTAAATTAATGAAGAGTACATATTGGGCCATGTAATATTTGAGGTTATATTTTCACTGGACCCAAAAAAGTCACAGATGTGATATCTTTTCAACAGACCAAGAACGTATTAAAAATTTAGAGCTTTTTGGGGTTAACATGTAATTAATGGTATTTTATCCAACATTTCTCCCATTTAGCATCACTAATGTCTAGGTTGACCTAGAAATGGGTTAAGTTTGATTGTATTGAAGCTTGATAGATATCCTTTCTTAAGAATAAAGGCAAGATTACCTCATCACCTACCATCACATTACCTGGGTCGGGTAAAGAATATTCCATGTACTATGATGCATTTGGATTTTGACTTGGAAGAGTTATAATGTAGTCGGATAGTGTTGTTGCATTTGGATATAGGAAGTTGATATCACTAAGAGAAATAATCCTTCAAATTATCTAGAGTTAGTATTTTTGGTACATGCCCTGAGATAATGGGGACAATATCTCATGGGTGAGATGTTTGTGGGATATATGGATAAGAAAAGACATAGGTATATATTTTCCCAGTGAGACATGAACCTTTGAAAGAGGAGGTTGGTCAAGTATCTATTATATTTCAACATTGAATTAGATTATACACCATGCAATGGAAACATAAATGTCAATGATTTGAGTCAAATAACAAAAACCAAGGTAGTGTCTGAGTCTTGAGATGATTTCTAGATAATGTCCCTCTTTGAAGACATGCATCGAGATGTTTTAGAATCTCATGGGTGAGTGACTCTGCCTTCGACATCTATTACACATGTTCTTTTGGACCGAATTAAGACTAAGAAGTTTAATGATCTAGGGGGAACAGTTCTAGTATAAAAAATTATATAGAGGGGAAACTTCATCAGGATGGTCTCTCTATAGTGTAAATTATCTTCTTTTTTTTATGGTGGTATTTCCTGAGGAGATGATGAGGGAGATTAATTCTTATGGATGGGAAGTGAATCTTGGTTTAATAATGATTTCCCATAATCTCTATATATAGTACTAGTGGTCAGGAATGATGAAGGGGTGGAATTATTCATAGATATATGCTTTACTTGTTAGTAGTTGAAGAAGATCATCACTGGAAAACCAGGATTTTGCATCATTTAACAATTATGAAGTTGAAATGTGATGATTTCACAATGGATTTAGTGACAGGAATACCCAATATGACCTATAAGAATGATTATTTATGGGTTTTGTGGATTTAAATACTAAGTTATCCCACTTCATACGTATTATGTAAACCTTCATAGTTGATGATCTAAGAAATATTTACATGTGTGTGGTGGTTCAGTTGCAAGGTGTTCTAAGGAGTATAATATTAAACATTGATCCTCATTTTACACCATATTTCTTGGAGGTTATTCTGAAATCCATGTGATCATGAGTTATTTTATGAAAATTATATCATCCATTGTCTAATTATAAACCAATGAATGCTATTCAGGTTTTGGGGTATATTTTAAGAGCCTGTATTTTACATTTTGGTGGATCATCGGAGAAACTTATTTTACACATGGAGTTTTCATATAATAATAGCATCCATGATTCTATCCAAATAGATCATTTTTAGGATTTGTACTACATGTCATGCCGTTCGACTCTTTGTTGGACGGAGGTAGGTGATTCATCACTTATTGGCCATTGTTCAACACAATAGACATCTGAGCAGTTTAAGATAATCAGATAGCGGTCTGCGACTTTGTAGAGTAGGCAAAAATCAGTTGTTGACCTTCAGAGATGACCTCTGGAATTTCATTTTGGTAATCATGTTTTCCCTTGAGTTTCACCAAGTTTAGGTTAGATTCACATCAAGAGATTGCGATAACTAGCACCAAAGATTGTAAATCCATTTGAAATAGTGGAAATGGTCGGTCTAGTGGCATAATGTTTAGCCCTTCCAAAGTGCTACAATGCTATGAATGACATGTTCCACATGTCGCAACTATAAAGATATCATCGTGACACATACCATGTCAGAGAAATATCACACATCTAGATTTTTTTATTAATACTATGAGTAAAATTTCATACTGGTTATGGATTGTAGTGAGAAATGTCTTCAGGGTAGGGCCATACCATTTGTTTTTGTGTAGTGGCTGCATGGGCGTGTTTAGGAGGAGACATTGGAGATGGAGTCTGATATTTGAACACAGTATTTGGAATTTTCCACTAACACATCATAGTGATTTCTGGAGATTCTTTGGGATAATCTATTACATGTTTGGGAGGTTGTAAAATCCCATCATTTTTCAGTTATTTCAACCTATTTTTTTATTTCATCTTATCCTTTATTTTAGAATCTTGATTAGAAATAGAGAACCTTTTTATGGAAAAATTAAGTAATTTTTGGGGATGTACTCCTATTTGAATAAATGGAGTACATGTATGAATATGTTTAGTGTTTCATGGGTTTACAGTAATTTTATAAATATTAAAGGGGTTTGGTTTGTTTAAAAGGAAAATGTGCTAAATAATCAACTATAGAAGATTTACACATCGTGTTGAGGGATTACATGCCATGTAATTGTTTGAGGGTTTTAATAATGTAAATATGAGGTTACTAGTTTTCTCGTGTCTTCCATTAAAAACACTTACATTATTCGAAATCACATTACATGTCGTATAAATGTATATCCTTCTGTTTTAAACATGTTGTATGGATGGTTTTCATTATAATTCATTGTAGCTTATATCCTCTCAACCCTAGGGAAATATCCGGGTCATATTGGGATTCCAAATTCATTTCTGAATTCCTGTTTGTGACATCAATTAATATTATGTCCTCTTAGTCAGGTTTTATACTTCTCTACCATATTCTCCAACATTTTGTGAAAAAAATCTTGGACCAATTGAATTTGGGGTTTTCATGTTGAATAGTTTTGATCCAGTAACCTATTTTAATTATCTATTCATTATTCCTAATGGTTTTTCCATTAGAATCATTATTGGATTTTTAGCTAAAGGTCGTGGTTTGAAATCATAACCCTATGGTTTTATGGTTTCCATTTTTAGGTAATATTGTGATTTAACCAATGTAGAATGCACCCAAATCAATTACATAATGAATTGAATTATTTATCGAGGGATTTTCTTTCAACTGGATTATGACTAATCTTATAGATACCAATGGGTTGAGATGAACATGATTATAATTGAACTTCAAAACATGATAAATATCATTGTCAATACATGTGAACTAGGGTCATTTCTTATTATAGAATACATAAATTGAGTCTTATTTATTATTGATATAATTATTGATCAAATGTGAATTAAATTGTATGCATCATATGAATGAAGAATGGTAATAATCATAATTAAACATTGAAAATTGTGATGTGATATTAGGATATCCTTACTGTATGACTAGGAATATGTTCTATGTTGTAATGCTTATATATTGGTCTCAACCTCGGTACTTTGTCACTTATATGATGTAATGATGATAATGAGCCAGATCGCCTGGTCCAATGTTGTAATGATTATAGAGACCTTGTTATACACAATCCCACGCTTCAATGATTATATGTATTTGACCTAGAATACATTAATGTATATAGGTATTTGACCAAAATTCGTTTTTTGGACTGTACCATGGTTTATATGGTGGTTTTTAGCATGGTTGTAAGGCAAGATCATAGATATTCCAACATGGAACTAAAGTAGGTTATTTTTCCATGGTTATATGGTGGTGGTTGGAATGTTCAAAATATAAGCTCAGAGATATTTCTTCATGGTACCGAAGTAGTTTATTTTACCATGATTATATGGTTGTGGTTTCCATGGTCCAAAGGCATGCTCAGATATATTTTGGCATGCCATTGAAGCAAGTTTTAGTTGTATTTTTTAATTGTTAAATTAATTATTACACATTTTAATCACTTTATTTCATACCCTTATTGTCAGACTAGTTCTTTTTAGACATGATGGTGTCAACCTAATATGTTATATTGGAAACTTTATCAGACCATCATTTAGTACTTGAGAATATTTCATGGATGTATGTTAATACAAGGGAAAAGGTCCTTGTTGTATATTTTTTTCTATTGTGATAGAGTTTTCATATGGGGATCAGTTTGGGGTTCAAGACCTAGGATATTGAGTATTTTATTTTATTTTTCTAGTTTTGTTATTTTATTATTCAATCATGAAATTCAGGTTCATTCCAACATGTCAATAAATTATTACTTATTATTTATTAGATTATTCATTTTGGGTTTCATTGTTTTCTTCATATATTTCTTTAATATAGTTATTTATATTTCCTAATTATTTCATTATCATGTTATAAAACTTTATACTTGGGGGTATATTCTCCCCACTCTACATTTGACACCTTGATGCATGTCGAAGGCCCCTGGCATAAATGGAGGAAATCTTTACATCTTGTGACCATCCCTTTCCAGCTAGTTGAGAGAGTTCTAGATTGGGACTTTTTATATATTATATAAATGTTATAATAGAGTACACAATAAAATTGACCAAAATTGCATCATTTTTTGTAATTTGATAAATTAATAAATCAACTCTTTCTCCATTAAATAAATAACCAATAATAGTTTTTTTTCTATAGGGCTAATATGGGCATATAAAATAGAATTAACATAATAAAATAATGAAAATTAATTCAACTTGTTGCATGATATTTTCAAATAAAAAAATTCTTATCACATGAAATCCAATAAATCAAATTTTATTACTTAATATATTCCATAAATAATTTACCATAAGACTTAAACAGAATATTTCTTATAAAAATAAAATTCAAAAAAATTAGAAGAGGGGATACTAATAAACATAACATTATATTCCCCAAAAATCATAATGTGGATCTTAATGTCAAAATAAAAATATATTAATACCATGATCATGATAAATTCTTAATAAAAAATCCATGGTTCTAAAAAATATTTTTTTATACTTTCCCATAAAATAAAATATGAAATTATGGAATTTATTCCAAAATTCCAAAACATATTGAATACTCCATTAGAGATAACCTAAAAAAAGAAATGAATAACCGATATTTATGTCAGAAATACTATCCAGTAAACATCTATTTTTCATTATTTTCTCCAAATTATTCATATATTACAGATTATTTGGCCTCAATCTAGTGTTTTCCAAAAGGATCAACATGAAACTACACAACTTTTACTGGTAATTGGTACTATTCAACATATTCAGAAAATTCCACAAATAAATAGTACTATTGTACAATTATTATTCATTTCATAATTCTTATAAATATAATATCATTTAAATAATATGAAAAAATCACATTTCATTATTTTATTTTCAGTAACACGAATCATTATACTTCATCTATATCATTACCATATGATTAAAATTGATCGCCTAACTTCTTCTATGGTATATTCTCTCAAGACTTGGGATATTAGTTTTCTTAGATAACCATATCCTTATAGTTGAAGCATTGAACATTGAAATATTCCTTTATTTCCTTTAAATCATTAATAGGTTGGCCTTTTACTCCAAAAAAATACCAAACTCTCCTTCCCTTAAATCAAGTTCCAGGGTGTTTCATTCCACAAATATCACATGTGTGAGATAATTTTTTCTAATATTATGTTTATTTGTATTTTTCTTTACATTAATGTTCATTCTATTCTCTTATTCAAAGACATAATACGTGGATAATTTTTTAAATGTCTTTATAGGGCATGATACAATTTCTTTATATGATGGAAATGTTTGTGATACTAATTCCCATTGAAGGATTAGATTTATTCCCTTAATTAAATGGTTAGTTTTCCTATTTGGATTATATATATAGTCTATATCATGACTTCATAAACATATAAAGTTAATTTTACACATAAATTTAATTTTATTATTCCATTATTCATAGAATCAAGAATTACAACTCTATATCTACTTATTTTCCATAAGTAAAATACTTTTCCAAGAAGTGTTCCTATAAATCCTTCAACTGTATGTTTGATATTTATTTTTCTTATATTGTATTTTTAATCAATATCCACCATTATTTCCATGTCTAATGAGATGAAAATCTTTTGTCATATCCCTCACCCATTCATTACTTCCAAACGGAAGAAACATGTTACATAATAGATCTATTTATCTACTAAAAATGGATGTTTTAGAATTGATTTAATGAGGTTTTTGAAACATAATGTTTTCAATAATTTTTATACCAAATGGTGGATTATCAGGTTTTTTCACATGGGAATGGTTATTTCTTATAGACTTCATATGTTAACCTAATATGATTATTTTTTCTTAAGATCTATTTGCAGCACTAACCCCATCATCGTTATCCATTATATGAAGGAAATCCCTATATGGGTTACATATAATGATATGGTTCCCATTCCATAAAATATGATTCATTTATAATAATGGAACACACGTGAAAATATTAAAAAAATTTGAATCATAATTTGTAATTCCAGTACTAGTGAATTAATTAAAAAAATCAATGATAATATCATAAACATAAGCATTGTTTTTATGGGATGTTTTTCAAATTAAAAAATGTTTCAGGTCTTTTTTCAGTGCATTAAATAAATTGTAAATTTAAAAAATAATATCCCATGGGAGTGCCAAAACAGGGGTGCAGTAAGGCATGTTTTCATGTACCAGGTAATTATTGAGTCTTTCTTGATGTACGTTTTTAGAGTTATTACCCTTAGGTACATATGTTTTAGATCCATGTACACATTTAGTATTTATAGAGGCAGAGTATTTCTAGGAAGGCCACATAATATAATCATTACCATTACATTAAATTTTTATTAAACACTTATCCTTATTGTATATTATATATTTATGTTGAAACATTAATTTTCCCTAAATCTAGTTCCAATAGATTCTACTAAAACATCAACGGTAAAAACTCTAAAGACCCCAAATCTAGTATCCCACAATCAATTATTATTTTTTAAAATTGGAATAATATACAAGGAATCCCATATTATATGGATGAATAGTTTTTTATTCATGTCAAACAACATAAAAACACAATTTTTATATTCAAATTAAAAAAATAAAATAAAAATGGTTTTTCATTTGGAACTATATACTTACCCTTATAATATTCAATGATATTAATAATTAAACACTTCCTAGTATCGTGGGGAAAATAAAACAGAATAAATAAGTGATATAAAATGCTTAGTAATGGTATGATATTAATAGAATCTATCATGAATAAAATAGAATAGAAAATATGTAATGAAAAAAAGTAAAACACATTCAATTTAATAAATAAATTGAGCATAATATATATGAATTATTATCAAACAAATAAATATAAATAATCAAAAGATCTTAAAACATAATAATGAATATTATAAGAAATATGATAATAAAATGGATATGAATAACTGATTTTATAATGAGGGATCTCATAATTTATGATATTTGAAGCATACTATCAAAATAATTCCTAAATATATGTTGAATATTTATATAGAAATATTAAAAAGTTGGAAAACTAAATTGTCTCATAAGGCCTGTTGATGAACCAAGGTGATATCTATAACTTGTCCCCCTGAAATAGATAACATTTCAAATGAATTACTAATACGTATAGGGTAAAAAGCATTAAATAAAATAGTTTTTATTGAAACTCTATCATACCAAACTTTTTTCACACCCCCAATAAAATAAACATAATTATAAACTATACAAAATAATATATAGAATGGAAATACAATTTTGAATCCTCAGTAAAACTAATCAAAATACTACCAAATGATGATAAATGATGATATCAGCACAATATATTCTTAATGGATCATATTTACAAGAAATGGTTGATGTTGTTAAAAAATATATATTTCATACCAATTTCATTAAAACATTAGTGAGGAAAATATCATTTTCACTTCGAAAATTATCATTTAAAAAATTGTTCAATTTTTTGGAAATTATTTTAAATGAAAATATCATTTTAAAAAATATGAAATAACATTTCCACCATTTAGGGGAAATTATGTTAGATAATTCCATTCAATTCATAGACATTAAAATAACGATTCAATTCACATTTCAAGTAAATTGTAAAGAGAATTGTTTTTGGAAAATTAATTGAATATTACATTAAATACAATTCGAAAAAATTATTACACTTGAAAAATTAAATAGGTATTTAATTTCGATATTTTTAAATAATTTATGAAGAATTTTATAGAAAACGTAGTTTTTGAAGAAAAATGATTTTTGACTGAAAAGTGAAATGATGTCATATTTTAATAAAATAATTATCAATATTTTTAATTAAAAATGATGGGAAGTAGTATAGTTTTATGAAAATATCATGAAAAAAACTAGAGTATGAAAATATATTTTTTATAATATTGGAATACAAAACAATTCTTCAAAGGTATATGTAAACATAAAAAATCTAAAATAATGATGATATTGTGAAATAAACCCTAGCCACATTGGTAAATTTTGAATCATAATCACCATAAAATAGATAAAATATAATGAGTCATTAAATGATATGAATATTAGTATATTAATTCTATAACATATAAATGGTGAATTATATACCCCATACAATGGAATATGTTGTGAATATGACATATGTCTCACAAAAGTAAACGTAAAATGAGAAACCCTTACGTTGGGATCAACATCATTAATATATGGCATATCATCAAGTATAAAAAATATCCTTTTATAATACATATATAAAATAACCATACTAAAATATCTCATATAATATATGATTTTCGTATTGCCTATTATCATCCTTTAATTAATTATTCTTATTTAAAATCACATTTTCGGATATAAATGAATCGTTTTTCATGTGAATTTTTGTTCAATAATTTTTGTCCTTTTATTTTGATTATGGATAAATAATATCTATAATTTCATCAAATATAGATAAATAAAATTTATAAATTAAATATTTATTTACTGTTGTCTATTAATTTTATAGATAGAAAATGGGCTAAACTATTCATGGATATGGTAGACCATATCTACACATGAACATAATTTCAATTTTTATCTACACATTGAATGTAAAAAAAATAAATACTAATTATTTTTTGAAATATAATTATTATATCAAATATGTTATGTATATTAATAAAATACATCCTCATTACCATACATATAAAATAAAAATGAATATGATTTCACATTGCTATGTGGTCATGGTAGTCCACAAGTACGCACTTGCATTGTTATTGTTTTACCCAGGATTTGAAGGTAAGAACATATACATGATATTATATTTCTCTAATAATGAATCTTTCATAAATATCACATAAAAAAAATTAAATTTACCTTCCTACCGTTTATTTAAATTGTACCCAAAAATTGAATCACATCACTTCATGAGGTTGTAGTCCTCTATAAAGAGGAATGATGTTATCATATCCTCTGTGGAATGGAATGTAAACAGGTGTATCTTATTTGATAATTCTAGAGGTAAAATAAATCCAATAATATGTTATTAAAATATTCAATCCATTGTTTTTTATATTCCTGAATGGGGGTGATGGAGATCTAATTATACTAGATTGTGTGGTGGTAGTCTTCCATAAATGCTTTCAAGGGGTTCATTTCAGATTTGAGGTATTTGGAGATGGATAAATCTCACAAACATAATGTAATAACTTATACATATATATTAGTTACCATTATAATTATATGATAATATATGATGAATATTTGAATGATGTGGAATGAGAAATAAAATAAATACACATATTGTATAATTTTACCTCTTATTCATAAAGCATATGTAGGTTAATAACTTAATCCATCTTATATTGGATTTTACATCAATATAATTCCAAAAGTATGTGGGGATGGAAGAAAGGACGATATTTGGGTATGTATGGTCCAATATGGCATTGTAATTATGGGTAGGGGTGGAGAGTCGGTGGCCATCTATATATGGGTGTGAGGTCAAACATAGATCTTTTTGAATTAAATCAATTACAACCACATTTTTATCATTCCAAAACTCTAAAAAATTGGTCATTATATACCCTTAGTGGTTATATGGTTTCAATATTTCCACAATTTTCATTGGAGATATTATTTTTTCATTTTAACTCTTTTCATTATAGTTTAACCCACAATAATTTTTTTATAACCCCATTATTACTAATTTTTAAAACATATACCTCTAATAATGTTCAAAAACTTTGTTGAAATTTTTTTATTATATAAATTATTCCTATTTCGAACACATAATTTTTTTTAAAAATTCCACTCATTGAAGTGGTAGAAAACAATTAAAATATATACTCGTAAATATGACAAAAAAGAAGGCTTCCCAAATTAAAATTATCATAAGTATAAAATGTTTTTATATAAAAATTTAGTATAAAAATTATTACACTGACATAAAATATATTTATTATTATAAAATTTAATTAATGTTAAATAAAATAAAAACAAATATATAATTTATCACTTTAAATAATATAAATGAGAAGTCAGTTTTCAATAAAATTCAGAATAATTAGTATTCATAAAAAACATTTCAAAAAAAAAATTAAACATAAAATAATTATTATATGATTATTTTTAAAAAAAAATTTAATTTTGTCAAATATTTTTTTAAAACATGTAAAAAATAATTTTATGGTAATGTGAACAATTTTCTACTAAATCACTTTCTATAAATAAGCAGTTACTCATAATGTATTTCTTTTTATATTAAATTAGTCTTATATTATTCGTAACAAATACATAACCAAAATTTCAATATTTTATTTATTCATATTAATACCCACAAACAATACATGTAGTCTATAATTACATGACTAACTAATATTAAAACAGAGTATAATATTTCCTTTAAGCCTGGTGTTTCATGCATTGTAATATATCAAAGAGATTTAATTTATTTAAAAATAAATAAAATTTAATTACATAATGTGTTACATTATATTATTATCTAGTTTTTAGGTCATATATTATATTTAATATGATTTTTTCATTTTTACAATCTTAATGTATAAAAACTTTGGTCTGTTTTTGTTGAATTACATCATGGACTTTGAAAATCACCTTCACTCACATTATCAACATAAAAAATAATAAAATTATATTTTTAAAATTAAAAAAAAAGTATAATTAGAAAAAAATGCACTTATAATTTTTATTAAAATTAGAATTTATTATAAAAAAATAAGTGTAATGCACTGGGATAGGGGTGTAAATGAATAATGAATCACTGTGTGCGCAAACACCCACACCCGATAATTTTCAATCCCATGAAAATTCAATTTTTAGAAAATAATTATGGAATATTTGTCATACACTATGAATAATAATTATTAATAAAAAATTTATTTCATTACCGAATAGTGAGATAAATAAGAATCAAACCCAAGAGAAAATATTAGTATACATGGAAATGAGTTTACAATTAATTATATTTTGACAAATGTCATACAGATATATGATCCACGTCCAATAAAGGAAGTCAAAATTCACCCATGTCAATAAATCTCTACATTTGTTTGTGATAACTAGTTCATTATTTTCATTCCACCTTCTATCAAATAAGTAATGGTTATAATTAAGATTTTTATTTATTCTAAAGCATTCAACTGAAACATCCCTATATCCATTACAATAAAATTTTATGACCGACTAATATATTCATTCTCATATATCAACCCATATTTTACCAACCTAGATATCCCATTTTTTTTATATTTCATCACTCATATTATTTTTTATTTTTATTACTTTTATTTATTTATTTTCAATTTTTTGTTGACTGGGGAATATAAAAGTTTATAACACACACACAGATAGAGGTCAATCAGGTAAAATAATGAGACATTTCAAACTAGGAATGATTATATTGGAAACTTTATATGGAATGATTAGAAACATTAAGCTAAATTGTATTTAACTACCATTACATGTTATATATTCACACATTTTAGTTGACTATAATGAGGTGGTGAAATGTAAAATTTAATAATTAACCCACTAAAACTATAATATATTTTAACAATACATCAGTTCTTTTTTAATGATACAGTCATTTATATTATTGAAAAAATTACATATTTCACTTGAAATAGAACTGTCAAAGTTAATTAAAAACCTTATATCATTGGGAATAAGGGAAATAATTTTATTCAAATGTTAAAAACCCACTAAATAAGGAAATTAATATTAAATTTTCAACATATTCTTATAAATAGAGGGATCAAAATTGAGTATTCTAGCACAATAGATAAAAAATTATAGGAGGAAGATTAAAAATAGAATAAAATAAGGAAAAAGTGAAAATAATGAGAGATGATGAAAATAATGACTAGACCAAGGATTCTACAAACCCCTAAACCTATAGTATCAAATACCCTATATGTAAAAAAAATAATGTTGGATGGTAGTATAAAACTATTGGGTTTCACTTTTGGTTTTATTCTTTTGGTGGAGTTCCTCTATTAAGGAAAACAAAATGATTTCATGAATTTGATTCACCCGCTTACAAATTATAGTGATATTTCATTTATGATTCATTTTAAACCTATAATACATCATGTGGATATACATTAATAAAATATTATGGGAGAAACATATAAAAAATATGTTTACCTAGATGTAGCTTAATTTTTTAATTTATAAGGATGAAATTCTTCCGAATTAGGAATTTATGATGAAGGATGATGAGGTAATGGTTCCTTGGAACACTCCATATATTTCCTAGATTTCTTATATAAGCCTCCTCACATTTCTACTTACTCTTAAATATGAAACATTCTTCCAGAACATACCACCAATTGATTATAATTTCATTTCTAATGGCCCAATAGGTGTGGGGGTTGATTTGAATAGGTGGGTGAAAACCCTTTCTAGAAACTTTTTGATATGATTACAGTCCAATGGGTGTTTTATGGTATTAAAATAATCACACAATTCAACATTGAGTCTACACATTACATATTTTCTATTGGTTTGAATAATTTTCTCTTACAAAAGTACCTATCTATTTTATTCAATTTTATGAATGTTTGTTTGAGGGTGATATGACATAGAATGTCGAAGCCCAAAAAAAAAAGAAATTGTAATTTCATTATTCAGTTTCATAAATTAGAACCTATGTCAATGATGATATACCTATGAAATCAAATACCAAATAAAACTTGGGTTCTCAATTTTTTTTGAACTATAATTGAATCATCAGTCATTGTGGATCTATCCTCTAAAATAGTTTTAAATAAATCTACTACAAAAAGAATTATCATGTTTGAATTTTTGTTAGAAATAATTCAATTAAATAAATGTACAGTACAAAAATAATTTTAAAAAATAGAAAGGGTTTTGTGGTATTTCATTTCTTTAAGAGACATACCCCTTACATTAACAATAAATAAAATATTTACAAAAACTATTTACATTCCAAAACATTATTTCTCAATGAGGACCAAGCATTAAGACATTGAATGTAGTTTGTATGGGAACAAAGTGGACCCCACTTGTAGGAGTGTGGATTAACCTATAGAGGAAATAAAAGTTGTTATTTAGAACAAAAAATATAATGAAATTATTAGTTCATATGTGATATATGTATGGGTCATCTGAAATGTACCAAAATTGATCATTATTCTTTTAATGATCTAGGATTTCATTTACTTGAAATTGAATGAAATATGGTACCAAATAATATATATTGTCAGCATACCAAGGAATATTATCTTCCACATGGTAAAATTACTCATAAGTTAACATGTCATTTATGGGATATCACGATGATGAGTCAATGTATAATAATTGAGGGATCCTATAGATATAGTTGTCCATTTCATTCAATGATCCATTTTTATCCATAATTTCTAAATTTAATTACAAAATATGTATAACTTAAATAATGAAATTTGGTTTGGGATCTGGTTTCATAAGGAAATAACAATGGGATGTACTTTCATAGAACTAAATATTTGGACCATAAAATGCATGAACTGAATTTTTCGAAGGAAAACCATTTTGATGGAAATATTTTTCAGTTTTCGTATAGTTTAATTGGGTATAGTCCAATGTGAGTGATGCATAACCTATGAATTATAGAGATAGATTAACCCATTCTGATAAGACTTCCCCATCATCATCATCATCATAGGTGTAAAACATGAACTTAAATGGGAGATCCAACCATGGTTTTTATATTATGGGAGGAGATGTGATACATCTTTTTGTGAATTAAAATCCCCCTCATATTTTTTTTAAAAAGTAATCATTGAATAAATATAATAAAATCATGAAAAAGAATGTGATATGTTTATAATTTAATTAATGTATTATTGGTAAATAACAAACATGACCGAAGAATGATCATACCTCAAGAAGAAATTTTTTATATTCTAGTGAAGAAATTATTTAAAATTTTGTTTTATATACATATATTCCTAATAACAATTATAATTCAAAATAACTATACTCCACTATATCTTGTAATTTTAATTATAATAATTAAATATGATATATTTTTCAATTAAAAATTGGAGGAAATGACCAAGGTTTTCCAATAAAATCATTAATTTTTTATCCATATACTATAGAATCATTGATAAATATTTTCATACAAATCTCATGGGGAATAGAAAATATAATGAATATGCAATGTTGTAATGTACTATAATTATTGAAGAGTCCAACTGGAATAAATTTGTATGAAAATATTCCAAATATATAGGTAAATTTTCTAATTAAATGATCTTCAAGGGATATATGAATGTCATAATGACACAATTGAACCTTAAAAAACAAATAATGGTATATTCCAATAAAATTCTTCAAACATTTGTTCAATGAGAGGTATAATGATGCATTCATTTGGAATGTGATTATTTATTTGATGGATTTCAATAAATAATCAAAAAACATCCTCACAGATGATGGGATTAATTAATTCCTTTCATCTTTAATGATCATCAATCTAGTTACAAAAGGAAAAAAATGTACCGTGACAACACATTTACTATCAGATATGGGAATATTGATCCCAACTTCTTGTACTTTGTTAACATCTAATTCTACCACTCAAAGTTGAATGTGATTTAACCACAAATGATGTTTCCATGTTATATTATAATCATCATAAAAATGTATATGGTGCATCAAAATATATATGAAAACCCATGAAATATCATATAACATCTATCCCATCACCATATTACACTATCTGAAAATGTCTAAGAGTAAGGACTTATTCTATAGGGAGATATTTTTTGTAGTAGTGGTAGAAATTTTCTCAATAAACTAAATATATGTTTATTTTAAATTATATGGATGTGGATTTAATTTCAATATTTTGGATTTTTGGATTAAGGTATGTGATATTAAAAAGGCATGTCTATGATCTCATATAACTAATAAATGGTGGCATCCTAAGATGAGGAGTAAGCTGTTATAAGCTGATGATTCTCATCGATGGTCATTATTTTCATGGTTCCCAATAAATATTTAATCAAACAACATTCATGATATTTCCACTGACCAATACCAAATCAATAAATGATTCATTAATATGAATTTATATCATTAATTAAAATACATAATAGAGATCCGTGGAGGGGAATCAATTTTCATTGGGGAAAAGGGAGAAAATCAATATAATGAATTGAATGCGATGAATTTTCTTTTAAGGTATGTTTCATGGAATCAAGTATATTAATGTTTACATTATAACCATGGGTGTATTAACTTGTATAGGGTAATGGAATATGATCTAGAGGGGGGGGGTTAATTGACTAGATTAAACAAATTTAAACAGAATAATTGATTAAATAAATTAATTATAAAATTTAATTATTAAGGTTAATTAGAAGTGGAAAATGTAAAGAACACAAGGATTTTATTTATAGTATTTTGGTACAAATTGGTCCTATTATACTCTTATACAGCTCATTTCAATGATAGATATGTGTGCAGTAAATATTATTTTTGTTGGGGAATCATATACCAATTATATAATCCCTTTATAGTGGAGGGATAACAATGACATGAACATTTGTATGTGGAGTCAAAAACATTACAATGTTACTTTAGAAACTGGGAGTCACAACTGGAAAGGTCCTAAATTTAGATAGAGGGAGTTATAACCCTTAGATCCTGAATATAGAATCCATGTGTCACAACCTGAGGAAGAAGAATAACTAATAATTATTTTGTGTGTAAATTCATAAATATAAAAAATAGAATGTGCATGTGGTAGATGTGAAATAGTTTTATAGACTCATAAGCCAGGAAAGAGAAGATAAAAAATGAAAGCACTTATACAGGTTCTGTAGATTTGTGTTATCCCATATTTTCAAGGCTGTAGGAGTCAATGGAGTAGAAATTTTTCCCTTGAGAGATCATATAGGTGATGATACATAGTGTCATAGGATGTTGAAAACTCACTACAGTTTCAATGATCACTCTAATTTCTATTTAAAAAAATATATTATCAAATATGTTATCTTTTATTTATATATTTTTGGTTAGAGGAAGATATATAGACATTTCCATCAAAGTGTGGTGGCTTCTATGGAATCTAAGAATCATTCGAGATCGATCCTTCCATCTTATAAGATCTTTATCCATATAAAGTGAGGTCTAGGAATAGGTTACCATAAACAAATATTAAAAAAACCTCTATAAAAGGGTTAAATATATTTTAATAGGTATATATTATGAAACCAGATTGAAAGGTATCTGAAATACAATTATAGAGCTAAAATATTCTTAATAAGGTTATCCTCTGATACCAAATGTTCCATAGATTCACAAGCATTGTGAATGAAATGGATTCACTTGTAGAAGATCTAGAAAACCAATTCTTATTGATAGTGTCCTACGAGCCTTACCAAATAAATGGAACATAAATAAGGTTTCAATTGATGAATGAAATAATTCTATAAAGTACACACATGATGAATTTATTGGTTAACTACCCCTATATGAGATGGAGTTGATGAACATAGTTGATGAGAAGACCACAAAAAGAAAAGACGTAGAATTTACACCATTCAATATTGTTTCTACTGATTCTTTTCATTTTGATATACTAGATAGTGAAATTAATATGTGGCTCAGATAGTAACTAGATTATAAAAAGTAATGAAAAATGAAGGTTTCATGAACCAGTTGAAAGATACCCTTCCAAAAGAAAAATATAAGGTAGATAAGACAGGTGGTAAGAATTTCAATGCCTCACATATAAATTTTCATGAATTTATAATGAAAGGACATATCAAACCTTATTTTCCTAAAAAAGAGAGTAAATAAAAAAATAATGACAAAAGGAAATGACCACCAGTTTGGGTGGTACAGAAGAATCCAATTCTAATAAACAATCTAGAAATGAAAAAGAATATACTAACATAGACATCATGGAATCACTGGATATGGTTAGTAATTATTTTTTTTATGGATGTTATAATTCTGAATACACTTCCAACAATCTAAATATTTCTGAAATACATTAAAATATTGAATGATTATGAAATGATATTTTCAAACATGTTGATTTATATGATAAGATTAAATAAAAAAATGAGAAACCTATTTCTAAAAATAAATTACCTTTTCTACATAATGAAACACTATGTAGTAATGCTTCTTCTTTTCATTTAGTAGTTTATGAAAATTTGAAATTTATTCTTGATTTTAATGGAAATTTAGAAAACGATGTTGAATATCATAATCAATGTTTTTCTGATTTTATTCAAGGTCATGAAAAATATCACGATTTGATGTTTTTGTCTAAAAACGGTGAAAATAGTGATGGTTTTTATATGATGGTAGATTGAACAAAATTTATAAAACTCATTTTTGAAGTAAAAAATGGCAGTACTTAACATTTACGTATCTTAAATGTTGCAGGAAAGGTCATTATGAAAATGGTTGTTCTATTCAATTTAATCAATCATTGGGATTTAAAAAAAACTAATATTTCTAAATCATTATTACCTTGAGTACCATATAATACATGTTTAAATTTTTTAAGGGTATATAAAGAAGTAATTACCAATCCTATTGGATCCAATGTATCTTGGGTACTAAAATTGTTTATTAATTGATTTTTGTAGAAAAAATGCATCAAATGTCTCAAGAATGGAATATGGTACATGGAATGTTGATTCTATGTGCATAATATCAGAGATCCAACAATTTTTACCACCTACAACACATATTATGGGGCACTATAAAAATAGGAGAAAATTCCAGATGCAATGTAAATGGTTTTGGTAAAGTTGGTATTTCAAATTCTACCACTATTTCTAAAGTTTAATATGTTAAAGGAAAAAAATATAATTTAATTAATATATCACAATTAATTTTTTATGGAATGGATTTTAAAATTTAAAATGATAAATGCACATTTTTTATAAATGATTCTTTTTCATTTTATAGTAATCTAAAATATAAAATTTATATTATTGTTTTTAATGAAATAATTTTTTAACATGTTAAGTTTTTGAATGTTGAAGAGAATGATAACATCATTTGGCATAGTTTTTTAGGTCATGTCAATTTCATAATTTTAAATAATCTCTCAAAACATGAGAATTTGTTACAACTACCTTCAATGAAGAAATAAAACCATCATGTATTTGACACATGCATGAAAGGGAATCAACACTAAATTTATTTTAGACCCATGTATAAGATAAGTACTAATAAAACATTATAGCTAGTATATCTTGATTTATTCAGTCCCACTAAAATTTAAAGTCTTCATGAAATGAAATATACCTTAGTTATTGTTTATTATTATAGTATATTTACATGGGTATTCTCTCTTGGTCATAAAAACAATACATTATCTTGATTTACCACTCTTTGTAAATTAGTTCAAAATAAAATAGGCTATATGTTTATTTCTATTCATACTGATAAAGGTGGTTAATTTCAAAATTAATATCTTGAAATATTTTTTAAATATAATTGGTATTTTAAGAAATTTTTTCTCCTAGAACACCACATCAAAATGGTGTTGTAGAAAAAAAACAAAACACTTATTGAAATGTAACAAACAATGTTAAGTGAATATATTTTTTTATTGATATTTTTTGGATTATTCTGTTTCTTCTACATGTGGTATTTCAAAGAGAATTATGATTAGACATTTGTTAAATAAAACCTTTTAGGAATTATTTAAAAATAAAAAACCAAAAGGTGTTTACTTTAGAGTTTTTTTGGTTGAAAAGTTTTTTATTTAAATTTCAAATGATAATTTAGATAAATTTGATTTTAAAAGTGATGAAGATATTATTATTGGTTATTATAATAATATTAAATCTGATAGAGTTTATAATAAATGAACTATTTTTGTTGAAGAATCATTTCATGTTGTGTTTGGTGAAAATAGTATTAAATTAAATAATTTTTCTAATGTTTTTGAGGATATGTATAGATATTTTAATTTTAGTGAAGAAATTACTCAAGATATGAACGAATCATTTAAGGGGAAGGATGCCCCTTCTAAACCTGACCCATGATCCGGGAATATTCACAATGATCATCTTGTTGAACATATAATTGGCATTGTAGATTATAGTGTGAAACAAGAAATTATATATTAAATTTTCTACCAATTCAACATATATTTCTAATTTTTTTCATATTAATGTTAATTACAAATTGAAGTATTCAGAAAATAAAATTTATATTAAATGTGAATTAAATCAGTTTATTAGAAATAATGTTTGGACTTTAGAAACTTTTCTTGAGGATACACTGGTGATTGGAATAAAGTGTATCTTTATAATCAAATTGGATGAATCTGGACAGATTGTAAAAAATAAAGTATGACATTTTGGTTAAGGATACACTAAAAAAGAAGGTATAAACTTTGAATAATTATTTGTATCTATTTCCATGTTAGAGGAAATTATATTACTGTTTTGATTTTCTTTGTTTTTATGGTTTTAAATAATATCAAATGAATGTAAAATGTGATTTATTAAATGATTTTATAATTGACGATGTTTATATTCTTCAATCCCCGAGTTTTGAAAGTGAAAAATTTCTTATACATGTTTTTAAATTAAATAATGATTTTTTTTGTCTAAAAGAAGAACCTCGTGCTTGGTATGAAAGCATTATTTTATTTTGGTAAAATAATGGTTTAAAAAAAGGCAATGTTGGTCCAATAATTTTTATCATATAACTTATGATGATATTTTAATTATTCAAATAACTATTAATGATATAATTTTTGGTTCCTCTAGTGAAATACTTTTCAATAATTTATCTACTTTAATGTCTAATGAGTTGGAAATGAGTTTAATGGGAGAATGAATTTTATTTCAAAGACATCAATTTTTATGAATATAGGATGTAATTTTTCTTAATCAATCTATGTATGATAAAGAGTTAGTTAAAATAGTTAGTCTTGATTCATCTAAATATATGAATACTTCAATGGGTACTAATTTTAAATTAAATATTGATGAATTTGGTAAATTTATTGATATTAATTTTTATTGAGGCACGATAGGAAGCTTACTATATTTAACTATATCTAAACATGATATTTTATTTAGTGTTCTCTTTTATTAAAGAAGTTAGTCTGATCCAAAAAAAGTTATTTTAAAGCTATAAAAAGAATAATGAGATATGTTAAAGGAATTTTTGATCATGGTTTATTTTATAGAAAGTACAACTCGTTTGATTTAACATTTTATTTTGACTTTGATTTTGGAAGTTTTAGAATTTACTAAAAAAGTACATCAATTATGTACCATTTTCTAGGGAAATGTTTAATTTCATAGTATTCAAATAAAAAAAATTTGTTTTATTATCTAATACAGAGGAAGAGTATATATATGATACTAGTAGTTATTCTCATATATTATGGATTATGAAATACTTATGTGATTTCAGTTTTTATCATGATAAAATCCCTCTTTATTGTGATAATACATCTGCAGTTTCTATTTCTGAAAACCCTTTACACCATTCTAGAACAAATAATATTTATTTTAGATTTCATTTTTTAGAAATCATGCGAACAAGTGTTATATTGTTTTAAAATTTACACCTTCTACAAATTTTCTAGTATATTATCTTTACAAAGCCTTTTGACTTTTATCAGTTTGAAAAAATTAAATTTGATCCCTAGATATTGTAATTTTTACATTTTATTACATCATTTTTTAGGGGAGTTATTTTCAATTTTTTTTCAAAACGTTTGAGGAATAAATAGGTTTTTAATGTTTAAAATTTTCATTTTACATGGTTTAAATGTTTTCGATTTTTAATCAAACAAATAGGGGAGATTATTTGTGAATGTGTATGTTTTTATTTTGAATGATTACATTTCTTATGTATTTTGATAATATATCAATCAACAATGTTTGTATTTGTGTGAATCTTATCATGTTCTATAGATAATAGATTTATCTAAAATTCATTAGTTTATGAGTAATTTTGAAATTGATTTTATAGTAATATATAAATTCAAATAAGTTTCTACTACAGTTTATAAAAATTGTAACATCTCCAATTTTGAAAAGTTATTGTATTTAATTTATTGCAAGTTTAAAATATATCAGATTAACATAAAACTGTATTTTATAGTTTTCCAAATTTTTTATCTTGATTTCATTTTTTTATATCGATGTCTAAAAAGGAAATTTGAATTGTCTTTTAATTATCTGATGTTCAATAGTATTTTTTCATAGATTCAATTTCTCCATAATATTGTTGCATATATATTTTTATAATTCCAGGTGTAGTATATGTCTTATTTATTATATTAATGATTCATTGGAAATCTAGTATGATTTTATAAAAATATATTTTTTTACCAATGGTTGAATATATTATTTGCAACCTTAAAAATTCATTGATGTTTGGTAAGGTATGTTGTCCAGTTTTTTTCAAAGTATGGTTTGACAACCCTACTTTCACAATAGTGCAATGTATGGATCCAAAACACAACTTTCACAACTATTCATAGTATGGCTCGACAACCCTACTTTTAGAATAGTGCAAAGTATGGTTTGGAAACCATACTTTTGCAAAAATGATAAGTATGCTTTGACAACCCTAATTTCGCAATTGTGCATTGTACGGTTTCGACAACCCTACTTTTACAATAGTGAAATGTTCGGTTTGACAACCCTACTTTCAAAATAGTGTATAGTATAGATTGACAACCCTACATTCGCAATATTGAAAATTTTGGTTCATGTACCCTATGCTAATTTGATGAATTATATGCTACTGGGATGAATTATAAGCACTTTTATGAACCCTACATTACATTGGTGAACCATACATTCGGTGAATCCTAAACTCGGTGAACCATACATTCATGTACCCTATATTTGGTGAAACCTACTTTCACGTACCCTACTTTCTGTGAACCATACTTTAATGTACCCTATTTTCATGTACCATATGTTCATGTATCCTATTTTCGTGTACCTTATAATTGTGTACCCATCTTTTCTATACCCTAATTTTGTGTACCCTACTTTTGTGTACCCTACGTTTCTACTATATCTTTGTTCTTTTATGATAACCATTGATCTACTAGATATATATTTGGATTTTTAGATTTTTTTCTGCTGGATAAAATTATATTAAATCTAAGGATTATGATTGAAAATATTTTTGTGAATTTTGAGTAATTTTAATGAAAAAAATAATTTATTATTTCAATTTATTTTTCTAATAAATTGAGAGGTTATATGATTATTTAAATTCAAATATTTTAATTTATGTTCAGATTATGCTACTAGTTTCTAAGAACTATTTTGAAAATGATTAGAAAGGTTTGAATGGATTTTAGCTGCTGTTGTAAAATAATTCAATGTTATTTTTATTTTATAGATATTATTGTAAGATTTAATCAAATCATTTTAAATTATCTTATTTATGATTTGTTCAATAGGAATAAAGAGGCCACGACAATGTGATTTTTGTGGAGATATTTATGAATTCTCTGAACTCAACTTATTTTGAATTTATAAATGAAGCAGAGATACTACAAATGATGAATTGTAAATATATATATATATATATATATATATATTTTTCTATCAATCACAAGAATAAAATATATGAATACAAGCTAACATATTTAATAGTATATTTTTCAAAGTGAAAGCATTGTGTACTTTGAACCTACTGTGCATTTTTAATGTACAAAGAATATTTGTTTCGTCAAATTCAAAATATCTCATGGTATGAATTTATTTTTCATTGACTAATACTGAACATTAAATTATCAATATATAGATGAAACAATATTTTCAAAAAACCGCAGCTATGAAAAAGAATTACAGAACATGAGATAATTAAAATTATATTCAAACGACCTTTTTAGACATATATGTAAACTAATAAAATATAGATAAACATGTTTTATTTCTATAAAATAATTTTTTGTTTGAATAAAATATCTTTTGAACTTTCATTAAATTAAATATAGTATCTTTTCAAAACTATAGTCTACAATGTTTCTAAAAACTGCAGTAGCAACTTCATCGAATTTTTAGAGTACTAGAAAAGCATTTTCAGATTTCCTCATAAACTAATAAAGTTTAGATAAATATTTTAACTATCGAATGAGACAATAATCACACAAATTATGACAATTTGGATTTAGATATACTAAAAAAACATAGTAAATGTAATCAAACAAAAGAAAAACAAACACATTAACAAAGGGAAAATATATAGATAATGTATTCTTTTGATCATTAATTACATATTTTGTTTTCATAAATCATATCCAAAATTTAATTGGGGAATCCGAATTCATCATATAATTTTCCTATTTAATCACATAATAATTAGTAGGAAACTATAAAATTTTATCCCTCACAATAACATCCTCTAGAATAGAAGCATGTTTTGCAAGATACCTATTTTACAATTTAATGAATATTCCTATGTACATCTATTCCCCAACCCATAATGAACTAAATATAGTGTAAGGAATAACATTTATTTAATAAACACAATAAATATTATAATAACTAATTAAATACTCCACTAATCTGAATATAATTTTTAATATTCTCGGATTATTGAAATTGGTTGACTGTGATGGCTCCATCATTTCTTTGACATCCCACAGGCTATAATATTAAACCACTCAATGTCTTCATCAGGTCTAGAACATTGAATTTAATGGTATAGTGTATTTTGGAACACGATTCATTGAATCAATCAATGTCATGTTATCATGTAAGATTATCAATTTTTTTAGGATTTTTTGATAATGTTTAGTTTATTTTTATTTTCCATTATTGTGTCTCTCTTTGTGGAAATGAAAAAGGATTTTTTCCATTATTAGTTCCTCAAAATAATTTATAATGACTTTTATGTGGATTCTATAATGATAAGTATTTATCACATTTGAAAATTCATAGGGGTTGATTGGTGGATTTCTTAGTAGAGGATGCTTCTAATATAGATGAAATTAGGATTATATGATTCATGAAACTCTAAATGGTGATGGGACATACATTTATCTTTTCTCGGGGGTTTATTATTGGATGATATTGTAGTTTTAAAAATCATTTAATTTGGATTTCATCCATTTAGATATAATTTTTTCCTATTTGAATTTTTACATAGTGTATGGTTTCATGACCTTTTTCATAGGAAAATTATATTGTGCACAAAAGTGAAAGCCTCTTTTATTATAAAATAAGGGAGAGTTAAAAAAGTCTAAAAATGTGACATTTACACTGATCTCCCTAATGGAGGGGAATTTTTTCAGAAGGAATCTGTTCATAACATAAAAGATTGATGCCACCTGAACCTTTTTTTTAAAGTCCATCTACCACCAATTTGGCCTCCCAGTCGACATGAGTGACAATATAATTCATGGAATAGAGGTAATCCAAGAATTTATCCACCTATTAGTAATCTTAAATGAGATATGGGAAGAGACTTACCTCATGTAAAGAAAAATAATATTATAATAACATTAAATATAATGATTGTTCCTTCCATGATGTTTAACATGGTCTACCATAGTGATGAAACCAATAATTTATGCTTCAAGAGAAGAAGAAAAACCACAAGAACCATGAAGACGGACATGTAAAACACAATGATGATCCCTAAAAACATATCTAAAACTCGAAGGAACTGGGTTTCCTATTAATGATTCATTAGTATTAACTTTGTTCCACCAAGTAAACGACATTTTTAGAAGACATCATTTGTTACATAGGTTGGATGAAAATGTACCTTAATTCTGGTATGATTATGGAATGAAATATCTTGTATATAATTATGAAAATATTAATTTTGAGAAGGATTTTATTCCCTGATGGGGACAAGAAACTCAGACAATATAACCTGTGGTTAGAAAATAAAATGATCATGGATTGATTTATTCCAAAAATTCTAGATAATGTGAATACGCACCACTATAGTAACCTACAAAATGATATAAATGTGATGAGGATGTGATAAATAACACCACCCTTTGAGGAATACTTGAACAGAGTAAATCCAAGGAATAATAACTTAAAAAATGACTGAAATGGCCTCCTAAATTGATGAAGCAGTGATAAAACTCAAAAAAAGAGATCAATGTAATCCATGTGATTATGACAGAGTAAAATTAGAACACTAATAAATTCTAGAGGTTTTAGATAATCAACCATTGGAGGTTTCAGATGTTCCAACCTCCAAACATGTATGGATCCACATGTAATGATAAAATTCATTCTCATTTTTCCAAGACACTATATATCCCAATCGAATCAGGTCAAATGTTTATAGAATATTTTGGAAGTGAGGAAATCATTTACAAAAGGTTTGGAACCCCAAATTTAATCCCTCTATGAGGAAAAATAATTAAAAATAATGGTGCTAATGTGATATGGAAAATTCTCCACGCTTCCAAGTTGATCATTTATTGAAATGGACATATCCATATTTAGATTTAAACCATCATTATTGATAGGGTCAATCAATGGAGAACCAGTCCAACTGGTAGTATAGAATTGAGGAGATGTGTCTCTGGAGACCAGGAACCTAGATTGATAACCTATTCTAGAGAAAATAGACATGAAGGTTGCTCACATAGAGGAGTCAAAATTATTAGGATTTCTAATGTTTATCCTCTTAATGAATCTATTTTAAATAAATATTGGAGCCACTAAATTACCATAAATAAGTATCCACATAAAAAATTGACAAGGAATAATTGAATTATATATTGTTTTAATACCTAACCTCCCATATCATAGGGATGGAAACAAGTATTCTAATATAAAATAACTAAATTCTTATCCACAATTTTACAACTCTAAATGATTCTTTTAATTGAAATAGTACTATACATGATAAGTGAACCAAGAAATTAATACTCCATGAATGAGTAAATAAATTTTTAATTTATCACATACATCACCAATGAAACATGGATAACCATATATAAAGATTTACCCTTCCATGATGATATTTTCATTCTAAATAATAAAATGGTATGAGAAAAATGGTATGACTTAGGTCATTCCAATAACATAGGAACACCAATATTAATTAATGGAAAAACTCTCTCCCAAATTACAAATTCCCTAATAATGTAAATTTTACTAACAATAGATAAAGTCCCTCCAATTTAAATGAAATATTACTGCCAACTAATTTATTTACTAAAGAAATACTCATAGTGATAAAGTGACCTCTTGATATATTTTTTTATTTTTATTATCACCTTTTTTGAAGTGGATGATGTCAACAACATATAATTGATGAGTAGGATCAACAAGTCCCCTTACAACAAACATAGTTTTCGTTTTTTTATTTCCATCCAATGTGGAAAGAAGCCATAAATGATAGTCCTCTACAACCGAAAAAATGATTGCAGAAAGAGTATCACCATTCTTGATTCCTCAATATCAAGAAAAGTAGCCTTTAAGAGAGCCATTAGTATGTAAAGAGATGTGAATAGAGAAAAATATGGTTTTAATAATGTTAATTAATACACCATCAAAAAGAAACATACCATGAACAATTCAATCAAAGATCCAGTCCATCAAATGAAAATCATTCCTAACATCATGCTAAGATAAATATTAACTTCTCTAGTGATTTTTAAGAAGATTAAAATACTATGAGGTGGAAATAAGGCAATCTTAAATGGTCCTTCCCTTCATAAAACCAAACTGATTTGAAGTGATAAAATTTCATGATATAGAAACCATTATATTGATGAGAATTTTTTTGATAATCTTATATTCAATATCCACCAGAGAAACTACCCTATAGAGATAAATCTCATTGGATTTATCTAGTTTTGTTATAAGGTAATGGAAAAAAAGTATTTAACCCATGAGTAAAAATAAAACCTTAAAAAAAATAAATAATAACCTTACAAACATTGACCTGAATGATCTCACAATTTGTTTAAAGAAAACATTAAAAAACCATCCAGATTAAGGTAAAAAATGGTTTGAGGAAAAGGCATCATCCTTAATCATAGGTTCTATGGGAGGATAATTGAGATTGATGTTATCCTCTGTGTTAAAAATAATCATAATAATACAATCCATAATGTGAGTAATGTGAGACGATCCATTGAAAAGTTACATCAAATAAGATACAACATGCTCTGAGATATCATGCATATTATAAATAATCTGATCCCCACTTTTAATCAATGAACATGTCCTGGATACCTTCCAATATTTATAAAGGGAGTTAATGAATTTTGATTTTTTTCACCAAAACTTATCCCATTTGTTTTAAAGGAATATCCTTATATGGCATACTTAAGATTGAGAAGTTTGTTAAACTAGAAATATATATAAAATTCTTCCAAAAAAACTTCATAAAAATCATTGAATGCATTTTTCTCCAAAGCATTCAGAAGAGATACCTCAATAGAGTAAATTTCAGTATCAAAAGAAAAAAAATGACACTTACTTATAATATTTAGATTCATATTATGCAATTTTATATTATAGACACAGGAAAAGGAATCATTTTTTAAATCCATAGAAAAAAAAATTCTAAACAATTTTTCTATATTCTGGATTAGTCGCCCATACCTTGTTGAACCTTAAAGGAATGGGATACATGGATTATATAGTCACATGATCTACCAAAAAATGGTTTGGGAATATAACTAAGTCTTGAGAGTGTTGTTAATTATTTGGAATCCCAAGTATGTAGAATATCCTCATTAACAAAATCCCTGTCAATTTTACTTGAATAAAAACAATTGATAGGTCTCTTATACCATATATATTATTTTCCAATAAGACTGACTTTAATCCAAACATTTTGATTAGTGAATGTTTTTAATTATCTTGAGTTTATGGGATTAGTCACACTAGCCAATCTTCTCATCTAGATTCAAAATTGAATTTATATCACAAAGAATGATCCAAGGGCCAATGATAACAGATTTGAGGGAGCCAATGTCCATAGATATATTCTTATGATAATGATACCTATTATGATAATAAATTAAGGAGAAATATTGTTGAGTACCAAGGTAATTAAAATCACATGAAACATGTTGATAATAGAATGTGACCAACGATGTCTCAACCAAATAGGAATGATCCACAAACCAAATAATTTTCCCCTCTATCAAAAAAATATTGGAATAGAGAAAATGGTATACAAAAGTATCCATAGGGGAAACTTTAGATGAAAATATTCTTGTAGGATCATAAAAACCTATATGAATATATTTGTGTTTCTGAATATAAATCATATGGGACCAGGTAGAATAATTGTTGGAAAACTCTTGGAAATTCCATTATAGTATCTTCATTTATATCTATCAAAGGTATTTTACCCCTTCAATTTTCCTCCCTACCTTAATATTATAATACTTGGGAGTTTTACAGAACTTCCTTTTAGTAGATGATATGATTATAAAAAGATCATTGATGTTAGGGAAATTTAAAAAATAATTTCCAAAACCAACATTAATGTTCATGCCATTAATATTCTAGGAGTACGGTGGATATGAATGATTATTCTGATTGATCGTGTTAGTTGTAAAATCAACATCACCTACAATGAAATCATGGATCATAACATTCTGATCCAAATAGGATATGATAGTATTGGGTTCATAAATTCTTCAGATTCATGTTGACCTTCTTGAGAAGTAGGTTCCTTTCCATTGAAATCAGATAAGGTATTCATAGGTTCCCGAATTTGTTCATAATGTACCTCTCCTTGTAATGTAAGAAACATTTCACTGATTTCAGGGTAAATTTCCAAAAATAGTTATTTATTAACAATTCCCACTTTCATAACATAATTCTACTCATAAATATCATTTGATATGTCAAAATTCATATCATGATCCTCTATGCAATCTATTCCTCCCATAGTAATCTCCCCACACCCCAAATTATTTGGACAACATGGTATAAGAAGATATTTTTTCCTCTTTTCCTCCTCCACAGTAATGTCTACCCATGTTTTGTTAAGAGGAATTGTAGAGGTGGAGGGACCTACTTGATTCCTGAGAGGAACCATTAAGGTGAATGCTTGATTATTTATGGGAATCACTCGGTTCAAGGGACATTCTTGATTGGAGTCTCCCACTTCTAAAAAATCACACTCTTTTTCAATTAATATTAATTTTCTTCATATCCCTTGACTTAGGAACCTCCTTCAACTTTATTTAAAGCACCCTATGTTTATCAATCGTGTGATCCACAATATTTAAAACATCACAATGATGATAAAAATCTTTATATTAAACATTGAAATCAATATTGTTTCCATTAGATAGAATATTAATTCCTTTTACATGTTTGATTTCCAATTCAATATCAACCAGAATTCATAAAAAAAATACCAGATCCCCTTTCAGTGTTCTCTGAACCATCCCGATAGAAGTTTTATGGAAAGAAATAAGCTCATTAAGGATTATATGATGCTAATACACCCAACTCAAGAAATAAAGGCTGAACTAAATTTTATAATTCAATTTATTCAAATTTAAAGAATTAAAATTAAAATCCTATTCATATAATCTATATATAATGGTTTGCGATGAAAATTACAGATACTCCAGGAAAGATCGTACTCCTCTCAAGAATGGAAGATGATAACAAAATATCATATCCTAATAAGAATTATCTTCCAATCACAAGTTTCTCAACAATAAAGAGAAATATTCATAAGATCAACATAAGAACAAGGTCTGTCTCCACTCGAATAGATAACACAGCCCATCATAAACCTTTTATAGAGATCGATCGTTTAGGTAATATCCTCTTGATCTTCCATCAACGAGAATCAACCATTCTCAAGTTTTCTTATTTTAAGTGATTAGAATATATCTTCATTAATCATACTTTGAAAACTAGATAAATCCTCCCCAAATGAGACAACATTATTCCTCAAAATAGAAGTTTATTGAGAAACCACTATCTTTGCACGACCTTGTAAGGATAATCGTTCATCCTTGAAGTCAAATTCCAAATTTTTATGAAACAATTCATTTAATAAAATCAAACACAAAAATAGAATTTCAATTTTTCTCTATCATTTAAATGAAATGTAGATTTTACCACTCACTTTATCTTCAATCCCTAAATTATTTCAACCCATTATGGTTTTAGTGGTCTATTTTTGGAATTGGTTATTATTTTTATCAAAATGTTTCTGACATGTCCTTAAGGCTAGGATTGGTTTAAAGAGAGGGTTTTTGGAAAGTCATGTTTTGTTGTTGAGGGTTTTTTGGAGGTGGTAAATGTTGAATACTCTACCCATTTGTGGTTTGAGGTTTGTATGAATACCCTATTAAAATATGCATGGTTTTATTTTCACCTATATTTTCATAGATAATATCATTTTTTGCTAATAGGATTCTTATAGGTTTAGTCTAGGATGATTTCTTCAGATCATTATGTAGGTTCCATCATCTTCATGAATATTTTATTTTAGGGGGTGTAAGAAACATATATAAAATAATTAAATAGAGATGAATATTGTGAATTCCCCTAGGAATGATAAATTTGTCATATTATGGTATATTCTGTTGGAGTTGGTGGCCTAGAACCAACTAATTTGTACTTTATTCATTAATAAAATCTTTATCACATCTTGATTATTCTTCTGCATGAAAATTCATGTGATAATGTCCTAAGGATAGCTGTTGCATTAAAGGGTCATAGCGGATCCCTACTGTGATGAGAACCCGAAAGTGCCATAACACTATTCTTGAATATATGTTTTATGGCTGGATTATTTTATATGAGGGACATAAATAATACATGCCATTAGGGGTGAGGACTCATAAAACATTGAGTCACATTCTCATGGTGTGTGCCCTTGGTAATATCCAGGAGGATATTATGAGAACGAGACCCACCAGTAGGAAATCAATATTTCATAGTGTCATTAGAAGTTCCTATATGCAGATGTGTGTCTTAGTCCTTATACTTTAATATTATTATTAATGGGTATTACAACTCGCGCACTTAGATGTATTGATGATAACTGTGACGACACACTATTCACAACGAGGTAGGAAACGTTGGGTGCATCATTAGTAATACTACATTAATAGATAATGCAAGAAAGGATTTGTCCCATCTATTCCATAACGGAAGTAGATATATCAGGCCCTTTGATGGAATTGATATAGCTTAAATAAATCCATGGCCATGGTAAAGTAAGGGAGAGTTCAATTCCGGAAAGTCAAAGAAAGAATAATCATGAACATGGGTTGATGGAACTAGAATAAAACCCGCTTGATTAGAGATATCGAGGCAAAGGGATTATGTTACACAGTAAGCATTCGTTTGAGGTGACACATCATTGCGGCATTAACTTCTTTATCTATGGGTGCCATGGCGTGTTTTTAGACGCTAAACTTGGACTTTAGGCAGACTTCGCCTAATGTCACTGAGAAAGGGGATAGAGGGTCACACACTAAGTGTGTCCATGTATCTCAGTTAAATATTAATTTAACAAGTTAAATAAATATTATTCCAGACTGTGGTTTAATAATTATTTAAGGATGCCTGATCTCATTTATTTCGACACTAGTTATTCAAGAGAATATATTGTGGGTAAAATAATATATTTATTAGTGAGTAATGTAGTTACATTTATTTAATAACTAAATATCCATTACTCAAGGTATAATAAATGTGGAGTAGGAGATAAAGAAAAATGGAAAATAAAAGTACACACCGTGTATATTAAATATACACGCTCTGTAGTTTTATGGAAAATGTGTACACACCGTGTACTAATGATTACACGCCATGTAGTTTTCCTATCGGGATTTTGAGGATATAATATTTTTTTATTAGATTATATTAATTATAATTATCGTGGGTGCATGTCATGGAATTAATAATTCTACATGGGAGTTTCAATAAGAGTTAATGAAATAAATAAAATGTGTAACACGTTTATTTGTTGTCAAAACTCTATAACCTCAAACCCGATTATAAATATCCTCACAACCCCAACACTTTTCCTATCAATCGTTGTGCACAACAATTCTGGAGAATTCTTTCAAGGCTAAAAGTTATCCTTCCTCAAAGAACGCTCTCAAGACCGAGAGACCAAGGCGATCAAAGGCGGACATCGCAAGCGAATGTTCTTCCGTGATAGCACCCAGAAATCCCTTTGGCGACATCCAGAGATATGTGGCACACGTGTGGATCACTGTTAGAGGAATCCTGCACTTGGATTCTATGACGAAACAAAAAATCACATAATCGTGACTGGATACATCAACGAAGAAAGAATTACAAAATGGTAATTCTTGTGAATTAATTAAATTAATTATAACCAACATATAATGATCCTATCTTTGTGGTTCTGGGATTCCATCTTATGTTTTTCTTTCTTCGTTCCATTCCAAAGATTCAGCGTTTTACATCGTGACAGATCTCGGATTGAAATTTTTTTAAACATTAAAATTAATGTGGGGAAAAATCACCAACACACTTCTACCGTTCTTGGAACCTATAAGTGGTATAAGAGCGGTCATATCATTTATTATAATTATTTAGTTTTTCGTTGGTGATCTACGCATTAAATAATTTAGTTGTTTCAAGTCCAGTTAATCGTTATTTAAACCTGAATATCGAGATCTGTTCCTCTTCTATCTTTTCTCATTCACCATACAGAAACAACCTTTTCTTTTAATTTTTGATTTATATAAAATATAGTAACTAATCCGGAGGATCCAAAAATTTCTGGCCGTACAACTCCAGAATACACGGTGTGTATTCAGAAGTACACGCCGTGAAGTCTAGGTTCATGCATCAGACTGGTCTGCCAAATTATGCCATGTATTGATCCTATATAAGTCATTTATGACATCGTGTGTTGACTAGGAATAGGTGGCGCACGGTTTCTAGATTACCCGTCATGTGGTCCAACAGAACACGGCGTGTAGTCCCTTCGTGTTAGGGTTGGACCGTGTACCCTGTACATGGCTTGCCAGGCTAGAAATCGTGTAACGTGTAAACTATACAGCATGTGTCCCACTGTACACATCGTGTAATCTGAATATTTCCGAAGTACATTAACATGCCATGTCCCAGGGCGTGTACTTCAGATGGACGGTGAAGAAATGTACACGTTGTGTAGTCGGAACTACATGTCGTGTACTCACTCAAATTATACAGATTTATTAAAATTTATTGTTATATTATACAAACACTTGAGATGTGTACCATGGTGCTGTCATAAAGAGGAGGCACAACACGTGATAGGTTTTTTATATATATGTGTTTAATTTAACATATGCGTAATAAATGGGAACTCACTCGGTTTCTTCCAAGGTACAAGTTACTTACAAAGATAATTTTAAATGAATTTATTTGTTTAAAATTATGATGGATGAGAATCTCAAGGAAATTTAGAAAAGGATTTAAGATAAAATGATTGATTAATTAAAGATAATTAATTGATTCGAGCATGATTTATCTTAAGCAAGAACAATTAAAGAATTGAATACTAGTTTTATTTATGCGTAAATATCGTTTCATGTATGGATGATCATGAGCTAGACCAAGACCTTTGTATGTGAATGGATTCTTTTAATTTATTTATTTAATTTTTTTGGCCCTTGAGCCTTCTCATCATTAATATGTAAGGCCTGCGCGCCCAAGGATTATTTTATGTAAAAACCCATTTTTACCCCTCACCTATGTGTTCGATAAATGCATATATAATGGATGGAGCTCCCAAGCAAGTAGAGGCGGCTCATGTCAGGAGCAATGGTGAAACCAATCCATGGAGATACAAAGGTGGATAGGTGGAAATATGTAAACACAAACCCTAAAGGTTCAAGGTGTTTCTACCCTAGGACTTGGGTTAGTTTATTATCCACATGATAAACTAACTAAAAGAAAAATCCCATGATCATACCATTTATTTTATTTCTGTCAGTTTCATGGTTTATTTATTGTGGGAGTGTTGTCACGATCACACAATTTATGAATTAAACAAGCATTCAAGATTGAACTAAAATAAAAACCAGCTTATGCGTAAATATTATCGTAGACATGGTTAATCACTTAAGTATATCCCACTTAATATTAACAAGCTTGTAATCAAAGAAAATAAAATGGAAATTTACGTATAAGGATAAAATCCCTCAAAAGAAATATTAATTCGGTTTACCCATCCATAATCTTGGTTAGAATCTAACCATAGTTCAATGTTCTTGACCAACCCTTGTTGGGGTGCTTTCAATTATCAGGGAAATCAAATTCAAGGTTTTGGGTTGACTTGACATGGTTCGCATCAAGGGTTGACTGCCATAGAAGGACTTGGTGTGACCAAGAGGCAAAGGTTGATGAAATCCAAAATAAATGGATTTCAAGATTGGGGAGTCCACTCCGCGGATCAAGGAGCTGTGAGTTAATGCAGTTTCCATTTGGAATGCCTACTTAAGACCCTTCAAGTTTCTTGACCAACCCTAGTTGGGGTAATGCGAAGGGAAATATGGATCCTTGCTACTAGAATATTCATGAAAAAGAATATTCCAAAGTCAATGGTGAGGGCTATTGGATTCCGATAAAATAGTGGGAGACTAATAAGTATAAATTTATTTATTTGTCTCAGTTTTGTAATAAAGTAATAAACCTTTTCTCATGTTAATTTTTAGAAACGGAAAGAAAATGACTTTAAACATATCATTGCGATCCATACTCGAGAAGGAAAACCGTCTCACAGGCACAAATTTCCAAGAGTGGCAGTGGCATTTACGCGTCATCCATCCCCAAGAAAGGAAATTGTATGTGCTGGAAGTGCCTATTCCAGTTGTTCCTAAGAAATAGGCCAGTGATGACGAATTATATTTGTATATAAAACACATGAATGATGCCACAAATGTCCATTGTTTCATGCTATCAGCCATGTCTAATGATATCTTGAAGAAACATGAAAACATGGACGCGTAAAGCATGATGTATCACCTTAAGGATCTCTACCAATAGAAGGAGATACAGGAGAGGTATGAGATCTCCAATGATTTTCTTATAACTAAGCTTGGAGAGTCTGCACCAGCTGGTCCTCATGTAGTCATGATTATTTTCTACATTGAACACCTGGACATCTTAGGGATTAAATTCCCAGATGAGTTGCATACAGATCTCATCCTATCATCACTGCCCAAGACCTTCTCTAGATTCATTGTCAATTATAAGATGAGCGGAAATGAGAAGAGTCTATCAGAGCTAATGACCTTGATTCGCCAGGAGGAAAAATACATGGGGCGTGAAAAACTTGTAGTCCATATGGTGAACAATAAAAGGAAGGACAAGGAAAAGGGGACAAAGACTTATAAACGGTCTGAAGCCCCCAATCACCATCCTTACAAGAAGGGGAAGATCCATAGGTAGGGCAAGGAACGTGAAGCGGTGTGTTTTGCATGTGGCAAGCAAGGCCACTAGAAGAAGAACTGTACCCTGAAGCATGGAGATGCTAAAGGTGAGTTCATTATCGAGTTTAATATTTCTATTTCAACACATTGGGCATTAGATACATATTTTGGGGCTCACATATGTATTCAAATGCAGGAACCAAATAGATTTAGAAAGATTTCTAGAGGAGAGGTGGATCTTCGAGCTGCCAATGGCGCAAGGCTGGCTATGTTGGCTATTGGCGATTACCACCTCTCACTACTGACTAGGATGATTTTGGTTTTACATAACTGTTATTATGTGCCTAGTGTTACCAAGAACATAATTTCTGTATCTTGTTTGGATATGGAAGGATTTGTTTTTAAATTTGGAAAATAAGGGTTGCCTCTTTTATAAGAAAACGTATGTTATGGTATGGCACATTTAAATAATGGTTTTCATGTATTAAATAATGAAAACCAAGTGTTGGAAATCAATAACAAAAAAATATCACATGACTCATACATCACCCAGTTGTGGCATCACCGTCTCGGTCATGTGAACGAGAAGCGCTTGACAAAGATCTTCCAAGATGGATATTTAGACTCTACTAAGCTAAAACCACTTGATAGATGTCACGCTTGTTTACAAGAAAAAATGACCAAGATGCCTTTTGGTGGACAGGGTGAAAGGGCCATAGAGATTCTAGGATTGGTACACACGGATTTGTGTGGAACATTTCCAGTAGAAGCAAGAGGTGGATATTCTTACTTCATTACTTTTACTGATGATTTGAGTAGATATGGATATGCCTACTTAATGAGGTATAAGTCAGAGGACTTAGCTAAATTTAAGGAATTCAAGAATGAAGTAGAGAATCAGATTGGTAAGAAGATAAAGAAACTTCGATTGGATCGAGGTGAAGAATATCTGAACCAAGAGTTCATCGATCTTCTACGGGAGTCTGGGATTCTATCTCAGCTCACTCCTCCTTATAAACCACAGTGGAACAATGTTAGTGATAGGAGGAACCACACCTTGTTGGACATGGGGAGGTCTATGATGAGTCATGCGGATCGTCCATTATCCTTTTGGGGATATGCATTACAAACTACAACATACACATTAAACTGAGTACCAACTAAGGCGGAAAATGGAATTCCCTCTAAGCAATAGAATGGAAAGAAACCCATTTTTTCACACACACGTGTGTGGGGATGTGAGGAATTTGTTAAGGCCTTCATAGGAAACAAACTATCACCCTGGGGCATGAGGTGTATCATTATAGGATATCCCATAGAAATTAAATTATATTACCTATATAACCCTTCATACAAGAAAGATACTGTCGCCAGACAAGCCGTCTTTCTTGAGAGGGAGCACATCCTCAAGAAGGATAGTGGGAGAAAGATTGAATTCGACGAAGTAGATGCTCAAGATACATAGAAGTTGGTACAGGAATAAGTTCCAAAGGTCCCCATGGAAGAGGTTCCAGAAACACAAGTACTGCGTAGGAGCTCAATAGAGGTAAGGGAACCAGAGATATTTGGTTTCCTACTCACCGAGGATGGTGAATCATTATTGTTGGACAATGATGAACCTCTCTCCTATAAGGATGCAGTAGAAATCTCAGAAGCTGCAAGATGGCTAGAAGCTATGAATTCTGAGATGGATTCCATATATCAGAACCAAGTCTGGGTTCTGGTCGATGATCCAGTTGATGTAAATCCTGTTGGATGAAAATGGGTATTCAAGAAAAATATAGACATGGAAAGTAAATTTAGCACCTATAAAGCAAGGCTAGTGGCTTAAGGGTCCATACAGCGTCAAGGAATTGACTATGATGAAACCTTCTCTCCAGTTGCCATGTTTAAATACATAATAATAATATTTTCCATAACATCTTACCCTGACTATGAGGTTTGGCAGATGGATATCAAAACAACATTCCTTAAAGGGAACCTTCAGGGAGATGTATATATGACACAACCAGAAGGGTCTGTGACACCAGGTGAATCCAAACAGATTTTCAAGTTGTAAAAATCCATTTATGGATTAAATCAAGCATATAATTCATGGATCATTCCATTTTATGAAGCCATAATAGAATTTGAGTTCATTAAGAACGAATGTGAGCCATGTGTTTATAAGCGGTTTAATGGGAATGTGATCGTTATCCTAATAGTATATGTTGACGACATATTTCTTATTAAAAATGATGTACCGATATTATAGTTAGTTAAGGATTGGTTGAACAAGTGTTTTCCATGAAGGACTTGGGTGAAGTAGCCAATATTCTAGGGATCAAGATCAATCATGATAGATCCAAGAGGCTGCTTGGACTATGTCAGGGTACATACATTAACCAGATACTAAAGAGATTTAGTATGGAACAATCTAAGAGGGGATTAGTTCCAGTGTCACATGGCCTACATCTTTATAAGAAAATGTGTCCTCAGACACAACAAGAGAAATATAGAATTAGTAAGATCCCATACACTTCATCTATAGGATCCATCATGTATGCCATGTTATGTACTAGTCTTGATGTTGCCTATGCACTGAGCATGGTAGGCAGATATCAAGCAGATCAGGAGAACAACATTGGAATTCTGTTAAGACTATCCTTAAGTATCTGAGAAGAAATAAAGATATGTTCCTGGTGTATGTATGAGATGATGAGATTTTCATTAGAGGGTATGTTGATGCTGGTTTTCAGACACATCAGAATGATCTGAAGTCACAATCTAGATATGTTTTCTGTCTCAATGGAGGAGCTATGAGCTGGAAGAGTTCAATGCAGCCAGTTCTCGCCGATTCTACAGCGGAGTCCGAATATATAGCAGCTTCTGATGTAGCCAAGGAAGCCGTCTGGATTCGGAACATTGTCCTGGAACTTGATGTGGTGCCTAGCAGTAAAGATCCCATTACATTGTATTGGGATAATACTGCAGTTGTGGCTCATGCAAAAGAACCAAGGTCACATCAATGGAAAAAGCACATACTCCAGAAGTATAATATCTTGACGGATTTCTATCAAAGGGCTGAAGTGGCAGTGATCAGAGTGTCCACAGAAGAGAACGTGGCATACCCCATGACTAAAGGCATATCTCATCAGAAGCATGAATATCATGTGGGAGCTAGTGGGTTAAAGGTCGTTAGAATTGGCTCTAGTCCAAGTGGGAGTTTGTTGGAATTGGTGGCCTAGAACCAAATACTTTTTACTTTACTCATTAATAAAATCCTTATCACATCTTGATTGTTCTTCTGCATGACAATTCTTGTGATAATATCCTAAGGATAGCTGTTGCATTAAAGGGTTATAGAGGATCCATGCTGTGATGAGAACTCGAAAGTGCCATAACACTATTCTTGAATATATGTTCTATGTCCGGATTATGTTATTTGAGGGACACAAATAATACATTCCATTAGGGGTGAGGACTCATAAAAATTTGAGGCACGTTCTCTTGGTGTGCGCCCTTGGTAATATCCAGGAGGATATTATGAGAACAAGACCCGCCATTAGGAAATCCACATTTCATAGTGTCATTGGATGTTCCTATCTACGGATGTGTGTATTAGTCCATAGACTTTAAGATTATTATTAATGGGTATTACAACTTGTGCACTTAGATGTATTGACGAAAACTGTGACGACACACTATTCCAAATGAGGTAGGATACGTTGGGTGCGTCATGAGTAATACTAAATTAAAAGATAATGTGAGAACGGATTTGTCCCTTCTGTTCCATAACAGATATAGATATATCAGGCCCCTTTAAGGAATTGATATAGCCTAAATAAATTCATGGTCATGGTATAGTATGGGCGAGTTCAATTCCAAAATGTCAAAGAAAGAATAATCGAGCACATGGGTTGATGGCACTAGCATGCAACCCGCTTGATTAGAGATATAGAGACAATGGATTTATATTACATGGTAAGAATTCTTATGAGGTGACACATCATTACGGCTTTAAAATCTTTCTCTATGGGCGCCTTGGCGTGTTGCTAGACGCTATCCTTGGACTTTAGGCACGCTCTGCCTAATGCCACTGAGAAAGGGGACTATAGGGTCACACACTAAGTGTGTCCATGTATCTAAGTTAAATATTAATTTAAAAAGTTAAATAAATATTATTCCCAACTGTGGTTTAATAATTATTTAAGGATGCATGATCACATTTATTGCGATAGTAGTTGTTCGAGATAATATATTGTGGGTGAAATAATATATTTATTAGCAAGTAATGCAGTTACATTTATTTAAGAAATAAATAGCCATTACTCAAGGTCTAATAAATATGGAGGAGGAGATTAAGAAAAATGGAAAATTAAAGTACATGCCATGTATATTAAATATACTCGCCATGTAGTTTTATGGAAAATGAGTATATGCTGTGTACTAATGATTACAAACAGTTTAGTTTTCCAGTCGGGATTTTGAGGATATGATACTATTTTATTAAATGATATTATTTATAATCAGCATGGGCGCATGTCAAGTAATTAATAATTCAACATGGGAGTTTCTATAAAAGTTAATGAAATAAATAAAACGTGTAACACGTTTCTTTATTGTCATAACTCTATATTCTCAAACCTGATTATAAATATCCTCACAACCCCAACACTTTTCCTATCAATCGTTGTGCACAACAATTCTATAGAATTCTTTCTAGGCCAAAAGAACTCCTTCCTCTAAGAATTCTCTCAAGACCGAGATACCAAGGCGATCAAAAGCGGACTTCGCAAGCGAAGGTTCTTTCGCGCTAGCACCCAAAAATTCCGTCGACGACGTCCAGAGACACATGGAACACATTTGGATCACCGCTAGAGGAATCCTACACTTGGATTCTACAACGCAATGATGGATCACAGGATCGTGACCGAAGACATCAACGAAGAAAGAATTCCACCAAGGTAATTATTGTGAATTAATTAAATTAATTATAACCACCATATGATGATCCTTTATATGTGGTTACAGGATCCCCTCTTAAGTTTTTCATTTGTTGTTCCATTCCGAATATTCGGCTTTTTACATCGTGACGGATCTCTGATTGAACGTTGTTTAAACGTTAAAATTAAAGTTGGGAAAACCCACCAACGCGCTTCTACTGTGCCCGAAAACTACATATTCCTCTTAAAACAACATGTCAACAATATTCCAAAATATGGAACATTTCAATGGAAACCAATGAAGGTAATATTGGTTTTTGAACCAAATTATCACATGTTTTTTTTCATTTTTTTCAATAATATTCATTTCATATATTGAGGTTTTTCCATGAGGGATCCACTATTAGTATAATAAATCATTTTATGGTCAATTGGTATTAATAATTTTGAAATATATTTTCATAAAATTATATATCTTATAAGGAAATGTGGACCACATTAAAAAATAATTTAAAATGATCAAAAAATTCAGGAAGTGTTTCAAAAATAGATTGTCTTATCTAACAAATTTCATCTAATATTTTTGTAGTATGAGAGGTTGGGATTTAATTTTTAATAAAAAGTTTATGAATTTTTTATGAACCTTTATTTTGGGGAGATAACATTGTAAAGAAATTCTTATATAGTGCCTTCTAATGAAATATGGAATGATTTATTAAAAACCAATTATTCATCCATATCTATATCTTATAATTCTAGACACAGTATATAAAATTACATTAACATGTTATATGGGTCTCCTCCTGCCATCAATTTAATTTTTTGAAAAATTGAATGAGTCTAAATTTTAGATCAATGTATGGTGCTTCACTTAATCTATGAATATATATATATATAGGTAATATATTGGCAATAGGTTAAGTGAGTTCACTTAGTAATGGGTTTTTTTAATCCATCTTATAAACATTATGATTTATTTCTATTTAAATCCCTAATGATTAGTGTATTTGGAGAGTCTCGTGTCATGGTGTGTCATCATAAGGATCTTTCTAAATTTCACATTGTCACTGATATGGGGTCCTCTCATGTTTGGGTTGGAAGTTATTTAGATATCCTATAGTATAAAATTTCATTTATAGAACCCCAAAAATAGATAAACTAGAACACAAAATTATAATCAAATGATTAAGATAAAAATTTAACAAATATTAAAAAATTTCACAAATATATTGTAAAAAACACACACTAAAAACCAAACCACTCACTTGAAATGGGTTATTTATTTTAATATTTTTTTTATGAAACATAAAATTTAAAATGTTTTTAAAGATAATTGATACACAACATATAAATACATTCATGTATCATGGTGTGTTGGTGGTATAATGTTTGTATCGTTGATAATAAATAACTAAAAGAGGGTAGTGATTTTGATCGCATTTTTAATACTAAAATAAAAATATTAATGATTTTAATATTTGTGAATAAAGTTTGTGTTAATATAATTATGAATTAATGAGGATTTTTCATGTTCACTAAAAATCCTGGATATTTTATTTTTCTAATAAATAAAACTAGTTTGATGGATTTATTTCAATAATGTTAATTAGAATCTAAATTACCATAATTCAATTTAAGTGGATCAAAAATTAACCAATACTAGACACAAAAATATTTTTATCATGATTTTGACCTCAAGAATATAATTAGTGATTACAATGAAAAATGAAATATTAGGTATGTGAATTTCAAAAGGGATTATACTACTATCTAATTATATGAAACCAATATTATCACTTGAAATATCAATCATATCACCATTGAACTGAAAATTGTTTCAAATAATTATAAAAAAATAATGAATTCAAAGGATAATCAATTTAAAATAAAAAATAAGTGAAACATTCAAAATATGCATTAAAAAACATTTATTTATACAATATATGTCACTTCCCCACAATTTTTTTGTATCTCCCTCAATATGATTATCCACCATTTAAATTTTCATGGATAGGAGGAGGATGATCTATTTGGAATTCACCTTGATCAATGATCTGTAGTTGTGGATAGGTTCTTTTATTACATCAAAACATATTAGAGGAATCTTTTTGAACTCTAATATAATAGAGCATTGAACTAAAATTAAAATTATGAATTAGGATCTAAGGGTGACAAATTATAACCAAAGGAAATGATGGTTTTGGTTACCCTGTATTTAAATTACCATTTGGATCATTGTTATGTAAACCTATAAAGTATTATATACATTTTGAAAGAAAAACTAAAATGGGTTTTTATCACATATCTTCAGTCTCTATCACTAATTTTAACTAATTTTGTGTCCTAAATCCCTTGATTTGATCAAATTATATAACATACTAAAAGAGTGTAAAAAATGATGGTTTTCCCTAATGATGGAGAAATTGGGTCCTCCAAATGGAAGAATTGGGATCACTGGTCTTCTATATAAATATTTTCCAAATGTTCTATCAGTCATCGTCTAAATTTGTCCAAATATGGTTTCATAGTTTATGATTAAAATGAATTTTATTATATATATGTTCGTGGTCTTTGAACTAGTTTTTTCCATTTTCCATGAATTCCATTGTGGGAAATAGAAATCACCAACACTATTAATGTAAAAATAAAAAACATGGTGGTTCCTTTTTTATCAATGATAATAATTATCTAATTTAGAAAATTATTATTCTTTATCTTTTATCATATTTGTAATTTATAATGAAATATTATCTTAATCTAGTAGTATAAGGGTGAAAATTTGTTTTGAATAACTATGCGATCATTTTTTACATCTGTAGAAGGTATTATTTTGAAAATTCGTTTACTTTTGATGGAATACAAGCTTATCTTTTTTAATTTTATTTATTGCACCTATGTGAAAATTTATTTGAATATCATATGTTATATATATATATATATATCTTTACACCATATAATAAATGATTCCAAATACTTAATGAATAGATCAATGCACCTAATTGAAAATAACATCATAGGTAATTTTTATCTTATGTGTTTAATTGAAACGAGTTATAAAAAATTACCCTTAAAATTTTCATGATTATTACCATTAAACCTTATATTAAGAATGAATATATACTTTAAACCCTTGCCTATTGTATTTTAATGTATGTATAGGTTTAGTTACCAAACTATATTGTAGTACCATGAAAATTTATTCAATTTATAATATCCAAATAATATTAAATTCTTTTTATGTCCTTATGGTTTGATTAATTGATATACTTGTGAAATTTTCCTCAATGTATTAATTGTATGAATCTTACCTGAGAAAAATACATATCTTAGTTTTTATGGTCGATCTATCCCATTCTACAGTAACATCAATATTTGATGGATCATAATACATTCCATTACCCATGATTACATTAACTGATAGTGATATTTTTTTCCAAAAATAATTCAAAATTCCTAAATTTATAATATAATTTCTTGTTTCAAATGGTCTTAAACACAATATATATGAGATGTCATAGCTCCTCCTTTCTATTTCAATATATCATAATATAAGATATGATCACAATGAAGTTTTTTTCAAAGTATTATATATAGAAACTATTAAATAAGTCTCTATAAAAGGTGGGAAAATTTTTAGGTTTTAATGTTATAATTATAAAATCATCTTGTTCATTCCAAATATAGAAAGATTTCTTATAAATATCCATCCTTGAAAACCCTAATTGAAGATATCTATATCAATAGTGAATTATTGTGAATTATTTAGATAATCACTGTTGATCAATGAAATCATTGATACATGGTATATGATACTTTTTATTGATCATTATTTTTTTATCCTCTTGATAATTAATCCAATATTTCATTGATTTATCCATATTTTTGAAAAAAATGACTTTTAATCCTCATGGTTATAATGACCAAAGATTGATGTACATTGATATTACTTAAAAATTGAAGAATATTACTTAAACAATACAAAAAATAATGATTGGATAATATAGGTAGATTGTTATTAAAAACTCATAAATATAAACAACTTTTCATCGAGACATCTACATTGTCTCCTGCTTATTCCTTCATTACTAGTCCCCTTTTGACACATCTTGCATAATATCATTATTCATGACTTGGGGAAAATAACCATAATAGATAGTGATATTAGATTCTTAGTAAGTGTGAAAAAGGGAGATATCAATCTTATCATAATCATAATATATAAGAACATAACTTTTGAAAATCATATCTTGTATTTGAAAGGTCCTGATATCAGGTCGTGGGAAAAATCATAAAAGTTCAAAACTAATTAATGAATATATTCCAAAAAGTCATCACAGAAGACATGGAATTTTTGGCATATTAAAAAATGTAGAAAAATATTTCATTTTATTCTAGTCTCATTTCCAACACCATCATAGTAGATAGTGTCTATTACTAAACTTAGTTCACTCCTCATTACGACCATGTATAACTGAAATGAGTTTAGTTGGCATTTGAGCCCTATATTACTAAATTGAGATCATTTCTAGTACCTATCCAATCTATATAATGAGATATAAATCATTACCTAATTCATTATAGGGATATATAGGTCTCACTCATCTCATAATGAAATCATTTTTATGTGTGCAACAAAAACATAAATCTTTCATCAGAGCGTAAACCAAAGAATAAAATTGGTTTCTTAAACATCATTCCATCATAACATAATCCATGTCAAACAAATGTATTTCACAAATATAATTCCATAAAAAAATAATAAAACCATAAGAATAGTAGGGATAGTAAACTTGAAACATAACACTATTAATTAATTCCATCTTATATGGAAAATAATTTCCATTGAACACATGAAATTAAATATCGATGAAAATTTTCTTTCTTCTTCAAAAACATTTTCTTTTCTAATAATCGCACACTATTTTAAAATAAAACAATTCTTTCAAAATAACCTTGAAATCATGTAACAGAGACTTCATGTAAATTCGGTGTTATGAAAATGTAAAAACCATTCATGTGGTATAAGATAAAATAAATCATTTTTCTTAAACTATTCTCAGATAAGTCAAAAAGTAACTCGTATAAAAAAATTAAAAACTTTTCATTTGAAAAAATTTTATAAAAAATAAACAATGGGTAAAATTTACTTTATAAAATTATATTAGAATACATATAATATACAATATTTTTGAAACATGTACGTGGATGATAAATATTTCACAGTATATACTTATGTATAAACAATATTGGGTAATAATGACATTGCAAAATTATCCCTATCCAAATTATAAACATTCAAATAATTTGCCTCATAAAATAAATAAAATTATATTCATATGATAATATTAATAATAAGAATCATAAAAACATTCCTGGGCAGTATGAACACAACTAAAAAGAAATAGATGGTGTATAAGGCATATGTCCCACAATAATAAAAGTGAGACAAACAAATCTTTTACCCTAGGTCCAATTTTTGTATTTATATGAACCTATTGTATAATGTATTAAATAATTTAATTGATTTATTTCAGAGTTATAGTAATTTTTATGAAATCATATATGATCATGTTATCTTCGGTTTATTAATAACATTATTACTCATCTGTCGTGTATTAACAACATTATTTTCGTACACATGTTTCATCGAATAAGTTCTGAATATTCTTCAAAGGATATAATTATATAATTTCTAGAATATTATTTACATAATATATATAATATTTATTAATTATAAACATTCGTATAATCATGATTTATTAGATATCATGTTGAATGAATCTGATCACATTGAGGAGATGGTAGGTCTTACGTATGCACGAGCGATGATATAATTTTATTAATTAAGAAATGGTTTTGAAGTGGATGGTATATATATTGTTCGAAAAAATGTTGTTATAATAATACATATAAATTATTATTTCTATCATAATACCCATCCAAGTGAGTGGATTTTAAAAATAAATTATACCACAGTGTGGAGATGGTAAGTCGTACGTGCGCACACATAGTGATTTATTTTTTCATATGATTGATAGAAGGTGGAATAAGGTTGTTTTGTTACCATAATAACAACTTAGTATATAATTGATATTGGATTTATTAATTAATAATATAAACAAAAAATTAATTGGATGTAGTAGAGTAAATATGTTTAAATTAATTGATAGAGTAAATAACCTCTTCTTCGTTGAGAACCCTTTATATATCCTCTTAAGGGCACTAGAGTTGGTCTTTGTGGAAGACCAGAACCTATAGAATGTGAGTAGGTATGTTGAAAAGTGAAAAGGTAAGAGTATGTATGATCTTAAAGCATCAATGTGAAATAAATACATGAGGGAGGAGGTCCCCTTTTATAATTGAAGTGAGGTGCATCCTAGGAATATCTATAAATATTAATTTATAATAAAATTAATTCCCATCCAAAAATACCAAAATGTTTTAGTTTATATTATTAGATGATATAAGGTTGCAATATCCTTAATAAATATTTTTTAGAAATGTTTTGATTTCATTTTTAACCTTAATATTACATTTTACCGTTAATTATTCTCTTTTAATATTAACTAAGCTTACAAAATGTTCAATATTAAAATACTGTATTTTTTACTTATTTGATGTAAATAAGACCATAAATGAACAATATAGAACATTTTATATTAAACCATAGTTATTTTATATTTTTTTAAAATATAATATGATATTTAAATAATTTAAAAATACATTATTTTGATAAAATATCAACAGTGTCAATTTTGTCAGTATTCATTGAATGTATTTGTAAAAATATCAAGATAGGATGTTAATATAAAACCAAATATTATATTATATATCTAATGGGTTATGCTCAAATAGAAAATGTGTTTCTTATATTAATTTTTCCAAATTATATCAATTTTATCATTTTTAATACATTACTTTCTTATTTCCATTTATAAAATAATTACATCAGTTTTTTGTAATTATTTAACATACTTATTTGTTGGGTAAAAATTAAAAATAATCTACTATGATTAATATAAGTCCACTATATTTCGTAATAATACTTCTAGTCAAATATATATCCTAGAAAATCCTACATTAATAATGTTATATATATCAATACTTGAATGTGACAACTTTAACTTCACTTTAATTAAAATAATATAAGTGTCACAATATCTTATAGAATGCTCAAAATAGTAAATATTAGGTCCCTTGGATGTTTATGATTGAGATATACATGACCAGTAATATTTGGTCAAGTGTTTGTTTCTTTTAATCATTATTATCATTTTAATAAATATTATTTTAATAATTTTTCATTAATTAAATAATTTCTACACCATCAATATATATACCTTTAATGTAACTATTTATTTACTAAAAATTAAAAATAAATTAACTTGATAAATAAAAACACTTTAGTTTTTAAATTAGTATTTATAATAGAATTTATCTTCTGTTACACCTTATATTAAAAATTATTTTGCTAATAAAATTTGAGTAAGTCATATTTAACATTTATTAAAATAAAATATATTGAATGTTCTAATATCATCTACGGGGCTTCCAAAGGGTATTATTTTGACCCAAGGATGTCCTAGATCAAAAATCATTCATCCAATAATATTAAGAAAATTGTTATGGTAATTTTATAATATTATATTTAACATTAGTTACACGATTTATCTTTTTACCGTATTAAAGAAAATTACCGATGTTACTATTCATGTTACCCAAAAAAATTATTTTAATATAATTTTGACCCAATGATTCAAAATATGGTTTCCTTTTTTAAAAATTAAAAAAAAATAAGTTTTAGAAATTATTTTTAAATTAATCTTATTATCAGAATGAGAAACATGTTTTTTAAATTTAAAACATTGAAAAAAATTGAAATGTTTTTACATTAAAATTATTGGTAAAATTAATGCCAATGAAATAAAATATAAAAACTGATAAAATTATATTCTATTTGTACATGAAAACTATTTATTAATATAATTTAACCATTAAAAATTTTTCAATGAAAAAGTCTATTTTCAATTAAAATTTAGTGGTTTTTATTATTCATCATAATTTCAAAGTTATCAAAAATTATAAAAAATTCATCCAAAGTAAATTTTTATATACTTCTTCCAAATACCAAGTTTATTTTGTAAATTATCAAATATAAAATTGTAAAAAACGTGACTTAAAATGGGTGTGCCGTCACATGGTGGCAAAATAGATTTTTTTTTAAAAAATTTCTTTTATCTGAAAAATTGAATATGTTCTTATATCATGTATAGAAAACATATAAAATGAATTATTAACATTTGATTGAATAAATTCAAAATTTATCACATTAATAAAATCCATCAATAGATATTTTATTATTTTTTAAAGTCATTATCTTCATTTAAATTTTTATTCAGAACAAAGTTCATATTGGTCATACCTGCCATTATAATAACTAGGTTATGAGGTAACATAATTATATTTAGATTTTCAGTTAAAATTTATCTTGAATGAATTGAATTCCATCAAAAAAAATAAAATGTGTAACACAATAAAAGAATAGTGTTTTGTATACTACAAGTTATGTCTGTGTTGCATATAGCGTAAGATTATCTTGGTGTAACGTACAACAGAAGACATAAATGAATTAAAAAATCAATATCATAAATATCTTAGGTTGTTAGATTCTACACCCCATAAAAGTAATTTCTCCCTCAAAATCCATTTGGTTTTTTAAAGGATTTTATACATGAAATATTATTTCATAGAAACCAACATCATGAATACATAGACAAAAATATCATTTTAAAAAAGAATAGATGGAAAATAACAGTGAACCAATGTAAAAAAATACTATGTCTATATGTAGGATAATATATGTGATGATTGAAAATAGAGGAAAAGATTAAATAATCATAGTTATTGATAAAGATCATTGATCAGAAAGAATTTTGTGATCCTATAAAGGTTAACGATCAAAAAACCATAAAGTAAAGAAGCATGAAAGAGGTCATTGCTTTCAAAAACAATGATAATAATATGATACCCATTTACATCATGATCCCATTTTCCTAATGTTGAATAATTTATTGAGAATATATACTTACTTTTTTTAAGTACAATCTCACTATTGGTCGTTCTTTGATCAATTTCCCCTTGATTTATTATTAAATGAAATGAAATTGATTTTTTCATTCCTAAAGCATTACAAGATCATGTGATCCATAAAAATAAATATCGTTCATTCTATCAATCTTTATCACAATAAAAAGGTTAAAAAATGTTATCAAATATTTATAATTCCACCTATTGTGAGATAATAAAAACATCATCCAAATATTAACTTATACTATCCATATGTGGATAACCCTTCAATCCATTTTAAAACTAAAAATATAAAACTATATAAATAGGTAAACTAACTTGGTATAACATTTATCCCCCATATATAATAAGGAATATCGTGTTGGCCACATTCCAATCATATAGTCACCTTTATCATTTATTCACTTGAGTCATGGTAAAAACTTGAATTACTATATATCCTTATTGAAAACATGCATGTTTACTTATTATTAAGTCCAAAAAATCTACAAAATTCATCCAAGATAGCATAACCCACATGTCAATAAATCCTTAACCTATTCTATGGAATCTTGTATTGTCCAATTTAATTATTTGAGTCAAAAATATATTTATCCAAACATAATTATCATAACATAAGGTGCATATTAAGGGTTATCATTCCCTTAATCATTTGTTCTCTAAATATATCACCTTACCCTTAAATTACTTATATAGGTCCTTAGAACTATTCAACATATACTTTAAAATCGATAATGAAAAACATATATCTAAAACACATATATATTTCACCATTTGTCTAAAATAATATTTTAATTCTAAAATATATACACCTCAATCATCCAAAATTATTATTAAACCATTACTTAGGATCCATCATCTCAGTCTTTCATAAAATATGAATCATCTATTAAGGTTCCTCAATATTAATCTATCCAATCATCTTAGGTTTAATGTAATCAATAATTATATGGAATCTCAATATTTTCAAAAAAAATTACAATATCTATATCCTTAGCAGTATAACCAATACTCGTACCACCTTCATGATTCTTTGTATGAGATTTCTACTTAAGATTTTAGTTTTCATAATTCTCATACCTTCCCCATCTGAAACAATAAAGGTTATATATGTACTATCTACTTCTGGCTAATGGTTAAGACCAAGAAGCATAGCGTGAGAAATACATACCAGTGATTAAAAACACATAAGTAAGGTAAAGTACCTATAATATTTAAATAAATGAAATCATAAGTTTAGTCAATGGTTATTAATTATTATCACAAAATCACTAGGATTTTATCCTATAAATAGACTTATACTTAGGAAATTCCATGACATATCCTTTGAAATATCTCCAGGGATTGAACAATGTTATTTTCATCGTAGTTTCCAAAGTATAACCAAACCTTTCCTCTGATACCAACTATAATGAACTAAGAATTAAGTACATGGATATTACTTCAAAATTTATTAATATTCATTAAAAATATAAAAATGAAATGGAAAGACCATATAGGTATAGTGTAATTAGAAAATGGAAAAAATTAACAATTGGTTCATAATACATCTATATTATCTCCCTCTTATTCCATCATAACTAGACCCCTTTTTGAAAAACCATACTTAATACTCATCGTCATCACCATAGGAAAAGAAATAAATGAGATGGTGAGATAAGATTATCAGTAAGAGTAAACACGAGAGATATCAGTCATATCATAATAATAATACATAAGAATATATAATTTTAAAATCTTCTCATTCATATGAAATATCATGTTATTTTGTCATCGGATATATCATAAAAGTCTTAAATTATTAATTAATATATTCCAAAAAGTCATAATATAAGGAATGAAATTTTTGGCATACACAGAAGTATAGAAAATAATTTCTTATTTTTCACGGCTATGTTCTAAGACCATAAGAGAATACAAATTCCATTATTGAATTTTGTTTACTCCTCAATCAATCCCTATATTACTGAAATGGGTTAACATGTTGTTCCATTCTTGTATTACTTAACTAATATCATTTATCATTCAAGTACTATCTATCACATGAGATATAAATCATCACCCAATTAATTATAAAGAGATATAGGTCCCACCCATCTCATAATTAAATCATTATTATATGTTCCATATTAACTTAAATCATTCATCATAGCATATCCTATGGAAAAAATGGGTTTCTTAAACAGTGTTCCATAATAACAGAATCCATGTAAAACAAATGGATTTGATAAATAACATTCTTAATAAAACATAATAAAACCATATGATTAATAGGGATAATATACTTTAAAAATAACCCTATTAAATAATTCCATATTAGATGGAATATAATTTTGATCTAACACTCGAAATTAATTCTTGAGGAAAACACTCTTTCTTCTTTAAAAAAATTATTCTTTAAAAATGCCTCACAATTTTAAATGAAAATAATTTCATTGAGAATAACTTTAAAATATTTTAAGGGAAGATTCAAGGAAATATATTTTCCTAGAAACGTAAAAATCCTCCATGTCGTATATGTCAATAGAAAACATTCTTCTCGTACTTTTTTGGGTTAAGTCAAAAAGTAACTCATATAGAAAATTGAAAAAAGATTCCTTTCATACTGTTTAAAAAAATTACCACTGGGTAATATTTACTTTAAAACATTTTAGAATAACATAAATAATATTACATATTTAGGAAACACCTATGTGGATGATAAATATACCCAAGTATATAGTTTTATATAGACAATCTCAGATAATAATCATATTACAAAATAATCCCTTACAAAATTATAACCAGTCGAATCATCTTCCTTATAAAATAATGAAAATTATATTCTTATAATCACCCTCATAATAAAAATAAAAAAAATTATTGAGAATCATAAAAACAACTCAAAAGAAATAGGTGGTTTATAAGGCATATGTCACACAAAAAAAGTGAGACAGGATAACCCCTTACCTTAGGTCTGATATCCTTTGTATGTATCCAAACCTCCTGTATAATGATTTAACTAATTTTGTTTATTTTTTCTAGAATAATAGTATTTATATGATATCATATGTGATCATATTATTATCTTTTTGTTAATTACATTATTACTCATCCATCGAGTATTAACTACATTATTTTCTTATGCATGTTTAGTCGAATAAGTTCTGATTATTTTTTATAGGGTATAATTATATCACTTATTGAAGGATATTAATATAATATATATCATATTTATTCATTATAAACATTTATATAATGATTTTCTAATGGATATACAGTATAATTAATCACATTACATCTTGGAGAGGGTAGGTGTACGTACGCACGAACGATAATATCATTCCGTTAACTAAGATATGGTTTGGAAGTGAATTATATATATATATATATATATATATATATAAATTTATAGAATAAATATCTTGTTATTATAATCGTATATAATTATTATTTCAAAAATTATTCCCATCCATGTAATGTGGTTGTGGAAAACATATTGCACCATGACCTGGAGATAGTAAGTTGTACATACACACATTTCGTGATTTCCTTTTTTGTAGGATGGCTAGAATGTGGAATAAATTTTTTCTATAACCATAATAACATCTTAGTATATAACTGATACTATATTCGTAATGTTATAATGTAAAAAATAATTTAAGAGGAAGTATTGGAAGAAATAATTTTGAAGGAATCGGTAGAGGAGATTACCTCTTCTTTGATGAGCAGCCACTGAATCTCCTCTTAAGGACACCAGAGTTAGTCTTTGGAGAAAACAAAAACCTCTGGAATGTGACTAGAGATGTTAATAAGGAAATAATATAGCATATGTATGATCATTAAGGATCAATGTTAGGTGAATAAATAAGGTAGGAGGTTCCCTTTTGTAATTGAGGTGAGTGGCACCTTTAGAATCTTCAAAAATATTAATTTATTATAAAATTAAATCCCTTTGAAAACTCTAAAAATGTCATTGGTTCGAAATGAGATGATATAAGGTTGTAATATCATATAACAACAATTTTTTGACATGTTTTGATTTCATTTTAAACCTTATAATTTTGTATTATGCTTAATTATTCTCTTTTAATATTAACTAAGGTAATGAACTGTTCAATATTAAAATAGTGGAATTTGTACATATTTGATGTAAATTATACCCTAAATGAACACTAAAAATCATTTTAGTGTAAAACATAATTATTTTAAAATTTTGAAATTATTTTTTGATTTTTAAATAATTTAATAAAACATTATTTTGACAAAATATAAATAGTGTCAATTTTGAGACTATTCATTTAATGGATTTTTGGAAATATGAGGATAAGATATTTACGTTAAAACAAATTTTTTATTACATCTATATGGGGTCGAGGAAATATAGATTTTTTTTGGATATATTAATTATACCAAATTATATATATTTAAGTATTTTAAATAAAATTAATTTATATTTCCATTAAAAAATAATTATACATCAGTTTTGTGTAATTATTTACAATAATTATTTATTGGTAAAAATAAAAAATAAAATACAAAAACAATGATAAATCCACTAGAAATAAAAATAATACTTATAATTGAATATATATCATAGTTGGCTTCACACTTACCCATTAAATGTATCATTTGAAAATAAACAAATATGGATTAATATATATATATATATATATCATGGAAAATCCTACATTGAAAATGTTATGTGTATTAAAACATGAATGTGAAAAATTTGACATCACTTTAAATAAAATAATCTAAGTGTAAATATATATTCAATAAGGATCCAAATGGTCAATTACATGACCCTTGGATGGTTATGATCGAGATATAATCGACCAATATGATTTTTCCAAGTGTTTCTGTCTTTTAATGGTTATTTTCATTTTCATAAAAATTTGTTTATTTATTTTTCATTAATTAAATAATATCTATATCATCAATATATAAACTTTTCTGATAATTATTTATTTCCTAAAAATAAAAAATAAATTACTTTGAGAAATAAAAAAAATTTGTTTTTCAAATGAGTATTTATATTAGATTTTTTTATCACTTTATATTAAAAATTATTTTGTTAATAAAATTTGAGCAAGACATATTTATGTTTTCATTAAATAAAATTTATTAAAAGTACTGATCTCATCCAAGTGTCTTCTAGAGGGTATCATTTCAACCCATCATGAATTCATCTGAAAATCACTCATCCAATCATATTAGGACAAGTGTTAAGGTAATTATATAATTATATACTTATTCCTAATTACCTGATTTTCAATTTTTAGTATATTAATAAAAATTACTGAAGTTACAATTAATAATTCAAAAAATTAATAAAATATTTATATTATTATAATTTGGACCCAATGATTCTAAATATGGATTCCATTTCTAAAACTTCAGAACACAGATGTTGTTTTAATTAATTAAAAATTAATCTCGTTGTTGTAATGAAAAACAAGAAGTTAAATGTTAAAACAGTTCAAAAGATTGAAATATTTTTACATAAAAATTATTAGTAAAATTAATTTCAAGGATATATATTATATTTAATGATAAAAATATATTCTATTTATATTCTAAAACCATTTATTAATATAATTTAACCGTATAAATTATTTTGATGAAAAAGTTTGTTTTCAATTAAGATTTAGTGATTTTTACTATTCATAAAAATTGGTAAGGTATCAGAAAAATATCAAAAATCATCCATAATAAATTATTATATCCCACATATAAAAAAGTTGTTTATTTTTCTTAATATAATATATAAAAGGGTCCAAAACTATATTTAAAATTCTCGTTCCATCAAAATGAGGCAGAACTGTATATTTGAATAATACTTCCTTTATCCAAAAATTTAAATATGTTCTTATATGATGTCTAAAAACATATAATATGAATTTTAAACATTATATTGAATATATTTAATATTTATTACATTAATAAAATCTATCAAAATTTAGTTTAATATTTTATAAGCTCAGTTATTTTAATTTAAATAAATTTTCCGAGGATAGTACATATTGTTCATAACCACCATTATAATGACTAGGTTATAAGGAAACATAATAATATTTACATCATTACATAAACTAGGTCTTACGTGCAATGAATTCTATCATAAGAACCTGAAATTATTTATAACATAAGCTATGTATAGTGTTTCATATACAGAAAGCTATGTCCGTGTTTCATATTGTGAAAGCGTGTCATAGTATAGCATAGAACACAAGACATAAATGAAATTAAAATATTCTATCTCATAAAAATAATGTGTTGTTACAATGGTTATTCACCATAAAATATAAAACCCTTTCTAAAATTATCTTGTATCTTATATAGAAAGTCATCCAATTTAATGAATGTAAGTCTATACAAAATCCTTTATATAGTCATTGATCCATGTAAAATATTAATTGAAAAACATCATCATACACTAGGGGAAGCCCATGTAGTTTATCCAGAAATACATCAATATATTCTAATAAAATAATATTTCTCTAAATAGTTATATACTACCAATTAACTTTATGTAAATTTCCCTATTTCAATGGTTTTTAGAACCATATCGTAGATTTTTATTCTAATGTTACTTCATCATCACCCCAACATTGAGATTTGTTAAAAATATGATCTAAGATGTAAAATGAAATATAATAACACCAAAAATGATATATTCTCTATATAGGGAAAACCAATATAAAATAATTATATTGAAATATTCTACCAAGGAATGAACTAATTGATCCCTTATAGGTAAAATCAATCATGTTTAAATCAAGGAAAATTTATATATGATATAGATGATCATCATGCCACTATGTGTTTTAACAGGTAATATATTATCATATAAATGATTGAACGAATCAACATTATTAATAAAACAAATTATATTAATGAATGAATGGAATCATCAATAAATAATTAATTATATAAAAATAATTGAAAATTAGTTACATTACATCACATATTCATATTAATCCATAAAATTGGTATTGATAACATACACTCTCTAGTATTCTATTAGTTTAATAGGTTACTACTATGTATTATCATCATTAGATCGAGGTATAGTCCATTAGTCTATATAATGAATAATATCCCTATATTTGAATCAATCATTTTTTAGTGGAACATTAGTTAGGGCCTTCTTTACCTCTAATGGATTAATCATCATCTTAAAATTACTATAAAAATTATGGGCCTAGATTACCTTATTACCCAAAATAAATCACCTTGACGATAATTTATAGAAAATACTCAGGTTCCTTCACCAAAATGTTTCACACACACATATAGAATTTATTTATATACCACACATGAATTAGCATCATATGTTCTATGATACTCCATATTCCCTTATTTATCTATAAACTGATGATATTCCCATGTTTACATCCTGACCTTCTCATCAAATCAATAATTTTTTATTGCTTCTAAATTCATCTTTAGATAATATATTTTGATTACAATGTTTTAAAATTTGAGTAAAATGATTAACTTTTGTATTTAATGTAAGTTGTAATAGTAGAGGCATAAAGTTTGAGCCTCGTTGAGTTTACTTCATAAGTGTCAATTGACTCCACTTCTATTTTTTCAAATCCATGAAATCATTGGATCATAATGTAAGTAGTTAAAATAATATATATAGTGAAAAATAATTTTTTTGAATTCATCTCATTCCATATATTATAATTCATTATTCTTTATGGTATTCATAATTAGAGTCCATCACATGTCAACCTCTCCATCCAAATGATAAATTTCTATAACAACATTCTTTTCTTCTGAGAACTAGAGAACTAAAAATATGTTTTCCATTACAGTGATCAATTATTTGGAAATATTTTATTAGAAGAGACACTTAAGGTGGGTAGATATATTCATATGAAAGACTCAATGGAAAATTTATCCTTCATTTATTATTTTAGTTTCTTAACATGGTATCAGATGTTATCAACTATGTGTGGTAGATGGGTGAGAATTTACACTATGTATTGTAATTTCTCTTCCATTCCATTTGTAAATTAATTAGAACAATAGATGGATTTTCCATCTCATGACTTGTTTTCTTATTTCCTTCTCAATCTATAATTTACATTATTAATTAAATATACAGGTTTATGTATACATAAATAATTATTATATCAGTAAATATTTTGAAGAAATAACTTGTAAATAATGTTTATATTATTCTATATGAAACTAGAGTATTACATATATAATACCAATGTTTATTTTCCATTTAGTTTATATAACCCATATATATTTAAATACTTCACAATGTTATATAAATTGAATTGGTATCACTAAATCAATTTCCCGACATGAGTCAAACCTGGTGTATAGTTAGGTCTATTTTTTAATGAATCAGGTGAAGATCGATTCAATACCAAAACATTATTTTAATGGTTTGTTACCTAAATTTATTATATTAGAAAGGCTACATCAATATATTTATATAAATACATGGTATTCATAGTTAGGAAACCACCAAATAATTCATGCTACCAATTTTTAAAATTTTATATAAAGTTTATAATTATACCTTGGGTTTTCAGCAATGTTCTTTCATCATAATCTTCCAATATAACAAAGACATGATTAAATACCATCTGAGGTGATCCTAGATCAATATATCATCATTTTTTCATCATATATATACATTAAGACATAAAATTCATTAATGATATCACAAACCAATCCAAAATATCTTTTATGTTTTAATGCTAACAATAAAAGGATATTATATTCTAATTTATCTGAAAATTTTTCTATATTAAAACAATATAATAAAATATTCTTGAAACATCATAAGTTATTTTCATCTATAAAACACAAGGAATGTAAGAATATTTGAGAGATAAAACTCTCGTAATTTTAAAACATACTAATGATAGATAACTTCTAGATCACTTTAATTTTTGAAAACATGGATTGGGTAGAAGTATATATTTAAGATATCAACAGATAAAATTTGGAAATCAAAATTCATGTATAGGAAGATTCATTCATCATATAGAGACATAAAACATTGAATGTCAATCAAGGAGTAAATTTTTTTACCATGATTTTAAAGCATATAAAAATAATATTAATTTATATAATCATAACTTTAGGTTGAAGAAACTGATAAAAATGTATGAAAAGTATAATCATGGGTATTCATAGCATTGTGATAAAACCAATCCATTCTAAAAAATTTTATTTTGAACTAACCAATTGTTAAAACCACAAAAATAGTAGGACTATGTCAATGGTTACATGTTTACATTATTAGTATATATATTTTCTACATACCAAACAACCAAATAATTTTGTAGGCTTGGTTTACTAGATAAATATTTCTTCTCATTTTAAATTGGAAATAAAATTTAAAATAAATCATCATGAAAGTAAATATTCATCCACCTTGAACCACTTAAAAAAATTTCCCTATCCTACTGAAAGGAATCTAAATAAATGTGATATCACATACTCATTAAAAATAATTCACAATAGACTCATTTTTTTTTATATACATTCATAACCAATATAGAAAGGTAAATAATAGAAAACATATCTCCATTAATTATAAACGCGAGAAAAAAAATTAATATGGTATGAATAATGTATTATAAAACAATTACTTATAAATAATAACATGATATTGAAAAATATCCATCTATAATATAATTATTAAAATATTTACATGCACATTGATATATGTTTTCATAATGCTAAAATAAATAATTTCTACATCATAAACATAACATTAAGGCATCATTCCAAGACATCAAACATTAATGTGTAAGGCGTTATCCAATTTCCAAAAGTAGTTTTTCTCATGGGACCTACCAAATCATCTAGGGGCTATTACATGCCTATCTTATCACATAAAAATTTAAATTGAATCATGATATGAATTAATAATTAAATCATATAAAATTTACTTGAACAAATAACTACCCATATTAAAAGAACTATAATAAGAAATTTAAATGAATCCACTAGTAAAATGAAATACAAACAAACTAGGGAAATAAGAAAGATTTTATCATTACAATATATCCCCAATGGTGAATAAAATTATTGTTGTAATTGATGAAATTAATTTTGATAAATAAATCAATAAAAAATTTCTTGATAAAAATGTACTTTTCACCGTGAAATTCAATTGAAATTATTGACACAATATTGTATCAAATATGTTTTTGAAATTAATCCTAAAAAAAAGTAAAGAGAGAATCTATACATTAAGTGATAATTATATAAATAAATTAATTTCATTCGAAGAATGTTAAATAATATATTCTTTTTTCATTTTCAGCCAAAAATCATACAGTACCTCATTCCAAAATAGAAATGGAGATTCATTTTAAACTATATAAAGAATATTCAAACATGAATAATAATGATATCAAATAATCATTTTAAAATATAAAAAACACTGATGAAAACATTTTAAGTAAATTATGTACCTGAATTAAAATGATTCCTTTCCAAGTTTCAACATAATATCGGTTTTCTATTAGAAACTTATTTGGGTTTGTTCAATACTCAATGAGGGATGATTTAATGAGAAAATATTAATTGCTATAAATTAATAGTGTATAATAATGAAGAATACTTTTAAAAATAAATTTAATATAAAATTAACCAATCATGGAAGTAATCATAAATTATCCGAAAAAATGACGAGATTATGAAATAACACTATTCCAAATTTGTTCTTCCAGATAAAAATCAACCATGAAATAAATAATTTAAAATGAATCGATAAATACCTTGAATATAAGGTTAATCATGATATATCATATCAAAGGAATATTGTATACAAAATATGATAGAATAATTTGGAGAATAAAATATCTTTTTCATGGAAACAAAAGTGATATGATAAGTGATTACAAAGATCATATTATTGAAATTTAAATTAATAAATTAATTTATTATGTGAAATGGATATAAATATACATATTTTTATTTGAAATAAAACATAATACAATGATAGGACATTTCAAAATTAATCATGTGATTACACTAACGATGATGTCTAGGTATAAAACAATATATAGATATTTAGTAATGAAACCACATACCTCAAGATTGACTCATCACATATATTTTACATTGGAATCAATAATCATCTTATGCTAATTATTTAATTTTTAAGAACAATATTCAATTTCATTATTCACTTTATTTTATTTATTACAATGTTAAATTTAATAATATATATATATATATATATATTCATGTAAATTTATTGATATATATTATTTTTATCAATATAATTATATCTAAATGTGTTTTTTGTTTATATTATATTTCTGTGAAATAATATTATACATTTATATATTTTTATATAAATTAATTTTTATTTATATATATAATATATTAATAGTTATGATATTATAATTAAATTATAATCACAAATAGTTAGGATAAATATTTTATAATATAATGATATAAATTATTGTTTTCATATGAGGACCCTATAATATGTGGTAGAATTTTCATAGGTTACCGGTTCTCTACAGTCGGGTGGTGGACTTGGGTTTTCTGGTTCATATCAAGGGGTTTAATTTTTCATGATATGTGATGATTGGTCCTAGGAATATCTTCGGTTTGGGGGCTCCTTTAGGTCTCCTTGGTGGGGGGTAAGTGATTTTGGACTCCTGATCTATTTAAATAAATTATATCTTTTTATAATTTTTTTAAAAATGATGATAATTATTTCATATAGATTATACCAACCATCGCTAATTTTTTATTGAAAATCATTCGAATTTGAATTATAAAAATTTTACATTTTGAAAATTTTGTATAGTAAGTTGTAAAAAATAATGAAATATATATTTTTTTTAAAATACGATTATGAATGTTATTGATAAAAATTATCATAGAAAATTATGATTTTCCACTAAATAATATATTTCGAATAATAAATAAATATTTTTTGAATTCATTGTCAAATAAACTCTAACATGGTTACCTATTATTGGTTTAGGAAATTATCAAATATAATTTAATTGTCATTTAATTTTTTGTAAAATGTAAATAAATTCTACCACCTAATAAATTTTTTTAGAGTTTTTAGATCAATATTGCGGAAATAATTATTAATTTAATTTATTGAAAAAAATATAATCCATTTTAATGGTAATTTTCTAATGATATCATCTTTTTAAAATAAAAAAATTAACAAAAAACATAAAACATTGGTTAATTTTGAGTTTCTAAAATATTTTTTTTCAAAAAAACAAAAATATCACATAGACATATAAATGCATGGTTTCATATGGAATTATTGGTATAAACTGGTTTCATCACATCACATTGGTACACATGATATTTGATATGAAAACTCTAATCCATTGAGTGCAATTTTTTAACAAAACATTTAAATTTTGAATATTTTATCTAAATTTTAGATAATACATTTGGGTCGGCTGTACAATTAATGATTATAACATAGATTGAGTTACCTTTTTATGTTCTATACCACCATAGATTATAATTTTGAATGGCTGATTAAATTTTGGCATGTCTTCATCCTATTGAAAATTAATTATAGAGGACATTATTGTGGGATTGATCTCAGTAAAGTGATGCAAATGATAATGGATTGATGTATAATAAAATTGATAAACTAGTGATAATTATCTTGTGGATATAAATCAATTGTATGATGATGTTGTAAAACTTATTCATTAATCCAAGACATGATATGTTTAATTATGATGATAATGATATTATTTTATTAAATTTTTATATATTAATTATTTTATATGATATTACCATTGGAATGTAATTATATTTTGTATATTTCATTAAAGTTGTTGACTAGCTCGTGGTTCCCAGTTAATTATCATAACATTGGGACATAATGTTTAGTTTTCACTCATAGTCTTGATTAACAAATCAATTCTACATTATAGTTAAAATGAATATGCTATTAAATAGGGTAGTGGATTTATTGTATTAAAATTATTTCTTATTATAACTATATAGATAATAACATAGAAATATATAGTACATTAAATCAACTTGATCCAACAATAGTCCTAAATGTTTATCAAACTCTTTATAATATATTTTTAACCACTAAAATATACGATACCTTTTGTAGTAATGTGACAAAAAATAAAAATCTACCATTCTTGATTTTGGACACAACAATAATCAAAATTTACATTAATTTGAGGGAATGATATATTATAATTATCATTTTAAGGATGTATAACCTATTATAGTAACATTTATATATATCAGAACCGTACATATAATTTAAAATTTGTGAATATTTTGAATAATTTTATAATGATTTATTTTTAATCAAGAAAGAATAATAAATATAGTTTCAATATATGTAGCTCAACCTAAAAACTATAGTAATAATATTAATGGATTTTCTCATATAAAATTATAATGTATATTTATTTATTTATAATTATAAAGTTAACCATTACCTATAAATTTTTATTTAAATATATAGTATTCCAGAATATCATCCCATTTTATGGTTCTCACAAAATAATTTCAATTTTGTTTTATTTATAAATGTTTTTAAAAACATAAGCGGTTGTGCTTTCACATTGTAGTTTAGTTTATATATCATAGAATTGAATATTATATTTTAACTATTATAACCAAAGGAAGTTCATGTGTTTGAGAATAAATAATGATAGTAAAAAAGAGAAATTTAACTAAATATTATATAAGAGCAGTGTTTTTTCATTTATCTACTATGAACAACTTCTTATACACATAAATTAATTTCTTTAATGGAGATAAGTTTTATCAATCATATGTCAACCACAAATAATATCTCTTATAGAATAATTGAATACATAATATTGTTACAAACAAGATGTAGTGACCCTATTTTCTCATTGTATGACTGTTGGACCTAAAATACATGTGGTGGGGTTAGTCAATGATGTGAAAACCATTTGTAGGAAAATGAAATATCAAATAGGGACAAACAACCATCTCAGGGTCTACCTTATGATGCCTTTCAGAGATATCGCTTCCACATCACAAATTCATGAGGAAATGATAGAACTCTCAATGATTATAATGGAGGTCTGTACCCACGATGAATATTGGAAGATTTATTCACGATTCCAACAGATCCACTCCCATTCGGGGAACTCACATTTGTGTCATGTTTCACCTCCAATCATCATGAGACCCCATTTCCTATAAATACACGGATCATTCCACCTTAATTAAATGGCTACCTAGTCCTTTCAAATTTTGATTCCCAACCCATGAAGCACAAAACCACCACGAACCAAATGAAAAACGAGTCATTCATGTTATTTGAGCATCGTGAAACCCCCTTTCCCATGTTTCTAGAAACCTAATCCTAAGGTGTGGATGTCCTTTATAGGGTAAGAGGGCTCGTACGGGTACTATAGGATTCACGGTTCATTAATCCTTCATATAACACTCATTTACCAAGCCATGACTTCATTCCAAGGTAGGTTCACCATGTGTCGAGAATCCCATTCCTTAGAGAAGCTCCTGATCGTCACAAAGAAATTGAGCATCATGAAGCACCTCTTAGTGAGGCCCCGAGCTTCGTAAAACATTTATATGTTGCCTCATAATGTTTCCTCCTTTTTTCTAATATCTCTTCACAATGGTTGAGTGTCCAAAGTCCCTATACCAATACATGATTGGTTTACCTACACATAATTTCCTAATGTGACCTATACTATCCATTCTTGTGGCACATTTCAATACATGTGTGGCCCAATATTCTTGTTGACCTCTTAATTTTTATCATATATACACAAATACTTCATGATTTTCAGAATATGCATGCTAATGTGGACCTCGTGAGTGATCCTTCCTCCAAATTGTTCAAAACTATCATTGTTGAAGACAACCCCTCCCAAGTGTTTATGAGTGATGGTTATGTAAGACCAAGGGTTAAGGATTCATTCACCAACATCTATGATCCCTGACATAAAACTACATTTCACCAACATCATCAAAAAATGTTAAACTATGATATCAAACTATGCAGGAAATGCAGGATGTATCTATATCTGACTAACATGGAATGATCTACTCCACTCATGGAATGATATCTGCCACACAATATCAAATATATTATAGGGAAAATGGAATTTCTCACCTCTCTTGCTTTCAATCCCCTATCCCTCTCCCATTTAAAATTTTCACCATACCTTCGACATGTAGTTTCTACACGCAAGCCTTGAACACCATTAATACGATGCTCAGTGTATGACTAAAATGATATGATACCATCCTATCACATAATGAGATCCTCATCATAATGAAAAAAAATGATCCCTAATCATCCTCCATGTGTAAGTCATACATAATATCTTGTTGCCACATATTTTATGACACGATATTAATGTTTTCGAATTCCTCTTATTTCTTACACAAATCATTACTCATGTGAGAATAATTACTACCAATGGCCATGAAATCCAATATAAATATGCGATGATAAAATTTTGTGGCCTTGACATGTAGAATGGGAAACTTTCATGAATATTTTCCAACCATGTCACTTCAAATACACAACTTCCATGAGTATTCCCCAACCATGTCCCTTCAAATGTTTTTATACTAGTCATTATCCCTAAACATATGCCCCTCTTAGAATTATGCGTACATTGATCCTTCCTTCATTGGAAGGTAATATATTAATCCACTCTAATGTAAAAACCCATCAACCCAAAACACCTCATCAATTCCATCCATTCCACCCAACACTTATTCCATATCCATCCTGATTTTCACCAGTCTACACATCCTAGTGAGAACCTGACACCCATCTAGTCCATTCATTTTCGTAATCCACATCCATTTCATCACTACCATTAACATCACTTGGGAAGCACCCTTGTTTAGGTCCCCCACATTCCAACACAATCCAAGAGAAATAAACATGTGAAGGGTATCTCTTATGCATAATCCCCACACAATCCATCAATATATATGGGTTTTTATCCCCACCTCCCAGGAAGGGTATGCATAATAACTCATTGAGGTTCAATCCTGACCAATATTAACCCCTGGTTCCCTTACCCTAGGGGTAAAACTCCCTGATCCACCTCCACTAGTGTTTAGATTATCCCTCATATTGCAATATCATTCTTTTATGGGCCACAGACCACTAGGGCCTCCTCCATATGAGTTATGATCCAACCACTTAGTATACCTTCTAGGTTCTCACTCAAATTGATATACCACTTTGAGCCACCTCTATGGGGAATTTGGACTAGTTTCACTTCATATTCACATGATGTTAAACTCGCGACCTATCACATGACTACCACATGTTAAACATGGGATGTGTGAAAAAATCATGGAATATATTCCATTTGCATCAGATACCCCTTGATCGACATGGGATGACTCTGGTTCCATGCTTGAGATTCCTCAATAAGATTAACTCTTTTGAGAAATAGTATAGGTGACCAATGTTCTAGTGTCAAGATGTTACAATGATTCCCAATGTGACTACTCTCCTGACCAAAAGTTCCCTCTTTATTAAGACCCCTTGGAATGTCCAGACAGAAGTAGCATAATTAACCAATATCCTCAATGATATGGTACCAATAATGAGTTTCACATACATATATTTATATACGAGTGAGACACAGAAAAGTCAATGAGTTCCAAGGAGAAATCCATGGAAGGAGGAACTAACATCCCATTATCCTATTTCAATCAAGTAGAAAAAATCTCTAAGAAAGTGATTAAATTAACACGACTTTGGTAAGATAAAATGGGAGGAACCATGAAAAACTAGTTGAAAATAAAACATTTCATGGTATGTCATAGCACGCCTCAAAGCATTTGTTGGAAAAAAACTCGATGTAAGTCACTTCTCCTCAACACATAATTAAGTAGTGCTTGATAAATTAGTAGATAAGCATGATGTAGGATCTGGTTATCTAATGCCAGGTCACACAAACTAAATGATGGGATTAACATGGATATCATAAGAAATCATTCCGGTAAATCATTAGTCATTTTGTTCTAAGACATCATCAATTCGGCTCTCACTCTCTAGCCATGGAGAATTAGACGATGTAGGGGAATTGGACATTTCCTTCCTGATATCTATATTTAATGTAATGTCCTGGAACTCTATGGTCTATCCCTTTGCTGAAATCTGGTGTTATATGTGTTCTGGGAGGTCAATGTGACTCATTCCCAACACTTCTCCAAATTTCCGGTTCTGTGAACAGTGTTTCCATCTTTATTAAATGGTGAGACATAAATAATGAGTTAAAAATAGTGAGACAGAAACGGTGAGCTGGAAACGGTGAAAGTGAAACGGTGAGACAGAAACAGTGAGATAGAAATGGTGAGTAAAAAAATGGTGAGACATAAACTGTGAGTCAGAAACAGAGAGAGAAATGGTGAGTCAGAAACGGTGAGTAAGAAACTGTGATTCGGAAACGGTGAGTCAGAAATGGTGAGTCAAAAATAGTGAGACTGTAATGGTGAGAACGAAACGGTGATATAGAAATGGTGAGTCAGAAACGGGGAGACAAAAATGGAGAGTTGGAAAAGGTGAGGAAAAAATGGTGAGATAGAAATGGTGAGACAGAAATGGTGAGTGAGAAACGGTGAGACAGAAATAGTGAGACCGAAACGGTGAGTCAAAAACAGTGAGACAGAAAGGGTGAGTCAGAAACAGAGAGTCAGAAACGGTGAGACATAAATGGTGAGACAGAAATGGTGAGTCAGACACAGTGTAACAACTCATGAACAGTGTTTCCAGAACTATTTCATTTTCCCTTTTCCAAATTTCTAGATTTTTTCAGTTTCTCCAATTTAACGTTTTCTTTGATGTAAAACGAATTTATGGCCTTGTTTTATGGGATTTTATTCCAAATCAAATCCCATAACTCCTATATTAATTTTCTTAAGGCCTGGGATGCATTCACTTGGTCAAACAGTGTGGTTTAATGCGATACTATTTTAATGGAAAATCCATTGTATCTTAAACCGCTACTCTGTTAATTCTTCTAAAGGGACAAGATATCTTACTCTCATGTTCTTTATCCTTGTTCTCTAGTGCGAGAATCCAGAATATTTCCTTCCTGACTATAGGAATTGTGAGATTAAACTTTTCCCTGTGGATTGGTTTCCCTTGAAGTTCTTCTTGCAGCAATTGCACCCCATGTTTTGGTAAAACTAAGCAGTATCCATCAATCATAGATATAAGGTATGATTTATCATCATTATTTTGGGTTCATATACTACTATTTCTCCTTTCCATATTATGGAATGTGATCTCCAGTCTTTTGGTGGAGTTTATTGGGTTTCGGTTGGTGCGGTCTTGCCGTGAAATCCTCGGGTGGATGTAGTGGTTGCGGGAGGAGGCGATCGTGATCCATTATGTGGATCATTCTCGTATGATGATCCTTAAGAACCTTTTTAAGGTTGGGGATTCAATTATTATCTTTTATTTTACGTGAAACTGGAGAGTTATCATGCTTTAGCCTCTAGATCACAATGGAATGGACATAATTAATATTTGAACCGGATAAATAAATTAACATCACTCATATATTATTGCCTCTAGTTTTTCTTGATAGTGTGATATCTATTCTTGCATGTATAACTATTCATTCATGATGGAAATTGGTAAAGAAATTAAACCATAATTAACTGATAATTGTTTGGGTAATGATGAATATGTCTGTAAATTAATCTGGTTCTTCTTGTTGTAATTTGATGTTAATAAAATTGGTGCAGTAAGCCTGCTTAACTTTTTGTGATAGATTACAGTTTAGGTTTCCCGAAGTTGGAACCTATGAATAATAAATTGGTTAATCCAATATGGAGTAAAGAAATGGTTGTTTGATAAAATATAATTCCTTGAAGGGTTTTGAGTTACCCTCTTTCTTGTTTAAGGGCCAAGAGACCAACTGTTGTGATTGTTGTTCTTCCTGCTTCTAGCGTTGTGATGTGAGCCTGGATGGCTATTGTGATATGTGGGGGCGTGGAGGCCTAATGTTTGTTGTAGAATTTGAAACCTAGAGTGGAAATATTCCTCGGATTATGCATGTGGGTGTCAGGGAGGACACCAGGGATGATGAAACAGGTTATATGTGAATGATTGGAAGCTTGTTTATCTTGTTTGTTGTTATCTACTTTACATTACCAACTGCTCAAGGCATCTGGTTTTACATACCCTTCTTCTGAAAGTGGTGATGACATGTGGGGTATGCCACGTTCTTTCTACGTTTAGCTTCTCAAGGGAGGATGGGTTTAAGCTCCTGATTAGGCGGAAAAGACTTAACGGGTAGTTCATCTACTTACCGTGAGGATACCCCTTGTGTTTAGTGGCATGGAATGTTTTTCTAGAATTCTTGGGAATATGTGAAAGTAATGTTGTAAATAAATAATTGAATAGAATATATTAACCCATGGGGTTGGAGCTTGCTGGGTTGAAATGCTGAGGTTGAAATTTGAAGGAGCAATGAACTTTGGGTGTGATGCTAATGAAATATAATGTGGAAATAATTAATGGGTAATGAATTTTTAAAGAATTAATAAAAAGGGAATGAAGTAATGTATTAAATATCTTTAAATGGTTTTGTGCTTATAGGATACCAAGTCATAGAAGTGGAAATCGGAAGTCTGAGAGATGTTAGCTGTAGATGAGTCTAAGACTTCGTTATGCCCATAGTGTGGTTGTGACCTATAATATATTATGTACATTTTGTCTTTCTATACTCTAAACCACCCCGTCCGATAGGTAAGATGACACCCCGAGGATTCTCATCTTGGGGGGGGGGGGGTGTTTTCTCCTACAATCTAGTGGGAGGATGGATGTCCGACTTCCCCCTTTGGCCCCACTCACTTCTCTTGTTACTTACTTGTGCCGGTAGGCACACAAGTTAGTTTTCCTTATATATGTGTGTAGAGGGCTGCAATGGATTTTGGATATTCACACACATATATTCCAGATATAGTTTTCTATGAACTACTATAGGTGTAATTTGTATAGGTTGTGATGGATTGAGAATCCTTACTTGGTGTATGGGTTGTTATGGCTTGAGTTATAATACCCGATGTATGATAAATGTTATGGGAGCTGTGGGGGATCCCAAAATCTACCTGGTTACTTTCCATAGGTGGATGTGGTGGTTTTTTTGCATGAGGTGCATGTTATGGTGCTTCGCCCAGGTGTCTGCAGGCAAGCCTTTTTGGAGAGAGATTATAATGACCCATACTTTACATACAAGGTTATTACTTCAAAATTTAAGCATACTTATTACAACATATAACAAAACCATGAAAGGACCGTATAGGTATAGTTTCTTCAGAAACTGGGAAACATAAACGACTGGTTCATAAATCATCTACATTGTCTCCCATTTATTTCATCATATCTAGAGTACCTTTTTGGCATATCCTATTTAATATCCTTATTACTGACCAGGGGAAACAAAAACATACAAAAGGGTGAGCTCAAATGCTCAGTAAGGGTAAACAAAATAAATATCAAACATATCATATTTATAAGAACATAACATTTTGAAAATATTATCCTATAAAAGAGATCATAACATGGGATAAATCATAGAAGTGAAATGTAATCCCAATAATCATAACTTAAAACATGAAGCTTTGTGTCATACACACATAATCATAGAGAATCATTTCGTAGTAGTCAAGACTCATAGCCAAGACTATCTTAGTGGACAAAGTCCACTTCTGAACCGAGTTCACTCCTCATTTCAGTCTTGTTTCACTGAACTAGTTTAACCTGCCATTCCAGCCATGTCTATCTCATGAGATATAAACCTTTAACCAATGCATTGGAGGGAGATATAGGTCCCAACCATCTCATAATGAAACCATTCTTATGTGTTCCACAAAAATCATAAATCATACATCATTGCATAACCCTTGTAATAAAAATGAGATTTTTAAACATCGTGACATCATAAAACAATTAATATAAGATAAAGGAACTCATAAAAATAATTCCATCACAACATAATCAAATCAATGTAATAATAGGGGTAGAAACATAACCCTATATTATCTTATATGGAAAATAATTTTTATAAAAACACTTGAACTTCATTCTTGAGGAAAATATCCTTTCTACTTCAAAAACATTTTCCTTTCTTAACATGTCATATAATTTTGAAATAAAATAATTTGATTAAAAATAAACATCAAAACTTTTAAAGGAAGATTCTTGGAAATAATTTTTTAAAAATCCATTCATTCCATATAAGTTAAAAAAACATTCTTCTCGTACTTTTGTCGGATAAGTCAAAAAGTACCTCGTACGAAAAACGACAAAAGATTCCTTTCATATCTTTTACTAAAAACCCACCGAAGGGTAAAATTGGATTTAAAAAATTTTAGGAGGATGTGAATAATATTACATATGGAGGAAACATGTATGTGGATGATAAATATTCCCCAGTAAATTCTGAAGTATAAACAATCTCGGATAAAAATTGAGATTATGAGATTGTCCCTTACCTTAGGTCTGATTTGCTTCGTAAGTGTCTGAACCTCCTGTATAATGATTTAAATAATGTTATTGAATTATTACAGAATCATACATATTTTTATGATATCATATATGGTCATATTCTTAGCTTCTTATTAGTAATATCTCATTGCTACTTGTTATTCGGGTGTTTATTGCTTTATGTTCGTATGTGTGTTTTGTCGAATAAATTCTTATTCCACTTTTCAGGTTATAAAAACCTCATTTACATAATGGTATTAGTGTAATATATATCATATTTATTCATTCAATTCATTTATATAATCATTATGCAATGAAGATCATGTAGAACGAATTGCATTACATCGTGGAGACGGTATTCCGTACGTACGCACGAGCGATGATATCGTTACCATGATCGTGGAATTGTATTGGAGTGTATGTATACTATTTCAGAATCAATACAACTTTAAAATAATCATATATAGTTACTTATTTTCACCATTATACCCATCCAAGTAAGGTGGTGATGGAAAATAGATTACACCACGGCGTGGAGACGGTATTCCGTACGTACGCACACGCGGTGATTTCGTTTTCCGTAGGATGGATGGATGGTGAAATAGGGTTGTTTCATACTTATAATAACATATCAGTTTATGAGTGATACTGATGTTATAAATTCATAATTAAACAACTAAATAAGAAGAAGTGGAAGAAGAAATAAAGTTGAAAGAATCGGTAACGGACATTACCTCTTCTCTGAAGCGCCTCTTTGAGACCTCCTCTTAGGGCACTACAATTGGTCTTTGAAGAAGACCAGGACCTCTAGGATGTTTCTAGGGAAGTGGGGAAGTGAAATGTGAAGGGATTGGCCGAGCTTGAAGGCTCAAATTGGTGTGAGGAGGAGAGGGAGGAGGTTCCCTTTTATAAGGGAGGAGAGGGGCACCTTTGGAAATATAAGAAATATTAGTTTATATTAAATCCCAACGCCACTTAAAAACTTCCAAAATGACTCATATCCGAATCTTAAATGAGATAGGGTTGAAATATCATCACCCAATAAAATTTATACATGTTAGGAATTTATTTTAAACATTATCAACTTGATTTATCCTTTTTATCAATTTAATTTTATTTGTGGTAAAAATATTCTAAATTTTAAATTATTATAAATAATTATATATGTGTTGTGAGTTTTCCATAATTTGACACATTGTGAAATTTTCGACCATATAAAGTTTAATTTATAATTTTTAAATATCTTTGTGATTTTTAAACAATTTTATAATATGTTATTTTTATAAACTACAAAAGTGTCAATTCTGACACTATTCATTTATTTGAATTTAAATAAAATATACACAGATGAAATGTTCAAAATAAAAGCTTTAATAGATTCAAAAAATGTCATATGTATCTATAAAATTAGTGGAGCACATTAAATAGTTCATATAATATTTATTTTAATATTTTTAAAACCATTTATTTGATATTTTAATTAATAAAATAATTTCCACATCACTATTGTGGAATAATTAATGATAATTATTTAATCCCTAAAAATTATAAATAAATTCCTATGATTTAAATAATTGTATTAGCTTTCTAGAGACTATTCATGTTTGAAGTTTAATTAAGTTTATAACTAATTTAAAATTATTATACTTATAATATTTAAGAAAGTGTCATGTTGTCACATTCTTTGGTTTTAATAATAATTAAATTATTTTCATAGACAAAAGTCCATTAAATGAACCTAATCCCACCCTTAGGTGATATGGGTCGAATTGTAGTCGTCTAATAAGATTTTTGCAGGTGTTAGGGTAACTTTATAATCTTATATTTACCCTTAATTACCCGATTTACCTTTAACCATGGTAAATAAAATTTACCGTAGTTACTATTCATAATGCCCAAAAATAAAAAGTAGCCTATTAACATAATTTGGAACCACTGATTCCAAATATGGAATCCATTTTTCAAAATTCAAAACTAATAAGATGCAGTAATTAATTTAAAATAAATCCCATTGTTAAGAAAATGGGGTTTAGAAGTTAAAACATTACCAAAGATTGAAATGTTTTTACCTATGAAATCAATGTGAAATTAGTGCTAATGACATACATTATATTAAATGGTAAAAATATATTCAATTTATAATTTAAAACCATTCAATATTATAATGTAAACATATAAATTATCTAAATGAAAAAAGTTGTTTTTAATTAAAAATTAGCGTATTTTTACTGTTCATCAAAATATGAAAGTTATCATAAAAATATCAAAAATTTATCCAAAGTAAATTTTTATAACCTGATTCAAAAGAAGAATTTTATTTTTTCATATTTAACTTATAAACATGTCAAAAACTATATTTAATGTGGGTGCACCATCAAAAGGCGGAAAAACTGCATTTTTTGAAAAATACTTATTTTACCTGAAAAATTTATTTTGTTCTCTTACCATATTCTAGAAAATGTGTAAGATGAATAATAAAATTCAAAATGTAGTTAATACTATTCACAATGGCTAGTTCATAATAATATATTGTTGTTTAGTGAAACCCGATATTGCGTACTACACACACTATCGAGGAAGGTCGTGATTGCTTGTAATGCAAAACAAGTCCGTATTGTGTGCTGTGAAAGATTCCTTTGGTGTTGCGTATAACATAAGACATAGAAAAAATATTTCTCATAAAATCTCAGGGCGTTACATTCTACCCCCCTTAAAATGAATTTTTCCCTCGAAATTCGTTACTTCATTACAAATAGATGAGGATACCTCTCCCTCATCATATCCTCAAGTTGCCATGTAGCATATTCTAATTGGTGGTTCCTCTATAAAATATTCACCAAGCGAGTGGTCTTGTTCCGTAGGACTTTTTCGCTACGATCCAGAATCTCTATTGGTTGTTCTTCATATGAAAGATCTTCCTCCAGCGGTACAACTTCTGAGTTGAGTACATGTGAAGGATTAGGTATGTACTTTCTCAGGAGAGATACATGGAACACATCGTGAACTTGAGAGAGATTCGGTGGAAGTGCCAATAGGTAAGCTACCTTCCCAACACGATCCAGAATTTGAAAAGGACCGATATATCTAGGGCTCAACATTCCCTTCTTTCCAAATCTCAGGACCCACTTCCAGGGAGATATTCGTAAGAACACTTTATCACCCACTTCAAACTCTAGGTCTTTTATTTGGTTATTGGCATAACTTTTTTGTCGACTCTGAGCTGCTCTAATGTGTTATTGAATAGATATGACCTTTTTTTCCATCTCATCAACAAGATCAGGTCCTAATAGATTTCTTTCCCCAACTTCATCCCAGCAAGTTGGAGTCCTGCATTTATTTCCATAGAGAGCTTCATAAGGAGCCATCTGAATACTGGAGTGAAATCTATTATTATAAGAAAATTACACCAAAGTTAGGTGTTGATACCAACCACCATTGAAATCCATAGAGAAAGCTCTCAACATATCATCTAGAGTTTGAACTTTTCTCTCAGACTGAACGTCTGTCTGAGGATGATAAGTAGTGCTGAAACTCAACTCTGTATCTAGAGTATGCTGAAGACTTCACCAGAACTTTGAGGAAAATCTCGGATCCCGATCAGATATAATGGAAAGTGGTACTCCATGCAATCTTACCACTTCCTTCACATATATCCTGGAAAGATTATCCAGAGATAAATCCTCTCTAATAGCAATGAGGTGTGTAGACTTTGTATGATGATCAACTATGAACCAGATAGCATTATTGCCATTGGATGTTTTTTGAAGTCCAGTGACAAAGTCCATAGTGATATTTTCCCATTTCCACTAATGTATGGGTAATGGTTGTAACATCCCCTTAGACTTCTGTCTCTCAACTTTAACTTTCTGACAAACCAAGCATCGAGAGACATATGCTGCAACATCTCTTTTCATGCTATCCCACCAGAAGTACTCTTTCAGGTCCCTATACATCCTCGTGCTTCCAAGATGAATAGAGAATGAAGAACTATAAGCCTTATCCAGCAGCTCCTTCTTTAATTCGGGGATGGGAGGAACACAAACCCAATTCCTGAAATTTATTATCCCATCACAATCAAGGTTGAATTCAGGAATATTTCTCACCTTCTTTTGTAACTCTACATCTTCTTTCTATGCCTCTTTAATCTTCACATGTATAGATGGTTGAACATTCAATTGAGAAAGATATGATTTTACCCTTCCATTATAATTCCAAGGTCCATCCTTTGTAAATCCATAAATGTTGCATCTTTTGTGATCCTCATCATGGATAAGCTAGCATGGTCTTGTCGACTTAATGCATCTTCCACCTTGTTTGATTTCCCAGGGTGGTAATGAATTGAGCAGTCGTAATCCTTAATCAGCTCCAACCATCTTCTTTGGTGCATATTCAACACCTTTTGTGTGAAAATATACTTTAAACTTTTATGATCAGTATAAATATCACACCTTTATCCATAAAGATAATGCCTCCAAATCTTTAATGCAAAGATTACTGCAGGTAACTCCAAATCATGAGTTGGGTAATTTTGCTCATGGATTTTCAATTGTTGTGAGGCATAAGCTATCACCATATAATTTTTCATAAGAACACACCCCAGCCCCTTCTTGGATGCATCACTGTAGATCACAAACCTTTCTCTACTACAAGGAAGTGTGAGTACATGTGCACTGGATAACCTTCTTTTCAACTCCTTGAAATTTTCTTCACATTCCTCCGTCCACACGAACTTACCTCCTTTTTGAGTCAACCTGGTGAGTGGATTAGATAATCGTGAATAATCTTTCACAAAACGTCGATAATATCCATCCAAACCAATAAAACTTTGGATCTCAGTTACTGTTTTTGGTCTCGACCATCTTTCGATAACCTCTATTTTTGCTGGATCCACAGATATCCCCTCTTTTGAGATTATGTGACCCAAAAATGTAACTTTTTGAAGCCAAAATTCACAGTTGGTAAATTTGTCCTAAAGCTTCTCCTTTATTAGGGTCTTTAAAAAAATTATCAAGTGATCTTCATGTTCTTCCTTGCTGTTTGAATAGACAAGAATATCATCTATAAAGACTACCAAAAACTGATCAAGATAGTCTCTAAAGACTCTGTTCATCAGATCCATGATGATAACAGGGGAATTAGTAAGACCAAATGGCATCACTATAAATTCACAGTGTCCTTACCTTGTACGGAAAGCCGTTTTTGGTATATCCTCCCTTTTGAACCTTAATTGATGATACCCTGAATGAAGATCTATCTTGGAAAAGTATTGAGCTCCACATAGTTGGTCAAATAGGTCATCAATGCGTGGGAGAGGATATTTGTTCTTGATAGTGATCTTGTTAAGTTCTCGATAATCAATGCAGAGTCTCATAGATCCATCTTTCTTCTTAACAAACAGAACAGGTGCTCCCCAAGGTGACGCACTAGGGCGTAAGAATCCATTATCAAGATTCTCTTGGAGTTTCTTCTTCAATTCCTACAACTCAATTGGGGCTATTTTATACGGTGTTTTTGAAATAGGAAAAGCACCCAGTACGAGTTCTATTGAAAACTCAACTTCACGATTTGGTTGAAGACCTGGAAATTCCTCCGGAAAGAGATCATCAAATTCCCGTACAATGTGCATATTCTTAATCGTGAGTTTATCTCCAACCATTTTAGATAAATAACCCTCATTTAGTGGAATCAAGACCCATAAGATGGAAGAAATTTCCACTGGAAGGTTATGTTCATCCTTGCATCGATAGAAGATCATAGATTGATCTGGAATATGAAATGTGACTTCCCTTCATTGGAAATTGATATGAGCTCCATATAGAGAAAGCCAATCCATGACATGAATCACATCAAATTCCACTATAGGAAGGATCACAACATTTGCAGGAAGCACTTTCCCACAAACTTCAATCGGAGAAGAATTGTAAACTTTTGACTTGACTGTTGTGCCATTAGGAGTTGTCATAGCCAACTCAACATCTAATTGTTGAGGTAATACAACGATACCCTTAGAAAAGTTTTCAAAAATAAAAGAGTGGGTGGATCCAGAATCAAATAAAACATTTTCTACTTTAGAGTGGATGGTAAGTGTACCTCACACCACTTCTTTGTCGTACTCCACATCGCTGATAGTAATTGCATGTGACTTTCCTTTGTCTTTGGCCTTAAGAGTTTTTTGACGTCGATCATCATCATCACCCCTTGGATTTGGGCATTGATTGGCATAATGCCCCATCTCCTAGCACTTGAAACATTGAAGTGTATTAGGTTCATTCTATGTATCCATTCCTTTGTTTATATCATTAGACACCTTCTTCCCATTATTTCGACATTCAATTGCCCGATGACCTTCTTTTCCACACTTATAACATTTTCTTATCCCCTTAAGACAATTTCCTCCATGTTTCTTTCCACACTTTGAGAATAAGGGAAAACTCATCTTCTTTTCAGTGTGGTCTTTAGATTTTCCTTTGAATTCCATTTTCCTCTTCTTATCAAACCCATGTTACTGATGGGTTACACCAATATCCATATCAACCTTGAGAGCACATCGAACAATTTCCTTATAGCTATTGAATTCCCTTATGTCTAACGCTCTTCGAAGAATTTGTTTTAAGCCACTAAAGAATCGATCGATCTTACTCTCTGGTTGGATAATAATTTCGGAAGCATACCTTGCAAGTCTTGTAAAAGTTTCTTCGTAGGTACCAACAGATTCATCATCCTTTTGCTTCAGTTCAAGAAACTCCTTCTCCATCTTTGTTCGAAGAATATGAGGGAAATACTTATTGAAAAATATGTTCTTGAACTCGTCCCATTCCATTGACTCAATTTCATCCCTTTGCATCATATTCTTAATAAGATTCCACCATTGATCAGAATCACCGTCCAAACAATACACTGTTAAGATGACTTTATCATGTTCAAGACATTGAAGAACTGAAAATATCTTTTCAGTGGTACTGATCCATTGTTCAGACACTAATGGATCAGAAGACCCGTTGAATGAAGGTGGACGCTGCCTCATGAAGGATTAAACAGAATGTTGCTCCTTCCATTGCTCATTTGGTAGTCCTGCATGATTCATATCTTGATAAAGTTGTGTGAGCATGGCTACAAGATTTTGCATTCCAGCTCCCATAACATTTGGTTGCTCAGGGGGACAATCATTGCATTGCCCGTCGCATTCCGCATTAACACGGTTCCTTCGGGTTCCATCCATTGACTAAAACCAAGAAGAATTGTGTGAGAAAAACAAATTATAATAGGAAAACCACATAATCAAGAATAAAATTTCACACTTAAGGTCTTATCAAAGTTTGTTCATGGACATTTCTAAAACACTAAGATTGTGTTCTATGCTTATACATATCCTTAGGTTTCTTACTAAGGCTTTCACATCCTATTTTCCAAAGGTTGACTATACCTTTCCTCTGATACCAATTATAACGACCCATACTTTAAATACATGGTTATTATTTCAAAATTGAAGCATACTTATTACAACATATAACAAAACCATGAAAGGATCGTATAGGTATAGTGTCTTTAGAAACTGGGAAACATAAACAACTGGTTCATAAATCATATACGTTGTCTCCCATTTATTTCATCATATCTAGAGTCCCTTTTGGCATATCCTACTTAATATCCTTATTCCTAACCTGGGGAATAGAAAACATACAAAAGGGTGAGCTCAAATGCTCAGTAAGGGTAAACAAAAGAAATATCAAACATATCATATTTATAAGAACATAACATTTTGAAAATCTTATCCTGTAAAATAGATCATAACATGGGATAAATCATAGAAGTGAAATGTAATCCCAATAATAATAACTTAAAACATGATGCTTTGTGTCATACACACATAATCATAGAGAATCATTTCTTTGTAGTCAAGAATCATAGCCAAGATTACCTTAGCGGACAAAGTCCAATTCGGAATCGAGTTCACTCCTCGTTTCAGTCCTGTTTCACTGAATTGGTTTAAGCTGCCATTACAGCCATGTCTATCTCATGTGATATAAACCTTTAACCAATGCATTGTAGGGAGATATAGGTCCCACCCATCTCATAATTAAACCATTTTTATGTGTGCCACAAAAATAAGAAATCATACATCATTGCATAACCCTTGTAATAAAAATGGGATTCTTAAACATCGTGACATCATAAAACAATTCATATAAGATAAAGGAATTCATAAAAATAATTCCATCACAACATAATCAAATCAATGTAATAATATAGATAGAAACATAACACTATATTATCTTTGATGGAAAATAATTTTTATAAAACACTTGAACTTCATTCTTGAGGAAAATATCCTTTCTACTTCAAAAAAATTTTCCTTTATTAACATGTCATATAATTTTGAACTATAAGAATTTGATTAAAAATAAAATTGAAAACTTGTAAAGGATGATTCTTGGAAATAATGTTTTAAAAATCCATTCATTCCGTATAAGTTAAAAAAACATTCTTCTCGTACTTTTGTCGGATAAGTTAAAAAGTAACTCGTACGAAAAATGACAAAAGATTCTTTTCATATCTTTTACTAAAAACTCACCAAAGGGTAAAATTGGATTTAAAAAATTGTATGAGGATGTGAATAATATTACATATTGAGGAAACATGGATGTGGATGATAAATATTCCGTAGTAAATGCTGAAGTATTAACAATATCGGATAAAAATTGAGATTGTGAGATTGTCCCTTACCTTAGGTCCGATTTGCTTCATCAGTGTCCTAACCTCCTGTATAATGATTTAAATAATGTTATTGACTTATTCCAGAATCATAAATATTTTTATGATATCATATATGGTCATATTTGTAGCTTCTTATTAGTAATATCCCATTGTTACTTGTTATTCGGGTGTTTATTGCTTTATGTTCGTATGTGTGTTTTGTCGAATAAATTCTTATTCCACATTTTAGGTTATAGAAATATCATTTCCAGAATGGTATTAGTGTAATATATATCATATTTATTCATTAAATTCATTTATATAATCATTATTCAAATAAGATCATGTAGAACGAATCGCATCACATCGTGGAGATGGTATTCTGTACGTACGCACGAGCAATGATATCATTCCCATGATCGTGTAATTGTATTGGAGTGTATGTATACTATTTTAGAATCAAACACACTTTAAAATAATCATATATAGTTATTTATTTCCACCATTATACCCATCCAAGTAAGGTGGTGATGGAAAATAGATTACACCACGGCGTGGAGACGGTGTTCCGTACGTACGCAGGCGCGGTAATTTCATTTTCCATAGGATGGATAGATGGTGAAATAGGGTTTTTTCATACTTATAATAACATATAAGTATATGAGTGATACTGATGTTATTAATTAATAATGAAACAACTTAATAAGAAGAAGTGGAAGAAGAAATAAAGTTGAACGAATCGGTAACGGACATTACCTTTTCTTTGAAGCGCCTCTTTGAGACCTCCTCTTAGGGCACTTCAATTAGTCTTTGAAGAAGACCAGGACCTCTAGGATGATTCTAGGGAAGTGGGGAAGTGAAATGGGCAGGGATTGGCCGAGATTGAAGGCTCAAATTGGTGTGAGTAGGAGAGAGAGGAGGTTCCCTTTTATAAGGGAGGAGAGGGGCACCTTTGGAAATATAAGAAATATTAGTTTATATTAAATCCCAACCCCACTTAAAAACTTCCAAAATGACTCATATCCGAAGATTAGATGAGATTGGGTTGTAATCTCATCACCCAATAAAATTTAGACATGTTAGGAATTTATTTTAAACATTATCAACTTGATTTATCCTTATTTATCAATTTAATTTTATTTGTTTTAAAAATATTCTAAATTTTAAATTATTATAAATAATTACATATGTGTTGTGAATTTTCCATAATTTGCAATTTATGACATTTCAGACCATATAAATTTTAATTTATAATTTTTATATATTTTTTTGATTTTTAAACAATTTTATAATATGTTATTTTTATAAACTACAATAGTGTAAATTTTGACACTATTCATTTATTTGTATTTAAATAAAATATATACAGAAGAGTTGTTCGAACTAAAATCTTAAATAGATTCATAAAATGTCATATGTATCTAGAAAATTAGTGAATCACATTAAATAGTTCATATAATATTTATTTTAATATTTTTAAAACCATTTATTTGATATTTTAATTAATAAAATAACTTCAACATCACTATTGTGGCATAATTAATGATAATTATTTAATCCCAAAAAATTCTAAATAAATTCCTATGATGTATATAATTGTATTAGATTTTTGGAGACTATTTTTGTTTGAAGTTTCATTAAGTTTATCACTAAATTAAAATTATTATACTTATAAGATTTTACAAAGTGACATGTTGTCACATTCTTTGGTTTTAATAATAATTAAATTATTTTCATAGAAAAAAGTCCATTAAATGAATCTAATACGACATTTAGGTGATATGGGTCGACATTTAGTCATCCAATAGGATTTTGGCAGGAGTTAGGGTAACTTTATAATCTTATATTTACCCTTAATTACTCGATTTACCTTTAACTATGGTAAATAAAATTTACAATAGTTACTATTCATAATGCCCAAAAATAAAAAGTAGCCTATTAACATAATTTAGACCCACTTATTCCAAATATGGAATACATTTTACAAAATTCAAAACATATAAGCTGCAGTAATTAATTTAAAATAAATCCCGTTGTTAAGAAAACAGGTTTTAGAAGTTAAAACATTGCCAAAGATTGAAATGTTTTTACCTATGAATTCAATGTGAAATTAGTGCTAATGACATAAATTATATTAAATGGTAAAAATATATTCTATTTATTATTTAAAACCATTCAATATTATAATTTAACCATATAAATTATCTCAATGAAAAAAGTTGTTTTTAATTAAAAATTAGCGTATTTTTAATATTCATCAAAATATGAAAGTTATCAAAAAAATATAAAAAATTTATCCAAAGTAAATTTTTATACCCTGATTGAAAAGAAGAATTTTATTTTTTCAAATTGAACTTATAAACATGTCAAAAACTAGATTTAATGTGGGTGCGCCATCAAAAGGCGGCAAAACTGCATTTTTTGAAAAATACTTATTTTATCTGAAAATTTATTTTGTTCTCTTACCATATTCTAGAAAATGTGTAAGATGAATAATAAAATTCAAAATGTAGTTAATACTATTCATAACTGCTAGTTCATAATAATATATCATTGTTTAGTGAAACCCGGTATTGCGTACCACACACGCTATCGAGGAAGGTCGCGATTGCGTGTAATGCAAACCAAGTCCGTATTGTGTGCTGTGAAAGATTCCTTTGGTGTTGCGTATAACATAAGACATAAAAAAACTATTTCTCATAAAATCTCAGGGCATTACAGAGATTATTAGGACATGTGACATTGGAGCAAAGCATAAAACTAGTGGGGAAGTAGTAGTGGGTAACCCTTGATATTCTTTATTATATTATATAATTGTGTATGTGTTACTTGGTGAGAGTATCCATGGTGAGGCTGGGAACTTAGTATACCTATTTAGGTGACGAGTTAGTTTCACTTGTTGTTCACTGTGCTTTAGCACGATTTATTTACTTTTTAACGAGAGGATTTGAGGAGGATCCTACTGAGTATACTGTTATACTAACCCTATGTATATATAAACTACTTTTTAGGTCACTTAAAGCCGGTCAGAGATCAAACTGGTTACTACTAGCTTGCAGTTGTAGGAGTTGTTCGGGCTTGTGGTAGCTATGTTTTTACATTATTTTGGGTACTTTCCATTTTTTCCCTTTCAATTTTAGTAGTTTTTCATGAAATTTCATATGTGTACTTGGGATTTATTTTATCTTACTGGTTGAGTTAGAGTTGGTTGGCGTCTATCTTATCTCTCTCTTCCGCATGTGTTCTCTTAGAGGGTAATGCCTACCATTTGTGTGTTCACTATACCCTCGGTGCTAGTCGCCAACCATGGGCCTACTGGAGGCGGGACTCGGAGGTCATTATCTCCCTTCTTAAATTGTTGACCCATGAGGGGTACACTTTACAGGGAGGAGGTCCTGATAGCGTGGTATTAGAGGGAGGATGAGGGATAGGATGGAGTTTGGTGTTAGACACAGATGAGGTTGCATGGGTTGGTAGGGCAGCGTGTCAGTCAACTTTAGAAAGTGATGTAAACATTAGAGACCAGCTGAGACATAGGGATTTAGGACCCCCTATGATCTGATGTATGAACCTTTAAGATTACATTGGCTACTAAACAAGGTGATACTAGTTGCATGATGGAGACCTAGAAAAGGATCATGAATCATTCTTCTCGGTGCCTATTTTTGAATGGGTTTACCTTGGGATATGTTAACCTAAAATGAATAAAATAAAACAATTAAATAATTAATTAATGATGAGTCTCCATTATTCTAGGTTTAGGATTTCTTACTAGTTGTTATTTTACAGGTATGGCTCTAGGTTGACGTCCTCGTCAAGATCGCATAGAAGATATCTAGCAGGCGGTGCCAACAGATCACCATCGGGTAGAGGTCGAAGATGATGACACTTAGAGGAGGACACTTCGAGAGTTTCAAATCCATAGTCTGCAGAAGCACGAGGGATCCATTTCAGATGCAGTCCCAGAATACTGGTTAGAGGAGGTTGAGATAGGCTTCAGTTCGATCTGTTCACAGAAGGAGCACGAGCTGTCCTTGGTTATGACGATGCTACGTGGAGCTACGAGGAAGTGGTGGTTATTGTTCCTCGGGGATCGTGAGGAGTCAACGATCTCATGGGATGAGTTCCAATACAAGTTTTGAGTCGAGTTTCTTTCTTCGACCGTGAAGGTGTACGGTCACCAGGAGCTTCTTACCATTCGATAGGGGAGCTCTAGTGTATGAGAGTTTGGAATCCATTTTAGGAACCTTTTTCGATATGCTTCGGACCTGTTGTCAGATGTGGAGGCTAGGGTGAGGCATTTCGAGGAGGCTTTGCGTCCAGAGATCCAGCGCCATGTCACCCCATTTATAATGGAGACATATCTTGAGGTGCTGTAAAGGGCAGAGGTCATCGAGAGGACATTGGCCAGAATCAGATCATCACGAGATGGGAGTTGTCATGATTCCCCACAAAGCAGAGCTATGGTCCGGGGTTCCCGGTTTTCATGGAAAAATAGTTTCTTCTTGGATGGGGGTAGGTCCTAGCCCTAGCATCTCGTTTCTTCAGGGGAATAATCTATCAGGCCTATGCCAAGGGATCAAGAGCTTGTTTTTATTGTGATGGTAAAGGTCATTAGTAATGAGAGTTCCCAACATTTCAGAGAAGTCATCATGTACCCAATTTTCCACTCCAGGTTCTTCTGTTGAGGTAGTCCCAGCCGAGGCAGTAGCAGCAAGTTGCCCCAGCTTTAGATCAATAGAGGGTATATGGGGCAGGCATAGGACAACCCTGCAATGCTCCCCATCCTCATAGAGCAGAGCGCGGCCGTGGTGGTGGTCGTCATTAGGGTCAAAGAGGTCTTGGAAGAGGTCGTGGTCAGATTCATGCTTCAGCATTTCCATTACTAGGTGATCTAGACATTGTTCGATGTACCCTTTTCTTGTTTTCCACCATGGTGTATGACTTTTTTGATTCAGGGGTGACACACTCTTTCATATCACCGACCCTTGTCCATGCTTTGGGATTTGAGGTAGAGAGGCTTCCAGTGCCCTTGGCGTTGACTATACCAGTTGAGGTCGAGCTAACTTGTTTGAAGTAGGTAGAAATTGTGAGCTAGTGTTAGGGAATCACCACTCTCAGGAAGATTTCCAATGTTTACGAATATAACCATATGATGTCATCCTCAGCATGGATTGGTTTTATTTGGTGTAGGTTTTGGTGGATTACATCAGAAGGCAGGTTGTGTTCTTCGATGCAGATGGAGAGCTGGTGGTGTTTGTTGGCAAGCGAGTCCCTTAGATAGGTCATAGGCGTGTTCCATCCTTATCATCCATGATGGCTGAGATGATGCTAAGTTCTTAGGAGGTTCAGAAATTTTCTTTTCCTAGGGTCGTAGAAGAGTTCCATTATGTCTTTCTCGAAGAGGTCTTAGCATTACCCCCTCGATGAGAGATTTATTTTAGGATCAAGCTACAACAAGGAGCATATCCTATCTCTATTTCAACATATAGGATGGGCCCTTTCGAGTTTTGAGAGTTACCTATACAACTTCATGGTATCTTATAGTGTGGTTTTGTTTGGACGAGTTTGCCACTGTGGGGTGCACCCATTTTGTTGGTTAAGAAGGTTGATGACAGTTTGCAGTTGTGTGCTGATTATCATCGCTTAAACAAAGTGATAGTGAAGAATCACTATCCTCATTTCTGTATTGATGATTTATTCTACCAACTGAAGGGTGAAATATTGTTCTTAAAGATCAATTTGCAGTCAGGTTATCATCAAATGCATGTGAAGGATGTTGATATCCCAAAGATTGCTTTCCATTGTCATCATGAGAATTATGAATTTTTCATAGTGCCGTTAGGTTTAACGATTTCTCCATTTGTGTTCATGAGATTGATGATCATTGTGTTCCATAAGTTCCTAGACATGTTTATGGTGGTTTTCATTGATGATGTCCTTGTGTACTCCACGTATGAGGAGAAGCATGCAGAGTATATACACACCATTTTGGGAGTTCTTCGTCAACATAAGATATTTGGGATGTTGACAAAGTGTGAGTTTTGGGCTCAAGAAGTTTATTTATTGGGGCATGTTGTGTCCCAGCGGGGGGGGGGGGGGGGGTAGCTATGGAGACATCAAAGATAGAATCAGTTGTGTCTTGTACAACCCCCAAGACAGTGTTATAGGTGTGAATTTTCCTAGGTCTCATAGGCTACTACAGGATCTTCATAAATGATTTCTATCGAGTTGCAACTCCTCTGATAGATTTGACTAGGAAGGATCTGGTGTTCATATAGACTGATCAGTGTCAGGAATCTTTCAATTATCTAAAGGAGAAGTTAGTAATAGCTCCAGTTATTTGTCTCCCAGTAGAGGGAGTTTAGTTTGATGTTTTCTATGATGCTTCCCATATGGGGTTAGGCTATGTTTTGAATAGAAAAGATCAGTTGATTCTTATGGGTCTTAGCAATTGCATCCTCACGAATGTAACTATACCACCCATGATATTTATTTGGAAGCCATGGTGTTTTCTATGAAGTTGTGGAGACATTACCTCAATAGACAGTGCTCTGTGGTTTTAACCTATCATAAGAGTTTGAGATATGTTTTTTCCCAGCATGACTTGAACAGACGAAAACGTCAGCGATGGAGTTATTACAAGAATACGACTTCGAAATATCATATACACCTAGTAAGGGGAATGTTGTAGCTGATGCACTGAGTCGAAAGTCACATAGTGATCCTGTGCGGGAATCAGGTGATTCCTGGAGAGTAATGGTAGAACTGTCAGCATTACATCTTGATATGGGGGAAGTTGGGGGAAGATGTTGTCTTTTCAAGATGATGGTACAGTCATCTCTATTGCAGCAGGTGGAAGAGTCCAAGTTGGGGGATCTTGAGGTGGAGGTCTGGAGAGTCCAAGTTTTTTGTGGCGAGGCCTCTGATGTTTGGACTGAGGATGAACAAAACTGAGTGTTTTATCATGCAATGATTTTTGTTCCTTTGACAAAGTGCGAGGCGGTTCTCATAGAGTTCCATAGTTCTCTTTTATCGGTGCATCCTAGCATGAAAAATATGTACTGAGCCTTGAGGAGTCAATTTTGGTGGCCTGGGATGAAGTGTGTGGTTGTAGAGTTTGTGTCTTGATGTTTAGTCTGCCAGAAGGTCGTGGTTGAGCACCGCGTCCCTGGTGGTTTTCTACAACCATTAGATATTCCTCAGTGGAAGTGGGAGGACATCTCAATGGACTTTGATAATTTTTTACCTCAATCTACAGGAGGAAAAGATGCTATTTGGGTGGTAGTGGATCATTTAACAAAATCGTCCCACTTGATAGCGATAAAGGAGTCGATCTCAGTGGGAGTTTTGTCAAGGAAGTATCTAGAGGAGGTGGTGAGACATCATGGAGTCCCAAGGACGATCATTTCTAATTGAGATCCTCTCTTTACTTCAAGGGTGCGGAGAGTTCTCCAACATGATTTTGGATCTCAGCTATGCCTTATCACTACTTTTCATCTTCAAATGGATGGTCAGACAGAGCAAACCATCCAGAATCTTGAAGACATGTTACACTCTTGTGTTCTTGATTTTGGAGGATCGTGGATGAGGAAAATACCCTTGGTGGAGTTCAATTACAATAACACTTTTCACTACACCATCGGAATGGCGCCATTTGAAGCCATGTATGGCCAGCCTTTCCGTTCCCTGTTGTGCTGGACTGTGGTCAGAGAGTCAGCAATTATCGGACCAAAACTAGTGGAGAATACAATAGAGATGGTTCAGGTGATTCGTGAGAGGATGAAGACAGCGCAAGATCATTGGAAATCATATGCTGATCAAAGGAGGAGACCCTTAGAGGTCGATGTTGAGGATCACGAGTTTCAAAATGTGACTCCTCGTCATGGACAACGAAGGTTTGGTCATGGGAGTAAGCTTTCTCCCATGTTTTTTGGGCTTTTTGATGTGTTATCTCATTTTGGAGATGCGGCGTATCGAGTAGCACTTCCCCCGTAGATGAGCCAGATACACAATGGTTTTCATGTGTCATAGGTCCATCGTTATCTTCATGATGACTCTCATGTCACTGATTGGGGAAAGATCTATATTGATGATGATGTGACCGTTGAGGAGAGAACTGTGTAGATAAAATACCTTAAAGAGAAGGTGTTGCATGAGCATTCTATTCCCCTGGTTCATGTCTTGTGGCGATAGGGTGGCATGGAGGAGAGTACCTGGGAATTTCAGTCACAGATATGTGCTATGTACCCAGTGTTGATTGATTTTTAAAATCTTTTCATGTAATGGTGTCTCATTTGTGGTTATAGACCTTTTGTTTTTATAAGATGAATTTCTTTTGTTGATTCTTATGGATTGCTCTATTTTGAGAGGTATCTTGAAGAGTGGTTGTTCGGACCCCTATTCAGTTTCCATTTTGGGTTGGTTTTGGATTCTCGAGGATGATAATGTTTTTAGAGGTATGTGATGTAATGGCCCAGACCTCTTTGATCCATGCCTTTACTGAAATATAGTGTTCGATGTGTTCTGGGAGGTCAAGGTGACTCATCCCCAACACCTTGCCAAATTTCCAGTTCTGTGAACCGTGTTTCCAGTTTTATGAATAGTGTCATGGTGAGTCAGAAATGGTGACTTAGAAATGGTGAGACAGAAATAGTGAGAAATAAACGGTGAGGTAAAAATGGTGAGTCAGAAATGGTGAGATAGAAATAGTGAGTCAAAAACAGTGAGACAGAAACGGTGAGACCGAAATGATGAGACAGAAACGGTGAGTCATAAATAGTGAGACAGAAACGGTGAGTCAGAAATGGTGAGACAGAAACAGTGAGTTATAAATGGTGAGTCAGAAATGGTGAGACAGAAACTATGAGACAGAAATGGTGAGTCAAAAATAGTGAGTCGGAAACACTGAGACAGAAACCATGAGACATGAACAGTGAGTCAGACACAGTGTCACAGCTTCTGAACATTGTTTCCAAAACTGTTTCATTTTCCCTTTTCCAAATTTCCAGATTTTTCCAGTTTCACCAATTTAACATTTTATTGGACATAAAACACATTTATGTCCTTGTTTTATGAGATTTATGGCCGAATCAAATCCCATAACTCTGATATTAATTTTCCTAAGGCCTGAGATGCATTTACATGGTCAATCTGCGTGGTTTAAAGCGATCTGATTTTAATGGAAAATCCACTATATCTTAAACTGCTGCTCTGTTAAATAATCTAAAGGGAAAATATATCTTCCTCCCTTTTTATTTATCCGTGTTCATTGGTGAGAGACGTTCGATAATTTCCTTCCCTCCTATAGAAATAGTGAGATTAAACTTTTCCAAGTGGATTGGTTTCCCTTGACGTTCTTCTTGTTGCATGTGCCCCCCTATTTTGGTGCAACCAAATAGTAGACATCAATCTTCGATATAAGGTATGATTTATCATCATTAATTTGGGTTCATCTTCTCCTATTTCTCCTTGCCATATTATGGTATCTGATCTCTATTCTTCTAATGAAGTGTCTTGGTTTTCGTTTGGTGCGGTCGTGCCACGATATCCTTGGGTGGATGCAGTTGTCACGGGAGGAGGTGATCATGATCCGTTGTATGGATCGTTCTCGTATAAATATCCTTAAGAACCTTTTTAAGGTAGGGGATTCATTTCTTATCTTTTATTTTACATGCAACTGTAGAGTTATCATGTTTTAGCCACTGGATGACAATGGAATTCAGATAATAAATATTTAAACTGGATTAACAAATAGACATCACTCGTATATTATTTCCTCTAGTTTTTCTAGATAGTGTGATATTTATGATTTCTTGTTTATATTTCCGTTCTTCATGGAAATTGTTATTGAACATAAACAAGGATTAATTGATAATTGTTTGGCTAAAGATGATGAGGCATGTAAATGAATCTGGTTCTTCTTATTGTAATTTTATGTTAATCAAATTGGTGTAGTAAGCATGTTTAATTATTTTTGATAGCTTACAGTTTAGGTTTCTCGATGTCAAAACCTATTACTAATAAATCGTTTAATCCAAGATGGATTAAAGAACTTTTTGTTTGATAAAATACAATTCCTTGAAGTGTTATGAGCTACCATCTTGGTTGTTTAAGGGACAAGATGCCTACTGTTATGATTGTCATTTTTTATGCTGCCTGTGTTGTGATGTGAGCCTAGATGGATATTTTGATATGTGGGGGCATGGAGGCGTAATGGTTTTTATATCAATTTATGCCTAGAGTTGCGAGATGCATCATTTTATTCATGTGGGTGTCAGGGAGGACACCAGTGATGATTAAAAAGGTTGGACGTAAATGTTTTGATGCTTGCTGATCATGTTGGTTGTTATCTTCTTTACATTCCCCACTGCTCAAGCCATCTGGTTTTTCTTACCATTCTTATGAAAGGTGCGATGTCACATGGGGTATGCCACATGATTTCCACGTTTAGATTGTCAAGGGAGGATGGTTCTACACTCTATCTTTAGGCAAAAAAGACTCGACGGGTAGTTCATCTACTCACCGTGTTGAGACCCCTTGTGTTTTGTAGCATAGAATATTTTTCTAGAATGCCCTAAAATAAGGGAAAGTAATTCTATAAATATATAATTGAATAAATTATGTTAACCAATGGGGTTGGAGTTTTCTGGGGCCCAATGTTGAGGATGAAATTTGAAGGAACAATGAACTTTGGGTGTGATGGTAATGAAATATAATGTGCAAATCATTAATGGTTAATTAATGTTTAAAGAATTAAGAAAAAGGGAATGAAGTAATGTATTAAATATCTTTAAATGGTTGTGTTTTTATTGGATACCTGGTCTTAGAAGTGGAAACTAGGAGTCTGAGAGACGTTAGCTATAGTTGAGTCTAAGACTAGGTTATGCCCATAGTGTGGTTGTGAGATGTGTTATATTCTGTAATTTTTGTTTTTCTATATGATACTCTACACTGTCAGTTAGGGAAGATAACACCCTAGGGATTCTAAGCCCTAGAAGGGTGTTTTCCCCAACAGTCTGGTGGGAGGATGGATTGATGACTACCCCCTTTGTCCCCACTCTCTTCTCTTGGTAGTTACATTTGCTGGTAGGCACAATGGTTAGTTTCCCCCATATATGTGTGTAGAGGGCTGTAATGGATTGTGGTTATTCACAAACATATATTCTGGATAATGTTTTTTAAGGAATACTATATGTGTAATGTGTATAGGCTGTGATGGCTTGAGGATCCTTACTCGGTGTATGGGCTATAATGGATTGAGGTATAATAACCGATGTATGATACATATTATGCGAGCTATGGGGGCTCCCATAATCTACCTGGTTACTTTTCTTACGTGGACGTGGTGGTTTTGTTTCATGAGGTGCATGTTGTGGTGCTTCACCCAGGTGTCTGCGGGCAAGCATTTTTGGAGAGAGATGCTTAGAATGTGTGGGGTTGGGGCAAAGCGTCAAACCGGGGGGAAGTAGTAGAAAGGTACCCTGGATATTATTTATTATATTATATACTCATTTATGCATTACTTGGTGAGAGTATCCATGGTGATGGTGGGAACTTAATATACTTATTTAGGTGAAGAGTTAGTTTCACTTGTTGTTCACTATGCTTTTGCATGCTTTCTATACTTTTGCATGAGAGGCTTCAGGGAGGATCCTACTGAGTATACTGTTATAATCACCCTATGTATATATGAACTGCTTTTTCGGTCACTTGGAGCAGGTTGGAGATTAGGATGGTTACTACTAGCTTCCAGTTACATGAGCTATTCGGGCTTGTGGTTGCTGGTGTTTTACATTCTTTTGGGTACTTTCAGTTTTTTCCCTTTCATTTGTAGTAGTTTTTCATGACATTTCATATGTGTACTTGGGATTTCTTTTATCTTACTGGTTGAGTTGGAGTTGGTTGTTGTCTATATTATCTCTCTCTTCTGCATGTGTTCTATTAGAGGGTAAATCATACCATTTTTGTGTTCACTATACCCTCGGTGCTAGTCCCCAACCCGGAGCCTATTAGAGGTGGGTCTCAGGGGTCATTATCTCCCTTCTCACATTTCCAGCCACGGAGTGGTGCACATTGTGGGGAGGGGATCGTGACATTGAAAGTTTCATATTCCATATTTGGATGACACAAACTATATAAAACTAATACCCTCCCCCATAGATGACGGGGAAGGGGAAATTTCAACATGGAAATCCAGTATTACATAGTCTATGAAATGACATCAACCATGAAAATGGCTACCAGGTGACCGCATCCAGTCTGACACTCAAGGATCATCCAGAGGAGGGTGAGTGATAGCATTTTTTTATGGTATGAGTATGAGGTAGTCATTACACTATGGTATATGGCTCTCCAATACTAGGAGGCTTTTATGTATCATTGACACCACTTCCCCCTTGGTCTTTGCAGGGATCATCTTATCCCCACTATAACAACAGACTGCTTTGGGAGCCTATCACCAAAGCAATCCAATGACTTGATTCCCTACACTGAGGAGGTCGGGGATGATTGAGTCAAACCAAAAACGATTTCCACCCCATATCTGCAATGGAGGCCTCTGACCAAGAATCATATGTTCCTTGAATGACCAATTTTTCTGGCCAAGGAACATGTTGACTATATCATACCTCAAGAAATATTGAACTGAAAGACTTAACACCAACATATTTCCCAATATCAGGAGGATCCCGATCATGGGGAATCATCTTATATAGATATAGTGGCTCTATTAACCCTTGAATCACTCTCCTTTAGCACTTCTACTTCAGAGTATATACCCATGAATTCCTAGTCTTTATCGAGACACCAACTTCTCCACAGACAGGCTAGGTTGAATCTTTCAATATCTAAAACAAAAAAACCATTATGGGTAGAACCATGATAATGAGATTCAAATGGGGGTCCACCATGTAGATCACTAGTGAGAGTGTCTTTCCTCCCCACTCTCAAACTCAATCTGGAGGCCCTCCCCATGTTATTAGCGTTGATCAATGCAGAGGTCCTTCCCACCTTGTCGACGTCCAACATGGAGGTCCTACCCGTGCCTAAGGTTCATAATACGGAGGTCCTCTCCATGTCACATAACATCATCATGAAGGCCTCCTCATGCCATCAAAAGACCATTATCTGGTCCTAATCACTCCAACACAACTGAAATAGGAGGTCCTCTCCACTCCATGGATAGTCAACACAATGGATCTACCCATGTCCAGTTTGATCAGTGAAAATATCTTCTTCACGCTTCCACCCACCAGTATGAAGAACCTCCCCATACTGTTTCTACTAGTAGACATAGTGCTGCTACCAATGTTCTCACTGACCAATGTATAGGTCATCCATACTATGTCACCATCCATAATAGATACCCTATCCACTTTAATATTATTCAATGAATTGGTCCTCCATACTCTGATAGAAAATGATATAGAAGTCCCCCCCCTTTATATTGATAATCCAAATTAGAGGTCATCACTAATTCAACACAAATTGATCTGGAGGTCCTCCGTATGCCGAAGAACATACCTACCCTAAAGATCCATCATGGTGAAAAAGGGATAATCCCCATTTCTAAAAGAGAAACTCTGGGAAGTACTAACTCATCGTCAATCCTGTTCACTTCACAGATTCATAAGCCAAATGTGATTCAATGATGAAGCCTGCACCCTATTAATCAACATTAGAGACTGTTATGGGATCCTAAATGGTGAAATATGACACCCTGAATGGTGTGATGAACAATATCCATGAATCCATTTAAAATTATATGCACGTGGAGACATATTTAGTTCTATTCTAGGGTCTCAAAATGTAGTCATCTAATTCATCAGTAGTTTTATTCTCTTCATATACTCAAGATCACAGGGAATTATTTTTCAATTTGAAGTAAAAAACATATGGGGGACCTTAAAATTATTATTTAATATTTTACTCATAAGTAAGTTCTATGTACCTATTCCTATAGGGACATGATGATGCAGTTGGCACCGCTGCCAAGATATGATCCATCATGCACTGATTATTCGACTCAAGTAGTGCCTCATCCATCGACTAGTATACCACTATATAGATCCAAATTGGTTCCTCCACCAATTTCTCATCCAAAACTAGATATGGATTAGTAAAACCAAGAGTCACACCCTTCTTCCAAATAGATAAGCATGTGGGGCAATCATTCCACCGATCAGTTTTTATCGGTCTTTTGAAAAAATTCAAAACCCATCTTTGACATTCTGAATTCCCTCACCCAAGATGAGGTCACATGTTTTCTACGGACTATCCAAGAAATGCGTTCTCACCTCCATGTACAACACTTGGTCTACCCAAATATCAAGGAAAATTTTGACAACATTTATCAACATTGATGCATGGTCAAGTTTATATAACTCCCTATTGATTAACAGCCTACGTCACATAAAAACCACCAGACCCCCAAAAGAGATGTGTTCATAGATTTATAGTTCTCCAAAGAATATATATAGAGTTATACCCGCACATGAATATTACAGATGGGTAATTACATATCACTCCACATCAACCTAATCCAACGATAACCCAACTTGTCTAGTGATATTGAGGATAAAACTCTGGGTATATTCATAATGAATAAGGATGATCTTAAGGAACTCAAATAAAAGGACTCAAACACAGGGTCTGAAAAATAGGATACCCTCCTAGGGTATCATAGTACTAGGTATACCACTATAAATATGTTCTCACTAGCAATTAAAGGTTGATAGGCATCCTTGGGGAAGCCTTTGTATTGTTTCCCCCCTGGATGGAAGCTCAATAAGGTCAAGAGAACTCTTGAACCCTCCGATCCACCTGATGTTCCACATAATATAGAGTTTTATCCCAGTATGTCTACCTTTCTCTATAAGTATGCGGATCATAGGAGGATCAATGATGATTTCCTTATACATTTCATTGCAAAGTGGTGCCCGAACTGTGGTAACTCTAGTCAACATCATGTTCCACATCTACAGGGGTAGTAGGGGCAGCAAAAATGTCCTTCTCTATAATCTAAAACCAATTGATCCAGAAAATATAGTGCATCATGATATGTTAAGGACACGTGTTAATTTAAAATGAAAATGGAATGAATCATTGAATCCACATGATAAATGTGATAGCCAACCTCAAAACCCAGATCATGTGGCTCCTCAGGTTTCCACTCATCAAGCTTCCCCACATGTCGTGCAGCAAATCGCCAGTCTTTCCTACCTTTTTGATGATCCTATCAAGTAATTGGTGTTCATTAATCATTTATATGATTAATATCCCTTCCATGATAATAATAGAACTTCTATTGTTTCTCTCCTCAAATATCTTGAAACAAAACTGATGGTAATTCCACATGATGAAAAGACATATCCTGTGTGGGTTGATTATATGAGAGAACACATAGATTTTTTGGAATCCTACCTTGGTCCCCTTTCATGGGATGGGTGATAATTTATAGAATCTAGACCACTTTATCTCAATGTCTATAACCATGATAGGAAATCAATAGTAGTAAGAATTATTAAAGTAGTGATGTTTTTTTGCAATCATTAGAAGGGTCTGCATTCGTCTGGTACAACAAGCTACCCATTGGGTATATCACTGGTTGGGAAGAACATAACATGAATATTAATTAACAGTTCATCTCCACCACCCCCAAGACAAGTATTGTTGACCTCTTCATATGAATGAAACTACCATATGAGTGCCTCACAGACATCGTTGATAGGTTGAAGGGAATAACATACTCACTCGATATGCCTCCAACCAAAGAACAGATGTTTATGATGTTCATGTATAATGTCAGACTGATTGGGTCCCCTCCCTCACAACTCAAAACCTCGAAGGTGGATTTTAGGATTTCTATATAAAGCACCATATCTTAGAGTAAGACTTACAACATGCCAAATAGGCATGCACATCACCTCTTACAACTCCTGCAAGATTTACCACCAAGGAAGTGACTACTTTTGCAGTACACATAGGTGTAACATAGATTCTAGAGCTTTTACAAGTATATACTAAACTAGAACAGCCTCCCCAAGTGCATACTCATAGAGTATAACAACCTTAGGCATAGGCTTTCCCACTGTAGAATCGACAGTCGTCGCCCTAAAAAGCACTACCACTTAGACATGAAAATGCTCCTCTGGACCCTATCTATCTCCAACCCCTTTTCAAGGCTAGGATCCCAGTTTTCCCTTTTTGAAAATAGAAAATAGAGCTAAAATTTCATAGCATGCGTAGGTCCATTGTTATTTCATTATTTCCCTAGAGTAGGTGGTCTTCAAATTAACCAAGTTCAAGAAGCCAAATGAGGTTGTGATCATTGATTACCATGATCACAAACCATAAAACCTAATACATGGACATACCATCAATAAATAATATGTGTTCAAATATTGGATACATGACCATGTAGAAAATGGTGTCCTAATATTAGTCCTTATCTCAGCAAATTCAACATGTGTATCCAAAGAGCATGAAAATGACAAAAAAGGTGAATGGAAGTAGGTTTAAAACCATAGAACCGAAAATTATGATGATTGGTTGTCTAGTAGAGTAGTTTCAGATGCCCATGGAATCATAAATTCTCTCTTAAATTGGACAGAACCTCCTATATTCACTAGGAATCCTCTAAAAATAGCTTCTCCAACCATGTCACATTCTTCGATGTCTCAGAGGAGTATGCTCTAATTGAAAACATCAAAGAAAATACCCCCATCGTTGCAAAATCCATCATGAAATTTAGGTAGATACATGGCCCAGATTTAAATATGAACCAAAGTTTCCACCCCACATTTGAATTCTACTTTAATAATGACCATAAGAAACCCTCTATGAATACTGTGGAGTTAGTGGATCCCTATGCAGTCCCCGACGACCAGGAGTATGAGGTGATCCATTTGGTTGTCTCTATTTGACCCCATCATTAAAGAATATGAGAATATACGAATCATTAGAATAATAAATATCATACTTCATTATATGATTTTCATGCTACCGTGACTTGATGGAAGTATCTATGCAGATCTCATCAGGCACAACCCCTTTAGCCTATTTTATCATATTCACTTCCACAACTGATTGTGCTACTAGACTAGGAAGAAAAATCAAAACCGCATCATGATCGGCCATGTATAGAATTTTCCAAGCCTGATCTAGATGGAAATAAACCAATAGTAATCTTGGGAGAGTTGTATAATAAACATTGGTAGAACTATTCAGAATCAGATAGTTCACTTAGTATTTCCCTTTGCGCCTCATAAATAAAAGAGCACTCCCACATGGGTATAAATTTGAGTTTATCATAGATGTATGATGTGAATTAGAACCTCAACAAAATTGCTGCCATACTCTTGATCCTCAAGGCCCTCTGCCTATCAGAAGATATGTGTGAGGCCCTCACAAAAACATTGAAAATCCCCCTCTAGTTTGAGATAGTGGTATCCTCTGTAGATACATTCTATGCCATGTAATTAGAATGAGAAGAATTCTAGGACATGAACTCATGATATTGGGAATAGGAGTTCTCAACTATATAGGGGAAAATTAACCTTTTTTACATCACTGGTTTGTTCAATGTCTTGGAATTCATCAACTCTCTAGTGGACAAATGTTCTAGGATCAATCTCATCCAGACCTAGATTTTATGCAAGTTGGAACTGACTGAAGCACATCTAAGTCCCTCTGACCTAAATATTCATGGTTATGAAAGAAACAATTAGAGTCGTTATGGAAAAGTCATTTTGAAGGTGAAGTTTAATGGTTTGATAAAAAAAATAATAATTCATTGCTTCCTCCTAGGATACTAACTACAATGTTCTAATGAGTTGGCCATGGCTCCATCTCGATGGAATAGTGCCCTCCTTGTGCAACCAATTCTTCATGTACTCCATTAATGGTTGAGTAGGAATTATAAAAGGTGAAATATCTACCTTTGACTCTTCTGAATCACATTACATGGACACATAATATTATTAGAGAAAGGAAAAAGAAATTTCAAACCAATGAGGATGAGCACCTGACCACTGTGGCTGACTCAAGGAAAGATTTTGATGAAACTTTTATTCTCTTGATTCATCGGTTAGAGGCCACGACAACATACATGGGATACTACTTAATCATTTTTTGAATATAAGAGGAGGAATGTAACCGTGTACAAGGAAAGTTATATGATTACCTCATAATCATAGAAATGGTAGGCTCAAGTGATCCCATAAACCTCTACCCATATGATGTGTCAATATGTTCACCCAACGCTAACCAATAAATGAAACATTATTATTTTCTATGCGGTTGTTTGGATTTTCCAAAAACTGAACCACCACCATTTAGTTGACATCAAACATGGACATCATGGACAAAGGCCTAATGGAATCAAGACTATAAATACTATTATAATTGTTTCTATAGATTAGTAATCAACCACTATGGATTATATATCTAACCAAGTGAGAACTAGTGTTCCCATAGAATTATTAGGCATGAATAAAATGTATCCTCAAACTAATACCTCTACCTTATAAAATTAAGATAATCTATATGATGACCCTCCTTTATTTGAGGAATGTGTCTCTACTAGTACCGATGAGTTGGTTCAGGTGAATCATGGTACTGAGAATGATCTGAGGCCAATGAGGATCAATGCTGACATGTCTGAAGTGGAACAGCTACATATCATGGATTTCATGAATCATCACTATGATGTGTTTTCATTGAGTTTTTTGTGAAAATATGTGACTAGAACCTCAGGTTTCCATCCACTATCTTGGTCTCCCAATGATTCATCGCTTCTTTAAGAAGCCTCATTGGAAAATTCATCCTTCTCATGGTGATATGGTCAAGGAAAAAGTTGATAATCTCATAAAATCTAGCTCCCTCAAGGAGGTTCAGTACCCCATGTGGCTGGCCAACATTTTTACCTTATGGATAAAGAATAGTCAAATTAGAGTTTGTATCGATTTCTTGGGCCTCAATTGCCACTATAAAAAGGGATATTTTCTATTCCCATGGAATACCTATTGATTAATGCCACAACTAGGTTCTCACCTCTTTCATTCATTGATGGATACTCTAGATGCAATCAGATCCATATGGCCACTAAATATGATAAGTCTACATCATTTAGAATGATGTAGGGGAACTTATTAAATTATGTAATTCCCTCTAGTCAGAATAATATAGGGCAACATATATATGATTCATGCACCATGTATTCAAAGTACACTTCAGGATGATAATTGAATGATTCATGGATGATTTTTTGGTCAAATACCACTAGTGTATGGACCAAATCAATGATCTTGTGAATGTTTTTTGGATTCCTTTGATCCAGACATCTGAAGATGAACCCTTTGAAGTGTTCCTTCAGGAATACCATTGGAATGAATATTGTCATTGTATTCATATATAGGGGAATTGAATTTGACCCAAAGATGATCAATTCCATCATCCACATGCCTCCTCTAAGAAAATGTTGAGATATCTGATGTCTTTTAGGAAACTGACCATACAAATGATGATTCATCACCAATCTAGATAGAATGTGTAATCCATTTTCAAGGATCATGATGAAAGGTACCTTATACTAATTGGAAGATGAGTATTAGACCAGGATTGAAGAGATCATGCATTATTTTCTATCATCAATGGCTCTGATGCCATGAATCCCTGGGAAGTTGTTGGTCCATTATGTTGTCATGCTGAAAATGACTCCTCAATGCCTTCATCACCAGGAAAACAACAAAGGCATAGAGAACTTTTTATAATAAATCAGTCGTACGCTCCACTAAATAGAGAATAGTTATTATCCTATTGATATGACATTCCTTTCTCTATTTTTTTCAATACAGAAGTTATGGAACTATTTTCAGCATCATGATATCTTGATGGTGTCTTATGTGGATCCGCTAAATTATTTCTTCAATCACATGATATTTAATTGATGGCTAGCACACTGGGGAGTAATCCTTTATAAATTCATTATCAGGTTAATTATATAGAATGATGTAATGTTTCGGGAATTTATAGAATTTATAGATTCCCATACATCCCCAATAGTGTACTCTACAGACGTTGACATCCCAGAAGAGTCCATACATTTAGTGGACAAAGCTGTTCCTTTCCAGTAGTTTCATTTTGATGGTTCCTCCCGTAGAACAACCATTACAAGGATCAATGATCTAAGACCCAAAAGTATTTTCATATAGGTCATCATCATTATCACAACACATCAGTTCTTCCAAATTCATTCATTATATTAAAATGATTCACTTGTAATGGAGAATACTATTAATAACTCATCACTGGTCTTGAGTTGGCCCCTGAGAATTGTGTTCCATAATTTCATGTCAAGGGAGACACTGAGTTAGTTACCAAGATAATCAATGGGGACAACATCATGGGGAATTTATATATTGTTCCCCTTCTAGAGTTAACTAACTAGCTAATCACTGAGTTCCCTTATCATATAGATGAAACTCATGATCCTCAATCATAGGATGGAATGAGGTTTCATGAACAGAGTCCTTGCGAATATTGGAGTCTCTTGATGGGCCTGTGGCATTATTTTCAGGTGTGTGTGTTCTCCATGGATGCCTGTGTCTTTTATGGGGAGAACTTATTGCTTTTTCAAAACCATCAGTGGCCTTAACCAAGGAAAACCTCTCTCTCCGAGATTATTCATAATCATGAAAGACACACTGAGTAGGATGATCAATAAGGGAGTATGTGAAGGGGACATTCGACCTTACTGGAGGATGTTCTGCCTCACCCCAATTTCACATTTGATGTTTGCTAACGATGCTATTGTTTTCATGAATGGTGGGTGAATGCCCCATTGAGAGCAGAACAGGATCCTCACAGAATACTGCTTCTAGAGCGGACAAATCATCAATAGAGAGAAGATTAGCTTTTATGTCCCTTCATCATGCAACCCGAGCAGGGCGGCCATGATGGGTAACGTGCTGGGAATGGGGAGAGGAACCTTTCCCATGGAGTACCTCGGTACCCCTATCATGGTAGGATGGTTGAGGATCAGGGACTTTGATAGGGTGGTGAACAGGATTTTAGAACACATTTTGAATTGGAAATACCACTTTCTATCCTTTAGAGGTCGGATCACTTTGGTGAATAGTGTTCTATCTGCAATCCCGGTGCACGCTCTGGCCTCATCGTGCATGCCGAAGGGGGTCATCAGGTTCATTGATAGGATGCTTGCACACTTAATCTGGGACGCAGCAGGAGAGGGGAAGAGGCAGTGGGTGTCGTGGGACAAGATGGCCAGACTAACTAGTGAAGTGTGAATCAATGTTAGGAGTATGGCAGATACGATCCACTTTATGCATGCGAAGCTTTCATGGAAGGCCATTGAGGATCGATCCTTGTGGGGGATACAGATGTCTCAGAGATATAAGGCCGATATAGTTTATGGAACTAGAAGGGGGTTGGAATTATGGTCCTCAGTTTTTAACATTATACCGACTCTTTTACCGTACTCGCAATGGATTATCGGGGAAGGGAGCATCCTCTCCTGGAAACACAATTGGGCGGGCGAAGTACTGGGCTACCAAGGATGCCCGGCCCCGACTATCTCCTTTAGGGAGGCAGGTCTGTATCCCCTGTTCTTTAGATCGGTTCTTGACTCCCCTCAACAAGATTTTCTAGACTCCATGGTTTTGAATACCGAGCATGATAAATGCGTGTATACTCCTTCTACCTTGGGGAGGTTCAACTCAAAAGATTTCTGTAGCAGTAGCGCACTGTAGGGGAAACTTGATAGCTGGCATAGTATGGCCTAGTGTAAAAAAATCCCAACTAAACTCGACTTCCTCACTTGGAGGATCTGGAAAAAATCCATCCCCTCTGATGATCACATTAAACGGATTGGTATCAGTCTCGCGTCATGTTTCCAGTGCTGCGGGAATAAAAGCTAAGAGAGCATGAGTCATATATTCTTTGAGGAAGAATGGGATCAGCACATTTGGAGGTTCTTCGGCTCTCATATAGGCTTTATTCCTCAAGAGGGAAATTCTAAGATGGTTATGGATCATTCGATACAGGAGGACAGCGGGACAAAGGAGGAGCTGAAGGTGCGAGCCGTCATCTTCAATGCAACCTGCTGGTGCCTTTGGCAATCCAGGAACCGGGCCAAATACGAGGGGAGCAGCTTCACTGGTCGATCCGTGGTAGTGAAAACCTGTTTCATGCATCTTGAATTGCTTGGCACCTCAGTCCTTGGGAGGGGGAACTCTCTCTTGGGGTGTTGCGGGATACCCCCAGGTGGGTCACTCGGAACAGTGAGGAGGAGAAGGGTAGGTGGGTTCAGTGGACTCCCCTGCAAGTCAGTCACAAACTCAATTCTGATGGATCCTGTGTATTGGGTGACATGAGAGGAGGAGTTGTCATTCGGTACTCCAATGGGAGCCTGGTCCTGTCCTTCACAGCGCACTATGGCAGCAGATCCTTGCTTCAGGAGGAAGCAATGGCGTTCTTGACCAGACTTTCCTTAAACAACCGCAGGGGCATTACCATTGACCACATTGAAACAGACTCAATGTATATCCATGATGCTCTTCATGATAAAGTCACCATCCCCTGGTCTATTGCCTACACTATTAGACAGTAAGGCTCCCATAAAGGATAATGTTAGAATATCACAGACATGGCATGAGGGGAACAAAGTGGAAGATCATATGGCCTCAATAGCGGTACATGGCTCTCAGATGTCGTGTTTTACTAATGTGTCCTAGCTTAAACCTGAGGTGGTGAATCTTATCCGGGGTGATTCCCTTGAGCTTCATTACATCAGGCCCACATAATATGAGTTTCCCTTTCTTTGTCTGGTCCTCTGGGGCCTCATCTTTTCTATGAATAAATTTTTTAACATTGGATGGATTCTCTGATGACCTGTCTAGTTTAGCTACCTCGCTTGAGAGCCCATGTAGGATAACATGAACATCCATGTGGCCTATCAATGAGTTATCACTCTTATCACCTTATATGATGAGGACCACCATTAGGTAAATTAGTCTAAGACTGGTTATTCCACATTATAACATCCTAATCTAGAAGTAGTAGAATAATCCTTTTATTGGACTACTCCATTCACTGAGTATCTCTAGCATGACAATTTCTAGTCATATTGGTATGAATGTGAGAAAATCCATCCACGAATTTCCCAGTTCACCCTCTAAAGATATCTTATCCTTTAGTAGATCCTATAAAAGTATGGGTATGATGGATTCATCATCCGATTCATTTAAGGAGACTATATTTTTATGGTCATGTAAGATATTCATGTGAAGACCTATAGTTCTCATTAAGGAGGGTTGATTCACTCCCATCAGATTGGAAGGCTGGGATACTTTGTGCCAACTATGATCTATGACTGTATCATGTTTTCCAATAGCTTCCACACATGTCAGATTCATGAAAATCTTGTGAACTAACCATCAAATCCCCTCCATAATAGAATGAATTCTTGGCCCTTTTCAGTCTAGGGAAATGATATAATGGGACTATATCCACCATCAATAGCTTTCCAATGCATATTCATTATAACCTTGATATATTTATTTTCTGAGTGGGAATAAGTCATACCTCTCGAGGAAGTCAAGGCCTAATCAGTGGTTGAATTTTTGAGCTCCATCTTATACATCAATTCACAGACACTCACTATATTATCATAAAAAATGGAACAAACATATGGTCTACTGATCTAAGGAATTTTTATTACACTTATTCATATCCACCATACTTCTTACTATAATGAATAGGAGAATAGATAGATAAAGAAACATAGGAAAACCCTCTAAAAAATTATTCAGAAGACGGAGGGAAATAATAAGAAACGTTTTCCAAAAAAACTCACCAAAAAACTTTTGGATTATTGGATGATGAAAATAAATAACACCGATGTGACCCCATATTCCATGCTATATGAAATAGAGGTAGTCCTACCCATTGAGATTCAAATTCCATAACTCTGAACATCTGTCTATGATAATCATACATCCAACAAGGTAGAAGAAGTCTATTTAGCTGAATTGGAAACCCTTGACGAGAATAGGCTCCAAGCCTTGTATAGTCTAGAGATGAACCACAACAAGATACCCAGAGAATTTAACAAGAACGTTACTTCGAATCATTCCTCACCGATGATACAATATTTTCTCTCCAAACACCAAGGAGCTCAGGTTGAAAGCCACCATTATTAGAATCCAATTGGGAAATACATTTTATCATTCATTAGGTCTATCATAATGGTGAATACTCTTTGATGAACATAGAAGGTGATCACATCACTCCTTTAAAAAATGATAAGTTCTACAAGTTGTATTTCACATAAATATTTCACCCTCATAGGTACATGATTTTAATTTGGTAACAAGAGTCTAAGCATTATGACATTAAATTGAGTGTGGGATTTCCCTTTGAAATGTGTTGTTCAACACAGTTATCCTTTGGCACTCATTCATAATGGATTGTTCATGTTGTGCTATATGAGACCCCATTCTCCAGTGCACCCCCTCTTATAGTATGAGTTGTATGACCTTACAGTAAACAACCCTAGTCTAAGCATCAAGACATTAAAACGTTTTCATGTTCATCTAAGGAATGTGTTGTATGGTTTTTGGAATTCATCGGATTGATTCAAATTTGGTTCATCATGAATCCACACTATATGTTTCCATTTTAGAAGCCTCATCCAATTTTTTGAAACTAAGATCCCATATAGTTCTAGTTTCACAACATTAAACTTCATAACAACTAGTGTCATAGTTTCACATTGATAAACTGCATAAGAATCGTCATCTTTGTCATACGATGATAAAATGAATATCTCTATAATGTACCCACCTAAGAAGAAATTTCCCCAATCATCTGTCACCTACCATGCCATCTCCCATAACTACATATGGCTTGATTACTCTTCATATAGGATATGTAGCGATGCGTGGATTCCATAACCTTGTCCAACCACTCTAAAATAAAACACCCCATCTATTTCAATGGATCATACTTACATGGGTATATTTCTATTTCAAAAATTATGATTGTCTTGATTAACATCCTTATGGGATACATAACGATGCCTGAACACTTCAACTTCTAGACCAGTCATATATCCGATGAACATTTGACCTATTTTCCATAGTATAGTCCACTCTACATGATATTAAACTGTATATGTGATGTTTTATGGAATTTGTGTTTTGGTTATAGGATCCTTAGCCACATTTATGTAGGGTTTTTCACAACACCTCATTACAAATGTCCACTTGAGATACTATTATTGTTCCAAAATATATGACCATAATCTAATATCCAATAACATTTACACAAGATGTTAAACTAAAATCATATCCATAACATGTTTAGAAAGCCCCCAATAATCATGGGATGCCTCAACTCCCTCACCAGAGGGGATCATGACCACTAGTGTTATTGTACTACAACACTGATCCCTAGAACCATGTTTGGTTTGATTCCCATCCCTACGGGATATGTAATGACAACCATAAATTTCTTCTTTGGACCTGGCCACAATTTTTTTCAAACCTTCATCCCCTTATGATTAATTATAGCCCAAACTATATGGAATTAAATTATGCACAACATGAATCATAGTAATTTCACATAGTTATGAGCCTCTCTAGCTTATTCATATCAGGTCTTTAACTTTTACATAACAAGAATGTATTTGATCCCCTTTTTATTGATGGTCCATGAATTATTACCTTGAACTTTTTGAAGCCCCTATTGTACGTGTAACATGAAATTAAATGGTATTCACTACCCAACTTTGACTACCAGTCCCTAATATTATCATCCATGTCAAGAATTTATGAGTTTGAATTTCCACCACCATTAATATATAGACAGACCCCCTGATGGTGATGGTCTTATGCCATTTAATTGGCTCACCTATCATGCTAGGCCAATGCCTTAACGTATTTTGGTAAAAAGTAGATGGTCCTTTGTTTAGAATTTGATAAATATTTGATCCTGCATTTTCTCACCTCACTCTTAACTGGTATGATTATGGTCTTGGAGTATTGAACATAGGAAAAAGTCGGACCATATTCCCTAGTTTCCCCTTCAACCGGACCATGAATGTCCCAGCTCACCTCCTTTCAATTCTCTTATATCAAGGTGGGATTCTATAATTTACATCTCCTATAATGTTCACTCAAACATTTCATGAAAAGCCAGTATACCATTCCTTGTTTCCAACATTGAGAATGAATCATGTGGGACTAGGAATTATGGTGGGGTGTGTACCGATGTGGTCGAGCTATAAATGAGCATTTCATGATCTAAAATCGATTACCAAAAAGATTAATATTTAAGAGGAATGTATGTTGTGGACCTTGGACCCATTGTGCCTCATTCATGTAGTGTTTATGAAACCACTACACCATACATGCCTATTATGTGAATCTTTTTCCCATTGTTTTAAACTCTATGACCTTAAGGTATGATTTTCACTGGGAAGTGTGGTGTGGTACTCATCCTTTTATGTCCTCATTCATGTCAGGTTTGTCTCTTAACACTTCATGTATGAAACCTTCCTATATATTCCCTAATTATGGTGTAGTGAGAAAGCCTCATTTTTATCATTCATAATGCATTTATTTCTTCACTTCCACATAATTATTCTAGGAATAGAAATATCCATAGTAAATTTATCATGAATATAAACATTTCATTAGGTTCCATGCACTATCATCTTAAACTATGCGCAGTGTCCGAATCATAAGACATTAAAATATGATATGTTTCATGATCCCAAGGCATTAAACTGTACCATTAAACATCCTCATGATATTAAATTACACTACGTGTTTATCATCCACATTTGAACAGTATAAAACTAAAAGGAATCCTAGAACCTCACTTGAGAGGTCCACTCCCACTGTGCTAGTTTTCTAGTGGATTTTTCACAACATCACTATTCATGGATCATTTGACAACACACTCCATTGGAAATTAGATTTCATTATTGTTAATACCAATTTTTATATGCTGGTTTATTTTGATCTATGATGGATTAATTACAATAGTGTTTTAATCTATTTCAATAATCCATTGCTCCATTTTCACACTTCTTTTTCCCCAATTTCGATCCTCATCCACTTCCTTGTTTGAAGGGACCCCATAACGGAATGGTGACAACTGATGTCCTACACAACGTCCTTGGACAAAATTCCAAAGGAATTTGGACAAAATTTAGAGATAGGTACCATTATTCAATCATGGTCATCGATTGACCATCACTTCTTTGTACCAATTTTAGGCCATCGGAAAATATGATATGTTTCAAACACTGTCAATATTTACATTGTATAACCATTTCAATCTACATGTGTTCCAATGTTTTGGTATTGATATTCACACTTATCATGCCCTTTTTTAAGATACATTATAATCCCCTAGCGTTTTCTCGATCATGCACTAGTGAACATTGGAAAAAAAGTAGGTTACTCAAAGTGCCCAAGTTTTATGCCACCTGAACCCTTAGCTTGAACACTCCTGAGGGTCAGTCAACATTAGTAGAACTGATGTTTTCAATGGTTGTTTGACACTCTCATAAAATGTTAATAGTCATGTGGTTGTCCATTATTTGTCACACTGGAAATAACCCATGTGATCCTATTGATTGACCATTAGTTGTATCAAAAAACTTTTGGAAGTGTGATGAATAATGAAGATAAAAGATTTTTTCTATCAACAAAAAAAATTATAAAAAATGATCAAGTATGTTATGGAAGTAGAAAGGTAAAAAAACATAATGGACCCAATTAAGACTTATTGTAAAATCTACCTTGTAGATCTACTAATGAGATCAGACAATTCATTTTTACCAGCATTTAGTTTGTGGACTCCAGGGCTTGTTCCCACTTATTGAGCTCATATTCTTCCTCATCAACCATTGAATAAATTTCATCAGACCTAATATTTTCTTGTTCCCATTCATCTTTGATATTATCCAGTTAACATGATACATGTCTTATATAATCCCTGGATGCCCTTAGCTGAGTGCTCAGTTTTATAAAGAGCCTCAATTAAGCATTGATCAAGCATCAAAACTTCCCTAGTTGTTCTTCTATTAATTGAATCTCATGGTTTTCCTCTTATTGGATTTAGATACTATCATACATCTTTAAATTCTAGTAATCATCCAAAAATTGGCTTCCTTCCCACATTTTCTTGGAAAGGTAGTTGTGGATCAGCACATGATGTCTTCAATCATCCTTCCCTCTAGAACATCGGTCGCACAACCAATGGTGTAGGGAACCTATGTGGCCAACTAGGTGTTGTAATGGGGACCTATCAATAAAGAATTTGACCCACTTAAATTCCCGGAAATGGATGACACGAATCTCATGAATCACATCAGGATTAGAATTTTCTATCTCTTTTAGTACCAATAATAAGGTCTAGCCTCCATGTAATGAGGTTGTTCATCCTATCTTGATCTCACGAGAATAGTTTTATCCCTATCAGCCCTGAGTTTTTCCCCACCAGTGGCATTACTCGCTACCACAAATGACTCTTCGGAAGAGGCCATGGCCTGACTAGTTTGAATGACCAACATTACATGGGATAGAACCCCGATAAAATAAGTTATTCTAGGTCCTATAATAATTTCTAATAATATGGCACATGATAATGCCAACATAATTCATAAATGTTCATGTCATATAATTAAACAATCAATATGAGTCAATAAATGTGTGATGATTATAGAATCCAAAACTCAATAGACTGGTATCATGGGTATTCACCATTATAATTCTTGGATGTGTCCCCCCATGGATGACTAGGAGCATTAGAGATTTCAGGGGTTACTACTCTAACATCCACAACATCAATCAACCCTCCTTCCACTTCATTATTTAGTGCATGTGCTGATATTTTCTCATATGCCCTATTGTTTACCTTTTTCCTTGATGGTTGGGGTCCTACTTTCAGTTTTCTTCTTCAAAAAATAGATTTTAAATAGTATGTAGGTATAAAGAATGAGGTAATGTGTAACATGTGGAAATGATTTAAGGCGTCCCCTATGAATTTCTATAAATTCCCCTACTTAAGTTTTTATTTGACCATTCCCTATAAGGAACCCCTCATTGTAATCTTTTCCCTATGTTTTACCCAATCATATGGCCATGGGAACACATATGTCCATCTCAGATGCTGATAACTATGGTATGGAGGTCAGATCCAACAATACATTCACCCGGTCTATCATTAGACACACTACACTATGGGAGTTCACTATATCCTCCAACTCCACCATGTGTCATTCCTCCACTTTATATGACATGATGAAACACCCCTACGGTAACTATACCTTGAAAGTTCCATCACATACCTGTTATGGTTGTCCCTCATCTAGAAAGGGTTCATAAAATACCTATCGATATCCCACGTTTCCCAATCCTAAGGGTATATGGCATCGTCCATAATTTATTCAAAATTTAACTGCTTCTTGAGAGATTGGGAAGGATTCCTATATATCCCTCTAGTTTAATCCACTTCTTCTCATGTCCTCTTTATAGGGAGTATTAGGGATATAGGTAATTCCCACCTATATTCACTTCTGTAAAGTATAGGCTCCAGAATTATTGTATCTTTTGTTGATTCTCTTCCACCATGATGTTTCCCAGCCCGACCAATAAGATGATCTCTCATCACCATTTGTCCTCATCCCCAATGTAGAGATACCACCCCCTCATTGGCATGGATGGTCAACTACCTCATCATTACCCCCAAATAAGTGGCCGCCCAACTCTTCAAAATAACCATGAGTAAGCCTGAATTTAGTGGTGGATGATAGAACTTCGTTTCACATCATTCCATATTAACATGTGAAAATGAGCTAGAGATTTATCATCACTGAAGGGTGGAATTCATGACATACCTCTGATTTCACCTTCAAATTCAGCCATTATAGGCACCTAAATTTTCATATGAATAGTTACGGGGTGTATATCTCACATACCAGCTAACAATAGACCCTTACCAACAACACTCCACATTGAATGGATATGAGATACAATAATTTTTTCTCAGTCTCTTAGCCATCATCAGTTACAACCCCTATTGGTTGGGGAAACTGGTTGAAGGTAAACTGATCATCCAACTTAATAATGCTCTGGTTATCCATTATACCAAACTGTAATTGGAAAGATCCTAATGAATTACAAATTTCCAACAAGATGTTTTTTTCATGAGGGGAAATAAGTTTTTGATACACATAGCCTCGAATGCGTACGACTACCTAGTAATACAGTAAATGGAATGGTACATACACACATAATGGCATAATTCCCTTACTGATGTGTTGAAGTACATTATACAATTTTACCAGGGTCTGTATCCCAATATTGATGCATTTCCATGTTCATATCATAACTGCTATTATGATTGTTCTTGGTTGTACCCCCCAAGTGTGCATCTCTTATAAGAATTTTCCACCCACAGATTAGTACTGTGATGATTCCTGGAAACCTGAATATTCGTTGAGGATTATTTTTTATGGTGTACCCCCACTAATTCCATTTTATATCTTCCAAAATTCACTAATAGTATACCTACATTCCTCTCTATAATCCTATCAGACACATGTGTGGCATATTTAGTAGTTTCTTAATGGGTTCCCAACTATTTTCAGGATCCTCCACTAGGAAATCCAGAAAAAAAAACTAATCAAAAGATTTATGTGGACATCCCTCATCTCCTGATTTTCAGTATCTGTTCCCAACACAAGATCCATCATTTGTTTTTCAAAATCAGTAGTTACTATGGGTTTTCCTAGACAATATCTATGAGAAACTCATCATGCATCATCACCGTGATAGGGATCCTAGAGATATATTGAAGGTACAATAGGCTAATTTCAACCTCCTCGTGATTCAAATGAAATGTGTTGGTACTTTGTTGTCATCTTATCAACCGTTCCATCATGATATCATGTGGCTGGTAGAAAAGTAATTGAGGAGACAGTGGTATATCTTGAAAGCATACCCACCTCATATCTTCCCCAATTTTGGTCTGTGATACCCATCCCCAATAGGCCTGGGTCGATTAATTTGTTAATCTAACACCATAGTGTCGATCCCAGTCATCAGGTCATATTTTCTCAGTGTTTCCTAAACCTGGCATGATGATTGTTTGATATTGGATAATAGATTCCACAACCTCTAACACCACCCCATTGACATTGTTGGTAATATTTTAGAGGTAGTCAGTAGTTATGGGTGTACGATCCTTCCGAATATGTCATGGTGCAGCCTAGTACCACATGTATTGTCATAGTTCTCCCCTAAAATAATAATTATGTTCATCCCTACTTTCTTGTGGTATGAAGAAATGATCCCTCTGACCAAATCTATATTACAAAAACCTCTTCAATAGTGGGTAATCCTTTTGAGCATCTGACACCTGCCCAAACATAGATTCATGGTCATAGTGGTTTCAAATGTACTCCCCAATCATAATTTTTTTCTCTATTTATTCCCTTATAGTTTCATTTTCAATGATTTCACAAGTATATTCTTGATCAGCCATAAAATATGAGACATAGACAATTCTTTTATCCTATCTCATGAATGTTGTTAACAAATATCATTTATTTATAAGAATATCACAAATCCTTTAGGTTTTTGGAACGTTTTGAGAATAATCAATTAATCAAAATCCATATATTTTAAGAATAGTGTGTGGAGGTGGGTTCTGAGATTCCCTCTTTACAAAGAATGAATTCACAAAACAAGTATCGTGGAGGAAATGAACTTCATGAAAAGAGATTACTATTGTTTCTTTTAATAAAGCCGTGGTATTATCTGAGGGTCCCCCAATGCTATTCATATCTACCTAGGAGATCTAGGCTTTGTGATGGAATTTAGGTTCATGTATGTGATGTTTGTAAATCATGATTAGTCTACACAAATAGAAGTCACAAAAAAGATATATTATGAATATTTTTAGTGTTTTTCTATCTAAATTGGACCCTATTTATCCCGTCATCTCCTATTTAAATGGGATCATTTCTTGGGACCATAATATGTTCCATTGGGTTAATCAAAGAGGAAACATCTATTTGGAAGAAAATCCAAGCTCAAATAGGTAAAAACAACAATATTAGTGTCTTCCTCATGAATCCATTTCATGAAAATCCCTTCAACACATCAAATGCATGAGGCAATGATAGAACACCCCATTCTTATGACGAAGCCCCACACTTGGGATGAAAGTCAGAAGATGGATTCTCAAGTCTGAAATGTCAACTTCTATTCACAGATCCCACATTTTCATCATATCCTACCTCCTAGCATCGAGAGACCCATTTAAAATAAATACCAGATCATTCCATCATAAATACATGGTAACCCCGTCATTTCAACATTTCATTTCCCCATTAAACAATCAGTCCAACACTATGAACCAAATGGAAAATGAATCAATCCATGTATTTGAGAATCACAAAAACCCATCTCCCATGTCCCTAGACACCATAGCCAATGGTGGGGATTCCCTTCACGAAGGCCTACTCCCTTCACAGAGGAAGAAAGACCATCAGAGTCTTTGAGGCTCTGTGTATTACAAAGACTTCAAAAAGAAGTCCTTTACCATTTCTTAACATCATGCTAATTAAAAGACACAGTGGTTCAGAAAGACCATTACATCATGAATCCGCCGACCTCCACAAATCACCCATGATTTTCATTTACCCTCTAAGAAAGAACCCATACATCGCAAAACTATTCTTTTTTTCCTCACAATCATTCTTCCCTTCTACTGAAAACTTTTCAAAAAGTATGAGTGATCAATGTTTCCCTACCCATCTAGGATTGGTTCAATTGAACATCAAGTCCACATGTTACATGTGATATACATTCATGTGTCCCACTAAACTTTACATGTCTCTTGATATTCCTATTTACCTATTTATTTTTAACATAGGTTGGTTAATGCCTATTTCTTTTCTTCATATGCATGATAATGTAGACCTCATGAGTGATAAATCCTCCATGTCATTCCAATCTATAATTTAAAATTCCACCCCCTCCTGAGGGTTGATGAGTAGTGGTTATATAGGACCATGTGGTGAGGATTGAGTCCCCCATGTTCGAGCTGCCAGATGTAAATCATCCTAGAACAAACTTCCTCAATAAACGACACTAAACTGTGATCTCACCATGTGTGGAAAATATTGGATGTCTATGTGTATAAATGACGTGGAATGTGATCCTCCTATCAAGGAATGATATCCTATATATTGAATCAAATAAGGGATGGGAACTAGAAACCTTCTCACCTCTCACGCTCTCAATCATCCATCCCACTCCAGTTTGTATTTTCTTCCATGGTCTTCATGGGAAGCTTCCATGTGCATGACCTACACACCTCTAATAGGATTTTATGTGTATTAATGTAATAGAATGAGATAATCATCACACATAATCAAATCCTCATCATAAAAACAAATTTACTCCCATATATTCTTCCATGCATAAGAGACACACAATCTATTGTTGGAACATCATTCGTGACATGACTGTCACATTTACTAATTCGTATTGTTTCTCACACAGAGCATGAATCACATGGGATAAGATTTTAGAATCAACCATCAAATCCAATATAAATATGGGATAATTCCTGGTGTAATATCAATCATGTAAAATATGCATCATTTATAAGTAATCCCCAACCATGTCCTTTCTACGGGACGACTTCAGTGTGTAATCCCTAACCATGTTCCTTAAAATGGGAAGCTCGCATGCATAAGCCCCAAATATATTCTGTCCTTTAACTATGTGTGATTTGATCCTTTCCTCCTATGTAGAGTACATAGGAAGACTCTCTATGGTCCAATCCTGGTGGACCCATGAACCTCATCCACTCCCTCCATTCCACACAACACATCATCTATATCTATCCTTATTTTGACATTTGACAACACATCTCGATGAGATCATGCCACCAATTTGTGCTATTCATACACATAATAACCATCCATTCAATCAATACTCCTAGAAGATCTTGGGAATATCCCATTTCTAAACCCCTCACAATCCACACAATCCAACCTAGAGAAATAATCTTGTGAAGGGCCACTCTCTTGTATATTACCCACTCGATCCATCAATTTGTTTTGTCTTTGATACCCATCTCTTGGTAGGGTATGTTGGAAACCTCATTGCGGTTCAATGGCAATCAATAGTAAACCATAATTCCCCATCCTAGGGGTGAACCTCCATGATCAACCTCTAGCAGTGTTCAGATCATCTGTCATGGTGTGACATCTTACCTTTATGGGACACACCACTTATGGGTCTTCCTCTAGAAGCATTCTTATTCACCCAGTTGGTAAGACTTTTATGTGACCCCTTATTATGGTGAACTTATTTGATCTGAATCCATGGGGAATTCTAATTATTTAAAATTTCTCTCTGCAAGTCATTAAACGTGTGAACTATCACACCACATCATGATTTTAATCCATGTATACTTGAGGACAACCATGGATAATATTTTTAAAAACCCGGACCTTCCTTCTAGGTGTGTTCTTCCATTTCTGGTTGTTTTTGAGAAAAATAGGAAAATAAGGAAATTTTCAAAATACACACTATGTACTTTCTAAGTACACGTCGTGTAATTTGATTCCGCGTGACACCGTGTGCTGGCCGTGTCCGAGCCACACACACGGTGTCTAGGGGTAATGTGGCGGCCGCTTAAAGTAGAGTACGGAAAAGCCTAGTACATGTTGTGTACTCCAAAAGTACACTCCATGTATTTTTGTAATTAAATGCACCGGGGTTGCGTCTAATCACCAGAATGGTCTTCTTATCTAGATTCTTCAATAGAGAGTTCCCTGTACGACTGTGAAACTTCTCCGAACCTCAGTTTGTTCTCCGAATCGACCACCGTCGATTGCGTTGGAACTGAAGCAGTACGCTCTTCCATATTCTTGAGATTCATTCCATGATTCCTCTTCTTTTCCAGGATATCATGGGTTGAACATTTTGTATGTTTTTTTAGATCTAATACATTCTAAGGAGATTCAAGCCTTGTGGTTCATGTATATTGATCTCTTAACCCAAAGGTAGGTGGTTTGTGCCTTTCTGTTGAAAGTCTTTGAGTATATTGTGAAAATTCCACCAATACCCTTGAATGGGGTATTGCGTGTTTTCTTGTATTTCCCTTGTTGATACATGTTTTTCCTATATTCCTGAGTAGAGGATCTTTTTTGTGAATAGGGTAATTTTCTGTGCTATGGATGTTTTTCCCATGCATGTTTTTCCTATTATGGTCGTTTGGTCTAGTTTTTCCTATTTGGCATTTTTCCAGTTTCCATGCCTAGTTGTAGGATACTGGAACTATTGTACTGTTATGCTGATATGCTTTAGAATGCTAGCCAAGTAGTTCTGGAGTTTGACATGGGGCGATATGCGTTCTATGCATGTTTGTTTTAGAGAGGACCATGAGAACCTAATGTAGTATACCACATGGGAGAATGGACGTAAGGGCTTATCTAAAGTGACTTTATAATATGATGCGAAACCAGAGGGGGAATTGACGATGAGTGCTCCTTCAGAGAGTCTGTAGTTCCTCGACATGGGCCACAAGGGGAATATACATTGAGTGCTTCCCTAGAGCTCCTTTAGTATGATAGAAGACTATCGTGGGAATTGACGATGAGTGCTTCCCCAGAGAGTCTATTCATTAGCTGAACTAGAGGGGTGAGACTGTGTGTGCCTCCTAGAGGGTTGCTAGTAATTGTAGGTAGAACCGTGAGGGTTAGGCTGTGAGAACTACCCAAAGGGTTACCTTGTTGTTCTACTTGCATGAGTGGCTGCTTACTTGTTGTAGATTATATGTTAGAACTGAGGATTGTTTTCTGATTTTTACATTCATGTTTACTACTTTCTGCACTTTTACCATCCATATATTCACTTACTGTTAGGCTTAGATCTTCAGGTGGTGGCCTACTAAGATTTTTTTCTCACGCCCTGTTTGGGTCATGTTTTTTAGCCCAAACAGATTGTATTGTTGCAGGTATAGATAAGGGCAAGCGCCATTCTACTTCAGGTTATTGATTTCTATGGATCTGGAGAGCATGGTCCCAAGCTATGGCTTGAGATGCTGAGGATTTTATCTATTTTCATTTTACTTTGGTTTATTAGTGGTTGTATTCATAATTGTGACTTGTTTGGTTGCTTTCCTAGACTTATGTATCATGCGTCATTTATATATTTACCCCATTTATTTCAACTTTTAGTCTTCCGGTGTTTAATCTTGTATGGGATGTTTACTGATTCCACTATTTTATTGTGTGGAAGTTTATCTTCCATTGTGTACTCTGCCAATAAGTGCATAGTTTCCCCACTTTCACACCAAAGGCCCTCGCTGCTTGTCGGCAGCCTATGGCATTTGGGGAAATGCGCTTGAGGCTATGTGAACAACCGGGTACGGGGCGCCTCTGGGTGGCTTCCGGAACCGGGACGATACAATATTCTATTTGTATCAGATACCCCATGATAAACATGGGATGCCTCAGGTATTGTGCCTGATATGCCTCCATGAGATTACCTCCGGTGAGGGAAAATATAGGTTACCAATGTTCTGGTAACCATACATGATAGTGATGCTCAATGTGGTTACTCTTATGACTGAAGGTTTCGTCCCTTTCAAGACCCAATGTAATGTCCCCATCATAGTTGAATAATTAACTAGAATCCACATAGAGATGGCACTATGAACGAGTTTCACTAACCAATTCCTTAATTTATGAGGGAGACCCTATATATGTGAATAGATCAAAGAGAAGTCTTTGGAAGGATGAACTGACATCCCATTATCCTATTTTGATCTTGGAGTATAAATTATTGAGAAATTGATAGGGAATCAACACACACCTGAGGAAAATAACATACACAGAGGTTTTCCCTAGTGAAAGTTTCAAAAAATGACTTTTAAATATATCATGTAATATTTTCAAAACCATGTAGTGACATGACACAAGATTCAGAGGCCTGATGTTCCAAAAAAAGATTTTTTACGAATATTAAATAAAATTTTAATCAAATGAACCAAGTCATTCATAAATAAGAGATTATCATCAGAATGGAGTCTCTAAATGAATATTAAAAGACGTGAATATATCAATAATGTGAGTTTTACCTTAGGTGTGGCCTGAATTTTGTTGGAACATAGTGTTCAAATAAAGTGGTCTTTAGTAGATTAATTAATTAAATAAATTAGTAATTATTTACTCAAACTAAATCCTAATTCACTCAATTAATTCATCTTTATGGAGGATATCTAGGGTTATCCACATATCTCTGGGACTATTGATAGAGGATCCACCATTCTTCATTGGAAGATGAAGATTTGATGATGAGGAGCTTCCAAAATCCATGTGAGTTGAGGTGTAGTGAACACAAGAGATCTTCTTCCTATAATGAAGGATGTGTTTTTCATCATAAAACAATACATTATTGAGGTATGACTCATCATTTGTAGATTCCATCCTTTATAATTACATTATTGAGCCGACTAAAATATATTTCACTAATCTACATTTTTCACCCCTTACTCCTTCCAGCATTTTAGTTTTTTTATTTATTCAATATAGTCCATTGTGTCATGATTTCTCAACTTTTATATAAAAAATATGTATTCATTGTCCAAGAACACACAACCAATTACTATTGAACCCTTTTTTGTATTCTATTATCTCCTTCAATCTTCTTGATATTCACTATTTCTGAATAGGGTTATTGTACAACATTGATGAGTGAGATCAAGCACAATCAGACCACCATATTTATGTAAGATTCACATGTGATTTATATTTCAGTGATAAAAGTATGGGTTTGGATGTTTTTTAGGATACACATAATGATTTTTGTGGATGAATTATATTGGAATGACTGAAAATGACATAGGATAAGCGATGACAGTGCAAATGCTTCATATAAGATTATCTGGATTCATTTTTCATCCACCGGAGTACTAGAATCAATGGTAGAAGATTGATTCTAATGAATTTGGTTAGTGAACACATAAAATTCATAGTGGAAGGTGTGGATTGTGTTAGATTTTGTGACATTTTCCCAACCATTTGTACTTTGATTATATTTATATAATATGTATTAAATATTAATAAAACTTCTTATTACAAATTTATCATTGTTCTGAATGAGTCCAATGTGATAATGTCCTAGATCATACGTCACATTTATAATGTAATTTTAGTTCCATAATATGATGAGAAACAAGATGTTCCATGATGATATTATTAAAAAATGTTATGTGGTTAGATAATGTAATATTATGGGACACATAGTACATATGTTTTCAGGTGTGAGTACTCATTTGGAGATGTTGTTTCTTCACATGATGATTTTACATAGTAATATGCAATATTAGAGATTATGAGAACAATCCCACCATAAAGAATTATTCATGTATTTATTTCATCAAATAGTACTATCTACGAGCATGTGTGATGGTCCTTAGACATTAATATTATTATTAATTACTGTTATAACTCCTGTACTAATATTTATTTTGAAAAAAAATGATGATGATGGTTCAAGATGCAGTTTTATATGTTGGGTGTGTCATGAGGGACAATTCATTAAAGCACATCTCAAAGAAGGATTTGTCACATCCATATTTATGGAAGAAGATATATCATCCCTTCTATTTTAATGAAACTATATCCCTAATATATATTTCCTTGGAGTAATGACATTTTAAATTCTAATTTCTAAATAATGATGTATCGAGCATATAGGTTTATGACATGGATGTGTAACATTATTGATGTGATATTGAGAGAAAGAGATTGTATAACACAATGAGAGTTCATATATGGTTTTCCTCATTATGATATTATGTTCTTACTCTTAGGTTCCCTTCACATGGGTAGATATTAATCTTGGAATTTAGGAAACCCTCCCTAATGGTAACAAGAAATAATCTGACTGTGTCGCACACTATGTGTATATATTGAACTTGATTAAATTAAATCATAGTTTTCTTATTTTAAAAATTATTATTCTCATGACCAAGAAATTATTTTATTCATTTATTATTTATTACTAATATAAAAAATATTGTAAATAATTTTTTTTAAAAATATTTTATTTAATAATTAAAATATGTTTAAAATACTTATTATTCATATTATGTATATATTATATGTATTATTTATTTAATATATATAATTAATATTTATTTTTTTGATTGGGAATAAAATATTTATTTATGAATGAAATATTTATTTGGTTGTTTAATAAATTATAGTGGAATTAAAAATCACCTAGACTAAGTCTCATGATAGATATTAATTAACAAGACAGTTACACAATATTTGTTAATGCATAATTTTGTGAGCACCACAGAATAGTAAAACTGATATCATGATTATATGTAATATGGTTTGTTAATGGTTTTAAATGTTATTTAAAGGAAAAAAATGATTAAATAATTTTTACCCTACAACATATCTCTATAAATATATGGTTATTTCTATTGTATATTCTTCCAAAACTGAGAATATAGAATTTTCATGAAAAATGATTTATCTCTATACCAGTCCATCTTAATAGCTTTCAAGAATGAGAATCCCAATACATTATTCTTGAAGTCTGAATATTGAGATATAAAGAGAGAACAATGTAAGAAACTCACATAATTTCCCTAGCACCCAATGATCAAGTAGAGTTTGTCAGAGACCATTGGAGTATATATGGATCATAGTTAAAGGGATTATATCATTTGATCCATATTTTGTAACAGTAGAAATCCAAAAGTGACTTTTTGGATGATAAACAATCATCAATGAATAAAGATCTAAAGACTATGTTTTTATTAAATCATATATTAAATAAATTATTTATAAATTTTTTCAAAAAGATACACACCCATTGTTTTATGAAACAAATATTGAATGGAATTTTAATATGTCACCCACAACCTCATACGTTAACTTAACCTAGAACCCTGAAGTCATATAATAGTGGTCACGATTAAATTTATAATAATTTATTTGATTGTTTATACATACAATGTTGTGGTTGAATTTTAATTTATCATTATTTGTTTTTTAATATGATTTAAATTAACATAACGAAATATATTAATAATTTTCATTCATTGTTTCATTTAAATAATTGTTTATAAATAGATAATAGATGACTGTATATTCCATCAGAAAGATCTAAATCCCTTTTGGGTAAAAATATGCTAGATGGTGTGTAGTAAGAGTACACATTGTGTAACCATGCACATAATTACTTGATGCCCCAAGAAGTTAATTACATGTGGTGAATTTATGGAAGACTATGTGTTGAGTGTGCCAACGTGTTGAATAGAATGTAGATACAAGGAATGTAGCTATCATGTACATATAATTAACTTCAATAGAGTGAACATAATTAATCCCCATGCGTGTCACTTGGATACACTAAAACCGAGGTAAATTTCCTTTAGTTGGACTATACATTCCATGTTGCCTCACATTAAAGGTTAGAATTTAAAATTAAATTAAATTGAATATAGTAGTATTTAAAACATATTTTATTAACTGGAACACCAATGAGCGATTGAAAATTTAATAAGGGTTTTAAATAATAATAAATGAGATATTAATTCGTTATAATTAATATGTCATTATTAGTTCTTCCATATATTTTCCATGAATTCCCTACATGATGGCTATCTACAATTATGATTAGTTGATTTCTATGATGAAAGGGAAATAATTAATTATTTAATTAATTAATTATGTAATATAATAATATTTATCTTAATAATTAATAAAAAATACTAAAATGAATTCTTTCCACTTACTTTTGTGTTTTCATTTCATGTATGAACGATCATGAATTGGACCAAGACCTACGTTTGCCTTTGAATTTATTTAATCCAGTTTATTTCAATAATTTTCAATTAGATAATATTAAATTAAATTATGGAATGAAATTCATATCTTTATACATTGTTATGTACAAAATTCATCACCACAGATATTTAGGTAATCCTCTATAACCAATACTTTGGTCCCCTCAGCTACATGTGAGTAATAAATGGTTATATGTAATGGAATATCCCAAGGGTGTGGGGGAGGATCGAGATGAAACCATGATGATTCAAAATCATTGATACATAGATATATAGTTGGATTATAGTAGCTCATTCTAGGGCTAGAAAATGGAGTTATCCCTCTTAGAAAATTGGTTAATTACTGTTTGATCATTAAATCAAGTATAAAATAAGATGATGATCAGGTAATTTACATTTTTTATTTATTTCATCAATGTATTATTTATTTTATATATTCTTATCTATAGTAAAATAATTTAAGGAATTGTTATGTAATGATATAAATAAAATAAAATAATTATGCATAAATGGTTTTTTCTAACATGATTAATTAACGAAGTAACATCAACAAAACATTAAAAATACATGTAAAGGATAAAAAATTAATGAATAAATTAATTAAGATACCTCAACCTAATATTATATCAAACTATGTATTTTATTACGTTATTATAAATGAAACCATAAACCAAGTTTAGTATATGGACAAATTTTGGACACTTCCTTTTATCAGGGAAATCTCATGATAATTTTTGGGAGAAATTCCGGAAAATGTATTGATTTTTATAGTAAAAGTATCTTTAACAAAAATTTAGTTTCATGTGTTGAGGAAATACATGTTAGGAATTCATGATTTGGGATTATACTCAATGGATCAAAGAGCTGCATGCCTTTAATTGGAAAGACTACATACCTAAATTTATTGGATTTTTTTTCATGGATAATGTCTAGATCAATAAAAAAATATTGGGGATCTTATGTACTAGAATATAAAATAAACATGACATTAAAACATAAATTTTCAATGTTGTTGGGACTATATTAAAAAGTGGGATATGTAATAAATTTAATTGATTAATTTTTAATTTCACATATAAATTTTAATCATGTAATTGTAATAGCAATGTGACCTTTTAATTGTAGAATGTAAGGGAATTATCATCATCCACACTATCCATGTAATCAATATTGGAGAAAAAAACCTCTTAACTTTTAGTAATATACAAGATTTTTCCAAATGCATTCACATTTTGTTACACCGTGAAAAGAAATGTTACATGATATAATCCACAATGCCTAATCCACCTACTAAAGAGTAATGAAATAAAAAATACCATCTCCATGAAAAATATTGAATGAGGTGGCCGATGTTCAATGTTTGATGCAATAATTGATTTATAGTGAACTAAAATTGTCTCATGAAAACAACGATGTATTGAGAACCTCTCAATTCAATATAATTTATAAGGCTCCAACCTTAAACATTACTTAATATTGAATTATTACAAGAATACACATTAAGGATCTTTTCAGGTTTAGAGTTTTAGATAATTAGATCATAAATCATGCATTATATTCCACATTTCAACAAGGTGGTTACATAAAAGACAGTATTCATTTTTCTCATCAATGGAAACATATTTAAAATAAAACATGGATTATTTATTGACACTTCCTTGACACTATCATCACATCATGTACCTTTCCCATTACCTGTGAAAAACATTTAAAAAACATGGGATGATCATAAAAATATCATTAAGGGACATAAAAGTACGGAATGAAAACATTAGTCCATGTATAAATAAGAATTAATGAAATCATACATTACTCATAAAACATAATCACTTTTTCATACCTCATTAAATCATAATATTTATGAATAACTCCTAGAAAACATAAGACATAAAGGTAACTTGAGGCATTCATTACATTCTTACATAGGGAGTAACCCTCATGGTTACGTTTGGAATACCCATCACAGTATATTCCCTAAATATCTTCAGAGATACCGTATCATTTAACTCCTTCACATTACCCAATGCATTGGAGAGCTATCACGGGCTCACCCGCCTTTAGTTTATCACGGAACCACCTGTCTTCATAAAAAATGACCAAGAACCATAACATAAGCTTATCACATAAAACATGAATAATGGAAACATAACATGTCCACATTTCAATGAAAATATATCAAAATCACATTGATATAATCAAAACATTATCAAAACCATTTTCAATACCAAAATAAATGAAAAGTAAAACATGGTATTTATTTTTTCATTTTAAATGAAGTTATGGCTTGTAGAGGAAGACAAAACTCAAATAATGGACATGATAGCGGAGAATCCATTGTTGCTGCATACGTAGGAAAAAAATATTCCCATTTTTCATTTAGTAAAACGCTTCGTATAAAAAAGATTCCTTTTTAATAAAAGTAAATCTCAAAGGGGTTTATACACCGTATAAAATAAATTTGTGTATAAAACAAAATATTAAACAAGGAAAGGATATTGAGAAGAAGTCCCATACATCATGTCCGACTTGACTGGATCGTTCATTATTCCTTTTATATCACTTATTACCATTTTATGAACATTATGTAATTATTTAAGTTTATAACGGTCGTTATGTCGACCCTTGGTACTTGAGTCAAAAATAAACTTCTTATAATTACAAGTTGTTCATGTGGTAAAATATCCATTATATCTAGAATTATATTCATGATTTAGATACCATATATATCATATATATCCAGTATATAAATGAATTTATAATATTAAATAACATTTAGAGGTAAGAAATGAAATGCACCATTCATGGAGACGGTAAGACATACGTACGCATGAACGCTACATTCATTTCTATTTCAAATTTAGTTGAGTGAAATAATAATGATATAAAGGTATATTACAATTATAGTATAATATCATATATAATATCATTAACTCCATCCTTTATACGTCCCACGTATGGCATTAACGAATCAAATCACTTTGAGGGGGAGGTAGTCCGCATTTTCTAAAATGAAGATATCGCGTTTACCCATAATAGAAACCATAAGGTATGCCATAAATTAAAAAACATAATCATAAGGAAAACATTAAAATAATATACATCATATATAAATAGAGTGAAATCTTAATGGCCACCATGAAAGGTGTTAAAAGAATATTGAACAATCATCATTTCGTGAGGCAAGAATTCACCAACCACAGAAACAATATGTTATTTGACTATTAGACGGAGGTGTGTGAAAGTGTAAATAAAATCCTTCTCGAAACAACATCCTAGTATATTTAAGATAAATTTTTTTTGTCAAAAAATAATGGAATAAAAAGAGTTTAGGGGTTTGTAGAAGCAAAATAAAACAAAAGAACACAAGTGAAGACATTACCTTTAAATCTAGTAACTCCTCTTGGTTTGAACCAAAAGGATTTATTGAAGATATTTATACCTATTTTAAGGCTTCTAGGATGAATATATGGATGTGGAGAGATAAAATTAGTAGATTTTGGCCAAGCCAATTACTTGAGAGGTGTGGGTAATGTGGTAGAGGTGGGGGCCTTTTCTAAGAGGGAGGAGAGGCGCTCTTGGAAAGTCAAGAAATGTTACTTTATTATATAATGAGTTTCGGATTTTAAAGGTCCCAAAATTATATATATCGAGGATAAGGTGATAAGGGCTCTAAATCCACCCATAAAATAGGTCTTTGACAAGTGTATGTCTTATATTTTACATTATTTTTTCATTTTATTTAAATCGTTCATTAATGAGGTAATCGTTGCATCATCATGGTATCATAAATAATTTAATTTATTTAATGTCTAAAAATTATAAAAAAAATACTATTATGTAGTAAATATTTTTAGCTTTCCATTTAATATATATAGTATAAGGGATCAGTTACATATACAAAACTAAAATTGTTTTACTTGGGTGATACATACATTGGTTATACTTTCCCTTTAAAAAAATAATATAATAAAATGTCACTATCACCCAAAAGTGATTCTGTGGGGTCCCAAAGTTTGGCACAAGGCATCCCATGGTCGGAAATGACACAACCAGTAGAATTAAGACACATTTTGGGGTAAGTTTTTATTATTATGATATTATTTTATTACCCTTCACTACCCGATTACTAATTAAACACGATAATTATAGATAATTACCGTCATTACAATTCATAATGTACAAAAACAAAAGACTATTAATTACATAATATGGACCTTACGATTAAAAATATGGAATCTATTTTACCAAATTACAAACATAGAAATGGTAGTAATTAATTTAAAAATAGTTCCCGTTGTCAAAACAAATAGCTGGTTTTTTAGAAACAATATCTATCAAAAGTTTGACAATTTTTTATGTCCAATTTCAAAGTGAAATTAATTAAAATGACCACCATTGGATTAAATGGTAAAAATATATTTTATTTACTCTTTAAAACCAATTTAAAAGATAATCTATCCATATAATTAAATAAGATGAAAAGGCAGTTTGAAGTAAAATGCAGTATTTTTCACAATTCATTAAAAAAATGAATATTCTCAGAAAAATACCAAAAATTTATCCAAATTAAATTTCAATGTCCCAATACTAAAGAATAAGTTTATTTTAGAAAATAGAGCTTATAAAATTTTCATAAGATATATTTTAAAATGGTTCTCCATCAAAAGGATGTAAAACAATCTTCTAAAAATATTAGAGAATTTTATGCTTAAGATTGGATTTATTCTCATTTTAAGCCTCTAAAACACTATCTAATTCATAAATAGACATAGCTATGAAATAAAATTATTCTTTACTTCTTTGGGATGTTACATACTTCCCCATTTTGAAAATTGTGTCCCCGCAATTTATTTACTTATTGAATAAGTTGGGGTATTTATCCTGCATTGCATTTTTAGATTCCCATGTTTCCTCTTCAATAATGTGGGTTTTCCACGAAACCATTACTTTATGAATCACCTTATTCCGCAATACATGCTGCATGTGGTCAAGAATCTGGACCAGTTGTTCCTCATATGATAGATTCTCTTCCATCGGAACTACCTATGGACTCAAAACATGAGATGGATCTGGCATGTACTTCCTTAACATTGAAAAATGAAAAACATTGTGTACCTGAGATAAACTCGGAGGTAAAGCCACTCTTTATGAAAATAATCCAACTCTCTCAAGAATTTTATATGGTCCAATGAACCTTGGACTCTGCTTTCCTTTCTTACTTTCAATGGTGAAACTTTGAGAAAGACATGATCACCTACCTCAAAATATAGATCCTTCATCATGTTGTCCGCATAACTTTTCTGCCTGCTCTGACCTGTTCTCATTTATTTATGTATCATCTGAACTTTTTATACCAACTCTCCTACCATTTCTGGTCCCATCAACTTCCTTTCACCAACATTATCCCATAAAGCTGGAGTTCGAAACCGCTTCCCATATAACGCCTCAAATGGTGATATCTGTATACTGGAATGAAAACTCTTATTATAAGAAAACTCAACCAAAGAAAGATGGTGGTCCCAAATTCCCTGATAATCCATAAAATTAGCACGTAGAATATCTTACAATGTTTGAAATTTTTGTTCTGACTGGCCATCTTATTGATGATGAAAAGCTGTACTAAAAGTTAATTCAGTACCCAATGACTTCTAAAGGCCTTTTCCAAATGTTAGAAGTAAACATGGGATCACGATCAGATACAATGTAAAGGTGAACTCCATATAACCTGACTATGTATTGAAAATGAAAACGGGAAAGATGATCTAGAGAAATTGTGTCTCGTATAGCAAGGAAATTAGCATATTTAGTCAAGCGATCAACAATAACCCATATTGCAGTATTACCTCAAGTTATCTTCGGTAATCCCACAACGAAGTCCATGGATATATTCTCCAATTTACACTCTGGCACTGGTAAAGGCTGAAGCATCACCTTTGGTAACTTCCACACTGCTTTAACCTGTTGACAAGTCAAACACATCATAATAAAATCAACAATATCTATTTTCATTCCATCCCACCAGTAATACTCCCGAAGATCTCTATACATCTTAGTACTGCCTGGATGAACTGAAAACGGAGAACTATGAGCTTCACATAACAACTCTTTATTCAACTGTGAATCACACGGCACACACAACCTCTTCCCAAATCTCAAAACATAATCATTATCAATGTTGAATTTAGGAAACTTACCCTTCTAAACTAGCTCTACCTTTTTCTGCAACTCACTATCTTGCTTCTGTTCTTTCTTAATTCTATCTGATAGAGAAGATTTCACTGATACCTGAAACAAAACAGAAGAACATCCTACACCAACAACTTCTATGCCTATGTTCGTCAAATCCTTAACCAAAGGATCACATTCCAAACGTAACATGGTTAATAAATCTTTAATTTTTCGACTCAAAGCATCAGCCACTCTATTTTCTTTTCCCGGATGGTAATGAATTATACAATCATAATCCTTGATTAATTCTATCCATCTCCTCTATCTCATGTTTAATTCTTTCTAAGTGAATATATACTTTAAACATTTATGATCAGTATATATCTCACACTTTACTCCTTACAAATGATGCCTCCAAATTTTTAAAGAGAAAACAACAGCAGCTAATTCCAAATCATGTGTAGGGTAATTTACCTCAAGAGTTTTCAACTGTCGTGAAGCATATGCAATTACCTGATCATTCAGCATTAGGACGCAACCAAGTCCTTTCAATGAAGAATCACTATAGAAAACAAACTCACCATTCCTGGATGGTTGTGCCAAAACTGGAGCATTCACTAATCTTCTTTTCAATTCCTGAAAACAATAATCACATTCTTTTGTCCAGATAAACATAACACCCTTCCGAGTTAACTTAGTCATTGGACTAGATAACCGTGAAATTTTTTAGCAATCCTTCGGTAATATCATGCCAAACCAAGAAAACTATGAATCTCTGTTACATTTGTGGGTCTTGTCCATTCTTCAACAACCTTTGTTTTTACAGGATCAACAATTATTCATTCTTTAGAAAAAATGTGCCCAAGAAAGAAATTTGTTGCAACCAAAACTCACACTTGCTGAATTTCCCATACAATTACTTTTATTTGAAGGTTTACAAAATAACCCTTAAATTACTTTCATGATCCTCTTTGCTTTTAGAAAACACCAAAATATCATCAATGAAAACAACCACAAACTTATCCAAGAACTCATGAAAAATTCTATTAATAAGGTCCATGAATACAGCAGGTGTGTTGGTCAACCCAAAAGGCATTACTACAAATTCATAATGTTTATATCTTATTCAAAACTCGGTCTTCGTAACATCTTCTTCCTTTACCTTCAACTGATAGTACCCTGATCTCAGGTCAATCTTTGAATAATACCGTGCTCCCTGCAGCTGATCAAAAAAATCATCGATATGGGGAAAATGATATTTTTTCATAACAGTGATGTTATTCAAGGATCTATAATCAATGGAACGTCTCATAGAACCATCTTTATTTTTAACAAATAATACAGGAGCACCCCATGGTGATGTGCTGGGTCGAATGAAACCTTTCTCTAATAAATCTTGCAACTGCTCCTTCAACACTAAAAGTTCAATTTGAGCCATTCTATAAGGGGGTTTTGAAATTGTCTTAGCATCCGGAACTAAGTAAAAAGTAAATTCAACTTCTCGATCTGGTATTATTCTAGGAAACTCATCAGAGAAAACATCAGGATACTCATTTACTACTGGAACATCATTAATCTGAACGGTTCCTTTGTTTTCAACAATATGTGCAAGGTAACATTCATTTCCATATTATACAAGTTTCTCAGCCTCTTGATATGTTATCAACAGTAAGGGTTCATCCTTGTACATAAACTGAATGTCTTTCTGAAAAGAAACTTCTTTATCTCTACAATCAATCTAAGCATGGTAAACAGAGAGCCAATCCATACCCAGGATAACATCAAACTTTACTAGATGTAAAACAATAAATTTTGCAAGTAGGATCTTTCCACGGATAAGGATAGGAAGATTCTTATGAGTTCTTTTTGCCTCAACATTTCCCCCATGTGTTTTTAACACAAGTTCAGGAGTCATTCCTTGAGATGGAATTCCCAATTTACTAGAAAAGTTTTCAGAGATGAAAGAATGTATAGTCCCCGAATCAAAAAACACATTGACATAATCTGAAAAAACAAACCAAGTACCTGATACCACTTCATTTGATGGCCCAACATCTAGTAATGTAGTTGAAAAGGATTTCACCACACCTTTCTTCTTGAATTCTGACTGCTTCCCATCATTTGAGCTCTTTGTCGAACACCCGTTTGCATAATTACCCATCTCATTACACTTGAAACATTTCAATAACTGTAAATCAAATTTGGTATTACCGTCACCATGTTCTTTTTTAGTGCAATCACGAGCATTATGTCCCATATTACCACATCGGTAGAAAATTCCATAATTCAAAAGAAATTCCCCAGCATGCCTTTTACCAAATTTATCACAAACTGAAAACATATTTTTCTTACCATCATACCTCTTTAAAGGATTCTTCCCTTTCTCTTGCCACCTCGGTCTCTTCTTCTATTGTTTTTTATAGAACACTTGATAATTATAAAACTCCATTTGAACCTTCTCAGTACATCGAACAAGCTTTTCATTACTTTTGAACTCACGAGAATCTAAATCCCTTCAATATTTTGGCTTTAATCCGGAGTAAAAACGATTTATTTTACTATCAAGGTCACGGATAAAATTTGGAGCATACCTTTCCAGTCAAGTGAAACTTTCTTCATAAGCAGCCACTGGGTCGTCCTCTTTCCTCAATTATAAGAATTTTTTTTCAATCCTAAGATGAACAGCCTTAGGAAAATATTTTTCAAGAAACATACCATTGAATTCATCCCAGTCAAGAGCATCAATCTCATCAGCATCCTTGATATTTTTAACCGTTGAACACCACTGATCTGCATCACCCTCAAAACTATAAACAACAAGACTAACCTCTTGACTGTCTGAACACCCCATGACACTGAAAATATTCTCTAGTGATTTAATCCACCCTTCAGCTAGAACATATTTAGATGATACTTTGAATGATGGGGGATGTTGCCTCATAAAATGTTCCAACACTGACATGTTCCTCTACGGTTGATCTGGCTGATCTCATGCATGGATACCACCACCATTTATCGCTTGAGTCAATTGCACCATTACTGCAACAAACTATTCAGTTCCAATTCCGACAATCTCTGGATGATGATTCGGAATGTCATTTCCGTATGTATTCCTTCCTAGCACTGCTTCCGTATTTCTTCCGCGGAAAACCATTCTGAACAAACATATCCTAGATGAAGAAACATGGTAATATTCAAATGCTATATCATTTCAATTTGACCATAAAAAAATATTTTTGGATAATCATTTAATAGAATTCTAACTCCTAAAATTATCTAAACCGACCTATAATACCGACTATAAGGCCCCAACCATAAACATTACATAATCTTGAGTTATTACAAGAATACACATTGAGGATATTTTCAGGTTTAGAGTTTTAGAGAATTAGATCATAAATCATGAATTATATTCCACATTTCAACAAGGTGGTTACATAGAAGACAATATTCATTTTTCCCATAAAAGGAAACATAGTTAAAATAAAACATGGATTCTTTCTTGACACTTTCTCGACAATATCATCACATCATGTACCTTTACCTTGACCTGTGAAAAACATTTCAAAAACTTGGGATGAGCATAAAAATCTCAGTAAGTGATATAAAAGTACAGAATGAAAACATTAGTCCATGTATACATAAGAATTAATGAAATCATACATTACTCATAAATTATAAGAACTTTTTCACACCCCATGAAATCATAAGTTTTATGAATAACTCATAGAAAACATAAGACATAAAGGTAACTTGTGGCATTCATAACATTCTTACGTAGGGAGTAACCCTCGTGGTTACGTTTGGAATACCCATCATAGTATATTCCCTAAATCTCTTCGGAGAGAACTTAGAGTTCAACTCCTTCATGTTACTAAATTCATTGGAGAGCTATCACGGGCTCACTCTCCCTTAGTTTATCATAGAACCACCCCTCTTCATAAACACTTCCCAAGAACCATAACATAATCGTATCACATAAAACATGCATAAAGAAAACATAACATTTCCTTATTTCAATCACAAGATATCAAAAACAAATTGATATAATCAAAACATTATCAAAAGCATTTTTAATACCAAAATAAAATAAATGTAAAACATGGTATTTATTTTTCATTTTAAAAAAATTTATGGCTTTTAGAGGAAGCCGGAACTCAAATAATAGACACGGCGGTAGAGAAGTCGTTGTCGCCACATACGTATGCCAAAAACATTTCCTTTTGTTTTTTAGTAAAACAATTCCTATAAAAAAGATTCCTTTTGAATAAAATTAAAATTAAAATGGGTTTATACACCGTAAAAAAGAATGTTGTGTATAAAAAAAATATGGCTCAATGAAAGTAGATTGAGACGAAGTCACATACCTCGTGTATGACTTGACTCGATCATTATTTAATCTCCTGAATAATAAAATAGAGTTAATTTATAATTGATTAAGAAACTTTTTAAAGTTCATTATTCCTTTTATATCACTTATTACCATGTTATGAAAATTATGTAATTATTTAAGATAATAACAGTCATTTTGTTGATCCTTGGTACTTGAGTCAAAATTAAACTTCTTATAATTACAAGTTGTTCATGTGGTAAAATATCCATTATATCCAGATTTATATTCATGATGTAGATATCATATATATCATATATATATATCTAGTATGTACATGCATTTATAATATTACATAACATTTAGAGATAAGAAATGGAATGCACCGTTCATGGAGACGGTAAGCCGTACGTACGCATGAACGCTACTTTCATTTATATTTCGAATTTAATAGAGTGAAATCATAATGATATAAAGGTGCATTATAATTCTGATATAATATCATATATAATATCATTAACTCCATCCTTTATACATCCCATATATGGAATTAACGAATCAAATCACTTTGAGGGGGTGGTAGTCCGCACTTCCTAAAATGAAGATATCACGTTTACCCATAATGGAAACCATAAGGTATGCCATAAATGAAAAAAAAGAATCATAAGGAAAAAATAAACATAATAAACATAATATATAAATAGACTTACACATTAATGTCCACCATGAAAGGTGTTAACAGAAGATTGAACAATCATCGTTTCGTGAGGCAGGAATTCACCAACCACAGAAACAGTATGTTCATTGACCATTAGACAGAGGTGTGTGTAAGTTTAAATCAAATAATTCTCATAAAAACATACTATTATATTTAATATACTGGTGTTGTTACAAAATAAAGGAATAAAAAGAGTTTAGGGGGTTAGAGAAGCAAAATAAAACAAAAGAACACAAGTGAAGACATTACCTTTAAATCGGGTAACTCCTCTTAGTTTGAACCAAAAGGGTTTCTTGAAGATCTTTCTACCTAAGGTAAGGATTCTAGGATGAAGAGAGGGATGTGGAGAGATAAAAGTTGAAGATTTTGGCCGATCAAATGTCCTGATAGGTGTGGGTAAGGTGGTAGAGGTGGGGGCCTTTTATAAGAGGGATGAGGGGCACTCTTTCAAAGTCATGAAATGTTACTTTATTATATAATGAGTTTCGGTTTTTAAAGGTCCCACCATTATATATTTCTAGGATAAGGTGATAAGGGTTTAAAATACACCCATCCAATAGGTCTTTTTCAAGTGTATGTCTTAGATTTTACATTATCTTTTCATTTTACTTAAATCATTCATTAATGATGTAATCGATTCATCATCATGGTGTCATAAATAATTTAATTTATTTAATGTCTAAAAATTATAAATAAAATACTCTGATGTAGGAAATCGTTCTAGATTTTCAATGACTATTTATAGTCTAATAGATCATTTACATAGACAAAACTAAAATTGTTTTACTTGGGTGATATGTACTTTGGTTATTCTTTCCCTTAAAAAATAATATAATAAAATGTTACTATCACCCAAAAGTGATTCCATGGGATCCCAATGTTTGGAACAAGGCATCCCATGGTTGGCCATGACACAACCAGTATAATTAGGAAACATTTTGGGGTAATATGTTATTATTATGATATTATTTTATTACCCTTAACTACCCGATTACTAATTAATCACGATAATTAAAGATAATTACCATCGTTACTATTCATAATGTCAAAAAAAAAAGAGTATTAATCACATAATTTAGACCTTCTAATTCCAAATATGGAATCCATTTTACCAAATTACTACCCGAGAAATTTTAGTAATTAATTTAAAAATAATTCCTGTTGTCAAAACCAATAGCGGGTTTTTAAGAAACAATATCTATCAAAATATTGACAATTGTTTATGTCCAATTTCAAAGTGAAATTAATTCCAATGACCACCATTGGATTAAATGGAAAAAATATATATTCTATTTAAACTTTAAAAACAATTAAAATGATAATCTATCCATATAATTAAATTAGATGAAAATAAGTTTTGAAGTAAAATGCAGCATTTTTCACTATTCATTAAAAAATGAACATTGTCAGAAAAATACCAAAAATTTATACAAAGTAAATTTAAATGTACCAATACTAATGAATAAGTTTGTTTTGAAAAATAGATCTTATAAAATTTTCAATAGATAGATTTAAAAATGGTTCTTCGTCAAAAGGCAGTAAAAGAATCTTTTAAAAATATTAGATAATTCTATGCTTAAGATTGGATTTATTCTCATTTTAAGCCTCTAGAACACTATCTAATTCATAAATATAAATTGATATGAAAACCCATAATTATTTACTTACTTGGTATGTTACATCAAGAGTGATCTAGACATGAACGGTTTTATATTTTTAAGGTTCTTCTTCAGTTCTATCTTGGGGAGGGTGCCCCAATTGAGAATCATGTTGACATGGCCGTTAGCTAAATTGAGGGTCATGAGGTTATAAGATTTAAAATACATTATAAAATGGGCTCCAATATAACTATGTAATTACCACTTCATAGTTTCTATATAATTTTTGTGAATTTTAATATTATAAACAATGAGATGTATCTGACATATCTTCTCCATCTTCTTCATGAAGTTGATGAGTATACGAAGCATGAAAAGACATTCGTCCTTATAATGAACTAATTCATTTGGAAAGAGAAGATATATAAATCCAATTATTCTTAATATACTTCTAATAAGAGTAAGTTCAAGGGAAAACAAACGGAAAAAGATGATTTCTGGTTCCCATGTGGTAAGAAGGGTCACTGGAAGAAAATAGCACCTGACCAAAGAAGAATATGGGGTATTCAGGTGCATTTTCTATCAATTATAGGTTATATGTTTCAAAAACGTGGCTATTAGATAAACCTTTTGGTTTTCATATATGTATTTAAATTTAGGAACCATATAGATTTAAATTTATTGACTGAGTAAAGATAGATCTATGAGCAGCTAATAGAGATAAACTTATTGTATTGGATATCAAGATCTACCACCTCACATTGAAAAAAAACCTCATGGACATAAAGGGTTGTTATTATGTCCTTTTAGTTACCATAAATAGTATTTTTCTATTAGAACTTGATAGAAATTTATTTAATTTAAAATTTGGGAATAAATGATTCTCCTTTTAAAAATATAGAACTTTTTATGTTAATGAACATTTATATAATGATTATTATCGGTTAGATTATAAAAAACAAGTATTGAAAATTGATAACAAAGACACTTAACAAGAAACTTAATGAACCTAACATGGGAATCACCAGTAATGTCATTTAAATGAGATCTCTTTACTAAAAAACATTAAGTTTGATAATTATATAATTTTAAACTAATACCACATGGTGTTTGTCACACATAATTACAAGGAAAATAGAACAAATATCTATTTAGTGGGAAATTTTAAATCGATAATGATATTCTTGAATTATTTAATATCAATGTGTGAGGATTGTCTCCTATTGACGCATGGGGTGGGTACTCATACAACATAAATTTTTTTGATGATTTTTTTAGATATGGATATGTATAATAAATGAAGTATATGTCAAATTACTTTGATAAATTCAAGGAATAAAATAATGTATTTGTAATAAATCTTTGTATGAAGATTAAGAAACACCATTTCAATCATGGTGGATAATATATTAGTCAATAATTCATTGATTATTTATCGTATTTTAGTATATTATCTCAAGTCACTCCTCCATATACACCTAATTTGAATGGTGTAAGAAAATTGATGAACTACATGTTATTGAACATTGTGATATTAATGATGAGTCATGTGAGTCATATATTATGCTTTTGTGGATACACATTACAAATATATACATACATTGTAAATATAGTGACAACTAAAGAAACAGATGATAGACCATACCAATTACTGAATTGAAGGAAACCAGATTATTCTTATTAACATGTGTGGGGTTCTAAAGAATTTGTTAAGTCCTCTTATGGTAACAAGATTGAACCCTGGGAGACAAGGTGTATCTTTATAGGATACCCCATAGAAAAAAGGGATAATACATAAAAAATCCTTTAGAAAAAATTATGCATTAGATATAATAACAAAATTTCATGAGGTAGATCTTATCTCTAAATGTGATAGTGGAAGGGAGGTATATATTGAAGAAGTCTATGGTAAAGATAAAAACAGATCGTATATGAATCAATTACACAAATAATCAAGAAATAAGAAATTAATTTTGAGACAGAATTACTATGTAAAATTACTAGAGTTGATAGAGATCCATAACATTATGGATTTCTTGTCACTATGGATGGTGACTCGTAATAAGTTGATAATAATGATCCTCAAACCAAAAAGGAAGAAGTAAGTGGAACACATGTTTTCATGTGGAAAGAGTTTATGATTTCTGAAATGGATTCCAAGTACCAAAACTATGTTTTTATTATACTAGACCCTCCAATAGATGAAAATAATATTTGATTGAAATGGTTAATCAGGAAGATAATAATCATGGAAGGATAAATCAGTATTTATAAAGAATGATTGGTTGCAAAAGGGTCTAACTTTCATCAAGGAATTAACTATAAAGAGTAATTTCCCATGTTACAGTGATTAAACCCTTTATAATTATGCATTCCATTACAACATTACATGATTATGATACTAAGGAAATGGACGTGAAAACAACGAGAACCACCCAAAAAAGTCTACATGATGAACTTATTGGATCCATGAATCAAAATTATTCCAACATGGTATGAAAATTAAAAACACACATTTATGGAATAAATAAGGAAATAATATCATCAAACATTTATTTCCATGATCTCTTGGATGAATTTTGGGTTCATAATAAAATTTTAGCCATGTGTCTATAAATGGTTTAGTGGGAGTACATGATTTTTCATCAATGTATATGTTGATGATATATTACTCATTATAAAAGAAATATCAATCTTGCAGTTTGTTAAGAATTAGTTGAATAGGTTGTTCTCTATAATGGAATCGGGTGTTATAGCATATATTATTTCAATCTAGATTCTTCGTGAATGATCTGAGAGGTTTCTTAGCCTATGTTAAATTATATACATTGAAAAGATACTAAAATTATTCAGTTTGGAACCACCCAATATTTTATTTTTTTATATAGTTTCATGAAATTTATCATTCATAGAGAATTTATCCTCATACACATGAGGAAAGAAAGTAAATGGAAAGGATTACATACACATCATCAAGTAGAATTTCCATGTTTACTATTCTATATACTATTATATATTTCTCATCTATATTAAGTCTGGTAAGAATATATCAAGATGATCCTTTTGAATACCATTGGATGATAGTCAATAATTACCTTGAGCATCTAAGGCATATTATTTATATGTTCTTGGTTGATAGAGGATATAATAAATTAATCATCTTAGTATTACATATTTTAAATTCCAAATTGATAAAGATGACATGAAGTCACAAAGGTTTGAAATAATATTTTTAGTTTTGTTTTTGTAAGCTGGTATAGTTTAAAGAAGGCCTTATTTGCAAACTCAACTATAGATTCTAAGAATAATTTTCGGTTCTGTGGTAGATAAGGGAGAAATATACATGTGAAAATTCAACTAAATGATTAAAATTGTATATATCAGTAAATATCCAATCAAAATATGTTGTGACACTATAACGCCCTGACCCTAGAAGCCCAGAGCCGGTGCATTATTTTAATACATTGGCATGATTACAAGGAATCGAGTCCCTAAGGACTGATCAGTTAAGTTGTCTTATAAAATAGATTACATACAAGAACGTTACATTACACTTTATAACATACAACAAAAACATAATTAATCCATTGATAATGCCATTATTCCATTATCTTAACCCTGTAGGTCAATCATAATATACTTTTTTTCCATCTAGAGAAAAATTAAAACATAAGAAAGGGGTGATCTCAGATGCTCAATAAGGATAAAAAATAGACGAAACTTTCATAAATAAGCATAAACATTGATGGCAATGTATAAGACTAAAACACAATCCTTTTAGACATAAAATTAAGCATAATATGGCAATGATAAATCAAATAATGTCATTTAATTATTCAAATTTATATTCTACTTGTTGAATAATCACATTTAATAACAATATAAAATTTCATAATGAGGGAATGCATAATGCCAGACATCATAACCATATAGTCAAGGCCTCATGCCAGGACTAAAAAAAATTTCGTCAAGTCCTTATGCCAAGACACTAATTTGCATCATAAGACCTACAGATGCATCAAGGGGATATAGTGGGCCCCTCCTATCACTTACTAAGTCCAATGCATTCCTTATATGAAAAGAGTGAAACATATCATAAACATTCGTATCAAAACTATCAAATGAAATGCCAATACATAAACCGTTAACCATGAATTGTAAAAAAATAGCACATCCATAAGCAAACATATCATAACATATTCAGTAAAATATAGAATATATAATTACAATAAATAAACCACAATCATGAATAATATCCAGTAAAGGATGCTGGAATAGTTGAAAATGATTAGTAAAACTCATTGAGAGAAATATACCTTTTTCATGAAATCATATAAAAGTCACACAATTTAGAAAGGAATACAAAAATGGCTAACTATGAGATTCTACTTAAACATGATTCAAACTCTTAATCTATGCTTGTCATGAAGTACATAAGTAATGACACGTTTGTTTTGGATAAGAGGCCTAATGATGATGGATTCTTGTATGAATGCGACACTAATAAAGAGCTGTAATCTCCTTCAAATGTGCAGGCATGTCCTGAACCAGTAAGGGACTACATTTCCTCTGTAGTGATCATTGAAAAGTAGCAGGAGGCTTGGGATATTGATCCAGTGATTTTGTCTTCTGTACCAGACTCCTAGTTGGCTGATAATATTCCCGGGCATGTGGATGTGCTGCATGGTGGTCATTCACCCTTGGTCCATGTGCAGGACATATGTAATGACACAAATATTTTGGATAAGAGGCCTAATGAGGATGGATTCTTGCATGAATACGACACTAACCAGGGGCTGCAATCTCCTTCAAATGTGCAGGCCTATCTTGAACCAGTAAGGGACTACATTTCCTCTGAAGTGTTCATTGAAAAGCACCAGGAGGCTCGGGATATTGAGACAATGATGTTGTCTTCTGTGCCAGACTCCCAGTTGGTTGATAATCCTCCTGGGTAGGTGGACGTGATGCAAGGTGATCAGGCACCCTAGGTCCATGTGCAGGTGTCTCATGTCTCCTGTCCTAAGGAAGGGAATATTATTTTGGAGCATCCCTTTCTTCATGTTCCTCCTGGGAAGCTGTCTAGAAGAAGAAGCCCTAATGATTCATGTATGGGTCTTGAAACCACACCATTATTTTTATACCTATTAGTGGAAAGCTTTAGTTTGATGATAATTATCAAGACCCCTCTCTTCTTGAGAATCCTCATGATCAGGATGATAAAGGAAAAGTCAAGGGGAAAGGTAAGGCATCCCAACACAACTCTATGAAGGCATGAGGGCCTCAAACTAGATGCAAGTCAACTCTTCTTAAATGTGGATTCTCTTTTGGAATTTTCATGGTCTTGGTAACCCTACCAGGGTCAAAACCCTTTAGCACTTTCTTATGACCAACAAACCTTTATTATTTAGAATTTCTGAGCCAAGGATGCAGATTTAAAAATGGAAATCTTTTAAATGGTCCTAGGTTGGATACTATCCCATCTCACCACATGTGAATGACAAGGGGGTTGAAGATCTTTGGGACTATAAGCACGAGTGTGTTCTTATTATGTCTTGTACTTCTCACCAGCTGGGTGTTACAGTTGAGCTGTTTATGCAAGGGGTTCCCGTCTTTGTGTCCTTTGTTTATGCCTCTAATTCATACTTAAGAAGAAGAGAGTTATGGCATGAATTGGTTGATTTTTCTGGTACAATATCTCACAGCTGGATGGTGTTGGGTGATTTTAATTCTATCCTTAGGCCGGAGGAAAAAACTGGGGAGAGTTTTAATAGGTTGGATGCATCAAGATTTTCTTCTTTCTTTGACCAATGTGATATAGTAGATGTTCTTGTTGTGGGTAATTATTATACCTGGAGCAGGTACACCATCAATGGGAGGAATTCTAGTAAACATGATCGATGCTTGGCCCGTATTGATGAAGGGTGTTATCCTTTGAGAATATCTTGCCTCAGCTTACCAAAATATCACCCGGATCATAATCCCATTCTAATTGACATATGTAATAGATATTTGAGGTCGTCCCCTTTGTCGTTCAGATTTAACAATGCATGGATGGTTGTTCCTGGATGCAGAGAGGTGGTCCTTGATGCCTAGAAGGCTATTCTATATGGCAACCCATTATTTTTTCTGGCCAGAAATCTTAAGATTTTCAAAATAATGGTTAGGGAATTTGGCAGGTCTTCATTCTATGGTCTAGAAAATGATATTAAAGTGGATGAGCAAGACATACTCCAATGCCAAAATGATTACCAACATCAGAATTCCCCTTCTATGGATGAGATTCAAGCTCATTCTAAGATTGCTGATCTTTTGAACCTTTAGCAAAGGATTTCTATGGATAATTATAATGATATATGGTTACAAGAAGGGGATATGAAATCTATGTTATTTCAATGCCTTCATACAGAAAGAAGGATTCGCACGGGTTTAAACTCACATGAAATTGATTAGAGTCTATACAACTCGGAAATAGAAATTTCACATACTGTGGCCAACTAATTTGAAGGTCTTTATTCTGGTGACAATGAGAATATTTCTCACAAATTACTTGACAACATTTCTCCAACTATTGATGATCATCTAAACAAGATGCTAATAGTCGTTCCCTTGGAGGGTGAAATCAAGGATGCTCTCTTCTCCCTTAATATTGATAGTGTGGCAGGTCCGGATGGCATCACCATTAAATTTTTTATGTTAAACTGGGATATTGTTCAACAAGATGTCATTAGTGATGTTAGATATTTCTTCACTAATGCCTTGATTCCATAAGATGTGAATTATTGCTTTGTTCCCCTAATACCAAAGAAGGATAATGCTATGAATATCAAGGAATTTCGATCGATTTCTATAGGGAATAACATTCCAAAAATAAATAGAAAAATCATTGCATCTAGATTGGGGACCATTGATAGGAGAGGTTATTACTCCCAAACAGTTTGGTTTTGTCCCAGGAAGAAGCATTCAAAATTTTCTTTTCACTGCTTCTGAATGTGTCAACATCATGAGGAAGTGGGTCAGGAATGGGTGTTTTTCTCTTAAGATGGATATTTTGAAAGCCTTTGAGACTATCATGTGGAACTCCATTTTCTCTATTTTGAAGAAACATGTCATAGGCAACCCTTCCATCAGGATTTTCAGGGATATTTTCATGAGTGATAATTTTTCTATTATTATTAATGGATCCCCAAGGGGGTATTTTCCATGTTTCAGAGGTGTTAGATAAGGGGATCCTCTTTCAAGATTTATTTTTGTAATGGATGATGACTACGTGAGTGTTTGTATTAATGACTTCGTTCAAGATACTCTTTATAAGTAGCTTAGTAATGGATAAAACATTTTCTCTCTGTCACATATTTTCTATGCTGGTGATATCTTGATGTTTGGACAGGCTGACAAAGGCACTATTTCTTCTGTCCAATGGATTTTTTATCACTATGTAGAAGTATCAATCCAACTGATAAGCTGGAATAAGTCCTTTGTGTTTTTTAGTAATGTTATGACTATTCATAAGCAGAATAAAATTATCAAAATTCTTGGAGTCAAAAAAGGAAATTTCTGTTTACCTATCTGGGGGTACCATTATTTTGGGGTTGGGTGAAAATAACTCATCATGGGAACTTTTTCTCTAAAATCATTGATCATCTTGCCACGTGGAAAGGGATGAATATGTCCCAGACTGGGAGGGTTTGTCTAGTTAATTCAGTCATCACATCAATGTTTTTCTATGCCATCTCCATTTATAGATGGCCTATAAATATTCTTAAGGAGTTGCAAGTGATTATTAAAAAATTTATATGGACAAGATCAATCTATGAACGGAAGCTGATCACTGTGGCTTGGAAAGAGTGTACAAAACCCATTGATACGGTAGGCTTGGGTATTAAGGATCTTATGACTTTCAATGATTCCCTACTGTGTAAATTCAAATGGAACCTTTTCAGTTCCGATGATATGTCTCTGGAATTTCTCAGTCATAGGTTTCTTCACAAGCTGCAAAGTCGCTATTCATTGCATGTCTTCTCATACACATGGTCTGCCCTCAAGTACGCTTATAATCAGATTATGAACATCTCATAATGGATGGTTTGTAAACATTCCCAGTTGAATTTTTGGTCCAATATGTGGCTTGGTGGGCCCTTAAATAATCTGATGAATTTGATCCATAACATACATAAACTTACGGTCATTGACGCACTTGTATCAGATGAGTTCAATGGTTGTCTTCCTATAGATATCAAGCTGAAAATACAGATCTATGTCTTCACTAATTATGACATTTTAATTTGGACCCAAAACACCAATGGTGGCTTCTATTCAAGGGAGTTTTATAGGCATTTGTGTGATTGAATTTCCTACACTCATTCTTGGATGAAAATGTTCAGAACTACCTTTATTTATCCCTCTTGTTACATGCTGCTATAGAGGTTATAGAATGGGCGACTTCTAACACAAGCGCTAATTCAGAAATCGGGAATAAATCTTTCCTCGATTTTCTACCTATGTATACGGGAGGAAGAATCTATTACCCACACTTTTATATCTTGTAGTTTTTCCTGAAGGTTTTGGATACATCTGCAGGAGGTGTTTGGCATTCATATTGATATGAAAAGCTATGAGAATCTTCTAAAGTCTGTTTAGGGTGATCAGCTAAGTGAGCAAGTTGGTGCTATACTTCTCACTTCCACTGCTAATGCTTTCCTAGTTATATGGTAGGCACGAAATGGTGCTGCCATTGAGGGCCAATGCCCCTCTTTTCAGGCTGGATTGCACTCTGTATATAGAGCTATTTTGATTGCATCCAAGCTGCATCATGGTATAATGAAAAATGAGCTCTCTGATTTGATTATTATGAAAACCTTTGGTGTCCCAGGGTGAGTCAAGAATCCTCTTGTCTAGAAGTCAATCTAATGGATCCCACCAAACCCAAGTTGGATAAAGGTGAATGTTAATGGGGCGGGATCAACTACACCTAGTCCCTCAGGATGTGGTGGCGTCTTCCACACTTACCGAGGTTTCGTTAAGGGATGCTTCTTCCATTACATTGGGCATGGTACAACTATTGAGGATGAGTTGTGGGAAATGATCAATGTGAATAGGTATGCCACTCAATATGGTTGGAGAAATATTTGGGTGTAATCTGACTCCACCATTGCTGTGCACATACTCAAGGCTTGTTCCTGATCTGTCCCTTGGAAAATTCTCCCCTTCTGCATTGAATTCCTTCAGATGATTGAGCACATCCACCTGAATTTCACTAATGATTACAGAGAGTCCAGTCAGGTTGTGGATGCTTTGTCAAAGAGGGAAGCTCTAGAGGTTTCCTCGGGCTGGTATTTTGTTATTCCTGTTTTTTGTTATCAAATTGTTTACTTGGATGCGCTTGCTGCTTCTTATTCCCAACTCTATAAACCCCCTGCTCGGCCACTTTCTCTGGTTTTTTAATAATTTTTTTAGGATCAGGCGTGTCTGGATCTTGAACCTATTTTCACTAGAATGGAATACATTTAAAATATATTTTTGAATAGAAATTTCACACACCACTTTGAAACTTTTTAAAGGAATTAAAATTTTAAAACATTCACCTCCATATAAATAAATCATTAAAACCATTTCGAAAAGATGGACTTTAATGAGAATGATCTAGATGATTAATTATTTAAACCATTTAAAAGCATGTTTTATTTAAAGTTTCCCCTAATAATAATCCCTTTTAAAACAATTTTATGAAATATAGAACTGGTTAATAAATATTTCCCAGTAAAAACTTACACATAAACAATATCGGATAATAACGTGATTGAGGAATTAACCCTTACCTTGTAGTTTACATTGGTCGAGGGTACATTTAATCTTTTCTATAATGACCATATTATGTTTTTAAATTATACCAGAACCATATTAATATATATGATATCATACTTGATTCATTTATGGCTTCATACTACCCATTTAATAATAATATCTATGTTAAAATAACATTTCGGGTAATAATCATTTTCTTTATCGTATGCGTTTTAACTCATTATTATTGATAATATCACTTATGATTTAATTTATTCTAGAATATAGATCATTATTTATGTATCATAAATATTCATAATATAAATATGTATAATATATGGATATATGAAATAGAAAACATCGTTTATGGAGACATTATGTAGTACATACGCATAAACGTTGTTTCCATTTTCATATCGTATTGAACGGAAGTATGTGAATGAGATATATGTAAATACATACATAAATACATATATATATATATATTTCCAATATCATTATTATGTCATATATTAAATACTGATTAATAATATATATTTTTATAATCCTCGTTGAATGGTGAATGTGGAAATGAATCTCATCGCGTCGTGGAGACGGTAAGCCATATGTGCGCATGAGCAATAATATAATTCTATTGATGGTGAATTAGTATGTAATTGGATGGAATATTATATATAAAGAATAACTAACATGTTATATTTATTATTTACATCTATTAAACTCATTATTATATCCATCCAAATAATGAAGTATTGAATAACAAACTACACCACGGCGTGGAAATTGTAAGATGTACGTACGCACGTATGGTGAAATTGTCATTAATAGGATGGATAGAATGATGAATATGATTGTACCATATTTATAAAAACATCTAAGTATTTAGATGGCAATGGAGTTATTACATTCTTTTGAAGACAAAAAATAAAGTGGAAGTGAAAGGAGAAAATAACTTTGAAAGAGGTGATAAAATAGTTACCTCTTCTTCAAGTTCTTTCTTTGGATTTGAAAAGAAGGGCTTGATAGGTTGGCTTTCTGATCAATGTAAGGACACTAGGTTGAAGTGAAGGTGTTTGGAAGGAGATTTGATCAGGTTTTGTCGAGCCAAATTGTTTTGGAGGTGTGGAATTAAGATAAGGGAAATTACCCTTTTATAAGAGAGGTGAGTGTCACTTTAGGAAAAGTTTGAAATATTATTTTATTATAAAATAATTTTCGGTTTATAATTGCTTAAAATAGAGTTATTTAGATGATAAGGTGGGTATGAGTCGAAATAATCTCAAACAATAGGTTTTATGGAATTTTAGGTCACCATAGTGACCTTATCTTTTAGATTTAACTCTTAGTTAAATAGTTTATCTTTTACCATGTCTTCTTTTATTTATATTTTAAATGGTTATTAAACATACTATAAAATTCTAAGTGAACCAAAAGTGAATCATTAATGAAATATATAACATTATATAAGTCCTTTGGAGGAATATTTTTTTACCAATATTATATCATTTAATAAAATAGTATTTTTTTAAAAACTCATTTATGTAAATCTTTAGACTATTTAGAATTTGGTTTTTGTTAAAGTCATAAAAACTTTATTACTTCTCAAAAAAATTATTTGATCAACCATAACATGTCATATTAACCTATAAAATTGGTGGAATTCATCAAAAGTTTCAATTTACATTTATTTTAATATTTAGATTATCAATTATTTTAATCATTCATTACTAAGGTAATTACTGCATCATCGTTGTATCATAAATAAATCTAATTAATTAATTTCAAAAAATTATAAATAAAATATCATAAATTAGGAAATATTTTTATCTTTATAATGAATATTTTTAATATATTTTTTCGTATTTATAACCCTATATTAAAAATGTTTTAGTTATTAAATTTGAATTTAACACTTTTAACTATTCATTAAATAAAATATAATAAATGTCCTAATCTAATCCATGTGAATAAAAAAGGACCGTATTTTTGTCTTAAGGTTCATTTTGGTTGAAATAAACCTATCCTATAGAATTAGTACATCTATTGGGATAATTATAATATTATTTTTACCTTTAATTACCATTTTTACTTTTAACCATGGTAAATAAAATTCAAATGTTACTATTCACCAAAACAAAATTTCATCCTATTGAACAAAATTTTACTTACTTATTTCAACCATGTTTCTTATATTTATTAAACACAATTCACAGAAGCGGTAGAATTACGTTTTATGAAAATTCTCAAGTGTACCTAGAAGGTGGGTAAATGTGCCTAGAAGGTGGGTAAAAGATGTTAAAAAGTTTCATAAAAATTATATATCTTATATTATTATAAAATTAATCTGTTGAATTAAATTAGACTAATATATGTATTATGTAACTATTTTTACTTTAAGATAAATTAAAATTAAATATTTAAATGAAAAGTCATTTTTTATCTACAACGTAGTGTTTTTTACTATTCATCAAAAATTGAATGTTTTCAGAGAAATACCTAAAATTTACCCAAAGTTAATTTTGATATTACAAATTAAAAAATGATATCTATTTTCCCAAATTCAATACATAGATGTTTCATTAATTAATATAAAATTAATTCCAGTTATCAGAACCAGAAAACGAGTTTTTGAGAAGTAAAAACTTGTAATAGATTGATATGTGTTTATATACAATTTAAATGTAAAATTTCTTTCAATGACAAAAATTGGATTAAATGATAAAAATATAACCTAATTATCCTTTAAAATCTTTCAAATGTATAATTTAACACTATAAATTATTTTGATTAAATTTTTTTTTTCAATTAAAATTAAATATTTTTCACTATTCAGAAAAATATGAACGTTATCAGAAAAACACCAAAAACATTATCCAAACTAAATTATTTTATGTTCCTATTATAAATAATATGTTTATTTTTTCAAATTGAATATATAAAAGTGTCAAATATTGTATTTAAAAATGGTTTTCCATCAAAAGGTGGTAAAATTTATTTTTTTTGAAAAATACATCTTTTATCTAAAAATTGAATTTGTTCTTATATAATGTCTAAAAAACCCATAATATGGAATTTAAGATTATATGGAGTATATGAAACTCATAATTCAGTTAATACAATTCATAATCACTTTTCTAAAGGCTAGTTTGGTAAGTCGTAGTGCGCTCGAATCCGGTGTTGTGTGTAGCACAAGATATTCAATTACTTTAAGGAGATAATGTACTATGAAATCACGGGGTGTTACATTCTCCCCTCCTTCAATAGATTGTGTCCTATGAATTTGAAATTGTTTTTCAAAAATAAAAGGTTAAAAATAGTAAATACCTTTGTGGAAAACACATATTGGAAATATGGTTAATAAAATAAAGTCATAACAAGAGGGAAACTGAAGTAAAAAAGTCACCACAAAATTATGATTTCTAATAGAAGAACATTGATTGAAATTAGAGACACACAATTGGAGGAAAACATAAATATATATAAGGAGTGATTTAGGTTATCAATCACAAAGAAGAGAATAATAAATGGAATATTGAGGGCCTGAAATCCATAAATCTATGATGATTTAAAATATCATCGGTTCAACAAAAGATAAGTTATTAAGATAAGACATTTTTGGTTTTATGATCCCTTCCCTAATGTTTATGAATTATTTTTTTCATATAATAAGTGAAAAAATAATACTTAACAAGTAGAGTTCCATCCTTTACATAATTTCTACCACAAACTCATCTTTCAATCTAAAAGATAATAGGACTCAAAAATATTCTATTAATCCTAATCGTATATTGATAAAAACTATGAATTTATAATTCATGTATCAGACCATTTAAAAAAACTACCTTATACAAACAAGGACATAAATTAGGCCAGTGGTAGGTCATGCACCCTTGTCTCCCTTCAGTTGCGGGTTCAACTATCGCGGCCTTGCCAGATGCGATGAGTTGTCACCAGAACACTGAGTTGTCCTTTTTATAATGATCCAAAAATAATCTTATGAAATGTTTTAATCTTAAAATTTTTTATCCAATGTCCAATTTAATTCATTCAAACCTTTAGACTTATCCAAAATTCTTCTGTCCAAACACACAATCCAAAATTTATAAGAATCGTAAACATAATGAAGATCTCTTTTTCCACGTAATAACATGTGAATACCTTCATCACGTATTGTCTTAAACATGGTAACACTCTGAATTACCCTAAAACCATATTGATTGTATTCATGCTCCATTATTCCTTATAGAATACTGGATATACTCCTTAAGTCCAAAAATGTTGTAAACTCCCACAATGATGGAATAAAAAAAAATTAATTAGTTTCATGGTAGTCAAGAATATCCAACATAATTTATCCAAAAAAATCATATATTATTATGAAATCATTGTCTTAGTTTCAAAAACATAATAAGGGTTATATTTCCCCAAACATATATTTTCAAAAAAATCTATCTTGAAACTTATTCAATTTACTTGGTACCATACAATCATAAATCTTTAATGAAATAGTACTGCAGTAAAATCCTTATATCCTCTATAATTGTTATAACTTGTAAATAATTAATAAAATTCTCAAATGACAAAATTATTTAATAACAACATAAGATCAGTAATTATTCCTTTTCATCTGTAGTAGTATCATAACATGATTATTATCCAATATCATCATTTGGGGTATACTCTGATGATTGGGACATTGATTAACGTAGTTTCCCAACTCTTTACAGATGATGCATTGTACATTTGAAATATTTTCCTTACCCTTTCAATAACGAACGTGGGGTCCTTTTTCTCCACACTTAAAATATACACTCATTCACTTCAAGCGTTTTCCAAGGTGATTCTTTCCACTGTTATCACATATGGGAAAATCCACATTTCCCTTCTTCACTTTATCCATCTTTCCCTCTATTATCCTCTTATTCTATAGATTACCTTCAAAGCCATATGATTCAGATAGTTCTTTACATATCTTATTAACACATGATACTATTTCATCACATGATGAGAATATATGGGAGACTATTTCCCTTCTAAAATTTTGCTTAAGACCGGGAAAGATATGATCCTTCTTACTCTTTGGATCATTCATATTGCTGGAGTTCACATTCATTCTACTCGGCGCCATTTCTAAAAGAATACACACACTAGGTTAGATCATATCATAACATGTAATATTAAAACTATAAAAATTATCATCATTAATTTAATATTTACACATATCTAGTCTCATGATCATAACATTGGTTTCTTTGCCGACATATTTACTCATAAATCTTTCATAATGGTTTGTAAAGAAAATTTGAATTGTCCTAAGAATATCCCTCGGGAGTTCGTAACCAAGAGTTCAGCAAGGCCCGTTCTCGTGCACCAGTTCCCATTCGAGTCTAGCTCAAAGTAGTGTTTTTGGGTTTTACCCCTAGGTACATCTGAGCCAGATATGCCTCTACCTGCTCATATCCAGACAGGGATGTATTTCTTGGAAAACCCAAATAATATCTACATTACAGAAATTTTTGGATGTTCTTCTATACTAATCCTAAAATTATATCTTAGGGTAATGTTTCCAAATTATAGGTTATCTAAATCTAGTTTCCAAGGTTATTTCTAATATTCCTCTCATACTAAATATAACTCCCCGACCCCAGAAGGCCAGAGACAGTGCATTATTTAAATAAATTGGCATGATTATAAGGAATCAAGTCCTGAAGGACCGATCAGTTTAGTATTATTAGAAATTTGATTGCACACAGGAACATTAAATTACCCTTTATAACATACAAAACATCATAATCAATCCTTTGTGAATGCCATTAATCCTTTAGCTTAACCCTGCAGGTCAATTATAATATACATTTCACATACTAGGAAAAATTAAAACATAAGAAAGGGGTGAGATCAGATTCTCAGAATGGATAACAATATAGTAGAAACTTTCATAAATAAGCATAAACATTGAAGGCAATGTGTATGACCTTTCCATCACTAACTAAGTCCAATGCATTCCTCATATTAAAAGAGTGAAACATAGCATAAACATTCATATAAAAACTAGAAAACAAAATATCAATACTTTAACAATAAACCATGAATGGTAAAGAAAAGCACATCCACAGACAAACATATCATAACTCAGTCAATACAATATAGAATATTCTATTATAATAAATAAACCTCAATAATGAATAATATGTAGTAAAGGATGTTGAAATAGTTGAAAATTATCAGTAAAAATATTTGATAGAAATATCCTTTTTCATGAAATCACATAAAATTCACACAATTTAGAAAGGAAGAAATTTCAAAGATGTTTTTGAATCAAAGTGTCACATACCACTTTGAAACTTTTTAAATGAATTAACATTCTATAACATTCATGTCCACATAAATAAATCCTTAAAACCATTTAGAAAACATGGACATTAATGAGAATGATTCAGAAGAATAATTATTTAAACCATTTAAAATTATGTTTTAGTTAAAGATTCCCTTAAAAAAATCCTTTTGAAAACCCTTTTAGGAGACATGGACACAAATAATAAAAATGTCCCAGTAAAAATGTACACATAAACAATCTTAGATAATAATAAGATTGAAGAATTAACTCTTACATTGTACTTTACTTTGGTCGAGGGTACGTTTAATCTCTAATATGATGACCATAGTATGTTATTAAATTATAACAGAACCATATTCATATTTCTGATTCTATACATGATTCATTTATGGATTTATACTACCCATTTAATAACAATTTCTATGTTAAAATCACATTTTGAGAATAATCACTTTATTAATCGTATGTGTTTTAACTCGTTATACTTGATCGTATCACTAATGATTTAATTTATTCCAAAATATAATACATTATTTATGTATCATATATATTCAGAATATAAATATGTTTAATAGATATTTATATGAAATGGAAGACACTGTTTATGGAGACTGTAGGCCGTATGTATGCATAAATGGCGTTTCAGTTTTCATATTGTATTGAACGGAAGTAAGTGAATGAGATATATATAAACACACAAAAACACACACACACACACACACATATATATATATACATTTATAGTAGCATTATTATATCATATATTACATATTTATTAATAAAATATATTTTTATAATCATTGTTGAATGATGAACGTGGAAATGAATCTCATTGACTCATGGAGATGGTAAGTCGTACGTACGCATGAGTGACAATATCATTCTATTGATGGGGAAAGAGTATGTAATTGGATGGTAAATTATATATACAGAATAATTAACATATTATAATTAGTATATACATCAATTATACTCATTATTATACCCATCCAAATAATGAAGTGTTGAATAACAAACTACACCACGATGTGGAGACGGTAAGCCATACGTACTCATGTATGGTGAATTTTTCATTCATTTAAAGACTTGGAATTTCCAAGTAATTTTTTTAAATATATGGGAATTTTTTGAGTCTTTGAAAATTGACGGCGCATGATTCTGAGGCCCGGAGTTCCCAGAATGAATTTTCTGAACTTTTGTTCAGGTATGTTCAGTAAACGTACCAGCGGGTTTTTCTAACTTTTGAACCGGTGCTCTGAATTGAAATCTGGGGACACTGTTGAACTCAATGCAACAGTATTTTATTAAGGAGACCTTCACCTCGACTACAGTGGGTCGAGGGTAGATGTTATATTTTCACTTATTTGTCAAAGAATAAAATAAAATATAATGGTGTAACATTTCATTTTTTTTTGAAACTTTCATGTGGATGTTTCATAGGTGGGGACAACCTGAACTAAACCTCCCATGGTAGGTTATGGTGTTGGGGACCACCTGACCTAACCTCCCATGATAGGTTATAGTGGTGGGGACCACATGAGGCTAAAACCCCTTGAACTCCCTCTTATGTGTGGGGAAGCCTCTTAAACTTCCCCCACATTAATGGTGTCACCCCCTTTATTTTATTATGACAACCACTGTGTAATTAATTAATATAATTTGAAATTGTGCCAAAAATTAAAATTGGGGAAACAAAATAGTCGGCTCTTTTGATTTTGGGGGAAATTATTGGAAAAGGGGAGAGCTCTTGGAGGATTACTTTCTCCAAACAAAGAACTTCTTCCACGAAGAAAATCTTCCACGAAGAACACTGATGCACAAATTCAACTTCTTCCTCGGGACATCCTCCAACATGGGACGTATTCAATCGATGATCATATTTTCGTCCTCATCGATGACAAAAAACGAACAATGTAGGGTGGTTGTTTTAAATTCTTCCATTTTTGGTTCTTGATGACTATTTGTAATTCCAAGAGAGATTATAGCTGCTTGCTACCGCTCCAATGCAGAGAGTGCGAGCCAAACAAACATGGCCCGTCGTCTCCGCAATTATTTTGATGATTTTTTGGTTTTCATTGCGATGGAGGAGGTGGAAGACCAACCACGAAGGGGAATGATAATGGCGGCCGACACCACCGCCGACCGCGATGAAGGCGACGCCGCCACTCAGCGGCCACCGCCGCCCCGCGACCTTCACCGACCATGGCCGCCACTGCCCACAGCCTCCGTTGTCTCCGGCCACCACAACCCATGGACTCCAACGTCCACAGCCACCACCACCCGTGGCCTCACCGCACTACACCGTGGCTATCCGCACCGCCTCACGGCCATCGCCTCCCTATGACCATCACCTCCCTGCGGCCATCTCTCCCCCACGGACTCGTCGTGCCGCCCCGAAGCCTCCTCGCACCACCCTACAGCCTCACCGCCACGTAGCTGTCCGTGCCGCCCCATGGCCTCACTGCGCCCGATTGTCCGTGCCACCCCACGGCTATCTGCACTACCCCGTGGCCTTCACGTAGGCCTTTCGGCCCCCATGGCATAGCGTAGGACTTGCGGGCCCTGCGGCATCGCGCCACCCTCCATGGCCACTCGCAGCCATGGCTTCCTGCCGGACGGCCCAGCAGGCTGGGACGGACCTAGCGGGTTGAGTCTCAACACGGGCTAGGCCGGATCCAGCGGGTCTGGTCAGGTCGACCAAGGCCAGGTCGTGTCGGGTCGGTCCGATCAGGTTAGACCGGACCCAGGCCCACTTCAACCCATTTAGGCGCTTTTGTCTATAACTTTTTCACCGGATGTCCGTTTGATAAACCGTCAGTGGAACTGGAAACCTTGGAGGGAGACAGTCCATTGAGTATACCCCACTAGAGATTTCGGTAAATTTGGAGTACAATAAAGTTGGATCGATCATGAATCCAACTGGGCCCCTGGGACTAAAAGGCTAATAACTCATAGATCGGACATCCGATTGACACACTGTCTATTGCGTTGAGACCCATATGACGTGGCAGTACGTTGGGATACATATTCGTGGGACTTCATGGTAGTTGTAGTATCGACCAGTGGATGGGGGAGCGGGCCCTCCCGGAGACAAGAGAGCACAGTGCGGGAACCCAGTAGCTGGCTGTGACGTGAAGAATGAAGAGCAATCATGTGTGGGTCAGCACCTAGATATATTGTGTGGGTTAGCACCGCGAGATCCTTTGTGGGTAGGCACCGAGAGATCTTGTGTGGGTCATCACCTAGAGATCCTGTGTGGGTCAGCACCGAGCGATCCTTTGTGGGTCCGCACTGAGAGATCCTGTGTGGGTTAGCCTCTTAACAGAGTATGATGATTCACTAGTTACATATAATAATCTATACTTCTATACTTATGTTATTCCTGGTGTGATCTAAGTCTGTAACTATGTGGTACTTTCCTTCGTGATAATACCCTGGTGGTATTCTTCTGTGTGGTGTACCTGTGTGGAACTTTCCTTCGTGGTAAAACTTCCTTTGTGGATCAGTTGATCCTGGGACTTTGGAGTTGGACTCTATGTTTTTCTCATGATTGAGATGGGTTTACTCTATAACATAGGTATATGTATGGGCATATACCTAAGTGTGGTTGATAGTTTATTTCATGCTTTTTGGATTTTCCATTGTGGATTTTGTTAGACCTTGAGGGTCTCGGGATCACTACCAAGTATCATTATACTCACCCCTGCATGGGTTATGCCCGCACCCTATTGAGTTAGGTGCAGATGAAAGATAGTGCTGATTGAGGATGAGAGTACCTGGACTGGAGGTATCTCAGAGGTGGACGATAGACGAGGTGAACCGTAGAGACTGCCGTTCGTGAGATGTACCGACCCTTCAGGTAGGATTCGTGGGGGAAAATCCAGGAGTTGCTTTTCACCTATCAGCCATCTTGTACTTTCCAATTTTCCTTGTACATTATTGTTGGGATTTTATTTTCTCCCCTTTTACTTACTATACTCACTCTGTTTACTATTCAGTTTACTTGAGTTCGTATCTTGTTGTGTGCTTGGTTGTCTATGTTACAGGTTATAAAGGAAATGCCTTCCCAGTTTTAGGGAATACGCCTTCAGTGCAAGTCACAAACCCATGGCCTATGGAAGGTGGGCCTGGGGTAGTCACAGCATGGGCCTCAGGGGAGGGGTCGTGACAAATTGGTATTAGAGGATTCGATTATACCATAGAACATATGATTCTGATATTTGTTTTTAATGGAAATATTGTTATGTGTAGTGAGTGTGGTTGTCAGTTAAAGGAATATAGTGTTGGTGTGGCAACCGATGTATCCATACACCCGGACCCTGACTTTGATTTCTGACTCAGTGCACGAAAAAAATTATTGTGTGTGTGTTTTCAAGAGTCTTCTTTGTGAACTCTTGAGTAAGATCACTAGGTATAACTTTTTGACTGCGGTGCACCTCTTGCATTTTAGGATTCCTCCACGTAGACAACCAAATAGGGTTCTGGATGTAGTACGCACTGACAGCCCACTGAGCGATGAGTCCTCAGAGCAGGGCCCTCTTCCAGTAGAGGCACCAGTGGTACCATTACCCATTGGTCTACCGATGACACCAACTCCAACAGCATAGGGTGAAATCCCCATGAGCACGTTGCATGAGTTCTAGTACCAGAGGCCACGCAGGTTTAGGGGAGAGACAGACCCACATGTGGATGAGGATTGGCTGGAGGCTGCGGTGAGAGTTTTCCGACTAGTAGGGACACCAACTGATCTCATGGTGATCTTTACCGCCAGTTTTCTACATGATGTTTCATGGAGATGGTGGATCTTGGTGCTCTAGGCTCACGATGAGGTGCCACTTTTTTAGGTAGACTTCGAGAGCCTGTTTCGGGTAGAGATTGTCCTAGCGACTCTTTGTGCAATGTGCATATAAGAGCTGCTTCATCTACAGCAGGGCAACATGACTATGGCTCAGTACTCAGCTAGGTTCACTGACCTATCCCTCTACTCCACTGATATGGTACAAGACCCATTCTTCAGGGCTCCGACCTTCGAGGAGGGGCTCAGGCGAGAGATCTAGGCTTTGATGATTTCTCTTAACATCCCGAAACAGGAGGGGGTGTTAGAGAGATCCCTCTTAGTGGAGAGTTTTCTTTGTAGAGAAGTCACCAACTATGAGACACACCATCAGTCCTCACATAGTGGAGACTTCTACAGATGGAAGCAGACAAATGTCACAGAGGTCCAAGAGGACCAGACATACAGGTGGACGACTGCATGATTTAGGGTCAGTTTTTCAGGGCATAGGAGACATATATAGTCATTCTAGGAGCAGGAAGTGCTTCACATGCGGCGGGCAGGTTCACACGACTCGTGAATGTCCGAACCTTTGTACGGATGATTAGCAGACGGTCAAGGGACTGCCCAGGCAGAGACATAGGTTCGACCAAGGAGGTCTACATGGAGAAGGCAGACGTGGAAGAGGAGTTGACCATGCATCTGGCAGTGGGCGAAGATTTGAGATGTTACCTCCACCATCACCAGGAGGTCCACTCAGACCATAGTGAGTAGGAGTACAGGGGTGAGCTTAGCTCTAGGCAGCTGAGGCCTGCGATCACGGAGCTCTGGTGGTGATACGAGGTACGATATGTGTCTACTCTACCATATCTACAGTTCTTATAGACACAAGTGATAGTCATTCTTTTATTGTCACTTCCCTCGTTTGGAGCTCGGAGATTCCGACGGAGCCGTTGGCTTGATCCTTACGGATAGAGACTCCTACGGGAGCAGATTTGACAATTATGGACTAGTTTTGGCAGTGTGAGCTTACTCTTGGAGGCAAGATCTTTGGGTAGGATCTCCTCGTCGAGGCATCAAGGACTTCCGACGTCATCTTGGGTATGGACTGGTTATCTATAGTCCATGGTCAAATAGACTGTATTAGGTACAAATTTTGGTGTTTCCGTATAGATGGGACCAGGTTTACCTTTACTGGCGATAAGGGAGACTTTGCAGCACACAATGGACATACCTGGAGGAGGGTGCACCCGATCACTCATTAGTTGGATAGACTTACCCTATGAGTGGTAGATGTGGAGAGTCCGATTTATCTAGTAGTGGTGGACCAGTATGTGGATGTCTTCCCTGATGATGATACTGGTGTACCTCCTCACAGATAGGTGTATTTTTCATTGACTTGTACCCCGGGACAAAACTGATATCTACACCAGCGTATCGGATGGCTCCTGCGGAGCTTCGTGGGCTGCGGGTACCGCTAGAGGAGTTGTAGGGTAAGATATTCATTCAGCCCAGTGTTTCTCCATGGGCAGCCCCGATTATGTTCACCAAGAAGGTGGATGGGAGCTTGAGGCTTTGTGTTGACTATCTGTGCCTGAATTAGGTGAAAATGAAGAATAAGTACCCACTTCTGAGGACTGACAACCTCTTTGATCAGGTGAAGGGAGCATGGTGGTTCTCGAAGATAGACCTCAGATCAGGCTATCACTTACTCAGAGTACATGACAAGGATGATCCAAAGACGGATTTCATATTTCGGTACGATCACTACAAGTTCATGGTTATGCCATTCGGCATAACCAACTCTCCAGCAGTGTTCATGTGACACATGAACAAGATCTTTCAGCTATACCTTGATCACGTTGTAGTAGTCTTAATTGATGACATTCTTACCTACTCGACTACTGAGGAGGATCAGGCCTACCACTTGAAGGAATTTTTGGACACACTTCGAGAGAACCAGCTTTATGGTAAGCTCTAGAAGTTCCAGTTTTGGATCTAAGAGGCTCACTTTTCATGACATGTCATATCAGAGGCTGGGGTTGTAGTGGATCCAGTGAATATTGAGGCGGCACATGAATTGGAGCCACCTAGGAGTGGGATGGTGGTATGTACCAGATTTCTCCAGAGTTTCAACACCTCTATCAGTGTTGTCGAAGAAGGGGAAACCCTTTATGTGGTCGGAGAGATGTTAGTAGGGTTTTCAGGAGCGGAGGTAGAGGATGACTAGTGCCCCCATCTTGAGGCTTCTAGAGCAGGGTGTAGGGTACGTAGTCTACTGCAACTCATTAGGGGCTGGAATCGGATGTGTCCTAATGTAGGAGAGAGTAGTGATCACATATGGTTCTCGACACCTGAGACAACATGATCAGAACTACACCACCCATGACCCAGAGTTATCTGTAGTGGTCATCGCCTTGAATATGTGGAGACACTATCTCATGGGTGAACATTTTACTGTCTACTCAGATCACAAGAGTCTTAGGTATATATTCCCTCAGAAAGACCTGAACCTGAGTCAAGGAAGTTGGCTTGAGTTCCTCCTGGACTATGACTTCACAATATTCTATACTCCTGGGAAGGGAATGATGTAGCAGATGCACTCAGTATGTGGTCTGGTATTCGTCTACTAGGTGAGGTGACATAACAGTTGTCCTCATTGAAGATGTCCTTTTGGGATAGAGATGGATCAGCTTTTCTTTAGTCTCTTACAGTCACTCCCCCACTTCTTCAGCAAGTCATGGAGGCAAAACTTGGGGATGCTTACTGCGAGGCTCGACGTGCTCAGCTATCCATAGGACATGCACCTGATAGATTTTCTGAAGGTGGGGAGCACGTCATCCTCTTCAGAGGACATACCATGGTACCAGTGTCACTTCAGAAGGACGTGTTGAGGGAGTTCCACACATCCCCTCTAGTGGTACATCCAGGAGTGGAGAAGATGTACCAGGATCATCGAAGACAACATTGGTGGCTGGGGATGAAGAAAGCAGTAGCAGAGTTTGTGTCTCGGTGCCTCACTTGTCAACAAGTGAAGGCAGAGCATCAAGTACCAGTAGTCTTGGTTCATCCTTTAGAGGTCCCCGAGTGGAAGTGGGATGGGGTATCCATGGAATTCATGACGGGACTTCCATGTACATCCAGAGGTCAGGATTTTATTTGGGTGATCATCGACCGACTCACCAAGTCGGCCCACTTCCTACCGATTAGAGAGCAGAGTTTAGTAGAGATCTTGGGACACCTCTTTGTGCACAAGATTGTGAAGCTACATGGAGTACCCTCGACAATTGTATCCAATCGTGATGCATGTTTTACTTACTAGCAATGGAAGGTGTTTCAGGAGGCTTTTGGGATGCAACTTCATTTGAGAACCACCTTCCATCCTTAGATGAATGGAAAGATTGAGTGGACCATATAGACCCTCGAGGACATGCTGGATGATTGATTCCCCGACTTCAGTCATAGTTCGGAGGATCACTTTACTTTGGTGGAGTTTTCAATCAACAATAGTTATCACTACAACATTGGGATTTCACCTTTTGAGGCATTGTAAAGGCGACTTTGCAGATCAAATTTGTGTTGGACTGTCCCAGGGGAGTCAGCACTAGTGGGACTAGAGATGGTACAGGCTACCACAGAGAAGGTGTAGATCATCCAGGAGTGGATAAAAACTATATAGAGCAGGAAAAATTGTTATGTCTATAGGAGATGGAGACCTGTGGAGTTCGAGGATGGAGACCACGTGTTTCTACGAGTCTCACCTCGATAAGGTTTGCAGAGATTTGGCTGAGGTGGTATGTTATCTCCGAGGTACATTGGACCCTTTCATGCCCTCATTAGAGTTGGAAAGGAGGCTTACCACTTAGCTCTTCCACCTTAGTTGCACCGGGTGCATGACGTGTTCCATGTATCCTAGAAAAGGATATACGTGCCCGACCCTTCTCACATCATCGACCACAGATAGATGGATGTCGACGATGGGGTGACTTTTATGGAGGTTCCAGTTGAGATTGATGATCGACATGAGAGGTTCCTTCATGGGTGGTCGATTCCTTTAGTGCGCATTCATTGGCAGCACATAAACCTTTAGGATAGAACTTGGGAGTGGGAGGCTCAGATGCATGCTCATTAATCCCACTTACTTACCAAGTTTTGAGTTGTGGCTTATGCGGAAGTAAATCCATGAGGTGGGGAGAATGTAATGAACCAGAATTTACATGTAATGTTTTTTAAATATATTGGAATTTTACGAGTCTGTGAAAATTAACTGCGCGTGATTTCGAGTGTCGGAGAACCCAGAATGAATTTCTAAACTTTTGTTCGGGTAGTTCAGTAAACTTACGAGCGGGTTTTTCTAAATTTTGAACCGATGATTGGAAATGAAATCCAAGGGAACCCTTGAACTCACAACTTTGGTATTTGCTTAATGATACCTTCACCTCGACCACAGTAGTTCAAGGGTGGATGTTAGTTTTTCACTTATTCATAAATGAATAAAATGAAATAAAATGGTGTAACGTTTTACTTTTTATTTTTATTTTGAAACATCCATGTGGATATTTCATAGGTGGGGAACACCTGAACTAAACCACCCATGAGAGGTTGTGGTGGTGGGGAAAACCTGAACTAACCAACCCTGAGAGGTTATGGGGGTGGGGACCACCCTAGGATAAAACCTCTTTAACTCCCTATTAAGTGTGGGGAAGCCTCTTAAACTTCCCTCACTTTAATGGTTACACCCCCTTTAATTTATTATGCCAACCACTATGTAATTAAATAATCCAATTTGATATTTTTCCAACAATTAAAATTGGGGAAACACAATTGTTTTCTATTTTGATTTTGGGGGAAAGTATTGGAAAATGGGAGAGCTCTTGGAGGATTACTTTATCCAAATGAAGAACTTCTTCCATGAAGAACACTTCTCCAACGAGGAACGCCGACGCATGACTTCGACTTCTTCCTCGGGACATCCTATAACATGGGATGTCTTCAATCATCGACCGTCTTTCCCTTCCCATAGACGACATCAAACGAATGAGGTAGGGTGGTTGTTTTAAATTCTTCCCTTTTTTATTCTTGATGAATCTTCGTAATTCAAAGAGAGATTATAACTTCTTGCTATCGCTCTAATGTGGAGAGTGTGGGAAAAACAAACATGGAAAGTCCTCTCTGCCATTATTGGGATGATTTGTGGTGTTCTTCACGATGCAAGAGGTCGGAGACCAACCAGGAAGGGGCACGATAAAGGCGGTCGGCACCACCGCCGACCGTGACATAGGCGACTGCCCCGCTCCACAGACACTGTCGCCCCGTGGCATCCGCCGACCGCGATATCCACCATCCGCAGCCCCCGCCTCCCGCCTCCTCCATAGTCCACATCCACCGCCGCCCGCGACCTTGTCGCGCCGCCACGTGGCTCTCAGTGCTCCCCTGAGGCCATCGCTGCCCCACAGCATCCCCACCCCGCGGCTGTCCACGCTGCCCTACGACCTCGCCGCCCTGCGGCTCTCTGCACCACCCCGAGGCTATCTGCGCCACCCCACGACTATCTACGCCACCCTATAGCCTTCACGCAGCCATCACGACCCTCGTAGCCTCACGCTACCCTCACAGCTTCCACGACATCGCGCCGCCCTCGCGGCCCCTAACGGCCCTCGCGGCGCTTACAACTTGCCATACCGCCAAGCGGGCCGGGCCGGACCCAGCGGGTTGGTCCAGGTTGACCCGAACCAGGTCGACCCAGGCTGGGCCAGGTCAGGTCGGTCCGACCGGGTCAGACCGGACCCAGACCCACTTCGGCCCATTTATGCTCTTTTGGCCATAACTTTGGAACCAGACTTCTATTTGAAGAATTGTCAACGACGATGGAAAACATGGAGAGAGACGGTCCCATGAGTATACCTCACCAGAGATTTGGGTAAAGTTGGAGTATGGTCAGGTAGGATCGAGCACGAATCCAATCGGGCCCCCGGAAAAAAAAGGCTAATAACTCATAGACCGGGTGTCCGATTGACGCACCATCTGTTGTGTTGAGACCCCTATGAAGTGGCCGTCCTTTTGGATACTTCTTCGTGGGACTTAGTGGCTGTTGGCGTATCGACCAGTGGATTGTGGAGCAGACCCTCCTAGAGACAAGCGAGCATAGTGTGGGAACCCAGTAGCTGGCTGTGATGTGAATATTGAAGAGTGATCCTTTATGGGTGAGCACCGAGAGATCCTGTGTGGGTGAGAACCTAGCGATCCTATGTGGGTCAGCACCAAGAGATTCTGTGTGGGTCAACACCTAGCGATCATGTGTGGGTCAGCACCTAGCAATCCTATGTGGGTTAGTATGAGAGATCCTGTGTGGGTCAGCACCGAGCGATCCTGTGTGGGTCAGCCTCTTAATAGAGTAAGATTATTCAGTAGTTAGATCTAAACATCTCTACTACTGTACTTAAGTTATACCTGGTGTGAGCTGAGTCTATACCTGTGTGGTACTTTTCTTCATGAAAATACCTTGGTGGTATTCGTCTATGTGGTGTACTTGTGTGGAACTTGCCTTCGTGGTAATACGTACTTTTTGGATCAATTGATCTTTGGTCTTTGGAGTTGGACTCTGTGTTTTCCTCATGATTGAGATGGGTTTACTTGATTACTTAGGAATATGTATGGGAATATACCTAAGTGGTGTTGAAAGTTGATTTAATGATTTTTGGATTATCATTTAAAGATTTTGAGAGACCATGAGGGTCTCAGGGTCCCTACTGAGTACCTTTATACTCACCCATGCACGGGCTATGCCCGCACCCTATTGTGTTTGCTGCAAACGACGGATAGTGCTGACTGAACACGAGAGTACCAGGACTGGAGGTCGCTCAGAGGTGGACGTTAGACTAGGAGAACTACAGAGACTACCGTTCGTGAACTATACCTACCCTTCAGGTAGGATTCATCATGGATGATCCAAGAGCTGCTTTTGACCTATCAGCTGTCTTGTACCTTCCAGTTTTCCTTCTACTTTCCAGTTGGGCTTGTATTCTGGCCCCTTTTACACATTGTACTCACTCTATTTAATATTCAGTTTACTTGAGTTTGTATCTTGATGTGTGCTTGGTTGTGTGTGTTATAGGTTATAAAGGCAATGCCTTCCCAGTTTTAGGGAATCCACCTTCAGAGATTGTCACCAGCCCCTGGCCTATGGAAGGCGGTCTTGGGGTAGTCATGACACGTGCCACGTGGGACGGGTCATGGCAATTCATAGGATGGATAGAATAATAAATATGGTTGTACCATATTTATAATTACATCTCATTATGTAAATGGTAAAAGAGTTATTATTTTATTATGGAAACAACAATGAAAGAGGAAGTGGAAGAAGAAAAGAACTTGGAAAGAGCTGATGAAATAATTACCTATTTTTCGGGTTCTTCCTTTTGATTTGAACAAAAGGGATCCTTAGGTTAGCTTTCTGATCAAATTAAGGCCTCTAGGTTGATGTGAGTTTCGTTTGTTGGAGATTTGATCAGGTCTTGGCCTAGAAAAATGTCTTTGGAGGTCTGAAATTAGGAGAAGGTGAAGTACCCTTTTATAAGAGAGGTGATGGTCACTTTAGGAAAACCTTGGAATAATTTTTTATTATAAAATCATTTTTGGTCACTAATAGATCCAAATAGATTTATTTAGAGGCTAAGGTGGCGATGGGTATATGTTCATTCAACAAATTGGTTTTAGACATGTTTAGGTCACCATATTAACCTTACCTTTTAGATTTAACTCTTAGTTAAATAGTTTAACTTTTACCATGTCTTATTGTATTTATATATTACATGGTTAATAAACTTTCTATAAAATGTCAAGCTGAACTGAAGTGATTAATTAATGACATATATATCATTAAAGAATACATTTTTCTAAATATTATGTTTTAAATAATATTATATCATTTAATAAAATATTATTTGTTTTAAAAACTCATTTTTGTCAATTTTGGCATTATTTAGTATTTGGTTTTTGTTAAAGTCATAAAAACATTACTAATTCAAAAAAAATCATTTAATCAACCCTAAAATGTCATATTAACCTATAAAATTCTTGAAATGCATCAAAAGTCTCAATTTACATTTATTTTAATATTTAAAATAACAAATATTTTAATCTTTCAGTAATAAGGTAATTACTACATCATCATTGTGTCATAAATAAATTTAATTAGTTAATGTATAAAAATTATAAATAAAATACCATGATGTAGGAAATATTTATAGATTTATCATGAATATTTATTGTTGAATTTATCGTATGTATAACCATATATTAAAAATGGTTTAGTTACTAAAACTTGAATTTAATTGTTTTAAATATTCATTAAATAAAATATAATAAATGTCCAAATCTAATCCAAGAGGATAAAAAAGGATAATAATTTTTCCCTTAGTTTGATTCTGATCTAAATAAACCTATCCAATAGAATTAGGACAAGTTTTGGGGTAATTATAATATCATTTTTACCTTTAATTAAACCATTCACTTTAAACTGTGGTAAATATAAATAAAAGTTACTATTCACAAAAAAAATTCATCATATTGAAACAGATTTTACTTACTGATGTCAACCGTTTCTATTTGTTTATTGAGATTCAATTTATAGAAGTAGTAAAATTATATTTTATGAAAATTTTCAAATGTACCTAGAATGTGGGTAAATGAGCCTAGTAGGTGGGTCAAAGAAGTTTAAAAGTTCAATAAAATGTTATATATCTAATATTTTTTTAAAATAACTAAAATGAATTAAATTGTACTAATATATGTATTATGCATCTATTATAACTTTAATATAAATTAAAAATAATTATTTAAATGAAAAAGTCAGTTTTTATCAATAATGTAGTGTTTTTCACAATTCATCGAAAATCGATGGTTTTTAGAAAAATACCAAAAATTATCCCAAAGATAATTTTGATATTAAAAATTCAAAAATGATCTATATTTTACCAAATTAAGCACATATAAGTTTCATTAATCAATTTAAAATTAATTCCCCTTTTCAGAACAAGAAAATGGGTATTTGAGAAGTAAAAACATGCAAAAGATTGATATGTGTTTATATCCAATTTAAATGTAAAATTACTTCCAATGATCAACATTAGATTAAATGATAAAAATATAATCTTATTGTACTTCAAAACCATTGAAATTTATTATTTAACCCTATAAATTAGTTTGATTTAAAAAGTTGTTTTTAAATAAAATTTAGTATTTTTCACTATTCATCAAAATATGAAAGTTATCAGAAAAACCCCAAAAATTTATCCAAACTAAATTTTTAAGTCATACTTATAAATAAGTAGTTTAGTTTTTCAAATTAATTATATAAAAGTGGAAAATAATGTATTTGAAAAGGGTTCTCCATTAAAAGGCGGTAAAATTTCATTTATGAAAAATACTTCTTTTAACTGAAAATTTGATTTTTTTATTATATTATGTATGAGAAACACATTATATGGATGTTAAACTTATATGGAGTATATAAAATTAAAATGCAGTTAATAATATTTATAACCTCTTTTTGAATGGCTAGTTTGGTAAGTCGTGATGCGCTTGAACCTGGTGTTGCGTGTAGTGCAAGCTATTCAATTACATTAAAGAGATAACATAGTATGAAATACTAGGGTGTTATAGATACTTATTTAGTGGTTTATCTTGAAAATGATCTAAAGTCACCTCAGTGGGAAAAGCAAATACTTTAAATGTATCATCCATAGTTGTATTTTTCACATAGGTGAATTTCTAGTGAGAAATATTTCCACAAAAGACAACATGGAAGAATAATTTTATAAATCCTTAACTCAGAAGAAACATGACTATAATGTGAGGTATAATGGACTAATGGTTCTAATCATATGGATCTAGTCCATGTTGGTGTTTATTATATTTTCTATCCAAGGACCAGCTGTTTTTACATTGATTACATGTACATGAAATGTATTGAATTCCAATAAATCATATAATAACATAATTATTGTTTTTCTGCATGAATATTATGTATTAATGTCCATGAGTATATGTGAATAACTCTTATAGATTCCTATAGTATATGTCACATTGATAAAGTCATAGGAGTTCCCCACTATGATGATATCCTTGATGTTCTACGAAGATATTATAAAATAATGTTACAAGGATCGATATTTTATTATATTGAAACAAATAGTAAATATACTGTTAGGTGTGAGTAATCATATGTACATGTTCCTTATTTTCATGAAGATCACACTTAGTAAAATTTAATATGAGAGAATATGAGATCAAACCTACCTGTATGAATTTAACATGTTTTAGTGTAATAAGATAATCCAATATTTGAGAATGTGTGATTGTCCATGGACATTTTGATGATTATTTTTTTCATGTTTCAACAATAATAATTATATGTATTTCTTAAACCATGATGATAACAATTCATGGTGTTTTTGGATACGTTGTGTGTGTCCTGAGTGGAATGCCATTAATGGATAATTGGTGGATGGATTTGTGGATTCCCTTCTCATGGAAGATAATATATCATCATTTTCATTGGAATTTAAATCTCACCCTAAATTCCATGGAAAAAATATAATGGAAGGATTTTTTTAGAGAGTCTAAGAAATATGTATCGATCATATAGTTTGGTGACATGTATCTGTGACCATATTGATGAGATATTAAGACAATAGGATTATATTACTCATATATCATTTTTATGTCTTTGTCAGCATTGTGCTAATAATTTCATTTCCTTGGGTTCCATGTACCACTCCTAGAAAATAATTTACGTCTTTATGCAAGCCCACATAATGAAAATGAAAATGAATCCTCTATGTTAACACAGTAACTATTCAAATTTATCAATAATAAATTCAATTCGAATTTATCTATTGGAATAAATATTATTCTTATGAATGAGTGACTATTTTATTCATGTTTTATTAATAACTAATATTCATTATATAATATATAATTATTTTATTACTAATAAATAATTTATTTTTTATGGGAATATATATAATATTTAATTTCTAGATTGTGAATACAATATTTAATTTATTTTTTGAATATTGTAAATAAATATTTATTCCCCATATTGCGAATAAAATATTTATTTATGAATAAAATATTTATTTTCTTGTCTAATATTTGTTAGAGGTGTTTTAAGGAATTATGAGTCAGTCTTTTGACATCCAATAATGAAAAATACCGTTAAATATCATTTTTTTTGAGAAAGTTGGTGAACACCAAAAAATAATAATATTGATATATATATTATGTGGTGTGGGGATTAATAAAACTTGAAAATGTAATATAATGGCCAGAATGAATGTAAATAATTTTTTCCTAAACTCTAACTCTAAAAGTATAATTTTACATCAATTGTATATTGCATCCACAAATTGAAAAAAAAGATAATTGTCGCACATGAAAAATTATCTCTCGAATACTCCTCTCTCTCTATAAAATGAAAATGAAATATATATTTAATTAATTAAAAATAATGATTAATAAAGAATAAAAAATTAATGACACTCAATTTTTCATTATATCACTCATTTATTGAGTGGTGTTTCTTATAGATCGTTGTATCATGAGTAGATCACCTATATAGGAACTCTATCCTTCGATCCTAATTTCAATACAGATAAAATATGACTGGAAATTTCTGAATAATAAACAATCATCAATGACTAAGGTTTTTTATACCCTTTATATATTTATATAGATATTAAATAAATAAATTATTAATTTTACATGCAAGATACTCACTCATGGTTTCAGGAAATGATTATTCAAAGAAATTTTAATATATTTCCCACCACAACACACATTTGTTGCACTTGGGACTATTAGATCTTTGATCCACATATAATATATGATATTAAGTGGAAATTAAAACTACACACCCTACAATATGAATAACACACTATGTGTATACCCCTACCTACAATAGACAAAAATTCTGGGTGATTTAAATATCAAAATCTATGTGTGAGGCACACAATTCATGTGATCTAGTGATCGTGACTTGGAATGTACTTTGGGAGTAAAAGGACATGGGAATAACTGAATATAAGGCTAATGTACATAGTCAAATCCATGTTACATGGCACATCTATTGTACATGGACATAACCATGGTACACTATCATAGCCATGAGAGCACAACTTGGTCCCAGGTGGCTGAGACATGCCAGGTATACACTTACACACCAAGTAAAGATACATGGCCAGGTTGTCATGTTTTATTGAGGACACATGTATGAAGATGCATGAGACCACACATCATGTTGGTCTACTTACACATAGTGTACCTTCATTTCATTACTAATATTCTATGTCTCATATCTCCTTCATTAGGACTCTTATTTGGACAACATGTAGCCTATATTTTTATTTTTTCCATCTAGACCATGATGGTATCCTTCGTGGTGGATTTTGAGATATTATATAAGGTGTTCTTTGTGTGGTGATTCTATAGGTGGTGACTGATGATGAATGTTATTAGAAGAGATTGTCAACATGGATGCCCACAACTGGGATATTGAATGGGTCATCTACCTATAAAATGGATGCCCCCTTGTGGACTAGGGTTTGGTTCCTCTCTCTATCTAGATCATGGAACCCTCTTGCTTGGTCATGGTCTGATTTCTCTATATATTTATCATTAGAGTAGAAACCTCAATTTGGGATAGGTCATGGGTCCCATATACCTAATATATAATCCCCTGTTATGGGAAAGTGTGTGGGATACCGATTTTTACATAATATAGAACCCTCATATTGAGATATGACATAGGTCCTATACACCATTATTGGATCCCATATGATGGACTAGAGAATGGTTACTATATTTATAATCATACTTGAACCCTCCTATATTAGGGAAAGAATCCCTTATCCATATATTAGAGCACCATGACAGACTAGGGAATGGTTCGTCTATCTACCGTCAGAGTGGAACCCTCCAATTAGGATAGGGAATGGGCCCTCTATCCATCTACTTAGTGGAAACCTCCATTCATAATGTGGAACGATTCCTCTTATGAGTTATTATGTCCCCTATAATTTGTTTTATAGTGAAGATATGTGTCTTTATAAGGATGTTTCATCGGAAAAATGCAAGAGATGATGGGAATCATGGATAGACCTCTTGGATCTAATTTTGTACTATAATCATTGTCTATTATGTGAGATGGATATACCCTTTATTTCCCAAATGGGATTCTGTTATGATTATATATATATATCATGTCTTTTTATTTCATTACTCTCTTACTATGGATTCAACTTTTCTATTTCAATCATACCTTTTATTGATCCTTTTCTAGTATATGGGTCATCCAGCTGGGTATGTATATAGTCACACTTATATGGGTTTTTCCTGCACATGTCATGTATTGTGAAGATTTTTATATGTTAGTGGTGAATATATAGTGTCATAGGGATACTTGGGTATTGGTAATCACATATGGTGGTTGGAATTTAGTGATTTAGATCTGGTCACATTCAACATTTACCTTCTAAGTATACTTATGTTGGGAAAAATTTTTGTTTGGGTGTGTATTTTCAAATATTACATTTCATATTATGCTATCAGAGAATTTTTTTTCCTATAGGTTATTATATGTATTGTTTATACTCTATATCGTGGATCATTAATTATTATTAATATACACATATTCATAGATATGGTTTTGTTTTTGTGTACATGTAACTAGAAAAATTACTATCATATTAGTTATGAATTTTTATGAAGGTAGCCAAACAATTTCCTATAGTTGCGAGGTTGGGATTGTAAAATATTGGGCCTCATTTGATCATGTCATGATAGATTGGTATCACTGGTGGATTGACCACATGATAGTGTTTGTAGTTATTTCCCCATGAGAGGCTTGGTTTGGTTTTAGGGAAACCATTTCAAATTGTATAAAGTGTTGATTTGTAATCACAGAACCCATTGTTGGTGAATTGGCTAACATATCCATTCACCAGGACTCTTACTTATCACATTTCAACTAATCATTCCGATACATTGGTTTTAGAGATAAATGGTTCATGCATCATATGTGATTTACTCGTTGACGTTTTATTCACGAGTTAGATCCATATATATATATGCACATATTATGGTGGTATGTATTTATTAAATTATTAGGATGGATACACAAAGACACCCACCCAAGTCACCAATTCAATATTGTGATGATGATATGGTGAGTAATAAATCCTTTATTCATAGGACATTACATGTTATCAATCCTCATGGTAGAAATGTAACAACACTCCCAACTGTTGAAAAATATATACTCTAAGAATTGAAGGTTGCTGATGCATGTAGTCGTGGCACACTCATTGAGTTATAGCGCTAGAGGATACTAAGGTTCCTCAGTTATCTAGATCCCTAAGAAGAATATTATTTTCTAGTGTCAATGATCATTGTTTTCAGTCTTATGTAGACACCGACTGATCAGTGTTTACATTGGAATGGAGTCTTTTCCCCTGAGTAGTTGGGAACTAGTGAAGCATGGACCCACATATTCATGATTATTAGACACTTTAATGGACTAACTTCTAGTAGCTATCTCATGAGGAGTACCACCCCTAGAACATTATCTTATTTCAGATTCAGTAGTTACTACAACTACATTATGGAGGGATAATAGTTCTTGAGTATCTCTTAAGTTCCACTAGCCTTACACGATACTCCCTCAACATGATTTGAGATGGATAATTCTGGTCACATAATTCATTGAAGGGTACCCTAGTGATATACATTCAATTCAAATACACTTATTAATTCCCACTTATGATGTAGTGTCAGAGTGGGTGTTGGTGATGCAGATATTCTTATCTAAGGGATGACATGCAGTTGGAGCCAACTGTGGGTGTAATGTATCTGAGTCATCTGCAACATCCAACATGCAGTAGTCATCAAGATCTTGATGTAAGTGATTTTAACATGACCAAAATATGACACATGTTTGTGTGGAACATAGACCTTGTTGAGGAATAGGAAATTCTAGTGCGGGGTGATGTTATGGTTAGGTTGGTAGGGGTCACATGTATGTCAATTACCCATCCCAACATTTGGAGGAAGCTAAGAAGATAACGGATGACCCCCCATGGCCGAGGCATCACCATGTATTGGGATATACTAGGTGATTGGAGGGTGTTCCTTGGGAGGAAAAGACAGAATAAGATCAGGATGGGCTCCAGAAGGAGGATATATGGGTGGTGGATGTTGATATGATATTATTCCACCAACACCATCGGTAGGCCCATGTTGGGATTAGGGAGAAGAAGGTTGGGGCCTTAGGAAGGTGTTGGCTATTGAGGTATATTACCTAATAGATCAAGAGATAATTATAGGAGAAATCAATGTTTATTATAATCTCCCATCAATATTAGTACACACTATTGGATTTTATTTCTTCATCTCTTTTTTCTTGGTGGGAGAGATGGAGATCCCATTTAAGGATATAGTCCATTAGCATTTCTTTGATGTTCTGACATGGAACAATTTTTCAATATCATTATTTTCTTATAGGGAGAGTTATCTCTAGGTAGAGAGAGAATATGTTGGGGACTTTTGGTCATCTCGTTCATATCTTATGACATCAGCTTTGGTATATACATGTTTTCCATTAATCAAGCCCAAATTAACTGTCAATGCATAAAAGTTAGATTCATTCAGATTGATGGTGTGAGATTATCCTTTATGGATGAGATATATCTCACAGGGTATGGACTGAGCTTTAAAGGTAGGTGGCTAAAATGAATAACCCATTATTTGGTGAGTTTATTACTAGGATAAGTTGTCACTTAAAATATGGATTCCATTAATCTTTGATGATTTTATGGATTTATTCCATGGTGATGTTTCGGGATAGCCTCTGACAAGATAGATGAATTTTTTCATCAACATGTACCGTAGTACCAATATGATATCTTCTATAGAATATAATTCATAACCTACCAATCTCTAGGATCATCCATTGTAGGTAGGGACCCTTCTAGAGAAGGGTTTCATCAGATCAATTGTGTCCCCTAGGCATATATTTTATTCATCATGAAAAATTAAGAAGTGAGCTTATGGAATTGTGTGAATTATTGTTACTTTATACAAGACAAGAAAAAGATAAATTACCCCTTTTTTATGATCAATATTATATCTAGATTCTACCTATTGACATTTTTTGAGGATGATATTTTGATGATAGAATTCTTATATTTTTTCAAAAAACTATGTTTTTGAGTTGATTTATTTTCGATTGATGAATTTACCCAGTATATTTTTGGTTTTGATATACCATATCTTCCTTCGACACAAGGATTGATTTTTTTGATTGAATAAATAATAAAGTGGTTTGAATCAGAGGAGGAGCGTGCAAAGAACGTGAGGATGGTTCAAGACATGATTTAGGAGAAACATCATTATTGAAATCTCTCTAATGGATATGTGATGTTCAATTTATGGGGTTCATTATTTATGATCATGAATTAGTTGTGGAGGAAGCAAATATTGATGCATTTCAGGTCTGGGATCCATCCAAAACTGTGATGTAGGTGTAGTATTTTCATGGATTGGAGGGTTACGACAAGAGGTTTTTGGGATATTTTTTTGAATTATAGCCCTTATGACCTCCATAAAATAGAAATATTATCCATTTACCTAGACTATGTAATTCTATATATCCTTCAATGATTTGAGGATGAGGATCACGACTGCTCCAAATTTTAGACTAATAGAGAATATCATGGCTTACAAAGTATATTCCAATGCCTATGGAAATGGGATAAGTTATGTGTTGATTTAGAGGCAAGGAATGACCATAGATGGGTTAAGGAAGTTGAGATCCCTTGAGAAGAACTATGTGACACATGACCTATAGTTGGATATCGTAGAATTATCTATGTTGATTTTGAGGAACTATATTATAGGAGTGATATTTCATGTATACTCATGTTATTAGAGTCTTAACTATATATTCACGTATAAGTACATGAACCTATGATAGAGTTTATTTTTTTATTCCAAAAAACAATTACATTGAGATAGAATATACTCCTGATAAGGGTAAAGTGGGGGTAAATTCACTTAATATGAATTATCAAGATCATTTTTTTGTAGGATGCATCATAGTTATTGGCTCCCACATAGCCCAGCGTGGTTTATGAGTAGGGTGATGCTTTTCCTCATTTAATGTTGTTGAAACCTATGAATCTCTAGTGTGTGAGAGAGTTTCACACATCTCATTTGGGTTTACACTCCTGATATCTTATAGAGAAAATGGGAAAGAATATCCATGGAATTTATGGATGATATTCTCTGAGAAGTGAGGGGTTGTGATGCCATATGGGTAATAGTTGACTGAGTTAATAATTCAAAACAATTACTTTCTATTTGCGTGATAGATTTAGTGGATGTTTTGGGGATGTTTCATATACATTCTATCATCATTCATCATGTTATTCTCTGAAATCTTATATGGGACTATGATGTTTGGTTTTCATCATAGTTGCGGAGAGTCATAGAGGAGGAGTACAACCTCTCACCCTTAGGTATACTGTCCGATAGAAGGAACTATCTAGGTGATGGAGGATATGCTAATGGATTTTTAGTTAGACATTGTTGAGAGCTTTAGTACCCCTTTCCATTGAAGTATTTGTCTAGCAATAATATGTACAAAACTACTATTGATAGGTAACATTTATAGGAATAGTATGGAAGACCATAAATTTAACACATTGGTTGGAATATATTTGATGAGGCATATATTTTTGGCATAATGATGTCTTTTCAATGATGGGATAGTTCCATACTATCTATGATGACATAGGGACGTCTGTCATAAAGATAAAATCATATGCATATAGATTTCACAGAGCATTAGATCTTGAGAAGATAGACCACATTATCCTAAGAGTATACCAACGATGGAGAATATGGAGATTCCACTAGGGTGGAAGGATATCCTCGATATTCATCAGGCCATATGAAACGTTGTAGGGATTTGATGAGTTGCATTCTATATATTCCTACCACCATAGTTGGAGTGAGTACATGACATATTTTATCTATCACAACTGATGATATATTTGCATGAACCTACACACATTCTTTTTTTGGGTTGAGATAGACAATGAGATAGATACAATTTTAAAGGCCACCTGGTGGTGATCAAGAATTTGTAGGAGTTCATCACGTGTTCATGAAAAATTATCTTGGTTCGTGTGTTGTGGAATTATGGGAGAACAGTGGAGAGATCCTGGGAGAATGAGAGATAGACGTGGGACTAGTATTCTAAATATTGGTTCATTTTTTTTGTTTTTGATGAAAAATATTATGAATGATGGAATAATATATCAACTTTGTTTTTTTACTTAATAGAAAATTATTATATCAATGAATATTTTTAGTTACAATTGATGAGATGGCATGTGTTTCCACAACATAGTGTTCTTTGTAATAAATTTGCAAAAAAAATTATATATATTATTTATCACGAACAAATATCTATTCGTAAATAATGTAATATCTTCTTCATAATGTCTTGAAATGGGAACTGGAGTCCAAAACTGAAACCATAATGCACGTATATCACTAGGAATGATTTAAATTTTATCGACATGGGGAATTCATATAAATTGGATATTGGTCAGCGCATTCAATGGATTACTTTATCAATTATATAATTAATTTATTTATTTAAATAAAACTGAATTCACTCTTTAAAATAATCATTATGAAGGATCTTCATGGTTATCCACATAATAGAAGGACCGAGGAGAGGATAAAACCTAGTTTTTTTGGTGTTTTAAGGTTAAATGATAACAAGATTTTGGATCCTGCAGAATCGAGACACATCAAACTCATCAAATCATCATCAGTAATTTTTTTCTATGTTATACATCATTATATGATTCAATTTATATGTAGGACTTATAATTTGGGGATTTAGAGCCTTATTATTAAAATATTGAGAAAAATAAAACCCATTTCCTTGATTTATATTTTTTTCTACCTTTCCATGCATCGACGTTTCAGATATAATTATTTAATCAATTTACCCTCATTGTTTCAATATTTATCATGTCGGATTTTTCCAATTATTATCTATTATACAAGAACTATTTAGAAAATATTATTTTATAGTTTTTATGTTATTTCCCCCAAGTTCGTCACGAACATCACTATCACAAACCAAACCGGGGTTCAATTCTACCAGACAACTAGCTCGATTCATTCCATGGCCTGAAGTGGACTTATGATATATATAAGTTGGAAACTAGTTCATGTGTATCAAAGAATATTGTTTTGGAATGAATTCAATAATTAAATGATCATAAAAACAAACACAAATTAAAAAAATAACTAATAAGCATAACCAAATGAGGTATAACATTTTCATATTCAATTTTTCACAACATTAAACAAAACCAAAATTACTAAAATAGTAATGGGAAAAGAAAAAATATCCCAAAAACCTCCATGAGACAATAGAGTTATCACAATCAGGCCACCACCACAAACACATGAAAAAAGTGTCACTCTATAAACTTGATCCAAAAAAACCACAACACAACATTCCTATACCTAGTTCATACACTACCGAGTCTACATACACACAAAAGTGTATATAGTTTGTGGCCCAAATCCAAGAAGGATTCCACCTAAAAGAAAATATCCCCTGATATAAAGTTAGAAGACAAATTAACATGAACATGTTCATAAGAATATTTGAATCATTTTAAAGAAATAATTTTAGTAAAAACATCCCCAAGAAACACTATTCAATGAAAAAGATATTTCATAAATAATATTTATTGAAATAAAAATATACAAAAGGTCTACCATATGCCGGCGGATAGAACCACATTAGATAAGAATCACGTAACTAGAGTGATCCATGTGAAAATACATATAGGTAAATGACACAATTAGGACTCTAAGAACCTCATTACGTGGGGATCAAAATCCTCCATATAACTACAAAAAATGTCATTGTGCTTGATCAATTAGAGAGGAAAACATCAGAAGGTTAATTGGCCTCTAAATAATAGTCCAATACCAAAATCATTACTATGTGTGAGACACTAGAAGGGATCACATCCCAAGTCATAGTAGGTTCTGATCATATCACATGTGTTGCTAGTATTGTAAAGATCAATCCTCCTAGATGAATCTAGGACTTACCATATTCAAATAAACTAGTGTACTAGTTATAGTTCACCATCCAATAATACATGTGATTTACTATGCTAAAATTACATTTCACATATCACATATTTCAATACTTTCACACATATATTCCAAGCAACATAATCACAAAAGGAAATCACCACATTCTATCAACAAAACCACTTTCCATTTCACAAGAAAACCAAAACAATTTTTATGTTTATTTCACATCACATGAACACTTTACGAAACCCATTTAGAAACATTATAAGAGAAACCCATATATAACCCAAAAAATTCCATGGTAAAATCCCCTTAAAAATCATTTTCCCAACAAATCTATTTTTATAGCTTGCTTCATAATTCAAAGAAACATTTAAGGTTCACCACCAATAATCCAACTTATAGTAAAAAATTCACATGTAAAACCCACTTTCAAAAAATTTTCACCATTAAATATCTTTGAAAACACATTTCACGCCTTTCACACAATTCATAGAACATGTTTAATAAATACCATAATGATGAAGACATGAAATCAAACCAATTATCATTTCAAAAATAAACATCCATCACATATGCCTTCGAAACCATTTTGAAAGCATGTCTTTCACCAGATAAAAAACCATAGAACACATTTAAGAAACCAAGTATGAAAATCTAAATTATCTAATAATGTAATGGCATGGAACAACCTTCCTCAAGAATAGAAACTTTTGAAATTCATTGTGAAACCGCAACCGAACCACCAGAAAACCCTATAAAAGAATGATTAAACTTTAATCATCATGATTTCACACCACATTAGATAATCATACAACTATTAGGTCATTCAAAAAACTGGAAAATAGGAACATAATAAAGTATAGTAGAAAACATCTATGGTCGGGAAAATCATGGGAAACCTGGCTTACTTAATGTTTATTTGATGAATTGGGGTCAAATCCACCTAGAAATTAAGGTTTAAGAGGTCCAATACTGATTATAGGAGGATCCCATGGCAGGAAATCCTGAATGGGGGGGAATATATGTGATTTAATGTTAAAAGAAAAGAGGGTGGAATGGTATATTCCATCTTTTTAATGACCGTAACAAGTCGAACGATTAGTACATATTGTTTTCCAAACCATGAAGCAATTTTGATCCCCTCTCTGTCTAAGAGGAATAATACCCATGGTTAGACACACAGTTCAACAGGATGTGCAATAACTGTGGGTCCACAACTATCCAAAATGGTTCTTGGCCACAATATTTTATGGGCAAGGGAACACAATTGTTTCTAATTGTGCACCAACTGTGGACCACCTATTGTCATGCCAAAAATCTCTATTTTCCACCAATAAATAATGGGAACCCAAGGGATAAATTAAATACAAAAATAATCAAATGAAAAAAATATAGGGATGTGACAATTCTCCCTACCAAGAAATTTTTTTGTCCTTTAATTTTCAATCGAATCATAATCCGAGAAAAAATGGTTATTCATCCTCAACCCAAGACTTCCACTCTCTTGTGTCATGCACCGCATTTCCATGCTTCCAAAGAACATGGAATAATTGAATATACTTCCCTCAAAGAAACATTTTCTAGGAATCCACAATTTGTACATTTCATTCAAACACAAATTAATTAGTCTCCAATTCCAACTCATCTCAATCAAAAAAAAGAGATGGATCGAGGATATTGCTTTTCAATTGGGAGACAAGGGACATGTCATTAATTAAAATTGATTAAGAGGGAAAAGATAACAAGTATTCCACTATACCAATCTTCTTGGTAATACCAAATTGAATGAAATATCTAAAAGTGAGATTCCCATTCTTAACGAGATAATGATTCCCTAGGCAAGGTTCAAACTTTAGGAACACCCCACCCCCACACAGAAAACTACAAATCTTGAAACCACTTATTGACAAAAGACATCTATAAACTCTGATATGTTAATAAATGATTCCTGGTTAAATTAACTTTATTAGAAATCTCTTGTGAGTGGCTTGGTCCCAACCAGAGGTTTCACTGACCTCATCCCAAAAAAGGGGGCCAAAATGGTTTTTCATAAAACACTACACCAGGATCCATTCAATTTGTGGATTGGTAAATATTATTATATGAAAAATAAAAAAAATCCAGAATATCTATTCCAAGAAACTCTAAAATGTATCACACATGTCTAGATAATTTCATCCAAAATATAATTTCCACACTATGTCAATACATCCATTTTAGTATGGTATATCATGATCAACTTGTCCAGTAATCACATCACCTTCTGAAGGCCTTTGTAAAACCACAACGTAAATAGAGGGCCCCTATCCAAACAAATTGCTAATGCTCCACCATAATGCCTCACATCATCTTGAAAATACAACCAACCCAACTCATCAAACATGAATAAATCACAAATTAGATTGATATTGGATTATTTTTTCATGAATTAAATCAATTTTGAAATGGAATTCCTCCCCTTGTTTGTATGAGGTAGGAAAAAAATAAAGTATATGGTGGTCTCATTCAACTTCATGTTAGGAATAGATTGTGGTTGATGAAAAACGGAGGTACTTCGGTGCTATTTTTTAACCTTATTCCATGTGTAACACCACGATAGAATGTTAGTAACATCTCACATAATTCTTGGCTACCAGAACTAATGAAGCTCATCAAATTAAATTTTGGTAGCACTGGGATGAACAACCCACTAAGACTGGAGGTTTTCCTGCGTCACCACATTCTTCATAGACAACGACACCATGAATCCACCCTTGAAGCACATAACAACCTCTAGAGACAATGAACAATAAAACGGCATCTCCCCACCATTTAAAATCTATATATAATTCTAGTACAACTCATCACTCATCTTCTTTTTTTGGATCCACTCTAGATAGAATGTGACATTTGCACACTTTCCAAGAAAGCACCTCCAATACGACCCTTGGTCTCTATGTGCATCTAAGAAAAGAGAACCATGAAATTACACTAATCAATTGAATTTATCAATTACATGTCTATAACATTACTACATAATGAATCTACCACACGAATTCCATTTCCAGGGGTATATGCAATATAAAAATCGAACCCCTGATGGTACTCAACCAAACGATGTTGTGTAAAATTCAAATAATTCTGTGATAAATTGTAGGATAATCTCATATGATCTAAGAAAATTGAAAATTTATCCCTAAAATGATAGTGTCGCCATTCCTTTAAGGAATTCATCACTACTAAAATCTCCACATCATGGGTTGGGTAATTACTTTCAATTGGTAGGAGATAGCGAGAACCATATGCCACCACATGGTCATCTAGAATCAGCAGACACCTAAGACCCTGACATGAGGAATAAAAATATAACACATATCTATTTCCAAACACAATGACAGAGTTATAAGGAATATATACATTACAAAAAATTTGTGAAATATATAAATCATTATACAAAAATATTCCCAAATACTGTATTAGTTTAATTCCTTTGGAAACATGGAATCATAAACATAGGTACGTTAGCGAGTTACAATATCTATTAATAGGTTCTTCATTTATAGATCCATTCTTAGACACATAATAATTAATACATATAGTAATAATATTTGAGAGGAAAAAAAATTGATCTCAGATGCTTAGTAAGGGGAGACAATTGAGACATGTAAGCATAAACATGAGAATATGGATATGAGAAAATGATCATAGCATTTAAAAACAATAAATTTCATAAAAAATATCATAAAAATGAATAATATCTTAGCGATTAGATTTTCAAAATATATAAATCAAATGAAAGTAAATAACATAAGACATAAAATCATAGCTTAGGAATAAGACATAGATCACACAAAAATAAAGAACATAATCTATGAAATCATAACTTCAGAATAATAAAAGGATCAAGCGAATATAATGAACATAATCCATGAAATAATAACTTAAGAATAAGTCAGGGAATTGTGCAACACATTTAAACAAAGAAAATACAATGTCAAGGATACCTACCAAGACATTCATAACATGTTAGGCCTAGCCTACGTCCCATGTAACAACTTGGGAAATGGGATAACAACCTGTGTACCCTCCAAATTTTAGGATTAGGATAAAACACATGTTCCTTATTGTTTTTAGTCTTGGGATAAAACCAATTTACCTTATTATTTTTGATCTTGGGATACAACCAATGTACCTTCTTGTTTTTGGCCTTCAGCTACAACCTGTGTACCTTCTTATTATTGGTATTCGGCTACAAACTATGTACCCTATTATATTTAGGCTTGTCGTAAAACCCATGTACCTTGTTTTTCAGGTATGGGTTGAAACACATGTACCCATTGAGATGATATATAACTTACCATTACCAAATTAATTGGAGAGAGATGTTGGTCCCACCTATCACTAAATAACTCATACTTACAAGTGAAAAAAGATAAACAATCTTTTATCATGATCCACTAAAAGTTATCACAACATAAAAAGTGAAATGAAAATGAAATAAAAAAAATATCACATCTTATGGAAAAAATAGGATTCATAATCATATTATTCAAGAATAACACTTTAAAGGAGGAGAGTTTCATAGGAAATTATCATGGCATAACTCATTGATGAAAAATAGGTTTTATAGGCCTATAACATGTGGAAGGGTAATGATTTTCACAAACAGATAACCTAGGAAAGAGAAATGGGTCTTAAAAAACATCATTCTATAAAAAAATACCATTCAGTGAAAGATTATGGAAATAATCATTGTATTATTTTCCTGAAAGGCAAGAGAAACATCAACATATGTTGTCTTAGATAGAAAATACCTTTCTGAACTCTTTTAAAAACATTTCTTGGGGAAAATATCCTTTCATATTTGAAAATTTATCTTTTAGACATAAAACCTCTTGAAACCATTTTCCAAAATATAATCTTGAAATATTAAAAATAAAGCGTTGAAATATTTCTGGAAACCCTTTCTTTGAAAATATATTTAGAGATCATGAAAACGTTTTGAAAACCATTTCATTGAAAATATTTTAAAACATATAAGGGAGGATTTAAATCATTAAATATTAGTTTTTAACCATAAAATAATTTAAAAAACCAATTTATTTATAAATAATAATAAAATTTCAATCATGTAAAGGATGATTTATGTGATTTTCTGTCATGATGGTGGGTAAATCCATACACCCCAAACATTCCTTTTACACAATATAAAGGATAGAAAAGTTACATGACTAAGAAACATCATAAATATTCATTTTCAAAAACCCATTGGTGTAAAATTTAAAATATTGGAAAATGATTATTTTAATGATCGTAGGATACTATTATAAAATTTTTGAAAATATTTTATTAAACATGGATTTGATGAAACATATATTTCCAACCAAAGAGAGAGTTAAAGTCGACCTTTCTTAAAAGCACTATATTGACCATCTTATGTAAACAATAGTGGAAAAATGATACCATTAAATGGATATGAAATGAATAAAAAGCGTTAAATAAAAAAATGATATTTACAAAGATATGTATAATAATATTTCATCAATTAGAGAATAATCATAAACATTCTTGATAAATGGTATGATTTTAGCTATAATCGTTTACCAATTTGGTAACATTGAATCATAATAAAATGGAAGGAATAAAACTACATTAGAATTAAAATACCATTATAATAATTAGATTCATGATATAACATGTCATAGGTAGTATATACACCACATGGAAAAATTTAGGTGCATAACATGGAAGTGTGTCAAAGAAGGTAAATTAAGACAAAATTACTTTATCGATTTTGTAACATTTAAAACATAAATCCCATGAAATAAATTTAATAAAATGGATATGTAAATAATAAAAAATTTAATTATAAGAGTCACATAATAAACCAATTGGAATAATACACCACACACAAAAGGAAAGTGTGGTGAATAAATCATGTATCTCAAAAAAAAAAAATTGAGATGAAATTCCCTAACCTTGTGTCTTGAATCTCTTCATAAATATAAAAAACAATAGTATAAAATATAATTGTTTATTATAAATCTTATACAGAATAATATTCTTATATATAATTTCATATATGGTATTATTATGACTTTATATTACCTCTTTTTAACAATTCCTAGTCATGGTTACCCTTTCAGTAATATTTTTTTGCATGTCATTTAATTTATTTTCTCATTGGTACTTATAAAAATATCATGATTATAAAAATGTAAACCATGATATAAATATAAAATATTAATTATATGTGTTTTATAATAATTTATATAAGTATGAAATAAAATACACTGTTCATGGAGATGGTGGGATGAATGTATGCATGAATTGTACTTCCATTTTATTGATGCATTTAAGGAATGTATGTAAATGAAATATATGTATATATATATATGTATATTATATCTATAATTTATCATTATTATGTCATATATATAATATATTTTGACAAAAAAAATCTTTCATACATTCCATGTAGTGTTTGAACGAATCATATCACCTTAAGAGGGTGGTAGTCCACACTTAAATGAAATTATCGTATTTGCACGAAATGTAAAGTATAAATATATGTCTTATAAAAGGATTAAATATTATTAATGACATAATAAATATTATTCATATCATATATAACATAGTTTTTATCATAATATCCACCATTAGAGGTGGTAATAGACAAATGAGCAATCATTGTTTCGTGAGGCGGTAGTTCTCTACACACGTAAACAATATGTTCATTACCCACTAGATAGATATGTGTGTAATTTTAGGTTTAAAAAATATCATAGAAACATCTAGGTTTATTTAGGATACATTTTTTCATAAAATAAGTGAATAAGAAGAGTTAAGTTAGTGGATAATGGAAACAAGAAAATAGAACTTGAGGAAGAATGTTACCTCTTATTCGGTAACTCCTTTTGATTTCCCCGAAGTGCTTACTTGAATTGTTTTTTACCCAACTTTAGGATTATATAATTATGAGAGGGATTTTTAGGATCTATTTTGGATGATATTGGTCAATCAAATGTGGCTTGATAGGTGTGAGAATGTGGGAGGAGAGGAGGCCTTTTATAGTGGAGGAGGAGTGAAAGTCTTGTGATTATAGGAATGGGAACTCCACCCAAATTTATCCTATAAAAATTGGATACAATAATTGTCCAAAAGTGTATAATTATAATTATATGGTCTCAATATGGCTATACAATGGCTTTTGGAAAATTTTCATGTTTATTTAGCCCCTTCTGTTTAAGGTTTAGTCATTAGTTAAGCATAATATTTCCTTAATCGATGTAATTAATATTAATTACTTTCAGTAATATTTTTTTTCAAAGACTAAGTTGATATAATTAGACAATATAAGTTATTTTTATTCCAAATATGGAATCAATTTTACCAAATTCCAATCATATTAGTGGAATAAATTAATTTAAATGTCATCACACAGTGGGGTCGACAATGCGGGGTTTTAAAATAAAAACGTTCAAAAGATTGATATGTTTTTATATTAAATTTCAAATTGAAATTAATTCCAATGATATAAATTGTTTTTATTGATAAAATTATGATCTAGTTACACTATTAAACAAAATTAATTTGTTATTTTATCCTTATAAATATATTAGATGAAGAAATAATTGAACGAAAATTTATTATTTTTCACTAATCATTAAAAAAAGTAACATCGCACAAAAATAAATAAAAACAATTTACCGTAAAATAATTTTTATGTTTCTATTTAAAATATTATTTTAATTATAACATATAAATTCTATAAATGTTCCAAAAAATGGATCTATAATGGTTTATCCACTAAAAAGAGTTAAAATAGCCTTTATAAAAATATTTTTGTAAAGTATAAATTAGCGTTTGTTCTTATCTTATGTAAATAAAATATATTAGATTAATATAAAAAATATTTTATTGAATATATAACATATATATTAGATTAATATAATTAGAAAATTTTAATTAATATTATTTAATAGTTTAAAAAATCTTTAAGACCTTAAAAATAATAAAATAATTTCTATAGTCAATTGATTTTCATATTCGTTTTTAATTAATTACTAACCTGTAAATCCATCTTATATTTTTTAAACACATATTTTCATAATTTATTTATGAATATTAAAAACCATCAAATTAATGTGTAGGTTTTATCTCATTATATTAAACAAAATTATTTTTAATCATATATTATATTTTGGTAACACTCTATCATGCATTTTACGCAGGCCATCAAGGAAATTCAATCTAGCGTGTAATATACACTAACCTCACCATTTTTTGTAGAGAATTTTAAAATTTCTGTTTATTTTAGTGTAGGATAACATATTGTTTCATATAATTGATGAAAAAGGATGTGATTTAATATAAAACTCAAATATTTTAAATATTCTATGAAATAAAAAATATCAAAAAGACTAAATTAATTCAGAAACAATATTTCACAAAATATTGTGGTGTTACAGTATACCCCACATAAAATCAATTTCTCCCCCAAAATTTTTATGGGTTATCAAAGGTTTAGTATATGAAATTTACATTAATATAAACTCACATTGTAAAGGTAAACACTAAATCTACCTTCAAAAAGGAATATTGGAAACATAATAGTTACTCAAAGAATCACATAACGAGGTTTCCATTTAGGGGATCATATATGGGATATAAAAAAAAGTCATGGAGGAAATGTGCAAATATTCAAAGGGAGTGATTGATTCCATCAATAATAAATATGTGAATGATTAATTAATTGTGACATTCTCAAATTCATAAATCTATGATAATTTTAAAGTCCATCTTTTCAACAAAATTATGTTATTAGGAAAAAAATTTATTTCTAGATTTATTTCTGAAGGCTGATGAATTTTCATGTAAATATATACTTGTACAATTCTAGGACAACCTTAGCCTTTATAATTCCATGATTCACTTCACCACATTCTCCAAAAAAATAAGGTGAATACTTAATTGTAGTATTGCTAAAAGATCATGAGATCGATGATATATCCTCCTATTTTTCATCAATTATCATCAACATAATGTTGTTAGTTCTGGTTATCCAATATGCAGAAATCCTCATTTGGCGAGATAACAATTTAATCTTATCATCTTTATCCAATATTTAACATAAAATTTACATAAATGGTCAACATTAAAACAATTTTTTATGAATAAAATATGAGATTTAGAATGAATTGAATGGTAATCATATTTACATTGAACCCATATATATCACAATGTTTTTCTTGGTTTTCACATTCCAAACATGTTAATACCTTCATCGTATATTCCCATGAAACATGGTAATAACTAGAATTACCATAAGTTATTTTGTAAAACATGTATTCTTCCTTATTAAAAAGGTTCATTTATATATTTCTTAAATCCAAGAAGTTGTAAGCTTCATCCACCATGACATAGAACACTGATTCAATAATGATTTCTATGGTAATTTGTACCATCCAATTTTCTTAATCTTATACATCATATCTTTATCCAGATATCATTATCCCAAAGTGAGGTGTTAATTAAGGATTTCCTTACCTTAATCAAAATATCACTATTCTATAAAATCACCATTCAAATTATCATTTACAATACTTAATGAAGACTAATTATTACCTATTTTATGATTCATATTACAGAATCTTCGAATTAAAAAACATAAATAATTCATTTATCCAGCATTTTTGTTAAACAATTACTCAGGCTTAATTTAATTTTTCCTTAATACCAATTTACTATAAAATTAATTAGGAATCATGCATTATGGTTCCTAAACCTCAATATAATCATGATTGTTATGATTGTTGTAAACAATATGGGATAACATCACACACCTTTCATATTTCATTTTCAGAAACATTAACATCAGAAGAATATCTAATACTCACACCACTTTCCTAGTGAGATTTCCACATTTTAAATCAATTTTTATATGTCCATATTTTCTAAATATTAAACATTCAATGTCAACCAAGTCCGTTATATTCTTCTTCGTTGAAAAAAACTAGAATGCATAAGATGAGAAACAAATTTCATTGAAGAAAAATCATAATTTTGAAACATTACTTATAGGATGTCTAAATCATGACACCTTCATTTAATTGACAACACCTTAGGTTTATCATAGGTTATTCATAGACATATTCTATTTTAATATAGTATGATGGTTTGTGGAGAATTTTTTAATTCCCATATCATATCACATAGGGCTGTCAAACCATGTGTGAATCAAGGCCCATTATCTTGTACTAGATTACCAAGAGTCAAGCTCAAGACAAAATTTCAAATTTGATACACCTAGGTACATCTATAATAGAGACACATCCACTTGTAGTATCCAAACATAGATGTATTTCTAGGAAACCACTTACTCTTTCATTTTCATAAAATACAAGACATTTTCCTAAACATTAATTAATCAGTATAGTTATATTTTGATACATCCCTAGATATGTCCCTAGAAATATACCTAGGGATATCACTAATGTTTTCACATCATATTTTCAAAAGTTTAACTAAAACCTTAGTCTGATACCAAATATAACGATACAGTATTTATAGGCATATACATTACATAACGTTTGCAAAATAGTTAAAAAATTATACAAACATATTCCTAAAGACTATATTAGTTAAGTGCCTTTGGAAACATGGAATCATAAACACTTGTTCCTTAGAGAGGAATACTCTCTCCCACAAGGTTTTAATGTCTAGAACCCTTCCTAGATAGATCATACATAATAAATATCTTCATTAAATATGTAAGGAATCATAAAAAGGGATGAGATTAGATTATCAGTAAGGGTAAAAAATGGATACATGCAAGTATAAACATGAGTATAGGGGTATGATGACATGATCATAACATTATATGATCATAACCTATAAATCAACGATCATAAAAATGAATTAAGACATAGATCTTGGCATTTCATAAGACATGAATCACACAAAATTAAAGAGAATAATCTATGAAATCAAAACATTAGAATAAGTCACAGATCACATAGAAATAAAGAACATAATCCATGAAATCAGAACATAGGAATAATAAATGGATCACACAGAAATAAATAACATATTCCATGAAGTCATAGTGTAGGAATAATTCATGGAATTGTGGAATACACATAAACATAAAAAATCCTATGTTATGGCTACCGACCAAGACCTTCATACCATGTTAGGCATGGGCTACAACCTGTGCACCTTCTTTGGGCTTGGGATAAAAACACATGTACCCCCATACTTTTAAGAATAATATTCAACCAATTTACCTTCTTATTTTTATTAATTGTATACAAGCTATGAATGTTATCGTTTTAAAGATTGGGCTACAACCCATGTAACCTCTTTTTTTCTTGGCTTGGGCTATAACCCAAGTACCTTCTTGTTTTTAGGATTGGTCTAAAACTTATATACCCTATTATTTTTAGCGCTAGGTTAAAACCCATATAAATTATTATTTATGGGAATTTACAATCACTACTACAACCTGGCCCTTTATCAGCGCTAAAAACCGGCATTAACAGCGCTAAAAAAGCACTGTTAATGCCGGCGTAGATAAAGGGGGGGGGGGGGGGGTCCCCTTTATCAGCGCTTCTCTTAGCGCTGATAAAGGTTCCCTATATCAGCGCTTCTTGGAGCGCTGATAAAGGAACCCTTTATCAGCGCTTCTTTTAGCGCTGATAAAGGTCTCCGATATCGGTGCTTGACGGAGCACTGATAAAGGGTTACTTTATCAATGCTCCTCTAGCGCTATTAAAGGTGTCCTTTATCAGTGCTAAAAAAGCGCTGATAAAGGCCCCATCGCCTGCACCTACAAAACAGTACCTGCACACCTGCACACCAGAATACCTGCACAAAGTAGCACATGCACACCTGCACACCATAGCACCCGCACCCAATATTTTGACCGACAACAGTATATACATTTACTTAACATCATGAATACAAAAAAACGTATTTCTATATACATTTCAAACATTTTTTACATGGTTACATTTACAATTATTCAACAATAGTTATAAAAATTATTGTTTCATCCTTTGATATCCGTGATCCGCTCTCGACGGTATTTGTTGCCGAACAAAGCATCCGAACTCATGGAAACAAATTCACCTATATAAGAAAACAAATATTATGTTAGTAATGCAATAATGAAAGAAATTGAAACAGTAATATGAAAGAATACATTAATATGGAAATGTGAAACTAAAATATGAAATTTTGAACTCAAAAGTTTTCATTTTCATAACAATGAAAGGGAATAATGTAAAATCAATATGTTTTTGATTGATTTATCTCATTTAATTAATACTGATTCTTTATCTAATGAAAAGCTTTACCGGTCACACCGTGCGTCGGTTGGATTGAGGTGCGGTCGATTCGTACATGTCACAAATGACTCGTGGATCGTTGTCCTAAAGTATTAAAACAATACGAATGTGTTTTCTCGGTTTGGCGTATGTCATTGGTGTTGTTTTCCAAAGTTTATCTCAATTTGAAACTGATATCAGACACTTTTAGCCATACCGGTCACGCCGTGCATCGGATTAAGGTTCGGTCGATTCTTACACGTCACAAATGACTCGTGGATCGTTGTCCTAAATTATTAAAACAATCCGAACGTGTTTGCTCAGTTTTCCGTATGTCATTGGTGTTTTTTTCCAAAGTTTTTCTCAATTTGTAACTGATATAAGACACTTTTAGCCATACCGGTCACGCCATGCATCAGATTGAGGTGTGGTCAATTCGTACACGTCACAAATGACTCGTGGATCGTTGTCCTATTGTATCAAAACAATCTGAACGCGTTTGCTCGGTTTTCTGTATGTCATTAGTGTTGTTTTCCAAAGTTTATCTCAATTTGAAACTGATATCAGACACTTTTAGCCATACCGGTCACGCCGTGCGTCGGATTGAGGTGCCGTCAATTCATACACGTCAAAAATGACTCGTGAATCGTTGTCTTAAAGTATCAAAACAATCCGAACATGTTTGCTCGGTTTGACGTATGTCATTGGTGTTGTTTTCCAAAGTTTATCTCAATTTGAAACTGATATCAGACACTTTTAGCCATACCGGTCACACCATGCCTCAGATTGAGGTGCGGTCAATTTTTACACGTCACAAATGACTCGTGGATCATTTTCCTAAAGTATCAAAACAATGCGAACACGTTTTCTCGGTTTTCCGTATGTCATTGGTGTTGTTTTCCAAAGTTTATCTCAATTTGAAACTGATATCAGACACTTTTAGCCATACCGGTCACGCCGTGCATCGGATTGAGGTGCGGTCAATTAGTACACATCATAAATGACTCTTGGATAATTTTCCTAAAGTATCAAAACAATCCGAACGCGTTTTCTTGGTTTGGCGTATGTCATTGGTGTTGTTTTCCAAAGTTTATCTCAATTTGAAACTGATATCAGACACTTTTAGCCATACCGGTCACACCGTGCATTGGATTGAGGTGCGATCGATTCTTACACGTCAAAAATGACTCGTGGATCGTTTTCCTAAAGTATCAAAAAAATCCGAATGCATTTGCTCGGTTTTCCATATGGCATTGGTGTTTTTTTCCAAAGTTTATCTCAATTTGAAACTGATATCAGACACTTTTAGCCATACCAGTCACGCCGTGCGTCAGATTGAGGTGCGGTCGATTTTTACACGTCAAAAATGACTCGTGGATCGTTTTCCTAAAGTATCAAAACAATCCGAACGCGTTTTCTCGGTTTGGCGTATGTCATTGGTGTTGTTTTCCAAAGTTTATCTCAATTTGAAACTGATATCAAACACTTTTAGCCATACCGGTCACACCGTGCATCGGATTGAGGTGCGGTCGATTTTTACACGTCACAAATGACTCGTGGATCGTTGTCCTAAAGTATCAAAACAATCCGAATGCTTTTTCTCGGTTTGGCGTATGTCATTGGTGTTGTTTTCCAAAATTTATCTCAATTTGAAACTGATATCAGACACTTTTAGCCATACCGGTCACACTGTGCGTCAGATTGAGGTGTGTTCGATTCATACACGTCACAAATGACTCATGGATCGTTGTCCTAAAGTATCAAAACAATCCGAACGCGTTTTCTCAGTTTGGCATATGTCATTGGTGTTGTTTTCCAAAGTTTATCTCAATTTGAAACTAATATCAGACACTTTTAGCCATACCGGTCACATTGTGCGTCGGATTGAGGTTCGGTCGATTCGTACACATCACAAATGACTTTTGGATCATTTTCCTAAAGTATCAAAACAATATGAACGTGTTTGCTCGGTTTGGCGTATGTCATTGGTGTTGTAATCATATCAGATGATCCATAAAATGCAGTGTCACCCCAGTCACTACTTACATTTGTTGTTTCCCCATGTTTCTTCCAACATGTATAACTTTGATCTATTCCGTGATAGATCAAGTGTACTTACAACTCATCTGGACTAATTTGTTTTGAATAACAACAGCGTAAACATGGACAAAGGATTTGAGAAGAGTCACATGCATGATCTTTTACAAACTTGATAAATTCTTTCACGCCTTCTTCATACTCTTTTGTCAACCAATTGGCATTCATCCATTATTTATTTATATTCATCCTTTTTGAAATCCATAGGATGAGTATATATGTTAGAGGAGAAATGACTTCTCGAACCTTTTCTGGATAACCTAGAACTCCTTCCAAGGAAATAATGTGACCATGAAACAATACTTCTTAAACAAAATATGAGGAATTTATAATATTGTAATAAAGACAAAGCTCTCTAAAAACACCCAAAACAACCTCCAGATTATTGTATTACTCCTCCTATATATTGTAATACACCAAGAAGTATTCTCTTAAAAAATATTCTTATGTGCGTAATGTATTTTTATCTTAATAAATTAAATTCATCATCACTGTGTAATGATTTTAATAAAAAATTTTGACAATATATTTAATAAAAAATTTTAAAATTAATTTAATGGTATTTACTTGAAATGTATTGTGAATAAATTCACTTTTATGCTCAAAATTTATTTTTTCCAAAAAACTGTATTCATTGAAATTGACACACATAATTTAAAATTAATGTATTCCACTTAATGAAATTGTATATGATAATGGTTTCCATATTTCAAATCCTAATTTCTATATTTATAAATGAGGCCAAATTCATTTTTTTCATAATGAATAGTAACTATGGTGAATATTTATTACATGGGTAATGGTTAAAATGGTTAAATTGGAGGTTATACAAAAAAATTCATTTAGAATACCACATAAACTTTTCTAAATTTTATTGGATGAAGATATTCTGACTATACCTTTATAATCATCAAAACATTTCCCATTTTTACAACACCGAGTCCTAAATGCCACTGAACTAGTAGCTCGATATGATGTGCTACATAGCCTCAAGTGTACCTCCATATATTCTAGAGGCTATTGACTTGTAGTGAGTGTCTATATGTGGTATAGTGGGGAGACTATACCCTCTTTAAAATAGTGTGAAACACATAAGTAAATAAGGGAGACATCATATAACATCACAAACTACATATATCAACATCATGAGATAAAATACCAAAACATTTCCCAGGAAATATCATAATGATGTTACATATATAATATACATGTTAGTACATAATAATAAGAACAATTATAGCTATCTAAAAAGTAGTAAAAGGGAACAATACCATAAAATAGTACAACCCCTATATTTTCTATGTTTTGGCCTAGATTCCTACTCCAAACTCCATCCTAAACATATAATAATTATAAATCATCCTCGGGAAATGCCCTAAACCAAGAACCTATGACCAAGGAGCATCAACTCGGGTACCCATGTTCCGTGGATGCTGGAGAAGTGTGTGATTACAACTTAGTAATCCACTATCAATAGTGTCTAATGAAAACCCAATCATTTATCATAAAGCACAAAGGTGTAGAAGAAATAAGTGAAGTGGTAATAATAATAATATTTGAAAATAATAGAAATGTATCATGACTTTGGTCTCAAGAGGACATCCTAGGTTGACACTACACACTTCTTCCATATCCATTACCTCTGATCAAGGTGTAAGTATCATGTCTCAACTTGGTTCTAAGGCACTTAATCGAGGAAACCATAATCAAGTAGCCTGAGAGGAATCTATATGGCTCCAACATGAATTCCATCCCAATAATTCTCAAGAAATCCATTCATCTGGTTTGAACTTGGGGGACCTCCCATAACAATAGTATACTATAATGATTGAAATACTTGTCCCACAATCGAGTAATTCCATACCAATAACAATCAATATAAATCTATAGAGCTCATCCTTTAGTATTTAGTAAGGGACACCCTGAATAATCCATGAAATTAATCTATATCATTAGATAAATGAATACATTACCCAAATATAAGTGGGATCCTCCCTATAGAATTAAAAATAATGAATATATATATAATCCACTATCTTTCCTAATGAATTCCATTAAATTGGACCACATCGAATCCAAGTAATTTTCCACTCCCTATATTCACATGAGAACCCTGTGGATTCCAAGGCTCATGAATTGAATTCCACACCAATATAAATCATCAAGAATCCAAATAATTACTCCAAGGAATTCCACACCCATCCTTTTCATATGGAATCCAAGGGACTTCCCATGGAATTCAAATTATAACATTAAATTTCAAAAATACCAAACAATCCATTACTTACAATTAAAATATAAAAAAAATTCAACATCTCAATCCATTATTCCTCACTTTAATCCATTTCATATACATACAATTTTAAAACATTAAACTAAGATTTATATTTAATTATTTTTACATTTTTGTTTATGATTTAAAAGGCCATGATCGTGATTTAATTCAATTCAAAACTTCCATTTATAATTTCTATGGCCATACAAATTATATATTCCAAAGGGTCATCCTGGAAACCATCAATCAAACTAAACTCATTTACTACCAAGGGCAGCCCCAAACCACCCAAATCAATTCACCCATTTCCAAGGCACTTTCCTAACATACCACATTAATGGTCCCAACATGGATCAAACCAAACTAACATTCCTTACTAATTCCAAGGGTGGTTCTCAAGATATCAACAGGGAAACTAACATCTCAATTTATTTATTAAGTTAAGCGAGTGATAAGTCAACATAACATCACAAACCAAAATTCAATACAATAACAATACATTAAGGGAAAAGAATTTATACCACCTACCTTAAACTCATATAAACCCACACATCTAATGTCATCTTTTGGTTGGAGATAAAATTGTAGAAATCAAGGAACTATGTAAGAACCCTAAAAATAGTGGATAAGCAACACACAAAAAAGTGTACTAGATTTAGATAGAAAGATAAAATAATAATATAGACTTGATGAGTGTTATAATGAACCCAATATTTAAAAAGAATCAAATATAATAAAATAGGGCTATGAACCATATGAGACCCACCATGGACAAGGGGACTAGAAACGGAGTTCCTATATGTGTGTAAATGGGCCAATTACTGGACATTTTTAGGTTAATAATAAAGGGGATGATTTGGTGCAATGTGAATTTATCCAAATAAATTTAAAGGACCAAAGCCCATAGGCTGGATGGTACTAGGTTAATAGACTAGATAGTTCACCCAAGAAGAAGTTATACCCTATTAGAAGTCTAATATATAACTAGTAGCCTATGGAAAATTAATCGATGGCATTAAAACCCCTTAGTTTCTTATCGTGACCACCTCCTGAGCTTCCCTGATGCACCCAAGACCTCCCAAACCCCTATAAAACCTCAAACTAAGTCTAAAATATCTTTTTAGGGGTTCCAAACCTCATTAATCCAAAACGAACACTGGTGGAAAAACTAAACCCTCTAATAAATGAAAACTTAATCTTTCCTCAAGAACCATGCATACATATGAAAACTAGGTTTTACCATTGAGACCAATATTTCAATTAAAATATGCCTCTCACATCAATACCTTGGGAAACACCTAAAATAGGTTGGTAGACTTAGAACAATAAGAATAAATCTGATATATTTCCTCAAACCCATCTCAAAATTAATAGCCATAAGATAATCGTTCGTGGGGAGATAAAGAGATACATGAACCAAATGAAAACACAAAAACATATGAATAACTAAATAAATCTAATGAAGTAGTGGGAAATCATAAAAACAACCCATAGTCAGGATCAAAACATAACCACAATCCCAAACCACCCATCGAAAATGAAGATTCAACATGAAGAATAGTTGGCCAAACACTTACCCATGCCAAAAATAATTAATTCATGAAAATTCAATTTGAATCACCTTAAGGAGGAGGACCTGGTGTCAGAGGATAAGGATGTGTCAACAGCGGAGGCACCAGAGGCAGCGCGGAGGCAGCGCAATGGCAGGGCGGAGGCAGGGCGGAGGCAGCGGAGGCAGCGGAGGAGGAGGAGGAGGAGGAGGAGGAGGAGGCCGCGGTGGAGGAGGAGGCAGCAGAGTAGGCAGAGGAGGAGGAGGCGCCGGTGGAGGAGGAGGAGGATGAGGCCGCAGACTAGGAGGAAGAGGAGGAAGCGCCGGTGGTGGAGGAGGAGGACGAGGCCGCGGTGGAGGAGGAGGAGGAGGAGGAGGCGGCGGCCGGAGGAGGAGGAGGCGGTGGCCGGAGGAGGAGGAGAAGGAGGAGGAGAAGGAGGCAGAGGCGGCCGCGGCGGAGGAGGAGGCGGCAGAGGAGGAGGCGGCAGTGGCAGCAGCGCAAAGGAGGGATTCTGCGAGAGATTGATCGGGTGTAGGGAGGAGGAAGAGGACCCGCGGGTTTTTAACAAATCTGTGTGAGCCTTTATTAGTTATAGTAAAAAGCGCTGATAAAGGGTGTATTTATCAGCTCTAAAATGAAAAGCGCTGATAAATACAACCTTTATCCGCGATTTTTTAGCGCTGATAAATAATCCCTTTATCAGTGCTTTTGTTAGCGCCGATAAAGGCAGGCGCATGCCTTGCCCAGTTTTGTGGTAGTGAATGACCCATTTACCCTTTGAGATCATATATAAATTATAATTACCCAATACATTGGAGGGATATATAAGTTCCACCCATCAAATAATAACTCATACATATATGTGCCACAAGGTAATAAATATCATATCATGGCACCTAAAAAGTGATCACATCATAACCCATGAAATAAGAAGGGTATCACAATCATTTAACCATATTAAAACCAATGGAAAATAATAGGTTTTTTAGTAATTTCATCCTAGATTAACCCATTGAAAAGAATAAAGTTTCATAAGCGTTTATGATAGAGTAACCCATTGAAGATAAATTGTTTTATAAGAAGATAACCCATGGAAGGGGAATGTGTTTCATAAATATATAATCAATGAACGAGAAATGGGTTTTCATAAATTTCATGAAATCAAAACATAAATCATTAAGATAAATATTATGAATGTATCCTCTGGATTATTTTCTAGAAATTCATGAGTTTTATTTATGTATTTCATCTTAGATGGAAAATTATTTTTAGGATATATTTTAAAAACATTTATTGAGGAAAATATAATTTCTTCTTTGAAAAAGGAACTTCAAAACATAACAAATTATGAAAATGATTTTATTGAAAATAAACATTAATAATTATAAATAATTATTTGAAAACATTTTGTAATCCTTTTTCATTAAAATCATGTAAAGGTATTTTGAAAAACATTTCAAATCCAATTCATTGAAAATATATAAAAATAATAAATAAGTCCTAAAATCATTTAAAATAATTTTTTAATAATGATAATTCTACTTAAAATTTTTTATTTAAGAAAATATTATCAATTTAATTTTGTTAATGAAGCTTCATGGGAATAACAGTCATGACTACAAGTAAATCGGTACAAGTTAGTCATTCCTTTTGCACCATACATAGGATAGAAAAGGTCCTCAACTGGAAAACATCAAGAAGATTACTTTTTTAAAACCCTTTTTGTTTAAAATGTAAAAAATTGGAAATTTTTGATTTTAAATATCATAGGAGGATATTATAATTATTTGGGAAAACATTTATTAAACATGGATTTGAATGAAAGCTGATTTTTTTGACTTAAGAGAGAGTTAAAGATTGACATTCATAAAAACAATTTATTGATCATCTTATATACCAATGAGTGGAAAAATGTTACCATCACATGGATATAAAATAAATAAACAATGTTTAAGAAATCACATGAGATTTCTCTAAATATGGAGCATAATATTTCATTAATGGGACCATAATCATAACTAATCTCCATAAATGGCGAGATTATTGAAATAATTGGTCACAAATTTGGAAACATTAAATCATAATAAAATAGAAGGAATAATGTTATGTTAATTTTAAAATATCATGGAATTAAATATATTAATGATAAAACATGTCAAAGGCATTGTATACACCTCATTCAACAATATATGTTCTTAACATGGAAAGTGTCTCAAAGAAGAAAAATTGAGACAAAATTACCTTTCTGATTGGGTAACATTTTAAACAAAAACCCCATAAAATAAAGTTCATAAATGGATATATAAGTACCCATAAATATATTTTTAAGAGTCTTATAATATATTCAAGTGCAGTATACAAAATGTAAAAAATTAATGGGTCATCAATAAAGCATGTATCTTATAGAATTAATAATAAAGATGAAATTATTGTACCTTTTTTCGTGACTCTCATTATACTCGTATGAACCTACTTTATAATAAAAATATGTTTACTATACATATTTTATATAACTATAATATTACATATAATTACATATATAGTTTTATTATTACTTCATATTACCCACTTCTTAACAATTCTATGTTAACATTACACTTCTGGTAATATTTGCTTCGTTGTTTTTGCATGTATCTTAATTTGTTATATCTTTGGTCCTTATACATATATAATGATTAACCTATTGTTGAACATAATATAAATATAATTATTTTTTATATCTATATTATAATAATATATAGATGTATGAAGTGTAATACACTATTCATGGAGACGGTAGGCCTTACATATTCATGAATGATGCTTCTGTTTTACTGGCGTATTGAAAGAAAGAAGGTAAATGAAATATATGTACATGTACATATGTATATAATAATACAAAATTATTATTATTATTTCACTTATATCATATCATTCTACTAAACATATTCAGATTACATTCCACATAGCGTCTGAACGAATCACAACATTTTGATGGGGTGGTATTCGACACTTCCTAAAATGAAACTATCATATTTATAGAAAATGGAAATAATAAAGATATGTGTTTTGATAGGATTAAATAATATTAAATTGAAAATAAATATAATATAAAACATATTTAAATTGATTTTCTATCATAATTTCCCCCATGAATGTCGGTAAAATAAAAATGAACAATCATCATTTCGTGAGGTGGTAGTTCACCGTACACGTAAAAAGTATGTTCGTTAATCATTAGATTGATTTATGTGTAACTGTTGGTCAAAAAATTATAATAAAACATCATAGTATTTTTTTTATAATTTTCTTTTATAAAATAATCTAACATGAAGAGTTTAGGGGGAGGATAATGGAAATAACAAAAAAGAAGTTCTGGAAGAATGTTCCCTCTTATTCAAGTAACTCCCTTTGGTTTGCACTGAAGGGATTACATGGATTTATTTCATCCCAAGGGGAGGATTCTAGGATTAGTATAGGGATTTTAGGATATATATGGGAATATTTTGGTAGATAAAAAGTGTCTTTAGAGGTGTTAGGAATTAGGTAGAGAGGAGGCCTTGTTATATTGAAGGAGAGTGTCACTCTGGTAATTTTGTGAAATAGTATTCCACCCACATTATTTTCATGAAAAGATGATCCAATAATATTCCTAATTCAATAAAAGGTAATATAGGGTCCATATATGGTCATCCAACTTATTTTGGACATGTTTTGAGGTAATTTAGTCCCTTTTGATTAAGGTTTAATCCTTAGATAAGCTTATTTTTACCTTAATCAATGTAATCAGTCTTAATTACTTTCAGTAGTATTTTTGGTAAAAAAGTTTATTTAAATTATTATAAATTATAAATTATTATGATTCAAAATATGGAATCCATTATTAAAAATTCTAAAAACCGAAGTGGATGATATTAATATAAATTTAATTCCATAGTCGGGTCAACAATGCGAGTTTTTAAAGTAAAAAATGTTACAAAACTGATATGTTTTTATATTAAATTTCAAAGACAAGTTTATTTCAATGAACCTAATTAGTTTCATTGATAAAAATATTATATCGTTAATACTTGGAACAAAATTATAATTTCAATTTATTTTAACCATATAAATAAATTATATGAAAAAATACGTTTTTTACAGAAGTTCAGTATTTTTCACCCTTTGATAAAAAATGAAAACTCATAAAAAAAGTAAAATACAATTACCCTAAACTTATTTTTAATTTCAAAATTATTATTTTATTTTTATTGGGACGTATTAAATCTATAAAAGTTCAAAAAATTGGATTTAAAATTTGTTCTTTATTAAAAGGCTGTGAAAATGCCTTGATAAAAATATTGATTTTAAGCCTAAAATTCGGTTTGTTCTTATATTATGTATATTGAATATATTGGATGAATATAAAAAATATTAAATTGAATATATATCATAGATTTTAAATTAAAATCACTTTTATATTTTAATTAAATTAATTTACTATGGTAAACCAATATTGTGACCATGAAAATAATAATATTTTCCTTTATATTCAATTTGTTTTCATATTCAATTTTAATTATTTAATACCCTATGAATTCATCTTATACTTGTGTAAACATAATATTATCATATGTTAGCTAGTAACATTAAAACAATTCAACCTAAAGACTATGTTATATCTCATTATATATAATAATAATATGTTTTATTATATATTATTGTTTCATAACAGCCCGTCTTGCGTGTTATACATTCCATTGAGGAGAGGCAATCTTTAAGGTAATTTATGATAACCTCATTGTTTGATGTAGAGTATTTTAAATATTATATTTTGTGTTGTGAATTATAACATGGTGTTTCATATAACATAAACCAATTGATTGGAAATAATATAAAAACTAAAATATCATCACTATTGTGTGAAATAAAAAATATCAAAAATAATAATTAAATTCAGAAAAAATTTCACAAATTCATGGGGTGTCACAAAAAATTTTAAAATATAGAAATTAGTGCCATGTCCAACTGCCACTTAATCCCCTCAATTAATTCCTAACCGTCTGGGATACATTAACATTTTAACACCATATGGGTGAGTGTCGTCATATATGATTCAATACGTGATATTTCCAAAAAAAAACTGCATGTAATACCATGTGAGTCCAAACAATATCCTCATTTGGAACACATTATTTGGATGATCCCATTAAATTATGGCACTGATCTTTATAGGGTCCACTGAAAACCCTCATTCCAAGATCACGTGACCTTGAAACTTACCATTTCTAATTAATATGGTGCATCTTGAAAACTTTTCATAGAGATGATTATTCCAATGTAACCTATCATAGTTCTCAAATACCTCTAGTGCTCATCCTTGGTCACAAAATATACTAGTATGAATTCCAAAAAATAAAAGGATTAAGGAAGCAAGATATTAGTGGAACACATTGTTCATATGTTCCATAAATACCATTGTTCCATTTTTCAACCTGAAGGGCAGGGAAAAATATTGCAATTCTTTGTATCTTATTTGGAAGGATATTTTCAAATCATTCACCTATGTAACACTCACTTGGTGATAACTAGGAAAAATATCAATCTTAGATAACCACCTTTCACACTTAAGTTGATCAAAATGGTCATAAACACATGGAAAATGTTACCTATTCTTTATTGTCACTATATTCATCTAATAGTAATCAATGCACAATCAGAGATAACCATCATCCTTTTTCACAAAAAAACTAGGGTGACCCAAGGTGAGATGCTTGGATGAATGTATCATTTGGAATCAAAATCATGCAGAAATACTTTTAAGTCCCAAAACTAAGTAGGTAAAATACAGAATGCCATAAGTGTTATCGGTACCTCTCCCAATGCCATATAAATAGAGAACTACACATTCTCTTATGTAGGAAAACTCAAAAATCATCTACAAAAACCTTAGGGAACTCAACAACCATAAGAGCCAATCTAACCTCCATAGAAGAATCATCATCCTATGATGTGAGAAATTGTATCTGGTAATCAATGTTTCCCAAATCCAAATGTAGAAGTCCAACATATCCTGATCGAGGATCCCATTCACCATAAAAAAACATGGCTACTACCCTCAGGTTCCCAAAAACTCACCTTCCACATATAAAAATCGAAATGTTCCTAAAAAATCACCATCCAATCTATACCAAGGATCAAGAAAAATATTTCAATATTAAAAATAAAAAATTCTCATTCCAACTCAAACCCTAACATAGCGAGTGCATAAGATAGACACCCAAAACATTGATCTCTCTTCTTACCAAGAGGCGTTACAAACTCCATCACATAAAACATTGGCTTATTTGAAAAAATTATCACATCAAAAAAGTGGTCATATATAACAGAAACTAAAGAACCACTATCAACGAGAATAACAGATAAATATGATGCAATAAGACGGGTAACTCAAACTATTTCATTCCATGTAACTGTTTTCACTAGTGATTGATCCACCACATGAAGTTTCACATATCCACGTGACCCTAAGAAAGACCACCATCCTGTGTTTCAACCCTAAATTATATCTACCGAGAAGATGATCCATCACTTCCACCACAACCTCAAAACTAAAAAACCTCTTCCCTAGATGGTTCTGATTGAGTTTTCACCCCCTTTTAAGCCACAAATCCTACACCACTTTGATATGGGTGTTCTACATTATATAATTTCTACATGTTCACCATTTTTCAACATCGATGGAAAGGGATGTGTGGAGATGAACAAGCCGGTCTCATTTTCCCTTCCATAACATAATGATGGAACACCATAGACCCATCATCATAAGCCACAGATGAATTCATCCATGATGGATATCCTGAACAACCACCTCCCTTCATCCCCTGCTCATCATGATTCCTCTTCTTATTAGATGAACTAATATTTACCACAATTGGAAAATATGTATAGAAACAAAACATTTCTTCATGATCAATCTGAACCATTATAGAATGGTCAACCAGCTCAGTATAAGACTTCAACTAGAAAAATAAGGCTTGGTATTAGATTTTTGGGCACAACCACATATCAAACATCTGGGTCATCATCTTCTCAATATAAATTATATCAGGTACATACCGAACTAGATTTCTAATGGGTTGGTGTAATCCATAATGTTTCTATCTCCACAAATAAGCTCAAAAAACTCATGATATTTGGAAAAGGAGAAAATATCAGGGAAATACATCTCATTGAAGATATCCTTGAAATATTTCCAACTCATCTGCTTATGACTTATAGCTTTCACCACTAAATACCAAAAATTCTAACTCAGAACCTCCAAAATAACTAAGAACAATTCACTCCATCTTCTTTATTATTATCATGAAATTTGAACAATATATACATCTTATCAATCCACTTCTCTTTGTCATGTGGTTTTGTGATACCTCAGAATGTAATAGGATTGTTTTGAAGAACTCCTGAGAATTTTCCTTCCTAGGATATGGTTCGGTTTCTATAACCTATGAAAGACCAGAACCCGCTCCATAACCCAAATCATGGATAGCACAAACCACTACTTCCACTGATCACTAATAAATTAGTGGGGGAACTCTATTATCCATCTTATTATGGCTATATAGGATATATATGGGAAGGAATATTTCTAAGAAAAGTTTTAACAACAAGTAAAACCATGAATATAACCATCAACAAGCATTGTGGAAATTTTCAGAAATAAAAACTAATCACAAACACTTCTATGCATCAGAACAAACTAAATCCATCAAAATAACATGAAAAAACCACTCCACCCCCACCTAGTTTCCATATACAGTCTGCAACTTGTACATCTCACATGGTGGAGGGGTTAAACCAAATTTCCTAATACCCCATGGAGACTTTAGTCCTCTCATCAGGTGTTCTAGATAGAAATCCTACTCAAAACCAAAACCTAAATCCTTTACAACCCTAGATCTGGTATATCCATATTCTTTCCCCAAATAACATTAACTGAAAAAATAGTGAACTTTTTTGATACCATTTTGTCATGAACCAAACTGGGGGCCATATAACCCAACATGTGTCCCAATTCATGACGTGACCCAAAGGGTTTTCTCGATCCCCAAGTGATGGAAAGTGGTAACTAGGTCTCAAAAATATGTATTGGTAATGATTTCACCCATTACACGATCACAACTATGAATAATACTAAACAAGACAATAAATGATAAGCATAACCAATTGAGGTACACCATTTTAAAATTGATGTTTTTTTAACTTAAAAAAACCAAAAGTATTAAATAGAATGGGAACAACATACTATCACAAAAATCACAATTAGAAAAGAGAGTCATCACCCTCAATAGTCCACCACTAAAATCTTCATAATTATGAACTCTAACAACTAGATCTAATAATACCATGACACATATTTCCAATACCTGGGTCATACATAAAAAAGTCAACAAATACAAAAAGTGTTTTAGGGTGTGTGAAAATTCCCATTAGGATTACACCCAAATGAAAATATTAAATGCTATAACATTTGAATATTAATTTCGATTCACATTTACATATGAAAATTTGATACATTTTTAAGAAATAATTTTAATGAAAAAAATTTATAGAAACAATTTGGAATGAATTTTTTTTTCATATATAATATTTCATAAAATAAAAGTTTAAAAATGATATACAATAAGATGATGGCTATTCCCACATCACAAAACAATTTTTTCACAAGAGAGAGCCTTGAGTAAATCCCAATAGGTAACTATAAAAATTAGACCTCTAAGAACATTGTACCTTAGTGATCAAAATCCTCAACTAAACTACCAACAATGTCCTCTTGTATGATCAAATAAACGGGAATACATCTCATGGTATAATAGTCACCAAATGATAATCCAAAAAAAAATTCATTCCCTTGCACTATCCACTAGAGGGGAATACATCCTAAGGTCTAGTGGTCTCTTATCATATCACATGTATAGGTACATTTTCAATTGTTAATCCAGCTAGATTAAAATGGGCCCCATATATATCTGAATTAACTAGTTTAATTGTTCTTGATCACCCACTTATAATACCTGAGATTCCTATTGTGGTCAAATATTATTTAACATATCAGATATGTCATCACATTCACAGGTATATTCCATGCATTGTAAGCATAAAAAAATCACAAAATTTCTTTAGAAAAAACTTTTTATTTCCCACGCACTTCAAAACCATTTGGAAGTACATTTAATATCACATTAAAACTTTATGAAACCCCTATGGAAATGTAACAAAAAGAGAACATATAGGACACAATAATTTCTTTTAGAATAGACCCTTAAAAATCATTTTCACAACAAAACCATTTTTATAGCTTGATTCCCAATTAAAAGAAACATTTAATGTGTTGAAAAAATAAAACAACATGAAACAAAACCAATTTCACTTGGAAAATTCACATTCAACAAATTTCCACTTCAAAATCTCTCTAAAAACACATATTTCTCCATTTAAAAAAGGCATAAAAAATATTATTGAAACACCACAATAATGAAGACATGAAATATAACCAATTTTCTTTTCAAAAACCAAAATACATCACATATAATGGCCTAAATAATTATAAATCATGTGTCACATAAAAAAAATCCATAGAAATCATTTAAGAAACTGTGAAATCATATAAAAATCATATAATAATTTAAAGTCATGGAACCACCAACCGCACAGTTGGAAACATTTGGAAATATGTGAGAAACCAAAAATACACCAACATAATATCATATAAAGGTAAAAATGAAAATTATTCATTAATATTTCACACCACATCAAATGATTTGACCACCATTAGGTCATTCAACCCACTAAAAATAGGTACTAAATAAATATGGAGGAGAAACCACATAAAGTGGGAGAAATCATGAGAAAAGAGGACTACTTGTTATTTCCTTGAAGATTTAGGGTCAAATCCACCAAATAATTGATTTCTAATAAGTCTAATATATCTTGGAGGAGGTTCCCATGGCCTAAAATCATGAAGGGGGTAGAATAGAGATGATTTCTGGTTAAAATTGAAAAGTGTATAAATGTAAATTACCTCTATTTAATGAACAGGAAAAGTCGCATAGTTATGCCAAATAGTTTTCAAAACCATGAGGAAACCATGAACACCCTCTATACAAGAGGAAAAATACACAGGGATAGCCACAAGGTTCAACAAACAGAGGTCTATATTTGAGGTCGCCACTGTCCATAATGGTTCTTGGCTACATGCTTACCTAGGGAAGGGCACACTGCTTCCCCTAACCATGTGTCAAACATGTCTGACCTAATGTCAATACAATATCAATTTTCACCAAAACAAATAATGGAGAACCAAAGTTATAAGTTCATTAAAACATAGTAAAAATAAAAATATAAAAATATAATCAAGTATTTTACATTACTCATTGGCATAGGAGCCCACAACTTTACATTTCAAGGCGGAATCAAGCAGTATCAGACCTCGAGATTCATAGGGGATTTGACTGATACATATTGATCTGTGATAATAATTTGGAATTTTATGATTTATAGGTCATATGAGATGATTATTGTGGAGCTGGTATCTAGGAATGATTAGTAGTTGCGTAGGAAATGAAATGGCTGCACATCGGCTCCTTCTGAGAAGATTTTAATTGATTTTCCATCCACCAGAGGTCTGGAATCAAAAAACAGAGATGGATTCCACTGATTCTGGGATGTAAATAGCTAAAAATCATGGTATAATTTGTAGATATGGTATCTTCACAATAGATCATATATTCATTGGAAATCATGACTACATGTCTTGTAATATAAGTAACACACAGTGGGTTGAATGTTGAATACGATAGGAAAATTTTTCCTGTGAGTTATGTATAACTGTAACACCCTAAGATTTTCTGAAAAATATTCTTTTTAATTTCATTAATGTCTTGAGTTGTACGCTACACCAAAATGATCTTGCACAACAAGCATCCCTGACTTGCCTTGCATTACACGCAATCACGACCTTCCTCGATAGCGTGTGCAGTACGCAATACAGAGTTTCACTAAACGAGATATTATTATAATATTATTATGAACTAGCCGTTATGAATAGTAATACCCACATTTTGAAATTTTATAAATTTTATCTTTCAAAATGGGCTTCATTTTTGGGTTCAGAATATCAAAATTAGCTTAGGGTGAAATTTTGGTACTTTTCAGATAACTTTCATATTCTGATGATTAGTGGAAATTACTAAATTTTAATTAAAAACAAATTTTTTAATCGAAATAATTAATAGTGATAAATTATTAATTTGAGTGTTTTTGAAGTATATTTAGAATATATTTTCACAATTTAATACAATGTTGGTCATTGGATGTAATTTCACATTTAAACCAGACATAAACAAGTGTCAATCTTTTGATAGTTATTATCTCTTAAGAACACGCTATTTGTTTTGACGACGGGAATTAATTTTTAAATTAATTAATGCAAATGATATGTTTTGAAGTTTTTAAAATAGAAATCATTTTTTAATTCATAATATTAAATATAGATTAGGCCTAATTTTTGGTATTTTTCTAGAAACTTTCATTTTTTGATGAATAGTGAAACCACTAAGTGTTAGTTAAAAAAACTGAATTTTTCATAAAACTTAATTTTACCACTTCTGTGAGTGGAATTTCGAAAGTTAAAGAGACACAGTTAATATCAAGGACTAAAATGTGGTTCAATGAGATGAAAATAATTTTTGGTGAATAGTAACTTTTTACTTTTTTTACCACGGTTAAAAGTAAATAGGGTAATTAAGGGTAAAAATGATATTATTATTACCCTAACACATGTCCTAATTCTATTGGATAAGTGTAATTCGGCCAAAAACAAACTTAGTAATAACATATGACCATTTAGGACCACTTGGATTACATTATGACATTTATTATTAATTTATTTAAAGAAGGGTTAAAATAGTTAAAATCAAAGTTTAATGGATAAATCATTTTTAATATAGGGTTACACATAAGATAAATTCGACAATAAATATTCATTAGAAATCTAAAAAGATTTCCTACATAATAGTATATTATTTATAATTTTTAGACATAAAATAATTTAATTTATTTTTGAAACAATGATGATGTAGTAAATATCTTATTAATGAAATATTGACATAATTGATGTTATAAATACCCAAATAAATGTAATTTGAGACTTTTTATGAATTCCAATAATTTTATATGTTATGAAATGTTAGTATTGATTTAATTAACTATTTTCGAACTAATCATTCTGTTATGATTTTCACAAAAACTAATTAGTAAATAGTGTCAAAATTGACATAAAATAGTTTTTAAAACAAATATTATATTATAAATTGTTATTATATTCCTAAAAACCTAAGGATCGGCCAAGATACTTATATCATTATAGGTGTATCATTAATGGACCCCTTGGGGGTTTCTTGGATGTATATGGTAATTTTATTAACTATATAATATAAAAATACAAAGTTACATGGTAAATGTCAATCTAATTAACTAAGAGTTAAAACTAAATGTTAAGGTTAATATAATGACCTAAACATGTCTAAATTCTGTTTAATGAGAGTATTTCGACCCATCCCCAACTTATCTTCTAAATAAATCAATTTTGAGCTATTAAAAACCGAATATGACTTTATGATAAAATAATATTTTTAGTTATTTCAAATGTTCCCCTCTCCTCCCTTATAAAAGGGCACCTCCTCTCTCTCTTCCTCACACCACTTTGAGCCTTCAAGCTTGGCCAAACCCTGCCAAATTATCTTCTACGATTCCCAGGAACATCCTAGAGGTCCTGGTATTCTTTAAAGACCAGTTTTAGTGCCCTAAAAGGAGGTCTCAAAGAGGCGCTTCAAAGAAGAGGTAATGTCTATTACCGATTCTTTCAACTTTATTTCTTCTTCCACTTATTCTTTTTTAGTTGTTTCATTATGAAGTAATAACATCAGAATCACTCATATACTGATATGTTATTATACGTATTAAACGACCATATTTCACCATCTATCCATCCTACAGAAAATGAAATCACCGCGCGTGCGTAAGTACGGAATACTGACTCCACGCCGTGGTGTAATCTATTTTCCACCACCAACATACTTGGATGGGTATAATGGTGTAAATAATAACTATATATGATTATTTTAAAGTGATATTTATTCTATTATAGTATACATACACTCCAGTAAAATTCCACGATCATGGGAACGATATCATCGCTCGTGCGTACGTACGGAATACCGTCTCCACAACGTGATGAGATTCATTTTCAATGATTAACCATTCATAAATGATTATAAAGTATTTATAATAAGTAATCATAAAATATATGACATAATAAAGATACTGTATTTATGTGTATATATATATGTATGTCATCTAATTAATTCCATTCAATTCAATTAGGAAACGAAAACAACGTTCATGCGTACGTAGGGCCTACCGTCTCCATGATCGGTGTATTTCTATCCATTTATTGATCTATTATATATATGTATATTATGAATATAAATTATATATAAATCATGTTTTATATTCTGGAATTAAGTAATCATGATCTAAGTAATCATATGAATAATTACAAGTCAAAACACGGACGAAAAATGAAACGATTTTACCCAAAACACTCTTTAACATGGAATTTACAAAAGAACGGGTAATATAAAATCATAAGTGAACCATATATGATATCATAACAATGAATATTATTATTTAATAAATCAATGACATTATTTAAATCATTATATAGGAGGTTTGTATATGTACGAAGCATATCGGACCTAAGGTAAGGGATAATTTTGCAAATCTCATTTTTATCCGAGATTGCTTTTTATAAGTATTTACTGTGGTTATTTCTATCATCCATGTCCATGTTTTATAAAAGTGTTTTAATGTATGTTTAAAATCCATTTTACCCATTTTTTACTTTTACTACATGGTATGTAAGGAATATTTCTTTTGTTTACGTTATGAGGTACTTTTTTTGACTTTTCCGGGCAAAGTATGAGAAGAATGTTTTTTAACTTATACGGCATGAAAGGATTTTTACGGTTTTATAAAGCCTTATTTTCATTAAGATTCCTCCAAAAGATTTCACGACTATTTTCAACAAAATCTCTTTCTTTTAAAATTTCATGATGTTTTGTGAAAAGAAATTGATTTTGAAGAAGAAAGGATGTTTTCCTCAAGAATTCATTTCAAGTGTTTTATCAAAACCAATTTTCAATCTAGGATGACATTATTTCATTTGTGTATGTTTCAAGTATAATTTATATATGATTCACATGGTTTCACTTTTCTTGTTATTAAATGATATCCATTTATTTTATATGGATTGTGTGATTATGGGATGATATTTTTGAAACCCATTTTATTCGTTGGGTTATTATGAATGATGTATGTTTATTTTGTGGCACAAGTAAGAATTATTTCATTATGAGATGAGTGGGACCTATATCTCCCTCCAATTCATTGGGTAAAGATTTATATCTCATGAGATAGACATGGCTAGAATGGTAAGTTAATCTGGTTCAGTATTACAGGACTGGAACGAGGAGTAAACTTGATTCAGAAAGGGAATTTTTCCACTAAGATGGTCTTGGCAGAAATGCTTTCGCTACTATGGAAATAATTACATGTGCTTAATGGATTCCACATTTACATGTTTTACTCCCATGCGATGTTATCATGATTTATGTTAAAGTATGATCTATGCCTTATGTACTTCCATGTTTTAAGTTGTTGCTCAAGATTTTTATGTTTAAACATTATGTTCATTTTTTAGGTTCAAATGTATATGGTATGTTTTATTTTATCCATGCTTACCCTTACTAAGCATTTGAGCTGACCCTTTTTATGTATTATTTTTCCTAAGGATGAAAAGAAAGGTTTTAGGTAAGGAAACAAAAAGTGGAAGATCTTTATAGGAGATGTTGAATATCTTTCACCACTATTAGAAGATTACGTTCCAAGTTTCCAAAGACACTAAAATATTACGGTCCTTGTGTGTCTATTTTTATTATGTATTATGTATTCCGCAAAAGTAATGTAATATCTATGTACGTCAAGATTTGGGTCTCTACAATAACACACAATGTGGGAGACCAATAAACCTTGTCACATAGTGTAGGAAGAAAAAAATATTCTCTAGTAATACATGGACACAAGGATAGCTAGGAACACAACACGTGTACATGGGAATAACCATGGTACATAGGTATGACAAGGAACACAATAAGTGTACGTGGACATGACCATGGTACACCTTCATGTGCATGAGAACACAACTCATCAATGGGAGTCCCAAACAAATCATGAAGTCCCATTAAATGTTTTATAGGTCTACATGGGAAGGTATCCATATAATAGCTAGGACACATATACATAGTAGTGTGGTACCACACTCCTTCTTGGTACCCTTAAATGTTGTGTATCTTCATTTTTATGAATATAATTTATCTTATATCTCATTAATTTGGACTCGTATTTGTTTCCTCTATGTATGTTATCCTATTTTTTCATATAGATTATGATGTTAGTATTCAAGGTGTCTTTTGAGATATGATGTGAGTTGTTCTGAGTGTAATGCTTGTTTTAGTAGTTCTTGATGATGGTTGTGATCGAACGAGATCATCAGAGTGGAACCCAGTAGCTATGACTGTGCATGGGTCCTCTACCTATAGAGTGGAACACCCCCCCTAATAAACTAGGGTGTGGTTCCTCTGTCTATATATATTTTGGATGAATCTTATTTGTATGGGTCATGGGTACTATACCAATTTATCATCTGAGTGGAACACTCCTGTGGGGATAGGTCATAGATCCTATACATCTTGAGTTGAACCCCCAAACATAATAGGGTGTGGGTACTCTATTTATAAATAGAGTGGAACCCTAATATTAATATATTTCATAGTTCATATAATGATATAGTGGTACCCTGTTTACAAAATAGGTAATGCATCATCAATTAATATCAAAGTGGAACACTCACACTGGTGTATGGCATGGGTGCTCTATATATAGAGTAGAAATCCATTGAAAAGCTAGGCATGAGACCATAATCTAACCTTTAAGAGGAAGAATCCTACATTGACAGGGAATTAGTATTATATCCATATACTAATTGGAACCCTAATTTTATATAATGACATTGGTAATCTACATATAAAATATGTTCCATCGTCTGTCCAACATAGTGGTGAGGTTTGGATTGATATAGATGATTTTTCTGACTAAAGCATGAAATTTTATTCATCCTTCATTGGCCGTTTGGAACTGATGAAAATCATGTTTCCTCAACCATGTTGTATGATGGAGATCCTTTTTTATCTTGTCTAGTATTCTTTTACCCGCACACACACAAACAAACACAGACATATATATATATATTAATTATTTAAACTAATTACTCTGTTTATATGGGTTCAGATTACTATTATAATAATATCTATTATTTTCCACTTCTAGTTATTTGGGTGAATCACTATGTATGTATAGATTCACCATTTCATTAGATTTCCCCACATGTGTTGTGGCTTATGCATATGATCAAAATTTTAGTGGGGATTTTCTAGGAGCATTGGGATACCCTGGTCCACTTGACCATGTTTGGTTCTTAGAGCATAGAGATTCAAATGTAGAATCTCTCATCATTTAAATTCTATTTATTATCAGGTCATGATATATTTCTATTTGGGAACATATATTCCCCTTTTAATTTTTAGATAACACATTCATAGTCTTTTATTTCCTAATGTGTTTTACATTCAGGGATTATTTTCCAAATGTTTCTTATTTTATTACTATTTCTATGAACTTATTCATAGATATAGTTATGTAGGTGGTAATAGGTACATAGGAAAAACAATCCCATATTAGGTATGCCTTTTGGTGTTGGTCACTACCCCTGGATCATGGAGAAGGGCATGGGGTAGTTGTGGCTCGGTCCCTGTTTGGTTTGGTTTATCCATCAGATTCCTATTGAATATATAATAATGTATGAATAATAAGGAATCATATTTTTCAATGAGATTATTAGGGAGATAGGTATAATTTACAAAAAGAATTTCTACAGATAAAAGTGTATGGAAATGAAACACGAAGGTTTATGAGTTCAAAAAATTATATAACAAAATTACTATTGAGTATTTTTCAAGTGATGCATGAAAAGAAAATACTTATGAAGTGTATATGGATTTTAAAAGATACTATATAAAGGAGTATGATTGATATATTATAGCTGAGTTTAGTAGGTAAATGAGTTCCTTTGGGTAAATATATGTATTGTCTAAAATTTAATATTAATTTGGGATGAATGGATTAGTATGAAATATGATTTATTTATGAGTAATAATATATTTCAATAATTCCTATAGTTTTATAATTCCTTACTTTTATTAATAATTAAATATGAGAATATATTATTCATTTTTTGACATGAATATATATACCACATGAATATATACACTATAACGTCAGGGTTCTAAATCAATAATCTGGGTAATTAAATTATTCAAGTTGAAAAGTGGAGTTTCTTGTATTTTAATTGATTGTATGTAATTTTTGGATATTATAAATACTACTTGCTCCTAGAAATATATTGTTGGGTGATGGATCTAATGTTTTGGGGTAAAATAGTGGTTCCATTATTAATAATGATATGAATGGTTTGAGAAGGAATTATGGTCATATTCTGAAATAGCTTGGCTGGATATAGTAAAATTAAATGATGGAATGAATGTGAGGATAGGTATTGGAATGGTTTATAATATTTAATGCGACATGTGTTTTTAAGAAAAAATTAGTTCAATGAGAATTGGAATCCACTTAATGCTGATATTTACATACATATTTCAATATATATATATATATATATATCGTAATTTATTAAGAAATGATGCCAATTATTATGTTTTTCTAACAGAAAACCTTGAGACTAAATAACCACACAATCAATTAGGGGTACATCACAGGTTTTATGATTACTAACACATTTTTATATTTGAGGATTTTTTTAAATTAAAAAAACATATTTAATGGGACTTAGATATTGGAAACAACCTATTTTGATATATTTTGTAAATATAAATGATATGTGTCACATGTAATAGTTATTGGGGAACATCATTACACACATATATGTATTCTAGATATCTAAACAATACCTTAGGGTTTTCAGAATTATATATATATTATTACTATAGGGAAAATGAATATGAGGAATTGAGAGAGGGATTGTTAATATAGATATTACATCACTGCAATAATATTAAATAATGAAGGACATATTCCATGTAAGATTGTTGATAAATTTTTTCATGTTAAAGAGTGAAGGTGGACCATGAAAATAAAAATTATTTTATATATTATCTGATTAAATATATCACTCTTTGATGGAGTTTATTGTGGTATAGAATTTAGAATGAACTGTGAGATAGATTTTAAGGAGGATGTCATTAAAGATAAATTTCATTAATATGGTGTTTCTAATATTTGTGTTGGAGGACATTGAAAGAACTCTAAAAATAACTTTAGTTATTTACCTCTATAATTAATGTTAAAGAGTTTCAATCCCAGAGATAATAACCAATCAGATATGTCACTATTTATACCAACCTTATTTTTTATGAGTTAATGGTCCCCAACCTGCAATTATGGATCTAGTTCTAAAAACACATTCATTAAACATATTATTCTGTAACAAGTGAGAGTAACTAGGAAAATTTTATCATTTTATTAAATGAATTTTTTATGTTAGACATAAATAATCATAAATAATAACAAAATCCTAATAATATAAGGATTATTTCATTTAGGGTCATTTTCATAAGTAACTTATTATTTGAATCTTGGGAATGTTTTTCCACAATTAAACCACAATAATAACCTTTAGTGAATTAATATATGTTATACTCTTCATAATAACCCATGAAATTGAAATATATGAAAGGTTTATGATCAAGTTATTTGTGAGGGAAAAATATACAATATTTTATCAATGACTAGAACCTGAGAATATGAGGAAACATTATCAACGAATATATATCTAATTAAAAAGCAAAAAATAATAAGTGATGTCTATATATCATGATATAAGGATAAAAACTAACTAATGAACAATTATTTACCCTAGTATAACATTATTAGAAAATAAACATGTTCCATGTAGCATAATCATAGGCGTATGACATACAAATGTTTGATGTCATTGAGACAATGTATAACATGAAACTATGACAGAATCATAATAATATGAATTTATTTTATGATGTTCATGGTAATAAAATCATACGACCCATTACATGGTTACTAGGGAATTACATTAAGTGACTAACTGGTGACCACATCATCATAACTTGTTTCCCATTAGTGACACAATTTTTATAAATTATTAACCATTAGTGACTATGGAATCATAAATTTTATAATATTTTTATATTATAAAAAATTTTCTAAAGCATTAGAGATTTTTATCATAAGAAAATACATATTTTAGATTAAAAAAACCCAATGTATTTATGAGATTTATGGGACCCATCTTATATCCAAGATTTCAAAAACAAAACCCACCCCAAATATATATATAATAAATATTTGTTTCACATATAACAATGAATATATCATTTCATGAATGAACCATTGATATAAATTTTGTTCCATAACATTTTAATATGGTATCAAATCTAATGATTTAAATAATTATATCTATTGATAAAAAAAATTCACTTGGTCATCTATAGTATTTACCAAGGGAATTTATAGCGATATACATGAAAAATTATATCAATGGAGGTTAATATTTTATAAATGAGGGGGGAAATGTATTTATAATTATTGAATGATATTTAATAATCTATTTTTTTCCTTATCATCTTGATATTATGTAATAATTAATCTTTAAAAACAATATTCAACAATTTTTCATGTATGAATTTTGAAAATACAATTTTAATATCCATAATATCAGTGTAATATTGAAAAATACATAATGTTTTTCTAGAGGATGTTTAATATGAAATACAAAATTGTGAATGTGAATGTGAAATAATTTTTAATATTTTGGAAATTCATATATTGAATCCCATATTTTAAGATGATTTATAACATTTAATTTTGGAAAGAGCTGAATATATATTATAACACAACTAATAAAAAAATTATTTCTATATAATAAAAAAATCATTTTAGGAATTAGTAAACATGGACATGGAATAGAAATAGATAATATAGAGAGGAAATAAAACATTAAAAAAACAATCATATTTTATTAAGAATGAAACCCAATTAAATATATTCATTTGATATGAAAGATGTAATTTCCTTGAAAATATAGAGGAAATGAAATATAATTTCATCATAGAACTCACATAACAATTTCAAGGAGCCCAAATCAGTGAAAAAAATTAAAAAAGAAGAAATTAAGTTCTATTGAGAAAAATCCTTATGTATTTTTTGACATTCTTATCACAATCCAAAAAAAGTGAACTTGAAATAAAATTTTGAATTTCAATAACAAAGAGTTAATGATTACATAATTTTAGAATTTTCTCATATATATAGAGTAGAAAAAGGTTGGTGTGTAGCAAAAATTATGTCCCAAAGAAGGACATTTTATGAAGAGAAACACTTAAACATTAATAATATTTTATTCAAGTCCTTTTTGAATGTGAAATATAGAAATGAAATAGTAAATACAATGAATATTCTATTTAGAATTATATATAATATTATATATCCCTCATATAGAACCTTGAAATAGGAATTGGTTCATAATAGAAAACAATTCTTCATGATTGAAATTGGAGATGAAACCCATTACCATGTATTCCCAATTAGTTGAACGTGGAATATCAAATAACATTCCAAGAATATATATTATAAAATTTTCAATAATTTTTTTAAATATATAATAACATTAACTTAATTCATATATAACTAGTTATTTCAAATATTTTATTCAAATATAAATTTGTTTTACTTTAAAATGGTATTAATTTGAAATATTCTACACAAAATTTTAATTTTGAGGCCCATTTTCATTATAATAATAAATTTTAATCATACACATATTAGACATGGGACTGGAAAATATGTTTAATAATTATTTATAATTTATTAATTTTATTTTAGGATAGTTTATGTTTCAATTTTTAAAATTGGAATCCGTGACAATATTTTTCACATAATTTTATGACGAATAAATTGTTATATTAATAATAAGTTAAATATCAATATACCCTTTCCAAAAACAATTCCAACATTTATTTGTCCGTAATGTTTAATATTACCAATACTAAGGTTTTCTTATTAATCCAAGAATAATACTTATTTTTGTGGTTAGAATAACCCAAACAATAACATTCCACAATCAATGAAAGAGTATCATAAAGTAAGTGATTATTTTGGAGTTTTATCCTTACTATAGAATAATATTTATATTAGTTAAATAATTTTATTTTTTAATAAATTCATTTTATTAATTTATAAATAATAAATAATTATATGGATGGGAAACAAAATACATCACATTATATTGGTGGCGGTTTGCGTAGATGCACATGTGACATTTTTAATTTATGTAGAAATACATGGAAATAAAATGTAGATTAAAATTTTATAATCATAAAAAATTTATAAAATAATTTTTGCTCACTCTATAATCATTTGTAACTTATAATTTATGGTCGTGAAGGAAAAAACACTTAATTTCATGGAGGTGGTAGTTTTAATATATGCATGAATGACATTTTCATTTTTATAAGGGAAATAAGAAAGTTGGATGATGAATATTGAAACAATATAACAATTTTTGTATAATAATACTACCAATTTAATTATATAATATTATGGAAATTTGTTTTATTTTATTGTTGGAAACTAAATGGATTTAGGGAGTCATAAATAATCATGTGTAGAACACGAGATTTCCATTTGATTAAAAAATGGAAATGGGAGACTTATGAAATAATCATGTGACCAATTGATTATGGTAAATGGAGAGTATTGTATGGGTGGAAAATTTGGAAAGGTTTCATGAGTAATTATAATTTTTAGAGTGTCTATCAATGGATATTTGATGAACCATTTTATCAGTGGAGGGAATATTGTTTTTTTTTGAAAATAACATCATAATATACGGATATAAATTTTTTATAATGAATTGTGGATCCATAAAATAAAATATTGGACATTTGATAATATTATTTCGATCCAAACCTCAAAATTTCATTTAATGGCATTTTTAGAACAAAAATTCTTTTACCATTAGTTTTTATACTTTTACTATATTTGGATTTTTTTACCGGTAACTATTTTTTAGCCTAATTGAATAAATTTTTTAACTATAAATGAAAATAATTTTTTCACCATTATTGTGAAAAAATATTTCATATTCATAAACCATTTATGAAACTAATATTTCAACAGGTGTATAAAACTATTTTTGATATGGTTCATAATACAGAGAAAATGAAATTGTTAAAAATATTGTATTTTCGTGAATGAAAAATAAAGTATTGTACAAAATTATAAATGTAGTTAATTTACAAAAAAATATTAATTTTAATATCTAAAAAAAATATATACGTATTTTAATAAAACAAAAATCATAATTTGAGCTTTAGATATGTAATTAATATAGGAAGATAGAAAAAATTGGAGAAATATTACTAACAATTCAAAATGATGGTAATGTGTCCTCCATTAAAAAAATAAGAGATATAAGTGTTTTAATGAAACATAAATCATAATTTTAGATTTAGATAACATAATTAATATAAGAAGATGAAAAAAAAATTCGAGAAAATATTACGAATGATTCAAAATTAAAATAATTTGATTTGTAAATTCTATATAGTAATTATAATTGAAATAATTTACTCTTAAAAAAGATTCATAGCCATGAAAAAGTATATATAAATTTATTAAATTAATTATTTGATAATGATTTTTTAAAAACCACTACATTATAAATAAATACTATATCTCTCACTATTCATCTTCATAAAATATTTCAAAAAAATTAGAAAAATCACCTTCATATAATTTTGAAATGACTAATTCAAAAAATGATGTTTTGTTTATCAGATTAAATTATAAAACATAAATTTTTTTTCTTTTCAGTGATAATACATAATATAATGCAAGAAATATTTTTATGTAAAAATAATATATAAACATCAAATGTTCATAATATTTTTTCTTATCAACATATATTTTAAGGAATACTAATATTTTTTTTGAAAAAACTATTTATATATAAATATTAATAAATTAATTTTATATGAAATATGTTTTAAAGGTGATAAATTTAATTTATTAGGAAAATTTCCTATCACATGAAAATTATTTCTTTAAAAATTATAGATTTTAAATTATTAATATTTTTAAATAAATTTCAATAATTATTTAGCATCTTACCAATAAATTTAATCAATTTATAGGTTATAAAATTATATAACTCATCTATATATATATATAAATATTATAACACCCATAGAATTTGGGAATTGTTATTTTTAGAATTCATTTAATGCTTTCGAAGTTTTTTTAAAAAAAACAGTAAATATCTCATTGGTTATACAAATCATGTATGTTTGGATTGTGTAATACACACCACTACGTTAATCTTGAACTACATGAAACACTTTTATTAGATTGTGGTACAAGAAACACTATGTTTGGCTTATGTTATATAGGATTCCAAACACTATTTATAGATTGTGTCACATGCAAGACTGAGTTTTACTAATCTTCAATATAGTATTAAAATATTTTTATAGTTACCACCAAACCATTAGAATGAAAATTACAAATATGATTAACTAAATTATGAAAATATTATTTAAGACAGAAAGTAAAATTAAGATTTTTTGTTATCAATTAGCTATAGATTAATGTTAGATAAATTTGAAAATAAGTAAATTCCATTTCTATGAAAATAATGTCTCTATGTACATACACCATTTTATCTCAAGAAATTAAAAACCATTATTGGTGAATTTTATTTTTAATAATATTTAAATATAAAATATTCAACAAATTTTTTTAATTGTCATATGATATATTTGATTGTCATGTGATAAAAATAAATATAATTTTATGAATAAAAACATAGATTTTTCAAAATGGTAATTATACAACCTATTAATGCTTAAATAATTTTAAATATAATTTTTGACCATTTTATAACTTTTATATAAAAATATAATTTTTTTGATTTATTTATATAAAAATTTACTTTGGTTGAAATTTTTGTTATTTAATGTTATGTTTTTTGTTTTTTAGAAGAGTAGAAAGTACTGAATTTCAATTGAAAACTGTTATTTCATCAAAATAATTTATAGTGTAAAATTATTTATTTTATTGATTTTAAAATATAATTAAATAAAAAAATTATCATTGATTCAAATTTATGTCATTGTAATCAACTTCAATTTGAGTTTAAATATAAAATAATTTCAATCTTTTGAATGTTTTTCACTTTAAAAACTAATTTTATTCTTTCTTCAATGAGAATAATTTTAAATTAATTTTATAAAATCATATTTATTGAAATATAAAATTTTATTATATATTTGGAATCATAAATTAAATTTTATAGTTGGTCCCATTTTATTTTTTGGACAATATGAATAGTAACTTCAGTAATCTTTATTACAATAGTTAAGGGTAAAATATTGAATTAAGGGTAAAGAACATTATAAATGATCTAAAACTAATACAAGGCCTATAAAAATTTGAATGGATGAATTTAATTTGACCCTAAAAACATAAGGAGTGAAAATTAAATTTTAATTAACACTTTTCCGTGAAAAGGACTTAGATTTTATTAAGAATCAATGAGATTGAAAACATATCACTCTCATTCTTTTAATAAGTTTTATAATTTTAATATATGTATAAATATAAGATATGATCGACATGATATATTATTTTGTAATATAAAATGTTTATCCAAATCATTAAAATTTATTTTTAATTTTTTAATAAATAATTATCATAAATAGTTTTAAAATGATGATGTAGTAATTATTCAAATAATGAAACAAGCAAGTAAATTGATTAATTAAGGGTAAAAATAATATTATAAATAAAATAAAACTATCCTACCAATTTAAAATATGTCATTGGATGAGTTTTATTCAACCATTAACACCGACGGTTGAAAATTTAATTGTTTCAAGATAAACATGACCATGAAAGGGACTTAGATATTATAAAAATCAAAGAGAGTGACAAAATGTCACAATCATACATTTAATAAAAATAATATTTTTTTACAGGGTAAAATAAAATGAATGTTCAATTATAGAAATTATATTGAAATATAAAATGATTATCTACATCATACAAATATATTTTTAATTTTTGTGTGAAGAAATACTTATCATAAATAATAGAAAAATTATTATTTAGTAATTAGTAAATTAATGAAATAATCAATTAAATGATGTAATAAATTTTAAAAGATGTATAAGTTGACATAATTGAGGTGGTCCATGAATTTTAATAGTATATAAGAAATGTTAGGGGCGAATTAAATGATTTGGTTCAATGTTATCATGATGTATTGTGTTTATTATTGTCAAAGTAATGAATAGTGTCAAAATTGAAATGTATGATATTTTATGAAAATAATAATTCATTAAATTATTATTAAGTCATATAAAATTTAAAAAAGGACAAACAGATTATATATGGTCTAAATTATCATAAATTTACCATTTATTTCCTAATTTAGTCTTTATAAATAAAAAATATATCCTATTAATCTATAATATTTTTTACGTTAGTAAAAATTAAAGTTAATTAATTAAGTGTTAATAAAAATGAAAAGGTTTAAAATTACAACAAAACATGTCTAAAATATATTGGATTGTGATATTAAATCATTATCAAATTGTTGATTTGAATCAATAGAACTTTTGAGGTAGATTGAAAGATATTGTTTTAATGGGAAGATGAGATGTTTCCCAGAGGAGCATGAATATTTTATTAGAAAATAACGGAGAGATTAGAAAAGTCTGAAAATGAGAGATTTACATTGATCCCTATGAAGTAGAGGCATGAGATCATCGGGAACCTGATCAGACGATGGAATTTCAAAACCATTAGAATCATTATTCATAACACCATTCGCGAGTGAGTTGGCTTCCCTGTAGACATGAGTGATAATGTAATCCATGGATGATAGACAATCCAAGAATTTGATCCATTGATTTGTAAGATTCGAATAGAGATGAGAACACCCTACTCTGTTATGATCATAAATGAAAAATAAGGAATGTTGAACACCCATATAATTATAAGCACATGTAGCATGTTGTTCATGGTTGGAGAGCAAGGATAGATTAACCAAGGAAGAGTGGGCCATGACACAAAGACTCTTTACATCTATTGAACATCTATTGGTTCCAAGTAAATTAAATCCCAAATTAAAAATATTGGAAGTAATGGAGGATAAGTCTTTTTTAGGTTCAAACAAACCTATAAGGATATGCTTGTGCATCTGAATAAAAAATCATAAAATATAAGGTGGTTTCACGATTGGCCAGTCCATTGCAATTCCAAAACACAATCTTCATTTAAACCTGTAACTGGGGTTGGATCCCCTTTATTCTTTCTCATTGATCTATTTTTATTAGATTTAGTAGGACTACCAGCCTCCCTTTTAGGAGTTGGAATGCATTGTAAAAGATCATTGATGTCAAAAATCTTGGACAGATCCTTTTCTGAGTTAACATTAATGACACTTTCATTATCCTGCCAAGATTTTGAAAAAGTTAGATATGGAAGATGAATATATTTTTCATTGTTTTAATTATCACCAGTGTAAAAATGTGAGTGGAACATAACTTTTGGATCCAAACTAGATATATAAACTAGAGCCAAAAACTCTGACTGAACAAGAGCAGCCTGAATGTACAGGTCTGTCTGAACTTGCTCATCTCCAATTTCAAAAAAGGCGTGACACATACCTTTTGATTCCAAGTTGGACAAGCCAATAGATTCCACAAATCCTACCTAAAAATGGATTTCCTAAGTGTGCATGATAGTCCGGTCATGATGAGCATTCTGTTTTTCTCTCTTGTCAGTGATTTGATCATGCTGCAGACATGATATGATCATCTTTGAATAGAGATCAACACTATCATTGATGACATCAACCTGACACACATAATTATCAAGCAACAATTCCTTTGGTTCCATGTTTACTGTGACAACAGGAATTAGAATATTAGACTGAACAAGGCCAGGTGGATGTAGAACTTTCTGTACATGCAATCCATTTTGATTTAAATTCTAAGAATTTCCATCAATTCAAACAGTTACAAGAGATCATCTTCTCAGGTCTAAGTAATCTGAGATAGTGGGATTCAAGGAATGTAAATTAGAATTGTTAAAATGAAGAGTATATTTATATTTAGTCATTCCGGTTATATTGGAGATATCTTGAAAGATATTTATATGACCCCCAATTGAATCAGAGGGAGTCTCCTTCCTCTGTAGAGCAATAAACATATCTTGGATGTCATTAGAAAATTTCAAAAGCATATAATTATCATCTAAATCTCTGTGACACCCATCCTTCATGGGAGAACTAGGAAAGTTAGGTTGATTATTAGACTTTTCCTTCTCCTAACCAATGTCTTCCTAGGACTTCTTCAATGTAATTGTAGTAGAGGGACCATCTTGGCTCTTGGACCTCCTCTCAACAAACACATTTTTTATTATTTATATTTATTTCCATAAAATCCTTGGTTTTAGAAGCTTCCTTCACATTATTTTAAAGAAACATGTAGTTGCCTACTGATTGACCCACAATCTTGAAGACATCACAAAATGGAGGAGTGTTTTTATATTCAATTTCAACATCAATTTTTTCCACTAGCAATGAGGGAAATTGAATTACGTTTCTTGATTTTAAAATTTACATCAACAATAATTCGAGAAAAAAATGTATCTCCCCATCCAGTGTCCTCTGATCCATACTAATTGGATTTCCAAAGCATTTAGTATGATGGTTAAGGATCGTTTGATGCCAATAAACCCAATTAAAGCCATCAAACATGTTCCAAACTTGATAGTTGGATTGATTTATAATTAAAGGATTAAAATTTTCATCCAAGTCGGATAACGTGGGAATTCCAGGCATGAGTTGTAGATTTCCAAGGGTCTAGGCAGTGTTGATATCCTCATTGGAGTGAAAGATTATATGGAAAAAACCCTCTGATAGGTATTATCTTCTATTCATGAATTCCCCAACAGTGAGAAACTCTATTTTTGAGATCCATATAGGACCAATACTTATCAACTCTTGAGTAAATAACATGACCCAAGATCGAATGATTACAGAGTTCGATTCACTATTTAAGGGACTATGGATCTACCACCACTGAGAACCCACCATTCTCAAGCTTACAAATATTGGAAGATATGGAAGAGACATTTTTAATAGGACCTTTAAATCCAGTCAAATTCTCTTTGAAGGAGACTCCCTTATTCTTTAAAAAAGGGGAGTCCAGTGAATCTACAGTCAAACTGGGCCTCTGCGATGAGGTTCACTAATCCTTGTACGTGTGTTCCCAGTCCAGGTGAAACGAATCCATGAGGAAAATAAATAAGGGTCCAAGATCTAGAGGTTTCTCCATGGACAAGTTGAGACTCAAGGTTTTTCGCTCTCGCCATCAGTTATCCTGTACACCTTTTAATTCCATGAAATTGATAAAATATACCATATTTTTTATTCATATTGAAAAAAACATTAAAAACATATCTAAAACAAATGATAGTATATACATAGATTTCGATGACTTTATTTTTTAAATATGACAATAAAACATAAACAATGTTCATGCTTACATAGAACCAATCGTCTCCACAAACAGTGTATTCCATTTCAAATTTATATCTTTTAATTATTTGTAAAAATTTTATATAAAAAATATATATATTATTTATATCATGTTTTACATTATTTAAATGACTAAATTATTATCTATGTAAGAGTATCAAGAATAAAAAGTGAAAACATATATGAAAAAATGCAGATATTACCTAACATTTAACATTAACAAAGTATTATTAATAAGATTGTAATATAAAGTCATATGCAAATCATATTTTTTATTATATATATAATCATGGTTCGTTAATATATATATAATAAAATTATATTAATTATAATGGAGTTTTTGATGAGCACAACGAGTGTCAAGATGTAATTAACGGGATTTATAGTCTCACATTTATTACTACAAAATGTATTCCATATACACCAATCATTTCTTTTATGTTCTGTATATACTTACATTGAATTAAATATATTATTTTTATCATTAATTTTTTTTATTTACATATCCATTTGATGTTCTCTCTTTCATGGGGTTTATTGTTCAAAAGTTACCAAATTGATAACGAAATTGTGCCTCAATTTTCTTTCATTGAGGAATATGTTCTTTTATGAACCTATATTCTTTTAGGAGGTGTATATAATTCATTTTGACATGTTATATCATTAATATCCATATTTTAATGATATTATACATTTCACTTAATTTTATCCTCTATTAGATTATAAATATGTCTGACTACAAAACAATATTTTCTAAAAATATTTTAATAGGTTTTAAAGTGATGTCTTATTGATTTTAAAGGAAAAATGTTTCCAAATATTTTTTAAAAAATATCAATGATTAATTAATAAACTTTTAAGGATATTTACAATGAAAAAATTTGATAAATATTATATGATTTGAAAAAAAAATTTCCTAATGAATATGATATTTGCCTCCGTAATTATTTCAAGTAATCATTAAAAGCTATTTTCACATCATAGACAACAATATTTGAAATTACTTACCTTTTACCAAGGATATCATCCAATGATAAAATTATTATTCTTTTTGTGAATGGTTTGGGTTTATGCTTGATTGATTCCAATGAATTTTATTTCTTTTACATGAGTTATGTTGTGATGGAATGTTTATGAAACCCATTTATTTTTTTGAGTTCTGATATGATTTATGTTCTTGTTCAACAAATATATATGGTTTTATTTATGTGATGGGTGGGACCTATATATCCCTCTAATGCATTGGGTAAAGATGGATTACTCATGAGGTGTATATGTGATGCATGAACCTGATTTCAGGTTCAAAATATTATATATGGACCATGTTTTCATGTCCATAATTTTACACATAGACCTAGATTTCATGTTCATATGTTTATGAGAGGGAATGATTTCAACCCCATAATTTAATGAGTTGAACTTTTATGATTTATAAATGATTCCAAAGTTATTTTTTTTATATTCCATAATTTCATGTCTTATGTCAATGTTATCATCTCTTTGATTATGTTATTTGATTTCCTTATCATTCAAAATTTATGATTTTCTATTATTTATGGAATGATTCATTTTTAAAATATCTGCTATGTATGGTATGATATACTAATGTTATGATAAAATTATTATAATTTTATGCTCATGTTTATGCATACATATATCCCTTTTTTACCATTATTTTACATCTAATCTCACCCTTTTCATACGATTCTTTTCCAAGGCTATAAGGAAATGTATTAAGATGGAATTAAAAAGGGGAGATAATTATGGGAATCATTAAATATTTAAGGACCCAAATGGACACTAATTGTACCATTTCAAGTTTTTGAAGACTGAGCTGCTTAAAAGAGTATTAGAGGAAGTCTGGGGGAGTTCTTCTGCTAAAATATGGATTCAGGGAGATTTTAGACTATTTAAATATACATGATGTGAATGTGTAATTTCATGAATTGTGTATTTCATATCAAGACATTTAATAAATCAAGATTATAAAAAATTTGTTTCATTTACAGTATAATCCAGACCCCATGGATTGCACAACGTCTAATTCGATTACACGTCTTGTAAATCCCTGAAGCTATATATCATTAAAATATGTTGTGTTGAGCATTTACCAAACCATGTGGACTACATCACCTCCATCTCATTCTAGGTAACCCTACATCCCCCTGTAAAATGTTTTGGGGATTAATTTATCTAGGATCTATCTCATACTTCCTTCCTTCAATGCATCTTCAATACAAGGTATGTTATACCTCTGTTGTTACATTTTCTCTAGTCCTTTTATTTATGTTCCACTATGAAATGTGATGGAAATTGATCTCTATGATTATAATGGAGTTGTTTTGGTAGTTTTAATTTGTGTTTGTGTCAGTGCATCCTTTGGGGGGTATTGCTCTTGTGGGAGAGGTGATCGAGATATATCATGATAGTTCATCATCATGAGATGAAAGATAAAGCCATTTTGAGGTAGGGGATTTGTATCATGTCATATTTATTTGAGATAATAAATTGATCAGGATTTATCCCCTTGGATTCTAATTAAATTAATCTTATAATGACTTGAACAGTATTGAATAATTGATATTGATCACAATGCAATGTTTTTATTTTTATAGTGATAACGGGCTCCCTCTTGATTTTATAGATATTTTGGAATCTATTTTGTTCTTGATATGGTTGGATTAACATGAAGAATTGTAAAATAACATAAATCAATAATTAATTGATAATTAATTAGATAGAAGATTAAATATGCATGTTTAAGGAATTTTTTGTTCTTTAATCTTAATTCCACAATAATTTTTAAATAATTTAACCTTCCCATGTTATGGTAGTTGAAAAATGATGTGAGGCATGTTTTTTATTGAAGAAAAAATGATTAAAGGAATGATAAATTAATTTTTTTCATGAAATTGTGTCATCTTGTGCTAGATTACAGATTAGGTTAATGTAGTTTGAACATGTAAATAATTAGTATGTTAATTCACTATGGGATAAGAACTGGTAGTGTGATAAGAGTTAATTGCTTTTTAGGGCATGAGTTTCTACGTTTCATATAAAGGCTGAGTGCCTTGTGCATTTGTGACATGGGCAGGGGAGGACCGAATGTGACATTGTATTGGGATGAATAATATTAGGGGGATGTTGCGGTATGCGTGGTAGGGACTCCTAGTTGTTGTGGCAGTATTCGACGCCTGTGATAGTTGGATTAATCATAATATGAATGTGGGTGTTAGGGAAGACACATGAGCTAACAGAATGAGTTGATTCTTGTCTTACCCATTGATATAAAAGATGGATTTTTATTTCAATTTTTTGATTTCCTAATAGCCAGGATGTTTGTTTATCTTATCTTTTTTCCCCACTACTTGTAGGAGATGGATGTGCTTGGTTTCATACATTGTTTGGTAGCATACGATGTTCTCAAAAAGTACATTGAAATATGGAATGTGATAATGTTAATAAATATATAAATTTTTAGCCGATGGGGTTGGAGCATGCTAAGATGCAATATTGAGGTTATAATTCTATGAAGACATGGAATCAGTTTCCTTATGCCTGGGGGGATTGGATCTTTTTTGTGAATCTAGTATAATGTAATGTAAAAAATGTTTATGATTAATTAATGTTAAATTATTTAGTTTAATGTAAAGTGAAACTTATGAAAAATAATAATGTAATTTAATATACCTCTTTAAATGGTTGTGTTTTTATAAGATGTATAGTCTTAGTAGTGGAATATAGAAGTATAAATGTTGTTATATGCGGTTGATTCTAAGACCATGTTGTTCCCATAGGGTGTTTTTGATATATATTATTCAATATACATATTCTTTTTTTATATGATACTCTACACCCTCGGTTAGGGAGAATAAAACCTTGTGGATTATGGGCAATGGGGGTGTTTTTTCTCCATCATCATTGTTGGAGGATGGATAACTGTCTAACCCCTTTAGAAATGCTCTATTTTCTAAGTAGTTACTTGTACATGTATTCATGGTGGTTTCCCCATATATGGGTGTAGATTGATGCAATGTTTGGTGGTTATTACACATTCATCTATTCTAGATATAGTTTCATATGGACTACTATAAGTATAATGTGTATAGGTTGTGATGGCTTGATCATCCTTACTCAGTGTATGGGCTGTGACAGATTGTTGTATAATACCCAATGTATGATACACATTATAAGGGATATTATGGCTCCCAAAAACTACCTAGTTACTTTTTTATTACATGGAATTGGTTGCGTGTTCCATGAGGTGCAAGTTGTGGTGATTCTTCGAGGTGACTACAGGTAAGTATTTTTTGACAGAGATGCTCAGGATATATGATGTTAGGGCAGAGTAGGATACTAACGGGGAAGTGGTAGAAGGGAACCCTTGATATTATTTATTATATTAGATGATATTTTTTTAAATATATGGTGAGTTTACCCATGTTTATGTATAGAAATTAGCATACATGTTTAGCTAATTAGTTAGTTTTACTTATTGTTCACTGTTCTTTAGCATGATTTCTTTTTATTTTACATAAGAGGGTTTCGGGAAGATCCTAATTAGGATACTAGTATACTCACAATATGTTTCTGTTAATATTTTATTTTCGGTCAATGGGGGAAGGATGGAGATCATGCTGGTTACCACTAGCTCGCGGGTTTCTAGCAAGAGTTGTTTTAGATTCATGGTCAATGATATGTTTACAAGTCTTTTGGTACTTTCATTTTTTACTTTAGTTATATTAGTTCCTTCATTTCATTACATAATTGAACATGGGTTTTCCATTATATTGGATTTTAAGTAGTAGCTAATTTGTGGGTGTCTTATCTTTCAATTTCTAGTATGTTATCTTAGAGGGTAATGCCTATAATCTGAATGTTTACAATACCCTTGGTGCTTTTTCCCAACTTGGGGGGCTAATGAAGGTCGTTCTCAGGTGTCACTATCTATCTTCTCCCACTTTTAGAAAAAGTGGGGTGTACTATCTGGGGAGGAGGTTGTGATAGATTGGTATCAGATGTCTGATGAGGGATACAATAGAGTTTGGTGTTATACACTAGTGATGTTGAATGGGTTAGTTTGAAAACAGTGCAAGCTGGTATGTTTATCAAGCATTGTAAATAGGGGATAATATATTAGTTATAGTTATCTAGATCCCCTGATGATATGTTGAACATTACTTTACGATTACAATGGCTACTAATCAAGTTGATACTGGTTTAGGGTATATACTTTTCAAAGGATCATTAATATTTATTCTTTTTCACCAGTGTTTGAATGGGTAGAACTTGGGAGAGGATAAACTAAATTGATTAAATGAATACAATTAAGTATTTTAATGGTCTTATATATTAATGTTTTAGGATATCTAACTATTTTTTCTATTTCAGTCATGACTATACGTTGACGTCCTCATCAGGTTCATGTATTTTATGTTCAGAAGGGTGTTCCATGATATCATAGAAGAGTATAGGTTGAAAACAATGATACATGGACATGGAATCTCATAGAGTTTTATGACCAAGGTCTATTGAGGAATGAGTGTTTTATTCCAGATATTGTCAAAGGAGAATGGTTAGTGGAGGTTTTCATAGCCTTCATTTTATTCTATGCTTAAAAGGAGCATTTGGTATCATTGTTTATGATGATGATGTGTTGGGGCAGCGAGGCTATGGTGGTTAGTATTCCTCTGAGACCGTAATGAGTCAGCTGTCCTGTGGGAAGAGTTCCGAGACCATTTCAGTGCTGAGTTCATTTCTTAATCCACAATGGTGTCTAGTCTCTATGAGATTCTTACCCTATAGCATGGGGAATCTAGTGTGCAAGAGTTCAAGATCCATTTTAATAACTTCATGAGATATGATTGATAACTATTTTCATTTGATGATGATATGGAGAGACATTTTAAAGAGTCATTGAATCTAGAGATCCATCACGAGGACACCTTATTTATGTAGGGGAAATATCACAAGGTGCTAAAAATAGAACATATCATCAAGAAGACATTTTCTAGAATCAAATCATCATGATAAGGTAGTATTTAGGATTCCTCACAAAGATGATCTATGGTCTGGGGTTCCCAGTTATCATGAGGGAAGTGCTTATGATCATCTACGGGTAGGTCCTAGCCCTTAATTTATCATTTCTCTAGTGGTGGAGACTCTCAATCATTTTATAAGGTCACACACACATGTTTGTTTATGGAGGATGATGTTATCAATGGTGACAGTACCTGGTCATTCTGGTCGGTGAGCATGCACAAGTTTCTAAGCATCTGGATATTTTGTTGAGGCAATTACAACTGACGAAGCAACAGTAGGTTTACCTAGTTTTGGATCAGAGGTGATTAGATGGTGAAGGTAGATAAGATCCCTAGGATTCTCTCTATCCTTAGATGGAATAATGTGTACATGGATGTGGGTGTCAACATGTTCAGAGAGTCCATGTAGCATGTCATGGTCAACATCATGATTTTGCAATGTCTGTACCGAGTCATGTTGATGTCATTCATTATTCTGTTTTCTTTTTTATATCCTTAGGTGCACTCTTTATTTGATCTATGTGAAGAAAATACTTCATATCAACTTCCCTTATCCATTCCATGGTACATCAGGTAGAGATACCTTAGTTTCCCTTGGTGTTGACTACAGCAGTTGGAGGTCATGCTAACTTTTTTGATATATGTAGAGGTTATTATCTAGTTCTCCGGACACATTGCTTTGGGGTAGTTTTTAATTTTTATCGATATAATAATGTTACACAATACTCAACCTTGATTAGTTGTATTTAGTGACAAAAATTCTAGATTACATCAGTATGCATGTTTTTTCTATGATGGTGATGGAGAGCTAGTAGTGTTTGTTGGCAGGTGAGACCCACAGATGGGTCAGAGGTTTGTTTCTTCATTATCTACCTTAATGGATACAATGATTATGATTTGATCAGAATTTCATCAGTTGGTGTTTCCAAGGGTCGTAAAAGAGTACATTATGATATTTCTTGGGGAGGTTGTAGCATTACACCCTAGATGAGAGATCAAGTTTGGGATTGATCTACAACCAGGTATCTACCCTATCTTAATTTCTTCATATAGGATGGTTCCATCTAAGTTTCGAGATATTAATATACAGCTCAATGGTGTTTTTAATTGTGTCTTCTTCATCCAATTGTGTCACTATTAGGAGCACCAGTTTTTTCATAAAGAAGGATTATGGTAGTTTGAAGTTCTGAATCAATTATCATTGCTCGAAACAATTAATAGTGAAGAACCAATATCCTATTCCATAGATTGATGGTTTATTTGATCAACTAAACGATGTGATTTGGTTCTCGATGATCCAATTATAGTTAGTAAATCATCATATTCCTATGAAGGATGAGAATATCCCAAATACTAATTTCTATTGTCGTCATGGGAATTACTAGAATGTTGTTATATCATTCGGTGTGGTGAATGATACAACTTTGTAAATGGGGTTAATGACTTTTTTGTTTCCTGATATCCTAGATAAGTACATGGTGGTTTTCATCGAGGACACCCTTGTGTACTCCACACATGAGGGCAAGCATGCAGATCAACTACGTCCTTTTTTGGGAGATCTTTACCCTGACAAGCTATTTTTGAAGTGGATAATGTAACACCCCGACCCCAGCTACCCAGAGTCGGTGCATTAATTACATAACATTGGCATGATCACAAGAAAGATCAAATCTCGAAAGACCGATTGGTTTAGTAGCCTTGGAAACACTAGATATAATCATAAAGTTTTACATTACATTTCAAAGTGAAAAACTACTACAACAACAAAGTCTTCATATCCACACTATTAACCCCTCATAATATCCCTGCAAGTCATTCATAATTTACTTCTTCACTACCTGGGAAAAATAAAACATAGAAAAGGGGTGAGCTCAAATGCCCAGTAAGGATAACAATAAAGTGGAAACTTTCATAAATAAGAATAAACATTTAAGGCAATGTATAACTAAAACAAAAGCCTTTTAAATACGAACTTTCAACATGGTATGGCATAAATAAAATGAAATAATGCCATTTACTTATTCACATGGATATTCTACTAAATGAATAATCACATGCAAAAATCAATAACCACTTTCATAATGTTGGAATGCATAATGCTAAACGTTAATTTCTTTGTCTAGGCCTCATCCCAAGACCTAGGGGTTACTTCTAACCGGAACCCAACCCGGAGTGCCTCTAATAACCGGACACCAACCCGGAGTGCCTCTAATAACCGGACACCAACCCGGAGTGCCTCTAATAACCGGACACCAACCCGGAGTGCCTCTAATAACCGGACACCAAACCGGAGGGCTTAATTTTACCAGTCCCTAACCTGGAGGGCTTACTTTAACCAGTCCCCAACCTGGAGGGCTTACTTTTACCGGTCCCCAACCCGGAACATACTTGTTTAGCACATTCATCTGAAGAAAAGTTTGAAATATAACATAAACATTCGGGTTAAAACTAGCATACGAAATGTCAATAGTTCCACCATAAACTATGAATGGTATAAAATAGCACATCCACATTCAAACATATCACAAAACCTTCAATACAATATAGAAGTTTTGTATTATAATAAATCAACTTCAAATAATCTTAAAATCCATCAAAGGATGTTGACATAGATGAAATCAAAATTCTTTTAAAAGAAGTATCTCGTTTTATTTTGAAAACATTTAAGATCCATATAAAATAAAACATTTTCTTTGAAAATATTCTTATAAGCTTGTAAGGAAAGCTTCGACCATTTTATAACGGCGGAAAGTAACCGCACCCGCCGTATAAGTTAAAAAAAACATTCTTACCTCAATTCTGTCGAAAAGGTTAAAAAGGACCTTGTTTTGAAAACGACGGAAAGATTCCTTTATAAACCTCTTATAAAAAGTCAAACAAGGGTATAAATGACTTTAACCCATATTCTTGTAAATAGTAAAAATGTTTTGAAATACATTTCGAAGAAACATGGATGTGGATGATAAAGAGATCCCAGTAGATTATTACGTATAATACAACCTCGGATAATGAAGAGATTGTGAAATAACCCTTACCTTGTACTTTTCCTTGGTTGGGGTAGGTTAACCTCCTGTATAATGGTGAAATAGTTGTTATTAAATTATACAAGAATCATATATATTAATATGATATCATATATGATCTTTTAACATTGATTTGTTAATAATATCTTAGAATTATCGTCGTTTCGGGAGTTAACTTACTCATTTTCTTTTATATGTTTTGTTACATAAGCCATGGTTGTTGTATCTTATTTATATCCAGAATGATATCCAGTCCTTAAACATCATTTTTAAATCATCAAATGATAATTATACTTGAATGGATACGATGGAGAATGAATCTCATCGCGTTCGTGGAGACGGTAGTCCGTACGTACGCACGAGCGACAATATCATTCTTTTGATATTAAAATAATATATAAATGGATGGTATATCATATATACAGAATAATTAACATGTTATATTTATTATTTACATGAGTTACACATCATTATTATACCTATCCAAATAATATTATATTGAATAACAATTACACCACGACGTGGAGACGGTAAGCCGTACGTACGCACGTATGGTGACATGTTATTCAAAGGGTGGATAGAATACTGAATATGATTGTACCATATTTATAATAACATCACAGTATATGTGAGATACTGGAGTTATTATTTTAGAATGGTAAGAACAAAGGAAGAAGAAGTGGAAGAAGAAATGAACTTGGAGAAGGGTGGTGAAATCATTACCTCTTCTTCGGGTTCTTCCTTTTGATTTGATCAAAAGGGATCCTTAGGTTGGCTTTCTGATCAAACTAAGGCCTCTAGGTTGTAGTGAGGGATGTTGGGAGAGTATTTGGGCAGAGTTTGGCCGAACCAAAAGGCTTTATAGGTGTGAAGAAATGAGAAGGAGGAGTGCCCTTTTATAAGAGGGGTGAGGGGCACCTTTGGAAAAGCTAGAAATATTAATTTATAATAAATTCATATTCGGTTTCTAATGGCTCCAAAGTTGACTATTCAAAGGTTAAGGTGGGTATAGGTCGAAAACCACTCAACCAATAGAATTTAGACAGGTTTGGGTACTTATATTAACCTTATCTTTAAGTATTAACTCTAAGTTAATTAGTTTCACTTTTACAATGTCTCTTTGTATTTTTATATAATATGGTTAATAAACTTACTATATACATCCAATAGACCCCCAAGTGGTCCATTAATGATTAACCTATCATAATATAAGTCTCTTGGCCGAACCTTAGATTTTTAGGAATTTAATATCAATTAATAATATAATATTTGTTTTAAGAACTCTTTTATGTCAATTTTGACACTATTCAATAGTTGATTTTTGTGAAACTCATAACAGATTGATTACTTCGAAAAAAGTCAATTAAATCAATCCTAATATATCATATTATCCTAGAAAATTAGTTTAATTCATTAAAAGTTTCATATTATATTTGTTTGGGTATTTATAATATCAATTATTTTAATTTTTCACTATTATAGTAATTACTGCATCATCATTGTGTCATAAATAAAATAAATTATTTAATGTCTAAAAATTATAAATAAAATATCATTATTTAGGAAATCTTTTTATCTTTCTAATGAATATTTATAATCTAAAATCCAACTTATATAACCCTATGTAACAATTGTTTTTCTAAAAGATATATGCTTGTGTCATTTTTGTATTCATTTTGACTTAATTAAAATAAAGTGTCATTATCACTTACAAGTGGATCCATGGGGTCCCAAAATTGACACAAGGATGCCCATGGTCGACCATGTATCAAACAATAGGGTTAAGACACGTTTTAGGGTAATTTAGTATTATTATAATATTATTTTTTTAACCCTTATTTACCGGATTTACCCTTTAACCATGGTAAATAAAATATTTACCGCAGTAATTATTCAAAATGTGTAAAAATAAAAGTTACCTATTTACACAATTTGAACATCCTGATTCCAAATATGGAATCCATTTTCCTAAATTCAAAACACAGAAGTGGAAGAAATTAATTTAAAATTAATTCCCGCTGTCAAAACAAAAAGCGTGTTTTTAAGAGATAATAACTATCAAAAGATTGACACTTGTTTATGTTCGGTTTAATTGTAAAATTATGTCCAATGACCAACATTATATTAAATAGTAAAAATATATTCTAAATATACTTTAAAACCACTCAAATTAATAATTTATCACTATTAATTATTTTGATTAAAAAAGTTGTTTTTAATTAAAATTTAGAAATTTTCACTATTCATCAAAATATGAAAGTTATCCGAAATGTACCAAAATTTCACCCTAGGCTAATTTCGATATTCCGAATCCAAAAATGAAGTCCATTTTAAAATATAAAATATATATGATTTCAAAAATTAGGTATTACTATTCACAACGGCTAGTTTAATTAGTTGTGGCGTGTGTTAGAACTCGAGGTTGCGTACAACACACGCTATCGCATTATTCGAAGGGAAACGTACCGTGGAAGCTTGGGATGTTTCATTTTAAATTTTTTGATGTCTCCATTTAGTCAAAAAGTTTAAAATATTGTATTTAAAAAGGTTTCACTATCAAAAGTTGATAAAAGTGCAATACTGAAAATGAATCTGTTCTTGCATTATGACTAAGAAACTCATAATATGGATTATAAAATTATAAGGATAATATAAACTTTAAAATTTAGTTAATATTATTCATGAACTCTTTTAACGGCTTTTTTTTTTGGTAAGTCATGGTGCAATTGAACTAAGTGTTGCGTGTAGTGCAAGTTATTGAATTATTTTGAAGAAATAACACACTATGAAATCTTGGGGTGTTACATTCTCCCCTCCTTCAATAAATTGCGTCCTCGCAATTTGAAATTGTTCTTAAAAAATAAAAGGTTGAAAGTAGAAAATATATTTGTGGGAAAACCCACATCGGAAATTGGGTTACTAAAATTTAGTCTTAATATGAGGAAAAGAGAAATCAAAGGGTCACCACCAAATTATGATCTCGATTAGGAGAACATTGGTGGAAATTAGAGACATATAATCGGAGGAAAAATGTAAATATTTTTAGGTAGTGATTGAGGTCATCAATCACAAACAAGTGTATAATTGAGGTCCTTAAATTCATCAATCTATGATGATTTGAAATACCATCGGTTCAACAAAACATAGGGTATTAGGATAACACATTTTTGACGTTTCAAAATATCTTAGTTGAAATCCCACATCGAAAAATGAATTAATGAGTCCTCTATTTAAAATAAAGAGTGGAAAGTATGACGATTACCGAAAATAACACATACTAGGGTTCCATGTAGGAAAAATATGGATATGGAAGAGAAATCTAACCATCAATTATCTGATGGAGAGTGGTAGAGAACATGGCTATGAAAAGGCCAAAAATCCCAAAGCCATGAATTAGTGATGATTTAAGGTACCATCTAGGACAACATTTTTGTTCTAAGTTCCTTTTATTAATGTTGAGGAATATATTTATGAGATTGGCTAAGATCATAAGGAGATATACTTACTTTATAATTAGAGTTTTATCCATTAATAAATTTCTACCAAAACTCATCATTCACTCGTAAAAAAAATTCTATTTATACTATTCATAGAGGGTTCCAAAATAAAAGAATTTATAATTCATCTACCAGATCTTTTAAAAAACTACTTTATTTAATCCAGGACATCTCGTGGGATAGTGGTAGGTGATACACCCTTGTCTCCCTTTGGTTGCGGGTTCAAGTCTCGCAGCCTTGCCGGACGCGACGGGTTGCCGCCCGACCTCCGGGTTGTCCTTTTATGGCAATCCAAAATAATCCAAACTAGAACTATCCAAAATACTTCTGTCCAAACTCACAGTCTAACATTTATAAGGAAGGTAAACATAATATAGATCCTTTTTACCCCGTAATAGCATATGAATACCTTCATCATGTATTACCATATTCCTTATTGATTACATTCATGCTCCCTTATTCCATATAGAATGCTGGATATAATTCATTAATCCAAAAATGTTTTAAAACCCAAAAATGATGGAATATACAAATCATTAATCAGTTCCAAGGTAGTCAAGAATATCCAATACAATTTATCCAAAACAATCACTTATTATTCCAAAATCACTACCTCGGTATCAGAACTATATTATGATTTATCATTCTCTCAACCATATATTTTCCAAAAATTTATCCTGCTATTGAGTCACTTTTCTTTGTTCCACACAATCTCAAGTCCTTAATGAAATAGTACTGCAGTACAATCCTTATATACTCCATAATTATTATAACAAGTACATTGTTGATACAACACTCAATTGACATAATCAACTTAAGAACTCTAATCATTCCTCTTCATATGTTGTAGTATCATAACTTGATTATTATCCAATAGCATCATTTGCGGCATAGTCTGATGACTGGGACATAGGTTCGCGTAGTGTCCAAACTCCTTGCAAATGAAGCATTGTACATTTGAAACCATTTTCTTACCCTTGCAGTCACGTACTTTGTGCCCTTTTCCTCCACACTTATAACAAACTCCCATTCCTTTCAGGCAAGTTCCAGGGTGTTTCTTTCCACAGTTACCACATATGGGAAAATTCTTCTTTTCCCTCTTACTTTTATCCATCTTTCTCTCTTCCATCCTTTTCTTCTCTTGCTTCCCTTCAAAGCCATAGGACTCAGTAAACTCTTTACTTATCTTATCAACACATGATATTATTTCTTCATATGATGATAATACATGGGAGACTATTTCTCTTATAAATTCTAGCATAAGACCATGAAAGATATGATCCTTCCTTCTCTTTGGATCATGTGCATTTCTGGAGTTCTCATTCCTTCTACTGGGCGCCATTTCTAAACAATGGCATAAACTAGATCAGTTTATGAATCAAAATACATAATCCCATACTTATAAAACACTTAACATAAATTGGACTATTTATGGATATAATCCATAATCATAAAAATATTTTCTTTGAAGAAGTATATACTCATAAACCCTTCATAATGATTTGTAAAGAAAATGAGAGTTATCCTAAGCATATCCCCCGGGAGTGTCGTAACCAAGAGTGCAGCAAGGCCCGTTGTCGTGCACCAGTTCCCGTTCGAGTCTAGCTCAAAGCGGTGTTTTCGGGTTTTACCCCTAGGTACATCTATGCCAGAGCCGCCTCTACCTGCTCGTATCCAGACAGGGATGTATTGCTCGGAAAACTCACAAAATCTCTACAATACCAAAATTTTAGGAAGTTCTTCTATACTAATCCTCAAAGTTAATCTTAGGTCTACGTGCTCTAATCAGAGTTTATCTAAATCTAGCTTCCAAGGTTTGTACTAAACTTCCTCTGATACCAACTGTAACGCCCCGACCCCAGCTACCCAGAGTCGGTGCATTAATTACATAACATTGGCATGATCACAAGAAAGATCAAATCTCGAAAGACCGATTGGTTTAGTAGCCTTGGAAACACTAGATATAATCATAAAGTTTTACTTTACATTTCAAAGTGAAAAACTACTACAACAACAAAGTCTTCATATCCACACTATTAACCCCTCATAATATCCCTGCAAGTCATTCATAATTTACTTCTTCACTACCTGGGAAAAATAAAACATAAAAAAGGGGTGAGCTCAAATGCCCAGTAAGGATAACAATAAAGTGGAAACTTTCATAAATAAGAATAAACATTTAAGGCAATGTATAACTAAATCAAAAGCCTTTTAAATACGAACTTTCAACATGGTATGGCATAAATAAAATGAAATAATGCCATTTACTTATTCACATGGATATTCTACTAAATGAATAATCACATGCAAAAATCAATAACCACTTTCATAATGTTGGAATGCATAATGCTAAACGTTAATTTCTTTGTCTAGGCCTCATCCCAAGACCTAGGGGTTACTTCTAACCGGAACCCAACCCGGAGTGCCTCTAATAACCGGACACCAACCCGGAGTGCCTCTAATAACCGGACACCAACCCGGAGTGCCTCTAATAACCGAACACCAACCCGGAGTGCCTCTAATAACCGGACACCAACCCGGAGTGCCTCTAATAACCGGACACCAAACCGGAGGGCTTAATTTTACCAGTCCCTAACCTGGAGGGCTTACTTTAACCAGTACCCAACCTGGAGGGCTTACTTTTACCGGTCCCCAACCCGGAACATACTTGTTTAGCACATTCATCTGAAGAAAAGTTTGAAATATAACATAAACATTCGGGTTAAAACTAGCATACGAAATGTCAATAGTTCCACCATAAACTATGAATGGTATAAAATAGCACATCCACATTCAAACATATCACAAAACCTTCAATACAATATAGAAGTTTTGTATTATAATAAATCAACTTCAAATAATCTTAAAATCCATCAAAGGATGTTGACATAGATGAAATCAAAATTCTTTTAAAAGAAGTATCTCGTTTTATTTTGAAAACATTTAAGATCCATATAAAATAAAACATTTTCTTTGAAAATATTCTTATAAGCTTGTAAGGAAAGCTTCGACCATTTTATAACGGCGGAAAGTAACCGCACCCGCCGTATAAGTTAAAAAAAACATTCTTACCTCAATTCTGTCGAAAAGGTTAAAAAGGACCTTGTTTTGAAAACGACGGAAAGATTCCTTTATAAACCTCTTATAAAAAGTCAAACAAGGGTATAAATGACTTTAACCCATATTCTTGTAAATAGTAAAAATGTTTTGAAATACATTTCGAAGAAACATGGATGTGGATGATAAAGAGATCCCAGTAGATTATTACGTATAATACAACCTCGGATAATGAAGAGATTGTGAAATAACCCTTACCTTGTACTTTTCCTTGGTTGGGGTAGGTTAACCTCCTGTATAATGGTGAAATAGTTGTTATTAAATTATACAAGAATCATATATATTAATATGATATCATATATGATCTTTTAACATTGATTTGTTAATAATATCTTAGAATTATCGTCGTTTCGGGAGTTAACTTACTCATTTTCTTTTATATGTTTTGTTACATAAGCCATGGTTGTTGTATCTTATTTATATCCAGAATGATATCCAGTCCTTAAACATCATTTTTAAATCATCAAATGATAATTATACTTGAATGGATACGATGGAGAATGAATCTCATCGCGTTCGTGGAGACGGTAGTCCGTACGTACGCACGAGCGACAATATCATTCTTTTGATATTAAAATAATATATAAATGGATGGTATATCATATATACAGAATAATTAACATGTTATATTTATTATTTACATGAGTTACACATCATTATTATACCTATCCAAATAATATTATATTGAATAACAATTACACCACGACGTGGAGACGGTAAGCCGTACGTACGCACGTATGGTGACATGTTATTCAAAGGGTGGATAGAATACTGAATATGATTGTACCATATTTATAATAACATCACAGTATATGTGAGATACTGGAGTTATTATTTTAGAATGTTAAGAACAAAGGAAGAAGAAGTGGAAGAAGAAATGAACTTGGAGAAGGGTGGTGAAATCATTACCTCTTCTTCGGGTTCTTCCTTTTGATTTGATCAAAAGGGATCCTTAGGTTGGCTTTCTGATCAAACTAAGGCCTCTAGGTTGTAGTGAGGGATGTTGGGAGAGTATTTGGGCAGAGTTTGGCCGAACCAAAAGGCTTTAGAGGTGTGAAGAAATGAGAAGGAGGAGTGCCCTTTTATAAGAGGGGTGAGGGGCACCTTTGGAAAAGCTAGAAATATTAATTTATAATAAATTCATATTCGGTTTCTAATGGCTCCAAAGTTGACTATTCAAAGGTTAAGGTGAGGATAGGTCGCAAACCACTCAACCAATAGAATTTAGACAGGTTTGGGTACTTATATTAACCTTATCTTTAAGTATTAACTCTAAGTTAATTAGTTTCACTTTTACAATGTCTCTTTGTATTTTTATATAATATGGTTAATAAACTTACTATATACATCCAATAGACCCCCAAGTGGTCCATTAATGATTAAACTATCATAATATAAGTCTCTTGGCCGAACCTTAGATTTTTAGGAATTTAATATCAATTAATAATATAATATTTGTTTTAAGAACTCTTTTATGTCAATTTTGACACTATTCAATAGTTGATTTTTGTGAAACTCATAACAGATTGATTACTTCGAAAAAAGTCAATTAAATCAATCCTAATATATCATATTATCCTAGAAAATTAGTTTAATTCATTAAAAGTTTCATATTATATTTGTTTGGGTATTTATAATATCAATTATTTTAATTTTTCACTATTATAGTAATTACTGCATCATCATTGTGTCATAAATAAAATAAATTATTTAATGTCTAAAAATTATAAATAAAATATCATTATTTAGGAAATCTTTTTATCTTTCTAATGAATATTTATAATCTAAAATCCAACTTATATAACCCTATGTAACAATTGTTTTGCTAAAAGATATATGCTTGTGTCATTTTTGTATTCATTTTGACTTAATTAAAATAAAGTGTCATTATCACTTACAAGTGGATCCATGGGGTCCCAAAATTGACACAAGGATGCCCATGGTCGACCATGTATCAACCAATAGGGTTAAGACACGTTTTAGGGTAATTTAGTATTATTATAATATTATTTTTTTAACCCTTATTTACCGGATTTACCCTTTAACCATGGTAAATAAAATATTTACCGCAGTAATTATTCAAAATGTGTAAAAATAAAAGTTACCTATTTACACAATTTGAACATCCTGATTCCAAATATGGAATCCATTTTCCTAAATTCAAAACACAGAAGTGGCAGAAATTAATTTAAAATTAATTCCCGCTGTCAAAACAAAAAGCGTGTTTTTAAGAGATAATAACTATCAAAAGATTGACACTTGTTTATGTTCGGTTTAATTGTAAAATTATGTCCAATGACCAAAATTATATTAAATAGTAAAAATATATTCTAAATATACTTTAAAACCACTCAAATTAATAATTTATCACTATTAATTATTTTGATTAAAAAAGTTGTTTTTAATTAAAATTTAGAAATTTTCACTATTCATCAAAATATGAAAGTTATCCGAAATGTACCAAAATTTCACCCTAGGCTAATTTCGATATTCCGAATCCAAAAATGAAGTCCATTTTAAAATATAAAATATATATGATTTCAAAAATTAGGTATTACTATTCACAACGGCTAGTTTAATTAGTTGTGGCGTGTGTTAGAACTCGAGGTTGCGTACAACACACGCTATCGCATTATTCGAAGGGAAACGTACCGTGGAAGCTTGGGATGTTTCATTTTAAATTTTTTGATGTCTCCATTTAGTCAAAAAGTTTAAAATATTGTATTTAAAAAGGTTTCACTATCAAAAGTTGATAAAAGTGCAATACTGAAAATGAATCTGTTCTTGCATTATGACTAAGAAACTCATAATATGGATTCTAAAATTATAAGGATAATATAAAGTTTAAAATTTAGTTAATATTATTCATGAACTCTTTTAATGGCTTTTTTTTTTTGGTAAGTCATGGTGCAATTGAACTAAGTGTTGCGTGTAGTGCAAGTTATTGAATTATTTTGAAGAAATAACACACTATGAAATCTTGGGGTGTTACAGATAAAGTTTGAGTATTAGCATTGATAATTCTATTTAACAATGAATGATGTGTACCAATAGAGATTAGTTGTGGATTCATCAAAGATATATGTAATTTTTCCTTGATAATCCCCCAATATAGTGGCATAGGAGTGAGGATTAATTTGTTATATGGGCTCTTATAGGATGTTTGTAGCCGATTTATCTCACAATGTGACTTATATGAAAATATTTACCAGAAAATATCATGAATTATTTTGTAATGATCATTATTAGATAGGTTTTTAGTATCTAAAGAAGAATCACTTCCATTCCCCAAATAATTTTCTGCCAACAGCAGTTCGGTTTGACGTTTCTATAATGCTTCATATCTTAGGTTGGGATGTGTTCTAATTCAGCATTGATCTGTCATTTCTTATGGGTATTGGCAATTACGTCACCATGATTATAATTATTCTACACATTATAATGAGTTTGTGGCGGTAGTGTTCTACTTTATTTTTTTGATACATTAACTCAACAATGAGTTTTTTTTTGTTTTCACTGATCATAAGAGCTAGAGGAATGTTTACACGAATGTGACATGAACGTACTTCAGCATCGATGGATAAAGTTCTTATAGGAAAATGACCTCAATATTTTGTATATGCATGGGAATGGGAATTTAAAATCATATGTGTTGAGTAGGATCTCACGTAGTAATGAAATGCATGAATCCACTGATTCCTATATAATGATGGATGTACATTAAGCATTGCATCAAGATAATAGAAATGTTGGTGGAAGAGGTTATCTTTTTAGATGACAGTGAAGTCATTTATGGTATAGTAGGTAGAGGAATCCAAGTTGTGAGATCTTAAGGTAGAGGTCAGGAGAGAAAGTGTTTTTTTAACAAAGCCCCTAATGGTTGGTCTAAAGATGAACATCACCAACTATTGTTTTAAAGAAGTATTTTCGTTCCTTTGGGGAAGCATGATATGTATCTCAAAGAGTTATATGTATTGTTATTGGAGGTAAATCCTAGAAGAAAAAATAGGTACCGAGAATTGATGGGTCAGTTTTTGTGGCCTTGGTTAAATAATCATATTTCAGGCATCTTGTCTTGATGTTTTCTTGACATAAGGCGAGTGACGAGCAGTGCATTCTTAATTGTTTTCTCCACACAATATATGTTCCTTAATGTTAGTGGCTGGATATATCTATGGACTTCTTCACCTGTTTAGCATGATGTCATGGAGGCTATGAAACTATATGGAGGTATTGGATGTTTTGATGAAATCATCCCACTTTATTCTAACACACCAAGCTTCCATGATACGTTTCCTTTTGAATAAATAAATAGCTTGCATTGTACGCAACTTCGAGACTCAAACACACCATGACCAATCAAAGTAGCCGTTATGAATAGTAATACCCAATTTTTGATATTTTATAAATTTTATCTCTCAAAATGGACTTCATTTTAATATTCGTAATATTGAAATTAGCCTAGGGTAAAATTTTGTTACTTTTCTGATAACTTTTATATTTTGATGAATAGTGAAAATTACTAAATTTTAATTAAAAAAAACTTTTTTAATCAAAATAATTAATAGTCATAAATTATTAATTTGAGTGGTTTTAAATTATATTTAGAATATATTGTTACCATTTAATACAATGTTGGACATTGGACATAATTTTACAATTAAACCGGACGTAAACAAGTGTCAATCTTTTGATAGTTATTATTTCTTAACAACACGCTTTTTGTTTTGATAGTGAGAATTAATTTTAAATTAATGTCTTCCACTTCTGTGTTTTCAATTTTGAAAAATGGACTCCATATTTGGAATCATGATTTTCAAATTGTTTAAATAGGTAACTTTTATTTTTAGACATTTTGAATAATTACTTCAGTAAATATTTTATTTACCATGGTTAAAGGGTAAATCCGGTAAACAAGTGTAAAAAAATAAGCTTATAATAATATTAAATTACGCTAAAATGTTTCTTAACCCTATTGGTTGATACATGTATGACCGTGGTCATCTTTGGGTTGATTTTGAGACCCTATGGATCCACTTGTATGTGATAATGACACTTTATATTAATTAAGTTAAAGTAATACAAAATAACATAAGCATATATCTTTTAGCAAAACAATTTTTACATAGGGTATATATATATATATATTATATTTTAGACTATTAATATTGATTATAAATCTTAAACTATTTCCTACATAATGGCAGTTTATTTATAATTTTTAGTAATTGAAACTTTAAAAATATATATGACACAATAATGATGCAACATTTTCCTTATTAATGAAAGAATCAAATAATTGGTTATATAAATGTTAAAATAAATATAATGTGAGTGTTTTGATGAAATCCAAGAATTTTATTGGTTAATATCACATGTTAGGATTTCTTAAATGAATTTTATTAGAATTAATAATGTTTTTAAGACTTTAACAAAAACCAATTATTAAATATTGTCAAAATTGACATAAAAGAGTTTTAAAAAAATATTATATTATTAATTGATATTATCTTCTTAAAAATATAAGGATCGGCCAAAGGACATATATAATGATAGGTGTATCATTAATGGACCACGTGGGGGGTCTCTTGGATGTATATAGTAAGATTATTATCTTTATATTATAAAAATACAAAGTGCCATGGTAAGTGTTAAACTAATTAACTAAGAGTTAAAACTAAAAGACAAGGTTAATATAATTACCCAAATCTGTCTAAAATCTATTGGTTGAAAGGATTTCGACCCATTCCCATTTATACTTTTAATACAAAACATTTGATCCACTATAAACCTAATATAAATTTATTATAAATTAATACTTTAATTTTTTCCTAAAGAGCCCCTCCTCCCCCTTATAAAAGGACACCACTTCTAAACAATTATTCACACCATCAAAGCCTTTTGGTTCGGCCAAACCCTTCCCAAATACTCTCTCAACTTCCCTTGCTTCAACCTAGAGGCCTTAGTTTGATCAGAAAGCTAACCTATGGTGCCCTTTGGATCAAATCAAAAGGAAGAACCCGAAGAAGAGGTAATGTTTTCACCACACCTTTTCAAGTTCACTTCTTCTTCAACTTCTTTTTTCTTTGTTATTTACTTTCTAAAATAATAACTCCAGTATCTTCTATATACTATGATGTTATTATAAATATGGTACAACCATATTCAGTATTTTATCCATCTTTTTAATGACAGGTCACCATACATGTGTACGTACGGCTTACCATCTCCAAGTCGTGGTGTAATTGTTATTCAAAATATTATTATTTGGATGGGTATAATAATGATGTGTAATTCATGTAAATAATAAATATGACATGATAATGATTCTTTATATATGATATACCATCCAATTATATATTATTTTAATATCAAAAGAATGATACAGTCGCTCGTGCGTACGTACGGACTACCGTCTCCACGAACACGATGAGATTCATTCCCCATCGTATCCATTCAATTATAATTATAATTTGTTGATTAAAAATAATGGTTAAGGACTTGATATAATTCTGGATATGAATAATATACCAACCTATACATAAAAAACATGGATTTTATAACAAAATATATTAAATAAAACGAGTAATTTAACACCCGAAACGACTATAATACAAAGATATTATTAACAAAGCAGTGTTAAAATATCATACATGATATCATATTAATGTATATGATTCTTGTATAACATAATAACAATTATTTAACCATTATAAATGAGGTTAACCTACCCTCATCCAAGGAAATGTACAAGGTAAGGGGTTTTCATCTCACTCCTTATTCACATGAGATTCATGCCATATTGCCACTATTACCTTTTGTATGGTGTATGTACTACCCATAATTGTATTCTTTATATAATACACATTAATATATGTGTATTTAAATATTCATTGTATGATTCCTCTTTCATGGGTTGTATGTTTCGTAACTTACCAAATTGGAAAGGGTTATTTCAGAATCTCATCATTATCTGAGGTTGTTTATACGTAATTATCTACTGGGACCTCTTTATCATCCACATCCATGTTTCTTAAAAATTTATTTAAAACCATTGTTAATATTTTAAAAAATATGAGTTAAAGTAATTTATACCCTTGTTTTACTTTTTATAAGAAGTTTATAATGGAATCTTTCCTTCGTTTTCCAAACAAGGTCCTTTTTTAACTTTTCGAAAGAATTAAGGTAAGAATGTCTTTTTAAATTATACGGAGAGTGCGGATATTTTCTAGAATTATAAAATATTTGAAACTTCCCTTACAAGATTATAAGAATATTTTCAAAGTAAATTTTTTATTTTATAATTATGTGACTTTTAAATGATTTTTTAAAAATTGAGAAATTTCTCTCAAATAGTTTTGATTTCATCTATGTCAACATCCTTTGATAAATTTTACACTTGTTTGAAGTTGATTTAATATAATACAAATATTCTATATTGTATTTAAGGTTTTCTGATATGTTTGACTATGGATGAGTTATTTTTTATTCCATTAATGGTTTATGATTAATTTTTTGGCATTTCGTATGCTAGTTTTAATACGAATGTTTACGTTATATTTCATCCTCTTCTTAAGAAGAATGTGTTGGAGTAGTATGATATGGGTCGGGAACTGGTAAAAGTAAGCCCTCCGGGTTGGGGTCCGATTACAGTAGACCCTCCGGGTTGGTTTCCGGTAATTAGAGGCACTCCGGGTTGGTATCCAGTTATTAGAGGCACTCCGTGTTGGTGTCCGGTTATTAGAGGCACTCTGGGTTGGTGTCCGGTTATTAGAGGAACTCCGGGTTGGTGTCCGGTTATAGTTATCCCTTAGGTCTTGGCACGAGGCCTTGACAAAGAAATTAAAGTTCAGCATTATGCATTCCCTTGTTATGAAAGTGGTTATTGATATTTCATGTGATTATTCAATTAGTATATGTCCATTTGAATAATTAAATGGAATTATTTCATTTTATCTTTTCCATATTAATATGAATTTTATTTTTAAAATGATTTTGTTTTAGTTATACATTTCCTTAAATGTTTATGCTTATTTATGAAAGTTTCCGCTGTATTGTTATCCTTACTGGGAATTTGAGGTCCCCCCTTTCTATGTATTATTTTTCCTAGGATTACGTGAAGTAATTTATGAATGACCTGTAGGGATAGTATGAGGAGATATGAAGAAAATATGTTGTTGCAGTTTTTTTAACTTTATGATGTAATGTAAGACTTATGAATATATCAAGTGTTTCCAAGACTACTAAACTAATCGTTCTTTCGAGACATGATCTTTTGTGATCATTCCAATGTTATGTAATAATGCACCGACTCTGGGAAATTGGGGTTGGGGCATTACAGTTGGTATCAGAGGAAGCATAATACAAACCTTGGAAGCTAGATTTAGATAAACTCGGATTATAGAACATAGACCTAAGATGAGCTTTGAGGATTAGTATAGAAGAACTTCCTAGAATTTTGGTATTGTAGAGATTTTGTGCGTTTTTGGAGCAATACATCCCTATCTGAATATGAGCAGGTAGAGGCGGCTCTGGCACAGATGTACCTAGTGGTAAAACCCGAAAACACCGCTTTGATCTAGAATTGAACGGGAAATGGCGCATGACAACGGACCTTGCTGCAATCTTGGTTATGACACTCCCAGGGGATATGCATGAGATAATTCTCATCTTCATTACAAATCATTAGGAAGGGATTATGAGTATATATATTTGAAAAGAAAACATTTTTTTTATGATTATGGATTATATCCATAAATAGTTCAATTTATGTTAAGTTTTTTGCAAGTATGGAATTATGTATTTTGATTCATAAACAGATCTAGTTTATTCCATTGTTTATAAATGGAGCTTAGTGAAAAGAATGGAAACCGTGTCAATGCCCGAAATTTATGTAGGGATTTCCCTCCTTCTCAAGATAATTATAGTGGAGTTGGTGATGCAACTGGTGTTGATCAGCTAATCACCATACTGGGACAACTCACTCAGGTTATGAATAATAACCTTACCTATATGGAGCACCCTGATCTGCAACGTGGAGGATCAATGTTAGATCGCTTCATGAGGAAACAAACACCAACAATCAATGGGAGTGCAAATCCCTTAGTAGCCGAGCAATGGATATATTCCTTAGAGAAAATATTCCATTCCTTGGGGAGTAGTGAAAGGGAAAAGGTTATCATGGAAGTTTACCGCCTCACTGGAGATGCTAACCAATGGTGGTCATTGATTCAATACACAAAGGAAGATGAAAAAGTATCAAATATGGAATGGAGGGAGTTCAAAGATCTTTTCTTAGAAAAATACTTTCCTCATGACCATCGGGATGATATGGAAAGGAAATTTCTGAGTCTGAGACAAAAGGAGAATGAGAATGTCGCAAAGTATGATTCTAACTTTACAAGGTTAGCAAGGTATGCTGGAGATTATATACGTAACCCAAGAAGTAAGATTGATCGTTTCATTGATGGGATAAAACCATTTCCTCATCGAGCATTGATCTCACAATCCTTCTCGTCATACGAAGACATTGTCTCATGTGCTATCAAGACAGAAAAGGAAATATATAAATCTTATGACAATAAAGTAAAGAAAGAGAATAAGATAATGATGGAGCAAGAGACAGATAAAGGGAAAAATGGAAATATTGATTTTCCATTATGTGAAAATTTTGGGATGAAACACCCCGGTACTTGCCTAAAAGGAATGGGAGTTTGTTACAAATGTGGAGAAAAAAATTCACCAGACTCATGATTGCAAGGGAAAAAAGGAGGCTGTAAATGTTGAATGCTACAATTGTAGAGAAATGGGTCATTATGAAAATGAATTTCCTAAGCATCAGGGAAACATACCTTTGAAAAGGACAACGAATCAAGGCCAAGCTTATCTTTTTTACTACATTTCAAGAGGAATGATTAATGTATTTGTATTTTTGGAATCAAGGATTATATTCTGGTTATGATAATAACGTGATATATATATGGATTGTATTGCAATACTTGTTGTTTTCATTTATCTTTTAATATGACTAAGTAAATCATATTTTTAGTATGTGACAATAAGAGAAACTGTACTCTGTTTGGAGAATCTGATGTTGCAATTGATTTTTTAATTTAGATACCTTTTACAGAGAGTCTGGACAGAGGTACTTTGGATAACTATAATGTTTTTCAATGGATTAAGTTGAACTTTGGATAGTATTGTTCAAGGTTAAAACATTTCTTATGATTATTTTTGGAATATTATGATACTATAGTTTTAGGAAAAGGACAACCTGCAGGTCGGGCAATAACCCGTTGCGTCGGACAAAGCTGTAGGAATCGAACCGACAACCATAGTGCGACAGGACATTATTACCTACCACTAGCCTACAAGAAGTCCCTGGTTATTAAAAAATATTTTTTCATTATAATGTTATGTTTTAATTATTGGAACCTTATACTATTAGGATAAATATAATATTTTTTAGTTCTATTATCTTTTGTAGTGAAAGTTGAGTTTGTGGTAGAAACTAATTGAAGGATGAAAACTCTACTTGTCAAGATGTAAATATATATTTATCTTATTCTATGAAGAAATTAATTCTTTAGGGAAGGGATATTAAGACCAAAAATTTGTTATCCTAATAACATATGTTTTTTTGAACTGATGATATTTTAAATCATCATAGATTGATGGCTTTGAGACCCTCAATTCTACACTTGTTTGTTATTGATGACCTCAATCACTCCCTATAAATAATTACGTTTTCCTGTAATTATGTGTATATAATTTCCACCAATGCTCTACTATTCGGAACCCTAATTTGGTGGTGACATTCTCATTTCCCTTTCCTTCTTATTAAAACTAAATTTTATTAACCCTATTTCGGATATGGGTTTTCCACAAAGGTATTTTCTATTTTCAACCTTTTATTTTCAAAGAAAATTTTTAAATTGCGATGATGAAATTATTTAAAGGAGGGGAGAATGTAACACCCCAAGAATCCATGATATGTTTCCTTTTGAATAATGAAATAGCATTCATTGTATGCAACTTCGAGACTCTAACACACTGCGGCCAATCAAAGTAGCCGTTATGAATTTTAAAACCCACTTTGTGAAATTTTATAAATTTTATCTCTCAAAATGTACTTCATTTTATGATTCGGAATATCAAAATTAGCCTAAGGTAAAATTTTGGTACTTTTCGGATAACTTTTATATTTTGTTGAATAGTGAAAAATACAAAATTTTAATTAAAAACACATTTTTTAATCAAAATAATTAATAATGATAAATTATTAATTTGAGTAGTTTTAAAGTATATTTAGAATATATTTTTACCATTTAATAAAATTTTGGTCATTAGACATAATTATACAATTAAACCTAACATAAACAAATGTCAATCTTTTGATAGTTATTATTTCTTAAAAACAAGCTTTTTTTGACATCGGGAATTAATTTTAAATTAATTTCTGCCACTTCTGTGTTTTAAATTTGGGAAAATGGAATCCATATTTGGAATCAGGATGTCTAAATTGTTTAAATAGGTAGCTTTTATTTTTATTCATTTCAAATAATTACTTCGGTAAATATTTTATTTACCACGGTTAAAGGCTAAATCTGTTAAATAAGGGTAAACAAAAAATATTATAATAATAATAAATTACCCTAAAACGTGTCTTAACCCTATTGGTTGATATATGTCCGACCGTGGGCATCTTTGGGTCTATTTTGGGACCCCATGGATCCAGTTGTATGTGATAATGACACTTTATATTAATTAAGTTAAAGTAAATACAAAATAACATAAGCATTTATCTTTTAGAAAAACAATTTTTACATAAGGTTATATATATTATCTTTTAGACTATAAATATTCATTATAAATATAAAACGATTTCCTACAAAATTGTAGTTTATTTATAATTTTTAGACATTGAAAAATTAAAAATATATATGACACAATAATGATGCAATATTTTTCTTATTAATGAAAGAATCAAATAATTGGTATTATAAATTTTAAAATAAATATAATTTGATAGTTTTGATGACATAAAAGAATTTTATTGGTTAATATGACATGTTAGGATTTCTTAAATGAATTTTATTCGAATTAATAATGTTTTTAGGTCTTTAACAAAAATCAAATATTAAATATTGTCAAAATTGACATAAAATAGTTTTTAAAACAATTATTATATTATTAATTGATATTATATTCCTAAAAATCTAAGGATTATCCAAATTACTTATATAATGATATTTGTATCATTAATTGACCACTTGGGGGTCCCTTGGATGTATATAGTATGTTTATTAACTATATATTATAAAAATACAAAGTGAAATGGTAAGTGTTAAACTAATTAACCAAGAGTTAAAACCAAAAGATAAGGTTAATATAATGACCCAAACCTGTCTAAAATCTTTGTAATGAAATTATTTAGACCTATACCCACCTTATACTTAGAATAATCAACTTTGGAGCCATTATAAACCGAATATGAATTTATTATAAATTAATTCTTTATGTTTTTTCTAAAGAGCCCCTCATCCCCCTTATAAAAGGACACCACTTCTAACCAATTATTAACATCTTCAAAGCCTTTTAGTTCGGAAACACCTTCCCAAATACTCTCTATACATCCCTCACTTCAACCTAGAGGCTGTAGTTTGATCAGAAAGCCATCCTATGGAGCCCTTTTGATCAAATCAAAAACGAAGAACCCGAAGAAGAGGAAATGTTTTCACCACCCTTTTTCAAGTTCATTTCTTCTTCAACTTCTTATTTCTTTGTTATTTCCCTTCTAAAATAATAACTCCAGTATCTTCTATATACTATGATGTTATTATAAATATGGTACAAGAATATTAAGTATTCTATCCATCCTTTGAATGACATGTCACCATACGTGCGTACGTACGACTTACCGTCTCCACGTCGTGGTGTAATTGTTATTCAAACTATTATTATTTGCATGGGTATAATAATGATGTTTAATTCATGTAAATAATAAATATAATATTATAATTATTCTGTATATATGATATACCATCCAATTATATATTATTTTAATATCAAGAGAATTTTATTATCGCTCGTGCGTACGTACGGACTACCGTCTCCACGAACGCGATGATATGCATTCCCCATCGTATCCATTATATTCTAATTATCATTTGATGATTAAAAATAATGTTTAAGTAATTGATATCATTATTTATATGAATAATATACAAACCTATCCATAACAGACATGTCTTATATAACAAAACATATAAAAGAAAATGAGTAAGTTAACACCCGAAACGACAATAATACAAATATATTATTAACAAATCAGTGTTAAAAGATCATATATGATATAATATTAATTTATATGATTCTTGTATAACTTAATAACAATTATTTAACCATTTAAATTAGGTTAACCTACCCTCAAACAAGGAAAATTACAAGGTAAGGGGTTTTCATCTCACTCCTTATTCCCGTGGGATTCATGCCATATTTCCACTATTACCTTTTGTATGGTGTATGTACTGCCCATAATTGAATTATTTGTGTAATAAACTTTAATTTATTTTTATTTACATATTCATTTTATGATACCTCTTTCATTGGTTTCATGTTTCATAAGTTACCAAAGTGGTAAGGGTTATTTCACAATCTCTTCATTATCTGAGGTTGTTTATACATAATTATCTACTGGGACCTCTTTATCATCCACATCCATGATTCTTAAAAATGTATTTCAAAACATTCTTACTATTTTACAGAATATGAGTTAAAGTCATTTATAACATTGTTTTACTTTTTATAAGAAGTTTATAAAGGAATCTTTCCGTCATTTTCCGAACAAGGTCATTTTTTAACCTTTTCGACAGAATTAAGGTAAGAATGTCTTTTTAACTTATACGGCGGGTGCGGCTATTTTCTGCCATTATAAAATCATTGAAGATTCTCTTGAAATCTTATAAGAATATTTTCAAATTTAATGTTTTCTTTTATAATTATGTTAATTTTAAATGATTTCAAAAAAAGATATTTCTCTCAAATAGTTTTGATTTCATCTATGTCAACATCCTTTGATAAATTGTACACTTGATTGAAGTTGATTTATTATGATAAAAATATTATATATTGTATTTAAGGTTTTGTGATATGTTTGACTATGGATGAGTTATTTTTATTCCATTAATGTTTTATGATTAATGTTTTGGCATTTTGTATGATAGTTTTAATATGAATGTTTACGTTATATTTCATCCTATTCTTAAGATGAATGTGTTGGACTAGTATGTTCTGGGTTGGGGACCGGTAAAATTAAGCCCTCTGGGTTGGGGTCCGATTACAGCAGACCGTCCGGATTGGTGTCCAGTTATTAGAGGTACTCCAGGTTGGTGTCTGGTTATTAGAGGAACTCTAGGTTGTTGTGCAGTTATTAGAGGCACTCTGGGTTGGTGTCCGGTTATTAGAGTCACTCCGGGGTGGTGTCCTATTATTAGAGGCACTCCAGGTTGGTGTCCAGTAATTAGAGGCACTCCGGGTTGGAGTCCGGTTTCAGAGGGTCTCCGAGTTGGGTTCCGGTTACAATTATCCCTTATGTCTTGGCACGAGTCATTGACAAAGAAATTAAAGTTCGGTATTATGCATTCCGTTGTTATGAAAGTGGTTATTGATATTGCATGTGATTATTCGATTTGTAGAATATCCATGTGAATAATTAAATGGAATTATTTCATTTTATCTTTGACATATTTTGATGAAGTTCAAGTTTTAAAGGCTTTTTTTTAGTTATACATTTTCTCAAATGTTTATACTTATTTATGAATGTTTCCGCTATATTGTTATCCTTACTGAGCATCTGAGATCACCCCTTTCTATGTCTTATTTTTCCAAGGATTATAAGAAGTAATTTATGAATGACCTGTATAGATAGTATGAGGAGATATGAAGACAATATTTTGTTGTAGTTTTTTTAACTTTATGATGTAATGTAAGACTTATGAATATATCTAGTGTTTCCAAGACTACTAAACTAATCGGTCTTTCGAGACTTGATCTTTTGTGATCATGACAATGTTATGTAAAAATGCACCGACTCTGAGTAATTGGGGTCGGGGAATTACATTTATAACTATTAAGGAGTTGATCATAGTGGAGGTATTTTTGAGTCATTATCAAGAGGAGGTGGTGAGACTCCACATGGTCATGAGGATGATCATATTTTCTTGAGATACTTGTTTTAACTCAACAATGTAGAGTTTTCTCCAACATTATTTTCGATCTCATCTATTCCTTGTCACTAATTTTAATAAGTAGATGGAAAGTGAGATAGTGTATATCATCTAAACACTTGAGGACATGTTGCACTCTTGTGTCATAGATTTTGGAGGTTTGTGGATGATGCACCTTCTCTTGGTAGAGTTATCATAAAAAATATAATTCACTCTACTATTAGTGTGGAACTGTTTGAAGCCTTGGGTGGATGAACTTTTTGTTTTACATTGTGGAGGACTGGCATAAATTATTCAGTAATTATCAGGACGAAACTGGTATAAAATATGACAGAGATGGTTTATGTGATTCATGAGAAGATGAAAGCTGCAAAAGATGATTATAAATCCTATGTCAATCATAAGAGGAGACCTCTGTAGTTTGACGTTGGGGATCATGTGTTCCAGAAGGGGACTCTCCATCATAGGAAGTGATGGTTTGGTCAAGGGAGAAAGCATTATCCCTAGTTTATTAGTCCTTACAAGGTGTTAGATCATGTTAAAGTAGTGTTGTATTAGTTGGAACTTCCTGCTAAGATGACATAGATAAAAAACATTTAGATGTTTCATCTATGTCATTATCTCTATAATGAGTCTCACATCATCGATTGGGGTGTGTAATATGTTGACGATGATGTTACATTTATGTATCTACTAGTAGAGATCTATGACCATCACTATAAGGTGGTGTGTGGGTGTTATATCCCCTTAGATCATGTATTGTGGAGGCACCAGGGAATGTAGAAAATTTCCTTGGAATGTGAGTAACTTATATGTGCTCGTTACCCATATTTGATTGATGTTTATCTCTTCTCATGTAACGTTGTTTTTTGTGGTTGTATACCACTCCTGGTATATAATATGGTTTTACATTGTTTCTTATTGTTTTATTTTCTTTTCTGAGAGGTATAACCCATAGTAGAGTGTTTAAGAGGTAGTTGTGGTTGTATCATGGTTTCATACAGTTCATCAAATGAGGTGGTTTCTCTTTTGGTGGTGAGAGTCTTCACTGGTATCTCATGGGGTGGCTCTTCGGATGACCCTTTTTTTATTTTCCTCTTTGTTATGGTTTTGGATCTTTGAAGACAAGAATTTTTTGATTGGTATCTAATGTAAGGGATCTGATTCCAGTGGATTGACCCATTGAACATTTTTGAAGTCCAAGGTGGAAAGAGGAGGGTTGAAGGAAGTCTAGAGGAGTTTAGCTGCTAAAATCATGAAGCATGGTGATTTTACTCCATGTAAATTTACACAACATCAATGGGGGTTTCATGAGTTTGATGAGAATATTAGGACATGTAATAAATTAGGGTTTAATAATAATAAGGTGACACATTTTTTTTTCTAAACCACCCCCCTAAGATTTCACGACATAAAATGGGATTACACATCATGTAAATCCCTGATGATGTATATATTTAGGATATTCAACGCTTGGGGTTTCCCAAACACTCGCCCTACAACACCTCCCTCACATTCCAAGTCACCCACAACCCCTCTTTAATGTTTTGGGGTTTTCTTCCTCAAGGATCGATATCTTTTTTCCATCCTTCGATCCATATTTGATCCAAGGTAACCTCTACCTTCTATATTGTGGGTTCTTGGATCATTTTCATTTTGTTTTTCCTTTCTATGTAATGGAAAATTATCTTCATATTTATAATGGATTTTGTTGTTGTTTCTTAGTGAGGTTGTGGTGCGGAGTCCTCAGGTGTAAGAAGCTCTTATGGGAGAGGAGATCATGATATGGAACATCGATCCATTCTCAAGAGAACAACATTAATGCCCTTTTGTGGTAGGTGATTCATTGAAACTATTATTTATGTGAGATCATAAAATAGGCCCTTGGATTACAATGAAATCAATATAATAATTACTTGAATTAGATTAATGAATTGATATCAATTGACTGGTGATGTTTTTGTTTTTAACATGATAATGGTTTTCATATTGATTTTTTATATACAATGGTATTTTTTGTGCTTGTCTTGCTTTGATTAGCATGTGGAATTGGTAATGAATGTAAACATGAAATTTATTGATAATAATTTGGCTAGATGATTAAAGATGTATGATTAATGAATTAGTTATATTGTAATCTTAAGGCTTCAAGCAGGATTAAATTAATTGACCATCCATTTGTTAATGTAATAGAATAAGGATGTGGAGAATGTTAATTCATTACGATAAAATAACTAAAGGCACGCTAAATTTATTGTCTAATTAAATGGTGATTCTATATAATAGCATGCATCTTATGTTTTCATAGTTAGAACAAGTAAATAAATAATTTTTTAATTCAATATGGTATAATAACCAGTTCTGTGATAAAAGATAATTCCTTTGTAGGGTATCAGTTTCTCAAATTCTTCTAAAGTTTTAGTGCCTTGTGCTTTAGTGTCATTAGAAATCACTATGTGTGAAGGAAAAATTCCTTAATTTTGGGACAATATCCTAATTAATATGTTTGATTCCTATTTCTTGTGATATGGGGTGGTGAGGCCTAGATGTTCCATGAGCCTTGGATGTCTGATCATAGATGGCTATTTTTGTATATGGTGTTGGGTGGCCTAGTTTTTGTGTCACCAGAAAATTCCTTTAATGGAGGGATGCATTGTGATTTTCACGTGGCTATCAGGGAGGATGTAGGATACGAAGAAATTGTTTTAACATGGGATTACCCAATGATATGAAATAGGGATTCATTTTTGAATTTTCTTTGGATAATGGACACGTTTTTCTTATCTTCCTTTGATTCCCCACTACTTGAGGTAGATGGATATGGTTGGTTTCATACCATTTTTGGTAGCTTGTGATTTTTCCAAGTGTAAATAGAAATATTTAATGTCATAATAAAACTAATTGAATAAATATCTAAACCATGGGGATAGATATTTTGGGGATGCATGTAACACCCCAATATTACACTGTACGTTTCCCTTTGAAAAATGCAATAGCATTCATTGTATGCAACTTCGAGATTCTAGCACACCACGACCAATCAAAGTAGCCGTTAAGAATAGTAATACCCACTTTTTGAAATTTTATAAATTTTATCTTTCAAAATGGACATCATTTTTGGATTTGGAATTTAGAAATTATCATAGGGTGAAATTTGGTTATTTTTCTGAAAACTTTCAATTTTTGATGAATAGTGCAAATTTCTAAATTTTAATTAAAAAAAACTTTTTTAATAAAAGTAATTAATAGTGATAAATTATGAATTTTAGTGGTTTTGAATTATATTTATAATAATGTTTTACCATTTTATACAATTTTGGTCATTGGACATAATTTAACAATTAAACCAGACATAAACAAGTGTCAATCTTTTGATATTTATTATTTCTTAAAAACACGCTTTTTGTTTTGACAACGGGAATTAATTTTAAATAAATTTCTGCCATTTCTGTTGTTTGAATATCGAAAAATGGATTCCATATTTGGAATCAGGATGTCCAAATTTTTTAAAATGTATACTTTTATTTTTAGACATTTTGAATAATTACTTCAGTAAATATTTTATTTACCATGGTTAAAGGGTAAATCCGGTAAATAAGGGTAAAATCTAATATTATAATAATAATAAAATATCCTAAAACGTTTCCTAACCTTATTTATGGATACATGTCCGACCGTGGGCATCTTTGGGTCGATTTTGGGACCCCATGGTGCCACTTCTAGGTGATAGGGACACTTTATATTAATTAAGATAAAGTAAATACAAAAATGACATAAGCATATCTCTTTTAGAAAAATAATTCATTACATAGGGTTATATATGTTTTATTTTAGACAATAAATATTTATTATAAAGATAAAAATATTTCCTACATAATTGTATTTTAACGAGAATTTTTAGATATTAAGTAATTTAATTTATTTATGACACAATGATGATGTAGTAATTACCGAATTAATGAATGATTAAGATAATTGATAATATAAATACCCAAATAAATGTAATTTGAGACTTTTTATAAATTTCAATAATTTTATAGGTTAATATGACATATTAGGATTTTATATATAAATTTTTTTATAAGTAAAAATTCTGTTAAAAATTTATCAAAAACAAAATACCAAATAGTGTCAAAATTGACATAAAAAAGATTTTTTAAAACAAATATTATATTATTAATTGATATTCAATTCCTTAAAATTTAAGGATTGGCCAAGAGACTTATATCATGATAGGTGTATAATTAAAGGGACCATTTGGGGGTCTCTTGGATGTATATGGTAAGTTTATTAAATATATAATATAAAAATACAAATTGACATGGTAAATGTCAATCTAATTAACTAAGAGTTGAAACTAAAAGATATGGATAATATAATGACCAAAACCTATCTAAAATATATTGGTTGAACGTATTTCGACCCATACCCACCATAGAAATTTATTAATCCACTTTTTAGCCATTAGAAACCGAATATGAATTTATTATAAAATAATAATTTAAGTTTTTCCTAAAGAGCCCCTCCTCACCCTTATAAAAGGACACCACTTCTAACCAATTATTCACACCTTCAAAGCCATTTGGTTTGGCCAACCTCTACCCAAATACCCTCTCATATATTCTCCATTAATCCTAGAGGTCTTATTTTAGTCATAATGCCATCTTAAGGATCCCTTTTGATCAAATTAGATGGATGAACCCGAAGAATAGGTAATGTTTTCACCACCCTTTTTCAAGTTCCTTTCTTCTTCAACTTCTTCTTTCTTTGTTATTCCCGTTATGAAATAACAAATCCAATATCTTATATATACTTAGTTTTTATTATAAATATGGTACAACCATATTCAGTATTCTATCCATCCTTTGAATGATATGTCACTATACGTGTGTACGTACGGCTTACCGTCTCCACGTCGTGGTGTAATTGTTATTCAAAAAATTATTATTTGTATGGGTATAACAATGATGTGTAATTCATGTACATAATAAATATAACATGATAATGATTCTGTATATATGATATAATTTCCAATTATATATTATTTTAATATCAAAATAATGATATTTTCGCTCGTGCGAATGTACGGATTACCGTCTCCACGACGGGATGAGATTCATTTCCAAGTTCACCATACACCGACGATTATAAAAATATATATTAATAATAAGTATGTAATATATGACATAATAATGATACAAGAGATATATATATTTATATATATAAGTATCTATGTAATTACATATATCTTATTCACTTACTTCTGTTCAATACTATATGAAAACTAAAATAGCGTTTATGCGTACATACGGACTACCGTCACCATAAAAGGTGTTTTAAATTTCATATATACATCTATTATACATATTTATATTCTAAATATATATGATATATAAATCGTTTTCTATATTCTGGAAGTATTTAAATCATGATATAGGTGATACAATCAATAGTAACAAGTTTAAACACGTACGATAAAGAAAGCGATTATTACCCGAAATATTAATATAACATGGAAATTATTATTAAATGGGTAATATAAAGTCATAAATGAATTATGTATGATAAAATAAATATTAATATTGTTATGGTATAATTTAATAACATAATAAGTTATTCATACAGGAGGTTAAACATACCCTCGACTAACGGAAAAGGTAAGGGGTTTAATCTCACTCCTTAATCCACTGAGATTCATGCTATATTGCCACTATTACCTTTTGTGTGGTGTATGTACTTCCCAATAATTGTATTCTTTGTGTAATACACTTTAATATATGTGTATTTACATATTCATTATATGATACCTCTTTCATGGGGTGAATGTTTCATAAGTTACCAAATTTTTAAGGATTTATTTCACAATCTCATCATTATCCGAGGTTGTTTATACATAATTATCTAATGGGACCTCATTATCATCCACATCCATGTATCTTAAAAATGTATTTCAGAACATTCTTACTATTTTATAGAATGTGGTTTAAATTAATTTTTACCATTGTTGATTTTTTATAAGAAGTTTATAAAGGAATATTTCTGTCGTTTTCCAAAAAAAGACCTTTTTAACCTTTTCGAAAGAATTATGGAAAGAATTTCTTTTTTTTAACTTATATGGCGGGTGTGGATATTTTATGCCATTATAAAATCTTCAAAACATCCCTTAAAAGCTTATATGAATATTTTTAAAGTAATTGTTTACTTTTATAATTATGTGACTTTTAAATGATTTAAAAAAAGAGATATTTCTCTCAAATAGTTTTGATTTCATCTATGTCAACATCCTTTGATGGATTTTATGCTTATTTGAAATTGAGTTATTATGATACTAATCATCCATATTGTATTTAAGTTTTAGTGATATGTTTTACTATGGATGATTTATTTTTATGCCGTTAATGGTTTATGATTAATGTTTTGGCATTCCGTATGCTAGTTTTAATACGAATGATTATGTTATATTTCATTCTATTCTTAATATGAATGTGTTGGACTAGTATGTTCCAGGTTGGGGTCTGGTTACAACAGACCCTCCGGGTTAGTGTCTGGTTATTAGAGGCACTCCGGGTTGGTGTCCGGTTATTAGAGGCAATCCGTGTTGGTGTCCGGTTATTAGAGGAACTCTGGGTTAGAGTCTAGTTACAGAGGCTCTCCGGGATGGAGTCCGGTTATAGAGGCTCTCCGGGATGGGTTTTGGTTACAGTTACCCCTTACGTCTTGGAACAGGGAATTGACATAGAAATTAATGTTCGGAATTATGCATTCCATCATTATGAAAGTGGTTATTTATATTACATGTGATTATTCGACTAGTAGAATATCCATGTGAATGAGTAAATGGAATTATTTCATTTTATTTGTACCATATTTTTCTGAAGTTAATGTTTAAAAGGCTTTGGTTTTAGTTATAAATTGCTTTAAATGTTAGTGCTTATTTATGAAAGTTTCCGCTATATTTCTTACCCTTACTGAGCATTTGATCTCAACCCTTTCTATGTTTTATTTTTTCCCCCGGATTCCAAGAAGTGTGTCGTCATTGATATGCAGGGTTAAGCCAAGGGAATAATGGAATCCATAAAGATTATTTATGTTGTTTTGTATGTCTTAAGATGTAATGTAACATTCATGTTTGTAATCTATTTTCAAAGACTGCTAAACTGATCGGTCCTTCGGGACTTGATTCTTTGTAATCATGCCAATGTATTAAAATAATGCACCGACCCTGGGTAACTAGGGTCGATGCATTATAGTTGGTATCAGAAAAAGTTTAGAAATAACCTTGAAAACTAGATTTAGATAAACTATGATTAGAACACATAGCCCTAAGATAGAATTTGAGGATTATTATCGAAGAACTTCCTAGAATTTTGATATTGTAGAGATTTTGTGAGTTTTCCGAGAAATACATCTCTATCTGGATACAAGAAGGTAGAGGTGGCTCTGGCACAGATGTACCTAGGGGTCAAACCTGAAAACACTGCTTTGAGCTAGTCTTGAATGCGAACTGGTGTAGGACAACGGGCCTTGCTACACTCTTGGTTATGACACTCCATGGGGATATGCTTAAGATAATTGTCATTTTCTTTACCACCCGTTTTGAAGGGTTTATGAGTATATAATTTCTCAAAGAATAAATTTTTATGATTATGGATTATATCCATAAACTGTTTAATTTATATAAAGTGTTTTACATGTTTGGGATTAGGTATTTCTATTCATAAAATAATTCATTGTATGTCATTATATAGAAATCGTGCCCAATATAAGGAATGAGAACTCCAGCAATACACATAATCCAAAGAGTAAGAAGGGTCATATTATTCATGGTCTTAAGCCAGAATTAAAAGGGAAATAGTCTCCCACATACTATCATCATATGAAGAAATATTATCATGTGTTAATAAGACAAGTAAAGAATTCTTTGAGTCCTATGGCATTGAAGGGAAGCCAGAGAAGAAAAGGATGGTAGAAAGAAATATGGATAAAGGGAATAAGGGAAAGAAGGATTTTCCAATATGTGATAAATGTGGAATGAATCACCTTGGAAAATTCTTGAAGGGAATGGGAGTTTTTTATAAGTGTGGAGAAAAAGGACACCAAGTACGTTATTACAAGGGTAAGAAAAAGTTTTCAAATGTACAATGCTTCATCTGCAAAGAGTTGTGACACTATACAAACCAATGTCCAAATCATTATAGAATGCACTAAATGATGCTATTGGATAATACTCATGTTATGATACTACCTCATATGAAGAGAAATGACTAGTGTTCTTATGCTGTTATTATAAAATTATTTTATTTGAGTTTTGTATCAATAGTATACTGGTTACATGAATTATGTAGATAAATAAGGATTGTACTGTAGTACTATTTTATTGAGGATTTGAGATTATATGGTTCTATGAAAAGTTACTTAATAGTAAGATACACTTTTTTTAAAATACATGGTTGATGGAAAGGTAATCCTTAATATGGTATCGGTAATGTGGTAGTGATTTTGAAATAAGAGATGGTTGATTTGAATAATTATATTGGATATTCTTGATTACCTTGAAACTGATTAATGATTTTTCATCTTTGGAGTTTACAACGTTTTTAGATAGAAGGTGTATATCAATTATTTTATAATGAATAAGGGAGCATGAATGTAATCAATAAGGTTTTATGGTAATTGAGGATGTTACCATGTTTTAAAATAATACACGATGAAGGTGTTCACATGTTATTATATGGTAAAAAGGATCTTCATTGTGTTTAACATCCTTATAAATTTTGGACTGTGAGTTTGGATAGTAGTATTTTGGATAAGTCTAAAGGTTGGAATGGATTAAATTTGAAAGGTTATTTTAGGATTTTTTATAAAAGGACAACATGCAGACCGTGTGACAACCCGTCGTGTTGGACAAAGCTGCGGGAATCGAACCCACAACCATAGTGATATTGAGATTTATTGCCTACCACTAGAATATGTGAAGTCCCTGGATTGTATAATGTAGTTTTTTTTAAAATGTATGATATTTGAATTATAAATTCATTATATTTGGAACCCTATACAATTAGAATAAGTAGAGTATTTTTGAGTTGTATTATGTTTTGTAGTGAAAGATGAGTTTGAGGTAGAAATTTATTAATGGATAAAACTCTAATTATAATGTAAGTTTAATATTAGCCGATATCATAAATAAATTCATCAACATTAAGAAAAGGATCTTAGAACAAAAATGTTGTCCTAGATGGTACCTTAGATCATCACAAATTTATGGCTTTGTGATTGTTGGAATTTTCATATCCATGTTCTCTAACACTCTCCATCAGATATTCATGGTCATAGTTTTCTTCCATATCCATGTTTTCCTACATGGAACCCTAGTATGTGTTGTTTTTGGTAACCTTCATACTTACCACTCTTTATTTTAAATAGAGGCCTCATTAATCCATTTTTCGATGTGGGATTTCAACTATGATATTTTGAAATTTCAACCCAAAGATTACAATACCAAACATAAATTGTGAGGACACAATGTATTAAAGGATGGGAGAATGTAACACCCCAATCTTCTATGATACGTTTCGCTTTGAATAATGCAATAGCTTTCATTGTACGCAACTTCGAGATTCTAACACACTAAGACCAATCAATGTAGCCGTTAAGAATAGTAATACCCACTTTTTGAAATTTTATAAATTTTATAATTTAAAATGGACTTTATTTTTTTATTCAGAATGTTGAAATTATCCTAGGCTTAAATTTTGGTATTTTTCTAAAAACATTCAATTTTTGATGAATAGTTAAAATTACTAAATTTTAATTAAAAACAACTTTTTTAATTAAAATAATTAATAGTGATAAATTATGAATTTGAGTGGTTTTAAAGTATATTGAGAATATATTTTTACCATTTAATACAATGTTGTTCATTGGAAATAATCTCACAATTAAACCAGACATAAACAAGTGTCAATCTTTTGATAGTTATTATTTCTTAAAAACACGCTTTTTTGTTTTGACAACGGGAATTAATTTTAAATTAATTTCTGCCACTTATTTGTTTTGAATTAGGTAAATTTGATTCCATATTTGGTATCAGGATGTCCAAATTATGTAAATAGGTAACTTTTATTTTTAGACATTTTGAATAATTACTTCTGTAATTATTTTATTTACCACGGTTAAACGGTAAATCCGGTAAATAAGGGGAAAATAATATTATAATAATAATAAATTACCCTAAAATCTGTCCTATCCTTATTGGTGGATACATGTACGAACATGGGAATCTTAGGGTCTATTTTAGGACCCCATGGAGCCACATGTAGGTGATAGGGACACTTTATATTAATTAAGTTAAAGTAAATACAAAAATGACAGAAGCATATATTTTTTAGAAAACAAATTATTACATAGGGTTATATATGTTATTTTTTCAACTATAAATATTAATTAGAAAGATAATAAGGTTTCCTACATAATGTTATTTTATTGATAATTTTTAGACATTATATAATTTATTTTATTTATGACACAATTATGATGCAGTAATTACCATATTAATGAATGATTAAGATAATTGATATTATAAATACCCAAATAATTGTAATTTTAAACTTTTTATAAATTAAAATAATTTTCTAGGTTAATATGACATATTAGGATTATTTATATAAATTGTTTTCGAAGTAAAAATGTTGTTAAGAATTTATCAAAAACAAAATACCCAATAGTGTCAAAATTGACATAAAAGAGTTTTTAAAATAAAATTTATATTAGTAATTGATATTAAATTCCTAAAAATCTAATGATTAGACAAGAGACTTATATCAGGATAGGTGTATCATTAATGGACCACTTGAGGGTCTCTTGGATTTATATGGTAATTTTATTAACTATATAATATAAAAATAAAAAGTGACCTGGAAAATGTCAATCTAATTTACTATGAGTTAAAACTAAAAGATAAAGTTAATATAAAGACACAAACCTGTGTAAAATCTATTGGTTGGTAGTATTTAGACCCATCCCCACCTTATAATTTGATTAATACACTTTTGAGGTATTAGAAACTGAATATGAATTTATTATAAATTAATACTTTAAGTTTTTCATAAAGAGCCCCCCCCCCTTATAAAAGGACACCACTTCTAACCAATTCTTCACACCTTAAAAGCCTTTTGGTTCGGCCAAAATCTACCCAAATACCCTCTAAAATATCCTCCCTTCATTATAGAGGCCTTACTTTAGTCAGGAAGTTATCCTAAGGATCCCTTTTGACAAATCAAAAGGAAGAACCCGAATAAGAGGTAATGTTTTCATCACCTTTTTTCAAGTTCCTTTCTTCTTAAACTTATTCTTTCTTTGTTATTCCCATTCTAAAATAATAACACAAGTATCTTATATATATTGATATTTTATTATAAATGTGGTATAACCATATTCAATATTCTATTTATCCTTTGAATGACATGTCACCATACGTGTGTATGTACGGCTTACCGTCTCAACGTTGTGGTGTGATTATTGTTCAAAACATTATTATTTGGATGGGAATAATAATGATGTGTAATTAATGTTAATAATAAATATAAAATGATAATTATTCTGTATATATGATATAATTTCCAATTATATATTATTTTAATATCAAAAGAATGATATTTTCACTCGTGCGTACGTACGGATTACCGTCTCCACGACGCGATGAGATTCATTTCCAAGTTCACCATTCATCGACGATTATAAAAATATATATTACTAATAAGTATGTAATATATGAGATAATAATTCTAATGGATATATATATATTTATATATATAAGTATTTATGTATTTACATATATCTTATTCACTTACTTTTGTTCAATACTATATGAAAACAGAAACAACGTTTATGCGTACATACATACTACCGTATCCATAAATGGTGTTTCCATTTCATATATACATCTATTATACAGATTTATATTCTAAGAATATATGATATATAAATCATGTTTTATATTTTGGAAGTATTTAAATCATGATCTATGTGATACAATCAAGAGTAACAAGTTAAAACACGTTCGATAAAAAAAGCGATTATTTCCCAAAATATTAATATAACTTGGAAATTATTATTAAATGGGTAATATAATGTCATAAATGAATAATGTATGATATCATAAATATTAATATGGTTCTGTTATAATTTAATAACATACTATGGTCTTTATACAGGAGGTTAAAGGTACCCTCGACTAATGGAAAGTGCAAGGTATGGGGTTTTCATCTCACTCCTTATTCCCGTGAGATTCATTATATATTTCCACTATTACATTTTGTGTGGTGTATGTACTTCCCATAATTGTATTATTTTTGTAATAAACATTAATTTATGTGTATTTACATATTCATTGTATGATACCTCTTTCATGGGGTGAATGTTTCGTATGTTACCAAATTGGTAAGGGTTTATTTTACAATCTCTTCATTATCCGAGGTTGTTTATACATAATTATCTACAGGACCTCTTTATCATCAACATCCATGTTTCTTAAAAATTTATTTAAAAACATTAATTATATTTTATTTAATGTCGGTTAAATTCATTTTTAACCTTGTTGACTTTTTATAAGATGTTTATAAATGAATCTTTCTGTCATTTTCCAAACAAGGTTGTTTTTAACCTTTTCAAAAGAATTATGGTAAGAAGGCCTTTTTTTAACTTATACGGTGGGTGAGGCTATTTTATGCCATTATAAAATCTTCAAAACATCCCTTACTATCTTATAAGAATATTTTTAATGTAATTGTTTTCTTTTATAATTATGTGACTTTTAAATGATAAAAAAAGAGATATTTCTCTCAAATAGTTTGGATTTCATCTATGTCAACATCCATTAATGGATTTTAAGCTTATTTAAAGTTGATTTATTATGATAGAAATCATCCATATTTTATTTAGGGTTTTGTGATATGTTTGAATATGGATGAGTTATTTTTATGCCATTAATGGTTTATGATTAATGTTTTGGCATTTCGTATGCTAGTTTTAATACGAATGTTTATGTTATATTTCATCATCTTCTTAATATTAATGTGTTGGACTAGTATGATCTGGGTTGGGGTCCGGTTACAGAAGACCCTCCGGGTCGGTGTCCTGTTATTAGGGGCACTCCGGGTTGGTGTCCAGTTATTAGAGGCACTTCGGGTTGGTGTCCAGTTATTTGAAGCACTCCGGGTTGGAGTCCAGTTACAGAGGCTCTCCGGGATGGAATCCAATTACAGAGGCTCTCCAGGTTGGGTTCCGGTTATAGTTATCCCTTAGGTCTTGACACGAGGCCTTGAAACAGAAATTAATGTTCGTAATTATGCATTCTATCATTTTGAAAGTGGTTATTGATATTACATGTGATTATTCGAATAGTAGAGTATCCATGTGAACGAGTAAATGGCAATATTTAATTTTATTTCTACCATATTATGCTGAAGTTAATGTTTAAAAGGATTTTGTTTTAGTTATATGTTTCTTTAAATGATTATGTTTTTTATGAAAGTTTCTGCTATCTTTCTCGCCCTTACTGAGCGTTTGAGCTCACCCCTTTCTATGTTTTATTTTTTTCCCAGGATTCCAAGAAGTGTGTTGTGATTGATATGTAGGTTTAAGCCAAGGGAATAATGGCGTACATAATGATTATTTATGTTGTTTTTTATGTCTTAAGGTGAAATGTAACATTCATGTATTTAATCTATTTTCCAAGACTACTAAACTGATCGGTCCTTTGGGACTTGATTCCTTGTAATAATGTCAATGTATTAAAATAATGCACCGAATCTGGGTAACTAGGATCAAGGAGTTACAATTGGTATCAGAGAATGTTTAGAAATAACCTAGGAAACTAGATTTAGATAAACTCTGATTAGAACACATATCCATAAGATAGACTTTGAGGATTAGTATAGAAGATCTTCCTAAAATTTTGATATTGTAGAGATTTTGTGAGTTTTCCGAGCAATACATCCCTATCTAGATACGAGCAGGTAGAGGCGGCTCTGCCACAGATGTACCTAGGGGTAAAACCCAAAAAAACCGATTTGAGATAGACTAAAACGGGAACTGGTGCACGACAACGGGCCTTGCAACACTCTTGGTTATGACACTCCAGGGGGATATGCTTAGGATAATTGTCATTTTCATTAAAAACCATTATGAAGGGTTTATGAGTATATAATTCCTCAAAGAAGAAATTTTTATGATTATAGATTATATCCATAAACTGTTAAATTTATGTTAAGTGTTTTACATGTTTGGGATTAGGTATTTCTATTCATAAACTAATTTAGTGTATTCCATTATTAAGAAATGGCGCCCAGTAGAAGGAATGAGAACTCCATCAATACGCATGATCCAAAGAGTAAGAGCGATCATATTATTCATGGTCTTAAGCTAGAATTTAGAAGGGAAGTAGTCTCCCACGTATTATCATCATATGAAGAAATAATATCATGTGTTAATAAGATAAGTAAAGAATTCCTTGAGTCATATGGATTTGAAGGGAATCTAGAGAATAAAAGGATGGTAGAAAGAAATATAGATAAAGGGAATAAGGGAAAGAAGGATTTTAAAATATGTGATAAATGTGGAATGAATCACTTTGGTAAATTCTTGAATGGAATGGGAGTTTGTTATAAGTGTGGAGAAAAATGACACCATGTACGTGATTGCAAGGGTAAGAAAAAGTTTTAAAATTTACAATGCTTCATCTGCAAAGAGTTGTGACACTATACAAAGCAATGTCCAAATCATCAAAGTATGCACCAAATGATGCTATTGGATAATAATCATGTTATGAAACTACCTCAGATGAAGAAGAATGACAAGTGTTATTATGTTTTTAGTATAGAATTATATTATTTGAGTGTAGTACCAATATTTTACTGGTTACATGAATTAGGGAGATAAATAAGGATTGTATTGTAATACTATTTTATTGATGATTTTATATTATATGGTTATAAAAAAAGTGAATTAATAGTATGCTACACTTTTTTGAAAATACATGGTTGGAGGAAAGGTAATCCATAACATGGTCTCGATAATGAGGTAGTGATTTTGATATAAGAGATGGTTGATTTGAATAATTATATTTGATATTATTGACTACCTTGAAACTGATTAATGATTTTTCATCATTGGAGTTTATAAAATTTTTGGATAGAGGGAGTATATCTAGCAATATATAAATAATAAGGGAGAATGAATGTAATCAATAAGGTTTTATGGTAGTTCAGGATGTTACCATGTCTTAAAATAATACACGATGAAGGTGTTCACATGTTATTACATGGTAAAAAGGGTCTTCATTGTGTTTAACTTCCTTATAAATTTTGGACTGTGAGTTTGGGTAGTAGTATTTTGGATAAGGCTAAAGGTTGGAATGGATTTAATTTGAAAGGTTATTTTTGGATTTTTTTTATAAAAGGACAACATGCAGACCGTGTGACAACCCATCGTGTTGGACAAAGCTGTGGGAATCGAACCCACAACCATATTGAGATTGAGATTTATCGCCTACCACTAGACTACATGAAGTCCCTGGATTGTATAATGTAGTTTTTTAAAGGGTCTGATATTTGAATTATAAATTCATTATATTTGGAACCCTATACGATTAGGATAAATAGATTTTTTTTGAGTTGTATTATGTTTTGTAGTGAAAGATGAGTTTGTTGTAGAAATTTATTAGTGGATAAACTCTAATTATAAAGTAAGTATAATTTTATCCTATATCATAAATAAATTCCTCAACATTTGGAAATGGAACTTAGAACAAAAATGTTGTCCTATATGGTACCTTAGATCATCACAAATTTATGGCTTTGTGATTGTTTGACATTTCATAGCCTTGTTCTCTACCACTATCCATCAGATATTGATGGTTATATTTTTCTTCCATATCCATGTTTTCCTACATGGAACCTAGTATGTTTTGTTTTCGGTAACCTTCAAACATACCACTCTTTATTTTAAATAGAGGCCTCATTAATCCATTTTTTGATGTGGGATTTCAACTAAGATACATTGAAATGTCAACCCAACATTTCCAATACTGAACAAAAATTGTAAGGACGAAATTTATTGATGGAGGGGATAATGTAACACCCCAATATTCCTTGGTATGTTTCCCTTTGAATAATGCAATAGATTTCATTGTACGCAACTTCCAGATTCTAACACACCACGACCAATCAAAGTAGCCGTTAAGAATATTAATACCCACTTTTTTAAATTTTATAAATTTTATCTTTCAAAATGGAATTCATTTTTGGATTCGGAATGTCGAAATTAGCCTAGGGTAAAATTTGGTATCTTTCTGAAAACTTTCAATTTTTGATGAATAGTTAAAATTACTAAATTTTAATTAAAAACAACTTTTTTAATCAAAATATTTAATAGTGATAAATTATGAATTTTAGTGGTTTTAAAGTATATTTAGAATATATGTTTACCATTTAATACAAATTTGGTCATTGGACATAATTTCACAATTAAACCAGACATAAACAAGTGTCAATCTTTTGATAGTTATTATTTCTTAAAAAACACGTTTTCTGTTTTGACAACGGGAGTTAATTTTAAATTAATTTCTGCCACTTTTGTGTTTTGAATATGTAAAAATGGATTCCATATTTTTAATAAGGATGTCCAAATTTTTTAAATAGGTAACTTTTATTTTTATACATTTTGAATAATTACTTCGGTAAATATTTTATTTACCATGGTTAAAGGGTAAATCCGGTAAATAAGGAAAAAATAATATTATAATATTAATAAATTTCCCTAAAACGTGTCATAACCTTATTGGTGGATACATTTCCGACCATGGTAATCTTTCGATCGATTTTGGGACCCCATGGAGCCACTTGTAGGTGATAGGGACACTTTATATTAATTAAGTTAAAGTAAATACAAAAATGACATAAGCATATATCTTTTAGAAACAAATTTTTTACATAGGGTTATTTATGTTATATTTTCGAATATAAATAATAATTAGAAATCTAAAATGATTTACTACATAATGGAATTTTGTTGATAATTTTTAGACATTGTATAATTTAATTTATGTATGACAAAATGATGATGCAGTAATTACCGTATTAATGAAAGATTAAGATAATTGATATTATAAATACCAAAATAAATGTAATTTTATAATTTTTATAAATTAAAATAATTTTCTAGGTTAATATGACATATTAGTATTGTTTATATAATTTTTTTTCGAAGAAAAAATTCTAATAAGAAATTATCAAAAACAAAATACCCAATAGTGTCAAAATTAACATAAAAAAGTTTTTTTAAAAATATATTATGTTATTAATTGATATTCTATTCCTAAAAATATAAGGATCGGCCCAGAGACTTATATTCTGATAGGTGTACCATTAATGGACCAATTGGGGGTGTCTTTTATGTATATGGTAAATTTATTAACTATATAATATAAAAATACAAAGTGACATGGTAAATGTCAATCTAATTAACTAAGAGTTAAAACTAAAAGACAAGGTTAATATAATGTCTAAAACCTGTATAAAACCTTTTTGTTGAAAGTATTTAGACCCATACCCACCTTATACATTGAATAATCTACTTTGGAGACATTAAAAACCGAATATTATTTTATTATAAATTAATACTTTATGTTTTTTCTAAAGAGACCCTCCTCCCCCTTATAAAAGGACACAACTTCTAACCAATTCTTCACACCTTCAAAGAATTTTGGTTCAGAAAAACTCTACCCAAATACCCTCTCAAATATCATACCTTCATCTTAGAGGCCTTAATTTAGTCATAAAGCCATCCTATGGATCCATTTTGATGAAATCAAAAGGAAGAACCCAAAAAAGAGGTAATGTTTTCACAACACTTTTTCAAGATCCTTTCTTCTTCAACTTATTCTTTCTTTGTTATTCCCATTATAAAATAATAACTCTAGTATCTTATATATATTGAGATGTTATTATAAATATGGTACAACCATATTCAGTATTCTATCCATCCTTTGAATGACATGTCACCATACGTGAGTACGTACAGCTTACCGTCCTCACGTCGTGGTATAATTGTTATTCAAAACATTATTATTTGGATGAGAATAATAATGATGTGTAATTCATGTAAATAATAAATATAACATGATAATGATTCTGTATATATGATATAATTTGCAATTAAATATTCTTTTAATATCAAAATAAAGATATTTTCGTTTGTGTGTACGTACGGATTACCATCGCCACGACGCGATGAGTTCATTTCCAAGTTTACCATTCATTGACGATTATAAAAATATATAATACTAATAAGTATATAATATATGAAATAATAATGCTACTGTAGATATATATATTTATGTATATATATTTATTTATGTACTTACATATATCTTATTCACTTACTTCTGTTCAATACAATATGAAAATGGAAACAGCGTTTATGCGTACGTACGGACTACCGTCTCCATAAACGGTGTTTTCCATTTCATATATAAATCTATTATACATATTTATATTCTAAATATATATGATATATAAATCACTTTTTATATTTTGGAATTATTTAAATCATGATATAAGTGATACAATCAAGAGTAACAAGTTAAAACACGTACGATAAAGAAAGCGATTATTACCTGAAATATTAATATAACATGAGAATTATTATTTAATGGGTAATATAATGTCATAAATGAAAATAGTATGATATCATAAATATTAAAATGGTTCTGGTATAATTTAATAACATACTACGGTCTTCATACAGGAGGTTAAACGTACCCTCAACTAAAGGAAAGTGCAAGGTAAGGGGTTTTCATCTCACTCCTTATTCCCGTGAGATTCATGCTATATTGCCACTATTACCTTATTTGTGGATTATGTAGTGCCCATAATTGTATTCTTTGTGTAATACACTTTTATTTATGTGTATTTAAATATTCATTTTATGATACCTCTTTCATGGGGTGAATGTTTCATAAGTTACCAAATTGGTAAGGGTTTATTTCACAATCTCCTCATTATCTGAGGTTGTTTGTACGCAATTATCTACTGGGACCTCTTTATCATCCACATCCATGTTTCATAAAAATGTATTTCAAAAAATTCTTACTATTCTATAGAATGTGTTTTAAAGTCATTTTTACCCTTGTTGACTTTTTATAATAAGTTTATAAAGGAATCATTTTGTCATTTTCCAAACAAGGTCATTTTTATCCTTTTCGAAAGAATTAAAGTAAGAATGTCTTTTTTTGACTTATACGGAGGGTGCTGCTATTTTATTCCATTATAAAATATTCAAAACATCCCTTACAAGATTATAAGAATATTTTCAATCTATATGTTTTATTTTATAATTATGTTACTTTTAAATAATTTCAAAAGAGAGAGATATTTCTCTCAAATAGTTTTGATTTCATCTATGTCAACATCCTTTGATGGATTTTAAGCTTATTTGAAGTTGAGTTATTATGATACAAATAATCCATATTGTTTTTAAGGTTTTTTGATATGTTTGACTATGGATGAGTTATTTTTATTCCATTAATGGTTTCTGATTAATGTTTTGGCATTCTGTATGCTAGTTTTAATACGAATGTTTATGTGATATTTCATCCTCTTCTTAATATGAATGTGTTGGAATAGTATGTTTCGGGTTTGGGTTCGATTATAGAAGACCCTCCGGGTTGGTGTCCGGTTATTAGAGGAACTCTGGGTTGGTGTCTGGTTATTAGAGGCACTCCGGGTTGGTATCCAGTTATTAGAGGCACTCTGGGTTGGAGTCCAGTTATAGAGGTTCTCTGGGATGGAGTCCGGTTATAGAGTCTCTCCGGGTTGGGTTCTGGATATAGTTATCCCTTTGGTCTTGGGACGAGGCCTTGACATAGAAATTAAAGTTTGGAATTTTGTATTCCATCATTATGAAAGTGGTTATTGATATTACATGTGATTATTTGACTAGTAGAATATCCATGTGAATGAGTAAATGGAATTATTTCATTTTATTTCTACCATATTATGCTGAAGTTCATGTATAAAAGGATTTTGTTTTAGTTATACAGTCCCTTAAATGTTTATGCTTATTTATGAATGTTTTCATTGTATTTCTTACCCAGACTGAGCGTTTGTGCTCACCCCTTTCTATGTTTTATTTTTTTCCTAGGATTCCAAGAGGTTTGTTGTGATTGATATGCAGGGTTAAGCCAAGGGAATAATGGCGTCCATAAAGATTATTTATGTTGTTTTGTATGTATTAAGGTGCAATGTAACATTCATGTATGTAATCTATTTTCCAAGACTGCTAAACTGATCAGTCTTTCGGGACCTGATTCCATGTAATCATGACAATGTATTAAAATGATGCATTGAATCCGAGTAACTAGGGTCGGGGTGTTACAATGAAAATGGATCCTATAATTCTAGGAAGTCATGGAATTTTTTTGATTATACCAATAGGGCTTGGAACATTGTTTTGATTCTGATGTAATGTAATTTGGGAAATGTTAATGGTTAATTAGTGGTAATTTGATTAATAAATAAGACATAAAGTGCTACTGATGAAAAGAAATACCACAATTTAATGTATATCTTTAAATGGTTTTGTTCATATCGGGTATCTTGTCTTAACAGTGGAAGAAGGTATTCTGAGGGACATTAGTTGTGGTTGAGTCTGAGACTAGGATGTTCCCATAATGTGGTTGTGAGAAATATTTTACTACGTACATGTTGTGTTTTTATATTTTACTCCACCCTATCGGTAACAGCAGGGGACACCCTAGGGATTCTGAACAGGGCGTGTTTTCCCAAAATCATGGTGGGAGGATGGATTGATGACTACCCCCTTTATCCCCTCTTGGTTCTCTTGGGAGTAACTTTCAATATTATTTACAATGGTTAATTTTACATGTATATGTTTGTAGTGGGTAGTAATGTGTTTTGGTTATTTCACACACATGTATTATAGATGTAGTTTCATATGGAAAACTATAGGTATAACCTGTATAGCCTTTGATGGATTGATGATTCGTACTCGGTGTATGGGTTAGGATGGCTTGAGGTATAGTTTTGGATGTATGATACATGTTATATGATATGTGGTGGCTCCTCGAAACTACCTTTTTTCCATAATTTATGTGGATGTGGTTATGTGATGCACGAGGTGTACATTTTTGTGCTTCAACTACATGTCTGCGGGCAAGAATATTTTGAAAGTGATTATCTGGATGTGTGCATTGTGGTAGAGTGGAAAAAATGGGTAAGTGGTTTTGAGATATCCTTGATATTGTTTATTATATTATATTCTCTTTTATTAAATATTTGGTGAGAGTAACCATGTTGTGGTAAAAAACATAGAATACATATTTTGGTGACAACGTAGATTCAGTTGACGTTCACTATGATTTTTCATGTTTTTTTATATTTTTCATGAGAAATTCAATGTAGGATCCTACTGATTAAACTATTATAACCACCATATGTATCTATTGATCCTTTCCTTTTGTCCAATAGGGGAAGGTTGGAGATCAGGCTGGTTACAACTAGCATGTGGGTTTTTGGCAGGATCTCTTTGGGATTTGTGGTCAATGTCGTCTTTACCATCAATTTGGTACTTATAGTTTTCATTTGAATTGTTTTGTTTCATTCATGTTATTACATATGTGAACTTGGGGTTTAATTTATATTGGAGTCTGGGTAGGAGTGGAGTAGTGGTTGTCGTATCACTATCATTCACATGTGATCTCTTAGGGGCGGTTCCCTCCACTTGTATCTTCAATATACCCACTATTCTATTATCCATCTCAGGGCCTAATAGAAGCTGGACATGGGTGTCACAAACTATCTTCTTCCATTATATACCTAGGAGGGATACACCTTATGGGGTTGGGTTATGAGAGAAAATATTTTACCATACTAGAAGATTGTGTTCTGTGTTTCCAAAAGCACTGATCTATTATGGTCATTGTGTGTTTCTTTTTATAATATATGACATCTCCCATAGAAATGATGTAATGTCAATGTATGTTAATTCTTGGTCATTGGTATTTAAAATAAAAATTTAATATATTATTATTTATGTATTGTTTTATTGTTTTTTAATTTTATTTTTCGAGTTTCACATCATACTGAGTTATTTTATTAAGGTAAAACTATAGATTAAATATTTTGTTCTATCATGAGTCATCATCCATCATGCTCTTTATGATTTAAACAAAATTATAAATGTTAAAATCTTGGTGTCTTAGATTTTCTCCTATATTTAATAAATTTCATCATTGAAATTTTATTTCTCATTCACAGAAGAAAAAATAACCATGGGTATGACTCAAGATCAATTTTAGAAATATCTATTAAAATTAATTCCTTAAAAAATTATAGTAATTTTTTATCTATATAATATGATACCATTGACTATGGACTCCAAATATATCACTTTATCTATTTGTAAAATTTTCCTTTCTCTAGAGGCAATCCTTCAAATGAATAACTTTCTTGATCATGATTACATTAAAATATTGATGTCATAATTCATATGAAAATATTAAATAAACATATAGTAAATGATCCTAATAATATGAAAACTCAATCCAATGATGTTGTCTATAATAAATAAATTATATTAAAAATATGAAACATTAAATAAAATAATGATATAAATGGATCAAACTCTAACTATTTATTTTAACAAATGTTTCCTATAGTTATCATCATATTAGTTTCTTCAACATATATATCAATATAATTATACATAACACAAAAATATTTCCATCATAATTGGTTTTAAATAGAATATGTTAAAATAAATAATATCCAGGTGGAGTGTTAAATAATGTTTCAAATTACACTTCTTTTTCATATATCTAGTAGAGAACATGTGAACAATCAACTATCCTTTTCAGGTTTATTTCCCTTAGGTACATATATTCTAAAAACAACATACACTTGTACATCCTATAATGTTATGTCATTACATATAAAACCACACAATATATTGTTTAAAAATAAATTTGGATGTTATCCTACACAATGTAATATCCCAATAATTTTGACTAATTTTATCTTATATTAACAAAAGAACTATTCTTAAGAACGTTTTTATGATAATAAAAGTTAACTATACCCTACATTGACACCCAATGAGGCTCCCATGCCCACACTTCTGTGTTTTCTAGTAAAATATAATATTTTACCCATATGCCTTGATACCGTATGAGTTGATCAAAAATAGAAATGTAATAATTTTAAATCCATATCATAAGTTAGCCATTACCTACGAATAAATAAACACACATTCCAATGAATGAATGTTTTAGTTTGATTTTACAACAATTACTTAAAAGTATTATTTTATGACAATGTGAACACTTTACTATAGTCAAACCATTGTAGAATCCATTCAAAGATTCTAATATATTATTCTCATCATAAAAAATCATGAAATCGAATATGAATAAGTATGTTATTTGTAATTATAACTATGAAATAAAATCAATAAAAACATCATCAATGGATATATCTCATGTATATAATAAATCATGAGAATCAGAGAAATATATTTAAAATGAACATGAAATAAGGAGAGTTGTAAATATATCATGATAGAATAACATTAAATCTAAAATGAAAAATCATTTACCATAAAAATATAGTGTGACATAATTAACATGATCTATATAGAACAATCAAAGATACGTTAAATTAAATATTCATTTTTAATGTTACATACCCTGATAATGACCAATGGTAAAAACATATTTATAAAAATCAATTCATTTTGGTTTAGGTAATAAAATTATATTACCTGTCACATGTTCCTTCATGTATTACTTCCTTCAATCCATTAGATATGTGATCATAACAACTGATGGACCATTATTTTCTTGAGTATCATAACATGTTTCCCATTACTGTTAGATAAAAACAATCTTCATGCAATGGTGGGATTTAATACGACCAATAAATCATAGTTTTCTAAGAAACACAACCCATCACTAGAATTTAATGGTCCCAAAAAAATATCAGGGATATAAAGGAAATAATACATTTCAATAAAATAAACAGAAGCCTTCGTAAGAAGGATAAACAATAATATATCAATCTATGATGAAATAATTTATTGAAAATGTGTTTTTAACATTTCAAATGGTATCAAATGAAATGATAACAACTGTAATATCAATTGATACAAAAATTAAATAACCCAAAATCAAATCTTTCAAAGGGTATTTAGAGGTGATTTTGTGACACAATACTCCAAAGCATATGGATATTTTGGATATATAGAAGAAAATGAATGTTATATTAGTAAATGCTATTTAATAAATCATTTTTATCATTAATGTAAATAAGTAATGTTATAAATATCGTTCAAAAAATCATTTTCCATAAACCTTGAAAATTAATAACCATATTAATTTTAATCAAATACAAAAATTCAATATTTTAAAATAAAAAATGTTTATCCATTGTAAATTGCGAGTTATATAAATTTTATTAATTTTAAACTAAAATCATTTTTAATATTTTTTAAATATCCTTACTGAAACCCAAATTATAAAAAATGATAAAAATAAATTTAAAATAGTTAAAGATAAAAATAAAAATAAATATAAATTTAACAAATTTAGATTCTAAAACATGAATGGGGAATATTTTAGGAATGTGTGAACATGGACATGGAAGAGAATGAGCTTATTTGGATATTATGGAAATTATTTATCACATCCTAAAATTTTATGAAGAAAAATATAAATTTTTTATTCTTTATTTGATAAAAATTATGTAATTAACTAGAAAACATGAATTAAATTCAATATAATATAATTATAGGATATAAGAATCAAATTTTTTAATACATAGTCAATAGTTGTAATAATCTATTAAGAAAAGTAGTTCAATCGATAAAAACCTAATAATTTTTCAATATTAAATTTAAAATATGAAAAAAAATACAAGAAATGAAACACTAATGATATAGTAATGACATAATATATTAACTATTCAGAATAAAATACATAGAAAAATAGATTCATAATAGAAAACGTTTCTCAAAAATGAATGTTTACACTATAGCCTTTCCATTAAATTACCTCTTAGTGGAACATGCTATGATATTTTGTACAAAAACGTAATTATTATAATAACTAATTTTATAACCATATTAGTATATATTTTCATTTAAAAACATCATGCATGGACATGTAATAATAATATATTAGTGAATAAGACCATATTTTTTACATCAGGTGTTTATAATGTTAAGTTTTTCCCATATGGTTACAATATGGATACTGATCATAATTCATTTAACAAGATTTAATAGTGAAATTATTATAATAGGAACTCAAATAGATATTTTATATTGATATATAATTTTATAATTTTATTTCATTTACTTTTTTGTTTTGTTTTTTGAAAATGGATTCAGTGACCATCTTATTTCAGTAATGTTCTAAAGAAAATATTTTGATATTAAAATAAATGTAAATATTATTATAAACTTTGAATTACAATTAACATAATATTATTTTCTCCATAATTTCATATTTCTTCAGTATTAATTCATAAACTATATTCTATGATATATATTTGCATCATTTTTTATGTATGTGGTAAAACCAACACTTACAATATCCTGTTATAATTGATAGATGAGTATGTTTATGAAAGTGATCCATATGGAATAATATAATAACTACCAACTAATAGTTATAATAAATTATATGGTTTTAAGGAGTGAAATTATATTATAGGAGTGTTAGATAGTGAGGAAAAAATATAGAGATTAAAAATGAAATAAATAATTTTATTGAGGTTGCATTATTCACATAAACAACGGTGACATTTCTATTTTCCAAATAATGATATCAATATAGAAAAAATATTATCATTTTAGGATCATAATAATTTAAAAAATTAAATATTTAATTACTAACTACCAATTTTTTACATGCTACATATATAGGTGACTGAAAAGGAAACATGTTTCTTCATGAAGTTAATAGTGTACACATACACAAGGAAAATTTACGCTTTCTTTGGGAAAAGGAATACTCATCCCTTCTCAAAAACCATGAATAATTGTTAGACCAAATATCAATATATAACCTTAGTTTCACCTCCCCAGATAGTTGAGGTTTTTGATTAGCAATGATATTATATGGTGATATGTTGGGTGATGATACTATAATATTAGATTGAAATAACAAAACAATTAATGAAAATATTATATGATTACATAATATGTAGTAAACAATAATTAGGTAATTCTCCAATAACTAAATACATTCAATAAATTATCGTATAAAATTTATTAATATTAAATAGTTTCCCATAAATTGGTCATTTCTAAAAAAATTCTAAAAAATAATAGATAGAACTGGAGGAGTCTAAAAATTATCCTCAATGTAACATAATTCAACCTAGAATTTCAAGTCACACCGACATCATAGTTCGCATAACACTCTCATATCAAATAGTCATTAAGTCCTCTCTGGTACTAATAAGAGGACAATTTATTTTATCAATATAACTCAATAGGAAACCAACAATTTTATGAATAAAAAAATATAGTCTGTATATGACTTTTACGTAATGATATATATATATATATATATATATGAGTATATGTGGGGATAAATTTCAACGAGTAACATCATTGACCCCCATGTTCCATGACAGAACTTGTGGAAAACTATATCTTCCGTAGAATGTTCAAGATGTGTCTGGAAAATTTTAATCACAATGTGGAAATAAATCCATCTTAGATTACAAGTCACATATTAGGAAATATACCAGTAGAAAAAAATAGTCATACCATAGTAAATACACCCTATATGGAATACTATCCCCACCAAAGTAAATATGATAATCTTATAAAAGTGTCAAAATTTTGAAAATATACCAATCATATATCTTTTGATCGAATCGAGTGGAAAAGCTACCTCCGAAATGAAATGAAAATAACCAATATATTATATACCCTAGAGGCATGACCCAATTCCAACATTTTATAAACATGTTAACAATATAATGTTCTTATAATTTCATTAAGAACATTTTTATATTAAATCAACACAATATTTGTAACTATTACACTGTCACATATCTTTATGTCATTATAATCATTAATTTATTTTTTATTCAATACATTTGATTTATATTTCATTTAATCATAATGCAGGATCAACCCATTTTCTAATACATTTCATTCCCAAAATCCATTTCATGTTATATCAACGGGTTTATCTCCATATAAGTGCCACATATGAAGTATGTTTTTACAGTTATCATAAAATTCAGGATAAAAATTCATTAAATTAGTTCTTCGCTAAATCTAAGTGATGCTGGTGTGACTGTAAAATGAGAACCCTATGAAAATTGTTTATTTATTTTAGGAAATTAATATAACTCCAACCCCAAACATGTAACATATCATATTCACCATGAAACCTCAAATAAACCAAGACCAATAAAATAAGATCCCTAAATTAGATTTCATTGACTCTATATTTTTGTTAGACATAATTATATCAACAAATCATCAACATATTATAATAGAGAAATACATGGCACCGATTGGCTTAGACACTACAATATTAATTAATAACCAATAAGGGGTTTTAAATTTACCATGATTTTTTACTATGAGTTATTATAACCCATAATTCATCAAATATGTGAGCGTTGTTTAAGGGACTATAGCCCGTAATTATAATTAGTATTTTTGGGTGACATTAATATAAAAAATAAATATTTAAAATTTAATTATTCTTATTGAATTAGTAGGCTACAACATAACATCATCACATTTTACATCAGGTATGTTACTTGGTTCATGATGTCTTCATTAGGTTTTGTAAGTATTGATTGTTCTTTTTAAATTTGTTATTTTTGGAATCTCTTAAAGACATAATTTAGATTTTATTAAAATGTATATAAATAAAAATTAAATAATATTTGAAATTATTTTTACTCATACATGATAAATTGATATATGTAATGATAAATTAATTTTACCAATTTGTAACAGGGTTTTAAGGTGTTATGTTAAGGTAATATAGAGTTTTTAAGGTTTGAATAATGTTAATACCTTATTTTGATGAGTTTTTTTTAATTATAATACTTTGATTTAATTGCCTAAATAAGGGAATTACTATACATTAAAAGGGTATGTAAGGGTAATCAAAATACTATGTATTTATAGGACAATGAATTGATAAACTACAATTGGGTAATCCTCTACTTTCAATTGGTACTTAATGGCAAATCCTTGCTTTGTAATGGTAGAATATCATACATGTCAGGGAACCTCTATGTTTCATATATATGAATAATATTAAATATACCTATTAAAATTCTATGTAATGGAATCTATATACCAATTGGTGATAGATGTGAGATATTTAAGGGTAAAAGAATATTAAACTACCATAAAAATCTTGTTGGAAAAAAAATAATTTATACCTTGTTTTTCATTTTTCTTCTTCAAGAATAACCATGATACATTTGTTTTTATGATTTTAATATAATTGAATCCAAAAAATATAAATATAATGAATAGTTATGAATTTTAACTCCATTGGAAAATTATTTTAATACTTACTTGTTTATTATTATACTTTAATTGTAAATTAAATGATGATTTAAATTTTTTTATTTTAATTCTTACATACTGGAATTAAATTTATAGATTAAAATATCATAACAATTACTTAAATAATTTTTTTGATAACCTATTTATGTGAGTTTTATGAATACAACTCTATGTTATAAATATAACATTTTTATAGTTTTTCTGAATGTTAATTTTGTGTGTAAAGTGTCTTAATTTTGTAGGTTCTACTTCATCACTAGTTGTGGATACCTATTTTTCTATTTAGTGATTTTTTAAAGTATGTTAATTATGAAGTGAATAAATTTCAAGTGAATAAAATGATTCAATAAATAATAAAAAAAGTTTTAAAATATATTTATAATTCATGAATTGGGTCTCTCGATCATGATATACAAACTGAATGGTGTGAGTATGTTGAACCCATTATCTATGGATATTTATATGATGAGTTTATTTCAATAAAAAGGTTATTGATATAAAGGAACGGTAGGATGAATGAATTATATAAACAATTATATTAAATTATTTATGGATTTCAGTTAAAGGAGTCCTTTTAAATGAAATGATTTTTTATGAAAATACAAATGATGTTGGTTTCTGAAATGAATAACATGTTTAGGAAACATGAATATAGATCTGATGAAACAATGGATTATTTAAATGATTTAACTATAACAATGACCTCCACTTGAATGGATGTTTTCCTTGAATATAATTGGATCTTGGGTAGTTAGGTGGTAAGAACAAATGAAACTAATGAATTATAACTACCATTTAATTGATTGATGATACAAATCATACTCATAATACTACATGAGGGTATGGATTCAATTATGTAGAATTTTTCTCCAATTACCCTTAGGCCATGACCTATTAATTTATGAATATAATGAAATGTAAATCCAATAAATGTGTTATAATATCTATATAAATCTATCATTGTGTATCAAAAACATGTTTTTATGTTTGATTTATATATTATTGGAATTATTTAAACATTACAATGTTACAAAATGATCTACTGATGATTTTTTATGGAAACATGTATTCATTGTGGTTTTTAGGAAAATTTACCATTAAAATTTTTTACTATAGAAAATATATTTTTTTAAAATCATTATTTTATATTAAATTTAAATAGGTTTCCATGCCTTGTTTTTTATAAAACATATCATAGTTTTTTTATTTCATATATATATATATATATTAAGAAAATATTAATGAGATCTATTTTTTTATTTTTTTCTCAAAACCTATCATTAATTTTAGAATTTGTTATAATTTATAATTCCTAGTATAGTAAAGGGTAATGAAGAAACCATAGGGGTTGTCTTACCTTAATTATGTCCCCTTGAGAGTTTGTTGTGACTAGTGGAGCATGTGATTAACTTGGTGAAAATGATTTTTTGGGTAATGTCCTGATTGACTGGTTTGATGAAATTGTTTGAAATATCATTTTGGTTTCTTTTATATTCCATTATGTAACATTTAATTATCTTATTTAACATTTGGAGACATAATTATTTATTAATTATTATCATCTTATTTTTCAAGAATTGTTATATTTGGGTCAAAATTGATTTACTGTGATTTTTTTATTCCTAGGAAAAAGTCATATTATTTTTCTAATTAGGAATTCCCTTTGGACCCTGGATGAAATTATTTAGATAACAATTTGAAAGGTTATCTAGGTCAGTTCATGAAATATGTTTACAATAGTGTGGTTTCTACACCTCACTGTTTTAGGAATGTAGCTTCCAGTGTTTTTTTATATTTTAGACATGATTAATCTGAATTAATAGGTAGATAATGAGGGAATTCTTAACCATCTCTCATAAAAATGAGACCTAAATATACCTAGGGTTTTTAAAAGATATGTCATTAAATTATTTTTTGATCAGAATATCTAATGTTTTGATTTATTTTATTTAATATTGGTCTTTCACAATTTATTTTTTAATGATAGAGTTAATGGTCTCATGTATCTTGATTGATTTTTTCTTATTAAAAATTGATGTTTTGTATTATTATTCCCACAATAATACTTTTTAATTGAATAAAAGATGGATTTTATGATGAGAAACATCAATCAAACCCGTTGATTCCTCACAACCTTATAGAGTTTGTCATGTGTGAGGTCCAAGTTAGGGGAACATGGGATCCACTTACCCCTATAGAGGATTTATAAGTTTTACCTCATATACGAAAGAAAATCGACCATTTCAAGAAACTATTCTTCTAAAACAATAATCCTTCCATTTGACCAATGATACCCATATGGTATAGTATTGGTTGAATAATTATGATTGAATCTTTTAATTTCTTTATATTCAATATTATGTTATGGTGATATTTTTCATTATCATATTTGAAGAGATTAAAGGATATTGAATGTTTTATTTTTATGAATAGAAATATTATAGGATAATAGCAGGATAAGGTTATACTTATTTTACCATGGTAGTTATTTCCAGATTTGATAGTGTTGGTTCAGTTGACGGATTACCTTTAACTCTAAAAATTTGATTGAATGACGACCCAATAAAAAGTATATTTTATAATCATGTTCATTTCTCACCTATGGTGGAACCAAATTACAAGTTCAAGTTATTGAATAATTAGTTGTTTCATCAAGTAGATATATTTTATCTTTTTTTAACTATATACCACATCATATGTAGTATTTTTTAGAATATATTTTATATAAATTTTTAACATGGTTGGTAATTTAGGTTTGATGATTGTTCCTCCTACTCCCATGGTAGGATCAAGTGGTCCCTTTGATGGGAGGTGGTTTTTGGATGATTTTTCTATTTCAAAATATACTCATGTATCTAGGTAGTATAATTATTCTAAATATTATATAGTGTTATATAAAATATCCCAAAACTTGTTTCCATATTGGAAAAATTATGAACTATTAGGGATAATATAGTGGCCCACAAAAAATATATATTCCATGTGGATAATAATTTATATACACATATTTTTTATTGTAAATAATACTCAATTTAGGTGTATGATAAGGATAGGGAACGTAGGATCTACAACATAGTCATATTCATAATGAAAAAAGTGTTTCTAGTGACAAGCATAATGAACATAGCTTTTTCACACTATAAATTAGTCTCATAGGGAAAATGATGATAGTCTTTTGACTTTGAGTTCCGCCATTACCATTAAAAATTTTTAGTGACTAATTTATTTGATATTGTAGCCTTTCATTCCACTCGATCTATCCATATTTTGTAATTTTATATTCTTTCTAGGGAGAGCATTCTTTATGTAATTGATATATGAACACCTCCCATGATAAAGAATTAGTAGGGTCTGGAATGCCCATTTTGATTCTTTTCCATCATAATATGATATTAGTTGGGAATTTTTAGTTATTTATATGAATCATTTGGATTTAATTCAAGGGATAGACTGTGTAATCTCTCATTTTGGTCATATCAACTTCATCTTTGAATGGTATCTATTAATACACCAGATTTTGTGTATTTTGTAATTCAGGAAGAATGCTATCTGAGGTCAAGTAGTGAAAAATATCATCTTATTATGATGTGATGGATGATATAAATTTTTTACATTGAAATGTCACTCAAGGCCTCAATTGGTGATATTTATCTAATATTTGAGGACTTTCACATTTTGTTACCTTGGGACATTGATAGGTTCTAATAAATAAGTGAGGTTGAGTTCTCTATAGATGTAGAACTAGTTATCTAAACTATTCCACACCCTCTTATCATATTGAACAATAATAATTGATGAATTCATAGACTAGGTTGGGTTAGATGATTTCTAAAGCACTCATTCTCTATAGTATGTGTCCCTATGATGAAATAGTTCTTCGTTATATAAAGGCCTATGGAACCCTTCTCATTTGTGATTATTATATGTATCTCATTCAAGTCATATTTAAAATATATAGTTTTTTTCATTATTTGATTAATTTTTGGACCATGTAATTGGGGACACATGGGTATAAATGATCTATCAGTAGTATACATATCACTAGCTTAGTATCTAGGTATACGATATACCTAAGACCGCTTCTATGAGAATATTTAGACATTATGAGTATTTGGTTAATCAATTTATTCTGAATAATTATATTTTCTTATTATCAAAATAATTTACAAGATATTAATCCAGTTCATTTATTTTTAAAATGTTTAATTTTTCAATGACATCTTAATTTACTCTATGATAGAGGTGGGTCATGTAAATCATGTTAAATAAGTTCTCAACATCTTGAGAAACAATGTACATTATTATAATCATTTTAAATGAACTATTTGGATGTGGGAAGTAATGTTATTCAGAATTTTTTTTAAATTTTATTACAAATGATCCTAATAAGGTTAATGTTCTCATGTCATTGGATGAGCTACATAATTTCATAAATATTTGAGGCTTCATGGAATTGGAAATATAATTTAATTTTTTATGGATTTACCTTGTTTTCATTTTCTACTGACCACTCTTATTCATATGGGAGTACTGTATATTTTGGAGTCAAATTATTATGATTACTTTTATTAAAATATATTTTATTTAAAATCAACACCCATGTTGACCCTTCTAGTTTCCATGAAGGGTTGTGTGTTCTTTTTTGATACACTAGGTTTTTGTTCTGTTTGGTTTATAATGGTGGGTTACAATGCAGGAGAATATGTTTATTGTCATATTTGACCTCATGAGTCAAAAAATTCAGCACATAATCACAAACATGATACACTTATGCATGATCTAAATATTCGATGGCTTTAACTTGTTAGATAGTGGTTTACCATCAGGTGTGATTAGAAAAAAAAATATACATCTTCCCAACAAATATGAATCTTGAGATAAGGAGTTAGTTGGAGTACTAGTATTATTTTTATTTTTACATTTCCTAAAACTATGCTAAAGATAATTTCATCATCGAATATTGGAATATAAAACAATAATCTTATTCTAGGAATGAATTTCGCAGTAATATAATCTTATGCATCTATTTTCTAAAATTTATCTATGTGTTCAATACTATGATAATGTGGTAGTTTTTTCAACAGATATGTTAACTTACTCTCATTAAAGATGATTCTTTAGTAGGAACAACTTGACCATGAGGTCTGATGTAGTATAGAGCCTTTACAGGGTTGGGAGACCAGTGATGAATAGACTTAATATAGCACCCTTAGTATCAAGTAAGTAACCATTTCATGATGTTTTTTATGTATGAAAATCATATGGGTTATGTTTGGGAAGGTTTGGGGAACTTTTGGGTCATTTTTGTGGCTTTTCTATAGGTACACGTTTTGAGTATAGTTTGGGTAAAATGTATGTCTCCAATAAGAAAAGGTGGAAAACGAGACATAAGCAAAGGGGTAGGCACAAGGACAACACATGGTTTGAACAAACCCTAAAAAATACTAGGTGAAAGCATACTGTATTGGGAATATGATGGAATGTGATATGTGATACAATAATCGCATGATTAGGTTATCATGCGAACTAACCTTGAGTGGTCTCCCTTAAGGTAGAGGCAAGAGAACAGTTAGTGCATGGTTTGCCTAACCATTTGACTAAACTATTCATAGGTCAAAATTTAGATCCCTAAATTATGGATATGAACCTTTTTCACCACATCATGATTCATTTTTTACACAAAATGGATCTAAATTGGTATTTTTCTCTCTCAATGGTTGTAGAACCTCTCCCCATTGAATTTGAAGTGTCTTCGAATCGTTCCTTGGTGCATTGATGATCGATTCTTTCCGTAATCCTTTGTTCTTGTTAGTCATTCAGGATTTTTGTTAAATATACTTCTCTATTTTTTCTATGTATATTATATTTACACCTTTTTTGGGTATATATAGGGTCATGGGATCCAAATTTGTTTAGATTTTGTCTTTTTTATAGGGATGATATATAAGGTGAGTTGTTGGATATTTAACTCAGATTTATTGAATTTCTTCATACTATTATTTATTTTATTCCTAAAACATTAGGTAGGGGACTTCACTCTTGACACATATATATATATTTTAAATTCATTGTTTCAAATTAGTAAAATTTCGTTGATAATTTTAAAATTGCAGTGAAAATCAACGTAGAAACCATATTTTGTAATGGTTTATAGATTTTTTTTAAAATATAGAATTTTTATTAAATGTTATTCAATAAATGATTTTAAATTTTTTATTTTAAAATAGTTTCTTATTTTTATTCATGGAAAAAGACTTTTTAAAGAGGTTATTAAATTAAAATGTTGTTTTATTGAAATGGTTTTGGAAATGAAATGTTGTTGGTATTTAAATTTATTGGACATTTGAATGGATTTGGCATGATTGCATTGGTATAGGCTTTGGGAATAATGGTTGTGTTGTTTATTTTGTATTCAGAAAAAATAAGGGTAAAAATTATCCCCTATAATTTTTAGGCTGGATAAGGGTCAAGGATTTCCCCCCATGAAATATTCTTATGCATCCAGGTTAGATAACAGTAAGAAGTATCCCCCATCATTTCTGGGATGGATAGGGGTCAATGCTTTCCCCCTAATCCATGTTACATGAATAGTTGATAGGTGGATATGTGTAATGAAATGGTTATCCTAAAATTATAATTAATTAAATGATTTTAAAGCATTGTTTGGTTGATTTCCATAAAACATGTTGTTATATTTTGTAAAATATTTTTCTATGGTAATTGTTTATATTTTCATAAAAACTATTTTAAATAAATTTTCTAACATGATCTATCATAGTGGCCTGAGTTTGGAAGTCATTTTGTTAAAACCTATCGAGTTTAACTACTCACCCCTAATTTTTCTTGTTGTTCCTTTTGGAAATCTAATTTATCAAGACACCAAAGATGGTAATGAATCACACTTCTCTCATGGAATTTTGTGATACCTAGGTTGTTTCGTGTTGTTGGAGCATGGAGTATGACTGGATCATAGAGATTTTCATTGGTGTCTTTGAGAATTGTATTCTACTATATAGTTTGATATTATTGTATTCAATTGTGGTACATAGTTATAGTATTGTATTGATAATTGAAATGTTTTGTTTTATTTCATTATTTTTCATGCATCATATGGTGGTTTTTTTGTTATTAATTATTTCTTAGTTGTTTTATTATTAAAGGGACAATCAAACCCCATGTGTATTGGAGCCCTTTTGAATTTATTACCATTTATTTGGCATATTGGGGATGTCACCTAAGGCTATGTGACATATCATTAACCTCTCATTCTAATGAGAAGGGGTATGATGTTACAAGTGTTATCTTTTTTGATTAATACAAAATCTATTTCTGAAATGCGGTATATTATTATTTATTCCAAAATCTATTTGGGAATAGTGGTATTAGATTGGCCCTTCCAAATATATTTTTGGAACAACTAGGACTTGATTTGGAATTGGTTTTCTGTCTTGGAGTTGAATTCATTGATATTTATTCCTTGATTTGGGTTCATATATAGGAGTAGGATTGTAATGACTTGAAATGTAGAGCGCAAAATGATGTATCTAACCTTTTTATATTGAACTTCATGTTATCAGAGAGATGGGTACATAAGTGTTCTTAAGACACATATATGAATTAGTATCTCATTTTGAGGGGTTTTACCAATGAGATGAGCATGAAATTCATTAGTATAATGACTCCCCACTACGATTGAAAATTTTATTTTCAGTAATTAGATATGATTTCATAAAATATGTTGATTTCCAAAAAAAGGTATCTTTTGAAAATCCCAATTCTGATATTATGATGTGGTAAAATTTGAAAAATTTTAAGACTTTATTTGATAGAGTGAGACTTATGTTGTTTTTTTATAGAAAATGGAACCACGTAACAATCCTAGAAGCAGGTCAAAAGAATCCATTGGGAATGGGCTTCTAATTTAGGAATATGTGAACAGATTTTTTTTTTTGAAGTATCGATCAAACTTTTCAAAATATTGAGTTTGGACTACAACCAGATAATCTTTTCATGATATCTATCAGTAACAAAAATCCAATTGGAGGATTCATGGTTGTGTTTACAGGGGGATATGAGAACTCCAACACTATGAGAAAGAGGATGAGGGAAACCTATACTCAAGGTGGTGGAACAAATTCTTATCAGACTATAAGATAAAGTAACATTCATCCAAGACCAGAGAAAAATCCTGAATGTTTTCAGTGTAATTCACTGAGTCACATCAATGGAGAGTGTACAAAACCATCACGATCATATCATAATTACAAAAAGATAGGGAATATTCAATGCTATTGTAACAGTTCTCTGAGTTCTGGTGTCTGGGAAACACCCCTTATGTAATAGATGTCTTATAATTTGATGTAATGAGGAAAGGAGAATCAATCTCATTAGTAGGACTGAGCTATACATGGTGATTCTTGTAATTCCAAGAATACTCCAGCAGTGAAATATCAATATGGAAACAAGGATAAAAGTGTTGTGATGAAGCAATTATATGGATCTAAGAAGGTTATTGTGGATGATCAGTCTGAACCTTATAACATGAGAGGTATAATTCCATTGAATTATACACTTATATAAGTGTTTTTTGATATGGGTGCATTAAATTCCATTATTTATTAATGTAATTTTGACATTATATGTTTAAATATTGAGATAATGTATTCTATGATAAATATAAAAACTCCTCTTAGTGTAAGAGAGAGTCGAGACATTGTGTGTAGAACATTTATATAAAGTCAGATAAAGATGAGAAGAAATGATATTTCTCTGTGAATGAAATGTATGTTTTTTAATATACCCCTTGGTATGGATTATTTGAAAATGTTCACATCTCACATCGGCTATTATATAATAAATCATAGTTCTAAAAATGAATATGACATCGAGCATCACTTTTGAGGGGATAAAAATGTAAAGTAGTGTGAAATGGGTTTATATTCACCTACAGTTGGAATTATCCCATACATGTGCGAAGTTTTCTCTTTATAATTTAAGAATGAGATCGAGACAAACAGTTTTACAACAATGGTTGACCAGTTTCCAAATTTCATTCCTATGAACTTCTCAGGGTTACCACATATAATAGAAGTGAATTTTTTGAATGATCTCCTTCCATGGACCATTCTTATTTCCCTTCCATCTTATCAGATAGAAATAATAAAATTAAGGGAGATGAAAGTCTATTTGAACGATCTACAAATCAAAAGTTTCTTTTTTCCTAGAACGTCTCTATGGTAATCACCTATTTTTCAAAAGTGTGGATGTAAATATAAGGTTTGGTGCCTATTATCATAATCTTAACCATGTTAAGATAAATATTTGGTATACAATTCCATGAATTGATTATTTTTTCAATCAATTGAGAAGAGTTTAGTGGTTCTAAATTATTAACATGCATTTATGTTATCAATATTTGCGAGTTATGAAAGATGATATTCCAATGAAAACTTTTAGAAGTAGTTATGGACATTATGAATATATATCTACGTATTTTGGTGATATTAATGAAGCAGAAGTCTTTATGGGATTGAAGAATTAGATATTTTAAGGATATTTCGATTGTCTCAAGTTGGTGTTATAGATGGCATATTAGTTTATTAAAGAAAAAGGGATGATCATGATCAACATTATGCGATAGTGTTAGTAATCTTAAGGGACCACTGGTTACATACCTAGTGTAAGGATGATGAATTGAGTGCCCCTAACTATTAAATTTTGACTTGACATATACACTAAATAAGGTAAATTCAGTGGCACATATATTAAGAAGAAAGTATTATTCTTAATTGAAAAAAGAATCTTCATACCAGTGATAGTTGATTTCAGTGATAGAATACACGATCTTGGAATATAAGGAACAAGGTAATGTTGTGGGTTTCATTCCATTTTCGTTCATCAATGATTTGGTAAAGTTGGTCAAAGATGAACATACATCCAATTAAGAGTTTGTACCATTGATTTAAAAACCCAATGGCGGGGAGAAAATTGAGGGCTAGAGACAGTATAAGAGTTTAGTGATGTGGATCAAAAATTGGATGGTTTTACTTATGGTTTATCAGGAACAACTTCTTCATGCTTACCACCATTCAAGATGGGCAGTTCATCCTTGATCTCAAAAGTTGTGTAAGGAAATTAAAGCATAGTTTTATTGGGTCGAAATGAAACACAAGGTGTATGAGATAGTTTTGAGATGATTAACATGTCAGTTTTTGAAGGAAAATCATCAATGGCCATTAGATATGTTGTAGTCTTTACCTATTAATATTTGGAAGTGAGAGTAGATATCTAATGATTTGTTGACCGGTCACTGAATAATGCTTCAGAAATACAATACCATATAGGTGATAGTGGATCATCTCACAAATTAGTCTCATTTAATCCTTATTTGTGAATGTCATATTGTGGAGAATCTATCCAAAATCTATATATGAGAAGTGGTAATGAGGCATGGTGTACCAGTTTTGATTGTATCATAAAGAGATCCTAGATCGATGTTTTATTTCTGAAAATCCTTATAGAAATCCCTTGGGACTCAATTGAAAATGAGTACGGTGTATATTTCTCTGATGGATATATAATCTAAATAGACTATCAAAACATAGTAAGTCATGTTACGGGATTGTGTAATGGATTTTAGTGGCTCAATAGAATGGAACATACCATTAGTAGAGTTCTCATATAATATCAAGTTAAAAGGACCTGATATGAATGACTCCATTTAAATCATTTTGTGGGTGTCCTTATCACTCTATACTTTGTTGAGTAGAAACATGTGAGAATTTGCTGGTTGGGATGAGCCTTGTCCATGAAACCTCATAGATGATCCAGTTGATTAGAAAATTGATGGAGATAGATAAAATTCATCAGAAACCATATACAGATGATTTATGATAGCTGTTGTTGTTCTCAGTGAGTGATCAAGTGTTCCTGAGGATCTTTACAAGGCATAGAAATCATTTTTTTGGGAATAATGGAATTTTATATCCTCGATACATAATCCATTTTGACATACTTGAACTTGGTGGTGAGTTTGATTATCGGTTGGAATTACCACTATGTTTTAGTGTAATGCATAATGTCTTCCATGTATCATAGTTGAAAATGTATCATCCTAGTCCTAACAATGTGATTTTATGGGATCACATTGACCTAGAGATGAATGTTTCTTTGGTCCACATGCCTGTGTAGATTGTGGATAGGTAATAAAAATTCTTGAATATAAAAATAATCGATCTAGTATTGGTCTTGTGTAAGCATGGTAAGACCCAATAAGTGGCTCGGGAACATGATAAGGAAACTAAAGAGTAATAAACAAAACTCTTTCATGGAATTCATGGTTTTCTACATTAGAGTACAGAAAGGCCAATGGTTGGGAGAATGTAGCACCCACAGTTTCAATTAAGTATCCCATTCTTTATACGTTTTATGTATGTAAAGCCTATGGGTTCTGCTTTGGAAGGACTGAGGGCTATTTAGAATGATTATGGGTCTTTTATACTGGTTTATGATTTGACCATTATTTTAGTGAACTGTGAAACTCTAATAGAAATCCATGCACAATGAGATAGAGGCATAGGGGATAGTTCATTCGATGCACATGGTTTTTCAAAACCATTCAGAATCATAGGAGAAACTAATATATGATGAGTATATTTTGGAAATTTAGCTATAACATGGTTGGTGCATAGTTAGGTAACCATGAGATCCAACCATGTTAGGTATCCCTTAAGAAAATGGCATTATAATGGTTATTACATGGTTTTCCTAACCATTCCCCGGTCAAATGTTCGAAATTTAAATTGAGGATCTAACATGTTTTCACCTATAAAAGATTATTTTTTACCCCAAAATTTTTATAACTCTGGATTTTCCTCTCTAAAATTTCATAGAACCTCTCCTTATCGAATTGTAATCAATTTGGAGTTCCTCCATGCGTGTTGAAGCATGATTCATACGGTAAGACTTCATTCTTATTAGTTCCTGATGGGTTTTCTACCATGCACTTCTCCCTATCTATTGGTTTCTTATATCTATCCTTTGTGTGGGTTTTTTCTAGGTTTTTTGATGCTTAATATTTTTATATTTGGTCTATTTGTTAATAGGTGAAGATATACAAGGTGGGTTTGTGGAGATTTAAAATGGTTTCCTTGTCATTCTTAGTGTTGTTCTTTATTTTCATCATAAAACTCAAGGTAGAGGAATTTAATATTAACTCTTCAATTTAGATTTAATGTTTCATTTCAAAATATTTAAATTGATTTTATTATTTTAAAATTGTTGGGAAAATAGTGGTGTAAACCCTCTTTATTGATGGTTTTTGTAAATGTGTGAAACTGTAGAGTTAGGATGAAATGTACATTGATAAATGATTTTGAAATGTTAATTTGAAATTAGTTTCTTAGATTGATTCATGGGAATATGTTTTTTCAAATGGGTTCTCTATTAAAATATTGTTTTATTGAATTCCTGTTGGATAAGGGTATAAAGTCTATCCCATCATTGTTGAGATGGAGAATGGAAAGGGATTTATTTCTTCAATAATTCATGTGGATTCAGTTTGGACTAGGGAAAGAAGTACCCCCCATTATTTCGTGGATGGATAAGGCTCGGGGATTTTCCCTGCTTCTAGGTTTCATGCATGGTTTGTTCTGAGGATATGTGTAATGAAATGGTTATTATATAATTAGAAATGATGAAATGGTTTTAAATCATTGTATCATTTCATTCCTTGGAACTTAATGTCATCATGATAAAACTATTTTTCTATGTAACTAGTTTATATTTAGATAGAAATAGTTTTATAAGCTGGTTTATATAAACTATTTTATATTAATTTTCTCTTATTTTCATTCCTAGTGGTGTGAGGGGGTGTCCTTTGGGTGAAAACCTACTTTGTTTCAAAACCCTGATTTGGAATGTTGATGATTCATCAAATATTGTTTATCAGGACATCAGAAAAGGTAACATATCTCAATTCTATTGATGTACTTTGGAATTTTTGGGATGTAACTTAAGGCGAAGTAACATCTCACCACCCTCTTAAGTCGATGATATGGTTCGTGATGTCACACTCCATAATTTGAGGGTATAGTTTTCTTTTAAAACATTTTATTGTTATTTTCCTTTGCGGAATGATGCAATAGTGCAATCCATCATTTCTATATGGTGGTAAACTATATAACTATAAAAAAATATTATATAAGGCACCACAAATAGTATCCATGTATAAAATGAGGAATTATATATCTTATTTTTCAATTACAAACATGTAAGATGATCATGTTTTTGCATCAAAATCATACAAACATGATTTAGAAACTTCATGTGATGACTTGGAAGTGTAATGAGATATTATTGGTTTTAATATTGTGATTCATTTCACACCATGACTAATGAAATATATTTTTCATTTTTTTATTGACTAAACATTTTCACATCATTCCTATTTTTGATACATCTAATGTAAAATAATTAATAAATCATCCAATATTTGTTTTTTTATATTCTATGGAGATATATTTTTCATATTTTCTGATTGGAATACATTGAAGAAATATAATTTTTATTGGCATCAAGGAGGCGATCAGATTCCTAGATGATGTTACGAGGGATGTAATATCCTAATATAGGTTTTTGGATGGAAGGGGTATACATGTTCCAAAGAATATGCTCCAATTAATTTTCCTTTTTATTGGGGGATCATGGGATTACCATTTGGTATAGGATGAGTATTCCTAAAATAATAGAAACTAGTATTTAATCCAGAAGGAATCCATTCAGGCATTGTATTTACAATAGTGTATATATCTAATTTATTAGTCAAATATTATAAAATCATCTATGGTTAGATCTAGTTTGGATCAATAGATGATGGAAAATTTTTACGTATTTTTTAAATAATGATTTTGAAACAAAGCCACTATATATATTTTGTTTATCATCAACCATGTACCCAGGAGTTCTCATATAATGACATAGTGTTTTAGATTATAACATTATGTGGGACAGTGTAGGTATGGAAAACATATAATTTTTTCACTGTGATGTGAAGGAACAATTTTTATTTTTGAGTAAAATTCCATGATGTCATAATTTTTTACTTTTTTACATAAGATAGGGACACTATATAACGTGTTTCATTAGCAAATCAGAAAAAGTTTATATCTTCTCCATCTCGTTTCTTGAGAAGGGAGGACCATGATGGAGGACATGATTTATCTATTACTGAGTAGTTGGTTTAGATCGTAGACTCTTTGATAAATGTTCTTCAAAGACAGTCTATCATATTAATTAAGGATTTGTAGCAGTATGGTCCAGATTCACATGAGATATAGGGGAAGAAAGCACTGCCAAGAGAATAGTAGCCTCATCTATTTGATATTGTGTCTTTCTGGATGAATTAATATTTGAAAAAATAATTGATGAAATAAAGAATAATAACATTCATATCATTTCATTCTAGCATGGTATTTTGTAAATGATTTTTTCTTTTGGTTATAGAGATGTTAGAGGTTATTTGTAACATTCACTGTTTTATAATTCTACATTAAAAATTAGTTGTATTTTTTTTAAATAATTTTTTTAGGGAAATTAAATAATATAAAACATTATTTTTACCCTTATATTGATCATGACGTCTATATAATGTTAAATACCTTGTACCCATACATGATATGGTTGAAAGGTGTTGTGAAAACATTATAATGTTTTTTAGGGTTCTTCATGTGTAACCCCCTGTCATCCTGAGTTGTGGAAAGGTACCACATAGTTTATATGCACAATATATGGATAACAATGTGTCTTATAAAAGGTATGAAAGTGTAAAAACAATAAAATGAAGTGTAGGATAATGATTCTAAACACTAAAATAGGTTATGCACCATTTTTGATATTGTATGTAAGAGTAAAATATCAAATTGTAAGGGTATCATATCACATACATAAGGGTATCTATGATTTTCATATGGATTTGTTAGGGTAGGAATGGTTTGAATAATAGTAACTTGTTTTCAACGGTAATTTAATAGTATCGACATACCCTTACATGATAGATGTGAGTAATCTAATGGTAAAACCATGTTACCCTTATGTAGTTCACTTTTTGGGAAAAAATATATTCAAACCATGTTTTCTTTCATATTCATCATGAATTTCCTAGTAAACCTATTTAATTATATTAAAATAATCAAATAATATTAATTTCATATATATATATATATTACTCATTAAATGGTTCAACAAATATTTTAAACAATTTCAAAACATTCACAATAAATATTTTATTCAAAGGAAAAATTAATAGTTATTTTAATTTTCATATTAATAGTGATGCAAAATATAATTCTTTTTTTATTTTTCAATATTATCTAACCATTAATTCTATCATATTTTATGTCCTCTTAAGTGATTTTTTAGGATTCCTTGAATTTTCTGGTCACCAGGATGGTGTTAAAGGTTGTTTTTCCTTCATTGTTGTCTGTGGAATATTTGTTGCAAATGTACATTCCACTTCCTCAATAATTTTGAATCCCTTAGCAGGTGTATTATGTTTTTATTGATGCACATGGTTTCATAAATAAATCTATATCATTTGACACATTTAAAGAATATTTAATATAAATTGGATCTACAATTTATTTCTTATGATTGAATTTAGTCTTAGAATAATGATTTTTAAATTTCATGGTGTGTGTTGAACTATTTGGGTTTTAATTTTTATGTAATGGGTTGACATTTGAGAAAAAAATATTCATGTAAAATTATTATTTTATGAAATTTGATGAAATAAATTTATGATATTATTTATTGAATTAAAATAAATGATTTATCATAAACGAAATAGGTTTCTTATGAAAATACATATGATATTTGTTTTTGAAATGAAATGCATATTGTTGAAATTAAAGTCATGTTATTGTAAAATATACTTAGGAATGATGAAATGATTAAAATAATGATAAATAATTTTATGATTCTTTTACATAAATAACAATGTAGCCTTTGTTGTTTGGTTGGAATAATACATGAATAAAATGTATTAGCTTCACTTGGTAATAGATTAAAGAAAAAAATGGTACTAAAACACCTTGAGTGTATAAATGTTTTTCTCATTTTCCATATTCATCCAGGATTTTACCTTGGAATGTGTAAAAATTAAGATCCTCACCTCAAAAATATGTATGACAATCTAGTTATAAATCTATCCTCGTATGTTTTTAAAAGTATTTTGAATTTATTTATACATTATTAGAATTATTTAAATGTCAAAATTTAATCAAATTCATTACTCATTTATATTTTTATAGAAATTATAATTATTTTATGTTTTGATGAATTTTTTTCCTTTTACATGTTTTATAATACATATTAATTTATTAAAATTCATAATATGACCTAAATCAAGAATTTGTTTTCCTAATATATTTTATTTATAATTGTGGATTTATTTTATTGGTTATAAACATCTGATGAGATTCACTATGAGATCCTACGTGGTTATGTTACACACACCCATCATTTGTCATAAGGATTTGTTATATATTATCATTATAGATTAATGAAATAGGAAATAACCACTCATAAAAGGTGGGTGTATATGATTAATAGTATTTTGGAGTTAGTGGTGAATGGTGGGCAATGTGATCAACCATTGCCTTTTGCTTTTTGGAATTTTTATTGATGTTCATTCTAAATAATTTTATTAATGTAACATTTTTAAAGGGTATCTATCAACTTGTGTTATTTTCTATCATATGGAGTTATTTCCTACTGAATTTTAATTATTTTACATTAATTAATTTTTAACATTGCATTATAATTAAAATTAATTTTTTCTATTATGATCATTGTGATAACAAGGATTTAGTCTCTAGAACATGTGGATCAATAACATCAGTTTGGTCGTCTCTGAACTGACTCCAGTACCATTTTGTTGGGTTAATGAGGCCAGTTCATTATATTAATGAGTTTGAAATATGTGTTCTAACTATGAAATTGTTAATAGAGACAACCCATGATCATGTAATATGTAAAACCTTTCAATAACTCAGATAGATTACTATGTTTGAAAAATCATAGTATGTTAGGTTTCATATGGAAACACGTACGGTTTGAAAATCTTTGTGACTGAATCTATCCCACAACATTGTTATTTATATGGTTATAACTAAATATTCATTAATCATTATCCCTATGATGAAACACAAAATTTATATATTTTGATGTCCTAGCCTCATCCCTCTGCCAATTCTCTTAGACTATTCCTAAAACATGGGACCACATCCACTAAATATTAAACCTGAAATTGAAATGAGATAGTGGTATATTTTAACAATAAATAGACAAAAAATAAAAACTTTAGTTTTATCGACACCATACTATAAATAATACAATCCTCATGTTTTTCTCTATATTTTAGACCTGCAGTTTGGAATAACGACTGGGATTTTATAAAATCCCCACCTTTGATATGATCATACATCATATTGACTACAATTATCACCATGAATCATCATTGATAAAATACAATAACTATTTCCCATTGTATAATATTCATTATCGTGTCTCCTCATGGTTTTTTCTACTAAAACTACACTCAAACATGAATAAATATCATTCCATGAAGATCCTTAACACAAAGAGTCACTATTAAACTAGACACTACATGAGGGACACATCACACTCAAGTTCATCAACGTTGATAATAATTATTTGAGATGGATCAAAATAATATTTCCTTAACTATGTGACATTAAAAATGGTGTGCATATCATTGAATCACAATTGATGGAGAAAATAGTATGATATTATATCAATAGTCTCAACTACCTCATACAACCTCAAAGACATTTTTTTCAACTATCCTTACCTTCAATGTTGTTGATTCTAAAAAATTGATGAAATGTTCCTGAATAGTCATCACCAATGAAAAATATAAGAGGTAAAAATCACTAATCATAATAAGATCACTAAAAACATTGGTTATATAGTCAACTAAATTCAGTTTGGATACACATGTTATGATGTTGCCTATATAAGGACTGGAAGAATAAAAAATGGCACAACATCTTCCAGCAATGAGATATGGGATATGAATTTTATACCATACAAATAGTCATAAGGTTCCATTTATATAAAATCCTAGTAACTATTATTATAGGCTATCTCTTAAAAGGATATGTTTTTCTACAATATAACCCTATAATATTGGAAACATGATGTTATCATATCCTTGATAATTTTTATATTGTTCTCAGAATGTGTGGTTTTTTAGAAGATGATATACAGTTCTCAAATTCACCTAAAAACCTATCAATTTATGAAAAACTTTGTATATGTGTGATGTGAAATGGGAATCTCGATCTAAAACAATGATCTATGGTACCCCATGAAATTTCCACACTTCAAAGACATAAGGAAAAACCATCTCAACCACTAAGAATGTTTCATTGATTAAAAAAAGAGATTCACCTTCAAAAATAAATCTAATATTAGCCAAACTAAAATTTAACATTGGGTAATTATCAAGAAACTCACTATTAAATCAATATATATACTTCCCGATTTTCATTTAGGAATAGGAACTAGGTTTAAAAGGATATTCAGATGTTGGTTCACATTTATCACTTACTAAGAGTTGGATAACCCATGAATAATATTGGTCAAATCCTACATCGCTGAACCAACAATACTGTCATCACATATCCTTTTACTTCATTATCACCCATAAGTAAGCTTCCCATTTCGAGGTAAGAAACTCATATATAAAATCCATTTTCATGTACATGGGTAACATGCTATGTCAATTAATATGATGTATTTAATCACCATCCATGGTTTTTTTAGGTGGAGGCCCCAATGATTATATATTTTACATCAATTATATAAATTATAGGGCCTTTAGTTGTCCCCTATTAATATTTCTTCACGTAGAAGTGGAAATGGAAAATAAATAAGTGTATTATTACCCTGATACTCACGGATATAAAAATTATTCTCAACTAAAATAATCAATTAATATCAACTACTAGACCCATGGACAATCTATGCTCTCATATCATTGATCAAACTATATGCCACCATAATGAACAATAATAGTATATTGAAGAGAAAAATAATAATAAAAATAAAGATACATTACCCACCATCATGGATGATGTTTCATATACCATTTGTAGATGTTTTATTTAATCATTTACTGGTCTATATACAGTAGAAAATTCTCATGTAATATGAAGTGAATCTAAAAAATCAGGTCGTGTACCACTATATCCAAAATAGTGTTAGGGGATTGATAAATTTTCATGTTGCGTATCATCTTACAAGATTGGAACCTTCTTGTGTGACCTCATTGCAAAAATATTTTTCATAGCCAAACCTATGATGCATCCCAATACATGGTGTACACCCTAAAATCCCCGAGTAGTGTGTGGTTTTATTATATTTCAATACATTTCGTCAGTTTATGAAATTCATCCTAAAACTTTTTAGACATTATAAAATTAAATTAATTTTTAGGAAATCTTGACATCAGAACTCCTAATTGGGTAAATTCATATGTAGTATTTTGATAATACCTAGATTAAGCAAAAAAACTATATAAAAATGTAATTATTAAGAGGATTCCTAGAATGATCATTATAAACATCCATGGGGTCTATCACCATTAATTAATAATATATAACCTAGAATATGTATTACACATCTTCGATCCAAAAGAGTAAAATATAAAGACTGGTGTAGAGATGTTTTTCACAAAATGCACATAAAATGATCTTCACAGGAATCTCATGGTCCTCCACTATCTTGGATTAAATATAAATTTAGTCCCTAAATATATCCACAAAAGTTTTGATGTATTGGCTGAAAACCATGTTCATCAATGATATAAATACATTAGGCATGTTCATCTGACCAAATTACATCACTAAGTAGTAATAAAATACATAGATTTTTCTAAATGAAATATGTCATAGGTCTGAAGGTATCACCAAATTATAGTGATATCCCAACATCATTTCAATATATTATAATATTCAATAATTACTAAATTGATAAAATAGGTCATCCATATGTGGTAGATGATAATATATTTGAAAATCATCTAATTATACTTACAATAAATGATATTTGACAAACAATGAACCATCAACCATAATGGTCACTAGAACTAGAGAGTTATAAGGGGACCTGACTGACTATATGAGTCCTTAATCAAATTATTCCTCTAACTAATCCCTAGAAACTATATCATCCTCCAAATATATCTGATAAGAAATAATGGAAATGGAATAGCCTCACAAAATAAGTTCAGTGGTGAAACCATATTCTCTATTAGATTTAATCCGTAATAATTAATATGGGAAACATCCCTAAAATAATCAACTATGAACCAAAAAATATGACAAGATGTGTCACAACCATATATCATTAAACCAGAATCATGGGTTTTAATCCCTCCTAGATTTTATGGAACTATCATATGTGACATGTGTTAGATTCATTCTATCCAATGTGAATATACATTATTCTCTCAAGATACGAGAATAAAACATATCAACAATATCAGTTGATATGAGAAGATTTCAATTGTAACCAATAATTATGAGGGATGATCTAAAATTCTAAATTTAAACCATTAAGAAGTACCATAAAAATAATTATAATCCAATCTCCAAGAAAAAAAATAACAATAATGTTGAATTCTCAATGATCTCATTCACAAGGTTATGTCAATATACAACATTCTATACATATAATCTATAAACAACCCTATACTATCAATGAAGTGTAAATATATAGAGGATTGTGAAGTTTATTTATCATATAAGGTTAATGTAGAGGTATAAGAAACTATTATTGTACCAAAACCCATAGAGAGATTCACATAATAACCTATAGTAGTTGTCTATATAAAATGAAGGTTGCTTGAACTTCAACCTTGTGCTTTCTCATGAAATCCATTCATAAAACAAAATACAGTTTCTCCTTCAACTATCATGGATCACAATGTCATACACCCCAACCATAATGTTTAGTTAAATTCCCACTACCCACATTCATAAGTATATATAATCTTTCTCAATGCATCTATATGACTCTTGTTTCACCCCCACTAAAAAAATCCTTCAGAAATTATATAGAACATCTTTAGAAATCCCATTCATAAAAACCCGACACTCTATATGTTTTTGAGGTATATTGGGTCTAGTATGGCCTTGTCTAAAAAACATATAGCATAATAAAATGCATTACAACAACGAATAGGAAGTTGACCCACTTCATTGATGGCTCAAACAACCACATAGGGTGGGTTCTTTATAATGATGTTTCCAACTATATCAAACTCCATAAATGGATCCCAAAATAGTAGTCGTATTCCCTAAGTCCTTGTAACTACCCGACTCTTTGGAAAGGGTATGGATCGTTTTTTTCATTCAAATCTTTTCTTTTATGAATTTTTAATATTTAAAACATCCTAAGGAAGGTCCGGGGAGTGTCTGGGTTTGTTCGGAGCCTGGCAGTTTTAGAAATGGGCCTGTAGATAGTGGTGTACAGCCTTCTCATGGCCTGTGCATGGTTTCAGACAAACCATACGGCCTTTGGTATGGAGGCAGTGAGGTGCGCATGGTTTGTGCATGGTTTGGGTAAACCGTGTGCCGAAACCGTGCAACCCTATTCTGGGTAAAATTACAATTTTTCCCTTAATTATATTTAATCCTAAACTCTTTATTTTTTCTTCATTCCTGTGCATAACAGCTCCCTTTTTCCTCTCCATGAGCTCAAAACCCTTCCTCCTCTCTATTCTTGTGGATTTTTCGTCCGACATACGATTCTTTATCTGACGGAAGCTTTGGATTGCCCTTGGTAAGGCTTACCTCGTGCAACCTTATTTCCTTGGCGAATCTTGGTATCTATTGTGTTATTTTACCACAGGATCATATGCCCTATTTTCGGGGCATTAGACTAAGAACTCAGATCTCTTCCAACCTACTACGAATCTGAGGTTGATATCAAGAGAGCCTATGCCTATAGTTCTAAAGTAGGTGGTCACATGTTATCCATTTTGGGTTTTCGTCGTTTTGGGTTTATATTGTCATTCTGTGGTTTTTCATTCGCCAAACACCTTTTTTACATTGACAGCTTTATGTCTAAATGACATGTGTGGTATGAGATTGAGGAATCTAACCTTGTTAGGGTGTTTAGGTGAGGTATAGACCAGGAGTGTTCAACCATAGGTGAAATGCCTTGAGATTTGTCCCTTTTCACCTTTGGACCTTAATGCTATTTCTTGAACAGGATTTCCCATGTTAGGAAAATGGGACGGCTTGGTTAGATTTTGGCTAGAATGAGATAGTCTGAACCTTTCAATGAATTGAGATGTATGTTTCCCTTATAATGTGATTGGGAAATTTCATGCTTTGTTAATGTGATATGATATAATATGGAATTCCTTATACGATGTGAAGTGAATGGTTATGCTTTGCTGTGTTAACGTGCTGATTAATCTCCATATGTGGGAGGGAGTCATTCTTACCCCGTGCCAGATGAATCTCTGTGTGTGGGCGTGAGGCATTCTTACCCCATACCAGATAAATCTCTGTGTGTGGGTAGGAGGCATTCTTAACCCATGCCAGATGAATCTTCGTGTGTGTGCGGGAGCCATTCTTACCCCATGCCAGATGAACCCCAGTGTAATAGGAGGAGAGGTATTTATACGTCGTGCCCATGAAACTTTATGGGTGGGAGGCATTCTTCCCCACAACAGCTACAATGCTTGTGGACGAGAGTCATTCATACCTCGTTCCTGTGATGATTATTATATATGTGAGAAGCATGGATGAGATTCATGTTTACCTCGTGCCAGCAATAACCTATATCTACGTACTTATACCTCTGGTGATTGATCAGTTAACCGGCCATGATCTGAAGTAGGTAGACCCGCCCGGTGTCCTTCCAGAACCTGAGTGGCAGTGTTTTTTATTACTTTCTTTACTTACTTGTAGTTTACTACACACTATTTACCTTACGAAACCTATTTGTATTACACGTAGACAATGTTGGTGGTGGCCAACTGAGACTTGTCTCACACCCTACCCGGGAATACTTTGGCACCCATGTAGACTCTGTAGCTGCAGGTACTAGTAGGGGAAAGGTCCCATCTTCAGGTTGTTGATACATTTATGTTCTTGCTGGAGTTCCAGAGCAAAGGACCGAGCTTGTCTAGAGATTCTTGTGGACTACTTTTGTTCTTGCTATCTTTTTCTATTACTATAGATCATGTTTGACATCTTTTCCATTATATTAGCATGCCATGCATCCATTTTGTATCAGACACTACCTATGATGCTTTTGTATATTTATCAGTGTCTTCTATACTTCTGTTGTTTGGTTTGTATGTTTCCCATTTTCTCCTATTCATCCATTGGTTCTGCTTCCACTATTTAATTACTTGTTGCTATACCAATGTGTACTCTGACATGGGGGCACATTCTCCCCACTGACATACCATTACACCACCCTTTCTAGTCAGCAGCCCCTAGCATATGGGGAGATGAGCTAGCGGTTATGTGACCAACCGGGTTCGGGGCTCGTGTTGAGGGGCAGCCGGGTCTGGGATGTCACAAAGTGGTATCAGATGTTTTCTTTCTTTATTTCTTTACTATTTGGAGATGATAGACTTGGAGACTGGGAAGGCTTATGGACTTAGACTTGAGCTGTGCTTGGGCGTCGCGAACCCATGTACGGGGTATGGGCCAAGTTTCCTATTTTATGTTGTAATTGATTCTATTATTTGCTGTTGATATTGTTTCACCATTGGGTTCTTCACATGTTTCGTGTTGTTATTGAGATTTGAAATGTTGGAATTTTGATTTCATGTTTCAACCCAATGAAATGAGGGTTATGCATTAGGACATGCATCACCATAGGAACAATCTGATTAGACCATGCATCTTGTCATGCCACCTTTAAATTTTCAGCGAGCATTGCCTGTTTTTTATTTCCATGCCTTGTTAATATGTGTGAAACTGTGATAAACCTTCTTGTAGGTTGTGAACTGAGGAATGATGTGGTTTTGGTGGGTATCACTCTTTGGTTCATAAGGTGTATGGGCCCTTATATATCGGGAAATGACATTACAACTAAACCAATCATTTTCTTTAATGTAAATTCAAATACTTAATTAGTACAAGTAAATGAGAAATGACATCCATGTGTGTGTCATCTTTTAGTTCATGAGAAGTATGGGCCCTTATGGGCCGGGAAATACCATATCACTGGATTAAGTTAAATTTGAGCAGTTGCAGGTTTTACTAAGAATTACTATGGGTGTGGATATGTGATCTTAGAGGTAGTATGGCTTAGTACATGTCATAGCTTCTAGAGTTCAACCTTTAATTTGTTAGTTTTTTCTTTTGAGACGTTCTTTTGGTATTGTAGGACTATGCCTCCGAGACGTCCTCAAGTCATGTGCACTGAAGGTGGTGACGATCACATTCTTGAGGTGGTGGGCCTTGATATTCTAGTTGATCTTCCTGTCGAGTCACCCATGGATCCTCTTGATATTCTTGAAAGGGGAACTGATTCGCAGTTCCGTGAGGGTTTCTTGCATATGATGCGGAGTATGCAAGGTGGAGTAAAACCTGCCCCAAGTATGGCAGAGTTGACCAGTGAGTTTTAGTGGCGTCATCCTCCATCATTTACGGGATATTGAAGACCACTTGCTATAGAGTTTTGGTTGGAAGCTATTCTGACCATATTCGAGCACCTTGAGACACCTCTAGAGCGGAGGTTCAATCTTGTAGCTTATATGATACGTTGTTCATCCATGAGGTGGTGGGATGCCATCACTCAGTCGATACAGCAGAGAGATATGATATGGACTGATTTCCAGACCGTCTTCTACGATTACTTATTTACCCAGACTTTGAGGGCTGACAGAGCTAGAGAGTTTATGGATCTTCAGCAAAGGACCATGTTAGTCATGGAATATTCTTCCTGTTTCACTATGTTAAATTGTTTTTCTTCTACGCTAGAAGCTGATGATCTCACGATCGCAATGAGTTTTGAGGATGGGATGTGTTACGCCATCTCGTCACAGGTTAACGTGTTCAGGTTGATGACCATTTCAGAGATTGTCAATCATGCTTTCATCACAGAAAGGAATTTGAGAGAAGCAGACATTGTGAACCTAGGAGGATCGACACCTTAGGGTTATATTGTATCTTCTTCTGGGAAGAAGCGGTGTTTTTAGGACTCTCATGGTGTTAGTAGTGGTCAGACCCTTTTCTCAGGTAGTAATCCAACCTGTCACCAATGTGGGGTGCCAAGACACATGAAGAGGCATTGTACACAGAATCCAGTGGAGTGCACAGGTTGTGGTAGGATGGGTCATCTCCACCGTTTCGGTAGGAATTTTCCCCTAGGGTCTAGTGAGTAGGTATCTTTACCTACTCCACAATATAGTGCTAGATCGGCAGGATCATGTCCGTCAGGCAGCTGGAATACCATCAACCAATCAGGCCGTGGTGGTAGTCAAGGAAGGGGTAATCAGGTGTACAACTCTCATCACCACCAGGGCGGGTCTGCTCAGGGTAGCCAGGCTGTGACTCAGGGACGTGGTACCGGTCAGTTGTATGCAGTCAATCCTATGCCACAAGAGTAGTACGCCAAACCATATATTGTACGAGGTACAATTATAGTTTCCTCTACATTAGTATTTGCTTTGTTAGAAATAGGCGCTTCTAACTCTTTTATATCGGAGGTGATTATTTGTAGTTTGGGACTCAACATAGTGTCATATCATGGTATGATCATGTTAGATACCCCATTAGGTATCTGTTCAAAGGGTTTTTGTCATTGTAAGAATTTTTTCCTCGAGGTAGGTGGTTACCTTTTCTTATGGAACATGTATGTTCTGGATATGACAGGTTTTCATGTAATAATCAGGATGGATTGGTTAGTTCCCTATAGATCCCGGATTGACTACTATCGTCGAAGGGTGGTGTTTATGTCACCAGAAGGCGACACACATATGCATAAGGTAGAATGAGATCTTAGTGTGACCTGAGCAGGATTGAAACACCAGAGTTTAAGTGGTGTCACAGCACAGGTTGGAAATATCTATCTCGATAACCAAGGGTTACAACCCTCTCTTTATCCTCTTGTGGTGGAGAATTTAAGTGATGTCTTTCTTAATGATATCTCTGGTCTACCTCCAATGCGAGAGGTGGAATTTACTATTGATCTTATACCAGGAGCAGCACCAGTGACCATTCCTTCTTATAGGATGGCACCTAAGGAGATTCTGTATCTCAAGAGACAGTTGGAGGACCTGGAAGAAAAAGGATTTATACATCCCAATACTTCTCCTTGGGGATCACCGGTTCTCTTTTCTAAGAAGTCAGATAGTACCCTTCGTCATTGCGTGGATTATTGTAAGTGAAATCAACTGAAAATTAAGAATCGGTATCCTTTGCCTCGAATTGACGACCTCTTAGATCAGCTCCGAGGAGAGAAGGTGTTTATAAAGATAGATTTTAGGTAAGGATATCAACATGTGCATTTTAGGACTTCAGACATACCTCTCACGGCGTTCTTGAGTAGGTATGGTCTCTATGAGTACCTAGTCATGCTGTTTGGGCTTACGAATTCACTTGTAATGTTTATGGCTCTTATGAATCAAAATTTTCACCCTTACGTTGATTCTTTTGTGGTTGTATTTTTGGATGATATCTTAGTCTATTCATGCTCGAGAAACGACTATGCAACCCATCATGAGATCGTGCTGAATACACTAACAGAGCATTAGCTTTATGCTAAGCTCAGTAAATGCCACTTTTTGAAAAATAAGGTTCACTTCCTGGGTAACATTATTTCTGAGTCTGGATTTTCACTAGACCCTGAGAAGGTGAGTGCTGTAATATTTTGGGAGCACCCCAAGAATGTATTTGATATCAAGATTTTCTTGGGGATTGCTGTATATTATAGGGGTTTCATTCAGGACTTTTCATGCCTAGAAGCACCGCTTACATGTTTGACCAAAAAGGGGTGAGATTCGATTGGTCAGAACCTTGTGAAGTAGCTTCTCAGGAACTGAAGGGAAAACTAACTTCAGCACTGATACTGATCTTGTTGGAGCCAGGCAGAGCTTACATGGTCTATTGTAACGCATCAGGTATCGGGCTTGGAGCTGTCTTGATGCATGACGAGCAAGTCAGGGCATATGGTTCTCGTTAGTTAAAGCCTCATGAACGGAATTATCCGACGCAAGACCTTGAGCTCACGACGGTTGTAAATGCCTTACGCTGTTAGAGACAATATTTTTTGGGAGAGTAATTTATGGTATTCACTAACCACAAAATCATCAAATATATCTTCAATCAGCGGGATCTAAATCTCAGGCAACGTAGGTGGGTCGAGTACCTGCAATATTTTTATTTCGAACTGGCCTACACTCATGGGAAAAGAAAATCCAGTAGCTGATTCATTGAGTCGAAAAACTCAGTCGCATGTGGTTCAGGAATCTAACGAGGAGTGGAAGATGATGGAACTATTTTTGTGGATGCACAATGAGGTTCAAGAGGGTCAGGGTCATACTATTCTCTCAGCCTTAGCGGTGACATCTACCATTTTGGAACGGGTTAGGGAAAGATATTTATCAGATCCGGAAGGCCCTGTTCTACATGAGGGTGTTGCTAATGATTCTTCTATAGATTGGACCATGGATGAGGGTGATAAATTATTGTTCCTTGGGTGTGTATGGATCCCAGCAGACATCATAGAGGAGATAATAAAGGATTTCCATGCCTCATCATGGGTAGTTCACCAAGGCATCACCAAAATGTATCGTGATTTGCGACGACAGTACTAGTGTCCTAACATGAAGCAGGAGATAACCGGTTTTATCACGTGTTGTTCCACCTGTCAGCAGGTGAAGGCGGAACATCAACATATGACAGGGATTTTTCAGCCGTTGTCCATTCCAGAGTGGAAATGGGATGATGTTTCTATGAACTTTGTAACAAGTTTTCCCAGGTCACCTCGTGGAAATGATGCAGTATGGGTTATCATCGACCGTCTGACGAAGGTCACACATTTCTTACCTATACGGGATACCTTCATGGTTGCTGACTTGGGAAGACTGTATGTCATGGAAATATGGTGCATTCATGGAGCACATAATTCTTTTGTCTCAGACAGAGATCCTCATTTTACATCTCGGTTCTGGAAGGGTTCAAAGAAGGCCATGTGCACGCATGTACTTTTGATCATGACCTATCACCCACAGACTGACGGACATACTGAGCGAACTATACAGGTACTAGAAGATATGTTACGTGCATGTGTTCTTTATTTTGGGGGTTCATGGGAGAAACACTTTCCTCTTGTTGAGTTCAGTTATAACAACATCTTTCATGCTACAATTGAGATGGCTCCCTATGAAGCCTTATATGGTAGGCATTGTCGCTCGCCATTGTGTTGGCTTGAAGTAGGGGAGGCAGTTGTTCTAGGACCATGTCTTGTGTAGGAGACTATAGAGAATATACAACTTATTAGGAAGCATACGCAGACACCACAGTCTAGACAGTATTCCTATGCTAACAAGAACCAGCGACCTCTTGAGTTCAAGGATGGGAACCAAGTTTTTTTAAGGTCTCACCCAGGTTGGGGAGAAGATGTATACAAAAGTAGGGTAAACTTTCACTGTGGTTTGTAAGACCCTTTGAGGTGATGAAGCAGATCAGACCAGTAGCTTACCATCTTGCACTTCCGTAGAGATATCAGGCCATGCATGATGTTTTTCATGTATCTCAGCTACACTGGAACTTTTAAGATCTGACTCATGTTTTTCAGCCGGATGAGATTGAAATGGATATGGATGATTCCTTCGAGGAGTATCCAATGCGAATTATTGACCGAAGCATGAAGACACGCCGTGGTAGGTCTGTTCCTCTTGTACGGGTGCTATAGCCACATGGCCAGGTACAGGATGAGACCTGGGAGCGGGAGGCTGATATACATTCTCAGTGGCCAAACCTTTTCGTTGATGATACCCATGTACCCTCGGAAGGCCAACTCGGGGATGATTTTCTTTAATGAGGGGAGGTTGTAATGACCCGACTCATTGGAAAAGGTACAGATTGTTTGTTTCTTCTGTAAAAGTTTTTCTGTTAAGCTTTTTTAATGTGTGAAACATTCTAAGAAAGGTCCAGGAAGTGCCTGGGGTTGGTTTGAAGCCCAGGAGTTTGAGAAATGGTCTTGCAGACAGTGGTTCCCGGTCTACGCATGACCTACGCAGGGTTTTAGACAAACCGTCCGGCCTTTAGTCTGGAGGTAGTGAGGTGTGCACAGTTTTTGCATGGTATGGGTAAACCGTGTGCCTAAACAGTGCGACCCTATTTTGGGTAAAATTACCATGTTGCCATTAATTCTATTTAAGCATAAACACTTTCTTTTTTCTCGATTCCAGTGTACAACAACTCCCTTTTTCCTCCCATTGATATCAAAACCCTTCCCCCTCTCTTTTCTTGTGGATTCTTCATCCGACATCTGATCCATGATCCTACAGAAGCTTTGGATTTCCCTTAGTAAGACTTACCTCACGAAACCTTCTTTCCTTAGTGAATATTGGTATCCGTTCTGTTATTTTACAGTAGGCTCATATGCCCTATTTTTAGGTAATTGGACTGGAACTCAGATCTCTTCTAACCTACATCGAATATGAGGTTGATATCAAGTGAGCCTATGCGAACAGCTATAAGGTAGGTGGTCACGTGTTATCTATTTTCATTTTTTGTTGTTTTGGGTTTATATCATTTTTCCGTCGTTTGTCTTTCACCAAACCCCTTTTTTATGTTGACCGCTTTATGTATAAATGACCCATGTGGTATGAGATTGATTAATCTAACCTTGTTAGGGTGTTTAGATGAGTTGTGGACTGGGAGTAGTCAACCATAGGTGATATGCCTTGAGATTTGGCCCTTTTTCACCATTGGAACTTAATTCTATGTCTTGAACGAGATTATCCTTGTTAGGAAAATGGGGTGGTTTGGTTAGAGGTTGGCTAGAATGAGATATCCAGAACTTTTCAATGAATTGAGATGTATGTTTCCCTTATAATGTAATTTGGAAAGGTCATGCTTTATTAAGGTGATATTATATAAGATGTAATACCTTATATAATGTGATGTGAATGGTTACGCTTTGATGTGTTGACGTGCTGATGAATCTCCGTGAGTGGGCGGGAGGCATTCTTACCCCATGACAGATGAATCACTTGCTGTGGGCTGAAGGAATTCTTACCTCATGCCAGATGAATCTCCATGTGTGTGCGAGAATCATTCTTACCCCGTGCCAGATGAATCTCCATGTGGGGGTGGGAGGAATTCTTACCCCGTGCCAGATGAACTCTAGTGTAATAGGATGAGAGGCATTTATACCTCGTGCCCATGTAACCTTATGGGTGGGAGGCATTCTTCCACATGTCAACTATAGTGCTTGTGGACAAGAGGCATTCATTCCTCGTGCTGGTGATTATTATTACATGTGTGAGAAGCATGGTTGAGAGGCATGTTTAACTCATGCCATCGATAACCTATATCTATGTCCTTATACTTCTGGTGATTGATCAGTTTACCAGCCATGAGATAAATAGGTAGACCCGCCAGATGTCCTTCTGGAACCTGAGAAAGAGGGTTTTTATTACTTCCTTTACTTACTTTTAGTTTACTACATGATCTTTACCTTACAACACCTATTTGGATTACACGTAGACACTGTTGCTGGTGGCCTACTGTGACTTGTCTCACACCCTACCCGGGCGGCCATTGGCACCCGTGTAGACTCTAATACTGCATGTACTAGTAGGGGAAAGGGCCCTGCTTCAGTTTGTTGATAAATATATATTCTAGCATGAGTTTCAGAGCAGAGGACCGAGCTTGGATAGAGATTCTCGTGGACTACATTTGTTCCTGCTCTATTTTTGTATTACTGTATAGCATGTTTGATAGCTTTTTCCATTATATCAACCTGACATGCATCCATTTTGTATTAGACACTGCCCATGTGGCCTTTGTATATTTATTAGGTTTTTCCTTACTTCTGTTGTTTGGTTTGTATGATTCCCCTTTTCTCATGATTATCCATTGTTTGAGCCTCCATTATTTGATCACTTTATAATATACAACTGTGTACTCTAGCATGGGGGTAATGTCTCCCTACTGACTTACCATTACACCCCTGCTGCTAGTCAGCAGCCCCTGGCGTATGGGGAGACGAGCCCGGGGTCATGTGTCCAACTGGGTTTGGGGCTCGGGTTGAGGGGCAGCCGGGTCCGGGACGTCACAATACTTTAAATAAATAAGGATAAATTTTAATATATGTGACCGATTCAAAATTTGAAATTGATTTATTATGAAATACATTCACCATAAACCAAATATGATACCATAGTATAACATCAATTAGACTCTCTAAGGACAAATCATCGACCTCCAATGTAGAAGAAATTTTTTGAAACTCTATAGAATATATATCATAGTCATTAAATGAAATATTCTCTTTAAAAAGATAAATTAATTCCCATTACTTGTGAGATATATGTGTCACATAAATCATGTGTCAAATATACTAATCTCAATGACCTTGAATCTATGTCGTATATATTAATATGGTTATACTAGAATACCCAAACATCTCTTCTCTGATCCTGCATGAATTTAATCAAAACATTTCACAATCTTATTGTGAGGTGTCTCATGGTGGTCAAAATAATTCTAACATAGTAAATCCCAGGCTAAAATATAGAAGGACCACCCTAACCAAAACAATAAATTACTATTATATCTAAAACAACCTACTATGTTCATAAATGATTGTCACTAGTCACATTGACTATCTATCAATAGAATGTACCAATCTAAGAATTATTTATTAAATGTAAATATCCACCCTCATCATTGGTATCAAAAGAGGTTGTGGAACAAAAACTAAAATTGATAATATTAGTACAACCCTTCTAATTATTTTTCTATATCTCATTTCATAACAACTCTAAAATGTAGACATTCTCACTAGTGCCAAACACCCATACACAGGGTCACCATTCTAGAGTTAAATTACGTTGAAAATAAATTCAATGATAAAACAAAATAAAAAGTTATAATAAAACTCCAATGAGAGATAAAACAATAATAAAAATCTATAAAATATTAGGTCAACTATATGAATGCCATAAAGGCACACAACAATATTAAAAACAATGAATATTCCAAAAAAATTATTACACTAGTTATTTATTCATGAAATAATTATCTCACATCCCATACCATCACTATCAAATTGTCGCATCTATCTTTGGGAAATTCCATATTGTCCAATCATGAATTCATCTTATCTTTATAAGTACCAAATAGTGGCCTAATAGAGGGTTGAGTTTATGTCAAACAGATTCATTCAATGGTAACACTCTATATAAATACTTGGAGTAAATTAATGTATAAGTAATATATATATATGTATAACTGTATTATAAATTAAATAAATAGAATTAATAATTCTCATGTTCTATGATGATATGTCATACCAATTATACCTTCCTCAACTTGTTCTAGATGTCTCAAAATAAGTGGAATCATTCATTGTAAATATATTCATACAAATGTATAAGTGAAACCATGGGAAATATAACCAATATGGAAAATTAGTTACATATGGAGAAATGTGACCATCTCAGAACATTATAAACTCCAAAATAAATATGATCATCCTTGGAGAATAGACACACCAAATGAAATATTAACATCCCTAAATAGTTGAATACATGTAGAAGAAATGCTACATCAAGAACTATTAGAAAAATATTCAATAGTATGGAAACCATAAAATCATGAAATATGAACAATATAAAAAATAATTCATCATTATAAACATCCACTAAATATCAATTAAAATATCATTTTCTAGTTTAGTCAATAAACTGATGACCACCATTCCAGGATTATCTATCACACTTCCAATTATCAACAATCAATATTTCTTAATTCAATATTTTTTATTTACAATTGAAAAAAAATTCTTTTTCACAATCATTAATACAGTCCATTCCATAAATAATACATTTCATGTAATACATTAAAGTTTCCTTCCAATAAGGGAACATACATATCAAAATGGTTATCACATTGAATTAAAACTATGATTTAAATTGTATAAAATATTTATAGGTCAAGAAAAAAAAATCATGACCCCACAATACATTAACTATTAAAAATTGTGTTATATGTGAAAAATGTATTGACCATAAATAAAAAATCCATTATAAAGTATAACCACCATGAAACACTAATAGAATGAAACTCAATTATCTATGACCAATTAATCTAATTAATTCTAAAAAATATTATCGTCTGAGATAAAGATGAAAATAAATTAAGGAGTGTTTAACATATGAATAAATAAGGAAAGGAGAGTCCTAAAAATATTAAGGGTAATACAATACAATGATTTATTTACCAAGTGACTAATAATTTATGAGGAATCTCCCTATGAAAAAATTAACAAAAAAATAATAATAATGGTTTGATAGACATTGTCTAGGAGGAATAATTAATTATTTCCCATTATTTATTGGTTATAAATAAATTATTTTGATTATATTATTCATGATTCATTGATTTGTTCCATTTTTTGTACAGTCACTTTCTAACTGTGTGGGTGATACATGAAACAACCTACAGTCTTACATTTGATATGTGTTACTGTTTAGATCACACTCCCACAATGCGATCTTTTTCTGAAAACATATTATGATTCAAGGGGTTCATAGGGGAACACCACCAAATTGGATAAATGACCCATTTCCACATCAACATTATACATTTTTCTAAATATTTTTCTCAAATTGTTAAAAAACCATGCACCCCAATCTATAACTCCAAATAATAATATTTGATTACCTACACCCCGACCCCAATTTTCTCTAATCCTTCACAATAAATATATCAACATCCATAAAAAAAGTATTTATAATTTAAAACCTATGAAATATTATTTAAAAGTTATATACTTCAAAAACATTTGTTTCACAACATATCCAAATTTGAGAAGATTTTCCTCAAGCAGCAATGTAGAATAAAGTACAATTTTTTTCAACCTCCCCACTTTAGAGAATATCAAAATAATGTTTCTTTATATGACGACACTAATAATGTTAAATGAAAATTATCATTCACTAACTCTATATTCTTTATTTTAATTCCCAATAATCTTATTTGTTGTGGTTTTGATTCGATTACCGATTCACCAAAGGAATTGTCATTTCATGAAGAGTCTTCTCTCTCTGATTCTCTCTACATACCAATCTATGTTTTGAAGGATTCATAGCTTCGTGTTAAAATTAGTTATTTTTAACCAAGTGGGATTGATCTATTTTATAGATCATAAACTATAATATTTGTGTTTCAACATGAATAATAGTACATTTTTGTGGAATAACTACCTAGTATTCAACTAGAGTGATCATATCAAATATTTCAAACTGAAGTAAAAACCCAGGTCATAGATTTACCATTCACATAATTTGATTATTACTTTACCTCTTTTAAAATCATAATATTACCTTGCCATAGACATAGACCTAATGTGGTAGATGTATCCACTCTTCCTGTCGCCATGGTATACTCTAATAAATATCATGAGCATCCATATTAAATGAACATTAAAAAAAATAATCTACACAATACTCTACCCAATCAATGATAACTCACCGACCTCCAAATGATACTTATATCGATGAAATTGACTACTATAAAAACACTCTTAATGTTTAATCTTCATTTAATACATATAACTATCATTGTAGAAAAAATACCTTATAAACATGAGGTTCTCTGAAAAACCCCAATAATCTTGGAATGAAAATCACAAAACGTCCCAAAATATCTATATAATCCATTAGGACTATAAATTGGTATACATTTTATTTCTAGTGTCCATATAGTACTACATACCAAATAAATTATACAACCCCTATTATAAGTGGAATGTTTAAAGATAATACTAATAAAAAATAGTGGTCTAGGACACCTCATGTAAGGGAACTGTTTCCTAGATACACAACTTAACTACCACATCTAATAAGGTGGACTCTTTTTTTGGAAGAAATTGATCCACCATATTCATCCAATATATCAATAATCAATCATAATTTAAACGATAGAAAATTATTATATATTTTATAAGGAAACTAATAGTAACATCATACATCTTCCAAATAAGAATGAAAAACTATCATGAAATAAATACAGGTCACTGGTTGACTACATTCATCTAATTTCCGGTGGAGTGGATAACATCAAATTTGAGGACATCCTTGTTTATTACTAGCCCCTAATTCTTGTGGTATGTATCGTTACATATAGTCAGGAACCGTTACAAAACCACTCATTCTGAGACATTTGAATCAATCTTCAACTAATTACTTATGTCAACGAAAACCATGATACTTCCAAGAATGCAAAGAATATCATCATCATCCATGTTATAGTTGGGTGGATCCTCCCACAATGTAAATTCTCTCTGAAGAATACACATTAATGTTTATAATGTTGTTTATTCGTCATCTACATTATTAACAGAGGATAAATAGAGAATTATATAATGGTTACCTAACCCCAATACTCCCATATATCCAAATGTATCTTATAAAATAATCCATTATAAATGAATCCCTATGTTACTATGGAACAACCAATGAATACATCTCCATGTTCAAATAATTTACTATCACTTGACCAGAATGTTAAATTCTTATTATAAAACACTTTAATGAAAAATGTGTGAAACTGACAAGTACAACTATGAGCATCAAACATCATAATAGATGAAAAATTTGTTACAGGACAACATAATCTGAGAAGATGCATCCTCCATATATAATTTCTAGGAAATATCTGAGACTTGTTTAACCGGTTCTTCCTTGATGGCATCTTCAAATTGAACGACCACCTTGTCCCATGCCTTCAGAAACTCTGTAACTATTATTTTCATAGAATTAAAGCCTCTGGCTTGGATTAAATGTTGGTTGATGATCCAATCATCTTAATTTTGGGATACCTCTACTTGAAATGATCTACCATTAATCATCTATGCATCCTCCTTAGATTCTTGAATGATAATGATCTTCTCTAACATCTCTTCCCTAGAGTACAAGAGAAGATCCCATGGGGTTTCTATAATCTTTGTATCAACATCCCTCTATGATCTATCCATATTAACTAATGGAGATTCCCCAGCATCAGCATCATTTCTTTTCAACCCCTGAGATGCAGTTAGAGGTTAATCAACATCCATAACATCTTCTTAGATTCATTTTTTTTGACATACCAGCCTTAATCCCTTTGAATAGATTATAGAAGGAACCTTATAAGACACTCCTAATCAAAATTTTCATGTTTTACTCCTTCATCTATTTCATTTTATAAGATTCATCATCCCTTACATTGGTCCCTCCTTTTTAGCTAACCATATATTCATAGGTCTTGGAAGATATGAATAATTCTTGCGACCTTTGGATTTCCCTATCTTTCTCACAATGAAATTACTATGGTCACTATTCTCTTTCTATCCCTTATTCATTCTTTGGCTGTGCAGCCTTCTTTTGGATCCTCCCATTGAACTATACTCCACGATTTGTCCATCACTCTCTCCACCCCCAAATCTAGCCCTAAAAAACACCGTGATCTGTTTGTCTCCTAATTAGGAGTATCAGATTCCATCCCATCAAAGCAATTATTAATGTTAATCATAGATAGGGTCAACCTCTAGTTTTACCTTCCCCATATTTCACCAACTTCAAAGTTTTCCTGGTACCTACTGCATTAGAAAATTAATCCCCGTATTGTACACTACTTCCAGCACATGTCCAATCAGAGCGACATCTGTTAACGCAGGCTTGACATACTCAGATTTTAGAGGGACAATGTTACCGGTAACCCCTGACCATGGAACATCACGTTCAGTCATTTTATGTCCCGAAAAGTCATTTCACAACCTACTGAAAATATTAATCACCTTAAGATTGGGATTGGTCGACCTTAACCCCTTTTAGATGATAGTATCGACTGAATCAATGCTATTCAAAAGGTTCACTGGGGGGCCTCTGGCATAGGATATTGTCCAGTATCCCAGTTCCAAGTTCCCTAACAGTATGATCAGTAGGAATGTCATAAGTGATTATTGACTGAGAAAAAATGAGTCTAGAATTCAATGACAACCTCATGTTTCTATCTAACATCTTCTGAAACAACAATCCAAACCCACTCCATAGGTGGTCTTAACACATCGACTTCAACAAAAATTCATAGTGAGATCTGGTGACATAGAGCATTAGTCTGACTATGAGAGAAAGAAAATCATCTTACCATGTTCCCCATCATGCTTAAAATGGAGGGATTTTGAAAGGGCGGTGGAAGGTTTGGGAACCTTACCCACAACACCTTCATTAGAGTATCACACTCCATGTGTAGGTTGAAGGACCAACAGAAGTGACAAAAGGGGGACCTGTTACAAAATCACAGGGCTCTGGACTAGGCAAGGATCAAATTTTCTTCTGATGAAAAGTGAACAATAATGTGTCTTTGTCCAGGAGTCCCACGACCGCATTGTCTTGAATACCCCAAGATCAAAAAACATACTTATTAAAGGAGTCTACCGAGGGGCTACATCGGCTGAATCGATCCACCAACGTAAGATGATGAAGACCCTAATCCTCCAAAAACTCCTAAGTCAAGACCCAATGTTGCGGTGAGCCATTATAACACTTTTCTCATGATTCTAAAAATAATCATATTAATAATTAATATGAACAAAATTTAATACCTTTTGGTAAATTCTATAATAGAAAATGTAAAATGTAATAAAAATTGATTAAAATTATGAAATTCCATGATAATCCCAAAAATTTACACGTGTCAAATATGTTCTCAATAATATCCCACACATCTATATCCTATCTCTTACAAGAATACATTTATATACCAACCATAGAAGAAATATTTATATAAATTACACCTCCTCAATCCAAAACCAACACTCAGACAGATTGGAAAGAAAATAATGTTCCTTAAGTGCACTGAACATGATCTCCATCTGATTCGTGTGATCCTTTCACATCATTTATTTTAATAAAAATTCATCCACTACGATATAAACGAAATTATAAAAATAATGAGGAAAAGTTATTCATTATAACCACAAGAATATTCAATATATTTCAAAATAAAACCAACATAAATAGATACACATAAATATCCTACCTACTCATAAAATTAGTACATGGAATGAATGAAGGTATCAACATCATCTAGTGATAAACCATCCATGAATCATTCTTCTAGAATATTAAGGAACAACTCAATTATGGAAATATTCAATCAATACAATGGTTAGGTTAATAGTTTTTTCAATCATCTGATTTAACTTATGGGATTCTATACAAACCATTCCACTTATTGGATAACATTGCAACAAAACCCAAATGGACAAGAAAATTAATTTTATATAAAGATCCTATAATTCCTCTATTTGATCGTTATAGTCATGAAAATACAAATTATGGATTCTATATTTCAAAACAGAAATTGGTCGGGCTCATGGAATTCAAATTTAAATTATCACAATATATCTATTGGGTTGTAACCCTTATAAATCCTAAAGAAAAATTAATGGAAACTAAACCATCATGGAAGAAAAAATATCACATGGTCTTCCCCCAAAATCCATTATTAAAAGATAAATATTCTTTATAATCCCAATCATTTTATTATGAATAATCATTATGGTGTTTTGTTTTGATAATGTTCTGTATTTTTTGACAACTAAATTTTTGGTTGAATAATTTTTATATATATTGGAAGATGATGTTTTTGGTTGTTAGAAGTTTTTAATTAATATAATTAGATAAAAAAAGAATTTAATGAGTTTGAAATAAGTTGTTGAGTTTGAAAGATGTTTCAGAATAAATAATCCCTTTTATTTCAGAATAGTTTTGAGAGATGATATTGAAGAAGACTGTGAAGTTAAAAGATAGAATGTTTTTCAACTTTAGAAAAAAAAATCTTATAATGCTTTTTTTCTCAAGAAGTTCTCACAAATTATGAAAAAATTCATGATAAATGATTATGAAGAAATGGTGTAGAGGTTGGAAAAAATCATAATCCCATAAATGATGGTGAAAAATGGATCCAAAATCATTGTTCTGAAAAACCGAACAACAATTCTGTGAAATTACGAACCTAAATTTTGAAAAATTAGGAACTTTATTTCATTGAAATTTAGAACCTGATTTCTAAACAATTTATAACCTGATTTCATAGTAATTTAGAACCTAATTTCTGAACAATTAAGAAACTAATTTCTAAGAAATTCAGAACATGATTTCTGAAAAATTAGGAACCTAATTTCTGAGTAATTCAGGACCTGATTTATGAAGAAATTAGAACCTAATTTCTACGAAATTCATAACCTGATTTCTTAAAAATTTGGAACCTGATTTTGAGCAATTCAAAACCTGATTTCGGAACAATTTGGAATCAGATTTCTGAGTATTTTAGAACCTAATTACTAAAAAATTTGGAACCTATTTTTTGAGAAGATCAGAACCTGATTTCCAAAAAATTCATATCCTAATTTCTAAGAAATTCATAACCTGATTTCATAACAATTTAGATCTTGATTTATGATCAATTAAGATCCTGATTTTAGAAAAAATTAGAACGTGATTTCTATGATATTTGGAACCTAATTTTTGAACAATTCAGAACATGATTTATATGAAATTTGGAATAAGATTTCTGAACAAATTCAGAACCTGATTTCTAAGAAAATCGGATCCTATTTTGTTAAAAAAAATTCAAAACCACTTTTCGGATCATGTTTCTCAGGAAATAAGAACAACATTTCTGAGCATGATTCTGAAAAACCAAAACCAATATTCAGATTTTTTATAATGAGAATTATTTGATCAGTTGAATAAATCAATTTTGAAGTTAAATATTTTCTAAATATTAGAGAATTTTATAGAGGTTTGATAAAATCAATGTTGAATGTATAATGAGAGATATTTTTAGATATTTTATGGGTTGAGGCCACCCGAATGTTTTTCAAGTTTCTCGCCTTTGTTTTTCAAGTTACATATAAATATTTAATAAGATAATTTAATCATTTGTAAATTTTTCACATTAGTAAAAGAAAGAGAAATAGAGATTTCAATGTAAAAAGTTCCCACCAAATTGAAGAAGGTTTCTTTGAGTGTTTGACTAGGGGAAAATTAAAATCATCTTTATCATACTAAGATGACTGGTCTTAGAAAAATCGGACTGAGGATTTGGATAGAGCATTTGTGGAGAAGATTCAACAATGTTTTTATTCTTTTCTTTGGATAAATTATTTTATAAGAAAACATTGTAAAATGATGGGATTCAATATAATCATTCCTATATAGAGATAAATGGTTTATAATGGGAGTTGGCACAAGGTGTATTCACTTCTTCACTAGAGTGGATTTCCATAGAACCACGGGAGTGGCTTTGGCAAGGATGTATGTTCTCACATTTAGACCAATCATTGTAAATTTGACATGCCTTAATTTTTTTAACATTATTGAATGGAAAAGTATTTTTTAATGTTTGATAGAGAAATAAATCTTAATAGGTTTCATGGGTTAATTTTGTAAAAGTTTTGAAACTTATAAAAAGTGAACAACTGATTCACCCAACCACCCTTCTCAGTTGTTATTAGATCCTTGTAAGTTCAATTTATATCTGAGAAAGGTTCCATTATTGATCCCTTATAATGGATAATATCAATTCTTTCAATAGTAGTTGAATTCCTACATTCAATGGAAAACATTATTATGGATAGAAAATTAGGATGATTCATTATCTCATATCAATTGGCCTAGAAGTTGTAGATGCTACTACTATTGGTTTTCCACCTATGGAGAATAACTTTCTTATGATGTTTTATGATAGAATAAACAGAGAAGTTGATGGAAATGAAGGAAATTCAATCCTTATGTCATTATCAAATAATTTTTATTAGAGGGTGATGGGACTCAAAACATAAAAAAGTATGTGAGACAAGATCTAAAGTGGTTTCTAAGGGAATACTAAAGTCAAGGAAACAAAGCTAGAAATCTGGAATTGTATGTATAAAGACATCAATCTTTGGGATGAAGAAACAATTGATGAATACTTCACTAGACTAAATGAATTTTTTTCTAATATCAAAGGATTCAGAGATGTTTTGGAAGATTCTACAATTATGGAAAACTTATGGGAAACTTTCCCCACATGTTCAATTCTAAAATTTTATTCTTTAAAGGATAAGGTTGATTTATCTCTTGATGAATTGCATAACTTTCATTTTTATAATCATTTTTAGAAATTGTTAATATTTAAGTCAAAAATCAAAGATAAAATGTCTTTTTAAATCATGAGATATATAAAAATCCATGTAGTTGATGGAGCTGATCATTGTGAATTGCATGATCAGGAATATAAAGAGTTAAATGAAAAAATCATATGACCTGTATCCATGAACTATCGAAGTGGATTAATTATGTATGGGAAAAACATCCTCTCCAATGTTTTGAGTGTTGTGCAATTAGACACTTTTCTATAAATCTCCCAAAAAATAATGTTAAAGAATATCGAGATGATTCTAATGAAAAACATCGATAGAAGAAGTGGAACATAAATGATAAAGAAGATAAGTCTTCAAAAAAATAAGGAAGATGTTTTATGGAAAGATAATAAGTGTGTTGGGTAAGAAGGTTGAATCAGACTCAACTAAAAATTATTCTTATTAAGATTAATCTTCAGAAAAATTCAAAGTCTTCATTGTAAAAGATGAGATTACAAAAGACTCCTTAGAGAGTGAAGAAGGTGGTGAAGAATCTTATAGAGAGTATTATCTCAGAACTAAACTTCTTGCATATCATGAGAAAAAAATATCTCAAGAATAAAATTAGAGTAGTGAAGAAATATCATAAAGAAGTTTATGATGGAAGAAATATGTCATTAAGGAGGAGGATAAATACATTCAAGATAATTTAAGCTACAAACAAATAAATGTTGACAAGGAAAGGTAATTGAAGATATCAATAAAAATATGTAAGATAAAAAGATGAGGGTAACGAGTTTCAATCAAAAAATATTTTAGTCTAAAAATACTCAAAGAAATCTGAATGAAAACATAAAAAAATCCATAGATGTAATAGATGAGACTTATAAATTTGGTGAGAATGATCATTATAAGAATCAGGTGAAATATTATCTTACAAAGAATAATGTTTCATCTGATTCTTATAATATTCTTGGTTCTAGATAATGTATTAGGAAATCATGTGTGGAGAAAGGATTTGACAAACCTATCAACTGTAACATTTTTGAAAACTCACTCAATAGAAAAAGGTGCTCCACATCCTGAGTATGTTTGAGCTGCAAGAAGTTACCAAAGTCAACAAAGTTTCTTTAGAGAATTATTTTATTGAATAGAATATCATGATTTGAAGGATATTATTGGTGTTATTGAATCTATGATCCTAGAGAGTATAATTACTATGAAAACATATCTCTACTCAGAAAAAGGATTGAGAAAAGTGGAGAAATAGTAAAAGAAGAATGAAAAACTCTCATAAATCACAGATAATATGAAAAGTTGAATTCTCAAGAGATTATAAACCTTCCAACAAAGAATATATATGAATGAATAGAAGAATTATGTGGAATATGTGATCATTCTTTTTATAACGATTAATGTTCTATGAAACTATTTTCGGAACAAATTCCTTTTTACAGAAAGGAAATGGGAACTGAAAAGAGAAAGTTGATGAAAGAGATTTTTTTGTTGAAATAAAATTAAAATCAAGAAAAATGAACAACCCATGGATACTTGATAGTGGTTTTTCTACATATATGACGAGTGAGGTAAAACTTTTGAGGCATGTTGAACTCAGGATGGGGGAGAAGTTACTTTTTGCAATGATGGTTCATTAAAAATAAGAGGAATTAGGATGGAAGGGATTGAATCTAAAAAATTAAAATCCAATAATGTTGTACTTCTTGATGGGTTATACTGTAACAAAGTTACTATAAGTAAAATCTGTGATGATAGAAATTTTTTTATTCTTTAGATTCTATTATTGTATCATCTAATGAGTTAAATATAGAACAGTTATTACAAAAGGAGAAGGAACTAGGGGGAATCAAATCAAAATTGGAGAACTCAATAACTCATATTACTTGACTGTAGAATATGAAAATATATTGTGGAACTAATGACTTGGGAACCATTTTCATAAAATTGTTAACAAACATTCTAATGTTGAAGTTTTTTTAATTTTCCTGAGCTAAAAAGAAGAGATGGAGATGCTTTCAATACTCTTCATAAATGAATGATGACTAGGAAAAGTCAAAAAATATTCGATATTCAATCTACCAGATTACATGAGCCAATACATTCCTATTAGTGTGGGATGATGAGTCTTCAATTAAAAAAGGGGATTTGTACTTTATCAATTTTATTGATGATTTCACTCGGATGAAAAACATCATTTTCATGAAGCATAAGTCAGAGGTTATTAAAAGGTTCAAATTCTTTAGAAAAGATGTTGAGAAATAATTGTGGGTTTACCTAAACAACCTAAGAACTGATAATGGTACAAAATTCACAAACAATTCTTTTGAGACATTTCTAAGAAATCATGTTATCAAGCGTTAGTATAGTAGTCCCCATACTTTACAAAAATAATTGAGTAACATAAAGGAAGAATAAAAGATTGGTTGAAATGGGAAGAGGTATGTTAGGATAATAGAGACATTCAAGATACTTCTAAATAGAAGTTGTTAGTACTATTGTACATGTTCAGAATAGATGCTTTTTGAGACCAAAAACCAACATGACTCCTTATGAAATGTGGTATGACAAAGAAAATCATTGAAAAACCTCAATGTTTCTTCAAGGAAATGTATTCTTAAAGTATAAAATCTGTATTTGGGAATGGTTAATGAGAAAGATGATGAAGGAATATTCATGGGATATTCACTAAATGGGAGAAGTAACAAATTTTCGAACAAACATTTACAAAAGCTGGTGGAATCATATGATATGAAGGTAATTGAAAATAAATGTTCTTTAACAAATATTGCTAAGAATGCTGAGAAGGAAAAATTGGGGATTTACAACAATAGTGAATGTAATTCAAAACATTATTTTCAGGATTTAGAAGAATCATTTAATGAGGAAATCCCAGATGAGAGAAAACATTTAAATTTACTACCTTATAGAAACAATTTGAATATGAAAACATTATTGGACATCATAAGGATCCAGTTCAAACTAGAAGGAAGTTGAGATTAGAAAATCATACTTTACTTATCTCAAATATTGAACTAGAATCAGATTCAGAGGCTATACAACATCAACAATGGGCAAATGATATGACTGACGAGTTGGATCTGATTGAGAAAAATAAAACATGGGAACTTATTTTAAGGATAAAAAATAAAAATTTTATCATAACCAAGTGGGTTTATAGAAAAAAAATGAATGATCATGGACATGTTTCAAGAAAAAAAGACAGATTACTTTGTAACTTATATGCATAGGTGTATGGTGTAGATTTTTATGAAACCTTTGCAATGTTTCAAGGATAGAAACTATTGGAATGATTCTTGTAGTAGCTACTCATTGGAATTACAAATTTTATTAGATGGATGTAATTTCAACTTTCTTAAATGTTGTGATTGAGAAAAATGTTTCCATTAAGAATCCTTGTGGTTTTCTACTATATTCGAATGAAAACAAATTTTTTAAATTGTTGTAATATTTTTATGGGATGAAATAAGCTCCACATGTTTGGTATTCGAAGCATAAAAATTGTTTCAGAATAATTAACCTTTCTAAAGGAAAAGTTTATAGCAACTTATATGTGAATGATGTTGACTCTGGAACATTAATTGTAATTGTTTATGTGGATGATATTATTTTGTTTGGAAGAATAAATTTTTTGTGAATATTCTGATGAAGAAATGAAGAAGAATTTTGAAATGTCTATGTTGGGAGAATTAAATTTATTCCTTGGATAAAAATTTCTACAAAAAGGAAAATATATTTTCTTATCTCAGGAAAATTATTCTAGGGGATTGATAATGTCGTATGGGAAGGCATAATCCAAAGAATCTTCAAATACAATTTTAGTGAGCACAATATTGAGTAATGATTAATTTGGAATAATTTTTAATCTGAAAGTCTTTTAGAAGATAATAGTATGTCTTATTTACCATACATCATCAAGGCCTGATATTTTTTATGTTGTGACTTTATGTTCCATGTATCAATGTAATCCAAAATAATCACATATGATGGCTACAAAGAGTATTCTGAGATAGTTAAATGAAAAACATGAAAGGGGTTGTTATACAATAGAAACAATGAGATGAAAATTCCTGGTTATACTAATGCTAATTTTGATAGAGATTGTAATAATAGAAAGTCAACCTCAGGAGGGACATTTTTTGGGTGAATGTTGTTTGAGTTGGAATAGTAAGAAACAAATTTTAGTAACCTTGATCACATCTAAATATGAATATGTTGCATCCACCAAATATTGTACTCAATTTTTGTGGATGAAGGTTCTGTTATAAGAATTGAAAATAAATTTTACTAAACTATTGAAGATTATTTGTAATAATTAGAGTGGAATTAATCATTCTAAGAATCATATCTATCATTTGATATCAAAATTAATTTATATAATGTTTCAATTTATAAATGGAAAAGTTTATGCTAGAGAAATATTTCGGTAATACATTTCAACAAAGTATTCGGTTTCAGGTATCATTAAAAAGGTAATGTTGAAGGAAGGGTTTGTTGAATTGAGGATAAATCTTCATGTTCAGCCTCCTCCCATGTCTTCCTAAACCTCATAAGAAAGTACCCCCACCATGATTTGGATTATGTTGACAAAGGGGGATTTAAAGTAACAAATAATACTTTGTAATAAGTTTTTCCTATGTTTAATTTGTTTGGAATATGAAGGTGTGGTAATCATATAATGGGAGAGAGAAAAAGGAAAGTGAGAAAAGATAAGATAAGATTGAGAGAATAAGAAATGTGAGGGGGAGTTATCTTTACATAACCACAAAATTTTCATTCCAATGAGGAATTTAATTTCTTCTAAAACAATACATTATCTAGTAGTGTGGTTTCAGTATAGCCTCTCTTGAGAAAGTCTATGTTTTGATAAAATTAAAAAACATGAGTTGGATACAAAGGTTGATTTGTGAAAAAATAAGAGATTTGGGAAAAAAATTTACAACATTTTTGAAATAATAAAAAGGGGATATTAAAGAACATGTGTGGTGTATTTTTTTAAAATAGTCTTTTATTTGTTAAAAACTATGTTTTTCGTTGACAAAATGTTTTTGATATACTGGAAGATGAAGATTTCTATTGCTAGAAGTTTTTATTTCTCATAATCATAGAAAGAAATAATTTTCTTATTTTGAAATACATTTATTCTTTTGAAATATGTTACTAAAGTTAGATCCACTTTTGTTGTTGAATAATTTTGAAAGACGATATTGATGAAGATTGGGAAGTTATAAGTTAGAATTTGTTTTTAAATTTTTAACAAATTAGACAATTCTTTGTTGATCAAGAAGTTCTCAAAAGTCATGAAAACATTCATGATAAAATATTTTTATGAAATGGTATAGTAGTTTGAAAGAATCAGAATCACTTAAAGGAAGATAAAAAATGGATCCAACATCATTTTTCAAAAAAATGGAACCAAAATTATGCGAAATGTTCTAAACATATGTCTGAATAATTCATTACCTAATTTCTGAGCAATTCAGAACCTAATTTCTCAACAATTCAGAAAATAATTTCTGTGAAATTTAGAAGATGATATTTGGACAATTTAAATGATGATTTTTATGGAATCTAGAAATTTATTTCTGAACAATTTAGATCCTTATTTTTGTTAAATTAGGAACCTGATATCAGAACAATTCAGAACCTAATTTATTAGCAATTCAAAACCTGATTTCTAAACAATTCAAAACCTAATTTCTAGGAAATTTGAAACCTAATTTCGGAACAATTTAAATACTTATTTTTTAGAAATTTAGAACATGTTTTATAAAAAATACGGAACCTATTTTTTGAGAAATTTGGATCCGGATTTCAAAAAAAAAAATTTGGAACCTGATTTCTAACAATTCGGAACCTGATTTTAGAACAATTATGAACATGATTCTGGAGAAATTCTGAACTTTATTTCTAAACAATTCAGATCCTGATTTCAGAGAAATTTAGAACCTGGTTTATAATAAATTTGGAACCAGTTTTATTAGATAGCATGACCCTGATTTATGATCAAATTGGAACCTGATTTTTATGAAAATTACAACATATTTTCTGATGAAATCATAACGAATTTTTTGATCATGATTACGAGGAAATCAAAAGCACATTTATAAGAATGTTTTTCAGAAAATATGAAAAAAATTTCTGAGCATGTTTTTGAAAAAACTATAACCAAAATTCTACTTTTTCATACTGAGAATGATTTAAGGAGTTGAACAAGTCAAACATGAAGTTAAACCTTCCGTAAACCTATGATAAATATAAGGAGTTTTGACGAAGTCAATGTTGATGTTTTAATGGAAGAGATTTTTGGAGTTTTTGAGAGTTGAGGAAGCAATAAATTTTTTCATGTTTCCTACCACTTTTTTTGAGTTGCCTATAAATATTTTCATAGATCATTTTTTTCATTTGTAACTTTTTTCACACAAGAAAAAGGAAGTTCTGTAGATAATTCTATGTGAAAATTTCCCACCAGTTTGAAGAACGTTTATTTTAGTGTTTGAGTCGAGGAAAATTGGAACCATCTTTACCATACTGAGAAGCTCTAACATAATCAAATCAGACTGGGTATTCAGACTTAGCATTTGTGCAGCATATTCATGAATGTTTTTATTCATTTTCTTGACTCAATTGTTCTATAAGAAAAAATTTCAATCTTACTGGAGTTATTATTATCATTCCTATCTAGATATAAAAGGTGTCTAATGGGAGTTGGCACATGTTTTGTTCACTTATTCATTATTGTGCATTTCTATAGACCCATGAGAGTGGATATGGAAAGGATTTAGGATATCACATTGAGGTTGATCCTTATAAATAATGTGTGCCTTACATGATTTATCATTATTTCATTCATAAGTATTTTCTAATGGTTGAGAAGTAAATAAATATTAATAGGTTGAATGGGTTTTGTTTCTTAAGGTTTTGATACTTATAGAAAGTGAAAAATTGATTCAACCCCCCCCATTCTATGTTGTTATTTTATCCTTGTAATGTTAGATTTTGACTAGTTCTTCTACTTCCATCCTCAAATTCCAACATTCTATTATGAACACACTTGTCCCTCTCAATAGATTTGATGATCACTCATTTAATGTTGTTTCCAATGAAATAATTGTACATCAATAACTTTTTCATTCAAAGGATCATATTAAAACATTTAATATCTTATAAAGAAATGTATCCAAAAAATATATAACCAACACTTTTCCATTTTCAATAACTATAATAGAGAATTAAATCATATTTCACTCTCGAAAATATTTTATAAGTGATATCATCATAGATATAATATATACCCATCTATAGCATATCCATCTAATTTGGAGATATAATTTAATGTGAGGATTATGTATCAAATAAGGTGCATGATAGGGTAGAAGACAAAAAGATTTTACATTGAACTGTATAGCGATCCATATCATAGAATATAATTTTTGGATATATGTTAGGAATCTAGGATGATCCATTATCATATGCTCCAACCAGACTCCCATGTGTTTATCTACCTTATTATAATGGACACCCCTCTCACAAAGCACTATTTCTTCCACAAAACCCATAATGAACATTCAAACTCAAAGAACCCACCATCCATGGTGTAGAAAATCCATTTCCTAATCTCTACACCTAATCTAAATATACACAATTGTAAGATTATTTATATTTCCATAATAACTAATTCAAGGACCCCCATATTATAATAAACTATATACTGAGTAGGTGGTTGAGTGTAATTTTATTATTTATGGCCTCATATACAAAATGTGTAACGCTTGATTTTTTTACCCTATAATGAGTGAGTTAACCCATATCCCTCACTTACAAATCCACTACATTAGCGTGATTTTTTGAAATGAAACATCAAATATCTTCATGATTCCATACGAAATACTATAACACAAAAAATAAAAACCCTAACTATTTTCCATTGTGTAGGTTACATTTCAATTTAAAATCCTAGTTAAAAACCATATAAAATATTTTATGATGTCTGAAATTCAGTTGATTATAAATCACATACCATGGTCTATAAATAAAATATATATACCTAGAAAATTCATTACGAACCAACATATCAGAAAAAAATTGATCCATTCTAAATCAATCTCTATATACCATGAGAAACATAATACCAGGTCAATGATTCATGCAATCCCTAACCATGTCTACTATCAAGTTCTATGGAATGATATGGTGAATAAGAAGAGTATTTTCATCATTTATACTCTATCATACATGTGGGTATTACTAAACAAAAATTTCCCACCATCACATCACATATCATCCAACATCAAATCATCCAATTTCATGCTCCAATCATAAGTAATCTAGATTTGATCAAAATTAATCCCAAATAAATCAATCCAATACTCAAAAAATGAGGACTGTTTGTAAGGCCCCGACCTTAAACATTACATAATCTTGAATTAAGCTAACAATTCACATTGAGAATATTTTAAGGTTTAGTTCTTTAGATAATTATCCCATAACTTATACATCACAACATTATTATTAAAAAGTAGTTACTTCTACACACTATCCATTTTAATTTATAAAACAAAAACTTTTAAAAAAGAACATGGTTTCGTTTTAGGCTTAAACATCACAACTTTTCCATAATCCCATCCTTTACTCTATTCACCATTAAATCATGTGAAAAACAATTCAAAATTAGGATGAGCATAAAAATCCCAAAAAGGGATACACAAAGAAGGAAAACTGTTAGTTTTTCAAAACAACATGTAAACCATGAATACATTATCATAAGTAATACATTTTACCATTAAGAAGTAGTAATTACACATCACTAAATAAATGCTCACTTTTTACCCTTCCATAACCAAAAGATTACCATAAAACCCATAGAAATCACACACAACATATAAATAGTAAACTTGGGGCATAATCATACATAAATGCAATAACCACCTGGACGATATCCACAAATCATTCTTACAAATGTAATAGCAATACAGCTGACTTCCATACAAAATGAATAAGTGTATATAACATAACCCCCATCCTTGGTTTATCATGGAACCACCCATCATTTGGTTTATCATGTAACCACCCATCAAATTTCAAATTACCATTATATAATCATAACACATAAAATATTGTTAATATCAACATTTCACTAATAAAATTTAATTTGAAATCACAAGAAATCATTTAAAGATATTAAAATACTCAATATATTTCAAAAACCATTTTAAAAAGAAAATTAAGTAAATAGGGTATATGATATTTATTTTCCTTTTAAAAAAATTATTTCTTGTTAAGGAATCCAAACATCAAATAAAAATCGCACCAGCAAAAAGGTTATTGTCACCGCATACATTAAAAAGAATCATTACCATATCATTTAGAAAAAATATTCATAAGACAAAATATTCCTTTTGAAAACCATTGAATAAAATTAAAATAAAAATGGTATAATTATATAGGGTATAAAATAAGGTGGTGCATCACATAAAAATATTCCTCAATGAAAGGAGATTGAGATGAGGTCCCTTAAAAAGATCATATCATTAGATTAAAGATAAATCAATGATTAATGTTTCCAACCTGTTTATCCTAGGAAAGCAAGACATAGGATGGACTATTCCTATCTCAAGCTGACTATGGTCACCAGGTCTCATGGTCCCTTATTCGAATCCAACTGGTATGATGATTATGGTGATTCCTATCATTTTGATTATGACTTATGATGTTCTCTAGTTTATTTTCATGATGGAATGATTCTTGTATGTCCCATTCCAACTCCATGTGGTACTGTTTTTTCTTTTTCAATAAGAGGGATCTACCCGAATACTTCCACTATATATAAAGTGAAAACCAATAAGAGGTCATTCGCACATATTCTTGGAAAAAAATACCAATTGCATTGATATATAACTCAATGAAATTATATTGAGTTAATATTTCCCTTAAAAAGTTCATATAAATGACATAAGAATTTACCAATGAGATTATTATGGGTAGAAATAGTATATCCACACAATGTTAAGTGTAAATTATAACATAAAAAAACAAACAGTTATTCCACACATTATCATTGCATAATATAATCAACAATGTCTATATAAAACACAATGAGTGGAAATCGAGTTTAGAAATTCCCTTACGAAATTTCGGCAGCCTAACGATGTCACATAGAAATTCCAAAAATGAGTTGATGAGAGAGAAAATGGTCTCTCATCACATGGAAATAAAATGTACAAAAATAAGGTTATATAATTACATATCCCCACATATGAAAATGGAAATTAAAATACATAACCTAAAAGAAGTGTTTTACTAAAAGATGAGGGTGAAAGGTTCCCTTACCCTGAGTCCGACTTGTCACGTATGTTCCCTATTCTTCCTAAATAATAAAATTAAGTTATTTTTTACCTTTTAAGAAATTTTTTAAATTCTAATATCTCTTTTATATCACTTATGACTATGTTATAAAAATTACATAATTATTTAAGTTATTATCGGTCATTTTGTCAATGTTCTGTACTTGAGTCAAAAATAAACTTCTTATTATAACATATTGTCCATGACATCAAAATTACATTATCTACAAAAGATATTAATTATTTAAATATCATATATAAAATATATATCCAGTTTATATGTATTTATAATAGTCCATAACATTTGGAGATAAGAAATGAAATGCACTATTCATGGAGATAGTAAGTCGTGCGTACACATGAATGCTACTTTCATTTTTTTCATTTTTAAAGGAATGAAAACCAAATGAAACATAGGTATATTATAATTAAATTATAATATAATATGATATATAAGTTATATAATTATATTAACTCTATCCTTTATATGTTCCAAGTAAGGCATGAACGGGTCATCTCATGTTGAGGGGGCGGTAGTCCACACTTCCTCGAACGAAATTATCATATTTACACATTATGGAAAGCATAAAAGTATGTTTTAAATACAAAATCATAACCATAGAGACAATATAAATAAAATATATATCATATATAATTATAGTTCCACCTTAATGGCCACCATGAGAGGTTGTTGGAGATAATTGAACAATCATCATTTTGTGAGGCAGTAGTTCGCCATCTATAGAAACAGTATGTTCTAAATTCATTAGATGCATGTGTATGGAAGTGTTGTTATAATCCTTCGCATAAAAATATCATATTATATTTATGATAATATTTTATTTCTAAAATAATGTAATAATTTGAGTATAGGTCATTGGATAAAGGCAATAAATGAAAGAAGCTTGAGGGAAGACATTAACTCAAATCAAGTAACTGCCTTTGATTTAAGCTAAAAGGATTTCTTGAATTTCCTTCGGGCTAAGGAAATGATTATAGGAGAAATAGAGTGATGTTGGGAGATTATTTGGGTAGAGTGTGGATGATCCAAGGGGAAATGAGAGGTGTGAGGAACAGTTATAGGTGATTCCCTTTTAGAAGAGAAAGGAGGGGCACTTTCGGAATGTCTTTACAGATTATATTATTATAAACTAAATTTCGATTTAATAAGGTCCCCAACACATTTAATTAGAATATAAGGTGATTAGTTTTGTAAATACTCTCAAATAAGTTGTTTTAGACATGTTTTGTATTCAAATTTATCTTTATATGTTATCTTTAACCCTTAGACCACTAATTTAACTCTTACCATGTTTTCTTGTATATTCATTCTATATAGTTAATATAGTAACTATAAAATGTCAATAGAATATAAAGTGGTTAATTAATGATATTTTCAACCTTATTTAATTCACTTTGAAGAATATTATAGTTTTAGGAAATTTATATCATTTATTAAAATAGTATTTGTTTTAAAAACTCATTTATGTTAATTTATATACTATTCATATCATGACTTTTAAAAATCCATAACAACATTATTCATTGAAAAAACCAACAATAATTCAAATATAAAAATTATTAATTTTCTTTAAAATTATTTTATGGAATAAAAAGATTCAAAGTAAATTAATTTTAATATTTATAATCTCATTTGTTTAAATCATTCATTAATAAGGTAATCACTACATCACCATTGTGTCATAAATAAATTTTTTTATATGATTTCTAAATATCACAAATAAAACACCATGATATAAATAACCTTTTTATATTTATAATGAGAATTTATAGTCCAAGAGATCACTCATATAACCCCATGTAAAGTTTTTTGGGTAAAAGATACTTGTTTATGTCATATTTTTCTTCAGTTTATATTATTTAATATAAAAAGTCATTATCACTCAAAAGTGGATCCATGGGGTCCCAAAATCGACCCATGTATGACCATGGTTGTAAATATTTCATATAATAGGATTATGATATGTGTTAGGGTAGTTTAATTTTATTTTTTACCGTTGTTTAAAAGATTTACCATTTTACCATGGTAAATAAAATAATTACAGAAGTTGAAATTCATAATGTAAAAAAACAAAATGTAACAATTTAAAAAATTTGGGCCTCCTTATTTCAAATATGGAATCAATATTTACAAATTCAAAACACAAAAATTGCAGTAATTAATATAAAATAAAACCCCTATGCCAAAATAAATGAGTGTTTTTAAGAAGTAAAAACTACCCAAAGATTGACATGTGTTTATGTGGAATTTAAAAGTTAAATTACATAAAATGGCCAAAATTATGTTAAATGACAAAAATATAGTCCAATTACTATTTAAAACCAATTAAAATTATAATCAAACTATATAAATAAATTATATTAATAGATATTTTTGAATTAAAATGCAGTATTTTTCACAATTCATTAAAAATGAACATTATCAAAAAATAACGAAATTTTATCCAAATTAAATTTTTATGCTCTTATTTAAAAGAAGAATTTTATTTTTTCCAATAGAATATATAAAAGTGACAAAAACATATATTTTAAAAGGGTTAACCAATAAAAGGCGGTAAATCGAGCTTTTAAAATTATTAGATTATTTATGCTTAAAATTAGATTCATTCTCACTTTAAGCTTCTAAAATTATTGGATAAATGTAACAACATTTAAAAAAAATTTTGTAGTTAGTTATTTCCATTTCCTTAAATAAAATGGCTAGGTGTTAACTACCTTTTAAATAATAATATTATATTTTTATTATTTTCAATATGACTCATCATTGTTTTGCAACATAAGATTTCAGAGAAACCCATTGTTGCGGGTCGAGTACGCAATCAGAAGAAGAATCCCCATTATTTGTAAAAATAGTATCTTATTAAAAAATATTAATACATATAAAAATGTATTATTAAATAAATACATGGTTCATTACATCCTTCCACACTTTTGGAAATTGCATCCTCCCAATTTTAAAATTTGGCTCAGAAACTTCATTGAAAGTTTCACATCCAAAAAAGAGTCAATAAAACTATCACATTAAAATAAATAAAGAGAAATAAAAAGGTGTTGCACACCGGTCATGGGGTGTGGAAAAAAAATTATTTACTATGTTAAAATATAGTATAGTAGTTAACCTATGTTGTCTCCCGAGAGGAGCGCACAAGAATCATGTTTGTCACTTTGTATTTGAATTTGTTTGATTTTGAAAACAATGAAACAAAACTAAAGAAAGAACTGATGTAAAAGATTAGAAAAAATTGGAAAATAATGTGATTAAAAATAATGATAAGTATTTTAGTGATCAGGTCAGGATTAGTTTTCAAGTTGCAATGTTATCATAGTTCTTAATTATTCATTATTCTTTTATTAAATCAATTAAAATGAGATTTCACAATCGCTTTATCTAACATATTTTTTTAATGAATTTAGTGAGATTAAACCTTACCAAGATATTATATTGGTCTAATATACTTACTTTTGTGAAATAGTTGTAGCGAATATCCTCAATTGATTAAGGCAATTCCCAATCGGGTCTTGTTTATCCCAAACAATCTTGAATACTCAGTACAAATCTCACACGTACTGACGATCGCCAAGTACATCACCACTATGTTCTGATCTATTCCATAGTATATAGACCAAAAACTAGTGAGGGATATAATTTTCAATAAACAGCGAAATTATAACAACATAATATAAAATCAAATACAATCAAACAAGATAATATAAGATGTTATTACAATTGAAACCAACTTCATAATAGAGAAAACATTTTATAACATTAAGAGCATGAACTCAAACATTAAAAAAATGGAAAACCTAACCTTCCCCAATCACACATAAGATTTACCCCAGAATGGTAAGGGTAATTTAGGATATGGGGGAAGAAGTATGCATTATAAAAATATGAATAACAACAGAAAGAAAATAAAGAACCAAAATTTTCTCATCCAGAATCCGTCTACCAAAAAGATAGCTTTAGTTATCCCACTCTCTGGTCGAATCCGGCTGAGGTCCCTTCTTATAGGAGGTGAGGAATGGAGTTGGTCATCTACCCTCAAAATATTAGAGCCATTGGAGCCGTTTCAAGGAAGTTATGGCCGCATAAATGGAAAACACCTTTCCTTGACGCCAAACACTATTCCACCAACCCTTATTTGACCATTTCATTGGCGGCCTTAATGAATTAATTTATTCCTAATATTTTGTGCTACTTTGACCATCCTAGTAAGATTTATAACCCAACTATAATAACTGCATTTGGAGGTTGGTTGGCCGAGATGTGATTCATTGAATCAGTCATGGTCCATTCTGCCGGCCAAAATAACGTTTCACATTGACCGAAATATTTGGGCATGTAGACATTCGAATTGGAACTTGGTCCAAAAAAATAATATATAGCCAACAAATCATTTCATCATAAAAAAATAAATATGGTGAATTGGATGAAAAATATAGGAGTTGTGCTTGAAATACAGAGGCCATAGAAAAATGTTAAATGTCCACAATTAACCAATTTTCACACTTAAGCTCAAAACTCAAAAAAATCATGAAATGATGCAAATAAGATCAAATTTATTAATGATAATGGATTAAATAATATGAAAACATATAATTAATTATGAAAATATTATTTCTGTAAATTCCACCACACTTAGCACTAGGACTCCTAGACAAGTAAACATCGATCTTAAATCAAAGAAAATTTAAAGCACATATCCATGAGATCTAACAATTTAACACCATGAAACAAAAGATATTACGCCTCATAAAAACCGTTATTTCAATTTATCAATTCATTTCACTAAATATATTTCCTTATCATTCCATCTCCTAGGCACACAAAACACTTAACCAACATGCTTTTTCTCTCATCACACAAATATCAATTTTTCAGTAATGTCTTTCTCATCCAATACTCATGAAAGGATAACCATATGCTTGATAAATATCTACATATCCACCCGATGTGAGTCAAGGACATAATTATATCATGAGGAATTAATTGGGTTGGTTTGTGGCTTTCGGTTGGTAGGATTTTGATGTGAAAAAAGTCTGAGGCAGAATAGGGAGGTCTAGGCTCTTTTTAAAGCAAAATTGAGTTACACTAATTTTTACTCAAGTGTAGTCTCCTCCTCACTCCCCATAGTATTAAATCAGCTCAAAAAGCATGAAAAATAAGTGAAATTACACACCATTCATAGTTTTAGTAGAAAAAAGTATCAATCATCTCAAAAAAAGAATTTTCTTGAATGCTCCAGATAGGCACAACTTTCCTTTCATTAGAAGCTCCAGAAAGGCACAACTTCTTTTACATGAAAGTTCCAGACAACGAACAACTTTCAGGATTAATTTTTTTCAAGAGAAAGAACATATCATCAACATTTTATTTTACACCCAAATTATCTCCAAAAGAGGTAGCACAACACATGTCAACCTCCCCCCACACTTAAGTTCAACTTGATTATGTAATTTCAATTCAAGAGCTAGTCGGATAGGGAAAATTGGTTTGTAATGTGGCTAACCTAATAGGTTTTTCATGGATTCTGTGGCATACAAGGATTAAATGTACAAGGTGGGTCATTATAAAATGGATTCTTATGAAAAGGGGGCTTTAATACCAAAGAAACACCTTAATCATTTAAAACACATGAACCTGAAACCCTCATGTTTTGATAGGAATAAATCAAATTATGGTTAAATCAATCATGGTATGGTTCTCTAAATAAGTGAGGTAGAATAAAATAATATTAAAATTAGGTTCATAAGCCTCATAGGTAAGTGATTTCAAATTTAAAGACATTGAATTATGGAATGGGATTCAAAAATCATTGAACTTTTCATGAAATTTCCAAATATTTGAACATGAAACAAAGATATTTTCAGCATTCCTTAAAGCTTAGTTTCATGATATAATTTTTTTCACTCATTGAAATGAGTTTTAAAAATTTGAGATGATAATCATTTCAACTCAAAAATTTCAAAAACATGGAAAACATTTAAAAACACACATTTTGTTTTCAAAAAAACAAAAAATCAATTAGAAATACTAACTATAAAGGTTTAGTCCCCCACACTTAAATGATGCAGTGTCCACAATGAATTCAAATTTATTTAACATGTAAAAATACTTTGAATCAAATAATAGCAGTGAATAAAGTGTAAAGGAAAGGTACAAACTGACTTATTGGTAGTGCAATGTTGAGTTAAGCTCCTAAGTGCTATGCACATGAAAACCTACAACCAAAAGTGGATAAAATAATATAATAAATTTATTAAAAGAAAATAAAAAGGAAATAGAGTGAGAAAAGAAGGATAGATCTTGGTTTGATCCCCCATGTGGGCCCTGGGTTTTGACTACCTCCAAATGGGCAGTTTTAGTTGGTTATCCCCTATCCGATGGTGGGTTGAGTTTCTTTAATATGAACCACCAACACTTCTTCTTTCCATATTGAACTTCTTCCTTTTGTTGAGGACTACATGGATGTGGTACACCAAATCCACCCCCATGAAAATTGTATTAATCTTTTATTGTGGGGTTAGGATAAAGAATGAGTCCTCCTCTTTATTTGTTTCCACTTGCATAACCTCTTCTTCGTTCACCAGTGGTTCCTCGATATAGGCCACATCAAAAGAATAATAAATGAGAGAATCCGAAAGTAATTCAATTTGAATAATATTAAAACATGATGAATCAATATAAAACTCTTCCATTTCAATTTAATCATCTTGTGTCTCTTTTTCCTCATGTTAATCCACTTTTATCTCATCTTCAACACCTTATATTAAGTGTTCAACAAGTTTAGAGAGCTCCATATATTCCTTATGATGTGCATCTTCTTTTCCTTCCTCATCCTTCAAGGAAATACATGTGTTAGCTAAATGTAAAAATTTAAAACAATTAGAGGTGATACTCCATTAACATTCTATACAATCATAATCAAAAGAGTTATGAAAAAGATTATCTCCCTTAAGTGTCTCCACATCAATTGATTCTTCAGTGGAAAGTTTATATTGGAGTTGAATTTCACTAGATAGAGGTAGGTAGTCAAGCTCCTCCATCTTTTATTTAAATCCCACTTCTTTGTCAGTACCTTCCTTTAATGGTTCTTGATCTCCAACACAAATCTCAGTAGTAAATTCTTCCTTCTTGGCCTCCTCGGGTTCGTTCGTAGGTTCTGGTTTCCCCATCAATGAACAGACATATTCAAATGAAATATCTACTTTTCTCTCTAGTTGTTCTATGTCTTTTCGATGTTCTTACATCTGAACTATATCATAACTGGCCTCATCTACTTGTTCCTCTTGTGGATAATTGTTCCATGAATTAATGAAATAATCATTTTAAAACATTATGGAAATATATTTTTTATGTTTTTTTTAATTTTGAAAAGTGATGGATATTTTTTATTAGATTGTGGCACTGCCTCCCCGGAAACGACACCAAGTTTTGACACACACCTGTCATGGGGTGTGGAAAAAAGTATTATTTATTATTTTGAAATACAGTATAGTGGTTAACCAAAGTTGTCTCTGGAGAGGAGTGCACAACAATCATGTTTGTCACTTTGTATTTGAATTTGATTGATTTTGAAAAAAATGAAACAAAACTAAAGAAAGAAATAACATAAAAGATTTGAAACAAATTGAGAAATATTGTGATTAAAAATAATGATATGTATTTTGGTGATTAGGTCGGGATTGGTTTTTAAATTTCAATGTTATCATAGTTCTTATTTATTCATTCATCTTTTATTAAATCGATTCAAATGAGATTTCACAATTGCTTTATTGCACATATTTGTTTAATGATATTGGTGATATTATACACTACCCAGATCTTAGTTTGGTCTAATATCCTTCCTTTTGTGAAATAGTTGTAGTGAATAACCTCAATTGATTAAGGCAATTCCCACTCAGGTCTTGTTTATCTCAAACAATCTTGAATACTTAGTACAAATCTCACATGTACTGACGATTGCCAAGTACTTAAGCACAATGTTATGATATATTCCACGTATATAGACTAAAACCTACTGAGGGATATAATTTTCAATAAACAATGCTTTTATAACAACATAATAAAAAATAAAATACAATCGCACAAGACAATATAAGTTGTTATTACAATTGAAACCAACTTCATAATAGAGAAAACATTTTATAAAATTAAGAGCATGAACTCAAAAATTAAAAAATGGAAAACCTAACCATCCCCAATCACTCATAATATTTACCCCACCATGGTAAGGGTAATTTAGGAGAAGGGGGAAGAAGTATGCATTATAAAACTAAGAATAACAAAAGAAATAAAATAAATAACCATAATTTTCTCCTCCAGAATCTGTCCACTAGAAAGATAGCTTCAGTTATCCCACTCTCTGGTCGAATCAGGCCGAGGTCCATTCTAATAGAAGGCAAGGAACGGAGTTGGTCATCTACCCTCCAAATATCAAATCCATTGGAGCTGTGTTAAGGAATTTATGGCCGCATTAATGGAAGTGACTTTTCATGGCCGCCAAACACTATTCCACCAACCCTTTTTTGACCATTCCATTGGCGGCCCTAATGAATGAATTTATTCCGGATATTTTATTCTACTCTGTTGATTCTAGAGAGATTTAGAACCCGTCTAGAATCACCAAATTTGGAGGTTTGTTGGCCATGATATGATTCTTTGAATGAGTCATGGTCCATTCTGCCGGCCAAAATAACTTTTCACATTGACCAAATTTTTTGGGCATGTAGAAATTTGAATTGGAACTTGGTCCATATGAATAATATGTAGCCAACAAATCATTTCATCCTAAAAAAAGAAATCAGGTAAATTGGATGAAAAATATAGGTGTTATGCTCGAAATACAGAGGCAACATAAAACTGTTAAATGTCCACAATTAACCAATTTTCACACTTAACCTCAAAACTCACCAATAATCATGAAATGATGAAAATAAGCTCAAATTCATTAATAGGAAAGGATTAAATAATTTAAAAACATATAATTAATTATGAAAATAATATCTCTGTCAAATGGTAACTCCAGATAAACCATACTAGGATTCCATGCAGGAAGACATGGATATGAAAAAAAAAACTAACCATCATGTTCTGATGGAGAGTGAATGAAATCATGATCCTGGGAAAGTTAACAATCGTAAAACCAAAAAGTTGTGATGGGTTAAATGATATTTGATTTCATAGTAAGAAAAGTTGATAAACAATTATTTGGTTTTAATTTACTTTTAATAATGTTGAAGAATTTATTTACGAGCTTAACTATGAACATAAGGAAATATAATTACTTTTCATGTAGAAATTCATCCTTTACTAAATTTCTACAACAAAGTCATCTCTTTTCCAAACGATGAATATTAAAGATGACTTAGTCACATCAAAAGAGGTATAATAATCTTCTAGAGAATCACATAATCCACAAAAGATGGACTATATATTTCCCTTGTATTTAGACATTAACCAAAAAAAATAGTTAGTACAAAATCAGATAATCCCTAAAAAGGATAATTTTTTATAGAAGTAAATACTACTCTTTATATCAAAAAATAAAAAAACTATTACCAAAGTTCAAAAAAGACCATTAAATAAAAAATTGTCCATAAAATTCATAAAAATATTCTAAACTATGTTTGAAACCCAAAATTCAAAAGGATTTTATCACATTTCCTTCCACGATAAATCTTAACATTTATCACCAAATAACAACGACTAATCTTAATGTCACATACTTAAAAGTAATTAACCTAGTCAAGTATTCTCTATGATAGTTTAATCATTTCCAAAAATAAACCTATCCACTTTATGTATATAATAATAACATATATTCTGCCAAAATAATATTTCATCCATTACTCGAAAAATGAATTCCCATAATATTCTATTTTGTATTGGCATATAGTTTCCCAAAAGATAAAACAAATTCCAAAATAACATTTATCACTTAATCACCAAATCATTTTCTTGTACTAAGGATATACATTTGACAAAACATAAGTTCCAAAATAAACTTATTCTTCATCTAAAAATCATTTAACTAGAAAGAATCAGTCACACTCACCAGGGACTTCACGTATGTTAGTTGTAGGATATAAATCCCAGTCACACATTGGTGGTTGGTTCAATTCCTGCAACATTTTCTGATGGGATGGGTTGTCACACGGTCTATGTGTTATACTTTTTCAAAAACTGTATAGCTCTAATAACATTAAAAACAATATATAAAATTATTAAAAATACTTATAGCATCTTTTAACCCAAAATTTATTTCGTACCTCAAATTATTCATTCCAAAAACTAATAACCCATATTTTCCCCAAAAAAAAATATCACATCAACCCTTAATGTTATCCATTATGTCCATACAAGAAAAGAAAATTCTTCCTTGAATAAAATTTTCACATAATAAACATCAAAAATAAACATACCAGAGTAAATAATTCCAAAGTAATCCCATCAACAAAATTGAATTAATACTTTTAATCATTTCATAACACAAATATCTCACATAACTCAAACATTTCTAAAAGTTATAAATCTTAATTGTCCATCATTATTCATCACCCCCTAACCATTTTGTTCAATTTTATTCCATAATACTTCTTTTCTACAAAAAACCTTTCATAATGTCCTAAGATTCAATAATGTCAAAACCTGAGCTAATAAATAATGCATACCATTCATATGTCATGTTAAGATTCATCACCTTTAATTAGAATGGAATTAGGTATTGGTAAACACTTATTTTTATGGTCCTACTGATCCAATTCTAAAACCTTCTTCACAATACATATATTTGCAGACCATGCACACCAAATTTAAAGCATTCAATTGATCCCTCAGAATTAACTTCTTTCCCTTTCTTGGAGTAAACTGAACTCTTACTTTTTTCATGATAGTCTATTGATTTATGACCCGCATTACCACATCTATAACATCTTCCCATCCCTATGAAGCATTTCCCTATGTGTTTCCTTCCACATCCTTTACACATAGGTTATTTAATATACTTAACTTTTTAATTATTACCTAAAATTCCATAGGGATTTGTTTATCACATATATGACGCCTTTTAAAAAATCACCAAGGATCATGTGGTTAATCATGAATCCAGATAGTTGGCTGAGAATAAATACAAGAGTTCTCATTGAAGCTCCCATTTCATTCGGTTTCTCATTCAAAAAACCACCACAATTTCCATCACATTTATTGTTGTATTGGTGCCTACTAGATCCAACCATTTACTAAAACCAAAAAGGTCAGCATGGGTATATCAGTAAAATCATCATAAAATATATTATGAGGAGGGTATAGACTAAGAAATACTTATTCATGTTATCATAAACTCTTTTAATTTATCTAAAATAACTATGACTATTTCTAATATGATAACCATTATGGTTATGTCACATATGATTAAATAACAACCTAACCTCTAATGTTATGTAAACCAACCTCTGATACCTATTGTAAGGCCCCAGCCATAATCATTACACAATCTTGAATTAATTTAGTAATTCACATTGAGGATTTTTTCAGGTTTAGAGCTTTAGATAATTAGGCCATAACTTATACATTAAAACATTATTATTACAATGTAGAAACTTATTCTCACTATCCATTTTCATTCACAAAACAAAAACATTTAAAAAATAACAAGGTTTTGATTCATGATAAAACATAAAAACTTTTCCTTAATACCATCCTTGACTATATTCACCTTTAAATCCTGTGAAAAACATTTTAAAACATCGGATGAGCATAAAAATATCAGTAAGGGATACAAAAATAAGGAAAATTGTTAGTTTTTCAAAAAAACATGTAAACCATTAATACTTTATCATATTTAATAATTTTCACATTTATGAAGTAGTAAATACTCATCACATAATAAAATCTCATTTCTTACCCTTTTGTAACCAATCGATTACCATAAAACCCATATAAATCGAACATATCATATAAAAGGAAAACATGGTATGTAATCATACATAAATGAAATAACCATACGGTCGACTTCCTCAAATCATTATTACATATGGAATACCCATACAACCGGCGTACATACCCAATGCATTGGAGGTTATATCATAACCCCATATCCTTAGTTTATCATGGAACCAACCGTCATTTGGTTTATCATGTAACCACTGGTCATATTTCCAAGTACCATTATATAATAATAACATATAAAATATTAAAAATATCAACTTTTCACTAATAACATTTCATTTGTAATCCCATGAAATCATTTCAAGATATTGAAATACTCGATCTATTTGAAAAACCATTTTCAATACCAAATTATGTAAAAAGGGTATATGGTATTTGTTTTCCTTTTAAAAATAATATGGCTTTTTAAGAATCCAAATATAAAATAATACTCATGGAGGAAAAAAGGTAATTGTCACCGTGTACATTAAAAAGAAACATTCCCTTGTAGTTTAGTAAAAAACTTCGTAAAACAAAAGATTTATTTTAAACCCCATTGAATAAAATTAAATTAAAAAGGTTATAATTATACATTGTATAAATGATGGTGATGTATAACATCAAAATATGCCTCAATGAAAGGAGATTGAGACGAGGTCCCTTAAAAAGATAGTATAATTAGATTAAAGATATGTAAATTAAATAATTATGTGTGATAAATATAAATACAACAAATATAAGTGTATTTTAAGTGTAAAACAATCATAGTCCATTCAAACATATTTTTGGAAAAACCAAACCAACGACATGGATATTTAACTCAATTAAATGAGATTGAGTTATAATTTCCCATACAAAGTTCATATAAATGACATAAGAATTTATCAATGGGGTAATTATGTGTAGTAATAGTATATCCAAAAAAATTTAAGTTTAATTTATAACATAAATAAATAAAAAGTGATTCCACGCATAATCTTGCACAATATAATCGACGAAGTATGCATAACACCCAATGAGTGGAAATTGAGATTATAAATTCACTTACGAAAATTTGGCTGCCTAACATGTAATACCCCAAGCTTCTATGGTATGCTTCTCTTTGAATAATGCGATAGCGTGTGTTGTACGCAACATCGAATTCTAACACGCACCGCAACCGATCAAACTAGCCACTATGAATAGTAATACCTAATTTTTAAAATTTTATAAATTTTATCTCTCAAAATATACTTCATTTTTGGATTCGGAGTATTGAATTTAGCCTAAGGTGATTTTTTTTTTTACTTTTCGGATAACTTTAATATTTTTATGAATAGTGAAAATTACTAAATTTTAAATAAAAACAACTTTTTAATCAAAATAATTAATAGTGATAAATTATGAATTTTAGTGGTTTTAAAGTATATTTAGAATATAGTTTTACCATTTAATACAATTTTGGTCATTGGATGTAATTTCACAGTTAAACCGGACATAAACAAGTATCAATCTTTTGATAGTTATTATATCTTAAAAACACGTTTTTTGTTTTGACAGCGGGAATTAATTTTAAATTAATTTTTGACACTTCTATGTTTTAAATTTATAAAAATGGATTCCATATTTAGAATCAGGATGTTCGAATTGTGTAAATATGTAACTTTTATTTTTAGGCATTTTGAATAATTACTTCGGTAAATATTTTATTTACCATGGTTAAAGGGTAAATCTGGTAAATAAGGGTTAACAAATAATATTATAATAATACTAAATTACCCCAAAACTTGTCCTAACATTATTTTTAGATACAGTTCCGACCATGGTCATCTTTGGGTCGATTGTGGGACCCCATGGAGCCACTTTTAGGTGATAGGGACACATTATTTTAATTAAGTTAAAATAAATACAAAAATGACAAAAGCATATATCTTTTAGCAACACAATTTTTACAAAGGGTTATATATATTTTATATTCTACTATAAATATTCATTAGAAAGATAAAAAGATATCATACATAATTATCTTTTATTTATAATTTTTATACATTAAATAATTAAATTATTTATGACATAATGATGATGCAGTAATTACCATAATAGTAAAGAATTAAAATAATTGATATTATAAATACCCAAATAAATTTAATTTGAGACTTTTAATGAATTAAACTAATTTAATAAGATAATATGACATATTAGGATTGATTAAATTGACTTTTTTTGAAGTAATCATTCTGTTATTATTTTTACAAAAAATCAACTATTGAATAGTGTCAAAATTGACATAAAAGAGTTTTTAAAACAAATATTATATTATTAATTGATATTCAATTCCTAAAAATATAAGGTTCAGCCAAGATACTTATATAATGATAGGTGTATCATTAATGGACCAATTCAGGGTCTCTTGGATGTATATAGTAAGTTTATTAACCATATAATATAAAAATACAAAGAGACATTGTAAAAGTGAAACTAATTACCTAAGAGTTAATACTTAAAGATAAGGTTAATATAGTAAACCAAACCTATCTAAATCCTATTAGTTGAGTGGTTTGCGACCTATCCCCACCTTAAACTTTAAATAATACACTTTGGATCCATTAGAAACCGAATATGAATTTATTATAAAATAATATTTCTAGCTTTTCCAAAGGTGCCCCTCACCCCTCTTATAAAAGGGCACTCCTCCTTATCATTAATTCACACCTTCAAAGCCTTTTGGTTCGGCCAAAATCTATCCTAATACTCTCCCAACTTCCCTAACTTCATCCTAGAGGCCTTCCTTTAGTCATAATTCCAACCTATGGAGCCCTTTTGATCAAATAAAAAGGAAGAACCCGAAGAAGAGGTAATGATTTCACCACCCTTTTTCAAGTTCCTTTCTTCTTCCACTTCATCTTTCTTTGTTATTACCATTATAAAATTATAAATCCAGTATATTATATATAATATGATGTTATTATAAATATGGTATAACCATATTCATTATTCTATCAATCCTTTGAATACCATGTCACCATATGTGCGTACGTACGAACTTCCATCTCCACAAACGCGATGAGATTCATTCTCCATCGTATCCATTCGAGTATAATTATCATTTGATGATTTAAAAATAATGTTTAAGGACTTGATATCATTCTGGATATGAATAATATACAACCTATCCATGACAAACATGGCTTACGTAACAAAACATATAAAAGAAAATGAGTAAGTTAAGACCCGAAATGACGATAATAATAAGATATTATTAACAAAGCAATGTTAAAAGATAATATATGATATAATATTAATATATATAATTATTGTATAATTTAATAACAATTATTTCACCATTATATATGAGGTTAACCTACCCCAACCAATGAAAAGTACGAGGTAAGGTTTTATTTCGCAATCTCTTCATTATCCGAGGTTGTTTATATATAATAATCTACTGGGATCTCTTTATCATCCACATCCATGTTTCTTAAAAATGTATTTCAAAAAATTTTTACTATTTACCAGAATATGGGTTAAAGTCATTTATACCCTTTTTTGACTTTTTATAAGAGGTTTATAAAGGAATCTTTCCGTCATTTTCCAAATAAGGTGCTTTTTAACCATTTTGACAGAATTAAGGTAGAAATGTTTTTTTTACTTATACGGTGGGTGAGGATATTTTCCTCCATTATAAAATCATCGAAGCTTCCCGTACAAGCTTATAAGAATATTTTCAAAGAAAATGTTTTATTTTATAAATATATGACTCTTAAATGATTGCAAAATAGAAAGATATATTTCTCTAAAAAGAGTTTTGATTTCATCTATGTCAACATCCTTTAATAGATTTTACGCTTATTTGAAGTTGATTTATTATGATAAAAAACATCTATATTGTATTGAATGTTTTGTGATATGTTTTAATGTGGAAGTGTTATTTTTATACCATTCATGTTTTATGGATGAAGTATTTACATTTTGTATGCCTGTTTTAATACGAATGTTTATGTTATGTTTAAACCTTTTCATATGGGAATGCATTGGACTTAATATGTGACGGGTGGAGCCCACTATAGTTCCTAGATGCATCGGTAGGTCTCATGTGACAAACTAGTGTCTTGGCACAAGGACTTGACAAAATCTTATTTGTAGTCTTGGCACGAGGCCTTGTCTATGTGGTTATGATAGTCTGGGATTATGCATTCCATCATTATGAAAGTGGTTATTGATATTGCATGGGATTATTCGATTAGTATAATATCCATGTGAATAAGTGAATGACATTATTTACACTATATTGTTATCCTTACTGGGCATTTGAGCTCACCCCTTTTCTATGTTTTATTTTTCCCAGGAAGTGAAGAAGTAAATTATGAATGACCTACAGGGATAGTATGAGGGGATAAGAGTGTAGACTATGGAGAATATGTTGTTTTTGTTTTCATTTTTATGATGTAATGTAAAACTTTATGAATATATATAGTGTTTCCAAAGCTACTAAACTAATCGGTCTTTTGATATTTGATCTTTATTTTTATCATGCAAATGTTATTTAATAATGCACCGACTTTGGGTAACTGGGGTCGGGGCATTATAGTTGGTATCAGAGGAATTTTAGTACAAACCTTGGAAGCTAGATTTAGATAAACTCTGTTTAGAGAACATAGATTGAAGTTGTACTTTGAGGATTAGTATAGAATAACTTCCTAGAATTTTGGTATTGTAGATATTTTGTGAGTTTTCCGAGAAATACAGCCCATTCTGGATACGAGCAGGTAGAGGTGGCTCTGGAACAGATGTACATAGGGGTAAAACCCGAAAACAACGCTTTGAGCTAGACTCAAACAGGAACTGGTGCATGACAACGGGTCTTGCTTCACTCTTGGTTACGACACTCCCGAGGTATATGCTTAGGATAACTCTCATTTTCTTTAAAAATCATTATGAAGGGTTTATGAGTATATAATTCCTCAAATAAGACATTTTTATCATGGATTATATCCATAAATAGTTCAATTTATGTTAAGTATTTTTTAAGTATGAAATTATGTATTTTGATTCATAAACTGATCTAGTTTATTCCATTGTTTAGAAATGGTTCCTAGTGGAATAAATGGAAATTGTATCAATGAACGCACTCCATGTAGGGATTTCCCTCCTGCTCAAGATAATTATAGTGGAGCAGGTGATGCAACTGGTGTCGATCAGCTAATTACCATACTGGGACAACTCACTCAGTTTATGAATAATAACCTTACCCGTATGGAGCACCCCGTTCCATAGCGTGGAGGATCAATGTTAGATCGCTTCATGAGGAAACAACCACCAACATTCAATGGTATTACAAATCCCTTAGTAGCTGAGCAATGGATAAATTCCCTTGAGAAAATATTTCAGGCTTTGGGGAGTAGTGAAAGGGAAAAAGTTATCAGGGCAGTTTACTGCCTCACTGGAGATGCTGATCAATGGTAGTCATTGATTCAAAACATGAAGGAAGATGATGAATTATCAAATATGGAATAGAGGGAGTTCAAAGATCTGTTTTTAGTAAAATAATTTCCTCGTGACCATCGAGCAGATATGGAAAGGCAATTTCTGAGTTTGAGACAAAAGGAGGATGAGAATGTCACAAAGTATGAGGCTAACATTAAATGGTTAGCAAGGTATGCTGGAGATTATATACGTAACCCAAGAAGTAATATTGATCATTTCTTTGATTGGTTAAAACCATTTCTCCGTCGAGCATTAGTATCACAATCCTTCTCATCGTACGAATACATTGTCTCATGTGCTATCAAGACAGAGAAAGAATTCTCTATGTCTTATGACTTTAAAGCAAAGCAAGAGAAGAAGAGATCTTCTGAACAATCTGGTAATAGAAATAAGGGGATGAAGGGAAAGGTTGAATATCCATCCTATGGTCAATGTGGGAAGAAACACCTTGGTATTTGCTTGAAGGGAATCAGTGTCCGTTACAAGTGTGGTGAAAAATGCCACCAAGCTCATGATTGCAAAGGGAATAAGGAAGCTACCGATGTTTAGTGCTACAATTGCAGGGAGATGGGACATTATGAAAATGAATGTATTAAGAGTCAGGGGAAATTACCTCAGAAAAGGCCAAGGGATCAAGGCCAAGATTATGTTATCACTACTGCTGAGGTAGAAGCTTCGAAAGATGTGGTGGCAGGTAATTTAATGGTTTCCTCAAGTTTAGAAAATGCATTATTTGATTATGGATCATCGCATTGTTTCATATCTTCCCAGTTTGCTAAGAAAATTAGATATTTCCAATTTGATTTATCAAGGGAGTTGTCAGTTGAAACTCCTAAGGGAAGTCTCATTGCAACAATGTTTTGTGAATCAGTCCCCATTAGAGCACATAAATATTTTTTATCCACTGATCTCATCGTCATACCTATGATTGATTTTGATATAATCCTCGGTATGGATTGGCTTTTGGACTATGATGCAAAGATTTATTGTAAGAATAATGAGGTTACGATTTTTGATGATGATGATAAGGAACACCTTATCTTTAGAGAAGAATCATCACCACCTAATTCTTATCTAGATCCACCCCCAGTATCTCAACTAAATTCAATTATTGGGGAGGAAGAGGATGAAATGCCTGTGGGTGAGGAAAGGAATGTTCAAATAGAGGATGTACCTATTGTGAAACAATATGTAGATGTGTTTCTGGAAGATTTACCTGGACATCCTCCAGAACGAGAAGTTGAGTTTTCCATTGATTTAATTCATGGATCAAGGCCTATATCGAAGACCCCTTAAAGAATGGCCACTGTAGAATTAGTTGAACTAAAGAAACAACTAGAGGAATTGAGTAATAAGGAATTTATTCGCCCTAGTGTTTCTTCATGGGGAGCCCCTGTTCTTTTTGTTAAAAATAAATATGGATCTATGAGGTTATGTATTGACTATAGGGATATCAACAAAATAACACTAAAGAACAAGTATCCCCTACCTCGCATTGATGATTTATTTGACCAACTGCATGGAGATCAATACTTTTCAAAGATTGACCTTCGATCTGGATACCATCAGTTGTGTGTGAATAATGTTTCGAAGAACTGAAGAGAAGATTATTCAATGATCCTATATTTACTCTACCATCGGTGAATGATGGGTTAGTTATTTATAGTGATGCATCGAATAAAGGACTTGTTTGTGTCCTTATGCAGAATGATAGGGTTATTTCCTATGCATCACGACAGTTGGAAACTAATGAACAAAACTATCCTACTCATGATCTCAAGTTAGCAGCTGTGATCTTTGGTTTGAAGATATGGAGGCAGTACCTCTATGGTGAAAAATGTGAGATTTATACTGATCACAAGAGTTTGAAGTATATTTTTTCACAAAAAGAACTCAACATGAGGTAATGGAGATGGCTTGAATTACTCAAGGATTATGATTGCACAATACACTACTACCCGAGGAAGGCAAACAAGGTGGCAGATGATTTGAGCAGAAAAGATCGTGGAGTTTTGAACAATATGATAATTGAAAGGGATCCAATTTTCATGGATATAGTGAAGATGGACATGGGAATAACTATGGAAGGTGAAAGATCAATTCTTTTTCAAATGGTTGACAAACAATCTATACTAGAAAGGATTAAGAGTTCTCAGTCCGATGATGAAGAATTTCAAAAGAAGATTAAAGCTGTGAATGATGGGAGATTAAGAGACTTTGTGTATGAAGATGGAATTTTGAAATTTGGGAAGATACTTTGTATTCCCGATATACCTATTCTAAAAAGGGAATTTATGGATGATGCTCATAGTTCCAATTTCTCTATGCACCCTGGGATCACCAAAATGTATAGAGATTTGATGGAACATTTTTGGTGGGACAACATGAAGAGGAAGATTGATGATTTTGTGTCAAGATGTATGGTTTGTCAACATGTGAAAGCTGGAAGGCAACAGCCTGGTGGAGTATTGAAACCTCTTCCCATACCGGATTGGAAATGGTACAATATTACGATGGACATTGTCGTGGGGCTTCCAAAGACTCCTAGAAGGAACGATGCAATATGGGTCATTGTTTATCATCTTACCAAGTTAGCACATTTTCATGATATAAGGGAAGATTTACCACTTGAAAGACTATCAAGACTATATATTAATGAAGTTGTGAGACTTCATGCAGTACCCCTATCGATTGTTTTTGATCATGATCCCCATTTTACTTCATGATTCTGGAAAAGTCTTCAGAAAGCCTTGGATACTGAACTTCATTTGAGCACTGCCTACCACCATCAAACAGATGGACAATCAGAATGAACTATTCAAACCTTAGAAGACATGTTGAGATCCTTCTCACTTTACTTTTAGGGTTTGTGGTATCAATATTTAACTCTGGTAGAATTTTCCTATAACAATAACTTCCAATAGAGTATTCAGATGGCACCATATGAAGCGTTATACGGAAAGAGATGTCGCACACCAACCTTTTGGGATGATGTTGGTGAAATAAAACTTGTAGGCCCAGAACTGGTGGAGGAAACGATGGAAAAGTATTAGTTAATCCAAAACCACATTAAAGTAGCTCAAAGTAGGCAGAAGAGCTATGCAGATAATCGAAGGAAGGATCTGGAATTTCAAGTCAAAGATTATGTTTTCCTGAAGGTATCTCCATGGAAGGGAATCATAAGTTCTGGTAAGAAAGGTAAATTGAGTCCCATGTACATCGGTCCTTTTGAAATTCTAGAACGAATTGGGGCTTTAGCTTACCGATTGGCAATGCCGCCAAGTGTCTCCAAATTTCACGATGTGTTCCATGTATCTCTATTGAGAAAATACACGCCTGACCCAATGCATGTACTCACCTATGAGGAATTAGAACTGGAACTCGATCTGTCTTATTGCGAATAGCCTATCAAGATTCTTGATACGAGAGAACAAGTACTGAGAAACTCGATGACTCGTCTGGTAAAAGTCTTGTGGAGAAACCATAAGATGGAAGAGGCAATGTGGGAACCCGAGAAACTTATGATGAAGAACCACCCGAGTCTTTTCATGTGATAGTATTATAGAAATTTCGAGGATGAAATTATTTTAAGGAGGGAATAATGTAATACCCCAAGCTTCTACGATTCGCTTCTCTTTGAATAATGCAATAGCATGTGTTGTACACAACATCGAGTTCTAACACGCACCACAACCGATCAAACTATCCGTTATGAATAATAATACCTACTTTTTAAAATTTTAGAAATATTATCTATCAAAATGGACTTTATTTTTGGATTAGGAGTATCTAATTTAGCCTAAGGTGAAATTTTGGTACTTTTCGGATAACATTAATATTTTGATGAATAGTGAAAATTACTAAATTTTAAATAAAAACAATTTTTTAATCAAAATAATTAATAGTTATAAATTATTAATTTGGGTGGTTTTAAAGTATATTTAGAATATATTTTTACCATTTAATACAATTTTGGTAGTTATACATCATTTCACAATTAAACCGGACATAAACAAGTATCAATTTTTTGATAATTGTTATATCTTAAAAACATGTTTTTTGTTTTGACAGCGGGAATTAATTTTAAATTAATTTCTACCACTTCTGTGTTTTGAATATGGAAAAATGGATTCCATATTTGGAATCAGGATGTCCAAATTGTGTAAATAGGTAACTTTTATTTTTAGACATTTTGAATAATTACTTTGGTAAATATTTTATTTACCCTGGTTAAAGGGTAAATCTGGTAATTAAGGGTTAAAAATAATATTATAATAATACTAAATTACCGTAAACGTGTCCTAACCTTATTTGGGGATACATTTCTGACCATGGAAATCTTTGGGTCGATTTTGGGACCCCATGGAGCCACTTTTAGGTGATTGGGACACATTATTTTAATTAAGTTAAAATAAATACAAAAATGAAAAAAACATATATATTTTAGAAAAACAATTTTTACAAATGGTTATATATTTTGTATTTTAGACAATAAATATTCATTATAAAGTTAAAACTTTTTCCTACATAATTATATTTTATTTATAATTTTTAGACATTAAATAATTTAATTTATTTATGACACAATGATGATACAGTAATTACCATAATAGTGAAAAATTAAAATAATTGATATTATAAATTCCCAAATAAATATAATTTAGACTTTAAATTAATTACACTAATTTTATAGGATAATATGACATATTATAATTGATTCAATTTACTTTTTTTGAAGTAATCATTCTGTTTTGAGTTTTACAAAAATCAACTATTGAATAGTGTCAAAATTAACATAAAAGAGTTTTTAAAACAAATATTATATTTTTAATTGATATTCAATTACTAAAAATCTAAGGTTCGGACAAGATACTTATATAATGATATTTGTATCATTAATGGACCAATGGTGGGTATCTTGGATGTATATAGTGTGTTTAAGAACCATATAATATAAAAATACAAAGAGACGTTGTAAAAGTGAAACTAATTAACTAAGAGTTAATACTTAAGGAGAAGGTTAATATAGTAATCCAAACCTCTCTATATCCTATTGGTTGAGTGGTTTGCGACCTATCGCCACCTTAAACTTTAAATAATTCACTTCGGAGCCATTAGAAACCGAATATGAATTTATTATAAAATAATATTTCTAGCTTTTCGAAAGGTTCTCCTCGCCCCTCTTATAAAAGGGCACTCCCCCTTCTCATTACTTCACACCTTCAAATCCTTTTGGTTCAGCCAAACTCTTCCCAAATACTCTCTCAAATTCCCTAACTTCATCCTAGAGGCATTACTTTAGTCATAAATCCATCCTATGGAGCCCTTTTGATCAAATCAAAAGGAAGAACCCGAAGAAGAGGTAATGATTTCACCACCCTTTTTCATGTTCCTTTCTTCTTCCACTTACTCATTCTTTGTTATTACCATTATAAAATAATAACTCCAATATATTATTTATACTGTGATGTTATTATAAATATAGTACAAGCATATTCATTATTCTATCCATCCTTTGAATAACATGTCACCATACGTGCGTACGTACGGACTACCGTCTCTACGAACGCGATGAAATTCATTCTCCATCGTATCCATTCAAGTATAATTATCATTTGATGATTTAAAAATAATGTTTAAGGAATTGATATCATTATGGATATGAATAAGATACAACCTATCCATGAAAAAACATGACTTATGTAACAAAACATATAAAAGAAAACGAGTAAGTTAACACCCGAAACGACGATAATACTAAGATATTATTAACAAGGCAATGTTAAAAGATCATATAAGATATAATATTAATATATATGATTCTTGTATTATTTAATAAAAATTATTTCACCATTATACAGGAGGTTAACCTACCCCATCCAAGGAAAAGTACAAGGTAATGGTTTATTTCACAATCTCTTCATTATCCGAGGTTGTTTATACATAATAATCTATTGGGATCTCCTTATCATCCACATCCATGTTTATTAAAAATTTATTTCAAAACATTTTTACTATTTAAAATAATATGGGTTAAAGTCATTTATACCCTTGTTTGACTTTTTATAAGAGGTTTATAAAGGAATATTTCTGTCGTTTTCCAAACAAGGTGCTTTTTAACATTTTCGACAGAATTAAGGTAAGAATGTTTTTTTAACTTATACGGAGGGTGCGACTATTTTCTATCGTTATAAAATCATTGAAGCTTCCCTTACACGCTTATAAGAATATTTTCAAAGAAAATGTTTTATTTTATAAATATATGACTCTTAAATGATTTCCAAATAGAAAGAGATATTTCTCAAAAAAGTGTTTTGATTTCATCTATGTCAACATACTTGATGTTTTTTATGCTTATTTGAAGTTGATTTATTATGATACAAAACTACTATATTGAATTGAAGGTTTTGTGATATGTTTGACTGTGGATGTATTATTTTTATACCATTCATGGTTTATGGATGAAGTATTTACATTTCGTATGCTAGTTTTAATACGAATGTTTATGTTATGTTTAAACCTTTTCATATGGGAATGCATTGGACTTAATATGTGATGGGTGGATCCCGCGATAGCTCCTCGATGCATCAGTAGGTCTCATGTCACAAACTAGTGTCTTGGCACAAGGCCTTGACAAAATATTATTTGTAGTCTTGGAACAAGGCCTTGGCTATGTGGTTATGATAGTCTGGCATTATGAATTCCATCATTATGAAAGTGGTTATTGATATTGAATGTGATTATTCAATTAGTAGAATATCCATGTGAATTAGTAAATGGCATTATTTCATTTTATTTTTGCCATAATATGTTTAAGTTCAAGTTTAAAAGGCTTTTGTTTTAGCTATAAATTGCCTTAAATATTTATCCTTATTTATGAAAGTTTACGCTATATTGTTATCCTTACTAGGCATTTGAGCTCACCCCTTTTCTATGTTTTATTTTTCCCAGGAAGTGAAGAAGTAAATTATGAATGACCTGCAGGGATAGTATGAGGGGATAAGAGTGTAGAATATGGAGAATATGTTGTTTTTGTTTTCATTTTTATGATGTAATGTAAAACTTTATGAATATATCTAGTGTTTCCAAGGCTACTAAACTAATCGGAATTTAGAGATTTGATCTTTCTTTTGATCATGCCAATGTTATGTAATAATGCACCGACTATGGGTAACTGGGGTCGGGGCGTTACATAACAGCATAACATAAAAATTCAAAAAATGAGTTGATGTGAGATAAAAGGGTCTCTCATAAAATGGAATTAAAATGTAAAAAAATAAGGATATATAAGAACATATACCCACATAAGAAAATGGAAATTAAAATGAATAACATAAAATATGTCTTTGACTAAAAGAGGAGGGTGAAAGATTACCTTACCTTGAGTCTGACTTGACACATATGTTACTTGTTCTTCATGAATAAAACTCTTAAGTTAATTTATAATTTCATAAGAACATTATTCATTATTATTATTCCTTTTATATCACTTATAACCATGTAATAAATGTTACATAATTATTTAAGTTAATATCAGATGTATTGTTGATATTCGGTACTTGAGTAAAAAATGAACTTGTTATAATTACACATTGTCCATGAGGTCAAAATTAAATTATATACATAATGATATTATATAATTATATATCATATATATCATATATATCTATTATATATGTATTTATAATTTTCCATAACATTTGGACATGGAAATGGAAAGCACTCTTAATAGAGACGGTAAGTCGTACGTACGCATGAACACCCCTTTAATTTCTTTTTTTTTCATTTTTTAAGGAATTAATACTAAATGTTATATAGGTATATTATAATTCCATTATAATATCATATTATATATACATTACATAATTTCATTGATACAATCATTTATACGTTCCGTGTATGGCATGAATGAGTCATCTCACTTTGAGGGGGCGATAGTCCGCACTTCCTAAAATAAAATTATCGTATTTACACATTATGGGAAGCATAAAAGTATTATTTAAATAAAAATAAAGAATCATATAGATGATATAAATTTAATATTTATCATATATAAATATATTTTCATCAGAATGGACACCATGATAGGCGGTAGGAGATAATTGAACAATCATCATTTCGTGAGGCAGTAGTTCGCCATCTAGAGAAACAATATGTTCTAAATCCATTAGATGGAGGTTTGTGGAAGGGAAGTTCGAATAATTCTCATAAAAACATTATATTATATTTAAGATATTGGTGTTGTTATAAAATAATGGAATAAATATTGTTTAGGTGTTGAAGAATGAAAATAAATGAGAGAATCTTGAGAGAAGACATTACCTCAAATCTGGTAACTCCTTTTAAATTAAGATAAAGGGATTTCATGAGTTTCCTTCTGCCCAAGGTGAGGATTCTAGGAGGAATAGAGGTATGTTGGTATATTATTTATTCAGATTTTGGCTGATCCAAGGATGATTGAGAGGTGTGTGTAAGGGTAGAGGTGACGTCCTTTTATAAGAGGAAGGAGGGGCACTTTAGGAATGTCTTTAATGATTATTTTATTATAAACTGAATTTAGATTTAAAAAGGTCCCCAACTAATTTTATTATAATATAAGTTTAGTATTATTCTAAATTGTCTCAAATAATAGGTGTTAGACATGTTTTTGGTTCAAATTTATCCTTATAATTTATGATTAACCCTTAATTAACTAATTTAACTCTTACCATGTCTTCTTGTATATGCATACTATATAGTTAATATAGTTTCTACAAAATTCCAATAGAACCTAAAGTGGTTCCTTACTGACATTGGAAACCATATGTATGTCAGTTTTTTGAATCTTCATATTTATGAATTTTATATCATTTAATAAAATAGTATTTGGTTTAAAAACTCATTTATGTCAATTTATATACTATTCATATCATGACTTTTAAAAAATCCATAAAAACATGATTATTTGAAATACATTCATTAAGTAAAATATAACAAGACATAATTATCTCTAAAATTCATGGATGTATTAAAAAGTTGGAAAATAAATTTATTTTAATATTTATACTTTCATTTATTTAAATCTTTCATTAACAATGTAATCACTACGTCACCATTGTGTCATAAATAATTTTTTTTATTTGATGTCTAAAAATTATAAATAAAATACCATGATTTAGGAACAATTTTTAACTTTAAATGGACTATTTATAATCGAATATATCACTCATATAAGACCATTTTAAAAAATAATTAGTAAAACATACTTGTTTATGTCATATTTTCCTTTACTATAAATTATTTAATATAACATGTTATTATCACTCACAAGTGGATCCATGAGGTCAAAAAATAGATCCAAGGATGCCCGATATATGAAATATCTCATAAAATAGGATTATGAGACATGTTAGGGTAGTTAATTATTATTATAATATTATTTATTACCTTTATTTATAAGATTTACCATTTAACCAGGGTAAATAAATTAATCACTAAAGTTACTATTCATTATGTCCAAAACTTAAAGGTACCTATTTAAAAATTTTGGACCCCTGATTAAAAATATAGAATCCATTTTTTCAAATTTATAACATAGAAGTTTCCGTAATTAATTTAAAATTAAATCCTTTTGTCAATCCAAAAAGCGTGTTTTTAAGAAATAAAAACTACCAAAAGATTAACATGTGTTTATGTCCAATTTCAAATTGATATTACATAGGTGAACAAAATTTGATTAAATTATAAAAATATAATCCAATTACACCTTATAGACAATTAATAGTACAATTTAAGTATATAAAAAAATTAGATAAATTTACAGTTTTTGAATTAAAATGTGATATTTTTAATTATTTATTAAAAAATGACCTTTTTCAAAACAAATACCAAAATTTCATCCAATGTAATTATTGATGTCCCAATTACAAAGAATAATTTAATTTTGTTCAAATTGAACATATAAATGTGAAAATAACTAGATTTAAAAATGGTTCACCATCAAAAGGTGGTAAATCGACCTTTTAAAAATATTAGAGTATTTATGCTTAAAATTTGATTCAATCTCATTTTATGCCTCTAAAATTTATTGGATTAATATAAATAAATTTTAAAAAAATATTATAATTATTTATATCTATTCCCGCCAATACAAAAACTAGGTTTTAACTAAAATTTAAAATAATAATATTATATATTTTTCAGTATTACTCTACATTGTTGTGAAACATAAGATTTCGGAAAAACCCATTGTTGTGTGTTGAGTACGCTATCAAAAAAACAATACCATTTAATATAATAAGAGTATATTATTCATAAATATTAATATATATGAAAAAGTATCATTCTATATATACTTGGGTCATTAACCTGTTATTCTATGAAATATTTTTTGTGTGATGTAGATAAAACTCCATAGTTTTTTCTGACATCATCATCATATATTGTTGACTGCCTCTTCCAATAGACAATACCTGTATATGTGACCTTGATCAAAGATACTTTTACACCACAAACCCTTGTGCTGTAGGAGTTTCGGGGCTAATAATCATTAGGTGATACTCATAAAAACCTCATGTTACTATATGTTAAGTCATCATGGGGGAATTATTCTTAAAATATATTCCTCAAACAATTCACTATAAATGATTATGATATCAATGTTTAAGAAAATTTGATAATAGACATACAAATAAACTATTTTTCAATTCTCATTTTCATATTCCCCAATGATCCTAGGAAATTTCACTAGTCCCATGAACCCATAAGTTGGGTCACCATGTCACAAAATCTCCACTCCACACAAATAAAATACTAATATTACAGAATACCACTGTGTTTTAATAATAATTTAATAAGAATAAATAAAATTTGTAATATTATGATCACATGTTATAGTTCATGATCATAAGTACTGGAAATTATATTTTTATAGTTTATACAGTTTTATAATTTGAATAGGAGATCACGCAATAAAATTTTATAAACCAGAACACATTAGTAAGATTAAATGACAATCATAAAACATACCGATTTAATTTTAATCTTATGTTTTTTCCTGGATACATTAGAACATGCCATCATACTACTATGCACAAGTGATAAAATCCCAAAAATCATATATTTGAATGTCATCTTCATCATTGTTGGAAAAAATATGGAACTGGTAAAAAATTAAAATTCCTATCATCAGTCCCATCTATAATAACGTTAACACGCCTTATATTTATTTTAGTTAATCATCTAGCAAATTTCCAAACCAATCCCCAAAAATTAAAATTCTCATGTTAACCATTCAATAAATATTTACATTAAATAAATTCAACTAACCCCACATTGTAACATACAAGAAACCAATTATCACTAATTAATGCATTAATAATGAATATAATGAGACTTCATTCGCTCCTCCCCATATTCCATTAGTTTAGTAATTGCAGTGCATGTATATAGTAGTACAATGGGGGTACCATACCAACATATTATATTGGAATATCTATGGAAATATTGAATCTCATATGATAATAAAAAATTAGTATTATTAGAACACTGATGATAGTGCCAATAAATAATCACAGCTAATAATATATTAACTAAACTATATGTATTTTTTATTGTCACGAAACAATATATAAAACAATAAAAACCCAAAAGGATGAAATAGATAAGGCCAAATAAAATGAAATAAATTTTCTTCTCTTTTTCTACATCCTTGACATATAAGTCACATATACCTCATTAGGAACATTCCCATTTCCCATCATATAGCCATGAAGTCTATGTGGGTACAAACTAGTGGCCGATATAGGGTGTGAGTAAACATCTGTATGCCAAAATAAATATTTTGAATTAATAGAATAATAATGATTAAGTACATATATATGATTAAATAAAAATATTACTATAAGTATAATTGGATCATAATGTAAATAAATTACATTATTGATACTCGGGTTCCGTGATAACACCCAAGTCCAACAATACATTCATATTCCTTTGGTATATCTCTCTAAAAAATATACATAACATCTATTAAATATACCAATCATGAATTATATTTAACACATGGGTAAATTTAAATGTTAGTATTAAATGTGACACTCATTGAAATATTCTCATCCAAGAACACTAGTGATGGCTATTAAAATATACCTCCCCAAGAAAATAGTTAGACCTGATGAAATATATTTTTCTTTGATTAATTGAATTCTAAAAGAGGAAAATATACATATGAAAATGAACAAATAACAGAATTTAAACCCTATAATCATGCCCTTATGAAAAAAATTAAATCACTAATCTCCACAACATATATTTCGAATTTGAATAAAACCCCATTATTTATTTAAGTCAATATAGTACTTAAAATCATTCTCGAATCACAATTAATCCTTTGAATTATGATCATTTATAATCTCATAATGTAATATTTTTCCATTTCATTTAATAAAATACTCATTTAATCACCACGATTAACACAATATATTACTTATATAATCGATTTTAAGTTATCCTTTTAGGGTTTATTCTCATTGAGGAATATATGAGAATGAAGGGTAACCACATAGTAAAAATCCTTGGAAAAAAATTCATATTATTTATAGTTCAAATTCATGATATTTCAGGATTAATATACAACACACATTCACACTATTAGTATTGGAAATACATAAAGGTTATTTATATACCTTATACCTCAAATCTACAACAATGAATAATTACTAAGAATCAAAAACCAAACTAAACCAAATAATCCATGATCCCAAAATTTGATTCCATCATCACCACATTACGTATAGAGAAAATGATAATTATTCATCAAAGTGTGATATGGATATAAATATCTTTAGATCAATAATACGAGACAATCTTATAGGGAGGAATCAAAATTAACTATTCTTATATCCTCCCTGAATCAAGAAAGAAGATCAATTTTAAACACCAATAAATCAAAATATACAAAGATGTTTGAGATCCTATGTTATAATTGAAGAATTAGTGTTTTCATATGATTTTGACAATAAAAATACTAAATTTTTATTTCTTTATCCCTTTCTCATGGTAAGGCCACATAGAAAATAATTTTTTTCAAACATGTGAATGTAAATGGATAGGCCCGGTGGCTGTATGATTGAGTTGTTGTGTTATTCAATCCTTGTTCCCATAATGAAAAAATTTTCAATCAAAAAAATCTGAGGATTTCATTTTTTGTGATTATAATCTCATTGTTTGAAAACCATTATTAAAAAATATACAACAATATATGTTTTGTAACATTATTAGCACTAGACTTGAACTATGTATGTTCCACTATATGTGACTGAAAATTTCAAATTCTCATATACTACAACACATTGAGTTCTTTTGAATCCTTCTCAAACCCCTTAAACATATCAACTACATATTAATAATTAATATGGAATAGTTATACCTAACATGGGTATATTCAAATATCTCTAAACAAAAGGAATCACACTGGATAAATATTGCCATCTAGGATTTTAAATCACACATCGATAAATATACCCATCAAAAAAACTCAAGCATAGGGAAATTTAACATCCTTATAACAATAGTCTCGCCTAAATAAATATAACCTTCTCTGAAAAATTTTTGTGGGTGGGGAAAAATTCCAATCATTGAATTCTTTTATCCCTAGTGGAAAAGACACTTGTAGAAACACATAACAAATAAATTCTAGAATAACCCCACCATAGGAATAGTTAGTGATCAATATTTTAAAACACTCACAGTCCTTCCATTTTTTAATCATTTGATTAATAACACATTTACCATTTAAATAAATTATAATTTATTAGTTTTTTCATATGAACGTTCACCCATTATATTTTCAATATGAAAAATTTTATTGTACAATAATTTTCGATTACATGTAATGCTATAATATTCTCGATTCATCAAATATTCTAACACATTCCCTTGAAAAAAATATATTTGAAGTCATCCTATTATGTAATTTTCTATTTGGGAATGTTTATGACACATGGGTCCTCAGATTGCATATGCTTTTTTATTTTAAATATATAACTTAGTTCTATATTTTACATATAAATAACTACATGAGTGCATAATACACACACTGGAAAAAATGGAAGACACTAAATTTAAACTTATCAACCACATAACATAAATTCATAACAGAGCTTGGTCACAAAGAAACACTCAAATAACTGATCCAAATGATCTGATATCTCTATATAGGATTTATTTGACAAAATATTAGGGTTCTACCTAAAAGGAATAAGCATTCTAGGAGATGAGAGAAAATAATTTTATAGGGAATGATAGGTATATACATGTCAAGAGGTTGTAGTCGTAATGAATATAGAATTAATACACCATGAATTGAGGACGATGAACTATTAAAGGGAATATTCATCAACATGTAGGTGGTATTTTAGGGAATATTACTAGGGATGAAGAGTTAGAGTTTATGGGTGTGTTTCACATTGAAATATAAAATTTTAGATTTCATAAATCTGAACACATGGTTGGGTCAATCAATTTAGAAATCCATGAAACAACTAGTATATTATTGTTGGACACAAAATAGGGGCAGATGGATGTGTTTCAATATTTTCCACACCATATACCATCCATGAAAAAAAATACTTCTGTTAAATAATTAAATTGATTTTATTTTTATATAAAAAATATTATATGTTTTGTTAGTCCATGAACATGCATCAATTCCACCATTCAGTTTCATCCTTGGTTTAAACAAACTGTATTGAAACATTGTTCCAAAATCTATTAATCTAAATTTCAATTATTTATTTCCTCTAAACCACCAAATACTCTAAGACCCTTCCCAACACTCATAACTATACCTATCAAATAATGAACTATCAAGGTCACACTAATAGTATAGTGTTTAAAAAGAATCATGCCTCAACAAATTCCAATGTTATATAGAAGGAAATGGTGGATAATTACTATTCATATAATATAAAAAATTAGTTATACCAATAGCACTTATTGAATTATATAATAACTAAAAAATAAGTTATGAAATTGAATTATAGAATGGAATAGACATTAAGGAATTATTGGTAAAAACATTTAAAATTTGAGATTTCCCATAGATGAATTCATGTAAATAGATGGATTTGTATTATATCATCTTACTATAGGTTTATATTATTTTAAGGAGTTATAGATAAAAAATTTATAGGGTTTTAGAATAAAATAAAAAATTTATAGAGACCTTTAAACAGTGGTGGATGAACCATTTAAGACTATAGGGAATTCGATTTATGTGAATATATCATAAAAATATATTTTGGGGATATGTTTCACATATAAATGGGATCCATATTAAACAATAATTAAGAGGATATTTTTCTAAAGTGACACCTTAACAATTCTTATTATGTTATTTATAACGCTTTTTTTTACATTTAATTTATGAATGTACAGTTTTAATATTATTCTATAATAGTTATTAAATTGTTTACCATCAGTAAATAATTTAAAATATAGAAAAGAAAATTCACTTATTACCTAATTTATGAAAAATATTTTAAATATGGAAACTATTTTTCAAACAAAATCATTTATGTGTGAGAAAATTATAGTTTTAATATAACATTACATTAGACAAAAACCCATTTCCAAAAAAACAATATTTTTAATCATAGATAATTACTATTGTAGATAAAATGTTAAAATTTGTTTAATTATATTACATTTATTATATTATTAGTAATGATAATATTTTTCTGGATTTAAATGAAGGAAAAGATATAATTTCAACAAGAAATAACTAAATTAAAAGAGGAAGCTTGAAGAATTGTTTTTTATTTGATAAATGATTACATTTGTTTAAAAATGATAAATATGTGTTTTTCAAATTCATTATAGTAATTTTAAATTAGTTAATATTACTCAACAAAAGTCATCAAGGGTAAGAGAAGTTTTTCCAATTTTATGTATTTTATAGATCATAAGACTATAAAAATTAAATAAAAATAAACCCAATAACAATCAAGGCCATGCTTGACCAATCACCCATAAAATATTTAATAATAATAAATTAATTATAGGGATTCTTAAAAATATTGGTGTGTAATTAACACATTAATTCATAATCTACATGGAATGCACAAAGTTTTAGCATAAAAAAGTACTGTGTGCAGATCCTTTCTACAAATTAATTTTTGGATAGTGCATCTACAACATTTTTCCCTTATTTATAGGCATGTTTTAAATTCAATATAAGATCATGAGGTTCATTTATAAAATAAACCTAATAGGGAATAAAATTCCAAGGTATACATTTGGAATTGTTCATTAAATCATCCTCCGGAAACAACAAGTATGATTCAATCCAAAGTCGCTTCAACCCATTTGAACTAAAAAATTAGCTTCATTAATCATTTCACATATTTCAGCATCATACATGTATACATGTCCAATTAAACAGTAAAATAACACTTTCAAAAAACCATTATGTGTATGAAAGAAACCAGCACATCTTAAGGGAAAGACTTTACCTGATGCCACTCCATCGACATTTACCATTATCCATGATGTTATTGAGAGAATCCATCAGACATACCTCAGTTTATAGGGATTTTTTCTCCCAACAGACACTCAGATAAAATGTAAAATTATTAAAGAAGTGACATAATTATCCATATAACTAGATTGGATATTATACGACACATGATACTATTTTTGTATATCCATGACACCACCGTGATTGTATTCAGTTTTATATTAATATTATATAGAGTTTGAGGCTATCCATGTATAATATACAACCATGATATCCACTGTGAGAAAAACTTATGCACCTATTATATTTTTTCAAGTCAAGTGATGTTCCTCAATGATTCTAACGACTAGAAGACCTTCCAATGCACGATTATAAATAGATCCTGCGTATTCTCCAAAATCATGGACACAAATAATCAATAATAAATGGACAAATCACACATTAATATGAATTTAGGTAGATGTGGAATAAATATGCCACTTGTAATCTAGATGTCATGAACTGATATTGGAGAATATTATTTATTCCCATATTTTCCACATATTAATATGATTTTTTAGTGGGATTAAGGTAATCATGAATTTACAAATCTAAACTGGAGAATTAATTCCATGTGAAATGTTATTCCTTTACTATTATCTTGTATTAAATTCCATAATAGATTTATTTTCTAGATGACCGTGTCAATATCAACAATGTGTTACTTAGGTATCTCTAGGAATGTGTAAGTCATTTTATTAATCTCTTGAACATTCTTATCGATATTGTATGATTTTTTTTTTCTATTTTTAATAGGCATCATAGTCTCATCTAGTGGCAAGTCCAACTAGGTGGTAATTGTGAACTTCAAACTATATTTCCTCAAAATTACCCAATTTATATGGACATGTTGTCATGAATTAAAAATATGATTGTTATAATGAGAAAATATGGAATATGTTTTCATAATCCATTATAATTAACTTGATTGAATCTATACTTAAGAATAACCATGTCCCCATTCTTTGATGTGATAAAATTGAATGTAATTTTTATAAGGAGTTGTTTATATAATTTCCTAGGATCCATGATACCTAGTCAAAAAAATATCAATATGTTGAGTGTAATCATTCCATTTCATAGAGACCATCTTACTTTCATCGATGAAAATCGTCAAAGTAAAATTTATGATTCTATATTTTTATCTGTTAATAAGACATATGGTCCATCTATAAATGTTAATGGAATATAAAAACATATATTTAGTGACCAAATTTATTAGGAACACCCTTCCCACCTGGGACATATATATTTATTCCCAATTGGATAACATATTATTTTTCTTGATAGATATTATATATATTTTGAAACATCTAATCCTACCTCAAAAAATTGGGATACTAAGAAAAAAAATTATAAGGATCCCCTCATTATAAAAAGTGTTATATTTATCCTATTTTTTCTGGATTCTTAAATTACTTTACTAAAGACAATGATATATTTACTTTAACATATTTATTTCCCTACCAATTTGTGATAATGATTAATTATTTTTAATGGATTCTATAGTTTCCTAGGAATCCTATATAAATAATATAATATCATCCCAATATGAATTTGTGAAGGTAAATGAAAATTTATGTCTTCCCTTATCAGCAAATATAGACCATCTAAGAAAGAATCATTGATGCATCATCTTATATAATCCTCTGCAATATCAAAGGGGATGATTAATAGTGGATCTACATATATGAAAACATGAGTTCATTTAAAAACCTCCTATTATATATCCACTGATTAGGACAAACACCCTAGAACTTGTAAAGATGGCAGATATGTGTTTTTATGATATAATTAGAGAACCCATATTTTATAAGGTCGTTGAAGATGAAAATCCACCTTATGGTGCTAAAGTCCATTGAGATATCCAGTTCTAGTGTAATTTTCCCATAATTTTTTACTCTTCATGATGATGATTCCTTCCTAGGTAGTATAGAGGAAAATATTAATGATCCTACTAGGGTAATACCCAAATTGGTTAAGGTGAAAATGTTTCAAACATGATTTCACATTCTCATAGAAAATATTTTGGAAATAATATTTGGATAGTTATTTATAATGGTTACTAGATGAATATACCATATGTTAATTTCATTAATAATAAATGGAATTAGCGAAATAAAAATATAGTTATTTTCATATGGAATTTACATTGAGAAGAAAATTTCACTGATTTCATTTCTGATATATACATTTAAGTTATCCAAGTAAAAAATTAATAACAGTTTGATGAATCCAATTGGTCCTATTAAACATTCTATAAGTAATGAAAAAATTGATTATTTGACCTTATATTCAATTGGGGTATTAGTTAAATCATGTTAATTATTATACTAAAAACAATGAATAATTTAATTAGTCAACAAAACAAAGCCTCCATTTCCATCATCATTATAATTATACTTATAATAAATGACCACATCATTTTCAATGTCAGTCTTAAATGTGAGGAGAGATACATTTATTCAATTAAGAGATGCTCCACTAATAAGATTTCCCCTTTATACAGATAATGGATGAACCTTGATTTATCTTCACCATCCTTGATCCACCTCACATTGAATTTATTTTTTTCCATCCATACATTGAAATCCATGAGGTTATATGGATCATAATGAATATGAAGATCCTCACCAGAATGGTGACTATAAAATAATATGATATTATTCATGTTGACATGATGGATTTCAATACCCCAAGAATCCCCGTCAATAATGGAAGAATAATGTGTACTCCATTTTCTGAAAATTACTTTAATAATTTTTTTATCTTGGAGGACATAATAAGGAGATTACATACAATGAAGTTGTTATTCCATTGATTAATAACCACTTCCCTACAATAATGAATTGAATTCCATTCATTATATTCCATAAAATATACTGGATCTTACCTCATGGTGTACACCCGTAAGTCTAAAAATTATGGATACTAATCTAAATTGAATTTAAGGATGTTTAACCTAGATATCTCAGTGGAAGCACTCATATAATTGATCTAAAATAAACCTCTACAAAGTTACGTGCCTAACTTCTATTGATAGTGAACTTTCCCCATTTCAATTTAGATCCATCGATAAGGTCCTTAGAAAAATTCTAATGATCAACACAACAAGGGAATTCATACATAGTAATTCTTTAGTGGTTTGATTAAATATCCTCATGCAGTCTGAAAAAATAATTGATGTCAACTATAATGATCTAGTTTTGGTTAATTTTTTTTATTAATTTGAGTCTATTCCCTCCATATTTCCCTTTTAATAGTGTACAATAAGGATGCATATATGAAGGATATGGTGATAGAAACAAAATTAAATAGTACTGAAAAGGAAATGAGATGAGGAATCATATAATATTAAAGAACATTAACTCATTCATTCATCATCACTCATAGGGTTTCCAAGAAAATATCATTTATTTTGGGAGTAAAAAAATAACTATGTGTGGCCTAGTTAAAATTCTACCATTTCTAAAAATTCCAATTAGGTTAAATAATACCAACTAGCATTGAACTATTGAAAATTATAAAATTACTGCAGTCTATGGACATGGGAATGTTATATATACCCTTGTAGTTCCACTATAATATCATCAATAATTTAAGGATGACATACCCCTAGTATGATTCAGGTTCCCTTTTGATGCATCATATATAGGATCTATTCCCTTCCCTTTTCCTTTTTGTTACCTTAGTATTGGGTCTGCCTATAAGTATCACGGGGGTCATGCATCTATACCTTCATCCATTGTATCACTACCTTTATTGGGTTCAGTGTCTATTTCAACATCATCCTGGTATTTACCACATAACATAGTGATTTTTTATTAGAATTGACCACTCCATTTGATTGTTCTCAACCCAGTTTCCATTCAAAAAACATTATTGAAAAAAAATGTGAATGAGACCTCACCTAAATGCATGTATTATCTTTTTCTGTGACCACTAATTCATCAACATGGTGGGATCCCAATACTAGATCTAGAAGATCTATCATATCACAACTGTAGGGATGTTATGATTTCAAACCATTCCAATTTAGAATAAGAGGTATAAATTATCATTATGTCATTATGGTAATTGTATCTCAGTAGTTTTCCATGGATCTCAAGATATCCTTACAGATGTTGAGGTGTGTCCATAACTACATTGATAATAATATAAGAATTACCCCTACCTCATCTACAGACCCAGAATAAATTGTATGAATGTCCCTCTACATAATAGGTTTCTAGATTGGATATTTACGATCCAATTATTTGAGAGGATTATCATCGGGTAAATGCATATTTAGCTTCAGAAATTTCATCGTAATAATATGTTCACCAGTGACATCATTAATGGATTTGAACACTGCCACATCCATAATATTTTAGAGGTAGTTACTCCAATCACAAGGACTCAACTAATTTTTAATGGGGTACAGTGGGGGAACCATGGTAACTAGAGAAGTATAACCACATTTCTCTACCCAGTTATATGTTTGGATGTAAGTTACCTAGGGATAGAATCATCTATATTCTCATGGGTGGGGGAAAGAGAAAAAAAATTGGGTCTTGTTTGGATTCCTTAGGGGCCACCTCTTTGAGATGTCCATGTGGGAGATTTAAGGTTTGGGTGGTTATGAACCTTTTCTAAACCCATTCCACATTTCTTTTGGTAGTTTTTATCATCATGCCATTGATTTTTATAGACATTGTAATCATTCAATCCTTGACATTGAAAAAAGATGTGACCAACCAAGTTAAATTTGTGTATAATTTTATTTGTTTTTCATACTAAATCTCCCAGATGAGGCTACCCTCTCGATTAGTATGAAAAAAATACTCGGCATGGGTGGTTTATATGTCAAAATCAACATGTACCTTGTATTTGTTCCCATATCTTGATTTATAAGTCTCCCTATCACTTTGGATCTAAAAGATGATAGAAGAATAAACATCTCACAGTATCTGAGGATCTCAATACATTGGGTGACCTTGAAGATACAAATCTATAGCTATATGAATATTTTATTCACATTAGAGGGATCAAGATTCTAATCATAATCCTAGAGCTCAAGGTAGACAATTTGTTGTTAGATAAAACGAAATCTCTAATACTTGGAATTCCATTAATCTGAATGAATGATGTTGCAGTAGTATACCCTTTCCATGGCCATATTATTCATTTCATCAAATACCCAAATATCTTTAATTAATTGGGAGAGGTCACCGACATAAAAAGTGTGTCCCTTTTCCGAGCCATATCTCTGTAAACAACAGAGAACATGCATATGATTACTAGTTCTCCCAATTATTCTTGGATGGAAGAGACATGCGCCACATGCCCCATCTGGATTTCACTTCCTAAATATGGGGTTATAATGTTATAGAAATACATAGAAAATACTTCCTTCATGAATTCTAAAAAATTCTTCATTAGGCCAATCATCTCTAGTTTCACAAGACGATTATACGACATCACTTTGATAGAGGTACAAGGATAAAAGTGTTCTTTTTCGAGACTAACTCTAAACACTTCATGTTTTCACCTACATTACTATGTTTGAAGAGCCAACGATTAGTTCTTATTTAGAATTGATGATTTAAAAGGTAAATAATTGATTCGAGGATATTTTCAGTGATTTCCTCCATTTGGATAGGTAAGAGTGAGGGAGAGAGATGCTACACATGAAAATGGAGAGAAACTCATTTCTCTCAAACCCATGATTTAGAAACATCCCAAAATAGAGATGATTCAGAGGGAAATCATGTGTTCAGTTAGATATATATATTAAAATTTTCATATAATCCATATATATCTATAGAAACACCAAATTCATGCCATTAATTACTTTAATTGGTTGTGCCATTCCCCTTTAACCAACAATGTCCAGTTCCTCCAACATGGGAGTAATCCTCTACTGATATTCCTTAAAACTGCGACGTTGTTCATATTTATGCATTTCATCAAAATCAGTAGATATTTAGCTTTCATCGTATCCTAAAATTTATTCATTCCACCATACAACAAATATTTTTCCACGTCTTGTTTTCTGATAGCCCAATTCAAATTCAGTCATCCCCAATATCTGCTTTATGCATTGTTGTCATCAGTAATTCTTTTTTGCAACTATTATAATTTTTTAATTATATATTGATTTAAAATTATTTGTGTTGTATATTATTAATTTATATTTACAACATAATTTTTTTTAGTACACAGTTACAAATTCAAATTTTGAATACAATATTTTTTTGAGATTTATTTAATGCATGTACAAATAGGCATATTTCAAAAACTATAAGAAATAAATTCATTGAAATGGACAACATGTGATTATCTCTCGATACACAGGTCATATTAATTTATATATTATTGAAAATTTCACAATATCAATTTTTTATTAATTATTGAAAATTATATTTTGTTATTGAGAAATGGGTTCATCATATATTTATTATTATTCAATATTCCAAAATTTAGGATTTATACAAATATGTGGGATTATAAATAATATTAATGAATTATTTAATTAAATATTAATATTAATATTATTTTTTGAATATGAATATCCATTTATATTAATATAAGAAATTTTTAAAAGGAATAATATATTTTTATTCAATATAAAATATTAATATTATAATAGTAATTTTATAATAGTAAATAAAATTAAACACATGATAAAAGAGAAAGATAATTTTTTGTATGAAATTATAGTTATTAATATTAAATTCTTTGACCACTATTATTTTATTAATTATCTCTTATGTTTTACAGAAATAGATTGTTATTGAATGCATTGGTTAATATATTTTTTTATTTTTTTATTTTAAAATTTTTATTAATATATATTCATAGTTTAATTTTTAATATGTTTTGAGGATATAAAAGATAATGATTGATTAAAATCAAAATTTTTATTCTTAATTTTATATAAAATGGTATAAAAACTCATTTTCTAAAAAGGGTTATTTGTTCCATTTAACATAAATTATTGATGTTGGGCAGACATAGTGGTAAAGAAGCTATACATGATGTTATAATATATTGTTTTTTTTTATTTTTGGAATGCATTCCCTTTAATCATATGTGTATGTGTTATTTTTTAACAAAGGTTATTTGTGTCATTTGGACCAAAATGACTTCTTTTCATTTCATTTAAAAAATTTCAGCAAACAATGTAGAGAGAAACAACAATCATTTCTTTTCTTTTACTAAATTTCAGATTCAAATAAAATGGACGGAAATCAAATTCTTTTCTTTTATGAATTATGAAATAATTTTTTTTCTTTTACTAATACCGGGAAAAACATTGTGTTAGGGTTCATTTGTGATATCTAGGGTCACATGGTTTTCTTCAATTCTAAACTACTCCTTTTATCTTATTATAATGTATTAATAAAAACCAAATGTATTAATATTCACCAAAAAAATATTTCAAAAAAAATCACACAAATTATCCCTAAACTGTTATGAAAATAATTTAAAAACTATGGTTAATTTCATCAAATTAAGATTATAAAATTTACAATTTTATATTTTGAAATTAACTAAAATATATTATCAAAAATAATTTTAGAAAAAAATAAACACTAAATGTTTATAAATTGAGTAATTTTATTTATTATAAAAATGAAACATCACAATAAATATAAATACTTTAATAAAAAAATATTTTTAGTTTTAATATTTTTAATCCTATTTAATTAATTATTTATCTTCAACCCATTAAATTTAACGAACACATCCGTGTCAAAAATATAATTCGTATATTAAAAATAAAAATAATTTGTATGTAACTTAAATATATATCTTTAAAATAAATCAGTTTTTTATCTTTTTAACATGATGGTATATTATAATTACAATGATGTAATCTCTGTCTCACAATATATTGCATTTTTTTATTATGTAATGTTGAAGTTTATATTAGTTTGTTATTAAGAATGTCACAACATATCAATAACATTATATTTTAAAGGAATATATTTTTTTTAAATGATGTTGTGTTATACTTGTAGTATGATTGACCATACATTAAAATATATTAAAAATAGATATCCCACTGCAAAATATGAATATTTATTGAGGAAGAGGTAGTGTCCCTTTAGATGCAATTCTCATTCATAAAATATTACTCTGTAATTTTTTAGACATGAGGATAAGTGACTATGTGTAAATCATAATATTCATATGGATAGTGTGATTAGTATTTTTTCACTACATCAACTTCTTATTTGTGACACATGGAAATGTCAATCAGTTCATGTTCAAAATTAATCATTATATCCTTGAATTATTTAATTTTTATGCTTTTAAAAAAACTTTATGGATTCTATAATGATCATCCTATTTTGGGTTGATTGGGAACCCTTATAGCCTTTGATGATTTAAAAAACAATAAATATAAAACATGAAAACTTAATATAATAATATTGTGTTCATCATAAAACCCATAAAAAACTTTAAATAAAATCAAGGTTAATGGATTTCACACTTTATGATTTTAATTATCATTTTAATGTAGGCAAAATAAAATTTTTCATCAAATGTTTATTGGTAATGAAAAAATGAAAATGGTGTTGTAGATTTGAATATCAAGCTTCTATTGAATCAAATGATGGATTATTTAATAATTTGGATTCCGAAACCATTATTGAATTAGAAAGTGGAAACTAATATGGAAATTATATAGTCAACTATAACATTTAATTATTATTTTCTTTATGAATAAATGTTTTTTCAATTTAATTTAAAATTATTATAAATATACAAAACATAGAAAAAACATTATTTCCCTAGATGATATTCTTTCATAGGTCAACAAATAAACCCATAAAATTTCAAAATATTAAAATAGAAAAATAGAATTTAATATAGAATAACAGGAAGGGGTAAATTGGATTATCCCAATATTCAAGAAATATTTCCCCAACCAAAAATACTATTGAAATGTGAAAAAATATTAATAAACAACCTGAAATTTTTTAAAGGAAAACATTGAACCATGGGTGGAATTATATTGAATAATTCATAATGTAATAATGATTTATTTATAATAGTTAATTTTTCAATTTGAAATGTAATTATCACATTAGGAATAATAACATTGTAATTAGGAATAGAAACCTTGACTTATGAACTGAAACCCCACTACTATAAATAGTTACCTGATAGATGAAGCATTCAATCCAACTGAGAGTAATAACTTTTTTAAAATTATTATTTATTATTATTAATTTAGGAAAATATACACATTTTAAAATGCATAAAATAATTATAAATAATAAATAATCAAAAAAATTAATAACATTTATGAAAATCTATATTTTTATGAATATATTTAAAATAATAATGTATGAAAATCTAATGTGTCTGAATTCAAAATTTATTAATAGTTATAAACATGTTAATTAATATCAAATTATAATTTATAAAATTATATATTTTAATATTTTGATGCTTACCATGAAAATTATACATTATTAAATATTATATCTTAAAAACACCCCCTCCTCATGTATAATTACCCCCCCTCTCTCCCCGATAACACTAGTTAACCTCAAATTAAATAATAGAAATATATTTCAAATTACCACATATTATATTCATTTTCAGCTTTATGAACACATTCATGTATTCAAGCGCAATGATTTCATTATTTTATTGTTCTTAGAAAATAAACAATCTCACGAAAATGCCATTTTATACAACCTTTTTTTCATTTTCCTTTTCTCATATACTAACCTCAAATTATTTACTAATCCATCATTTATTGATGAAATAAATAAATATTATAAAACGATATTAATTTGATTAATCTCATATTAATTTTTTTTTAATGTAATATTTTTAACTAACTCCTCATCTTTTGACGATTTCCTTTAAATTATTGGTTAACTATCCAAAATGAAGTTTCCCACTCTCTTATTGACATAACCAACATGGATGATTGTTATAAAATATATTTATAATATAAACTTATAAATGTATATATTTATCACCTTCGAGATGTAATATTAATAATTTTTATTTATTATTAAAATAATATCATTTAATCAATGAAATATGAGATTTTTTATGTAAAATATAATATCAAAATGTTTTACCATGTACAATGGGTATAATGAAATACAATCCAATTACAATGAAAGATCAATTGTGAAAAAATTAACATAACTCATCTCTAGATCCATGTCTTAATAAACATATTATTATTATATAGTAGTGAACAACTAAAGGAAATAAAGAAGGATCTAGGGTAAGTGGATTCTCAAACAATACTCATTTATTTTTTGTTATCACCTCTTTTAAATTATTTTTGTTATGTATGTTCTAATAATTTCTATAAAACATCATTTAAAAATTATAGCAATATTATTTAGGGGGATATAAAAGTATCTTCCATGTCAAAATGTTTCCTAATGCACATACAAATAATTTTTAACAGAATTTAATTTTAAAAACACCAAACTGAACCCTTTTTAGTTGTTTTTTATCCACACATAAGTATGATGTTTTCTTCCGAAATATGTTTTACCACATTCATTTGGGAAAAATTATTATTATTCAGGATATTATTCTTTTTGAAACATTTTAGAAAAAAAATTATTTCCACAGATTTATTTCATTACTGTTATTCTCATATGTATCCTTTAAATTTGGAAATTAAGATTCTGAAACATTTACGATGTCATATGTGATCCAAAAAATATATTCCCATCTAATGAATTTGATAATATAAAATATCTGATGTTGTTAAATTTATTTTGCGTGATCATACTTCTATATGCTATCACAGAAATGTGTGTTATTGGACTACTATTTAATGATGTTTTATTATTATACATATCTCCCAATACATGGCTTCGTAAATTGATTCCAACATGATTATAATGATTATCACCACCTAATTATAATAAAATGATGATTATTCTCTCATATTTTAAATTGATTCATGTCTTGTATTCATTCTATGTAATCCCTCTATTTAGTGATTGTTTAGATAGCCTTTTTTATTAATGTACATCCTTCAGTGATTACATGTTCTGAGGAGAACATGAGATTAGTTGGAAGGAAATATAGATGTGTTATATAAGTTTTATGATTTATTTTATTTATCTGATTTATAAACCATTTCCAATAAACATAATAATACATTTTATCCTGTAATGTAATACTACAGAGATATTTTTATTATAAATAATGTTTTAGATATATAATAATATGTTTTTCTCGTTATAGTTTTTATCAAAACACAGTGTAGTTAATTTTTTAATTAAGAAATAAAATCATTTTAGAAAAATATAATGAAAAATAAAAGTTTACCTAAACATAAATATATATTTAATCTATAAGACCATTTGGAAAATGAGAGATTAAATCTACTTCTAGACTCTACATGTAGATATGGATCTTGGAGTGATTTACCATACAGTAGTAACCCTGAATGGGATCAATGTGTATTAACTAACCTTTTATCTGGTTCATGTAAATATAGGTATGTTGCACACTAGGATTTACAATACTAATATATATTAATATATTAAGAACATGTACAATAAAAAACATTACACATTATATATTTATAAAGTGATTAGTTCAATTAAGGTTAGTAAGGATTAAAGTATATCATAATTAAAGAATAATTTGACAAAATTGTTATAATTAAGTTATGGATACAAAATTTTATGATTTTATAATTTACTTTCTCATGATGATAAATTATTTATTCATAATTCATTTACATATGATTTGGTTATACCTTTTAAATTAATAAAAATGGTAGGTACCATGGGAAGTATAAAAAACCATGAGAGGGAAAATTCAATGATTCATTGAATGAAATTTAAAATGAGATCGAAGGATTATTTAAAAACATAATGATAATGCTTACCCAACTATATTAGGATATGAATAATATACTATACCACATATAACAATATCCTTCACTAAATATGTAGAATCTATAAATCAATCCCATTATGTAAAAATATCACACAAAAATTAGCCGATTTTATGATCCACTTAATGTGCAACCATGCTTTAAATAAAAAAGATGAAATTTTCTATTCCACACCATTATAAGAAGTATAATGTTACTATGGGAATACATCTTTTAGATAGGGATTTTGAATTATAATTGTATGTGAGAAATAATAAAATTTAAATGATATTTTTTTGTTATGGAGGTGTAATTATTTATGAATGTATTTCATAAAAATAATTTCACTTAAAATATTTGAAGAAATATAGAGAATGAATTTATATATTGGAATTATAAAGAGAGGTAATCTGTAATGGTTTGTGATGAAAATTTCACAAGTCATGGATGACATGCCTTTGGTTTTTGTTATAAAATGAAATTAAAATTAAATGTTTTTATATTTTTTACAACCACATCATCTAAGGAATCTCTAAATATGAGTATTTAGGAGTAATAAAAATGTATTTTTGTGTTCTATGAAATATGATAAGGTGTTTTGAGAATGGTTCTATTAGTATGATGAAAATTACATAAGAATTTAGATTCAAGGGGAGGGATTTAATAACAATGGGGGAAATAAGACCCATTCACCCAGAATCCAATGAAATTGAAATAAGATTCATTATAATTTTATCAATGGTAGAATTAAATTCTACCAATAGTAGATGGAATTTAACATGATTATGAATGTAAATGAAATATACAGAAACCCAAAAATGTGATTGAGGAGAAGAATTCACCTCATAATGCAGCACCCATGGTTAAATGATTCAATTTTATGTGTAAAAGGAATTATTAATTCCCATTAATTAGACTATGGGACATCTAGGGTATTCAACATGTGAAACCACAAAATCCAATAGAGTAATAAAAGTGTTATTTAATCACCAATGTTGGGGTGGAATATTAAAAATATTTTGTATAAGATACACTACCTATTAAATAAGTTATCAATTTATATATTTTAATCTAGTTCTATATAATAAATTTTATCATATATTTAATTTAAAAATATATAATAAAATCCTAGATTCATTGATATATTGGTATATTTAAAACAACAGTGTGTATTGATCATTAAAACAAAATTGTTGGTCTCTTCTCTTAGTAGTTTCAATGGAAATATTCTTCTAGATAATCTAGTAATCATTCCATTGGGTGAATTGCATTTCATACTAATAATATATTGCATATTGATATATATATTTCACATTAAAGTTTGGGAAAACTGAAATATCTACCAATATTCAAAACAATCTCATAGTCATGTATAATTATAAGGAAGATTAGGATTATATATTATAAAACAATGCAATGATTTAGGTGTTTATACACATTAAAAAATCATATATTTCTCAAATGGTTTTGTAAACAAACATCATCAACCTTGATGATATTACCTTTATGAGGGAATAAATAAATGTATTTTTTAAAAAGATTCATTTCCATCTCCCAGACTATGAGGCAGAGTTCTTAATGACTCCTAAAACATAGTTAGTCCCATTTCTATCTACTCTAATAGGATGTCCATTATTGTATAAAAGTATTTAAACAAGAATATATAACTGAATTTAGACAATGTGTTCATATACAATAATTCAAAACATTTTAGTGTGTTGTGTTCTCTTTTTTTAATGAAAAAAAGATAGATCTATGTGGTTGTACATTTATTTACAAGACATATATATGATCATGATAATGAAAATATATCCCCACAAATGGATTATAATGTTTTATAATCTACAATTATTATATCATTAATCCTTAAAAGAGGATATTTTATCTTGATATTAAGAAAAAAATGTAGATAATAATGATATTTATAACAAAACCATTTGTATTATATATGTACTCAATATTTTGATAGTAATACTCTTTAGTGTTACAAACTCCAAATAAATTTTCTTGGATTTAATGAGTATAATATTTAGATAGAAACGTTAAAATATTTCATTTTATATATGGATTTTATTCTTATCTACACTTAGGTAAAGTAAGAAAATAAGATCATCAAAATATGTTGATGGTTATATTAATAATTGATAAGATGTAATATTTGTTAAGAATGGGTGACTTTTGGATGTAGTATGTTATATTCATTGTGTATGTGATCAAATATAGTGAAAACATATTAAACCACTCAATGGTAATATCAAATAAGGATTGAAATAAACCCTTAAGTATCACTAAAATATATTGTTTTCATGTATTTCTTATGTAATAAGGATGAAATGTGATAAATTTATCATGAATTCCAAGACTACTTCGTTTATTATCTTGGAAATGGGAAATGCATGTCTAAATATATAAACATGTGGAATTCCTTATAGATATAAGATGATAAAAATCACTATGCCTATACTCACATCATGCCGTCAGGGGGATATGAATCTTTTATACTATTATTCAGTTAAAAAATAATTGGTTTTTTCAATCATGTGGAATAATAATATTATATGCTATGCCATATTAAAATTGATGTTCCATGAGAAGAACTACACGAAACAAGTTTTAGACGTTGAATTTGTGATCATCACAATGATTATTTTTTTCAAAACATCCTCTCTAGTGAGAATTGAGATATATATATATATATTATAGAATATATCAACATAGATGAATCATAACATGAATCAATGAAGATATTTACAGTTGAATAATAAATATTATTTTACAATACATGTCTATCCAATAATGAAAAAATAAGTTAGTTAATTCTCTTATTAGTAAATAAACTACTATATTATCCAGAATTATATTTAGGAAAGACCATATCAATATCGATATACAAATGATTGAAATGGAACTCATAATGCTTCATAAGAAATAACTCCTTCCAAAAATTATTTCACAAACATTCAATAAATGAGATGATCAAGGTGGTAGAAATGAATAATTTGGATCATAAAAATATGGAGGAATATGTAACGAAATGCAATATTTATGTTATAATGGTCAATGAAGATGGTTTTTTAACATGAATTTTTGTTCCTTCATCAACAATTTTAAATATTGTGATATTGGAAAATTTATATAAGCCATTTTTCTCCTTCCATTCAAGATTGTTTAGGATGTACCATTATATTTGAGATCCCATTGGTCTAAAAACAAATAGAATGTGATTTATTAGGATTCCTCATATTTTGTGGTATTTCATAGAGTATAGGTAGAGAAATAGAAGTCTGATGTGATAAAGAAACCATTTCCTTTATGAACATGGAAATGGGATAACATACCTTTGAAATTTTTCCTACTCCCCTAAAACTATCAAATGGTTGTAATATAACATTAGTGGTTGTGGGTAGAATAAAAAAATACCCACATTATTCCCATTGAAGAATATTTCTCTATAGATCAAATTTATATTATATACAAAATGATTTTGGTGAGATTTCATGGGGAATAACATTCTATCCTCTATAATATTGATCTATGATTCACTATTAAATTCTAGAAGTGTACTTATTATAATCAAATTACATAATTTAATTTTTGTATCTCTTATAACCCACAATATAATGGAAAATGTGAAATGACTATTTGAACACTGGAGGAAATTCCAAGTGTTGGCTCTATGAAATTTAATGGATGATGGGATCAATATATCCAATTGGTTTAGTTTCCATACAACAAAATTATCCACTCATGTCTTCAAATGGATCAATATTTAACTATATATATAATGTGATGCAGAAGACTATCATTTTTCTATGAAATTTTTTGAACACATCATCATAAACCCGATATTGTGTATGATATGAAAAAATAGCACTATCCATCTAGAAACATATAAAATGTCCCCAGAGTTTGTATAAGAGTTATGTTGAGAACCATCAGTGGTACATGCAATTTTAATTTATTGAAATAATATTCCTTCAAATATCACCTTAGAATAAAGAATTTTGGATTTTAGGGAATAAAAAACATAGTTTTAGTTTTTTTGGATCCTATGATATCCTTTATCAAATTGGATCATTGCCTAATTAGGAATAACATCCACCAATAATTTCTCATGTCTATAACGTGTTATATGTATCTCTAATAAGATAGGAAATACATGATCCCTTAGATATAAGGAATATGTATGTGTATTAACTAGAACATGAACTCTATTATGTAGAGTATCCAATAATGATTTGGGATAGTATAGATATTGCTCATAAAAATATTAAAAATTCCCTTATAATAGTGTTGTGGTGTAAAATTAAATTAAAAGTAGTGACATGTGGACCTATGGAAATAATGAACCAGTGTTACCCAAATCCCTTCTAATTTGACATTACTAGGACAATTTTTTATGAAATTTATGTATAGGAAGAATATTATAACCCAATATTTATAAATGAATTTTTTTTCCTAAATAAATGTGTGTTATGTTAAATTGTATAATATTATACACATAAATCACATAGAAAACCCATAAAAAATTATTTCATTAATGGAGATCATTAAATCAATCAATACCAAAACACATTTAAATTCCAATTATTTATGTGGAAAAAATAGTTACTAGAAAAAATGAATGTGAGAATTTGGGTAAGAATGATCTCATCAGATTTATACCCCATGGAAAAATATAATGAAAAATAATATATATATAAATATACCAATATAAATACTATTAATGTATGATATTGATCATTGGTATGAATTGTATTGAATGATTTATGATGGAATCAAAAGGTTTTAATAGGATTTAATATGAACACTAGTATAGTAATATGCATGTTTGGAAAAAGTAACTAGTCCATTAGGAATAATAACATGCCCTTTAGAAATAGTATTATAACCATTGGAATAGTAATTCAGTAAGAAAATATTAAAATGTTATTAAAATAATAAATATAATCTATAATTAAATAATATATAAACATTATAATTCCATCAAATAAATATCATGATTTAAAAGTCAATGAAAATATAAGAAAATGTTTAATCTACTTCATTTAAATTTTATTCATAAAAATAATTATAATAATATATATATCTTCATAGTTAAAATTTCTTATTTTTGAAATTTATTTTAATATGAATAATTATATTTCTAGATTAAAAACATCATACTTTTTTAGGAGTTATATTTTTGTTATTTACTAGAATACATATTTTTTAATTGAATAGTAAAAAATAGTTTTTACAAAACCATGTACCATAATTTAATAATTCCATATGTAATAATAAACTAATAAATTATTTAATATGGGGATCGACCAAAAAAATTTGTTTTATGATAAATTATTCATGAAATTAAATTTATAAACTATATAAATATTTACCAATGAATAATCTCTAATTTATTGAATAAATATATGTTTGCCTTGTGTGTCTTGCTTCTTTGCTTCAGGTCTACAGTTCAATATCCATCCGCTGCCTTTATTACACTGTTCCTCCATGCATGACCCCATACTAGTTAGGCATGAAGGTTTCATGGCATTTTGGGATGGTGTTTGTGGTTCTTGTGACGGTGGTATGATCTTGGGGTTTGCATCTCATTTTTCTTGTTTGGTTCACACTTAGCCATAAAGTGATGTCATGTGTTTTGTGGTGTTTTCTAGATGGGATTGCTCCTGGAAATCATTCTTTGCCCATCCCATCTATTTCTCATTGTGATGGATTACTGTTTCCCACTTAGCCTCAAAGTGATTTGTACTTTTGGGTTCTCACTTAGCCAAAAAGTGTTTCAAATTTTAAAAAATTGGATTTCAGTCAGTTGGTATTCAATAAATATAATAATTTTTTATTTAATATGTTCCATATACTAAACTAGTAAATTATGTTTAATTATGGAATGAAATTCAAAAAAAATAAATTGTAATAATTTTTCATTCATAAGGTAATGTATTTAACTAGTATACAACTAACCAAAGAAATCAAATTTTATTCAATATTTTTTTAAAGACATCCATATGCTCAGGTAGAAAATCCATCTCCCTCCCATTGGAAAACAACATCAATTAAGATTATTAAAATCAATTCTCTACCAAATTAATATATCTTAATCACCTTAAAATATTCATTTTCAATTTTGAGTAATCAATTCTTTATCATTCAATAAGTAAAGGATCATAGAAGATAAATAACATTATGAAAGTAGTTATGACATTTCTCTATTTCTTAATTTCCTCATTTCCTATTCCATGTTATCTTATTATTTCCAAATAAAAACCTTCTTTATATAATTATATTGTATGTTAAATAATTACTATAACTATATTCCCCAATAAAATATTTATTTGAAAAAAATTAAATATAATATATCTCATGCCTCCAATATTCCCAATGATCTACCAATGGTTAGTTAACAATGCATGAGGACATTTCCAACACTCTAATTATCACAAAGATTCAAGATTATTATAATATATATATATATATATATATAATTGTATTAATATATATATATATATTATTATGTATTAAACCATAGTAGTGAATAATTAGAAATAAATTTATATCATCAAATCGAAAACAACCCTATTATTTTAAGGAAAACACAATATCAAAATGTTTCACATTTAACAGCATCTATAATGATATGGAATTAATCTTTTATAGTTGATAATGTGTCAAAATAATGAACATAAAAAACAATAGGTTCCTTGATTTAATTAATCAATATTTATTATATAGGAAGATGAGAAGTGTCCAAATTAATCAATATATATGTTAAGGGAATTCCCAAGGCCAAATTATTCATTTTGGGTTATCTTTATTTTCATATTATCTTATGTATGGGTATTCCTAAAATATCCTCAAAATATAATTTCCCTATTCACTAACTTTTCTTTCTTAGTATATATATGATTATCCCCCGTTTAAATTGTTCTATGCCACATAGAAATATTATACAATAATTCTATAATTACAAAAAATACAAATTGATTCTTCTTTATTTGTTTCTTCTAGACTAATTAATGATAATTTATTATGCAAAAATATGATTTCTCTTATTCACTTGGTATAAAAAAAATCGTTCAAAAAATTATTCACAATGAATCCTATATAAGACCCATTCCATTCCTTTAGTATATTACATTTATTTTATGGTTACATTTTCCATTTCCATGTGGAATGCATGATTAGAAATATTATTTTTGATATGAAAGGTGGGGAAAAAATTATTTCTCCCACCCATTAATTGGGTTATTTGATATATATATTATGAATTTTTGTATTATTCATGAACATGATTAAATAATTGATCGACATTATAATGTCAAGATCTATGCTCAATTGTTATGTTTTAATGATATGCTATCTTTCTTCATAACTAATTTTTGTACTTGAAAATGGTTTTATAATTATTTATTCTTATTCTTATTAAAAAATAAATTACATTTCAAATGATTCATCAATTAATATAATGATGATACCATTTTTAGGATATGTCGATAATGATTATAATCACCCATATATTTTTCATTCATCTCTCTAATACCTTCTTTTTTATCCCTCACATTACAGGTATTTTATCTCATACATTCTATTAAGGAATTTATTCAAAGGATTACATGTAAAAAGGGAATCATGATACCATTATGATAGAAATTAATGTATAATTAAAAAAAATTTATTTTTATTATGTATAAATATTTTAGGAAAATAATTTCTCCAATATAATAATCACTCTGATCTAATAATTAATTATAATTATTTTATTCATATTAAAATACTATTAAATTAATCTTAGAAAGAGTTGTTTCATTGTATATTCAATGTGGGGAAATTAAGAGATGTTTATTGGGATAAATACTAATAAATGTTGTTTAAACTGTCGAATTGCTTCACCTATAGGTAACATGGACTACTTCATCTTTAGAAGGATTAATTTCAAGTATATATTTACACTAATAATGTAATGTTCTTCATTCATTACACCATGAATAAAAAAATCCTCATTAATCAATAGTTCTCTGTTAAAAAAAATTAAAAAATTTATACGTCATTAATTTACCATTAAGGATCATAAAATGTAGGACATCTTGAAGGGAGTAATATGGTACATTGTATTTTTTTTTTGAAATGATATATTGTTAGATTTAATGTCATATTTATCTAATAGGAAATTATTATTATTGTATTTGTTTTTATTATTCCATTTAATAAGAAATTTATTATTTTAAAAAAATAATCCTAGAATAAACACCTACTGAAAGGAATATTATTGTTGGTTGTACTACCTCATTTAATGGATATGAAAAAGTTCCAAATTATTTAGTCCCTAGATCCAGTTTTCACTAAACCCAATTCCAACAAAATGATGAACATCCCAATTCAATATTTTTTGTGTTATTTGCTAGACATGTTAAAATAAAATCCCTTCATGTATAAGGTATCACATCAAAGCATGATGCTCCTAATAAGATTTAATATTTATTATAATCCTCTTAATATATTTCAATATTTAAAACTACCATTTATGATTATGAAATATATAAACATATCAATGAATCATGAAATTTTTATTGACATAATTTTTTTATAGGCTTATAATGTTGTATTATCTATGTAAATGTGATTATATTATCAAAATATATTTCCCCACAATATTTATTTTAGAATACATATGTAAATTTATCAATATTCACAACTATTAAAATTTTTTATATAATTTTAAAAAAATGAATTTATAAATTTAGCTTATTATTCCACATACTTTTATATTGGGGATACATTAAAAGTGCGTTGTTGAAGATACATATTTAATGAAGATAATGTGAATCCCTCAAAATGGTTCAAATAAAATATAGTGATTCATTCCGGATATTTTTGTTATTAAATTATCAATAATAAATGTAATATTAAAATTTTAACTTGGAAGAATAAAAATTTGATTATTGTTTCCAACGTGAATCTAAATTCATTAAATAATTATTATTTGTTCATTATAATTAATATTGAATTAGTTGAAATTATATATGGTTTGTTTTCAATAATTTTATTGTATAATTTTGATTATATATGTTTTTGGATGGTAGAATCTTAAACTATGTTTTTTGTATGTTTATGGTACATCACTAGAAGGAAAAAAATGTGGTGTAAACAATTTTTTAGGCTCAAAGAAGCCTACCTAAAATGAGAAAATAAAAATTCTAATGACTAGGTGTAGTCTCAGAGGTGTCAGAATGTGAGTCCCTCTATGGGCCACAACTATATTGTCATCACAACTCCATGGTTAAATTCATGGTGATTAAAAAAATTATTTGTCTTTACAATATTTGTGTTTGGATGTTAAGGCTTGGTATGTGTTTCGACACCAGGATTTGTGTGGGCATTACCATTCAAGGGAGAAATATTTGAAAACAATATGATATTTTATAATTGTCTTCCAATATTCATATGATTAATCCATTATAATGTGTGAACATCATGATATAAATTTAGGTGATTATTAATTGGATTTTTCACAGGTTTTATTCGTTATTGATTTTCCCAAGATAAACACTATTTACCATGTTAAATATTGTTTTATTTCAAGATGACTCCATGTTGACAGCCAACTATGATTTTAAAGTGTGATAACAAATATTATCTTCCTTATGTCGAGGAATCAGTACATCATCATGTACTAGAGATACCACCTTTGGGTGTTTTACTAGCTATACCACCACCCGTGAAATAGTAGCTACTACTAGCAATACTAGTTGAAAATGAAAAAAGTCTGAGTGCATTGCACGATTTTCAATGGCAGCGACCTCCTGTGTTTTAAGGTGATCCAAACCCCCATATGGGTGAGGATTGGCTAGATTTAGTCTACCATGTTTTTTGACATGTGGGGATTCCTGCATATCAGATGTCAATCATTTCCATGAGTATTCTTCAAGGCCTTGTGGGGTGATGATAGAGCTTGATGACTTAGTCACACAATGAGATAACTCTCTCTTGGATATACAGCAGTCATGTCATCAGAGAAGAGTTATATCTTTCCACGTTGTGACCAGTACACATACATGAGATTATGCATCTATAGCATGGTTGTATGACTATGGAAGAGTATTCAGAAAAGATTAATAATATTTCATGCTACCCATTAGGTATGGTGTAGGGACAATTCATCAGGGCTCGAAACTTCAAGAAAGACTTACACTGGGATATCATGGCATGAGTGGTATGACTTATCATTTCTACCCATGATATATTTCTCGAAGGATCCTTGTTAATGGATTTTATTTTGTAAGAGAAAACACTAATAGTTGGAGCTAGTAGTGGGAAACCAATAGTTGAGACCTCAGAAGTTGGTAGTCGATGAAAATTCATAAGGATCCATGAAGGAAATGTTCTTTAGGATTTGATTCCAGGACTCAGGTTCAGCCATGAAGGGCTCCCAAGGAGGCTCAAATCAGCCAAGGGACAGGCGGTGTATCTCATATGACCGTCAGGGACATCCAGAATGATATTTCCCAAGCCATCATAAAGATGACCATGAGACAGTTTAGGGACTGGCTAGATAGAGAAATGGGTAGGAGAAGGAAGGAATTTATGGTAGAAGACATTGTAGAGGGGTCGACGAGGCATCATGGGGTGATCGGAGGTTTGACCAATTATCACCACCACCACCCCCAAGTGGTCCACACAAGGCTTAGGGAGATAATGTATAGGGATGGGGCCAAATGTATGTTATAGATCCTTATGACCATGAGGATCTTGGGATGATATGAGGTACGATATTTGTCTTTTCATCATTAGTTGTTGTGTTAATAGACATAGGGTCGAGTCGTTCTTTTAACATCATGAATCTTGTTCGATTTGCTGAGATTTTGGTTTAACTATTGACTTGACCCTTATTTTTGGAGACTCCTATGATAGGAGACTAAATGGTCACACCCTGGTGGTGACAGTGTGACCTGAATCTTGGAGGAGATCATTTCAGTTGTTATCTCTTAGTAGTAGTGTGGACACCTTATGACGCCATTCTTTTTATGGACTAGTTATCCATATTTCAAGCTCAGAATGATTATTTTAGGAGAATAGTGTGGTTTTTCCAAAGTGATGGGACCATGTTTTTGTTTTTTTAGTGAAAAGTAAATTTTGGAAGCATAGGATGGGCTCACATATAAGTGTTTGAAAATGGTAACTCATCAGTTGGATAGCATAACCCTCAGTGTAGTAGATGTTATGAGTACTCGGATTTCTAAAGTGATGGCAGAGTATGAGGAAGTCATTCTAGAATATGTTCTAGGTTTTACTCTCCATAGGGAGATAGACTTATTCATCGATCTACACCCTTAGGATGACACCGACTTCTATACCTACAAATTGGATGGCTCCTATAGAGATTCGTGAGATGGGGGAATACATGGAGGACTTACAGAGGAAGGGATTTGTGGTACCCATTGTGTCACCCTTGTAAGCCCCAATTTTTTTTCAAGAAGGATAACGGGATATTGAGGTCATATAGAGATTACCAATGCTTAAACCCAGTGATATTGAAGAAAAAATATCTACTACCAAGGATTGATAACCTCTTTGACCAGTTGAAATGGGCGTAATGGTTCTCAATGATCGACATTAGATCTTGTTATAACTATCTACAATTACGGGATGAGGATATACAAAAGATGACAGTCATATGTTTCTATTGTCACTCTGAGTACTTGGTGATTTTTTTTGGAATAAATAATTCTCCTGCAGGGTTCGTAGGACTAATGAACCTGATATATCATCCTTACATAGACCAATTCGTGGTGATATTTACAGAAGAAATCCTAGTGTAATAGACATCCAAGCAGGAGCACATTAGACACTTTTGGATAGCCTTGAACAAAATCTAAGATCAATAGTGTTATGGGAAGCTCATTGAGTGCTAGTTTTGGATATCAGGAGGACCATTTTATCGTACACATTATCTCAGATACTAGAGTTGCAGTGGATACAGCGTAGCTGGAGACAGTTCTTGCTTAGGATCCACCCAACTGTGTTACCGATGAGTGGCGTTTCCTTGGATTGGCAGGGTAATATTGGAGGTTTGTACCTGAATTATCTATAGTGGAAACACACTTGAATTCTATGACATGAATAGGGAAATTTTTTTGTGGAAGTAAAAGTCCCATTAGTTATTTTAGGAGCTAAATAAGTGGTTGAAGAGCACTCCCATCATGAGATTTTCATGGGAGGGCACTGAGTATGTAATCTTCGATGATGCATCAGGAACATAGATTGGTTGTGTCCTGATGAAAAGGTGACTGATTACTAGCTATACTTCATTCCAATTAAGACCAGATGAGAAGAACTGCAGATCCCATTGTCTAGAGTTATCAGTTGTAGTCTTTAAATTAAAGATGTAGTGACACTACCTGATGGGTGAGCTATTTATCATCTACTCAAACAAGAAAAGCCTCAATTATATATTCTCTTAGGAGGATCTCAACATAAAAAATTGGTGATGGATAATGTTCCTCCAAGACTATGACATTGAGATTATTGATACCCCTCAGAAGGGGAATGTGGTGGTAGCTACAATTTGTAGGATATCGAGTTTCTAGTTTCTAAATGAGGCATTAGATAAGTTGGACTCATTTTAGATATCCTTTATTGATGGAATTAATCATCTTACCTCTAGATGATGGTCTGCACCCCTCCACTCTTACAGTGATTTAGGTATACACAACTTGGGGATACTGACAATCAGACCTTATATACTCATATATCCATAGACATACTCTGGACGGACATTCAAAATGTGGGGATCACATCATTATTTTTAGTGGATGTACAATAAAATAGTGGTGTCGATGGGGGAGGTTATGAGGGAGTCTCATACATCCCCTTTGATGGTACATCATGGTGTGTAAAATATTTACTAGGGCCTCATATGTTATTTTTAGTGTCTAGGGATGAAATAAGAAGTTTCATTGATTGTTTCCAGATGAATTACATATCACTAACTCAAATATGTGCATCAAGTTCCAATAAGATTAGCTAAAACCCTTGAATTTCCATAGTGTAATTTGGATGGGATATCTGTGCAATTTTCTGTGGGTTTACTATATATTCCCAAGGGAAATGAAGCCATAATGGTGATCGCCGACCGACTCACCAAGTCAAACCACTTCCTTCCTATATGGGAGAAGAGTTTAGTATAGAGCTTGGGGCGTCTCTATCTTCTAGTTATTGTTCGACTCCTTGGAGTTACATCAAAAAAATTTGGATCATGATTCTCTCTTGACAACCATGTTATAGAAGGGATTATCGGAGGAATATTAGACCATGTTAAACTCTGGCACAACATTTCACCCACAAATGGACTGCCAGACTAAGTGGACCATTCAGGTTCAAGAGGATATGTTGCGGGCTAGAATATTATAAATTTTCCATATTTGGAAAGATCATATACCTCTAGTGGTGGTTGCATACAAAAATCTATTATTCCATCATTGGTATGTGATGATTCGAGGCTTCGTATAGGATACCCTGTAGGTCACTACATTTTTGGAATGGTCTAGGTGAGCCAACAGTCATGGGCCCCGAGTTTTTGTATTATACTATAGAAAAGGTACAGATCATCTAGGAGTAAATTAAAACTACACATTTCTGTTAGAATACGTATGTTGTTAGGTGATGGAGGACTTTGTAGTTCAAGGAAGGAGACAAAGTGTTCCTTCAAGTTTCACCTTGATGGGTATTTCATAGATTTGGCTGAGCTGACAATCTATCTCTATGGTTCATAAGACATTTACAAATACTATGTAGAGTTTCCTAGGTGGTGTACTTCTTGTCTCTACCTCCATAGTTAGATCAGGTACATAAAATATTCCACATGTCACAGATGATTAGGTACCTACAATACCCATTACATGTGGTGGACTACAATGAGCAAAACATCGAGGATAGAGTTCATTTTGATGAATACCTAGTGGAGATAGAGGATTGGTAGAATAGGATCTAGGGAGGTTGATTGATTCTTTTGGTGTGTGTTCAGTGGCATCTTGGAAATCTCTAGGAGATCAAATGGGAGCAGGAGGCTTAGATTCATTTTCAATAACCCCATCTATTTCAGTTTCCCTTGTTTTGGATTTTTGATGATATAAACCCCCAATGTGGGGAGAATGTAATTTCTTGTATTTTTCATGTGTTATATTAATATATTCTACATATTATTATTGATGTCAGGCGCTAAGACAAGGTGGGATTCTGGGGACCAATGTTCCCAAAATAAATGTATGAAAAATATTAAAATATATCAACTCACGCCCACATAGTTTTCATAAAAAAATTATAATAACTCTTAAATGGATTACCAAATTAGAAATATGATGGTACCATTGAGTTTAAAATAGAATCATTACCCTGGGAATGACCAAATATTGGTCAAAGTGGGTAATCTATGAAAAACGTATCAAGGCGGGAAACTAATAAAATAAACCATAAAAAAATTAATTTATTTTTCTTTAGTGAAACGACATGCTCATCTTTAAGCATAGAGAAATAGTTTTTGTCTCAGTGTTGGCCACTAAACCCTGGAGACCAAGAATCCATTGGAGAAGAAATATCATGGAAAATGACAATATATTAGGATCAAATCATGGATCTTCGTGCAAACCGATTTGAATGATCTCATCAATATCAATAATGCAATAGTTATTTATCAACAATCGACCCATACTCCAGGTAGGGAATGTGATGTAATTATTTTATCCATGTTCATCATTTATGCGATGAATGAAAATCAATCAATGAGAAGATTTATTTTCAGATTGATAACATTACGAGAAGGGTTTTATTCCATGTGATTTATTTGATCTGGTTTTCTATCTCAAATCCCCCGATATTGATCGTTGGCTGACAACACATGGCCAATGATGATAAACCATTTTTCTCATAAATTTATACCTCTTTCATAAATTATTAACTAGTTGGATCCTTGTGGTCTTGGATTGACATTATCAGGTGGTTTCAAGCTCTATCAGACCCCTATATTTGAGGTAAATTGACAGCTAATGATGGAACAGTGTAGATCGGGACCCAAGGTGCTCAGATCTAGGTTTGTTTCATTTTTTGGTAAAAAAAGGAGGTGTTTTGGTGCATAGAAGGGAACATTAGAATGTGGGGGTAGTGACCAGTGGCTGGTGGTGGCACACTATGGCTCATAGTGGCTGCCCACATGTGGGTGGGGAGCCATGAGGGGAAGCCATGAGCAGGGGAGGCAAACACGACATGCGACAATTTGAGACACAAAAGTGGATGTAGAACGAAAGTGGTAGACACATAACAGTATTGATGGATGAGGGATATGTGTTAGAGAAAGTAGTCAGATTGAGGTAGGGTTGGACCCAGGTTGGATCCAGGGAAAATAGGGTGGAGCCTTGTTGTTGTTGACTACAACAGTCGACTATAGAGGTCGGTCTACATGGAAGGTGGACTGAGCGAAAAAGGTAGTCCACATGTAGTTAGTCAATGTAGAAGGAGGACCTACCATAGAGGATGGTGGACTCACCATAGTGTTAGGAGGACCTACCATAGTGGTAGGTGGACTGATTGCGGTGACCAGTCTGTGGGCCCTGGGAAAATCTGTGGGCAGCTTCGTTCAAACGGCCATAAATCCAAAATTGATGATCAAAACGACATGCCTTCAATTGTAGTGTGACCATGACATTAAGATGGTCTACCAAAGTCAAAATTTGGGTTCCTTATTCATACTTTAGGCTCTTCATTTTTCTATTATATACCATTATAGGTTGATTTTGTTCACATAGTCCTTTAATCGAGGGTATAGTTTGGCAATACATCAATATAGGTCTATTTTAATCCCTCCTAACGGTTGACTCTTAGTTGGAGTTGTGGATTCCCTATAGAGACATGAGTTCTATCCTCTATCATTGATAGTGGATTTTTTGGAATCTGCATGATCTCATTTGTTATGTAATTGATCGTCAATCCCAAGGGTTCTAACGGTAGTGTTAGTCAAATCATTGACATACGAACCAATACAAAGTGGTTTATCCAGATTTGGTACGTGTTGTCCCAAAGAATTTTTGGGAATGACCCACTCTCAAAGTATTATAGTATTCTCAGTAATGGGTGTTATCTTGGTATTTGGACCAAATTAACTATACCTATTCATTGAGTTTCATCGATGATATCGTTGCTCGAGGAGTGAGTTCTCTTGTAACGAGCATGATTCGAGCATAATCATGTGGTTGGTAGTTGGTTATGATCGCTCAATGGCATGTTGTCTCTCCTACATATATATGGGTTCTTTTTCTTCACTTCATGTATCTTTTATATAGTTTTACCTCTTGTATTGATATGAATATACTTGAGGCATCTTGTTTAGTATTTTAATGGAGTCCTACTGAGTATTTTTATACTCAACCATGCATGGTTTTTCCATCATGTGTCATGTCTTATGCAGATTATAGTACTTTTCATTCTATTCTATGAGGATCAAGAGTGGGTGAATCATAGTCGGAGTTGGGTAGTCTAATGTTTTTATAGATATAATACATCTGACATAGTCCTTTCCCATAGATCAGTTTGAACCCTTTACATGCTCAGTTAGACTTGTGTACTGACTCTTTGTGATAGGCTTGAATTTGGCCCTATTTACTATTAATTTACTTACAATTTAACTCTAATTGTGGAATATTAGATTTATTCATGAATTATTTTAGTTTTTTTATATTTTAGATTTTCATGGCATGGAGACAGGTGTGTGTGTGTACAGATACTTTAGGCCAATGCCTCTAAATTGTGGTAAATCCCTACGCAGTTCTAGTCACCAGCCACATGTGTGTTGGAGGTGGGATTTGGGTAGTCATTGCATCGGCCCCTCTAGGATAGGTCGTAACACACATAACATCATGAATCCAATACATTATGTGATTCACATGTGTTGTATATGTTTCCCATTTATGAATTTTCTTGATTGGATACAAATTTGGTGTGCATGTTTTGTTCATAATACATATTCTTGATTTGATTCCCACATATATTTTTATTGGTTATGTAATTAATTCTTGACATGATATGATTAAGATCATCCATATTAGAAAATTATGTGTTATATGTGTATTTTACATATCTATATAATGAAAAGAACAATTTGAGCTATATGGGATAGTCACTACCCTAGAGTGGGGTGTGGATGATGTGATTGATTTCTTGAGTGTTGTAATGATGGGTTGATGCATGGTGTACGATTTTCCCCAATATGTAATATTTTCTCTACATTTTTTGTGTGTAATTACCTAATGCTTTGAAATGTGTTGACATGATTATTACCCTTAATAGTGGGTGTGACAATACATATAAGGTGATATGGGTTGATGATATGTTGTTTGAGTATGTTAGATTGCATATAATATTTTTCTTTTGTACAATTTCAATTCTAGAAGTGTTTTCCATCATGGAAATGAAACATCTATTCCCTTGTGTTATTCCATGTTGATTACTTGTTCTTATGTAATTGTCACATCATATAACTACTTATAATGTGAAATTATATAAATTAATAATTTTGGGTTAACTAGTGGATTTTTTACTCAATCACTTCATGTGTATCTCCTTGAAAATATATTTTTCCAAATTATATATCTAATGATGGAGAAGGGCCCTAGAATGGGTGTTTGGGTAGGAGCACTCAAATAGTGAACTATGAGGTCAAATCAAAAATAATATATTGGTTGTTCTATTATATGTTACAAAATAATATTTACATTATATAGTACAATAATCAATCATATGTGGGGATGAATTATTTGTTATATATTTATTTTATGAATTATTATCTTTGTTATTATAGTTTACATTAACGTCATTATATTTATTACTATTGTAGAATAGATTAAAGTTTTCATTGATTTTTTTCATATATATTTTTGTATGATTATTATCTATTACTGAGGAAATAACCTCCCTAATATTCATCTAAAATACAATTCCATTGTTTGAGACCATATTACATATGGGGACATTCTCATGTGGTTTTATGATATAATGACCATATCCTAGTAATTTTTATTTGGGTGTCACAAAATTGTATCAGATGAATCCATTATTTCCTCACTTGTTTTTTCTTTTCATTTAACTTTGGATGTTGTAAACAAGATATAGGATGGTTGGAACTCAATAAGTGGAATTTTATTAGTTCAAATCCTATGAAGCATGACAGACATCATTGTTACCAGCAACGTGGTATTTTTGTTGTTTTTGTTCATTGTTACCACTGATTCATTCACATTATGTGATTTATATTATATTTATATTCTAATTTATAGGATTTTGGATATGTTAAGCATCATTATTAGGAAATTAGGTTTACATATTACATGGATCTTATTTCTTAAATAGGTATCAATTCAATCAATTCCTATTGAAAATTATAATTTGTGCTACATTGGTATATGATTTCATACATTAAATTATATAAAACAATAAATGATATACATATTGTGTTTATATGGTTCTGAGCATGATAAACTTACTAGATTCTTTGATTTTGACTTGGGTAGTGTTATGGGGCAGGTAGCTTCATTTTATGGGTAACATCCAAGGAGATTTATCTAATTCAAATCCATTTTTTATGTTAGGAATGTCATAGGATGTTACACTTAGAAGGTGATAATAGGAATTAATATTTTTTTAATAAATATTTAGATAATTTCACCACAATGATGTTTTATTAGACCAAATATATATGAAAAAATTATCTATAATGGGATATTCAAATACGACAACACATAAAATATATGAGGATATATTTTGGGATGCTACCATAGTTACATATATAGAATAGTTCATAGAGAAAGTCCAACATAGAGTCATTTGGATTGTTATTTATTAGGATGGATGAGCTACAATGTTTATGGTTGACTACACTACTACCCTCTATCTCCAGCATCAACCACCCATCCAAATCACTATATTCTCCCAACATAATGAATAATCAATATACATCATTAAGAAAAAATTCAACTTGGTTGAGGCTCTAGAGGATTAAAATTTTAAACTTGTTTTTTTCACTATAGGGAACATTTTGCAAGTGTTAGAGCCTTATGAGTCAAATAGGGAATTTTATAGGATAATGTGGTAAATTCTTATTCTCCTCTTCATTATAAAATCCATGATTGATAAATTGGGGATAGATCAAGATTTTGATTTCATAGAGATTAATTAAAGGATAATTTCAGTATATTATTTTTATTCATAATGCATAGACACACTTTTTATCTGTTTTTTTTTTCTAGGAAAAAGGTATAAATGATATAAATTTTTATATTTATCTGTAAACAAAGTTCATACATGAACTCTTGAATTTTAACTTATTTAATTATTTATATTTTATTAGTACTTGTTTCAATATATGGATTTTATAGTAGGAATAATATGTTTAATGTTTCCAATTATAATTTTTTTGGATAGATAAGTGTAGATTTTTCTATTTTCACTAACATATTCTAATACTAGTAAAAATTAGAAATTGTGGGATATGTTCCTTATTGAAGGATAAATGTAATAGCATAGTAAGGTTTCATTTTTTCTCCTACTATTTGAGATGGATTTCCCATATTAGATAATTTTTTATAAAGGGATATTATTGTAATATGATTTAATCCCTCATAAGAAATAACATCAGTGTTTTGTGGTAGGATATAATAAATGGATTTTGTGTAAGGATTATTTATTAGGTTATTTATTTTCAATAAAAAAACATTCCATGATTTTTATTAGCAGGTAAAGAATACTCTATGGTCTTTGAATACAAATTTTCCAAGACCCATGGATATGGATATAGATTATACACATGAAATGTTTATATTTTTTTAACATAATTTATCATATTGTGGAGAGGTAAATTTATTATTTCAAGGTATTCATGAGATTAAGTATAAACTCTCTATTTAATTGTTTGATACATGACCCACCTATTCATATATATTTATATATACCTACTGAGAATATTATAGTGTTGGAAATATTGGTATAATTTTATAATGTGTTTATCTATATCCTAAATCCTTTCGTAATGAATGTGGATCTTCTATATATTTTCCTAGTGTTTCCAATAGTACTTTTTGAATAAGAGCGTGTTTATTATTTTATAATTTTATAGATTTTTATCATTGATGTGATCATTGGTTCGAATTGTAGACTAGTTACTAGGAATATACCATTTATAATATTACTATCATATCATTTAAAAAAGAAATGGTTGATAAATTTATATTGACTGTGGATAGGTACTTTGAAATGGGAAGAATGATACTGAATCATAGTATGATCTGTGTTATTATTGTTTTGGTGGGAAGATTGATCTATAGTGTAGAATTAGCAGTGTCTCCTTTCCCTTATCCTCATATGATAGGCCTAAACCATTATAAATTTCAAGAATAATTCTGATAGTTATAACAATATCGGTGAAATAATTCTAAAATTTAAATTGTTCAATGTGTGAGGCCTTTATCTATTCTTCCATAATACTTCGATCCTTTTTTTGTTGAAATAGATCATGGTACCACATGAGGATATAGAATATATATATATATATATATATAATTGGAAAAAAATGTTCCCCTTATGGTTCATCAGTGTTGTATAATATGAGGATTGATGTTAGACTTCAGATGTGTTTTGACTACATGATGTTTATCTCCATACTATTAACGAATAGGTATACTTTTTCTTGGATTGAAGAATTGTTTCATAAACTATGTGGATCATAATGGTTCAAGAATATTATACTTTTATCTAACTACTATCACCTTTGGGTCAGGGATGAGAGCATATCAAAGTAATTTTATATGAGTTGGTACAGTCCATATGAGTATCCTCTAATTCCTTTTTGGGATAAAAACCCCATCATATAATTTTTTAATATAATGAATTGGATAAATAACAATTACATATAGTCATTTATCATTGATTTTGTTGATGAAATCTATATATATACAAATATATCTGAATTAAACAATATAATACATGAGCTTTTATTGTATACATATTTGACCTCAAATTTCATGAATGAATGTCCTTGTATAAAATTTTATTTTCAACTTCATGTTTAGGGTTAATGAAATGTTTCCCTTTTGTATGAGGGACCTCAAGGGTGTTATGGTGTTTCATAACATGAAACGAAGGGAAATCTAGGCCAATCTATGCAGGACGTGTGGTTGGCACATAGTTAGGTAAATTGTGTGGCCTGGCCAGGAAAACCATGAAACCTTAAGCAGTGGAATATTGCAAAAATGTTTCACATTTAGGTAAACTGTGAGACCTTCCCATGTAATTGTGTGACCCACCTTCCCTTTGGTAGTGTCTTTTGCACAGTATGGAAAATCATGCGACTAAATCATGTGGCCATGTAATGTTGGGAAAATATACAAAATTGAAATTGTTGGATTTCTATATTCCACATGATTTATCCCTTGTTTCTCCCCCTATCAACCCTATTGAAAACAAAAATTGAACCAAGATTCCCATGGGTTTTTCTCAATTTATTCTTGACCATTTGGAACATTGTTGGTTGCATGTCGAATCCCCAGGAATGTCTAACACTCTTCTTGCTTGTCTTTTCTGGATTAGGGTTGGAAGTTTCTCTCATCTTCTTCTGAAGCCCGAAAACACTATTTTTGGTAGAATCTAGTTTGTAGATTTATTGGGTTCTTGAATCTGGATTTTTTTCCATGATGAGTAATGCATTCCTCATATAATTTTAGATAGATGATCTCAAATTAATTTCCCATGGTTTTTATATAGATATGTTCATATGAAATTGGTGTTCTTGTGTCTATCTTATTTTGTTCTTAGTACCCTTAGTGAGATCTTGTAAAATGGGTTTCTAAATGCTAAATTTAACCCTACATGGTCCCCATTGAATTCATGGATGATGACCTGTCCTTTTTGGGGATACCCATGGGTTGTGCCGACAGTCCTGAACATAGTAGATTCCACAATCAAGGGTGGATATGATTTTTAAAATCATTGTGCACTTGAAAAACAAGATAGTATGTTTAACTGAGTCAAATATTTGATATTGGTAATTATTCCTAGGTTTTATGATGTCCTATGGGATTTTTTGGAATTCCTTAGTAATGGGTTAATTGAGTTAAATTATATTATGTCAATGGTGTTTTGAATTATGTTAATATTCCCAAATGAATTAGTATATATGAAACTATAAGCGTGTTAAATTAGAAATGGACTGTGAATTGAATCATATGTAAAAAGGTGGCATAAGGGAATTTATGATATATTGAATGTGTTATTACAATATAATTATAGGGTATTCCTAAATGGTTAAATGTAATAGAGTGGTTGTGCTATAACAGATAAGAATTTTACATGGAATGAATAAGTGGAAAAATGGTTGTGAAATGATAAATGGGATAAATGGTATAATTAAAGGTAATTGATGAAAATAGTCTAATATAGGGGAAATGTTTAATATACTTACTAGGTTAGGGAATGATAATGGGAATTGGGATAAGAAACTATGTAATTTGAATGATATATGTGTTAAAGGGTTATAATATGTAGTTAATTAACATGATTGATGTTTATGGAATGTGTTTTCTATATGTATTGATTGAGTTTTGTTGTGATATGGTATGTGGGTGGTAAATGGATAAATTATCTTGTGAACATGGCTTAGTAGAGTGGAGTATCGACATGAGGAACTATGCCCATTGGTCGAGTTAGACTGAGGCTCTAAAATATGCCCCAAAATCCATGGGTTAGGGAAGGGGACATATGATCTATTTCCCTAACAGTTGCATTCACCCTAACCGAATCTTCAAGGTGAGGATAATGTGCTGATGTGATGTGTTTATCCCCTGTGAGATATGGAGTTTACTTATTCCACTATGCATAGTGATTTATTTCCTTGAACCCATGTGAATATTGTAACATCCCTGGTAAATAAAGAATAAAACATTTTCATATTTATTAATATTTATGAATTAAATATTAATTTTACTTTAAAGGGGTTTCTATGTTCGATAGCGTACCTGATACGCAACAAAGAGTTTCTTTGAAATCTTATGTTGCACACTAGTAATAAAATAATATTATTTTAAATGGTAGTTAACACGTAGTTGTTGTATTGGTGGTAATGAATGGAAATAACTAAAATATGATTATATATGTTTGTTAAATGTTTTTACATTTATCCAATAAAGGATAAAGGCTTAAAATATGAAAAGAATTCAATTTTAGGCATATATACTCTAACATTCACTAATGGTCAACTTATCGCCTTTTAATGGTGAACCGTCTATAAATATAATTTTGGTCACTCTTATACATTCTACTGGACCAAATAAAATTCTTCTTTAAAATCCGGACATCAACATTTACTTTGTGTGAATTTTTGGTATTTTTCTGATAAATTTCATTTTTTAATGAATAGTGAAAAATGTTGTATTTTAATTCAAAACCACTTTTTAATATAATTTAATTATATGATTAGATTATATTTTTGTAACACCCCAAGCTTCTATGGTACGCTTCTCTTTGAATAATGTGATAGCGTGTGTTCTATGCAAGATCGAGTTCTAACACACCACATCAATCAAACTAGCCGTTATGAATAATAATACCCACTTTTTGAAATTTATAAATTTTATTTTTCAAAATGGAATTCAATTTTGGATCCATTGTATTGAGTTTAGCCTAAGGTTAAATTTTGGTACTTTTTGGATAACTTTAATATTTTGATGAATAGTGAAAATTACTAAATTTTAATTAAAAACAACTTTTTTAATCAAAATAAATAATAGTGATAAATTGTGAATTTGAGTGGTTTTAAAGTATATTTATAATATATATCTTTACCATTTAATAAAATTTTGGTCATTAGACATAATTTCACAATTAAACCGAACATAAACAAGTATCAATCTTTTGATAGTTATTATATCTTAAAAATACGCTTTTTGTTTTGACAGCGGAAATTAATTTTAAATTAATTTCTTCCACTTCTTTGTTTTGAATTTGGAAAAATTGATTCCATATTTGGAATGAGGATGTTCAAATTATGTAAATAGATATCTTTTATTTTTAGACATTTTGAATAATTACTTCGGTAAATATTTTATTTACCATGGTTAAAGGGTAAATCCGGTAAATAAGGGTTTAAAAATAATATTATAATAATAAAAAATTACCATAAAACATGTCCTAACATTATTGGTTGATACATGTCCGACCATGGGAATCTTTGGGTCGATTTTGGGACCCCATGGTGCCACTTGTATGTGATAGGGACACTTTATTTTAATTAAGTTAAAATGAATACAAAAATGACACAAGCATATATCTTTTAGAAAAACAATTTTTACATAGGGTCATATAAGTTGGATTTTCGACTATAAATATTCATTAGAAATATAAAAATATTTCATACATAATTTTATTTTATTTATAATTTTTAGACATTAAATAATTTAATTTATTTAGGACACAATGGTGATGCAGTAATTACCATAATAGTGGAAAATTAAAATGATTGATATTGTAGATACACAAATAAATATAATTTGAGACTTTTAATGAATTAAAATAATTTTCTATGTTAATATGACATGTTAGGATTGATTTAATTAACATTTTTAGAATTAATCATTCTCTTATGATTTTTTAAAAAATCAAGTACTGAATAGTGTCAAAATTGACATAAAACAGTTTTTAAAAAAAATATTAAATTATTAAATGATATTAAATTCCTAAAAATCTATGGTTCGGCCAAGAGACTTATATCATGATAGGTGTATTATTAATGGACCACTTTGGTGTCTCTTAGATGTATATAGTAAGTTTATTAACCATATAATATAAAAATACAAAGAAACATTGTAAAAGTGAAACTAATTAACTAAGAGTTAATACTTAATGATAAGGTTAATATAGTAACCCAAACATGTCTAAATTCTATTGGTTGAGTGGTTTTCAACCCACCCCCACATTAATCTTTAAATAATACACTTTGGAGCCATTAGAAACCGAATATAAATTTATTATAAAATAATATTTCTAGCTTTTCCAATGGTGCCCCTCACCCCTCTTATAAAATGGCACTCCCCTTCTCATTAATTCACACCTTCAAAGCCTTTTGGCTCAGCCAAAATCAGCCCAAATACTCTCTCAAATTCCCTCACTTCATCCTAGAGGCCTTCCTTTAGTCATAAAGCCAATCTAAGAGCCCTTTTGATCAAATCAAAAGGAAGAACCCGAAGAAGAGGAGGTTAACCTACCCCATCCAAGGAAAAGTACAAGGTAAGGGTTATTTCACATCTCTTCATTATATGAGGTTGTTTATACGTAATAATATAATGGGATTTCTTTATAATCCACATCCATGTTTCTTAAGAATTCATTTCAAACATTTTTACTATTTACAAGAATATGGGTTAAAGACATTTATACCCTTGTTTGACTTTTTATAAGAGGTTTGTAAAGGAATCTTTCCATCGTTTTCCAAACAAGGTTCCTTGTAACCTTTTCAGCAGAATTAAGGTAAGAATGTTTTTTTAACTTATACGGCGGGTGCGGCTATTTTCCGCCGTTATATAATCTTCGAAGCTTCCCTTACAAGGTTATAAGAATATTTTCAAAGAAAATGTTTTATTTTATTAATATATGATTTCAAAATAGAAAGAGATATTTCTCTAAAAAGAGTTTTATTTCATCTATGTCAACATCCTTTGATGGATTTTACGCTTTTTTGAAGTTTATTTATTATGATACAAAACTTCTATATTGTATTGAACGTTTTGTGATATGTTTGATTGTGGATGTGTTATTTTTATACCATTCATGGTTTATAGATGAAGTATTTACATTTTTTATGATAGTTTTAATACAAATGATTATGTTATGTTTAAACCTTTTCATATGGGAATACATTGGACTTAATATGTGACGGTTGGAGCCCACTATAGCTCCCCGATGCATCGGTAGGTCTCATGAGACAAACTAGTGTCTTGCCACAAGGCCTTGGAAAAATCTTATTTGTAGTCTTGGCACGAGGCCTTGGCTATGTGGTTATGATAGTTTGGCATTATGCATTCCATCATTATGAAAGTGGTTATTGATATTGAATTTGATTATTCGAGTAGTATAATATCCATGTTAATAAGTAAATGTTATTATTTCAGTTTTCCCATTCTATGTTGAAGTTCAAGTTTAAAAGACTTTTGTTTTAGTTATACATTGCCTTAAATGTTTATTCTTATTTATAAAAGTTTCCGCTATATTGTTATCCTTACTGGGCATTTGAGCTCACCCCTTTCAATGTTTTATTTTTTCCAGGATGTGAAGAAGTAATTTATGAATGACCTGTAGGGATAGTATGTGGGGATATGAGTGTGGACTATGAAGAAAATATGTTGTTGTAGTTTTCATTTTTATGATGTAATGTAATAATTATGAATATATCTAGTGTTTCCAAGGCTACTAAACTAATCGGTATTTCGAGATTTGATCTTTCTTGTGATCAATCCAATGTTATGTAATAATGCACCGAATCTGGGTAACTGGGGTCGGGGCGTTACAGTTGGTATCAGAGGAATTTTAGTACAAACCTTGGAAGCTAGATTTAGATAAACTCTGATTAGAGCACATAGACCTAAGATGGACTTTGAGGATTAGTATAGAAGAACTTCCTAGAATTTTTGTATTGTAAAGATTTTTTGAGTTTTCCGAGCAATACATCCCTGTCTGGATACGAAAAGGTAGAGGCGGCTCTGGCACAGATGTACCTAGGGGTAAAACCCGAAAACACCAATTTGAGCTAGACTCGAACGGGAACTGGTGCATGACAACGGGCCTTGCTACACTCTTGGTTACGACACTCCCGGGGGATATGCTTAGGATAACTCTCATTTTCATTACAAATCATTATGAAGGGTTTATGAGTATATACTTACTCAAGGAAAACATTTTTATGATTATGGATTATGTCCATAAATAGTTCAATTTATGTTAAGTGTTTTATAAGTATGGAATTATGTATTTTGATTCATAAACTGATCTAGTTTATGCCATTGTTTAGAAATGGTTCCTAGTGGAAGAAATGGAAACTGTATCAATGCACACACTCCATGTAGTGATTTCCCCCCTGCTCAAGATAATTATAGTGGAGCTGGTGATTCAACTGGTTCTGATTAGCTAATCACCATACTGGGACAACTCACTCAGGTTATGAATAATAACCTTACCCGTATGGATCACCCTGATCCGCAGTGTGGAGGATCAATGTTAGATCGATTCATGAGGCAACAACCACCAATGTTCAATGGAAGTACAAATCCCTTAGTATCTGAGCAATGGATAAATTTTCTAGAGAAAATATTTTAGGCTTTGGGGAGTAGTGAAAGGTAAAAAGATATCATGGCAGTTTATCGCCTCACTGGAGATGCTGATCAATGGTGGTCATTGATTAAAAACATGAAGGAAGATGATGAAGTATCAAATATGGAATGGAGGGAGTTCAAAGATCTATTTTTAGGAAAATATTTTCCTCTTGACCATCGAGCAGATATGGAAAGACAATTTCTGAGTCTGAGACAAAACGAGGATGACAATGTCGCAAAGTATGAGGCCAACTTTACAAGGTAAGAAAGAAATGCTGGAGATTATATACGTAACCAAAGAAGTAATATTGATCGTTTTTTTATGGGTTCCTTATTTATAGTGATGCATTGAAGAAAGGAATTGGTTGTGTCCTTATGCATAATGATAGGGTTATTGCCTATGCATCACGACAGTTGAAAATTCATGAGAAAAACTATCCTACTCATGATCTTGAGTTAGCAGCTGTGATCATTGCTTTGATGATATGGAGGAACTACCTCTACGGTGAAAAATGTGAGATTTATATTGATCACAAGAGTTCAAAGTATATTTTCTCACAAAAAAAACTCAACATGAGGCAAAGGAGATGGCTTGAATTACTCAAGGATTATGATTGCACGATACACTACCACCCAGGGAAGACAAACAAGGTGGCAGATGCTTTGAGAAAGAAATCATGGAGTTTTGAACAATATAATAATTGAAAGGGATACAATTTTCATGGATCTAGTGAAGATGGACATGGGAATAACCATGGAAGGTGAAACATCAATGCTTTGTCAAATGGATTCCAAGCCATCTTTACTAGAAAGAATTAAGAGTTTTCATACCAATGATGAAGAATTTCAAAAGAAGATTAAAGCTGTGAATGATGGGAGATTGAGAGACATTGTGTATGAAGATGGAATTTTGAAATTCGGGAAGAGACTTTGTGTTCCTGATATACCTGATCTAAAAAGGGAATTGTTGGATGATGCTAATAGTTCTTATTTCTCTATACACCCTGAGAGCACCAAAAAGTATAGATATTTGAAGGAAAATTTATGGGGGGACAACATGAGGAGGGATATTTCTGATTTTGTGTCAAGATGTATGGTTTATAAACAAGTGAAAGCTGGAAGGCAACATCCTGGAGGAGTCATGAAACCTCTTCCCATACCAGAGTGTAAATGGGACAATATTTCGATGGACTTTGTCATGGGGTTACCAAAGACTCCTAGAAATAACGATGCAATATGGGTCATTGTTGATCGTCTTACCAAGTCGGCACATTTTCTTGCTATAAGAGAAGATCTACCACTGGAACGTCTAGAAAGACTATATATTGATGAAGTTGTGAGACTTCATGGAGTACCCCTATCCATTGTTTCTGATCATGATCCCCATTTTACTTCAAGATTATCGAAAAGTATTCAGAAAGCCTTGGATACTGAACTTCATTTGAGCACTTCCTACCACCCTCAAACAGATGGACAATCATAATGAACTATTCAAACCTTAAAAGACATGTTGAGATCCTTCTCACTTGACTTTCAGGGTATGTGGGATCAATATTTACCTCTGGTAGAATTTTCCTTTAATAATAGCTTCCATTCGAGTATTCAGATGGCACCATATGAAGCGTTATACGAAAAGATATGTCGCACACCAACCTGTTGGGATGACTTTGGTGAAAGAAAACTTGTAGTCCCATAACTGGTGGAGGAAACGATGGAAAAGGTTAAGTTAATCCAAAAACATATCAAAGTAGCTCAAAGTATGTAGAAGAGGTATGCCGATAATCGATGGAAGGATTTGGAATTTCAAGTCGGTGATCATGTTTTTCTGAAGGTATCTCCATGGAAGGGAGTCATACGTTTTGGTAAGAAAGGTTAATTGATTCCCAAGTACATCGGACCTTTTGAAATTCTAGAAAGAATTGGGGTTGTAGCTTACCGATTGGCAATGCCGCCCAGTCTGTCCAAAGTTCACGAAGTGATCTACATATCTCTATTGAGGAAATACATGCCTGACCTAATGCATGTACTCACCTATGAGGAATTAGAACAGGAACCCGATCTGTCTTATTGCGAAGAGCCCGTCAAGATTTTCGATACAAGAGAACAAGTACTGAGAAACCGGACAACTCATCTGGTAAAAGTCTTATGAAGAAACCATAAGATGGAAGAGGCAACGTGGGAACCATAGGAACTTATGATGAAGAACCACCCGAGTTTTTTCATGTGGTAGTATTCTAGAAATTTCGAGGACGAAATTATTTGAAGGAGGAGAGAATGTAACACCCCAAGCTTCTATGGTACACTTCTCTTTGAATAATGTGATAGCGTGTGTTGTATGCAAGATCGAATTCTAACACACCACAACCAATCAAACTAGCCGTTATGAATAGTAATACCCAGTTTTTTATATTTATAAATTTTATTTTTCAAAATGGTCTTCATTTTTGGATTCGGAGTATTGAATTTAGCCTAAGGTGAAATTTTGGTACTTTTCGGATAAATTTAATATTTTGATGAATAGTGAAAATTACTAAATTTTAATTAAAATAAAATTTAATCAAAATAATTAATAGTGATAAATTATGAATTTGAGTGGTTTTAAAGAATATTTAAAATATATTTTTACCATTTAATACAATGTTGGTCATTGCACATAATTTCACAATTAAACCGAACATAAACAAGTATCAATCTAATGATAGTTATTATATCTTAAAAACACGCTTTTTGTTTTGACAGTGGGAATTAATTTTAAATTAATTTCTGCCAGTTATGTGTTTTGAATTTGGAAAAATGGATTCCATAATTTGAATCAGGATTTTCAAATTGTGTAAATAGGTAAATTTTATTTTTAGACATTTTGAATAATTACTTCGGTAAATATTTTATTTACCATGGTTAAAGGGTAAATCCGGTAAATAAGGGTTAAAAAATAATATTATAATAATAAAAATTTACCCTAAAACAGGTCCTAACCTTATTGGTTGATACCTGTCCGACCATGGGCATCTTTGGGTCGATTTTGGGACCCCATGATGCCACTTGTATGTGATAGGGACACTTTATTTTAATTAAGTTAAAATGAATACAAAAATGACACAAGCATATATCTTTTAGAAAAACAATTTTTACATTGGGTTATATATGTTGGAGTTTCGACTATAAATATTAATTAGAAATATAAAAAGATTTCCTACATAATGGTATTTTATTTATAATTTTTAGACATTAAAAAATTTAATTTATTTATGACACAATGGTGATGCAGTAATTACCATAATAGTGAAAAATGAAAATGATTGATATTGTAGATACCCAAATAAATATAATTTTAGAATTTTTATCAATTAAACTAATTTTATAGGATACTATTACATGTTAGGAATGATTTAATTAAATTTTTTCGAATTAATCATTCTGTTATGATTTTTACAAAAATTACTTATTGAATAGTGTCAAAATTGACATAAAAGAGTTTTTAAAACAAATATTATATTATTAATTGATATTAAATTTCTTAAAATATATGGTTCGGCCAAGAGACTTATATAATGATAGGTGTATCATTAATGGACCACTTGGGGGTCGCTTGGATGTATATAGTAAGTTTATTAACCATATAATATAAAAATACAAAGAGACATTGTAAAAGTGAAACTAATTAACTAAGAGTTAATACTTAACGATAAGGTTAATATAGTAACCCAAACCTGTCTAAATTCTATTGTTTGAGTGGTTTTCGACCCACCCCCACCTTAAACTTTAAATAATACACTTTGGAGACATTAGAAACCGAATATGAATTTATTATAAAATAATATTTCTAGATTTTCCAAAGGTTCCCCTCACCACTCTTATAAAAGGGCACTCCCCCTTATCATTAATTCACACCTTCAAAGCCTTTTGGATCAAAAAACTCTACCCAAGTACTCTCTCAACTACACTCACATCATCCTAGAGGCCTTCCTTTAGTCATAATGCCAACCTAAGATCCCTTTGGATCAAGTCAAAAGGAAGAACCCGAAGAAGAGGAGGTTAACCTACCCCAACCAAGGAAAAGTACAAGGTAAGGGGTATTTCACAATATCTTCATTATCCAAGGTTGTTTATATGTAATAATCTACTGGGATTTCTTCATCATCCACATCCATGTTTCTTAAGAATGTATTTCAAACATTTTTACTATTTACATGAATATGGGTTGAAGACATTTATACCCTTTTTTGAATTTTTATAAGAGGTTTATAAAGGAATCTTTCCATCGTTTTCCAAATAAGGTGCTTTTTAACCTTTTCGGTAGAATTAAGGTAAGAATGTTTTTTTAACTTATACGGCAGGTGCAGCTATTTTCCGAAGTTATAAAATCTTCGAATCTTCCCTTACAAGCTTATAAGACTATTTTCAAAGAAAATGTTTTATTTCATAAATATATGATTTCAAAATAGAAAGAGATATTTCTCGAAAAAGAGTTTGATTTCATCTCTGTCAACATCCTTTGATGGATTTTACACTTATTTAATGTTGATTTATTATGATACAAAACTTCTATATTGTATTGAAGGTTTTGTGATATGTTTGACTATGGATGTGTTATTTTTATACCATTAATGGTTTATGGATGAAGTATTTACATTTTGTATGCTAGTTTTAATATGAAGGTTTATGTTATGTTTAAACCTTTTCATATGGGAATGCATTGGACTTAATATGTGATAGGTGGAGCTCGCTATAGCTCCTCGATGCATCGGTAGGTCTCGTGAGACAAACTAGTGTCTTGGAATAAGGCCTTGGAAAAATATTTTTTGTAGTCTTGGCACAAGGCCTTGGTTATGTGGTTATGATAGTCTGGCATTATGCATTCCATCATTATGAAAGTGGTTATTGATATTGCATTTGATTATTTGATTAGTAGAATATCCATGTGAATAAGTCAATGGCATTATTTCATTTTTTCCATTCTATGTTGAAGTTCAAGTTTAAAAGGCTTTTGTTTTAGTTATACATTGCCTTAAATGTTTATTCTTATTTATGAAAGTTTCCGCTATATTGTTATCCTTACTGGGCATTTGAGCTCACCCCTTTCAATGTTTTATTTTTTCCAGAATGTGAAGAAGTAATTTATGAATGGTTTGTAGGGATAGTATGAGAGGATATGAGTGTGGACTATGAAGAAAGGATGTTGTTGTAGTTTTCATTTTTATGATGTATTGTAAGACTTATGAATATATCTAGTGTTTCCAATGATACTAAACTAATCAGTATTTCGAGATTTTATCTTTCTTGTGATCATGCCAATGTTATGTAATAATGCACTGACTCTGGGTAACTAGGGCTGGGGCGTTACAATTTTGAATTCGTTTTGAAGTTCAATTAGAAAATATTTTTACCATTTAATCCAATAGTGGTCATTGGAATTAATTTCACTTTGAAATTGGACTTAAACTAGTGTCAATATTTTGATACTTATTGTTTCATAAAAACATGCTATTTGCTCAGACAATGGGAATTAATTATTAAATTAATTAAATTAACTTATATGTTTTTAATTTTGTAAAATATGCATCATTTTTGAATTCCGAATATCAAATATAGCTTAGGGTGATGTTTTTGTATTTTTCTGAAAAACATCAATTTTTGATGAAGAGTGAAACCACTAAGTGGTTCTTAAAAAACTTATTTTTTGTTTAAATGGAATTTTACCACCTATGTGTTTTTAATTTCAAAAATCCGACATAAATGGTTGTCATTAGGAAGTAAAATGTGTTTCAATTGGATTAAAATAATTTTTTGGTGAATAGTGACTTTTATGTTTTTAATCTCCATTAGAGGTAATTAGTGTAATTTAAGGTAAAAATAATGTATTATTAATATGCAATGACATAGACACATGTCCTAACCATATTAAATGTGTCATGGATGAACAAGACAACCCATGGGTCGATTTTTGGGACCTCATGGAGCCACTTGGGTAAGATAATGATATTAATGCCTTTTATTTAAAGTAAAAGTAAAAATGACACAAACATGTATTTTTTCATAAAACAATTTTTAACATGGGGTTATACTAGTCATATTTTCGACTATAAATCGTAATTGGAAAGATAAAAAGATTTCCTACATCATGATATCTTTTTTATAATTTTTAGAAATTAAATAAATTAAATTATTTATGACACCATGATGATGCAGCGATTACCTTATTATTTAACGATTTAAAAAAATGAAAAGATAATGTAAAATCTAATCCTAAACATGTCAAAAACCTATTGTATGGGTGGATTTAGAACTATTATCACTTTATCCTCGAAATATATAATTTTGGGACCTTTTAAATCCGAAAAGCCTTTTATAATAAAGTATCCTTTTATAAGTTTCCAAGAGTGCCCCTCCTCTCCTCTTATAAAAGGCCCCCACCTCTACCACCTTAACCACACCTCTCAAGACTTTTTCTCAGCCAACCCCTGTCCATTTTTTCTCTCCACATCCCTCTCTTACTCCTTGAAGCCTCACTTTGGGCAGAAGTCTTCCCAAGGAAGCCTTTGAGCTCAAATAAAAAAGAGTTACCCGTTTTAAAGGTAGTGTTTTCTCTTGTGTTATTATGTTTTATTTTGCTTCTGCAACCCTCTAAACTCTTTTTATTCTGTTCTTTTGTAACAAAACCAGTATATTAAATATACTGGGATGTTTTTATAATAATTATTCGATCTACACTTACACACACCTACATCTAATGATTAAAGAACATACTGTTTCTGTGGATGGAGAATTTCTGCCTCATGAAACGATGATTGTTAAACACTCATATAACAACTTTAAAGGTGGCCATTAAGATGTCACTATATTTATATATGATATATAATATGTTTATGTTTTACTTAAGCTTCTGTATTTTTCATTTATGGAATACCTTTATGGTTTCCATTATGGGTAAACGCGATATCTTCAATTTAGGAAGTGCGGACTACCGCCCCCTCAAAGTGATTTGATTCATTAATACCTTATGTGGTACGTATAAAGGATAGATTTAATGATATTATATATGATACAATACTGGAATTATAATACTATTATGTATCATTATTTTTTAATTCCATTAAATATGAAATAGAAATGGAAGTAGCGTTCATGCGTACGTACGACTTACCGTCTCCATGAACGGTGCATTTCATTTCTTACCTCTAAATGTTATGTAATATTATAAATACATGTATATACTGTATATATATTACATATATGATATCTAAATCTTCAATATAATTCTGTATATAATGGATATTTTACCCCATTAACAACTTGTAATTATAAAGAGTTTATTTTTTACTCAAGTACCAATGATCGACAAAACGACCATTATTAACTTAAATAATTACATAGTATTCATAACATGGTAATAAGTGATATAAAAGGAATAATGAACTTTAAAAAGGTTCTTAAGCATGTATAAATCAACTCAAGTTTATTATTCAGGACGTTAAAGAACGATCGAGTGAAGTCGGGCCCGAGGTATGGGACTTCGTCTCAATCTCCGTTCATTGAGGCATATATTGTTTTATACACAACCTTCTTTATACAGTGTATAAACCCCTTTGAATTTTACATTTATCCAAAAGGAATATTTTTTATATGAAGAGTTTTTCTAAATGATAAAATGGAATGTTTTTTCATACCTATGCTGCGACAACGACTTCTCCACCGCCGTGACCATTATTTGAGTTTCGGCTTCCTCTACAAGCCGTACTTTTTTTAAATGAAAAATAAATTCCATGTTTTACGTTTCTTTTATTTTTGTATTGAAAATGGTTTTAATAATGGTTTTATTATATAAATGTGTTGTATTGATATATTGTGATTGAAATTTGTAAATGTTATGTTTCCTTTAATCATGTTTTATGTGATACTATTATGTTATGGTTCTTGGGTATTATTATGAAGACGGGTGGTTCCGTGATAAACTAAGGGTGGGTGAGCCCGATATAGCTCTCCAATGCATTGGGTAACATGAAGGAGTTAAACGTTAAGGTTTCTCTAAAGAGATTTAGGTAATATACTATGATGGATATTCCAAACGTAACCAAGAGGGTTACTCCCTACGTAAAAATGTTATGAATGCCTCAAGTTACCTTTATGTCTTATGATTTCTATGATTTATTCATGATTTGATGAGGTTTGTTAACGTGCTTATGTTTTATGAGTAAAGTATGATTTCATACATGGACTAATGTTTTCAATCCATACTTTTATATCCCTTACTGATATTTTTATTCTCATCCCAAGTTTTTGAAATGTTTTTCACATGTCAAGGGAAAGGTACATGATTTGATGATAGTGTCAATGAAGTGTCAAGAAAGAATCCATGCTTTATTTTAAATATGTTTCCATTGATAGGGAAAAATTTGTACTATCTTTTATGTAACCACATTGTTTATTTGTGGATTGTAAAGCATGATTTATGATCTAATTCTCTAAAACTCTAAACCTGAAAATATCTTCAACGTGTATTCTTGAAGTAACTCATGATTAAGTGATGTATAAGTTTGGGGCCTTGTAGTTGGTATTAGAGGTCGGTTTAGATAACTTTATGAGTTAGAATTATATTAAATGATTATCCAAAAATATTATTTTTATGGTCAAATTGAAATGATATAGGATTTGAAGATTACCATGTTTCATCATCTAAGACATGTATTATCAGAATGGTTTTCCGCAAAGGAAACAGGGAAGCAGTGCTAGGAAGGCATACAGAAGGAAATAACCTTCTGAATCAGCATCCTAAGATGGTCGGAATTGGAACTGAATAGTTTGTTGCAGTAATGGCGCAGTTGACTCAAGCGATAAATAGTGGTGGTATCCATGCACGAGATCTGCAAGATCAACCGCAGAGGAACATGTCAGTGGTGGAACATTTCATGAGGCAACATCCCCCATAATTCAGAGGATCATCTGACCTTGTGCTAGATGAAGGGTGGATTAATGCACTGGAGAAGATTTTCGATGTCATGGGGTGTTCATACAATCACAAGGTTAGTCTTGCTATTTACACTTTGGAGGGTGAACCAGATCAGTGGTGTTTGATGGTTAAAAATATTAGGGATGCTGATGAGATTTATGCTCTCGACTGGGATGAATTCAAAGGTATGTTTCTTGAGAAGTATTTTCCTAAGGTTGTTCGAATTATGATGGAAAAACAATTCTTGGAATTGAGGCAAGATGAAGACTCAGTGGATGCCTGTGAAGAGAGGTTCACTCAATTGGAAAGGTATGCTCCAAATTTTATCTGATACCTTGATAGTAAAATCAATCGTTTTTACTCAGGATTAAAGCCAAAATATCGAAGGGCATTGGCTTCTCGTGAGTTCAACAGTTATGAAAAGATTGTTCGATGTGCTGAGAAGGTGAAAATGGAGTTTTCCGATGATCAAGTGTTCTATAAAAACTAGTAGAAGAAGAGACCGAGGTGGGAGGAGAAAGGAATGAATTGTTCAACAAGGTCTGATGGTAAGAAAACTATGTTTCCAGTTTGTGATAAATGTGGTAAAAGGCATGCTGGGGAATGTCTTCTGAATTCTGGAAAGTTCTACCGATGTGGTAAGATGGGACATAAGGCTCGTGATTGCACTGAAAAATATCAGGGTGATGGTAATACCAAATTTTATTTACAATTAGTGAAATGTTTTAAGTGCAATGAGATGGGTCACTATGCAAACGAGTGTCCGACAAAGATCTCAAGTGATGGGAAATAGTTAGACTACAAGAAGAAATGGGTGGTGAAATCCTTTGCAGCTACTTCATCAGATTTTGGGCCATCAAATGAAGTGGTATCAGGTACTTTGTTTGTTTTTTCAGATTATTCCAATGTGTTGTTTGATTCGGGGTCTACACATTCATTCATCTCTGAAAACTTTTCTAGTAAAATGGGAATACCATCTCAAGAAATGACTCCTGAACTTTTGGTAAAAACACTTGGGGGAAATTTTGAGGAAAAAAGAATTTATAAGAATCTTCCTATCCTTATCTGTGGAAATAACCTACTTGCAAACCTTATTTTCTTTACCTCTAGTAGAGTTTGATGTTATCCTGGGTATGGATTGGCTCTCTATTTACCATGCTAATATTGACTGTAGATCTAAAGAGGTTTCTTTTCAGAAATATTTCCAGTTTATGTATAAGAATGAACCCTTACTTTTGATAACATATTAAGAGGTTTAGAAAATTGTAAAAGATGGAAATGAATTTTACCTTGCACATATTGTTGAAAACAAGGGAACTGTTCAGATTAATGATGTGCCAGTGGTAAATGAGTATCCTGATGTTTTTCCTGATGAGTTGCCTGGAATAATACCAGATCGAGAAGTTGAGTTTACTGTTGACTTAGTTCCTGATGCTATCCCAATTTCAAAACCCCCTTATCGAATGGATCAAATTGAACTTTTAGAGTTGAAGAAGAAATTGCAAGATTTATTAGAGAAAGGTTTCATTCGACATAGAACATCACTATAGGGTGCTCCTGTTTTATTTGTTAAAAAGAAAGATGGTTCTATGAGACTTTGCCTTGATTATAGAGCCTTTAATAACATCACTGTTAAGAAAAAATATCATTTCCCTCGTATTGATGATTTGTTTGATCAGCTCCAGGGAGCTCAGTATTTTTCAAAGATTGACATGAGATCGGGGTACCATCAGTTGAAGGTAAAGGAAGCAGATATTCCGAAGACCGTGTTTCATACAAGATATGGCCATTATGAATTTTTAGTAATGCCTTTTGTGATAATAAATGCACCTGATGTATTCATGGACATAATGACTAGAATTTTCCATGAGTTCTTGGATAAGTTTGTGTTTGTTTTCATTGATGATATTTTGGTGTTTTCTAAATGTAAAGAGGAGCATGGAAGTCATTGAAGGATTATTTTTCAAAACTTAAAAGAAATGAAATTGTATTGGAAATTCAGAAAGTGTGAGTTTTGGTTGCAACAAATTTCTTTCCTTGGACACATTGTTTGTAAAAATGGAATAACTGTTGATCCTGCAAAAACAAAGGTTGTGGAAGAATGGCCAAGACCCACAAATGTAACTGAGATTCGTAGCTTTCTTGGTTTGGCAGGCTATTACCAAAGGTTTTTTGGAAATGTTTCACGGTTATCTAGTCCAATGACTAAGCTAACTCGGAAGGGTGTTATGTTTATCTGGACAAAAGAATGTGATGATTGTTTTCAGGAACTAAAAAGAAGATTGGTGAATGCTCCATTTTTGGCACTACCTTCCAGGAATGATGAGTTTGTTATCTACAGTGATGCTTCATTGAAAGGACTTGGTTGCTTCCTAATATAAAATGATCAGGTAATTTCTTATGCTTCACGACAGTTGAAAACTCATGAGGTAAATTACCCTACACATGATTTGGAATTAGCTGCTGTTGTTTTCGCTTTAAAAATTTGGAGGCATCATTTGTATGGAGTAAAGTGTGAAATATATACCGATCACAAAAGTTTAAAGTATAAATTCAATCAGAAATAATTGAACATGAGAAAGAGGATATGGCTAGAATTAATCAAGGATTATGATTGTACAATTCATTACCATCCGGGAAAAGAAAATAAAGTGGCTGATGCTTTGAGTCGATAAAAGTATTGGTTCATTAAAAATGTTTTGTTTGGAACGTGATCCTTTGGTTAAGGATTTGGTGAACTTTGGCTTAGAAGTTGTTGGTGTAGGATGTACTTCTGTTTTTTTAAGGTATCAGTGAAATCTTCTCTATCAGACAGAATTAAGAAAGCACAGAAGCATGACAGCGAGTTGTAGAAAAAGGTAGAGTTGTTTCAGAAGGGTAAGTTGCCTAAATTCAACATTGATAATGATTTTTTTTTTGAGATTTGGGAAGAGATTGTGTGTGCCTTTTGATTCACAGTTGAAGAGAGATTTGTTATGTCAAGCTCATAGTTCTCCATTTTCAGTTCATCCTAGCAGTACTAAGATGTATAGAGATCTTTGGGAGTATTACTGGTGGGACAGAATGAAAAGGGATATTTCTGATTTTATTGTGAAGTGTTTGACCTGTCAACAGGTTAAAGTATAGCGGCAGTTACCGAAAGGGATGCTTCAGACTTTAGCAGTACCAGAGTGGAAATGAGAGAATATATCCGTGGACTTCATTGTGGTATTGTCGAAGACACCTCAAGGTAATAATGCAATCTGGGTTATTGTTGATCGCTTGACTAAATCTGCTCATTTCCTTGCTATACGAGACACTTTTTCCCAAGATCAACTTTCTCGTTTGTATCTTAAAGAGATAGTCAGGTTACATGGAGTTCCCCTCTCCATTGTATCTAATCGTGATCCCAGGTTTACTTCTAAATTTTGGAAAGGCCTTTAGAAGTCGTTGGGAAATGAATTAAATTTTAGTACAACTTTTCATCCTCAATCAGATGGGCAGTCAGAAAGAAAAATTCAGACTTTGGAAGATATGATACATGATTTTTTGATGGATTATCAGGGAAGTTGGGACCAACATCTTTCATTTCTTGAGTTTTCTTATAATAACAGTTTTCATTCTAGTATACATATGGCACCACTTGAGGCATTATATGGGAAGCAGTGTCGAACTCCAGCTTTTTGGGATGAAGTGGGTGAAAGGAAATTGATGGGACCAGAATTGGTAGAAGAGATGGCAGAAAAAGTTCAGTTGATACAGAAACACATTAGAACAGCTCAGAGCAGGCAGAAGTGTTATGCGGACAACAGGAGGAAGGATCTCTCTTTTGAGGTAGGTGATCATGTTTTTCTCAACGTATCACCATGGAAAATTGTGATGCGATTTGGTAAGAAAGGAAAGACGAGTCCAAGGTTCATTGGACCATATGAAATTCTGGAGAGAGTTGGATCAGTTCCATACCGAGTGGCTTTACCTCCGAGCTTATCTCAGGTACACAATGTTTTTCATGTTTTAATGTTAAGGAAGTACATGTCAGATCCAACTCATTTTTTGAGTCCAGAGGTAGTTCAACTGGAAGAGAATTTATCTTATGAGGAACAACTGGTCCAGATTCTTGACCACAGAGAGAAAGTGTTGCAGATTAAGATGATTCATAAAGTAAAGGTTTTGTGGAAAAACCACATGAGTGAAGAGGTAACATGGGAATCTGAAAATTCTATGAGGGATAAATACCCCCACTTATTTTGTTAAGTGAATAAAATTGCGAGGACACAATTCCCAAAAGGGGGGACGGATGTAACATCCCAGGTAAATGAAGAATAAAAAATTTTCATATTTATTAGTATTTACTAATTAAATATTAATGTTGCTTTAAAGGGGTTTCTGTGTTCAATATCGTACCCGATACGCAACAAAGAGTTTCTTTGAAATCTTACGTTGCACACTAGTAATAAAATAATATTATTTTAAATGGTAGTTAACACATAGCCATTGTATTGGAGGGAATGAATTTAAATAACTAAAATATGATTATATATGTTTGTTAAATGTTTTTACATTTATCCAATAAAGGATAACGGCTTAAAATACGAAAAGAATTCAATTTTAGGCATATATATACTCTAACATTCACTAAAGGTCGACTTATTGCCATTTTATGGAAAACCGTCTATAAATATAGTTATGGTGACTCTTATACATTCTATTAGACCAAATAAAATTCTTCTTTAGAATCGGGACATCAAAATTTACTTTGTGTGAATGTTTGGTATTTTTCCGATAAAGTTCATTTTTTTAATGAATAGTGAAAAATGTTGTATTTTAATTCAAAACATCATTTTAATCTAATTTATTTATATTATTAGATTATATTTTTAATTGGTTTTAAAGTGAAATTAGAATATATTTTAACCATTTAATCCAATAGTTGTTGTTGGAATTAATTTCACTTTGAAATTAGACTTAAACTAGTGTCAATCTTTTGATACTTATTGTTTCATAAAAACATGCTATTTTCTCTGACAGTGGGAATTAATTATTAAATTAATTAATGTAACTTATATGTTTTTAATTTTGTAAAATAGACATCATTTTTGAATTATGAATATCAAATATATCTTAGGGTGAGGTTTTGGTATTTTTCTGAAAAACTTCAATTTTTGATGAATAGTGAAACCACTAAGTAGTACTTAAAAAACTGATTTTTCATTGAAATGAAATTTTACCACCTCTGTGTTTTGAATTTCAAAAATCTGACATACATGGTTGTCATTAGTAAGTAAAATATGGTTCAATGTGATTAAAATAATTTTTTTATGAATAGTAACTTTTAAGTTTTTAATCGCGATTAGAGGTAATTAGTGTAATTTAAGTTAAAAATAATGTTTTAATAATATGAAATGACCTAGACACATGTCCTACCCTTATTTTATGTGTCATGGAATACCAATACAACCCATGGGTCTATTTTAGGGACCCCATGGATCCACTTGGGTAAGATAATGACATTAATGCCTTTTATTTAAAGTAAAAGTAAAAATGACACAAACATGTATTATTTTAATAAACCAATTTTTTACATGGGGTTATACAAGTCATATTTTTTACTATAAATAGTCATTAGAAAGATAAAAAGATTTCCTACATCATTATATTTTTTATATAATTTTTAGACATTAAATAAATTAAATTATTTATGACACCATGATGATGCAGTGATTACCTCATTATTTAATTATTTAAGAAATTGAAATGATAATGTAAAATCTAAGACCTAAAAATGTCAAAAACCTATTTTATGGGTGGATTTCGAACTCGTATCACCTTATACTCGAAATATATAATTTTGGGACCTTTTTAATCAGAAAATCATTTTATAATAAAGTAACCTTTTATAACTTTCCAAGAGTGCCCCTCCTCTCCTCTTATAAAAGGCCCCCACCTCTACCACCTTACCCACACCTCTCAATCCTTTGGCTCGGCCAACCCCTATCCATTTTGTGTCTCCAAATCCCTCTATTACTCCTTTAAGCCTCACATTGGGCAGAAGTCTTCCCAAGGAAGCCTTTGAGCTCAAATCAAAAAGAGTTACCTGTTTTAAAGGTAGTGTTTTCTCTTGTGTTCTTATGTTTTATTTTGCTTCTACAACCCTGTAAACTCTTTTTATTCTGTTCTTTTGTAACAAAACCAGTATATTAAATATACTAGGATGTTGTTATAAGAAGTATTATAGCTACACATACACACACCTACATCTAATGGTTAAAGAACAAACTATTTCTGTGGATGGCGAATTTCTGCCTCACGAAATGATGATTGTTCAAGACTCATATAACACCTTCAAAGGTGGCCATTAAGATGTCACTATATTTCTATATGATATATAATATGTTTATGTTTTACTTAAGCTTCTGTATTTGTCATTTATGGCATACCTTTACGGTTTCCATTATCGGTAAACGTGATATCTTCATTTTTGGAAGTGCGGACTACCGCCCCCTCAATGTGATTTGATTCGTTAATACCATGTGTGGTATGTAGAAAGGATATATTTAATTATATTATATATGATACAATACTGTAATTATAATACTATTATGCATTGTTATGTTTTAATTCCATTAAATATGAAATAGAAATGGAAGTAGCATTCATGCATACGTACGACTTACCGTCTCCATGAACGGTGCATTTCATTTCTTACCTCTAAATGTTATGTAATATTATAAATGCATGTATATAATGTATATATATTACATATATGATATCTAAATCATGAATATAATTCTGTATATAATGTATATTTTACCCCATGAACAACTTGTTTTTATAAAGAGTTTATTTCTGACTCAAGTGCCAATGATCGACAAAACGACCTTTATTAACTTAAATAATTACATAGTGTTCATAACATGGTAATAAGTGATATAAAAGGAATAATGAACTTTAAAAATGTTCTTAAGAAAGTAGAAATTAACTCAAGTTTATTATTCAGGACGTTAAAGAACGATCGAGTCAAGTCTGACCTGGGGTATGGGACTTCGTCTCAATCTCCATTCACTGAGGCATATATTGTTTTATACACAACCTTCTTTATACGGTGTATAAAACCATTTGACTTTTACATTTATCCAAAAGGAATTTTTTTTTATACGAAGCATTTTACTAAATGACAAAAGGGAATTTTTATTGTCGTACCTATGTGGTGACAATGACTTTTTCGCCGCTGTGACCATTATTTGAGTTTCGGCTTCCTCTACAAGACATACTTTTTTTAAAATGAAAAATAAATACCATGTTTTACTTTCCATTTATTTTGGTATTGAAAATGGTTTTCATAATGATTTTATTATATCAATGTGTTTTATTGATATCTTGTGATTGAAATGTGGAAATTTTATGTTTCCTTCATGCATGTTTTATGTGATACGATTATGTAATGGTTCTTGGGCATTATTATGAAGATGGGTGGTTTCGTGATAAACAATGAGCGGGTGAGCCCGATATAGCTCTCCAATGCATTGGGTAACGCGAAGGAGTTAAACGTTATGGTTTCTCCGAAGAGATTTAGGGAATATATTGTGATGGGTTTTCCAAATGTAACCAAGAGGGTTACTCCCTACGTAAGAATATTATGAATGCCTCGAGTTTCCTTTATGTCTTATTTTTTCTATGATTTATTCATGATTTGATGTGGTATGTTAACGTGCATATGTTTTATGAGTAAAGTATGATTTCATACATGGATTAAAGTTATCAATTCATACTTTTATATCCTTTACTGAGCTTTTTATGCACATCCCACATTTTTGAAATGTTTTTCACAGGTCAAGGGAATGGTAAATGATGTGATGATAGTGTCAATGAAGTGTCAAGAAATAATCCTTGTTTTATTTTAAATATGTTTTCGTTGATGGGAAAAATGTGTAATATCTTTTATGTAACCACTTTGTTTAAATGTGGAATGTAATGCATGATTTATGATCTAATTCACTAAAACTCTAAACCTAAAAAGATCCTCAATGTGTATTCTTGAAGTAACTCAAGATTAAGTGATGTTTAAGGTTGGGGACTTATAAATATGATGTATATGCCTAACCCATGGAAAACATGAAGATAGTGGATTAAGGAAAGAAGATGGATGAGTGGTGGATATAGTAATAATGACAAAAATGTTTAGGATACACATTGTTAACTAAAGGCTAATGTGTTGTTTATTGTTGTTTTACCTTATCATTAACTCATGCATGTTTACACTATCTAGTAGAATTGATAATTTTTAGACACCATTGGTGGTGGCCTATAGAGTTTTGTACCCACACCCTACTTGTGCCATTGTTCGATACCATTACAGATTCCATTATTATAATCCAGGACAATAGGAATGTCCATATGCAAGGAAGTGGAGTTGGGATTAAGATATTCATAGATGAGAATCCGAACATGGATTCGGGACACAATCTGGTCATTTAGACATTTTTTATTTTGGTGTTCATTTCCCTTTAGCACTATTATCATGTCATGACCTAGTTAATGTTGAATTCTTGTTTGTTCGCAGTTTTGGGAGATATTGGGCTATGAATGATTATTGGTTGTTTCATATTGATTCACTTATTTATATGGTGTTATATTGTGGATTACTCTAGTAAAGAGGGTATAGTCTCCCCACGTGACTTTTTAGAACCTCATCACAAGTTTGAAACCTTTACCGTATGCAGAGGCACACTTGAGTTCATGTGGAAACATGGATCATGGTACAAATTTAGTGTCTCACGGGTCAAGGATGTTACAATGTGGCATCAGAGTAGCTTCTTTTGTCATTCCATCACATTAGTATTTGGGGATTGAGGATTAGAGGCTAGGAAGTGTTACGACATGGTAATGAGCTTGTTCATGGATGTAGCTATCCTTTGTATGGGTAAAACCCCATGTTATCCGAGTTGGGAGTTACTGTTTTTGATGTGTGTCATTATAGTTGAATGATATTTCACCATTTTGTTATGCACATGTTGTGTGATTTGATTGAGTTACGATATTTTGGTCTTGGTGAGAACGACATGAGGAATGTGCATTCACACATCATTTTAGGCACCTAATGAAATAGGTGTCATCCATCATGTTATTCAAACACATGATGGATGCATGGGAAAAAATAGTGGAATTAATTTTACGTCTTGGAAAATTATGAAGAAAAATTGTGTTTGAAAGAGAAATATTTCATTGTGATGGTAAAATAGTTTGTGATTTTTGTCTAACGAAAGTTGTAAATGAGATTTAATGATGATTTTAACAAGTTGTGAAATGGGGAGTTTAAAATTTGAATGTTTGAGTTTAAAAATGTTGATGTTACTTCTGATGGATATTGAATGATGGAACTTTGAGCGAACTGAGTCGTGATTATTCCTTATGTTTCTTATTCGACAATTTATATGGGTGGTTTGGGGAAGTGATATTTCCCATTGCTGAGACCTTTTATTGAGTTGTGAGACCTTTTAATTATGATATTCCATATGACATGTTCTTAGGGAACCCTTAGTAGGGTAGTGACATTGGGGTTGCAAGGTGCGATTTGGAAATACGAGTGTAGAAACCCTAATGTGTTGTTACCATACAGACTGTATACCAAAACACAAAGATGGTGTATTGATTTTGGTGAACCTATGAGTAGGGGCCTTGTGAGATGTGTTTTATACCATGAGAGTGTTACATATAATTTGGCCTGTTGTCCTATATGGGATGGTTAATGGTTTGGTGGTGCGACACAAGTTGTGGTTACGCATTGATAGTTTTTTGGAAATCAAGGGTGACCCCATGGGAGGTTATCCCAATAATGTAGTTTCTTTAGAATATTAAGCACAAGATATTCTTCAGAAGTGGAATTGATTTGTAATGAGTACCATCGAGTTTCAGTAAATGGTAACGTTGTTCCCTTATTCTTTTGAAGGGTACTCGAGTTCTTATGATAGGTTGTTAGGTTTGTTTAGAGATTTGTATCATATGGATGTTTGATATGTCTTTTGGGATAATGATTAATAGAGGAATCAATGTTATTTATGAGTGGTAGAGTCAAGGGTGAATGAAGCACAATGAGTTGATTTTTTCAAGGGTGGCAACCAATGTGAGGGTGATACCATGAAAGGGTTTGTATTGTACGAATGGTTTGGTTATTTGATGAGATGTTGTGAATGTCTGGGGGTTGATGAGGTTGAATGACCAATAGTAATTTTTAAGAGAGTAAGTAGGAATTGGTAAATTCATAGGTAAAGTTTTCTTATGAGATAATATTGGTTTGGTTGGTGTGGGACATCATTGTGATTTTATTGTTAATAGTTTTGTACACCCAAAAAGAGCTCGAGGTGGTAGTACTATGAAATGAAAGTGAGATTGTAGGTACATGGAGGATGGTCATGGAGATAATTTTAGTAATTTTTGGAAAACATGTACGAGTGGTGGTGGTTACGTTTTGATGGGATATGTGAAGTAGAAATCTAGCGATCCTTGGAATGTCATGGTGTCCCGTAGTGGGTGGTGACATCAAAAATGGATGAGATGGTGGCAATGTTCTTTGAAAACATCGTAGCATACCTCAGTTAGTGATGATCATTCCCAACATGTTAACATCCTCATATGTACATTAATAATCTCTGGTTATATGCCAATAGACTTCAGGATATATTGGTTGGATGAGGAAATCATGGATTTTACGCTCATGGGGGAAGTACATGTGGAGTTTTAAGATGGTATGTACACCATCGACGGTTCCAGGTGAGGTCCTCGAGATGGATTGGATATCAAAAAATTTCATTCGTTTCATTCATTGAAGTTGGGAATGGGAATTGGGTGACATTCAGTTTTGTGTTTTTGGTAAAATATGGATAGAAATGTCTATGTTTTTGGGTTAAACTAGTGATTGAGTGTAATCCATGGTTGTTGGAATCCCTCATGTAGATTAATGGTAATGAAACTTCTAATCTGGGGAGTGATATGTTAGTCCTTGATGTGGGGTGTAGAATGTTGAATTTATGTAGAGACACCAAGATTCCAATGAGGATCTGATGAGCTGCATGTTGGGTTCCTTAAAGAGGCCATGTGGGGATTGGTTGTGCTGGTTGATGAGCTAAGCATTTATTTCAGGATAGGGGTTATTGAAAATGAAGTTTGAGATGATTTTGCTAAAATTAATGGAGGTTGTGGTAAGATAAGACAATAGTTTATGGAAAGTGATGGGTTGGTATCTATAACTTCAAAAACCATAAGTATACTTAGGTAAGTGTCTTGGGGTGGTATTGTAATGTCTTGATGTTTGAGGGAACCTATGACATGTGATGTAATTTCATTCCATAGTTGAAGATAATAATTCGAGGATGAGTTATCTGGAGACAACTCAGCTCAGGTAGGAGTGGGGAAAAATGTTGAAAGATGTAAATTACCTTTAGTGGATGTTTGGGATATAAATTACGATTCAAATTTTGGAACATGTTTGGGTGAGAAAATATCATTATTATTTAGTTTATGAACATTATAAGTGTTTCTGTTGGGATTGATAATATGGGAGGTGAAGCCTGATAATGGTTGGGAGGGAAATGTTGATGTCGTGGTGGATTTCTACCAAAATTTAGGGAACAACCTCGATAAGCATGTTGGATGATATTGGTAAGCTTCAATTTAGTAAGATCCTTGGGAAGGTAAAAAGGGGGTAGTGGGCTAGTAGTGGGAGATGGGTGTTCTAGGACAAAATAGTAAAGGCAATCTTACCTTGGATGGTAAATAGTAATTGGTGTGTTGAGGGTAACTCAACTCCAGTTTAAAGTTTTAGCCGAAAGTTCCATTCAAAAAATAAGTTTTACTTGTGTGTGTTCAATTTGATCTTATTACTTGAATGGATAGTGTAGGAATATCCTCTTGGGTGTCTTTAACGAAAGGACTAGATTTCAAACCATGATGTCGTTTTCTTATATGTTCGGGCACGGTGAATTGAAATATGTCATGTAAGTTGGAAAAGATGAGAAATATTAGGAGGTTCATCATTCAATAGTGAGGGTTTCAAATAATGTAAGATAGTATAATTAATAATAACCGATGGTTGTCTGGTTGATGATGTGATCAGAGTTTTAGGTTGGAGGGACTTGATTGATCATCCATTGGGTGAGTTTTCCTTGATAGCAAGCATTGGTATGATCCCAAAAAGCTGAGTTCTCAAGAGTTTTGGATGTGTTTGGATGTTCCTTAATAGAATAGGATCGTAAGGACACAAGTGGTGTATTTACATACTTTGTGAAATGTGGTTGGATGGTACATGTGTTTTCCTCCAGATTATATTGGGTTTTTTTTCACCATCAGAGTTTTCGAAGTAGTGGATAATGATAGAATGTGATTTGGTACATGAGATGCGAGAATGGAAGAAATCAATGGGATGTTGATTTGATCCTCCATGATGATATAATGTTGTATATGAAGTTTCGATGTGTTGTGAATCAATTACTATTTATTTAGTTTTCCCTATGAAGTTTTAATGGGTTGAGGTGTGGTTAAAATCGATACATTCTTTAAGGAGTATTTGAATTGTGTGGTGGTGAGTAGTGAGAAGGTCTTGAGGGGCAAGACCATGCCTTGGGTTTGTATTTTTCTTGATAGCATGGTAATTTTATAGAGGAAAATTCAGTATGGACAATGGATTAGCTGGCCTATTGGATTCTTATCCATGTTTTGGAAGCCTATATTTCTTGGGAATGCAGTTTGAGGAATAACCATTTTAGTATGGGGAGGTTGTAAGATCCCATATTTGATGAATGTATAACCTTTTATAAAATTTTGGTTTCAACATCATTTTTAGGAATAAAAAACTATTTCATGGATGTATGAGCGGCCTTAGGGTTGTTCTGGGTGTTCATAACATGAAACGAAGGGGAAACAAGGCCAATATATGCAAGGCATACAGTTCCCACATGATTAGGTAAACTGTGTGGCTTGCCAATTCAATCCATGATTACATAGGAAGTGGCATATCACATGGATATAACACGGTTAGGTAAACTGAGCGAAATACTAAGGAAACCTTGTGACCCAGCTCCCCTTTGGGAGTATCTTGTGCACAATTTATGCATGGTTTGAAAAATCATGCTGGTAATCCATGTTTCCCATTAAAGTTGGCAAAATTTACAAAATTTCCATTATGGTATTTTTATGATCTACCTGATTTCTCCATAATTTATCCCCCTCTAAACCCTATGGAAGAACCAAATCGACCAAATCATTACATGGGTGATTCTCCTTCAATTAGTGGCTGTTTGGGGCATCGTTGGTTTCATATCGATGTCCCGGTTATGTCTAACACTTCTCATGCTTCTATATTCTAGATTATCATTTGTAGTCTATAACATCTTTATATGATGCCCTAAAATCATATTTTCTAGTGGAATATAGGTTGGGTACTCAAGGGTGATTGAATATGGATCTAAGGCCATTATTAGGAGAGCATTCATCTTCATATTTGAGGTAGGTGGTCAAAAAGTTATATCCCATAGTTTTTATATAGATATGTGCATATAAAATTTGCATTATTGTATCCCTATTGCAGTATTCTTTGAACCATTAGTGATATCTGGAAAAAATGGGTGTATAAATGATAAATTGAACCCCTAATGGTCCCATTGGATGCATAGAAGATGACAAGACCATTTTAGGGATACCCATGGGGTGTACTGACATTCCTAAACCAAATATTTGATAAAGTCAAGGTTGAACATGATTCGTAACAACATAGAGCCCTTATTAAACATGATAATTTGGTTAGTTGAGTTAAAAATGTATTATAGGTAGTTGTTCCAAGGTGTTATGATGTCATATGTGGTTGTTTACCATGGATTAGAATGTGGTTAATTGAGTAGAATGATATTCTATAAAAGGGATTTTGAATTATATTAAAAAGACCAAAACAATTAGTATCTGTGGAATGATGAGCCTTTTAAATTGCAAATGGATTGTGAATTAAAGCCCATGTAAATGGGTTGCATAATGGAATTGATGATATATTGAATGAATTAGAAAATGATAATTATGGCTTATAACTAATGTTTTGAATGAAAAAGAGTGTTTTTTCTATAGGAAAAAATAATTGGACTTGAAAATCATAAGTGGACACTATGTTGTGAAATGATAAATGGGCTAATGAAAGGTAATTAGTGAAAACTAGATAATGTTTAGGAATTTTTGAATATACATAATGGGTTAGGGAAGTAGAGTGGTAATTGGTCTAACCAGCTATGTAACGTAAATGATAAATGTGTTAATTGGTTATACGATAGCATTAATTCTCATGAATAATGGTTATGGAATGTGGTTTCTGTTTGTATTAATTCTGTTTGTTTGTGATATGGAATTTGTGTACTAAATGGATAAATAAGCATGTTCACATGGATTCATAGAGTTAGGTATTGACATGAGTATATATGCCCATATATCTAGTTAGACTGAGTCTCTAAACTCCACCCATAAAATCACAGGTTAGGGAAGGGGATAGAGAATCTATTCCCAAAATATTTTCATTCCATATGGACCAAGCCCTTGAGGTGAGAATAATGTGTTGATGTGATCTTTTTATCTCTAGTGAGATAAGACATGACATATTACACTATTCATAGTGAATGATTACCTTGAAACGAAGTGTATATGTTGTATATTCCAAACCCATGGATCACATGATGATAGTAGATTAAGAACACAATATATACGAGGGGTCAATATAGTAATAATTATATAAATGGTTGTGATACACATTGTTAACTAAATGCTATTAATTTGTTTCTTTTTTCTTTAAATTATCATTGATTCATATTTTCATTCACTATCTAGTAGAATTTATATTTTTTAGACACAATTGGTGCTTTCCTTTTGAGATTTATACTCACACCCTGTTCGGGCTGTCATTGGGTACCTGATCAGATTTCGTGGTTGCAGGCCAGGACAAGAGAAAATGCCTTATGCTTGGATGTTGAGTTGGACATAGGAAATTCATGGATTAGAATTCAAACATGGATTTGAGACCTGATATAGAGATTAATCTATTTGTTTTTATTTTGGTTTTTATTTCCCTTTGGCACTATTATCATGGAATGACATTGTTAATATTGAATTGTTATTTTTTCCCAGTTTTGGGATATGTTGGGGTATGAATGTTTACTGGTTGTTTTATATCGATTCCCTTATTTATATTGTGATAATTTGTGGATTACTCTTGTAAAGAGGTTATAGTCTTCCCACAATAATTATTTGACCCTCACTACTAGTAGGAAACATATGGCATATGTGTAGGCTCACTTGAGGTCATCTGATGACTTGGCTTGGGTCATAGGTTTAGTTGATCCCATGTGAGGGACGTTATAGTACGAATTTTAATAACATGAAATTTATCTTTTTAATGAAGGGGGTGAATTTTCTCAATCATGTGATTTCATTGGAAGGAATTTTAGATGCCCCTAAAAAATGTTATATTATAGATACATCCGGAACCTTCTTGAATATATTTTGAGATTATGAGTTTTATTTGATAGGCACAGTTTTATATGTAGTTCATATAGAAAATTTCCCATGATTTACTTCCAATTAAAATTTTTTCCAATATGGGGATAAATTTTAATAAACAAATCAATGATGAGAATGATTATTCGAAATGAAGAGAAGGTTTACACCATCTCAAATTAGGATTTTTTATTAATACTTGAATTAGGTATGTTGTGTATTTTTATACTTATGGAGTTATCAAGGGAGTTGTTTTAATGTAGAATGATCAGTCATTTTGTAATGGGTTTTATGAGATATAACATAAGGAGAAAAACTACCCTAGTAATTACCTAGAGATAATTTTCATGGTCATTGAATTAAATTTTATTCAATTTTACCACTTCAGAGAGATATTTATCTTTTATGCAGACCACAATTGTTATTGTTAGATATTCTCTCTAGGAGTGTTGAATCTTCATTAAAGGGGTTTAATATAGTACATGTAGATGTTCGATTTCAAGATAGCTTCTTTTCATGGTTAATGAAATATAGATTAAAATTGAATTAGATAAAATATTCATAATTATTGAGAATGAATTTCATGAGAAAATTTGATGCTGATTTCCTTACTAGATTAATCATAGGTGGGTATTATAGACGAACATAGTGAATTTACATGTCCACAAGTAGTGACATTGTTCTACTTAGTATATTGAGCAATTCTTATTAAATTGTTTCATCCAAATGTTCTAATTCTGATTTAGTGTTTAGTAGAGGGAAAATCCATTTTTGGGTGTTCTTAATTGGATGTAACATGTATTGGGTTTCTAGATGTTTTATATGTCATTATTATATGAGATAGGAAGGATAATAAACACGCATCCTTCATAGTGGGAAGTGTGATAATGGGAAACCAAGATGAATCTTGACATTCGACTATGATCATTGTATAGTGATATGAAGAGGGAATTTTTAGGTTTTATCTATAATTTTTTGATAGATCAAATATTAAAATCCAAGAATATGTGGCATTATTGGTTATAAATTCCATTTTCAGTTTCTATTTTGACTTGTGATGAAGTGATGATAAGACTTCACATAGTATTTTCTATGACCCTATGATGATGATATATCTTATGGATTATAGTTTATTTTCATAACAAATTGGCTCCTTTAATTCCAATTTTGGAGACTCATTCCCCACATTAGATTATAAATCCCTATGTATAATAAATTTTTGGATGTATGGAGTTCATTTAAATACATTCTTTGATGTAGTTAATCATTTAACTCAGTGATTTTCAAATAATTGGGAAATATTATTGGGAAAATTTAATAGACATATATGACCTATCATCCCAATAAAAATGGGAGGTAAAAATGATTAATCCATATTTTCAATGATATTCATTATGATTTGTTTCCAAAATTTGGTGGTGTTGGGTGATAATTTAGCAATGATATTTTTTGAACCAAATAATAACATTAATTTATCTATAGATATGGTTATATTATTTGATATCTATAAATATATATTTATTTCATATTATTTTATTCATTTCATGTGAAAGTCATTAATTATTGGTCTATATATAGTGCGTGAGATAAAAAAAGTAGAAAAAATTCATTCATATGTTTCTAATTACATCTCATGACAAAAATTAATCTTATTCTATATCAAATGAAATTTCAATTGTAGTTTTTTTATTAGTGACATTAAATTATCATGGGTTTCCACATGTTTAGAACATCAATTACTACATAATTAGGAGAAATTGTCAACATGGTCTTTTGGAATATTCATGATCATTAAATTATTTGTGATGGTGGTCTATCTATTGGACTTACCTATGTGGCATCAAGTTATAGTTAATAAATTACATGTTTCTCATATTTATACATATAAATCTGATACTGGAAATTTGATCAACAAAGTGGATTCTAATTTCAAAATAGATGCATCGTATTTGGAATAGAAAATCTAGATAGTTGACCAAAGTGAAGAGTTGTTGCATGGAAGGAAGGTTCCACTATTTTTGAGTTCATTAGAAGAAAATTTATTAGCCTTGTTGAAAAATGGTTATAGGAGGGATGCATCTATGTAAAATTTTCCAATTTTTTTAACATGAAGATGTAGATACTTTTCAGGAATGGGAATTATTTAGAATAAGATATTTGTAGCATCGTCATTTTATAAAGATATATTTAGATTATTTTGATATAATAAATTGGGTTTAAGAATCATTGGTTTTAATGGGTGGTATATAGAATATTTTTTAGAATTTTTGGGTACAACACTAGTAGGACCATGTTTTATATTATATTTTTTTATAAAATGATGATCCTTATGTAAAATGTGTAGGATCAACATGCCTATGGATAGCCATGGTATGAATAATGTTGAATTTTCCCCCACCTGTTGACCTCATCTAGATGAGACCCACTATATAATGGTTAAAAGATTCGATTGTACAAAACATTATTGGTTTTGATTACATGAAATGGAGAGTACACATGTTTTTAATCTAGGTATTCGTATGTTCAACACCACTAAGTACATGTTTGGCATCACTATGTTGTGGTGAAGGAAATTTTAAAATTATAAATAGGATAAATTAGATACCGATCATCATGGGTTTTAGGAGTTTCAATGAGGAAACCAAATGAAATTACATGATGTTCTTATTTATGGGGGGTGTTGACTTGATTTGTTACCTTGAGTATCCATATTTACACCATATATATCATATTAAGTAATTTAGATGGACCTAGAGTTTTTTAATGATTTCCTCTCTTTTATGGGGAATGCAAATTAGATGTTTCTACAGATGGTGATGATGGAGACCCTTCTTCATTCGAATATGTGGTTAGATGATTATCCATATATCAGATATATTCTACTACAACATCATGTTGTTTGATCAAACATGAGGTTGGGAATTCTTCAAATATAGGGAACATTTCAGTGACGTTTCCATGATTTTATTTTATTTGGGTGTATCACCACGAGACCTATTAATGGTATTATTTACATATGGTGTGCATGAGTAGACATTTGAGATATATTCCTAATATGTTTAACATGTGGTTTATGTGTGTATCCTTATGTGATTTTGGATTGATATGATTCACATTTTGTGTTTTTATGTCACTCCATGAGACATATGGTTGTTATTATTCATAGATTTTGTTGATTGAGTATTCTGTGAAACCTATGAATTATATGATATTTATTTGGATGTGTGTTGGTTATGTGATTCTTTGTGGAAATTATGTGATTATGATATGTTGTGTGTTGTTTATCAATATCTATAAATAAATGTATATGTTAATCCACAGGGGGTCATGAATTATATAGAAGGGGTGGCTGTATAATTTGGCATTTTTTCATAGATTGATGAGATTAGGTCGAAACATAGAGTTTTCCTTCCCAAGAGTTATGATAAATGGTTGAAATTTCATACGTTGCTTGATATAGTTCTATATTATTGGTTGAAATTATTATTAACCACATGGGTAGGTGTGTGTGTCCCTTCATGGGGGATGTGGATAGATGATTGGTCTATTGATGTGATCTGGAAAATATATGAAATTTTCATATCTATTTGTACAAAAACATGTAATGTTGGAATTAATGGACCGAAAACTATTTCCATCAATATGATTTCTTTTTTTACGTACACAATGTTTATTATCGTCGAATTAACATGTTTATATTGTGTACTTATGGTAAGGACCCATTGGTGTTTCTCTTTTGGGTTTTCCACTAACACTATACAAGGGAATATTGATGAACATGTTGATTCCATGATCATATATCTATGAAAGGGATAGGGCATTTTTTTTGGATTAATGGGAAGGTGTAGGAGAATTGTGTGCAGTTATTTTGAGATGGAATATAGAGATTTATTTTTCTATTGGAAGTTATTTAACATTTTATCACTAACTTAGAATATTTTCTTGTTTCATGTGGAGATCAATTATTTTCATTATTTGGATTATGTAACTCACATGAAATTTTATTATTGAATGGTTTGATATACTTATCATTGTTAATATGGTATTGTTGTATATTTTTTATTATTTTTGTTTCTTTTATTATTTTATGCAATGGTTGTTTTCACTATGGGAAAATATTTCCCATTATTCATATCATGTTTGTTCCAGTAGTCGGAAGATTATTACTTAAGTGGAGGAATTCATAAGTTTATATGGTAATACGGGCCACAGATAGTGATTCAGTATTGATATATACAATTAAATAAACCAGACACCTCGTGAATATAGTGGGTTAACCAAAGTTTTTATACATTCCCTTAGTGGTTGATTGTGTTTATGTAAATTTTAGTGACCCAAACATTACGTACATAATTATTACATTTTTTTAATACAATACTCCTTACATATCATTGTGGTAAATGTTATAATGGTATATGCTTTGAGTAATGGGAATCATGAATACCCAAAAAAGTGTTTTATAAAGGATCTACACCATTTCTCAATAAGTTCATCATAATAAGAATACTTTAAAGACATAATATACTTAAATCAATTCATTGAATATAATGTAAAAGGAATCATTGTAAAGGGTGACCTCATAGGACTTGTAAGGGTGGAAAAGTGATATATTAATCAATTACCATTTTTTATCATATCATCATAATACGTGTCTGTGAAACGAAGCATAGAATATGAAAATAAAAGACAACAATTCATATATCTTAATCATGATACTTGGAAAAAAATGGATGTTCATTGGAAAATAATAATAAAGTGATAAAATAACACGATCTATGAGTGATTTTTTTTGGAATTGGTTCATTTAATAAAATAGTTCTATAAAGTGTAGCATATTCATAATCTTATAAAAAATTGGTCATGGAAACCACCCACGATATAGATCACATGATAGGCATGGGATAACAACTCTTGTATCTGTTTTGGAATTTGGATAACCACACATAACCAATTTTTTGTAATAGGACAACCTCACATGTACTCTATGAGCTCATACAACATTTAACAGTACCCAATATATATTATGGTCATATGAGACATGAAATCGTATTATCATAATATATTCATATATACGACATACGATCTTGAAGATATTAATAATTCATTAATATGTAAAACAATGAAAATGGAAAAATCATCAATATTTCATCATAATAATAATAAATGAAAGAAATATTAAATAAATATTGAATCATATGATCACACCCTTAGTGAATAATATGTATAATTATTAGTTGATATCATATTTGAAAATATTTTTTAAAATATCATTGCATTATTTTATGTAACATTCAATTTTCATTTTGAAATATTTTATTTAATAACTAAAAAATTGAAAAAACATTGATCCCAACACGGTTGTAGGGAAACCATTTTACATGATTGGGCACTTAGGCATGTGGGAAGCCCACTCCAGAGGCATGCGGAGAAACTCAAATATACTAAAAATATGCTAAGGGAATGGAGAAAAAACATCTTCTCTAAGATGGGTAATGACATTAAAGTTGTAGGAAAATGTCTGGTTAAGGTCCAAGATGAAAATCAGAGGTAAGATACTCCTTCTAGGGAGTAGGTCCATTCCCAAGAAAAGATAGATGATATTCTCACCATTATGGAGAGGCTAGAAAGGAATCAAAAGAATGTGACATGGTTAAAGGAATGAGACAGAAACTGAATCTTCTTACACAGATTCCACACGGAGAAGAGATCAAAACTGGGGAAAAATTCCATTAGTATTAATGGGCAGCTTTATACATCAGAGAATGACATCTCAAAAGTTTTTGTTGACCACTTCCACGAGTTTTACATAGATGATGGGGATGAATACACTACGAGGATGGTTGAAAATATCACCCCATGCATTGATGATCAACATAATTTCCACCTTCTCTAACCATTAGACAAAAAGAGGTTAGTAAGGGCCTTTTTTCCCTCAACATATAATGTGTTGCTGGGCCTGGTAGTTTCTCAAATAAATTATTTTTGTTTTACTGGGATATTTTACAAGATGATATGGTCAATGCAGTATGGTATTTCTTTACTCATGCTTACTTTCTATAAGGAATGAACTCAAGCTTCATCGATTTAATCCCCATTAAATTTTATGCAGTGGATGTCAGAGATTTTAGGCTAGTTTCCACTGGGAACACTGTCACTAAAGTATTCCACAAAATTGTTATGATCAGGATGGGGGTTATAATCTCGGAGCACATCACCGCAAATGAATATAGATTTTTTCCTTGGCTAGTGCATACATGATTTCTTGTTCACTGAATCAGAGAGTGTGAACATTATGAGGAAGAAAGAAAAGGAAGGAAACATTGCCTTGAAGATTGATATCTCCAAGGATTTTGATACCCTTAAATGGAATTTTATGTTCAACGTTATGAAAATATATGGCTTCTCTGATGTGTTTTTAAAAATTATAAAAGTCATTCACTCATCAGCAAGGCTATCTATTCACATAAATTTGTCACCCATGGGCTTTTTTCAGTGCGCGAGGGGTGTTCGGTTGGGTGATCCACTCTCGGGCCTCTTATTTTCCATTGCAGAAGATTATCTGAGCATATTCTTTAATGATCTTACTTGGATTGGCCTATATAAGAAAATCAGATCTGGCAGAGGAGAACGTGTTCTGTCACACCACCTTTATATGGATGGCATTATTCACTTTAGTTAGGCCTCTTGGAGTACCATCTCATTCATTGATTCCCTTTTCATCCACTATGAATAAGTGGTCAGGCATGCGATCTCTTGGGGAAAATCCTTCATTGTGTTTGGTGACGAGCTTATATTAGGCAGGCAGAACAGAATTGAAAGAAGTCTTGGAGTGAGGAAAGGGTCACTACCCTTCACATACCTTGGTGTCCCAATTTTTTGGGGGTAGTGTTAAATTTCATTTCCATAGAGGAATCAGCTCATGCATTATTACCCAACTTGCCAGCTTGAAAGGGAAATAAATGTCACAAGCTGGGAGGGTGTGCCTTCTGAACTCAGTCATCACCTCTAAATTTTTCTACTATTTCTATTTATACATATGTCCAAGGGGAATCCTCAAAGAGCTTCAAGGTATGATTAGTAATATTATTTGGACTGATTCGGTTCTTGAATGAAAACTTGTCATGGTTTTACGGTGGGAATCCATTAAGCCCATTGCAATTGGGGGCCTCGACATTAAAGACCTTTGAATTTTCAATGATAGCCTTATTGGTAAATTCGTATGGAACCTGTTGACCACAATTGAGCCCTCTTGAAGCTTCTTTGATAGTAGGTTCAAGAGGAGGTTTCTTGATGACTATAATTTCTATCTTGGGTATTCGATGTGTCCATATCTCAAATGCTCTTTCAACAAGATTATGCACTGCACCAAATGGATGGTCTTCAAGCAATCAGATTTGAACTATTGGAACACCTTATGGATGGATAGTCTGATAAGGTACCACCAAAATATTCTTAAATAAGGATTAAAAATGACTATTAGTGAGGTTATGGAAACTCAAAGTGTCCTTGACATTGTCTCCAGCATGTTAAAATTGAAATTCAGCATCACACCTTCATTGATATTGACACTTTGGTCTAGAAACCATGTACCAGAGGCCGATATAATGTCAAAGATAACTACTTGTTGGAGTGTGAAAGAACCAACATGGCACCCACATGGTTGTCCATGTCTAAAGCTTAGTTTATCCAGCCCTCAAGGTACATTCTTCTATGGAGAATCTGGAAAACCTGACTACCATTGCATGATTAGTTGAAGAAAGTTGGATACAACATTGTTTTGGACATCACGCTTTTCTTTAGGGAAGAAGTGAGTCTACAACAACTATTCATTGACTGTGATTATACAGGGAAACTGTGGGGATATGCTACCCAAAGCATTGTAGTGCACCTGGGAGCAGGTAGATGGCTATTGGACCTTCTTGACTTCGTTGCCCATTCTGAACAAAGTCTGCAGGAAGACCATCTCTAACTTCCAGCAACTGCATCAGTGATTACATCGATATGGAGGGCAAGGAATGAAGGCACGTTCATGGGTCATATATCAAAAATCCACACTAGAATTCTTTTCATGCACAGGGATGTGAATGCTTCTGACAAGGTGCAAATGGGGTCCATGAATAACACTATGAGTGACCTGATTTTGCTTTAATTTTTGGGAGTTGCAAGTTGTCCTAAGAAACCTTTGGTTATGGAATTTGGGTGATTTATCCAATCGCTCATCTCTTGGGTTAATGTTAATGTTGATGGTGCATCCTAGGGAATGTCTGGACCCTCGAGGTGTGGAGGTATCTTTCGAACCTACCGTGGATTTTACAAGGGTTGTTTCAACCACTACATTGGAGTTGGGGATGCATAAAATTCTTAATTATGGGCGATGATCATTGCCATCATGTATGTGGTCCACTATCAATGGACCAACCTACGTATTGAATCAGATCTTGAAACTGCAGTTATGACTCGTAAGACTCGTACCCTGAATGTTCCATGGGTGCTTATGCCGTAGTGGGTTGAATGCATCAATTGGGCCAAATAGATTAATCTGTTTATTTCACATGTGTACATGGAGGCAAATCATGTGGTAGATTCCCTATCTAAGAAATACATAATTGAACCAGGAAAAATGTGGTCGTTCAGGTCTCTTATCTTCTGTGAATCACTAATTGATGATGACATGCATGGAGTATCTCACTACTGCCTCTGTAAACTCCCGTTGGGGACTTAGTTACCGACATCATTATCATGGGGCAAATGGACATGTTTAAAAAAAATCCCAAAATATCCTCCAGTTTATGAGTCAGTAGATCCTCCTGATGTCTGGATAGCTCAAAGTGAGCTCCTGTTTGGCACCATGGACCCTCTCACCCATGCAGATATGTTGTTGTCCCCATTCAAATAGATCCTCTCATCCATGCTGGAAAGTTTCCTATGAATCCTGACAGACATTCTCCTAATACTGTGCAAACTAGTGCCATGGATAGCTGGACTTCCAAGAATTTTAGTTTCTAGGAATAGTAGGTAAGCTGAAGTAGGCTAGAGCCTCTTGGTTGCAGTTCAAAATCAAATGTTGATGTAGTTGCATTGGGATCGCTCGGACACCTGGGTTGTTGTGGTGTTCTCTGCGCACTCTGGGGCCCCGAACAAGGTTGTCATTGTTTATAATGTTGTACTATGGGCCGTTTTTGTCCCTCCCACTCCACTATTTTTTTGTAATTATTGAGTGAAGGATGACATGGGGGTGTTTCCACTCTTGGACATGTAAGTCCCCTGCACCATGTCATCTTGTAACATTGTTTTTTGATTAATAAATTTATGGGTTGGTAATCCAGGACCCAAACATTCCTCGTAAAACATTGAAAACTCTTAAAAACATTATAATTGAAAAGTAAAATGTGATCATGTAATGTAATCTTCAATTAAAATAGTTTTTATGATGGTTGGAAAACTAATTCATGCAATGTATATAAAATAATGATTTCATCCACACCATTAGATATGAAAAACAACATTTGTAATTAATAAAATTTTTATTTAATAAAATTTTATAGAAATAAAAACATAGACAACAATTACATTAGTATAGTTTCATTAACTAGTAAAAAAATATTCAAAATATTTTAATGCATATATAAGCATAGTCAAAAATATTCCAGACCAAATAAAAAAATCAATTTTCATTTAAAATTAACATTTCAGCATTTTATTAATTCAATAGAGGAAAATGAAAAGTAAAATATTAATATTAAGACAAAACTAGAGGAGGTTAAATGAAATAATATTTCCCCTATATATAATATATAACATCATAAAAATAATTTTAAGCATGAATTATCCATGTAAATTTTTTTCATGTAACATAAAACACTTACCACATTCTTAGATATTGAAATATAACCCCAATTATTTAAATAATTTCATATGAAAAATGAAATTGTATGGATATATAAACATTCATGATACATCATATTAGAATGGACTTTCTAGTTCTCATAAAACATGATAGGAATAGAACATAACATACATCCTAATGAATATAATTTGGGAATATTACCCATACAACTTTAGTAGCCCGTAAATAAAAAAATCATGGAAGATAAAACCATATATAGATTTTTATATTCCATTTAGTTTTATGATAATCATTATAAAATTAATCCATGGAAATTATATTATCTATATAATGTATTGATGTTATGAATATTTAATATATCTCATTAAAATAAATGTGACATAAGAAACCCTTACATTATATATAAATTTAAACATATCCACATTACCATCCTATAATACAAGTTTTTAGTTTTTATAAATATATAAAATATGCTCATAAAAACGTATATGTTCATATATTATCGACTTTAAATATTTCAATTAATTTTTATTAAAAATTTCATTATATAATTATGATTTCAGTTTTTAACTATTTTCTTTCACAAGCATGTTTTATTTTTTAAATAATGTATTTGATTATTTCTATTGATTTCATTATCTATGAATTAATATTTAGGAGATAGATATCATATGTATTATATATATAAACATCCATAAAATATGGATATTGAATAATTAATTACACCATTAATGGAGATGCTAGTCCTTACATGCAAATGAACAATGTATATAATTATTAATAAAAAGATGTAAAGAATGAAAAATAATATTTTCCTATTATAAAATCAAAATATTATCATAAATATATTAAATAATTATGAATTATATCCTTTATTTAATCTATTTTATTTATAAATGAAAAAAATCACATCACATTTTAGAGGATGAAGTCCACCTTTACATACAAGTGATGTTATTGTTTTCAAATTGATGGGAAGGTAAGGAGGTAGATATGTTCTTAAAGAAAATCATAATTTTTTCATTAGTTTCACCTATATATATTAAATAAATATTAAAAACCAACTAGGAGTTAATTTTATGGAATATAATTTATATTTCAACATTGATATGGTACTCGATACATACACACATGGGTTACATTGAATTCCCAATTGATGTAAATGAGATTAAAAAGTGGTGTACCATCATCACTATGAAATATAATTATTTTAATTATAATAAAAATAATAATTTTATGATCAACATAATAGGATTAATTAATATTATAGATGAAATTAAACTCAATGAGAACTGTTAAACATTATATTTCTTCTTTCACATACATCTTTTGGTATACAATCTAATCATAAAATATTAGTCGATAAAGAATAATAGAGAATATTGTATGTAGGGATGAAATATAGAATGGTCTTATGGAAGGACATTGATAAGATAGGAATCCCAATATTCAGGAATGAGAAATTAGTGGAATTTCCTATTTATAAGTGTGGGAGAGGACATGCATGTAATTTTATAAAAAATTAAAATATTATAGTGTCATTTTAATTTGGATGTGGATGAAAATGGATAATATATAAAAGGTAAGATATGATTGGGACTAAATGTCTTAAAATAATAATTATTTTTCAATTTTACGAAGAAATTATACCATTCTCTCTACGTTTAAATCCCACCCCATGTAAACTCGATTTAACCATAACTATTGTAGTAAATAGTTTTTTAAAGTCAATTTGACCAAACATGAATGCATCATCATTAAAAAATACCAAAAATGTTACATAAAATATTGAATACATTTTATAAAGTGAAATTTACAAGAAATAAAATTTTTAATTTCAAAATAGGTACACAAAACAAAATGAAAACGTATTTTTAGTTAAATGTTTTTAATGTGATACTGAATTTAATCTCACTAATTTAGATGAAATCATAGTTATATGATTTGAAATTTATTAATATAATATACCATATAAAATTATTAGTATCACTATTAATTTATTGTGATTCTTGAAATTTTTTATTATATACAAACATTGGGAAAATAAAAATAGTTTTTTGAATTTTTTTTATAAATCCTAAGAACGAGCGTATACAAATATATCACATTTTTATGATTATTATGTGGATAGTTAATATTTTTATAGTAAATGGAGAATTAATTTACTTTATGATAAAATTAAAAACACAATAATACATTTAAATTACTTGATATAATTAAAAATAATAATGGGTTTTAAAAAATAATTTTCACAATTCATTTTATAAAACTCTTTTATGAAAAATCCAAAATATTCAACTTATTATAAGATTAAAATAAATATTCAAAAAAAATTCATTTTTTTAATAAAATATATAAAAAATTTATAACTATTAATATATTCCACAAAAAACATTCAGTGAAATAATTTTTATGAATACATGCTTTTGAAGAATAAAATGGGGTTATTGAACATTGAGTTAACGTTTATTGTGAAATATTCAAAATGTTAGAATTATTAAAAATTATACATTTCATTGTCTATGTGGCTATTCATGTTCATACATCCAATTTTATTGCTTTTTTATAACTACCACATTTACAAAATATTGTCATTGTATATCAATGTTAGCTTAAAGCTCAGTTATGTGTGTTAAACATGATATAATGAAAAAGAAATTAAATATGCATTTTTCAGGTGTTATATTCTCCCACCACCAATTAAAAAATATCACCCTTAAAAGTTTTATGTCAATAATTATGGGTTCAATATTAGAAGATATAATTATTAAAACACCACATTGAAAAAAGGGATAATAAAAAATTCCTTAAAAATGTAATGTGGGAAACAAATAGGCTACTTCATATAAAACATTATCATTCTCCCATATAAGGAGAGGATCAATGGGGAACAAAAATATAAAAATTTAGGGGAAAGATATTTTCCAAATAATAATATTTATTTATAGAAAACATAGTCATGAGAATGATAATTTATATGAAATTACTAATCAGTGGCGGTTGGAAAGCACCATAAATTATTCCGAAATTAATGTCAAAATTAAATCCTTCTCGTTAATAAATATCCTTTTTCTTAGGGTTTTTAGATCATTTAACGTGGAATATAATAAAATATAAATACAATATTTCTTGAATTCTATAATAATAATTTCATCCATTGGATGCATGTATTAGTTAGTATCCACCTCTTTTAATCACATATTACAATAATGAATGATTAATATGATTTTAATAATTTTTATATTAAGGAATTAAAATTATAATATATTATAAGATCTGTAAAATCATGAAATATTATTTCAACATTCTCTATTAAGTAAATAAAAATAATAATTTTTATTAACTTCTATGATTACAATATAAATAAATTATCAATTCAGTGATTATTCTCAATGATTTCATTGATAATACCTGATGATTAAATTAAATAATTCCATAAATTGAATAATTTAAATACTTATATTTTCATTCATTATTACTATTTATATCCTATAAATTTATAAAAATAGATAAAAATTTACCATATGAAATTAGATCTAATTCCCATACCACAAAATGCATCTTAGACATCTACAAACGGAAATAGGTTTAAATTTTTCAAATATTGTCTTAAATTATTATAATATCATAGATCACTATAAAACATAAATGATAAAAAAATTATATATTTATTACTCAAAAAAATAATAGATAATCGAAAATCTTTTATAAATTTAAAAATATAATAAAATTATTCCAAGATAATATAAATCAATTTATAAATGAATAACTAATCAATTTCACGGTCATCAATAATAACCAATTTACATTATCATTTACAATAATATATATATCCTAAATAAGAAATATTATGTCGACATTGGTCACATATTAAGGTTTATTTATTACATAATGATGTGTTTTACAAAAAATACCACTTACAACTTGATTTTTTTCATTAATCAATACAATTTAAAATATTATTAAAAACCCAAGATGAAAAACAACTACAGAACAATAAATAGTTGTTTTATTATTGTAATAACCAAAATATCCTTGAATACCATGTTTTTAATATAATTTTTGTTCCTAATACATAATAAATTCAATAATTACACTTTAATGATTGGAAAAGAATAATCCATTCATTGGTCAAGGAGTAATCCCTTAGTTTTGGTCATTCAATTGTATAATGACCATGTTACCCACAAAAATACATTAAATTATTAACATTACCTTAAAATGTACTCTATTTACCTCCATGAGAATCTTCTTTTTTCCACGATAGATAGAGAGGATATATATAACTTTTCGACACATGAAACATGTTCCCTTTACATTTACACATTTCAACTTGTTCCTCTTCAAACATTCTAATTATATAGGATCATTACTCTTATTTTGTCTATATAATTGATCTAAATCCATTTTTATCATAATTATTTCATTTTACACCATAGGTTTATGTAAGGTTATCTAGGTTCAATATCAATTAAAATCCATCCTAATGGATCATAATCGTAATATTAATTATCCTATGAATATCCATAGAGTGTGTGTAGCTAAGTGTCTAGTTTTATTACTCTTCATCATGCTATATTAATTATCATGTTATTACTTAATCCACAAATTTGATATTTGTACCCTAGAATCATCAATGTTATGGAAGCATCAACTTTAAAGCATCTAGATAGGGATACATTTCCTAGAAACCCCAAAATTCTTTCATTACTATTTCTAAATTTCATCTCATAGTGATAGAATTATCCAACATTTTATCACTAATGTTTCATAATCGTAGTATAAAAAAACAAAATAACTTTTCTTTGATACCAATTGAGTGTAAAAAACATTACCTAAATAAATGTTACAACTTATTGTATTAGAATTACTTAAATATCAATATAATAGAGTCTATGAAAATAATGGTTTATTGTATTTATTAACATTGATACATAGAAAATTGGTACATACAAGTTCAATATCAACTACAACTAATTTCATCACATATATAGATTTTTTTAGAAGTAACATACATGAAAACATTCCTCAGATCCACTGAGAAAAGATACATTTAAAGGGTCATAATAGATTTGTAGTAAAGGTAATCAATGGATATATCAATAAAATATCATATTTATCATAGATAGTGGATAATAGTATGAGAACACGAGCTTAAAATTTTTAAAACATACATTACAATTCATATGTAATATTTATTTTAATGGAATAAAACAATATACCTCATAAGACCCTATTTATACAAGAATCATGTATCATGGGTCATGAGAGAATAACATTGGCCAATAATATTTCCATAATTAAAAGGATTAATGTATGGTATAATTTTTTTTTTTGTATAAATACTAGTTCTAGGTCAGCCATTTTGATATTCATCACATGTTTTTATTTGGGAAACCACCCTTTTACCACCTTTGGGTATGAGAAAATTTATCATGTTTAATTTATGGGTGTGGGATAACCTCTAAGGTACCATGCGAGTTCATAAAATAGTAATATTCACAAAATTTACAAGTGGGATACAAAGGAAAAATCCATCTAAAAAACATATTCAATTTATATGTATTCAAAATATTCATGAGGACATGTTTTAACTAATCATATCGTAACCCATTAAAATAAATGTGGGTTTAATCAACATTTCATGATCATAATCATAAATCATATATAGAATTGTTTTGGATGGTACAGCTGTATCATTTACCCACTAAATAATATATAACATAAATAGATTTTCTTATTTATACAGACATCCTTTAGAAGAGAATTTAAATACCCAAAAAATCAGGAGACAGGAAAAACCTGCACCTATGAGAATATATTAAAGAAAATCAAAAAATACAACAATACAGAGTCATGGAACATTTCAAGAAAATCGAGAATAGACCTCACCACTATGACCAGCCTGAACATAAGCACTAAAAAATTCAGGCATGACACATGACCAACTGGAACTGACCTCCAAAATTTCTCTCTTATAAAGAGCATCAGAAACCCAATTAGCTTCACGATAATCATGTGTGACATCAAGGGAAATCATCTCCACCATCCTAAGACATTCAATCCAAGCAAGTAGAATCTTCCATGGAACATTTCAGGAGCGTTCTCTAAGGATTTTAACAAGAATGGACGAGTCGGATTCCAACCATAATTGATTCCAGTGAAAATACAGAGCATATTTGATTTCTTTAATCATGGCCCAATGATCATCTTTAATTGCAAGGACATTTATAATAAATTTAAAGAAGAAACCTTTTAACAAACCCTCGGGAGGTTCTAAAAACACCACCACAACCAGCAGGTCCTGGAGCACCCGAGGCTGCTTCGTCAACAATGACTTTGAGCCCTCCAGATATGGGTGGTATCCAGTGGACATACTTTTACATTAGTGGCTTCCTGAACCTTCCAGTCACACCAAGTGATCTCAAAAGAACAAGGTCATCAAAATTATTATCCATAGATCCTTTTTTGTAAATAAAAGGCAGTCCGAATGGCGCGGTGTAAAAATAGAACACCATTGCGGAAGGAGGGATTTATATTGTTGAAGAGAAGGTAATTTTGTGTCTTCCAAATAAAGGAAAAGACACTCACAGAAGCAGCCATTTGAAGGAAATAAATTTGTTCACTTTGGTCTTTTTGACAAATGGATTGGAGAAGCTCAACCACAGTCTACATATTGAAGCAGCAAACAAACAGATTATGAAGATAATGCCACAGCCTGCCTGAAAATTATCATGAAATAAAAAGGTGATGATGACTCTCATCCGATTCCAGGAAAAGGGGGCAAGCAGGTGCGAACTGTTGTCCAGCGCGCTGCAACAGATTTTGAAGAGGGAGGCGCCGCTCCCAGATTTTCCTTAGAAGAATGGATGAGGTAGGAGGAATAATGCAATTCTGGACACCCTTAATCCATGAGGGAAGATTCAGGGAAGGTCCACAAAGAAGATGGTAACACTCTTTAGTATAAAAAATCCCATTCAAGCTGGGCATCCAGATCAGAGTATCATAAGTGATGAATATATACCGAGATATTTGCAGATAGATATGAGAAGGAAGTAAATCATTAATAGCCATGTGACCATGAATATCAGCAATAGCACTGCTCACCATAGATGAAGGGACAACAAAGTCTTCACAAATGGGTTGGGACAACCAAGGTGTTGTACAACAATTCAGTTGCGATTGATCACAAACCACCCATTTTGAGTTCTCCATGAGGCCAACATAGACCCGCTTGATGGCAGGCCATACTGAGGAAGTCATGTAATAACTGTAACCATGTTGATGCTTATTCACAAACCTGGAATGGAGGAACTCTTTAGAATAATAATATCTAGAGAGAAGTCTCCACACAAGTTTCTTGAGAAAAGTATCATTAAATAACATTGGATCTTTCACACTCATTCCCCCCCATTTAAATCAGTTTAATGAAATATTTCAAGGCCACTGTGATTAAGTTTCTCTCATTAATTGATCTAGTCCAGATAAAATTTCTAATCTTACCAGTCAGCTCTATAACAATCTCCCTTGGCCATATTTAAAGAGAGAACGAATAGACAAACATTGAGGTGATCACGGAGTTAACCAAGCAGATTCATCAAACCAGATACATATTCTTACCTTTCCAGTTCGCTAATTGATTGAAAAATTTTAGATCAATAATTTCAAGATAGCAACGCTTTATTCTTCCCCAAAATAGAGGCACCCCAAGATAAATAAAGGGTAGATATCCCCTCTTCATGCCAAGCTTAGAAGAGATTTTGTTCTATTTTGAAATACTTGTGCCTTCCCCAAACATCACTAATGACTTGATCCAGAAAATAACATGACCTAAAAACACCCCATAATGTAAAAAATTCCCTTGATACAGGAGATGGTACCTTTCTAAACTTGTCCAAACACTAAGATATCATCATCATAAAGAAAGTGAGATGGAACAAGAAGATTCCTCCCAATCTTAATCTTCTGAAACCAACCAACATTAGAATGGTCATTGAGACACCAACTCAAGTAGTCCTCTACAATAGAAAAAAGCAGACCAGATAAAGGATCCCTCAGCCTTACTCCTCTTGTGCAGCGAAATAAGCCTCTGGGGGATCCATTAATGAGAACAGAGAGCCTCACACTTCCCAATATGTAGGCAACAAGACCAATAAATTTCTAAGAAAATCCATGCATTTGAAGAATCTTGAAAGGAAAAATCCATCAGATAGTATCAAAATCTTTAGATATATCTATCTTCAAATCCATATCACAAACTTTTTTCCTCTTCTTCATGGCATTAACACATTCAGAAGCAGTGAAAAGACAATTTTGAATGTTCCGTCCGGGTACAAACCCAAACTGATTATTGGAAACAAGTCCCTTGGAAATTTCACCCGACCTCTGAGTCATAGTGTTTCTGATAATCTTGGGTATGGTGTTCCCAATAGCCACTGGTCTAAAGTCTTTAATGTAAAGAGCGCAATATTTCATGGTAATTAAAACAATAAAATTAGAGTTCATCCCAAACGACATAAAATAGGACTTATAAAAGTCCCCCACTACATTTGTAATGTCAAGGATGACAATATCCCATTAGAACATAAAAAAATATTGGTAAAGCCACCAGGACCAGCAACATTGTCAATGTTTAAAGAAAGAAGAGCATCATAGATCTCCTTAACAGTAGGATTCTAAGTGAGCTTATTATTCAGGAAATCAGTGATAGAGGGCTCAAAATAATTAATAATTAAAAAATTGCGTTATATTTCCTAATAATTTTTTCTGACTTTTGAATAAATAGGGAGTTGAAAATAATTTGATAAATTTTAATTTATATAAATATTAAAAGGAAAATATTTTTTATTTTATTTTTGAGAGATAGAGTATATAATTTCATTATCCAAAAACCCTATGCAATCAATTATGGTATAAATTAGATAGACATGTAAACCCCTTGATAATTTGGTAAAATCTATAATTCATATTTTAATGAAATAAATAATTTAAAACATTAATTTATATAAATTGAATATATGGATTTTCATGATAAAAAATTTCAATGTGGTTGTTAATGCACCTCATAAAAGAAGATATGCTTGAAACACATCATGTGTCTAAAAAAGGATAAATTGAGATGATAAACCTTGAAACAATTTACATATTTGAATCGAATCCTCATGAAATAGAGACCTGTAGATTGATTTTTAAAAAATATATTCATGGAATTTATCATAATATATAATCATGGACGGTATATACACATTACAAAGAAAAGAAGTTGTGATTATGATATATGTTTAAATGAATGTAAAGTAAAATAAGAATTTATTTCCTTATGTCTATATTGATATCATTGTTCTCTGACCTCCAACATAATAAATATATGTTTATTATAATTATATATAATAACCATATACATACTTATAATATAATATATAATCTCCTAATTTAATTTATATATACCATTATTAATAATTCAATATTAACATTTTCATTCAAGGAGAAAACTACATCATTTATCATATTTGATTAGTATTGACAGGTATTGGCCTAAAACATTGGTCATGGTCCATTCTATATATAAATTTAGTTCAGGTAAAAATTACTATATATTCATTATATAAATATATATAATTATTTAAAAGTTATATATATAAAATTGAATAACATCGTTCAAGAAGATGGTAGACCAATCATCAACCTGAATGACGATATTTATTTCAAAATAAAGTAACTAATTCAAGATGAATACTAATGTATAATTCATAAACAAAAATAATATCTCTAAAATAATATGTAATGATTAAATTTTTCCTTATTAAAATAAATGTGACACTAAAATTAAAATTCATCACATTGATTTGTGGATGTTCTACTCTAAAAGTACACCTGACCGATGATATCATTTTCAAATGGAGGGAATGATTTAAATATATAAAAAATATTAAAATTAAAGAAGAATTTTTTTCACAAATGTAAAAAATAAACACTAAATATATAATAACAACATGAAAATATTTATGGAAATTGAAAATGATTCATATAGTTATATAGATGATGTAGTTCTCACCTATTCTCAAGAGATACCATTATTTCCTATTTCATATAAAACAGGAGGAAAATGGTTGTGTCGTAATCATAATAATATTTAGGTAAAATTATGTTAATTAATGAATCAAATTATATATTGATAATAAATGTTTAGATATGATATAATATAAAGTAAAATTAAAAGATCTCTATTTGGGCTTCTACCACCTATTTAAAAAACCTCATTTCCATACACATTATGCCTAAAAATAATAGTTTGAGCATATGTTCTGGGGATATTGGATGAAGGGATAGAAGGATTGATGGTTTTGGAGAGAAGTCATTTTATGATATAAGGATAAATTTTAATGAATAACAGATTATCTAGGGTTATCCTCTATAATTAATAAAGGGAACATATATAGGAATATTTAAATATCTAATATAATAAAATGTCATTAAATTGAGAATAAGGATCCAAATGGATAAGATATAAATTTTTTGATAATATAGGTCATATATTTATATATTAAAATTAAAATAATTAGAGATTTTTACATGGAAATCATATAAATCTTTGTTAATTTAGCATCCCACCCATGAGAAAAATAATTTAATCATAAATATGGCGATGAATTGTATTTTTTTTATTTTTTATGAAAACAAATTTATTTGTCCGCTTTAAAATATATATGAAAGTTAATTCTATATATGCAAACAATTGTTTCAAAATAAATATTCATATGTTTAAATTTTTTAATTTTATTTTATTCATAAAACACACAACTGATTTGTTTTTCAGAAAAAATGATTTTTCAAATATAAAATTGAATTTGATATAACTATATTCATAAAAAATAATAATATATTAATTTAAAATAATTCTATTGAAAATATAATCTAAAACTTCATTATCATTTTCAATATGTTTTTGATAAATTATTTTATTATGATAAACTCTCATTGTGGACATGAAATAATTTTTTTGAAAAGTCAATTATAAGATAAAATAATAACTTCTATAAAATAAATTATAATACTAATTACAAAATATTTACTTATATTAGTTATTATAAAGGATAATTATTTTTAATTTAATATGAAATAAAAAATAATTGAACATTCAAATTTCATGATTTATTGAAATCAAATGATAGTTCAAAATAATCACCACGTTTCACTACTTACATAAAAATGATTATTTTATATAAAATCCATAAATAATAAACTTAATAAAATTACAACATTATTATTTGAAAAATTATATTTTTTCCTATAATAAATTTCTAAAATTGTAATAAATTATTAATAATTTATAACCACATTATTCATCATTTTGATAAATCCATTTTTTATAATTGAAATAGCATTACTATAAAATAAGTATAATTTACACTAAATTATTATATATTTTTAACCATAAACGAACACTATAAATATCTCCCATAATTTTATTAGTTCTATTCATACTACTAATTTAATTAATATATTATAATAAACAAATTTAAATAATGAATTTATATTATACTATACTTCACAGAAATATAGATGTTATGTTTAGAAAAGGATATTTAGATTAATATTCCATAAAACTAAATTTATGGGGTGTTATAATCTTGTTGATGATGAAGTCAAAACCAAACAAAATATTTTGGAATAAAATATATGTTATAAAATCTGTATATAAGGAAGTAGTATATTTGTAATGCTAATTAGAGGATAGTTATTCGTTTATAGTATAATTCTACCACAGTAATGGATATATTAAGAAAAAAGGGGTGATTGTTAATGATTTCATTAATATTATTAATTCTAAAAAGGAGGATCATATTTGGTTACAATGATATATTTAAGAAGAATAAAATATAAAAATGGATAAATATAAGGGTCTCAATGATGATATTATTTAATTAGAGGAATTTATTTCAGAATAAATATATATCTCTGTAGATTGTTTCAAATTTTATGTTATATCTACATAAAAAATGGATTAATACAAGAATAATATATATAATTAAAATAGGTTTCAATTCTTAAAATGAAATATAATGTTGTAAATCCCACTAAGGATGGACACATTATATAGATGTTGAAAGGTACAAAGACAAGAATAGGAGTTGAAAAGGTTGATTACATGTAGAAAAGAATAGATTAATATTTAATTGATAGTTTGAATGATGATACTATTTGTGGTGAAATAGGAAACATCATTTATGTGTGCATATATTTTATGGATAACGATGTTAAAATTAATCATATAGAAAATGAAAAAATAAAAAAAAATCCCTAGATCTAGCTGGGATTATACAGGGAGAGGAAAAAACATGGCTAACCATAGCCTCAGGCAAAGCTTCTCCTTCAACTTCTAAATCCAACAACAGAGGAATCACAATGAACTGAGATGAGATCAAGAACGATGGGGAAGTAGAAAATTGAAGTCGATTTAGGAGTCTGAAAGATTGGTTTTAGAACATGATACAAAGAACTAACATATCAAGGAAACACTCGAGATAATAATATTGATGTAGAGTTGAGAGCCTGAGTGTTGGAATCCTCTCGTTTGATCATGTTTTAATGCTCACAAATCATGAAAATCATGAAAATAATTATAATCATGGTTAAATCATGTTTGATTTTTGTTGGTCTTATTATGATTCCATGCTTCCTGGTATCGATTTAGAATCTCACAGGTTATGATTAATCTTGTTCGATTATGTTTTATTACAACACAAATTATGTTTAATCCATTATGGGAATATAACTGCTTATGATTGTTTACTTATATTTGGCTAAGGATGAGAAACTGTGAGTGTGACACCATTTCTGGATTTTAATAAGGGACTAGAAACTGCTACCAGATACACTGTGATCCTAACACATCATCTATGCTATCAGTTCTAGATTTCAACGTAGTTGTGGCACATTAACTGTCTCACCAATCAAAGGTAAAGGAAAATACATTGTTTCCATGTGACACTATTTCCTGACAAACTATGAAACTGTTCTTTAATAATTTTTTTCATTTTCAATTTAATTTTTAAGAGTCATATTCAAGTTATTAAATGGAATTTACATCATTAATGCTTCTTTATAGACATGTCACCAGATAGTACGAGGTACGAGGTGTAAAATAAATGTATCATGTAAGTTTCAACATGTGCACCCCTAATTAAAAGGAAGATATGCATGGCTCAAGAGGATATAAAAGCAAGAAGTTGAAATGGGAACTCATGCATGAAACATCATAACACTGTATAACTCACAAAGATATCTCAATCACTGAATTTTTATCTAACATAGATCAGATCCTCAAACATCTTCATAGCATCAACAAATAGAAGAATACTAGCTACACAACTCACATTATCAAACTGAAAACCAGACCACCAGACTTGAGGTATTTTATTTTTCACAAGAGGACTTGAAATTTCAATCTTCTAGATCCTAAAATTCTAGAGATACCTAGAGAAAAACTCAGAGAATTTCTAATCTTTTTTCATTTTATATTCTCTATTGTGTACTTTTTTTAGTTTTCGAGCAGTGTGTGTGTGTATTAAAACACAAACTGTCTCCTATATTGAACTGAATGATACTATATATCCTTCATATCATATCTTCTTACATATGTTTACTCCCATAGATTGGTGTGGAAGAGGTCCTTGTGTGACCTGGTAGCTTATTCCCACAATGAAAAATGGAAGATGTTGTGCGACCTGGATAGTCCTATGTTCTATTGTTTACCCCAATCCATGGTTTGGATCAATTTTATTAATATAAAAATCATTGTGGTAGTTGATCACCAAGTAGAGTGGATTAAGTTTTGACTTGAGACTGAACCACTTGCTTTATCCTCCATGTCTTTTTATTTAGGTTTTGTCTTATTTACTTTATATTTCAAAAAACTAGATTTCATAAACGTATTTAGTCTTAGATAGAAGTTATAACTATTTTTCCATATTAGAATAGCTTCAAAAGTCGTATCAATAACTCACATTGATATTACTGGGAATTAATCAATCATCTGAGAAGTTACTTGAACAGTGACACTATTATAGTCGTTTTACCTTAATTAGATGGCCTTTATTAATTTTTTGGGGAATCATATTAAATTATTTTTTAACAGAAATATTTATAGTTACATTGTTTACCCCCTCTTGAGTACTCTACTCAGACCAACATTTGGTATCATAGGATATTGTTCTTATTAAGGATCTATTTTAAAATCTTTCCAACTATGATTTCATTTTTACATTAATGATCTATAAATTTCTATTAGTTATAAATTTATACCTATTAAAAGGTATTTATTTATTATGGATATTATGAAGGAAGGTACTTCCACAAATAGACATACATTTTTAATGGAACTAATTATCCCTAATGAAAAATTATGACGCATATGTATTGAGAAAGTATGGGATTTGAAATTTGGTCTTCAATTATAGGTGAGTATAATATTATTAATACTGATAGAACTAATTGGGATGAACCAACTAAGACTACTTATAGCATTATTTGAAAATCCATGATTTCCTTATACTACTCTTTAGGAGATGAGGAATTTAACTGAATTTCTGCATGTAAAATAGGACATGAAATATGGGATTTTTTTTTCTGTTTCACATTTGGAAAACACTAATGTGAAAGAAAAGAAACATAATACTTATAATATAAAGTATGATAACATTAATATGAAACCTGATGAGCCTATTTTTGATATGTATCTCAGGTTTAATGAAATTTTAAACACAATGATCTTTCTCAGAAGTTGTGTCACTACCAATGAGTAAATCACAAGGATTCTAAAATTCATACCTGATAGATGGAGAGGAACTTATGTCTCTATTATAGAGTCATGTGGCATTATAAAATTACATGTCAAATAACTCATTGGGAAACTAATTATGTATGTATAAGAGCATAAAGTCAACAAGGAAGAGGTGGATGAACCCAAAAGAAAATCTGTGGCATTTAAGACCACTACCTCTAAACACAATGAAAAATTTAAAATAAAAGATTATGTAAAAGTTTCAGTAGTGAAAAATAATCACCTGATAGTGATGAGGAGATGTATCAATTAACCATAAGTTTTAACAAATTTTACAAAAGGAATAAATTCTTTAGAAACCCATCTTTAAAATAAGATATGAGCAAAAAGTAAGCTGTAAGAAGGATTGTAAAAGAGATGACATGTCTTGTGATATTGTATGTTATGAGTGTAAATGAAAGGGACATGAAATGGTTTATGTCCCAAGCTCAAGAATAAAAGAAAATATGATCACAAAGATAGAAACTATGAAAAGTCAATGAAAGAAACATGGAGTTCTTTTAAGGACAGTTCATGTGACTTAGAGTCTTAACATAATGAATAGGCTAAGAAATCCAATATTTGTTTCATGAAAAATATATCAGAGGTAACCCTAGAATCTCCTGTACAAAATTTCTATTATTTTTGAGATGAATATGACTATGAAAATATTTCCAAAGAAGAAATGTTTGAGTAATGAAATATATATGAATAGAAATGTAATTAATTAAGAAAATAAATTCAAGTATTTAATGGATAGTATGCTCTTACATCTACTGGTAAATCTGAAATTCTTGTAGAAAGATCAAAAAAAGTTCAATTAGTCAAATAAAACAATGAATTAAATCTCTATATTGATAATTTGATTAATGGCCTTGAAAGGATTACTAATAGTAAAGATATCTTGGTGAAAATGCTAGATAAAAAAATTTCTCCTAAATACAATACTGATATTTGTTATCAACATAGTGAAATAAATTTTGTAAAAACTAAGTTTGTTTCTAAATCGAGAACATACAGCTTTATTCTTTTTTTATGAAAACATTCTACAAGTTCAAATTATGATATATCCTCTACTATTTTGAGTTTTTCTAGACAAAATAATTTTTATTTCTCGAATACTATAAAAACTACTTATAAGACACATATGAGGTAGATGTGGGTTCCTAAATGACTAGTTACTAGTATTACTGGACACAAACACATATGGGTACCAAAGTCAATTTTTATTTGACTATTTTGTTGGAAAATTGTTTGAAGAGCTCCTGTAAAGGTTTTTGGTACTTGGATAGTGGGTGTTCAAGACACTTGATAGGAGACTATTCATGTTTCCAGAACCTAATAAAGATTGATTCTGGGCATGTCACTTTTGGTGACATTGTTAAAGGAGAAGTTATTGGCCTAGGCCAAATTGGTAACTCTGAATCAGTTTTAATATCTAATGTACTTTTTTGTTGATTTAATAAAATGTAATCTTCTTAGTATTTCACACCTATGTGATGATAGATTTAGTGTTAAATTTGAATGTGATTCTTTAATTTTTTTTAATGCTAAAAATAAATTAGTATTTTCTAAATTATGAAATTAAAATATATATTCTATTATCATATATTCTCTAGTTTCTCAAAATGATTCATGTTTAAGTGTATTTCAAAAAGATTCATGGCTTTGGAAAAGAAGACTATGACACTACTATATTAACTCCCTTAGAAAGAAAAATGGGAAAAGTTCAGTCAAAGATCTACCCAAACAAGTTTTTCCAAATGATAAACTATGCAATCCATGTCAGAAGGGAAAACACCACAAAATTTCCTCCAAACCAAATAAAGAATTATTAGCTTATCTACCTCTCTGATTGGTTCACATGGATTTTTTTGGACCATCTATAGTTTCTAGTTTAAATGGAAAGAACAATTTTTATATTCTTGTAGATGACATTTCTAGGTATACTTGGACATTATTCTTGGCTTAAAAAGTGATTCATGCTCTAATTTTACCATGTATTCTAAAACTGTAGAAACATTTAGTTGGCATAAAATTAAATCTCTAAGAAGTGACCATGGCCTTGAGTTTGAAAACAAGACATTGAACCCATTTTATCACAAAATTTCTATAGTCATAATTTTTCTGCCCCTAGAACACCTCAACAAAATTGAATTTCAGAAAGAATAAATAGGACCTTGAAAGTGATTTCTAGAACCATTCATAGAAAATTTGACTAACCTATTTATTTTTGGGCTGAAGTTGTAAATACTTGATACACTATTATTAATAGAGTGCTTCTTATACATATTCTTAGAAGAACTCCATATGAATTTTGGATCAATACGAAACCCAATGTAAACTACTTCAATGTCTTTGGTTTCAATGTTTATATACTTAATACCAATTGAAATCATAAAAAAAATTCATCCAACAATGATTAAGGAATCCTTCTAGGATATTCAATATCTAAAAAGCCTATATATATCTTAAAAACGGACTAAATGTGTGGAGGAATATGTCCATGTAATTTTTGAGGAGACAGATCCACATGAGCCTAAGAAATATTTAGAGAATTTTAAGGTTGATATGTCAAATCTAGACATGAATGCTAAATCCACTAAACATCCTATAATGGAATCTTTGAAAACTTCTAGTTTTTTAAATCATCCAGATTCAATCCATGATAAACCAGAACCTAGTGATGATGTAGAAATAACTAGCCCTACCTTTTCTAGACCAACTAGGATCCTTATGAACCATCCTTTAGATGATTTTGATGGATATTTAGATAGAGGAACACAAAATTGAGCTTATCTTAGAAATCGGGTTGATCATAATGCTTTCTTGTCACAACATGAACCTACGAATGTCAATAATGCCATCAATGATGAATTATGGGTGATCCCTATGAAAGAATAAATTAATAATTTTGAAGGGAAAGAAGTTTGGAAAAATTTTGATAAACCCAAAGGCATTTTACCCATAGGCACTCTGAGGGTGTTTATAAATAAAGTAGATAAATATGGTAACATAGTTAGAAACAAAGATATATTATTTTCACAAGGCTATAATCAAGAAGAATTAATTGAATATGAGGAGACCTTTTCACCAATATCTAGACACAAAATACATTATAATCTTGTTTGCATATGATGCACATTTGAATTTCAAACTATATCAAATGGATGTCAAGTGTGCATTCCAAAATGCGTATATAGATGAAGATGTTCTTATTGAAAAACCCCTTATTTCAAAAATCATCACTATCAAAATCATTTTTTTAAAATCATCAAAATCATTGTATGGTTTAAAAAAATTTCCAAGTGGGTGGTATGATAGATTAAATACTTTCCTTATTTCCAAAGGTTTCAAAAAAGGTATAGCTGATCAAACTCCTTTTATAAAACAAATTCCAAATGTTGTTTTTGTGTTTCAAATATATGTAGATGATATTATTTTTGGATCTCCAAAAAAAATATTTATGTATTGAGTTTTATAAAATAATGAAAAATGAATTTGAATTATGTTTAATGGGTGAAATAAAATTCTTTCTTAGATTTCAAATATTTCAAAATAAAGATGGTATTATTTTATATCAAAGAAAATATACTAATGTTATTATAAGACTTTTTGGATTAACATCACTAAATCTATTGATTCTCCAATGCGTACTACCAGTAAGTTTGATCTTGATGAAGATAGAAATCTTTTGATCAAACCACTTATAAGGGAATGATAGGAAGAATACACAACTTGCCTACTATCCAAACTCATATTATTTTTAGTGTATGTATGTGTGCTCTCTTTCAAGAAAACCCTAAATAGTCTCATTTAAATGATGCTGAAAGGATTTTTAAATACCTCAAACATACACCCAATCTAGGACTGTTTTATCCTAGAGGACAATCATTTGAGTTAGTTAGCTATTCTGATGCTGATTTTGGTGGATGTAAGTTAGATAAAAAAATAACCTCTGGAATATCCCACATTTTTGGAATGTATCTAGTGTCATGGTGTGGTATGAAACAAAACACTCTTTCTTTATCTACTGCCAAATCTAAATACACAGCTATTGGTAGTTGTTTTTGTGAAAATATTTTGTTGATGAAACACACATAACTAGACTATGGACATCAATTCAGACACGTACCTATAAATTGTTACAATACAAGTGCTATTAACAATTGAAAGAATCTTTTTTCACACTACAGGACAAAACATATTGATGTAAGACATCACTTTTTGAGAGACCATTATCAAAAATGTTATATCAGTTTGGAATTCATTGGAACATAATATAGTCTTTCTGATATATTCACTAAACCATTAAATTACGAATGGATAAATTACATCGTACATGAATTAGGGATGATAATTTTTAAGTGAAAGGCTTACAGTCTTGAACAAATAGTTTCACAACTTATTTTCTCACACTTTCTATTTCACTTTTTTAGTCTCACATGTTCTGGATTTGGAATTAATTTTTCACATTCACGGTTTTACGAGTTATTGTTTTACACATATTGTCTTAATTTTATGGTCACACCATTTTCTGTCACACCGTAAGGATGAAACAGTTACAACCTGTTCTGGTCTCACTACAAAAAATCAATTTTCTATTTTCTTTAATTTTATTTTCCGCATCACCTTCTTTATTATTTTAGTGTTCTTTTGTGTCGCTTTTTCATTATGATGTCTAGAATACCTAAATGATAAAAAACCAATATTTTTTACTTCTCTCTTCACTCGTGCTTTCCTCTCTCAAAAACTAATCCCATTAATTCTAAATATCCTACTCTCCTTAAAATTTTTCTCCTTATTGTACCCGACATTTATTCCCAGAATGAAGCAACCCTCTTTGTTGACTCATGAGAAGTGAAGGTCCCACATGAAAGTAATAAAGGTATCATGAATAGAATCTAAAATAGCACTGAATACCGGTATTTTAATTAGAATAGTCATTATTGGAAAGGATGTATGTCTGAAGTTTCTATTGTCATGTAAGTCACTACTCTTGAAAGGTTTGAAGAACATGTTGATCTATAATTAATTCTTCCAGATGAAGAAATAATGGACCAATCCTTTCTGCAAGATAAAATAGAGATGGGTGAGCCTGACATTGATGAAAGTCTAGAAATATGGCAAGAGAGTACCTCTCTCACCCTTAGAGGTGATTCAAAAATTGAGGGTGTGAAAAACCCCATTATAGAAAGTAATTATGTATATAGATCTATTGAGACAAGCTCTATAGGCAATGTGTATAAATTACCTAGATATTTTTATGTCTCAGACTATCAAGTGGACTCGATGAGTAGAATCGTTCTTATAATAGCTTTTCAATTGAAATACTTTTCTCTAACATGAGTAATACCTTCAATGGTGCCAGAATCAATTGTGGTTTCTGAACCAGAGATCGCAAAAGACTCTAAAAGCTTTGTAATCCAAGAGGACTTTAAGGTGTTTGGTGAAAATATGTTGGCTGGTTTTGAGAAGCTTTAAAAATATAAATCTCTTACTTTAAATCATCTAAGTGAATAGGATGCTACTATGGTTTTGGAGAAAATTATATGGAAAACTCAACCTCAGATGTTGCATAAAATTCAAGAAGTAAGAATTGAAAATTGACAGCAAAGTGAGGATGTAAAATATTCAAAGTCTTTTTGGAAAAACTAAAGAAATAGTTTGAATCTGCTTAACGTCATGTTGATCTATTAAGAAAAGAAGGTGATGATAAGATATCCAAAATGTTAGAAAAAATGATCCGAAAAAATTTGGTCTCTGTTTTTGAGGAAATAATAGCAATCAATGATAATTTGGTAGAAGAAATTCTAAAATTGGCATTCTAAATTGATGTGTTTCTTGGTATCTTCAAGGACTCTGTTGAAAATATTATCATGATTCCACGTGACACCATTTCAAGAAAAACTATGACACTCTTCATTAATCTTTTTTTTCATTTTCAATTTAATTTATAACAATCATATTCTAGTTATTAAATGGAACTGACATCATTAATGTTTCGTTGTAGACATGTCACCTGGTAGTATAAGGTGCAGAATACATGAATCCTTTCAGCTTCAACATGTGCACCCATAATTAAAATGTAGATAAGCATGGATTAAGAGGATATAGAAGCAAGTGGTGGAAAAGAAAAATCATCCGTGAAACAAGATACCACTGAAGAGAACATAAAGAACTCTTGATCCCTGAAGGCTAAACTACCGTAGCTCAGAGAATAAAACTTCTTCACAGTATCAACTTAAATAACACGAGATACATAGATCACATCATCAAACTGGAAACCAGAGATCCAGAATTTTGATACTCTGTTTTTCACAAGTGGACTCAATATTTTCATCTTCTTCATCCTATAAGTCTAGATAATCATAGAGAAACGCTTAGATCATTTCTAATCATTTCAAAAAATCATTGCTCTATTGTGTACTATTTTTACATTTCAAGAAGTGAGTGTGTCTGTATTAAAAACACATTATATACTATATTGAATAGAAGGATACAAGATATCATTCCTATAATATATTCTTACACCTTTTTTCTCCAACAGATATGTGTGGAAGTGTTCCTTGTGTGGCCTAGTAGCTTATTCCCATGAAGAAAAGTGGAAGAGGTCGTGGGACCTGGACAGTCCTATGTATTGTTGTTTACCCTGATCTAGGGTGTGGATCATGTTTTTTAATATAAAATGATTGGTGGTAGGTTATCACCAAGTGGAGTGGATTAAGTCTCGGCTGAAGACTGAACCACTTGTTTTATTCACTGTTTCTTTAAATTATATTTTCCCTTCTTTATTGTTTACTTCAGGAAAATATATTTTACTTTGATAGTTAGCCATAGTATTTATAACTATTTTACCTTATTAAAATAACTTCAAAAGTTTTATCAATAACTCACATTGATATTACTATGAATTAATAAATATTTTGAGAAGTTATTTGAATAGTAAAACTAATATAATGGTTTTACTTTGATTAACTGGGATGCAATCATTTTTATTAGTGAATATTTTTAAGTGAAATTTTTAACGGAAATTTTTATAGATACTCAATTCACCCCCTCTTGCATAATGTAATATGACCAACACTGGGAAGCAATAAAATGGGAAGGAAGCAAGACTGAAATTATTTTCATATAAAACCCTATCAATCACCAAGAGAGACAGGTGTGCTACTCTTGGGAAAGTGAGGGGCCATCATGATTAATCTCAACCCAAAAAGGGAAAGAATTTTATAATTACCCTATGTAACAATTGAATTTTAATGTCATTTGATATATATAAATGTATTTTCCAACGAGATGTGATACATTCCTTATGATAAAATGAAGAATATAAATTACACAATATTGATGTGTATAAAATAATGAGAAAATTATTATAATGAAAAAATAATCTAGAAAAATAAAAAGAGAAACTGATTGATAGAAAAATAGAATCTGTCAAAATATAATGTTTGATCACCACTAACAACCATCATCGTTTTTAAATAGAACACATTAAAATATAATATAGAATAATTCCTTTGATAACCAAGATGTCAATGAATAGATAAAAATATATTCCTTTTAATATTGAAATAATATTCCTTCATAATGTCTTAAAATAATCGAAATTATAAACCATGTATTATTAGATTAAAAAATTACTCTACATGGAAAGAATTAAAAATCAATGTAAATACTCCCTGTCACAAATTGAACCACAAAGATGAATTAAATAATGATTGATAAAAACAAGAATAAATTATTCATAGTAATTATGTATTAATTTAAATAGAGTTAATCTAATAATAATTGAGGATAAAAATATAAATATTATGAATTTTTATTGTAGAAGTTTTATAACACAATGGATTACCATAATGAAATGTTAAAATAAATATATAATAAAATATATTGTCCATCAATGCCAAGAATATTTTTTGATAAGGGGTTTACTAGTATGTGTATCTGTATTTAAAATATTTAAATGTTATAACTATTATTGGTTGATAGTAAATCATTGGAATGATACGATCCTTAATGAAGACATAATTAATGGCATTTTCAAACATGAAAATTAAAGAGAATAATCTGATTATAGAAATTATAGTTTCATTATTAATTAATTATAACATATAAAATAAAGTTTTAAGAATTTAAATGGGTTAAAATATTATATAATTGTGTTATCAAACAAAACTACAATAATTTTCTTTTATCCTTTAAATGATATGGTGTAATAGATAAAACTATGATATAGAATCCATATTAATCATGAAAATCAGGACATTGTTATGATTAATCATTTCATGAACATGTACTTGGTTATATTTATTTTATCGGGGATACATTTTGTTATTGGATAAAATAATCACTCAATATTGTTATCATTCTAAAATATATTATTTTGTTATAAAAAAATATGAAATTATAGATCGTTGTAAATTGTTGAAATTTTTAAGTTTAACTATATGTATTTTAAAAATTAAAACCACACTGCTAATTGAGAAAATAATTTAATGTGGGGTATCACTCAAATACATTGTGGTTTCAGAAAAAAAATTCCATAACAATCCTTGAATTATTGTTGATGTTATATAAGGAACAGACTTGTAGCATAAAATCTATCTGTTCATAGTCTTTTGTAAATAATGTTGTGAAATATATTATATTGACATAGTCGAAATAACCAATAGTGTCCATAACAAGTTTTGAATTTGTGATTTTGTAGAATATAATCATATCACTATGTAATATGGTAGGATTTCAAAGTGAAACATCGTATATTTTCTTCATTGATATGATATTGATGAATAGTATAAAAAGTTTTTTTAAACACGTAGTATTAATATATATATATCCATATTATAATTGAATCATGGTAGCATTTTTAGAAAAAAAAATTATAGTGGATATTAAAAGTAGGAAAAACATCAGAGTTATTTACATGATCACTAGAGGAAGGGTGGTAATCACATATCATTCAAGAATTTTCATAGGGATATAAAAATGTCTTCAAATTTTACATTGATTAAGATAATTTTTGTTTATTAGTTGGATAAATAGAGTTTTAAAAACCAATAAAATGGGAAAATTGAATACTACTAGTAGAATTAGGACCATTGAAGTAAATACATATATGAAATATGAATTATATATTATATAGAATTATCATTAATGAATGATGTAAAATATTTTATTTATAAATTGGCTCTAAATGGTATTTACTATTGAAGATATAGAGAACATACAATCTAATCCACCCATTCGCAGGAGATAAATCTATAGATATTCCCTATATATAACAATGTAAACAAAATGATAGATTTTATTCTTAAAAATGGTGAGAGATTTTTTGAGAAATGAGAGATAGTGGATTTTTTAAATCGATTTAAAAAAATTTAAACAAAATATTGTAATTAAGTATATTTAATAGTTATTTTTAGGAATAGAATCTAGAGGTGGATGTTGTTTTATTTTAATAATTGTTTTCTATTTATTCTAAAATATATATTAATAATTGGACAACTAATGGTAAAAATTAATGAATTGATATTTATTTTGATGATTTTTTCAAACAATTATTACTATTATACAATGATTTATATACGAAAATATGTGTTTTATATAATATGAACTGAAAAAAAGTCATTCATTAATGACATCAAAAAAATATGATGTAAAAAGAAGAATACCCTGAGATAATGAAAATTATGAAGACCGTGAAAAAAATAATAGTTGAATAAAAAAATTAAATAATTAACCAATAAATATTATAGACACTAATATACTTTCAATTGATTTATAAATGTTTAAGAGTGAATGGATTGAATTTGAAAAATTATTAATGGATTTAATGGAAAATAAAAAATAATATTTTAATATAAAGGAATAATATATGGGTTTGAAGTTGAGTAATGGGATAGGTGAATTTTTATAGATGAGTGATTTAAAGGTAAAAAATGATTATTTTTTCATTTCATAAACAAGATAATTTAATTATTTGTTATAAACTACTTGAATTTCAAGGAATCGGGTTTTCTGACTAATTGGTAATAATATAAAGCACTAGTGTTTAACAAACAAATTCATTTTGAAATATAGGACTATATTTTTAAAAATTTATATATGACTATTAAGATTTTGAAATGTGTAAAATTTTATTAATATAGAGAAAAAAGGGCCATATTAATCAAACAATTTAATAAAATAACATGTCATGATTCAGTCTTCCACACTACGGTGAAACACAAATTTTATTTTTATTTATAATTCATGATAATAGAGAAAATAATAATATTTGGATAGAGAGTTTTAGATTTACACCAACCGATTATTATTATATTAGACCAATAAAAAAGGTATTAAAAATTTCATATTTATAGGGGATTGTGATTACACAAATTGATATTATATGTCACCAAGTGAACTGAAAATATTAAAATTAAATGTATCATGTCACTATAGAGGAAACAATATGATAATTTTAGACTGAATTAAATGGATAAGACATCTCACAATCGATCTTGAATGATTAAAATGGAAACCACTATCTATGTATTTTATTTGAGTATATCTAGTAATTTTATGAAAGGAAGTGGGACATATTGATGAAACATCCCTATATAGTGATCTCAACTAAAGAACCTATATGAAAATATATGAAATGTACATTTCTGGTGGAATGTGTGATTTTAAGACTTTAAAGGTGAATAATTACTATAGATTATAATTAAAAAAGACTTCTTCTTAAATATCCATTGTTAAATGAAACTTTTTTATCATTGAAAATTATCATGTGTCCATTGAAATGACTTTTATAAAAATGATTTTTTCATATTATGAATTGAGTGTATGTAGTAATCATAATGAATTTAATTATACACAAAATTATAATTCGTAATGAAACTCATTTTAGAATCATAAACTATTATTCAATATGCTCCCATGTTTATAAATTATTGATGATTAACTTCAATGAAGTTAATAGAGATTTAGGAAATATATGTTTTATATAGTATGTTGTATATCATATTTAAATCCTATTATCTATGTAGGGATCCTTGCAGAAGACTGATATTGGTGAAAAAACTAAATCAGAAAGTATGTTCAATTTAGTATACATATGTTACATAAGCTCAATATTATGTATAATTCTATTGGATAAATAATTTTTTTATCAAAACTTGTAAATAATTTATTTCATTAATTATTAATATTATTTATATCATTTACCTATTTTACATGTATATATTGACTAGTCATTTATGATAAATTTATTTATCACTATCATGAGAATAATTTCAAATAATTTGGGAATTTTAATGGATAATTACATATTGGATGTTGAAAAAATTAGTATCCATCAATACTAGATTTATTTATTCTTACATCGTACATAAATAGTTCCAATAGTAAGATTAAGTTTCCTGAAAATGTCAAGTTATATTATGGAAATTTAATCAATACCATATCGACATTTTGTTTTCATAATATGAGTTAACATCTTTTTATTTTATACAAGAACATTCTCATACAACGTTGTCATTTCAGATTCCCTTTTACTCCTTTTACAAATGTAATTCCCATGTTTTTATGATTATAAAATAATATAGCTAATTTAATTTTTCTTATCATATATATTCCCCATTTTATCTGATTCTTGATTCACACTTTGAAATCCAAACATTTTTCTACAATAAATTGATAATAATCCATAATTATTATTTAATAATATTAAACATGTTATGTGCTTACAAAAATATTAAAAACAAATACATCTCAATTATGTTAGTGACTTGATAATTAATTATCTAAAAATATATTAAAATATCCAAATCAAAATTAATTGAAAAGTATAGTAAAATTGAAGATCATGGAAAATATGATGTCAATATATTAACATTTTCCTTCCCCAATATTTGAAAAATACAAACCCAAAGGTGTTTTTATCTCAATTATAATGAATTAATTTTATAAGCACAATCAATTACTCCCATTTAACATCAATGAAAAATAAAATAATATATTTTAAAAATAAAATTATATTCAATAAAAAATTATTTGTTTTCTTTTTTACTTTTCAAAAATTTAGGAAATTATGATAGTATATTGACTAATTTTCTATTTTTCATATGTACATCCAAATTAATCATAAATTCTTAGCAAGGAAAAGGTTAAAATATGTTATTTTTTATTATATAGATAAGAATAAAAATATTTCCATTAATAGAAAATAATTTCTAAAAAATTACACTATAACTAATTTCAATTGATATTAATTATTCAAAAATATACCTAAATATTAAAACCCTTTAGAACATTATATATATAAAAATAATAAAATGATATACCAAAATCAAATTAAAAGGAAAATATATACTCATAAAAATAATATAAACATAAAAAGCAAGAAATAAATTAAATTTCACATGAATAAATGGAAATAAGAAAATAATTGATGAAAAAATAAATGTATTCATTAAATTAATACATCATTCATTCAGTAATTATAATATTTTAAATTATTGAAAATTATATTATATTTTTCTAAAGAATAATGTTACATGTTTCACACTCTCCATCTAAAAATGGTTCCATTTTTCCTCTATTAACCATTATATGTACTAACATCGTAATTTAAGGTAAAATAAATTTAATACTTATGGTTATTAATCTTCCCTTTAGAATATGTTTTTTACTAATTAATTTGAATTCAATTTTAGTATCAATATTAAAAGGTTGATTCATGTGTGATGGATTGAGAGTATCCAATGATTACTTGAATATTAAAAATTATACCCATGAACCATCTATAAATGAGTATGATGATCTAATATACCTTTATTACATGGATAGATAAATTAAAGTGGATTTGACATCACATCAAGAAGATTGTTGATATTTTTCTTATGTTCAAGGATAATACTATATAAAATGGAAGAATAATTTTCATCATCACTATAAGATAATGAACGTGTTGATGCATATATATTATAAACCATATAATTTCCATCTTATAATACTTTATTTAAAATTACTAAATATGTGTCAAAGTGTTTGGAAGGATTGTCTGAATTTGGGGGATCCATCCATGGAGTGCTACTAAATTTTGATTCTTACTTTCATTGGTAAAAAAATTTGATGAGGTTCTATAAAATATATAAAATAAATAGATAAATAAAAGAAAATTAATGAAATGTATAATTTTTTAGTTCAATGAAAATTGTGTATGTCTAGGTTATATAACATTTTATACTGAATTTTATTACATAAAATATGATCATTATACTTTTGGTGCAAATCATAAGATTCTTCCCATTATAATGTTGGAATATCTAAAAACATCATAAAAAATTATCATTTCCTAACTTTACTGAAATCAAATATTGAAACAGAAGGGGAAGGCCGATTGAAAATAGAAATTTCAGTAGTCAATAATATTAATGTTACTATATAAATGTGATGAAAATATGAATTTAAATTTATAATGATTGTATAACCTCAACATGTTCATTTTATTCCATTTAATTCCACTATACAAGAATAAATATTCATTATAAGTATAACACCCTGAGTTTGAAATAAAAGTGTTAATTTTTTTGTTAGTATGTTTTTATTCTATATTAATTTGAATTTTAGAAAACAAATTTGCAAATAAATGTTAAACTTTTATAATGACAATTTATGTATATTTGTTTTGATTAAATACTAAATTTAGAAACATGGTATTTTTTTAAATATGAAATTACAATTAATAAATATATATTATTTCATGTTATAATTAAAAATAATAATTTTATTAAAGTAACCTTGTTCTTATTTTAGTTTTGAGATGTATTGTTTTCAGTTTTATAAATTTAAAACATTAATTTCATTTTAAGGATTAATGAATAAAATTTTTATTATTTAATAATAATAAAATTTTGTAATATATTAATGATGTTTTTATAAACAAAGTTTTATTTAAAATAATTTTTAATTATTTGATTATTTTTATAACATGTTACAATTTTATAAAAACTAGACTTTTATGTTCTTATAAAGCTATATATGTTTTTATAAAAAATGGATAAATGAAATCACAATAATTTATATAATAGTTAAATATGTATATATATAAAGTAATTATTAATAAATTAAATCTATATAAAAGTTGAAAAAATGAAAAAGGGTTATATATATATGCATATATATAATTATTAATATGATTGAATAAAAAATGAAATGGTAAAGTGGAGAAAAAAATTGGGTTTGGGGGTGAGTCGTTGAGGGTTTCACTTGGGAGAGAAAGAGATACTAATTTCTTGGGAGGGCGAGCAGGACCAATTCATGCATGTTACATCTTTGGGAGTGTACTATCAGTGTTGAATCGGGCCATGCTGAACCTAGTCAAGGTGTCGAGGCTGAGCACCTTCAAGGTGATGTTGAGTCCGGCCGTTGAGCTATGTTGGATAGAACCAGTTTCGGGAGAGGGTCCAAGTGAAGTTGATGTTCATATTCCTTCTTATTGAGTCAATGTAGCTTAGTGAATCCATTATCTAATGTAGGGTTGAAGCTAGATCTAGATTTGTGTTGCGTGGAGGATCCAAACGAGATTTTGGGGGAAGACCACCCATATATTTGAAGATATATCCCAATTCACAATTATGTTTTATTAATTGATTTTTTTTATCTGGATCTCAATTCTAGATTCATTTTCTAGTATATTAAATATGTAGTTGTCATTTTTCTTATATGGTCATATTTTGTACATTTATTTGTTCGTTTTTATTAAATTTCTTCTTTGAAATGTTATCAGCTAGATTTGTTGCTATATTTTGATGAGTTAATTTCCCTTTATTTTTCTATGTCGACTTTCATTGGTTTCAACGGGAGTTATTGCATTTTGAAAAAACATAGTAGGAATCTTATCCCAAAACCTTATATATTATTTTTATTTTTCTTCAAAATGATTAAATCTATTTTATGCTTTTCATTTCATATAGACTGGATTGTGAAGAGAGAAATATTTCATAATAAACGTTGTCTTTTCTTTGTTATCTATAAATTTAATGAAATCTCGCATGATACTATGGTCTTCCAATCTCATAAAATTTTCAAACATCTATACTGTTAATTTAATTATATAATTACAGATATTTATTTTATAAATAATAGCCTTTCAACCTTTTCATTTACGACACTGAGTGTCTGGAAATGTAGTCGGGCAAGTCTTCCTAGTGTTTTTTCAGATCGAGTATCAAAGTAATTGAAAAATTCTATTATTATAAGGGATGAAGTAAAAAACAAATAAATTTAAGCGAGTAATATTTAGATTCAATAATTTTTTATTATGATGTCTTATTATTGTAAGGGATTGTTTAATTTTATTTTCAAATATTTCTCTTCTTTAATGTTTAATTGTAAGGGAATAATTTTAATTTCCATTTTTATTTTCACAATGGATATTTTTTTTTAAAATATTTTTTGTTTTATGATATGAAATCAGCTTAAATATTTTATTTTAAAAGTCAGATTTTAATTATTTTCATGTTTTTATTTTTTTCGTTTTAGTATGGGATTATTAATTTGAAAATTTTTATTTTATGTTCACAATTATTTTTTAAGGGTCATTTTATATAATTTCATATGAGTTGTATGTATATATATATCAATGATTAAATTCTAAATTTGATTTAATATAAGTTCAACTATGGGATATTTCTTTTTATAGGAGTTTTATTTCAACAAAATTTTATTCTATTGTTATGTGACATGTGTATATATATACTTATATAAATATCAAGTATATAACCATTTTGAATAAATTATGATCAACTAAATTCAAATATTAATTTATAAATTATGAATATCAGAAATTCATTGAGTCGTATGCATGCCATTCACATATCATGATTATAGTCATATATCAATAATTGTTTCATGGAAATTAATAAATAAATTTGTATATAAAAGTATATAAATATACTAATGAGTATTGAATAGACACTAAATAAATGGATTATGATTGGAATAATAATGAGATCATAGGTACGTGAATTATAATTACACATCCATGTGGTTATGCAATGATTATGTAGTATAATATTTTGTCATACTAAGTCAAACATGTAATTTATAAGGGGGATTAGTATTTATATAATTATATATAAATAAATGTGAGAATTTGTATTTCATGTATGATTATATATATGTATATAATGTTAAAAACCGAGTGAAAAATGTATATATATGTAAATCAAGCTTAATTTTTTTATAAAATCTGATACTGGAATGTTGTAAATATGCAACGGAATTGTGGAGTGAACCCAATCCCTCACTAAGTGGGTAGTCCCATGACAACCATCAATGTTTCATGTTGATAAGATGTTTTTTTTTTCAAAATCCTGCAATATTTTTTCTAATATCACTGGTTATATATTCAAATAACTTTTTAAATGTAAGTAATTTCAAATGCGATATAATATTTTAAAGCAAAAATGATCTCAATTATGTTTTCATAAGATATATTGAAAAGTATTTTTATGTTATTATCTAAATAATTTTCTAAATCATTTAACAAAGTTATTTTAAAATAAATGTCTCTTAAATATTATTTCAATGATTTCTAATGCTCTTACTAGGAAATTTAATGCTCACCCCTTGTTTTAAAATTATTTTTCACATGTATCATATAAGTTCCAATACAGATGTCATCCATTTTGGGGTTAGCATGCACCGAAGTGTAGTAGGTACACGGGTTAATTTTTTTCAACAATGACAAAAGTAAGGTGTTTTCCAATCCTCTATAACCTAGGACAGTAAATGGTCATTGTTTGTGTTTAGTGTTGTGTAAATTTTAAATTACATTTATAAAAAAAATCAAATAGTATTTTCAATAACTATGACCGGAAGAGTAAGATTATGCTATCATAAATTGTATCAGAGGCAGAGTTTAGAAAACTTTGTAGATTAGATGTTTTCTTTGAGGAAAACAAAATCTGTGCAATAGAATTTTCTTTGGATAGTTAAGTCCAATTAGAAATTCCTTAATTCTAAAGTTGGAAATTCATAATTTTCTTATGTCTGATGCAAGAATTGCAAGGGTAAAATTAATTTAGTGTGGGGGTGTGAAAATTTAAGACCAAGTGTTTTAAATGAAATATTTAATTTAATTTTTTATTATTTTTTATTCCATGTTCATTTTAATTTAACAAAACAAATTTTTAAATAAATGGTAAGTTATTATAATGCCAATTTGTGTGTATAAGTTTTCATTAAATACGTCTTTTTTAATAATTTTATAATTTTTGAAATATGAAATTACTATTAATAAATATATATATAATTACATTTTATAATTAAAACAATAAATTATTTTTAAAATAAAATTGTTTAATTTTAGTTTTGAGAAGTCTTGATTTCAATTTATGAATTTTGAAACATTAATTGGTCTTTAAGGATTAAATAAAACAATATGTTATATTTAATAATAATAAAACATTGTAATAAATTAATTATTTTTTATAAACAATGTTTTATATAAAATAATATTTGATTATTTGATTATTTTTTATAATATGTTAAAATATTATAAAAATTAAACATTTAGGTTTTTATATAACTATATATGTTTATAAAAAAGATGAATAAATAAAATCACAATATTTTATAATATATATATATATAAAAAGTAGTTATTATAAAACTATATTTATATAACATTTGAAAAAAATAAAATAGATTATATATATGTATGTATATATATATAATGATTAAACTGATTGAATACCAAAATGTAATGTTAAACCTGGAGAAATAAATAGGATTTGGGGGTGAGTCGTTGAGGGATTCGTTTAAGGAAGAAAGTGAGATCGATGGCTCAAGAGGGCGAGCAGGTCCATGACAAGCAAGTTTCATCTTTGGGATTTGACTGCTGGTGCTAAATTATGCCTAACTAAACCGAGTCATGTTGTCGAGGCCATGCGCCTTCAATGTAATTCCGAGTCGGTCCATTGAGATATGGTAGAGAGACCCAGCTTTCGGCAAGGGTCCAAGTGAAGTCAATGTTAACCACCTCCTAGTTTAGTCTGAGTAGCATAGGGTTTCCATTATTAGATGTGAGTTAAATGCTAGATCATGATCGGAATTATGTGCAGGTTTCAAATTTTATTTTGGGGGAAAACATCCCATGGATTTGAAGATCTATCCTTAATCACGTGTATGTTTAATTAATTTAATTTTGTGTTCATGAATCTCTACTCTAGATTCATTTTTGGGTATATTAAATTCTTAGATGTTGGTTTTCTTCTATGGTCGTATTTGATCTAGTGATGTGTTCATTTATAATTCAATTTATTCTTCGTAACATTTCATATGGATTTGTCATGTGTTTTGGATGAATTAGATTTATAGCATTTTTCTATATCGATGATCAGTGGTTTTTGTTGGATGTATTAAATTTTCACAAAACATTGTTCAAATCATATCCCAAACCCGTATCTCTTATTTTTTTCAATCTAAATGATTCAATCGATTTTCTGTTTTTTTTATATAGACAGGTTTGCGAATAGAGGAATCTTTCATCAGATACATTGTATTTTTTTGTTATATGTTAGTTTCTGAAAATATCTTCTGATACTCTGTTCTTTCTATCTACTAAAATTTCCAAACCTCCATAATATTAGTATAATAATATAATTAAAGATATTACTTTTATAAATAAGATCCTTACACCCATTTCTTTTATGGCACCGAGGGTTTGTTGAAGTAGTTAGGCAAGTCGTCCATGGGAAAAATAGAGGTTTGTATCCCAAGTGTTTGTCTAGATAGGGTATCAAATTCATTGAGAAATAGTTTTCCTCTAATGGCTGGAGTACACAATAAACAAATGTAATAGATAAATATTTAGTTTCAATAATTTGTTTATTTTTATATCTTATTTCTATAAGGGACAATTTAATTTTATTTCCAAATATTTCTCTTCATTAGTTATTAATTGTAAGTGAATAACAATTTTAAAATACTTTGAATTTCCTTTTTAATTTTTAAGGGATCATTTTATTAAAATGATTTGTTTTTTATGATATGAAATCAACTTATATATTTCATTTTATAAGTAATATTTTAATTATTTGAAAGGTTTTATTTTTAAGTTTTAGTAAGGGATTATTAATTTCAAAAGTTTGATTTTACTTTCACACTTATTTTATAAGGACCATTTTATATAATTAGATGTGGGGATATATATATATATATATGAATGTTTATGTTTTAAATTTGATATCTTATAAGTTCCTCTATGGGATACTTCTATTTATCGATGTTTTATTTTAGCATGAATTAATTCTGTTATTGTGTGACATTTATATATATATATATATATATATACCTAAATAATTATCACGTATATAACCATTTTTAATAAATTAGGAAAAACTAAATATCCAGTATGAATTTATAAACTAATAATATGATAAATTCATTATTTCATATGCACGGCATGCGGAAATCGTGATTATGGTCATATATCGGTGATTTTTTCATTACACTTCATACATGAATATGCATATATAAGTATATACACATACTCATGAGTATTGGATAAACAATACATAAATATATTTTAATGGTATTATGAATGAAATTTAACGTATGTGAATAATAATTACTCATCCACATTGTTATGCAAAGATTAGGTATCATTGGATTTGGTCTTACTAAGTCAAACATGTAATTTCCAATGAATATTATTTATTATATAATTATATATAAATAAAATTGAGAATTTCTATTTCATGTATGAATATATATATATATATAATGTTAAAACACTAGTGAAAATGTATATATATATATATTTATATGTAATGTAAGTTTAATTTTTTTTATAAACCCTGCCACGGGAATGTTGTAAATATGGTAGGGAATCAGAGAGTGAAACCAATACCTCACTAAGTGGTTAGGCCCAGGAAATCATTCAATGTTTTATGTTTCCACAATTTTTTTTTGTTTTCATAAGCTTTCTATATTTTTTTTATAAAATCACTAGATTATATTTAAATAACTTTAGGAATGTATGTAATTTCATAAGTGATATAATATTTTAAGGAACAAATTATTTCAATTATGTTTTCAAAAGATATTTTAGAATATATTTTTATGTTATTATCTAATGAATCTTAGAATGAATTTACCAAAGTTATTTTAAAATAAATAAAACTAATTTCAACTAATTCAAAACCTCTAACTGTGAAAATGAATTCTGACAGTTTTCTTTAAAATAATTTTCACATGTATCTTAGATGTTCAAATTGAGCTGTCATCGCTTTTGGAGTTATTGAACGTGGAATAATAGTAGGAAAAATGATTTATTTTTGTTTAAGTCTTATAAATGTAAGCTGTTGTCTAATACTCCAGAACCTAGACTGGTAAAATTTTGTCATTATTGTTTATTGTTGTGTAATTTTTCAATTACTTTTATAAAATAGATTACATAGTATTTTCAATCACTGAGTCTGAAAGAGAGGGATGGGGTTGTCATGGTAAGACTTAAATATCTTATTCCTTTGGTAGTTATAACATAATTATTCTACGTGTTGTAAATTTTTTATTTTTTTTGGATTGAAAAATCATGTATTAACATTTAAATACGATCAATATGCGATTAATTTTAAAAAATGAATGATTTATTCCATAGTGTTTCATAGAGAATGAACAAAACGATGAGTATTTTATTAATATAATATAATTTAAAAAATATGAATATCATGAAATTTAGTAAATGTCAATGAAAGAGGTACATAGGACCATGTGGAGTTTTATTTTCTGATGAAAAGTATTTTTGAATATGGATGCATTATTCATTGATTTATTGATGATCTGGGTACTTTCAATAGCCATGATATAATCATATTTGATGATACTCATTTTAATTTATAATTTAAATGTAATTTAATGAATTTTCATGAAGAATATAGATAATTTTACATTGTGGCTCAGTTTTCCATCAAACAAAATACCACTTTGATCGAATATTTATTGAGTGGAAATGAATTGTAACAGAGATGGATGGTTTTAATTTTTTCATGACTAAAAGAAAGGAACTTATAATTCATTTAATAAATGTGTAATAATAAGCATTTTATTAAATTTTAAAATAATAATTAATTTTATGTTACATCATTAAATCAATTTGTAATTTAAGGAAAAAAATTTAGTGAACCATGCAAGTTTATTGAGATAAGAATTCTAGACTCAACTGTAATTGTTGTGAATGGATTCTTGATATAGTGGTGTACTATTTTTAATGTAATGTCACATGATTCCAAATATCAATTACACTCCACAGAATAATGTGTTTCATATATACTTACTATTTATAAGATCTGATGTGTTGATTTTTTGGATACATTTTCATTGTGTTGAAGACCCTCTCTAAATGTAAAAATTTTATGCAATTACATTTTTATGAGATCAAAAATTATATAAAATTATAATTTTTTATTGGAATATAACATTGTTCATAAAGGGTGTCATGAAAATCAATTTCATGTGACTTATCTATTGATAGGCAAACACTATATCATATGAGAAATAATATCAGTATTTTCCGATTGTTATTTTTGGGAGGTTTAGGTTAATTCCTCTTGATATTCCACATATGGATGTTGATTACAATTATTATTTAATTATATAATGATAACCCACATGATAACGGGATCATTAAAGATAAAAAAAATATAGATCATTGATCAAGTTGATGATGTGTGTGAGGAATTATGTGGGCTAGAACTGAGATTAAAGAATAGATCTATTATGGGAAAAGAATAAGTTGTGAAGAATAAGAAGAAAGTCCACATATATGTGTTAAATGTAACATAATATGAAGGTAAAGGCCACTCTTTAATAATCATATCATTACTCCAATAATTAGAATATAATGAAAAAATAATTTGAGGTAGGATTACCTATATGATGATTCTCATATATGTTTTAGGAATTCATAGACCGTCTATGATTTAGTGAAATATCATGGTGACATAAATGAGTTTGACTGATGTGAAGCTGATCAAGGAATAGTGAGGTAGTTGAAATGTTTTCCAAAAATAATTATTTTACATTTAATTATGTTCAATTTTGTATATTAGAATTAATATATTAGAATAATTCAATGATGAATTGGTGATCATATTCATTGGTGGTGGTGAACACACCACCTACATATATATATTATAATTATGTAGATCCAACAGGACTCACATTAAGCATGGAAATAACAATGTGATGTGTTTTTAATTGTGTTATGTTGACTGGGGGGTCTCATGGGAGATATCGAGATGATTCCCAATGAGACGCATGAAGTTAAATTCTTGAAAATAACTAAACCATCTATAATAAATGAATTATTTTAGTGTATAACCCATGGGTTGGGGTCCTAAAAAGACCTCGAATGAAATATGTCTATATGAAAAAACCATGAATACCTTTTTATTGAGTCTTTTTTGATTTCATTATTAAGATGAAACTGTAAGAAGCACATAGTTAGAAAATCAATACATTATGATGTCTATAATGATAAATTTGAAATTATGAATTTGTGCATGTGACCACTGATTTAGACAATTACTATATGTTTTTTACCCATTCTGGTGCATGTCGGTATATTGTAATTATGAATTAATTTTTTTGTTTATTTATTATGAAAAAATAAATAATATAATTGTTCATTCAAATTTGGAGTAGACTTTATCTAATTCAATAATCACCAATGTAGTGTTCTACTGATCGATATATATCTTTGAATTGGGTTTTTAGGTTTCCCACCATATAAAAACTATGATGGTTTTATGTAATATCTCGTTTCTTTAATTCATGTACTTATTAATCCCTTCTTATAAGAATTTTTTGGATATTTTTATAGGTAATTTATGGGGAAATCATAAAAATTTTGGAATATTATGGGACTATTAACAGTTTTCAAATGGTTAGGGAAAATTGTGTGGTTCATTATTATAAAACATGGGCACTTTTTGGTGGTTATAGATGGTGTAACACATTGGGTTATTGGTTAGTTAAATTTTTTATCCCCTATTACAAACCATGGAGCCATTGCCATTTGGGGTTTTAATAGTTGGTATCATGTTTTCCAAGCCATGTGGGAAAAACCATGATCCATTTCTAGAATCCCCATGGGGGTTCAAAGCTACAATCACTGTTAGTACTAACCATGGATCCTAACCTAGTAATCCATGAGAGAGATATACCAATAACCATAAAATTTCCATTATAATATCAAGATTTATAATTTTTTAATATAAATTCTATCCATTTTATTTTATTTTGAATATTTTCCTATTGGAGGCTCCTGATATTCATTTGGATCCTCAATCCTATCTTCTTCAAAGACAAAAGGGTCATTGGATGTGATTGTCAACCCTCTATTGAGTGAATTATATTGACATGCAATCATCCATCATTCATAACTCTGATTCATATAGATGTAGGTGTCATCATTTATTGTTTTATCTAATCTTTTATTTCATGGATTGCGATTCATGGGATTCCTCACAAATCATCCTTTTCTTTACATCACTATTAGTGATTCCAATTTCTAGTGATCAACTATTTGATCTTTTAATAAATGTTTTATTGTTATATAAGTAATTTCATTAAAATTCAAAACACAAATGCTTTCATTAATTGATATGAAATTTCAATTATTCTTTAATCCATGAATTGTGAAAATTTTGATAATTATATTATATTATATTATATTTGATTATCCAACCCTCTTTTAAAATTCCTGAAAATATTTTTTTTTATTTTGAGATAAGATATATTGATATAAGAAATAATTTTATGAAATGATTTGATTTTGATTAATGATGTAATTGAATAGAAATGAATAATGATTTTTAAAGACAAGAACTTTATGAAATCATCCATTGTTGTATATGGAATTGAAATGGAATTTTGAACATGAAATTTTGAATTCAAATCATGATTAATGAATTGAATTTAAATTTATGAATGGACCATAATTGATTGATTTATTTAAATAACATTTTAGACTGAGTCGTTAGTTTGTGATTTTGACAAATATTATTTAAATCATACTACCTAGAAGTGGATTAATGAATATAACTCATCCTAAACTAGATTTCACATGATTCCTCCAAATAGGTTGATGACAGATTCTATTCTAATGGATAGACCCCTTGGGATGTGTGAAAACAACATGATCCGTGACGATTTAGAGAGTAGTTTTAAGACCCTACGTTAAAGAACTTACTAAATTTAAGGAATATTGACATTTCCCTTTAGTGATATTTGGTTACAACAAGATATACTTATTGAAATACTTAATTTATGTACCTTTCAGTTCAAAAATAGTTCTTTTTAAGAATATGTTTTTTATATTATCCATATATATTATTTTAAGGCATAATTTTTTGTAACTGAGAAAATTATTTTCTAAACCATATGTTTATTCAAGAATAAATAATAAATGAATTACATGTATTGTAGAAACATATGGAACATTGTTTTTAATTATAATATGTTTTTTTTAATCACACCATACCATTTCCTTTGGGTATTTATATATTTTTCTATTCTAAGTCCAAAAAAATCACTAATTAGAGGTGGTGGGTCTTCTTGATTCACATGAACCGTGATTGATATTGGTGACTTGTGGATCTATGGTCTACATGTTACATGGGTATTATTAGACAATGTCTTGAAGAATTTTATTATGTAATTATTTTTAATATTTATTATTTTTGGAACCATATCTATTTTATTGTGAGACACATTACCTTGAGGATTGTTTGAATTAATGACCATGTATTGATTCATCATTCATTGTTCTACCATATTTGTTCAATCAACTATAGAAAATATTAGGTTTGAATTTCCTTTGATGATATGTTGTAGTCAAAATCCTAAGTGTATTTCTAATTACATTCAGGGTATGTTACAGTTGACCCAATTATCATTGTAAAATGTTATCATTGTTGGATCGTGAAAAAATTGTATTATAGAACAAGGTATCGTGTCCCTCCTTGATAATAGTATTCAATATGGAATGTCTTAGTAGATTGGTGGTGGGATTTTTAGGACATTTGGTCTAGTTATTAGGGAGTTTCTAGAAACTTATCATTGTAGAGAGCCATTAATTAAAAGGAGGGTTTGGGAAAAGATTCAATTTTTAAATTTTCCCTAAAGTAGAATACTCTAGAGGATGGTAATGGATATGTTATAGTGACATAACACCAAAATCCCATATCTAGTGCCTTCTATCAATTACATTGAAATGATTATAAGGAATAAAATCCAAAAGGATTGAAGATTATAATACTCTTGGTAAAACAGATACATACATGAATCTTATTTTACAAATGAATACACAAATTACAATATATTTGTTTTATTTCAAGAATAAAATTAATACATATAGAATATACATGAATAATATTCACTACATAATTCATGAAATCCTATAGGTAAGAAACATAAATATGGTTCTCTAAAATGCTCAATAAGGGTAATGTAAAGTAGAAGAAATAATGAATCAATGAGAATAATAATTTTGGAATGGTAAATCAATGAACAAAAATACAATAAAATCCAAAAACTGTGATGGAAGTGAATAAGAGAAATACAATTGAAATAACATGGAACACATGACATTCAAATAACTATATATGGTATTTTCAATATATAAATTTATGTAACTGAAACAAATTCCATTTAATATGATCTGAGAATTAAATGTAACCATTGATATGTCGATGAAGGATCTAATTGATGTATAATGAAAAAAACTAAAAGAATGGAATTCATAATTATTGGAAACCTTATTTCCTAGTTACATGGAATCTTTATCATCAAGACCATTCATAAGAAATCTTAGAGCATCGAGTACAACCCCATCTAAAGGGGCTAGAAAACAAACTCATTCCCTAAAACTACTAATGCATCGTGTGGATATCTGTAACAGCCCACCACATGTGTCATACCTATCCATGGAATTTATAATATATCGAATTATATATTTAATAATGTTCCTTATCAAATATCTATATGGTTTACATGAGACATATTTATCATTATTTACCCAAATAATCAAATAACATTAAAATTAAAAACTCTATGAAAAGTTTTACATGGTTTAAGAAATGAAAATATCCATAATAAATGATATGGATAATTAGGGGAAGTAAATTTTTAATGATCATAGAAATTTAAATACTTTAGGTTGAATAAAAAAGAAAACAATGAAGTAAATTTGAATACCATGCTTGGATAAATAAATCCTAAATCACCTAGAGGAATAATAAATATTGTATCAATAAAAAATACACCAAGTGGAGTAAGGATAAAGGGTTGTTTTAATTACTGAATACAGATGCCTTAAGAGATATTTTTTAAATTATTCTTGGTTAAAATATCCATTTTTTTTTGAAAAACAATTTCAATGAAAATCACATTTTAAAAAATAAATCATTTTTAAAGGGTGAAAATTCCATAGATAAATCATTTTGAAAATTTAAAAAAAAATTGGAATCATTTTTATTAAAACATAGTTTTTAGAGGAATATGGGTTCTCATAATATAGAGAAAAATGAACATGTGTTTTCTTAAAATAATTATAGAAATTATTTTAATACCCAAAGAGTTGAAAAATGGTACTAATACTTGATAATGGTCTTTAATAATAAATGGAGATGAAAATAAAAGTGTTTATTAAAAAATTATCATAAAATTTCATCGAATTGAAATTCGAGTGCATAAAATCCCCACAAAAATAAGATTGTAATGTAAACCCTTGAAAATATTACAGCATTGATGTGAGAATAAATCAATGAGTACGTTTTGTGTATCAACTGTAATTCCTCGTGAAGAGGTGGAAATAAATAAATAGATAGCAATATGTGATTATACACACAAACATATAATATTAAAAATAATGATTATTTAGTATAAACTAATAAATATTATCTAGGTTATTGAATTATTTTCCATTTGGGTGAATTTTAACTCAAATCCACTTAGAATAAAAATATGAAAATTGAATCTCAACATACCATGAATAATGAATGAATCATGATATTATTTGACAATGTGGAAATATGTTAACAATAAATAAGAAATTAATTTCCCATCAAAAAAGTTATAAATTAAATAGAATGATAACAATCACAAAAGTATGTGAGATTTTAATAGTAATCATTAAAAATATTCTCAAGGAGAATAATCATTAAACATTCCAAAGTGTCGTACACCACATCAAAAACATTTGAATCATAATATACATGAATTAATCATATTAAATTAGTCATATAATATCACTAGAATAAAAATATTGAATATATAACATGTAAATTTGTAGTATATAAAAAATATAAAAGAAACTAGGTGAATAACAACAAATAAGTCTCAATTGAATATAAATTTAGACAGAATCCCTTACATTACATTTTATTTTTGGGAGAACATCCAATAAATTCCTATAAAATGGTTTTAAACATATTAATAACTTCTTTTAGAACCATATATTTATTTTTTATATCATATACTCTCTTCTAATTATATAATTTTACACATTTGTTAATGATCATTCACTATTTTCACTATTTTGGGTGTTAATTGTCTACTTTTTCTAAAATGTTTTGACGTGTTATTTTTTATTTCCATCATGGTATAATAAGCTCTAAAATGTAAACCATTTTTTAACTATCATATATATCCAGTATATGTGTATGAATAATAATATATATTATTTTGAGATATGAAATGAAATTCACAATTCGGGGAGATGGTAGGTCGTATGTATGGATGAACGATACTTTATTTTCTTTATTGTATTAAAATCATTAATGGAAAATTATATATATGTATATATAATTATAGTATCATATCTATGTCATATATTTTAGACAATTTTATTAAATCCATGATTAATATATTCCATGTATATTTTGAATGAATAACATCACTTTGAGGGGTGGTAGTCCACACTTCCACAAAATCTGATATTTTATTTACTCAAAATTGAATGTATAATGATACGTGTTATAAAAGAATTAAATAAGAACAAATAAATTATAAATTTAATATATCTCATATATAAATAGTTTTTATCATAATTTCCAACATTATAGGAGGTAATTGAAGAATGAACAACATTGTTTTGTGAGGAGGTAGTTCACTGTAAACATAACTGATAAATTTGATCCCCATTAGATGGATGTGTGGTTAAGTATATGTATATCCATTAAGAAAAATAATTATAATCGGTATACTGGTGTTATTATATGATAATTCAATAATAAAATTCAACATGTTTGATAATGTAAATAAAACTAATGATCTTGAGGAAAACATTCGACAGCCGACAAAATGAGTCTTTAAAGCACAAACATAAAAAATATTGTTATGTTTTTTTTTTGATTTAAAATTGAAATTGATTCAAAAAACTGAAATTGGATTAATTTAGAAAATATATATACAAATAAACTTTAAAAAAGTATTAAAATATTATTTAACCTGAAAAATAAACTGGAAAAAATATGTTTTGAAATAAAATTCATTATTTTTCACTCTGAATTAAAATCTAAAACTCAACATAAACTAATAAAATTGAAGGTACCCTAATTTTTATGTTCCCATTTAAGTGATTTTTTTTATTTGTACATATGAAATATATAAATGTTCCAAAATTTGGATTTAAATTATCTTCTCCAATAAAAGGTAATAAAAGTACCTTAATAAAAATATAGGGTTTTATGTGAAATATTGTGTTTGTTCATATCCAATTTTTATAATATATTTATCATTAGTATAAAAAATATTATATTTAATATATAATATATATATTACATTAATATCATTCACTAATTGTATTTTTTGTTAGTATAAAACACCTTCGTGAGAAAAAAACATTTTCTACAAAATATTCCCTTTGTTTTCAATTGGATATTATGTTAATTTTTAATTAGTTTTGTAACCAATGAATTAGTATTTTACACCATATATTTTCATAACTTAGTTACTAATATTCATAACTTCTTGTTCATATCTTATTATATTTATCATAATATTTAATTAATATTATAGAAACCTTTTTTTCTAGCATTACAATTACACCATTTTAATGATAAAAATATAAAGTCATTACACAACTAGGATCCAAAGGATTAGTGTCTTCGAAAAATTATGAACATACATAGATTTTACAAAATAAAACATAAAAATTAATTTAACCCCTTCTTCTCTAGACTCTTATTGGACAATTTTTATATTAATTACATGTATTCACCTGGGGATATACATCAAAAAAGGGGTGTGCTAAAATCCCAGTAAGAGGATAGATAAGAGCGTGAAACAATATAACCTAGGGTTACCATAATCATTATCACCATTAAATATGATTATAATCATAATCCTGAGAGGAATAATTAATAAAATTATTGGAATATGGAATCCAAGAAATGAAATATCATGCCATAGTGGTCAACTATCACATGTAGTTATGAACAAAGATAAAGTAATGTTCACCAATATTTAACTTTATATGAGGTGGTTTCTCATACTACCCATTATATTGTAGTTCTATTTTATTCTAGGTTCACCCGTCACATCATAAAAATTAAATTGTACCACATAATTCCAGGTACAACCATCACGTCATAACATTTACATTATCATGCATGACACAAAGAACATATATCAATCATGAACATAAAATATCCCATGTAAAGGAAATATTTCCATTACATAATTCATACATTCATAAACTTTGGGTTCCTAAATAAAATATGGAATACCATACTAGATATTGGAATCATCAACCTAGAGTGAAGAAGAAGAAATCTTGAGAAGTAGATGGTGTGTTTTCAATGAACATTTATTTTGGAAAACATTGTATTTATCATAAACTCATTTTGAAAACATGTTTTTCTGATAAAATATAATTTAATGATGAAGAAATTATATTTTAAGTAATATCCATACTGAAAATTGAGTGAAAGCGGGAAAACCCAAAGAATTAAAGTTGGGTTCGAGAATTCCCTTTAACTTGTTTATGAAAGCTTCCTTCATGAAAATATCCTATATAATAAAATTATATTTATTAATTTCAAATAAGAACATATAATATATTAATTTTGTTCATTATGTTTTTTTAATTTTCATTTATGGTCTTTTATATGAGATATAGAGTTTAATTTCATCATTTGGGAGCATTCGTTTACATGTTTTTCATCATCAGTTCACTTGTGTACATGAATGTATGTTCGTATAAAATGATTATTAATATCCATATTTTTATTATACCATATTAATGATCAGAAATAATCTTAAATGTTCTTATAAAAAATTTGGTTATATGGAATGTGGATGAATCATTACATTCATCTTAATGAAGATTGTTTTAGGTTAATTTTGTGTTTCTTTGATCAAAACAGACTAATTTAGTTTTATCATTTAAAGTTATGTGTATAAATTACATAAAAAATTAATATGGGGTTAAAATATTCTTTACAAACGATTTTTGACTATTTAATTGTTTTATTATCATCCTTGAAGTTGTTAATACAAAATGAAAGTGCATCTCCCACGACATCTGTAAATTGAAGCATCACGGGCGATGATTAAATTTTTAAAATAAAAGAGATGGAGGAAGTATTTTGGTGATGAAAGTTACATTAACATGATAGAATAACATTATATCAAACATACTGAATTTTCCATGCCATTTGGATAAGATAATATCAGTATAAAAAAAGAAATGAAATTGGAAGGAAATTAAAAGAAAGAGAGATAGGATTTACCTTTTGAATTTATCCTCCTTGAGAACCTCCTTTGGGAAAGGGTTTAATATTATGATGAGGGAAATACCTCTTTTATATGGGGGAGGACTAAGGAAGAGTATTGGGTAGAATATTGGCAATGTTCAAATCATGAGAAGTGTGAGGAGAAAAGGGAATGAGGGGTGGTATTTATACTGGAAGAGAAGGGTGTTTTCTCATTATTATATTCCTTAATTTATAATTTTGGCACAAGAATTTTAAAATTTTGAAAAATATGAATAAATAAATTAAATTAATGATGGTGGGGTCTATATTTTTATTTTAAATCATCCTTACATCATCTATGACTCCATAATTAATGTATTTAGCTTTTCTTCTAATTTACAATATTTTACTATTAATAAAGAATTTAAGTATTTTAGAAAAATACAAAAAATTAACCTTCACCATTCATAGATGTCTAGAATTAATAAATTAACTCAATTTTCTAAAAATAAATTTCTAAATATTTGTAATTTAATTTTTAACTAAAATCATCATTTACATTAATAATAATATTTTAAAATGATAACTAAATTTATAACACATCAAAAAATTACTTGAGGTCTCATTGAATTATCATAAAAACATAAGAAATGAAACTATTAATTTATTGATACATTTTATAAAAAAATCATTTAAATAAATAAAATAATTATATAATGTTAATTAAATATTTATGTCTTACAAAAATTCCAACACTTAATTAATAGTTTTTAAAACATTTAATTACTCATTATATGATATAATTATACCATAATTTAATTTATATGATACATAAATTGTAATTATACATTCATGGATGAGATTACTATTCATTTGGCCAGTTTTCTATTCATAAGGGTCAGATTACAATTCAAATTTTTAAGTAACTATTTCCTTGGAATTGGTTCTAATTCTTCATGAAATTATTTTTATTTCATAATTCATCTTTTAAATGGTTTTGTTATAGTATATTTGGGATTTTATGTGATTTATAATATACAGAATTACAATAAGAAGGGAGAATTTCCATTGATAAAAGTTCCATTTATTATATTCTTCTCCATTTGGAGATTACTCCCTCAAAATTTGATTTTACAAAAATAGGTGAGAGTACTTATCCTTCATTTCCACCTCTGATTCCCAAGTTTCATCTCCATAATTTTGGTTCCACCACAACACATTGACAAGGTGGGTTGTCTTTCTGTGTACAAACTTATCTCTCCTATCCAGGATCATCACTATCATCTCTTAATATGAGATATCGTCCTCCAATTATACAACCTATGAGATTAGTAAATGTTGGGGTTCAGGTATGTACGTCATCCAGAGTGATACGTGGAACACATCGTGAACTTGAGTCATATTCTGTGGAAGTGAAATATTACAGGCCATAGATACTATGCTATCAAGGATCTCAAAAGGGGCCAATGTACCTTGGGATTAGCTTCCCTTTCTTTACAAATGGCATGACTCTCTTCCATAGTGATGTACCAAGGAATACATTTTCTCCAATGTCAAACTTCATTTCCCTCTAAGGGTTGTCCACATAACAATTTTTCTGAATCAAAGAAGATTTAAAATTTTGTTGGATGGCTTGAATGTTCTTTATCATCTTCTACACAATATCAAGTCCAAGTATCATTCTTTGTCCAACTTCATCCCAATAGGTTCAAGTTCTTAATGTATTTCAATATAGAACTTCATATCATGTAATCTAAATACTCTGTGGAAGTTATTGTTGTATAAGAAACTCAACCAATGATATATTCTTATCCCATCTACCTTTAAATTCGAAAAAGAAGGATTTTATCATATCTTCATGTGTATTAATAGTAAATTCACACTGGCCATCGGTTTGGGGGTGATATGTCATGTTGAAATATATTTTAGTACTCAAAGAATGTTGAAGACTCATCGAGATTTTAGATGTGAACCTTGGGTCACGATCAGAGACAATTATGAGTGGAACTCTTTGTGCTCTCACTTCTTTCTTCACATATCACATTACATGTTGTTCAATAAAGTGATCTTCCCGAATTGTGATCGAGTGGGAAGTATGGGTGAGTCGGTCCACCACTACCCATATCACATTATTTCCTTTTGATGTATTCGAGAGACCGATGGTGAAGTCCATAATGACATTCTCCCATATGCACATGTGTATAGGAAATGGTTTCATCCTCCCTTTAGACTTCTGTCACTCGACATTAACTTACATACATTTCAAGAAACTTGGGATATACTCAACAATCTCCTTCTTCATGTTCTCCCACCAAAAGTGTTCTCATAGATCACGATACATCTTATTACTCCCATGTTGGATAGAGAATATTGAGCTACGTTCATTTTCCAATAGATCCTCCATTATCCGAGGTGATGAAGGAAAATAGAGACTTTTCCCAAACCAAATATCACCATCATCATCAATATGGAACTCTTATAGTTTCCTGTACATTACTGAATTCAACTTATTTTGTAACTCAAGATCATCCCTTTGTTCGTCCTTAATCTTCTCTTAGATAGATTGATTGGAATTCGTTTTCGAATGGTTGGATGTATTCCCTACCATTATGATTTCAAAATCCATCCATTTTATATCCACGATGATAGGGTCTTCCTCAATCTAAAACATGGATAGAGTAGTAGGTTCTTTTACAATAAGAGCATAAACTACCTTATTTTCCTTATTAGGATGATAGTGAATAAAACAATCATAGTATTTCATTAACTCCAACCATCTCCCTTGATGCATGTTAAGTTCCATTTGTGTGGATATATACATTAGTCTCTTATGATTTTTATATATGTCACACTTCTCGCCATAGAGGTAGCACCGCCATATCGTCAAGGAAAAAGTCACACCTACTAGCTCTAGATCATGCATCAGGTGGTTTTTCTCATGAATCTTCAATATCCATGAGACATAGGAATTCAAATTATAATTTTTCATGAGTAAAAAACCCAATATGATAATTTAAAAATAATTATATATCACAAAACATTCTCATCTTCTTATTAATTTGAGTACATGTTCTTTATCTCATTGAAGCATTCCTCACATTATTCTGTACTAAAATACATTTCCCATTTCCTCGTTAACTTCATTAGTGGTATTCACATTCATGATACATTTCTCACAAAACAATTTTAATATGTCGTTAAGCCATGAAAACCGGGGATTTATTTGAAACTAGAGGGTCTGGTCCATTCTTCAATTACCTTTTTTTGAAGGCTCCCCCAAAATTTCATCACATTTGATCCCATGTCAAAAGAATGTAACTTTATGAATCCAAAATTCACTCTTTCAGAACATGGTGTAAAAATTATCTTTCCTTAATGTCTCCAACACTAGCCTTATATATTCTTCACGTTCCTCCTTTATCTTAGAGTATATGAGAATATCATCGATAAACACTACCATAAATTTTTCAAGCTAATGTCAAATTACTCTATTTATTAAATCCATGATTGTTGTAGGGGAATTAGTAATTATGAATGGAATCACCAGAAACTCATAGTGACCATACCTTTTTTGGAAGCTAGTCTTCTGAATATATTCCTTCTTCACCCTTAGCTGATGATATCAAAAATAGAGATCCACCTTTGAGAAGTACTGAGATCCTAAAAAATGATCAAAAAATTCATAAACAATAGGAAGATGATATTAGTTCTTTATGGTGATATTGGTGAGTCCATAGTAATCGATACCTTCCCATAGGATTTTGTCCTTTGTCTTGATAAAGTGAACTAGCACACCCTAATGAGATACACTATAGATTATGAATCCATTATCCAAATGATGTTTCATCTGCTTCTTTAACGCCTATTGGTTTATTGGGTCCATCGAATAATGAAATTTTGAGATAAGAGTAACTAAGGGTATGAATTCTATTTATAACTATACCACCTAATCTAGGGGAAGTTTGGGTATCTCTACAAGAAATACTCCATTTTATTCCATCATGATGGGAATTTCCCCTAGTTTTATACCTTCCTTTGACTCAACCATTTGAGAAAGGTATTATTCTTTATAAGGAACCAATACCCACACCATTGTAGGATTTTCCAATGGAGATTCATGATATTTTATGTATATTTACCAGATCATGGGATGGTTTGAAATATTAAAAGATATTTCCTTTTCCTATCATTTTCTCGGTTCTCTATACAATGAGATCCAATCGACCACCAATATAGCATCGAATTCTACCCAAGAAAGTACTATGAGAATCACTCGAAGAATCTTCCCACATACACCAATAGGAGAATAGTCCAATACATGGGTAGTAATGATTACACCACTTGGTGTTTTTTTAGGTATCTCTACTTCAATGTTTTAGGTCGTAAATTAAATTGTTTTAGAAAAATTTCAAGATGTAAAGGAAATCATAGAACCAGAATAAAATCATACTTTTTCCATTCTTAAGTGAATAGGAAGTGTATCTTGTATGACCTCATTTTGTTTCCCCACTTCTACGGTAGTGATGGAATAACCCTTCCCTTTCTTCTATGTCTTTAGTGGCTGATGATATTGATTACCCTCAAGAACTCTAGGTTTAGTGAACTTTATTTTATATTTCCCTTGCTATATATAGTTGTTTCATTGGACCACGACTACTGTTATCCTTTCCTCCACCGCATTCTCCTACTTCCCCATGTATTTTTATCATTTATGAGCTTGGTGTTGTTCTCTCACACGGTTAAAGTATTTCCTCATCCCTTTGAGGCCATTCCACTAATCATTATTCCCACATTTTGACATGTGGGTGGTTGAGTATTCATGTCACCTTTCTCCTTATATATTCCAACTTCAAACTCCATCATTTATTTCTTCTCACCATATCCATGGGACCATTCTATAAACTCTATCTCTTTATTAAGAGAACATTGAGAAAATTCTTCATAACTCCCAATATCTAGAAGTGATAGATACTTTTGAAGGTTTATTTTTAATATACTAAATAATATATCGATTTTTTTATCGTCGTTGATAAAAAACCCAAATCGTACCTTGAAATCATTGTGCAATTTTCTTTTGGAATGTGACAAATTGTATATACTTTTTATATTGGACTATGAATTATCTCTCTATATTTTTATGATTATTTCAAGGGAAATAATTTTGAAGAAAGATTGTATTAATGTCTTCCCACTCAATCTCTTGAATTTAGACCCTTTTCATGGTGTTATTAATAAAATCCCGCTATTGGTTGGCCTCTCTATATAGATGAAAAATGACAATATTCACCTTCTCCATCTTAGATTAGTGTATAAATAATGATATTCTCCCTTGAGTAGATCGACTATTCCAAAACTAGGGGACCAGAAGATCGATTAATGGTCATTGGTCGTTTCCACATAATGGAATCAATAGCCATCTACTCCCTCTTATGTGAAGGAAGATGTTCCAAATTATTTATATTATTGTTGATAACCTGATATTACTGGGTTGGAATCACTATGAAACATTTACCTCCACCAAACAATTGGTTATGTCATTCGTTAAATAACTCTATTTTCCTTCACATGTATTGTTGGCCTACATTCTCCTGGTTCCCCCCATTTTCTAAAATTGAAAACATTAGAAAAAAAACATAAGTCAACATTTCATGAATAAATATTTTATTCCTTTGTGTAATTAAGTCAAAAGGAATATCCGAAGGGATCAATTTGTTTATAATATTATGAAACAAATATTGTTGGGTTCATACTAATACTAAGTCTCATATTATGGGTTTTCACATAAGTTCATTAATGATAATTCCCAAATTAATAAAACATTCTTCTGATACTAACTATAGAAGCCCTGTTTTTATTTTAGTATTATTACATCATTTTAAAGATAACAATATATAAGAAGTAAAAAAACAAAATAAACAATGGTTTAGTTTGTTTGGAAAATTATAACCATATATTAGATTTGAAATATAAAACGTAAAATTTTATTTTATTCATTCTTCACTAGATTCTTATTTTCCCTTGTTTTCTACTAAGTACAAGTAACCAGATGAGGATATACATCAAAAAGGGGTGAGATAAAACCCCAAAAAAGGTATATATAATAAAATGAAACAATATAACATTGAGTGATAATAATAATTATCATAATTACATAGTAATAGGATCATAATCATGATAGGAAGTATTAATTAAAGGCTTGGAATGTGGCAATTAAAAAAAATTAAACATCATGTATTAGTTGTCAACTACCATAAATTGTTATAAAACATCTAGAATAATGTTCACAAATATTTCAATTTATATCATGATGTTATTAAAATTACCCAATTCATTGTATTGATATATAATTTCAGGCACACCGGTCACATCATAACATTTTCATTGCGCTATATAATTCCAAGTGCACCCACCACATTATAACAGTTACATTATGATGAATTCCACATAGAACATATATCAATAATGAATATAAAATAAAACATGAAAAGGAATGAGTTTAATTTCATGAAAAATAAATTCATAAACCATGGGTTCCTAAATGATATATGGAATATTATACTTGATATAGGAATCATCAACCTTGAGTGAAGAAGAAACAATCTAGAGAAGTAAAATGTGTGTTTTTTAAATAAGAGTTTTTTTGGAAAACATTTTGTTTACAATAAACTCAAGTATAAAAAATTTATTTCCAAAAATATTTAATATAATTATGAATAAATGATATTCATGTAATATCCATACTGAAAATGGTGTGAAAGAGGGAAAACCCAAGGAATGAATGTTGGGTTTAAGAATTCCCCTTACATTGTGTTTGAAATATTCCTTCGAGATAATATCCTATATAATCACATTAGGTACATTAATTAAAAATATAGAACCTTTCATACATTTATATGATTATTTATTGTTTTATTAATATCATATTTTTAATTTTATATGAGTTATGGTGTTTAATTTCATCATTCGAGAGCATTCATTTTCATGTTTTTCATGATAGGTTTACTTGTGTACGTGAACAGATTTTCGTATAATATGTGGATAAATATCCAGAATTTTTATTTTATGTTATTAATTATCATAAATAATATGAAATGATCTTATAAATAATTTTATTATGTTTCATTGGTATCAATCTATACATACATGTTAATGTTGACAACTTTAGGTTAATTTGTCGTTTTTTATCACAACAAACTTGTTTTATTTTATCACTTAGTATTATATGTATAAGTTAGTTACAATACATAAAGAGGGTTGTAGAAAAATAATTAAAATACTTTTTTAAGCATTTTATGTTTTCATTAACATCCTTGAAGCTCTTAATGTAAAATGAAATTGCATCGCCCCCGATGTTGGTAAATTGACACATGACGGGTGATTATTTTATTTTTAAAATAGATGAGAGAGATAGATGATTTTATATATGAATCTTCCATTAACATGATATAATAATATTATATCAATAATAATGTATTTATCATTCCATTTTGTTATGATAAGGTGATTATAAGAGACAAAAATAAATGAGATTGAAAAGAAATTAAATGAAAGAGAGAGATGACTTACCTCTTGAACTTATCCTCCTTGAGAACCTCCTTATAGAGTGGTTTTTGGAATTTTATTGAGATAAATATAAATTGGAATTAGGGTAGGGACTATGGAAGTATATTCAATAGAATAGAGGAATGTCTCAAAACTTGATAAGTGTGAGGAGAAGAGGGGGTGAGGGGTGGTATTTATAGTGGAGGAGAGGGGTGTTTTATCAATATTATAATCATTAATTTTTTATTTTGACTCAAGAATATGAATAGTATGAGAATTATAATTATATATATTAAAATTATTAAGGAGAGTTCAATATTTTTGCTTAAATCATCCTTAAACCATCTAATAATCCATAATTCATGTATTCAACTTTTATTATAAATTATCGTATTTTACTAGTCATGAAAATTTCAAGTATTTTTAAAAAATCAAAAAAATTCACCCTGAACATTTTCTGTAATTTTTAATTAAAAATTAAACACCATTTTAAAAAAATGTTGGTCTAAATATTAGTTATTTATTTTTTTAACTAAAATAATCATTTAATTGGAAAATACAGACTTTATAATTATAACTCATTTTATAAAACATTGAAAAATTACATGAGGTGTCATCGAATTATCTTAAAAACAGAAGGAATAAAAAATATTAATTTATGGATACATTTTATGAAAATACATTTTTATTTTAAATTAATAATTAAATTATAAAATTTTTATTAAATATATTTGACTTATAAAAATTCTAACACATAATTAATAATTTATAAAAAACTTGTTACTTATTATTTGTTATAATTATATGATTATTTCATTTATAAGATTATTAAATTTTAATTTTACTTTCATGGGTGGTGTTACTATTAAGTTGGCTAATTTATTATTCATAAGGGTCATAAAACTATTCCTATGTTCAAGTTACTATTTCAGCTGTATTGGTTCCTCAACTTCTAGAAATACTTTTTATTTAATTAATTATTAATTTATAAATTTTTTATTATGTTTTATAAGTGGTTATCTATGATTTATAATATTTGATATTACTATAATATGGGATTAATTACGTTGATAAATGTTTGGGTCATTACAATTATATTGTTGTTCTACAAAACTCGACATTGCGTATAACACAAGTGATTGAAGAAACACAATATGGAGTGGAACATATACTAACTCAATGTCACATGCACTAAAAAATATAAATTATATTCAATTTATTTAAAATATTAAATATATTCTATTGTCTCAAGATATTATTTTTCCTTACATTCATTGTTCATACCTGCTCTGAAATACGATGTTCCTACTTTAGATTTTCAGGGTGTCACATTCTATGAATCTTAATTAAATTGCATCACCGAAATTCAAACTAAATCTTGGTAATATATTGTATGATATATCCTACGTTTGAAATCCCACATAATTATATGAGTTAATAAAAACTCCTATATAAAAGAGTTAATAGTACACATAATGAGAATAGCTTATAAAAACTCCTATATAAAAGAGTTAATAGTAATTACAAAGGACACATGGAAAAACATATAACTTGGACTCTAATTAGGAGAACATTAGTGGGAACTAGAGATACATACATGGAAGGAAAGAATAAATAACTATAGGGAGTGATTAATATCATTAATAAAAAAAAAGTAAATGATTAACGGAATTTTGATAGTCTCAAAGTCATAAATAATGGTTGAATTATGAGACCATTAGTTCAAAAAATATTTTAGTATTATGGAATCATTTTATTTATAAATCATTTTCCAAATGATGGATAATTCATTAACTGGCTTATAATATAAGAAAATTTAATTACAATATATGTTTTCATATTATTTGAAAAATTCTATTTTTTGTTGTTCATTGAGAAAATTCTAATTCATCCCTTAGTTCAGTAAATAGATATCCAAAAATTAGATTTCATTCATGAAGCAAAAAAATACAATTTTTTTAGATCGTAAGGCCCATGAAGGAGTGAAATGTATTGACATTTTTCCCTAACTATTTCCAAAACTAATTTTTTTCATTACATTAATCACCAAACCTAAAATATAACACTACTGGTTCTTCATTAATATTTATTCATAAAATTATTTAACAAAAAATAATGATGTATTATCCCGGACATTGCATAGGTCAGTGGTTGGTGTGAAAACCTTATCATCCTTCAGTTAAGGGTCCATGACCGATAACCTAGTTGGATTGATTTGTTGTCACCATGAATACATGTTTTCATTTTTTAAAACCAAATTAATAAAAAATTTAAAATATTTTTATTGGAAATCCATGAAATTTATTCATTAAATAGCCTTAATTTTATATTCAAACATAATACATAAAGACATCATCCATTTATTTACACATAGGTTCTTCCTTATTCTAAGGTTTATCTGAGGTAACTCAATGAAATTATCTATTCAAATACTTCATAATGGTTTTAAAGAAATGTGAATTATCTTATGAATATCCCCTAGGAGTGACAAAAAATTTTCCCATTAAGGCCCGTTTTCATGTACCAAATTATACCTATTTAGGATTCACACACATTGTCAGAGTCTATACTCCTAGGAAAATTTGTGACAGAACCACGAATAGTTGTAGTTTCCAGATAGGGATGTATTTCCAGAAAACGTACATAATCACTATATTACTGAAAAATTATGATAATATTTTATACATATCCTCATATTGTACATTAGGACTAGGTTATATAATCTTCGTTTCTTAAATATAGATACAAACATTTCTATTAAACTTCCTTTAATACCAAATTTAGCTACCCAACCCCATATGCCTCGAGCTGGTGTATTCTTTTCATTACATTGGCATGATTAGAAGGAATCAAATCCTGAAGTATCAAAGAGTTTAATAGTCTTTGTAAACATGACCCATATATTAATATTTTATTAAAAATGAACACTCTAATTATAACATCATTTTTTCTTTCGAAGATAACTTTATTCCACATCGTATATCCATACATATAATTCATAGTAGACTTCAATGAATCTTTGTTAATAGATATATCATTTGATTGATCTCAAGTAATAACTAAATGTAAAATATATGGAGGTAATAATGAATCAATGAAAATAATAATCATGGAATGGTAAATTAAAAAACACACATAACATATAATCAAAATACTGAGATGGAAGTGAATAAAAAATATGGCAAAGTAAAAACTGGAAACAAAAGCAATTAAAATAACAATATAAGGAAAATTCAATAGAGGAAGGTAAGAAACTAAAACACATGACATTTAATCAATAAAATATACATGGAATGTATCAATAGACATATTGAAACAAGATCTCATGGATAAATAATAACTAAAACTAAATAAGGTAAATTCATAAGTATCAAAAACCATGATTCCTACGTATATGAACCATTACCATCAATACGTAATAAATTTTACCATATCGGGTAAAAACCCATGTAATTCGGCAACCAAACTAACTCATCCCATAAGACTATCAAGTAATTTTGGGGAAATAAATAAATAACCCCCACTTATTTCATACCTTCCAAAATTATTTCTCATATAATGAATAATCGATTAGACAAATTGCCTTATTAAAAATCTGTATGGATTAGAAGATATAGATCTATCAACATTTCCCCAAATTATAAAATAACCATCAAAGTAATAACCATATGAAAAATGATATATGATTTTCGTAATGAACAATAACTATGATAAATGATACAGATAATTAGGGATAATTTAATATTCAATGAACATATGAAATTTCATTTTTCGATGGGACTAATAATAGAATCAAGGAATTTAATGTGAATATTATATTTTGAAAAATAAAATCATAGATCATCCCAAGGAATATCAATGATGGTATAAATAAAAACCATCCCAAGTGCAGTAATAGTAAATAATTTTGATCATTTATTAATATAATTAATATAATTTTATTTAAAAAAATATTCTTTTGGAAAATATCCTTATTTTTTTCAAAACCATTTTCATTATAATGAATTATAAAAAATAAAACAATTTTTAAATGGTTGAAATTACATTGTTAAATAGTTTTGAAATTGTTTAAAAAATTTAAACCATTTTCATACATCATTTTTTTAAATAAAACTTGTTCTCTAACTAAAGAGTAAAATGAATTAGGGTTTTTATAAAAACATTTTTTGTAACATTTTGAGTACCAAAGAGTGGAATATGGTACTTATACTTGTTATATGAAATGAATAAGTAGATGAGAATAAAATTAATGGGTTTATTAATAAATAGTCATATAATTTCATTGATTTGATATGAATGTGTAAATAATCCCCAAAAAATGAGATAGTATTATAGACCCATGAAAATATTAAAATGTCCAAGTGAGAATCAATCAATGAGTTGATTATGTGCATCAACTATAAATCCACATAAAGAAGTGGAAATACATAAATATATTATCAAAGGTTATTATAGTCATAATCGTAGAATATTAGTCAAAACTTGGAATTAGTTTAAAGGAATGAAAAGGTTTCAGGTTATGAAATTCTAATAATCTTGGGTGGTTTTTAACTCAAATTCCATTAGAATAAAAAATTAAAATTGATACTTAAAATACCATGAAGATTGAATGAATCGTGATATTATATGACAAAGTGGTAGTATGTACATGATATATACTCAATTAGGTGAATTATATAACGTCATTATTTTATGTGAATGTTAAAAATAAAAAAAGAATGAGAGAGTGAAAAGATATTCATTAAAATCATTCTTTAGGAGAATAAGATTTATACATTCCAATGTGTTACATACCACATTGATGAATTTGAATCATAGTCTCCATTATGGAATAACATGAAATGAAAGTTATTATATCATGATTATAAATAGATTCATGATATTACATTTAAAATGGGAGTGTATACATCATATAAAATAAACTAGGTTCATAACAACAAATAATTCTCAATGGAATAAAAATTGAGATAAAATCCCTTGTATTGGGTTACCTTTTTGGTGAACTTCTTTTAAATTTATGTTTTGTGAGTTTTATCATTTTTATAACTTCTTTTAGATAAATATTAACATTCATGGTATCATATATGATCCTTTTAATATATTTTAATAATCATTTGTAAATAATCATTGATTATTTTCACTATTTTAGTTGTTAATTATGTAGTTTTTCTAAAAAAATTTGACATGTTATTTTTTGTTCCTACCTTGGTTTCATCATCTATAGAATGTAAAAAATTATTTAAATACCAAATATATATAGTATATATGAATTTAAAATAATATATAGTAGTTTTATATAAGATATGAAATGAACCATCCATGGAGATGGTGGGCCTTATGTACACATGAATTTTACTTTTATTTCTTTGTCATATAAATAGAATAAAAATAAAATTATAAAATTATATCAAAATATATGATATTTATAGTATCATGTATATGTATTATATTTTATATATATGTATTAAAACTATCATTTATACATTCCATGTATTGTGTGGACATATCACATCAATTGAGGGGGTGGTAATCTACACTTCCCCAAACAATGTTATGATATTTAAACAAAATGAAATGTATAAAGGTATATTTTATAAAAGAATTAATGAAGAAAAAATTCATAAAAAACATAAATATCATATGTTAATAATTTTTTCTTTGGTAATTCCCACCCAGAGTGGTGTTAATGGAAGAATAAACACCATCATTTTGTGAGACGGTAGTTCACCGTACACAAAAATGTTTTTTTGGTTACCCATTACATAGATGTGCGTGAAAGTTTAGGAACATACCACAGAATTTATAAAACTCAATTTATTGGGGATATTTTTTTATTATATAATCTTTGAATAAGAATAGTATAGGGGTGGATAATTGAAATAAAACCAAAGAGCATGAGGAATGATGTTTCAACTTAATCGGGTAACTCATTTTTGTTTGCACCAAAGAGAATACATGGATGGGTTTATTATAGGGAATATGATTCATGGTAGAGGTATGATATTTTAGGGGGATATCTGGGATGATCTTCATCTAGAAAACTTTTCTTGATATGTGTGAGTAAGTTAGAGGATGGGAGGCATTCTTTCAGTGGATTAGGAGTGACACTCTTGTAAATTCATGGAATGGGAATTACAACCATGTTTTTCGTATTAAAAGTGGATCCAAAAATGGGAAAAATAGAACCAATAAAGGATATGGTAGATATATGGACATTAAATTTCTATTTGACATGTTTATAACTGATTGTTTACTTAATATTAAGGCTTGGTTCCTTGTTAATCTTAATTTCACCTTAATCGTTATAATCAATTTTGATTACATTCACTAATATTTTTGGTTAAAATCTATGTCCATATTATTAAGAATTTTAAATTATGATGATTCAAAATATTGAATTTGTTTTTTTTAATTCCAATCAATCAACATGTTGAATTTAATTTACATTTAATCCCATAGACAGGATGACAAGGCATGTTTTTAAAGTACATACATCGAAAATATTGCTATTCTTTTATGTTAAATTTAAATGTGAAATTGATTCAAATTACCCACATTGGATTAATTTATAAAAAAATATTCATTTAATCTTTAAAACCAGTTCAAAATATTATTTATCCGTATAAATGGACTAAAAAAAATGTAGTTTTGAATTAAAATTCAGTATTTCTCACAATTCATTAAAAAATGAATCCTCACATATAAATAAAAAAAATTAAAACTGACATAAGTTTTTACATTATAATTTAAAATATTTAGTTTATTGTTACATAAAAATATATAAAAGATTGAAAATTTTATTTTAAAATATATATGCCATTAAAAGGAGTTAAAAGTGACCTAATAAAAATAAAGATGTTTATGTGAAATATTGGGTTTATTCTTTCCTATACTTATAAAATCTATTGTATCAATAAAAAAAATAGTTTATTGAATATATAATATAAATATTGCATTAATATCATTCAATAATTGTAATTAATTTATTTTATTTTTATAAAACACCATTTTGAGAATACATATTGTTTTCTATAAAATATTCCCTTCATTTTCAATTGGCCATTATATCCATTTATAATTAAGTTGAAACAAATGAATTAGTTGTTTAAATCATATATTTTAACAGGTTATTTAATAATATTCATTATGTACTGTTTATATCTTCTTATATTATGTAATACTATTTTATTATTATATTGTTTCTTAGTAAAACTCGATCATGTGGGTAACACAAGTCATTAAAGAAACTAGTTATTTCATGGGACATATGCTAAATAGTTTTTGGTTGGAGTGTAATCTCAAGAGGGGGGTGAATTGAGTTCCTATTTAAAATTTCTGTTAAAACCTTATAAATAAAAATCCCCCAAATTGAAAACAACCTAGTTAATAAAGGTAGTAGAGATATAAATGTGTATTTGGTCAACCGATTTATCAATTAGTGATTAGTCCTCAGTTGAATCAATGTAGAACACTTCTTCAAATTTTGAAACTAGTTTACTGAATTAAACACATACACACAATAAGCATAACTAACTATAAAAGTCAATGTAAAAAAGTTTTCTACTTATGAAATTATGAGTAGCGGAATATAGGGAAATAAAGTATAAAAAATTTAGTACACAGTAATGTAAAACAAGAGGTTCAGTCTCAAACAGAGACTTAATCCTCTCCAATTTGTGATCACCTACCACCAAGATATTTATATAAATGATAATATTGATACACAGCCTGTATCAATCTTTACAACAGTATCCACAAATATCTAGGGTTTACACCCTCTACCACAATTATTTGTGGGAAAAACAAAAAACCAAGAAACAAATGACCTCTTCCACAGTTATGTGTGGGAAACAAGATGTAAGTGAAGTCTGATGTTAGAATTTTCAGTATCCTTTAGTTACAGAACATGAGAGAGTGTGTGTAGTAAACCCACACACTTCTCAAAAATGTAAAATAAAATAACACGGTAGAGATAATATTATAATATTGAGTTTAGAAATCTCTAAATGTTTGTAGTTCATCACATTACCCCTTGGAGAGTATAATTTTGTAGTTGGGGTCATTATCTGGATGTTTCCTCCAAAACAGAGTGTCGCAACACCAGGTTCTAACATTCAGGAACTGTGTGTTATGTTTCTTGTGTTGACAGAGAGTAGATGAAGCACAGAATGAAGATGTCAGTTTGTTCTCCCAAATTATCTTCATGATACTCTTTGGTTCATACTGTAAGAGTTGGATGGTTCGTCATTTATTTAGCGATTAAGCTCCTTCACTTGCATTCCTCTATCAATTACACAGACATATACACGCACTTCACACCCTACCATTCTTCCTCGTTCTTCTCTTTTATATTTGAGGTCCGACAATGGGAATATGTAAACTACGTGAAATATTTCTTATACCTCATACTATCCTTAGATACAGAGTAGAAGAGTAGGAATCAGTGCACTGGTAATGGTAGCCTTCAGCGGTATCCTTCTCAACCGTAGCCTTCAGTGGTATCCTTCTCAACGGCGAGCTTGCATCGGTGACCTTCCATCAGTGACCTTGCATCGGTGACCTTGCATCGGTGACCTTACATCGGTGACCTTTCATCGGTGACCTTGCATCGGTGACCTTTTATCAGTGTCCTTTTCATTGGTTACCTTTGCATCGTAGACATTTACATCGGTAACCTTTTCATCAGAAACCGTTACATCGGTATCCTTTTCATCAGTGACCTTTGTACTAAGATAAATTTGGAACTATAAGCTTAAACAGGAGAGAAGTAAGATTAAAATTATATGGTTATTCCTTGATAAAAACACAAAAATGATTTTCATAGAACAAAAACATGATTATCACATAAATAAAACATGATTTGGGATTATCAAAATAGGTGAGTCCAATAATCTCCCCCTTTTTGATAATCCCAAATAATTTCAGTATTTTTTTTGAATCGGGGTTAAGAAGATTTTCTAATATCATCAGAGGTGTGTAAAAGTACAAATGAACCGATGTTATTATAGATAGAATATATATATATATATATATATATATATATATGAATGTATGTATATGTAGATATTCTAGTGAACTTAAAAACATCTCCTCTTTTTAGGAAACTTAAAATCTATCAACCTTAGTGATTAACAAAAAGAATGTAAGAAAAAAAAGAAACAGAAGATAATTTTCCATCAATGAAGCAATAATAAAATATACAAAATGTTTACAAAGATACTTATCAACTAAGATATCCCACATTCAATCCAAATCAAATATGTCCAAGGGATCTTTGTTTTTGGAAGTAGAGGAGGAAAGTTCTAAAGATGGAGGGATAGGTCTAGGTATGGTAGTAAGTAGGGTAGGAGGAGCTACTATAGAAGAATCAGTAGACCAATAATGAGTAGATGTATGAGGAATCATTGGTGTCAATCTTCTAAAGGCATATGCCGGAGTGATCACCGGGGCAGCATAGGTTGATCTTGAGGGAGATAATGAATAAGGTAATGCTGGTGGAACAATGATAGGAGTACAGTCCACATGGAGGAAGGGTAAAAAAAATTCTGAAATTTATGATAAAAAATCCTCCTCATTCCATAGTAGATATAAAATCATCCTTATTCTCCATGAATTTCTCAAGGCATGAGTCAACTCTCTAAGCCTTCTAACCAGATCCTTAAATTCATGAAAGACAGGTGGAATCCTCTTGTTTTCCAAAAGGAGCTTAATGTGACCATCAATATGATTCTTAGTGTATTCCCTTTTTAATAGAAATCAAATTTCTCGTTGATGGCGTATTGTTGTTTATCAGATTCCCTTAAATAATATCCCACATGTTTTTGAATCTCCTAGGTTGTGGAAATGACCTGAGTCATAAACTGAGGGTCAGAGGTACTAGCACCAGAGAATTTCTCCACTTCTTCTCTAACAATCGACTTGAAAGCATCTAGATCAATAGGGGGAGAGGATAAAGAGGAAGCAGATCAACACAATGGTTCCATAGTTAATGCCACTATCTCTTTAAAAGATTTGGTCAGCACACTAATCCGCCTTTTTACATCATCATCTTGGCCACTCACATGTTTCTCCATAGACTTCTTAATGTCCTCAAACACAGTGACCATCTACTATACAACACTTTTAACATATTTAAGTTCTCTTTCTACTTGTACCCTTGAGGCAATAAAAGAGTCTAATATGGAAATAGAGTCTTTCAATTATTTTGTAGACTCTATCAAGGATCTGATCTGATTATTATAGTCCTTTACATCCTGTAGCAGACTCGAGAGAGAGACAGAAATTACTCTTTCCAGACCAAGAGTTACAACTTCTTGATTGTGAGCCACAAATCTATCTAAACCAACAAATCTCTAATAAAAAAGTATCATCATATTTTATTTTATTGATTCCAAATCTTCCTTCTTCACATAGTCTTGAGGCAAAACCGCCATTGCATTCACAATAGTAGTCTTTGAAACAGTATGAATAGGAGGACTTTTGATTGGCTGGTCATCTTCAGAATCTCCATACTCTATGCCCAAGACCACAAATCCAGGGTCTTCTATAAAATCTTCTATGCCCTGGGAAACAACAAAATATCATGTAGTAATAGGTTCCTCCCCATCACTTGAATCATTCTCCTAAGAAACCATATTCACTTCAGTCATACCTCTTTGATCTACTCATTAACATGAGAGTTCACAACCACTTCTTCTATAAAATATTCAATGACTTCTATTTCTATTCCAAATTCAACAGATTTAGCAGCCCCTTCATCTACACTTTCTATTGTATCTATATAAAAAATCATAGGACTAAGACTTAGACATTCCTCTTCACTTTCAGCAACAGCTGTCTTAATGTCATCATGACTAGATTCAGAGTCATCTTCATCCTCTGAGGTCTCTATAATGTCACTTAAGACATATTGATCTCCCTTCACTTCACTAGTTTCTTCTTAACCTTTGTCCCTTAGGACAGTCTCCCTTTTAGGCAGTCTTTTTGGTGGGCTACACTCACCAAAGGATATAATATTAGCATTGTTGAGTTCATGATCCCTCATGTCATCTATAGGAGAATACTCTCTTTATTACACAATTGTAGCCTCTTCTTATTCATCTGAGTATGCAGGCTCCACATCAGTAGTATTTGTACTAGGGTCTCTCTTATCCTTAGGCCTAGTACGATGTGTAACTGTTTTGAATTCCTCATATAGCTTAGCCTCAGTATTTACCCACCGCCTTTTCCAAGGGTTCCAATTGATTATTATAAACATGGAAATTATCTTGGTAATGTGGAAATTGTCTCTCACAACAACTGTTTCTTGCTAATTTATAGAAACTCCCTTTACTTTCAACATTAAGGATATCAATCTAGAATAAAATAAGGAATTGGACTTGGAACTGGGATTTTTCATATATTATAATTGAATCATTAGAAACCTACACAAATTTATCTTCTTTCCATGCTTCAATAGATGTAAAATGAATACATCCTGATATTTCAAGGTAGAAAGTCCCCTCTCATGGGACTGAAAACATGCTAAAAAAATTTAAACAGAAACCTATCTTCTCCTTCCTTTTCAGTAGAAATCACTTTCCTAGGGATCTCATTTCCTGTCATTTCATATAGAGATTCTTCATATCAGAAGAACTCACTAGTGGGATGCACCTGTCCTGAGTAATAGTCACATATCCCTTCATGTAGTACTCTCAAAAAATCATCCCATTCATGAGAAGATAAGATTGTAACTACTCAATTTATCAATTGAAGACAATCTATGCTCATCCCCAAACTACAAAAATCTCATAAATTCATAAAAATCCTTAACTAGTTCCAGGTAATAGGGCACATTTTTGTTTACAAAGAATTCGACCCGCCATTAAGTTTCAGGCACCTTCGGCACTAAAGACATACCCGACATCAACCATTCCAAGCTTAGTTCCCTCTCTACTATGATTTACCTCTTCGATAAATGCATTTTGATTAGCTTTTCGACTACCTAGCTTCCACTGCTTGACCCAACTCAAGGTCCCCTATGATTTAGCACATACCCTTCATCACTGACCATCGGTCTTTTTACCCTTTCCATTGATCTGGAGCGGTTTATGGGTTTTGGCAGAAGGTGAGGTTCTATGAATAGAAAGAAAGTGTTTCAGGAGAGGTTTGAGGCAGATAGAAATGAGATTCGTTCTTTATTTTTATCACTTAGGGATCAAAAAATACATCAAGTAAAACAAGGAAGTAAAATTAAAAATGTTTCAGATTCCATTAGAAAAATTCTAAAGTCCCAAAAACATCGACTATCTGCAAGGTGCCAATGGTGGGGTATAAACGGTGAGGTCAGACTATGAGGTTCCTAACGGTGAGGTCCAATGGTGAGGTAAAACTATGAGGCCCAACTTTGAGGTTCCTAACTGTGAGGTCCAATGGTGAGGTTCAATGGTGAGGTCCAACGGCGTGGTCCAACGATGAGGATCATAATGGTGAAGTTCCTAACGGTTAACAATATGTCATACATAACTAACATTTAATGTAATTTAACCTCTCATGATTCAACGGATTTGTAAATATATTATCCAATTGTTGTTCTCTGCCAATGAATTCAAGTGTGATATAACATATTTGATAATGATCTATGAAGAAGTGATGTCTCACATCAATGTGTTTTCTCCTAGCATGAGGTACTATATTTTTAGAGATGTTAATAGCCCTTGTATTATCACATATTATAGAGAGATGTTTGAATTGATATCCAAAGTCTAGTAAAGTGTGTTTCATCTTTAGAATTTGAGAACAAAAACTACCAGAAGATATATATTAAGCCTCGGAAGTAGATAACACAACAAAATTCTGTTTCTTACTACACCATGATAGTAGTGACTTGCTAAAAATGTGACATGTTTCAAAGGTGGTCTTTATATCTAACTCGCAACTAGCAATGTCAGCATCTGAATAACTTTTTAAATAAAATGATTGTCCTCTTGGGTGAAATAGTCTTGAATTTGTAGTATACGTATGACATTTAAAAATCCTTTTAATAACAGTTAAATGATAATCTTTGGGATTGGATTGAAAATGAGCACACATGTATACACTAAACATAATATCAGGTCTACTATAAATAAGATAGAGAAGACTCCAAATCATACCTCTGTATCTAGTTTGATCCACTTATTTACCAGTTTCGTCATCATCCAACTTACAGGTGGTACTCATAGTTGTATCTGTACCTTTATTACTATACAAACCAAAACATTTCAGAAGATCCTTACTAAATTTAATTTCATTTTAAACAATACCATTTTTATTTTGAAAATTTTTAAATTCAAGGAAAAACTTATGCTCCCCCATTAAACTCATTTCTAATTCATCTTACATTATCTTTGAAAAATAAGAATATAAATAGTTTTTAGAGGGTCCAAAAATAGTGTCATCTACATAAATTTGTACTATTAAAACATCTTTGGAAATACATTTAATAAAAAGAGTGGCATCAACTATTCCTTTAGTAAAACCATTTGAAATGAGAAAAGAACTACGTCTATCATACCAAGATCTTGGATAATTCTTTATACCATATAGAGTTTTAGATATTTTAAAGACATGATTTGAAAAATGGAGATTTATAAAACCAGGGGGTTATTCAAAAAATATATCCTCAATTATGTACCCATTTAGAAATGCAGATTTGACGTCCATTTGATAAATTTTGAAATTAAGATGATCTGCATAAGAAATTAGTGTCCTAATGGTTTCTAGTCTAGCTACATGTGAAAAAGTTTCTTCATATTTTATTCCATCTTCTTGACTATATCCTTGTGAAACTAGTCTAGCCTTATTTATAAATATGTCTCCAGATTCATCACCCTTATTTCTAAACACCCATTTAGTGCTTATGGTCAATGTGTCTTTAGGTCTTTATACAAATTCCCACACCAAGTTTCATTCAAACAGATTTAATTCTTCTTGCATAGCTATCCCCCAAAATTCATCATTTATAGAATCATTAATACTTTTTGGTTTAAGGTGTGAAAGAAAGGATTGATGTTTAACCAGGATTCTTAGAGAATCTATGGTTTGAATTACTATATTTATATCACCTACTATAGAATCTAAAGGATGATTCTTGAGAGTTATAATATCTCTAGAAATAGTTGAACTAGACTCCTCATGGTTGTATATAGGTTCCTATTCACTATTTACTGATTTTGGAAAATTTCCTAAACTAGTTGTTTTCCCCAAGGATTTGTTTTCTTTATCATTAAGGTCCAGAACTGACATATCTTCCTCAAGATATTCAATAGAGGTTTTGGATTCATGTGGATTTGTCTCATCAAATTTGACATGAACTGATTATTCAACACATTTAGTTCTCTTATTTAATACTCTATAAACATTACTAGAGATTGAGTAAACAAGAAAAACTCCATCATAACTCTTAGAATAAAATTTTTCACAATTATCATTAGTGTTAAGGATAAAGACTTTGAAACCAAAAACTATAAAGTAATTAACCTTAGGCTTTCTATTATTTCATAACTCATAAGGGGTCTTCTTAAGAACAGGTCTCATTAAGACTCTATTGATAATGTAACAAGCTGTATTAACAGCTTCTGCCAAAAAATAGATTGGTAGGTTATAATCATTAAGCACAGTCTGGGAAATCTCTTGAAGTGTCATATTTATTCTTTCTACAAGTCCATATTGTTTAGGAGTTCTAGGAGTGTAGAAATTGTGATTATAGCCATTATGTGAGAAAAACGATTCAAACTACCGATTTTCAAACTCACAGCCAAGATCACTTCTCATGGTCTTAATTCTAAGTCCACTAATATTTTCTACATACATGGAATTTTTAATAAAGTAAAAAACATGCTTCAATTTTGTGATCTAGAAATTATACCCAGGTGTACCTAGAAAAATCATCTACAACAACATAAACATAGTTCTTTCCATTTAAACATGAAACTCTAAATGGTCCAAACAGATCTATGTGAACCAACTCAAGTGGTTGAAAAGATGAAACTTCTTTCTTTGGTTTAAAATAATCTTTGTGTGGTTTTCCTTTTTGAGAAGGATTACAAACTTTGTTAAGATGGAATTAAAATTTAGGTAAGTCTCTAACTATAACTTTCCTAGTTTGTTTTCTAAGTGAGTTAACATTTTAGTGTCCTAATCTTCTGTGTCATAACCAATATTATTGATGAAAACCATTTAAACAAGAAAAAAATTTCTTAGCTAATGATATTTAATCAACAACATAATTTTTTTCTAAGAGTAGTGAATATTAAATCATTTTTAGAATTAAAAACATTTCATGCATCCTTTTCAAGCATAACATTAAAACCATTATCACACAACTGAGATATACTTAGTAAATGGTATTTTGACACATTAAAAGTACTTTTGAAATTAATATAGTGTTAGGGTTACCAATTGGGCCTAACCTGATGATCTTCCCTTTTGAATTATCATCAAATGTGACATGTCCACCATTAACTTTGATTAGGCTCATGAAGCATGAATAGTCTCCTGTCATATGTCATGAAAATCCGTTGTCCAAGTACCATTGTGTTTTATAAGAGCTCTTTAGACAATTATCCAACAAAACAGATTACGTATAGGGTAACTTTGGTACCCATATTTTCATGGGTCTAGAGAGTTTAGCATATAATGCTTTGGGAAACCATATTTGTCTCAAAGGTTTCCTATAATCAACAGATATGTTTTGAGACATTAACACTTTGTTAGGTCCTTTAGAATTTTTTTTCAAAATATGGTCCCGAATTTGAACTAGCAGTAAACTGTCATTATTTTGGAAAAAATTTTGTTTTAATAATTCTTCTCAATCCTGGTTGACATCCTAGACCAGTTATGTATTTTGGATCAATTTGTTTCCCCAGCAACTGAGCCGAGGTATCTCTACCTTTAGTAATCTTCTTAAGATCTCTCTTTAATTTATCATTTCATAATTTCTGTTCAGTATTTTCGTTTAATAGATGTGCTCATTTTTCTTTCTCAATATCCAAATCAGACTTATAATTAGTATTTAAAGCACGATTTATTTTCAATAGTTTATATTTATCATTGAGTTCATTAAAGGTGTCATCAAGTATTCCACAATATTCAAATAGTTTATCCTTAGTCATATTCTCATCATTATTTGATTCACTTTCATTCCGAGAATAATAAGCATTAGGTACTGGAGAGTTGGGTATTACCTCAGATGTTTCTGTCATAAAACATAGGTTTTCATGTTTGTCATTTTCAATATCAGAAGTGCCAGATCCCCTGGTGCTATCTTCTGAAGAACTCCAAGTAGCTTTCATAGCCTTTTTATATCCCTTTCCCTTGTCTTCATATTTCATCTTAGACTTCAGCTTGGGGAAATCATCTTTCACATAGACTTTTCATTTACACTCATAGTAGACTATCTCATTTGTATTTTCATTCAATTATTTGTCCTTTTTCAACAATCCTTTACTATCATACCTTCCTTTATAGTTTGATTTTCTGAAGAACTTCTTATTTCGGTATAACTTCTTGAATATTATAGCAAGATGATCCATCCCATCATCACTTTCAGATTATTAATCTTCACTAGTGGAATTTTCTACATGAGATTGAACTTTTTCTTTGTCCATTCACTTAGAGGTAGCAGTATTGATTGCTACAAATTTCTTTCTTGGTTTTTCATTTTCTTCTTGATTTATCTTATTATCTTCTTCATATATCATAAGTATTCCAATTAGTTCCTTTACTGGTAGCTTGGTGTTGTCATAGGATTCTCGAATAGAAACAGAAGTTCATCTCCCTTACTCAGGTAGGCATCGAAGCAATATCATCATCTGATCCTTGTTTTCCACTGTTTTCCCAAATAGAGTCATGGTATTGACAATTTAATTAAACCTAAAATACATTTCAGATATTCCTTTTTCATGATTTATTTTAAAATTATCATATTTAATATTATAAGTATTTAATCACATTTCATTAACATTGGTGGTTCCCTCATGACAAACATCCAACGTATCCCAAATTTCATAAGCCATTTTATAGGAATATATTCAATTGAATTCAACCTCTCCTAGAGAACAGTATAATGTATTCATTGCATTATAGTTATTGTTATATGTATCTTTAGTCAAATGAGACCAAGTATCCAACATGTAGCAGACAATACATATTGTTCTTCAATTGTTTCCTAGATTTTAGGACCCATGCTTTTTAGATACATTTTCATTTTTAATTTCCACTGATCATAGTTATTACCATTAAAGAAATGTGGCATGTTAGTAGCATCACCCTAAATTCAGTTATCCATTGTTAATTAAAATTTTAAGGAGATGATAATGTAGATATGAAAGAAATTCTACGATCTTTAAGATGCAATAAAAATCAAGGTTGAAAAGAATTTAACAATTTGAACAAATATTTCAAATGGTAACAACAAAATTAAATCCATGGATACCAAATTTTGGTTGGAGTGAAATCTCAAGAGGGGGTGAATTGAGTTCCTACATAAATGTTTTGTTAAAACATTATGAATAGAAATATACCAAACTGAAAACAACCCAGTTTATTATGGACGTCGAGATATAAATGTTTAGTTGGTCAACATGTTTCTCAAAGGGTGATTGGTCCTTAGTGGAATCAATGTCGAACACTTCTTCAACTTTTGAAACATGTTTACTGAATTAAACACATACACACACTAACCAGAACTAACTATCAAAGTCAATGTAAAACATTATTCTGTTTTTTGAAATTATGAGCAGCGGAATATAGAAAAATATATTATAATAAAAATATAGTACACAATAAAGTTCACCGAGAGGTTCAGACTCAAGAAAAGACTTAATCCTCTTCACTTAGTGATAACTTGATACCAAGAAGTTTATATAAATGATAAACTTGATACAAAGCATGTATCAGTATTTACAATAGTTTTCACAAATATCCATGGTTCACACCCTCTAACACAGTTCTTTGTGGGAAAAACAAACAACCAGGCTTCACATGGCCTCTTTCATTGTTATACGAGTGAAAAAATATGTATGTGAAGTGTGATGTGAGGATTTGAATAATCCTCCAGTTCAGGAACAAGGGAAAATTTGTGTAGTAGTCCCACACACTTCTCAGAAATCTAAAATAAAATAACACAGTAGAGATAATATTATAAGATTGAGTTTAGAAAGCTATATGTTTTTCCAGTTCATCTCTTGACTCCTTAGAGAGAATAATTTTGTAGTTGGAGTCTTTCTCTGGAATTTTCTTCAAAAACAGATTTTCGAAACTCCAGGTTCTAACTTTCAGGAACTGAGTGTTCTTCTTCTTGTATTGATAGAGAGTTGATGAAGCACCAAAGGCAGACATGAGTTTTTTCTCCCAAATGTTCATTGTGATTCTCATTGTATCACAGTGTAAGAGCTGGATGGTTCTTCTTTGATTTAGCTGGTTATCTCCTTCACATGCATTCCGCTGTATTTTACACCGGTATATACATTCACTTTACACCCTGCATTTCTTCTTCGGTCTTCCCTTTTATATTTTAGGTCTTAAAAAGGGAATAAGTAAACCATGTTCAATATTTCTTGTACCTCATATTGTCCCGTGATATGGAGTATAATAGTAGGAATCAGGGGATTGGTAATGGAAGCCTTCAGGGGTAGCCTTCTCAATGGTTTCCCTCAATGGTAACCTTTTAAATGGTGACCTTGCATCGGTGACCTTTCATCGGTGACCTTGCATTGATGAACTTTCATCGGTGACCTTGCATCAGTGACCTTGCATCGATGACCATGCATCAGTGACCTTTCATCGGGGACCTTTGCATTAGTAACCTTTGCATTGGTGACCTTTCCATCGGTAAACTTTGCATCGGTGACCATTACATCAGTAAACATTCCATCATTGACCTTCATACTTAGATAAATTTGGCACTATAATCTTAAACAAGAGAGTTGTGAGAGTAAAAGTATATGGTTAATCCTTGATAAAGACTATGAAAAGATAACCATAAAATAGAAACATGATTATCACAAAAGTGAAATATGATTAGGAATTCTGAAAAATGGTGAGTCCAGAAATCTCCTCCTTTTTGATAATCACAAATTATATCAGTATTTTTTTTTGAATCAAGGTTAAGCACCATTGCTAATATCTTCAGAAGTGTGTATAAGTAAATTTGAACCAAGGTTATTGTAGATAGTATATATATATTTACATATTCTAGGTAACTTAAAAACTTCTCCTTTTTTTAGGCAACTTAAAACTTATCCCCCTTTGTGATTAAAAAAAGAATGTAAGACAAAAAGAAACAAAATAGTATTTTCCTTCAATGAATAAATAGTACAATACACAAAAATATTACAAATATCTCTATCAACTATGAAATCCCACATTCAATACACATCATATATGTCCAAGAGGGAATTGTCTTTGGATGATGAGGAGGTAGGTTATGAATATGGATGGATAGGTCTAGGTATCGTAGTAATAAAGGTAGGAGGATCTGCTACAAAAGCATCAGTAGACCTATAGTGAGTAGATCTATGTGGAATAAAAGGGGTCAAGCTTATGACGACATTAGAAGAAGTCCTCACTAAGATGGAACTGGTAGATCCTGATGTAGCTGATGAAGAATGTAATGCTGGTGGACCAATTATGGGAGTGCAGTCCACATGGAGGAAGGGTAAAATAATATTTCTGAAAACCATGACAATGCTTCCTCCACTTTACATTGATGATATATAATCATCCTTATTCTCCATTTATTTCCCAAAGGTAGGAGTCATCTCTCTAAGCCTTCTGTCCTGATCCTTAAATTCCTGAGTGATAGGTGTAATCCTCATGTTTTCCAATATAATATTAAAGTGACCATCCAACTGATGCTTAGTGTATATGATTTTTTAATATAAATAAAAATTCTCTTTGTGTACTTCTGATCTTGAGTAGCTTCCCATAAATAATCTCCCACAAGTTTTTGAATTCCCATGGTAGTAGAAATGACTTGAGTCATAGACTGAGGGTCAGAGTTACTAGAACTAGAGAATATCTCCACTTCTTCTCTAACAAACGAATTGAAATCATCTATATCAACTGGAGTAGAGGCTGAAGAGGAAGTAGATGGACACAGAGGTTCCATAGTGAGAGCCACTATCTTCTTATAATATTTGGTTAGGCCACTGATCCACCTTTTTTACATCATCATCTTGGCCAGTCACATGTTTCTCCATAGACATATTAAAGTAATCAAACAAAATGACCATCTGCTGGACCACACTTTTATCATATTTAAGGTCTCTTTCTACATGAACCCTTGAGTCCATATAGGATTCTAATCTAGAAATAGAATGTTTCACTGATTCCATTGACTCTTCCAAGGTTCTGATCTAATTCTGATAGTCTTTTTCTTCCTATAGTAGACTTGAGTGAGAGACAGAAATTACTCTTTCTAGAGCACAAGTTACAACTTCTTGATTGTGAGCCATAGATCTCTCTAACCCAACAAATATCTCATCAATATGTCTCTTCAGATCTGGTTTTATTGATTCCAAATCATCCTTATTTACATAATTTTGAGGGAAAAGATACAATGGATTCACAATAGTAGTCTTTCAAATAGTAGGAATATGAGGACTTTTGATTGGATTTTCATCATCAGAATCTCCATAGTCTAAGACCAAGACCACAAATCCAGGGTATTTTGTGATATCTTCTATCCCATGGGAAACAACAAAAGATCCTACAGAAATAGGTTCCTCTACCTCACTTGGAGAATTATCTTGAGAAACCATATTCACTTCAGCCATACATATTTGATCTATTGCATCTATAGGAGAGTTCATAGCCACTTCTTCTATTGAAACATCAATAACATCCATTTTTATTCCAAAATCAACCGATTCAATACCCTCCTCATCTAAACATTCTACCCTTTATGTATAAACAATAAGATGGCTGAGACATAGGCATTCCTCTTCACTTTCAGAAGCAGCTATCTCAAAGTCATCATGACTTGATTCAGATTCATCTTCATCCTCTGAGGTCTTTCTAATGTATCTTAGGACATTTTGATCTCCTTCCTCTTCACTAGTTTCTTCTTCATCACATTCTCATAGGAAAGTCTAACTTCTATACAGTCTTTTTGGTGTGATAGGATCACTAGAGTATACAATACTCGCATGGGGAATGTTTGGATCACTCTTGTCATTTATAGGAGAATCCTCTCTTTCTTGCACAACAGTTGCCTCTTCCTCTTCATCTGAGTATGCAGGCCCCACATCAATAGGCTTCAGACTAAGGTCTCTCTTATCCATAAGACTAGTAGGATGAGTAACTGTGTTGAATTCCTCATATAACATAGCCTCATCATTTACCCATCTTTTTTTCCAAGGGTTCCAACTAATTTTAAAAAAAATTCAAATAATATTGGTAATGCATAAATTGCCTCTCACAACAACTGTTTCTTCATTATTTTTTGCAACTCATTTTACGTTCAACATTTAGGACATCAATCTAGCATGAAATAAGTCATTGGACATAGAACTGTGATTTTTCATGTCTTCTAATTGAATCATTAGTAACCTGCACAAATTTACCTTTCTTCTATGCTTCAATAAATAAAAAAGGAATGCATCCTGATATTTCATGATAGAAAAGTCCCCTCTCTTGGGACTCAAAACATGCTGAAAAAATTTAAATACCAACCTATCTTCTCCTTCTATTTCATTAGAAATCACATTCCAAGGGATCCCATTTCTTGTTAGTTCAGCTAGAGCTTCTTCATAGCAGAAGAAATCACTTATAAGGCCACGGCCTTAAACCTTAATTAATATTGAATTAAATGAATAATTCACATTGAGGATCTTTTCAGGTTTAGAGTTTTAGAGAATTAGGACATAACTATTACATCTCAAAGGATTACAAAGTAGAAACTTTTACTAAGTTTCCATAAAATAAAAACTCTTAAAAAGAAACATGTCCAGTTCCATGTTTTAGGTTGCATGACATTCCCTTGATCCCATCCTTGACCCTATTCCACGTTAAGTCCTATGAAAAACATTTCAAAAACTTGGTATGAGCATAAAAAGCTCAGTAAGGGATTCACAAAGAATGGAAACTATTAGTTTTTTTCAAAACAACAAGTAAACCATGTATACTTTATCAAAGTAATACTTTTCACCTTTTCGAATTAGTAAAAACTCTTCGCTGAATAAAAGTTCTTTACTTACACTTATGTAACCAAAAGATTACCATAAAACCCATATAAATATCACATAACATATAAAGGTAACTTGGGACATAAACATACTTAAGTGGAAGAACCACAAGGTCGACTTCCACACATATCACTTAATGGAATAGCCATTCGGCCAACTTCCATACATACTTAATGGAATAGTCATACCGCTGACTTCCATACCCAATGCATTAGGTTATAACGTAATCACCAGTCCTAGTATTCATGGCACCACCCGTCATATGCTTTATCACGTAACCACCCGTAAAATGTCCAAGTACCATTATAAAATTATAACACATAAAACCAAAATAAAGGAATGATAACATTTCCACATTTCAATCACAATATATCATTTAAATATATTGACATAATAGAATCTTTTATCAAAACCATTTTCAATACCAAAATACAAAAAAAGTATATGGTATTTATTTTATTTTAAAAACATTACGGCTTGTGGAGGAAGCCAAAGATCAAATAATACTCGCGGCAACGGAAAATGTCGTTGTCACCACGTACGTAAAAACAAACATTCCTTTTTGTCGTTTAGTAAAACGCTTCATAGATAAAAGATTCCTTTTGAATAAACGTAAAAGTCAAAGGGTTTTATACACCGTATAAAAGCAGGTTGTGTATAAAACAAAATATGCCTCAATGAATGGAGATTGAGACGAAGTCCCTTACAAAGACGGTATCCTTAGTTTAAGGATAAATCAATTACATAATTATGTGTGACAAACAAATACATCCAATATAAGTGGATATTAAGTGTAAAAAAATCAGAGGTTATTCACACATATTCATATAATGACATATTCAAGGAGTACAAGATTCTTCCAAAGAATCAAATTTGGGTTAAAAAGTTCCCTGGCAAAAATATGACAGCCTAACGGCGTCACTTCAAAATTCAGAAAATGAGTTGATGAGAGATAAAAAGGGAATCTCATCACTTGGACATAAAATTTAAATCAATAAGGATATAAAATAACACATCCCAACATAATAGTATGTGAATTAAAAGACATAACAAAAAAAGTCTTTTAAAAAGAGGAGGGTGAAAGGTCCCCTTACCGACATGGGTATCTTTCGAAACATACACCCCGTGAAATAAGGACAATAAAAAATTGATGTAAATACTCATAAATGAAAGAATATTACACAATGAGTAAAATAATGGTCAGTACATACACCACTCAAAGGAAATTGTGGCAAATGTAGCATAAATCTCACGGGAATTAAAGTGAGATGAAAAATCCCTTATGAAAACTCGGCAGCCTAATGACGCCACTTAAAACTTCCAAAAATGGATTAATGAGATCAAATAGGGTATATCATCACATTAAAGTAAAATATACATCAAGAGGAATATCTAATAACATCCCCCATAAAAACAAATAGGATCTTAAAATAAGTGATGTATCGGAGAGTACTTAAAGAGAAAGAGAGAGGTTAGATCTCTTACGAAAATTCAGCAGCCTAACGGCGCCACTCAAAACTTCCAAAATGGTTTGATGAGAGAGAATAGGGTCTCTCATAATATGAACATAAAAATTACAGTAAGAGTAATATAAAAGAACATCCCAATCACAAGAAAGATGAGCTTAGAAGGAATGACATAAAATGGAGTACTTAAAAATAAAGAGAGGAGTAGGATCCCTTACCTCGGGTCTGACTTGACTCGATCGTTCTTTAACGTCCAGAATAATAAACTTGAGTTAATTTCTATTTGATTAAGAACCTTTTAAAAGTTCATTATTCCTTTTATATCACTTATTTCCATTTTATAAACATTATGTAATCATTTAAGTTAATAATGTTTGTTTTGTCGATATTTGGTTCTAAAGTCAAAAGTGGACTTCTTACAATTACATGTTGTTCGTGTGGTCAAAGGTTCATTATATCCAGAATTTTATTCATCATGTATATGTCATATATATCATATATATCCATTATATTCATGAATTTATAATTTTACATAACATTTAGAGTTAAGAAATGAAATGCACCGTTCATGGAGACGGTAATCCGTATGTACGCATGAATGCTACTTCCATTTCTATTTCATATTTAATGAAATTAAAACATAATGATACATAATAGTATTTTAATTCAAGTATGGTATCATATATAATATCATTAAATATATCCTTTATACATACCACATATGGTATTAACGAATCAAATCACTTTGAGGGGGCGGTAGTCCGCACTTCCTTAAATGAAGATATCGCGTTTACCCATAATGGAAACCATAAAGGTATGCCATAAATGAAAAATACAGAATATTAAGTAAAACATAAATATATTAGATATCATATATAAATATAGTGTCATCTTAATGGACACATTTGAAGGTGTTAGAAGAATGTTGAACAATCATCGTTTCGGGAGGCAGAAATTCGCCATCCACGGAAACAGTATGTTCTTTAACCATTAGATGTAGGTGTGTGTAAGTGTAGCTGGAAACATTCTTATAAAAACATCCTAGTATATTGAAGATACTGTATTGGTTACAAAATAAATTAATAAAAAGATTTTAGGGGGTTGTAGAAGCAAAATAAAACAAAAGGACTCAAGCGAAGACATTACCTTAAAATCGGGTAACTTCATTTTATTTGAGCTCAAAGGATTCCTTGGAAAGGATTATGCCCAAAGTGAGGGTTCAAGGAGTAATAGAGGGACATGGAGAGACAAAATGGGCAGAGTTTGGCCGAGCCAAGGGCTTTGGGAGTGTGGGTAAGGAGGTAGAGGTGGGGGCCTTTTATAAGAGGAGAGGAGGGGCACTCTTGTAAAGTTACAAAATGTTACTTTATTTTCAAAAGAGTTTCGGATTTTAAAGGTCCCACATTGATTTTTTTCGAGGATAGGGTGATAAGGGTTCTAAATCCACTCATCCAATAGGTATTGGACATATTTAGGTCTTAGATATTAAATTATCTTCCATTTTATTTAAATCGTTAAATAATGAGGTCATCACTGCATCATTATGATTTCATAAATAATTTAATTTATTTAATGTCTACAAATTATAAAAAAAAATACTATGATGTATGAAATCTTTTTATCTTTCCAATTAGTATTTATAGTCGAAAATATGACTTGTATAACCCTATGTAAAAATTGTTTTAGTAAAACATCTCATGTTTGTGTCATTTCTACTTTAACATTAAATAAAAAGATATTTATGTCATTTTCCATCCAAAGTGGCTCCATGGGGTCCCCAAGTTGACCCATCGATTGTCTTGGTCGGCCATGACACATCCAATGAGGGTAGGACATGTTTCTAGGTCATTTCATTTTATTAAAACATTATTCTTACCTTAAACTACACTAATTACCTCTAATCGCGATTAAAAACTTAATAAGTTACTATTCACCAAAAATTATTTTAATCCCATTGAACCACATTTTACTTCTTAATGACAACCATGTATGTCGGATTTTTGAAATTCAAAACAAAATTATGGCAAAATTTATTTTAAACAGAAAATCAGTTTTTATAAGTACCACTTAGTGGTTTCACTATTCATCAAAAATTGAAGTTTTTCAGAAAATTACCAAAAGTTCACCCTAAGATATATTTGATATTCCGAATTCAAAAATGATGTCTATTTTACAAATTTCAGAACATATAAGTTTCATTAATTAATTCCCGCTGTCAAAACAAATAGCGTGTTTTTATGAAACAAAATGTATCAAAAGATTGACACTAGTTTAAGTCTGATTTCAAAGTGAAATTAATTCCAACGACCACTATTTGATTAAATGGTAAAAATATATTCTAATTTAACTTTAAAACCAATTAAAAATATAATCTAATCATATAAATAAATTTGATTAAAAGTGGTTTTGAATTAAAATACAACATTTTTCACTATTCATTAAAAATTGAACTTTTTTGGAAAAATACCAAAAAATTACGCAAAGTAAAATTTGATGTCCCGATTCTAAAGAAGAATTTTATTTTTTCAAATATAAGACATAAAATTTTCAAAAAGTGGATTTAAAAGCGGTTCGCCATCAAAAGGTGGTTAATCGACCTTTTAAAAAATAATAGAATGTTTACGCTTAAAATTGGATTCATTTGCATTTTTTAATCCTCCAACATTTATTGTAAAAAGTAAAAATATTTGACAAACATATATAATCATTTTGTAGTTAGTTCTGTTCATTCCCGCCATTACAACAGCTAGGCATTAACTACTATTTAAAATAATATTATTTTATTATTAGAGTGCATCGTAAGATTCCCAAGAAACTCGTTGTTGCATGTTGGGTACGCCATCGAGCATAGCATCCCCTTTAAAGTAATATTAATATTTTATTCAAAAATATGGATAAATATAAAAATGTCATATTCTTTATTTACCTGGGGTGTTACATCCTTCCCCCCTTTTGGGAATTGCGTCCTCGCAATTTTAAAATTGAGCTTGGAAACATCCTTGAATGTCCCACATCGGAACAAGAGTCGGTAAAACAATCACTTTAAAATAAAGAAAGATAAGTACAAAGGTCACCCGAGTTAACCCATACTAGGATTCCAAGTATGAAAATATGGACATGGAGGAAAAAACAAAGGGTCATGTTCTGATGGAGAGTGATAGAAAACATGTTTAGGAGAAAGTTAACCACAAGGAAATCACAAACTTGTGATGGGTTAAACGGTATTTGATTCCCCAGTAGAAAAAGTTAATAGAAAACATTTTTATTTTAAGTTACTTTTTATTGGGTAATTTATTCATAAGGAAACATAATAACATATCATGTTGACTTTCAACTTTTACACAAACTCATATTTTCTCCAAAAGACGAGTATTTAGGAAGACTTGTTCACATTAAGAGTACTGTAATCAACTTCTAGAGAATCACCTAATCCACCAAAGAGAACTATATACTTCCCATGTCTTTAGACCAAAACCAAAACTAAAAAGGCTAGTACAAGATTAGATAATCCAGAAAAGGATAACCCCTTATAAAAAGAAAATCTATTCTTAATCTCCAAAAATTTTCCAACAAAACCCAAAGTTCAACGAGGACCATTCGAAAATCAATTTGTCCATAAAATTTTTCAAATTAAACCAAACTAAGATTGAAACCCAAATATTTGAAGGATTTAGTCACATAGTCTTCCAAGTTAAATCGTAACATTTATCTCCAAACAACATCAGTTGCTATTAATGTATCGTATTGAAAAGTAATTAACCTAATCACATATCCTCCATGATAGGTTAATAAATATCCATAGATTACCCAAAATCAACTTACTCTTAATTCATAAAATCATATAACTTAAAATAATCAGTCAAACAAACCAGGGACTTCACGTAGTCCAGTGGTAGGCGATAAATACCAGTTGCACTTTGGTTGTGGGTTCAATTCCCGCAGCTTTGTCCGACGCGACGGGTTGTCACACGGTCTGCGTGTTGTCCTTTTTATAAAACTCCAAAAATAACCCCAACATGTTTTAACCTCAATCGTTTCCTTATACCTTTAATTTTCATCCGAATTCGTTACGATCTCAACATATTAATTCTTTAAGTCTTATTTCACCACCAAAAGATAAAATAAAACGATTCCCAAAATGAATAACATCATACCATGATCATGGCATCCACTCGGTTTCATCATCATCTTGCTCATGTAGGTAGAAGTCCCATGCATTACAACAATGATTTAGAGATCCTTCAAAATAATTTTCTTCCTCCATCCAAATACACCTCGTACAACATGGGTCATATGGGTGTTCACAGAAAAACAGTTTTGGAAAATAATCATGTATGACATATAATTCCAAAACATCTCATAAAACATGATTTCTAAAAAATAGTCTGAAAGAATTTGAGTTGAAACTTTCTATTATTGGTCCTTTTAAAATACCATAAGTATGTGTTGTGAGACTATATTTTAAAGTCAAATATAAATAGGTTGCGCAAGGGTCTCCTTCCTCAGCACCATCTTTAAAATCATAATATGCTTCAAATTCTTGTGATAAGGTAAAATATTTGAAAATACCTTGATAATATTTACCTTTCTTGAAAATATGAGAATATTGTGAAAATAGTATTTTTCTAAAAACAACCCATGATCCACGATGATAACGAGGTATAGTGGAGGTGTTTGATATCTCAAACAACTGCTTGCAAGTGAGTTGTATTCTAGAAAAAGTTTCACAATCATCCGAAGATGACTTTGCAATAATTATTGCAAGCATGTCATCAGGAAGAGATAGGAATGTCATTTGAGATCCTTCTCCTTCCATTCGTAACCGACATTACTTGACCTGAAAAAATGATATAAAACAATTATTTAACTGAAATAATAGATATAGGGACTAATCATGTGTCTCACAAGAACTCCTAATCCCTAAAGTTGTCTAAACCGACCTCTGATACCAACTATAAGGCCCTGACCTTAAACCTTACTTAATATTGAATTGGATGAATAATTCACATTGAGAATCTTTTCAGGTTTAGAGTTTTATAGAATTATGACATAACTATTATATCTCAAAGTATTACAAAGTAGAAACTTTTACTAAGTTTCCATAAAATAAAAACTCTTAAACAGAAACATGTCCAGTTCCATGTTTTAGGTTGCATGACTTTCCCATGATCTCATCCTTGACTCTATTCCACGTTAAGTCCTGTGAAAAACATTTCAAAAACTTGGGATGAGCATAAAAAGTTCATCAAGGGATTCACAAAGAATGAAAACTATTTTTTTTTCAAAACAACAAGTAAACCATGTATACTTTATCAAAGTAATACTTTACACCTTTTCGAAGTAGTAAAAACTCTTCGCTGAATAAAAGTTCATTACTTACCCTTATGTAACAAAAATATTACCATAAAACCCATATAAAGTTCACATAACATATAAAGGTAACTTGGGACATAAACATACTTAAGTGGAAGAACCACAAGGTCGACTTCCACACATATCACTTAATGGAATAGCCATTCGGCCAACTTCCATACATACTTAATGGAATAGCCATACGGATGAATTCCATACCCAATGCATTGGACGTTATAACGTAACCACCCATCCTGGTATTCACGGAATCACCCATCATACGGTTTATCACGTAACCACCCGTAAAATGTCCAAGTACCATTATAAAATTATAACACATAAAACCAACATAAAGGAATGATAACATTTTCACATTTCAATCACAATATATCATTTAAATATATTGACATAAAAGAATCTTTTATCAAAACCATTTTCAATACCAAAAAAAAAGTTTATGGTATTTATTTTATTTTAAAAACATTACGACTTGTGGAGGAAGCCAAAGATCAAATAATACTCGCGGCGATGGAAAAGGTCGTTGTCACAGCGTACGTAAAAAGAAACATTCCTTTTTTTCGTTTAGTAAAACGCTTTGTAGATAAAAGATTCCTTTTGAATAAAAGTAAAAGTCAAATGGGTTTATACACCGTATAAAAGCAGGTTGTGTATAAAACAAAATATGCCTCAATGAATGGAGATTGAGACGCAGTCCCTTACAAAGACGGTATCCTTGGTTTAAGGATAAATCAAGTACATAATTATGTGTGACAAACGAATACACCCAATATAAGTGGATATTAAGTGTAAAAAATTCAGAGGTTATTCACACATATTCATATAATGACATATTCAAGGAGTACAAGATTATCCCAAAGAATCAAATTTGGGTTAAAAAGTTCCCTTGCAAAAATTTGACAGTCTAACGGCGTCACTTCAAAATTCAGAAAATGAGTTGATGAGAGATAAAAAGGGAATCTCATCACTTGGACATAAAATTTACTTCAATAAGGATATAAAATAACATATCCCAACATAATAGTATGTGAATTAAAAGACATAACAAAAGAAGTATTTTAAAAAGAGGAGGGTGAAAGGTCCCCTTACAGACATGGGTATCTTTCGAAACATACACCCCGTGAAAGAAGGACAATACAACATTGATGTAAATACTCATAAATGAAAGAATATTACACAATGAGTAAAATAATGGTCATTACATACACCACTCAAAGGAAATTGTGGCAAATGTATCATAAATCTCACGGGAATAAAAGTGAGATGAAAAATCCCTTACGAAAACTCAGCAGCCTAACGGCGCCACTTAAAACTTCCAAAAATTGATTGATGAGATCAAATAGGGTATCTCATCACATTACAATAAAATATACAGCAAGTGTAATATCGAATAACATACCCCATCATAAAAAATAGGATCTTAAATGAAGTGACGTAAAGGAGAGTACTTAAAGAGAAAGAGAGAGGTTAGATCTCTTATGAAAATTCGGCAGCCTAACGGCGCCACTCAAAACTTCCAAAATGGTTTGATGAGAGAGAATATGGTCTCTCATCATACGAACATAAAAATTACAGTAATATTAATATAAAAGAACATCCCAATCACAAGAAAGATGAGCTTAGAAGGAATGACATAAAAGGGTGTACTTAAAAAGAAAGAGAGGAGTGGGATCCCTTACCTCGGGTCCGATTTGACTCAATCGTTCTTTAACGTCCTGAATAATAAAATTGAGTTAATTTCTATTTTCTTAAGAACCTTTTTAAAGTTTATTATTCCTTTTATATCACTTATTTCCATTTTATAAACATTATGTAAACATTTAAGTTAATAATTTTTGTTTTGTCGATATTTGGTTCTTAAGTTGAAAGTGGACTTCTTACAATTACATGTTGTCCGTGTGGTCAAAGGTTCATTATATCCAGAATTGTATTCATCATGTATATATCATATATATCATATATATCCATTATATTCATGCATTTATAATATTACATAACATTTAGAGTTAAGAAATGAAATGCACCGTTCATGGAGACTGTAAGCCGTACGTACGCATGAACGCTACTTCCATTTCTATTTCATATTTAATGGAATTAAAACATAATGATACATAATAGTATTTTAATTCCAGTATGGTATCATATATAATATCATTAAATATATCCTTTATATGTACCAAATATCTTATTAACGAATCAAATCACTTTGAGGGGGCGGTAGTCGCACTTCCTTAAATGAAGATATCGTGTTTACCCATAATGGAAACGATAAAGGTATGCCATAAAAGAAAAATACAAAAGATTAAGTAAAACATAAACATATTAGATATCATATATAAATATAGTTTCATCTTAATGGCCACATTTTAAGGTGTTAGAAGAATTTTGAACAATCATCGTTTCGGGAGGCAGAAATTCGCCATCCACGGAAACAGTATGTTCTTTAACCATTAGATGTAGGTGTGTGTAAGTGTAGCTCGAAAAATTCTTATAAAAACATCCTATTATATTTAAGATACTGTATTTGTTACAAAATAAATGAATAAAAAGATTTTAGGGGGTTAGAGAAGAAAAATAAAACAAAAGGACTCAAGCGAAGACATTACCTTAAAATCGGGTAACTTCCTTTGATTTGAGCTCAAAGGCTCCCTTGGAAAGGATTATGCCCAAAGTGAGGCTTCAAGGAGTAATATAGGTAATTGTAGAGACAAAATGGGCAGATTTTGGCCGAGACAAAGGCTTTGGGAGGGTGGGTAAGGAGGTAGAGGTGGGGTCCTTTTATAAGAGGAGAGGAGGGGCACTCTTGTAAAGTTACAAAATGTTACTTTATTTTCAAAAGCGTTTTGGATTTTAAAGGTCCCACATAGATTTCTTTCGAGGATAGGGTGATAAGGGTTCGAAATCCACTCATCCAATAGGTTTTGGACATGTTTAGGTATTATATATTACATTATCTTCCATTTTATTTAAATCCTTAAATAATGAGGTCATCACTGCATCATTATGATGTCATAAATAATTTAATTTATTTAATGCCTAAAAATTATAAAAAAATACTATGATGTATGAAATATTTTTATATTTACAATGAATATTTATAGTCAAAAATATGACTTTTATAACCCTATGTAAAATTTTTTTTAGTAAAACATCTCATGTTTGTGTCATTTTTACTTTAACATTAAATAAAAAGATATTTATGTCATTTTCCAACCAAAGTGGCTCCATGGGGTCCCCAAGTTGACCCATGGATTGTCTTGGTCGTCCATGACACATCCAATGAGGGTAGTACATGTGTCTAGGTCATTTCATTTAATTAAAACATTATTCTCACCTTAAACTACACTAATTACCTCTAATCGCGATTAAAAACTTAATAAGTTACTATTCACCAAAAAATTATTTTAATCTCATTGAACCACATTTTACTTCTTAATGAGAACCATGTATGTTGGATTTTTGAAATTCAAAACACAATGATGGAAAAATTTCATTTAAATGGAAAATCAGTTTTTATAAGTACCACTTAGTGGTTTCATTATTCATCAAAAATTGAAGTTTTTCAGAAAATTACCAAAAGTTCACCCTAAGCCATATTTGATATTCCGAATTAAAAAATGATTTCTATTTTACAAAATTGATAACATATAAGTTTCTTTAATTAATTTAATAATTAATTCCCACTTTCAAAACAAATAGCGTGTTTTTATGAAACAAAATGTATCAAAAGATTGACACTAGTTTAAGTCCGATTTCAAAGTGAAATTAATTCCAACGACCACTATTGTATTAAATTGTAAAAATATATTATAATTTCACTTTAAAACCAATTAAAAATATAATATAATAATATAAATAAATTATATTAAAATAGGTTTTGAATTAAAATACATCATTTTTCACTATTCATTAAAAATTGAACTTTTTAGGAAAAATACCAAAGAATTACGCAAAGTAAACTTTGATGTCCCGATTCTAAAGAATAATTTTATTTTGTCAAATATAACACATAAAATTTTCAAAAAGTGTATTTAAAATAGGTTCACCCTCAAAAGGCGGTTAATCGACCTTTTAAAGAATATTAGAATGTTTATGCTTAAAATTGGATTCATTTGCATTTTTTAATCCTCGAACATTTATTGTAAAATGTAAAAATATTTGACAAACATATATAATCATTTTGTAGTTAGTTCTGTTCATTCCCGCCATTACAACGGCTAGGCGTTAACTACTATTTAAAATAATATTATTTTATTATTAGAGTGCAACGTAATATTCCCAAGAAACTCGTTGTTGTGTGTTGGGTACGTCATCTAGCATAGCATCCCCTTTATAGTAATATTAATATTTTATTCACAAATATGGATAAATATAAAAATGTCATATTCTTTATTTACCTGGGGTGTTACATCCTTCCCCCCTTTTGGGAATTGCGTCCTCGCAATTTTAAAATTGAGCTTGGAAACATCCTTGAAAGTCCCACATCGGAACAAGAGTCGGTAAAACAATCACTTTAAAATAAAGAAAGATAAGTACAAAAGTCACCCGAGTTAACCCATACTAGGATTCCAAGTACAAAAATATGGACATGGAGGAAAAAACAAAGGGTCATGTTCTGATGGAGAGTGATAGAAAACATGTTTAGGAGAAAGTTAACCACAAGAAAATCACAAACTTGTGATGGGTTAAACGGTATTCGATTCCCCAGTAGGAAAAGTTAATAGACAACATTTTTGTTTTAAGTTACTTTTTATTGGGTAATTTATTCATAAGGAAGCATAATCACTTATCATGTTGACTTTCAACTTTTACACAAACTCATATTTTCTCCAAAGGACGAGTATTTAGGAAGACTTGTTCACATTAAGAGTACTATAATCAACTTCTAGAGAATCACCTAATCCAAAAAAGAGAACTATATACTTCCCATGTCTTTAGACCAAAACCAAAACCAAAAAGGCTAGTACAAGATTAGATAATCCAGAAAAGGATAACCCCTTATAAAAAGAAAATCTATTCTTAATCTCCAAAATTTGTCCAACAAAACCCAAAGTTCAACGAGGACCATTCGATAATAAATTTGTCCATAAAATTCTTCAAATTAAACCAAACTACGATTGAAACCCAAATATTTGAAGGATTTAGTCACATAGTCTTCCAAGTTAAATCGTAACATTTATCTCCAAACAACATCAGTTGCTCTTAATGTCTCGTATTGAAAAGTAATTAACCTAATCAGATATCCTCCACGATAGGTTAATAAATATCCATAGATAACCCAAAATAAACTTACTCTTAATTCATAAAATCATCTAACTTAAAAGAATCAGTCAAACTATCCAGGGACTTCACGTAGTCCAGTGGTAGGTGATAAATACCAGTTTCACTTTGGTTGTGGGTTCGATTCCCGCAGCTTTGTCCGACCCAACGGGTTGTCACACAGTCTGCGTGTTGTCCTTTTTATAAAACTCCAAAAATAAACCTAACATGTTTTAACCTCAATCGTTTCCTTATACCTTTAATTTTCATCCTAATTCGTTACGATCTCAACATCTTAATTCTTGAAGTCTTATTTCACCACCATAAGATAAAATAAAACGATTCCCAAAATGAATAACATCATACCTTGATCATGGCATCCACTCGGTTTCGTCGTCATCTTGCTCACGTAGGTAGAAGTCCCATGCATTACAACAATGATTTAGAGATCCTTCAAAATCATTTGCTTCCTCCATCCAAATACACCTCGTACAACATGGTTCATATGGGTGTTCACAGAAAAACAGTTTTGGAAAATAATCATGTATGACATATAATTCCAAAACATCTCATAAAACATGATTTCTATAAAATAGTCGGACAGAATTTGAGTTGAAAATTTCTATTATTGGTCCTTTTAAAATACCATAAGTTTGTGTTGTGAGACTATATTTTAAAGTCAAATATAAATAGGTTGCAGAAGGGTCTCCTTCCTCAGCACCATCTTTAAAATCATAATATGCTTCAAATTCTTGTGATAAGGTAAAATATTTGAAAATAAGTTGATAATATTTACCTTTCTTGAAAATATGAGAATATTGTGAAAATAGTATTTGTCTAAAAACAACCCATTATCCACGATGATAACGAGGTATAGTGGAGGTGTTTGATATCTCAAACAAATGCTTGAAAGTGAGTTGTATGCTAGAAAAAGTTTCACAATCATCTGAAGATGACTGTGCAATAATTAATGCAAGCATGTCATCAGGAAGAGATAGGAATGTCGTTTGATATCCTTCTCCTTCCATTCGTAACTGACTTTACTTGACCTGAAAAAATGTTATAAAATAAGGATTTAACTGAAATAATAGATATAGGGACTAATCATGTGTATCACAAGAACTCCTAATCCCTAAAGTTGTCTAAACCGACCTCTGATACCAACTATAAGGCCTCGGCCTTAAACCATACTTAATATTGAATTGAATGAATAATTCACATTGAGGATCTTTTCAGGTTTAGAGTTTTAGAGAATTAGGACATAACTATTACATCTCAAAGGATTAAAAAGTAGAAACTTTTACTAAGTTTCCATAAAATAAAAACTCTTAAAAAGAAACATGTTCAGTTTCATGTTTTAGGTTGCATGACTTTCCCTTGATCCCATCCTTGACCCTATTCCACGTTAAGTCCTGTGAAAAACATTTCAAAAACTTGGTATGAGCATAAAAATCTCAGTAAGGGATTTACAAAGAATTAAAACTATTAGTTTTTTTCAAAACAACAAGTAAACCATGTATACTTTATCAAAGTAATACTTTTCACCTTTTCGAAGTAGTAAAAACTCTTCTCTGAATAAAATTTCATTACATACCCTTATGTAACCAAAAGATTACCATAAAACCCATATAAAGATCACATAACATATAAAGGTAACTTGGGACATAAACATACTTAAGTGGAAGAACCACAAGGTCGGCTTCCACACATATCACTTAATGGAATAGTCATTCTGCCAACTTCCATACATACTTAATGGAATAGCCATGCGGACGACTTCCATACCCAATGCATTGGAGGTTATAACGTAACCACCCGTCCTGGTATTCACGGCACCACCCGTCATATGGTTTATCACGTAACCACCCGTAAAATGTCCAAGTACAATTATAAAATTATAACACATAAAACCAACATAAAGGAATGATAACATTTCCACATTTCAATCACAATATATCATTTAAATATATTGACATAATAGAATCTTTTATCAAAACCATTTTCAATACCAAAATACAAAAAAAAAATGGTATTTATTTTATTTTAAAAACATTACGGCTTGTGGAGGAAGCCAAAGATCAAATAATACTCGCGGCGACGGAAAAGGTCATTGTCACCGTGTACGTAAAAAGAAACATTCCTTTTTGTCATTTAGTAAAAAGCTTCGTAGATAAAAGATTCCTTTTGAATAAATGTAAAAGTAAAAGTGGTTTATACACTGTATAAAAGCAGGTTGTGTATAAAACAAAACATGCCTCAATGAATGGAGATTGAGACGAAGTCCCTTACAAAGACCGTATCCTTGGTTTAAGGATAAATCAATTACATAATTATGTGTGAAAAACAAATACACCCAATATAAGTGGATATTAAGTGTAAAACAATCAGAGTTTATTCACACATATTCATATAATGACATATTCATGGAGTACAAGATTATCCCAAAAGAATCAAAATTGGGTTAAAAAGTTCCCTTGCAAAAATTTGACATCCTAATGGAGTCACTTCAAAATTCAGAAAATGAGTTGATGGGAGATAAAAAGGGAATCTCATCACTTGGACATAAAATTTACATCAATAAGGATATAAAAGAACATATCCCAACATAATTGTATGTGAATTAAAAGACATAACAAAATAAGTATTTTAAAAAGAGGAGGGTGCAAGGTCCCCTTACCGATATGGGTATCTTTCGAAACATACACCCCGTGAAAGAAGGACAATACAACACTGATGTAAATACTCATAAATGAAAAAATATTACACAATGAGTAAAATAATGGCCAGTACATACACCACTCAAAGGAAATTGTGGCAAATGTAGCATAAATCTCACGGGAATAAAAGTGAGATGAAAAATCCCTTACGAAAACTCGGCAGCCTAACAGCGCCACTTAAAACTTCCAAAAATGGATTGATGAGATAAAATAGGGTATCTCATCACATTAAAATAAAATATACAGAAAGAGGAATATCGAAGAACATCCCCCATCATAACAAAGAGGAGCTTAAAAGAAGTGACATAAGGGAGAGTACTTAAAGAGAAAGAGAGAGGTTAGATCTCTTACGAAAATTCGGCAGCCTAACGGCGCCACTCAAAACATCCAAAATGGTTTGATGAGAGAGAATAGGGTATCTCATCATATGAACATAAAAATTACAGTAATATTAATATAAAATAACATCCCAATCACAAGAAATATGATCTTAGAAGGAATTACATAAAAGGGTGTACTTAAAAAGAAAGAGAGGAGTAGGATCCCTTACCTCGGGTCCGACTTGACTCGATCGTTCTTTAACGTCCTGAATAATAAACTTGAGTTAATTTCTATTTGCTTAAGAAACTTTTTCAAGTTAATTATTCCTTTTATATCACTTATTTCCATTTTATAATCATTATGTAATCATTTAAGTTAATAATGTTTGTTTTGTCGATACTTGGTTCTTAAGTTGAAAGTGGACTTCTTATAATTACATGTTGTTCTTGTGGTCAAAAGTTCATTATATCCAGAATTATATTCATCATTTATATATCATATATATCATATATATCCAGTATATTCATGCATTTATATTATTTCATAACATTTAGAGTTAAGAAATGAAATGCACCGTTCATGGAGACGGTAAGCCGTACGTACGCATGAACGCTACTTCCATTCCTATTTCATATTTAATGGAATTAAAACATAATGATACATAATAGTATTTTAATTCCAGTATGGTATCACATATAATACCATTATATATATATCCTTTATACGTACCACATATGGTATTAATGAATCAAATCACTTTGAGGGGGCGGTAGTCCGCACTTCCTTAAATGAAGATATCGTGTTTACCCATAATGGAAACCATAAAGGCATGCCATAAATGAAAAATACAGAAGCTTAAGTAAAACATAAACATATTAGATATCATATATAAATATAGTGTCATCTTAATGTCCACCTTTTAAGGTGTTATAAGAATGTTGAACAATCATCGTTTCGGGAGGCAGAAATTCGCCATCCACGGAAACAGTATGTTCTTTAACCATTAGATGTAGGTGTGTGTAATTGTATCTTGAAACCTTCTTATAAAAACATCCTAGTATATTTAAGATATTTTATTTATTACAAAATAAATGAATAAAAAGAGTTTAGGGGTTGGAGAATCAAAATAAAACAAAAGGACTCAAGTGAAAACATTACCTTAAAATCGGGTAACTTCCTTTGATTTGAGATCAAAGGCTTCCTTGGAAAGGATTCTTCCCAAAGTGAGGCTTCAAGGAGTAATATAGGGAATTGGAGAGACAAAATGGGCAGAGTTTGGCCGAGACAAAGGATTTGGGAGTTTGGGTAAGGAGGTAGAGGTGGGGGGCTTTTATAAGAGGAGAGGAGGGGCACTCTTGTAAAGTTAAAAAATGTTACTTTATTTTCAAACGCGTTTCGGATTTTAAAGGTCCCAAATTGATTTCTTTCGAGTATAAGGTGATAAGGGTTAGAAATACACTCATCCAATAGGTTTTGGACATGTTTAGGTCTTAGATATTACATTATCTTCCATTTTATTTAAATCGTTAAATAATGAGGTCATCGCTGCATCATTATGATGTCATAAATAATTTAATTTATTTAATGTATAAATATTATAAAAAAATACTATGATGTAGGAAATCTTTGTAGATTTCCAATGACTATTTATAGTCAAAAATATGACTTGTATAACCCCATTTAAAAATTGTTTTAGTAAAACATCTCATGTTTGTGTCATTTTTACTTTAACATTAAATAAAAAGATATTTATGTCATTTTCCAACCAAAGTGGCTCTATGGGGTCCCCAAGTTGACCCATGGATTTTCTTGGTCTTCCATGACACATAAAATGAGGGTATGATATGTGTCTAGGTCATTTCATTTTATTAAAACATTATTCTTACCTTAAACTACACTAATTACCTCTAATCGCGATTAAAAACTTAATAAGTTACTATTCACCAAAAAATTATTTTAATCCCATTGAACAACATTTTACTTCTTAATGACAACCATGTATGTCGGATTTTTTAAATTCAAAACACAATGATGGAAAAATTTCATTTAAATGGAGAATCAGTTTTTATAAGTACCACTTAGTGGTTTCACTATTCATCAAAAATTGAAGTTTTTCAGAAAATTACCAAAAGTTCACCCTAAGCTATATTTGATATTCTGAATTCAAAAATGATGTCTATTTTACAAAATTGAGAACATATAAGTTGCATTAATTAATTTAATAATTAATTCCCGCTGTCAAAACAAATAGCGTGTTTTTATGGAACAAAATGTATCAAAAGATTGACACTAGTTTAAGTCTGATTTCAAAGTGAAATTAATTCCAACGACCACTATTGGATTAAATGGTGAAAATATATTCTAATTTAACTTTAAAACCAATTCAAAAGATAATCTAATCATATAAATAAATTAGATTAAAAGAGGTTTTGAATTAAAATACAACATTTTTCACTATTCATTACAAATTGAACTTTTTGGAAAAATACCAAAAATTTACGCAAAGTAAACTTTGATGTCCCGATTCTAAAGAAGAATTTAATTTTGTCAAATATAACACATAAAATTGTCAAAAAGTGGATTTAAAAGAGGTTCGCCATCAAAAGGCGGTTAATCGACCTTTTAAAGAATATTAGAATGTTTACGCTTAAAATTGGATTCATTTGCATTTTTTAATCCTCTAACATTTATTGTAAAAAGTAAAAATATTTGACAAACATATATAATCATTTTGTAGTTAGTTCTGTTCATTCCCGCCATTACAACGGCTAGGCGTTAACTACAATTTAAAATAATATTTTTTTTTATTAGAGTGCAACGTAAGATTCCCAAGAAACTCGTTGTTGCGTGTTGGGTACGCCATCGAGCATAGCATCCCCTTTAAAGTAATATTAATATTTTATTCAAAAATATGGATAAATATAAAAATGTCATATTATTTAATTACCTGGGGTGTTACATCACTAGTGGGAGGCACCACTCCTGAGTAATAGTCACGTATCCCTTCATGTGGTACTGTCAAACACTCATCCCATTCATGAGAGGATAAGCTCATACTTAATCTATTTATCAATGAAGACATTTTGTGCTTATCCCCAGACTACTCAAATCTCATAAATTCATAAAAATCCTTCATTATATTCAAATAATAGGTCCCATTGTTTTTTTCAAAGAAATAGACCCTCCCTTGAGTTTCAAGTGCCTTTAGCACTAAAGACCTCGTCGATATCAGCCATTCTCAGCTTAGTTACTTCTCTACCATGATTTCCCACTTCGACACATGCGAGTTGATTAACATTTCCACTAGCTGGATTCCACTACTAGAACCAACTCAAGGTATCTTAGGATTCAGTGCATCCCCTTCATCACTAACCATTGGTCTCTTTACCCTTTCCATCAATCTGGAGCAGTTCGAGGGTTTCGGCAGAAGGTGAGGTTATATGATTACGCAGAAAGAGCTTCGGGAGAGGTTTGAGGTGGATCGAAATGTGATGTGTTCTTTATTTTTGTCATTTAGGGATCGAAAAATAAATCATGAAAAAGAAATAAGAATAACTAAAAAAAATTCAGATTCTGGTAGAAAAACACTAAATTCCTAAAAACATCAACTATCGGTAAGGTACCAATGGTGAGGACCCAACGGTGATGTCCAACAGTGAGGTTCCTAAGGGTGAGGTCCAACGGTGAGTTCCAACGGTGAGGTTCCTAATGGTGAGGTCCAATAGTGAGGTTCAATGGTGAGGTCCAATAGTGAGGTCCAACGGTGAGGTTCCTAACGGTGAGGTCCAACTGTGAGGTTCCTAATGGTGAGGTCCAATGGTGAGGTTCAATGGTGAATTCCAACGATGAGGTCCAACGGTGAGGTTCCAAACAGTGAGGTTTATAACGGTTAATAGTTTATCATACCTAACTCATATTTGATGTAATTTACACTCTATGAATTCAAAGGCTTTGTAAATACGTCAACCAATTGGTGTTTTTTTGCCATTGAATTCAAGAGTGATATCACCCCTTTGATAATGATATCTCAAGAAGTGAAGTGTCACATTAATGTGCTTTGTCCCAGCATAAGATACTGGATTTTTAGAGATGTTAATAGAACATTTGTTATCACACATTATAGAGAAATTATTGAATTGATATCCATAGTCCAGTGAAGTGTGTTTAATCTATAGAACTTGATCAAAACAACTACCAATAGCTATATATTCAGCCTCGGTAGTAGATAATGCAACAGAATTCTGTTTCTTAATACACCACAATATTAGCAACTTTCACAAAATGTGACATGTTCCAGAGGTTCTCTTTATATCTAACTTGCAACCAGTAAAGTTAGCATTTGAATAAATTATTAAATCAAATGATTATCCTGTTGGGTAAAATAGTCTTGAATTTGTAGTATACTTAAGATATTTTAAAATCCTTTTAACAGCAGTTAAATGAGACTCTTTAGTATTGACTTGAAAATGAGCACACATTCATACACTAAACATAATATCAGGTCTTCTAGCAGTAAGATAGATTAGACTCCAAATCATACCTCTGTAGTTGGTTTGATCCCCTAATTTACCATTTCATCAGCATCAAACTTACAGGTGGTACTCATAGTTGTGTCACTACATTTTTTTCTGTCCAAACCATAATGTTTCAGAATATCCTTAGTATATTTACTTTGATTTAAAAAAACACCATTTTTATTTTGAAAAATTTGAAATTCAAGGAAAAATTTCACTTCCCCCATTAAGCTCATTTCCAATTCAAATTGCATCATAGTTACAAAATTAGTACATAAATAGTTTTTAGTGGATCCATAAATAATGTCATATACATAAATTTTTACTATTAAATCATCATTGGAAGTCCTTTTAATAAAAAAAGTAGGATTAGCTATTACTTTAGAAAATCCTTTTGAAATGGTAAAAGAACAATCTCTATCATAACAAGCTCTTGGAGCTTGCTTTGGACCATATAGAATTTTAGAAAGTTTAAAGGCATGATTTAAAAAATGGGGATTTGTAAATCTCGGGGGTTGTTTGAAAAATACATCCTCAAATATGTACCCATTTAGAAATGAACTTTTGACATCCATTTGATAAACGTTGAAATTCAAATGAGCTCTATAAGAAAGTAGTATCCTAATTGGTTCTATTCTAGCTTCAGGTGAAAAAGTTTCCTCATAGTATATCCCTTCTTCTTGACTATATCCTTGTTCAACTAGTTTGGCCTTGTTTCTAACTATGCTTCCATATTCATCAAAATTATTTCTAAACACCCATTTAGTGCCTATGGTCAAAGTGTCTTTAGGTCTTTCTACTAATTCCCAAAACGTGTTTCTTTCAAAATGATTTAATTTTTCTTGCATATCGATCACTAAAAAATCATCATTGATAGCATCATTAATATTTTTGGGTTCAAGCTATGATAAAAAGGCTTGATGTTCAAACTAGTTTCTCATAGAAGCTCGGGTTTGTGTTCTTATATTTATATCACCTATTATATCATATAGAGGATGAATATTGAGAGTTATAATACCTCTAGAAAGAATTGAACTAGACTCTTCATGGTTGTCTATAGGTTCATATTTTCTATGCACGGATTCTAGAAAATTTCCAGAACTTGGTGTCTTCACTAAGGGTTCACTACCTTTATCATTAAGGTCCAAAACTGACATATCTTCCTCAAGATGTTCAATAGAGGTTTTGGGTTCATGTGGATCAGTATTATCAAATTCGACATGAACTGATTCTTCAACACATTTGGTTCTCTTATTGAATACTCTATAAGCTTTACTAAAGATTTAGTAACCTATAAAAATTCCTTCATCACTCTTAGAAGAAAATTTGTCAAGATTATCTTCAGTGTTAAGGATAAAGACTTTGCAATAAAAAATCTAATGCAATTAACCATAGGATTCCTATTATTCCTTAACTCATAAGGGGTCTTCTTAATAATAGGTCCAATTAAGACTCTGTTGATAATGTAACAATAATTATTAACAGCTTCAGCCCAAAAATAGATATGTAGTTTATTCTCATTTATCATAGTTTGATAAATATCTTGAGGTGTCATATTTCTTATTTCTATGACTCCATTTTTCTAAGGTGTTCTAGGAGCAGAGAAATTGTGATTATAGACATTATGTGAGAAAAACGATTCAAACTCCTGACTTTCAAACTCACAATGAGGATCACTTCTCAAGGTCTTAATTCTAAGTCCACTAAGATTTTCTAAAGACTTGGAATATTTAATTAAGTAATAACATTATTCACTTTTTTGATCTAGAATGTATACCCAAGTATATCTAGAAAAATCATATACAAGAACATATAAATTGTTCTTCCCATTTAAACATGAAAATATAGATGGTCCAAACAAATCCTTGTGATCCAAATCAAGTGGTTGAGAAGTTGAAACTTCTTTTTTTGGTTTGAAATAAACTTTGTGTTCTTTTCCTTTTTCATAAGGATTTCAATCATTGTTAAGAGTGAATTACAATTTAGGTAAGTCTCTAACTAAACCATTCCTAGTTATTTTTCTAAGTGAGTGCACATTGTAGTGTCCTAATCTTCTGTGCCACAACCAAGATTATTTATGAAATTAATTTAATCAAGAAATATTTTGCTTAGATAATGAGTTTAAATCAACATAATATACATTTTCTTTTCTAAGAGCAGTAAATATTAAATTATTTTTAGAATTAAAAACATTGCATGCTTCATTTTTAGACATCACATTAAAACCAACATCACAGAATAGGGAGATACTTAGAAAATTGTATTTTAACCCATCAGAAAAAATTACTTTTGAAATTAAAATAGTGTTAGGGATACCAATTTGGACTAAGATTTCGATATTCCCTTTTTCATTATCACTGAATGTCACAAGACCACCATGAAATTTGATTAGGCTCTTTAAGAATGAATAGTATCCTGTAATATGTCTTGAACATCCACTGTCCAAGTACCATAGAGTTATACAGGATCTCTTCAGACAATATTTCTACAAAATAGATTACAGGTAGGGTGAAATTGGTACCAAGATATTGTTGGGTCCAAAGAGGCTTGAATTTAAATCTTTGGGAACACATATTTGTCTCACACGTTTCCTATAATCAACAGATATGTTTTTAGACATGAACACATTGTATGGTCCTTTAGAGAATTTATTTCAATAGATGGTATAGAAATTTAACTAGAAGTAAACTATCCTAACTTTGGAAAAAATTCAGTTTTAATAATTCTTCTCTATCCTGGTTGATATCCTAGACCATTTATATATTTTGGAGTAATCTGTTTCCTTAGAAACCGAGTCAATGTTTCTCTACCTTCATTAAACTTCTGAAGATCTCTTTTTAATTTATCATTTGATAATATAAGTTCACTATTTTATTTTAATAGTTGAGCTCATTTTTCTTTCTCAAAATCTAAATCAGACTTATAATTAGAATTTTATGCATGTTTTCTTTTCAATAGTATATATTTATCCTTGAGTTCATTAAATGTGTCCTCAATCATTCCAAAATATTCAAATAGTTAATCCTTAGTAAAATAATCATAGAAGACATTCCTTATATTTATTCTTAAACATCATCTTGTTTCAACCATCCTTCTCATGGACTTTTAGTTTACACTCATATAAGACTATCTCACTTGTATTGTCATTCTATTTTATTCCCTTTTTCCACTATCCATTACTATCATAACTTCCTTTATAGTTTGATTTTCTAATGAACTTATTCTTTCGGTAGAACTTCTTGATTATTCTTTCAAGATGAACTATCTCATCATCATTGTCGGATTCTGAATCTTCACTAGTGGAAGTTTCTTTAGGAGCATGAACTTTTTCTTTGTATTTGATCTTAGAGGTAACAGTATTGAATGCTACAGATTTCGTTTTTGGTTCTTCATCAGCTTCTTGATTTACCTTAAGCCCTTCTTCATACATCATAAGTTTTCAAATTAGTTAATTTATAGGTAGCTTGCTCATATCACAACATTCTCTAATAGAAACAGAAGTTCCTCTCCATCTATCAGGTAGGCATCGAAGCAATCTCATAATCTGATCCTTATTGTCCACTGGTTTCCCAAGAAGACTCATGGTATTGACAATTTCATTGAACCAGAGATACATTTCAGATATTGGTTCATCTTGATTCATTTTAAAATTATAATATTTAATAGTATAATTATTTAATCTCATTTCATTAACATTGGTGGTTCCCTCATGGGAAACAGCCAAAGTATCCCAAATTTCATAAGTAGTTTTACAGGTAGATATTATTTTGAATTAATCATCACTTAGAGAACAGTACAATGCATTAATTAATTTACTGTTATTTTTATATGTTTCTTTAGAAAAATAAGACCAGGTGTCCCTGGTAGTAGTGGGGAATACATGTTGTTCTTCAATTGTATCCCAGATTTCAAGACCCATGCTTTCTAGATATATTTTCATTTTTAATTTCCACTATGCATAGTTATTTCCCTTTATGAAAGGTTACCTGTTAGTAGCAGCACCATAATCTTGGTTATCAATTTTTAATTAAAATTTTAAACATCTAAAAATTTATATATGAGAGAAATTTTAAGATCTTTATGATACAACTAAAATCACAGTTGAAAAGAATTTGACAATTTTCACAAAAACTTCAGATGGTAACAACAAAACTAAATCCTTTGATACCAATGTTGTTTGGAGTGGAATCTCAAGAGGGGGTGAATTGAGTTCCTATATATAATTTCTGTTAAAATATTATGACTAAAAATCCCCAAAATTAAAAATAGACCAATTAATTAAGGTAGTGGAGATATAAATGTTTAGTTGGTCAATAGGTTTCTCAAAGGGTGATTAGTTCTCATTTTAATTAGTGTTGAACACTTCTTCAACTTTTGAAACAATTTTACTGAATCAATCACATACACACACTAACCCAATCTAACTATAAAATTCAATGTCAAACAGTTTTCTATTTTTGCAATTATGAACAGTGGAATATATAAAAAAAGAGTATAACAAAAATATAGTACACAATAAAGTTAAACAAGAGGTTCAGTCTCAAGCAGAGACTTAATCCTCTCCACTTGGTGATCACCTACCACCAAGAATTTTATATAAATGATAAACTTGATACATAGTATGTATCAGGCTTTACAATAGTTTTCACAACTGTCTAGGGTTCACACCCTCTACCATAGTTCCTTGTGGTAAAAACAAACAACCAGGCCACACATGGACTCTTCCATAGTTATACATGGGAAACAAGATGTAAGTGATGTTTCATGGGAGGATTTTCAGTATCCTCCAGTTCAGGCACAGGAGACAGTGTGTGTAGCATACCCACACAATTCTCATAAATGTAAAATTAAAGAACGCAGTAGAGATAATATTATAAGATTGAGTTTAGAAATATCTATGTGTTTGCAGTTTAGCTCTTAACTAATTTGAGAGAATAATTTTTCTAGTTTGAGTATTTCTCTAGATGTTTCCTCCATAACAGAGTGTTGTAACTCCAGGTTCTAAGATTTAGGATCTAAGTGTTCTTCTTCTTCTTTTGATATAGATTTGATGAAGCACAGAAGGCAGACGTGGGTTTTTTTATGCCAAATGATCTTTGTGATGTTCATTGGTTCACCGTGTAAGATCTATATGGTTCTTCTTTGATTTAGTGATTAATCTCCTTCACATGAATTTTAGTGTCTTTTACACAGACATATACGCGCACTTCACACCCTACATTTCTTCCTCGGTCTTCTCTTTTGTATTTGAGGTCAGAAAATGGGAATAAGTAAACCACATGTAATCTTTCTCGTACCTCATATTATCCCTAGATACGGAGTATAAGAGTAGGCATCAGTGGACAAGTAATGATAGACTTTAGCGGTAACCTTATCAATGGTGTCCTTCAATGGTAACCTTCTCAATGGTGACCTTTCATCAGTGACCTTTCATCGGTGACCTTTCATCAATGACCTTGAATTAGTGACCTTGCATCGGTGACCATACATTGGTGACTGTGAATCGGTTACCTTTCATCGGTGACCTTTGCATCAGTAACCTTTGCATCAGTGACCTTTGCATCGGTGACCTTTAAATTGGCAACCCTTGCATCAGTGAAATTTTTACGTAGAAAAATTTGGCACTGTAAGCATAAAAAAGAAACAGTGAGATTAAAAGTATATGGTTATTCCTTGTTAAAAACTAGTAAATGATTATCATATAATATAAACATGATTATCACATAAATGAAACATGATTTGGGATTATCAAAATAGGTGAGTCCAATAATAGTGTTGTGTGTACTAAATGCTATAGAATATATTAAATTTATTTTAAAAATTAAATATATTACAATGTATTGGTTTATTATATTTCCTTATTCTCTCGGTGTTGTGTTTCATGCACATTATCAAATACAATGTTCATACATTATATTTTAAGGGTATTACATATGGTTTTTTTTATTTAGTATTTGGAGGATTGAGCGATGTTCGCATAAAATGTGATCATGTATAATCCTTTTATTCCTGATGTCTTAGGACTCATGAGTTGAGTTATCCTAAATATGTTCTCAGACTTGATGATATAATGCATGAACTTATGATTTGGATGAATTACCTTTTTTATGATGTTTTACCAGTTTTAAAATAAAAAATGATTTTGTAAGATCTTCTCCCAGAATGATTTCAATCTACATCAGAGGATATGAGAGGAGTACATGATGTCTTCTGAGTTAGAAATAAACTAAACCAAAACATAGGGAAATGAATGTTGTGATGAATTATGATATAATATTCTAACAAAGTCTAGAAAAAAATCCTTGAAAGAGGGGAAAGAGATGGATCTCTTATATCATATACATTTGGGAGTTTTGAAAGCATTGTATGAGATTATATTGATAGGTATTATGTTTTTTTTCTATATTATAAATATGAATCTTTAATATTATAATCTTATTGCAGAGTTTAGTTGTATTATTAACTATATTTGAGGAGAGGATACCATCACTGAGTAGTAATTCTATTCCAAGGGAAGCATTTGTTTCTTAAACTGGTGCATTGTATCTTTTTCCCATGGGAAAATATAAGATGGGGTATCCCCATTATTCACATTGGAAAATAAAACATAGAAAAAATAATATGTTGAATGAAATGTGTAAATGAAGTTATTCGTTTTGTATGATATCATTCATATCTTAATTTTCCTCTCATTGTTATGTATTCTAATTGGTTATGTTCATGAACCAAAAAAATAATGATTTCTTCTGCAGCTTCAGGTGCCAATGTTGATGTGTGAAATGATTTTTTACTCCATTATTAGGTCCCTAATATCTTATATGGGATGAATTTGATATAATTTATGATCAATTTAATAACCAAAACATGTCACATTATATCCATTAAAAAAATAAAAAAATGTGGTGTCTTGGTAGCCATCTTTGTTTATGTGACTGTATGATTTCATGAATTTCAAAATGCTTTATTTTATTATAGTGGACGATGTTTCACTTATAATTTTTAGGGGGTTTCTAGTAGGTGATGGAATATATGGTTATCTTTAAAAAGAGATATCAAACATAGATAGATGGCCATAAAAATTTATAAAAAAAATCTTGATTTATTGTTCCATGCTTGTGTTCTTAAATTTGGTGGAGATTGGGATAACCATGCGGGAAAATTTTATTTTTTCAATAATAGTAGTTATCAATATTACATTGAGGTAGAATATTTTAAGAACATATGTTTTCAGGTATTTAAATTATCATGGTGTTTGTTGATGATTGGTACAACTTCCTTGTCTACTCCTAGATTGTTCTAAGAGATTGCATTAAAACTTTTGGTGATTCATATGATAATGGTGATGGAACCAAGATAGTATAAATAAAATAATGATCATCAACAACCCCATTTGGATAATTAATTATTTGACCATGTGATATTTATTATTTCATCTTGGTTAGTTCCATGATGACATGGAAGGTGAGGAATGTTAAGCCGAAGATCCATGGGAATGGTTGAGGTCGATGATAATATTTTTAAGGTGGTTTATCGTGTTCCATTTCAACCATGGTTTATGTTGATTCAAAGTATTATTTATGTTTCATTGATCATAAATCATCTATAAAAATGATCTCATGTTTTTTCCTCTGAAAAACATGTTGTGGAACATGATTTATCTATGTTTGCGCATCTGGTTCAAATTGTTTCTTGTGAGAAAAAAATACATTATGTATATTCTATAGCTTGTGTACATGTTCCCTAGAAGCATTATTCTAATTAACATAATAAATGGGACCATGTTGAAATTATAAGAGACTATTGAACTCATATATATGAAGAAATGCCTTCTTTACTGGGTTTATATGGCTAATATTATTTATTTTTGGTGATATTATAACATCTCAATACCAACATTTAGATATATATGGGCACATTTATTGAGCATATATGGTTAGGATATTATTCTAGGATGATTCTGTAAACATTTTTAAATTATTTTAATTATATGGATCTATTCAATATTTGTCCTTGGTTAGGGAAATAGATGTGGTTTATGACATAAAATCATCTACCATGTGTAGTTGTTCTGGAGGTTGACATATGGTTTGGAAATATATTGTTCAAACCATTTAGCATCCTCACCAAACTATACCTCATTTGGAAGTGGGGGTTTCAATGGTTGGTGCATAGTTGCTCGACCATGTGTCCAAACCATAAATCATATATAGAATATCATTTTGGGCCTATGTTTATGTTCATGGTTCATACAAACCATTCATCCAAATAGAGTAAACCATACGAATGAGATTTGAACCCAGAATTTTTTTTAAATTAAAATATTAGAACCCCAATATTATATTTTATAAAAATCCGAACTGACCCTAATTTTATCCTTTATATTTTACAGGATCTAAATAGGCATGTAGGATACTCTAAATGGTCTTTTTATCATACCATTGTGTCGATGGACGCTACTCATCTTGCAATTCTAAGTGAATTATCTATGATTTGGAATCATCTTTTATTCCCTTCTCCAATTCATTAAGTGTGATGGATCTCCATATTTATAGTGAATCTAAACAATGATTTGGTGGGTTTTTATTCTAGTAATTTTTAATGTATCTTCTTTTCCTTTCATTCTATGTTGTAAATTACAATTTTTAATGATCTATCATTACACCATGAGATAATTGTATGGGGTCCTATAGGGGTCATCACTAAAATTGAAACCATAATATCATCATTTTATTGAAAGGATTATTATTTTATTTTATAATCAACGAATTTTAATTACATTGATGATTATTTTCAATGGAATGTGGGTTTTTAATCAATAACTATTTTCAAAGGCTTGTAAATATGTTGGGATTTTGAGAAAATATGGATTTAGGAAAAGAAATTATTTATGAGATGATTGGATATTGATTATAGATATAATTTTTATTAAGTTGAAGAAAAATTGGGAATGAAGTAACTAGATGAAAATAATTGTCTTGGATTTCAAAATTAAAATGGAATGTCAAATAATAAATTTTTCATAAAAAACATGACTAATGAATTGAATTAAAATGAATTAGTTTACCATTATTGATTGATTAATTGGAATAACATGATATACAATGTAGTTTTTGGGTGAATATGATAGGAACACTATGAATATAACTCCATATAAATGGATAACTAGAAAAAGTTCTAATAAAACAATTTCATCATGACTTCCAAATATAGATTATTGATTATTTCAATCTTAATGGATTGATCCTTAGGGATGTGTGCATACATCTTGATACATAATGATAGACTGGGTATTTATAGGATGAAATAAAAAATAACATAATAACCTCATGGCAGTTATAGTCTAAGCATTCTAGCCCACTACATTACCGAAGAACTAATAATTGAGGTATCTATGGGAAGTCATTGGTGTTTTGGGACATGTAAGTCATTATAACATTGAGATATTGCAGTAGTATTCCATATTTCCAATCTTCCAATGGTGACTCTTCCTGTTGGTGACTCATTCTAGTAGTGACTCATTCTAGTAGTGAATCATTCTAGAGATGACTCATTCTGGACGAGACATAGTCTGCCAGTGACTTATTCTTCTATGACTCAGTCTAGTGGTAACTGATTCAAGTAGTGACTCACTCTAATGTTGACTCATTCTAGAATTGACTAATTATGGAGGAGGAACATTTCGGTGGTGAATCACTTTTGTTGTGACTCATTCTGGTGGTGAATCATTCATATTTGTGGGTCATTTAAGCAATTTTTTATTTTTCTAAAATTTTCGAGTTTTCCCAAAAAAAATTATAGATTTCAACTTTCTTATACATTATGATGAAAAATTAGTTTAAATAATTTCATTAATGGATTTAAACTATTTGGAGGGAGGGAAATCATTTCCTTGATTTCTATAAAGTCTACAGAACATTAAAATTCTAAAAAAATCTTTTAGATTGATGGGATTTGACTTTAATATTTAGTTGAAATGTTATCCAATTCCCCACTAATAGTGGATCTATTCTTTATAAAGTGGGTTCCTATCGTTATTTTCTTTGAGAATTAAAATATCCTGAGATGATTCCAAGTGATTCGTATAATTGGTATGTACAATTAGATCTATTCCCCCATAAATATGTTCATTTATGAACATGGTCCCCCTATTTTGGTGCAACGAGTTCTGAAATCCTTTATTCTTCTAATTAGTGTTTCCATCATTTCTCCTTATGTGTATCATGGGAGATGGGTATATAATTGTCATCTCTTCTAAACATGGTTACACACATATTATGAAATATAATGAATTGGTAAATTCAGTTTAAAAGGGAAGTAGAATGTGAATTATGATCTTACATACTTTTGTTGATCTAATTTGGTTTATTTTGAAAATGTGATTGTATTGGAGAAATGACTTGATAAAAATCTAGTCTTTTTGTGGCATGATTATGCTGCACTAACATTATTTTAGAAACCTCAGTTTTGTGTGAATTTTTTTGACACCACTATCATCAAATTCTTAACCAATTATATTCATTAAATTAAATATATACCCCATGATCATAAGGATTCTATGATAACACCCTTATAAAAATGCGTAAATAATATAAGAACTAACCTTTTATAAATCTAAAAAATGGGTTTTATTATTATATATGATGTGATGTAAATAACTGTTGGTTTGTGTGTGGGGGGGAATGATTTGATGTGTACTAGATGTGGTGTGACATGTGTGGATGCAGTGGATGAGATGTGGTGTTATTCATGTATGGTGTGGTTGGTTCTGCTATATTACCATAGTATAAATGGAATTTAATGAATGATAATGATATCAAATGTTAATGTTTAATGAGTAAATTATTTAAGGGTTGTATTGATTAAATGGTTAATGTTTATATACAAACTAATATACTAGAAATATGGATGAAGTTGTCTTCATAAATGAAATTTTGTGCAAACAGATATTGAATAAATTAATTAAATGTGTTTTTAATGTAGAATGTTTTACAACATATAAAATGAAAGTAACTTAATAAATAAAATATAAATAATGGAATTTTTTTTCTGTTTATATGAATTTAGGGGTGGAAGTGAATATTTGGATTCAATGAGATGGTTAGTTCTTATTATAAAAACCTAGTATGGGATATTGTATAATAACTCTATATGTATATACACTTTATGTTCTTGTGATATAAAAATGCACCCACCCTTTTTGAGAACTATGTGTCATCACTTGAATTTCCACATGTGGGGTTATTTTCCCAACATACCAGTGGGAGGATATATAGCTAGCTACATTCTCACCCCCACTTACACTTCCCATAGATGTGATGGAAAATCATGAGTTGTGATGTCCAAAATTCAAATGTGCCTATGATGAGTTATGATATCGTGAGAAGTGATGGAACATAATTATGTGGGAGGGATGTGATGTTTTTGATTGTCCCGGTGTGTGCGGGTGGTATGTGATGTGATGAGACATTATTTGAAAGAGGTGTGAGTTCTATGATGTAATACATTGGGGTGTGAGAGAAACAAATCATTAGTAAATGGGATAAGGTCAACCTATCATCGATGTTCTTCATATAATATATTATTATAACTACATGTGTTACTTGATGAGTGAGTCTTGGTGAGGTCAGGGATTTGGTTAGTATAACTATTTATGTTATATGTGTTTCTAATTGACTCATTTTTGTGAATAAATATTCTCTTTTCACATGTTCAAAAGTGACATTTTTTTCCTAACGAGTATACATGTATTCTCACACTGACTTAGCTTTTCTTATTTTTGGATTACAATTTGAGACTCTTATATGTATCGATTTCAGTTATATATACATTTCAGGGTTTTGGGGGTTCATTTTTTTATTTCATGGATTTTATTGTAGTTGATTCATCTTATATCCATATCATATATTTCTATTTAATGTATTTCCTCTCATACAAGAAATTTTTATACCGTTGTTTCTAGTCACCAACCTATGGCCTACTGGAATTAGGAGTCAAGGTTCGTTATCTATCTCCCGGTATTACAGTATCTATCATGGGAGGGGTCGTTACATAATGGTATCAGAGGTACTTTTTAAGAGATAGGATGGAGATTGGTGTTAGGCACATTAAGGAATGCCTTGTTTGGTATGTAAACTGGGCCAGTTGACCTTGGTGCATGATAGTGACCAAGGATACTAGATAGGAAATTAGATTTTATTGATCAAATATCCAATGAAAGGACTCTGAGTCTACCAAATGACCAAGCGTGGTAGCAATAATTTCATGGTAGATACCTAAGAGAGGTACATGAATCATGATGACTTGTCATTTTAATTGAATTTGGTGATATTTTTAAGTAAAAATGAATTAATCAAATAATGAAATTTTATTTGAGTTTCTAAGATATTTACCATGCTATTATTTCAAATAAATTGTTATTTTTTAATTATTCATATAAGGAAAACGAAAGGTTAATATAACGGTTAAATGGCATAAGGTATTTTATTGAAACCTTCATTAAGTTTGAATTTGATTTTTATTTCCTCTTATAGCACGATTATTATTGAATTTTAGTTTTATTACTTTATTAAAAATGATTATCACAACACTAGTTTTCATAATGTTTGAAATTGTTAAAGGGTCATGCATAGTTTATTTGCTGTTATCAATAGATTAATATTCAAAAACCTTATGTAGAAAGTATCCATGATGTATATTTTTTACTATCAAGATAAAAAAATTTATTTTGATACCACACTTTGAATTATTATAGTTTCTATGTGAGTTAATATGTCTTGTGTTTCTTTTTATTTTTAGTTTTTCATTTTCATGTGTTATAAAAATGTTGTAAACATGGATTTAACTTTTAAATTCATAAATTTATGAAAATAATCATCATAATCATTGGTAATTATATTTTATTAGGAATCCATGACTATAATTACATGATCATTTTTTATTGATTATAGTTCAACATTATTGATATAGCAACATGTTGTAATCTATTGTTAGGGTGGAAATTCTAGTGACATTTATTTCCATATTTTGAAAAATTATATGAAATCAATGAAGTAACATGTTGAGACATAAAATTGTTTAAATGATTTAATTTATTATTTCTATGACTAATAAAGAAAATTGGGATGGAAATATATTTTTTTCACATATTAATTCATGGGTAGTTTATTATTATATTCATTCCTAAAGCTGATAAAATTTGTGTGGTAGTTATGAAAATTATAGTATTTGAGACTTGGGCATGTAGCATGTTTGATAGGTTTTATTTTAATATGGAAGTAGAATGATGTTGTATTTACTGGAATATATAAATTTTTTTCCTAATCAATGAATTATTGATATATTCGAGCATGATAAAGCATTAAACATAGTAATATATAAAGTATAGTTTTAATTTTGTGGAAAAAAAGAATGTTCAATTTTGATGACATTAAAATCATGTTGTGTGTGTAATTTGGTATTCAAATTGAACAAAATATCACAGGATGTATAAAATTTAAAATGAAGTTTTACGTATATTTACTTAGTAATAAGATGACCTTAGAGTGTCTTGTTTAATAATATTAAACAATGTGTTTGAAGATAGATTGTGATTAGCTTCATCTTTAACAAGGACACTTGTTATAAGTGTTTGGATGAAAGGAATGATAGTACACAAGAAATAATCTTTAAATGTTGACTATTGTTTCTTGTTCCATTTTTATCGAACCACTAATGTGTTGGTATGACTTACTGAAAATACTATTTGTTGGAATCCTTTCTTTCCCAATGATTATCATGGATCATGAGACCCTTGGTATGAAGAATTTATTTAGATCAACATGTATTAATAGTCTGGTAACATATATCTGGATAATCAACCATTTTACCCTAGAAAATATAAAATTATGTTACAATACAATTGATAAATAATGAGGTGAACTAATGTAGGCCCATAAGTAATCATAGAAGTCAGAATGTGTTACTTCTATGTGTGTAAGGCCCCAACAATAAACATTAAATAATCTTGAATTAGGGAAATAATTTATATTGAGGATATTTTCAGGTTTATAGGTTTAGAGAATTAGGCCATAACTTATACATCACAACATTATTATTACAAAGTAGACACTTCTACTCGCTATATATTTTGATTCATAGAACAAAAACATTGAAAAAGTAACATGGTTTTGATTCCTTTTAAACATAGAAACTTTTCCATGATCCCATAATTGACTCTATACACCTTTAAATCATGTGAAAAACATTTCAAAACTTGGGATGAGCATAAAAATCTCAGTAAGAGATACACAAAGAAGGAAAACTGTTAGTTTTTCAAAACAACATATAAACCAGGAATACATTATCATAAGTAATACTTTTCAACTTTTTGAAGTAGTAAATAGTCATCACTAAATAAAATCTCATTTATTACCCTTTTGTAACCAAAATATTACCATAAAACCCATATAAAGCACACATAACATATAAAAGGTAATCTTGGTTCATAAGCATAAATAAATTGAATAACAATATGGTCGAATTTCACATATCATTCTTACAAATGGAATAGTCATACGGTCGACTTACATACCCAATGCATTGGATGTTATAATATAACCACCCATCCATAGTTTATCTATAACCACCCATCATTTGGTTTATCACATAACCACTCATAAAATGTCTAAGTAGCATTATATAATCATAACACATAAAATATTGCAAATATCAACATTTCACTAATAACATTTCAATTTCAATCACAATAATTCATTTCAAGATATTTAATTACTTGATATATTTCAAAAACCATTTTCAATACCAAATTACATAAAAGGGTATATGGTATTTATTTTCCTATTAAAAATATCACGGCTTGTTAAAGAATCCAAATACAAAATAATATACATAGCGGAGAAAAGGACATTGTCACCAAATATGTTGAAAAGAAACAATCCCATGTCATCTAGGAAAACACTTTATAAAATAAAAGAATCATTTTAAAAACTATTGAATAAAATTAAATGAAAACGGTATAATTATACATCGTATAAAATAATGTGGTGTATAACATCAAAATATGCCCCAATGAAAGGAGATTGATACGAGGTCCCTTAAAAATATCATAGAATTAGATTAAGGATAAATCAATGGTATAATTATGTGTAAAAAATATAAATACTCCCTATATATATGGATATTAAGTGTAAAAAAATCAGATTTCATTGACACATATTATTTGAAAAACAAATCCAATGACATGGATATTTAACTCAATGAAATGAGATTGAGTTAAGATTTCCCTTACAACGTTCATATAAATGACATAAGATTTTATCAATGGGGTGATTATGTGTAGAAATAGTATATCCAAACAAAGGTAAGTTTAAAATATAACATAAATAAAAAAACAATTATTCCACAAATAATCATGGCATAATATAATCAACCAAGTATTCATAAAATCCAATGGGTGTAAATTGTGTTTAGAAATTCCCATACGAAAAATCGGCTGCATAACGACGTCACTTAAAAATTCCAAAGATTAGTCGATGAGAGAGAAAAAGGTTTCCCATCACATGGACGTAAAATTAACAGAAATATAGATATATAAGAACATATCCATATATAATAAAATGGAGATTAATATACATAACATAAAATAAGTCTTTGACTAAAAGAGGAGGGTGAAAGGTTCTCTTACCATAAGTCTGAATTGTCTCCTATGTTACTTATTCTTCCTGAATAATAAACATAAGTTAATTTATAATTTCTTAAGAAAATTTATAAAGTTTATTATTCATTCTAAATAACTTATTACCATTTAATAAACATTACATATTTATTTAGGTTTATATCGATTGTTTTTTCAGTATTCTGTACTTGAGTAAACAATTAACTTGTTATAATTACAAATTGTCCATGAAGTCAGAGTTACATTATCACCAGAATGATATTGATGATTTAAATATAATATATATAATATATATCAGGTACATATGTACTTATAATAGTCCATAACATTTGGAGATAAGAAATTAAATGCACTGTTCATTGAGACGGTAAGTCGTACGTACACATGAACGCTACTTTCATTTTTTTCATTTTTAAAGGAATGAAAACTAAATGATATGATTGTATATTATAATTATTTTGTAAAATAATTTTATATATATGTTACATTATTTCATTAACTCTATAATTTATACACTCCATGTATGGCATGAATGGGTCATCTCATTTTGAGGGGGCGGTAGTCCGCACTTCCTAAAATGAAATTATCATATTTACGCATTATAAAAAGAATAAAGGTGTGTGTTCAAAAAAATTTAATCATAGAGAAAATATAAATATAATATATATAATATATAAATATAGTTCTATGATAATGGCCACCATGATAGGCGGTAGGAGATAATTAAACAATCATCGTTTCATGAGGTTGTTCTTCGCCGCCCATAGAAAGAATATTTTATATATCCATTAGATGGAGGTGTGTGGAAGTGTCATTATAATAAATATCATAAAAAAAATACTAGTATATTTAATATAATGTTTTTGTTATAAAATAATGTAATAATGAGAGTTTAGGGGGTTCGAGAAATAAAATAAATGAATGAAGCTTCATAGAAGACAGTACCTCAAATCGGGTAACTCATTTTGATTTAAGAAAAAAGGATTTATTGAATTGCATTATGACCAATGTGAGGATTATAGGAGGAAGATAGGAATATTTTGAGATTATTTGGGAAGATTTTGGATGAGCCAATGGGGCATGAGAGGTGTGAGTAAGGGGAAGAGGTGATGCGCTTTTTTAAGAGGAAGGAGGGGCACATGAAGAATGTCTTTAAATATAATTTATTATATACTTAATTTCGATTTAAAAAGGTACCCAACTCATTTTATTCGAATATAAAATGAGTATTGTTGTATATCCTCTCAAATAATAGTTTTTAGACAAGTTTTGGTTTCAATTTTATCCTTATCTTTTAGCATTAACCATTTGTTATCTAATTTAACTCTTACCATGTATTCTTATATATTCATACTACATGGTTAATGTAGTTACTATGAAATCCCAATCGAGACTCAAGTGGTTCTGTAATTACATGTTCAAAATTATGTATGTATTTTGTCCTAATATTATATTTTTATGAATTTTATAGCATTTAATAAAATATTATTTTTTTCAAACTCATTTATGTCAATTTATATACTGTTCATATCATGACTTTTAAAAAATCCATAACAATATGATTATTTCGAACAACATTTATTAATTAAATTATAAAAAGTTATAAATTTCTCTAAAATTATTGTATGGAGTAAGAAGATTCAAAATAAATTTATTTTAATATTTATAATCTTAATTATTTAAACTATTCATTAATAAGGTAATCACTATATCACCATTGTGTAATAAATAAATTTATTTATTTGTTGTCTAAAAATTATAAATAAAATACAATGATGTGGTAAATCTTTTTTTATTTGTAATTACTATTTATAGTTGAATATATAACTCATATAACCCCATGTAAAAATTGTTTTGTTAAAAGATACTTGCTTATGTCATATTTTTCTTCACATTAAATTATTTAATAAAACATGTAATTATCACTCACAAGAGGATCCATGTGGACCCAAAATAGACCGAAGGATTCCCATGGTCATACATATCTCATGTAATTGTATTAGGACACGTTATAAGGTTGTTTAATATTATTATAATATAATGTTTTACCCTTATTTACCATATTAACCCTTAAACCATGGTAAATAAAATAATTACTAATGTTACTATTGATAATGTCCAAAAATAAAAGGTTACTACTTAAAAAACCTGGTCCTCATTATACCAAATATTGAATCCATTTCTCCTTATTCAAAACGCATAAGATTCATTAATAAATTTAAAAATAAATCCCATAGTCAAACCAAAAATCCTGTTTTTAAGAAGTAAAAAGTACCAAATGATTGACATGTGTTTATGTCCAATTTCAAAGTGAAATTGATTCTAATAACCAAAATTGGATTAAATGATAAAAATATAATCCAATTAAACTTTAAATCTAATTAAATGTAAAATCTAACTATATAAATAAATCTAAAAAATTGTCATTTTTGAATTAAAAGGCAGTATTTTTCACTATTCATAAAAAATGAACTTTATCAAAAAAAATACCAACATTTCATCCAAAGTAAATTATTATTTCCCTCTTCTAAATAATATTTTTATTATTTCAAATAGAACATATAAAAGTGAAAAACTATATTTAAAAAATGATTGCCACCCAAAGGCGGTAAATCAACCATTTAAAAGTATTAGAGTATTTAGGCTTAAAATTGGATTAATTTTCATTTTAAGCCTCTAAAATTTATTGGATAAATGTAAAATTAATTAAAAAAATATTTTAGTTAGTTCTGTCCATTCGTACCAATACAATGTCTATGTGTTAACTACCATTTAAAATAATAATATTATATTATTATTTTCAGAATGACTTTTCATTGTTTTGCAACATAAGCCATTGAAGAAACCCATTGTTGCTTGTTGAGTACGATATTTGAAAAATAATCCCCTTTAATGTAATAATAGTACCTTATTTATAAATATTAATAGATATGAAAATTTATTATTCTATAAATACCTCGGTTGTTACACCTTCCCCCCTTTTGGAAATTTCATCCTCAGAATTTTAAAATTGGGCTCGAAAAGTTCATTGAAAGTTCAAAATCAGAAAAAATGGTCAATAAATCTATCACTTTAATAGAAAGAAAAATAAATACAAAGGTCACTTGAGATAACCCATACTAGGATTCCCTGTATGAAAATATGGATATCGAAGGAAAACTAATCATCATGTTCTGATGGAGGGTGATAGAAAACATGATTATGATAAATTTAACAATATGAAAACCATAAACATGTGATTGGTTAAACGGTATTTGATTTTGTAGTAGGAAAAGTAAACAAACAACGTTTTTGTTTTAATATCCTTTTCAAAATGTTTAAGAATTTATTTACGAGCATGAATAAGAACATAAGGAAATATACTTACTTATCATGTAGACATTCATAATTTACTGAATTTCTACCACAATCTCATCTCTTCTCCATACGATGAGTATTCGAGATAAATTGGAGACATAAAAAGTACCAGAATCAACTTCTACAGAATCACATAATCCAAAAATGATTAACTATATATTTCCCTTTTCTTTAGATATTTACCAAAACCAAAATCATTAGTACAAGATTAGATGATCCCCAAAAATTATATTCCTTTATAGAAATAAATACTACTCTTAATCTCCAAAATTAAACAAAAAATACAAAAAGATCAAAAAAGACCATTCAATAACCAATTATACTTAAAATTCCTCAAAACAATCCAAACTATGTTTGAACCCAAAATTCAGAAGGATTTTATCATATAGTCTTCTAGGATAAATATTAACATTTATCTCCAAATAGCATCGACTACTGTTAAAGTCACATACTTAAAATAATTAACCTAATCACATATTCTCTATGATAGGTTAATAATTTCAAAGAATAACAGAAATGACTATAAGTAAAAAATAAAAAATAGATTATTCCAAAATAATATTTCAACCATTTTTTCACAAATGAGATCCCATAGTATTCTATTTTCCTTATATAACCAGTTTCCGAAAAAAGAAAATGTCTTCCAAAATAACCTTTATCATTTAATCACCAAATTAGTTTCCTATAATATGGATATACATTTTATAAAATATAATTCATAGAAATCAACTTATTCTAGATCTAGAAAATCATTTAAATAAAAATAATAAGTCATACTCATTAGAGACTTAACATAGGTTAGTGGTAGGAAATAAATCCCAATCCCACTTTGGTTGTGGGTTTGATTCCCGAAACTTTATCCGGCACAACGAGTTGTGACACAGTCTTCGAGTTTTCCTTTTTCAAAAACTGTATAATTATAATAACATTAAAAAATTATATAAAATCTTTAAAAATATACACAACATGTTTTAACCTCAAAAGCTTATTTCGTACATCACATTTTGCATCCCAAAAGATAATAACCCAAAATTTCCTCAAAATCAAAAGACCAGATAAAACCTTAAGGTTATTGATTATGAAAAAAAAGTAAATAAAATTCTTCCTTGAATAAAATTTTTATATAACAAACTTCAGGGTTACACATATAAGATAAAATCCTTCAAATGTAATCCCATCAACAAAAGAGCATTAACACTTTTAAACATTTCATCTCCCATATATCTAACATAACTCTCAAATTTATATAATTTAGACATCATAGTTATCTAAAATTCATCATGATCCCATAATAATTTTCTCCAAATTATTTTGTAATAATTCTTTTCTAAAATCAAAATCATGAAAAAATTCCTTAGATTCAATAATATAAAAAACATGACATATGAAAAAGTCCATACCTGTCAAAGGAAATTTTTAGTTTCTTCATCTTTAATTGGAATGGAAATTGGTATTGGTAAACATATATTTTTATGGTCCTACTAATCCCATTCTCCAAAATTCTTTGTAAGAAATCTATTTGTATAATCGTCATGCACACCACATTTAAAACATTCGGTTGATCCCTCAGAAATAACTTTTTTCATTTCCTGGATTCAAGTGAACTCTTCCTTTTTCCATTAAATGTTTTTTCTTTATGAACTTCATTACCACATCTATTACATCTTCCCATCCCTTTGAAGAATTTTCCTATGTATTTCTTTCCATATCCTTGGAAAATAGGTTTTGGAATATACTTACCTTTATGATTATTACCTGAACTTTTGTAGGGATTTTTTTATCACATATACAATTCCTTATAAAATCAAAACGGTTCAAGTGGTCAATCATGAATCTAGTTAGTTGGTTGAGAATAAACACAAGAGTTCTCATTACATCTCTCATTTCATTTTGTTTCTCATTCAGAACACCACCACAGTATTCTTCACATCTATTGTTACATTGGTGCCTGCTAGATCAATCCATTTACTAAAACCAAAATGCTCAGTGTGAGTATATTAGTAAAATCATCATATAATATCTTATGAGGAGGGTAAACGCTAAGATATACTTATTTGCATTATCTTAAACTCATTCAATTTATTGAAAATAACTATGATGCTTTCTAATATACTAACCATTATTGTTACGTCACTTAATCTTAAATAACACCCTAACCTCTAATGTTATCTAAACCTACATATGATACCAACTGTAAGGCCCCAGCCTTTAACATTACATAATATTTAATTAAGATAATAATTCACATTGAGGATCTTTTCAAGTTTATATATTTAGGGAATTATTCCATAACTTATACATCACACCTTTTTTATTACAGTGTAGGCACTTCTACTCACAATACATTTTCATTGATAAAACATAAACTTTTGAAAAAGAACATGGTTATGTATCATTCTTAAAAATCCCAACATTTCCTCGATCTCATCATTGAATCTATTCACCTTTAAATCACGTGAAAAACATTTCAAAATATGGGATGAGAATAAAAAGGCTCAGTAAGGGATTCACAAAGAAGAAAAACTATTAGTTTTTCAAAACAACAAGTAAACCATAAATACATTATCAAAATTTATAATTTCCACCTTTATGAAGTAGTAAATACTCATCACTGAATAAAAGCTCATTTATTACCCTTTTTAACTAAAGGATTACCATAAAACCCAGAGAAAGAAGAAATAACATATAAGAGGTAAGCTTCGGACATAATCATATATAAATGGAATAACCATATCATCAAATTCCACAAATCATTCATACAAATATAATAGCCATACGGCCGACTTCCATACCCAATGCATTAGTGGTTATAACATAACCACCCATCCTTAGTTTATCACAAAACCACCTATCATTTTGTTTATGATGTAACATCCCATCAAATTTTTAAGCACAATTATATAATAACAATACATAAAATGTTGAAAATATCAACATTTCACTAATAACATTTCATTTGCAATCACAATAAATAATTTCAAGATATTGAAATACTCTATCTATTTCAAAAACCATTTTCAACACCAGATTATGTAAAAAAGGTATATGGTATATATTTTTCTTTTTGAAATAATATGTCTTGTTAAGGAATCCAAATATCAAATAATACTCATGGTGGAAAAAAGGTCATTCACACTATACACGTTAAAAAGAAACATTCCCTTGTCTTTTAGTACATGGCTGTGTAAAACAAAAGATTCCCTTTGAAAACCATTTATTAAAATTAAAAGAAAAAGTTATAGTTATACACTGTATAAAATTAGATGGTGTATAACGTGAAAATATTCCTTAATGATAGGATATTGAGTTTAGGTCCCTTAAAAAGATCGTATCATTAGATTAAGGATAAATCAATGAAATAATTTTGTGTGAACTATATAAATACACACAGTATAATTGGATATTATGTGTAAAATAATAAATACTCATTCAGACATACTATTGTAAATAATACAAATAACATGGATATTTTACTCAATGAAATTATATTGAGTTAATATTTCCCATTCAATGTTCATATAAATGACAAACGATTTTATCTGTGGGGAGATTATGTGTAGAAATGGTATATATGCACAAAGGTAAGTGTAAATTATAACATAAATAATTAAACAGTGATTCCACATATAATTTTCAATAATATAATCAATGAAGTATTCATATTACCCAATGAGTATAAATTGAGTTTAGAAAATCCCTTACAAAATTTCTGTAGCCTAACAACATCACTTAAAAATTCAGAAAATGGGCTGATGAGAGAGAAAATGGTCTCTCATCATTTTTACCTACAATTTACATAAATAAGGATATATAATAACATATCCCCACATAATAAAATTGAAATTAATATAAATAACATAAAAAAAGTCTTTGACTAAAATAGGAGGGTGAAAGGTTCCCTTACCTTGAGTCCATCTTGTCATGTATGTTCCTTGTTCTTCCTGAATAATAAAATTAAGTTAATTTATAGTTTATTAAAAAAAATAAAGTTTATAATTCCATTTAAATATATTATTACCATTTAATAAACATTGAAAAATTATTTAAGTTAATATCATTCGCCTTGTCGATATTCAGTACTTGAGTCAAAAATGAACTTGTATTAGTTACTAATTATACATGAGGTGAAAATAAATTATCTCTAGAATGATATTCAAGATTTAAATATGATAAATATCACATATATATATACAGTATATATGTCTTTATAATATTCCATAATATCTGGAGATAAGAAATGAAATTCACCGTTCATGGAGATGGTGAGTTGTACGTACGAATGAATGCTACTTTCATTTTTTTCATTTTTAACGGAATGAAAAATAAATGATACATAGGTATATTATAATTACATTAAAATATCATGTTATATATACATTACATATTTTCATTAACTACATCCTTTTTATGTTCCATGTATGGAATGAACGAGTCATCTCACTTTGAGGGGTGGTAGTCTGCACTTTCTCAAATGAAATTATCGTATTTACACATTAAAGAAATAATTAAGGAATTATTTAAATAAAAAACACAGTAATATAGAATATATAAATATAATATATATCTTATATAATTATATTTCCATTATAATGTCCACCTTGAGAGGCGGTAAGAGATAATTGAAGAATCATAATTTTGTGATGCAGTAGTTCACCACCCAGAGAAACAATATGTTCTAAATCCATTAGATAGAGGTGTGTGGAAATTTAGTTTTAATCCCTCTCATAGAAACGTCCAATTTTATTTAAGATATTTTTTTTGTTATAAAATAATGGAATAAATAGAGTTTAGGTCGTTCGAAAAGGAAAATAAATGAATGAAGCAAGAGAGAAGACATTACCTTAAATCGGGTAACTACTTCTGATTTAAGATAAAGGGATTTCATTAATTGCCTTATTCCCATGGTTAGGATTCTAAGTGGAATATATGAATGTTGTGAGATTATTTGGGGAGAGTTTTTATGATCAAAGGGGGATTGAGATGTGTGAGTAAGAGTTAGAGTTGATTCCCTTTTATAAGAGGAAGGAGGGGCACTTTAGGAATGTCTTTAAAGATTATTTTATTATAAAATGATTTCCAATTTAAAAATGTCCCCAAATCATTTAATTCAAAGATAAGGTGATTGATTTTCTAAATCCTCTCAACCAACAGGTTTTAGACATGTTTTGGTTAAAATTTATCCTTATCTTTTATTTTTAACCCTTAGTTAACTAATTTTACTCTTACAATTTCTTCTTCAATAGTCATAGTATATGGTTAATATAGATACTATAAAATTAAAATATAAACTCCTGTTTTTAATTAATTACATGTTAAACCTTATTTAATTAATTTGGGCAAATATTACAGTTTTAGTAGTTTTATATCATTTAATAAAATAGTATTAGTTTTCAAAACTCATTTATGTCAATTTATATACTATCCATATCATGACTTTTATAAAAATCCATAACAGCAGGATTCTTTCGAACGACCATCATTAGTTAAAAGATAAAAAGTCATAATTATCTATAAAATTCTTGGTTTGAATAAAATGTTTCAAAATAACTTTATTTTAATATTTATAATCTCATTTATTTCAATATCTCATTAATAAGGTAATCCCTACATCATGATTTTGACATAAATAAATTTATTTATATGATGTCTAAAAATTATAAATAAAATCCATGATGTAGGAAATATTTTTATATTTCTAACTATAATTTATAGTCAAAGAGATCAGTCATATAATCCCATGGAAATACTGTTTTAGTAAATGATACTTGTTTATGTTATATTTTTCATTACTTTAAATTATTTAATATAGCATTCCATTATAACTCACAAGTGGATCCATGGGACCCCAAATTGACCCAATGATTCCCACGAATGGACATATCTTATCCAATAGGATTAGGACACATGTTAGGGTAGTTTATTATTATATTAATATTATTTTTTACCCTTATTTACCAGATTTACCCTTTAACCATGATAAAAATAATAATTACTGAAGATACTATTCATAATATCCAAAAATAAAAGGTACCTATTTAAAAAAATTGGAACTCCTAATTATAAATAGGGAATTAAATTTTCCAAATTCCAAACACATAATTTTCAGTAATTAATTTAAAATTAAATCCCATTGTCAAACCAAATATCGTGTTTTTAAGAAGTAAAAACTACCAAATGATTGACATGTGTTTTTGTCCAATTTCAAATTGAAATTACATCCAAGGTAAAAAATTGGATTAAATGATAAAAATATAATCCAGTTACACTAAAAATTTCAATAAGACCATATAAATATATTATATTAAAAGGCAGTTTTGAATTAAAATGTGGTATTTTTCACTATTCATTAAAAAAAGAGCTTTTTCAGAAATATACCAAAATTTTAATGCAATATAATTTTGATATACCACATCTAAGTAAGAAATTTATTTTGTTAAATAAAAAATATTAAAGTGATAAAAACTATATTTAATAGGGGGTTTCCATCAAAAGGCGGCAAATCGACCTTTTAAACATATTGGTGTATTTATGCTTAAAATTGGATTTAATTCTCATTTTAAGCCTATAAAATTTATTAGATAAATATAAAGACATTAAAAAAACATATTTTAGTTAGTTCCTTCCAATCCTGCTAATACAATGTCTATATGTTAACTACAATTTAGAATAATAATATATTATTTTTTCTTAGTATGACTCATCAATGTTCTGCAACATAAGATTTTGGAGAAAACCATTATTGAAAATTGAGTATGATATCAGAAAAAGAATAAAATTTAATTTAATAATAGTATCTTATTAATAAATATTAATATATATGACAATTTATTATTCTATAAATACCCGGTTTGTTACAATGTGTGGTCATTCCTGTTATGTTTTCTTCATGTGATGTGTGAATAAAAACATCATTCATATAACGAGGAGGATACTTGATCCCTAATTGATATGTGTTATACATTTATGTGATTAAATATGTATGGGTGAGTAATTTCCACCCAATGTTGATAATATATTGTCATGGGAGAGTGAAATCCTTGATTTGTGTTCTTAGTTGTTTTTGGGTGATTATAATGGTTATTGTTTGTTAGGGAATTGTGGCGGATGATTTATAGAAGGCAGTTTTGAGAAAATGTTAGCTGAGTGTGGATGATAAAGTGGTTTAGTGATATTTTTGTGTGAAATATTTGGCGAATTGTTTGTTGTTTGGTGAGTTTGGTCTAATGGTTGTGTTGTGCAATAATGGTCATATATGGAGGTTAGGACATGTCGATGTTATAGTGAGACGGATTGTGTTGTGTTTTATTGTGATTATGTTGATGGAATACCTCACCTATCATAAAATGGTTAATCATATAAATTTGTTAATAAAATAAAATTATCAAAATTAATGTATAGGGCCTTAGTCCCATACAGAAATCTTTTTATAAAGTAAGTGAGGAGACTGTTTTACTACAATTTTTTTGGTTTTTTTGTTGTGATTGATCATATGTAAATGACATGGGTTATTACCTTAATAATTTTAAGAGTTGTAATCACTTTTCTACATCAATATGTGTTATATTACGATGCATTTTAAAACCATACAGGTAAGTCAGTTTGGCCCAAAGATGACAATAACATGGTGTGGTGTATGTATTTTAATGATTTGTATGCTTTTGATATATTTTTCTATATTAATATGTGTTTTTATATTAGTGGAAACTTTTTTTGAAAAAAATGTGTCATGAATATGCTTCTACTGATTAATGTTTCGCTAAAAAATTACAAAATTTTACAACTAGATAAAATGGGTTGTTACAAAATTTTGTTTTGATTTATTTACACTTCATGCATTTTTTAAAACTTAGTAATCATGAAAAATGGATTTTAAAAAAGAATAATTGGTTTTAAAAAAAATTAAACAATTATGGTATTTTAAAACAAAAAATGTTGTAGATTTGTTGAATAAAACATTCATTTAATTTATTTTAAAGTATTTTGTGAAGAAAAAAATAACATAAAAATAATGGTTATTTAATGAAGTATTTTTCATGCAGATTAAAAAAATGGATTTAAATAAAGAGTGATTTTTAAATTCATTTACTTGTTTAAATATTATGAATGTTGAATTGAGTTAAAAAGAATATTTTTTTCATAGCTGGTTGATATGATTTTTTATGGACGTTTTTATGTCCATATATGTGTCCTTGTTTTTATGGGTATCTCCCCTAAGATATTTTTTTATTGTATTGTGTAGATTTCACTTATTTAACCCACCGAATTTGTGTTTGAAGAACATATCAAGAAACTATAGAGTTATGTCATGGGTTGGTTGTTTAATAAACCATTCTATTACCCTCCCCTTTTTTTATTCCGGACGATGAACCATTTTCCTACATTGGGTGTTGGGTAGCTATAATTTCTTATAGGGGAGTACTTCGGAGAGTGACTTGTAGATACGAGCCCAGTACCCAGAGTAGTTTTGGGTTGTCCCTTCTCTTTTTTCATTGTGATGTTTTTTTTGGTCAGTGGTTTTTTATGAGATTTGTTTCCTTCCCCTTGATGTGATGTGTGATGCGTGATAATGTTATGATATGAGAAAAAGGGAAGAACTGATCCCTAAACAAGAAAGACATTACTACGATGTGATTAAACACCTGTGGGTGAGTCAGTGCCACCCATAGTGGACAGAATCATGACCAAGGGGGTGGAATTCCCCAATTATTATGTTTAGAAAAGTATATTTTTTTCAATTGTTGTGGTAGTTTGGAATAAAATTGTTTATTTATAGTAGTGTTTTAGCTGTAATGGGGTCCTTAAGAGGTATCTTGAGGGAGGGTTTTTTAGAACCATTATGTCATTCCATCTTATTCGGTTTTGAATTCATTGTGTAGAGAATAGTTTGTGAGGTAACAGATGTATTGGATCAAACCTTATGACCCATTATATTATAAAAATATGATAATAATGATATTTAGAGGATATATAGGGTGTTTCTAGTACATGTGTTTCATTCCAGTGGTGATACATTCCATATTATTTTCAATTCTTTTGTGGTCCAAGGGTGACTCGTTATAGCGGTGACACGTTCTAGAGGTGACTAATTCTGGTGGTGAGTAACTATGGATGTGACTCGTCCTATTGTTCACTTATTCTAGAAGGGATACATTCTAGTGGTTACTCATTATAGTGGTAACTCACTCTGGTGATGACTCATTCTAGCAGTGACTCATTCTAATAGTGACTCATTCTGGCGGTGACTCTATCTAGTGGTGACCCATTCTAGTAGTGACTCATTTTTAGCAGTGATTCATTTCAATAGCTTTCAATATTTACATAATTTTCCATTTTTCCAAAAAACATAATGTTTTACCATTTTTATGTCCATTATGAAAAAATACGAGTAAATTACTTAATTAATGGTTTTAAATAAATTTCAATGGAGGTTATTCAAATTCATAATTAATAAACTATGTTGAGCCCTTTTAAATATATAAATATCCACATATATTGGTGGGATCCAGATTTGATGTTCAGCTTAAATAGTATCCTATTTGATATTAATATTATATCTGGTCCTTCTAAATAGGGTTCTTTTGATTCATTCCTTTGGTATTTACTTTCTATTGATATGCTTTTATGGGGGCCATATAATTGGGAGAGGCAGCGGGTTTGATTTCGCCCAGAAGAAGTTCCCCCATGTATGCCTGCTGCCTATTTTGGTGTAGTGATGTGTGAAATCCATTATTTTTCCAAGTATGGTTTTCCTTTAATTCTACTAATATTTGTCATACAATATTGTTCTATTATTTTAAACTCTTATGAACCTGGTTATATCTAGATTAAGAAATATAATGAATCAGTATATTGATTTTAAATGGGTAGGGGAATGTAAATTATTATCACATAACATTTTATTGATTTCATTTCATTTATTTAGATATTATGATTTTATGGGTGTGATTCTTTGATAAAAATATTGTTTGTTGGTGGGTGGATTATTATACTATGACATTATTTTGGAAACCACTATTTTTAGTGATTTCTCTATAAACCCCATGATCAAATGGTTAAACACTTATATTCTGTAAATTAAATGAATTCCCTATGATCATAAGGATTATATGATAACACCCAAAAATAAAGAAGTAAAATTGAATAAGTGGCCCCCTATTCAAAATCTAAAAATGTGTTGCATTGTGATATTTGATGTGATGTGTGGACCATTTTTTATTTTTCTATCAGGGACTGATGTGATGTGTGGTGGATGTGTTGTGATGTGTGGGGGAAGTGTATGGGATGTGGTTGTGTAGTGGGACTATGATGGTTTTCATGGTAATGTGTTATAGAGAGGTTGTAATGGTGGTTTGGGTAATGTTATTCTGAGGGGATGTGAAACTAAATGTGGCAATGGTGGTTGGGATATAGTGTTGTGCTTCTGATATGTGGTAGGATCTGTTATATTTACCAAAGTATAAATGGAACTAAATGCCTGATAATAATTTACAATGGGAATGGTTAACATGTAAATTTATTATTGGGTGTGTTGATTAAATCATTAATGTTTATATAAAAAATATTAGGATGGATATATGAAAAAAGGTGCCTTTCTAAAGGAAATGGGATAGTAGCAGATGTTGAGTATATAAATTAAATGTGTTGTTTAATTGAATTTTGTTTCTAAAAAAGACTCAGTAATATATTAAAGACTAAAATATTATTCATGGATTGTGTTTTGTTTGTTTTTATATTTAAATTTTGAGGTGGTAGTGATTTTGTGGATTCTATTAGATGGTTAGTTCTTCTTATAAACCAATCAGATAGGCTTTTGTTCCATAACTATATATGTATAGGCATTGTATGTTCATGTGATTTCTATATGTACCCCACTTTCATTGACCACTATGTTCCAAAACCTGTATATTCATGTGGGGGTGCTTTACAAACACCTGATGGGAGGACAGATGGATGGATACCATCTGTTCAATGCTCCCTCTTGTAGGAGATGAGAAGTACAACCACGGTATGTGATGTCTATATGTCAAAAGTGCATCTGTTGAGTTGTTATGTGATGAGATGTGATGGACCAAATGGGGATAATGTGATATGTTATGATGGAGTAAGTGTGTTCAGTTGGGATGCGATTCGATGTGAAATTATTCGGAATAGGTGTGAACCCTAAGATGTATATCATTAGGGTGGGAGAGTTGAAAATTAGTGGGAATGAAGTGCAGGGTACCCTATCATTGATGTGTATGATATTATAAATTATCATTACCAGATGCATTATTTGGTGAGTAATCCTAGTTGAGGTTGGGGTTTTGGTCAGTATACTTACATAATTGTTTTCTATTCTACTACCTTCACATGGGTGAATTAGTATTATCCATTCAAATATGTATGATATAATTTTGTTCTCCTACTGACTATACCTATATTCTCTCCCTATATATAAAAAACTATTTTTTGGATTTCATGAGGACTTTGTAAAACATAAAAGATATTTATAGTTCAAACCTTTGGAGCATTAATTATTACGATCTTAGATTTTATTCTTTTTTTATTTCATTTGGAGATGTTTATATGTTTCATCATCATTTATATATTCATTTTTGGGTGGTATGGTTTTATTTTATATTATTTCATGGATTTCATTATAGATGATTCATCTTACCTCCCAATCCATTATTTCTATACTATGGAATGCCTCCCATACATAATATGTTCACACCCTCAACAATAGTCACCAACCTAGGGCCTACTAGAGGCAGGACTCAGAGGGTTATTATCTCTCTCCCATGAATGTGGTATCATTTGTGGGAGGGGTTAGTGACATGGTATATCAAAATAGTCATTTGATATGATTTTATTACTACATTATATTATTTATTATATTGATTAATACATGTCCTTTATGTTTTATAAAATATATATTTAATCCAGTTTATAATATTTTCCTATCTAAATGATTTGAAATCATTTTCTGATTAATAGATATGAAAATGAATTTCCATGCATTATATTCATTTTAAACTAAAACATTCATGTTTTCTTTGTATTATGGATTCTAATTTAACATTTTATGAATACCTACTTATGAGTTTATCCCACAATAAGTTTAATTTTTTCTATTTGTTGTATTTTTTTATTAATGTATTAGGAAAAGGTAATGCGGGGCATGTAGGTGTAATATGTTCATGATTCTAATTAACCTGTTGTAATTGTGGTGACCGGTGGGATTATGGTCATGTTTTTTAATTGGGGTCATTGAGACATTTTTTATAGAGGTTTTGTTTTTTTATTTTGGATGATGTGTTACGTTTTTTATGTTACAACAATGTTATCTTAATTTTCTCCATGATGAGGTTTTTATATGTCGATCATGTATGGATTAATCTTTAATTGCTCTCTCATTTTTGTTCAATAACATAGAAAATATATTCTTGTTGATTTTTTTTATCAATTCTAATATCCAACCCATGGGTATAAAGAATTACATTTGAGCTATATATAAGCCAACCAAACAATCAATGCACTTGGATTTTCAGATTTTTTAATGACATTTAATATAGAAACCTAATTATCCTTCATCAAGTTCACTATCATCATCATCTCCATACCTATTAAAAGTTTCATAAATTATTTAGTACATTTCAATTCATTTGACATATCAACCTTTTTTCAACTACGACTAGATCGTTCTTTTCCGTGAAGATCTATCATAATAGATAAATGACTGAACTTTGTTCTATTTTACTAAAGATCCATTCGAAAGATGTATAATAGTAAGATTGAGAGGTACATAGATAGTATATTCAAGCATCATGGTTACGTTATATAATATTACTAATAATTTATCCAAAACATCCCATATATTATTATAATGCCACAAAACATTTCCATCACGCTACATAAATTAAAACTATTTAATCTGGGATATAATATTGAATGAATTTTGATTCTGTGTCCCAATTATGTTTTAATACATATACAATTTAATTTTAAATAATTTTTATGAATTCATCATATCATTACTAAATTGAATTAATATATGCATGATGAGAATAAAATTCATCTTCCATAATTTTTCAAATGTCAACCATTGAATGAATTTATATGGTAGATCATTCTATTTTCACATATTATTACTAGAAATTTACTTCCTCGATTGGGGAATATAGTATGATATATCATTTATATGTTCTACATGGAAGACATGTTGACCAAAATATTATGGAGGTGATTACTCATATATACTATTAAATGTTCATAGTATTCTATGTTGATCATATATGTAATATATTATCCAAGGGTTAAAATAAATTTTCATTTTAAAAGTAATACAAAAAAATCACATAGTGTTTCATTATTAAAACATATGAATATAATTTTTATGTATATTATAGTTCAATATTTTTATACAGAATAACCAAAATAGATATCATTTTATTTAATAGACATAAATACTGGAAATTAAGTATAAATATTAACCAAAAAATTAAAACCATAACAATTGAGTAATAACCATTTTTTAATAATATAAAAAGTAATACAAATTTATGTTCACACGGTCTCGTAGAAATTTCATGTGTAGTAAATATGAACCAATCTATTAAAAAGGGGGAATTTTATTAAATGAAATGGGAATTAAATTAATATAAATTTTAGTGAATAAATAATGATGTATATAAGATATATTTATTGGTTATTTAATTAATATCAAACTATTATAAAATTTTCTATCCATTTAAAACAGTACCTTACTATTTCGGTAGTGACATTACCACTAAAATTATTAAAAATACAAAATAACTAAAATATAACATTTCTAATATTAGTATTTATAAATTTTTAAGTCTTGTAAAATTTATTATTAAATAATATAACTTAGATTTTCAAATTTAATACTCCTTAAATGAAATTAATTTTAAAATATGAATTTTTATTTAATGAGTTTTATAATAAAATAATTTTTTTAAAAAATATATGATATATTTTAATGATTTATGATTTCTGAAATTATTAATAAATAATATATATATATATATGTATTCACTCATAGAAAAGTAAATAGAAATTATTCAAAATAAAACATCATTTATCTGTAATATTTTTATTTTTGGAATGAAACATATAGAATGTTTGAAATCTTTATTTGTTAAAATATAATTAATAATTATAATAATAAAACAATAGATACATTATGGGGTATAATTTATAATTTTTATAAAAAAAGATTATTTCTATTAGAATATTTCAAAAATATAGTTTTCTTAATAATATCATATATTTTATGAAATAATCTTATTGTTAATATGAAATAAAATATTTAACCCATCAATTAAGATATATTATGTTATTAAATAGTACAATAAATAATTTTAAAATAAATAAATATGTCTTTTAATCCTATAAAGCAACTTCCAAAAAATATAGCTTGTTTTAATCAAATAAAAAATAATTTTTTAGAATTTATGATATATCATGTATTTGTAAGATACCTTTCTCAACCTTTTTATTTTAAATATCAATAAACACATATTTTTTTGTGATAAAATAATAAATTTCAAATAGTTAATATTATTAATAGTCCGATGAAAATATAATGAAATAATCAACAATATATTTAATGAATTCATTACCCATACATATATAGGAACCCTCCCTACATCCCATTATCAAACAATTAGATCATATTACTTAAACAATTCCATACCCAAATGAATCACTACTCACCCTTATCCACATCTTCATGGATTTTGTTAGACAAAAAACCATGCTACCTAGTCAATATTTTCAGTCCATTGTAGGCAACTCAAAGAGAAATACCAAGGTTTCAAAAAATTTGTATGATCATTTGGCGTCTATAATTTTAATACATATAATTCAAGTGAGAATAAAATTTTATTGTTTATTATTAAAATTAATATAACATATTGTTTAGAAAATTCAAATATTAATTTTTTTTCTCTTCATTAATACATTTTTAAAATTATTTTTTCAAAAAATATGGGTTTTTACTACATAAGTCTATTATTGTGAATAATATTTCTATTATTCCACTCCTATAAGATTGAAAAAATTTATTTCCTGATGTAATATAACCTTACTAAACAAATAATTCCATTTAAATTAGTGTAGATTGATTATATAAGAATGTTAATATTTTTATTTCATGTAATCAACTATAGTCATTTCCATATAGGTAAATCATGATTACCAATGGATTATTCCAATAATATTAACTAATTTAAGAAATATATTTCTCAATAAATTATACAAGTACATAAAAAATACAATTACACTAATACAACATATATTTTCATTATTCAATTTATTTGAAAAAATAGTACTATGTTAATGATGTTTTGAAATATAAATAGAAAAAATACCAAACTAATTGATGAAGATATAATTTTATATATATATATATAATTAAATAAGGTATAAAATGGAATATAAATGTTGAAATTAAAATTCACAGTGATCTAAGTCAAATAAATTTTTAATTTCCATATTTAGTGGACAAAAGAAGTGTAAAAATACAATATATGAATCAATGATGTTTCCCTTGTGAGCCCTCGTTATTTTTATGTATATTTTCCCTATTTATTAGCTAATATTCTATTTATTATCATATAATTATTGAATCAATAAAAAAATACTTTCAATTATTCTATATCTATTACAATATCATTAAAAACATTTGTTTTTTCTATTAAAATATTTAATTTTTCATAATGGTTCCATACCCCTCTTTCTCAAACATGATTTCATATATACTATCACTCTATATATCCATCTATTCAACCTTTTATATTTCCTTTTTATTCATTTAATTTTCATTATTCATATATTTAGTGTTTTTAAAACTCAATTATATATTTAATTTAAATGGATAAAAGTGTATCTCTATATCTCTTTGAAGTAATTTCATTAAATTATTCTTGAAATGGGGTTTAATTATATTTCTTCCCATTTTACTTTTTCCATTATTTGAATTATTATTTTCTTTATAATATATCCAAAACCCCTCTTTTTTAATGAAAAATATTACGGATTACATTTTTTGGGCAACAAAAGTTTCTTTTCTCCTCTATTTATTTTTTTAGATATTTTAGAAATGTTCTCTAATAGAATGTAATTTCATTAAATCATTTTAGTGTTTTATGGGTATTACTTTACATTTTAATATGTTATAATTTTCTATTATTATTTATATCAAATTAAATTTTTATTATTTATTAATCTCTTCTATTCACGTGAACCTATATAATGCATTGCAGATATAAAATTTATGGTTTTATTATGTTCCTCATTTCATTCACACAATTATTTTTCCAATCAATATTTATGATAATTATCAAAGTTGTACACATGTTAAATCATTCCCCATACCATTGGACTGATAAGTGGAGGAGCCACAGTTCCTTAGAAAGTATCCCAAAGAAACCAAATAATTTAAATAGAAATCGGGGTCTTAGAAGACACTGGGTAGATAATTTTTCGTAATGTATGACCAAACATAATATGATAGAATCATAAAAAATCTACTAGATGGTGAAATTGAAAATAAAACATACAATGAAATTATTTACCATAAAAACCATATAATTGTATAATAATAATTAAAATAAGTGTGAATGGATATGACTCTAAACAGAATGATTTTGGAACCCCAATGGATCCACTCCAGACTATAACATAGACACTACCCAACTCTAGATCTTAAATCCATGATAATCACATCATGTAAAACAAACAGTGAAGTAAAAATAATATTCTTTTTCATGTACCTTTATAATCAATATATACAAACACAGTAATTTCCCCAAGAAGGGGAGAGTATAAAACTATGTAGGTAATGCCTAGAGACATCCCAACACATAACATTGAGAGAAGAAAATGTAATCACAATTGATGATAACATGAGAAGTGTATAAACTATTAATATCAAAACCATTAAAAAGTTATATATATATATATATCACAAACCAAGCTATGGTTCCATCCAACCTAACTCATAGCTCGGTCTTTGCCATGTCTCAATGAGCATTCTTGATCCCCACTTTCTAGAAACTATTTCTTGGGTATCAACAATAATCATTTGGGGATGATTTTACCCATTTATATTATCATAAACATCCAACAAGAGTAAACATCATAATAATTTATTACCATAATCAAACAAGGTATAATATGTTTTAGATTTACAGTTTATAAGATAAAAAACCCAAAAGTACTACAATAGAATGGGAACAACAAAACTATCCAAAAAACATCTGTTAAACAAGATTACATCACCCTCAATATAAAACAAGAAACACCTAAAATAATTAGAACACTATAAACTAGATCCACCATCACCACCATGACACATCTTTCCTTTATCTGGGTCATACATACAAAAGTCTATATACACCCAAATCTATATGTATTGTGTGATCCAAATACTAGTATTATTCCACCCAAATAAATGATTACATGCTAAAAAATTCAAATAAAAATCAATATGTACATTTATATATAATATTTAAAAAATTTACAAGAAATCATTTTATGTAAAACAGTCATGTGGAACACAGTTAAAGAAACAAATCATAAGTAAGCCTGATGGAAATAAAATTATACACAAGGTCTACCATATATGGATGGATAGAACCACATCACATAATAATCATACCATAATAGAGAGATAATGGAAAATATCTATGGTTAACCATGATAATTGGGATAGTACAAACCTTGTACCTCAGTGATCAAATTATTCAAACTCAACATCCAATAATTTTCTCATGCTCGATCCACAAGAGGTGAATGCATCATAAGGCCCATTGGTCTCCAAGACATAATCCAATACCAACATTATTCATGTGGATGATCCACTAGAGGGGAACATATCCCATGTTCTAGTGGTCTCCAATCATATATCTTGATTAGTTAGTGTTGTAATAGTCAATCATTCTAGATGGACTCAGGTCACTCCATATTCAAATATATTAGAATAATAGTTACAGTTCACTGACATTGATACCACAGATTCTCTTTGTGATCAAATTACATTTCATATATCACATAAATCAACAATTTCATATAAACACTCCATGATTCATAAGAACATAAGGAAATCACCACATTATAATTTTAACATTTATCCAATGATCAAAAGTCACATGGATACCACCTAATTCCATAAACACACACCCTTTATATTTTTCACACATAATAAAAACATTTAGATATACATTTTACAACTCTTTTATAATTTATGAAACTCATTTTAAAATTAAATAGGGTAAAAATATATGAAATATAACCATTACTATGTGAAAATACCCGTTCAAATTAATACTCCCAGAAAATAAATTTTATAATATACTTCTCATCATGTTCACTATCTGAAGAGGCGTTTAAAGTTCAAAAACAATTTCCAACATACAACCAAAACCATTTTCCCTTGGAAAATACAATTCCAACACATTTTCATATTAAAATATATTTTAAAACACATTTCTCTTCTTTCACATAAAGCATAAATCGTTTTTAAAAAAATATAACAATAAATAACACCTGAAACGTAATTAATTTCCATTATAAATCAAATTTTTATCACTTGTGAATCTCAAAGGCTTTTTAGAATATATTTCTCACAACAAGAAAATTCCAAATTACACATTTAAAAACTCAAGAAAGCAATCCGAACTCATCTAATAATTTACAAACATGGAAACACATTTATCACACTTTTTTAATTATTGCATTTGATCATAAAACACAGCCACACCACTACAAGCCCCTATAAAGGAATGATTGAGAAACAAACATAATGATTTCACCAAAAAACATGAAAGAAAATCCTATTTATTTTAAACATCATGCAAGAAAATAAGTACTCAAGAAAGTGGGAGGAGAACCCCTAAAACGGGGGAGAAATCAAGAGGAAAAGAAATTTCTTGATGATTCCTTGACGAACCGGGGCTAAAATCAGTATATTTTGTTCCCTAGAACAATCTTATATGTACTTTATGATAAAACATGTATTCTTTGTATTTAATATTAATAAAATACTTATCAAATAATGATTTTTTTTATGTGTGACATAGTACACGATACTGTCATAAGAGTAGATGTCTCACTGAAAGGTCATACCAGTTCCCTACTATGATGAGAACCCAGATGTTCTATGAAACTATTCATGATTATATGCTCTATAGGAAAATTATACAATTTTAGGGACACAAATGATATAGGTTATCGGGGTGAAGACTCATATGACTTTGAGGCACATTCCCATAGTGTACTCCCATGGTAATATCAAATAAGACATAATAAGAACGAGGCCCTCCAATTGAAAATCCACTTTTATATGTGTCATTGGATGTTTATATCTTCATATGTGTGTATTTATCCTTATACTTTATGATTATTATTAATTAGTATTATGAGTCATGTACATTGAGGTATTTATAAAAACCATTATGATAGATGTTCACAATGAAGTATGATATGTTGGGTGTGTCACAATTAATTCTTTATTAATGAATAATGTGAGAAAGTATTTTTCCCTTATACTATTTAACATAAATTTATATCTCATTACCTTTGATGGAAATGATATAGCTTCACCAAATCAATGTGAAAGGTTTTCGACAATCGTGTTCCATTTTTCCAAAGTCACAAAAAGATACATCGATCACATTGGTTGATGGAACCAGTAAGAAACCTATTTGATTAAAGATATTGCTATAAAGGTATTATATTATATACTAAGATATTGTATATGGTATTATGTCATTTTGGAATTAAGATCTTCTTCTAGTGATTTCATGGTGTGTTTTTAGATTCTATCATTGGAATTTTGGCCACTCATCCTAATAACACTAGGAAACAAGCCTAGAGGGGCACACATTAAGTGTATCCAGAATCATAGTTGAATAATTCATTATTATTTATTATTTAAAAGGTTCAATAAATAATATTATTGTACATGGTTTTATAATTATTCTTGTATTCTTCATTACATATAAATATTTATTTTTGATTTTAGTAAATATTATATTTATTTATTTATTAGTGAATAATGAAGAGGTATTTAATTAATAAAAAAATATATTATTCAACATCTGATAAATATTATAGTGGAATGGGGGACCGAGATTTTTTTAGGTTTGATGAGAAATAATAAATATTGAATATTATTTGATTAAAAAATATTTAATTATAATTTTCAAGTTTAGTGCATGTCGATAAATAATTTTATTATCATTATTAGTATACATGGGGCTTCAATAGGGTTAATTAAATAAATAAGGGAACAAGTGAAATTATTATATTTTATCCCTAGCGATATATAATCCCAGTTATGTTTTTTTCTCAATATACAATTTTTTTTTTGGTCAAAACCGAATTGGATAATTCTCTCATGCCAAGAAATATCCCTTATCAAATAACTCCTCGATGAACGAAGAGAAATATTCCTCCACCGGATCAATGAAATATAAATTGAAGTAGTTCTTAGAGAGATCAAAGTTATATGATGCATGTGTATGGATAATCCATGCTAGAATATGAAGAATCTTTCTGTGACATATGGAGATTCCTAAATCATTTGTGGATCACCATTAGAGGGAATATGCACTTCATTCCTATAAAAAATAGTGTAGAAACATATTTATATTTCCAAATTCATCAATAAAGAATGAGTTCCAGCAAGCTAATTATTTATTGAATTAAACTAATTATAAATAATATCTGATAATCCCCTATCAGGTTCTGGTGTAATTTATGTTGTTAGATTCTTTAATTTAATTTCATTTATCATGAGACGTTGTGTTTAATCTTAAATTAATCATTGATCGTCGAAAAATAAGAGTTGGGAACTACCCATTGCATGCTTACACTACACCCAAAACCTAAAAGTGATATCAAATGGGTCACATATTTATTTATAATTATTCAAATATCATTGGTGATTTAATAATTTTAATTTAGTTTTTTAATTATAGTTTAATCATTCTATTAATCTGAATTTCCATATCTTCTTCTTTTTTCATTTTTTTCTCGTATATCTATAAAAAATGTTTAATTTGTGATTATAATAAAATCAATGAACTCATCTAGTGGTGCTAATGTTTATGGATGGGAAACATTGGAGTACACTCTATATAATCAGAATTACATGTCATGTACTTATGATCTATGCAACATTAGTTAATTCAAGAATTACATAAACCACATCCATTGATGACACACAATGTAGTTAATTATTATAACACCTATTGAAGAGGATAAAACGACGCACATTTAACTACTCTAACAATCATGTAACCGAGAGACATGACGTTTAGTCCTTTTTAGTCAAAGATGGAATGTGTAGTTAAATAGATAGCCTACCAGACCATTGACCATGTAATTTTGAGATCACATGGCGTGTTGACCATTTGAAACACCATGTAATTCAATTTTCTACGTACAATACACATGAACAGTCCCTAGGAATTTACTTTATATAGATGGTTGGGGATGTACATGACGTGTATCTCGAATGCACACACCGTGTAATTATACCATGTTACATATATTTGAAATTTATTTATTTTACTCTATAAACTATGACACATGTACTTGCTTGTGGTTTTAAATATTTCACACGCCATGTGATAGGTTTTAATATAAATAAATATTTAAATTTTTGATTACTATCTGCATAATGTTTAGAGCTGAAAATCATGTATGATTCTTATTAAAAGTTGTTACTCTACATGCATTTAAGCATAACACATAGATGACAAATCTTGTAATTCATGTAATCATCCATGAAGTACACATCATGAATGTACATGGTAAGTCATGTATGCTATTCATTACAAAATATAAATGATTATATGATTATAACACATTATGAGTAGATTATGACAAGTATTCATCATATTCCCTCCAAGGTACATTTATGTACATAATTAATTTTAAATGAATTTATATAATCTGTTAAAAATTATAATCGATGATAATCTCAAGGAAATTCAAATGAGCAATAAAGTAAAGTAATTAGTTACTTAAATATGACAATTAATTGATTCAAGAATGATTTTTTATAAATAAGAAAGATTCAAAATTTAATTCTATTTTTATTAAATGTGATATTTCTTGCAAGCATGTGTATGATTAGGAGCTATAATAGACCTTTTTATGTTTTAGGTTTCATTTAATTTATTGTTATATTAATTTGTTGCACACTGTACATTGTATCCATTAATAATGTAGGGGATTCATAACCTTTTTTTATTTTATTTAAAACCCATTTTCCCATTTCATGCATGTGAGTAAAAGGTATATGTAATGCATGAAGTTGAAAAACCAGTGGATGTGGTAAATGTTTCGAGATGATAAAAAACCAACCAAAGGAGATACATAGGTGGATATGTAGAAAGCTAATACATAAACCTTAATTGGTCCAGTATATTTTTACCCCTGGTCAATGGTTTTTTATCAACCGTATGACAAAAAAACAACTATTAGGAGCTCATGATCATACCTCTTTATTATTTTATTTCTTATATGTAACATCACGACCCATTTTCCTAGAGTTAGTGAATTATTTTATTACATTATCTTGATTAAAATAAAGTAATATCCCAAAGGAATGAATAGTTTAGTATTTTTGGAAAACTATATACATAAAGACATTCAACATTTAAACTTTAAATGAAATATATAATTGAAATTATAATTGGAAGAACTATGACTCATAAATTATCCCTGCAAGTCAATCATAATTTTCATTTTCACATCCTAATAAAAACATATTAAAGGTTTGGGTTCAGATGCCCAGTAAGGGTATGTAATACATCTAATTTTATCATAAACAAAAACACTAGTCATGTTGAACAACAAAAAGAACATGAATTAAAAAAACATGAACATAATTTGGTATGTGTAAAATATGACAAAATAATGCCATAATAAATGATCGTAATTGTGTGAAACATAACCATGGATATTCTACTAGTCAAATGGTCACATGGTTTGTCAATTAATAATGTCACAATGAGGTAATCCATAATGAGGGATGTCTAAATCATACCTTCAAGCCCTCCTCCAAGACACGTGAAAATGATTAAGGCCTCAGCCAAAACCATATAAGAAAATGGGAAAGTCCCCATCCATGTTCATATCTTTTTTGTCTCATGAGACCTACTGATGTATTGAGGGTCTATATAGGTCCCCAAACATCACATACTTTGTCCCATGTAATATTAAAATGAATTGGGTTACACATGAATCATATACATATGCAATGTAAATAACATTCCACAATCGATAAACATAATCACTAATCATTCTAAGTAGTATAGTGAATCGTATCAAGATTGAACATCCCTAGTCTGAATAATCAGAAACTATTCAATAAAAAATGTTATATGATATCATAAAATATTATTCCCAATTAAAAATAAGAATTAAAAAATAGTTTTAAAATAGATGAAATTAATCAGTTAAAAATCATCGAGTAATTTTTTAGGCAAATTCTCTTTTACGATGGAAAGAAGTGTTCTTTTCAATGTTTTCCCAAAACCAAAAGTGAAATAAGATATATATTTTACAATAAAGATATTTTTTTACAGAAATAATTGTTTACATGAAAATAGGTAATAATTCAAGAAGTTTCCTTATATCTATCTTGTTTATGAGGATGAATTCTTTAATGATTCTTTTTAAAACATGTAACTCCACATAAAAGAAATAAGGATTCTGTTTTCTACACATATATAGAACATTCATAGAAAATTCATGATAAGTATGTAAGAATAGTTATGAATTTAATTGAGGTAAGTAGAGAATAAGGTTAACCCAAATGAATATGATGGTTTCGAGTAGAAAATCATTACCTTATGTTCAAATGTATTCTGCACTTGACTTTAATGTACTCTTGAAATATACTCCTTGATAACCTCCTGATGGTAAGGGGTTTTGGTATTTTGGAAAGAACCAGAGCTATTGAACATGGGGAGAGACTATATAAGTGTATTTGGGTTGAACCTTGAGAAGTTTCATGGCATAGAGGAGTGATGGGAAGAGGGATTGATGGGTGGTTATTATAGTGGGGAAGTGGGGTGATTTTTTAATTTCTTATTCATTATTTTATTACATTGATGAAGACAAGAAATAGTGAAAATCTTGTGACAAAAAAAAGTAATAGGTGAATGTGTGTTCAAACAAGGTGTTCTTACATCATCTATACATTACACATCACTCAATAAATCTTGTATTTTTCATTTACCATAAATATTCATATTTCACTATTACCAAAAATTCATGTATTTTAGAAAGATCCAAAAAATTCTCCATAACCATTTTTCGACATGTATATTTCAAAAATGAGCTCCATTTTAGGAAAATAATTTTTTAAATGTTTGAAAATTGTTTTTTTAAATAATATCATTTTTTATATGAAAAATACAGTTTTTAAATTAAAACTATATTTATAATACTTTAAACAATTAACTGAAGTATCATAAAGATATCCTAAAATCATAAGACATGATATATTTATTAAAGAATATATTTTAAGAAAAAAAATTATTTTAATTCAAATTATCATTTTGAAATTTTAATTAAATATTAATTACTCCTAAAAATAACAACTCTTAAATATATATTTGAATTATTCACTCCCATTTACAAGTTGCGTAAAATATATTTATACTTACATGGGTGAGTTTACTTTCCATAAGGGACATATTAATATTCATAAGGGTGATTTACTATTCAAATGGGTCATGTTTATATTAACCAAAAATGTAATTTGATCCTATGAGACCATAAATATCTTACTAATCACAACCGTGTATGTCCGTTTTTTGAAATTCCAAACACGGAAGGGGAAAATTATATCTAATAACTAGGTTAAAACTATATGATATAAATAACAATGTATTCATTTCATAGAGACTAATTGTTGAATTAATTCTATATTTAATTTATTTTTACGTTCTTTGAGTTTTACATTCTCCTCTCCTTACAAACTTTTCATCAATGAAATTCCAGAATGTAACCTCATAAAACATTTTGGGTAGTACATCATCATATGTTCCTAAGGATCCCACATTGGCTCTTCAATTTTATGTTATTTTAAAAGTACCTTCACCAGTCAAGTCTGCTGATACATCAACACATGTTCTTTAGTGTGTGTAATCCTGATAGGCTCTTCACAGTATGATAAGTTAGGTTCAATTTCAATACCATCAGTACTGAGTACATGTGTCGGGTCTGAAATTTAATTTCTCACCAATGAGACATGGAACACATTGTGTACCATAGAAAGGCTAAGAAGCATTTCCAAATGATAATCCAAAAATCTAATTCACTCTATAATTTCAAAAGGGTCAATGGACATGGGGATTGGTTTCCCTTTTTTCCAAATCATATAACACCATTCCTAGGAGATACATTCAACAAAATGCGATCTCCCAATTTAAATTCCCAATCCTTCCTTCAATTATCAGTATATTTATTTTTCATGATTTGGGTTTCTTTGATATGGGTTTGAATGTCCTTTACCTTTATTTATGTTTCCTCAATAATCTCTGGGCCCAAAAGCTTCCTTTCACCAACTTCATCCCAATATGATTGTGTACGACATTAATTTCAATACAATGACCCATATGGTGCCATTTGAATACCTGAATAGAAACTATTATTGATTTTAAACACCACCAAAGGTAAATACTAATACCAAATACCATAAAAATCATGTTAGAATGACCTCAATATGACTTCTAAAGTCTGGATCATCCTTTTTGACCACCCATCAGATGGATGGTGGTAAGCAGTACTCAAATGAAGTTCAGTATCCAATTCTATCTGAAGACGTTTCTTGAATTTTTTTGTAAATAGTGGATCATGATCAGACAAAATTGAGATAGGTTCCCCATGAAGTCTTACAACTTCATTAATATAAATTTTTTACAAGTCCTTCTAGTGGAAAATCCTCCCTTACAGAGAGGAAATGTGCCGATTTGGGTGAGTTAATCAACAATTACCTAGATCACATCATACTTTTGTTTGGTTTTTAGTAATATTGTGAAACAATATATAGTAATTTCATCCCATTTCCATGTATTAATAGGTACAAGTTTCATGACTCATCTTGTATGATGTCTTTGGACCATAACTTGTTTAAAAACTCAATATCTTGATACATAATCAGAAATTTCCATCTTAATGTTTTCCCACCAGAAATGTTCCCTCAATTCTCTATATATATTGGTGATACTAAGATATATAGAGAAATTTTAACTATGTGAATCATCTAATATGTCTCTTTTTTATCTTGTGTATAACAGGAACATAAAGCCACTTCCCAAATTTCAGAGTTCTACCTTCATAAAAGAATTCTACAAACTTCCCATAACTCACAACATTAACTTTCTTTTGATGATTCTCATCATTTGGATTAGAAAATTTAATACATTCTAACAAATTAGTTTTTGAAACCAATTGAAAAATTATGAATGTTTCACCTTCTTTGATAATTACCATATCCATCCACACTAGATCCATGTACATATGATCCTTCTGAATTCTCAATTTTTTTAGAACTCCAAGATCCTTCATGATCAATGCATCACCTACATTATTTACCTCTCTAGGGTGGTAGTATATGGACCAATCATAATCCTTGAGAAGCTTAAGAAATCACATTTTCCTCATGTTTATTTAATTTTATTAAAAGATATATTTCAATCTTTTCTGATCCGTATAAATATCACATGTTTGGCCATAGAGATAGTGTCTCAATATCTTCATAGAAAATATCAATGCTACAAACTCAGGATCATGAGTTGGATAGTTCAATTAAAGAGTTTTTAACTTCCTTGATGCATAGGAAATAACTCCATCATTCTTTGTAAGGACCTAACCATATCCTTTCATTGATACAACACTCTAGATAAAAATGCATACTTTCCTGATGGTAGAGTTAGGATTAGAGAATTTACTAATCTCCTATTCAATTCTTCAAAACATTCTTCACATTATTTTGTCCATATGGACTTAACCCATTTACGAGTAATCTTGGTTAACAAGGTAGATAATTGGGTGATGTTCTTAATGAAACACCCATAATAACCTAATAAAATAATAAAACTAGGTAACTCAGTTATGTTCATTAGTCTAGTCCATTCCCAAGCTACCATTTCCTTTGCAAGATCAACTATGATTCCATCTATAGAGATAATATGGCCCATAAAAGAAACTATTTTATGCTAGGATTCACACTTTCTAAACATCCCATATAATTCATTTCTTCTAATAGTTTTCAGAATAATTCTCAAGTGATTCTCATTATATTAGTAGCTCTTAGAGTATATTAAGATATCGACAATAAATACCATAAAAAATTCATCAAGATATAATGTGGAATCTATATTCATTAGATATATGAAAATAAAGGGGCTATTATTCAATCCAAAAGGAAATAATGTAAGCTCATAATTCCCATAATGGGTTTTAAATTCTACATTCGGAAATTTACTTTCCTCACATGCAACTAATGATATCCATATCGAAGTTAAATCTTCAAAAAAAAATTAGGCTCCATTAAGTTGGTCAAATAAATCATCAACATGAGGCAGAGGATACTTATTCATTGTTATAATTGCATTGATCTCCCTGTAGTCAATGCAGAGCCTCATAGATCAATATTTCTTCTTAACAAAAAGAACATGATCTCCCCATGGAGAAACACTATGGAGAATAAAAACCTAACTACTAACTCATCTTGTTGTTTCTTAAACTCCACTAATTCCGCTATGGCCATTCTATATGGATTCTTTGATATAGTCATTGAACCAGAGATTAAATCAATAGAAAACTCAATTTCCCACTCCAAAGGATGTCCATGTAAATCCTTCAGAAACACATCAACGTATTCATTCACAATAGGTACATCCAAAATTTTAAGGTTTATTTACTCATTACACTAGTGCAGAAAATGTTTTTTATGTCAGTTATTTTTTATTTTTTGTGTCGTTATTTGTCCGATGTTATTATAGGAGATGTTATAAATATTTTTTTTACATCAGTTATTTTAAAACCGATATAAAAATAGAAATCTAAAGTGTTTTTCAACACGGTTCATAAAAAACCAATGTGGAAAACATTTCGGAGTCGCGATTTATTATGTAATATTTGAAATAACAAACATAATAAACTACACCTCCAAAGTATTTATCGCATCGTTTATTTAAAAACTGACGTGAAAAACAACTTTATCACTTCAGTTAAATAACTAATGATATGAAAACATATATACCACATCGGTTATTTTGTAACCAACGTAAAAAACTATTCCAATGCAATTATTACATTATTTATGAAATAACTAATGTTAAAAACCATTCCAATGAATTTGTTACATTGGTTTTAAAATATCTGACATAGAAAACCATTCCAATGAATTTTTTAGGTCGGTTATAAAATAACCAACATAAAAACCAAAATTTATTTAATAAAACTGTTCAACCATTACAATGCCCTGCCAAAGAAAACCTGAAACAAATAGAACACAGACCAAAACTAGACCAAAAATAGACTAGAATACATACTAGAAAATCATTAGAACTAAACCAAAAAAAGAAGAACCAAAGATAAATTAAACATTCAAATACATAACACTCAAAATTTACAATGTGATCTAAAAAACTGAATACCCATTGAAATGACCCTAACCCCATGGACCCCCCCCCCAGTGTACAATCCCCCACCCCTAGACACCCCCACCCCCTGGACACCCTCCGAACCTTGGGACCCCCCCCCCCACCCCATGGACAACCCCTACCCCCTAGACATCCCCCACGCTCCTCGACACCCTCCCACCACCTAGACACACCACCCCCAGGACACCCACCCCAGTGGATAACCCCCCCCCCCCCCCACCCCACCCCCCCTGGACAGCCCCCACCCCCCTAGATAGCCCTGCACCCACTGGACACCCACCCACAACTTGGACACCCTCCCACCCACTAGACAACCCCCACCCCCTAGACACCCTCCCACCCTTGGAAACCCCCACCCCCTGACACCCCCACCCCACAGGACAAACCCCCCGGAACACCCTCACACACCCCTGGAAACCCCCACCCCCTGGACACCCCCACCCATGGACATGCTCCCACCCCCAAGACAGCCACCACCCCCTTGACAGCCCCCACCCCTTGGACACCCCCCCCCCCCTCATGGACACCCGCCCACCCCCTAGACACCCTATACACCCCACCCCCATGACAACCCCCTAGAAAGCCCCACCCCTGGACACCCCACCCCACTGGATAGCCCCCACCCCCTAGACACCCTCCCACACCCTTGGAAACCCCCCCCCCCCCCCCGACCCAAGACACCCTCACCCACTTGGACACACTGGACACCCCCCCCCCCCAAAACCCCCTGGATTCCCCTCCTAGACACCATCCCACCCCATGGACAGCCCCCCAACCCACCTGGACACCCTCCTACCCCTGGACACCCCCAACCCCGATACACCCTCCCACCCCCTAGACTACCCCCCTAGACATCCCCCACACCCTAGATAGCCTCCACTGTAAAGACCCGGAAATTTCAAGGAAACTTTTTTCTTAATTTTCTTTGGAATTTTACAAGAACGCTGTTTTTGACGGCGCCTGATTCTGAGGCCTGGTGTGCCCGGAATCAATTTTTGAAGTTTGGCTTGGGTACGTTCAGTGAACGGACGAGCGGGAATTTCTAACTTTTGAACTGGTGCTCAGAATCGAATTCTGAGGGCACCGATGAACTTGCAACGCTGGTAATTGCTTAAGGGGACCTTTACCGTAGTTGTGTTTGTGCGGGTGAAGAAGTTAAATTTTGAGGTTTATTTAAAAAGTAAATAAAATTGTTGAATCAATTTTATTTCATAACAAGGTGGTTAATTTCTCCCATGGGAAGTTGGTGGTGGGGCTCATATCCACCAACTTCCCATGTGTGGATAATTGAAAGAGTGGGGCCCACACGAACCCCTCCCCACCTTTTCAAATTCCTTAACTCCCTAACTCCTCTTAACCCTTCACTTTCCTAACCCCTCTAAACCCCCATTTAAGTTTTGTTAACTTATCACCTCCTTAATTTTATAACATCTTATTTTAATAACTTAAGTGAGTTAAATGTGGGTTTTGAATTTTCAAACTCTTGAAATTCAAAACCTATGTTGGGTTAATAAAATAAGTGGGAGGATTATTTTATTTTGGGGTTAGTTGTTCTTATGGTGGAGACCTGGGAGAGAAAAGGGTAAGTTTGAAGTCTTCTACTTCTTCAACATCGATGAAGAACGTGAAGAACACCATTCTTTAACGAAGAACACCTCCGACGAAGAACATCGTTCTTCAACGAAGAAAATCTACGCCGAAGAACGCGACGTCTTCTTCCAATGATGTTTCCCCTTCGAACGCACCTCGACGACAACGGAATCGACGTTCGTTTTCCACGACACCCGACTTCTGCGACGCTCGTCTTCCGCAACTCGATTGACGTGCACCGTATCTGAACCAAGGTAGGGGTTTTATTTATTTATTTGATTCATGAATACCAACTTGTTGATATTCGTGGATTTAAACCATTTGTTATCGAATAACGCGAGGGGGTCGGACCGCACAAACACGGTCGACCCTCCTCCTTATTTTTTTCGTGATGGTTCCTTTGTGGTTGGTACGGGAAGGCATGGTGTAGTCGCACCACGTGGTTTTCATGCAGAAGGATATGCGCGGCGTCGTCGCACCGCGCCGTGGAAGGAAGTTTAAGAATGCAACGTCGTCACGCTGCATCAAAGAAAACCAAAGAACCGCGGTCGGAGTCGGGTCGCGGCGAAGGGGCGCGGCGCCATCAGGTCGCGCTGGAAAACTACAAAGACGACGCTAATCGTTTGACGTGCGGATTGACGGGCGATGATGAAGCAGGCCGTTTTGGAATTTGAATCCCTTCGCAGTGAAGGTGGGGTCCCAGGGGGACCCTAGGCGAAGACGGCAGGAGAAACGGACCACCGGAGCGCGTCCGGTGGTCCGTGGAAGGCGGCGGCGATTGCTGCCGGTGTTAATCAGCGGCGAAGGGGGGCGGCCGCACGCACCCCCGCCGCTTCGCGGCGACCGCTCGGCCACGGCCGGCCAGTCGGCCCAGACCGGACCACGCCGGACCGCGCCGGGCCCAGCCGGGTCGGACCCAGGTCGGGTCGGGCCGGGTCGGCCCGGGCCCAGACCCCCGTTTTCGGACCACTTTCGGTCAAATGCCCATATCTTGAGATGTAGACCTCTGATTGATGCACTGTCAGAGGAAACACGATCCTTGGATCGAGACGGTCGTTTCCGTATATTGCACTCAAGGTTTCAGAATACTTTGAGTTCGGCCGGGTTGGTTCGTACACGAAACCAACCGGGCCCTCGGAGCAGAAACGCTCATATCTTGAGCTCAGGACGTCCGAATGACGTGTCGTCGACTTTGTTGAATTCCTCTTAGTGAGACGGATCTCTTGGCTTACTCCGCTCGAGGTTTGGATTCCATCGGAGTGCGGTCGGGTTGGTTCGCTCATGAAACCAACCGGGCCCCTAGAACGAAAAAGCCAATAACTCATAGACCGGGCGTCCGACTGACGCGCCGTCTGTCTCGTTGATTTCCTCTTGATGAGATGGAACTTTTGGCATACTTCGCCCGAGTTTTGGTTGCTGTTGGATAGTGGTCGGGTTGGATTGTACCCGAAATCCAACCGGGCCCCTGGAACGGAAAAGCTGATATCATTCAGACCAGACGTCTGTATGAAGAACAGTCAGCGGCGTTGGTGATCTCGTCGAGAAACGGTCTCTATGAGTATACCCTATGAGAGTTCGGGGTACAGTTGAGATATGGTCGGGTTGGTTCGCTTACGAAACCAACCGGGCCCCTGGGATGAAAAGGCTAGTAACTCACAGACCGAGCGTCCGATTGACGCGTCGTCTGTTGCGTTGAGACCCCTATGACGAGGCGGTCCTTTGAGATACTTCTTCGTGGGACTTTGAGATACTTGAAGTATCGACCAGTAGCTCGTGGAGCGGACCCTCCCAGAGACAAGTGTACAGAGACCGTGTAGCTGGCTGGAACCTGAAGACTGATTGTCCAATTCGAGTCGGAGAGACTTGTATAGCCCAGTGGGGAGCACTACTGTGTTTGGGTGGCAGACCCACAGCGGGGAGCACTACTGTGTTTGGGTGGCAGACCCGCGGTACTCGACAGGAGGAGTACCTCTGTAGGCTATGAGGGGGGAGCACTACTGTGTTTGGGTGGCAGACCCTGGCGGGAAGCACTACTATGTGAGGTGGCAGGCCCGCGGTACTCGACAGGAGGAGTACCTCAACAGTCTTCGGTTAGTGAGCAGTACCTCGGAGTCGTAACAGGACCACTGTACACTCCAGAGACGGGGCTCTTCAGCAGTTACGATTTCGATAATGAAAATCTTGGTTTGAGCTGAGACTTTTGACCTTTGTGTTTACCTCATGATTGAGATGGGTCACTTGTTAACTTAGGTATATGTATGGACATATACCTGGGTAGTGGTTATCCGTTGATTTCATGATCCTTGTGTTTCCTCATGATTGAGATGGGTTACTTGATAACTTAGGTATATGTATGGGCATATACCTAGGTAGAGGTTATCTGTTGAGATCTTCTATGTGGTTATCCTTGTTGGTTTTAGTGAGACCTTGAGGGTCTCAGGGTCCCTACTGAGTATCGTTATACTCACCCTTGCATGGGATATGCCCGCACCTCGTTGTGTTGGTTGCAGACGACGGGCAGTGCTGATGGAGGCCGAGTGTTTGAGGACTGGACGGTACCCAGAGGTGGACTACACGACGAGTCAGTATCCGGAGGTGGACTTCACGGCGAGACGACACACAGAGGAGGTTGACGGGCGAGAGCATTGAGGAGGCTATCTGTACCTACCCTTCAGGTAGGATCCGTGGTGGACGATCCAGGAGCTGTGCTATCTATACCTACCCTTCAGGTAGGATCCAAGGAGGATGACCCAGGAGCTTCTTCCTTCTTCCAACTGTTTGTCTTTATCTGTTGTACTTTCGTTCTGTTGTAGCTGCACTTTCAGTTGTTTTTGTATTCTGGCCCATTTACTTTTCAGCACTTTCTTTTGTACTTAGTGTTTTACTTCCGCTTGTACTCTGTAGTGTTTGTTTACTTTTATAAAGGCAATGCCTTCCCAGTTATCGGAATTTACTCCTTTGGTGCTATTCTCCAGCCCCTGGCCTATGGAAGGCGAGCTTGGGGTAGTCACGACACGGGCCCTGAGGACAGGTTGTGACATATTGGTATCAAAGGAGTCGTTTCTACCGCAGAACTTATAACTCTGATATTTTCTTTCTGTGAAGCAATAGTGTTAAGAGTACCGAGTGTGGTTTTCAGTTTAGGGAGTCCAGTGTTGGTGTGGGCGGCCGATGTATCCATACACCAGGACCCAGACAAGTGATTTCTGACTTTTTGCACGAAAACACTGATTGTGTGTGTGTTTCCAGAAGTTTTATTTGAATATCAGCTCAAACCAGGTCAGCTCACCAGGTATAAATTGTTTGACTGTGTCACGTTGTTCCTTTCAGAATGCCTCGCTGTGGACGACCATCTAGAGCCCCGAGAGTGGTTCGTACTGATAGCCCGCCGAGCAACGTGGCCTCAGTTCAGGGCCCTTTTCCAGTTGAGGCACCAGCGGAGGCACCAGCGGTACTATTACCCGTTGGGCCACCGATACCACCAGCCCCAGCAGCAGAGGTTTCACGTCGCTTGAGCGCGCTGCACGCGTTCCAGCGCTAGAGGCCACCCAGGTTCCAGGGAGGGACGGACACGCAGGCGGTTGAGGATTGGCTGGAGGCTGTGGTGAGATTCTTAAGGCTAGTGGGGACGCCGACAGACTTCATGGTGATCCTTGGTGCCAGAGTTCTTCAGGCAGTAGCAGGCAGATGTTGGAGCCTCATGCTCCAGATGTATGACGAGGTAACACTTCTTTGGGCAGACTTCAAGAGCCTGTTCCGGGCAGAGTTTGTATCAGCCACCCTTCGATCGGTGCGTATACAGGAGCTACTTCAGCTGCGGCAGGGCAGCATGTCAGTGGCGCAGTACTCATCGAGATTCACAGACCTCTCGCGCAACTTTACAGAAATGGTACGAGACCCATTCTTTAGGGCCCGAACCTTTGAGCAGGGGCTCAGGTGGGAGATCAGAGCTTTGGTTGTATCGCACAACATTCCGACACAGACAGGGGTGTTGGAGAGAGCCCTCTTAGTGGAGAGTTTTCTTGCTGAGCAGTCTCCAGCAGCAGGACCCACCACTAGACAGCATGTGCCAGAGTCTTCTACTGTAGGAAGTAGATAGATGACGCAGAGGTCCAAGAGGACCAGACCTACAGGTGGTCGACCGCGTGACTCAGGGTCGGTAGTGCGAGGAACCAAGGGAAGTGATAGAGCCAGACCTGCCATGAAGTGTTACTCCTGCGGCGGGATTGGTCACATGGCACGTGACTGTCCGACCCACCATATAGATGACCATCAGTTAAATGAAGAACCTCCCAGCCAGAGGCAGAGGTTCGATCAGGGCAGACCGCAAGGAGCCGGCGGCCATGGCAGAGGAGCTGGTCGTGCAGCTGGAGGTGGACGACGCTTCAGGGTGTTGCCACCACCACCACCAGGAGGTCCACCCCGACCATAGGGAACTGGTAGACATGGGAGATCTCAGCTTCAAGCAGCTGAGGCCTATGATCATGGAGCTCCAGAAGCGGATAAACGGGAGCGGGACTAGCTCCAGACCTGGATACTTTTGTTTATGTTTCTTCTAGCTTTGTTGATGTTTGTTTTAGATGCCTCGTGTCTTTGTATCATGAGCTGCAATAATGAAAAGACACTTATCCTTGTGATGTTTTCTTTCATGCCCTTTCTTTTGGTTGATAATGAGTGGTCCCGGTTAAGACTATTGACTTGAACCTCACTTTCGATATTTCTACTGGAGGAGACCTAGTGACCTCACACTGATGCAGATAGTGTGACTCGACCCTTGGAGGTGACAGTGACAGTTGGATCTCTTGGTAGTTACTTCGAGGCCTTACGACGTTATCCATGGCATGAATGCATCATTCATGTCTGGATTGACTGTATTAGGCAATGAATGTGGTTCATCCAGGGGATGAGACCGGATTTCTCTTATCGGAAAAGAGAAAATCATAGCAGATCTTGTGAGACTAGAGAAGGTCCAGGTCATCCAAGAGCGGATGAGGACAACACAGGGCCGACAAAAGCCTTATGCTGACAGGACTTGGAAGCCTCTAGAGTTCGAGGATGACGATCACGTCCTTATACAGGTCTCACCTCGACGAGGTTTACGGAGATGAGGCCAGGGAGGCAAGTTATCTCCGAGGTTCAACGGACCTTTATAGGTCCTTAGCTGGGTAGGCGTGGTGGTTTACCGCTTGACCCATCCACCTCAGTTGCACTAGGTGCACGATGTTTTCCAGGTATCTCAACTGAGGAGATACATGCTCGACCCATCGCATATCATCGACCATGAGGAGCAGGACAATGGAAATGAGGTTACTTCCACGAAGGTTCTAGTGGGGATCAAGGGTCGACAGGAGCGGATCCTACGAGGACGATCGATTCCTCGGGTGCACTTTCTCTGGCAGTACGGGAACCTCCAGGTGAGCACATGAGAGAGGAAGGCTCAGATGCGTGCTCTGTACCACTTTTGTGACCCTAGTTTGTGTTGAAGCTTTACGGGGAAGTAAAGTCCTGTGGTGGGAGTAATGTAAAGACCTGAAAATTTCAAGGAAAATGTTTTCTTAATTTTCTTTGGAATTTTACAAGAACACAGTTTCTGACGGCGCCTGATTCTGAGGCCCGGTGTGCCCGGAATCAATTTTCAAAGTTTGGCTCGGGTATGTTCACTGAACGAACGAGCGAGGATTTCTAACTTTTGAACCGGTGCTCGGAATCGAATTCTGAGGGCACCGATGAACTCGCAATGCCGGTAATCGCTTAAGGGGACCTTTACCGTAGTTGCGTTTGTGCGGGTGAAGAAGTTAAATTTTGAGGTTTATTTAAAAAGTAAATAAAATTGTTGAATCAATTTTATTTCATAGCAAGGTGGTTAATTTCTCCCATGGGAAGTTGGTGGTGGGGCCCACATCCACCCAACTTCCCATGTGTGGATAATTGCAAGAGTGGGTCCCACACGAACCCCTCCCCACTTTTTCAAATTTCTTAACTCCCTTACTCCTCTTAACCCTTCACTTTCCTAACCCCTCTAAACCCCCATTTATGTTTTGTTAACTTATCACCTCCTTAATTTTATAACATCTTATGTTAATAACTTAAGTGAGTTAAATGTGGGTTTTGAATTTTCAAACTCTTGAAATTCAAAACCTATGTTGGGTTAATAAAATAAGTGGGAGGATTATTTTATTTTGGGGTTAGTTGTTCTTGTGGTGGAGACTTGGGAGAGAAAAGGCTAAGTTTGAAGTCTTCTTCTTCTTCAACATCGACGAAGAACGTGAAGAACACCGTTCTTCAACGAAGAACACCTCCGACGAAGAACACTGTTCTCCAATGAAGAACATCTCCTCCGAAGAACGCGACATCTTCTTCCAACGATGTTTCCCCTTCGAACGCACCTCGACGACAACGAAATCAACGTTCATTTTCCACGACGCCCGACTTCCGCGACGCTCGTCTTCCGCAACTCCATTGACGTCCACCGTATCTGAACCGAGGTAGGGGTTTTATTTATTTATTTGATTCGGGAATACCAACTTGTTGATCTTCGTGGATTTAAACCATTTTTTATCGAATAACGCGAGGGGGTCGGACCGCACAAACACGGCCGACCCTCCTCCTTATTTTTTTCGTAACGGTTCCCTTGTGGTTAGTACGGGGAGGCGTGGTGCCATCGCACCACACGATTTTCATGCGGAAGGATATGCGCGGCGCCATCGCGCTGCACCGTGGAAGGATGTTTAAGAACGTGACGTCGTCGCGCCACGTCGAAGAAAACCAAAGTACTGCGGTCGGAGTCGGGCCGCGGCGAAGGGGCGCGGCGCCATCGGGTCGCGCTGGAAAACTACAAAGACGACGCTAATCGTTTGACGTGCGGATTGACGGGCGATGACGAAGCAGGCCGTTTTGGCATTTGAATCCCTTCGCAGTGAAGGTGGGGTCTCGGGGGGACCCTAGGCGAAGACGGCAGGAGAAACAGACCACCGGAGCGCGTCCGGTGGTCCGCAGAAGGTGGTGGCGGCGCGCCGCGCCAGCGTCAACCAGCGGCGAAGTGGGGCGTCCGTGCGCACCCCCGCCGCTCCGTGGCGACCGCTCGGCTGCGGCCGGCCGGTCGGGCCGACCCAGGGGGGTCGGCCCGGGTCGGCCCGGGCCCAGACCCCCGTTTTCGGACCACTTTCGGTCAAATGCCCATATCCTGAGCTGTAGAACTCCGATTGACGCACCGTCAGTGGCAACACGATCCTTGGATCGAGACGGTCGTTTAGGTATATCGCACTCAAGGTTTCGGAATACTTTCGGTTCGGCCGGGTTGGTTCGTACACGAAACCAACCGGGCCATCGGAGCGGAAACACTCATATCTTGAGCTCCGGACGTCCAAATGATGTGCCGTCGACTTTGTTGAATTCCTCTTAGTGAGAAGGATCTTTTGTCTTACTCTACTCGAGATTTGGATGCCATCAGAGTGCGGTCGGGTTGGTTCGCTCACGAAACCAACCGGGCCCCTGGAAAGAAAAGGCCAATAACTCACAAACCGGGCGTCCGATTGACGCGCCGTTTGTCTCGTTGCTTTCCTCTTGATGAGACGGAACTTTTGGAATACTTTTCCCGAGTTTTGGTTGCTGTTGGATAGTGGCCGGGTTGGATTGTACCCGGAATCCAACCGGGCCCCTGGAACGGAAAAGCTGATATCATTCAGACCAGACGTATGTATGACAAACCGTCAGCGGCGTTGGTGATCTCGTCGAGAAATGGTCCCTATGAGTATACCCTATGAGAGTTCGGAGTACAGTTGAGATACGGCCGGGTTGGTTCGGTTACGAAACCAACCGAGCCCCTGGGATGAAAAGGCTAGTAACTCACAGACCGGGCGTCCGATTGACGCGGCGTCTATTGCGTTGAGACCCCTATGACGAGGCGGTCCTTTGAGATACTTCTTCATGGGACTTTGAGATACTTGGAGTATTGACCAGTAGCTCGTGGAGCGGACCCTCCCAGAGACGATCGTATGGAGTACGGAGACCGTGTAGCTGGCTGGAACCTGAAGACAGATTGTCGGATTCGAGTCAGAGAGACTTGTATATCCCATTGGGGAGAACTACTGTGTTTGGGTGGCAGACCCACAGCGGGGAGCACTACTGTGTTTGGGTGGCAGACCTGTGGTACTCGACAAGAGGAGTACCTCTGTAGGCAATGTGGGGGGAGCACTTCTGTGTTTGGGTGGCAGACCCCGGCGGGAAGCACTACTATGTGAGGTGGCAGGCCCGCGGTACTCGACAGGAGGAGTACCTCAACAGTCTTCGGTTAGTGAGGAGTACCTCGGAGTCGTGACAGGACCACTGTACACTCCAGAGACGGGGCTCTTTAGTAGTTACGGTTTCGATAATGAAAATCCTGGTTTGAGATGAGACATTTGACCTTTGTTTTTACCTCATGATTGAGATGGGTCACTTGTTAACTTAGGTATATGTATGGGCATATACCTGGGTTGTGGTTGTCCGTTGACTTCATGATCCTTGTGTTTCCTCATGATTGAGATGGGTTACTTGATAACTTAGGTATATGTAGGGGCATATACCTAGGTAGAGTTTATCTGTTGAGATCTTCTATGTGGTTATCCTTGTTGGTTTTAGTTAGACCTTGAGTGTCTCGGGGTCCCTACTGAGTATCGTTATACTCACCCCTGCATGGGCTATGCCCGCACCTCGTTGTGTTGGTTGCAGAAGACGGGCAGTGCTGACGGAGGCCGAGTGTTCGAGGACTAGACGGTACCCGGAGGTGGACTACACGATGAGTCGGTATCCGGAGGTGGACTTCATGGCAATATGACACACAGAGGAGGTTGACGGGTGAGAGCGTTGAGGAGGCTATCTGTACCTACCCTTCAGGTAGGATCCGTGGTGGACGATCCAGGAGTTGCGCTATCTGTACCTACCCTTCAGGTAGGATCCGAGGAGGACGACCCAGGAGTTGCTTCCTTCTTCCAGCTATTTTTCTTTATCTGTTGTACTTTTGTTCAGTTGTAGCTGCACTTTCAGTTGGGTTTGTATTCTGGCCAATTTACTTTTCATCACTTTCTTTTGTACTTATTTTTTTACTTCCGCTTGTACTCTGTAGTGTTTGTTTACTTTTATAAAGGCAATGCCTTCCCAGTTATCAGAATTTACGCCTTTGGTGCTAGTCGCCAGCCCCTGGCCTATGGAAGGCGGGCTTGGGGTAGTCACGGCACGGGCCCCGAGGACGGGTCGTGACAAATTGGTATCAAAGGAGTCGGTTCTACCGCAGAACTTATAACTCTGATATTTTCTTTCTGTGAAGAAATACTGTTAAGAGTACCGAGTGTGGTTTTCAGTTCAGGGAGTCCAGTGTTGGTGCGGGCGGCCGACATATCCATACACCAGGACCCTGACAACTGATTTCCGACTTTGTGCACGAAAACACTGATTGCGTGTGTGTTTCCAGAAGTTTTATTTGAATATCAGCTCAAACGAGGTCATCTCACCAGGTATAAATTGTTTGACTGTGTCACGTTGTTCCTTTCAGGATTCCTCCCCATGGACGACCAGCTAGAGCCCCGAGAGTGGTTCGTACTGACAGCCCGCCGAGCAACGTGGCCTCAGTACAGGGCCCTTTTCTAGTTGAGGCACCAGCGGAGGCATCGGCGGTACTACTACCCGTTGGGCCACCGATACCACCAGCCCCAGTAGCAGAGGGTGCACGTCGCTTGAGCGTGCTGCACGAGTTCCAGCGCTAGAGGCCACCCTGGTTCCAGGGAGGGACGGACCCGCAGGCGGTTGAGGATTGGCTGGAGGCTGTGGTGAGAGTCTTCAGGCTAGTGGGGACGCCTGTAGTCTTCATGGTGATCCTTACTACCAGCCTTCTTCAGGCAGCAGCAGTCAGATGGTGGAGCCTGATTCTCCAGATGCATGACGAGGCGACACTTCTTTGGGCAGACTTCGAGATCCTGTTCCGGGCAGAGTTTGTACCAGCCACCCTTCGAGTGGTGCATATACAGGAGCTACTTCAGCTGCGGCAGGGCAGTATGTCAGTGGCGCAGTACTCAGCTAGATTCAAAGACCTCTCGCGCTACTCTACAGACATGGTACGAGACCCATTCTTCAGGGCGCAAACCTTCGAGCAGGGGCTCAGGCGGGAGATCAGAGCTTCAGTTGTATCGCACAACATTCCGATGCAGACATGGGTGTTGGAGAGAGCCCTCTTAGTGGAGAGTTTTCTTGCTGAGCATTCTCCAGCAGCAGGACCCACCACTAGCCGGCATGTGCCAGAGTCTTCTACAGCAGGCAGTAGACAGATGACACAGAGGTCCAAGAGGACCAGACCTACAGGTGGTCGACCGCGTGACTCAGGGTCGGTAGTGCGAGGCACCAAGGGAAGTGGTAGAGCCAGACCTGCCATGAAGTGTTACTCCTGCGGCGGGATTGGTCACATGGCAGGTGACTGTCTGACCCACCATATAGATGACCAGCAGTTAAATGAAGAACCTCCCAGCCAGAGGCAGAGGTTCGATCAGGGCAGACCGCAAGGAGTAGGCGTCCATGGCAGTGGAGCTGGTCCTGCAGCTGGAGGTGGACGACGCTTCGAGGTGTTGCCACCACCACCACCAGGAGGTCCACCCCGACCACAGGGAACTGGTGGACATGGGAGAGCTCAGCTTCAGGCAGCTAAGGCCTACGATCATGGAGCTCCAGAAGCGGATGAACGGGAGCGGGACTAGCTCCAAACCTGGAGACTTTTCTTTATGCTGCTTCTAGCTTTGTTGATGTTTGTTGTAGATGCCTCGTGTCTTTGTATCATGATCTACAATAATGAAAAGACACTTATCCTTGTGATGTTTTCTTTCCTATCCTTTCTTTTGGTTGATACTGAGTGGTCCCGGTTAAGACTGTTGACTTGACCCTCACTTTCAAGATTTCTACTGGAGGAGACCTAGTTACCTCACACTGATGCCGACAGTGTGACTCAACCCTTGGAGGTGAGAGTGATAGTTGGATCTCTTGGTAGTTACGTCGAGGCCTTATGATGTCATCCATGGCATGAATGCATCATTCATGTCAGGATTGACTGTATTAGGCAATGAGTGTGGTTCATCCAGGGGATGAGATCGGATTTCTCTTATCGGCAAAGAGGAAATCATAGCAGCTCTTGTGAGACTAGAGAAGGTCCAGGTCATCCAAGAGCGGATGAGGACAGCACAGGGCCGACAGAAGCCTTATGCTGACAGGACTTGGAGGTCTCTAGAGTTTGAGGATGACGATCACGTCCTTATACGGGTCTCACCTCGACGAGATTTACGGAGATGAGGCCAGGGTGGAAAGTTATCTCCGAGGTTCAACGAACCTTTCTAGGTCCATAGCTGGGTAGGCGTGGTGGTTTACTGCTTGACTTATCCACCTCAGTTGCACTAGGTGCACGACGTTTTCCAGGTATCTCAACTGAGGAGATACATGCTTGACCCTTCGCATATCATCGACCATGAGGAGCAGGACAATGGCGATGAGGTTACTTCCACGGAGGTTCTAGTGGGGATCAAGGGTCGACAGGAGCGGATCCTACAAGGACGATCGATTCCTCGGGTGCACTTTCTCTGGCAGTACGGGAACCTCTGGGTGAGCACATGAGAGCGGAAGGCTCAGATGTGTGCTCTGTACCGCTTTTGTGACCCTAGTTTGTGTTGAAGCTTTACGGGGACGTAAAGTCCTATGGTGGGAGTAATGTTAAGACCCGGAAATTTCAAGGAATTTTTTTTTTTAATTTTCTTTGGAATTTTACAAGAACGCAGTTTCTGACGGCGCCTGATTCTGAGGCCCGGTGTGCCCAGAATCAATTTTCGAAGTGTGGCTCGGGTACATTCAGTGAACGAACGAGCGGGAATTTCTAACTTTTGAACCGGTGCTCGGAATCGAATTCTGAGGGCACCAATGAACTCGCAATGCCGGTAATCGCTTAAGGGGACCTTTACCGTAGTTGCATTTGTGTGGGTGAAGAAGTTAAATTTTGAGGTTTATTTAAAAAGTAAATAAAATTGTTGAATCAATTTTATTTCATAACAAGGTGGTTAATTTCACCCATAGGAAGTTGGTGGGGGCCCACATCCACCCAACTTCCCATGTGTGGATAATTGAAAGAGTGGGGCCCACAAGAACCCCTCCCCACCTTTTCAAATTCCTTAACTCCCTAACTCCTCTTAACCCTTCACTTTCCTAACCCCTCTAAACCCCCATTTAAGTTTTGTTAACTTATCACCTCCTTAATTTTATAACATCTTATGTTAATAAATTAAGTGAGTTAAATGTGGGTTTTGAATTTTCAAACTCTTGAAATTAAAAACCTATATTGGGTTAATAAAATAAGTGGGAGGATTATTTTATTTTGGGGTTAGTTTTTCTTATGGTGGAGACTTGGGAGAGAAAAGGCTATGTTTGAAGTCTTCTTCTTCTTCAACATCGACGAAGAATGTGAAGAACGCCGTTCTTCATCGAAGAACACCTCCGACGAAGAACATCGTTCTTCAACGAAGAACATCTCCGCCGAATAATGCGACATCTTCTTCCAACGACGTTTCCCCTTCGAACGCACCTCGACGACAACGGAATCGACGTTCGTTTTCCACGACGCCCGACTTCCGCGATGCTCGTCTTCCACAACTCGATTGACGTGCACCGTATCTGAACCGAGGTAGGGGTTTTATTTATTTATTTGATTCGTGAATACCAACTTGTTGATCTTCGTGGATTTAAACTATTTGTTATCGAATAACCCGAGGGGGTCGGACCGCACAAACACGGCCGACCCTCCTCCTTATTTTTCTCATGATGGTTCCTTTGTGGTTGGTACGGGAAGGTGTGGTGGCATCGCACCACGCGGTTTTCATGCGGAAGGATATGCGCGGTGCCGTCGCGCCGCGTCGTGGAAGGAAGTTTAAGAACGCGACGTCGTCGCGCCGCGTTGAAGAAAACCAAAGAACCTTGGTCGGAGTCGGGCTGCGGCGAAGGGGCGCCGCGCCATCGGGTCACGCAGGAAAACTACAAAGACGACACTAATCATTTGACGTGCGGATTGACGGGCGACGACGAAGAAGGCCGTTTTGGCGTTTGAATCCCTTCGCAGTGAAGGTGGGGTCCCGGGGGGACCCTAGGCGAAGACGGCAGGAGAAACGGACCACCGGAGCGCGTCCGGTGGTCCGCGGAAGGCGGCGGCGGCGGTTGCCGCCGGCGTCAATCAGCGGCGAAGGGGGGCGGCCGCGCGCACCCCCGCCGCTCCGCGGCGACCGCTCGACCGCGGCCGGCCGGTCGGGCCGGACCAAACCGCGCCTGGCCAGACCGAACCGCGCCGGGCCTGGACGGGCCCAGCCGGGCCCCGCCGGGTCGGACCCGGGTCAGGTCGACCCAGGGGGGGTCGGCCCGGGCCCAGACCACCGTTTTTGGACCACTTTCGTTCAAATGCCCATATCTTGAGCTGTACACCTCCGATTCACGCGCCGTCAGCGGAAACGCGATCCCTGGATCGAGACGGTCGTTTAGGTATATCGCACTCACGGTTTCGGAATACTTTGAGTTCGGCCGGGTTGGTTCGTACACGAAACTAACCGGGCCCTCGGAGCGGAAACGCTCATATCTTGAGCTCCGGACGTCCGAATGACGTGCCATCGATATTGTTGAATTCCTCCTAGTGAGACAGATCTTTTGGCTTACTCCTCTCGAGGTTTGGATGCTGTCGGAGTGCGGTCGGGTTGGTTTTCTTAGGAATCCAATCGGGCCCCTGGAACGAAAAAGCCAATAACTCACAGACCGGGCGTCCCATTGACGCGTCGTCTGTCTCATTGCTTTCCTTTTGATGAGACCAAACTTTTGGCATACTTCGCCCAAGTTTTGGTTGCTGCTGGATAGTGGCCAGGTTGGATTGTACCCGAAATCCAACCAGACCCCTAGAACGGAAAAGCTGATATCATTCAGACCAGACGTCTGTATGACGAACCGTCAGCGGCGTTGGTGATCTCATCGAGAAACGGTCCCTATGAGTATACCCTATGAGAGTTCGGGGTACAGTTGAGATACGGCCAGGTTGGTTCGCTTACGAAACCAACCGGGCCCCTGGGATGAAAATGCTAGTAACTCACAGACCGGGCGTCCGATTGACGCGTCGTCTGTTGCGTTGAGACCCCTATGACGAGGCGGTCCTTTGAGATAATTCTTCGTGGGACTTTGAGATACTTGGAGTATCGATCAGTAGCTCGTGGAGCGGACCCTCCCAGAGACGAGCATACAGAGTACAGAGACCGTGTAGCTGGCTGGAACCTGAAGAATGATTGTCCGATTCGAGTCGGAGAGACTTTTATAGCCCAGTGGGGAGCACTACTGTGTTTGGGTGGCAGACCCACAGTGGGGAGCACTACTGTGTTTGGGTGGCAGACCCGCGGTACTCGACAGGAGGAGTACCTCTGTAGGCTATGAGGGGGGAGCACTACTGTGTTTGGGTGGTAGACCCCGGCGGGAAGCACTACTATTTGAGGTGGCAGGCCCGCGGTACTCGACAGGAGGAGTTCCTCAACAGTCTTTGGTTAGTGAGCAGTACCTCGGAGTCGTGACAGGACCACTGTACACTCCAGAGACGGGGCTCTTCAGCAGTTACGGTTTCGATAATGAAAATCCTGGTTTGAGCTGAGACTTTTGAACTTTGTGTTTACCTCATGATTGAGATGGGTCACTTGTTAACTTAGGTATATGTATTGGCATATACCTGGGTAGTGGTTATCCGTTGATTTCATGATCCTTGTGTTTCCTCATGATTGAGATGGGTTACTTGATAACTAAGATATATGTATGGTCATATACCTAGGTAGAGGTTATCTCTTGAGATCTTCTATGTGGTTATCCTTGTTGGTTTTAGTGAGACCTTGAGGGTCTCGGGGTCCCTACTGAGTATCGTTATACTCACCCCTGCACGGGCTATGCCCGCACCTCGTTGTGTTGGTTGCAGACGACGGGCAGTGCTGACGGAGGCTGAGTGTTCGAGGACTGGACGGTACCCGGAGGTGGACTACACGACGAGTCAGTATCCGGAGGTGGACTTCACGATGAGACGACACACGGAGGAGGTTGACGGGCGAGAGCGTTGAGGATGCTATCTGTACCTACCCTTCAGGTAGGATTCGTGGTGGACGATCCAGGAGCTGCGCTATCTGTACCTACCCTTCAGGTAGGATCCGAGTAGGACGACCCAAGAGATTCTTCCTTCTTCTAGATGTTTATCTTTATTTGTTGTACTTTCGTTCAGTTGTAGCTACACTTTCAGTTGGGTTTGTATTCTGCCCATTTACTTTTCAGCACTTTCTTTTGTACTTAGTGTTTTACTTCCGCTTGTACTCTTTAGTGTTTTTTTACTTTTATAAAGGCAATGCCTTCCCAGTTATCGGAATTTACGCCTTTGGTGCTATTCGCCAGCCCCTGGCCTATGGAAGGCGGGCTTGGGGTAGTCACGACATGGGCCCCGAGGACGGGGCGTGACATCCACCCTCCTGGACACCCTCCCACCCCTGGACACCCCATGGACATCCCCCCTAGACACCCCACCCCACTAGAAAACCCCCAACCCCTAGACATCCTCCCACCCCCTAGACAACCCCTACCCCCATGGACATCCCCCATCCCACTGGACAGCCCCCCCCCCCCCCCCAACCCCCTAGACACCCTCCCACTCCCTTGGAAATCTCCCCCTAGACACCCCCTACCACCTGGACACCTGCCCACACCATGGACAGCCCCCCCCCACCCCATGGAGACCCTCCCACCCACTGGACACCACCCCACTCCACTGGATATCCCCCCACCATAAGGACACCACCACCCATGGATAGCCCCCCACCCTCCTGGACAACCCCCACCCCTGGACACCCTCCCACCCACCTGGACACCCTAGAAACCCCCACCCCATGGACACCCTCTACCGCCCTGGACACCCCCACCCACTGGAAACCACCATCCCCTAATTAAACCATTAATATGCTCTACCAATGTATGAAACCAGGAGAAACCAGAACAAAAGAAGACCAAAACCAGACCAGAATCCATACCATAAAACCCATTAGAACTAGACCAAAATTAGAACAACCAGAGAAAACTTAATAATTAAAATAAATAACATTCAAAAAATAAAATTTCAACTAAAAAAACCTAAATCCAACCAAAACAACTACCAAACACACGATTATAATTACAATATTCAAAATTACATTTTACACTATAAACGTGCTAAAATCCAATCAAACCGGTAAAATAATTTGACCATTCCACTTGTAAGTGTTTGAAATCTTGAGAACTATAGTTTTGAGGGAAATAAAATGGATATAAATTAATAGGATATTTTTTAACATATATAATGAATAAATCAAATGAAATATTGTGGCAATGATTAAAAGGAAATCTTACCAGGTCAAAGTTCACAAGTGTTCCAGTTGTAATTATTTCATACATAAATCTTACCATATAATATGCACATTCAATGACGCATTGTTGTTCATGACAATTCTATTTAAATGAGTGTCAATTAAAAATATTATTTTCATGTAATACATCGAAAATTACAAATTATAAATGGATATTTACCTTTACTTTTACATATTTGATCTTGGCACTCTATTTATTTTTGTTTTTTCAAAAGTAAACCCATCCCCTATTAAAGAATAATACGAGTGAGTTAAATTAAAAATCAATTATAATATAAACATCTACTAAAAAATTGAAGCTTAATTTTCCAATATATTCATAAAACTTTCTCGCACATCACCATGGATAGAGCATATCCAATAAACTGTTTTCTCCCTTGGAAAAAAATAACCTAAAATCCAGTGATCACTGATATAATAGAAAATTTAAGGTGAGTGGGTTTTTATGTTAAACGATAATGAACACTTTTCCATATATAACTTTCATACCTCTCTCAAAAAGGCATCATCCAACACATTGTGATTATATTCTGTTCAACTATTTTAGCAATCTAAAGTGTTCTTTATTCCTCATCCAATTCATCTGCTTCAGTGGAAATAAAATGCGAGTACATCAATTGATATACATCTATCCTCTAATTATTCTCACACATTTTATAAATTTACCTAACAAAAAATAGACATAAGTATACATTTTTAATAAATATAATGCAGGGAATGGTGTTAAGACTTACATGGAAAAATATGCACCACATTGATTCCCAAATTATCACCATTAATATGCTCCATGATATCATTTTTCCCAATCCCCATATTTGTTGCACATCCATAAACATGAGCTTCCATTTGAAACTCATAACAATCCTCCAACAAATTTGAATATATTGGAAATATGTCTAGATTACTAGAATTTGTATCTGATATCATATCTATTAGAATTTGTTATTGTCTATACAATATTTCATTACCATTGAATTATTACTATAAAAATAAATATAAAATTATATTAGTTTTCAAATTTTAAAACCACATTAATAGAAAATATAAAAGATATAACATTCATACCACAATGGAAATGTATCTCAGATGTCTGGATGTCCAAACTAAAAAGTGGATGATACTATGTGAAACTGTCGTCACCTCATCTTTAGGTAATGGTACTCGAGAGGATCTATCAATAATATCTTGTAAAGTGACCCTATGATGCTCTTCCTCTAACTGTTGATGATGAAATGTATCTCCTATAAAATATACCAGTGCATATTAAACTATATGATGTTGAAGATCATCAACATACAACTCACTATAAGTAAGATGTTGTGGCGAAGGAGTGGGATTAAAAATGGGGTCTGTAGGCAGATGTGGGGGAGAGGAAGGTACTGGAGGATGTGGAGGATAAATAATGGGGTATATAGGGGAGGTGGAGGAGTGGGAGCTGCAGTCTAAAATTGTCTTTTCATGTCTCTAAACTTAGACTCTAACAATGCTCTAATCTTTTCCTACATCTTAGAATTAATATTATGAACTTCAGCCTCCAATGATTCTATTTTTTTATAAACACCCTCATTGGAAGAAGTTGAATAATGTGGAAACACTTTTCTTACTGATACACCTGTCGGATATCCTCATACATGATCGGGGTGTTCAGGTATTCCCAATGTTGCAGATAAAATTTCTTGCCTCCCCAAAGCTGTAAATACCCCATGTGATCTATTCTCTTCAACATAATCTTATATTAATTAATTGATCATTTTTGTAATGGTTCAAATTATATAAATAATATGGTTAACTTAAATAAATAAAATAAATATCTTACAATCCTCTTAGCTACGATTATTGATTCTTCCGAAAGATATTTTCACTATTTTCCCATATGAGCTCTCTTCCATTTTCACTGACTATATGGAGGGGATGGAGGGGAAACCTATCCAGATCTTGAAGACCCAGCTCTCAATTTTTGTAAATTTTCCACCATCATTTGTTCATCCAATAATGTATACCTTCTATGAGATAAACTATGAGGGTATACATTTTTAGATTGGATCTCTTGACGAGATGTCCTAGTTTTTTATAAATTAAAAATAATAAATCATTAACAAAACATTTATAATATCATTTATATAACAAGGCGTATAAAATTTTACATTTCCCTTACCAAAAATAAATCATTTCTTCTTCTTTCAACAAACTATCTCCATGTGTCTTCATCTATGAATGGATATATATGACATGGATTTTCACGATTCCAATGACCAAAAATTAAATCAGATGTGAGGGTTGATTTTAAATCCATCCATCTCCTAGTATCCATAGATAAGAATTTCTTCCCGACTTCTTTGGTGTCAGCGATATCAAATGTCATCTGATAAAGAAGGGGTAAAACATATTACAACAGAAACTTTTAAATAATAGGCAAACAATAGCAAAAGATCTTACCAAAATCGTCTCCCACAACTAAGATATTATAACCATTTCTACACTTCTCCAATCATCATACAAAATTCTTACTTTTCTCCTACCCTGAGTTGATACAAAACTCTTAAAATATATTTCATTTGGACCTCTAGGAATACCATTCTCATAAAACTCAATGAGTATCCTCTGGTCTTAGGTATGGGAAAGTGATAATTTTTGTAAATGTGTTCAACCACATTAACGAACTCTTGAACTTTTCTTTGTCATTTTGGGAGTACAAGTGGAAGATTGAGGAACATCAAGAGGAGCATGTGAATGTTCCTCCCCCAAGGTATGATCATGATTCTCATCTCTCGAATCATGTGGTTGATCAATTGAATGATTTTTCATTATCATTCAAATCCAAAAATCAAACATGAGTTCAAAAATATTAAAATTAAAATATTACAATACATATGTATACAAAAAATTGAAAATTGATCTAAATTAGATAATAGTAATCATGGATAATATGGTAATCATGTCAAACAATGGTAATGATGGTAAAAATGCTAAACATGTTAGTGTAATTTTCATTCAACAAAATCAATAAATATATATGTTATGTAAAGTTTAACTATAGTAATCTATGGTAAACATGGTAAATATGGTAAACATGGTAAACTTGGTAAACATGGTAAACATGATAAACATGGTAAATTTATTGTCATTAAATAAAATTAATAGATATATAATTTACGTAATTTTAAACACAAGTGATCCATAGGAAAAAACATTCGATGACCCATGTATACTATTTTCCTCCCATGATACAATTGACAATATAAATTCGGTTGTTCAAAAATTGGACATGCTTTATTCCCCTTAACACTATATCCAGAAACATTTCTATATACTGTGAATTCATTTATAGTGATCATAAGCACTGCATGTAGTTGAAAATATTCCATTTTATAAGAATCATTCACCTTAATACCATATTCCCATTAAAGTTCCAAATCATCAATAAATGGTGACAAGAAAACATCAATATCCTTTCCTAGTTACTTCACAATAGAGATCATTATACTCAACATGACATATTTTTGCTTTATACAAACATTAGGAGATAGGTTGTAAATTACAAATAAAACAGGCGATGAACTATGTGTGCTACTGAGGGTTCGGTATGGATTCATTCCACCTTTGCACAACCCAAGTATTGTATTTCTAATTTCATTTCAAAATGTAGGATACCGGTCATCAATGTTCTTCCACTATGGACAATCAGGTGGATGACGTATTTTTCCATCACATATCTACTCATAAGCATGCCACCTCAACCTTTTGGTTCATGTGAATTAGCAAATCAACATTTCAAATGGTGAATTATAGGAAGATACCAAAATACCTTAGTAGGGATCTCTGTAATCTATACATCAGACTGTGATTTTTCTTTCAACTTACACTGTGATATCCCACATTTAGGGCACTTTGATAGAAATTCATATTCCGTCCTATATATCATACAGTTTTTCAGACAGGCATGTATTTTCATGTATCCCAATCCCATCAGGCATAATATTTTATTGTCCTTATAATTTAAATCTGTAGGATTGTTGTCTTTTGGAAGAATTTATTTCAAAAATTATAGAAAATCTGTAAATATTATGTCACTCCATCCATGTTTTTATTTCAGGTTAAACAATTATAACACTTCCAAAAAAATTACATAATCTATAAAACTAGGATACAATGGTTTTTCAGCATCACCATATATATGTGCAACTGTTGGTTCTATCTCAAGTTATTCTACTGCAATATCACGAATCATTTCTTCAATTCCATCAGAGTTAAAATATTGCAAATCATCATAATCAGTAGATTGGACATTATTTCCAGTTTAACCATGTCAAATGCAAGGTCTATAACTCAAATTAAAACCATGAAAAATCAGATGATCATTGATCTCTCTACTTTTCAACCTCTTAATATTCAAAAATTTCTGGCTTGGACAGAAAAAAATCTCACTGGTTGGAAAATTTTCTTTAGAAAATTCCAAAAAGGTATCAACACCTTCTTCATATTCATTACTCATTCGATGTTCTGTAAACCAATTTCAACTCATTATTAACTATAACAAATATCAAAATTACAGATCTAGTTAAAATAAGCCAATTTTATATTTATATGAAAAATATCATAATTTGATTATAAACAAATTTTGAAATATAAAACAAATATATGTGTATTTGAAAAAAAAATTAAATTGATTTTAAAAAGAAAATCTAGTTGAATATAACAGTTTTATATTTATATGAAAATAATTTTAGGATTACATCTCTCTCATATTGCTCATGATAAAATAGTGTAAATTCATCTTGGATCCTTTATTCTTATGGTACATAAAGAATACATCCCAGTTTAACTAGATACCAAATTCACCCTTTATAAAAAATATATATGAAGTATAAATATTAAAATTTGTATACATTCACTAATGAAGGTTAAACCAATACCAATGATTTGAAACCATTAGAATAGCTCTTCAAACTGCTGGGATAGAATATCCCAATGGTTTGACACACAGTTGGCATGCTGGTTGTTGCAATAGCCCTATACCAACGGTTCTACATGAACAATTGGTATAAACGGCAAGAATATAACGTATTCCAATAGAGCCAATGAAACTGTTGGGTTATATATATACCAAAGGTTCAAGAACCATTGGTATACATGTTATCTGGCATATAATCTATTCCAAAAGTTTCATGGAAACCATTGGGATATATGTATATAAACGGTTCAAGAACCACTGGAATACACTCTCTAGTATATAATCTATTGCAATGGGGGGTTGGGGGATTTCCAGGGTGGTGGGGGGATGTCCATGGTGGTGGGGGTGGCTACGGGGTGGGGGGCATGTCTCGGGTGTTGGGGGGGGGGGATGTCCAAGGGGTGGTGGTGTTCAGGGGTTTCTAAGGGGGTGGGGTTGGTGTCTAGGAGGTGAGGGGTTGTCCAAGTGGTAAGGGGGTTGTCCAAGGGGATATGGGGTGTCCATGGGGGGTGGGGTGTCTGGGGGTTGGGTGCTGTGTAGGGGGTTGGGGGCTGTCCAAGGGGTAGGGGGTGTCCATGGGGGGGTGGGTGTCTGAGTGGGTGGGGTGGGGGGTTGTCCATGTAGTTGGGTTGTCCATGGGGGGTGGTTGGTGTCCGGAGGGGGGTGTCCATGTGGTGGGGTGTCTATGGGGGTTTCCAAGGGGTGGGGGGTGTCTGGGGGGGGGGGTTATCAATTTGGTGGGGGTGTCCCTGGGGGTGGGGGTGTCCAGGGGTAAGGGGGTGTCTAGGGGTGGTGTCTAGGGGGTGTGGGGTTGTCCAACCCTCTATCATCTTGGACAGCCCCCTCACCCTAGGCACCCCCCCCCCCACAACGAACACCCACCCCATGGACAGCCCCCCAACCCTTTGGACACCCCTGAGCCACCACCCCACCCCCTGAACACCCCTACCCCATTGGAAATCCCCCCACCCCCGGGAATCCCCACCCCCTGAACACCTTTAACCCCATGGACAGCCCCCTCACCCCCTAAACAGCACCCCCACCCCCTAGACACCCCACCCCCTTGCAAATACTCCCCACCCCTTGGACACCCCACCCCTTTACAACCCCCCCCCCCCACCCATGGACATCCCCCAACCCCCCGAACACCCCAACGACCATGGATAGCCCCCACCCCTGGACAACCCCCACCCCTTGGACACCAATACCACCTTGGATAGCCCCATCACCCCCTGGACACCACCCGACCACCCCCTTGGACACCCCCTAGACACCACCACCCCCTTGGACATCCCCCCACCCCCTGTACAGCCCCCCACCCCCTGGACACCCCCACCACCTAGACCCCCTTGGAAATACCCATCACCCCCTAGACACCACCCCCACCCCCAGGACACCCCTGTCCCTTTGGACAGCCCCCACCCCATGGACACCCCCACCCCTATACACCCCATGGAAACCACCACCCCATTGGACAGCCCCCCACCCCTTAGACACCCCTAGACACACCCACCCCTGGACATCCCCTAACCCCTGGACACCCCCCCCCCAGGAAACCGCCACCCCCATGTAAAACCCCCCAACACCCTATACATCCCCCAGATAGCTCCCACCCCCTGGAAACTGATACCCACTTGGATAGACCCCTCACCCCCTATACACCACCCCCAACCACCTGGACACCCTGACCCCTTGGGCATCCCTCTCACCCCCTACCCACCCCACCCCCTGGACACCCCCACCCCCACTGGACACCCCCCCCCACACACACACACACACTCATGAATGTACATGAACACACACATGATAGAACACACACAGTAGCAACAAAAATTGGAGAACATGCATGATATCACTCCTAAGGATTATTTTATCGAAAAAAATTTTGCATGGTATAAAAGAAAAATGTGACACAAAATGTGATAGAAAGAATATTGATAGAAAAATAACATCTTAAAACATATGTTTAGGGAATCACAAAAAATAAAAAATGAAACTGAGGTGTGTGATGGTTACATGATTTTTGAGAGTCGACCAGATAGATCTGGTGATGATAAATATGATGAATGATGTTAGAAAAATGAGGATGGAGGGATCAACTTCGAAGAATCTTTCTACGTTTTCCATGCGAAAGATACAAGACGAAGGTCGCCTGATCGATGAAAATAGAATTAAACAATATGAGGCATGATATATCATTCAAAATATTTATCACATTAGTTATTAAATACCTGACATGATATAATTTTTTTAATGTTTATAACATCAGTTATTTAATAACTGACGTAGAAAATACTATATCTCTTCAGTTAATTTATAACTAACATGATAGATTTTGTTCTATCACTATCGGTTATTTTATAATCGACGTGATAAAGCGACCAGATTCGATATGTAACGTCAATTATAAAATAACTAACGTGATAAATCTTATCTTGGTATTTTTATTTCATTTATAAAATAAACGAAGTAAAAAATCGATTATCGGCGATTTATCACGTCGGTTATAAAATAAAAAACCTGATAAACCAATTTTTCCCGCTTTGCACATCATTTATATATAGAACCGACATGAAAAACCCCAACGTGTTAAATATTTTTTTTACTAGTGTTAATGTATATTTTTTTCACTTCCCCCCAATAATTGAATTTAGTAGAGCTATTGGGGGTGGATCTGGATAAGAATTAGATGAAGAGGTTACTATTATAAAGATAAGGGATTCAATATCATTCAAAAAAATGGTAACATCATTATTCTTACAATAGATTTTAGAATAATAATTTAAAGACAATTCATAAAAAGGATTATATCAATGTTATTCATTTTTATGATGATAAAATTAGGAGATAAGGCATGTTTATATTCCATAATGGGAACTGCTTGACACATCGTTGTTTCAATGATACTTCTGGTACGATCTCGTATTTCTCTATAAAGTATGTTATGTTTACATTTCAGTTTGAGGCCCTTATATTGTTTTAAAAAAATGTTTCCCAATGACCAGGAGAAGGATTGGTGGTGTTCCGAGTGTTCGGGGCACAAAAAAGAGGAAAAAGATTTATTGGGCATGTTGCATGGTTTGCGCATAGTTAGGTAAAACAGTATAGAAATCCCAAGAAATAGTGTAAGTGGGTTGTTTTTAGATAGTAGCATCTTCATGGTTTTCACATGGTTTGAAAAACCTTGCATCTAAACTATGCGGCCCTGAAATGACAATAAATTTATAAAAATTGAATTACGAGATTTTAAGTTCCACAAATTATTTTCCTCCTCCTACCGTCTTACAACACTCCGAATGACCCTATACTCCCAAGTGCTTCGAAGGGTTATTCTCCTTCGATCCTTTTCCATTTAGAGTTTCTTTAGTTGTAGATTGATTATCCAGGTAAGGTTATTCTCCTCCTTGTTTCCATTTCTAGATTAGGGTTTGTATCTCTCTCTTCTCTTTATCTTAAGCTCTAAAACACTTATTTTTCTGTGAGATTTAGTGAGATCCTTCAAATAGGGTTTATATCATGATATAAATCCTTTATTATGGGTTTTTTCTCCAATATATTCAAGGTAGGTTCTATACAAGTGATATCCCATAGTTTGTATTTAGATTTTTGAATGTAAAGTTTTATTCTTGCCCTCTTATTGATGTGTTATTGGTTACATTGGAAGAATGTGATGTATTGAGAGTCTAAATAGCCAAATTAATTCCTCAGGATCTATATGGGATACAGAGAAGATTGTGTGACATTTTTTGGTCTATACCAGGAGTGCACTGACCCTTCCATGTGGACTAACTAAAATATAAGGTATGAATTTGAGTCATGATGTTGTAAAGCCTAATTGAATGTGTTAATTGGGTTATGTAATTAGTTAAAAGGGTTTCAGATATTTGTGTCTATTGTGGTTAATGTCTATGGGATTTATTGGTAGGCATGTAAATGGGATAAATGGGATTAATGAGATCATGTTAAGAAACTATGTTTCCACTTGAATATACTTAGTGAGATAGGCATGTGAAATGGGAAATGTGGCTAAATGGTTATGGGGTATAAATTATTATTCTTTTAGTGTATTGTGGGATAATGTTAAATTCCTATTTAAATATATTGTTAGGATGTTTCCAATGATATAGGCTATGAATTTTTGTAATATTTCTACTTTTGGATGATAATAAATAAGCATTTACACATGGATTTGTAGAGTGGGGTATAAACATGGGGTTCTATGTGCATGGGTTGAGTTTGACTGAGGTTCCAAGGTCCACCCTCTAAATACAGGGTTTTGGGAAGGGTACAAAGCTCTATTCCCCTAATAGTTTCATTCGACTCGGACTGATGCTTCGAGGTGAGTATAATTTGGTTACAGTGATATAATTACAAGAGAGAAAGGACTTGATTTTTCCCATTTTCCATTAGAATATTGAACATTCATAATCCATTGAACACATGATAAAAGAGTAAATTAAACTGTGAGATGCTTATATAGTGAACATGGATTAAGTGATAGCATAAATTATTGGATCACAATCAATATTGGATTATTGAACTACTTCCTTTACTTGACATTTTTACCACTTTCATGCACTATCTATTAGACTAGATATTTTGTAAGCAGCATTGGTGGTGGCCTACTGAGTTATACTAACACCATGTTCGGGCCGTTGTTGGGTACCCAAGCAGATTTCATGGTTTCAGGTCAAGAAATAGGTCAGGGCCTTATTCTAGATAAGTGATTCGGGTTTGGTATGAACATGGAGGAGGTCCAGGACATGGATCCAAGTCCATTTTTGGGATTCTGCTTATTTCTATTATTTTGGGTTGTTCACATGGCATTGTACCATAACATGGAATATTTACTATTGGATATGGTTTGTACCAAGTTGGGGGTTGGTTATTTATGAATGTTCATCAATTTGTTTATATTTAGTCTGCAAGTGTTCAAATATCCAGATTTTTATTACTCTGAAAAGGATCATATAGTCTCCCCACATGACTCTTAGAGCCTCTCCACTTCTTGACAACCTCTAGCTTATGGGGAGGCATTGTTGAGGTCATGTGGTGACCAGGATTGGGGCACCAGTTTAGTGTATCCCGAGTCAGGGATTTTATAAAGTGGTATATGAGGAGTTCATTTCTCCTTCTTACTATTTTGGGATGGTATACAAGAGATTATATTAGTGTCATGCCTTGGTAATAATCTCTTTCCTAGAAGTATCTAACCCATGTATGGGGGAAACCCAAAGTCACCAAGTGTAGGAATTATTGTTCTTGTTATGTGTTCTAACATTTAATGATATTTCACCATTGGGTGATGCAAATGTCATGTGATTTTGTGGAAATGATGATAATCGGTTCTAATAAAATGGTTGGAATGATGTGTAATTTATTGTTTGTAACCATGTGAGTTGGTTGTCGAGTTAGCCTTGTCCTTGGTGGGGCGTCCAAGGGAAGTGTTCTAGTTGTGACTGGGCTCATTTGGGTAGTGTGTGTTAAATGGTTTTCTTGTGGATAATGATAATCATTCCTTTATATTTTTATAAAAGATTTATGGAATGTGTTATAAATCTTATGTTTGGATTTGTAGAGATATTCCATCAGGAATACATGTGTTGGTTGGGCGACAGGAGGACGTTGCTGAGAACGCTCCTCTGGTGGTGGATAAGGATAATGTGGTCATTCTGGGAGATAGGTAAGAGTTGTTCCATAAGAATTTTTCTCATTTTATGTTGATGATGGAATGGGACCCAGGGAAGGTTGCACTAAGTATGTTTGAGCTAACTAGGGAGTTTCAGCTGCAGCACCCCATGACCATTACTAGAGATGGTGGGAAAGAGGTGGTAGAGTTCTGGATAGAGTCTATACAGACTATTATAGACCAAATAGGGACTCCTCGTTAGATGTGAGTCATGTTAGTAGCTTATATGATGAGAGGTCAAGAAAAGTGGTGGGTGGACATCATTGTTAAAATAGAGCAAGCCAAAGGAATGGTGTGGAATGATTTTCATAAGAATTTTCTAAAACATTATTATCTGGAGACCATGAGGCTATAGAATGATATGGAGTTTATGAGTTTCAACCAATGAATAATTTTGGTAATGGACTATTCTATATTCTTCATCAATTTGTGATGCTTCATCCCAACGTTGATAGGAGAAGAGGCAGCGGTGGTGAAATGTTTACAGGATGGGATGAGACACGTGATCAGAGAATAGGTGAATATTTACCATTTCAAAAGGATTTATAATGTTGTGTATTAATCCCTTATTTCAGAAGAGAACCTAAAGGGATCTTTAGGTAGTGAACATGTTGTTCCATTTTGATGAGAATGTGGTGCACCATTTGGGATTATGAAGCGCCATTTTGGAAATTTTCAATGGAGTGTATGTTTACAGAGTAGATAGAAGAGAGTAGATGCCTCTCAAAGTGGTGAAAAAATATTCTATTATCAGTGTAGAAGGTCGGTGCACATGCATGGCTAGTTTCCCATACCACTGGTTGAGTGTTGAGCGTGCGGCAGGTTGGGACATGTGTAGAGGTTGTCTATGTACACACAGCAGTCAGGAAATGATGGATGTCACGAGAAGATACTGATTGCAAGAAGGGGTCAGTTCCCTCACATCAGGCTTGTAGTTGGATCTCTATGGGTCATATTAGTAGAGGTGTTGGACGTGGAACTCCAAGGTGACATTACCCATAGCAATATGGAAGTGAAATGTGGTGTACTTAGGTTGGAGCCCAGGGAGGGGGAAATCCATCTTCATGCAGTTCAGACTACACCTGAAGGTGGTGGGGTAGGACCATCTACTATTCAAGGTACAATTGTCACATATTCCATGCTCATTAGTTTTTTATTTGATACATCTATACACATTGATTTATTTCTACTCAGTTCATAGTTGTGTTGGTCTTAACCACAGAGAGAGACTATGGAGTAATGTCACATGATACTCTGTTAGGGGAAAGGGTTGAGTATATCAAGTAGTGTAAGGGTTGTTCTCTAGAGGTTGGTGGATATGATTTTCTGTGTGATCTGTTTGTTCTAGAGATGTCAGGTTTTGACCTAATCTTGGGGATGGATAGGTTGTCGTTGTATTAATCCCATATTGATTGTTACTGATGTCGGGTAATGTTCACACTTCTTAATGGATATGCTTATTTCCTCCGCGGTGAGTGGGATACTCAAGTGGCCCGCGTAGGGCCACTATTCTTGTAGTTGGGAGAACTCATATCCCATGTAGCATGCCATATGTTAAATTCTGGGAAGAAATCGCATCCACCCTTCACTCCTATTGTGAATCATTTTCAGGATGTGTTTCCCGAGGACATCTCAGGACTACAACCTATGAGAGACGCTGAGTTTACAATTTAGTTATTATCCAGAGTGGAGCCAGTTTCTATTCCTCCATATCAAATGGCACGAGAAAAGCTCCAAGAACTGAAGGCTTATCTAAAGGTGTTGGTGAATAAGGGTTTTATTTATCATAGTAAAACACCCAAAGGATCTGTTGTACTATTTTCTAAGAAGGATGACAGATCACTAAGGCTATGTGTCAATTATATGATGTGAAACCAGCTGATGTTTAAGAACCAATACCCTTTTCCTAGAATCGATGACCTATTTGACCAGTTCAGAGGTTCCTTGGTGTTCTCTATGGTCGATTTGAAATTGGGATACATCAGTAAACTGTAAGACCTTCTAACATACCCAGAATAGTTTCATGAACTAGGTATAGGTTGTATGAATTATTGGTGATGCATTTCGGATTGACCATCATGCCGGCTATGTTCATGGCTCTCATGAACCAGATATTTCACCCATATCAGGATCGGGTTGTGGTTATCATTGTTGATGAATTCTTGGTGTACTCCAGAACTCATGAAGATCATTTAAAACATGTTGACATCATCCTAAGTTCACTAAGAGAGTCAAATTTATGCCATTCTATCAAAATTATAGTTTTGGATTGGTGAGGTTCACTTTTTTGGATATATCATTTATGAATTTAGTCTCTCGGTTGATCTAGAGATGGTGTAGGCTATGGTTTCTTGGGAGCATCCCAAGAACGATTTTGATGATCTGAGTTTTCAAGGTTTTGTTGGTTATTACTAGAGGTTCATCAGAGATTTCTCTCATTTAGAATCACCACTCACAGGATTAACAAAGAAGGGGGATATGATTGAATGGTTAGATGATTGCGATAATTCTTCTCAAGAGTTTAAGAAGTGGTCAACTCCTACACCTATTTTGAGCTTACCTGAACCAGGTAAGAAGTACACATTCTTCTATGATGCGTCTGGTGTTGGAAATGGGGCAGTGTTAATACAAAATTATTGGGTTGTTGATTATGGTTTGAGGTAGTTGATAACAAATGAAAGAATTTACCCTACTAATGACCTTGATCTAACCATTGTGGATCAGGATTTGAAGAGTTGGAGGAAGTAATTTTTGGGAGAACCCTTCAAGGTGTTAAATGACCATAGAAGTATCAAATAAATCTTCTCTCAGTGGTATTTGAATCTTCGATAGTGAAGGTGTTTTTTTTTTACCTACAATACATAGATTTTGAGGTGGTATATACCCTAGGAAGTGAAATAGTGCAGCTAATGCTCTGAGAAGAAAGACTCGGAATCAGGTGGTTCAAGGGTCCAGTTCAGAGTGGAAGATAATGGCCTTACTAAGATGTGTTTGGAGGTACATTATGGACATGGGAAGATGTTTCTCATATCCATAGAAGATTAATCTGTGCTTTTGAGCTGAGTTGGGAAGAGTCCACCAGTGGATTTGGAGTGTTTATCCATGAAGGGAAGTCTAAAAGGTGGGGAGTCGCCTTTTAGTTGTGATTTTGATGCTGATGGAGTTACTTATGATCATTGTGGTGTTGTAGTATAGATAGGTGTACGGGATGAGTTGATGAATGAGTTCCATGCATCGAAATTGGAGGTGAATCCTGGTTATACCAAGAAGTACAATGATCTCTATAGACAATATTGGTGGCTATAAAGGAAGAAAGAAGTTGTGGGTTTTTTGCCATGATTCCTTACCTGTTAGTAGGTGAAGGATGAAAATCAACATATAGGTGGGTTTTTATTGTCATTTCCCATTCTATAGTGGAATTGGAATGAAATAATGACGGAATTCATAGTTTTTATTCCATGGATGCCTCAGAGGAATGATACAATTTGGGTAGTTGGGGACTGGTTGACAAAAGTATATCATTTCTTACTAATCCATGAGACATATAAAGTAGACCAGTTGGGTGATTTATATGTTTAATAAATAGTGTTTTTTCATGGAGTTACAAGAACTATAGTTTCTGATTTAGATCCCTGATTCACCTCATGTTTCGGGCATGGATTACAGATGGGTCTTTATACCCATGTTTTTCTGAGTACTGATTGTCACCCACAACCTGATGGGCAGTCGAAATGTGTGATCCAGGTATGGGGGGACATTTTGAGACCTTGTATGATGGATTTCAGTGGTTTGTGGGAAAGGAAATTTTCACTCATTGTATTTTCTTACAAAAATAGTTTTCATGCCATTATTCAGATGGCTCCATTTGAGGCACTCTACAAGAGATTGTGTAGATATCCACTATGTCGATTGGGGGATATAGAGTCTGAGCTGTTAGAATAGTTTCTCATGTAGGAGATGCTGGATAAGGTTCATTTGATTCAACAGAATATAGTAATGGACCAGATTAAGTAGAATACATATGAAGATCAATGTCGTATACCTCCCGAGTTTAGGGTGAGCGAAAGAGTGTTTCTTTAGGTGTCTCCAAGGTTGGGTAATCATTGAATTCGGAAGCCAGGCATGTTGGAACCTAGGTACGTGGGTAAATTATAGATGGTGGAGTGTATAAGACTGGTTTCATAATAATTATCTCTTCTACAATGATATAGTAGGATACATGATGTTTTCCATGTTCATAACTCAGACAGTATCACCATGATCCATATTATGTGCTAAAAGTTGATGATATCGATCTTAAGGCTGACGCATCCTTTGTGGAGCATTTGATTCATATTTTAGATCATGGTGAGATGGTATTCATGGGAATGTTGTTTCTTCTGCTTCATGTTCAATGGCATCATGGAAACATCCATGAGGAAACTGGGGAGCGAGAATCAGATATACAGGCTCAGTAGCCCAATCTATTTTCCTTTTGAACTCAATGATTCTGGGGATTAGTGGCTTGAGGAAGAGCTGTTATATGGTGGGGACATTGTAAGATCCTGAATATAACATTAAGGTATGTTTTCTTAATATCACTTTATGTCCCTTATTATGTCTGAAAAAATTATTCTCAAATACCATGAGAAGTCTTAGAGTTTTTTGGTGTTCGGGGCATGAAAAAGAAGTTTCTGTGTATGTTTCATAGTTTATACACGGTTAGTGGAAACCATGTGGAGATCCCAGGTAACTATGCGAGGGGGTTGTTTTCCGACATTTGCATCTGTACTAATTATGCACTTTTTGGAAAACCATGTGGGGAAAAACCTATGACCCAAAAAAGATAATAAAGTTACAAAAATGAAATTGTTGGATTTTAAGTTCCACTTAGGATTTCCCTCCTCCTCCCCTCTTTCAAACCTAGGAAAAAAACAAATCTCCCAAGAGATTACAAGGGTGATTCTCCTTCAATCATAGACCATTTGAAGTGATTTTAGCTATGGATTGATGATTTAGGAAAGGCTAATCTCCTCCTTGTTTCATTTTCATTATTAGTGTTTTTACATTTCTATTCTCTTTATCTGAAGCTTTAGAACTCATATTTTTTTGTGAGATTTAGGGTGATGTTTAAAAGGGGGTTTAGATCGAGATCTAAAACCTTGATTAAGGGTGTGTTTGCTGAAGGATTCAAGGTAGGTGGTCTCCATCTTATATCATATATTTTGTATTTAGATTTATACTGGTTGGGTTTTATTCTATCCTTCTTATAGATGGGGTCTTGGGGTCGTTGGTAGAATGTGATGTATTGAGAGTCTAAATACCCAAATTAATTCCTCCTGATCCCCGTGGGATGCATGCGGGATGTTGTGACTTATCTTATGTCCATCCTTGGGGTGCTATAACCCTTCCTAGTTGGTTAACATGAATATAATGTATGAATTTGACTTATGATGTTGTAAATCCTTAGAGAATGCGTTAATTGGGTTATGTAATGAGTTAGATGGGTTGTTGATAGATGTGTCTAATGTGGATAATGGATAAAAGATTGGTTGGTTGGAATGTAAGTCAGACAAAAAAAATAAACAACATAGACTTACACATCATAATAACCGGATTCATCTCCGCATCCCAAGCAGGAGTCCTCTTCACCGGTAGCGAATTCCCATTCCGGATGCCTCCAAAAACATCCACTATGAACCCGACTGCAAAGTTGTTCTAGAACATATTGATCTGGGGTAGACTTCTTGGACTTTCTTCCCTTCTTAATAGCCAAAGACACCTCATTATTCCACTTTTATGAAGATCTATTCCACATCGGCCTTGGAAGAAATGAGTAATCCTTCCTAAGTCTTCTTCTTGGTGTGGCAGACAAAGGACCGTCTACTGTGGCTATCATCTGATTCCCACTTTTAACAACATCACTAAAGGATCTACCAACTGGACCACTCATGTTCTCTTCCCCCCCCCCCCAAATCTCCCTTTCAATTCCATCTAGCTCCCTTTAAGTAGCAGCAGTAAAATCTACGTTGCTTCCCGGATTCGGGACTGGAGTATTGCACTCCATCAAAGGGTTCCGCCAGTCTTCAATAGGAGCATTCTCCATAGGGGTTCTTAGATCTTCCCTCTAAACGCACAAGTTAGGGAAGGGGACGAAGTTCGATTTCCCTAACAATTGAATTCCACCTGGAATGAGGGTTCATGGTTAGGATAATGTGGTTATTGTTATGTGACTCATTGTGAGACATGAATTGATTACTCCCATGTCTTGGGAATGTTAAACATGAATAATCTATTTATCAAATGATAAAAGAGTGAACTAAACCATGAGATGCTTATATAGTGAACATGGATTAAATGGTAGCTTAACGTAAAGGATCATAGTCTAGAATGGATTATTGAACAATTTACTTTAATTTCCATTATTAATACTTTCATTCACTATCTAATTGACATGATCTTTTGTATACACAATTGGTGGTGTCCTATTAAATTTTGCTCACACCCTGCTCGGGATGCTATTTGGTACCCAAGCAGATTTCTTGGTTGTAGGTCATGAAATAAGTAAGGTCCTTAGGCTAGAGATGTGAGTCAAGTTTGGAATGTGCATGGATGAGGGCTGAGTCTTGGATCTATGAAATTTTTGTGGATTTTGATTCTTTCCTATCCTTTATGCTGTCCACATTGTGTTGTAGCATGACATGGAAAATTTACTGTTGGATATAGTTTTTACTTAGTTGGAGGTTGGTTATTTATGCATGTTGATCATTTTGTTTACACTTAATCTCTTATTGTTCATATATTCTGATATTTCTTACTTTGAGAAGAAGGGTATAGTCTCCCCACATGACTCTCAGACCCTCACCATTGGTTGGAAACCTCTCATATATGGGGTGGCACGCTTGAGGTCATGTGGTGGCACATCTCGGGGCACCATTTTAGTAGCTCCTAAGTCGGAGATGTTACACTTACCTTAGGTGTTTTTACTGAAAACAACATTATCAAATTAGATTATAAATATATAATATTCATATAAAACTAAGAATATATAATTGAATGTGATGATCTATTATAAATTAAATCATTGGATATGTTTTAGGAAATGATTAATGTACCTTCCACCACATCATAAGGAACTTCGACATCAGTAGTTTTGATTGCATAATCATGGACAGAGACCCTTTTCGTTTTTTAGGAACATTTCCTTGATGATTTGGACAATCATTGGAATAGTGTCCCATCTCATCACAATTATATCATTGAACATTAATAGGTTATTCCATTACCTTGAAATCACTAGCACTATGGCCATTCAGTCCATACTTGTGGAAGACTCCTTTTCCATTTATATATGCAACATGGTGTTTCCTTCCACAAGTATCACATGTTGGAGAAATCCCCTGTTTATTCTTCCATTTATCCATTATTTAACATGCCATCCTCTTATTCTATTTCTTTCCCTTAAATTCATATGCCTTAGATAATTCTTTCTCTATGTTGAAAAAACATGAGACAATATATTCGCATGATGAGAAACATTGGTATACTAGTTACCTTTGGTGGAATGGTTTTAAACCATAAAAGAATATGTAACGTCCCGACCCGAATTACCCTCAAACAGGTAGCCCGACTAGTCTCTACATGACCTCAAGCGCATCTCCCCGCACGCCAGAGGCATCTGACTAGCTGCAAGGGTCAATGGATAGTCAGTGGGGAGACTATACCCGCATACCCAGAGTGAATAGCAAAAAAATATAATAATCCCAGACAAAATTGGAAGAAAATATAAGCAAATAATCAATTTAATAAAGAAAAATGACAACACTAATTTATACAATGCATGCCTGTTATTGTGATACATAATTTAAAATAGTAAATAAAACAGCACGGTTTACATCTCAGTACATAAATAAGGGAAGACCCAAAGCCCCATGAGTGTTCTCCATGAGCATCCCAAGATCCCGATTATTCCTTTACTCATAACTCTAAAGTACAAGAAAAAAACAACAAGAATGATCCAAGGTCCTGCAAACAAGTAGTGTCTAATCAGGTACCCTAGTGAAATAGTGGCATGAGTAGGATGTTTGATATAAATCTCAGTAGGCTGGGACAACTAGTGTCTATCTCAATCTAGACAATGAAATATAAATAAATATCTTGTAGATATAACGATGAAACAAACGAATTGAATAAATAAACTACAACCCTTCAAGGTTCCTAAGGGATAACTGATTGAGATACCTTCTCTGGCTTGTATCCACAAATAAGAGCCTAAACATGAACTATTTATATATATTTCATAAATAAATTGTTTAACACATTATTTGATATTCTTTATTTAACGCCATAAATCCCTTGATTCCTTGGACTTCCATATCTCAATACATATCTCATTCGTGCCTCATTCTGAACAATTTCACATATTATATTTACAAATCATTAAATCACTTCATATTTCACTAACCATCTATGTCAGTTCATGTATGACCAATTGGACCCATAGTCCGATTTAAATTAATGGGTGTAGAAAATCATGTCAAGAACCCTTGTGAGTATTTGGAGCATCAGTCCTTGTCTCAGAACCCATGGGTTTTTGGAACATTAGGTCATGTCCCATAAAAGAATATTTGCATGCATGTCTAGTGTAGAATGCCATGTATAGCACCTCATGAGTATTTGGAGCATCGGTCCCTATCTCACAACTTGTTTACCAATCATACATATATATTTATCATTGGTGTAGATATTCATGTATATCACCCCAATATCTCATCCATTTTTTAATTCATAATTTAATTAATCGAGTTCGTTAATTAATTCAACAGCCTAATAACAACATCGCATTCACGACGAACTCAAAAATTAGTTAAAAAATTAAATTAAATTCCTTAACTCGACAATTAAATAATCATAACTATATCATTAATCAATTCAATCATTAATCAATCTTGTTAATTTCTCTAATTAATTTAACAATTAACTAACAAAAATGAAAGACTCTCAAAATCAAATAATTAATTATACAATTAATTATCAAATTAAAACTATCTCAAAATTACATAATTAATATAAAAATAATTATCTCAAGGAAAAAATACAAATATCACATAATGATGTCAAAAATTAATTATCTATATAGAAAGAATTTCAATATCACATAATTAATTTACAGATTAATTATATCAAGGATTCCATCCAAATATCATATATTAAATTCATAAAATTAATTATCTCTAAAGAAAAAGTTTCAATATCACATAATTAATTCACAAATTAATTATCTCAAGGTAGTCGTCTCAATATAACATTATTAATTTTTCATTTATTTATATCAACAAATCTCAAATCAATAATGTAAGAACCCGGTTCTTTTTTTAGGTATGGGTCTCTTCTTTTATCTTTTCCTTAAGTGTTTTCGAGAAAATATGGGACATGGGAAAAATCCTAAATTTTGGAAAGTACACGCCATGTACTTTGTCCAGATGTCGTGTACTTTTGGCCATGTGGAATGAGTACACAGGGCGTATGGCCATGTCAGCGATGAAGGGTGTAGGAACCGACTACACGCTGTGTAGTCAGTCAGCAGGCAAATAGTAAGGCGGTGGCTAGCTGTGGGGTAGCACGTGCCATGTACTCATGAAGACACGTCGTGTAGTCATGTCGGTAGGTGAATTATGCCTAGCTGGTGGGAAGCCTCCGGAGGAACAGTTTAAAAATGGGAATTACACACTGTGTACCCGGATGTACACGTCGTGTACTTTGTTTTTTTTTTTGCTTAAAATGGGTAGTATCCTCCCATGTTCATAGGGAAGGCTTAGAACAGGAAGAGTGAGATCAGGAGAGGAGGCCGAAGGTTCGAAGATCCACCAAGAGCACGTGTGGAATCCGTTTCAACCTCGGACGATCTCATTGGAACCACACGGGTAAATCCTCCCTTTTCCTTAAGTCGTTCCTACCAATTCTTTCCCGAGAGAAAGTTATTTATGTTTGAATAGGTTTTCTTCTTCATCGAATCTACGTTGTTCTTGGACGTTTATGGAATCGACGTTCGCGTATAGCGTTCGTTGGCGTTTAAGGTAGGTGGCTTGGTGTTTATTTTTCCAACTGCTGTGTTTCATGTATTTTAGTGACATGAACCCATGTTGGGGTGTCATGTGGCTGAGGACGTGACTATATTAACTACCAATAATTGTATATATAATTAATTTTGATATTAAAATGTTGTTTGGGATCAGTGCTTAGATCCAGGACCACCCCGGGGGTGCGTTCATCTGTTTAGCCATTTGGCCAGGATACCTGAGGGTATGCCTTTATTATATTATGCCTTATTTTGTGAATTACTTTTTTCCGTGAGAGGAATTGTATTTGAACTTCTTTTTTATATATTGGGCATGGCCCAGTTACCTCTTTAGCTTGAGTGCAGTGTTGTGATTAGCCTGTGGGCACTGTACTATTAGCATATGGGCAACATCTTCCATGACTGTGGGCAATCGATTCTGTGCATTTGGGTGACACTACTTACGCCTGTGGGCACTATATGTATGCATGTGGGCAGTTTCTCGTGTTGGTTTCTCTTTACCCACGGGTGGGAGTTTACGTTTCTGGGGATAGTGGCTAATTACATAGAATATTCACTGTGGTGGTATTTCTAATGAAATGATTAAATGAATATTAAAATGGCAATATAACTGGTTAATTTGGTTATTTTTAGTACTACTTACTTTATTGCATTTTATTACTGCACATTGTTGTTGCATGTTTACACACAGTTGGGCACGGGACTTTGGTGGGTGCCTATTGAGATATATTTCTCACACCCTGTTTGGGCCATGCTTTTAATCCCAAACAGATTACGTTTTTTCAGGTGTAGATAAGGGCAAGGGCCCTTATACAGGTACTTTATTGATGCTGGGATGTAGGAGAGCATGGGACCGAGCATTGGCTCGCGATGCCACTGGCTGTTCTGTTTTGCTTTTCTTTACTTGTACTCTGTATTGTATTGTACTGCTTTGTAACATGTTATGGATGGTTTTTTAGAACTGGAGACATGTTGCATCATATCTATATATCTGGTTTGTATATCTAATGCAGTTTTTTATTTCAGTTGTGTATGGTTTACTGCTTCTGTTGTTGCTATATGATTTATTTCATTCCATTGGGATACACTTTGACAAATGACGGCATAGTTTCCCCATTATTAGACCTGGGCCCTCTCTGCTAGTCGGCATCCTCTAGTGTTTGGGGAAACATTCTTGAGGTCATGTGGCGAACCGGGTTCGGGGCACCCGTTGCGTGTCACCTGGATCTAGGACGTTACAAAGTGGTATCAAAGGGGGTGTTTTCTTTGACTGACTATTTGGAGCCTTAGTCGGGACTAGGACGATAATGGTAGTTGGTGATAAGTTGTGCCTGGGCGTAGCTAACCTGTGTATAAGGAAAATCCAATTTACCTCATGTTGCAATTTTACTGATTTTGCAATTTACAGTTGATATGATTTTCACCATTGGGTGACTCACTTGTGATTTTACTTTTTATCTTTTATCTATGGATTCTATTTAGTTGAAAACCAATGAGATGAGGGTATGACATCTCATGCATCATTTAGGAACATGCTAGAAATCACATGCCATGCACAGTTTCCATACCATGTAGGTGAATTAGAAATTGCATGTTGTTGTGATAGTTATTGTTGTAGAAAAGCATGTTGTTGTGATAGCTACTTGATAAATACCTACTGGTTGATATGGTATTCTGTATGAGCTGATTTATAGAAGGAATGTCGAACTTTGGTTTTTGGGGAGTATGGGCCCCCATTAACCGGAATTTGGTGGATCATTGACTATTTATATTGTTATAACACAGATAAGATGTCAAACGTTGATTCATGGAGAGTATGGGCCCTCACAGATCAGAATTTGGAACTTAGGTGTTGTTTTTCAGTATTTTCTAGGATCTAGAGTAGTTTTTGAGGCATACTATCTGGAAAACCCAGTATACACGCAGTGTAGTGCTTTACACACGCCTTGTGTGTTCTTATGTTCAAGAAGAAAAATAAACTTTTTGAGTACACGGCGTGTACCCTGAGTACACGCTGTGTAGTCTCTTCCCGTGTCACAAACCGTGTGGGCGGCGACACGGGGAAGGGAATATCTTGGGGTGAACACGCTGTGTAGCTTCTGTACACGCCATGTAGTGTTGATCCAGAGACCCGATTGTGTAACTAACAAACACGGGTCGATGTAGTCGTTTCCTGAACACGTCGTGTCAATGAAGAACACGCCGTGTAGTGTGACCTGGGGACCCGACCGTGTAACTAACAACACGGGTTAGGGAAATCCCATCGTGTACATGCCATGTGTATATAGAACACGCCGTTTAGGTTGATCCGTGTGTTAGGCCATGTAAATATCAACACAGGTCGGAAAAGCTCGTCTAGAACACACCGTGTACCTGTAGGAACACGCCGTGTAGTCTTGTCTGAGGAAAGACCGTGTGGAGTTAGCCGAGTGGCTGGGAAACAGGGTGGTGTACATGCCATGTGCTGGTGTAAACACACCGTGTTGATTCAAGCCGAGTAGTCGGTCGTGTCACAAGTGACACGGAAAGTTCAAAATAAACACCATACATGCCGTGTAGATGATATACACGCCGTGTAGTTTTCTTCAAATAGAAGACGTGTGGATTAGCCATGTCAAAGGACCCAAGCAGGGGAAGGGAAGTCAAGTACATGTCGTGTAGTCATTTTACACGCTGTGTAGTCTTGTTTTTACAATCTTAAAATTCCTTCTTCATCTTCTTCCATTTGTGGTTTTCATCGTTTTCAGTCTTGATAATCTTGATCTAAGGCATGTTTTTGACCTTTTAGTGTCATGTCGCCTAGATGACCGCGCGTTGTTCTCCAAGAGAGCGGCAACGAGTATACTCCAGAGATGGTGGGCCATGGGCTACCCATGGACACTCCAGCAGAGCCAGATGCGGTACCAACTATTATATCGGACACAAGCACATAGGTGCAGTTCCATGAAGTCTTTATGCGGTTCATGCAGACCTTTCAGAGAGCACCACAAGTTTCCACATTTATGGCCGAGCTGACACATATATTCCAGTAGCATCATCCATCGGCATTTTCAGGGGATGGGGGACCACAGGCTGCGGAGTCTTGGCTAGGATTGATGCAGACTATTTTTGAGCATCTTGAGACGCCTCCAGGGCGGAGGGTCCAACTCACGACGTATATGCTGCGTGATTCCGCCAAGAGGTGGTGGGATGTTACCACCCAGAAAGAGCATCATGATTACATGGTGTGGGAAGATTTTCAGGCAGTATTCTATGACTTCTCCTATCTCGATACACTGAGGGAAGTCAGAGCTCGAGAGTTCATGAATCTACATCATGGCGATATGTCGGTGATGAATTATTCTGCCCACTTTACCGAGCTTCGGTGTTTTTTACCCGTTCTGGTGGGGGATGAGACACTGAGAGCCAGGTGCTTCGAGGATGGCCTTCGGTATGACATAAGAGCACTGGTGAATGTTTTCTGGTTGCCTACTGTACATGGTATTTTGAAACAGGCGCTGATTACAGAGAGGAACCTGTGAGAAGCTAGTGGTGTGGGCCAGGGTGGTTCATCACCAGTTTCTGGTACTATTTCTACTGGTAAGAGGAAGAGACATATGGACTTCTCTCAGGGTGGCAGTACCAGTCAGAAGAATGCTTCAGGTGGCCAGGTCATGTGCTACTATTGTGGTAAAGAGGGGCACAAGAGGCCAGAGTGTCCACGAGACCTAATGGAGTACCGAGCTTGCGGCAGGATGGGTCATCTACAGCGCTTTTGTAGGGTGTTTCCACCGATGGCTAGTGAGAGGGGTTCTGTGTAGACTCTGTGAGCGGGAGCAGGACCAGCAGCTTCTTACCAGTCGGGGAACTGCAATACGTCAGGGCGTGCAGGCAAAGATGGTGGACGTGGCTATGGTAGCCAGACACTAGGATCTTAGAGGTAGCAGGGCGGGATAGCTCAGGGTAGCCAGGCTGTGTCGTAGGGACGCGACACTGGGCAGGCATATGTAGTGCAACAGACCCAGCAAGAGAAGGATCCCGGACATTCTACAGTCATAGGTACTATTTTATTAGCTTTTGTCTTATCTTCAGTACTTTTCGATACGGGTGCTACACATAGTTTCATATCTGTACCCGTTGTGGAGAGCCTTGGGCTCGGTGTTTCAACTTCTTCTGTCTTAATTATAAATTTTTAAAATATTCACTCTCATTTATAAGGTTCCCAAATTTTATTTATACTTATCTAGATGAGTTTAATATTCATAAGGGTCATATTATTATTGATAAGGGTACATTACTATTCATAAGGGTTGGGATACTATTCAATAAAAACGTATGTTGATCCTATAAGACTCTAAATATCTTACTGATCGCAACCACATATGTCCGTCTTTCTAAATTCAAAACACAAAAGTGAAAATATTATATCTATCATCTAGGTTACAATTAACTCGAATAAATAAGAATGTTTTTGTTTCACAGATTCTCAGTGTGACATGTATTCTATAATTAAATTATTTGTAAGTTCTTGGGGTGTTACATGTCAATTTCAATATTATTTCGTTATGGGTGTCTTATTATGATCACATAATTAATGAATTAATGAGAACAAAATATAAAACTAAAATAAACCATAATTCACATTAATATTATCTAAGACATGGTTAATCAATAAAGTATTCCTACATAATATTAAAAAACATTTGATAATAATAATAATTGGAAATTTACAAATAAAATCAGAAAATCCCTTAATAAAATATTAAGTCAGTATAGCCTTCCATTACTTATGTTAAAATCAAACCATATTTCAATGCACTTAACCATCCAAATTTGGGGTGAATTCAATTATCAAGGAATTCTAACATGAGTTTTTCAGTTTAATTAACTTGGATCACATCAAGGGTTGAATGAAAAATCATGACTCACTGTAACTGAGAGGCAAAGGCTGGGGACATCCAATTTTGGATTCAGGATTGGGGTGTCCACTCTGTAGATCAAGGAACTGTGAGTTAATGGAGTTCGAATAGGGAATTCAAACCTAAAACCAATCAAAAAAATTGAACAACTAAATTTTGTGTAATAATTAGGGGAATATATATCCCTTCCACATGAATATCCAATAAACAGTATATTCTGAATCAAATGATGAGGATTATTGTGTTTTTCTAAAATAGTGGGAAACTAATAAATATTATATTTATTTATATGTCTAAATTTTATCATATATTTTACTAAAATTATTCTTATCTTATTTTGTATAAACCAAAAGAGAATGAAATCAATCATATCATTGAGATCCATGTTTGAGAAGGGAACACTTCTCATAAGAACCGATTTTCAAGAGTGGAAAATGTGCATATATTTTATCTTTCTTCATGAGAGGAAGTTGTATTGTATGGAGAACCATTACGAGTTGAACCTATAAATGAGAAAATTAATGAAGGGATATATCTTTATGAGAAACATATGAATGATTATACATATGTTTAACTCTTCACGCTATCATCCATGTATAGAAATCATTTAAATCAACACGAGGATATGGATGCCTATAGCAAGATGTTTCACCTTTGGTGTCTCAATCATGATAAGGAAAGAAAAGAGAGGTATGAGATCTCCAATGCTTTTTTTAAAACTATAATTAGAGAGTATATGCCATATGGGCCTCATGTTGTTAGGATTACCAATTATATTTAATTTTTTGACATTATAGGGAATGAATTCATATATAAGTAGTGTAAAGATCTCATACTTTCATCACATCACAATAACTTCTCCAGTTTTTGTGTTAATTATAATATGAGTATAATGAGAAGTTACATTCAGAACTTCTTACATTAATTAATGAAGTTAATAAGGAGAAGGGGAATGATAAACCAACATTCTATATGGTGAATAAGGAAAGGAATAACAATGAATGGTTTCCATGAATTATAAATAGTCTAATGCTCCTGAGCAGTGACCTTCAAAAAAGAAGAAGATCCAAAGGCAGTTCATAGAAAAGGAGCCAGTATGTTTTTCATGTGGAAATATATGACACTAGTAGTGGACCAAAACCTATATGAAAGTGTAATATAATGTTTAATTTTATATCAAGTGAAACATTTCTAAAACTGCATATTGCATAATTGATATATCTTTTGGTGCTCACATATTTGTAAAAATGAATCACCCAAGTAGATTTTGATTGATTTCAAGTCGAGAGGTGGATCTAAGAGCTGCAATGGTGAAAGGTTGGCTGATATAACCATTAGAAACTACCACCTCTCATTTCCAAAGAGAATGATTTTGGTTTTTAATGATTGTTTCTATGTACATATAGTTTCATAGAAAATAATTCTGTATCATTCCAAGATACAGATGGGTTTATTTTCATGTTTAGAAGAAAAGTTTTTTTCTTTTATAAGGAAAACATATGTTCTGGCATGGAATATTTAAATAACAGTAATTATATATTAAATTTTGAAAATAAATTCAATGAATTTGATAACTAATCATGTTCACATTACATATTTCACACCAAAATGTAGAATCACCATCTTGGTCATGTAAATAATAATATTTTGACAAAGATATGTCAAGATGGTTATTTTGAATCTTATGAGCTAAAAACACTTCACATATGACATTCTTATTTACAAGGAAAAATGACCAAACCACCTTTTGTTAGATAGGGTGAAAGAGACACAAAACATCTAGGATTGGAAAACACTGACAAATGTGGACCATTTTTATTAGAATATAGATGTGGATATTATTACATCATAACATTTACTGATGACTTGAGTAGATATGGCTATATCTACTTGATTATTTATAAATCTGTGTCCTTTGATAAATTCTACGAATTCAATAATGAAGTATAAAATCATCTTCGTTAAAATACAAAGATGAATTTATTTCATAGAGGTGGTTAATATCTTAATCAAATGAATATTTAATTTAAAGAAAAGTCTATGATTCTATCTCGAATCACTCCAACTTATAAACCACAGTGGAATGGGTTTGGTGAAGGTGGGAACCATACCTTGGTGGAAATGGTAGGGTTAATGATAATTCATTCAAATCTTCCATTATAATGTTGAGGATATTCAATAAACATTAAGGAATACACATTAAACTGAGTCTAAATAATTTGGAAAATGGCATTTTCTTTGAGTTATAGAGTGTAATGTAACCCATATTGTTTCGAAAATGTGTATGGAGTTGTGAGGTGTTTTTAGGCATTCTTAGGAAATAATGTAAACAACAAGGAGGTAAGTGTATCTTTATATTTATCATATAGAAAAAAAAAGATGCTACCAATAAAACCCCTTAGATAAGAAATAGAATGTTACTAAACAATATTTCATTATTGAGAGGGAGAAAATCCAAAAAAAATGATAGTGTTAGCATGATTCACTTTCATTAATTTGATTCTCAAGATAAAAAAGAGGTGGTATATGAGAATATTCCATAGGTCCCCATGGAATAAGTAGTTCATGTAACACAAGTATTGTGTAAGAGTGGTAAGATAACTAGATGGATATGGTTTTCTAAACACAAAATATGGTGATTAATTATTGATTAAAAATGATGAACCTCTATCCTACATGGGGTACCTAGAGATATCAAATGTTTCAAGATGGAAATAATCCATGAATTATAAATTGTGGTCCATGTATTAGAATCATTTTTTTGTTCTGGTTGATGCAACACTTATTGTAATTCCATTTGTATGAAAATGGGTATTCCAGGGGAAACTGGACCTAAAAAGGTAAAGTAAAAACCTATAAAACATGATTAGTGGATAAAGGTTTTAAATAGTTTTAAGGAATTGACTATGATGAAAATTTTTCCTCATTTTCAATGTTTAAACCCATTAGAATTCTTCTTGTAATAGAAGCTTACCATGACTATGAGATTTGACAGATGGATGTCAAAACTGTATTAATTTATGGGAACCATCAAGAGGATGTCTATATGACACAAAAAATGGTTTTTGACTCTAGGTGATGCAGAATGAATTATCATGTTGTAGAGATCCATTTATGGATTGGATCAAGAAACGAGGTCATGGATCATTTGATTCAATGAATACATCAAGAAATTTGGTTTCATAACAAATGAATGTGATCCATTTGTTTAAAAGAGGTTTAGTGGGAATGTAGTCATTTTTAAAGAATTATATGATTATAAAATTTTAATTATTGTAAATGAGACACCAGTCTTACATTCAGTTAAGGACTTATTAAAAAAGTGTTTCTCAATGAAATAATTAGTAAAATTAGCCTATATTAAATGGATCAAGATCATTAATTATATATCTATGAGTCTATTTGGACTAACTCAAAGTATATATGTTGACCATATTTTAAATAGATTTAGTATGGGAAAATCCAAGAGGTGATTGGTTCCAGTGTCACATGGTTTAAATATTTATAATAAAATGTTTCCTTAGACACATCATGAAAAAGAGATAATTTGTATGATCCCATACACTTTAGCGATAGGATCAATCATGTATGTCATTTCATGTACTAGACTTGATTCTACCTATGAACTGATCATTGTTGTCATATATCAAATGGATCCATAATAACATCATCAGACTGCTATTATTGTTATCCTTAAGTATTTGAGAATATTTAAGGATATTTTCCTAGTGTGTGTAGGAGATGAGAAGCTGGTCTTCAAAGTTACACTAATGATATTTTTTAGATAGATCATAAAAATCTGAGGTCTCAATCAATATATTTTTTTTTGTCAGAACAAAAGAGTTATAAGCTGGAAGAGTTCAAAGAATCCATTTGTCACAGATTCTATAGTGGATTCCAGTTATATAGGGGATTCTAATGCTTCCAAAAAATCCATTTGGATTTGGGAAATTTTATAATATCTTGAGGTGGTAGCGATTGTTAAATACCCCCATCATATTTTGTACTGATATTACTATAGTGGTGGCTCTTGGAAAGTAGCCAATGTCACAGAAATGGTCAAAGCATATACTCCAAAAGTATCACCTCTTGAGGGATTTTTATTAGAGGGGATCTGTTGTGGTGTGAATAGTACCCATATAATAGAATGTGGAGGACACCTTGACTAAAGTCCTATCTCAAAATAAACATGAGTTTCATCTGAGATCTAGCGGACATAATGTTATTATTTGTTTCCTCTAGTGCATGTGGGTGTATGTTGGAGATGGTTCCCAAGAAACAACTTTTACGTACATTATAATAAACATGTATTCATTGTTTGGAATATTAATAAACTACTTATCACATCATCATTGTTATTATGCATGACATAGTATGTGATAATGTCCTAAGAGTAGTTATTTCACTAAAACATCATTGTAGTTCTGCACTATGATGAGAACCCAAAAGTTATTTGACTATATTATTGAATATATGTTCTATTTCTATATGGTATTATTTGAGGGAGAATATGATACATGATATTAGGTTTGGATACTCATAGAATATTGAGGCACATTCTCACGGGTTACACCCTCGATAATATCGAGTAGGATATTATGATAATTAGACTCTCCGGTATGAAATACACATTTATATATGTCGTTGGAGGTTACTATATGTGTTCATGTGTATTGGACATTATACTTCAATAACATTATTAATGAGTATTATGAATCATGTACTTTCACGTATTGATTAAAAATATGATGATAGTTGTTCGTAGTGAAGTACGATACATTTTTTGTTAAACAATTAATACTGCATTATTGAATAATGTGAGAAATGATTTCTCCCTTGTATTATTTGAAAAAAATTGATATCTTAAGCCCTTTGATTGAAATAATAGAGCATAAATAAATACATGGACACAGTTTTTGATAGAAATTTCCTCTTTCTAGAATAGTAATTAATGAGACATCGATCACATAGGTTGATGGCACAGGCATGCAACTTGGTTGACATGAGATATTGTGATAAAGGGATTATATTACACAGTAAGCATTCGAATAGGGAATTATGTTGTCTTGAAATTAAAATATTTTTATATAAGGGACTTGGTGTGTTTCTAGATTCTATCCATGGACATTAGGCTACTCTGCCTGATTCCACTGAGAAATAGGTCTTAAGGGTCACAGACTAAGTGTATTCAGAATCTCAATTCAATTATATTTTATAATTTTCTATTTATCATATTGAATTAATATTATTCTCATATGTGGTTTAATAATTATTCATGTATTTTAGGTTAAAAATAACTATTTATTTTCTATTTTAGTAAATATAAAATTTATTTACTTATTGGTGAATAATTCATTGAAATATATTTAATAAATAAATATGTTTTATTCATGTCTAAATAAATATTATGGAGAAATAGTGGACCATAATTTTAGGTACGATGTAAAATAATCAATATTGAATATTATTTTTTTAAATAATATTTAATTTCAAGTAAAAATATAAGTGCATGATATGAAATAATGATATTATTATTTTTTACATGAGGTTTTTATAGGATTAAATAAATAAATAAGGGCACTTGTGGAATTATTTTATATTAATCATATCAATATATAAACCTAGAAATGATATTTTTGCAGTAGAAAATTATTATTATTTTGGTTGTGCTCAATGGAATTGGATAATTCCCTCAAGCCCAGAGAGATCCATTACCCAAGAATTATCCCAATATTGGATAGTAATCATCTTTCACTGGATCATGGAGAACACTTTGGAAGGGGTTCTCAAAGTGATCAAAGGCAAATACCGCAAGTGAAACGATCTGACAGGCTAGCACCTAGAGATTTATTTGGCAGTGTCCTGAGATTTTTGGAACACATGTGGATCACCTCTAGAGGGAATCTACACATTATTCCTACTATGAAACAATACAACAACACGAATTTTTTGCCTGATTCATCAATGAAACAATAATTCCTACCAAGTTAATTTTCTAATTAGTTAAATTAATTATAAATAATATTTGATGATCCTCCCTCTGGTTCTGGAGTAATTTCTATTATCTGATTATTTTATTTTATTATATTGATCATGATGTTCAACTTTGTATTAAATATCATACTAATAATCTATCATGGTAAATGTTAGAGTTGTTCAGTGGCCATCGAAAGATTACATTGTTCCTGAAACCTAAAAACCCACCCAAGGATTGAGGCTTAATACATTCAACAAACCTTGGTGGAGGCTCTCTTCGACTCAAATTATGACTACTATGGATGGTAGGTGATATAGTGTTAAATTAATGAGGTTAAAAAGGCAATTTCAAACATTTTAGTGACCTATATAGGTAACATGATTTTTGAAACCATTTGGGAACCATGTGCCCCCACTGTCCAAGGAAAACACTCCTCACGGTTAGCCCACATGGTTTTCCAATCCATGTTCCAACCATGTGGGATACACTTTCTAAATTTCCAATTGGCAGCACACTTCCAAGATAAGGGAACATTATTTCCTCTAACCATATTCCAACAATGTTCCACCTACCAATATCTCGAAAATCTACACATTTACTAAAAAACTGAAGGGGAACCCTAGTTAAAAATGGATTAATTAAAATAAATAGATAATACCTTTATAAAAATTCATCAATGTGATGATTGTACCCACTAGTAAATAATTTCATCCCTAGAAATCCACTCTAAATATTTATCATAGAATATAAAGGGACGCCCCTCCTCAAATTAAGGCTTCTTCTCCCAAGTCACATCTACATCATTACCATACTTCCAAAGAATTTGTACAAATAGAATATACATCCAATGAAGAAAATTCTCTTAAAAATCTATAATCCACACTAGACACTCAATACACAGATTAATCATGATCAAATTCAATCTCTTCCCAATTCAAGACATGACAGATATCTAGGTTATATTTTTTCATCTTAATGACTTTGAAAACATCATGAATTGACATAAAATATGTATAAAAATCTACCCTATAGGACACTTTATGAAATATATTGGTAATATCAAAAGGTATGATATACCTTGATGTTAGCTTCCCTTTCTTACTTAGACTATAATGACCCAAGAGTGGTGCCACTTTCAGGAACAGCCGGTCAGCCTAAGGAAACTCCAAATCTCAGTGCCTCTTTTTCGCATATGACATTTGAATAATCAATGCGATCAATATTTGTTTATAATCAATATATCATTATCATAACATTAACATACATGGATCAGTCCCAAAAACAAGGTATCTCCCACCTCAATGGAATATATAGGTGACTGGTATTTTTATCCATAATGTACCTCAAAAAGAACCATTAAAATCGAGGATAAGTATCTCTTATCATATATAAATTCAACCAATAACAAATAGCTATCACTTGACCCTCTAAAATCCAAAACACATTCCCAGAGAACGTCTTCCAAAATCTAATTGACCTCTACCATATGACTATCCATTTGAGGGTGGTATTCCATGATCAAATTTACATGTGACCCTATTTCCATATGAAGGCCTTCCAAAACCCATGAGTAAAAATATGGTTCCATATCTGAAATGATTTCTGGTGGAAAATCATGAAGCCTCACAAACTCTTAAAAAACCACCAACCCAACTGATCAAAATTAGTTGAATCCTTTATTTTAATTAAATGGTATAATTTTTTTTGATGATCAAGCACTACACATATAGAATTACTCCCCCAATGTGTTCGTGGTAATCCAACAATATTGTCTATAGAAATATCATACCACTTAAAGGTAGGAATTGGAAGTGGATGAAGTAAAACAGAGTGACTTTGTTGATTTTATATTACCTGCTAGCATGTATAGCATCACAATACAAATTCAGCTATGTCCCACCTCATACCAGGCCACCAGAATTGGTGACACATGTCACAAAAAAACTTTGTAACACCAGGATGAATAACCCAATAATAATGGTGGATATCCAACATCACTAACTTCCTCAAAATGTACTATATTATGAAGAAAAATTTTAAACGGAAAATTCCCACATGAAATAATGAACATTATCAAGTAAAATCCCCACCATTTTGAAACTGCATAGACTGGTAGCACAACTAATCAACATGCTTCTCCCACTGAATCAATTCTAGAAGGGATGGTGAATGTTACATTATGTAAAATAATTAAGCTCCATGGTGTTCCTTGGTTAAGAGATGGATCTCACTAAAAATATCCATCAACATCCACTTAGAACATGAATGTTTTCAAGGCTTGCACTAGAAAGTTATCTCTCACAGCATCTTGCACTATGTTTACTTTTCCAGTTGTATATAATATATCCAAATTGAACACGAAAGGTAGTCAATTTGTTGAAATTTCTTCACATTCAGGTCTTTTTAGGAGAAAATTTCATCCATTATATTATGATCCGAACAAACCCCAAATTTATACGCAAAAATATAATTGTTCAACATCTTCAATGAATGCATCGTTGTTACTAGCTCTAGGTAATGGATTGGTGAATTCCTTTCATGAGGTTGGATATGGATTGATCAGTAATCCACCACATCTTAATCATGAATAAATACACATCGAAGACCTATACAAAAGGCATCAAAATATACATCATATACATTACCAAATTCTAGTAATATCAAATCAAGGGCCCTAGTCAACCTCATTAGCTCTTCAAAGGATGCCTAAAACTCTAAGATCCATCAAGGATCACCAATTTTGGGTGAGCACCATCATGGATGAATAATTCTAAGAGAAATCTTTAAAAAACATCCTATAATACCTTGCTAGGCCAGAGAATCTTGTGATCTCAAAAACATTCTTCAATTATTCCTAAAAAATCAGTACACTAATCATACTAGTGTCCTTAAAACCCCCTTATTTGTAGATCACAAGGCGAAACAACTTCTCCTCCCTGAACCAGAAGGTTAACTAAGAAACATTTCATATAAATAATAATCCTAAAGTGTTCCTAACACATTTATCAAATAACATTCATTATCCTCCTCTTTCTAGGAATATACCATTATTTTATCAAAAAATACCACAAAAAGGGAATCAAGATACTGGTGGAACACGCTATTCATAAGTTCCATAAAGACATGTAGATAATTTTTCAACCCTAAATGAATGAACATGTACTTAAAATGTTCATACCTTCTTTCAAATGCTGTTTTCAGAACACCCACCTCTCTAAATCTAACTTAATGACACCCAGAAATCAAATAAATTTAGGAGGACTACCTTACCCTTTAATCTCAATGAAAATATAATCAATATATGGTAATGTATACTTGTTATTGATTGTTATATTATTCAACATCCTTTAATCCATATACAAATGGAGAGATCCATTAGCATTTTCTGAAAATAAAAAATGGGTGACTCAATGTGATATTCTTAGGAGAATGAATCCTTTGGATTCCAAATCATTCAATTGTACACTTAATTCCCTCAAATCAGAGAGAGACACATTCTATGAGGGAAGAGATATCAATTTCCCCCTAATTATGAATTCATAGTGAACTTTAAATCTCACTCTGAAGGAAAACTTGAGAAATCCATTGGAAAAGCGTATGGGAATTCATCCACCAGAGGAGGTAATCCAACCACAAGAACACCATCATTGTCCACCAAAGTGAACAATGGGTTCCGAAAAAAATATATTTTTCCCACTTATGAAAGTGGAGTTCCAACACATCTTGACTGAGGACCCCATTCTCTATAAAAAACTTTGGTACATAAATTAGGTTATAGGAAACTGCCACACCACCTATAGCAATAAATTTGAACTTGAAGAGGCACCATCCAATCCATATCAAGGATCTCTTAAAAATGGTCCATTTTGAAAACTATAAAATCTCATTCCATCTTGACCCCTAACACGATGAGTGAAAAATTAGAACACATGTAATTTTTCTTTCCCTTCTCACCTTGTTATGTTACAAAATCCATATCTAATAGCATACACTCAGTTGGAATCTTCTGCACATATACAAGATTGGAAGAATTGAAATAAAACAAGGCAATAATATCAAATAGAATCATATCTAAATACAATTCAATAAAAATTGTACCTTGAACTATCGAAGGCCCCACATATTATTCCACTGGGGCTCGATCAACCATAGAGGGTTTCCTCATCTCTACCTGACCGAAGGAACAATAACATTCCTATGACTTTTTCTATAACTAACTATTCCTATAAGATGATACAAACCTACCAAAATGACCTCCAAACCAATAACCCATAGTCCTACATGGTTCTAGATGAGATGGAAACCCTTATATATCTGAAAATCCTACACCACCATTATATGGTTTCTCCACATTATTAAATCCATGAAATTTCCCCGTAAATTTGAACCAGTGACAAGGGATGTGTCACGACCCATCCTCGGGGCCCGTGTCGTGACTACCCCAAGCCCGCCTTCCATAGTCCAGGGGCTGGCGACTAGCAACAAGGTGTAATTTCCGGTAAAAAGGGAAGGCATTTCCTTTGTAAAGTAAACAAACACCATAGAGCAAGAAAACAGTAGAAGTAAACACTAAGTAAAAACTGAGTACAACAGTAAGAGCGGAAAAGTAAGTGGGCCAATATACAAACCCAAACTGAAAGTAAAGTACAACTGGAAAGGTAAAACAACAACTGTAAAGTAGAGCCGCAGCGTCGAGTCGTCCACTGGAAGTCCCACCTGAAGGGTGGGTACAGATAGCCTCCACTGCTCCTCGGGTCTAGCCGACCGCTCCGAGTATGTCCCGCCCAGTGGTCCACCTCCAGGTATCATCCTGCTCCGTAAGCCTCAACCACGATCAGTGTTGTCCGTCGTCTACAACCAACACAACATAGTGCGGGCATATCCCGTGTAGTGGTGAGTATAAGATACTCAGTAGGGACCCTTAGACCCCCGAAGGTCTCCGAGAATCCACAAAGGATAAACCACAAAGGAAAGATACAATCACGAAGTAACATCCGACACTGCTTAGGTATATGCCCATACATATACCTAAGTCATCAATTCCAGTACGCTCCAACCTCCGAGCCCAAGTAAAACCCAGTTCAAATGGGAAAACACAACCCAATCCACACAGGAATGCAAAACGTAATCCACACAGGATAGCACAACACAATCCACAAAGGAAAACAAAACAGGATTCAGCTCACACAGGTATACTTCTTCGTATGATGATAGAGATGATCAGATATTTCCACTGATTCATCTAAGTCGTCGGACCCACAAAGGATAAATAGGTACTATCCCCCGAAATGACCCACAAAGGATCTGACCCACAAAAGATCGACAGGTAACTAACCCCCGCAATGACCCACAAAGGATTTGACCCACAAAAGATCGATAGGTAACTAACCCCCGCAATGACCCACACAGGATCGGACCCACACAGGATCTGTAGGCGCTGGCCCACATAGGACCGCTGATCGCTGACCCACACAGGATCGGTAGCACTGATCCACATAGGACCGCTGAGTGTTGTAGTCTTCACCGTCGAATCCACTGAGGATCTCTGCACAGTCGTCGTCGTCGTTGTAGATGTAGCCAGCTCTAGGGTTCCCGCACACAGCAAGCTCATTTGGGAGGGTCCGCTCCACGAGCTGAGATGCTGATACATCAAATGACACATAGTCCATAGTTTATGTATCCAAAAGTTCCGTATCGACAACAGGAACTCAAATTTACAGACGACGCGTCAATCGGACGCCCGGTCTGAGAGTTATTGGCTTTTTCGTCCCAAGGGCCCGGTTGGTTTTTAAGTTAAAACCAACCTGACCATACTCCACCTGCGTCCAAACCTCGGCCGGAGTAAGACAAAAGATCCGTCTCACTTAGAGTAATCCCACAAAGTCGACAGCACATCAATCGGACATCCGGAGCTCAAGTTATGAGTGTTTCCGCTCAGAGGGCCCGGTTGGTTTCGTGTACGAACAAACTCGGCCGAACCAAAAGTATTCCGAAACCTTGAGTGCAATATATCGACACGACCATCTCGATCCAAGGATAGCATCGCAACTGACGGTGCATCGATCGGAGTCACGTAGCACAAGTTATGGGCAACTGACCGGAAAAGATTCAGTATTAAGGGGTTCGGGCCCGGTCCGACCCGGCCCGATACCCCCAGGATCGGCCCGAACCGGGTCGAACCAAACCGGGTCTGGGTCCGGCCCGCTTGGCCGCAGCTCGGCCCGGCTGGCGCGGCCAGGCAGCCGGCCCGGCCTGGGCGCGGCGCGCTGGGCGCGCTGGCCAGGTGCTCGGCCAAACGGCCGAGCCGTTGAGGGGGTGGGGGCGCCTGCCCCCTGTCTTTATAACCGCGGCCCCCCATTATGGGGGCCGCTTGAGCTGGCCGCCAGGGGTTTGTAACCCCTGGCTTCTCCATGACCGGCCGGCCCGCTCTGGCCGGCCCGCTTCTGCCGCCACGGACCGGCGACGGCCGGTCCCCCTTGCTCCGACGCCGGCGGCCCGGAACCGGCCGCCGGTCTCCCTGCTTCGCCGTGGCCCAGAACCGACCGCGGCCTTGGTTCGTCCAGTGTAGTGCAACGGCACCATGCCCCTCCTCCGTGGCCCCACTCCGTCTGTGGTGTCTTCGGGTTTCTCAAACGCGGCGCGACGGTGTCGCGACCCTGTTTGATTTCACGGCACGGCGCAATGGCGCCGCGCATTCCTTGCCGCATGATCCCGCGCGGTGCGACGGCACCGCACCATTCCCATTCCAATCCACATTATAAAAAACAACATAGATAAGGGAGGAGGGTCGCTCGTGTTTGTGCAGTCCGACCCCCTCTCGTTAATCGATAGCAAATGGTCATAATTCACGAAGAACGTCAAGGTAGTAATCACGAACAATGAAACGCATAACACCAACCTTGTCGAACAAGTTGAGATAGGATTCATCGCGGAGATAATCTTCGCAGGAAGAGGAGTCGTGAAAGGAGAATCGTAAAGGAAGAAGGCGTCGTTGGCATCGCAGTACAAGGCATCGTGTAGACGATCTCTGAGGATTTGGCGTTCTTCATCAGAGATCGGTGCGTTATTCGCGTTCTTCGTGTTCTTCGTGTTCTTCGACGAAGAAGATGAAGATCTTCAAGCCTCCCTTGGATTTCCTCCAAAATCTATCAAGCAACAAGCCTCCAACCCAAAATAAAATAAGTCTCTTACTTATTTTATTAACACAACGTGAGTTTGAAAATTAAAAGTTTGAATTAATCCAAATAATTAATTAACATAACTTAAACTTTTTAAATTCAAACATTCACATTAAACTCACTTAATTAAATAACTTAAGTTATCAAATCAATGGTGAGTTGAGGGAGTTAGAGAATATGAGGGGTTGGGGTTCATGTGGGCCCCACCACCCTCATAACCTCCCATGGGAAGTTGGGTGGTTTCCCCCAACTTCCACCCAAAGGTTTTAACCACTTAGAAAAAAATAACAATTGTAGTTAAATTTTTATTTTAACTTACACAATTTTTATCAAATTCTCTTGTGAAAACGAAACTCCGGAACATGTGTTCCTAAGAAAATACCGGCGCTGCGATTCCATCGGTGCCCTCGGAATTCGATTCCAAGCACCGGTTCAAGAGTAAGAAATTCCCGCTCGTTCGTTCACTGAACATACCTGAGCTAAACTTCGGATAGGAATTCTGGGCACACCGGGCCTCAGAATCAAGTGCCGTCAGAAATTGCGTTCTTGTAAAATCCCAAAGAAAATTAAGAAAAAAAATTCCTTGAATTTTAGGGGTCTTTACATTACTCCCACCTCAGGGCTTTACGTCCCCATAAAGATACATCATAAGCTAGGGAAACAAATGTGGGTACTGAGCACGCATCTGAGCCTCCCGCTCCCAAGTGCTCTCCTGGAGATTCTCGTGCTGCCATCTAAGGCGCACTAGAGGAATCGACCGTCTATGTAGGACCCACTCCTGTCAATCCTCGATCTCCACTGGAACCTCTGTAAAAGTCGCCCCATCATCAATGTCTAGCTCCCCATGGCCAATGATATGCGACGGGTCGTGCACGTATCTCCTCATCTGAGATACATGGAAGACGTCGTGCACCCGGTGCAACTGAGGTGGTAGAGCCAGGCGATAAGCTACCTCGCCAATCCTGCTGAGGACCTGGAATGGTCTGATGAAGCATGGAGACAACTTGATGCCTCGGCCAAATCTCCGTAATCCACGTCGAGGTGAGACACGCAAGAAGATGTGGTCGCCATCCTCGAACTCTAGTGGCCTCCGCCTCCTATCAGCATAAGACTTCTGCCAGCTTTGAGCTGTCCTCATCCGCTCCTAGATGATCTGGACCTTCTCTATCGTGGCCTGGACCATCTCTGGTCCCACAAGTGCTGACTCCCCAGGGTCTGTCCAGCACAAAGGAGATCTGTAAGGTCGGTCGTACAACACCTCGTATGGTTTCATCCCGATGGTGGAGTGGTAGTTGTTGTTGTACGTAAACTCCACCAAGGGTAGGTGGTCCTCCCAGCTGCGACCAAGGTCAAGGACACATGCGCTGAGCATTTCCTCAAGATTCTGTATGGTCCTCTTAGTCTGACCATCCGTCTGAGGGTGGAAGGCAGTGCTCAGACATATCTGCGTCCCGAACGCCTCCTACAACCCCTTCCAAAGCCGGGAAGTAAATAGAGAATCTTGATTGGAGACGATAGATGATGGCACACCATGAAGCCGTACAATCTCTTGAACGTAGAGACGTCCCAATCTCTCCACTGATCCCTGCTCTCTAATGGGTAAGAAGTGAGCCGACTTGGTGAGTCGGTCGACAATCACCCAAATGGAGTCATGGAATTCCAGTCACGAAGTCCATAGATATTCCGTCCCACTTCCACTCCAGGACCTCTAAGGTTTGTACCAAGCCTTCTAGTACCTGATGCTCTACCTTCACCTGCTGGAAGGTGAGGCATCGAGAAACGAACTCTGCCACAACCTTATTCATGCCCGGCCACCAGTGTTGTCTTCTGAGATCCCGGTACATCTTCGCCACTCCAGGATGTACTGCCAAGGGAGAAGTGTGAAACTCTCTCAGCACCTCCTCCCGTAAAGCAACTGGTACCAAGGTACGTCCTTTGAAAAAGACGTCATGCTATGCTCCAAAAGAGAAACCATCAGGTGCCTATCCTGAGGATATCTGTGCACGTCGCGTCTCACAGTCAGCGTCCCCACGCTGTGCCTCTCTGACCAACTGCAGTAGTGGAGGGGTGACTGTGAGAGACTGAAGGAAGTCTACTCCATCCCTATCCACGAAGGATATCTACAAAGTGGCTAGCTGCTATGTCACCTCCTCAAGTATTTGAATGCCTGTCCTCCTACTGAGAGCATCGGCAACCACGTTCCCCTTTCCAAGAGTATAGACTATCTCAAAGTCATAGTCCTATAGGAACTCGAGCCATTGCCGTTGTCTCAGGTTCCGGTCCTTCTGAGAGAAGATGTGCCTAAGACTCTGATGGTCAGAAAAGACTGTAAAGCGCTTGCCCATCAGGTAGTGTCGCCTTGTCTTCAGAGCGAAGACCACTACTGCTAACTCCAGGTCATGGGTAGCGTAGTTCTACTCATGCGGAATCAACTGATGTGATCCATAGGCGATCACTGCACGCTCCTGCATCAGGACACATCTGAGTCCGGTCCCTGATGCATCGCAGTAGACTACGTACCCTACACCCTTCTCCGGCAACCTCATGATAGGGGCGCTGGTCAATATCTGTCTCATCTCCTGGAAGCTCTGCTGACATCTGTCTGGACACACAAAGGGTTTCCCCTTCTTCATCAAATCTGAGAGTGGTTCCGCAACTTTGGAGAAGTCTGACACAAATCTCCGGTAGTATCCATCTAGTCCCAAGAAACTCTGCACCTCCATCACGCTCCTGGGTGGCTCCCAAGCTAGCACTTCCTCGATCTTCGCAGGATCTGCCGCAACTCCCGCCTCAGAGATGACGTGTCCCAAGAAGTGGAACTCACGTATCCAGAACTGACACTTCGAGAGATTACCATAAAGCTGGTGATCTCAGAGTGTGTCTAGTACAACCTGCAAGTGGTAGGCGTGCTCCTCCTCAGTGGTTGAGTAAATCAAAATGTCATCAATGAAGACCACGACAAATAGATCGAGGAATGGCTGAAAGATCCTGTTCATGAGGGACATGAACACTGCTGGAGTGTTGGTTATGCCGAATGGCATAACTAGGAACTCATAGTGGCCATACCGACACCTGAAGGCTATCTTCTGTACGTCCTCATCCCGAACTCTGAGCTAATGATAGCCAGACCTGAGGTCTATCTTTGAGAACCACAATGCTCCCTTGAGCTGATCGAAGTGGTCATCAATCCTCGAAAGCGGATACTTGTTCCTCACTATCACCTGGTTCAGGCCACGATAGTCGACAAAAAGTCGCAAGCTCCCATCTACCTTCTTGGAGAACAATATCGGTGAAGCCCAGGTTGAAACACTGGGTCCGATGAATACCTTTCCCTGCAAGTCCTCCAACTGTACCCGTAGCTCTCGAAGCTCAGCGGGGGCTATCCGATATGCTGGAGTCGATATCGGGGCTGTCCCGGGGTACATGTCAATATAAAAGTCTACCTCTCTGTGAGAAGGTAGTCCTGGAATGTCGTCGGGAAAGACATCTGCATACTGATCCACCACTGTAGGAAAACCAGGACTCCGCACATCAACTGCTCCTAGGATGAGGATAGCCAACTGATGAGTTATGGGTTGTCCTCTCCTCTACGAGAGTCCATCCTGTGCAGCAAAGGATCCCTTCTCGCTTGTGAAGGTGAACCTGCTCCCGTTGGTGCGTACACATCGCACCTTGCGCCTAATACAGTCGATCTGAGCATCGACTTTAGATAACCAATCCATGCCCAAGATGACGTCGTAAGGCCTTGATGCCGCTACAAGAAGAACCCAGCCGATGCTATCACCTCCTAGAGTAAGCTCACACTGCCGACACTAGTGCGTAATCATCGAGACTTCTCCCATAGGAGTCTCTATCCATAAGGATCGAGCCAACGGCTCTGTCGGAATCTCCGATCTCCGAACAAGGGTTGCGGCTATGAAAGAGTGACTCACTCCTGTGTCTATAAAAACTGCAGCAAGGGTGGAATAGACACAGATAGTACCTCGAATCATCTCGGGCACACCGTGGCCATAGGCCTCCACTGCCTGGAGTTGTGCCTGTCTCTTCCCACCAGCTCCCTCTGGTCGGGGTGGACCTCCTGGTGGTGGTGGTGGTAGAGCCTCAAAGCGCCACCCACCACCTGCTGCTCGGCCAGATCCTCTGCCTCGTCCGCCTGCTCCATGAGGACCGCCACGGTAGACCCTCTGCCTCTGCCTGGGTGGTCCCTCAACCATCTGCAGCTCCTCGGAATGGCGGGTCGGACAGTCACGAGCCATGTGGCCCTGCCCGCCGCATGAGTAGCACTGCCTACCTCTCGAAAGACTGGCTCTGTGCTGTGTGCCCTTCACTACTGAGCCAGTGTCCTGAGGTCGTCTGCCTGAGGATCTGGTCTGCCTAGACCCGTGAGTCATCCATCGACTGCCTGCTGCAGAAGACTCTGCTACGTGTCACCCTGCGGTGGGTCTCGACGCTGATGAAGGCTCAGCAAGAAAGCTCTCAATCAAAAGGGCTTGCTCCAGTACTCTTGTCTGGGTTGGAATGCTGAGGGAGATCGGCGATTACCTGATCTCATGCCTCAATCCCTGCTCACAGGTCTGGGCCCGGAAGAATAGGTCTCGCACCATGTCTATCGAGTAGAGTGAGAGATCGGTAAATCTCGTCGAGTACTGGGCGACCGTCAAGCTGCCCTGCCGCAGTTGTAGAAGCTCCTGGATGCGTACTGCACGGAGGGTGGCTGGGACTAAATTCGAGCGGAAGAGGCTCTCAAAGTCCATCCAGAGAAGAGATACCTCATCGTGCACCTGGAGCATCAAGGTCCACCATCTGCCTGCTACCACGTGCAGTAGGCTCGCTGCGAGGATCACCATGAGGTCTTATGGTGTCCTCACTAACTTGAAAACCCATACCACTGCCTCCAGTCAGTCCTCGGCTGCCTGGGGGTCCGTCTCCCCGTGGAACCTGGGTGGTCGTTAGCGCTGAAACTCGTGCAGTACACTAAGACGACGTGCATCGTCAGCAGCTGGGGCTGGTAGCATCGGTGGCTCGGCGGGTAGAGGTACCGTCGGTGCCTCTGCTATCAAAGGCCCCTGCACCGAGGCCTCGTCGCTCGGTGGGATTTCGTCACGCTCAAATCTCGGAACCCTAGCTGGCTGGCATCGTGGGGCCATACTGAAAAGAAACAGGTGTGCCACAGTCAAACAATATACCTGGTGAGCTGACATAAAGTAATCACAAAGAAAACTTGAAACACACATGCAATCAATGTTTTCATGCATTAAGTCGGAAATCAGAAGTCAGGGTCCTGGTGTACGGATACGTTGGCCGCCGCACCAATACTAGACTCCATGGACTGATAACCACACCCAATACTCTTACCACTATTTCTTCACATAGAAAAAGATCAGATTCCTAAGTTCTACGGTAGAACCGAACTCCTCTGATACCAATTTGTCATGACCCGTCCTCGGGGCCCGTGTCGTGACTACCCCAAGCCCGCCTTCCATAGGCCAAGGGCTGGCGATTAGCACCAAGGCATAATTTCCGGTAAAAAGGGAAGGCATTGCCTTTGTAAAGTATACAAACACCACAGAGAAAGCAAGCAGTAGAATTAAACACTAAGTAAAAACTGAGTACAACAGTAAGTGAAGAAAAGTAAGTGGGCCAGTATACAAAACCAAACTGAAAGTAAAGTACAACTGGAAAGGGAACACAGCAACTGTAAAGTAGAGTCGCAGCGTCGAGCTGTCCACTAGAAGTACCACCTGAAGGGTGGGTACAGATAGCCTCCACTGCTCCTCGGGTCCAGCCGACCTCTCCGAGTACGTCCCGCCCAGTGGTCCACCTCCAGGTACCATCCTGCTCCGCAAGCCTCAACCACGATCAGCGATGTACGTCGTCTACAACCAACACAATGTAGTGCAGGCATAGCCCATGTAGGGGTGAGTATAAGATACTCAGTAGGGACCCCGAGACCCCTGATGGTCTCCCAGAATCCACAAATGATAAACCAAAAAGGAAAGATACAATCACGAAGTAACATCCAACACTACTTAGGTATATGCCCATACATATACCTAAGTCATCAATTCCAGTACGTTCCAACCTCCGAGCCCAAGTACAACCCAGTTCACATGGGAAAACACAACTCAATTCCACACAGGAAAGCAAAACGTAATCCACATAGGATAGAAAAACACAATCCACAAAGGAAAGAAAAACAGGATTTAGCTCACACAGGTATACTTCTTTGTAAGACAATAGAGATGATCAGATATTTCCACTGATTCATCTAAGCCGTCAGACCCACAAAGGATCAATAGGTACTAACCCCCACAATGACCTACAAAGGATCTGACCCACAAAGGATCGATAGGTAACTAACCCCCGCAATGACCCACAAAGGATCTGACCCACAAAGGATCGATAGGTAACTAACCCCGCAATGACCCACACAGGATCTGTAGGCGTTGTCCCACACAGGACCGCTGAGCGCTGACCCACATAGGATCGGACCCACACAGGATCGGTAGCACTGATCCACATAGGACCGCTGAGTGCTGTAGTCGTCGCCGTCGAATCCACTGAGGATCTCTGCACAGTCGTCATCATCGTCGCAGATGCAGCCAGCTCTAGGGTTCCCACACACAGCAAGCTCGTTCGGGAGGGTCCGCTCCATGAGCTGAGAGGCTGATTAATCAATTGACACGTAGTCCAGAGTTGATGTATCCAAAAGATCCGTATCGACAACAGGAACTCAAAGTCGCAGACGACGCGTCAATCAGACGCACGGTCTGAGAGTTATTGTCTTTTTGTCCCAGGGGACCGGTTGGTTTTTAAGTTAAAACCAACCCGAACATACTTCACCTACTTCCAAACCTTGTGCGGAGTAAGCCAAAAGATCCTTCTCACTTAGAGGAATCCCACAAAGTCGATGGCACGTCAATCAGATGTTCGGAGCTCATGTTATGAGCGTTTCTGCTCCGAGGGCCTGATTGTTTTCGTGTACGAACCAACTCAGCCGAACCCAATGTATTCGGAAACCTTGAGTGAAATATACCGAAACGGCCGCCTCGATCCAAGGATCGCATCGCAAATGACGGTGTGTCGATTGGAGGACCGTAGCACAAGTTATGGGCGAATCACTGGATGAGATTCGGTATTAAGGGGTTCGGGCCCGGTCCGACCCGGCCAGATACCCCCAGGGTCGGCCCTAAACGGTTCCGGGTCCGGCCCGCTTGGGCGCGGCCCGGTTCGGCCTGGGCGTGGCGCGCTGGGCGTGGTGCGCTGGCCAGGTGCTCGGCCAAACGGCCGAGCCATTGAGGGGGGGGGGGGCGGCTGCCCCCTGTCTTTGTAACCGCGGACCCCCATTATGGGGGCCGCTTGAGTTGGACGCCGGGGGTTTGTAACCCCTGGCTTATCCATGACCGGCCGGCCCGCTCTGGCTGGCTGGCTTCTGCCGCCACGGACCAGTGACGGCCGGTCCCCCCTTGCTCCGATGCCGGTGGCCCGGAACCGGCCGCCGGTCTCCCTGCTATGCTGCGACCCGGAACTGGCTGTGGCCTTGGTTCGTCCGGTGTGGTGGGACGGCGCCGCGCCACTCCGCCGCAGCCCCACTCCGTCCGTGGTGTCTTCGGGTTTCTCCGACGCAGTGCGACGGTGTCGTGACCCTGTTTGATTTCACGACGCGACGCGACAGCGCCGCGCATTTCTTGCCGCATGATCCCGCACGGTGCGACGACATCGCGCCATTCCCATTCCAATCCTCATTATAAACAACAACATAGATAAGGGAGGAGGTTCGACCATGTTTTTGTGGTCCGACCCCCTCTCGTTAATCGATAGCAAATGGTCATAATTCTCGAAGAACGTCAAGGTAGTAATCACGAACAAAGAAACGCATAAGCCCCTACCTTGTCGAACATGTTGAGCGAGGATTCGTCGCAGAGATAACCATCACAGGAAGAGGCATCGCGAAAGGAGAATTGTCGTGGAAGAAGGAGTCGTTGGCGTCGCGGTACAAGGTGTCGTGTAGACAATCTCTGAGGATTTGGCGTTCTTCATCGGAGATCGGTGCGTTCTTCGCGTTCATCATGTTCTTCGTGTTCTTCGACGAAGAAGATGAAGATCTTCAAGCCTCCCTTATCTTTCCTCCCAAAGCTCTCAAGAAACAAGCCTCCAACCCAAAATAAAATAAGTCCCTTACTTATTTTATTAACACAACTTGAGTTTGAAAATTAAAAGTTTGAATTAATCCACATAATTAATTAACATAACATAAACTTTTGAAATTCAAACATTCACATTAAATTCACTTAATTAAATAACATAAGTTATCAAATTAATGGTGAGTTGAGTGAGTTAGAGAATATGAAGGGGTGGGGTTCGTGTGGGCCCCACAACCCTCATAACCTCCCATGGGAAGTTGGGTGGTTTCCCCCAACTTTCACCCAAAGGTTTTAACCACTTAGGAAAAAAATAAAAATTATAGTTAAATTTTTATTTTAACTTCCACAATTTTTATCAACTTCTCTCGTGAAAATGCAACTCTGGAAGAGGTGTTCCTAAGCAAATACCGGCATTGTGATTCCATCGGTGCCCTCAGAATTCAATTATGAGCACCGGTTCAAGAGTTAGAAATTCCTGCTCATTCGTTCACTGAACGTACCCTTGCTAAACTTCGGATAGGAATTACGGGCACACCAGGCCTCGGAATCAAGTGCCGTCAGAAACTGCGTTCTTGTAAAATCCCAAAGAAAATTCAGAAAAAATATACCTTGAATTTTATGGGTCTTTACATTACTCCCACCTCAGGGATTTACGTCCCCGTGAAGATACATCATAAGCTAGGGAAACAAATGTGGATACTGAGCACGCATCTGAGCCTCCCGCTCCCAAGTGCTCTCCTGGAGATTCCCCTGCTTCCATCTGATGCGCACTAGAGGAATCGACTGTCTACGTAGGACCCACTCCTGTCGATCCTCGATCTCCATTGGGACCTCCGTAAAAGTCGCCTCATCATCAATGTCTAGCTCCCCATGGTCAATGATATGCGATGGGTCGTGCACGTATCTCCTCATTTTAGATACGTGGAAGACGTCGTGCACCTGGTGCAACTGAGGTGGTAGAGCCAGGTGATAATCTACCTCTCCAATACTACTGAGGACCTGGAATGTTCTGATTAAGTGTGGAGACAACTTGTTGCCTCAGCCAAATCTCCGTAATCCACGTCGAGGTGAGACATTCAAGAAGACGTGGTCGCCATCCTCGAACTCCAGTGGCCTCCGCCTCCTATCAGCATAAGACTTTTGTCGGCTCTGAGCTGTCCTCATCCACTCCTGGATGATCTGGACATTCTTTGTCGTGGTTTGGACCATCTCAGGTCCTACAAGTGATGACTCCCCAGGTTCTGTCCATCACAAAGGAGATCTGCAAGGTCGGTCGTACAACGCCTCATATGGTGCCATCCCGATGGTGGAGTGGTAGCTATTGTTGTACGCAAACTCCACCAAGGGTAGGTGGTCCTCCCAACTGTGACCAAGGTCGAGGAAACATGCGCGGATCATGTCCTCGAGAGTCTTTATGGTCCTCTCAGTCTGACCATTTATATGAGGGTGGAAGGTAGTGCTAAGACGTAGCTGCGTCCCGAATGCCTCCTGCAACCCCTTCCAAAGCTGGGAAGTAAAGCGAGCATCTCGATCGAAGACGATAGATAATGGCACACCGTGAAGCCGTACAATCTCCTGAACGTATAGATGTCCCAATCTCTCCACTGAGCCCTTCTCTCTGATGGGTAAGAAGTGAGACGACTTGGTGAGTCGGTCGACAATCACCCAAATGGAGTTGTGGCCTCTCGAAGTGCGTGAAAGTCCAGTCATGAAGTCCATAGATATTCTGTCCCACTTCCACTCCGGGACCTCTAAGGGTTGTACCAAGCTTGCTGGTACCTGATGCTCTTCCTTCACCTACTGTCAGGTGAGGCATCGAGAAACGAACTCTGCCACAGCCTTCTTCATGCCCGGCCACCAGTGCTGTCGTCTGAGATCCTAGTACATCTTCGCCACTCCAGGATGTACTGCCAAGGGGGAAGTGTGAAACTCTCTCAGCACCTCCTCCCATAAAGCAACTGGTACTAAGGTACGTCCTCTGAAAAGGACGTCGTGCTCTGCTCCAAAGGAGAATCCATCAGGTGCATGTCCTGAGGATATTTGTGCACGCCGCGTCTCACAGTTAGCATCCCCACGCTGTGCCTCTCTGACCCGCTGCAGTAGTGGAGGGGTGACTGTGAGAGACTGAAGGAAGGCTTCCCCATCTCTATCCACGAAGGATATCTGAAAATTGGATAGCTCCTCTATCGCCTCCTCATGTAGCTGAATGCCCTTCCTCCTGCTGAGAGCATCAGCTACCATGTTCCCCTTTACAGGAGTATAGACTATCTCAAATTCATAGTCCTGGAGGAACTCGAGCCATCACCACTGTCTCAGGTTCAGGTAATTCTGAGAGAATATGTACCTGAGACTCTGATGGTCAGAAAAGACTGTAAAGCGCTCGTCCATCAGGTAGTGTCGTCATGTCTTCAGAGCGAAGACCACTGCTGCTAACTCCAGGTCATGGGTAGCGTAGTTCTACTCATGCGGCCTCAACTGACGTGATCCAAAGGCGATCACTGCCCACTCCTGCATCCGGACACATCCGAGTCTGGTCCTCAATGCATTGCAGTAAACTACGTACCCTAATCCCTCCTCCGGCAACCTCAAGATAGGGGCGCTGGTCAATCTCTGTCTCAGCTCCTGGAAGCTCTTCTGACATCTTTCTGACCACACAAAGGGTTTCCCCTTATTCGTCAAAGCGGAGAGTGGTGCCGCAACTCTGGAGAACTCTGACACAAATCTACGATAGTATCCAGCTAGTCCCAAGAAACTCCGCACCTCCTTCACGCTCCTGGGTGGCTCCCAAGCTAGCACTGTCTCGATCTTCGTAGGATCCACCGCAACTCCCACCTCAGAGATGACGTGTCCCAAGAAGTGGACCTCACATATCCAGAACTGACACTTCAAGAGATTACCATAAATCTAGTGCTCTTAGAGTGTGTCAAGTACAACCCGCAAGTGGTAGGCATGCTCCTCCTCAGTGGTCGAGTAAATCAAAATGTCGTCGATGAAGACCACGACAAATCGATCGAGGAATGGCTGAAAGATCCTATTCATGAGGGTCAGGAACACTACTAGAGAATTGGTTACATTGAATGGCATAACCAAGAACTCATAGTCTCCACACCAACACCTGAAGGCTGTCTTCTGTACGTCCTCATCCCGAACTCTGAGCTGATGATAGCCAGACATGAGGTCTATCTTTGAGAACCACCATGTTCCCTTGAGCTGATCGAAGTGGTCATCAATCCTCGGTAGCGGATACTTGTTCGTCACTGTCACCTGGTTCAGGCGACGATAGTTGACACAAAGTCTCAAGCTCTCGTATGCCTTCTTAGCGAACAATATCGGGGAAGCCCAGGGTGAAACACTGGGTCGGATGAATCCATTGCCCTGCAAGTCCTCCAACTGTACCCGTAGCTCTCGAAGCTCAGCGGGGGACATCCAATATGCTGGAGTCGATATCGGGGATGTCCCGGGGTACATGTCAATATTAAATTCTACCTCTCTGCGAGGAGGTAGTCCTGGAATGTCGTCGGGAAATACATCCGCATACTAATCCACCACTGCAGGAAAACCAGGACTCCGCACATCAACTGCTCCTAGGATGAGGATATCCAACTGATGAGTGATGGGTTTTCCTCTCCTCTGCGAGAGTCCATCCAGTGCTGCAAAGGCTCCCTTCTCACCGGTGAAGGTGAACCCGCTCCCGTTGGTGTATACACATCGCACCTTGTGCCTAATACAGTCGATCTGATCATGGACTATAGATAACCAATCCATGCACAAGATGGCGTCGTAAGGCCTCGACGCAGCTACAAGAAGATCCCAACCGAAGTTCTCACCTCCTAGAGTAATATTACACTGCCAGCACCAGTGCGTAATCGTCGATTCTTCTCCTGTAGGAGTCTCTAGCCTTAAGGATCGAGCCAATGGCTCTGTCAGAATCTCTGAGCTCCGAACAAGGGCAGCGGCTATGAAAGAGTGACTTGATCTTGTGTCTATAAGAACTGCAGCAAGGGTGGAATAGACTCGGATAGTACCACGAATCATCTCGGGCGCACCGTGGTTGTAGGCCATCGCTGCCTCGAGTTGTGCCTGTCTCTGCCCGCCAGCTCCCTGTGGTCGGGGTGGAACTCATGGTGGTGGTGGTGGTAGAGCCTCAAAGTGTCGCCCACCACCTACTACTCGGCCATCTCCTCTTCCTCCTCCGCCTTCTCCCTACAGACTACCACGGTCGACCCTCTGCCTCTGCCTGGGTGGTCCCTCAACCGTCTGTTGCTCCTCGGCACGGCGGGTCAGACAGTCACGAGCCATGTGGCCCTGCCCGCCGCATGAGTAGCACTGCCTGCCTCTCGAAAGACTGGATCCACGCTGTGTGCCCTGCACTACTGAGCCAGTGTCCTGAGCTCGCCTGCCTGAGGATCTGGTCTGCCTGGACCCATGAGTCGTCCGTCGACTACATGCTACAGAAGACTTTGCGCTAAGTGCCACCCTGCGGTGGGTCTCGGCGCTGATGAAGTCTCAGCAAGAAATCTCTCAATCAAAAGGGCTCGCTCCAGTACTCCGGCTTGGGTTAGAATGCTGAGGGAGATCAGCGATGCCCTGATCTCATGCCTCAATCCCTACTCAAAGGTCCGGGCGCGGAATAATGGGTCTCGTACCATGTCTGTCGAGTAGCGCGAGAGATCGGTAAATCTCGCCGAGTACTGGGTGACTGTCAAGCTGCCCTACCGCAGCTGTAGAAGCTCCTAGATGCGTACCGCGCGGATGGTGGCTGGGAAGAACTCCGAGCGGAAGAGGCTCTCAAAGTCCGTACATAGAAGAGATTCCTCATCGTGCACCTGGAGCATCAAGCTCCACCATCTACCTGCTGCCGCGTGCAGTAGGCTCGCTGCGAGGATCACCATGAGGTCTGCTGGTGTCCTCACTAACCTGAAAACCCGTACCATTGCCTCCAGCCAGTCCTCGGCTGCCCGGGGGTCCGTCTCCCCGCAGAACCTGGGCGGTCGCTAGCGCTGAAACTCGTGCAGTGCACTAAGGCGACGTGCATCGTCAGCGGCTGGGGCTGGTAGCATCGGTGGCTCGGCGGGTAGAGGTATCGTCGTTGCCTCTGCTGTCAAAGGGCCCTGCACCGAGGCCTCGTCGCTCGGTGGGCTGTCGTCATGCTGAACTCTCGGAACCCTATCTGTATGTCGTCGTGGGGCCATCCTGAAAAGAAATAGGTGCACCATGGTCAAACAGTATACCCGGTGAGCTGACATAAAGTAATCACAAAAAAAACTTGAAACACACATGCAATCAATGTTTTTGTGCATTAAGTCGGAAATCAGAATTCAGGGTCCTGCTATACGGATACGTCGGCAGCCGCACCAACACTGGACTCCCTGGGCAGATAACCACTCCCAATACACTTAACACTATTGCTTCACATAGAAAAAGATCAGATTCTTGAGTTCTGCGGTAGAACTGAACTCCTCTGATACCAATTTGTCACGACTCGTCGTCGGGGCCCGTTCCATGACTACCCCAAACCCACCATCCATATGACCGGGGATGGAAACTAGCACCAAGGCATAATTTCTAGTAAAAAGGGATGGCATTTCCTTTGTAAATTAAAAAAACACCACAGAGCAAGCAATCAGTAGAAGTAAACACTAAGTAAAAACTGAGTACAACAGTAAGTGCGGAAAAGTAAGTGGGACAGTATACAAACCCAAACTGAAAGTAAAGTACAACTGGAAAGGGAAAAAACAATTGTAAAGTAGATCCGCAGCGTCGATCCATCCACTGGAAGTCCCACCTGAAGGGTGGGTATAGATAGCCTCCACTTCTCCTCGGGTCCAGCCGACCGCTTCGAGTACGTCCCGCCCAGTGGTCCACCTCCAGGTACCATCCTGCTCCGCAATCCTCAACCACGATCAGCGTTGTCCGTCGTCTGCAACCAACACAATGTAGTGCAGGCATATCCCATGCAGGGGTGAGTATAAGCTACTCAGTACGGACCCCGAGACTCCTGAAGGTCTCCCAGAATCCAAAAAGGATAAACCACAAAGGAAAGATACAATCATGAAGTAACATCCGACACTGCTTAGGTATATGCCCATACATATACCTAAGTCATCAATTCCAGTACGCTCCAACCTCTAAGCCCAAGTAAAACCCAGTTCACACGGGAAAACACAAACCAATCCACACAGAAAAGAAAAACGTAATCCACACAGGATATCACAACACAATCTCCAAAGAAAAGCAAAACAAGATTAAGCTCAAACAGGTATACTTCTTCATAAGACAATAGAGATGATAATATATTTCCACTGATTCATCTAAGCCGTCGGACCCACAAGGAATCAATAGGTACTAACCCCCGAAATGACCCACAAAGGATCTGACTCACAAAGGATCGATAGGTAACTAACCCCCGCAATGACCCACAAAGGATCTGACCCACAAAGGATCGATAGGTAACTAAACCCCGCAATGACCCACACAGGATCTGACCCACACAGGATCTGTAGGTGCTGGCCCACATAGGACCGCTGAGCACTGACCCACACAGGATCGTACCCACACAGGATCGGTATCATTGATCCACATAGGACCACTGAGTGCTGTAGTCATCGTCGTCGAATCTATTGAGGATCTCTGCACAGTCGTCGTCATCGTCGTCGCAGATGCAGCCAGCTCCAGGGTTCCCGCACACAGCAAGCTCGTTCGGGAGGGTCCACTCCACGAGCTGAGAGGCTGATACATCAACTGACACATAGTCTAGATTTGATGCATCCAAAAGTTCTGTATCGACAACAGGAACTCAAAGTCACAGACGGCGCGTCAATCGAACGCTCTATCTGAGAGTTATTGGCTTTTTTCGTCCCAGGGGCCCAGTTGGTTTTTAATTTGAAACCAACCCGACCGTACTCCATCTGTGTCCAAACCTCGTGCGGAGTAAGCCAAAAGATCCTTCTCACTTAGAGGAATCCCACAAAGTCAACGGCATGTCAATCGGACGTCCGGAGCTCAAGTTATGAGCGTTTCTGATCCGAGGGCCCGGTTGGTTTTGTGTACGAACAAACTCGGCCGAACCCAAAGTATTCTGAAACCTTGAGTGCGATATACCGAAACGACCATCTCAATCCAAGGATCGCATCGCAGATGACTGTGTGTCGATCGGAGGCTCGTAGCACAAGTTATGGGTGACCGACCGGAAGAGATTCGGTATTAAGGGGTTCAGGCCCGGTCCGACCCGGCCCGATACCCCCAGGGTCGGTCCGAATCGGGTCCGGGTCTGGCCCTCTTGGGCGCGGCCCGGCCCGGCTAGCGCGGCGTCCTGGGTGCGCTGGCCAGGTGCTCGGCCAAACAGTCGAGTCGTTGAGGGGGGGGGGTCGCCTGCCCCCTGTCTTTGTAACCGCGACCCCCCATTATGGGGGCCACTTGAGCTGGCCACCGGGGGTTTGTAACCCCCAGATTCTCTATGACCAGTTGGCCCGCTCTGGCCGGCCAGCTTCTGTCGCCACGGATCGGCGACGGCCGGTCCCCCCTTGCTCCGACGCCGGCGGCCCGGAACCGGCCGCCAGTCTCCCTGCTCCGCCGCGGCCCGGAACCGGCCGCGGCCTTGGTTCGTCCGGCGCGGCGCGACGGCGCCGCGCCCCTCCACCGCGGCCACGCTCCGGCCATGGTTTCTTCAAGTTTCTCCGACGCGGTACGACGGTGTCCTGACCCTGTTTCATTTCACGGCATAGCGCGATGGCGCCACGCATTCCTTGACGCATGATCCCGCACGGTGCGACGACACCGCGCCATTCCAGTTCCAATCCACATTATAAACAATAACATAGATAAGGGAGGAGGGTCGGTCATGTTTGTGCTGTCCGACCCCATCTCGTTAATCGATAGAAAATGGTTATAATTCACGAAGAACTTCAAGGTAGTAATCACGAACAAAGAAACACATAAACCCCTACCTTGTCGAACAAGTTGAGCGAGGATTCGCCACGGAGATAACCGTCGCGGGAAGAGGCGTCGCGAAAGGAGAATCGTCATGGAAGAAGGCGTCGTTGGCATCGTGCTACAAGGAGTCGCGTAGATGATCTCCGAGGATTTGGCGTTCTTTATTGGAGATCGGTGCGTTCTTCGTGTTCTTCGTGTTCTTCATGTTCTTCGACGAAGAAGATGAAGATCTTCAATCCTCCCTTAGATTTCCTCCCAAAGATCTCAAGAAACAAGCCTCCAACCCAAAATAAAATAAGTCCCTTATTTATTTTATTAACACAACTTGATTTTGAAATTAAAAGTTTGAATTAATCCACATAATTAATTAACATAACTTAAACTTTTGAAATTCAATCATTCACATTAAACTCACTTAATTAAATAACTTAAGTTATCAAATTAATGGTGAGTTGAGGGAGTTAGATAATATGAAGGGGTGGGGTTCGTGTGGGCCCCACCACCCTCATAACCTCCCGTGGGAAGTTGGGTGGTTTCCCCCAACTTCCACCCAAAGCTTTTAACCACTTAGAAAAAAAATAAAAAATGTAGTTAAATTTTTATTTTAACTTCCACAATTTTTATCAACTTCTCTCGTGAAAATGAAACTCTGGAAGAGGTGTTCTTAAGAAAATATCGGCGCTACGATTCCATCGGTGCCCTCAGAATTCGATTCTGAGCACTGGTTCAAGATTTATAAATTCATGCTCGTTCGTTCACTGAACGTACCCGAGCTAAACTTCGGATAGGAATTCCGGGCACACCGGGCCTCGGAATCAAGTGTCGTCAGAAACTGCATTCTTGTCAAATCCCAAAGAAAATTAAGAAAAAAATTTCATCGAATTTTATGGGTCTTTACAGGATGGGTGGAGATAAACACATTGGTGAATGTTCCATAGATTCCCACACTCATGGGACACAACTGAGCCATCATCAGAGGCCACATAACAAGATATGTGACAATGATTACTCAAAATACCACCTCTCCTCTTCCCATTCTCTCCATTCTTACTCTTCTTCTAATAAGAACTTCCACTTCCCACTTTGGAAACTACTCTAGAGAAGCTAGAAATTTTCCAATGACCATTTTCTACAATCATGGAATGATAGAACACCTCATCATAATTTTTAATCTTGGACATGAATACCTAAGACTAAATTTTTTTCTATAATCCCTTCACTATCTTTTGAGCCCTCGTATTCTCATTGGATATAATCATGGGTGTGTACTGAAGTAGCTCTGCAAAAAGGTCATCATATTCCATCACTGACCAATCTCAAGGGGAACGCTCCAAATAATCCCAAGACCAAGTGGAGTAAAAAACTTAAGGAAAACAATACCTATTGAAAATTTCATTGATGTCTTCCCAAACCTTCTTCCCATGTTCACCAAATTGTACCCCATAGTCCCACCACTTCCAATTGGGACTTTAATAAATGAATAAATAAATTTTCACTATTACATCCTCATGGGTATCAAGAAACATGAACATACTCTATATCATGTGTAACCACTCCTCTTCTTCCAGAGGTTCCTTGTTTCCTCATAAATTAAGAGGCCAGTTCTTGGGGAATTCATGACCCTTGTCCTTTCAAAGACATAGTTAGAATTATATAACCTGAGAAGGACGAGATCATGCTTTATGTCCAAACATTTGTACAACACAAACCAATTCTTCCAATAAACTCTGATTAATTGGTTTGGGAAAACTCTCTTTCTACTCTTCACATGGCCACACAATAGTTCCTAGGGAGGCATCTTGCAACATCAATAAAAAAAATAAGGAAACACCCATAAATAAAAAATTATTACAATTTTTATTAATTACAAAAAATCTCAAAAAACTACCATAAATACAAAAAGATAACAAATACATCTCAATAGAAATTAAATCAAACCATTCCACACCACTCAGTTTTCATATATAGTCTGCATCCTATACTTGTCTCAATGAGGAGAAGTCAAACAATATCCCAACATCCCACACCAACATGGGTCCTATCACAATGTGTAATGGCCAGACACCCCACTCTAACTTGAATCTAAATCCCAAAAAAGAATGGATGTAGTCTATCTAGACTCTTTTCCCAAATAACATGAACCAAAAAGAGAAAAACCTGCTCTGATACCCTTTTTTCACAAACCATGTGGGGGTACCATCAAACCCGACACCCTGATCTGTCCTTAGCATGGACTGAAAGGCATTCCTGATCCCAATAGGATAAAAAAATGTTCTTTGGTATCAAAAATATACTTTGGCACAGATTTAACCCATTTATATAAACATAGAAAACCAACAAGAGTAAACATCACAATAACTGATAACCATAACCAAAACATCTTGGTAGGTTGTGAGAGAAATCCTAGTAGTCATGCCACAATGAAATTATTCCATTGTATAGCATTAAAAGAAAAATCAACATTAACATTTGTATTATAATATTTGAAACATTTCCAGGTAATAATTTTGTGAAAAAATGTCATGAATTGTTTTTGGAAAACATTTTTCATAAATAAACATTCTTGTAATAAAAATATATACATGTTCTCTCATATATAGATGTATAGCATAACATCCCATAATAATCATGTCAAAGGAGAGTACTATGGGAAAACCTTATTGGTAAAAAGTACAAGTGAGACACTATGAAACTCATACCTTGATAATCAATGTTATCCAAGTCAACTACTAATAGTGTTCTAGTGCACGAGCCACTAGAGGGGAACACATCCCAATATTCAGCGTTCTCCAAAACATAAGATAATAAAAACATCTATTCTACCAATGAGCCACTAGAGGGTAACATATCCAAAGGTATATTGGTCTCTAATCATATTTGAACTTTTTTTAGTGTTGTAATATTCAATCCTACATGATAAATCTGCGAACAACAACTTTCGAATCTATTTGGATACTAGTTATTGTTCTCCCACCTAGATTCTCAAGATTCTCTTTGTGTCCAATACCATATAAAATATCACATAAATCAAAAAATTCATAAACACATTCCAAGAATCGTAATAACACAATGAAATCACCAGTTTCACATTTTCACATTGATCCAATGTTCAATACTCACATGGATACCACCAATCTCCATAAATAATTCACTTTCCCATTTTACACACACTCTAAAACCATTTGTAAATACATAAACCTATTTAAGAACACAATAATAAGAGAAAATATGAAATCCAATTTTCCATGTGAAAATACCCTTTCTACTTCATAGTCACATAAAATGAATTTTATGAAATGTTTCTCATCATTTTGACCATTAAATTAGACATAAATGTTTCATAACAATATAGAAAACATGCAAAAAAAAACTTTTTCCCATAAAAAATACACTTCTAATACATTTTCACTATTAAATATCTTTGAGACCCAATTTTGAACATTTCTCAGAAGGTGTAATAATGTTTTATGAAACAGGAAAATAAAGAACACACGAAACATAACAAAATTTCTTTAGAAAACTCATTTTCATCAGATTTGTATCTCAAATCCTTTTCAAAATCTATTCAAAAACACAAAAATAATCAAAATAAAAAATTTAAACACCCATAGAATCAATACAAACTCATATAATAATATAAAACCATGAAACCACCTACCACAAAAATTGAAACATCCAAAAATAAATTTAAAATAATACCTCACCACCACAAGACTTGCTTAAAGGCATGATCCAGCAAAAAACATCATGATTTCACCTCAAAAAATGATATCATAACCTCATTAGGTCTAAAAACCCACTAGAAAATAGAGACTCATGAAATAGGTGGGAGAAACCATAGGAAGAGGGAGGGATATAGAGTAAAATGACTTACATGATGAATCCTTTAAGAACAGGGGTCAAAAACACCCACGGATTGAGGCCTAACAAGTCTATGAATTCTTAGAGTATTCTCCGAATGTTGAAAATCCTGAATTGGGGGGGGGGGTGATGTGATTTAGGGTTAATCGTTAAGTAGGGGAAAGGTAATTTCCAAATTTTTAATGAAAAAGATAGTTCATATGGTATTCACACATGGTTTTCCAAACTGTGGAACCCTCACTATCCAAGAGGAACACACTAGATGGTTAGGTCGCATGATTTTCCAAACCATACAGAAATTGTGCAGAATCATCTATCTAAAATGAAAACATTCCACACGCTTTCCAATAGAAAGGAAAATAATTTCCCTTAACTATGATGTAACTATGAACCACCTACTGTCAACCCCAAAATATACAATTTTCATTAAAAACATAATTTGAACCCCAAGGATAATTGGAAGGCTGAAAAATACTTAGAATAACACGTCAAAAAATCAATGATGTGACAATATATATATTTCAAAAAAAATCTTAATAGTTGTAATAATAACTCCACACCAACATACACACAATATGAATGCAACCATATACCTCCATATACTAATGAGTAGAGATTCCTCATGCCACTATGAAATCACTTGATAGTAGAAAGAAGATGGTTGTAATTTTGACCATTATTTTTCCAATGTTTGTTTCTATTTTTTTGATTTATATAGAACCCTATCCTCTCAAACATGATCATGAAAACATGAAAACACACTTTTTCAATGTTATTAGAGACACATTAATTGAAAAATAATCCTTTAATAATTTTTTGAATTATTATTTATTTCATTTTAGAAAAATAACCCTTATGTAATGATATCATAATATAGATTTCACATTTAAATTAACCCAATATATTTCCTAATCAATGAAGAATAAGGATTTTGAAAAACTCAATTGTTTTTTCTTCAATACGTTAGCATGGGAGAGAATCCACATACCTTGAGTTTTTTTAATTAAAAATCGTGAAAAAGTCCAAGGATGTTAACACATCCTTCAATAACCTCTATTAAATTTAAAATATATATATTCATGAGTCATCCAAACCCATATATGTGGGTAAAATAAAACAAATATATGTTTCCATTAAATATAAAATGCATGAATACAAAGCTAGATGTTGTATAATATCCTAAATATGGATCTATATTGTTGAATACACAAATATTCATTGAAATTAGATTCTATTCATCAAAGATTACCAAAAACATATGGAATTCCTAGATGGTTAGAAGAATATAATATAGTCAATTAGATGATTGTGTAACATAGTCTAAACTAAAATGGGATACAGATAATCCAATTAATGTTGTCAATTAGGAATATATGCCATAAATCCTCATGCGGTCAAATATAAAAAATTTCAAATCGCCTCACATAGAAATAAAACAACATAAATTAATGTCCTGATAATATCTAATATTGTGGAATGAATCATTCTAGAACCATATAATGCATAAAAAAGAACTCATGAAAACAACCTTTAAATGATTCATGTAATGAAATAATCATTCATAACATGTATGATGTACCCATAATCCTAATTATATTATCTTAAACCCTCAAAATACATATATTACTTTAGCTTAACCACTCAAAAAATGAATGAAAATCATTATATATGTGCATACATTGAACCACGGGGTGATACATTATCCACACCATTGATTGATTAGTGATCAGGAAGCTAATGATCAATAGTTAAAATCAATATATTTGTCATATATCTCAGATAAACTCCTTGTGTCTTCATATATATTATTTAATGTCACCATGATCCCATAAAACTCAATCCAAGGAAACAGATCTCCCTTAACGTGTATTTTCAAATATTTAAAATATACAAATAGTCAATGGATAAAAGATAGATTAGGATCATTGGAAACATGATTTGAATTTATCACTTTATAAGGATCCGTGATATAATTAAGTTTAGAAACATTGAAGATGTTATGGGAAGAACTAAATCCTGATAGAAATATAACTAATACATAATTAATATAGTCCATTAAAAACCTTGAATAGTTTCATGAATAACTCTTGGTACAATCAATGATGTCTCTTCTGTTTTCAACCACAATGGTTGATATGGTTAATTATAGCATTATAAAACCTTGAACATGGATATTCACAATTCCATTTAATATCTGTTTTTATAGGATAACCCCTCCAATGTTTTTTATTCATCCCTATAACCACAAATGTTCATGAAATAATATATAATTACATCTCTTGTCATCAAGATTTTACATTATAATTTACCATATGTTAAGGGATTATTTTATATTCTCATAGTGATTTCTACTTTTAGAGCATGTTGTAATGAATTCTAGAATAAATAAGGGAATCAAGGATCCTAGATAGATATATTTGAAACAAAAACTCCATGAATAGAGACATGTAGGTAAATATTAAACTCATGAATCAACAACCATGGTTGACTCCTTAATTGATGCAATGATTGAAAACATGGTGAGTCAATCCATAGTTACAAAAATATAACCATGCATCCACGTTATTATCATTATAGTATTAAACATTACATTGGAAATTGACATATCCTATATATAATTCTATGAATATACTATATTATACCAGTTGGTCATCGATGATTCACTTTTACGTATTGAAATTTCTTGAATTTCATAAAAAATTTGAAATATTTCATCTTATAAGTGACCAAAAATTGGGACATAATCCATACGTATATTTTCCAAATTCGTGGTAGAATTGACCATTTTGAATGATGATATACCGAAATAATATTTTCTTATATAAACGAATACAATTTTATTTTGAAAGAAAAATGTTGTGTTGAAATATGAAATTTATACATAATAATTATACCCAAAATTTTTGTCTTAACTATTGGTGATTCTATCATGATTTTACATTTGATCATATTTTATATAGGCCGTCAAACAAATAAAAATATCTAGAATTAATACTAAATGATCATTCAATTTTTCATAAACGCGATTCATGCCAAATGTGGTACTCACAAATTGGCACTAACCATGACCGTCCATGAAAACTCCAGCATGTGACATGAGAATCAATGAATCTTCTTCCAAATACCATTTGCTTGGTGTGCACACAAATTAAATGTAACAAAATCAATGACACTCAATCCATCTTCATTTGAATAAATTCTTTTCTTATTGAGATAATATGTATTTCAAACACATATAATCATTGAATATTTGGAATTTCCGTCCAAGAAGATGGTGAGGCTTGGTCTTTGAGGATATTAAAATTATCTCATATTCCATTTCATGTGTTGGATAATTCTTATCATGAATTTATAGAATCATCAAACCATAGGCTATATCTTATTCTCTGTTAATGAGAACAAAATCCAAACTAGTTCCAGATGCATCATCATATACCATATAACTCTGACCTCATTATTAAAACATTATGATGTATTTGAAGTATGATGAGATTGATTCTATAGACTTATTTTTTAATAGTTATAAACACATAAAAATTCAAAATTATTTATTTTTATAGAAATAAATAGAGATTAAATCATTGATAAGTCCCTAACAAAGAGATGATAATAAATTTTTAATCATGGAATGTTACATATTCCAATGAAATTCATTTGTTTCTTCCAAATGACTACCACATAAATACTTCTAGGGTTAATTGATATACCTTATTAATAAAATAATTTTTGGATATAGTATTCGAACATTGAAATGTTTTAATTAAAATTATGTTCACTTAATATACACTATACAAATTCTTAGTGTTCCTTATATTCATTCATACGTCCAGAATAAACCGGTATATCATAATCATATACCATAAAAAATAATCAAGGAACCTATAGACCATATAGTTCAATAACTTAATGATTAATATAGGTTTATTCAATAGAGAAAATTTAATGAAGATATATTTTTAATTTTCATAGTGGTTATAAAAATTTTTCTTCAGAATATTCACTTTCTTAACCCTCATATGATGGTACCCTGATCATTGATCGGGATTATAGAAGAAACTGGATATGTTTTATAGATCAAATAGATCATTTATTCTTCGGATAGGATACCAATTATTTCTTTTTTTAGGATTCAGTTTATCATAATAAACACACATTTGTTGAGAGAACAATATGACTTCATTATGAACAAAACTAGTGAATCCCAATGTAATTTACATGGTTTGATGAAATCATTATTTTCCAACTATTGTAGTTGATCCTATGACTCAATCAACTCTATTAGATAATTTTTTTTATTATAGTGAGATATGGATTATTCTCATGAGTATATTGATAGAAATTAGATTTCCCAGTCTTGTAGTGATGTAGATAAATCATTCAGAAACACATCAGGGTATCAATACACTATAGAAGGAAGAGTCATATTAATTGATTCATCATCAGTTGTTAGGTTCATTAAAACTAATTGGCCATACATGGATGTATCTAGTATCAGAAATGGTCTAAATATAAATTATTTACTTCCTGATACCACATGCATACCTTAAGAGCTCTATTACTGGATATAAACATTACTACCAAATATTGAAGTTTATATGGTCATTATGTCCCACAAATTGATAAATACCAAATAATACATTAAAAAAATCATCTTTAGAACCATAATTACCATTATAAAGTACATTACATCATTGATAATGGAACATTGTATAAACTTGAATAATCTTCACACCCAAAATCCCTAGTTTTTTTCATTTTCATTTGATAAGGAATTATTTCCAAGTGGAATCTCAATTGTTTAATATAATAAAAAGATAATAAAGAATGTGATCAACCAGTAGAAAAATATAAAAGGATAATAGATATATTTGGAGGAATTATACCACAAGATATAGAAGGGTCATTCCTCATACTCTTGATAACTGAATATGCACCATAAGGTTGCTGATCAACTACTATTGGATAGTTATTTATTTTCTACTGTGTTATTAACATGAAAAATGATTTTTTACTATAAGTATTCTAATTAAACATTATATACGGATAATAACTTGTATAATGGTACCATTAAATACGATAATTAAATACATGATGCCTCCTAAACATTTTTCCAAATTATGATTTCAAATTTTCATAGCAACAATTCTTGAGAATCCCTTTCTTACCCTAGTCAATCGATTGCCTTAGTGGACTAGTAAATTATTTATTCCCTTATATAAAAGAATCACATTGGATGAAACATAGTTTAATATTATAGGATTGAGTAAAATTAATAGATTTAATATTCTGAGTCTAAGGTGAACCAACTACTTCAAAATATTTGTCACTCATTATCTTGCTTCTGTAATTACTATTCCCACAGGTTCCTAGTAAAAAACTAATTCCCACATTGAATTCCCGGAAATATATATTTCCACCACAATCACCATATTAACAATATCTGTATAATTTATATTATAGAGGACATGTATCCTAGATCGAATCCATTTTCACAATCCTCACAGAAATATATGTACATTCAAGAGTGAACTAACTTCTACGTCTAAAGGAAAATGAGCAAGTTCTAAAACATATCCACATAATCTATAACTTATATGTTTTCATGTAGTAAGGTTAATTAGTTTTTTGTATTTTGTTATGTTTACTATTTAGAGATATAATTTTGGTTGAACAATTCCACAATACCATCCATGTCATTACATAACCCACGAGGGCCCTCCTAGCTGGTAGTAAGCTGAATGTTCTTATAACACACAAAATCCAATAGTAATGGGGTTGGTTACTATGACCATGTAGGAATAACAATTTAGGTAGAGTCCTATTTCTATTTACTTTATCATGTCTACAAAAACACCTACATGAAATAGTATAGGGATATAATGAAAACATAGATACATATAGAGTGTAAAAAATGAATCAAACAACATTAGAGAAATTATTTAATTTAAAAAACCAAATTTATAATTGAATAATTGAAAAAACATGCCTCATAAATGAGGTCACACCTTGAAAAAAATCCAAATATTTGTAAATAATAAATGGGTTTGACATACACTCTCTCTGGATGACCACTTGACATGGTCATCCCCATCAACCACTACTATTCACCACCAATACTAGATAATCCATAGACATTGTTGATCGATCAATCATATTTATAATAAAAAAACAAATTTTGGAAATGCCTATGAAGGGGTTACCTAATTGATACATAGTGTAAAACCACAAAAACCAAAAAGGAACAAATTGAATTTGAAATTGTTAGCACAACCCACAAAGCTTGAGGTTAGAGATGATCGAACATCATATATTCTTATATGAAACCCATAAAAATATAAAGAGGATCACCATCATCATATTCTTATAATAATTATTATTTTTATCCATAACTCCAAAGGACCTATAAAATAGTCATAAAACCTCATAACCATATATAATTTACATTATTTTGATCACAACTCACTAATTTGTGTCACATCCATTAGAGAATTATCCTATATCGATGATTCCTACTTAAAAATTAAGCAATATGGATGATCATCACCTTCCTACTATATTGCAAAACAAAGGGAGTAACACTAAAATGGATAAACCATACTCCTATAGAGATCAATGAATCGAATTCAAATCCATATATATAGGAATGTTTCAATTTTTAATGGATGATATTTTTATGTTACCCAATATAAAGGACACACAAAACCAATTAACTAGATTCGGAAAAAACACTAACCATTATAACACCTTGAATACCACACTTGATCACTATCACTAGATAAGCATATCTAAATTAAGAGTCCAAATTACATCATCTCATGTCATGTATCTATTATTTAAATGATTCCATCCATCAAATCCCACATGGAAAAAAACTCTTGATATGATAATAAATGACCTAAATAAATGTTTTATAGAACAAGATACACAAGGTAATAGTATATTTAGGAATTACACAGTGAGTACATAGGGTTAAATAATCTATGGACTCAATTGTATATCTTGGAATGTCATCTCATGTACATTGATTAGCTAGGAATGTGGTTCTACCTGGAATGTACAGGGCTTATGCTATGTTTCTTAGTCACATGGGGTATAAACAATTCCTCCCAATGAATGACCATGTTCTCTATCCCGTTCCTATGAAATATTTTTACTCACAAGAACCTAGTCATGATTAAGTACCATATCATCCTCATATACCTAGATAAACATGTTCTGATGTTTAAATGGGGTATATAATACGCCACCGACATCAAATAACAATACATTAGAAAGTAACACACAATTAGTGAGGGTTTTTTTCCATGAAACAAAATCCAATATAATAAGGGGACAACACAATGTATGTTCATCAATGCTACATATACTGTAACTCATTATTTTCTAGAGAAACCCCACAATCTTCATCTATCATTCCCACACCACTACCTCCACTGATTATACCATGAGTTACATTTAGAAACTATGATCTACGTTCAACTACAATAGATCAATAACTGGTGACCAAATTCAACTAATATGATCTCTTCATGATTTGATCACATCGTCCAACACTTATGAATTATGAAAATTATGAATGAAGATTATTTATCAAGAATTTATTCAATGTTTCCAAATGCCACATCCTGTATCATGACACATTATTTCTATAGAAAATCTATTAATACATTTTTATGCATTCTATATGATTTATGGGGTTCCATCATGACCGAATCTATTATGTAAATGTTGAATTAAAACTGCTTTGTCTAAAAGAGACGTTGATAAATAATGATGTGGATAAAATCACCATAATGAAGTAAGATCATCATTGGCCAATGATATCCCAAACATAATCCATTAAATAATGAAATTTATTTAGTGAAAAGAAAATGTTCCATAAGGATAATTATATTTGTTTCAAGAATAATATTTGAAATCAGGCTTCTATGGAGAATGAAAATCTTTGAAAATAACAAGATCATGTAAATTTCATTTTAAAAAATAATTCTAATTTTCAAAATCCTCAATGTAACGAGACCTAACTCATGAAAAGATCATTAATTTCTAAAGAAAAGTTCCTATAAAAAGTATAAGAGGATCCCACTATGTTCACTTTCCATCTCGTGATTCTTCTTTATCATCCACCATCAATCCTCATTTCTAGTAATCCAATAGAGCTATCTACCTCAGCTTATATATTTAATAATAGTTATGTTTATTACCTATGATAGTTTACATATGATATTTTAGATAGAGAGGTAGTTATATTTATGTTTTAAAATAATTTAAATGAATTAAATTATTTAACATACATGACATACATACTAAAGGGCACATTGTAACACCCCATGCTTTCACGATACGCTTCTCTTTCGATAATGCAACAGCTTGCGTTGTACGCAAGTTCGAGTTCTAACACACTGTGACTAATCAAAGTAGCCGTTATGAATAGTAATAGCTACTTTTTAAAATTATAGAAATTTTATATTTCAAAATGGACTTCATTTTTTTATTCTTAATATCGAAATTATCCTAGTTTGAATTTTTTGTAATTTTCTGAGAACTTCCATTTTTTATGAATAGTAAAAAATACTTAAAACAACTTTTTTAATCAAAATAATTTATAGTGATAAATTATACTATTGAGTGGTTTTAAAGTATAATTATAATATATTTTTACCATTTTATCCAATGGTGTTCATTATAATTAATTTCACTTTGAAATTGGACATAAACAATTGTCAATATTGTGATATATATTGTTTCTTAAAAACACGCTATTTGTTGTGACAGTAGGAATTAGTTATAAAATTAATTAATGCAACTTATATGTTTGTAATTTTTTAAAATAGACATAATTTTTGAATTCGGAATATCAATTATAGCTTAGGGTGAAATTTTGGCATTGTTCTGAAAAACTTCAATTTTTGATGAATATTTAAACCACTAAGTGGTAGTTAAAAAACTGATTTTTCATTTAAATGAAACATTACCACTTTAGTGATTTGATTTTCAAAAATCTGACATACATGGTTTTAATTAGGAATTAAAATGTGGTTCAATGGGATTAAAATAATTTTTTGGTGAATAGTAACTTTTAAGTTTAATTAATCACGATTAAAGGTAATTAGTGTAATTTAAGGTAATGATAATGTCATAATAATATGAAATGACCTTTACACTTGTCCTACCCCTATTGTATGATTCATGGCCGACCGAGATAATACATGGGTCAACTTGGGGACCCCATGGAGCCACATTGGTAGGAAAATGACATTAAAAACTTTTAATTTAATGTTCAAATAAAAATGTCACAAACATGAGTTGTTTTACTACAACAATTTTTAAATGGGGTTATAAAAGTCATATTTTTGACTATAGATATTCATTAGAAAGATAAAATTATTTCCTACATCATGATATTTTATTCATAATTTTTAGAAATTAAATAAATTAAATTATTTATGAGACCATGATGATGCAGCGATTACCTCATTAATTAACGATTTAAATAAAATGGAAATATAATGTAAAATCTAAGTCTTAAACTTGTCAAAAACCTATTGGATGAGTATATTTAGATCCCTTATCACCTTATCCTCGAAATATATCATTGTGGGTCCTTTAGAATCCGAAAATAATTTCATAATAAAGTAACATTTCAATCTTTCCAAGAGTGCCCCTTCTCTCCTCTTATAAAAGGCCCCCACCTCTACCGCCTTATTCAAACCTTCAAGCCATTTTCCTCGGCCAAACTCTGCCCAAATACTCTCCAAACTTCCATATCTTACTCCTAGAAGCCTCACTATGGGCATAATTCTTTCCAAGGAAGCCTTTGAGCTCAAATCAAAAAGAGTTACCCGTTTTAACGGTAGTGTTTTCTCTTGTGTTCTTATGTTTTATTTTGCTTCTCCAACCACCTAAAATCTTTTTATTACTTTATTTTGTAACAAAACAAGTATATTCAATATACTAGGATGTTTTTATAAGAATTATTCGATCTACACTTACACACACCAACATCTAATGGTTAATGAAAATACTGTTTCTGTGGATGGTGAATTTCTGCCTCACGAAACGATGATTGTTCAACACTCATATAACACCTCAAAAGGTGTCCATTAAGATGTCACTATATTTATATATGATATATAATATGTTTATGTTTTACTTAAGCTTCTGTATTTTTCATTTATGGCATACCTTTATGGTTTCCATTATGGGTAAACGCGATATCTTCATTTTAAAAAGTGTGGACTACCGCCCCCTCAAAGTGATTTGAATCGTTAATGTCATATGTGGGATGTATAAAGGATGGATTAAATGGTATTTTACATTATATTATATTGGAATTATATTATAACTTTATATAATTATAACTTCATTCCATTAAATACGAAATATAAATGAATGTAGCGTTCATCTGTACATACGGCTTACCGTCTCCATTAACGGTGCATTTCATTTCTTACCTCTAAATGTTATGTAATATTATAAATTCATGTATATACTGGATATATATGATGTATATTATATCTACATCATGAATATAATTATGGATATAATGGATATTTTACCACATGAACAAAGTGTAATTATAAGAAGTTTATTTTTGACTCAAGTACCTAAGATCGACAAAACGACCGTTATTAACTTAAATAATTACATAATGTTCATGACATGGTAATAAGTGATATAAAAGGAATAATGAACTTAAAAAAGGTTCTTAAGCAGGTATAGATTAACTCTAGTTTATTATTCAGGAGGTTAAAGAGCGGTCGAGTCAAGTCGGACACGAGGAAAGGGAACTTCTTAACCCAATTTCCATTATTTGGGTTAATCTCCTACTTTCAAATTATGTCATGATATTATTATTTCCTATCTTGTATTTATACTTTCTTTATGTTTTTTTTGGTGAAGCTTTGGTCAAGGACCAAAGAAAAAATTTATTGATAAGCAAATGAGAGATTACAAGAAGCGAAAGGAAGGGATTTTTTTACAATCTCTATCCAAAAGATAAAATAAATCAGAGGGAATAGAGTCCAGCCAAGTCATGCTTTGATGGACACCTTTGTTGGATACAGCATCAGAAACGGCATTTTCTTGACGATAGGCATGAGTAGCTATAAAATCGATCCCACAGAGTAAATTGAGACAGTTCATCCAGCGAGCAGTGAGCGACTAGGATAGATGAATGTTGCCACTATAGATGGCATGTATGATGGTGGTTGAATCACTTTCAATCCAAAGCTTTCTCCAACCTCTTTGAAGAGAAAAATCAATAGCATGAATAACTCCGAGCATTTCCGCCACCAGAGATTAAGAGTGACCACAACCAACATAGAAACAACCTTGACATTGCCCAGTTGAGTCCCTGACGATAGCACCACAACTGGCAGGGCCAGGGTTGCCTTTGGAGGCTCCGTCAACATTCACTTTGATCCATCCTGGCATCGGAGATTGCCAAAAAACTTCAAAGAGGAATTTTGGATTTGGGAAGATACCAGGAACGTGAAGATGACGAAGGATCATAAGGTCACCAACCAAGTTGTTGCAATAGTCTTTTTGAATTGAGGCTGCTTCATGAATCACAAGGAGGATTCGGGACTTCCCTGCATTAAGATGGAATGAGTGATTATTGTGAATAATATCATTTCTAACATACCAGAGTTCATGTATAAGTTCTGCCACTGCCGCCAGAAAAAGATTTTTGACCTGCAGAGAGGCATCATGTCTAGTACAGTGCATTAAAAACAAGTAAATAGAATCAGTAATGGGTATTCTGCAATTAAAAAGATCAAAGATGTACTTCCAAAGAGCAGAGGTCGTCGCACAAGATAGAAAGAGATGATTTTCATCTTCCCTATGTTGGTTACACAGACGACATTTGGAACAAAGAGAGATGCCAAAAGTTTATAGGCAAGAATCCGTGGGTAATCTATTGTGCGCAATGCACCAAATAAGGATGAGTCTTGAAGGCTTGATGTAGGTTTTATTGAAGTGATTCTCCCAAGAATAAATAGATTCAGGATTAGAGAAATTATGCTTATAAAACTTTTTAGAATCCAGGATGCCATTGGGAGAACGCTCCCAGACAAAGAAATCACCAGCAGAAGAAAAAGTATAATTCTCAATAGATTGCATAATGATATCAGGAAAATCCCAGTCAGAGGATTGTAAGACCTCCTTTATAGACTGTTGAGTATCATCAGGAAGAGAATCCGGAGGCAACAAAGAGATCAGAGGGTTACCACACAATTTACCACACCAAAAATTAATGGAAGAGTCAGCACTGACAATCCATCTAGAATCTTGTATGATTTTGTGAAAAGAGTCCCGAATGGAAGGCCAGATAGAAGAGTTGATGAAGTTAAGATTACCTTTTGACAGCTTAGAGAAAAATCTATGTTTTAGAATATCAGTAGCTTTAGAAGTGGAGTTAATGATGCGCCATGTAAGGCAGGCCTGTAAAGCATCATTGAACAGCTTTAAATTTTTAATTCCTATTCCACCATTAGCCATGGGTTTACAACAAGTGTTCCAAGGAATAGTAACAAGCTTCTTTTCGAAAATACTTCCAGACAAGATGAAGTTTTTAATGTAAGTGTTAATTTTTTTAAGAATACCAATGGGACATTTATAGGCCATAAAGGAATGAACCATTTTAGAAACAATGGTCGATTTAACCAAACAAATTCTCCCAGCCATGGAGAGAGACTTCCCTTTCCAATTAGCTAGTTGATTTGTGAGATGAGAAATAATATTAGAAAAATAGATAGTTTTGGGGCGACCCCAAAATAGAGGAACACCCAGATAGTTGAAAGGTAAAAGGCCCTCCTTGATACCCAGATAATTAATAATACCAGATTTTCTTCTGACAGGAAAGTTCTTGCCAAAATAGATAAAAGATTTGTTCCAAGAAATAGCATGACCAGAGACATCCTCATAGTGAGATATAGTTTACTTGAGAGCATGAAGACTTCTTTGGTCCCCTTTTATAAAAAGGATAATATCATCCGCATATAAGAGGTGGGTAGGGGCATTTAAGTTTATGGCTACCTGAATAGGTTTGATCAAATTATGTTCAACCTGGTAGTTTATGAGTCTGCTTAGATAATCTTCGGCAATCACAAAAAGAATGGCAGAGAGAGGGTCCCCCTGTCTAACACCTTTAGTGCATTTGAAAAATCCACGAGGGGTGCCATTAATCAGAATAGAGATATGATCTGAGTGAAAGAGGGTCTTGATTCTACCAATGAAGGAATCATTAAAACCAAAGTTCCTAAGAACTTTGTAAATAAAATTCCAATCAATAGTGTCAAAGGCCTTTCTAATATCCAGTTTGATGGCCACACAACCACCTATAGATTTTTTAGTTAAGGCATTAGTGCACTCAGAAGCAATACAAATGCAGTCCTGAATGGATCTTCCCTTGATAAAACCAAATTGATTCCAAGAGACGATTCTATTGCAGATAGGAGCAAGTCTGTTTGCAATAATTTTAGTGATGATTTTATAGATAGTGTTAATCAAAGCTATAGGTCTAAATTGATGGATCTCAGCAGCATTCTCAACATTAGGAATTAGTGTTACAAATTGAGCATTGATTCCATGAGGTAAAGATCCACGAGTGAAGAAAATCTTAATGAGTTTGAAAACATCATTTTGAATTATATCCCAATCTTTTTGGAAGAAACCATTATTAAAACCATCCGGTCCAGGCGCACTATCTAGGTTTAGTCGAAAAACAATGTCTTTAATTTCATGATCAAGGGGAGTGCTTAATAGGGACTTATTGTCACCTTCATTAACCAGCAAAGGAATGATGTCAGGTTTAAGATCAACATTTCTGTCCGGACCATTTAAGATGTTATAAAAGTACGTGATAACATGATCTGTAATGGCTTCTTCAGAGTCTAAGACCAAGTCATTATGAATGAGCATAGAAAGCGGATGATTAGCCTTTCTAATTCTTTGAAGATTATTATAAAATTTAGTATTGCGATCACCATCAGTAAGCCATTTGGTTCTAAACATCTGTTTACGAATATTTTCTTTAAAAGTAAGAAGGGAATTAAGTTTTGAAGAGATATTAGCTTCCACCTGAGGATCTAAGTCAAAGTCAGAATGAGTGTTCTGAGATTGAAAGTGACAGAGCTCATCTTCCTGGTGTGTGATGTCTAGATCAATTTGTAAGATTGAGTTTTTACACCAACCTTTGAGAGCCTGTTTAAGAACTTTCAGTTTAAATAAACAAGCAAAGTCATCTTTATGGTGTTTCATGGAGTTCCAAGTGTTAAAAATAAAAGTAACATAGTCAGGGTTAGAAGACCAAGCATTGTTAAATTTAAAAGGAAAGATAGTTTTTTGAACATTCGTAGAAAGATTTACAAGGATAGGATGATGATCAGAGTTAATTCTAGGGAGAGTAACACTAGATATTTTATCCCAAGTATCAAGAGTCTTCATGTTCACAAAGGCTCTATCAAGTTTACTAGCAACGTTTTTATTGTAATGCTTTCTGTACCAGGTATATTTGGCACCGATAAGATTAACATCAAAGAGGTTACAATCATCAATAGTAGATTTAAACTCTCTAGAGGAAATGGGGAGATAAGCGGGACCAATTTTTTCAGATGAGGTAATAATTGCATTGAAATATCCCAAAACAAGCCAAGAATCCTGAATGAGTTTAGAAATATCAAGAAGTTCACGCCATAATATTCTCTTATCCTGATACCTATTTTTGGCATAAACCATAGTACAATAAACATGCTGACCATTCCATATGAAATCACAAGTAAACTGCTGATCAGAAGTTTTAATAATGTTAATATTTTTTAAAGAATTATGAAAAAAAATCCACATGGAGTCAACCTGAGGACTATTTTTACAAGATCCTAGAAAATTGTAATTCAGAGCACCAAATCTCATAAAGTTAATTTTAAAATTGACCTTAGGTTAAGCAATGGAAAAAAGGTATGGTTTATGAGTATTTAGAAACCTCCTAAGAGTAATGGAGGTGTCATTATTGGCCACCCCTTGACAATTCCAGAAAAGAACATTCATTTCTGCTTGTGTCTAGGGTTAGAACCCTTCTTTTTTTTGGATTTACAAGATCCCTTCTTTTTTTGGGATCTTGTAACAATTGAGGAGGAGGATAAATGATGATGACTCTCATCAGTATCAGAGCTTTGAGAGGAATCAGATTTCAGATTAGCATTTTGAATAGTAGCAGGGTCTGATGTACACAATGAAGCAGAAATTTCTAAGGTGTGAGACTGTTTTGCTCTATGAGCAGAGGCCTTTTCAAGAACATGAGGTAAAGGTGAGCTGGTTTGATTAGACTCAGAAATAACATCATGAGAAGATTTCTCATGTTGAGGGAGAGACTCAGTCTCAATCTAGACAGATTCAATACCAGCAGGATGGAAATGTTCAGATACATGAGGCATGCTATGTTCATGGTTCTGGATGTTATTAGGAGAGATAGAAATCGTGCTGTTTTCCAGACATAAGGCATGGTCTTGAGCAGATTCAGAATCAGACAGTGAGGTATGTGGAGAATTATGAGACAAGGGAAGCGTAACAGCATTATCAGCATGTATGAAAGGTTTATACAAAAGAAATCTTTTTATACGAAGCATTTTACTAAATAAAAAAAGGAATGTTTTTCCTGTCGTACGTATGCGGTGACAATGACTTCTCCGCCGTGATGACAATTATTTGAGTTTCGGCTTCCCCTACAAGCCATAACTTTTGTTAAATGAAAAATAAAAACCAAGTTTTATCTTTCATTTATTTTGGTATCGAAAATGGTTTTGATAATGTTTTAATATATCAATGTGTTGTATTGATATCTTGTGATTGAAATGTGGAAATGTTATGTTTCCTTTATTCATGTTTTATGTGATACGATTATGTTATAGTTTATGATATGTTTAAACCTGTTCATATGAGGAATGCATTGGACTTAATAAGTGACCGGTGGAGCCCGCTATAGCTCCTCGATGCATCGGTAGGTCTCATGAGAAAAACTAGTGTCTTGGCATGAGACCTTGACAAAATATTATTTGTAGTCTTGGCACGAGGCCTTGGATACATGGTTATGATAGTCTGGCATTATGCATTCCATCATTGTGAAAGTGGTTATTGTTATTACATGTGATTATTAGACCAGTAGAATATCTATGTGAGTAAGTAAATGGAATTATTTAATTTTATTTTTTCCATATTATGCTGAAGTTCAAGTTTAAAAAGGCTTTAGTTTTAGTTATAAATTCCATTAAATGATAATGTTTATTTATGAAAGCTTCCGCAATATTGTTATCCTTATTGAGCATCTGATCTCACCCCTTTCAATGTTTTAATATTTTCCAGGATGTGAAGAAGTATTTTATGAATGACCTGCAGGGATAGTCAGAAGAGGATATGAGTGTAGACTATGAAGACTTTGTTATTGTAGTTTTTCACTTTATGATGTAATGTAACATTTATGAATGTATCTAGTGTTTCCAAGAATACTAAACTAATCGGTCTTTCGAGACTTGATCTGTGTGATCATGCCAATGTTACGCAACAATGTATTGACTCTGGGTAACTGGGGTCGGGGTGTTATAGTTGGTATCATAGGCAGTTTATTACTAACCCTGGAAGCTAGATTTAGATAAACTCTAATTAGAGCACATAGCCCAAAGATAGATTTTGAGGATTATTATTGATGAAGTTCCTAGAATTTTGGAATTATAGAGATGTTGTGAGTTTTCTGAGCAATACATCTCTGTCTGTATACGAGCGGGTAGAGGCGGCTCTGGAACAGATGTCTCTAGGGGTAAAACCCGAAAACACCGCTTTGATCTAGACTCGAATGGGAACTGGTGCACGACAACGGGCCTTGTTGCACTCTTGGTTACGACACTCCTGGAGGATATGCTTAGGATAATTATCATTTTCTTTACAAACCATTATGAAGGGCTTATGAGTACATACTTCCTCAAAGAAATTTTTTTATGATTATGGATTATATCCATAAATAGTTAAATTTATGTTAAGTGTTTTACAATTATGGAATTATGTATTTTAATTCATAAACTAATCTAGTTTATGCCATTGTTTAGAAATGGTGCCAAGTGGGAGGAATGGAAACTGCATCAATGCACGCACTCCATGTAGGGATTGCCCTCCTTCTCAAGATAATTATTGTGGAGCTGGAGATACAACTGGTGCTGATCAACTTATTACCATACTGGGACAACTCACTCAGGTTATGAATAATAACCTTACTCGTATGGAGCACCCTGATCCGCAACATGGAGGATCAATGTTAGACCGCTTCATGAGGAAACAACCGCCAACATTTAATGGGGGTACAAATCCATTAGTAGCTCAGCAATGGATAAACTCCTTAGAGAAAATATTCCACGCCTTGGGGAGTAGCGAAAGGGAGAAGGTTGTCATGGCAGTCTACCGCCTCACTGGAGATTCCGATCAATGGTGGTCGCTGATTCAAAACACAAAGTAAGATGAAGAAGTATCAAGTATGGAATGGAGATAGTTCAAAGAACTTTTCTTAGAAAAATACATTCCTCATGACCATCGAGCAGATATGGAAAGGCAATTTCTGAGTCTGGGACAAAAGGAGGATGAGAATGTCGCAAAGTATGAGGCCAACTTTACAAGGTTAGCGAGGTAATCTGCAGATTATATACATAACCCAAGAAGTAATATTGATCGTTTCTTTGATGGGTTAAAACCATTTCTCCGTCGAGCATTAGTATCACAATCTTTCTCAATGTATGAAGATATAGTTGCGCGTTCTATCAAGACAAAAAAGGAATTCTCTAAGTCTTATGACAACAAAGTAAAGAAGGAGAAGAAGATAACGGTGGAACAAGAGACAGATAAAAGGAAAAATGGAATGAATTATTTTCCATTATGCGATAATTGTGGGAAGAATCACCCCGGTACTTGCCTAAAAGGAATGGGATTTTGTTATAAATGTGGAGAAAAAGGTCACCAGGCTCGTGATTGCAAGGGAAAGAAAGAGGCTATCAATGTTGAGTGCTAAAATTGTAAGGAAATGGGGCATTATGCAAATGAATGTCCTAAGCATCAGGGAAAATTACCTCAGAAAAGGCCCAGAGATCAAGGCCAATCTTATGCTGTTACTACAGTTGAAGTGGAATAATTAATGTTTTGGTGCTTTTGGACTCAAGGATTATATTATGGTTATAAGAATAATGTGATATATATAAGGATTGTTTAGTAGTACTTGTTTTTTTCATTAAGGTTTTAATATGATGAAGGTAATCATATTTTTAGTATGTGACAATAAGAGAAACTTTACATTGTTTGGGTAATCTGATGTTACAATTGATTTTGGAATTTAGAGACCTTTTAGAGAAAGTCTGGACAGAGGTATTTTGGATAACTATAAAGGTTGGAATGGATTATGTTGAACCTTGGATAGTATTGTTTAAGGTTAAAACATTTCTGAAGATTATTTATGGAATATTATAATACTATATTTTTAGGAAAAGGACAACCTGCAGGTTGGGGGATAACCCGTCGCGTCGGACAATGCTGCAGAAATCGAACCCACAACCATAGTGAGACAGACCTTTATTACCTACCACTAGCCTACAGGAAGTCCCCGGTTATTAAAAAATAGTTTTCTTAATCTAAAATGTATGTGTTAATATTTTGAACCTTGCACGATTAGGATAAATATAATATTTTTGAGTTCTATTATCTTTTTGAGTGAAAGATGAGTTTGTGGTAGAAATTAGTTGAAGGTTGAAACTCTACTTGTCAGGAATAAATATATATATACCTATCTCTTATTCTATGAAAAAATTAATTCTTAAACTTTAGTAAAGGGATATTAAAACAAAAAATGTGTTATCTTAATACCTTATGTCTTGTTGAGTTGATAATATTTTAAATCAACATAGATTGAAGGCTTTGGGGCCTTTAATTTTACACTTGTTTGTGATTGATGACCTCAATCACTGCCTAAAAATATTTACATTTTTCCTCCAATTATATATCTCTAATTTCCACCAATGGTCTCCTTATCGAGATCATAATTTGGTGGTGACTTTTTTATTTCCCTTTCCCTCTTATTAAGGCTAAATTTTATTAACCTTATTTCTGATGTGGGTTTTCTACAGAGGTATTTTCTATTTTCAACCTTTTATTTTCAAAGATCATTTTCAAATTGCGAGGACACAATTTATTGGAGGGGAGAATGTAACACCCCAAGCTATCATGATACGCTTCTCTTTCAATAATGCAATATCTTGCGTTGTACGCAAGTTCGAGTTCTAACACACCGCAACTAATCAAAGTAGCCGTTATGAATAGTAATACCCACTTTTTAAAAATATAGAAATTTTATATTTCAAAATGTACTTCATTTTTTATTCATAATATCGAAATTATCCTAAGTTGAATTTGTTGTAATTTTCTGAGAAATTCCATTTTTTTATTAATAGTAAAAAATACTTAAAACAACTTTTTTAATAAAAATAATTTATAGTGATAAATTATACTATTGAGTGGTTTTAAATTATAATTAGAATATATTTTTACCATTTTATCCAATGGTGTTCATTATAATTAATTTCACATTGAAATTGGACATAAACAATTGTCAATCTTTTGATATATATTGTTTCTTAAAAGCACGCTATTTGTTGTGACAGCGGGAATTAGTTATAAAACTAATTAATGCAACTTATATGTTTGTAATTTTGTAAAATAGACATAATTTTTGAATTCAGAATATCAATTATAGCTTAGGGTGAAATTTTGGCATTGTTCTGAAAAACTTCAATTTTTGATGAATAGTGAAACCACTAAGTGGTAGTTAAAAAACTTATTTTTCTTTTAAATGAAACATTACCACTTTTGTGATTTGATTTTCAAAAATCAGACATACATGGTTGTCATTAGGAAGTAAAATGTGGTTCAATGGGATTAAAATAATGTTTTGGTGAATAGTAACTTTTAAGTTTAATTAATCGCGATTAAAGGTAATTAGTGTAATTTAAGGTAAAGATAATGTTATAATAATATGAAATGACCTTTACACTTTTACTACCCCTATTTTATGAGTCATGGACAACAAAGAAAACCCATGGGTCAACTTGGGGACCCCATGGAGCCACTTTGGTAAGAAAATGACATAAAAAACTTTTAATTTAATGTTAAAATAAAAATGTCACAAACATGAGTTATTTTACTAAAACAATTTTTAAATGGGGTTATAAAAGTCTTATTTTTTACTATAGATATTCATTAGAAATATAACAATAATTCCTACATCATGATATTTTTTATAATTTTTAGACATTAAAGAAGTTAAATTACTTATGACACCATGGTGATGCAGCGATTACCTCATTAATTAACGATTTAAATAAACTGAAAAGATAATGTAACATTTAAGTCTTACACTTGTCAAAAACCTATTGGATGAGTATATTTATAACCCTTATCACCTTATACTCGAAATATATCATTGTGGGACCTTTAGAAACCGAAAAGCATTTCATAATAAAGTAACATTTCAATCTTTCCAAGAGTGCCCCTTCTCTCCTCCTATAAAAGGCCCCCACCTCTACCACCTTATTCACACCTTAAAGCCATTTGTCTAGGCCAACATCTGACAAAATACTCTCCCAACTTCCCTATATTACTCCTAGAAGCCTCACTTTGGGAAGAAGTCTTCCCAAGGAAGCCTTTGAGCTCAAATCAAAAAGAGTTACCCGTTTTAAAGGTAGTGTTTTCTCTTGTGTTCTTATGTTTTATTTTGCTTCTCCAACCCCCTAAACTCTTTTTATTCCTTTATTTTGTAACAACACAAGTATATTAAATATACTAGTATGTTGTTATAAGAAGGATTCTAGCTACACTTACACACACCTACATCTAATGTTTAATGAACATACTGTTTCTGTGGATGGCGAATTTCTACCTCACGAAACGATGATTGTTCATCACTCATATAACAACTTCAAAGGTGGCCATTAATATGTCACTATATTTATATATGATATATAATATGTTTATGTTTTACTTAATCTTCTGTATTTTTCATTTATGGCATACCATTATGGTTTCCATTATGGGTAAATGCGATATCTTCATTTTAGGAAGTGCGGACTACCACCCCCTCAAAGTGATTTGAATCGTTAATGCCATATGTGGGATGTATAAAGGATGGATTAAATGGTATTTTACATTATATTATATTGGAATTATATTATAACTTTATATAATTATAACTTCATTCCATTAAATACGAAATAGAAATGAAAGTAGCGTTCATGCGTACGTACGGCTTACCGTCTCCATGAACGGTGCATTTCATTTCTCACCTCTAAATGTTATGTAATATTATAAATGAATGTAAATACTGGATATATATGATGTATATGATATCTATATCATGAATATAATTATGGATATAATGGAAATTTTACCACATGAACAAAGTATAATTATAAGAAGTTTATTTTTTACTCAAGTACCTAAGATCGACAAAACCACCGTTATTAACTTAAACAATTACATAATGTTCATGACATGGTAATAAGTGATATAAAAGGAATAATGAACTTGAAAAAGGTTCTTAATTAGGTAGATATTAACTCTAGTTTATTATTCAGGAGGTTAAAGGGCGGTCGAGTCAAGTCGGACACAAGGTAAGGGAACTTCTAAACCCAATTTCCATTCTTTGGGTTAATCTCCTACTTTCAAATTATGTCATGATATTATTATGTCCTATATTGTATTTATACTTTCTTTATGTGTACATATAGTGAATACACATAATAGATATATTTTATTTAAAAATTATCTTTTTAAGGGACTTCGTCTCAATCTCCATTCATTGAGGCAGATTTTGTTTTATACACCAATTTCTTTTATACAGTGTATAAACCCCTTTGAATTTTATGTTTATTCAAAAGGAATATTTTTATACGAAGCGTTTTACTAAATGAAAAAAAGGAATTTTTTTCCTGTCGTACGTATGCGGCGACAATGACTTCTCCGCTGCCATGGCCATTATTTGAGTTTCGGCTTCCCCTACAAGCCATAACTTTTGTTAAATGAAAAATAAAAACCAAGTTTTATCTTTCATTTATTTTGGTATCGAAAATGGTTTTGATAATGTTTTAATATATCAATGTGTTGTATTGATATCTTGTGATTGAAATGTGGAAATGTTATGTTTCCTTTATTCATGTTTTAGGTGATACGATTATGTTATGGTTTATGATATCTTTAAACCAGTTCATATGAGGAATGCATTGGACTTAATAAGTGACGGGTGTAGCCCGCTATAGCTCCTTGATGCATCGGCAGGTCTCATGAGACAAACTAGTGTCTTGGCATGAGTCCTTGACAAAATATTATTTGTACTCTTAGAATGAGGCCTTGTCTACGTGGTTATGATAGTCTGGAATTATGCATTCCATCATTATGAAAGTGGTTATTGTTATTACATGTGATTATTCGACCAGTAGAATATCCATGTGAGTAAGTAAATGGAATTATTTAGTTTTATTTTTGCCATATTATGCTGAATTTCAAGTTTAAAAAGGCTTTAGTTTTAGTTATAAATTGCCTTAAATGTTAATGTTTATTTATGAAAGCTTCCACAATATTGTTATCCTTACTGAGCATCTGAGCTCACCCCTTTCAATGTTTAAATATTTTCCAGGATGTGAAGAAGTATTTTATGAATGACCTGCAGGGATAGTCAGAAGAGGATATGAGTGTGGACTATGGAGACTTTGTTATTGTAGTTTTTCACTTTATGATGTAATGTAACATTTTTGAATGTATCTAGTGTTTCCAAGGCTACTAAACTAATCGGTCTTTCAAGACTTGATCTTTGTGATCATGCCAATGTTACGCAATAATGCACTGACTCTGGGTAACTGGGGTCGGGGTGTTACAGTTGGTATCAGAGGCAGTTTATTACTATCCTTGGAAGCTAGATTTAGATAAACTCTGATTAGAGCACATAGCCCAAAGATAGACTTTGAGGATTAGTATAGATGAACTTCCTAGAATTTTGGAATTATAGAGATTTTGTGAGTTTTCCGAGAAATACATCCCTATCTGGACACGATTATGTAGAGGCGGCTCTGGCATAGATGTACCTAGGGGTAAACCCTGAAAACACCACTTTGAGCTAGACTCGAATGGGAACTGGTTCATGACAACGGGCCTTGCTTCACTCTTGGTTATGACACTCTCTGGGGATATGCTTAGTATAATTATCATTTTCTTTACAAACCATTATTAAAGGCTTATGAGTACATACTTCCTCAAAGAAAACATTTTTATGATTATGGAATATATCCATAAATAGTTCAATTTATGTTAAGTGTTTTACAAGTATGGAATTATGTATTTTAATTCATAAACTAATCTAGTTTATGCCATTGTTTAGAAATGGATCCTAGTGGGAGGAATGGAAACCGTATCAATGCACGCACTCCATGTAGGGATTTCCCTCCTGCTCAAGATAATTATTGTGGAGCTGGAGATACAACTGGTGCTGATCAACTTATTACCATACTGGGAAAACTCACTCAGGTTATGAATAATAACCTTACTCATATGGAGCACCCTGATCCGCAACGTGGAGGATCAATGTTAGACCGCTTCATGAGGAAACAACCACCAACATTTAACGGGGGTACAAATCCATTAGTTGCTGAGGAATGGATAAAATCCTTAGAGAAAATATTCCATGCCTTGGGGAGTAGCGAAAGGGAGAAGGTTTTCATGGTAGTCTACCGCCTCACTGGAGATGATGATCAATGGTGGTCGCTGATTCAAAACACAATGGAAGATGAAGAAGTATCAAGTATGGAATGGAGAGAGTTCAAAGATATTTTCTTAGAAAAATACTTTCCTCGTGACCATCGAGCAGATATGGAAAGGCGATTTCTGAGTCTGAGACAAAAGGAGGATGAAAATGTTGCAAAGAATGAGTCCAACTTTACAAGGTTAGCGAGGTATTCTGCAGATTATATACGTAACCCAAGAAGTAAGATTGATCGTTTCTTTGATGGGTTAAAACCATTTCTCCATATAGCATTTTTATCACAATCTTTCTCAATGTATGAAGATATATTTGCATGTTCTATCAAGACAGAAAAGGAATTCTCTATGTCTTATGACAACAAAGTAAAGCAAGAGAAGAAGAGAACGGTGGAACAAGAGACAGATAAAGGGAAAAAGGGAAAGAAGGATTTTCCATTATGCGATAAATGTGGGAAGAATCACCCCGGTACTTTCCTAAAAGGAATGGGAGTTTGTTATAAATGTGGAGAAAAAGGTCACTAGGCCCGTGATTGAAAGGGAAAGAAAGAGGCTATCAATGTTGAGTGCTAAAATTGTAGGGAAATGGGTCATTATGAAAATGAATGTCCTAAGAGTCAGGGAAACTTACCTCAGAAAAGGCCAAGGGATCAAGGCCAATCTTATGTTGTTACTACAGTTAAAGTGGAATAATTAATGTTTTGGTGCTTTTGGACTCAAGGATTAAATTATGGTTATAAGAATAATGTGATATATATAAGGATTGTATAACAATACTTGTTTTTTTTTTCATTAAGGTTTTAATATGATGAATGTAATCATATTTTTAGTATGTGATAATAAGAGAAACTTTACTTTGTTTGGGTAATCTGATGTTACAATTGATTTTGGAATTTAGAGACCTTTTAGAGAAAGTCTGGACCGAGGTATTTTGGATAACTATAAAGGTTGGAATGGATTATGTTGAACCTTGGATAGTATTGTTTAAGGTTACAACATTTCTGAAGATTATTTATGGAATATTATAATACTATAGTTTTAGGAAAAGGACAACCTGCAGGATGGGGGATAACCCATCATGTCGGACAAAGCTGCAGGAATCGAACCCACAACCATAGTGAGATAAGCCTTTATTACCTACCACTAGCCTATAGGAAGCCCCTGGTTATTGAAAAATAGTTTTCTTAATCTAAATGGTATGTGTTAATATTTTGAACCTTGCACGATTAGGATAAATATAATATTTTTGAGTTCTATTATCTTTTTGAGTGAAAGATGAGTTTGTGGTAGAAATTAGTTGAAGGTTGAAACTATACATGTCAAGAATAAATATATATATACCTATCTCTTATTATATGAAAAAATTAATTATTAAACTTTAGTAAAGGGATATTAAAACAAAAAATGTGTTATGTTAATACCTTATGTCTTGATGAATTGATAATATTTTAAATGAACATAGATTGAAGGCTTTGGGGCCTTCAATTTTACACTTGTTTGTGATTGATGACCTCAATCACTCCCTACAAATATTTACGTTTTTTCTCCAATTATATGTCTCTAATTTCCACCAATGTTCTCCTTATCGAGATCATAATTTGGTGGTGACTTTTTCATTTCCCTTTCCCTCTTATTAAGGATAAATTTTATTAACCTTATTTTCGATTTGGGTTTTCCACAAAGGTATTTTCTATTTTCAACCTTTTATTTCCGAAGAACATTTTCAAATTGCGAAGATGCAATTTATTGAAGGAGGGGAGAATTTAACACCCCAATCTATCACGATACGCTTCTCTTTCAATAATGCAATAGCTTGCGTTGTACGCAAGTTCGAGTTCTAACACACCGTGACTAATCAAAGTAGCCATTATGAATAGTAATACCCACTTTTTAAAATTATAGAAATTTTATATTTCAAAATGGACTTCATTTTTTATTCGTAATATCGAAATTATCCTAAGTTGAATTTTTTGTAATTTACTAAGAACTTCCAATTTTTTATGAATAGTAAAAAAATACTTAAAACAACTTTTTTAATAAAAATAAATTATAGTGATAAATTATACTATTGAGTGGTTTTAAAGTATAATTAGAATATATTTTTACCATTTTATCCAATGGTGTTCATTAGAATTAATTTCACTTTGAAATTGGATATAAACAATTGTCAATCTTTTGATATATATTGTTTCTTAAAAACGCGCTATTTGTTGTGACAGCGGGAATTAGTTATAAAATTAATTAATGCAACTTATATGTTTGTAATTTTGTAAAATAGACATAATTTTTGAATTCGGAATATCAATTTTAGCTTAGGGTGAAATTTTGGCATTGTTCTGAAAAACTTCAATTTTTGATGAATAGTGAAACCACTAAGTGGCAGTTAAAAAACTCATTTTTCGTTTAAATGAAACATTACTGCTTCTGTGATTTGATTTTCAAAAATCAGGCATACATGGTTTTCATTAGGAAGTAAAATGTGGTTCAATGGGATTAAAATAATTTTTTTTGTGAATAGTAACTTTTAAGTTTAATTAATCGCGATTAAAGGTAATTAGAGTAATTTAAGGTAAAGATAATGTTATAATAATATTAAATGACCTTTACACTTGTACTACCCATATTTTATGAGTCATGGCCGACCATGAAAATCCATCAGTCAACTTGGGGACCCCATGGAGCCACTTTGGTAGGAAAATGACATTAAAAACTTTTAATTTAATGTTCAAATAAAAATGTCACAAACATGAGTTGTTTTACTACAACAATTTTTAAATGGGGTTATAAAAGTCATATTTTTGACTATAGATATTCATTAGAAAGATAAAATGATTTCCTACATCATGATATTTTTTTTATAATTTTTAGACATTAAATAAATTAAATTATTTATGACACCATGATGATGCAGTGATTACCTCATTAATTAACGATTTAAATAAAATGAAAAGAGAATGTAAAATCTAAGTCTTAAACTTGTCAAAACCTATTTTATGAGTATATTTATAACCCTTATCGCCTTATCCTAGAAATATATCATTTTGGGACCTTTAGAATCCGAAAATCATTTCATAATAAAGTAATATTTCAATCTTTCCAAGAGTGACCCTTCTCTCCTCTTATAAAAGGCCCCCACATCTACCACCTTATTCACACCTTAAAGCCATTTTTATAGGCCAACCTCTGCCCAAATACTCTCCCAACTTCCCTCTGTTACTCCTAGAAGCCTCACTTTGGGCAGAAGTCTTCCCAAGGAAGCCTTTGAGCTCAAATCAAAAAGTGTTACCCGTTTTAAAGGTAGTGTTTTCTCTTGTGTTCTTATGTTTTATTTTGCTTCTCCAACCTCCTAAACTCTTTTTATTCCTTTATTTTGTAACAAAAAAAGTATATTAAATATACTATGATGTTTTTATAATATGGATTCGAGCTATACTTACACACACCTACATCTAATGGTTAAAGAACATACAGTTTCTGTGGATGGCGAATTTCTGCCTCACGAAACGATGATTGTTCAACACTCATATAACACCTTCAAAGGTGGACATTAAGATGTAACTATATTTATATATGATATATAATATTTTTATGTTTAACTTAAGCTTCTGTATTTTTCATTTATGGCATACCTTTATGGTTTCCATTAGATATCTTCATTTTAGGAAGTGTGGAATACCGCCCCCTCAAAGTGATTTGAATCGTTAATGCCATATGTGGGATGTATAAAGGATAGAGTAAATGTTATTGTACATTATATTATATTTGAATTATATTATAACTTTATATAATTATAACTTCATTCCATTAAATACGAAATAGAAATGAAAGTAGCGTTCATGCGTACGTACGGCTTACGGTCTCCATGAACGGTGCATTTCATTTCTTACCTCTAAATGTTATGTAATATAATAAATGAATGTATATACTTTATATATATGATGTATATGGTATCTAAATCATGAATATAATTATGGATATAATGGATATTTTACCACATGAACAAAGTATAATTATAAGAATTTTATTTTTTACTCAAGTACCTAAGATCGACAAAACGACCGTTATTAACATAAACAATTACATAATGTTCATGACATGGTAATAAGTGATATAAAAGGAATAATGAACTTGAAAAAGGTTCTTAATCAGGTAGATATTAACTCTAGTTTATTATTCAGGAGGTTAAAGAGCGGTTGAGTCAAGTCGGACACAAGGTAAGGGAACTTGTAAACCCAATTTCCATTCTTTGGGTTAATCTCCTACTTTCAAATTATGTCATGATATTGTTATGTCATATCTTGTATTTATACTTTCTTTATGTGTACATATAGTGAATACACATAATAGATAAATTTTATTTAAAAATGATATTTTTAAGGGACTTCGTCTCAATCTCCATTCATTGAGGCATATTTTGTTTTATACACCAATTTATTTTATACAGTGTATAAACCCCCTTTGACTTTTATGTTTATTCAAAAGGAATATTTTTATATGAAGAATTTTACTAAATGACAAAAAGGAATGTTTTTCCTGTCGTACGTATGTGGAGACAATGACTTCTCCGCCGCCATGGCCATTATTTGAGTTTCGGCTTCCCCTACAAGCCATAACTTTTGTTAAATGAAAAATAAAAACCAAGTTTTATCTTTCATTTATTTTGGTATCGAAAATGGTTTTGATAATGTTTTAATATATCAATGTGTTGTATTGATATCTTGAGATTGAAATGTGGAAATGTTATGTTTCTTTTATTCATGTTTTAGGTGATACGATTATGCTATGGTTTATGATATCTTTAAACCAGTTCATATGAGAAATGCATTGGACTTAATAAGTGACGAGTGTAGCCCGCTATAGTTCATCGATGCATCAGCAGGTCTCATGAGACAAACTAGTGTCTTGGCATGAGTCCTTGACAAAATATTATTTGTAGTCTTAGAACGAGGCCTTGGCTACGTGGTTGTGATAGTCTGGCATTATGCATTCCATCATTATGAAAGTGGTTATTGTTATTACATGTGATTATTCGACCAGTAGAATATCCATGTCAGTAAGTAAATGAAATTATTTAATTTTATTTTTGCCATATTATGCTGAAGTTAAAGTTTAAAAAGGCTTTAGTTTTAGTTATAAATTGCCTTAAATGTTAATGTTTATTTATGAAAGCTTCCGCAATATTGTTATCCTTATTGAGCATCTGAGCTCACCCCTTTCATTGTTTTAATATTTTCCTGGATGTAAAGAATTATTTTATGAATGACCTGCAGGGATAGTCATAAGAGGATATGAGTGTGGAATATGGAGACTTTTTTATTGTAGTTTTTCACTTTATGATGTAATGTAACATTTATGAATGTATCTAGTGTTTCCAAGGCTACTAAACTAATCGGTATTTCAAGGATTGATCTTTGTGATCATGCCAATGTTACGCAATAATACACCGACTCTGGGTAACTGGGGTCGAGGTGTTACAGTTGGTATCAGAGGTATTTTATTACTAACCTTGGAAGCTAGATTTAGATAAACTCTGATTAGAGCACATAGCCCAAAGATAGACTTTGAGGATTAGTATACATGAACTTCCTAGAATTTTGGAATTATAGAGATTTTGTGAGTTTTCCGAGAAATACATCCCTATCTGGATACGAGCAGGTAGAGGCGGCTCTGGCATAGATGTACCTAGGGGTAAAACCCGAAAACACCGCTTTGAGCTAGACCCGAACGGGAACTGGTGCACGACAACGGGCCTTGCTGCACTCTTGGTTACGACACTCCTGGGGGATATGCTTAGGATAATTATCATTTTCTTTATAAACCATTATGAAGGGCTTATGAGTACATACTTCCTCAAAGAAAACATTTTTATGATTATGGATTATATCCATAAATAGTTCAATTTATGTTAAGTGTTTTACAAGTATGGAATTATGTATTTTAATTCATAAACTAATCTAGTTTATGCCATTGTTTAGAAGTGGCGCCTAGTGGGAGGAATGGAAACCGTATCAATGCACGCACTCCGTGTAGGGATTTCCCTCCTGCTCAAGATAATTATTGTGGAGCTGGAGATACAACTGGTGCTGATCAACTTATTACCATACTGGGAAAACTCACTCAGGTTATGAATAATAACCTTACTCATATGGAGCACCCTGATCCGCAACGTGGAGGATCAATGTTAGACCGCTTCATGAGGAAACAACCGCCAACATTTAATGGGGGTACAAATCCATTAGTAGCTGAGAAATGGATAAACTCCTTAGAAAAAATATTCCACGCCTTGGGGAGTAGCGAAAGGGAGAAGGTTTTCATGGTAGTCTACCGCCTCACTGGAGATGATGATCAATGGTGGTCACTAATTCAAAACACAATGGAAGATGAAGAAGTATCAAGTATGGAATGGAGAGAGTTCAAAGATATTTTCTTAGAAAAATACTTTCCTCGTGACCATCGAGCAGATATGGAAAGGAAATTTCTGAGTCTGAGACAAAAGGAGGATGAAAATGTCACAAAGTATGAGTCCAACTTTACAAGGATAGCGAGGTATTCTGCAGATTATATACGTAACCCAAGAAGTAAGATTGATCGTTTCTTTGATGGGTTAAAACCATTTCTCCATCGAGCATTAGTATCACAATCTTTCTCAATGTATGAAGATATATTTGCGTGTTCTATCAAGACAGAAAAGGAATTATCTATGTCTTATGACAACAAATTAAAGAAAGAGAAGAAGAGAACGGTGGACCAAGAGACAGATAAAGGGAAAAAGGGAAAGAAGGATATTCCATTATGCGATAATTGTGGGAAGAATCACCCCGGTACTTTCCTAAAAGGAATGGGAGTTTGTTATAAATGTGGAGAAAAAGGTCACCAGGCTCGTGATTTAAAGGGAAAGAAAGAGGCTATCAATGTTGAGTGCTACAATTGTAGGGAAATGGTGAATTATGAAAATGAATGTCCTAAGCGTCAGGGAAACTTACCTCAGAAAAGGCCAAGGGATCAAGGCCAATCTTATGTTGTTACTACAGTTGAAGTGGAATAATTAATGTTTTGGTGCTTTTGGACTCAAGGATTATATTATGGTTATAAGAATAATGTGATATATATAAGGATTGTATAGCAGTACTTTTTTTTCATTAAGGTTTTAATATGATGAATATAATCATATTTTTAGTATGTGACAATAAGAGAAACTTTACTTTGTTTGGGGAATCTGATGTTACAATTGATTTTGGAATTTAGAGACCTTTTAGAGAAAGTCTGGACCGAGGTATTTTGGATAAATATAAAGGTTGGAATGGATTATGTTGAACCTTGGATAGTATTGTTTAAGGTTAAAACATTTATGAAGATTATTTATGGAATATTATAATACTATAGTTTTCGGAAAAGGACAACCTGCAGGATGGGGGATAACCCATCGTGTCGGACAAAGCTGCAGGAATCGAACCCACAACCATAGTGAGACAAGCCTTTATTACCTACCACTAGCCTACAGGAAGTCCCTGGTTATTGAAAAATAGTTTTCTTAATCTAAATGGTATGTGTTAATATTTTGAACCTTGCACAATTGGGATAAATATAATATTTTTGAGTTCTATTATCTTTTTGAGTGAAAGATGAGTTTGTGGTAGAAATTAGTTGAAGGTTGAAACTCTACATGTCATGAATAAATATATATATACCTATCTCTTATTCTATGAAAAAATTAATTCTTAAACTTTAGTAAAGGGATATTAAAACAAAAAACGTGTTATCTTAATACCTTATGTCTTGTTGAATTGATAATATTTTAAATCAACATAGATTGAAGGCTTTGGGGACTTCAATTTTACACTTGTTTGTGATTGATGACCTCAATCACTCCCTACAAATATTTACGTTTTTCCTCCAATTATATGTCTCTAATTTCCACCAATGTTCTCCTTATCGAGATCATAATTTGGTGGTGACTTTTTCATTTCCCTTTCCCTCTTATTAAGGCTAAATTTTATTAACCTTATTTCCGATGTGGGTTTTCCACAAAGGTATTTTCTATTTTCAACCTTTTATTTTCGAAAAACATTTTCAAATTGCGAGGACGCAATTTATTGAAGGAGGGGAGAATTTAACACCCCAAGCTATCACGATACGCTTCTCTTTCAATAATGCAATAGCTTGCGTTGTACGCAAGTTCGAGTTCTAACACACCGTGACTAATAAAAGTAGCCATTATGAATAGTAATACCCACTTTTTAAAATTATAGAAATTTTATATTTCAAAATGGACTTCATTTTTTATTCGTAATATCGAAATTATCCTAAGTTTATTTTTTTGTAATTTTCTGAGAACTTCCAATTTTTTATGAATAGTAAAAAATACTTAAAACAAATTTTTTAATAAAAATAAATTATAGTGATAAATTATACTATTGAGTGGTTTTAAATTATAATTAGAATATATTTTTACCATTTTATCCAATGGTGTTCATTAGAATTAATTTCACTTTGAAATTGGACATAAACAATTGTCAATCTTTTGATATATATTGTTTCTTAAAAACGTGCTATTTGTTGTGACAGCGGGAATTAGTTATAAAATTAATTAATGAAACTTATATGTTTTTAATTTTGTAAAATATACATAATTTTTGAATTCGGAATATAAATTGTAGCTTAGAGTGAAATTTTGGCATTATTCTGAAAAACTTCAATTTTTGATGAATAGTGAAACCACTAAGTGGTAGTTAAAAAACTCATTTTTCATTTAAATGAAACATTACCACTTCTGTGATTTGATTTTCAAAAATCAGGCATACATGGTTTTCATTAGGAAGTAAAATTTTGTTCATTGGGATTAAAATAATATTTTGGTGAATAGTAACTTTTAAGTTTAATTAATCGCGACTAAAGGTAATTAGTGTAATTTAAGGTAAAGATAATGTTATAATAATATTAAATGACCTTTACACTTGTCCTACCCATATTTTATGAGTCATGGACGACCAAGAAAATCCATGGGTCAACTTGGGGACCCCATGGAGCCACATTGGTAGGAAAATGACATTAAAAACATTTAATTTAATGTTCAAATAAAAATGTCAGAAACATGAGTTGTTTTACTAAAACAATTTTTAAATGGGGTTATACAAGTCATATTTTTTACTATAGATATTCATTAGAAAGATAAAATGATTTCCTACATCATGATATTTTTTTTATAATTTTTAGACATTAAATAAATTAAATTATTTATGACACCATGATGATGCAGCGATTACCTCATTAATTAACGATTTAAATAAAATGAAAAGAGAATGTAAAATCTAAGTCTTAAACTTGTCAAAAACCTATTGTATGAGTATATTTCGAACCCTTATCACCTTATCCTCGAAATATATCATTGTGGGACCTTTAGAATCCGAAAATCATTTCATAATAAAGTAACATTTCAATCTTTCCAAGAGTGCCCCTTCTCTCCTCTTATAAAAGGCCCCCACATCTACCACCTTATTCACACCTTCAAGCAATTTGGATAGGACAACATCTTCCCAAATACTCTCCAAACTTCCCTCTCTTACTCCTAGAAGCCTCACTTTGGGCAGAAGTCTTCCTAAGGAATCCTTTGAGCTCAAATCAAAAAGTGTTACCCGTTTTAAAGGTAGTGTTTTCTCTTCTGTTCTTATGTTTTATTTTGCTTCTCCAAACCCCTAAACTCTTTTTATTCCTTTATTTTGTAACAACACAAATATCTTAAATATACTACGATTTTTTTATAATAAGGATTCGAGCTACACTTACACACACCTACATCTAATGGTTAAATAACATAATGTTTCTGTGGATGGCGAATTTCTGCCTCACGAAACGATGATTGTTCAACACTCATATAACACCTTCAAAGATGGAAATTAAGATGTCACTATATTTATATATGATATATAATATGTTTATGTTTTACTTAAGCTTCTGTTCATTTATGGCATACCTTTATGGTTTCCATTATGGGTAAACGTGATATCTTCATTTTAGGAAGTGCGGACTACCGCCCCCTCAAAGTGATTTGAATCGTTAATGCCATATGTGGGATGTATAAAGGATAGAGTAAATGTTACTGTACATTATATTAAATTGGAATTATATTATAACTTTATCTAATTATAACTTCATTCCATTAAATACTAAATAGAAATGAAAGTAGCGTTTATGCGTACGTACGGCTTACCGTCTCCATGAACGGTGCATTTCATTTATTACCTCTAAATGTTATGTAATATTATAAATGAATGTATATACTAGATATATATGATGTATATGATAACTAAATAATTAATATAATTATGGATATAATGGATATTTTACCACATGAACAAAGTGTAATTATAAGAAGTTTATTTTTGACTCAAGTACCTAAGATCGACAAAACGACCGTTATTAACTTAAATAATTAAATAATGTTCATGACATGGTAATAAGTGATATAAAAGGAATAATGAACTCTAAAAAGATTCTTTAAGCATGTAGAGATTAACTCTAGTTTAGTATTCAGGAGGTTAAAGAGTGGTCGAGTCAAGTCGGACACGAGGTAAGAGAACTTCTTAACCCAATTTCCATTCTTCGGGTTAATCTTCTACTTTCAAATTATGTCATGATATTATTATGTCCTATATTGTATTTATACTTTCTTTATTTGTACATATAGTGAATACACATAACAGATATATTTTATTTAAAATGATCTTTTTAAGGGACTTCGTCTCAATCTCCATTCATTGAGGCATATTTTGTTTTATACACCAATTTCTTTTATACAGTGTATAAACCCCTTTGACTTTTATGTTTATTCAAAAGGAATCTTTTTATATGAAGAGTTTTACTAAAAGACAAAAATTAATGTTTTTCCTATCCTACGTATGCGGAAAAAATGACTTTTCTGACGCCATGACCATTATTTGAGTTTCGGCTTCCCCTACAAGCCATAACTTTTGTTAAATGAAAAATAAAAACCAAGTTTTAACTTTCATTTATTTTGGTATCGAAAATGGTTTTGATAATGTTTTAATATATCAATGTGTTGTATTGATATCTTGTGATTGAAATGTGGAAATGTTATTTTTCCTTTATTCATGTTTTATGTGATACGATTATGTTACGGTTTATGATATGTTTAAACATGTTCATATGAGGAATGCATTGGACTTAATAAGTGACGGGTGGAGCCCGCTATAACTCCTCTATGCATCGGTAGGTCTCATGAGACAAACTAGTGTCTTGGCACGAGGCTTTAACAAAATATTATTTTTAGTCTTGGCACGAGGCCTTGGATACGTGGTTATGATAGTCTGGCATTATGCATTCCATCATTATGAAAGTGGTTATTGTTATTGCATGTGATTATTTGACCAGAAGAATATCCATGTGAGTAAGTAAATGGCATTATTTAATTTTATTTTTGTCATATTATGCTGAAGTTAAAGTTTAAAAAGGCTTTAGTTTTAGTTATAAATTACCTTAAATGTTAATGTTTATTTATGAAAGCTTCCTAAATATTTTTATCCTTACTAAGAATCTGAGCTCACCCCTTTCAATGTTTTAATATTTTCCAGGATGTGAAGACGTATTTTATGAATGACCTTCAGGGATAGTCAGAAGAGGATATGAGTGTGGACTATGGAGACTTTGTTATTGTAGTTTTTGACTTTATGATGTAATGTAACATTTATGAATGTATCTAGTGTTTCCAAGGCTACTAAACTAATCGGTCTTTCGAGACTTGATCTTTGTGATCATGCCAATGTTACGCAATAATGCACTGACTCTGGGTAACTGGGGTCAAGGTGTTACACACATTCAATTGATCCCTTTCGCTGAATATTTCTGTGTCCTGTGATGGGTAAAACTTGGATTCAAGAAACATACATGGTGGTATATTTCCCATATTGAGAAGCTATCATTAGGAAAAAAATTATTTTGAAAATATGCACACAAATGCATTAATATATGATAATATTTTTAATATATTATATTTAGGATCCAACAACGCCCAAACACAGTGCCTATTAAAAGAAAAATGCAATGATATATATATAAATATTCAAAGGAATGTCCTAATGAAATAGTAGTCAATACAATCACCACTCCATTATGGATTTTCTCTTCTAATAACACTAGAATCGCAAAGAGGAAGGGGTACCAGACATTCATTTAATCTCAACCCCAATGATATTCCATTAATTCTTATGTTATATAAAATCCCTTGAATTGGAGAAATGGGTTATCCATTTATGATCATTTCCTTTAATTATTCTATTTTGATTGAGTACTATGATAATGTGAATTCATCCTTGATTTTGAGCTCACTACAGTCGATATAATGCTATATACCTAGAATATGTCAACCATGTTACTGTTCATGGAAGACGCCATACACTTAGTCTCACCATGGGGGTATGTCTTAGCAGTGTGTATCCTCACCAACCCAAAGCATAAAATCATATGGCCAAAATAGCCTTGGGTAAAAGTTTATACCCAGAGCAGAACTCCAAAGTCAACATTGAAGGTGATATTAACCAATATATTGTATCCATTATAAAAATATATTGGGTTATGAAGTAGGTATGTGTATCATTTATATATATACTAATTTATCCACGAGTTCTTATTAGTAACCTAGAAACTTATCCTACATATCAATTAGAATTCTTGGACCAACATGAGATGTCTGACAAGCCCTAGACTAGTAGAAAGAAACATATAGAGTATCGTGTAGTGTGATATTCTTATATCAATTATTGGATTCTATTAAATACTTATATTGAATTAAATCTACATATATGTGTAGTGATTGACATAGATCGGGATAAGAAACCATCAAACTTGTTCTCATTATATCCTCTAAAAAAGGACGATCCTCTTAGAATGGTCATCCGCATTGGGGTGTAATATATCTCTCATCCATAGTAAGGTCCCAATATCAAACTGTTATCACCACCATAACCATGATATATACCAATCATCATGGTCTATAAAAAGTTCAGGGGTACCCATGAAGCCATACAATCTATTATGTATGCAACTACCCCAAATTCTCAATCGATCACTACCCTCAAAATGAGAGGAAATTTGATGGCTTGGAAAGTCATCCAACAGTCACTAAAATATCATTAGGAAATCTAACTAAATATGGATCTCAATCACTAAATCAATTGATATAATATCCCAAAACCATTGGGAAAACTGAAGCGGCTATGTTGGTCCTACCAGAACTAGCTTTAGCCTTTACCTACTGACATATAAAAAACAAAGGAGCACATTCGATATTGGTATGCCACGTGAATTCCCAGCAATTACTTCCTCTAAAATTTCATGTCCATATTTTCGTACAAGAACTTATTTATAATGTATGTGTATAAAAACACCATAAATAATTCCTTATACAACATGACTGGAACCACCTTCTATCATTTGGAATGCATGATTTCCTCCCCATATTTGGAAAAATAATCTAAAAAATATCATATGAAAATATTTTCATGAAAATAATCACTGTGGACATCTAAAAACACAAAATCTCTCACTTTCTAAAAGAATACGTGGAGTCACATCCATTAATTATAGAAAACCTCCAACCTTATCCTCTAATTTGGTTGTATGAAATATGCCAAGTTCTTAGTTGAAAAATATATAAATAAAGGCAATTATTTTCTACATAATTCATTGTCTATGATCATAAAATTTTCATTTTAGTGTTTTATATGAAATATAATTATATATATTAGCTGGATCCATAGTTACAAAAATTTTAGAATTGACATTCCCCAAAAATTGATCCTCTTTGATTCAAAACTAACACATCACAAGATTACCATAATTATGGTGCTCCCATTGTAAATCTATGACCATCGTATTATACTATGCATGAATATCTTCTTACAAAATGTATATGAATAGGATATAGATAAATTAAATAGTTAATTATCTCCAGTATTTGTGGGTGATTTATTTTATAATGGAAATAAACACAAAAATAGAATTAGTGAAAAAAATGGTATCACTAGGAACTCATAATATTTATAGATAAATTATAATGTCAAGGTTAGAATTTCATCATCATGATCCCCCAATTGAATGTAGATGGACATGATATTGATCATTGAAAACAAAATAACACCATTCAACTAGTTGAAAAGGAAATCAATCTCCGAGGAGTGGTAATTTTTCTTAATCATTACATAATTCAGGTGAAGATAGTCCTTCAAAATCATCATACTCAAATTCCCCAGTTCTATAAAAAAATAAGATCTTATAATGGGAAATAGTCTGTTATATAAAACAACCTCTTTAAAGTCTTCCTATTAAACCCATATCATATTAGTCCCAATGGAGGCCATCTAATTATCCATGGATGTTTTTGGTGCACTATTAGGGTGCAAGTCAAATGAAGATCAATCACCCATATCAAATGTAGTCACGAAAAATATTTGGGAATCCAAATAATCCACATATACTGGTTGATATCATATTCCTATAGATCCCAATAAACTAACATATGAGCATACCAACCAATTGGTGAATGATTACAAACTCCAACATTTGAGTCCCACTTACCCATCCATTTGACTACCTTTCAAACAACAGAGACTCTAATCACAACCACATGTACGCTTCTAATTCTCCTATGGTGAAAGAATATAGGTATATGGACATTGAACTAATAGTTCATACATAGAATTACATCATAGGGTTTCATCATGATGATTATAGGGTCCCATAAGAAAAATTATTCAATAATAACATCATCAAAATGATATCAAAAGAAAATTAATGTACTCCTATAATACACCTTTCCACTTTCTTCATTGTATGAAACTAACTCCCCTGCATGACATTAATTGAAACAACAAATGTAGGGTTGTTTTTTGGGGATGTTTCCATACAAAATTCATAATAAAAGACAAATCCTTCCTCACTAACATGTGGATAAGTCAATGGAAAAAGGAAGTTGTGTAAAAATAATTAATGCAAAAGTAATAAATAGATACATACCAAACCTATTACTACATATTGAGTCCAAGATTATAATCTCTTGCATCTTACCATATCGCTTTTTCATGATAGGTTAGGTAGTCCTATAGATGAATACCTTTCTCATATGTGGATTGTAAGAACCCATGCATGATATTAATTGGTATTTTACATGATACCTAAGTTGAAGAACCTTAAATTTTATCGAGTATATCATTCTTCAGCTATTCTATGGATTATTTTCAAAGAGATTGTGCATGTTTATTCCATTGGAACTGAGACCCTGACATGTTATGCCTACTGGATATTATAGAAAATAAGTCCCATTGATGTAAAAATATATATCTAGAATTACAAAATATACACTCCCAATAATATTTAAAAATAATTATACTTCTCAAGAATCACCAAGACACAAATTCGTAGTCTGTAATAGGGATAAAACAAGCTAAACATTATTAGATTAGTCTTTAAGTAAGATACTGTTTCCTAGAAACAAAAAATGTTTCCATACCATAACAACTTTTCCCAACTCAATAGAAGATGATGGTTAAAAATGCGAAAATCAACCCCAGTAGTTTCCACCAATATTGTAAGTATCAAACTATAGAATCCATTAGCTCCTAATACTTATAGAATTGAATGAATTTAAGTCTATACAAATAAAAATATTTAATACCATTAACTAATAGCTACTATAATGGGTGAGAAACATCAAATTGATCCGTCAAGGGTGGGTCCTCTCATTTCATGATGTGAGAAACCACATCAAGAAATTTATCATAAACTCGATCCTCAATACTATGTCGTTTTTCATTGAAACCCAAAATTGGGGTTTCCTCACTCAACTACCCATTATAATGACACTATATCTATATCATATCTAGTATCCCTGAAAGATAAATACTACATGTAGAAAATTTTTACCATGGTTATAAGAGAATATATGGCTTGAATAATCAATATTATCATGAAAATCATATGATACAATATATAGGATTTATGTTCCATTTCATTCCTTACAACTAATGCATGGAATATAAAATTTAAAAATAGGTGGTGAAAAATATCGTATATTATTACATCAGATATTGAACCATAATTGGGTTACCTATTCTAATATCTAGACTTGAGACAGTCTAATATCATTTTCCAAATACCCCAAATTAATTATAAAAAATGTCCACCTCCAAACACTAACCCAGGTACAAAGACCACCATTGATAAATCTTTTTCATGACATGACGATTCATTAGTTTCTTGTCTAATAGAAATCCAATTGTGACACCCCAATACTATCTTTAACATGGTAGGGGATATATAAAAGCATTGAGTAGTTCTATCACCAAAATGGGAGGCCTTAGCATTAGTACCAATACTCCCACAAACAACTAGATCATTCTAAACGTGAAGTGATATAATAATAATATGGAAACATATAAAATATAAATATAAATAATTCTCAAAATAACCTCATTGAAATAAATCATTGTACAATAGATTAATAAGAAAGTTAAAAAAGGAAAAATAGGCTCCCATCCACCGATGAAGTCCCATTCTAACAAAAAATTGGGAAAGGGAGTGAATAAAGAGTTATTATCTTAAATTCTCCTAAGACAAGTACATTAAAATTCCATCTCCACTGTAAACCTATATAGTCATCCAAACCTAGGCCCACCATGGTCACCAACAATATATAAACAATCTACAAAAAATAGAACATGTGGGGGAAAATCACATGCATGGTTGATGATATATATACCTATAATCATGCCATAAAAACCAAAAAGGGAGATATATAAATAGAAAAATCATCTCATCTAGTTTATAAAAAGGGTAGATAAAACCAAACATCTAATATAAACATAATAATCCATGGTAAAGAGAAAGGGGATCTACATTAACCCATATTTCAAAAAATGTGTACTCTGTATCCATCTTCAATATTCCATCAATGATTCAAAATAACATGCAAAACAACATAAGATACAGAGTGAATGCCCCATACCTCACTACATCTTGTCACACATTATGGAGGACTACTTATAATCCATGCATCTCATGTAAAACCTGTCAATATGGAGATATCTCACTTTACCTCTATGTAGAATATTGGAAGGAGAACTACTATTATATAGGACTTACACACCACCAGAGATCAATGAAAAGGTTTCCACTATACATATAATAGACTTATGACCCCTATAATGTGAGTCACTTCTCACTCTACATATATGAAGGATATGTAAGACCCACCACTAAGATTGATTTAGGGGAGTATTAACTCTGATAACACTCTTTTGATCAATCATGCTCACTTTTAGAAGAAAATATCCTTGAAATAAGTGTCACAACTTGAATAAATTTTTTCTTATTACTAATTTCACAATGAATTAATGTGTCACATACCATATAAGTAACTATTCATTATATTCTTCATGATTGTAATGACCCTGAACCTAGTAGCCTAAAACCAATCTCTTGGAATATTACATTAGTATAGATACAAGGAATCAAATATCAATATACCAATCAGTTTAAATATTTTTTACAACTATATACAAACATAACACCCATTTTACATTGCTAAGAGAAAATAAAACATGATATATTAATAGAAAAAGTAAACTAAATCCTCTAAAACTCATTCCAAGACCTTAAATTCATATCATGTGGAAGGATGAAAAAATAATGGTGACCTAAAATTATAATTAATGGTGATATACAATAGAATATTTCATATTTTATTAATGAATTATCAATATAGAATTATTAATTAATAAAAATCCATGAAATTTAAATTACATGGTTAGATATATAGTTAAGACATAATCAATATATAAAGGTCAATAACTGAACATCCATTCCATCTAATATGAAACATAAGAATGAAATCCATCCAATGATAATGTCATTGAGAAAATATCATGGAATATAATAATTGATATCAAAATTATGTAAATTCCTTCTTATTAAATTCTATGATCTTAGGAATCATGATACCTATGATGTCAATACCAAAAAAGAAGATAGTGCAAATACAACATATAGAAATCCATTTAAACTAGCCACTTAATTTTTATAATAATTCATATTGATGCATCATGGGGATATATTATCTCAAGACCCACCCACCACAGTAGGTATATAGTATTCCACCAATATCTAATAATCAATTTAATCCTTGAATCAATATTATGTTTCAGGAAAATTATTTATTGAGTAAAGGATACAAATTTAGAAATATTTCCCACGTTAGTCAAGTAACATTAAAGGTAAAAATACTATGTGAAATTTGTTTAATATTTAGGTAATATTTATATACATCATTCAAGTATTTGGGTTTATAATGGAAAATTAATTTAAAGTTAAAAATTACTTAAAGGACGTGGTTTTTTCTTGAGAATGTTAACATTCACAAAAGAATGTGATATTGGAGAATAACGTTACAACATGGTAATTTTCAAGTCTAATAACTTGGATTAAGTGATTCTAGGTGAGAAATAAAACCATAAAATATGAATTAATCATGATATTACATGGTGTAGGTGTAGTGCATACAGATCATAAAAGTGAATTGGTGAATAACAACAATTAAGTTTCAAAGGAATGTTAATTGTGAAAAAATCCCTTAACTCATACTTCATTTTGGTTTTACATTTTTTATACTCAAGTATAATAATTTTAATCATGTTATTAATTTATACCAGAACAATATTCATACATATATTTTCATATTTATTCCTTTAATTACGTTTTACCATCCATTTATTAATAATATTTCATTATTTCCATTATTGTGGTTGTCGATTTCCTTGTTTTATGATGCAATTTTTGTCATAATTGTTATCGTTCACTTACATATGATAAACATCCATAATATATAGAGTTATGATAATATTATAAATATCATATCTAATCATTTAATACATTATTATATGTACATATAAATGTTGGAAATAGAAAATGAATTACATCACTTTGTGGAGATAGTAGGCCATACATATATGAGAGCAACGATATCATTCCATTAACTAATGAAGGGGAAATTAAGTGGGTGATATAATAAATTTACATAATAAAAAATAATCATATTTATATCCCCTTTATTCAATTATTGTATCCTATTTTCAATCCATGTAATTTTTAATTGAGAAAAAAATCATATTGCTTCGTGAGGCGGTAGTCCCTCGTAAATATGAGAAACATTATCATATTTTAGAAGGCATGAAGAAAAAAAGGTATAGATTATATTAAAATTAATGGAGTATAATAATATGATAAATATGAGATAAATTTTGTAAATATATTTTTATATCCATCAATATGAGGTGGTAATGTAAATAAAAATGTCACCACTTTTCATGGCGGTAGTCCGCAATTAATACAAATGATGAATTAATACAACATTTGATGCAAGTGTAGATGTATAATTATTAATTAATAATAATAATAATATCAAATTATATGATATATATAGGTGATCATATATTTGAAGTGTGATGGGATAATTTATGGGGAGAATGAAGAAGAAAAATTAAAGATCTCGTTCGTGGTCATTATATTCTCTAATGGATTCCACCTTTTGATATCCTTTTAATAATGCAAGGAATGGTATTTTGGGAGGAATAGAAACTCAATAATTTAAATGTGGAATTTTTAGAGATTATTTTTTAGGTTTTAGTAAAGAAAAAATAATTAGAAGGTGTGTATAATTGAGGAGATGGAGATACCTTTTATATGCATGGAAAGGGAACCCTCTTGGAAATTACATGGAAATTTCCCTAAATAATCCAAAATTATTTTAATTCCCAAGAATAATGATTTCAAATAGACTTTTATATGAAATTTAGAAGCTTAAAATGGAATAATTTCTAGAAAATACGTTTTTACTAGTCTGTATGTCATTATAACATCATCATTTCAATTTAACCCCATGGTGAATCTATTTTTATATCAAACATGGTAATTAGTTTTTAATATTTTCACATTAATTTTTTAAAAAACATTATGTTTATAATATTATACATTAAAAATTATTAATATTCTAAATATAGAATCCCTTTATTGAAATTGTATTCCAAAAAGTGTATGAATTTAATTTAAAATCATTCCTGTATAAGAAATGAGAACGTTGGTTTCTAAAGAGAAAATTCCAAAAGATGAAAAGTTTTTTATATCAAAATTCAACATAATAATTAACACAATTTACGAAATTTATTGAATTGATATTAATTTTATATAATTTACCTTTAAAACCAATTCAAAATAAAATTTAAAATTGCACATTATTTTAATCAAAATGATGTTTTTGATTTAAATTCATTATTTTCACTGTTCATTGGAAAATGAAATATATTTGAAAAATACCAAATATTGACCATGAGATAATTATTTTATTCAGATTTTGAAAAAAAAATTATTATTTAAATTCTGATTTCTAAAATTATTGAATATATATTTTAAATTCTTTGCGTAATTTCTGACTAATCCTTATTTTAGAAAAAAATTATAGTTTTTTAAAAGTATTTCTTTTTATATTAAATGGTTCTTATTTTATTTCTAATAAAAATAATGGCTATAATTTTCAAAAAAAATTTGTTACAATTAATATACACCAATTTAAAATTGAAGATGTAACTATTATATTATGTATTAATATTTTAATAATATCAACAATTTTCTAACTCTATCTGGAATATAGTGCAAAGATAACTCATTTTTGCATATAATGAAAAATAAAATTATAGTTTCATCATAAAAAATTTAAAATAAAATTTTCATAAAAATAAAGATATTATAGATATTGAATTTATTTAGAAATAAATATATATTAAATCCAAGGAGTGTTATTTTTTTTCTATGACTGATGTTTCTTTTCAAATAATCTATCAAATATAATGTTTTATTTTATATTTTCAGGGTGTTACATTATCCAAACATTACATAAATATTATCTTTGTAGTTTTAACTAGATAATGTGAATCCATAGTTTGATACATGGAAATACTATTTTTGAGAAACCCAAATCATGAAAAGGGTAAATAAAATATCATATTGACAAGATGGATAGGGATTTTTATGGTCAATTGTAATTATACATAACTATGTTTCCATGCTGGAGAACATAGTATGGAAAGTAAAAAATTTAAGATGATTAATAGTGAAAATAATTATTTAGAGATATTGAGTTTATTTATTACTTGAATGTGAATGATTAGTGGAACGTTATGGTCCAGAAAACCATATATATCTAATGATTTAATTTTTTTTAATTCATCTGATATGAATGTAAGAGTATAAAAATATTATTTAACGATCCATTATCAAAACATCAGTAGTTATATTATATTATATGATTATAAAAATGTGTATTTAATTGATATGATTCTATTTTATTTGAAAAAGTTCATCCTTTGGTTGTGCTTCGATTACTTTGAAATTCAACCCTTTCTCCTCGAAATTAATATCAAAAAATAATGTTTTATGCCTAAAGTACTAAAATACACTTTTAATTAATAATTTCATATATAAAAGAGAGAAAAATATTTTTAAATATCTCTTAATGTTTTTTCAAAAATCAATATGTTTATTACAAGTAATCTTTTATATATAAAATTCCATAAAATGAAGTAATACATTAATATTGAAAACCACATCCAAAGATCAATATAAATCGTTTCAGAAATGGTTAACCTTGTTTCCATTATAGAATATCGACATCCAAAATATTAGAAATATGGTAATTCTATTCCTAAAATGAGAATATCAATATTCCAATATAAGATATTATTTATCTCTTAAAAGTCACATACCAAACCTGTGAATACATTCATCATGTATTCTCTTGATACATGGTAATATCCTGAATTACCATAAACCATATAAAAACATGCTTTTTCCATATTCCTTAAATAAAACACAAGTTATTGGATATATTCCTTTAGTACATAAATATGTTTAACTCAATTAGTGATTTAATAAACCAAATTTTCAATGAATAATTAAGAATTTACAAGTTAGTTTATACTATTCAATACTTATTAGCCATATATTTATCCCAGTATCCTTATATCAACACTAGGAACATGTTCTGTGTTATCTTCCCTTCAATCATGTGTTTTCATATATGTTGAACATTATAGTGATTTATTTTTTTTCATCATTACCATTCAACAAACACATTCAAATCCATAATGAATAATTACTATAATAAATCACTTATATATATTTTATAATTCATATTTCCAGGACCTCATTGATAAAATAATCAAATGAAATAATTATTGAATTGAAACAATGTGACATTAATAATTTATATTCATCTATGTTAAAATCATAATCATGACCATGATCCATTAGATTATCCTACGTTATATTCTTATTTTTCTTAGATATGGATTTTAGTACATCCAAATGTTTTTACAGATAAAGAATTACACTTTGGAAATATCTTTCTTACCATTTAAATCACAATAACGATGGAATTTAGATCCAACATTATATTAAACTCCCATTATTTTTAATAATTTAATTTGGTGATTCATTCCAAAATTATAACATATGAGAATATCCTTAGTTCACTTCATCCCTTTATCCAAATTTTTACAATTATTCTACTTATTATTATTATTCTCTTTTTAAATTCTAAGTATCGATTTAAAATTAAATGATTTCATCATATGATGATAATGTTTTATGGACCAACACCCTTCATATACATATCTTAATCCCTACAATAAAATGTTCATCTACAACTCTGTGTTTTTATGTAATTTGAACCATACCTAGAAAACTGTGTAACATTGACTTCATACTCCACACAATATTATTCATCGTTTTTATTTAATATAAGGAATATTATATTTACTTCATTTTCTATCATGAGGAGAATATTATTCACATATTGTATCCTTAAATGATTTTCATTCCATGAGTTAAATTTCCTATTCCACTCTAGTATCTGGGATCAATGACCACTATTGATCAGTATCTCTATTTAGAAAATACACTACAAGTGTAACCATTCCCTTTTCTATATATCCCAATTCTAAAAATATATTTTCAAAATACTTATTCCCAAGAAAAAAATAAATTGGATCAGTATTTTTTCGAAATAATGTGGACCATTGTCACACCCCGACCGACAAATCCTTGTAATTTAACTATTTTGGATCTCTTTTTTTTGGGATGCTGTTTTAGTCGGGGGGTTTTAGAGATTTGGGTTCATACACGGGTTCTTGACCGTGCGTAGTGCCCAAATTAAATAACAAAACGTTTTTTTATTAAATTAATTATTACATAGGCGTGCAACTAGGTGTGCGACCGCGCACATGCCCGCTCGCGTGACCGCACATGTGCCCACGCAGGCGAATGCGCACGCGACCGTGCGCGGTGTCCAACCTAAATTAATAATGATGTTATTATTTTCGTTGGTTTTATTATTCTAGTATTATTATTAGTATTTTTATTATTATTTTTATTTTTTATATATTATTAACCTAGATTGGTTTTACATTTTTTTAATTCCTTTATTCCTTTATTTCCTCTTTTGTTTTCATTTGTTTTTTATCCTCTTCTTATTTGTCCCTCTCTATGCGCTTCTTCCCTCCCCGCGCAGACCCCCTCCTTCCCCATTCTGTTTTCCCAGTGCATCTCCCCCCTAACCTTAACTACTTCTCACCCCTCCCCATGCCTTCATGCAGCGCATGCCTCCTCCAGCGTGACACCCATGTGCGGCACGAGCTCCTGGCCATCTCCCCTTGGCTTCGTGTGTGGCGCGACCTTTTGGTCAGCTCCCCTGGCTCCGTGTGCGGCGCGGCCTCCCAGCCAACCCCCCCCCCCCCCCCCCCCCCACGCTCCGGCGGCGTCCTCCCCTCGTCGCGCCCGACTCACCGACCTCCCCTCGCCGCATCCCGACGACTCGGACCGCCGTACAATGTTGTTCCCTATGGTCAGCAGCGTTGCACGCACCTCCCTCGCGGCCAGTGGGACTCGCGCACCCACCTCTTTGCTGGAAAACCCTGGCCACAACTACCCTTCTTATTTCGACGGGTCTAGACGGCGCGACACCTTACGGCACCCTATCTCTTGCCCAGACAGCTCATCAAACCCTTTCCATAGAGTTCATTTTATTTGATTACGGCGAATTTGGTGCGCTATTTGGGTTTACACATCATGTTGTGAAGTTTTCCTACATTTAAGGTAAATGGTTCCACGTCCAATTATTATTTTATTAGTTAATTTTCAAGTTTAATTAATTACAGTGTTATTTAACTAATTTGTGTAGCGTGAAGTTCATTTTCATTGAAGTTTATTTTGCATCGAAACTGTTTAGTAGCGTGTTGCCATAATATGTGTACTTGCTGAAATCATATCTGGTTAATTGTTAGAATTTTATTTAATTGTGAGGTTAGTTTATGAATTAGTTTCTTTGATGTGATTTAATTTTTACTTGAGTTTTAGTATGTCTTAATGTGTTTATTAGTGTGTTTAAGTGGTATGATTATGTTGTTGTTGAGGAAACCCATGTCGGACTATTCACTAGTGTTTTATAAGTTGTGCAGTTACTTTGTTAGGATGTGCAAGGGGTGAAATTGGTTTTTTGGTATAGTGTTGGTGTGGGTTCTATCTTAAATGAGTATTTGAGTGGATCTTCTTATTGTTTTAGTTCTGCAGAATTTTTTTTAAATGGGTTGGCAAGTTTTCTGGTGGTTTGTTTAACTGAAGCAGTGGTCTTCTAACTATGGGGGTGGTTTCTTTAATTGCGTGCGTGATGCAGGTTGTGTTTCGGAGATGCTGAGATGTGTGTATGGTCATGTAGGAGGTTTTGGGTTAGTCTAGTGTGTGAAGTAGTGTTTTGTCTTTAAAATCTATTTATGAAAATTTGAATTGTTTTATTATGTAATTAATAAGGGTGAAGAATTGTTTTGGTTAAATGGTGTAATGTTTTTTATGCTTAAAGTCATGTGGCGTGTGTGAAAATTCTTCAATAAATCCTTTTAATGGTGTGTCTAGCATTGAATGTGTTTTCCTTAAATGTGTAGTCATTTTAATTAGTTGTGTTTGTAATGCGGGTTTGGTTTTGGGATATTATTTGTGTGTGTTGTTTCAAATGGATTTTGTGTGTGAAAATGGTGTTTTTGGTGTTAGTAGGGTCTTGTTCGGTTTGAGTATATTGTTATAACATGTGACATGAACTCTAAGCTACTTGAGCACAAAAGGGAAGCCTGGGTAGCTAGGAGGGTGAACTAGACTAGTGGGCTAGTATTCCGGAGGTGACTCGACCCGGTTTCACTGGCAGGACTGACGATTGCAATAGTAACTAAACATATGATTTTCTAAGGGTCGTGGCCTTCTAAGCCACGTTTTCGGAGGGTCATGGCCTTCTAAGCCACGTTTCACCGAGACACGAATATCTAGGGGCCCGAGCTAGCTAACACCCACGTGGCCTCTCCCATATTAGTGCTCATTGGATACTTTACACTCATCAGTGTGACACCTTGGTTATTTTAAAAGTAAGTGTGTGTGTGCGCGTGTGTTTTAATTTAAGTTGTTCCTTTTAAACTTGTTTTCTCTAAACCCATTTTCTCTAAAGTTTTTCAAGATTTTAGTTATTTTCATTAATTAAATTTGAAAATGTATTTGTCATTTAATAATTGTGCGTCGAACCTTCTCTCGGTGGCATTATACTGGGCTTTTAGCTCACACCGTACATACACCTTTGGGTGTATGTAGATTATTTTTCTTTTTCTTTCTAGGTTGAGGTATCGGGCTTAGCATTGGTGGTTCAGTTTTTCAGTGGCATTCTCGTGTTGGTTTGGTGGCGGTGGCTTACGGAAGTGGCTCCTCATGTCGCATAGAGGTTTGTGTTGGAGTTTTGGTTTCCTTTGATATAGTCTCTTTTGGGTTTTTAGTTCAAGTTGTAAACTTTAAATCTGATCCTAGTATAAGGGTTTGTTTGGTTTTCAGTTTTTAGTTTCAAATTATTCATCTTGTTGTCTGTTTTATATTTATTCATACGGGTAAATCATTCCCAAGTTTATTTTTTGATACCCGGGAACTTGTGCCAACCCGTGGGAATCGGGAACGCCCTTCAGGTCTTGTCGTGGACTGAGTCAGGCGTCGGGTCGGGTGGTGACCCGGCCTGGTTCATGACAAAATGGTATCAAAGGGAGGTTTGTTCTTGTTATTTGGGGTTTCAAGTAGATTGGAGATAGGATTGTCGGTACTCAAGGGGTAGGTGCGGGAAGAGCGTCGCGAACTCTTGCTCGTTCTGATCCTCAAGTATCCAGGGGTAGTTTGGGATTTCAGTTTTTAAATTTTTTCTGTGTGGATGGGGGATGACAATAGGAGTAAACCGGTACTGCGCGTGGTTTCACATGGAGTAGCGACCCATGTGATGCCCGAGAGTACGGTTCGACACTCCTAGTGGTTGGTGCTTGCCATGGGCATGGTCTGCTAAACCATGTAGCCGGGTTAGACATGACCACTAGTTCTCCGCCCAGGTGCTTTAATGTTTGTGATATTTTGCTTCAATTTTGGGATTGGCACGAAATTGTTTCCCTTTAAAAAGGGAAGCAGACATGGGTTCTGCTCTATTTTTATTTTGGTGTGCGGTTGACATGATATTTGGGGTGTGTTTCTCTTGGACCTTGTTTTTGGAAATTTGGCGTTTGATTTGATGAAAATTCAATTCCTAAAATGATGTCTTGGGTTATCTAAAATTGAAGTGGGTAGTTTTAGAAATCGAAAGCATTTTGAAATTTTGTCTTGAATCTTTGAAATGACTTTTGAAAAAAAAGGGAGAGTATTTCTGGAATATTGAGAATGCTTTATTTTTGAAAGCGGAAGAACCTTGATTGTCCAGTGGTATTCTTATGGATGTTCGCGTGGGCACGTGGAAGCGATTAATGGATTGTTGTTGGATTGTGTGTATGGGTGCCTAGGTGGCACGGAGATGCAAATCTGTGAGGCATCCAAGAATATTAGTGGAGAGTGATTGATTTTAAAAGTCTCATCTTGTTTCCAGAAATGTGGGGTGTTCTCTAAAATGGGTTTTTGTTCTTAAATGGTTTTGGAATTGGAAAATGGTTTTGATTCTGGAGTTAAAGCAATGGGTTCAAAAGAGTTACTGGGTTAAATGTACTGTGCTTGGTTTTTCAAGTGACTGTTTTTCTTTAAAAATGAATTGATGTGTTAAATTGGAATTGTTGGATTTGTGTCCATTATGTGGACGTTTGTTTTGTGATGTGTTTGGATTTTTGGAATGCTGTTTTTTTTGTTTCTTGATTGGGATATGCCCCCTAGAAACGTACCATGGGTTTCCAGTAGGTCTCTCAGTTCTTGGCTCAGCCCAGACTCTCAGTGGAGTGGCAGAGTTGGGTTCTACTCAGTGGTGTCGACCGTTCATAGACGTCTATGTCAGTTGGATGTCGTTGAGTGCTTTGGAAAAGTTGGGAGTGTCTCTGGTTTTGGAGGAACTTTAGATGTTATGTATGCGTAAGTTGTCTTGATTATGTTTGGAGGAGCGAGACTAAACCAGCAAATGGTGATAGTTCTGTTTTCGTTGTAAATAGAGACGTCGGGAGAAACCCTCATGAATAGTCTCATTCCGCGGTTATAACTAAGTGAAGGCGAAGTAAATTGGTGGTTCTCATAGGTGCACAATCAATCAACATGTGGATATTGAGGTGCGTTAACCTTTATGATGAGATGGTTTCATGTTCTCCATAGGTTGTGTGGAGCAATCAGCTTAAAGCTCGTAATAGTTGTTGGTCTCGTCCATACTATGGTAAGTGAATGTTCCTTGTCCAATGGGGAGTGTGAACAAAAGGGACATGTTCTTGGAGTACCCTTCCATCAGTTTGTGTCACGCATTTGACGGACCGCTCAATTCCCTATCTCTAGGGTGGTCAGTCAGGATCTCTAAGTTCGCCGCAATTCTCAGTTGGTAAGTTGACGAAGTGGATGCTTGTGGCATGAGGAGAAGTATGTAGGAGACTTTTCCAGCAGAGGAAGTTCTAGTCAGAGGTGGTTAGCTTAGGAATGCGAGGTCGTGGATGCTTCAGACATCAGGGCCCCAACCATAGGCCTCGGGGCGAAGCCTGTGCACAGTCAAAACTCATCGGACGTGGGACTGTCTTGGTCTGACTTAAGTCTACAATATCGGGATAGGGATAACTTAAATTTCCCTATTGGGATACCATCTATGGAGGCCTTGTATCTTTGTTGTGGTCTTAGTTTATGGGAGTTCCTCTTGTGTATTAAAGAGGTCTGAAGAATTAGTATTCTCATAAAATCGGTGGGCGTGTTCTGTGAACCTTCTCGTGGTCGGTTATGGATTATAATTGTACTCGTCTTGGAGATGCTCATGTCTTGTGGAGCTGATGTGCGCCTGTCTGGTTCGCCTCCTGGTTAGAGGTTTCCGCTATCAAAGCTATCTCATGTGGCGGAGTTTTGTCCACTGTAGGAATAATCAGTGCAGGTCGGCCCATTAGGTGGGTTCGGATTAAGGGTTCAGTCGGTGTTGCTTAAAGTAAACTGATAATGCCCGCACGGGTTTCGTGGTGTTAGGAAATATTAAAACGGTGGGTAGACCCTATGAGGGTCTCGCAGATGTTCCCTCTTGTGTTAGTTCAGCATATAGATCTTTGAGGTCCAAGCTAGTGTTAGAGGTTGTATGAGTTGTGATTTGTTTTGATTTGAAGAACCAATGTTTGACGAGAACCCTAATATAGTGGGGAGACCACCATAGGACGAGCTTGTGGAAGACTCGGTTTTCAATGTGTACTTGGTAGAGCAGCCCCTTACTTATGCTCTGCCCAACCTCGACCATGCTAACTGGTTAGCTCAGATAGTGGGTTGCTGGAAATTTGTTCTTGGAGATCATAATATTCCCTGATAATCCCTATGTTAGGGGTTGGGGTGTTCCATGTTGTAGTTTTGTTTCGAGGTGAATTCATTTCTGTTGGTAGTTTTTCATGGTGATTCGGGTTTTGAGATTTTTGGAGTTTCAGTTCATGGGTGTTTTGAATGCCCAATCATCACGTGATTGAGTTTTGTTTTAGGTATCTTTGCAGTCTTGCTTGGAATCTTGGATTGGTCAAATCTTTGGGGACTTTCTGGAGGAAGAAAGTGTCATGGTGGGGAGAATTGTCACACCCCGACCGACACATCATTGTAATTTAACTATTTTGGATCTCTTTTTTTGGGCTGCAGTTTTAGCCGAGTTTTTTTAGAGATTGGGGTTCATACACGGGTGTGTGACCGTGCGTAGTGCCCAAATTAAATAAAAAACGTTTTTTTATTAAATTAATTATTACATAGGCGTGCAACTAGGCATGCGACCGCGCACGCGCCCGCTCACGCGACCGTGCACTGTGACCAACCTAAATTAATAATGATGTTATTATTTTCGTTGGTTTTATTATTCTAGTATTATTATTAGTATTATTATTATTATCGTTATTTTTTTATATATTATTAACCTAGATCGGTTCTACTTTTTTTAATTCCTTTATTCCTTTATTTTCTTTTTTGTTTTCATTTTATTTTTTTCTCCTCTTCTTATTTCTCCCTCTCTATTTGCTTCTTCCCTCCCCATGCGGACCCCCTCCTTCCCACTTCTGTTTGCGCATCACATCTCCCCCCTAACCCTAACTGCCGCTCGCCCTTCCCCATGCCTTCCTCCAGCGCATGCCTCCTCCAGTGTGACACCCCTGTGTGGCGTGAGCTCCCGACCATCTCCCCCTGGCTTCGTGTGTCGCGCGACCTCCCGGCCAGCTCCCCTGGCTCCGTGTGCAGCGCGTCCTCCTGGCCAACCCCCCCCCCCCCCCTGCGATCCGGCAGCGTCCTCCCCTCGTCGCGCCCAACTCGCCGACCTCCCCTCATCGTACCCCGATGACTCGGACCGCCATGCGGTGCTTTTCTCTCTGGTCAGCAGCGTCGCACACACCTCCCTCGCGGCCAGCAGGACTCGAGCACCCTCCTCTTTGTCAGAAAACCCTAGTTGCACCTCCCCTTCTTATTCTGATGGGTCTAGCTAGCGCAACGCCTTCCGGCACCCTATCTCTTTCTTAGACAGCTCCTCGGACCCTTGACATAGAGTTCATTTTAGTTGATTGTGGCGAATTTGGTGCGCGATTGAAGTTTATGCATCATGTTGCGAAGTTTTTCTACATTTCAGGTAAGTGATTCCATGTCCAATTATTATTTTATTAGTTAATTTTCATGTTTAATTAGTTAGAGTGTTATTTAAATAATTTTTGTGGCATGAAGTTTATTTTCATTAATGTTTATTTTTCATCGAAATTTTTTAGTAACGTGTTTCCATAATATGGGTACTTGATACTGAAATCATCTCTGGTTAATTGTTATCATTTTTTTTAAATTGTGAGGTTAGCTTATTAATTAGTTTCTTTGATGTGATTTAATTTTTACTTGAGTTTTAGTATGTCTTAATGTGTTTGTTAGTGTGTTTATGTGGTATGAGTGTGTTGTTTTGTGGAAACCCATGTCAGACTATTCACTAGTGTTTAATAAGTTGTGAAGTTACTTTTTTAGGAAGTTCAAGTGCTACAATTGGTGTTTTGGTATAGTGTCGGTATGGGTTCTATCTTAAATGATTATTTGAGTGGATCTTCTTGTTGTTTTAGTTGTGCGACATTTTTTTAAATGGGTTGGCAAGTTTTCTGGTGGTTTGTTTAACTGAAGAAATGGTCTTTTAATTGCGGGGGTGGTTTCTTTAATTGCGTGTGTGATGCAGGTTGTGTTACTGAGATGGTGAGATGTGTGTATGGTCATGTAGGAGGGTTTGGGTTGGTCTAGTGTGTGAAGAAGTGTTTTGTCTTTAAAATCTATTTATGAAAATTTGAATTGTTTTATTATGTAATTAATAAGGGAAAAGAATTGTTTTGGTTAAATTGTGTAAAGTTTTTGATGCTTAAAGTCCTGCGGTGTGTGTGAAAATTCTTCAATAAATCCTTTTAATGGTGTGTCTGGCAGTGAATGTGTTTTCCTTGATTGTGTAGTCATTTTAATTGGTTGTGTATGTAATGCGAGTTTGGTTTTGGGATATTATTAGTGTGTGTTGTTTCAAATGGATTTTGTGTGTGCAAATGGTGGTTTTGGTGTTAGAAGTGTCCTATTCAGTTTGAGTATTTTGTTATAACATGTGACATGAACTCTGAACTACATTAACACAAACGGGATTCCCCTGTAGCTAGGAGGGTGAACTAGACTAGTGGGCTAGTATTACGGAGGTGACTCGACCTGGTTTCACTTGAAGGACTGACGATTGCAACACTAACTAAACATATGCATTTATGAGGGTTGTGGCCTTCTAAGACACATTTTCTGAGGATCATGGCCTTCTAATCCATGTTTCACTGTGACACAAAGATCTATGGGCCCGAGCTAGCTAACACCCACACGGCCACTCCCATATTAGTTCCCATTGGTTACTTTACGCTCATCAGTGTGACACCTTGGTTATTTTAAAAGTAAGTGTGTGAGTGTGCGTGTGTTTTAATTTAAGTTGTTCCTTTTTAAAACTATTTTCTCTAAACCCATTTTCTCTAAATTTGTTCAAGATTTTAGTTCATTTCTTTAATTAAAGTTTCAAATGTATTCTTCATTTAATAACTGTGCGTGGAACCTTCTCTCGGTGGAATCTTACTGGGCTTTTAGCTCACACCCTACATACAACTTTGGGTGTATGTAGATTCTATTTCTTTTCTATTCCAGCTTGAGGCATCGGGCTTAGAATTGGTGGTTCGGGTTGTCAGTGGCATTCTCGTGTTGGTTTGGTGGCGGTGGCTTAGGGATGTGACTCCTCATTTCACACAGAGGTTTGTGTTGGAGTTTTGGTTTCCTTTGATATAGTCTCTTTTGGGTTTTTAGTTCAAGTTGTAATCTTTAAATATAAACTTGGTATAAGGGTTTGTTTGGTTGTAAGTTTTTAGTTTCAAATTATTCATCTTATTGTCTGTTTTATATTTATTCATCCGGTTAAATTGTTCCCATGTTTATTTTTTAATACCAGGACACTTGTGCCAACCCATGGGGATCGGGAACGCCCTTCGGGTATTGTCATGGATCGGGTCAGGCGTCGGGCCGAATGGTGACCTGTCCTGGTTTGTGACAACCATTCTCATATAATTTTATATGATAAAGTATATTATTATTGTGGAATATGATGGTCCATCGGTGAAAATTTATTTGTCAAAATATAATGAATATTTCTCATCCATAATTATTTCATTTCCAATAATAGAAACATTGGATTCCTAAATTATGAAGTCTCTTCATTTCCCACACATATAGATAACCATCTTTCTTCTAGTTTACTTTTCCAGAACGTGGGATATTCTGGATTAGATCTTGAAATAATAAAACGTAAATAATAATTCATAATTATAAATATTATGTAATAGTTAACATAAATTAATATTTATGTATTTTCATTTTCAAAAATGTAAGCAATGTTTCATTGGAGATATTTGAATTTTAAAATAAATCAACATTATTTGTAATGAAAATTTGAATTTCCTTATGCATTTCCCAGATGTGTGTCGAACTAGGTTAGTTGTAAGGCCCATTTCCTTGCACTATGTAACAATAGGTTCTCTCATAATTATCCTTATTATGAGTAATTACACCATTGTACCTACATTATATAACCACATCAGCTTTTATTATACTGACATGGATGTATTTCTAGTAAATCCCACATAATTTCTTCCATAAAAAACATTATTATGTCCTTATATACTTGTCCCCAATTTTTATCATATGTTTATTTTTTTCAATATATGTTTTATTTAATCAGTTTATCAATGGTTCAAATAAACATCCTCTAATACTAACAATAATGACCCCAACCCCTATACCATAGAGTTCGGGTATTACTACAATATATTGACATAGATACAAGGAAACATATATCAAAGGAATGATTAGTTTCATAGTTTTGGATAACCAAATACATTCATGGTATATAATTTACATTGTGAATGGAAAATAAATCATAAAATATTACAATATAAATTAGACTTCATCCTTTAAAACTCATACAAAGATCACTTCTTCTAATTCTAAGGAATATAAATGGAATAAGTGTGAGATCAAATGCTAAGTAAGGGTTCAGTACATGAGAATCATCAATTTTCATTAAATAATAATCATAATTTAAAGGTAATGAATTAAAATGAAATTCCATTTAAATAAATTCTATTCAAGAATATATAATTCATAATCAATATGGAATTTTAAATAACATAACACCCTTTCCTTTTAATAAGTAATATGTTAAGGAAGTGAATTTAAGGATAATATAATTTTAAATATATCTTGTATTATAATAACTTAATTCTTTATTATTGGAATGAATAATTATTATACTCCATTATCACCATCCTCACGATACCCATAATGTCAACACATTTCAGAATAGTGTTTAAATAATATATATCGAAACCAATATAATTTTTTCACTTAATTTGTGTCATAAGAATTATCGATGCATGGTGGGGATATATTTAATCAGGGAAAACCAATCACAGTAGGTCCAACAAATTCTCAAACATTAAATAATATATTTAATTCTTTTATAAATACTCCTTATCATTAAATATCAGTGTTGAGTAATGGATAACTATTTATAATTATTTCCTAAATAATAGAATATCAATATAGTTTAACAACATATGTAAAATTGGTATACATTTTATGAAATAATCATACACATCATTCAATAGAATTGATATTTAATATTATTTAAATTTCAAATGGAAAATTATTAGATGATATTGATTGTTTGAAGAAAAAGATAAAAATCCTAAAATGATGTTTTGTTGCACAATATGTTTACCACATAGTAATTATCCTGTGAAATACCCATGGATGAAAATTATTATATATGAAGCATAAAAATTGAAATATTACTTAATCATGAAAATAAATTTTAAATTGGTAGTAAATACACCATATAAAGGATAATTGGTTCATAATAACAATTATTTCTAAATGGAATGTAAATTGACACAAATTCTCAAACCTCGCGCTACTTTTGGTTGATCATGTTTTAACGTCATGTGTGATGGTTTGATGAATTTAATTACTTTATAACATAACCATATTAATACTTATAATATCATATATGATACTTCTATTTCATTTTATATCCTATATGTTAATAACAGTTCAATATTTTCATTATTTTGGGTGTCAATTTCCTTGTTTACTCATGTGAGTTCTATCATGAAATATATGGTTAACATGCATATAATACTTATCCATAATCTCTAGAATTTTATTATTGTTATAAATATAATATTTACTTTATAAATACATTATTATGACAATTGATGATGGTTTGACTCAGAAAATTATTCACATCACTTCTTAGAGATGGTGGAATATGCATATGCATGAGCGCCGATATCATTCCCTTTACATGTGAATTATTAAAAAAGTATCTGATATATAAAATATACATAGAAATATCATATTATATATGTCACATTTATTAATTATTTTTAACCTAATTACATTACAGGTAATGTGTAATTGAAAAATTATGTTCCCACTCAACCAAAAGGTGGTTCAGAAAATGGAAAAATGGATTTGGAGTATGTGTAATTGAAAAATGATTCACATAGATTTATGAGGTAGTTGTCTTTTGTACAGAAGAGTGACATCATCATTTTTCAAATAGAATGGAACATAACATAATATATTATATATTAAAATTTCTGAAGTATAATAATATTGTAAAGACCCGTAAAAGTCAAGGGAATTTTTTTCTTAATTTTCTTTGGGATTTTACAAGAACGCAGTTTCTGACAGCACCTGATTCTGAGGCCCGGTGTGCCCGGAAATTTTATCCAAAGTTTAGCTCAGGTACGTTTAGTAAACGAACAAGCGGGATTTCTTAAGTTTTGGACCGGTGCTTGGAATCGAATTTCGAGGGCACCGATGAAACCACAGCACCGGTAATTGCTGAGAAACACCTTTTCCAGAGTTGCGTTTACACGGGAGAAGTTGTTAAAAATTGTGGAAGTTAAAATAAAAATTGAGCTACAATTTTTATTTTTACTAAGTAGTTAAAAACTTTGGGTGGAAGTTGGGTAACCACCCCAGAGAGGTTATGAGGGCAGTGGGGCCCACACGAACCCCACCCCTTCATTTTCCCTAACCCCCCTAACCTCCTTTTAATGACAACTATTAATTAAGAAGTTTAATTCAATTTTTGAATTTTAAAACATAAGTCATGATAATAAAATAAGTGAAGCACTTATTTTATTTCATTGTTGGGCTTGTTGTGTTGAGTCTTTGGGAGAAAAAGAGAAGTCTTGAAGATCTTCATCTTCTTCATCGAAGAACGCGAAGAACGCGAAGAACACGAAGAATGCACCGATCTCCGATGAATAATGCCAGATCCTTAGTGATCGACGATGCGATGCCGACGAATCATTTCTCTGCGATGCGACGATCCTCCTTTCGCGACATCTTCTTCCGCGACGTGAAATTCCGCGACGAACCTCCGTTCATCTACACTCGAGGTAGGGGCTTTTTGTTTTTGTTTGTGAATACTTCTATTGTTGTTCCTCATGAATCGTTGCCGCTAGCTATCGATTAATGGGAGGGGTCAGACCGCACAAACATGGCCGACCCTCCTCCCTTATTCTTGTATTGTTGTGGTTCGAAGGAAAGTGATGCGGTGTCGTCACACCGCGCGAGATCGTGCGGCAAGGATGCGTGGTGCCATCGCGCCACCCCGATGAAGTTGAATAAGGTTGTAGCGCCATCCCACCGTGCCGGAGGATCACAAAAACACAGTGGCAGGAGCGGGGCCGGGGCGGAGGGGCACGGCGCAGTGGCGCTGTGCCAGACAGACCAAGGCCGCGGCTGAGGCCGCGGCAGAGCAGGGGGACTGGCGGCCGGTTCCGGGCCGCCGGCGTCGGAGCAGGGGGACCGGCCCATGCTGGTCCCGTGGCGGCAGCAGCTGGCTGGCCGGAGCGGGCCGGCCGGTCAGAGGAAGAGTCGGGGGTTGCGTCCCCCACCTGGCCAGATAAGAGCAGCCCCCCACAGGGGGCCCCATTACGAAAAGGCGGGGGGCAGCGCGCCCCCCTGCACCCCAACGCTCGACCGTCTTGGCCGAGCCACCTGGCCAGCGCCAGCGCGCCGTGCCGGGCGGCGCCCAGGCCGGGCCGGGCCGCGCCAGCCAGACCAGGCCGTGCCCAAGGGGGCCGCACCCGGACCCGGGTCGGGTTGACCCGGTTCGGGCTGACCCATAGGGTATCGGGCCGGGTCGGACCGGGCCCAAACCCCCTAATACCAGACCCCTCATGGAATTTTGCCCATAACTTGGGCTGCGGACCCCCGAACAATGCACTGTTAGCTCTGATGCGATCCTTGGATTGAGACGGTCGTTTTGGTATATTATACTCAAGGTTTAGGAGAACGTTTGGGTTCGGCAGGGTTCATTTGTACACGAAACCAACCAGGCGCTCGGAGCGAAAACACTTATAACTTGAGCTCCGTACGTCTGATTGACGTGTCGTTGACTTTGATGGATTTCTCTAAGTGAGACAAACCTTTTGGCTTACTCCGCTCGATGTTTGGATGCAGTTGGAGTACAGTCGGGTTGTTTTTTACTTAAAACCCAACCGGGACCCTGGGACAAAAAAGCCAATGACTCTCAGACCGAGCGTCCCATTGACGCGCCGTCTGTGACGTTGAGTACCTGTTGACGATACGGAACTTTTGGATACATCAACTCCGGACTATGTTTCAGTTGATGTATCAGCCCCTCGGCTCGTGGAGCGGACTCTCTCGAACGAGCTTGCTGTGTGTGGGAACCCTAGAGCTGCCTGCGACTGTGACGACAATGACGACTGTACAGAAATCCTCCGTGGATTCGACGGTGACGACTACAGAACTCAGCAATCCTACGTGGATCAGTGCTACCGATCCTGTGTGGGTCAGATCCTGTGTGGGTCAGCGCTCAGCGGTCCTGTGTGGGCTGGCGCCTACAGATCCTGTGTGGGTCTGATCCTGTGTGGGTCATTGCGGGGGTTAGTACCTATCGATCCTTTGTGGGTCTGACGGCTTAGATGAATCAGTGGCTACATCTTATCATCTCCATCGTCTTACGAAGAATTATACATGTGTGAGCTGAATCTTGACTTTCAATCATTATCTTCGATATGATTGACTTGCTTTCCTGTGTGGATTGTGTTGTACTATCCTGTGTGGACGTGATCAAACTTGGGCTCGGATGTTGGAGCCAAACTGGAATTGATGACTTAGGTATATATATGGGCATATACCTAAGTAGTGTCAGATGTTACTTCTTGATTGTATCTTTCCTTTGTAGATTATCCTTTTTGGATTCTGGGAGACCTTCGGGGGTCTCAGGGTCCCTACTGAGTTTCTTATACTCACCCTTGCATGGGCTATGCCCGTAATATGTTGTGTTGGTTGCAGACGACGGACATCGCTGATCGTGGTTGAGGCTTGCGGAGCAGTCGGTACCTAGAGGTGGACCACCAGGCGGGACGTACACGGAGCGGACGGTTGGACCCGAGGAGCTGAGGTGGATATATGTACCCACCCGTCAGGTGGGACATCCAGTGGATGGCTCGAGGCTACGGATTTACTTTTTAGTTGTTGTACTCCCTTTTTCAGTTGTACTTTACTTTCAGTTTGGGTTTGTATTCTGGCCCACTTACTTTTCCGCACTTACTATTGTACCCAGTTTTTACTTAGTGTTTACTTCTTCTTGCTTGATCTGTGGTGTTTGTTTACTTTTCAAAGGCAATTACTTACCTTTTTACTGGTAATTACGCCTTGGTGCTAGTCGCCAGCCCCTGGCCTATGGAAGGTGGGCTTGGGGTAGTCACGGCACGGGCCCCGAGGGCGGGTCGTGACAAATTGGTATCAGAGGTGTTTGGTTCTACCGCAGAACTCAAGACTCTGATCTTTTTCTATGTGAAGCAATAGTGTTAAGAGTATTGAGTGTGGTTATCAGTCCAGGGAGTCCAATGTTGGTGCGGCAGCCAACGTATCCATACACCAGGACCCTGACTTCTGATTTCCTAATTAATACACGAAAACATTGATTGCATGTGTGTTTCAAGTTTTCTTTGTGATTACTTTGTGTTAGCTCACCAGGTATATTGTTTGATCGTGGCACACCTAACTCTTTTCAGTATGGCCCCACGACGGCAGCCAACTAGGTTTCTGAGCATTATGCCGGACGACAGCCCACCGAGCGACGAGGCCTCGGTACAGGGCCATTTGACAGCAGAGGCATCGGTGGTACCTCTACCCACCAAGCCACCGATGCTACCAGCCCCAGCCGCTGACGATGCACGTCGCCTTAGTGCACTGCACGAGTTTCAGCGTCAGTGACCACCTAGGTTCCGTAGGGAGACGGACCCTTAGGCAGCCGAGGATTGGCTGGAGGCAGTTGTATGAGTTTTCAGGTTAGTGAGGACACCATCTGACCTCATCGTGATCCTCGGAGCGAGCCTCCTACATGTGGCAACAGGCAGATGGTGGAGTTTGATGCTCCAGGTGCACGACGAGACATCTCTACTCTGGACGGACTTTGAGAGCCTCTTCCGCTCGGAGTTCGTCCCAGCCACCCTCCATGTGGTTCACATCCAAGAGCTTCTACAGCTGTGGTAGGACAGCATGACGGTCACCCAGTACTCGGCGAGATTTACCGATCTCTCGCGCTATTCGACAGACATGGTACGAGACCCATTCTTTTGGGCCCGGACCTTCGAGCAGGGATTGAGGCATGAGATCAGGGCATCGCTGATCTCTCTCAGCATTCCGACATAGGCATGGGGTACTGGATAGAGCCCTTCTGATCGAGGGATTTCTTGCAGATTCTACACCAGTGGCGAGACCTACCGCAGGGCAGCACGTTGCGGAGTCTTCTGCAGCCGGCAGTAGACAGATGTCGCAGAGGTCCATGCGAACTAGGTCATCAGGTGGACGACCACAGGATACTGGCTCGGAGGTACAGGGAACACGCAGCAGAACCAGTCTTACGAGTGGAAGACAATGTTATGCATGTGGCGGGAAGGGTCATTTGGCTCGTGACTGCCCGACCCGCCATGCAGAGGGGCAGGAGACGGTTGAGGAACCACCCAGGCAGAGGCAGAGGTTCGACAGTAGCGGTCCTCAGGGAGCAGGCGTACAAGGTCGAGGAGCTGGTCGAGCGGCAGGTGGTGGACGACATTTTGAGGCTCTACCACCACCACCACTAGGAGATCCACCCCGACCACAGGGGAGAGCACAGCTTTAGGCAGTTGGATCTTACGATCGTGGAGCTCCGAAAGTGGGTGGACAAGTGCGGGACTAGCTACATGCATAGAGTCCCTTGACCATAATGCCTCTAGCTTTGTTTTTTGTGTTTCCTTGTGTCTTTGTACTTTGAGTTGAAGTAATAAAAGAAACTTGCAATGGTGACGTTTTCTTTCTTGTCTTTTGTATGTTAATACTAAAAGGTTCCGATTAAATACGGTTTACTTGACCCTCACATACGAGATTCCTACTGGAGGAGACCCAGTGACTACACACTGATGCCGACAGTGTGACTCAACCCTTGGAGGCGAGAGTAACAGTTGGATCTCTTGGTAGTAGCGTCGAGGCCTTACGACGTCATCCATGGCATGAATTAACTGATCATGACGGGATTGACTGTATTAGGCAAGGAACGTGGTTCATCCAGGGGATGAGACTAGATTTGTCTTTTCGGAAAAGGATAAATCTTTTCAACTTTGCAGAACGTTAAGGAGGAAGGGAAAACCCTTCGTGTGGTCAGAAAAATGTCAGCAGAGCTTCCAGGAGCTGAGATAGAGATTGACCAGCGCACCTATCTTGTTGAGGCTACCGGAGGAGGGACTTGGGTACGTAGTTTACTGTGATGCATCGGGGACCGGGCATGGATGTGTCCTGATGCAGGAGCGGTCCGTGATCGCCTATGGATCACATCAATTGAGACAAGATGAGAAGAACTACGCTACCCATGACTTGGAGTTAGCAGCAGTGGTCTTCGCTCTAAAAATGTGGTGACATTATCTGATGGGCGAGCGCTTTACAGTCTTTTTTAACCATCAGAGTCTCAGGTACATCTTCTCACAGAAGGGCCTGAACCTAAAACAGCGGCGATGGCTCTAATTCTTCTAGGACTATGACTTGAGATAGTCTATACTCCTGGAAAGGGTAACGTAGTAGCCTATGCTCTCAGCAGGACGACGGGCATTCAACTACTTGGGGAGGAGACAGAGCAGTTAGCTGCTTTGCTGATATCCTTCGTGGATAGAGATGGAGCAGCCTTTCTACAGTCACTCACAGTCACTCCTCCACTACTGCAGTGGTTCAAAGAGGCACAGTGTGGGGACGCTGACTGTGAGACACAGCGTTCACATATATCCTCAGGACGGGCACCTGATGGTTTCTCTTCAGGAGGAGGGCATGAAGTCCTTTTCAGAGGATGCAGCTAGGTACCAGCGGGCTTGGTACAACCCTTGGAGGTCCCGGAGTGGAAGTGGGATGGCATATCTATGGAATTATTGGCTAGACTTCCACGCACTTCTAGAGGTCAGGACTCCATTTGGGTGATTGTCGACCGACTCACCAAGTCAGCCCACTTCTTACCCATTAGAGAGCATGGCTTAGTGGATATCTTGGGACGTCTCTAAGTTCAGGAGATTGTATGGCTTCATGGTGTGCCATCATCTATCGTCTATGATCGAGATCCTCACTTTACTTCCTGGCTTTGGAAGGGGTTGTAGGAGGCGTTCGGGATGCATCTACACATGAGTACCGCCTTTCACCCTCAGACAGATGGTCAGACGGAGAGGACCATTCAGACTCTCGAGGACATGCTCCATGAATGTGTCCTCAACTTTGGTCGCAACTGGGAGGACAACCTACCCTTGGTGGAGTTCTCATACAACAACAGCTACCACTCCACTGTCGGGATGGCACCATACGAGGCGTTGTATGGCCGACCTTGCAGATCACCTCTGTGCTGGACAGACCCTGGGGAGTCAGCACTTGTGGGACCAGAGATAGTCCAGGCCATGAAAGAGAAGGTCCAGGTCATCCAAGAGTGGATGAGGACAGCTCAGAGCCAGCAGAAGTCTTACGCTGATAGGAGGCGGAGGCCACTAGAGTTCGAGGATGGCGACCACGTCTTCTTGCGGGTCTCACCTCGATGAAGATTACGGAGATTTGGCCAAGGCGGCAAGTTGTCTCCACGCTTCATCGGACCATTCCAGGTCCTCCGCAGGATTGGTGAGGTGGATTATCACCTGGATCTACCACCTCAGTTGCACCAGGTGCACGACATCATCCACGTATCCCAGCTGAGGAGATACATGAAAAACCCGACACATATCATTGACCATGGGGAGCTGGACATAGACGATGGGGAGACTTTTGCAGAGGTCCCAGTGGAGATCGAGGATCGACAGGAGCAGGTCCTACATGGACGGTCGATTCCTCTAGTGTGCATCAGATGGCAGTACGGGATCCTCCAGGAGAGCACTTGGGAGCGGGAGTCTCAGATGCGTGCACAGTACCCACATTTGTTCCCCTAGTTTTTGATGTATCTTTATAGGGACATAAATCCCTAAGGTGGGAGTTATGTAAAGACCCGTATAATTCAAGGGAAATTTTTTCTTAATTTTCTTTGGGATTTTACAAGAACGCAGTTTCTGACGGCACTTTATTCCGAGGCTCGGTGTGCCTGGAATTTTTATCCAAAGTATAGCTCGGGTACGTTCAGTGAACAAACGAGCGGGATTTCTTAACTTTTGGACCGGTGCTCGGAATCAAATTCCAAGGGCACCGATGGAACCGCAACACTGGTAATTACTTAGGAACACCTTTTCTGGAGTTGCGTTTACATGGGAGAAGTTGTTAAAAATTGTGTAAGTTAAAATAAAAATTGAGCTACATTTTTTATTTTTACTAAGTAGTTAAAACCTTTGGGTGGAAGTTGGGTAACCACCCAAGAGAGGTTATGAGGGCGGTGGGGCCCACACGAACCCCACCCCTTCATTTTCCCTAACCCCCCTTAACATCCTTTTAATGAAAACTATTAATTAAGTGGTTTGATTCAATTTTTGAATTTTAAAACTTAAGTCATGATAATAATATAAGTGAAGCACTTATTTTATTTCATTGTTGGGCTTGTTGTGTTGAGTCTTTGGGAGAAAAAGAGAAGTCTTGAAGATATACATCATCTTCATTGAAGAACGCAAAGAACACGAAGAACACGAAGAACGCACTGATATTCAATGAAGAACATTGAATGCTCGGAGATCGACGATGCGACGCCGATGAATCTTTTATCCGTGACGCGACGATCCTCCTTCCGCGACGTCTTCTTCCACGATATGCAATTCTGCGATGAACCTCCGTTCATCAATGCTCGAGGTAGGGGATTTTTGGTTTTTTTCGTGAATAATTCTATTGTCATTCCTCGTGAATCTTTGCCGCTTGCTATCAATTAATGGGAGGGGGCTGGACCGCACAAACACGGCTGATCCTCCTCCCTTATTCTTGTATTGTTGTGGTTCGAAGGAAAGTGATGCGGTGTCGTCGCACCGCGTGGGATCGTGCGGCAAGGATGTGTGGTGTCGTCGCGCCACGCCGATGAAGTTGAATAAGGTCGCAGCACCATCCCACCGCACCAGAGGATCATGAAAACACTGCGGCTGGAGAGGGGTCGCGGCGGAGCAGGGGGACAGGCGGCCGGTTCCGGGCCGCCTGCGTCGGACCAGGGGGACCGGCCCATGCCGGTACCGTGGTGGCAGCGGCCGGCCGGCCGAAGCGGGCTGGCCGGTCAGAGGAAGATCCGAAGGTTATGACCCCCGACTGGCCAGACAAGAGCGGCCCCCACATGGGGGCCGCGGGTACGAAAAGGCGGGGGGCAGCGCCCCCCCCCCCCCCCCCCCCCCCCGCACCCCAATGCTCGGCCGTTTAGGCCGAGCCACCTGGCCAGCGCCAGCCGGGCTGGGCCACACCCAAGCAGGCCGGACCCAGACCCGGGTTGGGTCACCCGGTTCGGGCCGACCCAGAGGGTATCGGGCCGGGTTGGACTGGGCCCGAACCCCCAAATAACGGACCCCTCACGGTCTATTGCCCATAACATGGGTTGTGGACCCTCAAACGAAGCACCGTCAGCTGAGATGCAATCCTTGGATAGAGACGGTCGTTTCGGTATATTACACTCAAGGTTTTGGAGAACTTTTGGGTTCGGCTGGGTTGGTTCGTACACGAAACCAACCAGGCCCTCGGAGTGGAAACGCTTATAACTTGAGCTCCAGGCGTCCGATTGACGTGTCGTCGACTTTGATGGATTCCTCTAAGTGAGATGGACCTTTTGGATTACTTTGATCGAGGTTTGGATTCAATTGGAGTACGGTCGGGTTCGTTTTGACTTAAAAACCAACCGGGCCCCTGGGACGAAAAAGCCAATAACTCTCTGACCGAGCGTCCGATTGACGTGCCGTCTGTGACGTTGAGTTCCTGTTGACGATACAGAACTTTTGGATACATCAACTCCGGACTATGTGTCAGTTGATGTATCAGCCCCTCGTCTCGTGGAGCGGACCCTCCCAAACGAGCTTGTTGTGTGCGGGAACCCTAGAGCTGGCTGCAACTGCGACGACGATGACGACTGTACAGAAATCCTATGTGGATTCGACGGCAATGAATACAACACTCAGCAATCCTATGTGGATCAGTGCTACCAATCCTATGTGGGTCAGCGCTCAGTGGTCCTGTGTGGGCCAGCGCTTACAGATCCTGTGTGGGTCCGATCCTGTGTGGGTCATTGCGGGGGTTAGTACCTATCGATCCTTTGTGGGTCCGACGACTTAGATGAATCAGTGGCTACATCTGATCATCTCTATCATCTTACGAAGAAGTATACCTGTGTGAGCTGAATCTTGACTTTCGATCATTATCTTCGATATGATTTACTTACTTTTCTGTGTGGAATGTGTTGTGCTATCCTGTGTGGACATGATCAAACTTGGGCTCGGATGTTGGAGCCAAACTGGAATTGATGACATAGGTATATGTATGGGAATATACCTAAGTAGTGTCGGATGTTACTTCGTGATTGTATCTTTCCTTTGTAGATTATCTTTTGTGGATTCTAGGAGAACTTTGGGGGTCTCGGGGTCCCGACTGTGTTGCTTATACTCACCCCTGCACGGGATATACCCGCACTACATTGTGTTGGTTGCAGACGAAGGACAACGCTGATCGTGGGTTTGGTTTGCGGATCAGTCGTTACCTGGAGGTGGACCACCGGGCAGGACGTACACGGAGCGGACGGCTGGACCCGAGGAGATGAGGTGGATATTTGTACCCACCCTTCAGGTGGGACTTCCAGTGGATGGCTCGAGGCTGCGACTTTACTTTTCAGTTTCTGTACTCCCTTTTTCAGTTGTACTTTACTTTCAGTTTGGGTTTGTATTCTGGCCCACTTACTTTTCTTCACTTACTGTTGTACCCAGTTTTTACTTAGTGTTTACTTCTTCTTGCTTGTTCTGTGGTGTTTGTTTACTTTTCAAAGGCAATGCCTTCCCTTTTTACTAGGAATTACGCCTTGGTTCTAGTCGCCAGCCCCTAGCCTGTGGAAGGCGGGCTTGGGGTAGTCACGGCACGGGCCCCGAGGACGGGTCGTGACAAATATGATAAATAAAACATAAATTTTTTTTTCAATAATTGTATCCATCCTTCATAGGTGGTAATGGAAAATGAATGATATCAGTTCTCAATGAGGTATCCCACCGTACATTCGAATGATTATTTGAAATCCTATTCGATGGATGTTGAGATACATAATTATTATTACACAAACAAAATAAAATAAAAATATATGTTAGATAATAGTGTTATTGTGTTTCAATTATTATTAAATAATTGAATATAGAGACCCTAAACTTTAAGGAATATTATTATATACTTGTATTCATAATTATCTGTCAAAAAAACCAAGGATCATAAATTATAGTGTATTTGGAATATTAGGTACATAAAATTCAAATCATAGATCTAGAGAAGAACAATATTATTATAATCATCAATAATGATATCTTATATTCATTTTATATCTTACATATTCATAAGATAAATTGGGGAACACATAGTCAAAAGGGATGAGATAAAAATACCATTAAGGGAATAAATATATTAATAATTCATAGAACATGGGGTAGATGACATTAGAAACTCGCATAACAATAGAAAGGAACTTGATAAAACATATGGGATAATAATTTGTAATCATGGGATCTTGTAATCATATAAATATAACAATGTGACAGAAACATATAACATGACATAAGGATTTTTCATGGAAAATTTCCAAGACTATATCACATGGTGAAAAAAGTACCATAATGGATTAAATTTACTCCGTAATACCATAAATGACATATCATGAGACTAAATATTATCCAATGAATAGGATCAATTTCTGTTCACACCCATAATTACATGTTTTTGTATATGTGTGACACATTTAGAATAAAACATAAAGAATAAACGTAAAGTGTTACCCAGGGAATGAAATGGGTATCATAATCATGTTATTAGGAGTAACCAAGGGAATATAATAACAGAGGCTTTGTAATAATGGATTTTTATAAAATGGGAATTAGTAAGGGATAACAATCATATACATGGATAAATGTTTTCCAACTTAATTAAAAACAGGTAAAAAGAGTGTTTATAAAACATTACAAATGAGTCACTTTAGAGTGGTTTGATGGAAAATATTATTGAATCATTAAAATTGGAAATGGAATAATAGTTCTATAAAACCAAAAAATAACTAAGATATTTTCCAATGATTAAATGAGTGAATTTATATAAATAATGGTGTCTTAGAATAGATTATTGAGTGCCCAATAAAATTGGATTCAAATTGGGATGTTCCATTAAATCAGGATTGATTATCAGAAGAAACTTAGAATGGGACCTTTTAAAAAATATATTTCCCAATAAATGATGGTTGAACGGGTCTATATAAATAATTCTGGGACATATAAATACAATTTATAAGAAATATATAATAATAGTAATTTAGAAATTCATTTCTGTAAGGAGAGAGAATGAAAACCCCAAAAGAAAAAATAGAGGTTTAGAGAGATCTCTTACCTTGGTCTGAAAGTGAAAAACACATTCATTTAATGTCCTAGATAATTAAAATAGATTCATTAATAATTTATATAAGAAAAAGATAAAAATATATTTTATTTATTATAATTTATTTAAATTCATTTTGATCATTTTTATGAGTTTTAGTATTTAATTTAATCGTTACGGGAGTGTTTCTTTCATGGATTTAATGGTCTATTTATTTGTTTCTAAAAAATAATGTTCTTTTGAAAAATAAGAAAAACTATAGAAGTTGAATTAAATGGTATTAATTTTATTCATCAAATTTAAATGTTCCCATATATCCATTTTTTAGACATTATAAAGATTCATTATGTGAGTTTTTAATGAAAAATGAATAGTTTATTTTGGTGGTTCTTGGATAATCACGAACATGTTTTTCTTATCATTTAATATTGTGAATATATATTAGTTCCAAAAAAAAAATATGATGTAATATAAATTTTAAAATCTATTTTAACCATTATAATGGTATTATTACCATACATTAATGTGGAAATGCAAAAAAAATCATCATCGATAAAGGTGGAGAATCGACATGTCATGGATATTTTTTATATTTTTAATATAAAAAATAGAATAGGAGATATTTAATGATATATATAAAATTAAAACAACAAAAATCAAGTATAATTTTTTTAATATATTTATAATGTAACTTTTTGTAGTTATTTATATGATGATGTTGAAAAAATAATGAATTTAGAAGAGAATTTTGGAGGATTTTACCTCTTATATAACATCTCCTTGACAACCCCTTTAAGGAACTATGCTCTGGCCTTTTTTAGACTAAATAGTCTAATACATGTCTATGAGTATTGTGTAGGGAATTTGGGATAATATAGAAAATATTGAAGGATTTTAACCTCTAAAGAGAAGAGGTTTTGAGAGGGGGTTTTATAGTGAGAGGAGAGGTGTGTTTATATTATTTTATTCATTTGTTTATTATTTTGAATCGAGACGGTCAAGAGTTTTGATTATAGTTACTATTTACTATAACTGTAGAATTATATTTTTATATAATATAAAATTATGTCAAAAATTACTAAACCATGAATAAAAAATTCATTAATTTACTTATAATGTTAAATACCATAAATTATTGTATTTCATTATTCTACAAAAATTTAACTATTTTCGAAATATCCCAAAAAATCACCATAATTTTTTTGAATTGTAGAATTTAAAAATGGACTCCATTTTAGGAAATAATTTTCTAAGTAATTTTAATGTTTTTTTTATTTAAAATCATCATTTATTCATAAAATACTGATTTTAAAATTAAAGATGATTTTTAGACACATTGAAAAATTACTATTGTCTCACAAAATTATCTTATAATAATAATACAACAAAATCTTAATTTATGATTCAATTTTTCATATATATTTAATTTTAAATTATTTTATTAATAATTAAATTTTAAATAAATATTTATAATTCACAAAATTACTAGTACATAATTTATAATTTCAAAAAATATATTTACATATTCCATGATATAAATATATCATATTTTGATTTATACGATAAATAAGTTTTATTTATATTTTATTGGTGTAGTTACTTATCTAATGTCCATTTTACCATTCCTAATGGTCACATTGATATTCCAATAGTTGATTTAATATTCCATTAGTATATTTTACTTAGTTTTTATAAATACCACATATTTCATTACTTAGTTGTGAGAATAAAGTTTTTATTTGGATCTCCATGTGATGTATGAGGATTATACTTAATAATATAATTATAATAAGTGAATTTCCATTAATAAAATATCCAGACATTATATTCTTCCCCTTATGAATTTTCTTTCTTGGAATTTCATTTTACAAAATTAGGTTAAAATAAGTTAGGGAACTTCTCCTTGGTCACTTCATCTGTTTCCCTTGTCACATATTTGTACTTATAGTTTCTCCATAGTACCTTTACAATTTGATTAGTTCTATTGTGTAGAAAATTTTATCTATGGTCCAAGATCTTCACCTACTGCTTTGAATAAGAGAGATCATTTTCTAGTTGTACCACTACTGAATTTGGTAGATGTGATGGATATGTGATATACATCCTAAAGAGTGATATGTGGAATACATCATGAATTTATGAAATTTTTTGTATATGTGTTGGTAAATATGTTATAAATTATATTTAATTAAGAATATCAAAGGGACTGATGTACCTGGAACATAGCTTTCATTTCATCCCAAATATAATTACAAACTTCCATGGAGATATATAGCAGAATACCATCTATCTTATCATAAAATAAAGGTCCATCAATGATTCTCTTCATATCACTTCTATTAAATTTGGGATTCCTTCATGTGCATATGAGTGGTTTTTTCCACTTACGCCATTTATTTGACCATTTCGTGTATTTGAATCTTATATTCATTAACATAATCCCATCTTGTTGGTGTTCTCAATCATTTCCTGTAACATCCCAGGTAAATAAAGAATATTAATTTTTCATATTTATCAATATCTGTGAATAAAATTTTAATATTACTTTAAAGGTAATGCTATGCTCGATGGCGTACCCAATACGCAACAACGAGTTTCTTTGAAATCATAAGTTGCACACTAATAATATATTAATATTATTTTAAATAGTTAACTATTAGACGTTGTAATGGAAGGAATGAAGATAACTAACAAAAAAATTATTACATATGTTTGTTAAATATTTTTACATTTATCCAATAAATGTTAAAGGCTTAAAATTCAAATGAATCCAATTTTAAGAATAAATACTCTAATATTTTTAAAAGATTGTTTTACTGCCATTTGATGGCGAACCTTTTTTAAATCCAAATTTTTACAATTTTAAAATCTCTATTTGTCAAAATAAACTTATTCTTTAGAATTGGGATATTGAAATTTACTTTGGATAAAGTTTTGGTATTTTTATGACAATGTTCATTTTTTAATGAATAGTGAAAAATAATGCATTTTACATCAAAACTGCTTTTTCATCTAATTTAATTATATGGATACATAATCTTATTAATTGGTTTTAATGTTTAAATATAATATATTTTTACCATTTAATCCAATGGTGGTCATTGGGATTAATTTCACTTTGAAATTGGACTTAAACTAGTGTCAATATTTTATTAGATATTGTTTCTTAAAAACACGCTATTTGTTTTGACAACGGGAATTAATTATTAAATTAATTAATGAAAATTATATGTTTTTAATTTTGTAAAATAGAAATAATTTTTGAATTATGAATATCAAATATAGCATAGGGTGAATTTTTGGTATTTTTTCTGAAAAACTTCAATTTTTGATGAATAGTGTAACCACTAAGTGGTAGTTAAAAAACTGATTTTTCGTTTAAATGAAACATTACCACTTCTATGATTTGAATTTCAAAAATCCGACATACATGGTTGTCATTAATATGTAAAATTTGGTTCAATGGGATTAAAATAATTTTTTGGTGAATAGTAACTTTTAAATTTTATTAATCACGATTAAAGGTAATTAGTGTAATTTAAGGTAAAGATAATGTTTTAATTATATGTAATGACCTTGAAACATGTCATAACATTATTTTATGAGTCATGGCCGACCAATAATATCCATGGGTCAACTTGGGGACCCCATGGATCCACTTTGATAGGAAAATGACATTAATAACTTTTTATTTAAAGTTAAAATAAAAATGTCACAAACATGTATTGTTTTACTAAAACAATTTTTACATGGTGTTATTCAAGTCATATTTTTTACTATAAATATTAGTTAGAAATATAAAAAGACTTACTACATCATATTAGTTTTTTTATAATTTTTAGACATTATATAAATTGATTTATTTATGACACCATGATGATGCAGTGATTATCTCATTAATGAACGATTTAAATAAAATGGAACTATAATGTAAAATATAAGACATAAACTTGTATAAAACCTATTTTATGAGTATATTTCTAACCCTTATCACATTATCCTAGAAATATATCAATTTGGGACCTTTAAAATCCGAAACTCATTTTAATGTAAAGTAACATTACATTAATTTCCAAGAGTGCCCATCCTCCCTCTTATAAAAGGACCCCACCTCTAACTCCTTACCCACACCTCTCAAGCCATTGGATTGGAGAAACTCTGATCATGTTATCTCTCCACATCCCTCTATTTATCTTAGAAGCCTTACATTATGCAGAAATCTCTTCAAGAAACCCTTTTGATTCAAACCAAGGGGAGTAACCCGATTTAAAGGTAAAGTCATCCATAATGTTTATTTGTTTTATTTTGATTCTCATACCCCCTAAAATCTTTTTATTCCTTTATTTGATAACAAAACTAGTATCTTCAACATACTATTTTGTTTTTATGAGAAGTATTCGAGCTAAAATTACACAAACCTCCATCTAATGGTTAATGAACAGACTGTTTCTGTGGATGGTGAATTACTATCTCACGAAATGATGATTCTTCTATCTTCTCCTACCACCTCTCATGGTGGCCATTATGATGGAACTATATTTATATATTTTATATATTATATTTATTTCCTCCCTATGCTTCTGTATTTTATATTTAAAATATACCTGTATGCTTTCCATGTTGTGCAAATGCGATAATTTCATTTGAGGAAGTGTGGACTACCACCCCCTCAAGTGATGTGACTCGTTCATGAAATACATGGAATGTATAAAGAATGAAATTAATGAAATTATGTGACCCATATAAAATATATATTATACTGGAATTATAATATATATATATATATATCTCATATAGTTTTAATTCTATTAATGTGCCAAAGCAATGAAAGTAGCGTTCATGCATACGTATGACCTACCGTCTCCATGAACGGTGAATTTCTTTTATTTTTATCTCCAAATATTATGGAATAAGTATAAAACGTATATATTATGGATATATATGATATTTAAATCATTAATACTATTCTGGATATGATTTAATTACAACTACATTGACAAGTTTTCTCAAAAAAGATCATTTTTGACTCATGTACCGAACATCGACAAAAAGTATGATATGAACTCACATAATTAACTAATTATTATAACATGATAATATATGATATTAATTGAATAATAAACTTTAAATAATTTCCTTAAGAAATTATAAATTTACTAAAGTTTATTATTCAGGAATATAAAGAAATGAACAGGACAAGTCGGACTTGAGGTAAGGGATCCTACCACTCTCTTTCTTTTTAAGTACTCTCTTTTATGTCATTTCTTTTAAGCTCATATTTCTTATATTTGGGGATGTTATTTTATATTCCTCATACTGTAATATTTATGTTCATATTATGAGAGACCATATTTGATCTCATAAATCCATTTTTGGAAGTTTTAAGTGGCACTGTTAGGCTGCCGAGTTTTCGTAATGGATTTTTTATCTCACTTTTATTCCCATGAGATTTATGCTACATTTTCCCCCAATTACTTTGATTGGTGTATATAATTCCCATTATTATACTCTTTTTGTAATATACTTTCGTTTGTGGGTATTTACATCAATTTAGTATAGTCCTTCTTTCATGGGGTGTATGTTTCGAAAGTTTCCCAAGTCGGTAAGGGAACCCTTCACCCTCTTATTTTTAAAAGACTTATTTTTGTTTTGTCTTTTAAATTACATCATCTTATATTGGGATATGTTCTTATATATACTTTTTTCTGTAAATTTATTTCCAAGTGATGAGATACCCTTTCTCTCTCTCATCAACACTTTTTCTAAAATTTGATGTGCCGCCATTAGGATATCGAATTTTTGCAAGGGAACTTCTTAACCCAATTTCAATTATTTGGGTTAAACCTCTACTTCTTGATTATGTCCTGCTACGAATATGTGTGGAAGACATATGATTATTTTACACTTATTATCCACTTATATTTGGTGTATTTATATTTTTCACACATAATTATGTCATTTCTTTATCTTTGCTCTAATGGCATGATCCTTGATTGGGATTACGTCTCAATTTCTTCTCCTTGAGACATTTCTTAATGATATGCACTTTTATCATTTTATAGAGTGTATATATAGCCCCTTTTCCATTCCATATCCATATTATTTCTATGCTAAAGTCATTTAAATGTTTTGAAAATTTTATACTTTTTTGTGGCTTATAATTTAAATGTTTAAAATGGAAAAGGACTCTTTTATCAAAACATTTTTTAAATGGTTTTAAAGATTTATTCTTTTAAACATTTATCATCCATGACCATGTTTTAAAAATGGTTTTAAGGATTTATTTTTAGGGACATGAATGTTTAAAAACCCTTTCAAAAGTTTCGAAGTGGTATGGGACACTTTGATTCTAAACTCACTTTCAAATTTCTTCTTTTAATATTTTCAAAGTATAAAGGGATTTTTCTCTCATAGAGTTCTAATGATTTTATTAGATGTTTCTATTTATGATAATATCATAATTTGATCTATTGTGATTGAAATGTGGAAATTTTATGTTTCTTTTTTTCATGTTTTAAGTGTTATGATTATGTTATGTATCTTGGGAAATTTTTATGAAATCGGGTGGTTCTGTGATAAAATAAAGGCGGGTGAGCCCGATATAGCTCTCCAATGCATTGGGTAACGCGAAGGGGTTAAAATCTAATGTTTCTACAAAGAGATTTAGGGAATATACTATGATAGTTAGTCCAAATGTAACCATGAGGGTTACTCTATACGTAAGAATGTTATGAATGCCTCAAGTTAACTTTATGTCTTATGATTTCTATTGAGTTATGAATAAATCTAATGAATTCATGATGTATGTTAAATTTCTTATGTTTTTTGAGTAAAGTATGATTTCATTGATTCTTATGTATACATGGACTAATGTTTTCTCTCTATATTGTTATAACCCTTACTGAGCTTTTTATGCTCATCCAAAGTTTTTTTGAAATGTTTTCCATAGGACTTAAAGATGAATAGGGTCAAGGATGGGATCAAGTAAAGACAAGCTATCTAAAACATGGAACAAGACATGTTTATTTTAAGATTTTTTGTTTTATGATGTAAAATGAGTATAAGTGTCTACTTTGTTATCTTGTGAGATGTAATAGTTATGTCATAATTCTACAAAACTCAAAACCTTAAAAGATCATCAATGTGAATTATTCATTTAATTCAAGAATGTGAATTGTACTAAAGCTGGGTCCTTATAGATGGTATCAGAGGTCAGTTTAGACAACATTAGGGATTAGGAGTTTTCGTTAAACACATGATTAGTTCCTATGTTTATTATCTTAGTTAAATCCTTGTTTTATATCTTTTTCAGATCAAGGAAATGGAAGCAGGAGGATCTCAAAGGACATTCTTATCACTTCCTGATGACTTGCTTGCAATAATTATTGCAATGTCATGTTCGGATGATTGTGAAACTTTTTCTAGAATACAGCTCACTTGAAAGAAGCTGTTTGATATATCAAACACCTCCACTATACCCCATTATCATCATGGATCATGGGTTGTATTTAGAGAAATCCTATTTTCACAATATTCTCATATTTTCAAGAAAGGTAGATATTATCAAGGCATTTTAAAATATTTTACCTTATCACAAGATTTTGAAGCATATTATGATTTTAAATAAGGTGCTGAATAAGGAGACCCTTGTGCAACCTATTTATATTTTCTTTTAAAATATAGTCTCTCAGAACATACCTATGGTATTTTAAAAGGACAATTAATTGAAAGTTTCAACTCAAATTTGGTCAGACTATTTTATAGAAATCATGTCTTATCAGATGTTTTGAAATTATATGTCATACATGATTATTTTCAAAAATTGTTTTTCTGTGAACACCCATATAACCCATGTTGTACAAGGTGTATTTGGATGGAGGAAGAAAATGATTTTGAAGGATCTAAAAGTGATTGTTGTGATGCATGGACCTTCTACCTACGTGAACAAGTTGACAATGAAACCAAATGGACACCATGATCATGGTAGGATGTTCTTCTTTTTGGGGGATTGTTTTATTTTATCTTATGATGGTGGAATAAGAATTCAATAATTAAGATGTTGAGATCATAATGAATTTGGATGAAAATGAGAGGTATAAGGAAAAAATTGATGTTAAAACATGTTAGGGTTATTTTTGAGATTTATAAAAAGGACAACCCATAATATGGGTGACAACCCGTCGCGTCCGGCAATGCCACATGAATCGAACCCACAACCGAAGGGTGACAAGGGCGCGTTGCCTACCACTAGCCTAGATGAAGTCCCTGGTTAGTATGACTTATACTTTTTAGTTAAATGATTTTATGGATCAATAATAAGTTGATTTTGGGAACTTATGTTTTTTTAAATGGGTATCCTTAATGTAGTAAAATGATTTGGTGACTGAGTAATAAATTTTATTTTGGAATATGTTCTCTCTTTCATGGAAACAATATATTCCTATAGAAAATAGAATACTTTCTGATTTCAATTGAGGAGAAACGGTGGAAATTTATTTTGGAAGAATATATATTTTTATTGTGGACATATTACATTTTGGTTTATTTATGAAAAAGATAAACTGTCATGGATAATATGGGATTAGGTTAATTACTTTTTAATACGATACATTAAGAGAAACTGATGTTATTTGGAGATAAATGCTAAGATTTAACTTCGAAGACTTTGTGATCAAATCATTCAGAGATTTGGGTTTCAATCTTAGTTTTGATTACATTGAATAATTTTATGGATAGATGTTTATTGAATGGTATTTTTTGAACTTTGTATAATGTTTGAAAATTTTTGGAGATTGAGAGTAGTATTTATTTTTATAAAGGATTATCCATTTTGTGGATTATTTGATCCCATACTAACAATTTTGGTATTGGTTTTGGTTTGGGTCTAAAGACATGGGAAGTATATAGTTCTCTTTTGTGGATTAGGTGATTCTCAAGAATTTGATTATAGTTCTCTTAATGTGAACAAGTTATCCTAAATAGTCATCTTTTGGAGAAAATATGAATTTGTGTAAGAAATCTAGCAAAAGATGAAAGTCAACTTGATATGTATGTATGTTTCCTTATGTTTTACTTAAGCACATGAATAAATTCCTCAATGAAAAGTAATTTAAAACAAAAATGTTGTCTGTTAATTTTTCCGACTGGGGAATCAAATACCGTTTAACCTATCACAATTTTGTGATTTTCTGGTGGTTAACTTTCTTCTAAACATGTTTTCTATCACTCTCCCTCATAACATGACCGTTTGTTTTTTTTCTTCCTTATCCATGTTTTACTACATGGAATCCTAGTATGGGTTAACTTGGGTGACCCTTGTACTTCTCTTTCTTTCTTTTAATGTGATAGTTAAATTTACTCTTTTTCCGATGTGGGGCTTTCAATGAAGTTTCCAAGCCCAATTTTAAAATTGCGAGGATGCAATTCCCAAAAGGGAGGAAGGATGTAACATCCCAGGTAAATAAAGAATATTAATTTTTAATATTTATCAATATTTGTAAATAAAATGTTAATATTAATTTAAATGCAATGTTATGCTCGATGGCATACCCAATACGCAACAATGAGTTTCTTTGAAATCTTACGCTACATACAAATAATATAATAATATTATATTAAATATTTAACTCCTAGCCGTTTTAATGGCATGAATGAACATAAAAAAAATGATTACATATGCCTGTTAAATATTTTTATATTTAACCAATAAATGTTAATGACTTAAAATGAAACTGAATCCAATTTTAAGAATAAATACTCTAATATTTTTAAAAGATTATTTTATCGCCTTTTGATGGAGAACCTTTTTTAAATCCAAATTTTGAAACTTTTATAAGATCTATTTGTAAAAATAAAATTATTCTTTAGAATTGGGATATTGAAATTTACTTTGGATAAATTTTTGGTATTTTTCTGACAATGTTAATTTTTTAATGAATAGTGAAAAATACTGCATTTTACATCAAAATTTCTTTTTCATCTAATTTAATTATATGGATAGATTATATTTTTAATGGATTTTAAAGTGTAAATATAATATATTTTTTCATTTAATACAATGGTGGTCATCGGTATTAATTTCACTTTGAAATTGGACTGAAACTAGTGTCAATCTTTTAATATATATTGTTTCTTAAAAACACGATATTTGTTTTGACAGCGGGAATTAATTATTAAATTAAGTAATGAAAATTATATGTTTTTAATTTTGTAAAATGGACATCATTTTTGAATTCGGAATATCAAATATAGCTTAGGGTTAAATTTTGGTATTTTTCTGAAAAAACATCAATTTTTGATGAATAGTGAAACCACTAAGTGGTAGTTAAAAAAAACTGATTTTTTGTTTAAATGAAACTTCACCACTTCTATTATTTGAATTTCAAAAATCTTAAATAAATGGTTTTAATTAGGATGTAAAAATTTGTTCAATGGTATTAAAATAATTTTTTGTTGAATAGTAACTTTTATGTTTTATTAATCGCGATTAAAGGTAATTAGTGTAATTTAAGGTAAAGATAATGTTATAATAATATGAAATGACCTTGAAACATGTCCTACCCTTATTGGATGAGTCATGGACGACCAATAAAATCCATGGGTCAACCTGGGGACCCCATGGAGCCACTTTGGTAGGAAAATGACATTAATAACTTTTAATTTAAAGTTAAAATAAAAATGTCAGAAACATGTATTGTTTTACTAAAAAAAATTTACACGGTGTTATACAAGTCATAATTTTTACTATAAATATTATTTATAAAGGTAAAAAGTTTTACTACATCATAGTATTTTTTTATAATTTTTATACATTAAATAAATTAATTTATTTTTGACACCATGATGATGCAGTGATTAACTCATTAATGAACAATTTAAATATAACGAAACGATAATGTAATATTTAAGAATTACACTTTTCTAAAACCTATTGGATACTTCTTTAGAACCCTTATCACCATATCCTAGAAATATATCAATGAGGGACCTTTAAAATCTGAAACCCATTTTAATATAAAGTAACATTTCATTACATTCCAAGAGTGCCCCTCCTCCCACTTATAAAAGGTCCCCACCTCTACCTCCTTACCCACACCTCTCATGCCATTTTCTCGACCAAAATCCGATCATTGTAACTCGACACATCCCTCTCTTCATCATAGAATCCTTCCCTTAGGCAGAAAGATCTTCAAGAAACCCTTTTGGTTCAAACCAAGGGGAGTTACACGATTTAAAGGTAAAGTCTTCCATAATGTTCTTTTGTTTTATTATGTTTCTCCAACCTCCATAAAATCTTTTTATTCCTTTATTTTGTAAAGACACCAGTATCTTCAACATACTAGTATTTTTTTATGAGATGGATTCGAGCTACACTTACACACACCTCCTTCTAATGGTTAAAGAACATACTGTTTCTATGGATGGTGAATTACTGCCTCAGAAAATGATGATTGTTCTATATTCTCCTACCACCTCTCATAGTGGCCATTATGATGGAACTATTTTTATATATTATATTTATTATATTTATTTCCTCTCTATGATTCTGTATTTTATATTTAAAACATACCTTTATGCTTTGCATGTTGTGAAAATGCGATAATTTCATTTGAGGAAGTGTGGACTACCGCCCCCTCAAGTTATGTGACTCATTCATGCAATATATGGAATGTATAATGAATGAAATTAATGAACTTATGTGACCCATATAAAATATATATTATACTGTAATTATAATATATATATATATATATATATATATCTCATCTATTTTTAATTCCATCAATGTGCCAAAGCAATGAAAGTAGCGTTTATGCGTATGTACGGCCTACCGTCTCCATGAATGATGAATTTCATTTATTTTTATCTAAAAATATTATGGAATAAGTATAAAACGAATATATACTAGATATATATGATATTTACATCATTAATAATATTCTTTATATGATGTACTTACAACTACATTGACAATGCTTTTCAAACAAGATCATTTTTGACTCATGTACCGAACATCGACAAAACGTATGATGTGAACTCATATAATTAACTAATTATTATTACATGATAATATATGATATTAATTGAATAATAAACTTTAATTTATGTCCTTAATAAATTATAATTTGACCAAAGTTTATTATTCAGGAATATAAAGAAATGAACAAGACATGTATGACTTGAGGTATGAGATCCTACCACTCTCTTTCTTTTTAAGTACTCTCTTTTATGTCATTTATTTTAAGCTCATATTTCTTATGTTTGGGGATGTTATTTTATATTCCTAATACTATAATTTTTATTTTCATATTATGAGAGACCCTATTTAATCTCATAAATCCATTTTTGGAAGTTTTAAGTGGTGTCGTTAGGCTGCCGAGTTTTTGTATGGTATTTTTCATCTCACTTTTATTCCCATGAGATTTATGCTACATTTTCTGCCAATTAAATTGATTGGTGTATGTACCACCTATTATTCTACGCTTTGTGTAATATAGTTTCTTTTATGTGTATTTACATCAATTTATTATAGTCCCTCTTTCATGGGGTGTACGTTTCAAATGTTACCCAAGTCGGTAAGGGAACCTTTCACCATCCTATTTTTAAAAGACTTATTTTTATTTTGTCTTTTAAATTACATATTCTTATGTTGGGATATGTTGTTATATATCCTTTTTGGTGTAAATTTATGTACAAGTGATGAGATACACTTTAAATCTCTCATAAACTCTTTTTCCAAAATTTGATGTGACGTCGTTAGGCTATCGAATTTTTGCAAGGGAACTTCTTAACCCAATTTTAATTCTTTGGGTTAAACATCTACTTCTTCATTATGTCCTGCTACGAATATTTGTGGATGAAATCTGATTTTTTTACATTGAGTATCCACTAATATTTGGTGTATTTATATTTGTCACACATAATTATGTAATTTATTTATCTTTGCTCTAATGGCATGATCCTTGATTGGGATTACATCTCAATTTCTTATCATTGGGACATTTCTTAATGATATTCACTTTTATTCTTTTATATAGTGTATATACATCCCCATTGACATTCCATATCCATATTATGTCTATACTAAAGTCATTTAAATGTTTTGAAAATGGTCTACTTTCTTGTGGCTTATATTTTAAATGTTCAAAATGGAAAAGGATTCTTTTATTAAAACATTGTTTTAAATGGTTTTAAAGATTTATTCTTTTAAACATTTATCATCCATGTCCATGTTTTAAAAATGGTTTTAAGGATTTATTTATAGGTACATGAATGTTTTAAAACCCTTTCAAATGTTTCTAAGTGGTATGGTACACTTTCATTCTAAAATCTCTTTTAAATGTCCTCTTTTAATATTTTCAATGTATAAAGGGATTTTTCTCTCATAGAGTTCTAATGATTTTATTAGATATTTTTATTTATGATAATATCATGAAGTGATCTCTTATGATTGAAATGTGGAAATTTTATGTTTCTTTTATTCATGTTTTAAGTGTTATGATTATGTTATTGTTCTTGGGAAATTTTTATGAAATCGGGTGGTTCCGTGATAAACTAAGGGCGGGTGAGCCCAATATAGCTCTCCAATGCATTGGGTAACGCGAAGGGGTTAAACGCTATGGTTTCTGCGAAGAGATTTAGGGAATATACTGTGATGGGTATTCCAAACGTAACCATGAGGGTTACTCCCTACGTAAGAATGTTATGAATGCCTCAAGTTACCTTTATGTTTTATGATTTCTATTGAGTTATGCATAAATCTTATGATTTCATGAGGTATGTTAAATTGAATATGTTTTATGAGTAAAGTATGATTTCATTGATTCTTATGTATACATGGACTAATGTTTTCTCTCTGTATTGTTATAACCCTTACTGAGCTTTTTATGCTCATCCCACGTTTTTTTGAAATGTTTTCCATAGGACTTAATGATGAATAGGGTCAAGGATGGGATCAAGTAAAGACAAGATATCTAAAACATGGAACTAGACATGTTTCTTTTAAGAGTTTTTGTTTTATGATGGAAACTGAGTAGAAGTGTCTACATTGTTATCTTGTGAGATGTAATAGTTATGTCCTAATTCTCTAAAACTCTAAACCTGAAAAGATCCTCAATGTGAATTATTACTTTAATTCAAGAATATGTATTGTACTAAGACCGGGTCCTTATATTTCCTATAAATGGATTTATATTTATCCATTTATATTCTCAATTCTAAACTATTTTTGTGAGAGAACTCAACCATATAGATATGTTGGTCCCTTCCTATCTTAATGTCTATAGATCATGATCTCAACATGTCATCCATTGTTTGAATAGTCTTGTTATATTGGATATCAGTTTCAGTGTGATACAAGACATTGATGTTTATCTCAATGTCTACATCATATTGGATACTTTTCAATAACATGGATGTAAATATTATATCTCGATTAGGTACAATCTATAATGGTACTCCATTCAGCCTCAAAATTTATTTAATGTATATCTATGTAAGTTAATCATGTAAGAGATCCTATCGATTTTCGATAACATGAGGTGTATTTATTAGATCATGCATAATGACCTATATAATATTATTTCCTCTATATTTATTTGGAATTCTAAAGAAAAAGAAAATGGGGATTTTTTCCCACTTTTATGTCGGTATATGTAATGCTTTCATCCCCCTTATACTATTTCCTTTTAGCCATAATTTTTTGAAACACCAAGAACATTATTGTATATTCAGTTATATCCTTATTAGTAATACCCCACCAATATTCCTCTCTGAGAACATAATAAATCCTTGTGATCCATGGGAGGATAGATAATGATGAGTTATGTTTATCATTTAAAAATAAAATTATTTATCATTGTATGGGATGGTATACATAATCAACACCCAAACCATTCAACTCCTTCCGAATCAATTTTTAAATCTATGGATATACCCTTTCTAATATATTCTAAATGTTTCTAGATTTTTGAATCAATTACTTTAGAATCCATTATTTTATCCATAAGGGATATTTGAGCGATCATTTGGGAAATGATTGGTTATATTCATTACATGATGATTCCCATGTTCATCCTTTGCACGTCTAAAAATATTTGATCCTTCACAATTCACATCAATAATAATGTTACAAGATCTTTTCTACTTATAGAATCAGACACATTATTGAATTTACCTGAATAGTAATGGATTGAGAGGTCACAATCATCTATGATCTCTAACCATATTGACTATCACATATTAATATTCTTATGCCTGAATATATATTTTATCCTACTATGATTAGTATATTTCTCACACTTCTCCCCAAAAAGATAATTCCTCAATATTTCAATGCATAGCTCATTAATGTCAGCTCTAGATCATGCCTGTGATATTTTTTACCTTGAACATTCAGTGCTTGAATTTTAGGTTATCCATCAAACATCATATTTTTATTCAAGGAAAATAGGTACAAAGAAATAAGGAGAAAATTGGGGCCTAGGCAGGCCTAATGTAATAGAAACTGATGGCATTCCCACTAATTAGATTAACCCCATATTGCTTCATGTAATTGATGTTAGGGAGCCATGTGATGTTGGAGCCATAACACACCTGATAAGTAAGGTGATCTACCACATTATTACCCTCTCTCTATGTGTGGTATCTAGGCTATAAATTTATCATTTTTCACGAGTACACATCCTAATACCTTCTTTGACGCATATTTGTATACCACAATGAGTTAACCACTTGTCTAAAGTGTGAGTACTGGTGTAGTGAAAATCCTCTTTTCAACTCATCGAAGATGCTTCACAATCACCAGTCCAGATAAACATTACTCCCTTGTGAGTCATATATATTAGTGGGATTTATAATTTGGAGAAGTTCATAAAAAATCATAGGTAATACCATGATCGACCATGGAAACTATGAATAATTGATACAGATGATGGAATATTCCACTAATCAATTTCTACTATTTTACAAGAGTCTATATAGATTCCTTTTCAAATGATATCATTCCCCAATAATGATACATCCTCCATCCGGAACTCACATTTAATTTAATTAACATATAGTTTATCCCATCATATAGTATTTAGGACAATCTTAAAATGATCCTTATGATCCTCCTTACTTTTGGCATATATCATAATATCATCAATAAAGAATACCAAAAAAAATTCATTGTAATATATAAAGAGTCTATTCATTAATTCCAGGAAAATTGCTAGAGAATTTGTGAGTCTAAAGGGAATCATTATGAATTCATAGTTTCCATACCATGTTTCAAAGGAAGTATTGGGAATATCCTATTTCTTGACCATTAATTAGTTATGTCCCAATCGAATGTCCATCATATATAAATACATTTCCCCACATGAACGATTTAAAAATTAATCAATACAGTGTACGGTTTAGTTATTCATTATCGTGATTTTTCGAGCTCATGATAATCAATCCAAAGGTGCATCGATCCATAATTATTCTTAATGAATATTATCAGGGAACCCCAAGGTGAAGAACTCAGGAATATAAAACCCTTCTCTATATTCTATTTTAATTCTTATTTAGTTCTTTCATTTCAATTTTATACATTCTATCAGGGGTCTTTGATATATCAAGAGATCCAGGAATGTGTTCAATCTTGATCAGAACCTCTCTATCAAAAGTATGAACAGAAAATTATGGATGGGAGACATCAGTGTAGTCCAACACTTTGGTAACGTATTCGAGAATGATTCTTTCATTTCATTCAATCAATTGAGATAGATATTATTAATTTTAAGGAAATAATATCCAAAATTGAGAAAATGATATTGAAGGAGATTCACCCTCGTATTTACAGTAGTATAGAATAAGTGGATGCCTTGGGATGTGAATTATTATCTCCCTTTCCTGATAGTTGATATTGAAATTATATAAATATAACTAATCCATTACCAATATATAATAAAAAACACCAAAGGAATTATGACAAGATTATTTGGATGGTTCAATCCAAAAACACTGACTAGGTTTGAGTTATATAATTTGGATGCAATAATGGACACATTTTATGTTCTCAATGCTAACTAAACATCCATATTTGTAGGTGGTGTTTCAATGGTTATACTAATATAGCTTGATATGAAATAATTCATAGAACCAAAATAAAATATTAGGTTTTCTATTATTGAATGAATAACCAGCATACCTATCACCATGTCATTATCAAGATCCACCTTATAAATAGTTATTGAATATGACCTTACCTTTTGTCATGGTGGTTATTCATGATGATTACTACTGAAACCTGCAAGATTATAGCATTGAATGACATAATTCCCATGATCCTTACAGTTGATACACTTTACAATAAGTAGAGTTTTGATCTTATTCATCCTAAATTATTCCACATTTATGGGATTATTCATACCCATTTAGTAATAATTTTCTTAATTCCCCTATCTTATATATTTGAAGCATCTCATAGTTCCTTTTATATAGTTCTATGGATTTTTTTTGTCCCATACATTCTACATGTGGGATATTGGGTCTTCATTCCATCACATGATTCAATTATTGATCTTCCCATTTTAAACACCATTTTACACAATTTATCATTGTGCCCACTAAACTACTTATTGTCTCTAATCTCTATAAAAACCATTAAGGAACAAAAAAAAATCTATTTATAGATATCAGAGTCTCAAATCAGCAATAATTTTAATAAATTCAGAATTAGTGCACAAATGTAGTGATCCTCATTGTAAGAACCAGTTATTTACATTATTATAAATGGAGTATGTTTTATATATGTGGAACGCGAATAATGGTTCATGGATCATGAATGAATTTATGTGAAATACAAAACATGATATGTGCACAATGGATGGGAAATGATTTCAGGAATGAAAAATGGATCGTGGGGAGGCTTGAATTTCATTGGAGGAAAATTTTCCACGGAAGGAAGGTGGTATGCAAGATGGATTTCATTGGAGAAAATTATGGGAAAATTGGTTCATAGAAAATTTTAGCCACCACAAAGGAAGAGTGGTGGTATAGGGACCGCTTAGGGAAGACCAGGTCATGGAAGATACAAGGTACCCTGTAAAGGTGGCGAGACATCAAAAATTTAGTAAATCTCATGTTATAGGATTATGTGGATCTCTTTTCCTATACAGGTATTGTTAATTCAATTATTATGGATTTTAGAGTGGATTTAATTTGAGTAAATCATTGCTTCAGGAATTTGGCTATGTCCTAAAGATGTTCACGCGTAATAAATTCTACCAAAGGGTTTTTGCAAGGCACTATAGCCATCAAAGGGAAGATAGGTCCATTTTGGAGAGGCATTTCAAATAGGTATAATCTATTTGTGAAATAGTACGGTATGAAGTAGGAGAGGTGGTTCGTGAAGTACTTGTGGTACATTGTGTGGTGTAGTAAGTGAAGGAAGAAGTAATGTATGTGGGGGAATAGTTTGCAAACTAATAGTTCACAAAATAGTGAATTACATCAAAATGTGAAAACATGACTTCAATAGAGCATCTATCTATAGTTGAGGATTCATGATTTAATACCAACCCATTGAAGTGACATTCATGTTGATAAAATATGTTCATATTCTTCCCAACATAATGAGAAAAGGGTGTTAATGGATGTGATCTGAGCTTCACTATGTGTTATCTCAAAAAACATTTAATGGTAGTTTGCCTCGCATAGAGTGACTGTGTTAAAAAACTAATCCAAAACTAGTGAAGATTAGTGGATATTGGTACGACCAACAACCTATCAGTGTATTCTCCATAGAAAATCCCTTCGTGGTAAACCAATTAAAATTATTGTGTGGTCTTTCTGTACGTGACTGTTTAAATTACTTCACATCACCAACATACAGATTTTAAATGGTCCTACCAACTTGTGAACAATATCTATCAATTTCAAAGAAAATGTTGACACCATGATTCACCCCTCCCCTCATAAGGTGTTCTGGTGTCCTTCACACCTTTCCTTAAGTGTTTATAGATATTTTTGAGTCATTTCATCCAAGCATTTGGATATTTTATTCATGTGTCGTGATAGACTGATCTCCATTTTCATTAGCCCAAGGAACATTGTATCCATCTTAAGATAGAGAGTGCAGGAAAAATATTTATTGATACATTTTTCATTGAATTATTCCAGATCCATGTAATCAATTTCATCCATAGACTTTTTTTTGATCAGTGTCAACCACTAATAAGCTTCCCCATAAAAATAATAAATTGTGATCATGCTAAATCTTCTTATGAGCTTTGGAAGATATAGAATATATTCTCAATGCAGTTAACCCATTATTCTAGGACAAGGGGATCATAATATCCACTAAATATAGGTGTCATTTTACTCATGAATGATTCAGCAACAATATTTCCATTATTATAAGAAATACGATGATCCACATGATTCATTTTATTAATTATAACTTCATTTAGTGGTTCTAGTACTTTCATGACATTTTAAGGTCCCATTCCCATTATATTTTTAATATAATTTCTAAAATTTTCATAATTCCTATCATATAGATTGTTGGAATGGGTTATAATATTTCTGACCATAAACTAATAAAAATAAATTAAATTACTTGTCTTGATTAAATAAAAATTAATCATATAAAAAGTCAACATTTAACACTAATTGATAAAATTATAAATCAAAAATATATTGTATCATTTGATTACCTATGTTTCAATATTGGTTATCCAAGGAGGTAGATTTAACCTTAGGGTTCTTACTAATGTTTTCTAACTATAATCCCCAAAAATATCTATATTTTCTTCTGATACCAATTATAGTAACCCTATCCTTTTACACTTATTATTATTAAATTTTATACATAATCATACATCAACAAAATATAAGGATTATAAAGCTTAGTGGCTTTGGAATATTTGGTACATAAAAGTAAAAACATGGAAATATAATGGAATATCTTTTTATTATTCATCCATAGTGATCTCATATCTTTATTTGATCTCCTACATCTATAAAGGATATCATCATTAATATATTGACAAATGAGATGATCTAAAAATACCCTTGAGGAATAAAAATAAGAAATAAGAATATCATATGGGTGAGAAGTCATAACAATTAGATATAAAAAAGCATGAAAAATGAATAATAATATGGGATCATAAAATGTAGAACATTGGATCATGTTATCCAAACAACATAAGAATGTGGAATAAATATACAATATTTTATAATCATTAGTCATGGGTAACATCCAAGACTACATCACACGGTGGACAATTTCACATAATGGATTTTCTTTACCCCAAATCCCATACATGATGTATCATGAGACTAATAAATACCCAATATATTAGAGAACTCCCTTGGTTCACCCATCATTACATGTTCATTCATATGAGTTTCATATGATGAATCAAACATATAGATTAAATTTAAAGGGTTACACATAGAAAGAAATTGTATCATAATCATATCATTAGGAGTAACCAAATGGAATATCATAATGGTGGCCACGAAAAATCAATTAAAAATATTCTTGGGAATTATTAATAGAAAATACGAATAGATAGTGATAAATGATGTCTGAATGAATTTGAAACATCTAAAAAAGTGTTTTAGAAGATTTAAAAATGATCCACTTCATGCAGGATTATAATAACATGTTAAAGAATATATAAACAAGAAATGTAATAATTATTTTAATAAAATCCAAAAATAAATAATATAGTTTTTCATGATAAAATTTGTTATTTTAAAAAAATGTTTTATTAAAATAGATAATGGAGCCTACATGAAATTTGGAAATAAATTGGGATTTTCCCTTTAATCAAGTCTTCATATTAGAAGGAATTGAGAAGGGAACCTTTTAAAAACAAATATTTTTCCCTTAAATTAAGGATGATTGGATATGGATACATAAATTTGTAAAATAGAAATATAATTTAGAATAATTATATAATAATAATCAATAAATAAATTGGTGTGAAGATGGATAAAGTGTAAACTAAATGAAAATTAAAGGTTTGGGGAGATAGGTGAACTTATGTTAGAAAGGGTTATACACTTGCACTTAATGTCAAACATACTAAAATTACATTCATTAATAATTTAATTCATAACCTATTAAACATATATCTAATTTTTTATAATTTCATTATGAATATTTATGGATTTTTTTACAAGTTGTAACATTCAAATTCATCGTTCTTGTAGCATTTGTTTCATTGATTTCATGGTCTCTTTAATTATGTATAATAATTATTTTATCGAAAAATGTAATAAGACAAACTAAATTATAAGGTACTAATTCAAATCGTGAAATTCAAATATTCCATTATGTCATATTGTTTTCAAATATTTTAAATAATCATTAGCTAAAATGGTAATGAAAAATGATTAGATTATTTTGGAGGTTCTTTAATCATAATAAAATAGTTTGTTATTGTATAATAATATTTATATATAATATTTCCATAAAAACCGATTATAAAATTTTAATTCCTTATTAATAATGATATTTTTCATATTAACATCCTTTAAGTATATAAAATAAAATGAAAAATCGTCGTCCGTGATGGTGGTGAATCAACACATCACATATGTTGTTTTAATATTTAATATAAATTGAGAAGGGAAATGATTTTATGATGGTTATCCCATTAATAGAATAACATTATATTATATTAAACAAACTAGAGTTATTATGGCACTTTTCATTGTGGAGGAAATTAAGAGGTAGAAAAAAATGAATTTAAAAGAGAATGGTAGAGGATTTGACCTATTATATAACTTCTCCTTGAGAACCTCCTTAAGGAACTAGTGTTTGGTAATTTGTTTATAAAATAATATACCAAAAATGGGTAAGTTTATTGGGAATATAATTGGTTATAATTTAGTTATTTTTAAGGTATTTTTAGGTGTGAGGACAATAGGTGATGAGAGGTGATTTTTATAGATGGAGGATATGTGTGTTTTAGATTATTTAATTCATTTATTCAACATTTTCACTTAAGAAAATCAATAGTGTTGATTATTGTGTCTATTTAAAGTATATATATCAGGTTATTTCAAGATAATTGGAACTTATATCATATATGACTCATCCAAGACTCAAAAATTCATTCATTTACTTATAATGTTAAATATCGTAAATTATCGTATTTCACAATTCACAAAAAATTTAAATATTTTGAAAAAATACAAGAAATTCACCAATACCATTTATCAATAATTATATTTGTCAAATAGACTCAATTTTATGAAAATAATTTTAAAAAAATATAAAATTTAATTTTTAATTAAAATAATCAATTATTTGAATAATACCGATTTTAATATTATAAATAATTTTATGGAACATTGAAATATTAACTAATCCCTAATAAATATATCTTATAAATATATTAGAAAAATATTGATTTTGGAATCTATTTTTTGAAAATAAAATAACTTTTAAATCATTAAATTTATTATTCAATTGTAAATAATCAATTATAATTAACAAAAATAACAACACTTAATTTATTATTCTTTAGGCATATGTTTGATTATTCTATTATATAAGTATATCATTTTTTAATTTATAAGATACCTAATTTTTTTACATTAAAAGGATATATTTCTATTCAAATGTCTAGATTTATATTCCTAACAATCACATTACTTTTCTAATATTCAATTTAATATTCCGTTTATGTAGGTTACTTAATTTCAATAAATATAACTTATTTCATTATTAATTTATGACAATATTTTTTTATATAGACATATATGTGAAGTATGAGAATATAATATATGAAATAATTATAAAAATGGTGTTTAAATTTATAAAATACCGGGACATTACATTGAAGGTTGAATAATAAGAATGAAAACTAAAGGGATTTGTTTGGATAATTACCATCTCTAAGAGAAACCACCTTTTGATCTCGTATTATGTTTCCATTAGTTGATGTTTTGGGCGGACCGTAAGCACATTAATGCCCCAAATTATGTGGTAAATAAAATTGGTTAGTGGTCTACTGAAACAAATGTCTTGGGTGGTGTAAAGAAATTAATAGAGTGAGTTCCCTTTTATAATTGGGGAAAGATAACCCTATTGGAAATTATATGGGAATTTACCAAAAGAATCACAAATAATAATGTAATTCTCATGAAAATTATACCAAACATCCATATATTCAATCATGGGAATGATAATATTGAAATATGTCTATCCTATAATATTTTTAAATTTTTTTGTGTTATTGTACCCCTAGTACTTCTAGTTTAACCACATGGCTGATATATATATTTTCCATAACTATGATAAATAAATTTTACAATTTTAACTATTCATTTTTTACCAAAAATAGGTTCATATTAATTGAAATTATAAATTATTCTAATTAAAACCATGTAATCCATTATTCCAAAATCAATAAACTTAATTATAAAGAAATAATTGAAAATCAATCCCGCACTCGCAATGAGAAAGTTGTGTTTAAAAGTGAAAATTTCAAAAACTTTGACAAAGTTTTTATATCAAAATTCAATATGAAAATTAATAAAATTAACTAAATTATATTAAATTGTAAAATCATTAACAATATTATCATTAAAAACATATCAATATATATCATTGAATTATAAAGTATTTAACAGAGAAGAAAATTTTTAATTAAAACTCAATAATTTTCACTATACATTGAATAATGAAACATTTCCAAAAAAATTAAAAAAATCACACTCTGATAATTTAGGTATTATGATTTATAAAAAGAATTTCCTTTTTTAAATTAATAACATATATGTTCTAAAATTTAATTTCAGATTTTGTGGAAAAGTGCGATTAATTCATCTTAAAAAATTTATTATTTGGAACACATTTCATATTATTTTAAATGATACTTCTATTATATATAATAAATAGATAACTATAATTTTTATAATTAAATTATTACTATTCATACCATCCAATTAATCTTGTTGGTTATAACTACTATACTATATAATAATATTTTAATAATAGTTGACATATCTTTTATTGATGATGATGTGTGTAACACAAGATAAAATCAGTGTTTTTTAACAAATAAGATAAAATTACACTATTGGAAAAGAAGTTTATACCAACGGTTTAAAACCATTGGTATAGGCTGGAAAACCGTTTGTATGGCCTATACCAACGGTTTTCCAAACCGTAGGGTAGTAAGCCGTGAGGAAAGCCCCATACCAACGGTTTGATCTAAACCATTGGTATATCACACTATATTTTTTGATATACCCACGGTTATAGGAAAACCATTGGTATATGTTTGTATAACATTTTTACCAACAGTTTCCAAAAATCGTTGGTATGTATTGCATTTTTGAATTTCTCTCAATGTATACCAACAGTTTAAAACCGTTGGTATTGTGTTTTTCGAGAACTATTATACCATCGGTTTGAAACTGTTGGTATTGTGTTTTTTCAGAACTCTTATACCAATAGTTTAAAACTGTTGGTATTGTGTTTTTTCCGAACTCTTATACCAACGGTTTAAAACTGTTGGTATTGTGTTTTTCCAGAACTCTTATACCAACGGTTTAAAACAGTTGGTTCTGTGTTTTTCCAGAACTGCAGCACAGCAGCCCTCCAGTAGCCCCTCCACTATACACCTGTATAAAAAATATCATAAAAACCACATACAGACTTAAAACAGTATAAAAAATACCTAAAATAGAACAAAAAACACATAAACCCATCAAACTCTTCCAACCATGTCATTTACTACAATTCTATATTTCAATCTTCTTATGACAATAATCATCCATTATTAATTCAACTCACCCCTGCACAACCCCCCAACCAGCACAGCCCCCAAACCTCCCCATAAAATTCTAATAGGCAAAATAGTCTGAGAAATACCTATTAGAGTTGAATAAGAGTTTGAAATTGGCTCAAATCCAAAAATTATTCTAATCCTAGATCTGGGTATGTAATGATTTGTGATGAATTTTGCATTGAACTTGTATTTTTTATAATATATGGGGAAAATTTATTTTCGTAGGAGTCTCGTCACTTATGACCCCATGATTGAAACTACCCAACTCAGGAAAAATATTTTTCGACTATCGGTGATGAGTGTAAATTTCAGTTGTATTCACTTAAAACGATGTCCTTTTGAAACAAAAGAGAGACTTTGAGTGGTACCATCCACACTATGCCTTATATTTAGGAGGATTTGACTCATAAACATCACAAATGACCCATTGATCATTTTCCTAATGTATCAACACAATTCGAATGTGTTTGGTTGGTTTCCGTATGCCGGTTGTTTTTACTTAAAAGTGTATCCATTTTAAACAAAATAAAGACACATTGAGTGGTACCGACCACACCGTGCCTCATATTTAGGTGGGTTTGACTCGTACACGTCCAAAATGACCCATGTATCCTTGTCCTGAAGTATCAACAGAATCCGAAGGTGTTTGGTCTGTTTTCCATATGTCAGTTGTTGTTTTCATTTAAAATGTTGTCCATTTCAACAAAAAGTGAGACACTTTGAGTGGTTCCAGCCACACCACACCTCGGATTGAGGCGGGGTAGACTCGTACATGTTAAAAATGATCCATGGATCGTTGTACTAATGTTTCAATAGAACCCGAATTCATTTGGTCGGTTTTCCATATGTCAGTTGTTGTTTTCACTTAAAATGATGTCCATTTTAAACAAAAGAGAGACATTTTGAGTGGTGTTAGCCACACTACGCTTCAAATTAAGGTGGGGATGAATCTTACACATTACAAATGACCCATGGATCATTTTCCTAAAATAACAACACAATACGAATGCGTTTTGTCAGTTTTAAGTATGCCAGTTGTTGTTTTCACTTAAAATCTTGTCCATTTCAAACAAAAGAGAAACACTTTGAGTGGTTCTAGCCACAACAACCCTCGGATTGAGTCGGTTGTGACTCATACACGTCAAATATGACCCCTGAATCATTGTCCAAAAGTTTCAACAGAATCCGAATACCTTTGGTCTGTTTTCCGTATGTCAGTTGTTGTATTCAATTAAAATGATGTCCTTTTGAAACAAAAGAGAGACATTTTGAGTGGTGTCGGCCACACCGCACCTCAGATTGAGGCAGGGTTAACTCTTACACATCAAAAATGAACCATGTATCTTTTTCCTAAATAATCAACACAATCCGGATGTGTTTCATCGGTTTTCCATATGTCGGTTGTTTTTACTTAAAAACGTATCCATTTTAAATAATAGAAATACACATTGAGTGGTACTAGCCACACCGTCCCTTGGATTGAGGCAGGGTTTACTCGTACACGTCACATATAACCCATGGATTGTTGTCCTAAAGTTTCAACAGAATCCAAATGCGTTTGGTCAGTTTTCCGTATGCCAGTTCTTGTTTTCACTTAAAATCATGTCCATTACAAATAATAGTGAGACACTTCAACTGATACAGGACACACCATGCCTCGGATTAAGGTGGGGATGACTCATACACGTTGCATATGACCCATGGATATTTTTCCTAAAGTTTCAACATAATTTGAATGCCTTTGTTTGGTTTTCCGTAGTTTCAGTTGTTTTATTCACTTAAAATGATGTCTGTTTCAAACAAAAGAGGGAGACTTTGAGTGGTGTCGGCCACACCACGCCTCGGATTGAGGCAGGGTTGACTCTTATATGTCACAAATGACCCATGGATTGTTTTCTTAAAATATCAAAACAATCCGAATGCGTTTGGTCATATTTAATTATGCCAGTTGTTGTTTTCACCTAAAATCTTATCCATTTCAAACAAAAGAGAAACAATTTGAGTGGTACCGGCCACACTGACCCTCGGATTAAGGTGGGGTTGACTCGTACGCATCACATAGGAACCATGGATCGTTTTCCTAAAGTTTCAATAGAATTAAAATGTCTTTGGTCAGTTTTCCGAATGTCAGTTGGTGTATTCACTTAAAATGATGTCCTTTTGAAAAAAAGAGACACTTTGAGTGGTACTGGCCACACCACGCCACAGATTGAGGCGGGGTTGACTCCTACACATCAAAAATGACCCATGGATCGTTTTCCTAAAATATCAACACAATCTGAAAGCATTTGGTGGGTCTTAAGTATGCCAGTTGTTGTTTTCACTTAAAATCTTGTCCATTTCAAACAAAAGAGAACACTTTTAGTGGTGCCGACCATACTGGCCCTCAGATTGCTGCGGGTTTGACTCGTACATGTCACATATGACATATGAATCTTTTTCCTAAAGTTTCAATAGAATCCAAATGCCTTTGGTCAGTTTTTTGTATGTCAGCTATTGTATTCACTTAAAATGATGTCCTTTTGAAACAAAAGGGAGGCACTTTGAGTGGTGCCAGCCACACCGCACCTCATATTGATCCGAGGTTGACTCTTACACATCACAAATGACCCATGGATCATTTTCCTAATGTATCAACACAATCTGAATGTTTTGGGTTGGTTTTTTGTATGTCGGTTGTTTTTAATTAAAAGTGTATCCATTTTAAACAAAAGAAAGACACATTGAGTGGAACCAGCCACACCGGCCATCAGATTGAGGCGGGTTTGACTCGTAAACATCAAATATGACCCATGGATCATTGTCCTAATGTTTCAATAGAATCCAATTGCGTTTGGTCAGTTTTCCATATGCCATTTGTTGTTTTCACTTAAAATCATGTCCATTTCAAATAAAAGTGAGACACTTTGAGTGAAATCGGCCACAATGTGCCTTGTATTGAGGCGGGATTGACTCGTACAAATAAAATCTGACACATGGATATTTTTTCTAAAGTTTCAATAGTATTAAAATTCCTTTGGTGGGTTTTCCATATTGTCAGTTGTAGTATTCACTTAAAATGATGTTCGTTTGAAACAAAAGGGAGACACATTGAGTGGTGTTGGCCACACCGCACCTCGGATTAAGGCGGGGTTGACTCGTACACGTCACAAATGACCCATGGATCATTTTCCTAAAATATCAACACAATCTGAATTCTTTTTGTCGGTTTTAAGTATGCTACTTTTTGTTTTCCCTTAAAATCTTTTCCATTTCAAACAGAAGAGAAACAATTTGAGTGGTTTCGGCCACACTGGACCTCGGATTGAGGTGGGATTGACTCGTACAGATCCCATATGACCCATGGATCGTTTTCCTAAAGTTTCAATAGAATCTAAATGGCTTTGGTCGGTTTTTCATATGTTAGTTTCTGTATTCACTTAAAATGATGTTCTTTTGAAATAGAAGAGAGACGCTTTGACTGGTTCTGGCTACACCGCGCCTCAGATTGAGGTGGGGTTGACTCATACACATCAAAAATGATCCATGGATCGTTGTCCTAAAATATCAACACAATCTGAATGCGTTTGGTTGGTTTTAAGTATGTCAGTTGTTGTTTTCACTAAAAATCTTGTCCATTTCAAACAAAAGAGAAACACTTTGAGTAGTTCCTGCCACACCGGCCCTCGGATTGAGGAGGGGTTGACTTTTACACGTTACATATGACCCATGAATAATTTTCCTAAAGTTTAAACAGAATCCAAATGCCTTTGGTTAGTATTCCATATGTTTGTTGTTGTATTCACTAAAAATGTTGTCCTTTTGAAACAAAAGAGAGACACTTTGATTGGTTTCGGCCACACCGCTCATCGGATTAAAGAGGGGTTGACTCGTACATGTCCCAAATGACCCATGGATCGTTTTCCTAAAGTATTAACACAATCTGAATGTGTTTGGTCAGTTTTCTGTTTGTCGGTTGTTTTTACTTAAAAGTGTATCCTTTTTAAACAAAATAAAGACACTTTGAGTGGTACCGGCCACACCGGCCCTCGGATTGAGGTGGGGATGACTCTTAAACATCACATATGACCCATGGATCATTTTCCTAAAGTTTCAATAGAATTGGAATGTGTTTGGTCAGTTTCCATATGCAAGATGTTGTTTTCACATAAAATCCAGTCCATTTCAAATAAAAGTGAGACACTTTGAGTGATACTGGCCCCATTATGCCTCTTATTGAGGCAGTGTTGACTCTTAAAAATCACATAATACCCATGGATATTTTCCCGAATGTTTCAATATAATTCAAATGCCTTGGTTCGGTTTTCCGTATTGTCAGTTGTTGTATTCACTTAAAATGATGTCCTTTTGAAAAAAAAGAGACACATTGAGTGGTGTCGGCCACACCGTGCCTTGGATTGAGGAAGGGTTGACTCGTAAACGTCCCAAATGTCCCATGGATCATTGTCCAAAAATATCAACACAACCCAAAAGCGTTTTTTCGGTTTTAAGTATTCCAGTTTTTGTTTTCACTTAAATTCTTGTCCATTTCAAACAAAATAGAAACACTTTGTGTGGTGTCAGCCACACCTGCCCTCAGATTGAGTAGGGGTTGACTCATACACATCACATATGACCCATTAATCTCTTTCCTGAAGTTTCAACAGAATCCAAATTGCTTTGGTCAGTTTTCTGTATGTTAGTTGATGTATTAACTTAAAATGATGTCCTTTTGAAACAAAAGAGAGATACTTTGAGTGGTGCCGGCCACACCACACTGCAGATTGAGGAGAGGTTGACTCGTAAATGTCAAAAAATTTCCATGGATTGTTTTAATAAAGTATCAACACAATCCAAATGTGTTTGGTTGGTTTTCCGTATGCCGGCTGTTTTTACTTAAAAGCATGTCCATTTTAAACACAAGAAAGACACTTTGAGTGGTACCGGCCACACCAGACCTCATATTGAGGTGGGGTTGACTCTTACACGTAACATATGACCCATGGATCGTTATCCTAAAGTTTCAACAGAATCCGAATGCATTTGGTCAGTTTTTAGTATGTCAGTTGTCGTTTTCATTAAAAATCCTATCCATTTCAAATAAAAGTGAGCCACTTCTAGTGATACCGGCCATATCATTCCTCAGATTGAGGTGGGGTTGACTCGTACACATCACATATGACCCATAGATATTTTTCTTAAAGTTTCAACAGAATTCGAATGCCTTTTGTTGGGTTTTCATATTGTCAGTTGTTGTATTCACATAAAATGATGTCCTTTTGAAACAAAAGAGAGACACTTTGAGTGGTGTCGGGTACACTGCGACTCGGATTGAGGTAGGGTTGACTCGTACACATCGCAAATGACCCATTGATCATTGTCCTAAAATATCAACACAATATGAATGGGTTTGGTCAGTTTTAAGTATGACAGTTGTTGTTTTCACTTAAAATCTTGTCCATTTCAAACAAAAGAGAAACACTTTGAGTGGTTCTGGCCACACTAGCCCTCGAATTGAGGTGGGGTTGACTCTTACATATCACATATGACCCATGGATGATTTTCCAAATGTTTCAATAGAATCAAAATGGCTTTGGTCGGTTTTCTGTATGTCAGTTGTTGTATTCATTTAAAATGATGTCCTTTTGAAACAAAAGAGAGACACTTTGAGTGGTGCTGGCCACACCGCGCCTTGGATTGAGGTGGGGATGACTCGTACATTTCATAAATGACACATGGATCTTTTTCAAAAAAAAAATATCAACACAATCTGAATTTGTTTGTTCAGTTTTAAGTATGCATGTTGTTGTTTTCACTTAAAATCTTTTCAATTTCAAACAAAAGAGAAACACTTTGAGTGGTGTCGGCCACACTAGCCCTTGGATTGAGGTGGGGTTTACTTTTACACATCCCATGTAACCCATGAATTGTTTCTCGATAGTTTCAACAAAATATGAATGTCTTTGGTCAATTTTCCATATGTCAGTTGTTGTATTCACTTAAAATGATGTCCTTTTGAAACAGAAGAGAGATAATTTGAGCGGTGTCGGACACACCGCTCCTCAGATTGAGTCGGGGTTGACTCATACACATCACAAATGACTCATGGATCGTTTTAATAAAGTATCAACACTATCCAAATGCGTTTGTTCAGTTTTCTATATGTCGGTTGTTTTTACTTAAAAATGTATCCATTTTAAACAAAAGAAAGATACTTTGTGTGGTACCAGCCACACCAGACTTCAGATTGAGGCGGGGTTGAGTCGCACACGTCACATATGACCCATGGATTATTTTCCTAAAGTTTCAACAGAATCCTAATGCGTTTGGTTGGTTTTTCATATTCCAGTTGTTGTTTTCACTTAAAATCCAGTCCATTTCAAATAAAAGTGAGACACTTCGAGTGATATCGGCCACACCGTGCCTTGGATTGAGGTGGGGTTGACTCATACATGTCACATATGACCCATGGATATTTTTCTTGAAGTTTAAACATAATTTTAATGCCTTGGGCCAGTTTTCCGTATTGTCATTTGTTGTATTCACTTAAAATGATGTCCTTTTGAATCAAAAGAGAGACACTTTGAGTGGAGCCAGCCACACCGTGGCTTGGATTGAGGCGGGGTTGATTTGTACACATCACAAGTGACCCATGGATCATTTTTCTATAATATCAACACAATCTGAATGCATTGGTTCAATTTTAAGTATGACAGTTGTTGTTTTCACTTAAAATCTTGTCCATTTCAAACAAAAGAGAAAGACATTGAGTGGTGCCAGCCACACCGGCCCTCTAATTGAGGTGGGGTTGACTCATACACATCACATATGACCCATGGATCTTTTCCTAATGTTTCAATAGAATCCAAATGGATTTGGTCAGTTTTCCGTATGTCAGTTGTTGTATTCATTTAAAATGATGTCCTTTTGAAACAAAAGTGAGACGCTTTGAGTGGTTCCGGCCACAACATGCCTTGGATTGAGGCGGGGTTGACTCATATACGTCAAAAATGACCCATGGATCATTTTACTAAAATATCAACACAATCCTAATTCGTTTGGTCGGTTTTCGTTTTGCCGGTTGTTTTTAGTTAAAAGTGTATCCATTTTAAACAAAAGAAATACACTTTGAGTGGTACCAGCCACACCATGACTCGGATTGTGGTGGGGTTGACTTGTACACATCAAAAATGACTCATGGATACTTTTAATAAAGTATCAATAGAATCAGAATGAGTTTGGTTGGTTTTATGTATGCCAGTTGTCGATTTCACTTAAAATGTTGTCCATTGCAAAGAAAAGTGAGACACTTTGAGTGGTGTCCGCCACACCGCGCCTCAGATTGAGGCGAGGTTCACTCGTACCCATCAAAAATGACCCATGGATCGTTTTTTTCTATATAAAGACAATCCGAATGCATTTGGTCAGTTTTCTGTATGTCAGTTGTTGTTTTCACTTAAAATCCTATCCATTTCAATAAAAGTGAGACATTTCGAGTGGTGTCGGCCACACCGGCCCTCAGATTGAGGTGGGGTTGACTCTTACACATCACATATGGCCCATGGATCATTAAAATAAAGTTTCAACAGAATAAAAATGTGTTTGGTCTGTTTCCCGTATGCCAGTTATTGTTTTCACTTAAAATCTTGTCCATTTAATATAAAAGTGAGACACTTCGAGTGATACCAGCCACACCGTGCCTCAGATTGAGGCAGGGTGGAATCATACACGTCATATATGACCCATGGATCCTTTTCCTAATGTATCAATAGAATCCAAATGTTTTTGGTCGGTTTTCTATATGCTAGTTGTTGTTTTCACTTAAAATGTTGTCCATTTCAATGAAAATTGAGACACTTTGAGTGGTGTCAGCCACATCGCGCCTCGAATTGAGATGAGGTTGACTCGTACACATCACTTGGGCGTTTTTAGTTCCGTCAAGTGCAGATTGAAGATCCGGGTGAGTCTAATTATCTCCATGTGCACCCCATCTTCTAATGTGAACACAATGAGGGGTATCTGTGATCAATTTTCAAAACCTCATTAATGTATTGAGTCATGCAAGATAAAAGGCTTCCTATTTCTTCTCAATATATTGTTGTTGATAATATAAGAGATATACCAATTCAATATGGAACTATAACCCTTCTATTACCTTGATATGACTTGGGAATTTTCCATAAGGTAGTGTATTTTCCTTCAAATGATGATGTGTTTTCCCTATGATTAGGTGGTTTTCATGTATACAATCTACTATCAACATATCAAGAATGATATATTGAGGAGTGGGCAAAGGCCCAAACATGACTGGTGTTTTATTTTCATCCTGTTATTTTATCATGTTCAATATACCATCTTCATCTTTTTCTAGAGGCTCATCTACCGGATTAGATCAATGTTGGTGTTTCTCTGCAGTTTTATCAGAATAAACAAGATTCCTATGGATTTAATCTATTACATTTGATGAAAAATGGCTCAAGGGTTGTTCGGGGTTCATGGAGGAGGGAGGAGTGGGGACTGTCTGGGGGGCTCTTCGGGGCGCTGTCCAGGGTCCAGGGAGGAGGGTGGGGGCTGTTCGGGGGGCTGTCTGGGGTCTAGGGAGGCGGGTGGGGGGGCTCTATGGGGGGGTGTTTGGGGTCCATGGAGGAGGGTGGGGGGGGACTTTCTGGGAGGGATGTGTGGGGGGTTGTCCGGGGTCCTGGGAGGAGGGTGGGGGCTGTCTGGGGGGGGGGGGGCTGTTTGGGGGGATGTCTGGGGTCCAGGGAGGAGGGTGGGGGCTGTCCGGGGGGATATCCAGGGGCTATTCGGGGGGCTGTCTGGGGTCCAGGGAGGAGGGTGGGGGATATCTTGGGGCTATTCGGGGGGTTGTTCGGGGTCTAGGGAGGAGGGTGGGGGGCTGTCCGGGGGCTGTGTAGGAAGATGTCTGTGGTCCAGGGAGGAGGGTGGGGGCTGTTTGGGGGGTTGTCCAGGGGGGTTGTGTGGAGGGTTCTCTGGGGGCTGTTCGGGGGGTTAGTTGGGGGGGATTTCCAGGGTCTAGGGAGGAGGGTGGGGGGATGTCCGGGGGGTTTTCCATGGTCCAGGGAGGAGGGTGGGGGCTATACGGGGGGGTTGTCTAGGGGGCTGTTTAGGGGGGCTGTTCTGTGTCCAGGGAGGAGGGTTGGGGGCTATCCAGGGGCTGTTCAGAGGGCTCTCCGGGGTCCAGGGAGGAGGGTGGGGTGGCTGTCCGGGGGGCTGTCTGGGGGGCTGTCCGGGGGGCTGTACGAGGTCTAGGGAGGAGGGTGGGGGTCCAGCACCAACTTATGTTTTATGAACCAATCAATTAAAGGAAAAGAGACTCCTCACAATAACCCATAAAATCTCATATAGCATCACTTACCTACAAACCATTATAACATCATTTGGATTCCATATTTGGTCAAAAATTAAGAGTTATACTAAATTCAAAAATATAAATACCAGAGTGAAAAACCAAGTTCAAAAATAAAGAGTTATCTAGAATTAAAAAATGTAATGGATCAATCTACCCCTAATCACCATCACCATCAACACTATCATCATCGGCCTCATCCTCATTTCCATCTCTGTCCTTGTCACCGTCCTCGTCATCATCCCCATACTCATCGTCGGCCCCATCCTCACCCTCAGCCCCATCCTATCCCTTTGCCCCATCCTCGCCATCATCCTCATCCTCACACTCTCCCCTGTCCTCTTCAACATCCTCTTCATCACCAAAACATCATCATCTTGACTTCCACTAGAAATTCCCCCTTTTGCATTGGATAATCCACCCATCGACGACATATTTGTCTGACATTTCGCATTGGACTATGGTGGAAGTGATGAAGACAATGCTTTGATCAGTTTCATAAATTCTTTCTCCCTCGTTTGAACCAATTATTCCAACTCTATGACTATTTTATCAGTCTGTCTTGCATGCTCCTTGACCTGTTACAACTCATTGGTACTAGAATGGATACCTGGAGAGGACCAATACCTCATCGGAACTATATTCTTACCAGGTCAGCAGCATACATGACCAGAGTGCTAATCTCCCAAAACCTGATGTAAATGATCGTGTGGCCCAAAATTGTTAGGCTCTTGGGCATCAAGAGCCTCTAAAGTAGCCTGTTAAAAATATTAATAGATTATTAAATTTTAAAATATATATTAAACATTGAAATAGACAAATTAAAACTTACAATCTTTTCTTGTGTCGGTTCGTTAACCACAGTACCATCTTTTTTCCTTCTACTCGAGCAAAACAATTTTTCTCGAGGGATACATCTATCAATATTCAATTTTTCATTCTGTAATGACTTTAAAACAATATAATGTTCAAGTATAATCATATATTCAGTATTCAATAAATCACATAGTTTATGTAGGAAAAAATAAAAAGCGTAAGTCATAAAGAAAAATTATAAACAACTATATCGTACCAGCTGCCTCTCATGATCTGACATAGTTGTGCGTCCCAAATTATGGAGGTATTTCTTTGAATCAATGTTTTTTTGTTTTTTTCTAAATATTCATAAATAATGTTTAATAATAAATATGATAATTTTAATGAAAAATATGAAAACATTCATTTTAATACCTCAAATGTGATTAATACCTTAAATTTGGCAGTTCCCCAATGTGTAATCATTTGGCGATACAACTCTATCAGGAAATCATCCACGATATGTAATGTCTCTAACTTCATGCCCACTATATCACACAAGACAACATAAAGCTCATGCTTATAAGCTCTCCAAAGCTCTCATATCTTCTTTAAACGTGATAGTCGTGCACCTTCGCCATCAGAGAATTTAAACCGAAGATGACACCCAATAGATTAGTTCATATAAATACAAAAAAAATACTACATTAAATCCATTAGATTTTTTACCCATATTTTTGCCCATGCATTATCCTTCGTTTCGTGTGGGAGATGACTCCAAGAGAGAGGGATGACCGAAATGATGTTGGAGTATTTGGCTAGTATCGGCAAAAAACCCTGACATTCCTGCCCAGATTTCTCAATCATATATCCATCATCATTGTATTCAACCATCAACTGTGTCTGGTGGTTCCATACTGCATGCAAGTGAGTACGCCCCCCCCCCCCCACCTCCTACCAGTAGATGAATCTGTTATTAAAGAAAAAACAATATCAGTACAATTTATAAATAAAATCAATTTTGGAATAAAAATTTGTTAGATTTATATAAATATATCTGTGGTAGTCGGATCAATGGGCGTCACTGGATGTGCAGAAGCCAAAGGAATATCCTATACAGGTGGAGTGTCCCTCAGGGTATGCTCCTCAGCCACATACTATGTCGCAGTAGGAGTCAAAGAAGGTGGAATATAATAGCCCAAAGATAATGAACCAGAAGAAAAATATGATGGTACAGACGTCTAGCCAACTGGTAGTGTAATCATCAGAGGCCTAAATATCCCGTGTGTCCCTAAAGACATGCCATGATCAAAATGGGGCGTAAAAGATACGTCTAAGGATGAGGCATGATCCAATCGGTTATGACCATTGGATCGTCTAACTCTCTCCCCACGAGCCCTCGTACCACCAACCTTAGTACCAAGACCACCAGATGGTCATCTAACTCTGACACCACCCCCCTCCTACCACCAGCCTCTATAATGGGAGTAATATCAGGATCATCATCAGATATCTCTCATCTAGTGGGTGGAACCTGAAAAAAAGTTTAACAAAAAAGTAAACACATGATATTATAAGTTATTGAAATATATATATTTGAAATAAAATACTCACAAAAGGGATGAGTGGAGGAATACCCATTTGTGTCATGCGAAGATTATTTCCTGTCATCTTTTTCCGCCACCTCTCTTCAATGGTTGTCATTTCCTGCAATGAAGACAAATATGGAAGTGATTAGAAATCGATAACTAATGTGTAACCCAAAAAACAATATATAGAAAAACCATTCTGATAAAAAAGCATAAATAAATAGAATATTTATGGTGGTTTGAAGGTAAGTACTAGGATACACACTCTAAATAATGTAGGTGAAACATGTAGGTGAGAACACCACTGTATGATTCTATATATTTCCCACCACAACTTCTGGTTCACAATCAACTCTGAATATTGAGCTATTGGAGTCATCATAAATAATAAATGGATTGCTTCCAATTGCAGTAGGGACAGTGTCAACATCATCATCACTATCATCAATAACATTTCTGGGATTTACTACAATAATTACACCAAATTTAGGATGACGATGATCTTTGACATAATCAACATGTTTCACCATTGATGCCAATACATATGGTTCATCAGTGGCAAGAGTGTGAGTCATGTCAACAACTCAAAATCCACATTCATAAATAAAGCTTCCTTGCCTCATCATTGAATCAATACATTGACATTTCATCATCGTGACTCAGCCATGCGAGTAATATACAAAATTATTATTTTCTCTACGACTCCATAACAACATACATTTTCAGAACGAGGACTATTATCCGGTGAACTGGCATAATAGTCTAATTTGGCAGTTATCATAACACCATCATGTTGTGTTCTAATGTTTCTTGCTCGTTCAGTGATAAAAAATTTGTATCCATTGATCACAAGTGATTTACAAGCACGAACCATGGTATTAGGACCAAAATCCAAAGCTCTTATTTCCTCAGAAACAGATTCTGCATGAGAACTCGATACCAAAAATATAAAAAAATAGTAAACTTAATTAAATATTAGTTTTATTTAGTTATTACAGAAATATTTTTACCTTCAATTTCAACCAAGAAAAAAACCTGTTGCTATGAAAAGTCTAATTCTTTCTCAAAGATAAATAATGATGATTTATTTATATCAATTCATTATGTTCCATGTAGATAAAAATAATAATAGTTTATCAAATATTTAAAATTACAAGAGATAAGATAAGAGATACATGTACAATATACTTACTGGATATAATCATTGAACAAATCACAATTTAACAACACTATGTGATGTACCATCTCTCGCTCTTCATGGAATAATGTCGTCAATGTATATAATCCCAGAATTACTCATGTCTGAGGAAGTGATGGAAAACGGGGTTCAATTTTCCCATTCTGTTCTTCTTCAATTCTCATTGGTATGTTTATTCTTGTATTTTGATCAGATAAATACATTGAGCATAAATCCATATATTCTTGAGCCAATTAACGGTTCACAATAGAACATTTGTGATAATTACTATTCCGAACATATGATTTCAATGTGAAAATGTTTCTTTCAGTTGGATACATCAAACGGAAAGCATCGGGTCCTCTAAGAAGTATTTTGGTCGGGAGATGGACAGTTAGCTGCAACATGCATGTAAAAAATGATGGAGGGAATATTTTCACTAAATCACACTAAATTAATGGTGTCTCTTCCAATAGTTTTTGCAATAAGGATTTGTACATCCTCTTAGCACAAAGATCTCTAAAGAAATAGCACAACCGAATAACTAAGACTCTTACATTATTGGACAAGAGATGACAGATTGCTATTGGAATCAACTCATGCAAAAGGAGGTGATAATCATGAGTCTTCAAAGATTTCAACTTCAACTTTTTTCTATTGAACCATTTTGATATATTGCTTTAATAGCCATCAGAAACTTTAATAGTCTCTAGAACTTCCAAAAATTGATTTTTTTTCGTAGGTGTCATCGCATAAGAAGCACATGGAACATGCCATTTATTTTCACTGATACATACATGATGCAATTTTGGTCTGATCCCTTCTTCTACCAAGTCAGGCCGAGATCATAAATCATATTTTGTCTTCCCCTTGACATTTAGAAGAATCAAAAGCAACATTTCAAATATATACTTTTCAATGTGCATTCTGTCTAAGTAATGATGTAACAAGTTGGTTGGCCAATATGACAACTCAAATATTATACTCTTCTTCTTCCAATTGTAACAGGTATAATTGGAAAAAAATTTCCTCTTTCTAGAATTCATTACACCCTTCCCAAATGAATAACTGAAATCTTTCAATTCATTAAGCACATCAGTTCCAGACATACGCTGAGGTGGATCGTCCGTCTCTATGGTATTGTCAAATCATCGACGATTGTTTCTATATGGATGGTTAATTGGAAAGAATCGTCGATGTCCCATAAAACTAAAATTATTATGATATTTCAATCTTCTCGATCTAGTATTCTTCATACAAACAGGACGTGACAATTTTTTTTTGTGCTCCATCTAGACATCATTGCATAAGCAGGAAAATCAGTGATCATCCTCATAATCGCAACACACATCTAAAATATGTCTTTAGAACATTCATCGTATGTGGGAACACCCACATCCCAAAGAGGTTTCAACTCTTTTATTAAATGTTTCATATATACATCTATATCATTGTTGGGATCAGAAGGTCCAGATATTAGTATACTCAAGAAAGTGTAAGGCTTTTCATACACAACCATGGGGAAAGGTTATAAATGTGTATGAAAACTGTCCATGTGTTGTGCGAAGTAAGCATCTGCCCAAATGGATTAAAACCATCATATAAGAGACCCAGTCTCACATTATGCATGTCAGCTTTAAATTCAGAATATCGAGCATGAAATATCTGCCATGAAAATCAATCTGTAGTGTGAACCAACTCTTCATTATTCTTTTTTCTCTCGGTGTCATTCCATCACATTTTTAATGATATTTCATCAAACATTAAAGGATTCTGTAATCTGGGGATCAATGGAAAGTACCACTTTACTTTTTGTGGCACACAAGATGGTGTTCCATCATATTTTGGTTTCCATAGAGAGGTTCCACATTTTATATAATAATTTCTTTCAGCAGTTTCCTCCCAAAAAAGGCTGCAATCATTCGGGCAAGCATGATTTTTTTTGAGAATCCATGTTCATCAACTAACTTCCATGCCATGTAGTGGTTTGAAGTAATATCTACATCATATGGAAGTAAGTCCTTCAAGAAGGTAATAATATAATCAATTGCAGTATTTGTAATCCCATACATAGTTTTCCCATGATACAATCGGATTAAAAATTCTAACTTTTTCATTTTACCACATTGCTGATATACTAGAGTCATCGCAACATCATTAAATTTTTTCACCCTCTCAACATCATCATTTTCATTGGATGCATCATCTGTTCTTGTATCTAAATATTGTTGGCTGGACATCCTTTCCTTCTCATGATGTCGAATGAATGGAAACCGATCATACATCAAACTCTCCAATTCAGTCCAATCATTTGGATCATCAATATTTTGATATTCCATTTTCTCTCCATTATGATACCACACATAATAGTTGGTTTGGAAACCATATTTCGTTATATGATAGCTAACTTCTTCCCAACTCAACCAAGGTCTTCCAACACAATTAGAACATGGGCAGTGTATGCGACCACAATCTGAAGCCTTGTCATATGCTAAATCTAGAAAGCTGTTCAAATTATTCTGAAAATCGGTTGAAATCCGATCAGTTTCGTACATCCAAATTCTATCCATTCTGTAAAAAAATTTCAATAAGTCATTTCAATTCAAATCAATAATATTGAAGTTCAATCAAAAAAATATTTAGGTAAATAATAATTGTTTAGTAAGAATAAAAGAATAATTGACACATTACTCTATATAAGAATCATATTATGAAATACAACAGAATACAACGTATATAAGAAAATAAGATACAGAATTTATAATGCCTATATTCAAGGATTGCCTAGTAAGATATTTGAAGTGGATCAAGGAATACATAGTCCTTAAGGGTCTTGTCAGGAGTACAAGTTTTACAATATAACTTCTTCCGGGAGATCAGGATAAGGAGTAGGATGGGGATCTTATCAAAAGTAGTTATGGCCTCATCAAGATTCACCTTAACCATGGATTAAAGGATCCTTGGTTTGGGGACATAGATCATAGGTTGGTAGGGTGTATTCATTGAATCATGGACCAATTGATTTTGGAGAGGGAACTTAAATATTTATTTGTATATATTTGATTAGAAACACCTATAAAAAGGATATCAAGGAATTGTGACCTCCCAAACCAGGATGCCACTCATTAGTGACCCAAACCCAGATGGACACATGGCCTCAAGAACATCTACCAAAATTCCAAATGTTATTGACTAATAGTGAGAGCCTTTGGTGTGACTGGGGGGAGACTATTATCTCATTACCTAATTTTCACAATTTTAATATTATCAGTTAAAAAGTGTAAGAAAATAACAATGGGAAAATATTGGAAATGGATGAAAATAACCAAATCAATAATACAAACTAATAACAGAATCATAAACTGAATAATGGTAATGTATGTCATGTATCAGGAAAAAAACATAGTTACAACTAGTATGAAGTAGTACTATACAATAGACACAATAAATTCTAAAATTTGACCTAGATTCTTGAGATACAACCCAATCATATGCTACATGCTCCATCCTATGTCATGTGAGTATTAATGCATCTGTTAAATGGTGATTCCCCCCACCCCCCACTGGACAGCCCCCCCCCCCCCCTATGTGGACAACCCATACACCCTCCCCCACCTAGATTGCACCCCCGGACATCCCCCCCTCCGGACTGCCCACACCCCCTCTCCTACAGCCCCCCCCCCATCTGGACAGCCCACCCCCTGCCACCCCCACCTGGACATCCCCCCACCCGCCACCTAGACAGCCCCCCCCCCCACCGGGACAGATCACCCACCCTCCCTGGACACCCCCACACACCCCTCCCCCACCTAAAAACCCCACCCTGACCCCCTAGACATCCCACACCCCCTGGACAGCTCGGCCACCCCCGTGGACAGCCTGTCCACCCCCTGGACATCCCCTCCCACCCCCTGGATTGCCCCGCCCAGCCCCGTGGACAACCTTTCCCACCCCCATGGACAACCCGCCCACCATCCAGGGACACCCCCTACCCCTTGGACAGCCCGACCACCACTGTGTACAGCCCACCCACCCCCTGGACACCCCTCCCCCTATGGACATCCCCCACACCAATGGATAACCCTCCCACCCCCCTTGGAAACCACTACCCCCCATGCCCTCCCACCCACCCCCTGGACAACCCGTCCACCCCTCTTGGATAGCATGGCCACCCCCGTGGAAAACCCATCCACCCTCGTGGAAATCCCACACACCCCCGTACCCCATGGACACCCCGTACCCCCCTGGACAGCCCCGCCGACCCCCTGGACAGCCCCACCGACCCCTCTGGACACCCCCACCCCTATGGGCACACCTACGTCAAAATCCAATTCCAATTTTCAACTAAACTAAAGTCCACCAAAAGTACCATATCACACCACTAAACAAACCCTTTACCATGTTTGAAGTGTGGAACAAAAAACAGAAAAAAAATCCTAGGGTTCCATAGATAGCAACCCTAATTTAGCCTAAGTCAAAACATAAAACACCAAAAAAAGAGGAATAATGCTAAAACTAAGGTAACACTTACTAATTTGAAATGTGAAATAAAATTTTGTTTTGATTGAAGATGGATCTTGTCTTTAAGGAGTCTAACAGACGAAAATAATTCAGGAGGAGCTCTATTAGGGTCTGTCTGCAATCAGGCGTAGTGGGGGATAAGGTGTTCTGTATTTGGGGGAAATATTTCCCAATGGTTATTAAAAACCATTGGAAAATACTATCTTTACCAACGGTTTTATTAAACCATTGGTATATGTTAAATAAAATCATGATTTCCCAATGGTTTTGGAAACCCATTGGTACATGTGAATTTAGTTTACACATTGCCAACGGTTTGAACAAACCGTTGGCAAAGGTCACCATCTAAATACTATACCAACGGTTTCTTTAAACCGTTGGAATAATACCATTGGGAAAACTCTAAATTCCAGTAGTGTTAGTATCACATATAATGAATGTGAAACTCAGTTTTTCATGGCATGAAAAATGTTGAAGATATTTAATTTATTTAAGATTAAATATTTTCTTAAGACTGATGGTGTTATATTTTATTATACGCTTGTTGTTGCATGTCACATATGCTAACAAAAATAATGTTGTTCAATTAGAATTTCTGGGTGTTATATTACATGAAAAATTCCAAGTTCCAATGAAGATAAAATGAAATATATAAGTTTCATAGGGTTGTACATCATGTATACACAGTTTAATATGAAGTGTGACATTTCTTGGACACCTTGGAGTATCTTCACCTGAACATGGAATATGTAATCCATATGTGTCTACATGATTTATCAATAGAGTACATAACATTTTTTCCCTTATAGTATATTATTTTTCCCTCCAAATTAATGCTCTTGTACAATGGAATATTCCCATATAATCGGTCCATGCATGTGTACCTGGTCATGCATGTGTACTAAGCTATGTCGAGTTTCTTGTCCATGCTTTTGTACGTACCCATCCTCAAGCTCACACACCATATAGATTCACTCCAATCTCCCATCATCATATACCAAATTTTGTGGTAATTGCACATCAAATGTGACATATTATTTTTCTTTGAAAACATACCCACCACATCAATGGGACTATATGTCATATGATCATTCAAACTACAATCCGTGTAATAAAAGTTTTTCTAGAAACTCCCGCTATCTTCACAAACCATGGTATCCATATATTGGTTCATCTTCACATGATCCATCACTGGTGTCCTGATTCCAACCACCCAATCTATTAACAATTTTGTCTGTTATTGTCGCTCCACCAAACATTGAAACTCACGAATCAAGACACTAGATGTATCCTCCAATAAATATTTCTAACACCAACGTATTTTATAATCATTTGATACACATCCAAAAAAACTTTATGTATTTTAATAAAAAAAATTAAAATTAATCTATTTTATAGAGTGTATATGATACACACAATGGAATACACATATGATTTGAAATATTATTATATAAATAATAACATTACAACCAAGTTGTTAAATTTGATGTTTTAGTACTACTAACTAAATTTTGAAATATATATATATATGAGTTACCTACTGAATATAAATTTATTTATAAATTCATTGTACACAATCTATAAAATGGTAGTTATGTAATTTTATTCTTCAAATAATTTTTTTTTCAAAAAATATTTTTATTGAGTAGTGTGATAATAAATTATGATTATTTATATATATTTGAAAAATTTGTAGGTAAACTGAAATTCATATTTTATGATAGAATATAAATATTATCATGTGGTGAATTGTTTTTTATTTTTCCAAAAATAATTATTTTTTTAGTAAATAGTGAAAAATAGTGATTTTTCAAATATGTTAATTTATTTTAAACAAATAACATAATATAATAGTACCATTATAATTTTAATGTTTTTAAAATAATATATATCTTATTTATATATATCTATTATAATTAATATCATTTTAATCATCAAAATACTAAATTTTTGTATAAGTTTATTTTTTGGTCTTAAAAATTCATTTTTTAAAAATCTATTTTTATGGGCAAAATGATTCTCCATTTTAAATGAGTTATAATAACACCTCATGATTAATAATTTATATTTAATGTATATATTATATATATCTAAATTTAAAATGAAATTCTTATCATTATTATTACTATTCATAATGTTAATTTAAAAAAATATTATACTTGAATAATACATTTCATAAAACCTTTTTTTTGCATTTATGATTTTCATTTAAATTAAATTCAACCACTATTGTTAATATTGTTTTAAATAATGATTCGATATATTTAATAAGAATAATTTATAACATATTATATGGTCATAATGATTTTTGGAGAAAATTAATAGTAAAAAGTGTAGAAATCATCTTGGATGATTATGTTAAAAAAGGTTTAATAAGGGGTTAAACGAAAAAGATAATGATTATAATGGAAAAAAATCCTAAAAATTAAATTTTATGAAAAAAATTAATCCTTATATAATATCATTCTCAATAATTACCTTTTTTCCTAATTGAGTCAAGTGAAAAGCATTGTTACAACTTTCACATTTCAAAACATCCATGTGTGTCCTCTCACCCACATATTAAATGACACCCCTCCTCCAATAAGTAACATAATAATAGAAAATTTATTTTGAATATTCATAAACAAATAAAATCCTTAAATTTCCTACAATGAAATAGATTATATGGTTTGATAATAAATCCAATTTTCGATGTATTTAGAAAAAAATCCAAATGTTGTGTTTAGGAAACCACATATCATCATTAACAGAGAATTTATTTGTTTATTTATCCACCAATATAAAATAAAAAAAATAATGGCATACTATAACCATAATATTTATAATAATTATATGTTACTATGAAAATGGAATGACATTAATTTATATATTATTTAATAAAATGGGAAATGAAACCAACATTCAGTTGTATGGTTGACTCTTTCTTCATAAACTGATGTATTTTTTTCATTATCACTTATCACATCATACCTTGATGACATAATTTAATTCTATTTGTGATAATAATAAAAAAAAATCATTTTTTATAATAATATATCATTTAATTTTTAACTTTATGTTTATATAGAATTTGTATCATCATTCAAGCATACATGTGGACTATCACCTCAACAAATAAATGTTCTTTTCTTTCAACAGGATATCCCATAGATAGCATATACAAATGTAATTAAGGAATATATATATAATATATGATATTATTATTAATATTTTATGATAATATAATACATACCTTATTTAGATAAATTTCATCATTAAATGGATGCATTTTCTTGCGTTTATACCACATATCGTCTCCATGATTATTACCATGTTCATTTCTCAAAATTATTAACCATATTTAGTAGTCAACGAATAATATTTTTATAAATATGATTATAATTTCATGATAATTATTATATAGATGTTAGAATAAATCCTTATATCACCATCAAAATACTAAATTCTTTTTGAAGATAGGGACCAAACATCCTATAAACACCTGACATGGACTTAAGTGATTTTATATTTAAATACGTGATTAAAATAAAAAAATAAATTACATAAATGTATTTTATAAAAAATTTAATATTTTCTAATTAAATAATATAATATATATAATCTTATTATATAATAATAAAAATATGTTCCTTGATTTATGGACATGAGTTTAGGGTTTATCATCTCACATTAATTTCTAGGAGAAGTATCGGATATTCTCCACAAATTGTTATTATTTATTTTACATAACTACCAGGAATTAAATTTTGGATTATTTTATTAAAAATTGATTTTATTTAAAAATAAATAAGAGGATCTACTCTTAATTATAATTTGAGTATAAGATTACAAAAACTAGGAATGTATTTCGTCTCAATTTTCCATCATTGTGGAATATTTATTATTATGAATATAATTCATTTTTATGATGTATATAAATCTCTTATACTTAATATATCATGAATAATTCACTATTTAGATTATTTAAACAATAAATTTTAGTTATTTATGAATAGGGTCTTGAAAATGATTTTACAATGTCTAAGGAGTGTTAAAAACTAATTTCATTTTCACTAAGTTATTATACTTCTTTATTGTCTTAAATATGACATGATAAAGTGTGAAATGACATATAACTGAATTTTATTTTATTTGTGACATTTTTTGGACAATTAACATTTTAAAAACATAATATCCCCTTTAATTAAATATAAATTTAATGATATTATCAATGTATGGGTTGTTTGTCTCAAATTCCCATTCCTTGATATGAAAATTTATTAGTACGCACCTATAATCATTTATAAGTTGAATATACATCTCTATTGTCATTTAATACCAGGGATAACATTGATTTCATGATATTTAATTACTCCAATTTTGTTATTATTTCATAGGTATCACAACTAAATTAATACCCAAGTGGGAAAGGATTCCGTTTACAATATTATTTTTTGGGATTATTTAGGTTGAAAGACCTTTTGTAAGAAATAATGTGATATTATATTATAAAAAACATCTCATTTATTATCCCATCCTTATGAATTCATTCCAAATGTTAAATTTATATTTATTTCCATATTTATTAAATAAATATTAATAATATATATTGTAAGTGATGTAGATCTTATATCATTATTTAGATCATAAATATTTCACTTTTATATAAAATTATTATAAATTTTTTTCAAAAATTATATTATAAAAATGTAAATTATTTTATAATTATATCTTACATGTTCTATTATCTTCTTCTAAATGGGTATAGAAATATATTTCTTAATGTTTTCCAAATTGTCCACTGTTGAATCACTTTACAAAATTCTTGAATCAAATTTTTATTAATATCATTTACATAGTGAACTAATTTACCACCACCCTAACCATTATTTTTAATAAATATTACCTTATATTTTTCCACTGATATTTTAAATGAAAATTATTTTCCATTTTTTAACTTTTTGTTTTTACAAGTAATTTCGAAATTGAAATGTTTAGTTTCCTCAAGAATGTATTTAATGATATCTTAATGGTTTTTTCATACATAAACATTAATATCCCTAGTTAATTATAAGGATCAATGTGGTATATATTATAATGATATCATATTCATTTTTTTAAATATGGATTATGATTATCTCAATGTGATTATAATGGATCCCAATTATATTCTACATGATTAAAAATTTTCAATAGAATAAGAATTATTTTATGACATTCACGGTGAAATTAAAGCTCTATATAGATTATTCATATTTTGTTCTTAGGAATTGTTTATAAATCTATTTGATACAATTATACCTCATTTGTGGGCCTTATATATATTATATGAATTTTTTCCATGATATTATTCCAATGTATTAGGTTAGGAAGCTGACTGTATGATTATTCCATTTATAAGAGTTTTTATGGGTTATTTAATGTTTATATGAAGATAATGTTCCCATATACCAACATGATTTCTTTTATGATTCATATGAGTAATAATCATTCCCTTTATCATGATTTATAAAACATGGATCGCGATTTATAATTTCAATGATAATTACCTTTAATAAATTCTTATGTCATGTCTGTTTACTAATGAATATGATATTTATAATTATGTATTCGATTATGATATTCTAATTCAATATTAGTTGTCTAGTATACACTTCTAATAATCTAATTATCACTAATTATATTGAATTTTAAATTCCTACATTTACCCTTACTAGTATTTTAGCTCACCCTTCTTATGATTCCTTTTCCTTAGTTATTTAGAATAGTGATCAATGGATTGTGTTTAGAAACATTTCATATGTGATTAATTTTATTAGAGTTGTCGATGAGATAATACATAACAAAAAAGATGGGTATAGTTGGGGATGATTTTACTTATTAGGAAACTATTTTTTTTGAATCCATGTTGATAATATATTTCCATAATTTTCCATTATATTTTCCTACAATGTCATTGGGTATGTTAGTGAAAAAATATTTTCAATTTCATATTGATATTTTTTAATTTGAAAAATTGATTACATTTACAAGTATCAAAACCTGAATTGTAAAATTTTTTATTTCTAACATTATATATGGTAGTTTTGGATCACTGATATATAGTTTTTATTAGACATGGGTTTCTAGAGAAACATCCAAACTTTTAATATGGAAAAACTATTGCAAATATGATATCCCACATTGAGATTAATAGAACAACTGAATATAATTATTTAAATGATTCCATTATAATTGTGTTATCATAATGGAAGTACTGAATAGATTTAAATATGTTATTCATATAGGTTTTACACATTTTTATATAATTATTACTTGATTACTATATTTATTAGAAATGAAAAAAAACCAGTTGAATATAAAGGATCTGTTTTTATGAAATATTATTCAATTATAAATAATTGTGTATATAAAATAATAAAATCGATCAGTTTTGGGTAAAATTAATTAAATATAAATTATATATAATGTTTTAAATCCATATTATGTGTTTTCTATACATGATATAAAAATAAATCCAATTTTTAGCATAAAATATGTATTTTTCTAAAAAGGTAGTTTTACAGCCTTTTGAAGGGGAAACCATTTTAAAAATAAATTTTGTTACTTATATTATTTATATTTGAATAAATAATTTTATTTTTTTGAATTATATTATCAAACTGTACTTTTTTTAATTTTTGGTACTTTCATGATAACTGTCATATTTTGGTGAATAATTAATAATACAAAATAATTGTTCAAAACATCATTTTCATCATTTTTATTTAGATAGTAAAATTATGTTTTTATTTTTTTCAAATTATAATTAACTAGTATTTTATTTTAAATTAATCATCTTTAGCTCATTTAAATCAATTTAACATTTAAATTACATGTCAAAAACGATGTGATATTTTGAACTTTTTTACTCTAAAACCCCATTTTCTCAATCCTTCAATGAGATTAATTGTAAATTAATTGTAGTTAGTTTATTATTCTGAATTCTGAAAAATGAACATTCAAAATTGTAATAATTATGTTGTTTATAAACTAATAGGGTAATAATAATTTTATATAAATATGAATACTAACTTTATAAATTATTTTTATTACAACAATTAAGTTTAAATTATGTAGTTAATGGTAAAAATACTATTATAAATTACCGTAAAATTTTTCCAAATTTCATATTATAAGTTTTTTATATCTAAAATAATCTTTGGGATGAAATATAAATTTTTTAAGTCACTTGGAAGACATGAATAAATTTATATTATTTTATTTAAAGAAAATACCATTTTTTCACACTCTTGTTTTTAACATGTAAAATAGTTTTAGTATGGGGTTATACAAATTATATGTTCATCTATAAAGTAGATTTATAAATATATTTTTTTACATAAATCATGGAAATTTCTTTAATATTTTTTTATAGAAATAATTAAATTATATAGGGACCCAATGATGATGTAGTATTGGCTTCATCAATGGAAGAATCAAATAAATTATATTAAAAAAATAAATTAAATATAATTTGACTTAATTTATTTCCTAAATAAATTTTATGGATGAATTTGACATTTTATGGGTGATTTCATTTATCTTATTCTAAAATATGAAATTATTATGATGTTTTTAAAGTTTCATGTAATTAATAGTGTCACAATGGACATAATTGATACCTTCAAGTAAAGTATATTTTAGCAAATGATATAAAAATTATAGAAATTTAATTCATAGAAAAATAATTTTTATATGTCATAAAATTTCATTAATGACTTGTTTATTTTCCGTTTTTCCTTTTAAAGTAATTATATTAACCATCAATGTGTAAATTATATGATTAGACGATAAGAGCTAGATGGGTAAAATAAGGTTTAAAATGATAATGATTAAAAAAATAGTCCAATCATATTTAATTTTCTTGGGATGAAGGGAATTTGACCGAAAATAATCAATTATTTTAATTAGACTATTTTAATGTATTTTTAATAAAAAGTTATTCTATATCAATTTAATAATTTGGAGAATTCCAAGATTGCCCCTCCCATATTCTATAAAATGGAACTCATTCTTCTTTATTCATAAAACCTAAAAACCTATTTGGATCGGCCAATATCTACCCAAAAATTTTTATAAAATTACTCCCCACATTATAGAGGATTTATTTTATGCATTGAAAAATCCATAGAGGTTTTAATATGTTAATCAGAGGAGATAATCTAAAGAATATGTATCATTCTTTTTTAAGTGTTTATATTTTATTACTTCTTCCACTTCCTTAAAATCATCTCCATCCATGAAAAAAATAATAAATAAAGTATCCTTATTATAATTAGAACCTATTGTGGTAATATAATCACCTAAATACATCTATGATTCCACAAAATTGGAAATGAATTAATTATTTGTGCGTACGTGTGAACTATCACCTTCATATGCCGATATAATTTTTTTCCCATTATCATCTCTAAAGAGTGGTTATAATGTTGGAATTAATGTTTATATATTATATTAATGACATATTTTTCTTTATATTTTAATAATATATCAGTTAAATTCATTCTTTCCATGAACCATAAAACGATAACTTTGTTCATATAGTTGTGTGAATTATAAACTCCATGAAGTGATGTCATTCATTTTTTTATAAACACATAACATGGATGTTATATATAAGTATATATAAATGATTAATATTATATTAATAATATTATAATAATTATGGAAAGATAAAATAATTTTTACCTTATTTCCATAATGATCATTGAAAAATGAAAACATTACTCATGCATAGATACAACTTACATAATCCATAATTGTAACATAGTTCATTTTTCATATCCATATTTGATTAATGGATTCAAAAGTATGACTTATTTATAATAATGATCATTATTTCATTAATATTATTTTGTATATGATGGGATTATAACCCCTTTTATCATATTCTACTTATCGATGTCATTTTTGACTGACATATAGAATATCGTCAAAATATCTGCTATGAACTTAAATAATTAAGAAATCATTTAACATGATAATAATTCATAATAAACATCAAAATATTCTAAATAAATTAATCTATTAACGTATGTTTATTATTCAGGAATAAAAATGACATAAGTGATGAATCAGACTTAAGGTAAGGAACTCCTTTACTAAAACATAATTTTAAATTTTCTAATTATTTATTCATCTAAATCTTTCTCATTTATGTATATTCTATAAAAATAATTTTATTGAATTATTTATCTGTATATGAATGTCTTAAAATTTAAAATCTAAAATTTATTTCAAAATATTAAATGTGTAATGGGTTACTTTGATTCAAAAATAAATTTTTTATATTTTTTAATTTTGTTTTGAAAATTTATTGGTTATTTCAAAAAATTGAAATGTTTTCTTATTATTATAAAAGAAATTTTAAGATTGACATTTAGAAAACATCACAATTTTATGTTTTATTATTATGCAACAATACTTGGAATTTTTTTGGGTGGTTACATGATAATCTAATGATGGGTGGTATTGTAATAACATCCAATGCATTGGGTATGGAATTAAGTCATATAACTGTTTCATTTGTAAGAGTGTCATATATATATGTCAGTCGTGTGTCTATTCCAATGGTAAGAGTGACCTGTATGGATATATACCATATGGTTATTCTATTTTAGTATAATTATTTTTCATGTTACACAATTATTTATTTTATGTTTTCTGATGTGTTTTCATAGAAAATGTTTTATTTATCGAATGTAAGATAATGATATTTTTGAAATAATAATCCTTTATTCAGGGTAAAAAGGTATATTATTAAGGAAATGTTTTATGGGTTTCCATGGGACTAATAGTTTTTATTATTTATCTCCCCTAATGGGATATTTTTTCTCATAATACATTTTAAAAATTTGTTCATATGACATAAGGTGTAATAAAGACAAGGATGAGATCAAGGGGATAATTATTCATATATTTTTTCAAAAGAGACATCATTTCTAATTTTTAAAATGGTTTCCATGGGTGAATTAAATGGATAATGAGTGTAAATTATCACTTGTAATGTATGGGTCTAAATTGTTATATCTTTTCATAATTATCTAAAACTATAAAATAAAGATAACATTGATTGTGAATTGTAGTTAAAAACACTAGAATAAGTCATGTTAAGTTATGTTTAACGACATTTCCTTTCAGTTGGTATCAAATGATGGTTTATGCCACTTCGGAGAATAGAAAGTTTTCTCATGATTTAGGGATGTCATCATGGTTTTTTAATTTTCTATTTAACTATATATTCAGTGATGATGAAGCCCCTTTTTATGCTTTTTGTTAGGAAATTTTATGGTGATTAACGGTATTTTTGGAGAAATTTAATTTTTAGATAATTTTAGTTTATTAAATTTTGGGATGCAAAATGAATGTTATGAGATAAAATTTGAGGTTATAATATTTTATTTTTATTATTGATAAATGTTTCATATTTTTAATAATTTTATAATAATTATATAGTTTTAGAAAAAAAGGAAAACTTGTAAGATGGGTGATATCCTCTCATATCTGACAAGGCTGCGAGAATCATACCAACAACTGATTGGTGAATAGGATAATTTTCTACCACTAACCTACATGAAGTCCCAGTAAGTATAAATTTGTCTTTCAGTAAAAAATTTGATGGATGAAGAATAATTATATTTTGGTAACATATTTTTTATAATATATATTTCCATGGCATAACAAAATAATTCTGTGATTATGTGAACAATGTTATTTTGGGAAACATTCACTGTTTTGGGAATCCAATGTGATCAAGTTAAATAGTGTACTTTGTATTTTATTTTATAAATAATGTTTGAACTATATTTTATAAGAATCTATGATTTAATTTTGAACATATGGTGATTTTGGTTATTTATGTAAATAATTAGCATAACTTATAAATTTTTTGATTTAGGAAATTACATTTTGGTATGAGACATCAAGAGTAATTGATTTTATTTTAGGATAATTATTAAAATTTATCTCATAAGACTAGGTGAACATATTCTTGTGTATTCTGGGTTTCAATCTTAGTTTGGATTATTTTAATGAATTTAAAGGGAAATTACTTATTAAATGGTCTATATTGAGCTTTGGGTATTGTTGTTGAATTTTGGAGGCTAAAAGTATTCATTCTTTATTTAATGTTTAACTATTTTTCAGAAATTATATTTTTTTATCCTCGCCATTTTTGTTTTTGTAAATATAAAATGAAAGGATAAATATATAGTTCAACATTTTTGGGTTATGTGGTCATCTAAAAGTTGATTATAGTGCTTCACACATGAAAAATTCATCATAAATACTATTAATTTGGAGAAAAAGATAACATTATAGTGGAAATTTATTAAAGGCAGAAAATAGTGTTTTCAAGTAAGTATATTTACTTATTTTATTAGTCTAGGACGTTAAAGAATTCCTCAACCATATGAAAAATTTCATGAAACAATAACATTATTCGTTTTCTTTTATCAATGGTCTTTTGAACGATAACATATGTAGGGTTTTGGGATGGTTAAATTTAAAATGATAATGTTCTTTATCATGCTATAGAAGTCTTTGAGAGTTATCTTTCACTTCAATGTCCATGTTCTCCTACAAGGAAACCAAGTATGTTTTTTCTTAGGTGTCCTTCATACTTCTTTTTATTTATATTAATGTGGTTGTTTTATGAATACTTTTTTTGATGTGGGATTTAAAAAATGTGTTATTTCAAAATTTAAACCCATATTTTTTATCCCATGTTTAAATTGTGAGGATGAAATCTTTTAACAGGTGGAGAATGTAACATTTTGATTTTTTAAAATGGAATAATTTTTGAGAACGTGATTGGACACATCAAGTTTAAGGGAACAACTAAATATTAATATTTAAATGTTACCATTATAACTTTGTTTTTAGAATGGATATAATGAAAATTATTAATAAAATAATTAATATATGGTTTACACATGTTTATATAATGATTCCTTGGTTACCACATTAATTCTAAGTGAAAATAAAAATCAAAAAAATATAAAGGATGTGTTTTTTTTAAAAATCTATTTAAATATGAATAATGTTGTTTATGAGAAAATAAATTCAATATTTTTGGTTAATATTAATGATATATAAATTCAATATAATGTTTAAAATACATATTTTGTTTTATATTTACATGATATAATAATAAATACAATTTTAGGCCAAAAGAAGAAGTATTTTTCTAAAATGGAAGATTTACAGCCTTTTGGTAGAGAACCCATTTTAAATCTAATTTTTTTTATCTATTAAAAATTTTATTTGAAAAAATATTCTTCTATATTATATTTAGAGGCTCAAAATTTCATTTCATTGATGTTTTGGTATTTTTCTAAGTCATTTTATATTTTCATGAATAGTGAATAATACAAAATATTTGCTCAAAACAACTTTTTCGTAAAAATTATTAATGTCGTTAAATTATGTTTTTAATTAGAATTAATTTATATATAAATAATTGTTTTATAAATTAATACAATAAAGTACGTTGGAATCAATTTCACATTCAAATTACGTAAAAAACATTGTGAGCTTTTGAATGTTTTTACTATAAAAATTTGTTATCTCAATTTTTCAATGAGATTAGTATTATTTCAGTTTTATCCACTTATTTCCTTTTAATTGTAAAAAGTGGACATGCATGATTGTAGTCAGTATGTTATTTATTATCTAATAAGACCAATTATTTTATAAATATGAAAAGTTGCATTAGTAATTTTTTTTACGACCCTAAGTGTAAATCAGGTAATTCTGGGTGAAAATAGTGTTAAAAATTATCCTATTACTTTTAAAAAACTTAATAGATGATTATTTTTTACCAAAAATAATCCTTGGGAGGAAATATAATATTTTAATCTACTTTTATAACATTAAAATATTTATATTATTTTATTCAATGAAAAGGAAATTTTTTTGACTCTTGTTCTTAAGAAGATTTTTTCAATATGGGGTAATACAAGGGATATGTTTGAATATAAATATTATTTAGAGAGATAAAATGTTTACCTACATCATGGTGATATATTTTCTATTTTTAGGATAGAAATAATTAAATTAAACTTTTAAACAATAATGAATAAGTAATTGCTTCATTAATGGACAAATCAAATAGATGAAATTAAAAATATTAAAATAAATATAATTTGATATAATTTATGTCATAAACGAAATTTAAGGATTAATTTTACGTTTAAGGGATATTTTAATTGGATTTTATTCTAATATATCAATTTTTTGAGATTTTTTGAATTTCAAGTAATGAATAATGTAAAAATAAACATAATTGATATCTTAAAATAAATAATATTTTAATAAATGATATAAAAATTCCAAAAAAATCATATCCAGAGTACTAATTTTTATATGTCCTAAAATGTCATAAATTACTCATGTACAAGTCTTTTTTCATGTGATGGTAATTATATTAACCCTGAAATTGTTAGTTAAATGACAACATGATAAGAGTAAAAATGGTAAAATAATGGTTAAAACAATAATGACAAGGATTAAAGAAGGTACCAACATATTTAATTTTAATTGGATGAAAGTGATTCAAACCTAAGTCATCAAATATTATAAACAAAAAAATTTGAGCGATTTGGAAGAGAATATTAATTTATATTAATTTAATAATTTGAAGATTTCTAGAAGTGTCCCTCCCTTCTCATAATAAACAGAACCAATTATTCTCAATTATTAACACCCCATAACCAATATTTATCAATAAATATCTACCCAAATCCCTTCTTAGAATTACTACCCTCAAATTAGAGTAATTTCTTTAAGTATAACATCCTCCATAGAGTTGTTATGTTGTTAATCAAATGTGATAGTTCAAAGAAGATATATCATTTTTATTTAAGTGTTTCTGTTTTATTTATTTTTATAAATACTTAAAATATAATCCAACCATGTTGAGATAATAACTGTAGTATACTCAATATTCTGAGATGTTATTTTGGAAATATATTCCACTAAATCCAACACTGATTCCATTAAATGTGAAATGAATTAGTCACTTGGGCGTACATGTCTACTATCACCTCCATGAAATGATATATTATATTTCCCATTATAATCTATTAAGACTGATTATAATGATGGAATTAATTTTTATAAATTATATGCATGACATAATTATCATTGCAATAGAATAATATATCATTTAAACTCATACTTCCCATGCACATGAAAATAAGAACATTGTTCGTGCGTATGTATGAAGTATCATCTCCATGATGCAATGTGATTAATGTTTTATCACCACATTACATGGATGATATATATATATATATATATATATGTATATTTATATGATTAATATGATATTAATGATATTATGATCATTTTATAAAGAAAAAACAATACTTACCTTCTTTCCATAATGATCTTTGAAAAAATAAAATGTTATTCATGTGTATGTACGTCTTACCATCTCCATGATTGTAACATACTTCAATTTTCATATAAATATTTAATTTCTGGATTTGAAAATATGATTTATTTAAAATAATTCATTGTTATTACATTAAAATTTCCTAAAATTAATGTACTAATTCCCTCTTTGATTTTATTCAACTTACCGAATTCATTTCTGACTCGTGAACTATTTGGTGTCAATACGTCTGATGTGAACATAAATAATTAAGTAATTTTTATAACATGATAATAAGAGAAAATAAGCATGAAAATTTTATTATGAAATTAAATTATTAACTTATGTTTATTATTCATTACTAAACTTACATGCACAATGAATCAGACTCAAGGTATGACACTATTTAACGAAAATAACCTTTTAAAATGTTTTAAAGATGAATTATTATAAATCATTATTATTCATGGCCATTCATTCACTTTTTTATTGGATTTATTTATATTCACTTGAATTTTTTAAAATAATCATTTAAAAATTTCTACCATATGTTTCAAAGTGTTATGTGACACATTGATTAGAAAATCTCTTTTTAAATGTTTTAAGTCGGTTTTGAAAATGAATAGGTTATTTCAATAACATGAAATGTTTTACTATGGAGATATTCAAGAGATCAGAGGGACTCACATGAGGTAACATCCAATGACCTATCTCAGAGCCCCAATATTAAATGTTTAAATGAAGAAGGATTTGTTTAATGATCTTATCAGCAAAATTACATGCATGTTTTGGGATTCACATGATGCATCTTCCAATGACCTATCTCGAAGCCCCCACTTCCTAAGGGAGCATTAAGAAGGTTTTTTATTATTTTATCAATACAATTACAGGCATGATTATTTATTGGAATAACAAGTTCATTTCTATTAGACAGCGGGTTACCCTGATTAATTGTGTGCTCACTTCTATCCCTATGCATATCTTATCAATAATTAGACCGCCCAAGAAGACAATTTCTAAGACTGAATGTATCTTGAATTCGTTTATATGGGATGAAATTAGGAGGGGAAATGTAACCAGGATTTTTTGAAGAATATGTATAAACACATTAAAGAAGGTTATGTGGAAATTTGTAACATCTTGGAAATTATGCACTCCATGCAAGCTCCTCTAGTGTGGGAAGTGGTTGAAGGAAAATAATTATGGGCCACCTTCATGTGTGATATGAGTGATAAAATATGGGATTAATGGAAAGGAAATAGTGTTTTTTCCAGACACTCTAAGTGCATGTTGAACTATTTGGTTGATTAGAAGATTACTCTCGATGGTTGATTGGTAGAGGGTATATCATCATTTAGGATGACATCATGGGGGTAAATAAATTTAATTTTTAGGGTTCCCAATACATGATATATTTCTCAAGGAAGTCATAAAGAATTAAAACATGATGGATTATATCCTCAATGAGGATCAAAGGGTGGCATGTTTAAGTATTATTTTGGTTGATGCCCTTGATGTGTGCTTCTTTGAAGGTTCTGCCTTTGGTTTCCTCTCCAACTCTGATTACATAAAAATTACCTGTGAACAGACCAGGCTGGTTGGGTGGTATTTGAAGATGTGGTACAAGAAACATCAAAATAAAATGAACATTTATATTTGGCACATCAGGAACAAAGTTTTTTACAAAGATTTAAATGTATTGTGCAAAGGAATCAATTTGTTATCTTGATGTTTCTACAGTAGAAGACTGTAGAGGGAGTCCATGGTGCACTTGTTTTTTTAGATTGAATAGGTAGTAGGTTTATGGAATTTTTTTTGGATTTCCTATCTGGGATTAGGAAAATTTATCCCAAAATTCATTTTAGGATGGCTACAAGGTAAGGGTTCCCTTTAGTGTGAGTTTCGGGTGTGTTACCTCATTCTTGTTACAGTTTGTTGGTCCCTCTTGGAGACTCGTAATGTAGTGAGGCAAGGTGATCACCATTCCTTAATGTTCATGAAGATATGGTTAAGGTCACTAATTGTAGAGTGAGGTCTGCTTATTAGAGGTGGAAGAAACATGTTCTGCCTTCCAGGTTTCTACCAAGGTTTCCAATTGCACCGGGTGCTTCTCAGGCCGTGCAGGGTCATTGGGTCTGGTAGATTCCACCATCCAGGGGCCTGAATCTAAATGAGGATGGCTCATTCATGGCCAGGATATTGAAAAGAGGTGGCCTATTAAGAAACATTAATGGTATAGTTATTCGTGGTTTCATCACTTTGTATGGCCCTAATTATTCCATGGGTGTAGAGGTAAGATCCATGATCTCAATCCATTATCTTTACAAAGGGATTAACATTGTGTTCGAAGATATTGAATCATATTTCAAATCTATGGTTCAGATTAAACAAGGTACAAGGGATCCATCATGGGTGTTGGAGTATTATATAAGGAAATGAAAATTTCTTATCAAGCTAGATAGCACACATGGGCATATATGGAGAGATTAGAACTTTACGACTGAGGTGTTGGCTCGATTGGGTAGAGGATATGAAGATATTAATTTTTATAATGGTTTCAACTCTCTCCCTATAGAATGCATGCAGGATATTAATGGAGATGCTCTAGGGTTTCTCCATTTTAGGATTTAATGATCAGCCTCCATCATGTTAGTTGTTTTTTTTTCAATTATATTACAATTTTTTATCATTAAAATTTTAAAATTAAGTCAATAAAATAGTGACATGTTTAAAATTTTATGATTTTATGTTTTATGATTATATAATGGTACTTAGAAATTTCACGATTGGTTACGTAATAAAACATGGATGGGTGGATAAATTATAACCAATAATGAATTATCTAAAGATGTCGGTCGAATGGCTATTCCATTTGAAAGAGAGATATTTGTGGAAGTGGGTCTTATTGCTATTCCATTTATAAAAGGGGCATTTATAGAAGTCATGTGTATGGTTATTCCATATTTTATAATTATGTCCCATTTTATTGACTTATATAAAATATATCTTTTTATGAGTATTGATTTTAGACATTTTATTTTCAAAAGGTAAGATAATGACATTTTTGAAATGGTGATCCTTTATTCTGGGAAAATGAATGTTTTTAATTAATTAATTTTTGTGTTTTCACTAGACTAATGGTTTTTTTCTCTTTTACATTATTAATATTTTTCTACTCATCACTTTTTTTAAAATGTATTTCACTGGATTTAAGAAGGAATAAATACCATGATGAGATCAAGGGGATAAATGTGAATATTATTAGAAAAAAAACACCATGTTTTTTCGTTGGTCAAAAAATGGATACTGGGTGTAAATGTCCTTATATAATGTTTGGTTATACATTGTAAGGGAATTTATTGATTCTAAAAAACTCCATACTAAAAAGATCCTTGAATGTTAATTATAGTTTAAAAAAACTAGAATAAGTTATGTTAAGTTATGTTCAAGGGCAGGTATTTACATACAAAACGTTAATGTTTCATATTTTTTCATTAGATGTTATTTTATTAGTTATAGATTCAATCATGTTTCCATGATGTTAAGTCTTATAGTAAGTTTGAAGTCATAAATAAAACATATGTGATTTTTAAAAATGAAATATTGAGGTGATTAATGAAATTCTAGTAGATATTTTATTGGGATGGGGTATATGCAATACATTGGCTTAATTTGACGTCTTATTTAACTGACAATAGAATTACATGTTAATTATATTGGTGTACATTATAGTTTATTATAAAAATTATTTTGAGGTTATTATGGGTTACTAAATGTTTTTTAATATTATATTGCTAACCATGGGATTGAAAATATTTTTTTTGACAATGTGACTTATAAAAGAGGTCATATTTTTGGGGAACAAATATGATTAAAGTAAACATAACATTATGGGATTTAATTTCATGAATAACAGTTTTATTATATTATGTTGTCCTATATGATTTTACAATGTCATTATGCTGATGCACTTTATTTATGGTAAATATTAGTATATATTAGTTATTATATTATTAAAGCATGTTTATTTTTGGAGTGATAAATTTAATGGTATTTCTATTAATTGGGGAGAAATGTAAAATAATCCTCAAAATAAGATTTAATAAAAGTCGTATAATCTTTATATTTCAGTGATCTTCTTGAAAATTTGGAATAATTTTATGTATTTTTATTCATTAAAAGTTTTCGTTTCAACTTTTTGTTTTACTTTTTAATTTGAGATATTTACGATATGATGATTTATTCATTTTTTTAAATATCATACCTTGGGATAATCGTTTTGGTTTTGGATAATGTAAAAATAAAGGAGGAATATATATATATATATATATATATATATATATATATATTTCATTGGGTGATTATGTGATTTATAATAATTTGATATTATTATCATCATAAATAAAAAAAATCATCTTCAATACATATCATTTAGTGAAAAAGATAATATTGTGTTGGGAATTAACTAAATGATGAAAAAATAATCCTCAATACATATCATTTATAAGAATTTGATATTATAACAAAAATAATGTTATATATAAATAATTATTTAGGAAAACAATGGGTTTTTTCACAATTCATTATTTTAGTGTTTTTTGGATGATAAAATTATCATGATCATTCACTATCATATAATCAATTATCTGTGGCACTCTTCATCATTATTTGACAACAAATAATTTCATAAAACTCATTATTTTCACTTCCTAGTAATGTTTTAGTTATTTTAAACCTAGAAATTATTTATTCCTGGTGGAATTTAATTTTTATTTTATCTCTTATAAAAAGGATGTTTCGTTAACCATTTTTACAATGTGATATTTATATAAATTTATTTTGACCTGAAAATAAGTTGATTAAAAATAATAATCTTAAATTTTTGGGATGAAATTTCTAAAATTCGGTAAGATGTAAAACCCCAAGATATTGGGAAATAAATTTTTTTTTAAACTATATATAAGATATACAACAATGATAAAAAACAAACTAATAATTATTTTTATTTAAATATGAAAATTAAAAAAATTCAATTCAACTTTTAGGGATGACTGTTATTTACTAAATTATAAATTATAAATATAAATGTCGTACTAAAGGTATAGTTGATGATAATTTCCTAGTAAATAATTAGTCAATTTTTTGTAATGTAATTTAATTCAATAAAATCATGTTTTCATTAAGAAATAAATGTTTTTCTTATTGTGAAAAAATATTATAATTAATATTTAGTTAATTTTCAAAAATAATTTTATAAAATGGAATTAATTTTTTAAATAATAATATATTAATAAATATAGGGTGAATTGTTTATATTTTAAAAAATATATGAAAATTTTCTAGAATAGTGAATTGTACCGCTTTTTCAAATATAGTTATTTCATTTAAATAAATTAAGAAAATTTGAATTTTCCATTATGAATTTAATTTGATTTAATATAAATAAAATTAATATTTAGTTATATTTTAACAAAATAGTTAAATTTTAATCATCTTATTCTATTTTTCAATATAAGATTATGTTTGGGATTTAAAAGAATTTTTCTATTTTTTATAGTTATTTTGTTTTATATATTTATATTAATTAAAATAAAACCTATTAATGAATGATTAAAAGGAAATTTATATATATTATATGTGTATATTATTTAATATTTAAATAATTTTTATTGTTATTCATAATGTTAATATATGATCATTTTAGGCTTGAGAATTGCATTTCTTGAAAAAGAAACCTAAACGTTGTGTCTTTTGGTTTAATTTTGAATTGAAGTCTTACATATCTGTAAATTTAATTTGATAATATTTATTACATATTTTTAATCGAACTAATTATTATTACACAATATAATCAATTTATTTTTTGGTCATAATGAATAGTGAAAATATTAATAACCTTTTGAAATTCTTATTTGGAATGTGGTCTTACTAGGGGTTGAACTAATAAAATAATGCATAAAATGACATAAAACGTGTAAAAAATAAAGTTTTTCCATTTTTTAAGTGAATAAAATATTATTATTTATAAGATTCTATTTTTATCCTAGTTTCATGTGACAGGTGTTGTTATATTGTATTCTTTTCAAACATTCATGTATGTCCCCACCCCATGTAAAAATGGCACACATATCATCCCCTCTTCACACTTTTTAAATGTATTGGATCATAAAATACCCACCAAAATAAATACTTTTTTCCCTGAACAGGTCTTAGAGGGAATTTGTGATTATCAAATCAATCTAGGATGTCTTCTGGAATAATCCAAAAGTGGTGTTCCCAAGAAGAGGTATCATTCACAAACAAATATTTTTGTTTTGTTTCTTCATCCACATCTATAAAATCATATTAAACCATAATGATATAATAACACCAATATCTTATATATTTTGATATTTTATTATGATAATGTAAAAACCCTAAATCTATCTCCCCTACCATTAAACATGATACAAAACCATCGTTTGTTTGAATGGATACCTATTTTTGAATTAAGGAAATTCATTTTTCATCATCTCATTTGATATTTATGTATTGTTTTATAGTTATTTTAAATATATGATATTCAATAAAATTTTATCATTCTTAATATATAATATATCAATTACTTTTGACCTTCCTATTCACTAAAAAATGATAGTGTCATTCGTGTGTACGTGTGGACAACCTACAACATTAAGTGATGTTTCTTCCATAACCATATAAAATAATGAAATATAAATATTCATTTAATGAAATATTATTAAATTTATTACATTTCTAAAATTATTTAAAAATAAATAAATACTTACAATTTTTTATAATGTTTAATGGAAAATGGTAATTTTGCTCATGTGTAAATACAAATAATTGTGATATTGATTGTAATGTAGTTGATTTTTAATAAGATTAATTTATGTTTGATTTTGATAATATAAAATATTTATAAAAATAATAATTATTTCATAATTATTAACCTATATGTGGTGGAATGATGACCCCTTTTACCATATTCCACAAATAAATGTTGTTTTGAAAATATTGTCTGAACATCCTCAAAAAACCTCATGTTGAGATAACAGATTTTATTCTTACATATTTTATTAAAATAAATAAAAATAATTTATTTAAGTATATGGAGATAACTTGTAATGGTTATTAAAAAATAAAATAATATACACAATATTATTATATTGTAGAAAAATTACCGACCTGGAATGTCTGGACATAAGGTACATTTTTTTGTCTAACATTTATTGTTGTGAGACATCTTCCATATTACTCAAATTTTTTTATTTTGTGCAGTATATACTACCAATTATTTTAATTTTTCATTTTTAATGGAATGTATTATTATTTAACAATGAATTTTCGGTCCTCCATTTCATGAGGTTTTGATTTAGATATTTCCAACGCAATAAAGGATTAAATATCAATTTCCCTTCATTTAGGTATTTCTATTTAATGAACCAAACATATTTAAAATAGTTTATATACATCCAATTTACTTTTTATATCATTTATCCTTCAACCATCATGGTATTTTATGGTCATATTTTAATTATTTCATACAAGGGGATCTGACGGGAATGTTACCATTTAATAAAGGCTTTCATAACACAATTTCATTAGGTTGGGTTATATTATTTCATAAATTAATATTATATGATATTATTAGGTTTTAAATGAAATGAAATTATATTATTTTGTATTTTTTCTGGATTTATATTTTTTCTCATAATCTGTCATTCATTAGATCTTAATACAATGATAATATAATTATGTAGTTTATTTGAATCAAATTCCATTTCCTTGGTTAATAAGTTTAATCATATGAAATTATCTTCCATTAGGATGAATATATACTTCTTATTCTATATGTATTATCATAAATCTATTAATTTTATCGATATTTAATTATTTATTTAATGTCATTCTTTTCAGGGGATTATGATTGAAATGTTACCAAATTTTACAAGGCTTTGTGCTATAATATCCATTATTTTCAATATGAGTTATCATCAATTTTATTTTAAATGAAATAATTTTTTCATATTTAATTAAACCACATATATTTTATTCTAATCTAATTATTAATGTTTTCCACATTTTTAATCCACGTATAATTTCTTTTTAATTAATGAGACCTGATGAATGTTATTTGTAAGTGATACTAATCTTGTATATTTATATAAAGAGTTAATAATTCTCTTCCCTACCCTTGTTTTATAATGAATTTCTATTAACTTTATTTTATATGAATAATTGATTTCCTAAATCAATTTTACATGTCCCTTGACAGTATTAGATTTTTTTTACTATAAATTTCTTAATGTTACCCAAACTATTAACTTTTCACTACCATTACACAAAATTTTAATATCATTATTATTTTTCATAACTACATCATGAAAATATTTTTATGACATCATGAACATTTTTTTATTTAATTATTTTTTATATATTTCAATGTTTTTTAGAATTAAAACTATTTTATCAAATGTTTTTCTGATTTTTTATATTTAAAAAGTAGTTTTTAACATGAAAAGTTTTATTCCTCTTGAATTATTTTAATGAAATATTAATGATTATTAAATTCGTAAAAATTAATTATAATTTAGGTAACTTATCCTCCATTATAGATATTTCTTAATAATACTAGCATTATTTTTTCTGTAGATTGATTAAGATTAGTTCAAATAAATTTTCATGAAACCATTTATTTTCTACTAGCAAAAAAATTTTGGAGAGGAATAATGGGGTTTTTTGGGATTTATGATGATATAAATGATAAATGTTTTTTAAACATATTCAAGTTCTTGAAAATATTATATATGAAAAGTTTATCCCCATTATAGCTCATGGGATATCTCTCTATAGTTTATATATTGGACTCACCCTAATAGTGCTCCAATATATTCAGTACTGAAGTCTACTGAATCGATATTCCATTAGTAAGGGTTCTATAAGGTTTCTATGAAGATGATGTTCCATGATACACAAATTTTTTCTCTTTGTTTTTTACGGGTTTTAATGACACCATTTATCATGATAAAAACACATGGACAATGATTATTTCTTCCCATTACACTTTCCTTTGTTATTTAATTATTCCATGACTCATGTTTGATAATCCATATATTAGTGGTTGTGAATTAATTTATGTTATGTTCATACACAATGATTATATAGACTTAACCTTATGATAATCTTATCCACACTGATGTCATTATATTTATAAGGATTTTGTTTACCCTTACATCGAATTTAATCTCACCATTATTAGGTTTCCATTTCCCAATAGTGCAATGAATGATGTTTAAGTATTTTTTTATTATAAAGGATTAATATGCAAATAATTATAGGGGGGAATTAAAGACTCAATATGGAATATGAAAAGCTGTGTTAAGTGGGATAGGATATAGATCGTAATGAATGTGTTCTTTATAAATCTAACTTCATATTTAATTTTTCTAATTCTATTAAACAAGAACCTAAAAGTTCCACCACTATGTAAGTGAGTGAATATTTTCCTTTTGATATTGATATGTTTTGGATAGAAAATTTTTTGTCGCATTTAATTGTCTCATAGTTAAAAAGGTAATGTCTATGTTCTTAACACCATATCATTCAATCTGGGTTTAGGGTTGTATTAGCTACATTGTTAACACGTCATCCATAAATCTATGGACTCAATCACACACAACTATAACAAGAAAATGTCAAAAAATTAACCCATGCTCCAACATTGTAGACTACATTTACCGATTGAGATAAAATAACAAAAAAGTAAGATCATCATTAGATACTGAAATCCAGAAAAAAACAATTAATTTTAGGAAAATAATTGGTGTGAATCACATTTTTAATATGGTTATTTTTTCCAGGAACAATAATGGGGATCAGGATAATGTAGAGAATAATAATCACCATAGAAAAAAATAATATATATTCATTCTTATCAAAGAATTCAAAATGTAGAAATCCAGGAAATAATGATCCCAATCACAAGAATAAATTCCTATAACTTGTCTATTATCCCAACACAATGAATTAACATGATAGATTCGATTTATATCATCACTCCCCAACTCATTATCATTAGAATATGAAGTAATACACTAGGATAAGGGTACAACCCCACGAACCCAAACTCTAATATTAAATTCTATGGGATTATAAAAATTTGGGGGATGATTTTCCCTATAGAGTGAACAAACATTCGATTGAATATGTACAACATCAAAAGAAATGTTGTTATGTTTGATAAAATAAATAATACAAATCAAGGAATAAAAAACAAATATCATCTCGTAATAATATCCAAAAATAATTATGTGTGAAATTCTATGTCTCAAAAACATAATTCATCGGTCCCCACAACTCGAACCATCCTAGAAAGTGGCTTAGACACTCCCCAGATCAAACTCCATCAGAAATGAAATGGATATCAAGGAACACCATAAGGGATATAAGAAATGTATTCCACTCTAGTATCTCAATAAATTACATTAAGAAACACACCAATGCCCCAAATAAGGGGGCGAGAAAATATTTAGTAGGTAATTTGCAGTGACTCCCCAATACACACTACATGGAATAGAACAAGTTATCAAATATTATATAAAGAAGTGGGAAATATAAAATAGTTTATATAAAAAACATTAAAAAGTAACACATTATAATAATAGTAAAGAACGATTTACTACACTTATTATTAAATATTATAATAAAAACACTCCCAATCATATAATTACTATATGTAACCATGGTTCTACATATACTAATGGGTAGTGAATCATCATATCCCCATGTAATCACTTGGAGACCAATAGTTAATGGTTATGATTATTTACATTATTTATCTATTAATTTATTTTATTTGATGGCGGTACTTCAGATCATAATGTATCCAACATGAATATTTAGTTATTCCAACAACATTTTTAATATATTCCAAAATAGAAATTATTGGATACACACATTCCATTAATATTGTTTTTATATCTATGTTTTTTCCAACATAAAAAAACCTTTTGATGTAAAATAATAAAATAGATCTTATATATAAATACTATTTATGGATTTCATAAACAGAGAACAAAAATGGATTAGAAAAACATAATCCATAATCTTCTAGAATAAAAAATGGGTTTGAATCCACCTTAGAGGAGTAGTTTGAAATGATTGATCTTTTTTGATTCTATATATCTGACCTTTTCCTCACATTCATTAATTATATACCAATAATTTCCCACCATAATCCATGTCATCTAACATAATTTTGTATAATATTACATATCTATGATTATATTCATGAAAATTTTCATAAATACTATGTGATAAGGAATAACATGGTTATAACCATTGAATTCCTTAATTGAATTATCAAATATTCATTGAAATAGAGGTTTTGATGTCAATGATATCCTAAAAAATCTACATGAACCTCTTGGAATCCATAGGAATAGAATATGAACTATTTTAGGATTCAAAACATTTTTTTTAAACACCTTGGAATTGATATAAATCACATTTTGAATTAATGATTTTCATCAGTAATCAATGATAGGTCACATGCTCCTAAATTCATTTCACCTTGAATCAAAATCTTGAAAACCACTTTAACATCATTACTTGATTTAATGATATGAATTTAATATATCAATGTCATGATCCGTCCTTGGGGCTCGTTCCGTGACTACCCCAAGCTCACCTTCCATAGGCTAGGGGATGGTGACTAGCACCAAATGCGTAAATCCTGATAAAAGGGAAGACATTGCCTTTATGAAATATAAACACACACACACACACCTAGAGTATAGGCAGAAGCAAACACTAAGTAAGCAGAAAACAAAAGTAGTGTTGAAAGTAAGGGGCCGGAAATACAGGCCCTACTGTAAAGTACAAGGTAAAATAAAAAACAGCTGGAAGGTGACAAGCATCTCCTGGATCGTCCACCACAGATCCTACCTAAAGGTTAGGTACAGATAGCGCAGCTCCTAGATCATCCACCACGGAGCCTACCTAAAGGGTAGGTACAGATAGCCTTCTCAGTACCATCGTCCGTCATCCTTCTCCAGGTACCGACTCGTCGTGTGTTCCACCTCCGGGTACCGACTTGTCATGAGGTCCACCTCCAGGTGTCGTCCAATCCTCATACACTCAGCCTCCATCAGCGTTATCCATCGTCTGCATCCAACACAACAAGGTGCGGGTATAGCCCATGTAGGGGTGAGTATAACGATACTTAGTAGGGACCCCGAGACCCTCAAGGTCTCACTAAATCTAACAAGTATAGACCACAAAGAAATATCTCAACAGATAACTTTTACATTGGTATATGCCCATACATATACCAAAGTTATCAAGTAACCCATATCAATCATGAGGAAAATACAAAGGTCATTGACTCCACTCAAACCAGGATTTTCATTATCAAAGCCACAACTACTGGAGAACTCCTATATCGAGTATCGAGGCCATGTCATGACTCTGAGGTGCTACTCACTAACCTTAGACTGCTGAGGTACTCCTCCTGTCGAGTATCGCGGGTCTGCTGCCAAATATCGGGCGCTCCGTCCACTGTGGTTCTGCCGCCAAATACCGGGCGCTCCCCCTAATAGCCCACAAAGGTACTCCTCCTGTCGAGTACCACGGGTTCGTTTCCAACTACGAGGCACTCCGTCTGCCATGGGTATGCCGCCAAATACCGGGCGCTCCGTCCACTGGGATAATCGAATCACTCTGAGTCGAATCGGTCCAGCAGTCGTGAGGTCTATAGCTAATAGGTCTCTGCACTCCGTACGCTCGTCTCCGGGAGGGTCCACTCCACTGGCTATTGGTCGATACTCCATGTATCTCAATGTCCCATGAAGAAATATCACAAAGGACCGCCTCGTCCTGGGGATCTCAACTCAGCAGACAACGCGTCAATCGGACGCCCGGTCTGTGAGTTATTATCCTTTTAGTCCCGGGGGCCCAGTTGGTTTCGTGTATGAACCAACCCAACCATATCTCAACTATTCCCCGAACTCCCATAGGGTATACTCAAAGGAACAGTTTCTCAATGATATTACCAATGCCGCTGACAGTTCTTCAAACGGACGTCCGGTCTGAGAGTTATTGGATTTTCCATTCCAGGGGCTCGATTGGTTTATATGCTAAACCAACCCGACCGTACTCCAACTACATACAAACCTCAAGTGGAGTATTCCAAAAGAACCGTCTCATTAAGAGTAATCCAACATATTTGATGGCACATCAATCATACGTCCGGTCCTCAAGTTATAAGTGTTTCCGCTATGAGGGCCCGATTAGATTTGGGTTCGAACCAACCCGGACGTACCCAAAATTCTTCAAATCCATGAGTCTAATATATTGAAACTACCGTCTCGATCCAAGGAATCTTATGCAACTGATGGTGTGTTGATCGGAGGATTGTAGCTCATGTTATGGGCGTTTAACCGAAGAAGGTTCAAAAATTGGGGGTCTGGGCCCTGTCCGACCCGACCCAACACCCCCAGGGTCGGCCCAAACCGGGTCGACCTGACCCGGGTATGGGTCCCACCCGGCTGGGCGTGGCCCGACCCGGTTGGCGCGGCTCGGCCTGCAGCTGGCGCAGCCCGGCCCGGCCGGGCATATAACAACCCAACATTTTCCTACATTACTATCACATCATTTCAATGATAAACAACATAATAGTATTACACGTAGAGGATCCTAAGGTTTAGTGTCTTGGGAAAACTAAGACCATACATAAAAAATACAACATCAAGCATGAACATTTATTTAATTTCTTCTTCTCTAGTTTCTTATCGGCACTTGTCCTCTCCTTAGTATATGTAGCCACCTGAGGATATACATCAAAATGGGTGAGCTAGAATCCCAGTAAGAGGATAGATAAGAACAGTATAGCATGAGGTGAGAATAGTCATAACATAGGCAAAAGATCATGAACATGATGGGAGCATAAATACAAGACTTGAAATGTGGCAATTCATAAAAATGAAACATCATGTATTAGTGGTTAACTAAAACATGTACTTGTGATAAAATCTAGAATCTTGTTCACACATCATTTCACATTTACTCATGATATTCATCACTTTACCCAATGAATTGGAGCGCTATATAATTCTGGGCACACCCGTCACATTTAAACATGCATATTCCACTATATAATTCCGGGCGCACCCGTCACATAATAACATTATCATTTATCATGCATGCCACAATGAACATATAACATAAATCAAGATAATGTACACATGAAAATGAATGGGTTTCATCTCATAATAACACATTCATAAGCATTGGGTTCCCAAAAGAAAGAGGGAATAACACACATGTTACAAGAACCGTCCACTTTGAGTGAGAAGTAAAAGGGGCGTTCTTAAAAGAAGAGTTCTTTTGGAAAACATTTTTTTTTGACATAAAAACCAGTGACAATCATGTATATCCCAGAAAAGTAAAGGTAATGACAAACAAATGATCTTTTAGGAGTAACCATATTAAAAATGGAGTGAAAGAGGGAGAACCCGAAGGAAAAAATTAGGTTCGAGATTTCCCCATACCTTGTACATGAATGATTCATTCTCTTTAATGTCCTGTATAATGACATTATATTCATTAGTTGGGCTTAGCTTCCTTTTCTTACCGAATAGTATGACTCTCTTCTAATGGAGATATTCAAAGGAAGACTTTATCCCCAATGTCTAACTCCAAGTCCCTTCGACGGTTGTCAGCATAGCTCTTTTTCCAACTTTGAGCAGATTTGATGTGTTTCTGGATGACTTGAGCCTTCTCTGTCATCCCTTGAACAAGATCGGGCCCAAGTAGCTTTCTTTCTCCAACTTCATCCCAACAGGTTGGAGTTCTACATCGCTTCCCATAAAGATCTTCATACAGATCCATCTGAATACTCGGGTGGAAGCTATTGTTGAATGAGAACTCAACCAACGGGAGATGTTGTTCCCAACCACCTTTGAATTCAAGAGAGTAGGCACTTAGCATATCATCAAGAATCTAAATAGTACTTTCAAACTGGCCATCAGTTTGGGGGTGATAGGCTGTGAAAAAATTTGATTCAGTACTCAAAGCATGCTGAAGGCTCCTCCAGAACTTAGATGTGAACCTTGGATCACGGTCAGAGACAATTGATAGTGGAACACCGTGCAGTATCACAAATTCCTTCACATATATCCTTGCAAGTTGTTCAAGTGAGAGGTCTTCCCGAATAGCGATAAAATGGGCAGTATTGGTAAGTCAGTCAACCACAACCCATAACTCATTATTTCCCTTTGACATCTTCAGGAGGCCTGTGACAAAGTCTATAGTAACATTTTCCCTTTTCCAAATGGGTATAGGAAATGTCTGCATCATACCTTTGGACTTTTGTCACTCATCTTTAACTTGCTGACATACCAAGAACCTTGATATATATTCCGCAATCTCCTTCTTAATGTTATCCCACCAGAAGTGTTCTCGGAGATCACGGTACATCTTGGTACTCCCAGGATGGATAGAGAAATTTGAGCTATGTACATTATCAAGTAGATCCTTCTTTATCCTGGGTGATGAAGGTACACAAATTCGTATTCCAAACCAAATCACACCATCATCGCTGATATGAAACTCTTGCAACTTCCCTTCCTTTACTGCATTTAACCTCTTTTGTATCTCCACATCATCCCTTTGTGATTCCTTTATCTTCTCTTGGATGGATTGTTGCACAATCATTTGGGAAAGGTAGGATGTATCCCCTTACCTTATGATTTCCAAATCCATTCTTTTCACATCCATGAATATAGGGTCTTTCTCAATCCGCAACATGGATAGAGTAGCAGGTTCTTTTCTGCTTAGAGCATCAGCTACCTTGTTCTCCTTTCCAGGATGATAGTGAATAGAGCTATCATAATCCTTTATTAGCTCTAACCATCTTCTTTGATTCATGTTGAGCTCCTTTAGTGTGAATATATACTTTAGGATATTTTGGTCAGTGTATATGTCACACTTCTCTCCATAAAGGTAGTGCCACCTGATTTTCAAGGCAAAAATCCTGGCTGCCAGCTCTAGATCATGCATCGGGTAGTTTTGCTCATGGATCTTCAACTGTCATGAGGTGTAGGCAATCACATTTTCATTTTCCATTAGTACACAACCCAAGCCTTTATTTTATGCATCGCTGTATATCACAAAACATTATCCACTTTTCAGTAGTGTGAGTATAGGTGCAGTGATCAAACTTCTCTTCAGCTCCATGAAATTCCCTCACATTCTTTTGTCCAGACATACTTTACCCCTTTCCTTGTTAACTTAGTTAGCGGGCTTGACAATTGTGAGAAGTTTTTCACAAAAATTTCAGTATTACCCCGCTAATCCAAGAAAACTACAGATTTCTATGACACTAGAGGGCCTGGTCCATTCCTCAATCACCTTTGTCTTTGAAAGATCCACAAAAATTACCTCACTTGTGATCAAATGTCCCAAGAATGTGACTTGATTCATCCAAAAGTCACACTTTCTGAACATGGCGTACAACTTCTCCTTCCTCAATGTCTCCAACACAAGTCGTAGATGTTCTTCATGTTCCTCCTTTCTATTGGAGTAGATGAGAATGCCATCGATAAACACTACCAAAAATTGGTCAAGGTAATGTCTAAAGACTCTATTCATCAAATTCATGAAGATTGCAGGGGAATTAGTAAGTCTGAAGGGCATCACCAAAAACTCATTATGCCCATACCTTATACGGAAGGCAGTCTTCTGAATATCTTCCTTCATTACCTTTACCTGATGATATCCAAAACCAAGGTCCACCTTTGAGAAGTATTGAGCTCCTCTTAACTGGTCGAACAAGTCATCAATCATTGGGAGAGGATACTTGTTCTTAATGTGATCTTATTGAGTTCCTGGTAATCGATACACAGCCGCATTATTCCATCCTTCTTCTTCACAAAAAGCACTGGCTCACCCCAAGGCGATGCACTAGGGCGTATAAACCCTTTTTCCAGATGCTCTTGCAGCTGCTTCTTTAACTCCTCCTATTCGATAGGAGCCATCCTATAGGGGCACTTCGAGATAGGAGTAGCTACAAGTATGAGTTCAATTGAGAACTCTACCTCACGATCCGGGGGAATTCTGGGTAAGTCTTTAGGAAATACATCATCGTATTCCCTCATTATGGGAATTTCCTCATGGTTGGAACTTTCCTTCGACTCAACCATTTGGGCGAGGTATGCTTCTTCATAGGGAATCAACACCCACACCATTGAAGGACTTTTCATATAATATTCATGATCTTATTTGCATTTGTAGAGGATCGTGGGATGGTTCAGAATAAGAAAAGATTTTTCCATTTCCCTATAGTTGATATGTGCTCTATATAACAAGAGTCAATCCATTCCCATTATAGCATCGAATTCCACCAAGTGAAGTAATATGAGATTTTCCGGAAGAATTTTCCCACATACACCAACATGAGAAGAGTCAAACAGTTGGGATGCAATGATTGCACCACTTGATGTTTTTACAGATATCTCTACTTCAAGGTTTCGAGGCTTCGATTCTATAGTCCTAGAAAAATTTCAAGATATAAAAAAATGCGTAGAACCAAAATCAAATAAGACTTTTTCCATTCTTGATTGAATAGGAAGTGTACCTTGTACGACTTCATTATCATGCTCCACCTCCGCAGTAGTGATGGAATGAGCCTTCCCTTATTCCTTTGGCTTTGGTGGCTGCTAATGCTAATTACCCTCGAGAACTCAAGGTTTGGTGCACTGGTTTGAATAGTTCCCTAGCTCCTTACAGTTGTATCATTGAACCTGATTGGTTATCTCTTTTCATCGGCTACATTCTCCTTCATTTTCGTGTCTTTTCGACACTCTTGAGAATGGTGTCCTTCTTTCCCACACTTGAATCATTTCTTCATCCTTTTGAGGCAGTTCCCATTGTGCAACTTCCCACATTTTTGGCATGTGGGTCATTGATTTTTCTTCCCGCCTTTGTCATTAGATCCACCAGCTTGAAATTCCATCATTCTTTTCTTATCACCATCACCATGGGACCATTCTCCAAACTCCATCTCCACTTTTAGATCACACCGAACAACTTCTTCATAACTCCCAAATTCTCAAATTTCTAGAGCCTTTTGAAGGTGTTTTTTTAATCCACTAAAGAATCTATCAATTTTTCTATCATTGTTGATAACAAAACCCGAAGCATACCTTGTGAGACTTGTGAATTTCGCTTCATAGGTTGTTACAGATTCTACTTCTTTTTTCTTAAGCTCTACGAATTCTCTCTCCATCTTCGTGCGAAGAGTTCGTGGGAAATACTTATTAAGAAACATTATCTTAAAGTCTTCACATTCCACCTCTTCAATTTCCTCCCTTGGCATGGTGTTCTTAATCAAAGCCCACCATTGATCGGCTTCTCCATCTAGATGATAAATGGATAGAGTCACCTTCTCCATCTCAGAACACCGAAGCATATAAAAGATCTTTTCCATGGAGTAGACCCACTGTTCCACAACTAGTGGATTAGAAAACCCACTAAACGTCGGTGGTCGTTCCCGCATAAAACATTCGATATCCAGTTTCTCCCTCTTTGGTGAAGGAGGAAGTTACACATTATTATGGTTATTACTCATAACCTGAGATAATTGGGTAATAATCTCTACTTTGTTTTTAACTCCAACTCCCAAATCATTGGGGATGTCGTTCGGGCAATCGTTGCATTGGCCCTCGTAAGAGTTGTTGGCCCGATTTCTCCCAGTTCCCACCATTTAATAAAATAGAAAAGGATAGAACAAAACATAAGTAAACAAGTCATGAATAACTTATTCATTTAAAAAATTTATACCAAAAACATAACATATGGTATCCCTAGGTAAAAATTATTGTGTTAATATTTGTAATTAGTCTCATGCTATAGGTTTTCCCTAGGTTTCACTAATCCTAATTCCCAAATTTACTAAACCTTTCCTCTGATACAAACTATAACAACCCAACCTTTTCTTAAATTACTATTAAATCATTTCAAGGATAAACAAAATAATAGTATTACACATAGAGGATCCAACATTTTAGTGTCTTGGGAAAACTAGGACCATACATAACAAATACAACATCAAGCATGACCATTTATTTAATTTCTTCTTCTATAGCTTCTTATCGGCACTTGTCCTCTACTAAGTATATGTAGCCACCTGAGGATATACATCAAAAGGGGTGATCTAGAAGCCCAATAAGAGGATAGATAATAAAAATATATAATGAGGTGAGCATAGTCATAACATAGGCAAAAGATCATGAACATGATAGGAGCATAAATACAAGACTTGAAATGTGGCAATGCATAAAAATGAAAGATCATGTATTAGTGGTTAACTACCACACATATTTTTGAACTAAGATAGAATATTTTTCGCACATCATTTCACATTTACTCATGAGATTAATCACTTTACCCAATGCATTAGAGCTCTATATAATTCTCGGTGCACCCGTCACATTTAAACATTCATATTGAGCTATATAATTTCGGGCGCACCCATCACATCATAACATTATCATTTATCATGCCTTCCACAATGAACATATAACATAAATCAAAATAATGTACCCATGAAAAGTAATGGTTTTAATCTCATAATAACACATTAATAAGCTTTGGGTTCCCAAAATAAAGAGGGAATAACACACATGTTACAAGAACTGTCCACTTTGAGTGAGAAGTAAAAGGGGAGTTCTTAAAAGAAGTGTTCATTTGGAAAACATTTTTTTTGACATAAAAACCAGTGAAAAACATGTATATCCCATAACAGTAAAGTAAAATATGAACAAATTATCTTTTAGGAGTAACCATATCAAAAATGGATTGAAAGAGGGAGAACCCGAAGGAAGAAAATTGGGTTCGAGATTTCCCCATACCTTGTACCTGAATGCTTCCTTCTCTATAATGTCCTGTATAATGACATTATATTCATTAATTAGAAATCCAGAACCATGTATACATTAATAGGGTTCATTATGGTTTCATTATGTCATATTATGTTCCTTTTTATGACTTATAGAGTTTAAAAACATTGTTCGGGGATGTTCGTTTTTTTTTTGTTTTTCTTGGGTTATTCACTTGTATTCTTAAATTAAAGTTTGGGTAGAACATGGGTAAACATCCAGAAATGATATTACAAGTTATTAGTGATATTACAGGAGATTTAATGATTTTATAATTAATTATATTATATCCATGTGGATGAATCATTAGATAAGAATTAAATGATGGTTATTTGGGTCAATTTGGGCGGTTTTTGGATCACAACAAACTTGTTTTGACTTATCACTTAGTAATATGGGCATAGGTTAATTCCAGGACTTTAAATAGAACATAATAAATATAAAATATTCTGTTTCAACCATAAAAATGGTTTAATGACCAGATATGAAGGTAGAAATGAAAGAAGAAAGCATGTCGTTCTTGAAGGTGATGAATTAACACCTCACGAACAACATTCTCTTTAATAAAATAAAAGGAAGAGGTAAAGGGGGTTGGATGATATAATAACCCATTAGAATAATAAAATTACATTATATTAATAATACTAGAGTTACAATATCATTTGGATGAATATAGGTGGGGAGAAATCAAGAAATGAACTTGAACTTGAAAGGATGTTAAAGGAGTAGAGGGAGAGAAATTACCTCTTAAATCTACCTCTTGAGATCCTCTTTAAGGATGCTAGTCTTGGTCTTTTGATGAGACCCGTAGATTTTGTAAGTGGGGGAGGGGATAGGGAAGATGTTTGGGTGGTGTTTAGAGAAGGCTTGGAGCTTGAGAGGTGTGAGTAAATGAGGGAGTGAATGGTGGTATTTATAGTGAAGGGGAGATGGGTTTCCTTAATATAAAATTCATTAGTTTATTAATTTCCCTTAAGACAAGGAATAGTGAGTCTTAAATGACCAAGAATAGTAAATAATGCATGTTAGTTCTAGATTTGGGTTCTTACATCACTTGTGATGTCAGGAATAGTGGGTTTTAATTATAATTTATTTATTCGATAAATTAATGTATTTTACTATTCACCAAAAATTCAAGTATTTAAGAAAAATCCCAAATTTTTACCCCATCCATTTTTTGATGCGTAGAATCCAAAAATGAAGTCCATATTTAAAAAATAATTTTCTAAATATTATTATTTTAATATTTATTTAAAATCATAATTTAAAAAAACAGTTTTTAAGATAAAAACTGATTTTATAGTGCTTTCAAAAATTACGTAGGGTCTTATAAAATTATCTAAAAACTATAAGACATTGATTAAATAATTTATTAATACATTTTAGGGAAATAAATATTCTTTTAAATTAATTAATGAATTATAATTAATTATTTATGACTTACAAAATACCAAAACGTTTACTAAGGTCAAATTGTCACTTTCTAAGATGTTTAAATTTTATTTAATTATTCATAGGTAATGTTACTCTTATGTTGGATGATTTACAATTCATAAGTGTCATATTACTATTCATAATTCTATGTTACTATTCCTAAGGGTACTTTACTATTCACCAAAAATTATTTTTGTTTCATTGGACTCCTAAAATCATCTTGAACACAATCGTGTATGTCGGATTTTCGAAATTCCAAACACAGGAGTAACAAACTTATGTTTAAAGGACGCTTATCTCTTCGTAGTTCATTATTTTGTGTTTTTATGACATAAATATAAGATGTGAAATTTCCATTGAAAAACTTTGGGTCGTTACAGATCATTACACGGAGCGGGGGAGGCGCGGCATCCCCACAGATTGACACCGGCGGTGCAAGCTGGCGACGCCCCTCGGGCGTCTCAGATCCCACGCGGCTGCGGGATCCTCCAAGTCGCCGATGTAACTGTTGCCGAGTCAGCTCTTCTCCGGAGGCGCGCTGGGGCACCGCCGCCTCCAGGCAGCCGGCCGCTGCCTCCGGTCGCCGGCGCCGCCGCGCCGGCAAGGCACGCCGGCAGTGTCTTCCGCGGACCAGCAGACGCGCTCCGGTGGTCCGATTCTCCCACCGTCTGCACCTGTGGCTCTCCCAGGACCTTTTCTTCACTACAATGGCTTCAAATCACTGATGTATCCCCGTTTCACGTCGCCTTCATCCCGCACACAAATTAACAACCAACGGAGGGTCCGGGATTGTTCGTTATCCTGTGCCCTCCGCGTTAGAAGTTCAAACCATAAATTCAATTATGAAATACGGGTATAAAACAACACAAAACTCCTACCTTGATTATGATTCATTCGTCAAATAGGCGGAAAACATTGTCTCTCCGTCGAAACTGGGAAAAATAAAATCGTTGTTGGCAAGTTCCCCGTGATTATAGTTCCTCCCTTGATGTAGAGGAAGTAGAAGATTGAAGGAATGTGGAGCGTTCTTCACTGGGTTGTTCTTCGTTGAAGGGTATCACCTCACTTGTCATGAAGAGAAGAAAAGAAAGTGAGTAGTGGATCCTCGGATCGGTTCCTTGAACAGTTGTCGCGTTTTCTGTTCTTCGTTGAAGGATGACGTTTTTAGAGCTTTGCTAGATATTTCCCCGCGATCATCGATACTTTCACCAACGGATTGATTAAATAAAAAGAAACAATTCCCATGTTTAGCTCATTAATATGGTTCATTAATGAACCTTAATTAAAGCACCATTAATTAAGGATGTGTTGCGGTATCACAACAAAAGTAACAGATCATTAAATTCCTTATTTAATGATTGTCGTTACACTACGGTTCTGCCAACCGTTTCTCAACGGTCGAAAGTAGAATAAAATAACTCAGTTATTTTATTATTTTTCCAAATGGTCCAAAAATTTAACTTTTTCGTCAAACTATTGCCAACCGAAGTTAAGCTTCGCCTAAGAGAATCTCAGCATTGCGATTTTAATCGGTGCCCTCAGAATTCAATTCCGAGCAATGGCTCAAAAGATAGAAATACCCCCCTCATTCGTTTACTAAACGTACTGGAGAAAAACTTCAGAAAATGATTTCGGGCACACCGGGCCTTGGAATCGAGTCCCGTCAGAAGCTACAAACTCGTAAAATTTCAAAGTATTTAAGAAAAAAATTAACTTGAAAATTTACGGAATTTACATTACTCCCACCTCAGGGATTTTCGTCCTCGTAAAGCTACAACATAAACTAGGGAAACAAAATAATGTACCGAGCACACATCTGCGCCTCCTGCTCCCATGTTCTCTCTTAGAGGTTTCTCATGCTTCCAGTGAAAGCGCACAAGAGGAATCGACCGTCCACGTAGGACCTGCTCCTGTCGATCCTCAGCCTCTACTAGAACCTCGTGAATGTCACCTCGTCATCAATGTCCATATCTTAGTGGTCGATGATGACAATTAGGTCATGCACACATCTCCTCAACTGAGATACATGGATGATGTCGTGCACCCGGTGAAACTGAGGTGGAAAGGCCAAGTGGTAAGGCACCTCACCTACCCTGCTAAAGACTAGGAAAGGTCCAAAGAAACAAAGAGATAACTTTATGCCCCAGCCAAATCTCTGTAGACCCCCTTGAGGTGAGACCTGTAAAAAGACATGGTTGTCACCATCAAACTCTAGTGGTCTCGTCTCATATCATCATAGGACTTCTTTCTGCTCTGTGCAGTCTTCATCTGCTCCTAGATGATCTGCACCTTCTCCGTCATAGCCTGAACCATCTCTGGTTTTACATGTGCTGACTCCATCACTATCAATGAAGGATATCTGAAATGCGTCCAACTACTATCTCTCCACTCCTAACAGCTAAATGGCTGATCTCTGACTAAGATCATCTTCTACAATGTTCCCCTCCCTAGAAGTATAAACTATCTCGAAGTCATAGACTTGGAGGAATTCAAGCCATCACTGCTATCTCAGGTTCATGTCTTTCTAAGAGAAGATACTCCTGAGACTATTGATTTGGAGTGAACCGTAAACCATTCACTCAACGAAAAATGGGTGAGACTAGCCAATTGTAGGAACACATCTCCTCACTTCTTCATCTACGTTCTATAAGAGCTGCTGATATTTCTCCTCTGCCGAAAAGTGAAATCTGGTCTCATCCCCTAGATGAACCACATTCATTGCCTAATACAGCCAATCCTGACATGAACGGTACAATTCATGTCTTGAATGGTTTCGTAAGGCCTCGACGCTACTACTAAGAGATCCAACTGTTACTCTCACCTCTAAAGGTTGAGTCACACTGTTGGCATCAGGGCATGGTTACTGGGTCTCCTCTAGTAGGAATCTCATAAGTGAGGGTCAAGTCAACAGCTTTAACTAGAACCTCATAGTATCAACCATACAAAAATGATGGGAAAGTAAACTTCACATTGATAAGTGTCTTTTATTACTGCAGATCAAAGTACACAGACACAAAGAAAACACACCAATAACAACACAGAAACTAGAAGCACCATGAACAAAGGCCTCCATGCCTGGAACTAGTATCACCCCTATCCACCTGCTTCCGGAGCTCCATAGTCGTATGCTTCAGCTATCTGAAGTTGTGCTCTCCCATGTCCACATGTTCCCTACGGTCGGGGTGGACCTCCTGGTGTTGGTGGTGGCAACACCTCGATGTGTCATCCACCACCAGCCGCATGGCCATCTCCTCTGCCACGGTTTCCTAATCCTTGTGATCTGCCTTGATCGAACCTCTGCCTCTGCCTGGGAGGTCCTTCATCTATCTGCTGATCGTCTGTACGTTGGGTGGGACAGTCACGTGCCATGTGACCAAGCCCGCCGCAGGAGTAACACTGCCCGATCCTGGCAAGATTGGCTCTGTCTCCACTCCAGTTTCCCCGCACAACTGAACCTAAGTTGTGCAGTCGGCCAATGGTGGGAATAGTCTTATTGGACCCCTATGTCGTCTATCTACTGCCAGCTGCAAGAATAATCCACTGCATGTCGACTAGTGGTGGGTCCTGCTGCTGGAGAATACTCAGCAAAGAAACTCTCCACTATGAGAGTTCACTCCAACACCCACGTCTGCATCAGGATTCTACGAGAGACAACTGAAGCTCTAATATCTCGCCAGAGCCCCTTCTCGAAGGTCCGGGCCCTAAAGAACGAGTCTCGTACCATATATGTAGAGTAGCGCAAGAGTTCTGTGAACCTTACCGAGTAATGTGCTATTGTCATGTTGCCCTGCTGCAGATGCAGTAGCTCCTGTATACTCACTGCTCGAAGGGTGGATGGTACAAACTCCGCCTGGAGCAGACTCTCGAAGTCTACCCATAGAAGTGTCACCTCGTAATGCATCTGAATCAACAGGTTCCACCATCTGCCTGAAGGAGGCTGGCATCAAGGATCGCCATGAAGTCCGCTGGTGTACCTATTAGCCTGAAGACTTTCACCACAGCCTCCATCCAATCCTCAGCCGCCTGTCGTTCTCTCTCTCTCCGGAACCTGGGTGGCCTCTGGCACTGGAACTCGTGCAGCACGCTCAAGCGGCATGCATCGCCTGCTCCTAGGGCTGGTGGAATCGGTGGCCCAACGGGCGGTAGTAATGCTTCCGCTGGTGCCTCAACTGGATGAGGGCCCTGTACTGAGGCCACGTCGCTCAGCGGGCTGTCAGTACATACATCTCTCAGGGCCCTAGCTGGTCGACCATGGGGTGGCATCCTGAAAGAACAGATGTGACATGGTCAAAAGACTATACCTGGTGAGATGACCTGGTTTGATTTGATTTAAAAGAAACATTTGAAAACACACATGCAATCAGTGTTTTCATGCACTGATTCAGAAATTAGAAGTCAAGGTCCTGGTGTATGGATACGTCGTTCACCCGCACCAACACTGGACTCCCTAAATTGAAGACCACACTTATTACCTTTAACACTATTGCTTCATAGAAAATAATTATCAGAGTTCTATGTTCTGTGGTAGAATCGACTACTTTGATACCAATTTGTCATGACCCATCCTCGGGGCCCATGTCGTGACTACCCCAAGCCCGCCTTCAATAGGCCAGGGGCTGGAGACTAGCACCAAAGGCATAAATCCAGATAAAAGGGAAGGCATTGCCTTTATGAAACATTAACACACACACACACACCCAGAGTACAGGCGGAAGAAAACACTAAGTAAGAAGAAAAAAGTAGTGCTACAAGTAAGGGGTCAGAAATACAAGCCCAACTGTAAAGTACAAGGTAAAAGACAAAATAGCTGGAATGTGACAAGCAGCTCCTGGATCGTCCACCACGGATCCTACATGAAGGGTAGGTACAGATAGTGAAACTCCTCGATCGTCCACCACAAATCCTACCTCAAGTGTAGGTACAGATAGCCTCCTTAGTGCCCTCATCTGTCACCCTTTTCCAGGTACCGACTTGTCCTGAGGTCCACCTCTAGGTGTCGTCCAATCCTTCTACACTCGGCCTCTGTCAGCACTGTCTGTCGTCTGCATCAAACACAATGAGGTGCAGGCATAGCCCGTGTAGGGGTGAGTATAACAATACTCAGTAGGGACCCCGAGACCCTCAAGGTCTCACTAAATCCAATAAGGATAAACCACAATGAATGATCTCAACAGATAAACTTCACTTAGGTATATGCCCATACATATACCTAAGTTTTCAAGTAACCCATCTCAATCCTAAGGAAAATACAAAGTTCATTGACTCAGCTCAAACCAGGATTTTCTTTATCGAAACCACAACTGATGGGGAACTCCTACTCCGTTGAGTACATTGTCCATGTCACGACTCTGAGGCACTACTCACTAACCTTAGACTGCTGAGGTACTCCTCCTGTCGAGTACCGTGAGTCTGATTCCAAATACCAGGCGCTCCATCTGCTGTGGGTCTGCCGCCAAATATCGGGTGCTCCCCCTAATAGCCTAGAAAGGTACTCCTCCTGTCGAGTAATGTGGGTCTACTTCCAAATACCAGGTGCTCCATCCGCCGTGGTTATGCCACCAAATACCAGGTGCCCCGTCCATTAGGCTAATCGAATCACTCCGAGTTGAATCGGTCCAGCAGTCGTCAGGTCTAAAGCTACTAGGTCTACGCACTCCGTACGCTCGTCTCTAGAAGGGTCCGCACCAAGAGCTACTGGTCAATACTCCAAGTATCTCAAAGTCCCATGATGAAATACCACAAAGGGCCGCCTCTTCCTAGGGGTCTCAATGCAACAGACGACATGTCAATCGGACGCCCGGTCTGTGAGTTATTAGACTTTTAGTCCTGAGGGCCCGGTTGGTTTCATGTACGAATCAACCTGACCATATCTCAATTTTACCCCAAACTCCCATAGGTTATACTCAAAGGAACCGTTTCTCAATGATATTACCAATGCCACTGACAGTTCGTCAAACAGACTTCTGGTCTGAGAGTTATTGGCTTTTCCTTTCCAGGGGCCCGGTTGATTTATAAGCTAAACCAACCCAACCATACTCCAACTATATCCAAACCTCAAGTGGATTATACCAAAATAACTGTCTCATCAAAGGGAATCCAACGTAGTTGACGGCACATCAATCAGATGTTCGTTCCTCATGTTATAAGCATTTCTGCTCCGAGGGCTCGGTTGGTTTCGGGTTCAAACCAACCTGGACACACCCAAACTTCGCCAAAACCTTGAGTGTAATTTACCGAAATGACTATCTCGATCCAATAAGTCCTACGCAATAGACGGTACATTGATCACAGGTCCGTAGCTCATGTTATGGGCGTTTAACCGAAGAAAATCCGAAAATAGAGGGTCTAGGCCCGGTCCGACCCGGCCCAACACCCCCTGGGTCAGCCCGAAGAGGGTCCGGCCCAGCCGGGTGCGGCCCGGACCGGGGCTAGTCGTGGCTGGGCCAGCCTGAAAGAGTGTTACGTGGAGCGAGGGGGGGCACAGCCTCCCAGCTGATTGGCACCGGCGGCGCCAGCTGGCGCTGCCCCCCAGGCGTCCCGGATCCCGCGCGGTCGCTGGATCCTCCGCAGTGGGTCTTCTCAAGCGGCACGCTGGGGAACTGCCGCCTCCAGGCGGCCAGTCGGCCGCCGGCTGCCACCTCCAGTCTCCGACGCTGTCGCGCAGTCGAGGAGCGCCGACAGCTTCTTCCATGGACCACCGGACGCGCTCCGGTAGTCCGATTCGCCCACCGTCTGCGCCTGCGGCTATCCCGGGACCTATTTTTCACTACAACAGCTTCAAATCACTGATGTGGCCCCGTTTCACATATCCCGTCATCCCATGCACAAAAGAACAGCCAACGGAGGGTCCATGATTGTTGGTTAGCCCATGCCCTCCGCGTTAGAGGCTCAAACCATAAATTCAATGAAGAAAGACAGGTATAAAACAACACAAAACCCCTACCTTGATTATGATTCATTCATCGAAGATGCAGAAAGTGTTTTTTCTCCGTCAACGCCATAAAAAATAACGTCTTCGTTGGCGAGTTCCCCACAATTATAATTCCTTCCTTGATGCAGAGGAAGTCAAATATTGAAGGAACGTGGAGCGTTCTTCGCGAAGTCGTTCTTCGTTGAAGGGCATCAACTCACTTTTCGTGGAGAGAAGAAAAGGAAGGGCGTTGTCAATCCACAGATCGGTTCCTTCAACTGTTATTGTGTTCTCCGTTCTTCGTTGAAGTATGACGTTGTCGGTTCTTTTCCAGAGATTTCCCTGTGATCTCCAATCCTTTCTCCAACGGATTGATTAAATAAAAATAAACAATCTCCTAGTTTAGCTCATTAAGATGGTTCATTAATGAACCTTTATTAAAGCACCATTAATTAAGCGTGTGTTGCAGTTTCACAACAAAAGTAACATATCATTAAATTCATTATTTAATGAATGTCGTTACACTGCAGTTCTACTAACCATTTCTCAATGGTAGAAGGAAGAATAAAATAACTCATTTAGTTATTTTATTATTTTTTCGAAAAGTCCTAAAATATAACTTTTTCATTAGACTCTTGCCAACCGATGTTAAGCTTCACCTAAGAGAATATCAGCACTGCAAGTTCATCGGTGCCCTCAGATTTCAATTCAGAGCACCGGTTCAAAAGATAGAAAAACCTTCTTGTTTGTTTACTGAACGTACCCGAGCTAAACTTCGGAAAATGATTCAGGGCACACTGGGCCTCAGAATCGAGTGTCGTTAGAAGCTACAAACTCTTAAAATTTCAAAGTATTTAATAAAAATATTTCCTTGAAATTTCTGGGTATTTACAATCAAGAACCCATTCACACTATAAAAAAACACAAAACATCCATACAGAGAAGATTCACTTCATGAAATAACCATTGACAACTTCAATATATCATATATCCAAATTACAAATTACATTATATTTATCCATCAAAACACATCGAGTAATTTATCTAAACCTCTAAAAACATAAATAATAATGTATAATTGAATTTTGTCCTCAAACTGATGGTTCTATAAAACATATGAATGTATTATAAATATGATTTTTTTTTCTAAAAATCTGAATCCCCAATATTAATTGTGTAAATATTTATAAATCATATTCACATTATATATGGGAATGGTGTAGTTATATTTGTGACTGATATTTGTCATTGAAATTATGTGATTATCATAATCTATATTGTTTTGAGTATTTAGTGGTCGAATTTTATAACATTATCGAGGGATATATTTAAATATCATAAATATGTAAATTAATGAACATGAAGTAATATATTTTTTTCCAAAAAAGATTGAGGTTGAACCTCTTTTATTGAAAGAAATTAAATTATAGTAGCAGATATGAGTACAAGAAGAAAAGGAAAACCCCAAATCGGAAACTACTTTCCAATATTTTTCATCAGTCGAGCACTTAGTCACCTTTCTTCTTCTTGAAGGTCTTACCAGTCGACCCCTCCACGACTGTGGCCTCGACCTCTCGATAACCTCTATTATAAATAGATTGAAGCCTTTTATAAATATTATTAGCATTTGTGATTTTAGAATTAGTGATGGCCTCATTTGGTTCCTCACATATTTCTGGAAAGTTGTCTCTTTCTCTAGGAATCACAGTCCCTTTAATGATCATTTCATCAACCGAATATACAATCTATTTTTTTGAATTTAATCCTATACATAAATGGCACCATAATTACTCTTAGATAATGAAGTATTGTTACCTGCTAAAAAATGCTCAACCACTACTAGATTGGCAGCCGAGGACTTTGTCTTCTTATAGGAGACAAGATGAAATCATTCATTGTACACAACATTCCTTTAAGAAGCATGTCATGTTTTAGAAATGACAGAATATTCATAATCTAATATTTTCTTACCCTTTAAATTATTTGAATCAGTCATCCTTTCCTTAAAAATCTAGTGATCCACCTCTAATTAAGCTTCTTCTTCAATCACTTGTTCAACCACTGAGTCGTCATCTTTAATAAATTCATCCCATTAGATATTGTTACAAGTATTCGTGCAGTGAATATTCTCCTATTCAAAAAGGATGGCATCCCAAGATTTCAAATTGTTCTTAGAGGTGTAGGAATACACACTTTGGTGGTCACCCAATCCAGGAATAACATCCCACTCCTCTTTCCTATGCCCAAAATTTTCAGCATTAATATCCAGTATATCATAACTTTTAGAAGGTTCTTTGCAATCTGAAAGCTTTTACAAATGAGTATGAATATCTGCTTTCTAATCAGGTGCACTTTAGGTCATTTTTAGTCTCTTACTCATGTTATGTCCACACAAATAAAAAATGCTGCAAACTATAGATCACTTATAGTTATATGGTTCATGACCAATAAAAGTTCATTCTTGGTAGAATTTAGTAATTTTTTCATATATGATATTTAGATCAATTATATCATCATCAGTTGCTAGAATTTCCTTTTCGATAAGATTTGACCCTTGTCCAACCTCAACCAGGAACTAGACGAATTTCCAAAAACATGCTACTTTAATTTCCTTGTCAATTTTAATCAGGATATCGATGGGGAGAGCAATATCATAAAAAAATTTATGATGCCAAAGGATCCAATTTAATCCATAAACCATGACCTATATTTGAGAAATGTGTTTACCACCCTAAAATGGATTAAATTGTTTACCCCATTGATACAAATTAATAATCCCAGGTGTGAGCGATATTGAACCAAATCCCCCATCATAGACATTAAATTATTCTAAAGGGAGGATCATATAAAAATACCCTTGTCATAGTGATACACACTTCCATGATTAAAATCCCAAAATCATTGAAATACACTCCTTGAGTTCCTCAATTTTTAGAGGCTGAGAGCCTTTAGTAAAAAATAAACACGAAATAATTAAGAACTCACCCATTCTGATCCGCTCTGATACTACATCTGGATAATATTTTATGTTCCCAATAATCCATTTTCCTCAAATGTAAGAATCAATAGCTTCATTAATTCTTGAAAAATAATGATTAACCAACGAACTCTCATCCAGAGCACCATGGCGCCTTTGGATACAGGTCACTGGAGCATATTCACAAGGAACCTCTACCCCATCATCCCTTGTTGTTTGATCACTCCCATCCTCTTGCTGTGTTTCACACCTCTCGGATGAATCATATTGAACCCATGTTGTTTGACCCAAAATTTCAACATAAATTCCTCCTTTTTCATAGTGAGGTTCAATTATCTCGGATGCAACAGTATAAACCCTTTGTGGCTTGACCCGCAATTTCAACAGTTCGACTCCTTCCAACTTCTTATTTAGATCCATGACTTTGAAACGTATTTCATGTAGAGGCTGACATAGAGACCAGTCATGCTCAAGCCCAATATCTAGTGCACAGATAAACACTCCTCACGGGTGAAATATACTTGAATAAATCTTCTAAGAACTCACACTAATCTTCCCTAGTCCCATCTGAGGATCTCGACACTAAAGTGTGGCTGAAGAAGTGAGTGACCATCGTGGATGAAAAACCCAAGCTTGTAGCACCATGGGAGAGGCCGACCCAAACCATCATCCTTCTTCTTCTATGATCAACCAATATATGTATATATGTGTATTTTTGTTTAAATAATCTCCTAAAGACATTAAAATTGCATATTTCATACCCTGTAATTTTGTTATTTATGTTAAAAATGATGTATTATTTTTCTAAGAGTTTTCAATTAACATAATCATAATGGAATTTTTTATTTTATTTCTATATTTTTAATTCATCACTCATTATGATTTTTTTCATCAAAATACAACAAAATGTGATGGGTAAAAATTCATTAAAATAAATATACATTTATTATTTAATTCCCTTGTGTAAAAATAAATATAAACAACATCATTTTCTTGAGAATATTGATTAGATTCTTTAGAAACGATATTATTCATCATATTCACATATTAAACCATTAAATCATTATAATAATCCCAAAATGGATAATTGTTTTATTTAATTCACTTTTAAATTAAACTTCTATAATAATTCAACTAAATCATTTTCATAAAATCATTTCTCATGTCTTAGAAAAAATATATTAAAAACACATATAATTCCAATTTCATCTCAATACAGTAGAATATCATGTCAATCATATAATATTAAATTCCCTCAATACTAAAAATATCACTAATTTCAAAAGAAGAAAATTATTTCTCAAAACCATTTACTTTAGAAAAGAATATTCTTGGATTATATTTTTCATTAATCACTGAAAATATAGTTCTCTCACTTATAATTCAATATAAAACATATTATCAATGAATTAGGAACCAAATTCCATTTTATTAAACATGGTATATATTATGAAATAAATTTTCATTAACATAGCCATAATAAAATATTTATTTTTTCGAACACAATATTTATTTTATCAAATTTCACTTATCCATTTCACATTATAATATAGAGTACACAATATTTATAAGTATAATAAAAATGATGTTAATGATCTATTTTTCATTTATGTTTATGAATATATTTCTTATTACAAATTTATAGTTAGTGTAAAAGATGATTCCTTCCATATGATCTTTATTTAATATTGAAAAACCATCTCATTCTCTTTTCTAAGTTCAATGATAATAAAATGAAATGAATCATATGGTCCAAATTTTCTTTTAAATAAATAATAATTTTTTATATAATTAATTTTGGAATGTGTGAATCCACTTTTTTGATATTGAAATGAAACACAATGAACACTTGAATGCATAGAATAATAATTATTCAATTATAGTTACCAGTCATAAATGTATTCATTAACCATAAAAAAACTATAATTAAATTAATGTTATGACCAAATTGATGTTTTTTATTTGAAACCATGTCCCATTAATTGGGTAAATATTATTTAAATAAATTAAATTTGACCAATTAAATCATCATGATGAAAAAAAATTAATTTGGTTTTGAAATGCTTCGATGAAACAATTAATGTTTCCAATATTTTACAAGAATTAAAAATTGATCATTTCTAAATAAATATTCTAAAAATGAATATTGGATGATGTGTTTCATATCAATTCACATAATAATATCCATAACCATAATCTATGAAAAAATCTCATCATAGTATCAACACATCAAAAATATTCAATCAGTACAGACACTCTCTATTTTTCTATTACATCATGGGTCATAAAATTATATAAATTAAATGATTTTATGCTATTTTTATTGTAAATATTATAGTTTTATAAACGAAGAATACACATAATACCTTTTGAAAATTATTCTATAGATATTTTTATAATTCCCATGTTGTTCATAATGCTTTATATTGAAACCATTAACTTCATAATGAAAGTTATGATAAATTATTTACTATTATACATTTTATTAAAGATATTGACACTATCTATCATTATTGACTACATGGGAATTATAAAAATATACATGAGGAAATTATGAGTAGGTTTGATCAGTACTAAAATATTACCCTTATATTTGAGGTTCAATGTGAAGTAATTTCATAGTTCAATATGATTTTCCCATTAACGTTATTGAGGGATCATATAAAAAGAAAATAATAATGAATTATCCTATCTAATATTAATCATTTCAAATATTATATTAATAAAAGGTATTGAAAATACAATAAATATTTATTGTGTATTACAGAAATAATTTATCATTTACTCATTCACTATAGTACACAATGAATAAAAATCATTTTTCACTATGCTCTATTCTAATAGAAACTAAATTTTTTTTACTCTCTAAGTGTGATCATTATTTCTCTTTGATATATTTTATTTTCTAACTAATTATAACTAACTAAAATTTCTTATCCAATGATTAAAGAATAATGTTAAATCTATACTGTCTCAAGAAATCATGTACATATACTTGATCATTATCGGCTACCAACTAGCGATGAGTGCCTAATCCAAAAATTGGGTTGTCATGCCTTAAATCATAACATATATATTCACTCTAGAGTACTGAAAAAAGTATCCTTGGACCATTCATGCATTATATATAATCGGACTAGTATAAGTTAATTTTTCACCATAAGATGCATCCCTCTATAAAATATATAATAGTAAAATTTTATACATGATTTGAATAAAAGTGAAATATTATGAAAAATTATAAAAAATAAAAAAAATGTATCTTTATTTGGAAATGGCGGATAACCCCATTGTTGATAGAGGATATAGTTTAGAAAAATTAAAAACCCTGATATTTCTCTTCCATAACTCATCGGATAATATCTTATAAAATATATATCCTTTATAACATTACTCATTTATAATCCTAAATCCAACAAAGTACTTGTAGTTTTACTTGTAATTAATAAAATAATCTAACTGTAAACATAAAAATTCATAATTAGCGTATAATTTTTGTTTGACTCCAAAAAAACATGTTGTATTTACCATATATATATGACTCAGTGAGTTCTTAAAATCAAATAAATGCATGTATAAATGTATGTTTACTATAACTCATCCAACCAAGAATCATAACTCAGTCATTTTCATGAAATTAAATCTTTCATTTCTATTATCAACATGATGATGATAAAAAATATTGTATCATTCTTGAATTTCAATTGATATTATTAAATATATTATTCATTAAGTTATAAATATATATGTGTTTATTGCATATTATTTTATTTTTGATAGATATAAAATAATAATATTTATGATTAAATAAAAATCCCTAAAATTATTAAATAAATTTTAATTTTATAAATATTCTATCATTTAAAAAAATCATAAATAATATCATAAAAATTCATAATTAAAAAATATATTATTATTCAATTAAAAAATTATATATGGTGAATTAACAGCCTATATGAATATAAAAAGTTATATTGGGTTAATATTTTCTAGTATATTCCACGACATTAATTTGGAATTCAATTAGGTCACGACCTCCAAAACTTATCACACCCATGGCAAAAATAAGAAGTATTTATAATATATTAAAATATTTTGTATTGAAGAGTTATTGGAATTGTATTGAATGTGTTGTAATGGAACTAAAATTTCTTTAAATGGTGTTTATGTGTTATATCACCATTGAAATAGTAAGTACATTGTTGAAGGGGATTAACTCTTAAAATTGTATTTAATTTTTCAGAATAGTAAAGTATCCAATAAAAATTATTTACCATGAATAGAATAAGTAAATATATATATAGTAATGTAATAAATAGATTTATCATTATATAAAAAAACATTTGTATATCGTTAAAATTTTAACTTTAAAATTTTTAATATAATTTTAAATGATGTTATTTTGAATCTCAAATTTTGAATTTTATGATTACAAGGTTATCAACTTTATTTTTATTAAATATACCTCATTTATTTAATAATCACATAGAAGATACCATTATTTTAATTACTCATATTTTTTTGAAAATTATTTTATCTAAATAATAATTATATTTATTTAACGAATATCATTTGTTTTTAAAAAATATATTAATTCAAATATGAATCTCTCATTTACAAAACATTTCACCAAATAATTAAATTAATTTCATGAGTAAAATATAAAATTATAAAATGTGTATATGGATTTCCCATCCTTTAAAAAATTTATAATGTTTAAATTATATATATTTAAAATAATCAAAATTCAATTTGATAAATTATATTGAATAATATATATATGAATTTTAAAACTCATTGTTGTTTCCATATTATACTCATTTATGGATGGAGGTTACTCTTGTGAAACTATTTATAGTGTTATCATTTTCCACATCAATGTAATAAAGTTTCAAACTAGTGGTGGTTTTTGAATCACAAAAAAAAAATTATATCATTGTAAATGAATAGTTAATTCCACCACTAGACTTCGCTAGAATCGTTATCAATTTAAAGACTCTACCCATGTTTTATTATGGATCATGATTTCCATGAGAATTGAATGAATCCATTATTAATGTGGATTTCAACAATCACGTTGATTATAATATTTTTTCTTTCCAAGATATTAGAAGCCTCTCTAGTTTTCATAAATTGCAGAGAATCCCTAGTTTGACTAATGGAATTTTAATCATGACTTGATCTATGTCCACAAATATAGAAGGATGTTGCCATTATTTTATTTTTGGATATATAGAATTAAATATATTCAGTAGTAGTGGAAATAATATATTCATTACTATATTTATTTCAATTTTTTGGATTTATATCTATTATATATATATACATAAATTATGACCTTCTCATAGAATAGTTTAATATTTTTTATGAATGTGAATGGATAATTATTAATGAATTTTAATCAAGATAATGTGTACTCAAATTTTATAGAAAATATGCATATGATTAACATAATATTTTATGAATTTAATCATGTATTAGGGAAGTGGGTATGGTTCCATATTATGGATATAACTTGTGGGTTGGAATTAACTATAAAACACATTGGAGAATAGAAAAAATTTCTATACGAAAACTATGAAATTATCTTACAAATCATCACTGAATAGGGTCATTATAGATTCGTAGGTGATTATTTATGGGGAATATATATAAATCCATAATAATGATACTCTAAATAATCAAAATTAATAGAATGAAATGTTTTTTGTTTAAGTGTATAATCTTATACTATAGTGGTCCTAAATAAAAACCATTATTGTAAGGAAGTTATTTTTAAGTCTCATATTTTAAGCGGTTAACAAAATTATTTTTACTCTCATTTTAAGGAATTCATAAATAATATTTTCATTCTATATCAATCATAAAAAAAATGAGTTCTTTATCTATGTAATATAAAGAAAAAATATGGACAATGAGAATATTGTGTTGGAGGATGGGAGAAATATTCTACATTATTTGAAATGAAAATACGCAAACATAAAAGGAAGAAATATGAAAAAATTGATTATAGAATTTATCATGACAAATTAATATGAGTTCTGTTACCAATAAGTTGAAGGAGGATATTGAAATATATTTGTTGAAGTGAAGTAGCTAAATACATATATTAGATTTTTTTTCTCATCTACTATCTTTGTTTAGTTTTAATTTTTTTCATTAAGTTGGATTATCCCACATGGATAAGTATTTTTTATCATGATCAATAAATAATAGTCATATATATATATATATATATATATATATTTGCGGAAAATTAAAATATAATCAATATTTAATTTTAAAACTCATTGCCTTCACCCAATAATACACCCTACATTTTTCCATATCTCTTCACATCAAACATCTTTAATACATAAATATAATCTATAATAATTTTATTAAGTCTCCTGTTTATATTAAGTAATTCATGATCAATTAAAATTTCTATTTATGGATTCCATATTTTCTAAATTATAGGTTTATTATCAATTTGGAAAGCATATTGATAATCTAACCGAATAAAAATTAAATAGTTTTAATAATTTTCATATAAATTTTGAATATTATTATTTATAAAAAGTTTATTTATAATTAACACATTTTAGTTACTCTGGTTGTCACGTTACTCTCCCTCATTCCATTGGAGGGTGGCCTCTCGGTCACCTATGGATATGAACATGGAACATATTATCAGATCAGATGGTTAAGAACTACATCATCCCACCAAGGGTCTAGTTTCCATGATTGAGACTCTTATACTGGATATATTGTAATACTAGTGTTAATGAAAACAATAATTGAGGATAATCAATAATATATAAATCTACTAACATTATATGGTACATATTTATAGTATAATGTGTAATCTTGGAAGATAATCCACACAATCTGATGAAATTTTCATCATTATTATTAGAATATTCAAATTCTATCATACATGGGTGAATTTGAGACACTGTTATATGATTATAGATTAATGATCATTTGGTGGATACCTTTTTAGTTTGTACTTCGTTCACCAACAACGTATGTCATATTTATCAAAAAAAATAATTTAAAAATAAAAACATAAAAAGGTATCATCTATGTAATGTAATGAGTTTATTAAATTTCTTCATTTCATGTGTTTCATGGTTTCATACTTTTTAATAGATGTTATTATGACATAGATTTATGTTCTTTTTTCTGTTTATAATATGTATTATTTGACTCGTCGAATCACTAAATTTATTATCAGTGTTTTCTAACTATTTAGTTTTATGAACTCATGTAGGAGAAATTAGTAACATGGAAAAAGACTAATTCAGTTCATATGGAACTACATTGAATCAATTGTTGAACTATGTCATATACAACATATAACCCAATTAATAAAAAATATTGGGTTTATACTATAACATGGGGGGATCTCTTTTATATCAATGTATTATGTATTAACACATGTAAAATGGGAAACACATGTTCACAATATCATGAAGAGAATATAGTTCTTAACTGACCTGATTCTCCCTATTTTAATGGGAACCCTGATTTTCTCAATCCCATAGTGCCTCTCTTCATCTCTTTAATTTTCCAATATATATAGTACCATAGCATAGATGTGATGGTAATTTATGTGTTTACCTTTATATATATGATATCTGTAATTTTAAAATATGAAATACTATACTATTCTGGACAGTGAGTTATTAAAGAGATTTCCAAAAACTCGGTTCCATAAAATGGTTCCACCAAAACGGTGGCACCGATCACGGCGGCACCGTGATAGTGGCACCGTAGTGATCACACCATAAGAGTCACACACCGAAATTTGTAATTTCTTATGGAGTTCCACCGAACTGGTGGCACTGTGACGGTGGCACCTTTACTGTGTCTCACCAAACAGTGCTACACACTTTATTTTTTTTCAAGTTTCGGACCTTTTCCAGTTCCGCTTCTGCAACATATCTTTTGATGTAAAACTTTTTTAATACCCCTTTTAAATCCATTTAAACACCATAAATAATATCTAAAATATCTCAAGATCCGGGTGACCCTTGACTTCCCAAAGCATGTGGATTTTCCTCAATTTCACATCTTTTTCCCGTACTTTCCAATTATGCCCATGTACATGTTTTCCTCTGTTTAAAGGAATCCATTAACTCATAGTTGATGTGGACACATCTCCAATGTTAATTATTAAATAAAAATCAATTCTATCATTTGTAACAGTCCAACTGTGTGGTGAAACCATGATCCTCCTTTAAATCAGTTCAATAATTCATATCCCATAACTCCAGGATCTCACCTTTTACCACACGATATTCTTTCTTCATCTTGGCTGCTCTCTTTTTCTCTCTTTATTGTGTATGGAGTCCCCCTTATCGAAGGCTAGTGGTGATTCTGGGCTGTAGCGTTTCCTGCTCACTCTTGGAGTCCTCAGAGTTCCTCCCCTACAAGTCGTGCATCCCCAGTTCTTGGCACATAGAGAAAAACATCGAACGTTGGTCATCCAGGTAGGGTATTCCTTTGTATCTATTTACATTGTATCATGTGGGGTGGGTATGATAATCTTTCTTTTGGGGTGGATGAAACCAGACCTTAAGAAAGATAACAATTGGGGTTTAATGAATGAAGGGGTGTTTTTGATGATGCTATTGTAATCTATTATCTTCCATTATATTTTTTAAATTGTATGGGCTTATGTCCATGAAAAATCCTGGTCATTGGTGGTCCTTTATTGCACACTAATGAACCTCTGTTTTCTATATATTTCAGGGAATTTATGTTTGTGTCATGGATACTAGTTAATCACATAAACTCAGTTGATTCAATGGATGACATGTGAACAAAAATCCTTGTGTGATCACCCCGGTTAACCAAACAGAAAGAAGAAACATAATGAATTGTTTTTTTGAATCTGAAAACTCCCTTACTCTATCATTGTAATATGTGTGGTTGTTCTACTTCATTATTTTGGTGTGAAATGGATGGGTATGTGATCCCATATTGTGTAGTTGTTAGTTTGTGGATAAGAGGCCATGTGGGCCGTATTTTGGGGCTTGGGTTAGTTCCAGTACATCGAGGCATCTCACAGATCCCTTTTGTTATTGTGATATTACAAGAGAACTGGGTGTCTAGGCTTAAATTGATTCTTTTCTATTATTCCTTCCTTGTCTTGGGGTTATGTATGTTACTTTCCCAGTATTGAATAATTATTTAAATGGAATCACATGAATATGATAACAAGAATGGGTTCCATGGGGAATTGTTTTCTGGGAATGAGTTGTGCATAAATTGTGGTTATAGTGCTTTTTTAATGAATGAATATTAAAGAGGGTGTTTCTTTATGGGATGATTTTGGAACCCCTAGGTTAGGAAGAGATCTTTTTTACCTATATGTATAATTTAGTTCTTATGTTCCTTATTCGCGCCCCATCCAAGTTGAGAACATCGAGCCGAACACCACCATTTCATGGGGGAGGGTGTTTTTTCCAACACTCCTATGAGTGGATTGTAATTATCTACTTTTTTGCTCTATTTCCAGAGTAGCCCATGACTCTTCGGGCAGGCTGTGATGACCTGAGGTCCATCATATCCAATGCATCTTCGGTCAGGGTATGTTGTGGTGGTTGGCCAAGTTGTGTGCGAGCAGGTTGTTTCCCAAGTGACTTCAAGATGAGGTTCATGTGTATTCAGGCGTGGAAGTAGTTGTTCAGGCCCATGCGTCTTCGGGAATGGCGATAGTCATTCTGGCCTAGGTGTTTCCAAGCATAGATGTAGTTGTGGTGGCCTAAAAGTTTTTTGTTGGGGCGGTAGTGGGACTATGGTGAGAATGGCTTGGGATTTCTGACGTGTAGGATGTCTTAAATAACCTGTGGGAATGTGGTGTGGGGTATCCAAACATCGAAGTGTTATTACTATTACTTTACTTGACTTGTGTTATTTGGGGAGTGTGCCTTGGTGAGATTTGGGTGGATAGTTTCCTTGCTAGGAGCTTTGGTTATCTCCTTTTCTCATGGGGCATTAGAATGCATCCCTACTTATGCACGAGATCTTTTGGTTTTCCCTACTGAGTATATCTGTATAATCACCCTACATTTATAAAACTACTTTTAGGATTCCAGGAGGACATAGAGGACCAGGTCAGACCCTATTAGCTCGGACGCCGGGACCATCGGTGTTTCTACTTTTCTTTTCTTTTGGTACTTCCCTTTGGAGTTTTCTTGTACTTTATAGCACTTTACTTGAAACATGCATATCAGAATGGATTTATTTGGTTTTACTTTACTTCTACCTTAATTTTTTGAGTTTTTTGGGTTTTTTACCATTGTATATCCCAATACTACAAAATAAAAAGGGCAATGCCTTCAATATTATGTGTGATTCTATACCCTTGGTGCTAGTCGCCACTTTGGGGCCTATTGAAGGCAGGTCCCGGGGGTCATTATCTCTCCTTAAACATGAGGACGGAAGGTTATAGAAATATATTTTCCCTTCTCCCATCATGGTAAAGGCAAGTTGTGAATTAATGGTATGAGAGGGTAATGGTTGAGAGATAGGATGGATTTCTTTGGTTTTACATTACTTCCGCCTTAAGTTCTGGAGTTATTTGGGGTTTTACCATTGTATATGTCAATACTACTAAATAAAAAGGGTAATTCCTTCCATATTACATGTGATTATATACCCTTCGATTAGTCTCCACTCTAGTGCCTACTGAAGGTGGGTATCAGGGGTCATTGTATCTCTTTCAACTTGAGGAAGGAATGGTCTAGCAATCTTTTGTCCCTTCCCCCATCATGGTGAAGGAGGGTCATAACAAAATGGTATCAGAATAGATGGTTGAGAGATAGGATAGAGTCTAGGGTTAGGCAGAGTGAGGATTCCATGGGATGGTAGGGAAACAGTGTTAGGATATCTTGGCATGTGAAATAGGCTAGGGAAGATCAGCTAGGACACAGGACTTTAGGCCCACCGTGATCTGATGCAAGGACGCTAGACCTACCGAACGACCAAGTGAGGCTACATTGATTGCAGGGTTGAGACCCTAGGAAAGGTACATATATCATAATTACTTGTTTTCTTGTGTGTCTTGGGTATTTTGGTGATTTAAAATAAATAAAATGTCTAATAAAAATTTAAAGGCAATCTTCTACACTACTCGGGCTTAGCCATACGTTGTTTACATTGCTGTTATGGCACCCGGATGGCGACCACGGGTAGTGAAGGTGATCGAGGCCCAATATTATAATTTGGATGATTAGTAGAGGGATGATCGAGTGGAGGAGGACATACAATGGTAGAGGAATCTTCATGCCTTTCAGTGGCAGACCCTCGGGAAGTATGAGTGCAGCGTCTTGGACATGGATACCGAGAGCTGGATCGAGGAGCTGGTGATAGCTTTCAGCTTGATCTGGGAATAGACGGAGTACTGGTTTCCTTTGTCTATAAGCTAGATGTGGGGATCGGTGCATCCATGGTGGACACTCTATCATGGGGAGAAGAGGGAGGATGAGGTTTTGAGGACAGAATTTGATAGGGAGTTTAGGGCAGAATTCCCCTCTTCTACGATGAAGGATAAGAATAGTCAAGAGCCACTATCCCTTCAGTAGGAGAGTATGTTTGTGAGGGAGTTGGGGATCAAGTTTAAGGATCACCATATCTTTTCTATAGACCTCTTTCCTAATGAAGAGTCTCAGGTGAGATGTTTAGAGGAGTCACTCAGATATTCTCTTCAGTATGCTTTTACTCCCTTCACTCTATCGACATACTTGGAGGTCCAAAAGAAGGAAGAAGTGGTAGAGTGGATGGACATGCTGGGAGGTGTGTTGCGAGTGGGGAGCCAGTTCAAATCATCAAAGGGGAAGGTCGTATGCATCATGCCTCCAGCATGAGGGCCTTCTGGGTTTTGTCCAGTGCGGTGTAGTCCCCAGGAGTTCCAGTTTCGATCTCATGGACCTCTCCCCTTATTTGCAGGCCTAGGACTGAGATGCTTCATTTGTGGCAGTCATGGGGATCTTGGGAATCAGTGTCCGGACTGAGTGACGTACAGTGTGGGTGGGCAGCTTCAGCACCCACCTCATCAGCAGCAGTTTCCAGCTAGGCCCTTTCAGCATCATCAGTAGGGACATCGAGCTCCAACTACTCTGAGAGAAGATGTTGTAGGAGGAGACCAACCTCAGGGAACTCCTCAGGGACCTCGACTAGGTTGTGGTCAGTTAGGCGGTTGAGATCTGTGAGGCATAGGGGCTAGGCATGGGTAGTTGCACCCCATAGAGGCAGCAGTTCCAGTAAGGCCATAAGTCATTCGAGGTATCATCAGCTTGTTTAGGACTATTGAATATGCCTTGTTTGATTTAGGATCTTCACACTCCTTTTTTCACCAAACCTATCCCATACTCTAGGTCTATAAATAGAGATACTTCTTGTGCCCCTGGATTTGAGTATACTATTCAGAAGTCAGACCAGCTTGTCTTATGTTTTTCGGGGATGCAAACTGATGTTCAGACAACATTAGTCTAGTGGGGACCTTCTGTTGTTTCATATGCAGCCATATGATGTCATTCTAGGCATCTAAGGGCTATTCACTTTGTGTTCCTCTATCGACTACTTCTGGAGAAGGATCATGTTTTCAGATATGGACAAAAAATGTGTGAATTTTTTCAGTAAGCGGGGTTTCCAGGCAGGAAGCCATTGAGTGGATCCCCTCATTTCATGGTTAGGAGAGATATCAGTGGAGTAGGCGAATAGAGAGATGGTAGAAGTCCGGGGAATCATCAGTGAGTACATGGAAGTCTTCCCTATATAGGTGGTGAATCTACCCCCTTGATGTGATGTTGAGTACGGGATAGACTTGCAACTCGATGCATGTCTGATTTCGATGGATCCCTATTAGATGGAACCTTCTGAGTTGTGGGAGTTACAAATTCATGTTGATGAACTGATGAAGAAGGGTTTTGATTGACCAAGCTCGTCACCATGGGGTCCTCGGGTCATGTTCACAAAGAAGGAAAATGGTGGTATCATGTTTTTTATGGACTATCGGTGGCTGAAGCAGGTGACGGTCAAGAACCATTACCCCCTCCTGAGGATCGACGTCCTTTTTGATCAGTTTAAGGGGGAAGGATGGTTCTCTAAGATTGATCTGCAGTTAGGATATCTCCAGTTGAGGGTGAAGTAGGGTGACATCTCCAAGACTGCCTTCTGCTATATATATGGGCACTTTGAGTTCGTGGTCATGTCGTTCGGCATTACGAACGCACCATCCATGTTTATGGGGCTCATGAACACTATCTTCCAGGAATATTTAGACCAATTTGTGGTCGTGTTTATTGACAACATCCTGATCAACCCAAGATCATAGTAGGATCATCATGAGCATCTAATAGAGGTTTTAGAGGTCCTCCTATGGCCCTAGTTATACAATAATTTTTCCAAGTGAATGTTTGAGACACGAGAGGTGCACTAACTTGGACAACTGTTGTCTGAGAAGAGAATAGAAGTGGGCATGTTGAAGGTTGGAGAAGTTTTTTCATGGGAATCACCCAAGAACATGGTCGAGGTTCGTAGTTTCTTGGGTCTAGAAGGTTACTACTGGATATTCGTACCCCTCATCTCCCAATTTTTAGTACCATTGATAGCCTTGTCCACGATAGACCAGGATTTTGTATGGATTGATCAGTGCTAGGAAGCCTTCAGTCATCTGAAGGGGATGTTACTTAGTTCCCCAGTGTTGAGGTTTCAAGATGAAGGGGTGATTTTTGAGGTGTTCTGTGATGATTCAGGCCAAGTCTTGGGGTGTGCACTGATTCAACAGCTAGGGGTGATCTCTTATGGGTCTACAAAGTTATGTCTCCATGAGTGTAACTATTACACCCATGATCTGGAGCTATATGTTGTCGTGTTCTCACTAATGTTTTGGAAGCATTACTTAATGAGGGAGTACTTTGTGTTCTTCACGAATCACAAGATATTGAGGTATATCTTATCCCAATGGGACCTAAACTTGTAGCAGTAGTAGCGGATGGAGTTTCTTCACATCTAAAAATTGGAAATTTCCTGCACCTCAGGAAAGGGGAACATGGTGGCCGATACCTTGGGCAGTAATTCACAGAAGGATGTGGTTCGAGAATCGGTAGATGTTTGGAAGATGATGGAGGGGTTGGATTCCCTACACCTAGATGCAAGGGTGGAGGATGGTAGAGGCTGTCTATTACAGATGAAAGTGTAGTCCTCTCTGTTGTATCAGGTGGAGGAGTCGTAGTGGGGGGAAATAGAGGCTGATGTGATGCAAGATCTTCTTAGCCATGGTGAATCTTCGAGAAGAATGTTGAAATATGGACATAATCAGATGTTGTTCCATGGAAATTTGTTCATTCTGGTAGAAATTCACAAGGGGGTTCTTGGAATGTTCCACAACTCACCCCTGGCGGTGCACCCAGAAGTTTCCAAGATGTATCGGGGTTTGAGGGGTCAGTTTTTGGGTCCTGGGGTGAAGCGAGTAGTGGTAGAGTTTGTGGAATAGTGCCTCATGTTTCAGAAGTTGAAGGATGAACACCATGTACCAAGAGGTCTGTAAAAAACCATTAGATGTCCCCGAGTGGAAGTGGGATGACAAATTAATGGATTTCATCGTGGGACAACCCATAGTTCAAGGGGTTGTGATGCTATCTAGATAGTGGTGGACCGACTGATGAAACTAGGTCAGTTCTTGTCAATCATGGAGTTGATTGCGGTGGATGCCTTAGCACAGAGTTTTCTGGATGAGGTGGTGTAGTTTCATTGAGTTTTGAGGTCCATAGTCTCGGATCGAGATACACAGTTTACCTCACGGGTCTGGAAAATATTGCATCGTGCTTTTGGAACCCAACTATGCCTCAACACAACCTTCCACCCCCAAAAAGATGGGCATGCTTAGCAGACCATCCAGACTTTGGAGAATATGCTACGAGCATTTGTTTTGTACTTGGGGGGATCGTGGGTACGAAACTTGCCTCTGGTAGAGTTTTCCTGCAACAATAGCTATCACTCAACCATTAGTATGGCTCCGTTCAAAGCCTTGTATGGGAGACTATGTTGCTCAACCGTGTGCTGGATAGAGTTCGTGGAAGTAGGTGTTCTTATACCGGAGGTGGTGTAGAGCATGATAGAGAAGGTTTATCTTATACGAGGAAGGATTAAGGCGAATCAGAACCGGCAGAAGTTTCATGTTGATCTTGAGAGGAGACCCTTGGAGTTCAAGGTTGGGGACCGCATGTTTTTGAAGGTCTCCCCTCGGTGTGTGCAACGGAGGTTCGGTAGTGGGAGTAAGCTACCTCCCAGGATTTTCGGACCCTTCACGGTGTTGTAGTGGGCCAGCAAAGTGGGTTATCAGCTGGCGCTACCACCGCCTCTATAGAGGGTACACATCGTCTTCCATGTGTCTTAGCTCCATCGGTATCTACATGATGATTCGCACGTCCTCAATTGGGGGAAGATGGATATCGAGGATGAAATGACATTCATTGAGTGGCCAGTGATGATTGAGAATCGTGAGAAGAAGGTGCTTCGTGGACGAACCATTACCTTAGTTCATGTGTTGTGGAGGCATGGTGGCCTCGAGGAGAGTCCCTGGGAACAGAGACATAGATGCACACCCAGTACCCATAGCTATTTTGATTTTTTATTCTTCTTTGTTTCGTACTTATTATAGATGTAGTGCTTGACCTTATTAATTATAAAATGTGTTTTTTCCTTGTTCTATGAATTTTTGAGAAGTGTCCTGACTATAGTGAGAGGAGGACCTGATCCCTAATCAAGACTCATTAAGGTGGATGCGCTTAAACCCATGCTGGTGAGTCAGTGCCACCCAAATAAGATATTATTAAGACATGGAGGAAGGGACTCCGAAATCTATATGATTGGACAGTGTGAACGTTCTATGTTTGTGTGGTTACTTGAGGGAGAGGTGTTCCTAGATGTCGAAGAGGTTTACTTCTGAGAGGTATCTTTTGATTTGGTTGTCCGTACCCCTCTATTTTCTTCCTGTCTAGTTTTGATTATCGGGGGTGAGAATAGTTTCAGAGGCATCTGATGTAATGGCCTAGAAAGTTTCTCAATAAAGAGTTTTCCAAAAACTCGGTTCCATCAAACGGTTCCACCGAAATGGTGGAACTGGTCATGGTGACACCGTGATGGTGGCACTGTAGTGGTCACACCTCTATGGTCCCACACTAAAATGTGGCACCGCTTACACTGTTACACATAACCGGTGGCAACGTGATGGTGGAACCGTAGTGGTCGCACCATCACTGGCACACACAAAAATGGTGGCACCATGATTATGGCAACGTGATGGTGGCATGGTTACGGTGTCTCACTAGATGGTGCCCCACCCTTTCTTTCTAGTTTCTAACCTTTTCCACTTCTGCTCTTGCAATGTATTTTTGATGTAGAAGTGTTTTAATACCCATTTAAAATATATTTAATTCCCATAAATAATATCTTAAATCCCCCATGATCCAGGCGACCCTTGACTTACCAAAGCATGTGGATTTCTCCTCGTTGTCACCCATTTTCCTTGTACTTTCCAGTTCCTCCCCTGTACACGTTTTCCTCTATTTAAAGGAAACCATTAACTCAAATCCATTTTGGACACCTCTCCAATGAGAATTATTAAATAACAATTAATTTCATCATGTGTAACCATCCAACTGCATGGTGAAACATTGATCCACCATTAAATCCGTTCAAGAATTCATATCCCTTAACTCCCAGATCTCACCTTTTATCACACGAGATTCATTCTTCTTTGTGGATGGTAACTTTTCCATTTCATGGTGCATTTGGAGTCCCCCTTCTTGAGTCTAGTGGCGAAACTATGTGGAAGCATTTCATGCACACTCTTGGAGTCCTCGAAGTTCCTCCCCTACAAGTCACACATCCCCAGTTCTTGACAATTGGAGAAAGACTTCGATTGTTGATCATACAGGTAGGGTATTCCTTCGTCTCGCTTTAATGTGTATCATGCGGGGTGGGTATGATAATGTTTCCTTCAGGGATGGATGAAACCATACCTTAAAAAATGGTTTTTAAAGAACTAAGGGGTGTGTTTGATGATGCTATTGTACTCTTTTATCATACTTTATATGTTGTAAATTTAATGGGCTTATGTCCACTGAAAATATTGAATGATGGTGGTCCTTTCTTACACACTAATGAACCTCTGTTTTCTAGATTATTCTCTGATTGAATGGATATAACATGAATAATAATTAATCATGTAAACATAGTTGATTAAATGGATGTCCTGTGAACAAAAATCATTGTGTGATCACACTGGTTAACCAAACCGAAAGAAGGTAATTAATGAATGGTCTATTGGATTATGAAAACTCCCTTTCTCTACCATGGTAATTTTCATAACCCTCCATCACCAAAAGGATGGAAGGGTCAACAGATTTCCAGGCCCTTCCTTATTTAAGTTTAAGGAGAGATAATGACCCCTGAAACCCGCCTTCAATAGGTCCCGGAGTGGTGACCATCACCAAGGGTATAAAGTCACACACTAAATGGAAGGAATTACACTTTTTCATTTAATAGGATTGAAAGATAAGATAGTGAATCCCACAACACCAAACTGAAAGTAAATGTAAATCCAAGAACCATTCCCATTGCATGTTACAAAAGTAAAATCCACAATGTATAAAGAGACTACCAAGAAAAATACCAAAAGAAAGAACAACAGAAACTGTGATGATCTGTCACAAGGCCTGAGATAGTATATTCCAGCACAATCCCCGAAGTCCTCCTAGAATCCTGAAAGTAGTTTTATATACGTTGGGTGAGCATACAAGTATACTCAGTAGGTAAAACCAAAGACTCTCGTGAACAAGTGGGGAGGCATACTAATGCACTGTGAGAAAAGAGATAACCAAGCACCTAACAAGAAAACTAACCACCCAACCCTCAGCAAGGCACACTCCCCAAATAACACAAGTCAAGTAATGTATAGTAATAGGACATCGATGTTTGGGTACCTCGCACCACTTTCCCACTGGTTATTGAAGACATCCTACGCATCGGACCAATCCTTCCATTCTCACCGCAGTCCCACTGCCATACCCCACCCGCACACACTTGGGCATCAACCACACATCCCACCCACAAACACCTGGGCCACAACCACTAACCCCCCCCCCCCCCCCCCGCATACACCTGGTCCACAACTGTCTCAAGTAACCATGCCTGCAAACACCTAGGCCAGAACAACAACTACCACACCCGAAGACACCTCGGCTAGAAGAACTACTGCCACGCACGAAGACACCTAGGCCTCATCCTGAAGATATTTGGGAAACCACCTACCTGCACACACCTGGGCCAACCACCACACTACCCTGCCCAAAGATTCTTGGGCTAATAATGGACTTCAGGACGTCACAGCCTCCCCGAAGATACTTTGGCTATCCAGTAAAGGGAGCAGAAAGGAGCTAATAACCAGCCACTAATAGATGTGTTGGGAAAAACACCCTCCCCCATGAAATGGGGGTGTTCGTCACTAAGTGCTCAACTTGGGTGGGGTGCGAATTCGAAACAAAAAAACTACAAGTATGTATATGTAACAAGAACTCATCAAAATCTAGGTTTTTCTTTAGCGAGCCTAAAGAACACACTCAGCAGCTGTTTCCAAGTCACAACTCGCACCAAACCAAAACCCATTTGTCCCATCATTGTTTTCATGTTCAGTAATAATCTTTAAATAAGTTTCTTAACCTACTTGGGCAACTAGTAAGCATAATCCCAAGCCAAGGAAAGAATACACCCAACAACAATTTGAGCATTCACAACCGGTTCTCTTGTAAAGTCGCAACAATAGAGGGATAAGTGAGATCCATCGAAGTACTGGAACCAAAGAAAAACCCAATATACAGCCCTATGTCCCCAGGATCTAGGAGACAACGGTTTCTCAACAATAGAGGATCCCACCCCAATTTGAGATATAATCAAGTAACCACACGGCCTCAAATTCATAACCAGTGAATCCATAGCAACAGGGGATCCCATCCCCACCCACATCACCCAGCAATCGGCCCATGAATAAAAACAAAAAAACCGCTGCCACCAACACAAAGCAGGACCATGCCAGTATTTTTAGATTTAATAGATTTAACACACTCCATGATTCCAATTCCATTGTACTTTAACTAGGGTTATCGTAGAAAAGGATTGATCCCGGTGCTTTCAATTTATTTAGATGAATATAAGTAATTAACCAATTTCCTTTACACAACCAGCACCATAAGTAAGGGTTTATTAATGCACAGGGAAATACCACCAATGACCATGATTTTCAGTAGGCATAAACCCGGACAATACAGAAATGATTAATCATGAAAGAAGAGAAAAACATAGCATCATCATCGGTCACACCCCTCCCCTTTGTTCTTTAGAATCCGTTTATTATCTTCATTAAGGTTTGGTTCATCCAATTCTGGAGAAGCAATAGCGCACCCACCCCGCAAGATATATAGAAAAGAGAGACAAAGGTGAAACCATACTTGATTGATCAAAGATCAATGTTTTTCTCCACACCCTATGAACAGGGGATGCGCGACTTGCAGGGCTCCGGTACAGGTGCACCACATTCCTCGGAAACAAAGGACTTCAAACGCACAAGGAAGAAGAGAGATGTCAGCCAGAAAGGAAGAATGGGGAAGAAGAACTTCTTCTCTTATATATAGATAAAATTCCATTGTTACGGAATAAGAAATTTGAACGCCTTGGAAGTCAGATCGTGGTTATTCCATGCGGTTGGGTGGTTACACACGACTGGATTAATTTATATTTAATAGGGAGGTTTCTCAAGATTTTTAGATATTAATTATGGATTAAAAACGGCCTTGAAATGCTTCAAAAAGTTAAAAGGGCCTAAAAGTGGAATATGGGGGAGGCTGCAGGAGAAAAACACGCCAAGGATGGGTGACACCGATCGGTCTCGCCGATCAGTCGCGCCGATCGGTCGCGCCGATCGGTCACACTGATAATTGGAAAAGGACGGGGTCATGAGGGTCTGGTTCATTACATCAGATACCTCTCAAACCATTCTCGCCTTCAAGAATCAAACCCAGACCTGGAGGGAGGGGGGATCCGAACAACCACCCTGGATAATACCTCTCAGGAGTGAACCTCTCTGACATAGGAATATCTTATCTTATGAACAAACATAAATTCCCAACTGCTCCTTCCCCATTGCATGCAAAACAAAAGGGCCAAACTGTATAGTCTAGTGGGAGAAGGGTTTCCCTTCGTCCGTGTTAAGATACTATCCTCTTAGGGCGGAACTGACTCACCCACACGGGTTTAGGAGCATCTGCTTTAATGCGTCCTAACTAGGGATCAGGTCCTCACCTCCCCATTCTTTAGGACACTTCACACACACATCCACAGAAAATAAACTACACATCCAAAGCCGAAAAAGTAAGCATTACACAACAAACAAGTACTGACAAAACATGATAAAACTCAAAACAACTCAGGGTATTGGGAACGCATCTGTGCTTCCCTCTCCTAGGTACTTTCCTCAAGCCCACCATGTCTCCATAAAACATGAACCAAGGGAATGGTTCTCCCACGAAGTACTTTCTCCTTACGATCCTAGATCTTGATCAGTCGTTCAATGAAGGTTGTATCGTCTTCGATATCTATCCCTCCCCAGTCAAGGACGTGTGAATCGTCATGCAGATATCATCAGAGCTGGGACACATGGAATACATCGTGTAACCTCAGTATAAGCGGTGGTAGCACTAGCTGATAAGCCACATCACCGACCTGTCGCGACAATTAGAAGGTCCAGATGAACCTAGGAGAAAGTTTACTTCCTCTACCAAACCTCCACTGTCCATGCCGAGGGGAGACCTTCATGAATACGTGGTCCCCGACCTCGAACTCCAAGGGTCTCCTTCTATCATCGGCATATGACTTATGCCGGTCCTGAGCCACCTTTATCCTCTCTCTTATAAGCTGAACCTTCTCTGTCATTCTCTGCACCACCTCCGGACCAATAACACCTTCTTCGCCAACCTCATCCCAGCACACGGGTGAGCGACACAGCCTTCCATATAGAGCTTCGAATGGAGCCATGAAAATAGTATAGTGATGTCTATTATTGTAGGCAAACTCTATCAGAGGCATGTGTGGAACCCATGATCCCCCAAAGTCCAAAATACATCCCCACAACATGTCATCCAAGGTCTGAATGGTGCGCTCTGTCTTCTCATCTGTCTGGGGGTGGAAAGAAATGCTAAGACGTAGCCGGGTGCCTAAAGCTTGCTATATTCCCCTCTAGACTCATGAGGTAAAGCGTGCATACATGTCTGAGACTATGGAACTCGGAACTCCAAGAAACTGCACTACCTCATCCACATACTTCCATGCTAGAGCATCCACTCCACTCGACTCCTTAATCGCCAGGAAGTGAGCCAACTTCGTCAACCAGTCCACTACTACCCAGATGGTGTCGCAGCCTCCTTGCACTTTGGGTAGTCCCATGATGAAATCCATCGATATGTCATCCCACTTCCACTCGGGGACATCTAAAGGTTGCAACAACCCTCTTGGAAAATAGTGTTCAGCCTTCACCAGCTGACACACTAGGCACTTGGCCACAAACTTTGCCAGTACTCGCTTTACTCCGGGACACCAAAACTGTCTCTTCAAACCCTGGTACATCTTGGAAACTCTCGGGTGCACTTCTAGGGGTGAGTTGTGGAACTCACTAAGGACTTGGTCATGCATCGCCTCTGTAACAAACAAATATTCTCGAAAAATCATTCGGTTCTGAGCATCCTCTATCCACCCTTCCGGAGCATTGCCCTGGTCAACTCGGTCATGCCTCACTTTGCACTCTGAGTCTCCCCACTGAGACTCCTCCACCTGGCGTAACAGAGAAGTCTGTACTGTCATCTGATACAGGAAACCTCTACCACTATCCATCCTCGCATCCAGGTGAAGGGAAATCAACTCCTCCATCGCCCTCCAAGTTTCCGCCGACTCTCGGACCGCATCCCTCTGTGACTTCCTGCTCAAGGAATCAGCCACCATGTTTCATTTCCCTGAGGTGTAGGAAATCATGAAATCGTAATCCTAGAGGAACTTCATCCACCTTCACTGTCATAAGTTTAGGTCCCTCTAGGAGAAGATATACCTCATGCTTTTGTGATCCGTGAAGACCACAAAGCGTTCTCCGATGAGGTAATGTTGCCACAATATTAGAGCGAACATGACCATTGCATGCTTCAAATCGTGGGTGGAATAATTATTCTCATGAGGGTGTAGCTGACTAGACCCATAAGAGATCACCCCTTGTCGTTGCATTAACACACATCTGAGGCCCTGCCCTGAAGCATCACAGAACCCCTCATACGCTTCCCATTCTTCTGGTAGTCTCAATACTGGGGCACTAACCAATTTCTCCTTCAGATAGCTGAAGGCTGCCTCACACTGCTCGCCCCATACGAAAACCTGGTCCTTCTTGGTCAAGGCTTTCAAAGGTGCTGCAGCTCGAGAGAAGTTGGGTACAAACCTCTGATAGTAACCTTCCTTCCCAAGGAAACTACAGACCTCTGCCACGTCCTTGGGTGCTGCCCAAGAAATAACCGCCTCAACCTTTGATGGGTCTACCACTAGCCCCTGTTCAGAAACTACGTGCCCAAGGAAGTGTACTTATCGTGTACAAAACTTTCATTTCGACAACATCCCATAGATCTGGTGTTGTCGAAGGACCCCTAAAACTATCCTCAGATGTTCTACGTGGTCCTCCTCTGATCTTGAATAGATAAGGATGTCATCAATGAACATGACTACGAACCGATCCAGATACTCCCGGAAGAAAGAGTTCATAAGCCCCATGAACACAGTGGGGGAGTTCGTAATGCCGGAAGACATGACTATAAACTCGATGTGCCCATATCTTCACATGAAGGTCTTCTTAGAGATGTCACCCTCCTTCACCCTCAACTAGTGATATCCAGTCCGTAGGTCATTCTTTGAGAACCATCCTGCACCTTTCAACTGGTCGAAAAGATCGTCTATCCTCGGAAGAGGGTAGCGATTCTTGATCGTCACCTGATTCAGCCTCCTGTAGTCTAGGCACAACCTAAGACCACCATCTTCCTTCTTTGCGAACAAGACTGTAGAACCGCATGGTGACACACTTGGTCGGACATAACCCCTCGTTATCAGATCGTCAATCTGAATCCGAAACTCCCGTAGCTCCGAAGGTGTCATCCGGTAGGACACCATCGAAATCGGACGAGCACCAGGCTGCAAGTATATCCCAAACTTGATATCACATAGATGGGGTAGAGTCGTTACCTCCTCAGGAATGACGTCCATAAACTCACTAACGATCCCAGGTACTTCCACCATCTCAGCATCTACTGACTCTACTGACAGCTCGGCTAACAAGGAGAGGAGGGGTTCCTCTCACCTACTGCCCTTCTGACCATTCCGCTCGCCGGTGAAAGTATCACATCATCCACCCATATCTAAGAACACAAACCATCCTCGGAAGCAGTCGATGATGGCACACACAGAGAACAGCCAGTCGATGCCTAGGATGACATCGTACAGATGTATCTATAGCATTAGTAGATCCCTTCCCGACTGGTGTGGCCCTATCATCAGTGTGCATCCCCTACAAACATATAACAAGTCGGTCTGACCTCCGACTGGTGTGCTCAGCACCAGGGGCACTGATGTCTCTCGACATCTAGAACCAGAGCACAGGCCAGACCGAGTGAAAAAAATGAGTGCATAGCTCCGGTATCGAACAAGGCGTAAGAAAGGGTACTGAAAAAACTAATCGTACCTCGAACAACCTCCGGTCCTGCTGGAACTGCTGCCTTCGCGGCATGCAACTATCCATGCCCAGCTCCTCTTCCCCTCAGCTGTCAGCTGCCTCCCCAACCACGCCCTGGTCATAGTCCCTAAGGATCACCCTGAGGTTGTCCTCCCCCTGCAACGTCGGCCCTTAGAGGAACGGGAGCTCACTGCCCCTGGTACTGCTGCTGGAAGGGCCTCGCTGGAAGTTGCTGCTGAGGCGGGTTTTGGGCATGTTCGCCACTACCGTAATAAAATTGGTTCAAGAATTGATTCCGGAGATGTCCATGGCTCCCACAAACAAAACACCTCGGTCCTGGGCCCGAAGGGAAAGGGCGAGGACCAAGGGACCGGAACTGGAACTGTTGTGGCATGCTCCCTACTGGTCGGAACCTAGAGGGTCCCGATGCTGGAGGTCTGGTGCTGACGGACTTTCCCTATAACGGGCCTAGCTGAATCCCCTCTCGTGAAAAACCTCCCAGCGTGTGAATCCTCTCCATCACCTCTGCCTTCTTCTATACCTCCAAGTATGTCGGAAAGGTGAAGGGGGCAACAACGTATTTGAGGGAGGGTCGGAGCGCCTCCTCTAAACATCTCGCCTGAGACTCCTCATCCGGAAAGAGGTCCGGAGCAAATCGGAGGAGATCCTTGAACATGATCCCCAGTTCCCTTATCGAATAATCCCCTGCTGGAGGGAGAGTAGATCTTGCCTCTTTTCTGCCTTCATCGTAGAAGAGAGGATTTCTGCCCGGAACTCATTTTTGAAATCAGCCCATGCCACCTCAGCCTCTCTCCTCTCCCCCAGGTAGAGCGTCCACCACTGACGCGCTACTCCCCACATCTGGCTGACAGCCAGAGGAACCCAGTACTCAGTTGGTGCCCGGATCAAGTCGAAGTCTATCACCAACTCCTCCAGCCAGCCCTCCATCTTCATGTCAGAGGTGCTTCCCTCATACTTCTCGAGGGGTTGTCGCTGGAAGGCTCGAAGTGTCTTCTTCCACTGGTCATCCTCCTCCTCTCGATCATCCCTCCGCTGATCATCCAATTCAACCTCTTGGGCCTCGATCGCCCGTAAAACTCGTGGTCGTATTCTGGGTTCCATAGCTGCAAGGTAAACAAAGATTTCCTAATCCCAAGTTGTACAGAACATTGTTATTAAAACTTCTTAAACTTAGTTTTTATTTCAAATTCCAAAAACACCCCAGAAACACAAGAACACAAGTCATTATGATGCATGTACCTTCCCTAGGGTATCTAACCTGCAATCAGCATGGCCTAACTCAGTCGTTCGGTAGGTCCAGAGTCCTTGGATCGGATCACGGGGGGCCCTAAAATACCATGTCCTATCCATTCTTCCCTAGCATAATTCACGCACCAAGGTCACCCAACATGGTTTCCCTACTATCTAATGCAATCCTCACTGTGCCTAACTCCAGACTCCATCCAATCTCTCAACCCCCTCTGATACCATTCCGTCTCGACCCGCCTTCACCAAAATGAGGGCAAGGTCAGCAGATTTCCAGGCCCTTCCTTCTTTATGTTGAAGGAGATATAATGACCCCTGAAACCCACCTTCAATAGTTCCCAGAGTGGCGACCAGCACCAAGGGTATAAAGTCACACACTAAATGGAAATAATTACCCTTTTTATATTAATAGGATCGGGAGATAAGATAGTGAATCCCACAACACCAAACTGAATGTAAAAGTAAAGCCAAGAACCATTCCCAATGCTTGTTACAAAAGTAAAATCCACAATGTATAAGGAGACTAAAATGAAAAATACCAAAAGAAAGAACAATAGAAACTATGATGATCTGTCACAAGGCCTGAGCTAGTACGGTCCAGCACAATCCCTGAAGTCCTCCTGGAAACCTAAAAGCATTTTTATATACATTGGGTGAGAATACATGTATACTCAGTAGGGAAAACCAAAGACTCTCGTGCACAAGTGGGGAGGCATACTAATGCCATGTGAGAAAAGAGATAACCAAGCACCTAACAAGGAAACTAACAATCCAAGCCTCACCATGGCACACTCCCCAAATAAAGAAAGTCAAGTAATGTATAGTAATATCACATCGATGTTTGGGTGCCCCGCGCCACATTCCCACTGGTTATTGAAGACATCCAATGCATCAGACCAATCCCGCCATTCTCACCACAGTCCCACTGCCATACCCCGCCCACACACACTTGGGCCTCAACCACACATCCCTCCCGCAAACACCTGGGCCACAACCACTAACCCGCCCGCAGACACCTGAGCCACAACTATCACATGTAACCATGTCTGCAAACACCTAGGCCAGAACCACCACTGCCACACCCGAAGACATCGGGGATAGAAGAACTACTACCACGCCTGAAGGCACTTTGGCCTCATCCCGAAGATATTTGTTAAGCCACCTGCCCGCACACACCTGGGACAACCACCACACTACCCGGCCCGATGATTCTTGGGATAATAATGGACTTTAGGCCATCACAGCCTGCCTAAATATACTTGGGCTATCTGGGAAAGGGAGAAAAAAAGAGCTAATAACCATCCACTAAAAGAAGTGTTGGGAAAAACACCCTCCCCCATGAAATGGGGGTTTTCGGCACTAAGTGCTCAACTTGGGTGGGGTGCGAATTAGAAACACAAAAATTACAAGTATGTATAGGTAACAAGCACTCACCCAAATCTATGTTTTTCTTCAGCCAGCCTAAAGACCACACTCAGCACCTGTTTCCAAGTCACAACTCGCACAAAACTAAAACACATTTGTCCCATCCTTGTTTTCATGTTCAGTAATAATGTTTAAATATGTTTCTTCACATACTTGGGCAACTAGTAAGTATAAGCACAAGCCAAGGAAAGAATACACCCAACAGAAATTTTAGCATTCACACCCTCTTCTCTTGTAATGTCACAACAATAGAGGGATAAGTGAGATCCCTCGAAGTACTGGAACCAAAGAAAACCCCAAGATACATCCCTATGTCCCCAGGATCCCGGAGCCAAGGATTTCTCAACAACAGAGGATCCCACCCCAATTCGTGATATAATCAAGTATCCACACGGCCTCAAATTCATAACCAGCGAATCCATAACAACAGGGGATCCCATCCCCACCCACATCACCCAGAAATCGGCCTGTGAATAAAAACAACCAAACCACTACCACCAACACAAAGTAGGCCCATGCTGGTATTTTCTGATTTAAATGATTTAACGCACTCCATGATTCCAATTCTGATGTACTTTAACCGGGGTTATCCCAAAAAAGGATTGATCCTGGTGCTTTCAGTCTATTTAGCCGAATATTAGTAATTAATCAATTTCCTTTACACGACCATCACCAGAAGTAAGGGTTTATTAATGCAGAGGGAAATACCTCCAACGACCATGATTTTCAGTAGGTTTAAACCTTCACATTCCAGAAACCATTAATCATGAAAGAAGAGAAAAATAGAGCAGCATCATCAGTCACACCCCTCACCTTCGTTCTTTGGAATCTATTTTTTATCTTCTTTAAAGATTGGTTCATCAAATTCTATAGAATCTATAGCATACCCACCCCACAAGATACACAAAAAATAGAGATAAAGGTGAAACCCTACTTGATTGATCAACGATCAATGTTTTTCTCCATGCCCTAGGAATAGGGGATGTGCGACTTGCAGGGCTCCGGCACAGGTGCACCACTTTACTCGGTAAAAAAGGACTTCAAACGTACAAGGAAGAAGAGAGAAGTCGGCCAAAAAGTAAGAAGGGGGAAGAAGAACTTCTTTTGAGATATATAGATAAAATCCCGTTGTTACGGAATGAGAAATTTGAACGCTTTGGAAGTCGGAACATGGTTATTCCATGCGTTTGGGTGGTTACACACAACTGGATTAATTGTTATTTAATAGGGAGGTTTCTCAGGATTTTTAGATATTAATTATGGCTAAAATGGCCTTGAAACGCTTCAAAAAAGTTAAAAGGGCCTAAAAGTGGGGTTACGGGGGAGGGTGCAGGAGAAAAACCCACCAAGGCTGGGTGACACCGATCGGTCGCGCCGATCGGTCGTGCTGATCGGTCTCACTGATCGGTCATGCCGATAATTGGAAAAGGACGGGGTCATGAGGGTTTGGGTCATTACAGTAATATGTGTGGGATTTCTGCCTGATGTCTGTGGGGTGACATGGATTTTGATGGGATCCCCTATTGTGCAGTTGTTGGTTTGTGGATCTGAGGCCATGTGGGGCCATATGTTGGGGCTTGGTTTGGTTCCTGTACTTTTAAGGATCTCACATAACCCTTTTTATGTCGTGACATTACAAGAGAACTATTTTTGAATGCTTAAATTTCTACTTGACTGTTCTTCCTTCCTTGGCTTCTGTCTATGTCTATTAGTTGGCCGATAGTGAAGAATTATTTAAATGGAATCACATAAATTTGATAACAATAATGGGTTCCATGGGGAATTGGTTTTTGAGAATGAGTTGCGCATTTTTTTTGGTTATTGTGCTTTTTTTAATGAATAAATAGTAATGAGGGTGTTTGTGTATGGGATGATTTTGGAACCCCTAGGTTGGGATGAGTGCTTGTTTACCTATATGTATAATATAGTTCTTATGTTTCTTATTTTCACCCCACCCAATTTGAGCACATCGTGCTGAACACCGCCATTTCATGGGGGAGGGTGTTTTTCTAAACAGTCCTATGAGTGGTTGGTTTTTAGCTCCTTTTATACTCCCTTTCTTAAGTAGCCCAAGACTCTTCGGGTAGACTGTGACGACCTGGGGTCTATTATAGCTCATGATTTTTTGGGGAGGGTATTTTGTTGTGGTTGGACCGGGTGCGTGCGGGAAGGTTGTTTCCCAAATGTCTTCGGGATGATTCCCATGTGACTTCGGGCATGGAAGTAGTTGTTTAGGACAAGGTGTATTCGAGCATGGTGATAGTCATTCTGTCCTAGGTGTTTTCGATTGTAGCTATGGTTGTGGTGGCCCAAAAGGTTGTTGTTTTGGAGGCAGTGGGACTGCGGTGAGAATGGCGGGGAGGTATGATGCGTAGGATTTCTTCAATAATTTGTGGGCATGTGGTGCAGGGTTCCCAAACATCGCTGTGTTATTACTATTTCTTTACGTGACTTACGTTGTTTGCGGAGTTTTCCTAGGTGAGATTGGGGTGGATATTTTCCTTATTATGTTATTTTTTATCTCATTTTCTCACGGGGTATTAGAATTCCTCCCCACTTGTAAAAGAGACCTTTTGGATTTCCCTATTGAGTATACCTATATACTCACCCTATGTATAAAAATATTCTTTAGGTTTTCTAGGAGGACATTGAGGACCATGTCAGACCCTATTAGCTTGGAACCGTTTACAGCTCTTATTTTCTTTTCTTTCGGTTCTTCCCATTAGAGTTTTCTTATACTTTGTAGCACTTTATTTTTATCATGCATATGGGAATGGATTTTTCTATTGTTTTAATTTACTTCTACCATAATTTTTGTAGCTGTTTTGGGTTTTTACCATTATATCTCCCAATCCTACTAAATAAAAAGGGTGATTCCTTCCATATTATGTGTGATTCTATACCATTGTTTCTATTTACCACTTTGGGGCCTATTAATGGCGGATCTCAGGGGTTCATTATCTCTCCTTCAACTTGAGGAAGTAAGGGTCAATCAATCATCAATCCCTTCCCTCTTCTTGGTGAAGGCATGTCATGAAAAATACCAGTAAAAATATTGTGTGTGTAAATCTGAGAAAAGGGTTTAAATTATGTATCACTCTTACAATAATGTCAATAAACATTAATGTATATACATTACCTCACCTAACTTTGGGTAATAAAAAAGTACCAAATTTATATATTTCTATTATATATTATAATTTATAATATGATTATATATTTTAATAAATAATATTTTAGGAATATGTATTAATTAATAATGATTTTGATAAATTCATTAATTATAAAATGATTGTAATTAGTTAAGAAATGTTGAAAAACATTTAATAATTATTATTCCATAAATATTTAGTTAAAATATTATAAATACATTATAATTTTTTTAAATGGAATGCTTTATGGATTATAAATAACAGGGACTCATTTATAATCAAGTGATGAAATTTTTAACATGTTTATATCTTTCATAAATCATGATAAAATATAAATCATTGTTTATTTTAAATTATGAGTTGTTCAATAATAATTATTTCTTATCATATTAATATCATTTTATATAGAGTGTTTAAATATGTAGTACTTGGATTATCTAAAATGATTATATAATAAAAACTAATAACGATGAACATTTTATAACTAAATAAAATATCATATATTTAAAATTAAATAACATATACTGTTAATTTTACAATCTCCAAATTGTAATTAATATAATGTCTTTATATTCATAGATATAAGATTATAATAATGTGTTAGATATTTTGTAAAATACTTATATATATTTTTGTGATGATGGGTGAATAAATGGTTAATTCATGTTTAAATAATTTTACTATTCATTTAATTAAAGGTAATCCCTATTTTATTCCAAAATATAAAATTCATTTATTATTAATACTTTATGATTTAGAAATAGTATAAAAATACCTCATGGAGAAATATTTTGACATTACATTGTTGTTAAAATTATAAATTTAGTTTTCATATATTTTGTTCTTAGTTTGTGATGTATATTTTATATATTAATTTAGTTGTTGAATATATATTTTTATTTTTGGTGTTATTATTATGGGGAATTAGGTTTCCCCTTGATTAAATTAACTATGGGGGAAAGAGAATAAGGTTTATACTACCTATACACCCAGAGAATTATTACTTGATTGGAAAGGTTAATTAGGTAGGATATTAGTTGGTCTCAACATAATAATGTGAATATTTTCAATCTATTATAACCCTATGCCTTTAAAAAATATGTTTAATTTTTATATGTGTATGATTAATTCAGATATATATGAATATACATGATTCCTAGTTTTTGGATAGTATCATAAACATGGGGGTCTTGTAAATAGATATACTTCTATTTTGTTTGAATATTTTGTTGGGTTTCAAAGGAATATTATTCCCTTATAAATAACTATTTTAATTAATATATAGAGCGAGTAACATGAGATAGGATTTTGAGATTAACTACCCTAGAAAATAATATGATTTTGATTACTTCCAAAGAAACACTCTAATTATATCAATCATCCAACCTAATATTTTCTATCTCTGATTGAGTACTCCTAAAACATCATCGGTAATGAAAGAAAGATATATTTGAAATGTTATTATATTTTTGGGTCATTTATCTTAAACATGAGTATTCCTTGATTTTCACATGGTAGATAATTCTAGGTTTTTTCATTTTGTTACACCAGTTGTAAATTTAATGACATATCATATTATCAACCTTAATTATATGGTTTACAACATGGGATGCAATTTATTACTTTACTATGATAATTATTAATCATAAAATAATAGAATTATTTAAAAAATTATATAACTCTATGAAAATGTTTACAGATTGTACATTTTAATACCATATATTAATCTTTATGTTTAAAAACTTGTTTAATTCAAGGAAAAATTTCTTCATTTATGGTGAGTCACAATAATAGAAATCATGACCGTGAACAATATCTATCCATTATTAGCTCCATTGAAAAAATTTGAAAAATTTGTGATAGAAAAACCTTATTAAGGGACATAAACATATTCGAATCCCATTTTCTAAATAATGGTTATTAAAATCCCAAAATAATTTATTCTTTTCATATATTTATAATTTAATATATAAAATGTAAATTTTCACATTTAGAAATCAATAAATTCTCTAAAAAATCCATAAAAACTATTTTAAATCATAATAAATCCATGGAGGAATCATGATTAAAGTTGGAGTCAAAGAAAAAAATTAATGGAAAAACAAATCGACCAGCATAAAATGTTTAAAAACATTCCTAAACTCATGAAATCAAATATTTCCCTAAAAGGACATTTCCAATTCCCAAAGTAGGTATAATAGTGTATCATATTCACACACCTTTACATCTCTTGTTTATGCAATTTAGTAATATAAAATTATTATTTAACTCCATACGAGTAAAAAAAAATATTTTCCACCCCCATTTTTACCTTTGAAGACAACATCATTAGTTGTTGCATTGGAGTTCTATATTGGTATTAGTAGTTAACAAAAGATTGAATTAGATCAAACATTATCAAATATAGTTATCAGTTAACATATAAAAAATAATAATATTATTAAATGTTTTTAAAACAAAAAACATGAAAATTCATTTTATCCCATTAGAATAGCACACTCTATTTTTTTGGTAACCATAACTGGACGTATCCTTCTTATAGTTAAACACAGAAAAATTTGAAATTCATAGAATAATTGGTATATGAAAATATTTTAAATACCATGTTAGTACATGGAGGATTATTATTAAATAATAATTCACCCAATGGATGTAATATCAATTTAAACCATATATATTAAAAAACACTATATTTAGATTTTTTTAATAGAGTCCAAAGATACATGTATTAAAAAAGGAAAATTAATACTTTTTGAAACCATTTTAAATTAAGTCAAAATTATTTCAAAATTAAATTAATAAATTATTTTAATCATAAATATAAATATTTATGAAACATTTAAAATATCATGGAGATAGATCGGATATATTTGAATGGAACACTTTAAAATAATTTTTTAATAAAAAATAACATAGCATAAATCATATATATATTATTATATTTTCTAAATCTTGAATAATAAGATAATTGTAGTTATATAATTTTTCAAAAAAATAATTAATTTTTATTATTATTATTATTCAATTTATATAATTTATTAGTAATACATATTTAGTTACAATAACGGTTAAGTTCATCTTGGGCATTTTGGGGTTGTTTAGTTGATCACTTGAAAGCAACAACAGTTTTCTGACTATGGTCAAAGGGTTTATTGATCCATTATATATAGAATCAAAAATATGTTATATTTATTATACCTAAACATTTAAAAAAATTTAACCAACCTTGTATGGAATTTTTTTAATATAAATTATGTTGTTTCTTAGAGATTGTAGCTAGAATATATATATATATATATATATGAAATTTTATTTTTTTTACTAGTTATAAGTGAATTAACATAGATAATATTTGAAATTAATGTAATCATAATTTTTTCATGTCCTTTTTAGTCATTAGATATATCCTATGACAAGACTTGTAATATGTCCCTAAAAAATGAATTTTAGTGCTTCATTGATTTGTTACTCCATATATATACTTGAGTCTTGTTATCATTTCCTAAAAGGTTGTATGGTAAGTTGGTAAGTAATATACAATCATTAAATAATTATTATTATTTCAAAAATATTGTATTTACTTTTTTTTATCCATTATTTTATCCTGCAGTGTGATTCAATGATGAAAAATGAAACATATCTTTTTATGGAGGAGGTATTCCACATGTACGCACAAGTGGTGTTCTTTAAATTCTATAGGACATAAGGGGTGGAATAATGGTTGATTTATAATCCTCATAAAATTATATAATAGTTAAAATATTTATGTTTTTATTTCAGTATATTTAAAGACGATTTAAATAAGGTAGAATATGAAATAAGTTGGAAACACTTTGTTAATAATTACAATAGTTTTTTAGAGAACCCCATACCAGACACCTTAATCACCCATAGGAATTATTTTTGGAGAGACCAATAACTCTTCGATGTGGTGATGGATTTTCATAAGGTGTTTTGGTAGTTATTGGTGAAGATTAGTGGATATTTTTTTTTAATTAATGCAAAGATGAGGTTCCCCTTTGCTAGTGAGGGTAGTGGAACTTAGGTATATATATTAAAAATTGTCAATTAATATATTAATTTTTCAAGTAAAAGTGAATCAAATTGGAAATATATATTATAGAGGATTTAGTATGGTTAAAATACACTAAAACTATAACATCTCACTCATACTAATTGGATTAAGAAGATATGGGGTTCAACTAGATAGTGGTGAAATCCCAAAGGATACTATGTCAAAAAATAAATATCAAGGGACTAATAAAACATCAGGGATTATTTTCCCTATAGAAATATAAAATCATAAAATGACTATTAACATCCAAACCAAATATATAATTCATGACTAGAACAATGCAACCAAAATATAAAACCAATATAACTATTATATCATAGCGACAAAATAATATGAACAATGAACTAGAAAAAATGAAATAAAACCTAATGTTATACCGTCATATTGATAATATGTCAAGAACCACTAAAATTAGCTCTAGGACCCAACCCCATAATCCACTTCCATGTTTTATATACATTTATCACTAGAGAAATAATTTGTATTTCACTTCCTTATATCTATGTGTGTGACATATAAAAAAATGTTGAAAAAAGGGAGTGAGTATAAAATACACTACATAATCACTAGAGACTTCACAACACACACAAATACAAAGTGAACCATCTATAACATTTCATAAAAAACTATTCAAAATAGATAAATAGTTTTTATTGATCCATAATTGAAATTTATGTGAGTAAACCATAAATACTATCATTCAAATTGTTTCACATTTGGCATAATCATTCACATGTTCACACACACACACACATCTATTTATACACTCATTATTTGTGTTACAAATGACTATCACACTCCAGGACCAAAATCTATCATACTTTGATGGTTTCACTTCATTAAGAGATATTTTCCATGATAAATACACTCCAACCCATTGATACCAAAATACCATACATATCATTATCATATAAAGATATTACATGAAAATAATTTTATAAAAAAGCATGTATCAAAAAAATTCCATAATTTTTAAAACACCAATAATAAATTATATAATAATGGTTTTCAATGTAAAATTTAATTCCCTCTAACTCTAAAACATAAACCTAAATAGTTTCCTTTATAAAATCACACAACCTAAACACAATATGTCCTAGAAAAATATTTTAAATATTCATATCCTTTATGTTCAAAATTAAGTAGATATTAATGAAAATACACCTACATCTCAATGGATGGAGAAAAAAAGAACGAATCTATGAAAATATAGTTATTTGAAGAAAAAAACCTTCCCTTCAATAGGACCGATGATATATCATAAATATTTCAATCAGAGAACATATATCTATCCATAAAAGACTAAATAAATATCTCTAACATAGAGGAGATGACAAGATTTAATATTAGAAAAATAATATGGGGCTATTATTTTTTTTATCTCTAATTTATTTTGATTTTTTCAAAAATAATTGTATAAGAATGGGAATTATTTTATTAGGATAGTGGAAGAATGGATTTCATGACCCTGAAACCATAAGAAAATTATATGGGTCCCTCATGGTAAGGTAGTGAGGTTTTAAAATCAATAAAGAATCCTTCGACATGATACTAGAAATTATTTAGAGAGCTTCATGATTTTTGATGCACCTTATAGAAAACTATGTTGTAATTTTGAAATTATATAATCACAAGGAAAACCCAATTCATATTTCTCTTGCACAGTTTTAAAAATTATGATCAAACCATAATTCTATAACTATATAAACCTATATGTTATCCACCTGAATTATCAGATCATGGAAAAAATGATATCCAACCTTGAGCTTTCCCAAATATAGATAACATAACTATTTATAGTTTCATAGAGATAGATCATGGTTTCTACAGATCATGCCCAAAACATGAACCTCCAAAAACAATTCCAAAAAAGAAAAAACCTTCTGAAAAATAGTAATCCTTATGGATGAATTATGAAACATGATTTTATATAGGAATACATGAATGTACGTAATACTAAGGATGTTACATTCACCCCGTCATTGGTCATTCCATCCAAGGAAAGTTGAATACAATCATTACTTTATAAGGGCCAAAGCCACTTCCCAAAAATTAAAACTTCATATTCCCATGTCACTAAATAAATATAAACATACATAAATAAGGAAAGTACTAATAAAATATATTTGTATGAAAGATCATCTCATTCATATACATGATTTGAATAAGTGCAGGAATCATCATAGAATATAGTTCATGATCAATATGGTCTCATTTAATAATGTAGTTAGAATGAAGATGGTATACTGTCTATTGAGATACATGAAACATGTTATGTACAAGATTGAATACTTTCAATAAATCCAATTGATTATCCATATCAAGAAACAACCCAGGATGACCCTGAACCGGTCACCCGAGATGGTTCACTTCATGGCCTGAAGGGAATTCTTGATCCCCACTGGCGGGAAACTAGTGCCGAGAAGCAAAACATTAAAATCAAGTGAATTATTTCAACCCCAAAAAAACCAGCATCTAATATATAAATGAAACAATCTAAAAACACAGCATTGATGAACAACTAAATCAAAGTAAACAAACAACCTATCCAGATACAATGTACAACTGTAATGAACCCAAGCTAAAAATGGGACCATGTTCCACGATATCTATATGACCACATGATCTACTACCACCACAATACTATCCCAACTCCATCACTGATGAGTAAAACCAGAATCCTCTTCAAAAGATGGACCTATGACTAAAAATATAGGATATTAGTGAGGATCAAAATGATCATTAGGGATTCCAATGATAACCATTGAATCCAAGATTTTTGTTTCCCAAAAAAAATCAAAAAGACAAGTTTGAAAATAAAGTTATAAAATTATGTTTTTTCACATTTTAATAAAACATCATCATTTACCCATTTCAAAACCCAATGCATACCACATAGCATTTTTCATTGAGAATCAAAACAAGGAAAATAGGGAAGTGCTAAAAAAGATCTAGATAAAGAAGAAGACAGAGAATATTATACAAATGAAAGTAAAAAAAATTATATGATAAATAACCACGGGTGATCCTAAAAATCCATAGAATACCTTGAGATGTACTCAGTTAGGAAAAACCGGCCGGTGTATGGTGAATCCCTTATACCAACTGGATGCTCTCACAGCCTCACAAGTGGCAAATCCCTCCTGTCATGTCCACAACTTCATAATGGTTCCAACCCATATAATTAGGTCTAATAAGAAACCATCACTCGATCATCTAAAATAAGTCTAAGAACCTATAGTGGTAATAGTAATTCTGTGTATGTAGGAGTCCCTCGCATGCATGAATCATCTCACCGCACTTGCCTACCCAAAACAGGGACACAAATATATAGTAACCCCTAAGGGATATCCCTTCTATAATGGTTACCCATATTTATATACAAAAATTTCATATCATACGATGGTTCTAAATGGGCCATTATACCATTAAACATTTAAACCATTTCATAAATCATTTCAATTTTCCAATGAGGCAATCACTTTTTCCAAATCACGACCCTTTCCATGTACAATACAAAAAATCACTTTTGAGTTAGAAGTAATAAACGAGCCTTTAGATCAACATAACCAAAAACATTTTCCAAAACAACTCAACAACACCACTTCTACATATTAAAATCCAATGTTCCCTTTTGTTCCAAATATATACCCCCACAATTTTCAGTTTCCAAATCGTCATTTACCAGTCCAAACACACACCAATAATATTCCATTTCCAAAAATAACAAAACATGAGGAACACATTTAATAACAAGATTTCTAAAAACACTTGAAGTTATCATTTATCAAAGATTATTTTAAAACCTTCAATAAAAGTCTCCCAATAGAACCATCTTTGTTTAAAAACAAAGAGTCGTTTTAGAAATCAAGATTTTTTAATATTACCATTTTTCATGTGTCATATTCATTTGAGGGCACATCCATGTGTGTACCTAGTGAACCCATAGATGTGGAAACATTCAATGGCACACCAAACACCCAAGAAAACACTCAAATAAACCATTCCATAAAACATCATTTTAATAAAACCCATAACCAACCATCCTTATTATTTAAAGAATATGAAACAATTCCCTTGAGACTATAAAACCCCTTTTAGAGAACCATAACATCTTCAACAACATATAATATCACCAAACCATACACACTAAACCAAGTCCAAAACCAATAAAATTACACTATACTGTAAACAAGGAAAACCTTTCATAAAACCCCCCAATTTCAATTTACAAGAACTAAGACCTTAAAAATAAACTCCCTAAGTTATAATACCCTAGGAATTACACAAAAATAAATTTGAAAACATATTTTTAGTAATTTATAACAAAAATAAATAACCATTAGAAGGAATTCATAGGTATGTTATAGTTGTGAGAGGCATTTTAAAGTTAAATAAAAATACCCATGTGCTCATAGAGAGTTCTGGAATGGAATGAAGTGGAAATGCCTACCTTAGCCTCATGAAAATTGAATAAAACATCATAGAGAGGGCGATCTAAGCCCCACGAAAAATATGCATACCCTTTCCAAAATAATATAAAAGTAAATGATCCAACCCTAACCCTAGGGTACATTCAAGGGAGTATACACCCAGGAATACTGTAGAATTAAATAGAGGAAGGGAAGTATTGGATCTTTAATGAAGGAAACATGAAGAATCACAAACCATTCTTGAAAAATCAACCCCAAATCGTGCTGAGTCGAACTTGGAATACAAGGAAGAGGCCTCTTGTTGAAACCCAATAGGTGTGGCTTTATTTTGGAGTATAAATCACCCAAAATGTGTTTCTATGTCAAAAGTTATTAAGCCCGTAATGGGATGTACGTGTTTGAAGTAATGTTTGGAAAATCGTGTGAAAACCATGAGAGATCTATTATAAAGATTCTTGAATCCTGCATGGTTAAGAAGCATAGTTTGGGGAAACTGTACTAAAATCATGTGACCCTAATAATTGGACAACCCCCCCCCCAAATTACACAAAAATCACTAGGGAAGTCCACCTAATGATCCTTGAATGTTTTAAACACAATATAAAGACATCGAGGGCATAATTAACTCTCCAAAATTCCACTTTATTACCATATAATTCACAGTAACGGTGAATAGTTATAGAAGAAAAAAATACCACAAAAAAAGAAGGACATTTATTGGGAACCAACCTGAACCTCATCCAAAATATCCAACATTTAGAAATAATTAAAATGAAGGAGTATATGAAGTCGGGGTGTGACAATTCTCCCCACCACAGACACTTTCTACCCCCCAAAAGTCACCAAGACCAAAGCCAGTCAAGATTCAAGTCCATACCCAAACAAAACCAAATAAAACTGAGAATCTCGGGATGAAATCACTATCCACAAGTCACACCCGACTGATTCAAGAAGAAATCAAAGTCCAAGACTAACATAGAACCTGATAGGGTTCTCCCCACCATAAAAACTCAACTATATTGAAATCCACAAAACCCCAACACACCACCACCAGGGGGAACCATGAGAACATATACTAAGATTTACCAAAATTCTAGCATGAACAAAACAACTTTACCTCAAGGACCCATATAGATAACCTGCTATGGAGAAACCTGGCATACCATGTGCCTGAATGAATCATTACTAACAAGATGTGACAACTATCTATACATGGGTGATCGAAAACACTACCTGAGTTAAAATACTTCATGCCGCATGGGAGTCATAGAATTATGGGAAACCTAAATAAGAACTTAACCCAAAACCACCACCAACCCCAAGCACTCTTACCACCAAACAAGCAACTCCAAATTCAAAACCCATATAAAAACAACCAAACACACCCTATGAAAAATGAGCAATTCCAAAAGTCAAAGTCATTGAACTTGATTGTTTTCATCATAATAGAAAAATTCCATCACAGCCTTATACTAGAACGATGAACGCACCCCTACTGAGAAACGAATGTAAGGGAACTTTAAATGTATCCAATATGGAAAAACATTGGTCGTGCTGAGATCCCTCACACCCTCAAAACCCCTAACTATGCACAAGCTTCATCTCGAGACCTGTGGCTGGGGCGCTGATGGTTGAAGAATATAATGCCTCATATTCTGGAACCAACATCCTCTGATCGACAATCCTCCAATGAATGATACAACTTTCAAAACATTCCTTGGAAACCCGAATAGTCACCATGATAGTAAGACCTCAGAGGGATGTGGAAAATAGCTTGGAATGCCTCAACCGGACATATTGGTGGAATGAAAAAGAATATTTTGATGATATAGAAATCGACACTGATGGAAAAGATTCCTCAAAAATAGGTTCCTCTGGCACACTCTACCCACCACTTAGAGAACCCTCAAGAAATATTTCCACCACCAACTACACCTCAAAATTCAACGAAAAAGAAACACTCGACCTCCACTAATGTTCAGTCAGACCATCATACAAAACCAATACATCATGAACTTTAAAAAACTCAAGAGTTTCCAACAATATGAAAACACAATATACCATATTAAACCACATTCCTGTCTCTAACGGACCAATTCCACACAAAAATAAAAATAACACCCAAGAGGAACATGGAACTGGGCATGTCTCACTGGTAACATTGGTGACCTTTTTGGGAATCATACTCTGAACAATGCGTTAAACACATCAGAAACCAGAATCAAGAAAAACTCAATCAAAAGAAACATCCCAAACCAAGGGAAACAGGTATACAAGATAAACGTATACAAACACAAGAAAAACTACTTTTACAAAAACCTCCAATTTATTTAAACTCTAAATATTACTTCTCCAAGGCCATTTACCAAATATAAAACCCCACTTTTGAAGGAAAAAAGGTCCCAAAATCACTTTTCCATTCAAACCCATTTAGGAAAAATCAATCCAAGCCTTAAATTCCAAAACTACACCAATGGAATTCTATGAACCGTCACATGTGTTTCTACCCAATTCCTATCACTTCATCTACTAACAAGTTTCGACATGCACTTTCCATATACAACCCACACATGTAACCCTTGGATAGTAACACCAAGGGTCAACAATTTATTTTCATTGTAAATTCCAAACATACATCATATTTTTCAAAACCAAAATACTCCCTTATTTAAAACCCATTTCACCAATTTACAAAACAATTTGAGAGAAAACCTTTTCAATTTCAAAACCACTTTCACTTTAATACCATTTCCATTTTAGAAATCCATTTTCATTTTTCAAAACATAGTCACAAGTGGTTACATAGAGATTGTGGTATCAGGGTCCCATTTTTAGTTTGGTTTCTTTCTGGTTATACATTGTATCTGGATTCATTGGTTGTTTATTATGATTTAGTTTTTCATCTTTACTGCATTTTTTGTTTGCTTCATTTATATCTTTGATCCTTGTTTTTTGGGTTGAAATAATTTCCTTCAATTTATCGTTTTTATTCTTGTCACTAGTTTCCATCACATGGGGATTGGGAACACCCATCGGGCCATGCCACCAACTGGCTCGTGTGACCGGTTTAGGGTTGACCTGGGTGGTTCAGGACAAAATGGTATCAGAGTAGGTTCCTGTTATTTGGGGATTCTGGTAGATGGAGACTAGGGTTTTGGGTCTTAGTAGGGAGCTTATAGGTCGGTTAATAATCACAACCACTTGTGATAAGATGTAATTTTCCATGGGTAGTCTATGAGTGAGTCCTTTTCTTGGGTTGTTTTGGGATGAGGAACGAAAATGGAGGTGTACCGATGTTACGTTGTGATCTCATGTGGATTTGTGGACCATGTAGAGTCCAAGTTCCTGGTTCAAGGTCCTTATAGTGTTATGCCTTATATGGGGAATGTCCACCATCGTGTCGTCTATTTGGGCATAAACACTAGTTCCTCATTCTGGTTGTCCACCATTGGCTGTGCATTTTTTTGACTTGGTTGTTTGTTTATTGTGATACAGTTATCATATTTGTTGTGTTTTTAGTTTGATTCTTTAATATCATTGATAATGGTTTGTGATAGGGATGAAAGTTTTCCCTTTATTTTAATTTTTTGATTCTCAATGCTAGTGGCCAGCCCATGGGGATCCAGAATGCCCTTTAGTCTATGCTGCGGACTGGTTTCTGTGACTGGTTTTGGGTCGACTCGGGCTGGTTTTTCACAATCCAAATACCATAATGCTTCATATATCCCAATAGATCTACTGTAATTATGTCAGAACATTCTTTTCATTTCAAAAATGATGACTTTTTGGCTTTGTATTGATTCTTAAGCAAACATGTTCTAACACATCAAATGAAAAAATTCTTATACAATTATCCTCATACCATTTTTTATTACTCTAATCCAATGAAAGCCTTTATATAATCATATGAATCTTCTTGACTATCATTCTCACCATGATAGGTATAATAGGTGATGATTGAATTATTTTGACCAAATTAAACTTAGAATGAAATTGATTACAATGAAATTATTTCAAATGATCCATAATTAAATGTTCTAATAATCGTTATTGTACAAGAACACTTCCATTTTTATATTCTCCTTCCATGATCCTACATAATCCAACACACAATCTCACAATATATCTTCAAAACATTTAGATTATCCATGGTATTGTTCTTCTATTTATGTATGATAAGTTGAATATATGATTTACTATATTCCAAGGGATTTCAACATGGATCTCCAAAATCGAGAACTAAACATGGGGTTTTATTTAGAAACAATTGAAATTAGACTACCATTAGTTTTAAAAACATCATAACTATATTGTTTGTATATATCTTCCACCATATTGGAATCTAGATTAAGAATGAATTCATCTAAATTAATGAGAACATCCATAATCACCAATATTTTATTTTGTTTCTTAACAATTCTATATAGACCTTAAAAAAATAAATTGTCTCTTATCCCATTTATAAATCGTAATTGATAATGAATGAAGCATACTAGATGGTTTTTTGTACTGGATTGACCTGTTGATAGGTGAAGAATATAGAGAAACAATCTACTATATTCCTCTTCATTTAATCCCACTAAAACTCATCAATTATAACTCTATATATACCTTTTATTATTGGATGAATATATAATCATTATTGGTGATATATTGAATGAATTTGTCCTTGATAGGATTGAGGGAACCATAATCCATTTTATAAAATGTAGAATATATCTCCGATCCAGAATCAATCCCTCAATATTCAACACAAGATTTATTTTTACATCATACATATACATTCATAATCACATATATTATGATCTTTAATATACTCAACAAAATTAGGAACCAGATATACTTCAATGAAATCAAATACATCACAATACTCATCACAGCCAAGATGGATATCATCTATAACTAATACTAGTTTTCATTAATCTAGAGTTACACTATACACCTAATTATATAACATCATACTCAATATATCAACTATAAAATTTCTTTTTACCAATGTATAGATTATTTTTTTGAAAAATATCTACATATATTCCATCAACCTTCGTTCCCTTACATTTAAACTCCTTTAAGAGATAATTTTAATCAATGTGTTATAATATATGTTCCCTAAAAATTACATTTTATCGGTATAATGACACTAAATTTTCAATAAATGAAATAATTACACTGATTCTAAATCTTATTTGGGTAGATTTTATCTTACACTCGTAACTATCATGAGCTATAAGAAAAGGAATTATCTACCTAGATAAAAATATAACCCATCCTACATCATGATTCATCACAGTATACCAAATAATATAATATATTCATTCTAAATGTATGAATATATACTGATGCAATAAAAAAATAATTTCTTGGAATGATATATGGAACTCATTGCTACATCGTAAAGGAACAACCTACCTTGTTAAAGATTTCCTCAGTGAGGATAGATGTGAAGAATCATGAATAAAGTCACTAAAATATCTTATTAAGACAGGGAAACTCTATATATAAAACATTATACATTAGATTCCATGATATAATAACATCTAATATATCAATATAATTGAAAAGTAATATTAAATAAGTATTTCTTCCCTTTCAATGTTACTCTTGTATCAATACATCATAAATTTTAATATTATAATAATGCTGATGTTTCATTATGATACCCAATAACATAACCAAGTATTGTTCATGGTCATATGTTGTCCTACAATACACTATAAAATAATTAATGAATATGACTATGAATTAATAAAGATAACTATAAGATATATGATTAATAAAATTTTTTAAGACCCATAGTACATTCCTATAACCAATGGTATATCCACTTATTCACTGTGTCCATAACGTATCATGAATTCTATCTTTACAATATCATCCTTTCAAGAAAGATGATGGAGATACATCTATTATAAATCAATCATTGAGATCCATTTATATCCCATTAATTTGTCAAAAAATTATCACTTCATTGATGTGGAAGACTATTCATTATCATTATATTGTTGATCATATGATAGTTTACAAAAATCTTATGGGTTCCAACTTCCTTCATTAAAATAGTCATTGTGCTTCCCATGGGTCTGTGCTTAGTCAAATGAACACTCTACATTAAAACTCTTATAGATTAATTCTCTATTTCATCAATAATATTTGTTCCATCAGAAATATAGATGTGGAATATTATTCATCCATATAAAGAGATCAATCAAAATTTTGATCTCTGTTTTTGGTGGAATCATATAGATAATATTTAGAAATATATCTGGATATAGGTCAATGATGATTAAAAAATATATATGTCATATTTCATTAATATAATCAATGGTTACCACTGTAAACTGATATGAGATGGTCCCTACCACTGTTATCAAAGTTCCATCTAAGAGTTCTTTCAAATCACAGTATCCATTAAGGATATTACTAACACTATCAAAAGATTCCAAACTATCATCCCATACAAGTACTTGAAATTTTCCTCAATGAATTATTATTAATCCATTCCCAAACTCAGGTCCGAATTATTTATCAAAAGAAAAGATAAATCATATAAATTATCATCCTCATCGATTGTTATCAAACACACTTCACATTTAAAAGATTGACACTGATATTTTTTCTATGGTGTTTGATGTATCATAATAGAAGAAATAATCTCAAAATAAAGTCCCATATGATTAAAAACATGAAAATAAATAACATAGTGGGATTCTATTGTAAAAAATTAATTTTATGGGAGTAAATGTCGATATAATTTCAAATCTCACCATCTAAGGACCATATTCATCATCCATGATAATCTCATTAAAACCCAAAATATTCTTAATAACCACACTATGATCCTTGGTTCCATAATGTGATTTTTATATTCTAGATTCATGGTATATGTAGAGTCACCTTGGATCACATTGTTCGTAAGAATCAAATTATTCTAACAATATTGTCATTTCTATGAAAATGATGTCTCAAAAATTTGAGAAGCCTCTCTAGAACCAGATAGTGGAGCGGTACTACAGTAATTTATGAGTGGTGTTCATCTAATTATAGGTGTGACATACACAAGGTTGTTAACTATATTCAATCTTTAACTAATATGTAAAACCACATTTAATATTCTAGGATTAATATTGTGCTATGAATTGATAATAACTAGTCATATGGTTCGATTACAAACTGCTCAACCTCTTTAGAAGTATTTTTCCCTTTTTTATTATTTCCAATGGTCAAGATGTTCACATAGTGATAATCATACTAAATATATCAATATTTCTATTGAATTTTCTACCCACCAATATTTCTCTAATTACCATATTCATATAATCGGTAACACTAAGAATGTCAATCATAGATGGAATCTTTACATGATGTCAATAATCAACAATGTGTTCCTAATTAATGAATTTTTATAATCATATGGGGAAAGGTAGTCTAGGTCAATAAATTTGGATTTAGCATATATAATACATACAATCCTTTTCATTTGGTTGATGAAATTATCTACTCTTGGAATCTTGAATGTTTGTGCATAACATTATCTTAAACATTTATTGTAGGTCCCCACATTTATTTCCTTGGTCAATATAATCCAAGATAGATATATCCCGGCATTTTTATTTAGGATCCAAAAGTATGTAATCTTATAAAATGAACTTTATTTTAGATGGTGTACTATGAAAATAGATAATTCAATACGTTCTATTTAGAATAACACTTTCTTCTTCAGGATAAAAAACCCACCAGAAGATGGTTGGATTCTATTTCTAAAAATATAATGAATGGCCCAATTTTAAGGCTTCTATATTCTTATTTTCTCTCTTAATTCTTTAAAATGAATATTTTATTATATGGACATGTTATTGGTTAATGTGTTTCTTAGTTGAAAATACATTTTCCTTATCCACTACCTAAAAAAATTACATTGCCTATGTGATATCATTACCTAGAATGAGATAAAAATCCATTTATTAATCACATCAAGGAAACTAAAGGATAATAAAATTATAAAAAATAATAAGAAACAAATAATAATCTAAATTTTCAAAAAACATTTATCTATATATATTTTAATAAATAATCAAACTCAAAATAATTAATGCATACCTAGTGGGAATACTGACTAATGATGCATGATATGAAACAAAAATCATCTTAACCCAGGATAATGAGATTACCAATCACCGAAATATGTTTTAGGAAAATTATGAACCAAAAACCCCCAATTTAAATTGATTTTTAGTATAAGAATGTATTCTATGTATAATGAAGATATATATTTAATTTTTTGGGATTATTATATATTTACTCCCAACCCAAGTGAAAGTTAGACCATCAAAGACTAATATAGTTTGTAACATATGACACCATATCATTGGATTATGAAGATGTGGTGTGAAAATTAACTTATGTGAAATACCCATGGCACAAAAGGATGAAAATAAATTTTAGGTGGTCAATTAAATATTGGGATATTATTTTCCTTTAAAATATATATCAACCTAACTACATAAAATATAAACATCCAAGCCACATGAATGATACATGAGAATAAAAATAATACCGAATTATAAAACAAATAGAAGTAGATTAGCATAGTGACAATAGAATAAAGAATATAAAGACAATAACCTAGATGAAAACAAGTCCCAAAGGAATCCATGTGATAAGATCGGAAGAGCCACTCAAAATAGCTCTCGGATAAAGAAACTCTTTCCATTCCCACAGTATCGAAATGTGTTACTAGTTAATGAAGAGAAATTTTTGTGCATTTTATCTTTGTATATGATATCATATCAAAATTCACAGTTATCATGTAGGGGATGACTATAACACTATGTTGGAAATCCATTTGGAATCCCCAAATCACACCACTAGGATGAGAGCTAGTTAAGCCATTCAATTTAATTAATTTCAAAAGTTTTTATAGAATTTATACTAAATAGTTTCAAAAATCCATTTGGTGAAACTTGAAATAAGTTCATTACCACTCATTCAATATGGAATAACCATTCCCATATTATCAAAATCACATACCCATACAAAAATTCATACTAGGTTTTACAACTGATTCTGGTACACTATGAACGTAATCTTTCATACATTGATAGTGTCACTTCCTTGCCACATTATTTCCACAATAAACATGAACTAAAAAAATTATACCAAATTTAAATTCCAATTTATTATCATAAAACACTTCTTTTATTTAATTATATACATATGGAATTTTTATTCATAAAAACATTTCCATATTTTTAAAAACCATAATTTTTAAATTATATGAAATTAAGGTTTCCAAAAATCCATCCAAAAAATCATAACACCAAAAATACAGAAACAAATCCTTGAAAAAATCAAAAAACATATCTTTAGAATTTCAAATACATGTATTTTAGTAAAACTATACATTTATGTTGTAGAATAAGTGGAGTTGAGAGATAATCCACCTAAATCTCAATATATTTGTAGAACCAATAATTATACAAAAAACATCTAGATACAGTCTGATATGAAATTCCATGTAATAGATATAACATAATCTCCTTAAGATTTGAATAATATAAAAAATATTTATCTGTAAAAGACTAGTTATATGTCTATGGTATATAGTATAAATGTATATCGAATAATATAAATGTAGAAAAATTACTTACCAATGATTTTAGATCCCTAATGAGTTTTCGTCATCCAAAATATTCAACTGGAACAAAAATAATTATCTTGTCATACTACAGGAGTAAATAAGTTTCATATCATGTATCAATTAAAGTATATTTCAGAAATCACGGAGTTAATAGGAATTAATCCCATTTTTCAAATAATTAACAATATTCCATAGCATTAGTAATAATTATTTATCTAATTTTGTGCTTACCATGAACATACAATGAGAAAAAAATCCAATGATACATTAATTTTGGAAAAAATCACCTACCATGTGGTTATACTATCCAAAGGCCACATCTTTTCAAAGTTGGATCAAATAGTTGAAAATTTGTGCACTGATGATATTTTTACCTATATATCAACCTATAGGTTATCACCTAGATTGCATGTAGATTTAAGAATTCAATCTCCATCTATGTGTATTCTCAAATACTACAATCACAACCATGAATATATGTAGAGATAGTCTATGGTTTTTAGTAAGTATGCTCAAATCATGCTCCTCCAAAGACACTTCCAAAAAACTATAAATGATTTTGGAATATCTTGAAACATACACAATCATTTTATAACATTAAAATATAATTGATTTTGAATGATTACAAGATGTTTGGGGTGTTACAGAAAAAAAATATATTTTTCTCATTTAGTTATAGATTTGACACACTATATCATTGTTTACTACCCCCATTAACTATTTGTACCATTACCAGGAAGATAATGTTTTTCAAATATTATTATTCATTATGACCACAAATTTAGTTGAACACATTACCAAATTGTTACATGTGGTTTCCATGTATTAAATACCAATTTAAAGATTCATTTTTTTATTTCTATCAAATTAACTTTTAATATATATATATATATAAACCATAACGAAAGATGTTTTAGAAAATTTTCATTTTTATGCATAAAATGATGATATACTAAAATAATATATAGTGATGTAAAATATAACATTAATTTGAATATTTAATATCAAAGGGGAGTAATAAAAATTTAAAACCTTTATATAATAGAGTGAAAATAATTAATAAGTAGAAAAGAAATGAAAATTCTAATAAAATTCATTATTTATCACCATTCACAAAAAAAATAATATTTTAAAAAAAATATAAAAAGCTCATCAAAATCTACTTTTTATTTGATGAATATATCAATTAAGTCCACTTTTTAAATAAAATTTCTCATTGTATAAAATTTTACACATAAATAAAATCACAAAACATATAGGAAGACAATGTAGGTTATAAAAGTCTATTCCATTTTCAATTGAAATGTTATAGAATTTCATTTTTAAAACATTATGTATATGAATCACTTGAATAAAAATGTATAAATAATATGACTAGTTTATTTTTATTATTACCTCTATTATCACATTTATCAGAAATTTGTGAAACTGTGGTTAAATATTTTTAGTCGTTTTATTAAACAAATGAAGGTATTTTTCCCAAATGGTAATTTTTCATTCCCATTTTTTGTACCAAAATAAGTTGATTATTATAGAAAACCTAATCATCTTGAATCTTAAAGAAGTTTTTTATCTATTTTCTTTGATTCAAATTCAAAACTACAATTTCATCATAAGAGTGATTCTCTTAAATGTACACTATAAGACCCTACCCCTTTCATATGCCTTAGTTGGTTTAAAGGATTATTGATCCTCACAAATATTACTCTTATATAGGTATTTCATTGTAATTGATTTGTTTTAGGGGTGTATAGAGGATATATGAACATTATTTTAATGGAGAAGAGGATCATTCTATAGGGAGAGTAGCTAGCTAGTCTGGAGCCACTGAAAAGCATATTTTGAGCTATCATTTTGATGATGGAAGACCAGTTTACCAATAGGGAGATAAGGCGCACTGGCCACTTTGTGATGTAATCTCCTAGAAATTATATTATATGGGAAAACATTTTTCATCCTTTTTTATTTTTAACTAGATTCAAACTCTTAATTTGAAGCAATCCCAACCCTTTTTGTTCCCACTCAAAAAATTTTCCATCATTCAACTAGAATATACCTCCCTCTCAACATAATACTTTTTAAATCCCATAGTGGATAGTCCCTATTCATTGTCTCATTCATATGTCACTATGTGATTTCAAGATATTAATACGAGTCTATTAGTTCCATTTCTCACGTTCTATATTTATTTTAGGGGAGCATCATTCCACTTTGTGTAATTCTAATATGTTCTTTTTCCTAGTATTTTTTCCAAATTCATTATTTTCATTATTTTTGTATAATCTAGAAGATAATTTTTGGTGATTTATTTTTTCAATTCATTCGTGTGGTGGTTACTAAAATAATCTCACAATATCATCTTATTTTCATCAACTAATGTGTTTTGTGATCACACCACCCATACCATGTGTTGGATAAATTGGAAAAACAATTGTATTTATTATTAACCTTGGATAAATACCCATTTTCATTGTTTTTAGGGTTTGATAAATGAGATTTATTTTAGAATTACATAGTATTTAAATTGAATATGGAATTGGGATAACATAGTTAACTATGTTTTATAAAAATTAGATGGATAAAATTAAATGGATGATAATATTTAAAAACCCATCCTTGATTGGATAGAGCATCTTTAATGTATTCCATGTTAAAAAAATTAAAATGTTAATTTTTGTTTAATTCAATGGATGGAAAATTGGATTTTACAATCATAAATTTTTTGAATATAATTAAAAGCCTAGTAATTCTTTATAAAATACAGGTTCATTCTAGGAAAAGTACAAAATTGTGATCTGAACCCTGAGTTGGGAATACTGAACTTTTAAGTATTAAATTGTAAACTGATAAGTTATTAATGGGATGGAATAATGAAATTTCATGACAATTCCTAAAGTATATATTGGAAGCAAATAGGAAACACCAATCCATTTGGTATGTATAATAGTTAAATTAGTGACTCTAAAAAAGCTGATAGATAATGTATTTATAGAAAAGTACTATTGGGTAGTTCATCATAGTATGTAAGTAAAATTGATTATAAGATGTTATGCAGTCACAAAATGAAAAGGACCTTGTAGAAAGTCATCAGTTACATTATTCAAACACTAATTTGGTGGTTTTACATTACTAAAGTTAAACACATTCTATGGTTATATACATATACTAAATATGATACAAAGTTGGTTATGAAACATAAATTAAAAAAAACCCAAGATTATAATGATATATAAATAAAACACAAGAATGGCCATGCCACTAATTTAGATAATAATCAAAAGGGTGGTCCTAATGACATGATTGGAATGGTCACTGTGACAACCTAGAGACGACATGGAACTGGATATAACATGTATAGTAAATCAAGGTTTTTTAATTGAGGATCGATGAAGGAATATTTTTATCAAGGGTGTTACCACAATTCCTAATAATCATGGTTATTATGGATTTTATATAATTTTCACAAACAACTATAAAATAAATTATATTAAAAATGATTCATATTTTATTTTATAATAGTTATATTTAGAGATGTAATTAGTTTTGGATTACTGAGTTTAAATCTTACATTATTCGAGAATACATTTTAATGGGGTTCTAGAGAATATATAATTATTTTTTCTTCAGTATAGGTTTGGTCTATTGTCCCATTTCATGTTGTTTTATTTCACAAGATATAATGGAAAATCGTTGTTAGTAGCAGCCCTCAACCATGACCATTTTTATGTATTATAGGGTTTGTTTTTTATCATTTGATATATTATGTATATGTTCATCCAAAAGTTTATCTATTAGGACATATATTGAATACTATTTTGTTTTCCATTTTGATATTGTAGTTATTTTTTTTACATTCTTTACCTTATCTGAATTTTTTTTCTTTTGGTTTATTTGATTTTTTATTATTTATATTATTTTTCTTAATGTAATTAGTGGGTATTATTTCCCCAATATATATACAAATGAAATTAAAAATAGTTGGTAGCCTCCAACATATGAGGATAATCACATATGGTGTTCTGCCTACTCAATCTAAGACACTAATTAATGGTTTCTATATATAGGATGAGACAATGTGGTATTATATTAGTGTCATTTATTTATTATTACTAATTTTTAATTGTATATATGAGGATATTATATTCCAATAAAGTTAAATGAGATTTTTCCCAATATTGATCAACTCAAAAGTAGGGGGATCCCCATGGTTCCGGGGATGTGACATGTTGTTCATTGAATTTTTAAATCATGTTTTTTATATTTCACATTTTTGGATAATTTAGAATTTTAATATTATGATTTTGGGAAGAATTTTTCTCAAATTAGTATTTAAATGGATAGTTTTTTAATTAATGAATAATTCCTGTAAAAATTAATTCATATGTCAACTATTGACTTTATTTGATTAAATTTCCTTTGAATAATGTTAGTATATATTCTATGATTTCATAACTAGTTAGAGGTAAAAATAATGAATGTGATAAATTTTTAAAGTATTAGGGGTTATTTATATGGTGTTTACCATATAGTAATATGGTTCCACAATACTCTAAAAAATCCTAGGGAGGATGTGTGATAATAATATAGGAATAGATAAAAAATTTAAATATTGGTATTTATTAAAAAATGTTAAATTAAGACAATAATAAAAGGTTTTTGGAACACAATAGAATTATATAATAAGATAAATTTAATCCATATCATATGTTTCATGAAAAACTAAGAATAAACAACACAAAATAATAAATCTCTTTTAATTTAATCTCTTTCATAGCTTGTGAAAAATGAGACCCTAATTGTAAATGAAATGTAATATTGTATACTATTATAACCAAGATGATAAATTAGGGTGAATGAATAGTAAAATCTAAATAAATTAAATTATATGGATTAAACATGTAAAAAAATACATTGGATAAATATTTTTTAGATATAATATAAGGATAATTTGAAAGAAAAAGAATCGTTTTCTAAAAAACAATTTTTTTCCAAAAGACAGTTTATATTCCCAAAGAAAACATACTTTAAAACAAAACATTAACAATTTTAGAAACACTATATGAAAAAATTGAAATCTTTTTTGAAATAATTATATCAAAATTATCTTAGGATAAATTTTTTTTTATTTTTCAAAAATGATTCTTTTTTAATTTTCTAAAAAATACTAAAATTTAATTTAAAAATTCCATTTCATTTAAAAATATATAAATTAAAATTATATTCTTAAAAAGTTTTAATGAAATAAAAGTTCAATTAGATACGTAATCATACAATTAATTTCACATTAATAATTTGGAAATATAATTCTTCTATAAAAACATTATAATATTTTCAAAATATTATTTTTGAAAACATGCCTTCTCATATTGTCTATGGGGTTATGTTTTGCATATATTTTTCCAATTTTTTAATATTATTTTCTAAAATGGATTATATATTTGGATGAATAATATTATATATTATATATCAAAGTAAAAATAGTTTTTAGAAATAATTAATTATAAAAACACAAGATATTATTTACCGTAATTAAAGTTACAATGGGTTTACTGTGGGGACAAAATAAATGATAAGGGATGAAATGTACTAAAATGTAGTCTAAAATATATTTTAATTAGAAAATTAGACATTATATTGTAATTTTATTGACAATATTTCATTATTAACCCATATTTAATTTTTAAAATATGGGTACACATTTTCCTGTTAAAAAAAATCCAAGTGTTCCACTCACCTCACTTGTAAACGTCAACAACCTATTTTCTCTTATTCATTAATTTAAATTATTTTCTATCCCATGAACTTTCAAAAAAATTCCAAATTTTATATCATAATACTATAAGTATTTATTTTTTATCATAAAACCATTTTTTGAATAATTTAGTTATAATCATTAAGAGGCAGTCTGAGAAGAGGTAAAAATTTTAACTCTGTATATTTGTTTTATTTATTCTTCCACCAACATAAAATAAATTAAAAATATACTTAAATAATAAAAATAAAATATATTATATAATTAAATTTTATTGTGTTAGTTAATTGACATATATACATCTCCACTTCCATCAAATGGGAAATGACAACTTCATCCCTATATATGTCGCACTACCTCAACAAGAACTGACGTGAAATGTTTTCCATCAACAGCACTCGTGAATGGTAATTATAAAGGGAATAAATTATATATATGATAATTATAACATAATTATAACTATGGATTCATAATATCACATATAATTTTTTTATTCTATTCTTTATGGTGTATGATAATGATGATCATGTATGTGATAGACTTTCTCCTCACAAAGCGATGTGATTTTTTTCACTACCACATTACAATAAATGTAATGAGTGTAAATTTAGTGATTATATGTGATAATAAGAAAATAATTATTCAATTAATGAAATATTTATTTTTATTAAAAGATATAATTTCATTTTATTTTTAACCATAAAAATGATGAGATCATTCACGTTTGTGTGGACCAACTCCTTCATAAAGCTATGCGGATCTATTTTCATCACCACACCACATGGAGGGTAATTATAGGAATTTTATAATAAATAATAAATAGTATATTATATTATTATCATTATGTAAATATAAAAAACTACATAGATTATTTTCATAATTATCATTGAAAAATTGAAACGTTACTAATTAGTACACACAACTTACCATCTCTATGACTGTGAAATAGTTAATTTTTCATATTTTTTAATTATGATCGGTTTTAAAAGTATAATTGATTTTTAAATGATGATAATAATTAATTTATATTAATATAATTAATATTTAACTATATAATGTGCATAATAATTAGAAAATTTAGGATAAATCATGAGTGAGAAAAAAATAACACATGAAAAAATGAAAAAAAAGATTATTAAAGAAAGGGTGATTAGATGTTATAAAAGGAACATATATGATATTATATATATTAATATAGTTGTTTAATAATAAAATTATAACATTAAAACAACTAAATATTGTCTTGAAACGTTTTTCACCAAAATTTAGTTTGTGGTGTGATACATGGCTGACATTCTGTCTATTGAGTTTTATTATAATTTTATGCACTAAATTTTTTATATATTGTAAATTTAGAACCATGTTAACTTTTAATATAATGATTAATTCATTATTCATTGAATTTAATTTTTAAATTTTTCTTCTTTCACATAAGGTGATTTGACTTGAAAATTAATATGTGTTGATGAATTTCATAACTGAATTTCATTCATTGAGGTTTATTACTTCAGTAATCTTTTTGATACTCTATGATAATGAGTTTTTTCAAAATATTATACATTACGATTTTTCTAAAAAAAAATTGGGTATTTAAATTTAATTCTCATAATTAATTAATTAGTTGATTCTCCCATCAAATTAATGATCATCAAAAGGCTTTATTTAACCATCTCAATTTAATTTGTATTGCTTATACTAGATTTTATATTGAAGGAAAGTATTTGAAAATTGATTAATAAACAATTCATTGTTCCTATCACCTGATTATTAATGAAATTTTAATGTAATATTACAAATTTTGAACTCATTTTTCATCAAATAGTTTGAGAATTTTCTTTTTATAATAATTCTATGTCATTTCACTCTTCAATAAAAAATTGGTTTTCTTAGAAACCCATGTTTAATAATAATGTTTTAAAAAATATTTAATATTTTTTTGAAATGATATATTTGAATCATTTTTATAGATTTTGGATTTAAACAAAAACAAATTGACATGAGTATTCTTGTTTTAATAGAAACAAGTCTCATTTAACTTATAATGAAAATTTAAATTAAATTATTATTTTAATGTAATCAACATGTAAATAATTTATTGTCATAATAACAACTAATTTTTTATAGAATCCATAATATGATTTAAATATAATTTTCAAGGAACAATATTTTCAATATTTTTTGTGAAAATATAATTTTAAAAATGGGTTTCAATAGTCAATGTATATTTTTCCTTTGAATATTACTAATGATATTTTTATAGTATTTAAATTCATCAAGGATGAAAAACATTTATTCATAAACTATTGGGTATATATTTGAATGATTCTACACTTATTATCTCTATAAATGTTTTATAATCATTATGACTAAGGAATGTATTGAAATTCCCTTTCATGATTAATTTTTATTTTTAATAACATTCCGTTGAAATATTTATTAATATGTAATCATTATAAATTAAATTTCACATAATTATCCATATCATATATCATGGATATGTATATTTAATATAATATATATCATTTCCTCAAACATTTTTCTACATTAAAATTTATCTTCTTTATATTAAAATAATAATAAATAAATATTATTTACTCAGTATTTATATTTGATAATAAGGAAAATTATTTATTAATTTTATCCATTATTTAATATATGAGGAATGATTTGGACATGAAGTGATTGGTGGGGATACGAATTATAAAACCATGATGCAATGATATGTATCATATGCCAAATCAATTAAAACAATTTAAAAATGTTTTTAACTGTATTTACAAACCATCATGAGAACTGATTTTTATGTTATATGATTCATGATTCATGTGATCATGAAATAAAATAATTAATAATTTATATTATTTATAATAAAATTATTATTATTCATGATACTTTCTCTGGTATATTATCTCTAGATGAATTTTCATCAAGGATTATTGATTAAATGGATTGTGTTTTCATTTATTCTCGTTTCTAAGACATTTATTCTTATTTATTTGTGATAGATTCCACTATATTTAACCCTCACATATAATTTTATCTCAAAATTATTTTTTTCAATTAACAAAATACATGAAGTGTAAAATGATTTATTTGAAATTATATATTGTTTAGAATAATGTTATTATCGAAAAAAATGTGCTAATTTATGTTTTAACGTGTAAAATGGTTATGTTGAATTTATCTTGTTTACTAAGACTATTAACTTATTTAATCCTTATGGATTTCATTCCTTGAATCTTATTACAATTTACTAATATATGATATCATCTCTATATATTATGTTTGAGGTCATCATTATTTGTGATCAAATATAGGTATTTATTATCCTTCAGAACTGTATTTATGAAATCATAGATAATGATACATACACATATGATATACATATTGGATAAGAATATGAGATCATCATACTGTTCTTTTAAAGAATACATTTTTTAATTATTCCATGTAAAACATCCCTCTGTAAATACTACATGTGGACTTGGTTCCTAAAAAGATATACCTAGCAGAAATAACTTTGAAATGGGTAGATTTTTTGTTGACCTTGTCATCTGAAGTTGTTTACAAATTGGGGTATATGTGCACTTGGATTGACACTCGATTGGGATATGATTAAGATAAATAATGTTTTCATTAAAACCCATTATGAAGGATTTGAGAATAGAGATATTTCCAATGAACCCATTATTATGATTAAGAAATGATCTATGAAAAATAATTCAGTTTATGTTATCTGTTTATCTAGTTTTGTGACTATACATTATATTTCATATTGATATGAACTAATATATTCATTACCATAATTTAGAAATGACACCTACTGAATTAATTTGAACTGAATAAATGTACATAATACAATGTGAAGGAGGGATTCATTCATTGATTATAGTTGTAAAATATTTGAAATAGAAAAAATATTCTAAAAATTCTCATCCTATTAAGACATAGTTTCATGTTTAATAATATAGATTAATAACTCTATACTTAATATATATTTTATTAAAATAAATATAAGAATAGGATGTTAGGGTAAAATATTTAAAATGGAAGGAAGATAAATAAGGACTTCCCTAACAGTGACAAATTTTGAATTAATTACCATTGCAGTCAAAAAAAGAGAATGTGGGTCTTATAAATATGTATATATAAATACCAACATACATTTTATTTCATGGGAAATAAAATGGAATAAGATGTTCAATTTTTTAACTATAAGGTGGTGGATCACTATGAAAATAAATAACACAAGTTTCATTGGAATATTGCTAAAAGAATCCAATTGATCATGGTAAAAGATATGTTATTACCAATGAATAAATGGAATAATTATTGTAAATGATTTTTTTTAAAATTATGTCATTTTATTATTTTATAAATTATATCATGGTTATAATAATTTTGAAATATATAAGGATTATATTTCAGTACATTTTATTATGGGTTCTAAATTGAATGTCAATTGGTACTAATGAAAATGTAAAATTATTTACTAGGAAATTGAAAATGGTTAGAAACACATATTGAGAGAATGATAAAATATAATAAGTTATGAATATTAAAATAACAATGTTTGGAAAATAATATAATTGATATGGATAATATAAATTTTATTGTACATACTACCTTCGAATATATTAACGATTCGATGAAAAAATGGATTTTCCTATCATTGATGGAGTTTACCACATTATTTATTTAACTAATATGTAAAATAATGTTTTTAATAAGGAATAAATATGAATTACTATTTTTAATAATGTTTTATTCTAATTTATGTTATAGAAATATTTTGAGACAAAACATAATGATGGTATTCACATGTTTTGTATGTGACGATTAAGAGAAACTCTATATTGTATGGACGATTAATAATTTCATCATTTTTTAAATTCCATGATGTTGTTTTGATAATTTAGGATCGTAATCATTTATAATAGTCATACTGTTAACTATTTATGAAATAGTTTAAGTTCAACTTTAGATGAGGTATTAGATATTATATTTTTACATCACGATATTATTATTTATCATTGATGGATAAACATGATAATAATTTATCATAATAATAAATAGATATCTAAGGAAAGAAATATCATTTAATTATGGATCATATGACCCTTTGAAATTAAATTTTATTTCTTAATGCATAAAAATAATTTGAGAATATTAATTTCATGGATTAAGTGATGAATTGGTAATTGATGAAACAATGACTAAAATATGAAATTTTTCATATGAAATAGACACATATCAAGTAATTATATTTCCTTATATTTTAATATACTAAAAATTCTTCAACCATTATAAAAAGATCCTGAAAAAAAATTACACTTACATTAATATTTGATTAATCATATAAACGTGTGAACCATCCCCAATTTATAGTTTATATGTAATTATAATTCCATTTAACATTTAATTTCTTTTTATCAATAACCTCTATCCTTATATATAATTATATTGGATTTCATTACATGTATATGTCTTCAAAATAATCATATTTTATCTTAAATGTAAACCTATTTTTGTGATTATTCTATATGGCCATTGTACTTACATTATCTATTATTAAGATTATGTTTTATTAAACCTTTTGTTAATATGTGGGTTTTGAATAATGTAATTACCAAATAACAAACCCTTACATTCTGATTGAAGGATTAAATTATTATGACATAATATATTTAAGGTTGTGAGAATTTAGAACATTAAAATTTAGAAATTATTTTTTTTATTCAATATAATATGCTATATGAATCAGTGATCTTAAGAATCTCAAAAAATATATTTCTTTAAAATTATTTCCTTTAGAAGGTTGGAGAACATGAAACCCTGAATCTAAATAAACTATAATATGGTAAACTGATATAACATATCCATTAAATTTATGGTTATTAATTATAATAATTTTGTGTTTAAATGGATAAGTTTTACACATATTAAAAAAATTCATTTTTTTCTCTATTTTTTATGAATATAATAAGAATAGTTAGAAAGAAAACTCAATTTTTCTGAAAATATTAATTTTACTATAAGCCTTTTTATTAATGTATTGAACACATAATTTGAAACAAATATTTACATTATTTACTAAATTTAATTTAAAAAAGATAATTCATTTTCTAAATAACAATATCAACGTTATCTTAGGATTATTTTTTATGATTTGTTTTAAAATGTATCATTTTTTGATGAATAGTGAAATATAATGAATTTTAATTGAATACATCCTTTTTATATTAATTCTATATTAAGATAAGTTTTATTTGTAAAAACTAATGATGGAAAATTATATCAATTATTTATATATATTCATATTAGTCAAATTTAGGTCATTTGAATAATTTCACATTAAATTTACTTATGAAAACATTGTAAGATTTTGAGCATATTCTCAATTAAAACACTATTTCTAGTCACATATGTAGGATTATTTTTATATTTAATTTTAAAACATATGTGAAGGGATTTTGGAAAAAAATAATATTATGATAAAGAATAAATTATATAATAAATTAATTTTAAATTAATTTTGACCATTAGGAATATGGAAAACAATAAAAATGATAAACCATAGTTAAGGTAAAAATGGGTTTATAAGGGGGTTTATAGTGGAATTATAAGTGTTAAAATGAAAATAAAAATTCTTTTAAATATATATTATGGATATAAATATAACATTTTATTTATAATTATCTATAATAATTCATTTTGTACCCTTTTTTGAATGATTAGAATATGGGTACACCATTTTCATTTCAAAAAATATGAGTGTACCACTCACCTCACCTGTAAAAGGCCACCACATATTTTATCTTATTAACAACATAAAAACATAATCACCTAAAATTACAACCCAAATCACTCTATTCATCTATACCCTAAACCTAGAATCCTTTTGTTGTTTAGAAATCTATTCCAGGAATACACTGCGTATAATGTATAGAGGTTGCTCGATAAGAAGTAAAATTTTTATCTACCCATTTTTGTTTTATTTCATCTTTATCCACAATAATATTTTATTAATTTATATTACTTAATAATAAAATTATAACACAATATATTTTATTTTATTAGGATATGTACATGACCAAAAAATTTCTCATATTATATCAAATGGGAAACAATAACGTCGTTCGTGTGTATGGTGGACTACATGTTTGAAAATCAATATTACATGTTTTCCATAAAATCCACTCATTGTTGAGATGTATAATTAATCAACAATATATATATTATATTAATAACATAATTATATCTTATTAGTAATTATTTCATATATAAAATTTTTTACATTCCATTCTGTAGGGGATACGATAACGTCGCTCATGGGTACGGAAGACAACACCCTCATGAGGAGATGTGATTATTTAAGAAAAAATGATATATATGTATGGTAATAAGGATAAATATACTGAATATATATGATATTAATTATTTTTTTTGTATATAAATGACATATTTATCCTTATTACCATATAATATATCATTTTATTTCATATATTAATAAAAATATAACTTTGTTAGTATATATGGGGACCATATCCTTCGTACAGCTTTGTGACTCTATTTTCATAACCATGCCACATTAATGACATATAAAATTGTATTTAATGAATTATTATATTATATATTATATCATTATTAATATTTTAATATTATATATTACATACCTTTATTCTTTAATGATCATTGCAAAATTGAAATCTTATTCATGCATGCGTATAACCTACAATCTCCATGATTATAATGTAGTTTAATTTTATTACCTTCATTAATTATTATTTTTCAGAGTATAATTGATTTCAAAATATTATCATTTCTTATTTATTATTATTATGGAGGTGATTAAACTCTATACTATGAAAAATAATTGGAACTTTCAAGAAAAAGAGCGAATGAGAAAAGAAGGAAACTGACACCTGAAATAATGAAAATAATGAAATATTATTTAAAAAAGGATGTTAATATGTTATAAAAGAGTCATATATAATATTATAATCACCTATATTTATCCAGTATAAGTTATAACATTTGTAAAACCAATATTCATGGTGTTAAATTATGTGCATCTAAAAAAGAAGTGTGAGGTCAGATACCTGTCTTCAGTCCTTTTCATTGAGGCATATTGTGATGTTATTCATATAATATAATTAATATGATTTATATTATTCCCCATGTATATGTAATATCATGTATACAACATTAATAATATTATTTTATCCTTCATTTGAATTATTTCAATTAAGGGGATTTTGGATTGAAAATTAACAAGTGGTAATGAATTTAATAACACAATTTCATTCACTGGCTTATATTAATTCTTCCTTATATTTGATATTATATTATTATGTGTGTATTGACGTCATATAACATTTTTTAATATAATATTTTTTATATTTTTTTATATTTTATACACACATTCAAATCTTTTCTTAATTATAACTTAAACATTAAAATTTTCTCAAGTGTTTATTTAACAATCACATTTTAATATGGATTATTAATACATGAATTTTCATTAAAATAAAATTGTATATTCTTAGTTTAAAACCCCATTTAATTATATTATACTCCTTTTTTATTTACATTATTAATTAATATAACAATTTTACCACTCTTTATTATATATAATTATTTAAAAAATTATTTTATGAAAATATGACTTCTTTTCCCTCTTCGAGTAGGAATATTTTTTCTTGTAACCAATGATTTAAAAAAGTAAAGTCTCCAATCATGTTTTCATCATTTTAAAAATGATTAAATAAATCCATTTTTATATATTTTAAATTTTTATATTATTTTTTGTAAGTAACATTCATGTAATATTCAAAAAAGGCATGTCAGGATTTTACTAAAAATGTGAATGTAATAATTATTTTGATACTCATGGAATGTATTGAATGTCTCAATGTAATGAAAAATAATTGTTTTAATTCTTCCTTAATATGTTTCGAATATTATTAGCATTGAATATTATTTTTCAAATTTGATTGGTCTTCTAGTATTATAAATAGGTTTTCAAAATTTAATGGATACTTTCCTTAATAATTTTTTTAAAAGATATTGTTATGGTATATCAATTCATCAATGAGAAAATATATTATCTTAATAAAATGGGTATATGATAGATTGATAATATCTTTATTATTTTTATGGTTGGTTTATGATAATTTCGACAATGGAACATATTTACATTCACTATCATAATTCTTTTTTTATATTCATTTACATTCTTATGAAATATTCACTTACTTGTGAAAATTAAAAAATAAATTTCACCTAAATATCATTTTTTTATCATGGATATGCAAATTTTTTGATAGGTTACCATTTTTATACATATTTTTTGATATGAATTTTTTTTATCTAGAGTAATATTGATAAATTAATATTCATCAATCAATATAGATATATGATGATGAGGAATATTGTTCATGAATTAAAACAGCTATTTTATATATGAGGAATGATTTGGACATGTGTTGATAGGTGGGGCATGAAATTATATATCTCCATGATTCATTAGTATGTCTTAGGAGAAAATAATTTTGAACAATTAAACAGTGTATTAATATTAGTTTTAAAACTTCTTGAAGAAATACCATGATGATATAAGTATTGTGAAGCCTGAGACCACTAAGTAAAATAATTGAATATGTCCATCATTTAGAATTTATTAATTATTATTATCAGCAATATTTTCAACATAATATTATCTATATATTCATTTTATTCACATTTTGTTAATTAAATGGAATCTATTAAAAATTATTCACCTTTCAATATTGTTTATTAATTTTGATTCCTAAAATATTCTTTTTTACAAAAAAAATTCATGAGCATTTCAGATCACCCATAAACTATTCCAGTTCCAATGAACCCATTATGATTTATATAATTTATATGTAAGTATATTCTAGATGGAGTAATGTTGTTCTCAGAAAAAGTTATTTTTCAATTTTTATTTTCAAATTGAAAATGGGTATATTGTATGTCTGTTGTTTAATAAAACTACTAAATTATATGGTCATTTAGGATCAAATTCCCAATATCATCTTCCAATGAAATATCCTAAAAACCACCTTTGGTCTACTCAGGTTAAGGTCATTATTTTTTTACATTATAAAATTTTATTGAAATCAACGTTGAAATTTAATAACAAAATAAATGATGAACGCATCAAACAAAGAATATTGATATATAAGGTAATGAATAAAATGTTAATCCTTTGGGGATAATAATAGGCATCATATTAGAGAATGCGAGTTCCAAAAGAGTTCATGGTATAATTTCACTTAAATTAAAGAGGATTTAATTAATTGTAAATGAGAAATGATGAAACCATAAATTAATGAGAAGATATAGTGACCATGTGTTCATGGAATGTCCCCATGAATAGGTATTGGGGATGTTATAAAAACATGTGTTAAGATATTTCATTCATATGAGGTGGATAAATAGTGGGTATTAATATAGACATCGATTCTATTAAAATGTGATTCCATGAAAAAATATAACTGGGGTTTATTTTGATAGGAAACATATATATAGAGATCTGACATGTCCTTGGAATATGTGGGTAGGGATTCGAGGTGTAGATTATGAAATCAACATGATATGGAGTGTATCTTGTAGTAGAGTGATGTGTCTCATGTGAACTCATGTGAGTATATGACCCCAAGAATTATATCATAAAATAGCTTTAATATCCATTATATGTTAATTTTCTAAAAGATGATTTTTTATATACAGGTACGAGAATTATAAATATTGTTGATTGTGAAAGATGGTTTTCACATGAGAGTGAAGAAAGAATAAACATTTTGTGTTGGTTATAACCCATGGGAGATATAATGTTTTGGATATTATGGATAACCAAGTGATATTTATATGTGATTAGTTTTTACTGAGTTAGTACCATAAGACATGATAGGGTATACATTGGTATGGGTTAATATTATTTTTTTAGGTCATTAGTGAAGGAAAGTGTGGGTATATTATTTGTAATCAAATTTTATATTGGGGATTCACTTAGAGTATTGGGATTAATCATGGATAATATAATTGGGCACATTTTTATATATGATATAGGCATAGTGTGTGTGATAGAAATGGTCATGGTTCACCCTACATTGGTGGAAACACTAAAAAGGATATGTAATGGAATGTAATCTACCCAGATCATAGTATTGTAAAGAACCACAATGTGAATATTTTTATATTTCAATTTTTGGTTTCAAAGTTTAGGGACATATGTGTAAAATCCAGGGAAAATAAGGAATATGACATTTCCATATTTATTAATATTGGTGAATAAAATGTTAATTTTACTTTAAAGGTGATGCTATGTTCGATGATGTACACAATACGCAACAACGAGTTTCTTTGACATCTTATGTAGCACACTAATAAAATAATAATATGGTAGTTAACGCCTAGCCATTTTAATGGAAAGAATGAACAAAACTAACTACAAAATGATTTTATATTTTTGTTAAATATTTTAACAATTACCCAATAAATTATAGAGGCTTAAAATGAGAATGAATCCAATTTTGAGCATAAATATTTTAATATTCTTTAAAAAGTCAATTTACCACCTTTTGATGGTGAGCCCTTTTTAAATATACATTTTGACAATTTTATACATTATATTTCACAAAATAAAATCCTTTTTTAGAATTATAACATCAAAATTTACTTTGTGTAAGTTTTTGTTATTTTTCTGATAAAGTTCATTTTTAAATGAATAGTGAAAAATGTTGTATTTTAATTCAAAACCTCATTTTAATATAATTTATTTATATGGTTATATTATTTTTTTAATTGATTTTAAAGTTAAATTAGAATATATTTTTACCATTTAATCCAATGGTCGACATTGGAATTAATTTCACTTTGAAATTGGACATAAACAAGTGTCAATTTGTTGATATATATTGTTTCTTAAAAACAAGCTATTTGTTTTGACAACGGGAATTAATTATTAAATTAATTAATGAAACTTATATGTTTTTAATTTTGTAAAATAGACATCTTTTTTGAATTCATAATATCAAATATATCTTAGGGTGAATTTTTGTTATTTTTCTGGAAAACATCAATTTTTGATGAATGGTGAAACCACTAAGTGGTAGTTAAAAAACTGATTTTTCATTTAAATGAAATTTTTAACGCTTCTATGAATTGAATTTCAAAAATCCGACATACATGGTTGTCATAAGTAAGTAAAATTTGGTTCCATGGGATGAAAATGATTTTTGGTGAATAGTAGCTTTTAAGTTTTATTAATCGCGATTAAAGGTAATTAGTGTAATTTAAGGTAAATATAATGTTATAATAATATGAAATTACATTTACACATATCCTACACTTATTGGATGAGTTATGGATGACCATTAAAACCCATGGGTCAATTTTTGGGACCCCATGGATTCACTTGGCTAAGATAATGACAATAATACCTTTTTTTAAGTAAAAGTAAAAATTTCACAAACATGTATTGTTTTACTAAAACAATTTTTACATGGGGTTATATAAGTTATATTTTTTACTATAAATATTCATTATAAAGATAAAAAAATTCTAACATCTTGGTATTTTTTTATAATTTTTATAAATTATAGAAATAAATTTATTTCTGACACCATGATGATGTAGTGATTACCTCATTAATGAACGATTTAAATAAAATGAAAATATAAGGTAAAATCTAAGACATACAATGGTCTAAAATATATTGGATGGGTGGCTTTCTAACACTTATCACCTTATCATCGAAATATATAATTGTGGGACCTTTAAAATCCGAAAATCATTTTATAATAATGTAAATTTCATGACATTCCAAGAGTGCCCCTCCTCTCTCTTATAAAAGGCCCCAACCTATACCACCTTACCCACACCTCTAAAGTGATTGTCTCATACAACCCCTGCTAATATTGTCTCTCCACATCCCTATATTACTCTTATAAGCCTCAAATTGGTCAGAAGTCTTCCCAAGGAAGCCTTTGGCTCAAATCAAAAAGAGTTACCCGATTTAGAGGTAATGTCTTCTCTCGAGTTTCTTTATTTTATTTTTCCTTCTTAACTTCCCATAAAATTATTATTATTTCATTTCATAACAACACCAGTATCCTAAAAATACTAGGATGTTGTTATGAAAAGTATTTTATTTACACTTACACACACACCTCCATTTAATGGTTAATGAACATACTGTTTCTGTGGGTAGCGAATTACTGCCTCACGAAATGATGATTGTTCAATATTCATTTAACACCTCTCATGGTGGCCATTATGATGGAACTATATTTATATATGATATATATTATATTTATTTCTTCTATATTCTTCTTTATTTTATATTTAAAACACACCTTTAGGATTTTCATGTTGTGGGACTGTGATAATTTCATCTGAGGAAGTGTGGACTACCGCCCCCTCAAGTGATATGACTCATTCATGCCATACATGGAATGTATAAATAAAGGAATAAAGGAACTTATGTGACCTATAAAACATATATTTATTATACTGTAATTATAATACATATATGTCTCATTTAGTTTTAATTTCATTAATATGACAAAGAAATGAAAGTAGCGTTCATGCGTACGTACGACCTACCATCTTCATGAACAGTGCATTTCATTTTTTATCTAAAACTATTATAGAATAATATAAAATTAATATATACTGGTTATACCGAAAAGGTCCAGCCAGAGACAAATTCTCTGGCCATTTATTAAAATAACCAAAAAGTACAGAAGCCGGTTTAAGGGGTATCCGGTTCCCAAAGACCGCGAATTCAAATTTCAAAAGCTAAACATCATCATCACCCTTCAACTCGATTCACGTGCCTGCCTCGAAGCGGACGCCCATCGCATCGGCGTCAGATCCATCCGCCTCCCATCATCACAGCGCCGGAAAGCCAATCTCGCCGTCGTCACCGGCGTGCCCATCCCGGAGCCCGTCGTCGCCGAAGTAACACCATCCTCCCATCCTCTATCCTCAAAGAGACCGCATCCCTCAACCACCAGCTCAGAAACTGGTCGGAAACACCATTTCACCAGAAAACAGCCACGTTCATAAACCAAAACCCATCCATTTTCATCCGTGAAACCAATAAACGCTCGCAAAGCAGATTGCGAGAGGGTGAACATCACCAGCAAACCAGAAATCACTCAAAAGAGAAAATCAAAACGAACCAACATTAGAGAGAATCAACAATCTCAGGAAAAAACCATCCTTAAACGAACACACATCAAACTCCAAGATCCAGAGTTCGACACACATCAAACTCCAAGAACCAGAGTTCGACCGAAAAACCTCCCGGCGTCATCTCATCATCTCGAAACGAAACAAACTCCCAACGCCGCCATCCCAGAAGACCACGCTCGACCTCCAAACACCCAGATCGATGGCCAGAGAGCAGATCTCGAACCGTCGGGCCAGGGACTCTGGCGCAGAATCAACACTGAGTCACGAAGACCCCGGTGCGCGCAGGGCGAGCTAAAACAAGGCCGCGACAGTATAGAAACCCACGTCAATCCACCGAACCAGGGAACAAGGCCGCGACATTTTTGACTCATGTATCGAACATCGACAAACGTATGATATGAACTCACATAATTAACTAATTATTATAACATGATAATATGTGATATGAATTGAATAATAAACATTATAGAAATTCATTAAGAAATTTTAAATTAACCTAGGTTTATTATTCAGGAATATAAAGAACGAACAAGAACAAGTTATACTTGTGGTAAGGGATCCTACCTCTCTCTTTCTTTTTAAGTACTCTCTTTTATGTCATTTCTTTTAAACTCTTATTTCTTATGTTGGGTGATGTTATTTTATATTAATATTACTATAATTTTTATGTTCATATGATGAGAGACCCTATTTGATCTCATCAATCCATTTTTGGAAGTTTTAAGTGACGTTGTTAGGCTGCCAAATTTTCGTAAGGGGGTTTCTTTTCCCACTTTTAATTCCTTGGGATTTCCATTCTTTGCCACTTATTTATTTCATGTGGTGTATTTTGTTCTGGAATTTTATATATATTATCATGTTTCTATTTACATTCATGATATTCTGTGATTCGTATTGTGTTTATTATCTTTTGGTCATACGACTCGATTGACTACAATGAGAATGGGGTTTTTATCTCACTTTTTATTCCCGTGAGATTCATGCTATCTTTGTCACTATCTCCGTAGAGTGGTATATGTACGGACCATGATTCTAATATTTCTATAATATAATATAATTTATGGGTATTTAAATCAGCATTGTATGGTCCCTCTTTCATGGGGTGTACGTTTCGAAAGTTACCCAAATCGGTAAGGGATTCTTTCACGCTCCTCTTTTTTAAAAGACTTTTTTTGTTATGTCTTTTAATTTACATCTTTTTATGTTGGGATATGTTCTTCTATATCCTTATTGCTATAAATATTATGTCTATGGGATGAGATACCCTTTTCTCTCAAATCAACTCTTTTTCTGAAATTTTAAGTGACGCCATTAGGATGTCGAATTTTTGCAAGGGAACTTCTTAACCCAACTTCGATTCTTTGGGTTAAGCTTGTACTCCATGAATATGTCATTATATGAATATGTGTTAATGAGCTATGATTTTTTTAAACTTAATATCCACTTATATTTTCTGTATTCTATTGTCACGCATAATTATATAATTAATTTATCCTTAATCAATGGATACCATCTTTAAAAGGGATTTCGTCTCAAATTACATTCCATTGAGACTTCATTGTTGTTATGTTCCAATTCACTTTGATATGGTGTATATACTTTTTTTAGCATATTATATCATGAATACCTTTATTCTAATGATATTATAAAGTTTGATTAAATAATGTTCCTTTAAAATCATCAATGTGGTATGGGAAACATTGATTCAAAAATCTCATTATTAAATGGTTTTGAAAATAGTCTGATAAATCATTGATTTTGTCGATATATTGAAATGATATTTCAAATGAAATTTTAATAGTGAAATGTTTATATTTTCAATATTTTAGGTGATATGATTTTTTAAATGGTACATGGACATTTGATGGGTGGTTATGTGATTAACCAAATGATGGTTGGTACCGTGAAAACCAGGATGGGTGGTTACGTTAAAACCCCCAATCCATTGGGTATGGAAGCCGGCCGTATGGCTATTCCATTTAATGATATGTGTGGAATTCGACCGTATGGTTATTTCATTTAATTATGTTTTTTCCCAAGTTACCTTTTTATGTTATGTGTTCTTTATATTTGTTTTATGGTTATCTTTTGGTTACAAAATGGTAAGCAATTATCTTTTATTCAGTGAAGAGTATTTACTACTTCATAAAGGGGAAAAGTATTACTTATGATAATTTATTCATGGTTTACTTGTTGTTTTAAATAACTAACAGTTTTCCTTCTTTGTGTATCCTTTACTGAGCTTTTTATTCTCATACCAAGTTTTTGAAATGTTTTTCACAGGACATAAAGTGGAATAGTATTAAGGATGGGATCAAAGGAAAATCATGATGTCTAAAACATGGAAGTGGACATTACTCTTTTTTAAAGAGTTTTTATTTTATGGAAAAATTGGAAACTGAGTAGAAGTGTCTAATTTTTAATATTTTGATATGTAGTAGTTATGTCCTAATTCTCTAAAGCTCTAAACCTGAAAGGATCCTCAATGTGAAATATTTATTTAATTAAAAATTATGTAATGTTTTATGGCCGAGCTCTTATAGTTGGTATCAGAGGTGGGTTTAGACAACTTTAGGGATTAGGGGTTATCGTTTAACACATGATTAATCCCTATGTTTATTATTGTAGTTAAATCATTTTTTTATAACTTTTTCAGATCATGGAAATTTTGTCACAAATGGATGGAGGAGGATCTCAAACAAAATTCTTATCTCTTCCTAATGACATGTTTCAATAATTATTTCAATGTCATGTTTAGATGATTGTGAATCATTTTATAGCATACCACTCACTTGCAAGTAGTTGTTTGAGATATCAAACACCTCCACTATACCTTGATATCATCATGGATCATGGATTGTATTTATTCAAATCATATTTTCTCAATATTCTCTTGTTTTCAAGAAAGGTAAATATTATCAAGGAATTTTCAAATATTTTACCTTATCACATGAATTTGAATCATATTATGATTTTGAAAAAGGTGTTGAGTAAGGAGTACCTTTTGAAACCTATTTATATTTGTTTTTACAATATAGTCTCTCAGCCCATAGCTATGGTATTTTAAAAGGACCGTTGATTGAAAGTTTCAACTCAAATGCAGTCCAACTGTTTTATAAAAACAATGTTTTATCAAATGTTTTGAAATTATATGTCATACATGATTATTTTCAAAAACTGTTTTTTTGTGAACACCCATATGACCCGTGATGTACATGGTGTATTTGGATGAAGGAGGAAAAAGATTTTGAAGGATCTCTAAATCATTTTTGTGATGCATAAAACTTCTACCTACGTGAACAGCCTCACGATAAAACCAAATGGACACCATAATCAAGGTATGATGTTATTCATTATGGGGATCATTTTATTTTATCATATGGTGGTGAAAAAAAAGAATACAATATATATAAGACTTCAAGATTTGAGATGTTGAATTGGGATGAAAATGAGAGGTATAAGGAATCCATTGAGGTTAAAACATTTAAGGTTATTTTTGAGATTTATAAAAAGGACAACCCGTAAGATGGGTGACAACCCATCGTATCTAGCAAGGCCGCATGAATTGAACCCAAAACTGAAGGGTGACAAGGGAAAATGGCCTAGCACTAGCCTACTTAAAGTCCATGGGTAGTATGACTTATTCTTTTTAGTTAAATGATTTTATGGATCAAGAATAAGTTGATTTTGGGAACTTGTTTTTTATAAAATGGATATCCATAGTGTAGGAAAATGATTTGGTGACTAAGTAATAAAGGTTATTTTAGAAGATGTTCTTTCTTTCATGGAAACAATATATTCCTATAGAAAATAGAATACTTTGAGTTTTCAATTGAAGAGAAATGGTGGAATTTTATTTTGGAAGAATCTAGGTTTTTATAATGGACTTATTTGATGATTAACCAATCATGGAGGGTATGGGATTAGGTTAAATACTATTCAGTATGAGACTTTATGAGTAACTGGTGTTATTTGGAGATAAATGTTAAGATTTACCTTGGAAGACAATGCGATTAAATCCTTCAGAGATTTGGGTTTCAATATTAGTTTGGATTATTTTGAAGAATTTTAAGGAATATTGTGTATTGAATGGTCTTTCTGGAATATTAGGTACTCTTTGTTGAATTTTGGAGATTAATAGTAGTATTTCTTTTTATAAAGGATTATCTTTTTTGGGGATTATAAGATCTCATACTAACCATTTTGGTTTTAGTTAATGACTAAAGACATGGGAAATATCTAGTTCTTATTTTTTGGAATATGTGATTCTCTGGAATATGATTCTTGTGCTTTTTATGTGAATAAGTCATCCTAAATAGTAATCTTTTGGAGAAAATATGAGTTTGTGTTAGAAATATAGTAAAAGATGAAAGTCTACATGACAAGTAAGTATGCTTCCCTATGTTTTAGTTAAACCCATAAATAAATTCCTCAATGAAAAGTAATTAAAAAAACGTTGTCTGTTAACTTTTCCAACTGGGGAATCAAAGACTGTTTAACCCATCACAAGTTTGTAATTTTTTGGTGGTTAACTTTCTCCTAGACATGTTTTCTATCACTCTTCATTAGAACTTGATGGTTTGTTTCGTTTCCTCCATATCCATGTTTTCATGGAATCTTAGTATCTATTGTCTTGGGTGACCTTTGTACTTTTCTTTCTTTCTTTTAAAGTGACAGTTTAATTGACTCTTTGTGATGTGGGACTTTCAATGAAGTTTCCGAGCCCAATTTTAAAATTGCAAGGATGCAATTCCAAAAGGGGGAAAAGATGTAATATCCCAGGTAAATAAAGAATATGAAATTTTCGTATTTATTAATATTGGTGAATAAAATGTTAATATTACTTTAAAGGGGATGATATGTTCAATGGAGTACCCAATACGCAACAATGAGTTTCTTTGAAATCTTATGTTGCACAATAATAATATAATAATATGGTTGTTAATGCCTAGTCGTTGTAATGGCGGGAATGAACAGAAATAACTAAAAAATGATTATATATATTTGTTAAATATTTTAACAATTACCCAATAAATTATAGAGGCTTAAAATGTGAATGAATCCAATTTTAAGCATAAATATTTTAATATTCTTTAAAAAGTCGCTTAACCGGCTTTTGATGGAGAACCCTTTTTAAATATACTTTTTGAAAATTTTATATGTTATATTTCACTAAATAAAATCCCTCTTTAGAATTAAGACATCAATATTTACTTTTTGTATGTTTTTGTTATTTTTCTGATAAAGTTCATTTTTTAATGAATAGTGAAAATTGCTAATTTCAATTCAAAACCTCATTTTAATCTAACTTATTTATATGGTAATATTATCTTTTTAAATGGTTTTAAAGTGAAATTAGAATATATTTTTACCATTTAATCCAATGTTGAACATTGGAATTAATTTCACTTTGAAATTGGGCATAAACTAGTGTCAATATTTTGATATATATTGTTTTTTAAAAACACGCTATTTGTTTTGAAAACGGGAATTAATTATTAAATTAATTAATGCAACTTATATGTTTTGAATTTTTTAAAATTGACATCATTTTTGAATTCGGAATATCAAATATAGCATATGTTTACTTTTTGGTATTCTTCTGAAAATCTTCAATTATTGATGAATAGTGAAACCACTAAGTGGTAGTTAAAAAAATGATTTTTCGTTTAAATGCAATTTTTACCGCTTCAATGAATTGAATTTCAAAAATCCGACATACATGGTTGTCATTAGTAAGTAAAATGTGGTTCAAAGGGATGAAAATAATTTTTGGTGAATAGTAACTTTTATGTTTTATTAATCGTGATTAAAGTTAATTAGTGTAATTTAAGGTAAATATAATGTTATAATAATATGAAATTACCTTTACACGTGTCATACACATATTTTATGAGCCATGGACGACCATTAAAATCCATGGGTCAATTTTTGGGACCCCATGGAGCCACTTGGGTAAGATAATGACATTAATACATTTTTAAAGTAAAAATAAAAATGTCCCTAACATGTATTGTTTTCAGAAAAAAAAAATTTACATGGGGTTATATAAGTTATATTTTTTACTATAAATATTAATTATAATTCTAAAAAGATTTCCTACATCATGTTATTTGTTTTATAATTTTTTAACATTAAATAAATAAATTTATTTATTCATGATGATGCAGTGATTGCCTCATTGGAGAACGATTTAAATAAAATGAAAACATAAGGTCAAATCTAAGACTTAAACAAGTCAAAAACCCATTGGATGGGTGTATTTCAAACCCTTATCACCTTATCCTAGAAATATATCATTGTGGGACCATTGAAATCCGAAAAACATTTTATAATAAAGTAACATTTCATGACATTCCAAGAGTGCCCCTCCTCCCTCTTATAAAAGGCCCCCACCCCTACCCCCTTACCTACACCTCTCAAGCCCTTGGATCGTCCAACCCCTACTCATATTGTCTCTCCACATCCCTATATTACTCCTAGAAGCCTCACTTTGGGCGTAAGTCTTTTCAAGGAAGCCTTTGGCTCAAATCAAAAAGAGTTACCCGATTTAGAGGTAATGTCTTCTTTTGAGTTTCTTTATTTTATTTTTCCTTCTTAACATCCCCTAAAATTCTAATTATTTCATTCCATAACAACATAAGTATAAAAAATATACTAGGATGTTTTTATGAAAATTATTTGATTTAAACTTACACACACACCTCCGTCTAATGGTTAATGAACATACTGTTTCTGTGGGTGGTGGATTACTGCGTCACGAAACGATGATTGTTCAATCTTATTTTAACACCTATCATGGTGGCCATTATGATGGAACTATATTTATATATGATATATATTATATTTATGTCCTCTCTATGCTTCTGTATTTTATATTTAAAACATACCTTTATGCTTTGCATGTTGTGGAACTGCAATAATTTAATTTTAGGAAGTGTGGACTACTGCCCCCTCAAGTGATGCGACTCGTTCAAGCCATACATGGAACATATAAATAATGGAATAAATGAAATTATGTGACCTATATAACATATATATATTATACTTGAATTATAATATATATATGTCTCATTTAGTTTTAATTCCATTAATACGACAATGTAATGAAAGTAGCGTTCATGCTGACGTACGGCCTACCATCTCCATGAATGGTGCATTTCATTTTTTATCTCCAAATGTAATGGAATAGTATAAAATGAATATATACTGGATATATATGATATTTAAATAATTAATACCATTCTATAGATTATGTACTTGTAACTTCATGGGAAATTTTTTTAGAACAAGTTCATTTTTGACTCATGTACCAAACATCGACAAACGTATGATATGAACTCACATAATTAACTAATTATTATAACATGATAATATGTGATATGAATTGTATAATAAAATTTAAAGGAATTTATTAAGAAATTATAAATTAAACTAAGTTTATTATTCAGAAATATAAAAAACGAACGAGAATAAGTTAGACTTGAGGTAAGGGATCGTACCGCTCTCTTTCTTTTTATGTACTCTCTTTTATGTCATTTATTTTAAGCTCCTCTATCTTATGTTGGTGGGTTTTCTTTTATATTCCAATTACTGTAATTTTTATTCTCATATGATGAGAGACCCTATTTTATCTCATCAATCCATTTTTGGAAGTTTTAAGTGGCGCCATTAGGCTGCCGAATTTTCGTAAGGGGATTTCTTATCTCACTTTTAATTCCATGAGATTTCCATTGTTCGCCACTTATTTATTGCATGTGGTGTATTTTGTTCTGAAATTTGATATATATTATCATGTTTATATTTACATTCATGGTATTCTGTGATTCATATTGTGTTTATTATCTTTTGGTCATATGACTCGACCGATTACAATGAGGTATGGGGTTTTTATATCACTTTTTATTCTCGTGAGATTCATGCAATATTTGTCACTATCTCCATTGAGTGGTGTATGTACTGACCAAGATTCTACTATTTGTATAATATAATAACATTTATTGGTATTTACATTAGCATTGTATGGTCCCTCTTTCATGGGGTGTACGTTTCGAAAGTTACCCAAATCGGTAAGGGATTCATTCACCCTCCTCTTTATTAAAAGGATTTTTTTGTTATGTCTTTTAATATACATCATGTTATGTTGGGATATGTTCTTATATATCCTTATTTCTATAAATATTATGTCCAAGTGATGTGATACCCTTTTCTCTGTCATCAACTCTTTTTCTGAAATTAAAAGTGACGTCGTTAGGCTGTCGAATTTTTGCAAGGTAACTTCTTAACCCAATTTCAATTCTTGGGGTTAAACTTGTACTCCATGAATATGTCACTATATGAATATTTTTTAATGATATATGATTGTTTTACACTTAATATCCACTTATATTGGGTGTATTAATTTTTCACACATAATTATGTAATTAATTTATCCTTAATCAAAGGATAACATCTTTATAAGGGATTTCGTCTCAAATTACATTCCATTGAGACTTTATTTTTTTTATGTGCCAATTCACTTTGATATGGTGTATATACTATCCTTCAGCATATTATATCATTAATAACTTTATTCTCATGATATTATAAAGTTTGATTAAATGTTATTCCTTTAAAAGCATCAATGTGGTATGGGACACTATGATTCAAAAATATCTTTATTAAATGGTTTTGATAATAGTTTGATAAATCATTGATTTTGTCAGTATCCGGGAATGATATTTCAAATTAAATTTTAATAGATAAATGTTTATATTTTCAATATTTTATGTTCTATGATTTTATTAATGGTACTTGTACATTTGACGGGTGGTTACGTGGTTAACCAAATGATGGGTGGTGCCGTGAAAACCAGGACGGGTGGTTACGTTATAACCTCCAATGCATTAGGTATGGAAGTCCGCCGTATGGCTATTCCATTTTGTGATATGTGGGGAAGTCAACCGTATGGTTATTCCATTTAAGTATATTTTTGTCCAAATTTACCTTTATATTTTATGTGTTCTTTATATGTGTTTTATGGTGATCTTTTGGTTACAAAAGGGTAAGCAATTATCTTTTATTTTGTGAAGAGTATTTACTACTTCATAAAGGTGAAAAGTATTACTTATGATAATGTATTCATGTTTTACTTGTTGTTTTGAAAAACTAACTATTTTCCTTCATTGTATATCATTTACTGATCTTTTTATGATCATACCAAGTTTTTGAAATGTTTTTCACAGGACATAAAGTGGAATAGGGTCAAGGATGGGATAAATGAAAAATCATGCTGTCTAAAACATGGTAGTGGATATTACTATTTTTTCAAGAGTTTTTATTTTATGGAAAAAATTGAAACTGATTAGAAGTGTCTACTTTTTAATCTTTTGAGATGTAATAGTTTTGTCCTAATTCTCTAAAGATCTAAAACTAAAAAGATCCTCAATATGAATTATTCCTTTAATTCAAGATTATGTAATCTTTTAAGTCCGGGTCCTTATAAGATGAGTGGAAAACAAAATTGATCTCTGGTGCACCTTATTTCAATGTGTATTTGTGAGTAGGCACATTGATTCTAGAATAACCATTTTTTAAGGAAAAGCATGTGATTAAAAAAAATTATTGTAGGATAAATGGTGTTGAAAATGGTGCACTAAGGTTTTCTTGGATTGGTTACATAGTAACATAGTTAGAGCATGACCAATAGTCTTGGTCTATGGCCCTAGTCTCAATCAGATATGGGATATGAGATCATGAGTCTGATTCTGATGGATAACATGGGAATATGGTCTACAATGATTCGATGATAGATATGTGTTACACATAGCCCATGAATGGATAATTTATGACTTATATGTCGGTCAGTTAGGAGATGTGGTTTTGTGGTATTATAATGATCATAATATCAATAATTCTCTTCAAGATTCTTGGATCCAGGGTGATTTTAATTCGATAGGTCCCCCCAAGAGATAGTTAGAGTAGAAATTTTGTGAAATTATTATAGAAATGATAATTGGGACACATTAGGATAATTATATAAGTCCATTTTTAATTGAAATTAGCAATGTTAGAACCAATGTATGTTGATATGATTGAACCATATTTAACATTTCTATAGGCATTAGTGTTTTACCAGATGATCATGGAATGGGGGATTGAGATGTGTGTTTTTTTGAAAATACCTATCTAGGATTCACTTACAGAGTAGTATTTGTGCAGTCATAAATTGTGTATTACTCCATTAACTATGAGGGGTAGGAACCTAGTTATGAAATGTAAATATAGAGAGTGATATTGATAATGATCATATGATCTATAAAATAAATGATATTGATGTTCATTTTGGGTCATGAATATGATCAATATGGCCTCATATAATCATTGTTCTTAGTGTTAGAGAAGGAATTATCTAGGTATAGTGGGTTTTTTATTCATCAATGTCATTGTGAGAACACACCTATGATGGGAGTGTCATATATGACATAGTTATATGACACTATTGTAGATATGTAGTGAGTGTTATAGGACCAATCAAGGGTATATTTTTCTATTTCAGTAGTATATCCTATGTTGGAGAGAGCACCATGATAAGGATGAAAACATAATACTCATTTAAATCAATACAATAAAATATTTGATTTTAGATTGTGATCATACCAATTAGGAGAAATTGTATTTCTTGTGGATCCCCATGGATATAGACTATGGGGTTATGATTCAATTAAAGGTACCCAAGTATGGGTATATGTTGTTGAATTTGGTTTTAATTTATATATATATATATAAATTAATGGCCACTACATTTCAGTAATGGTGATGTGATATCACATGATTTGATTTATAGGAATTAGTTTATAAGATAATAGACATTGTTGGGCATTAAAAATATTCTGTCGTGTGACGACCTGATGTTTTTTGGAATTCCCTTTACATTTATTTATATTTAGGGATGATATTTGATATGAGGGTTTAGTTTTTGGGTAATAATTATCTGGTTTTTACAAGTAGAATCAATAAAAGTTGTTTGATATTATGAAATTGAGAATTCATGGATGCCACCAGGAGTGGTGTGACATCATGTATTTTATTGGGTAATCAGTGTTGTGATACACATAAGGATTAGTATAATGTAATTAATCTGGTTGGTGTAGTTATTCATTTCCATCTCCAATGTGGTTCTGGAGAATCAATAATGTTTAGACGGGGTCTACTAAAATAAACCTCATATTGTAGATGGTGTCTCCATGTTGGGGACACTATCTTGTTCTATGTCTAGGAAGCATGTGCACATAGATGTGGAAATATTTTGAGGATTATTTGTAATGCTTAGGAACATAGCTCAGGGATAAATTCCATTATGGTGGGGAGGTTGTAATACCCTTACCGATTACGAGGAATGATATTGAATAAAATTTTAATGATCCTCATATATATTCTACTTCTAGAGGTTTATAATTTATAATTGATATTTTTTTATTGATCGAGGGCACCAGATATTGGTTTTAAAAGGGGAATAAGGGTCATATAGTAGGAGGCCCTATACAAGAACTACAATATAGAAGTTAAAAAAGACACAAGCTAATTACTATTGATCATGTATCCAGGCACGGGAACTGGGCTCACCATTCAACTTAGTGTGACACAATATGGATGGTGGAGGATACTGATAAGAAAATGGTCATATTTATAGTTTTTTATTACTAGTACACTCTTATATTATATAGGGCCAATTCTTTTTTTTACATAATATTCTGGACCACTATTCGACTGTTAGATAGTATCCATAACGCTGATTTCTCCTTTGATTTCAATGGTGGATTATCCCCATCCATATTATATTTTTTATCTATTATAGGTGATCAAGAGTTTAAATAAAATATATAGGTCCACTTTCACCAATTATTCATTTTTTTAGTGGATATTGATCCATATATTTTTAATTTTTCTACTCCATATTTTAGTTCAATTGATCTATTTTATTACTTGTAATTGTTTTAGTATGATCAAAAAGTTTCTATTTGGTGAGTTGAGGATCATATGAATGGTTTTGGTGGTATAAAAATTAATCTCAGAGTCTAACCATATTTTCCACAAGTTATATGTTGTGTAGACTTACAAGACATCGTGTGGATCACCATAATTTATATTAAAAATGATAATGTTTGTTTCCCTTTGATCAACACCCCTTCTGAAAGATGTAATGATTTTAAAGTGGTGATTCTTAATGGTCATCAATGGTATTGCATTTTACATTTTAATTTTCCAAAAAATAGAATTTTGGGATATATAAAATGTTAATGGAAAATATTGAGTGAAAATTTACATTTTTTTTCTATATAATATGTATAGAAGAACCAGTCCATTGTGGTTAGAAGTGGATCAGGGATTTGAAATATCCCCTCCAAATGGTATTGTATTCATTTGGGAGATGATTGGTACAATAATATTTAATGATAGTGTAGTGTCCCCTACCAAAGATCCACTAGAAGGGTGCTCTAAGATGGTTTTGCTACATGACCTCAAGAGCATCTACCTGAACACCAGAGGCTACTAACTAGAAGTGAGGGTCTTTTTAACGTTTCATATGGGGAGACTATGCATTTATTGGTGATAGGTAATACAAAGTGGAAGAGAATTATTTTATAACAAGTAGCAGAAGCATATAAATAAAACAAACTACAACAAAAGCAATTAAATAATACCAACTAAATAAATGAAATGTGTGGAAGCTGATAAATAAAACTGGAAACACAATAATGTTATGCTATGATGTCTGTACAAAAATAATGTATTGAATGCATGAATACAAACATGCTATCAAAAATGTTTTGAAAATGAAAAAAAGTGCAACAACTACATCTCGATGATAGGCTTGGAATTCTTCCACCGAACCTCCATCCAAAATAGTAAATAAATCAATCATTTGGAGGGGTATGATTCCATATATCCATACCTAGTGAAATAAAGTCCAATCAGGTACCAAACGGCACCCGAGCAGGCTGTGAGATAAAATCCAAATAGTATGATACCCATGATGTCTAAACCTTTCCATTTCTTACTGTAAACAAAAGTAGTGTGCTAATATATGATAAATGCAAGAAATTAAATAAATAAAATACAATATGTATAACTTGGTCTCGGTTCTCAATGGCACACATCACTTACCACGTGCTTCAGCCTATGCCAAGAATCTAAATAAAGTACTTATACTAAGAAGGTTGTATATTTATATATATAAAAGGAAAAAATACAGAAGTCACGCAAAAGGGAATATAACCCCATGCATGTTCTTTATCTTGGGTTTAATTTATGTGTCAAAAAAGTGTGTATCAAGGCACAAGAAAAGATTCAAAATTCACAGGAAATCAAAAGATCCATCAAATATAACCTTCCATGCATTATCATTATTATTATATTAATGTTTAGATTTGGATTTTGAACCTATCTTGAAGACATCTCTGTGGTACATCCTTCAATTTATCGAATACCACTGATCTCATACATGGAAATATTTTTAAAGACCATTTATTGCTAAAGGCATGGTTTTATCATGTGTTTGTCCTATGTATCATATATAAGGGGTCGATTATCACCCAAAGCATAGTGTAGCCAAATTTCCAATAAGTTCATCATTAATTGTCCCTTAGTGAACTGGTATCACTCATGGGTATATATAAAACCCAAGGAAACCATCGTCTATCAAAGCCTAAGACATCTCCTCCCCATCACATATTGTGGTATCCAATCAGGAACAGACACTCCATGTGTGGTCCCAAATATAGAAACCATGCTATTTCTCTGATTTGAATTAAATTATATTTCAGAAAAACAAATATCAAAAAGTATGCATTTATAATTGTCACAAAACAATTTAAGAAAAAAATAGACACATACTTCCTGATCAATCAGGCCAAAAATTCACAATCAAAACTGTTTATCAAGAAAATAAGAAAAAATGAAATTTTCTATTTTGTATACAATATAACGGTAAGAATTTTTACCAAGGAAATAATTAGGCATAAACAATCCAATAAAACCTTAAAATTCATGGTTAATAATTATACTGAATAATTTATTTGATTTAAAAGTCAACCAAAGAGGGGTCGTGCAACACATGAAATTAATAGATTTATTATTCATGGAAAATATATTTTAGACCAATTATGTCGGCACACCCAAAGGGGAATCAAATTATTTAAAAACAAATTAAACCAGCAAGTTTATCTCAAACATGGTTTCAATAGTCATTCCAAACAATTTAAATAAATTAGAATAGGGAAAAATTGAATATCACCAATAGACACTGATAAGCAGCACAACGTGCGATCTATAGGATCCAACAAAACGATGGGAATGAGAGTAGACTCCCTACTCATAATTCTTGTGAATCATACACTCTTCGGTGACCTTTTATTTGACCAATAATTGTAAAAAATAGATTATTTTAGAAAAAACACAATTTCGGGTAAAAACCTTCCATGAAGGATTTCGTGATAGAGAGTGGATGAGATCCTACGGTTATTTGTGCGTGAGGTTAGACTTACTGAGAGAATCATAGTGCGTCAAACGATGACAGAAATGAATAAGGGACAATGTCGTATTGTTGATCCTAACGAGGAGGATGGTGAGGCACACCACCTAGCAAGGAGCATGACATACCAAGAGGATATTGAGAAGAGAAATAGAGAAAAAAAGAAAAGAAAGAAAGAAAAAGGGAGAGTTTAAAATGAAAATGAAAATTAAATTTAAAAAACGAAAAAAAATAAATTAAAATAAAAAGGGTGGGAGAAAAGAAAATTATTAATATAATGGGTTAACCCATTTTAATTATTTTCTCTCCTCTACAACCACTTTTATTCTATTTTTTATTTTTATCACCTTTTAATTTCATTCTATTTAATTAAAATTATTTTTATTACTTTTTATTCCCTATTTAATTATTTTTTCCTCAACATTGATCTAGGATGTGATGTAATATTTTATATAATTTGTGTTCAATGATTTAAATAAATTTAATATATGCTCTGGAATTACAATAGGGTGAGAAAGTGTGCACCCTCGGTCACCGTAAGGATTTGGACTAAAATTTTAAACAGTCTATACCATGATTAAAGTCAAGATGTTTGAACATCCACTCCTTAGAAAAACTTGTCCCAGATATTCACTTCTGAGGGTAGTGGAACATAATCTGAGACATGATCAGGCCGTTAATCACACAAATTGTTCTCCCACCCCCAGGTCTCATCCTAAACATATCCATGATGCCATAACACCCAGATCATAGGAACTAGCCTACCCCAACAAACCATCGTGCTACGGTAAACGATATGGATGGAATTCTCTTCAAAGGATGCATCCCCTTTAAGCTCAATGTGGTCTGGATTAAATGAACATGGGAGGTCTGTATGACACTGTTGAAGCTGAGATACATGGAAGACATTGTGTATGGAACGGTACCTCTGAGTAACAATAACCAATAGGCTACCATCCCAACACTCTCCGCTATATGGAACGAACTCATGTATATCGGTGATAACATCCCCTGTCTCATGATCCGACTATGACCTAACCATGGAGAAACATGCCAAAAGACTCAATGTCCCACCTCAAACTTGAGAGGCCTGTGGTGATAATAAGTTTATGATTTCATTTTGGATTGATCTATATTCATACAATTATGAATAAAATGAACTTGCTTACACATCTCCTGAACGAGGTGATGACCCAACAGTGTTTCCTCACCTCCTTCGAGCCAACATAAATATGAATGGAATGATATACCATTGATGGCTTCATAGATATCCATTTCAATTTTCTACTAAAATATGTAATTATATGTAAACTCAAAAGAGGAATATTCTTCTCATAATAACTTCAAAAATCTAGGATACATGCCCATAGAATGTCATGTAACACTCTTATAGTCCACTCCGACTACCCATTGGTCTGAGGGTGATATGCAGTACTCATGATTACCAGCAAACCCAGCACATTATGGAAACATTTCCAGAACCATGATGTAAATTGGGTGTATATGTCCCAGATAATAGACTAAGGTATTCCATGAATTTACCCTATCTCCCAATTATACAGCCTTTATAACACATCAATAGAAAAGGTATCCTGGATAGGTAGGAAGTGCGCAACTTTGGTAAACCTATCAATAATCACACATACTGAATCTCTTCCTCAAGAAGAACATAGAAAGACTGTAACAATATCCATAGTGATGTAATCCCATTTCAACTGAAGAATGGATAGAGGTTGTTGAAGTCCATGTGATCATTAGTTCTATGCCTTCACCTACTAATAGGTAGAACACCGAGTGATGAATCCTGATATCTGTTTACTCATACCCAGTCACCAGTACGGATGACACATGTCTCTATAAAACTTGGTAAGTCTAGGATAAACTACCTAGATGGATGTTTGAGATTCCTTCGTCATTTTTTCTAGTATATCTGATAGTACCCATAATCATCCCTGGTAGAGTAATGTTTCTCTTATATCAACAACCAAACCCAGAGGAAGGTTCTCTCCTATGAAACTTTCCTTAAAAAAAAGTCCCTCTGGATTAGATAACTATCACATACGAACTCCCACCTGAAGAGGGGATTACACTCTAAGAGATGTTAAAACTAGCATTCCATTCCATTCCAGAATCTCTAGATGTATCTCAAAAAAAGTCATCATCTTCGACTCACTTCTATATTCCTGAATATCTTGTGTTTGAGTTTTGTGGCTCAATTCTTCATCCACAACATTTCCCATACCAAGGTATAAGCAAGATCAAAATTGAAGAATTATAGGTATTCGACCCACCTACACAACATTAAAATCACGTCTCTTTGTGTGGATATATATTTCAAGAATTTATGATCCATGTAAGAAAATAGCCTCTAACCCAACAAGTAGTGCCTCTAATAGAATAAAAAATGAACCATTTTTTCTAATAGAGGTCATGTGGGGGACAGTATATCTCATGAGGTCTCAATTAGAGGGATCCAAAAGCCACGACTTAATCACCCTACGTCAAAATTGCATCCAGTCATATTAATAAAGAATCACAGTAAAGAGTATAGCCTCTATCTGGCCTAGGAAGAATAATTATTTGAAATGAGGTTAGTCTATCCATTAACTCCTGAAAAAAAAAATTCTCATGATTTTGACCAGATTAATTGTACACCTTTCTTAGTCAAGGCTATGAGAGGTGCTGCTATGTTGTAGAAATCCTGGATAAAACACCTGTAATATACAAAAATACTTAAGAAACTACATATATCAAAACAATTCTACTAATTCTCCTAGGATACAATAGTGATTTCTTTTTTGGGGTCAACGAATATGTCTTCATTAGATATTATATGACCTAATAAGTGAACCTTATCAATTCAGAAGTGGAATTTGTTGATCTTTTCATATATCTTGTTCTTTATCATCGTACTCATAATGATCTCTAGATGGGTGTCATGGTCATGTCTGGAAAGCAAATACACCAAGATGTCGTAAACAAAAACAACCCCAAAGGAATCAAGCTATGGGTGAAACCCTGATTCATCTGAGCCATGTAGACTTCCAGAAACTTTAAGAGGCCGAATGGAATAATCATATACTCATACCATCCTTAACTTATTTGGATCATCATACGTCATATTTCATATATCCTCACACACACCTAGTGATATCCTAACCTCAGATAAATCTTGGAGAAAAATGTTCCTCCACGAAGATGGTCGAAGTGGTAATTTATACGAGGCAACCGATATCGATTCTTTACCATAAGATGGTTGAGTCAATGATAATCCACGAACTATCTGAGGGTACCTTCCACCTACTTGGAGAGAAGAATATGATAACCCCATGGTGATGTTCTTGTCTGGATAAAACCCTTAGTCTCATGGTCATCAAGATGCCTTTTGAGTTCTTTTATCTTTATAGGTTCCATTTTATAAGGATGAATAGACACTAGTGTATCACCTAACCCTAGATCAATAGTGAACTCCACAGCCTGTAACACCCCAATATTCCATGGTACATTTACCTTTGAATAATTCAATAGCTTTCATTGTACGCAACTTCGTGATTCTAACACACCACGACCAATCAAAGTAGTCGTTAAGAATAGTAATACCCACTTTTTGAAATTTTATAAATTTTATATTTCAAAATGGACTTCATTTTTGGATTCATAATGTCGAAATTATCCTAGGGTGAAATTTTGGTATTTTTCTGAAAACTTTCAATTTTTGATGAATAATGAAAATTACTAAATTTTAATTAAAAACAAATTTTTTAATCAAAATAATTAATAGTTATAAATTATGAACTTGAGTGGTTTTCAAGTATATTTAGAATATATTTTTACCATTTAATAAAATTTTGGTAATTAGACATAATTTCACAATTAAACCAGAAATAAACAAGTGTCAATCTTTTGATAGTTATTATTTCTTAAAAACACACTTTTTGTTTTGACAACGGGATTTAATTTTAAATTAATTTTTGTCACTTCTGTGTTTTGAATTTGGAAAAATGGATTCCATATTTGGAATCAGGATGTCAAAAATTGTGTAAATATGTAACTTTTATTTTTAGACATTTTGAATAATTACATCGGTAAATATTTTATTTACCATGGTTAAAGGGTAAATCCTATAAATAAGGGTAAAAAATAATATTATAATAATAATAAATTACCCTAAAACATGCCCTAACCTTATTGGTGGATACATGTCTGACCAAGGGCATCTTTGGGTCGATTTTGGGACCCCATGGAGCCACTTGTAGGTGATAGGGACACTTTATATTAATTAAGTTAAAGTAAATACAAAAATGACATAAGCATATATCTTTTAGAAAAACAATTTTTACATAGGGTTATATATGTTATATTTTCGACTATAAATAGTCATTAGAAAGCTAAAAATATTTCCTACATAATGGTATTTCATTGATAATTTTTAGACATTAAAAAATTTAATTTATTTATGACATAATGCTGATGCAGTAATTACCGTATGAAAGAAAGATTAAGATAATTGATATTATAAATACCCAAATAAATGTAATTTGAGACTTTTTATAAAGTCCAATATTTTTCTAGGTTAATATGACATATTAGTCTTGTTTATATAAATTTTCTTTGAAGTAATAATGTTGTTAATAATTTATCAAAAACAAAATACCCAATAGTGTTAAAATTGACATAATAATGTTTTTAAAACAAATATTATATTATTAATTGATATTCAATTCCTAAAAATCTAAGGTTCATCCAAGAGACTTATATCATTATAGATGTGTAATTAATGGACCACTTGTGGGTCACTTGGATGTATATGGTATGTTTATTAACTATATAATATAAAAATACAAAGTGACATGGTAAATGTCAATCAAATTAACTAAGAGTTATAACTAAAGGATAAGGTTAATATAATGACCAAAACCTGTCTAAAATCTATTGGTTTAAAGGATTTAGACCCATCCTCACCTTAGACTTTGAATAATCCATTTTTCAGCCATTATAAACCGAATATTAATTTATTATAATTTAATACTTTAAGTTTTTTCTAAAGAGCCCCTCCTCCCCCTTATAAAAGGACATCACTTCTAACCAATTCTTCACACCTTCAAAGCCTTTTGGTTCGACCAAAATCTACCCAAATACCCCCTCAAAAATACTCCCTTCATTCTAGAGGCCTTACTTTAGTCAGAAAGCCATCCTAAGGATCCCTTTTTATCAAATAAAAAGGAAGAACCCGAAGAAGAGGAGGTTAAACGTACCATCGACTAAAGTAAAGTGCAAGGTAAGGGGTTTTCATCTCACTCCTTATTCCCGTGAAATTCATGCTATATTACCACTATTACCTTTTTTGTGGTGTATGTACTGCCCATAATTTTATTCTTTGTGTAAAACACTTTAATTTATGTGTATTTACATACTCATTGTATGATACCTCTTTCATGGGGTGAATGTTTCGTAACATACCAAATTGGTAAGGGTTTATTTCACAATCTCTTCATTATCTGAGGTTATTTATATGTAATTATCTACTAGGACCTCTTTATCATCCACATCCATGATTATTAAAAATGTATTTCAAAGCATTCTTACTATTTTATAGAATGTGGGTTAAAGTCATTTTTACCCTTGTTGATTTTTTTTAAGATGTTTATAGAGGAATATTTTTGTCGTTTTACAAACAAGGTCCTTTTTAACCTTTTCGAAAGAATTAAGGTAAGAATGTCTTTTTTTAACTTATACTGTGAGTGCGGCTATTTTCTGCCATTATAAAATCTTAAAAACTTCCCTTACAAGCTTATAAGAATATTTTTAAAGTAAATGTTTTCTTTTATAATTATGTGACTTTTAAATGATTTAAAAAATTGATATATTTCTCTCAAATAGTTTTCATTTCATCTATGTCAACATCCTTTGTTGGATTTTAAGCTTATTTGATGTTGAGTTATTATGATACAAATCATCCATATTGTATTTAAGGTTTTGTGATATGTTTTACTATGGATGAGTTATTTTTATACCATTAATGGTTTATGATTAATGTTTTGTCATTCTGTATGCTAGTTTTAATACGAATGTTTATCTTATATTTCATCCTCTTCTGAATATGAATGTGTTGGACAAGTATGTTCTGTGTTGGGGTCCGGTTACAGAAGACCCTCCGGGTTGGTGTCCGGTTATTAGAGGCACTCCGGGTTGGTGTCTGGTTATTAGAGGCACTCCGGGTTGGTGTCCGGTTATTAGAGGCACTCTGGGTTGGTGTCCAGTTAGGAGAGGCACTCCGGGTTGGAGTCCGGTTACAAAGGCTCTCCGGGATGGAGTCCGGTTACAGAGGATCTCCGGGTTGGGTTCCAGTTACAGTTATCCCTTAGGTCTTGGCATGAGGCCTTGACATAGAAATTAAAGTTCGGCATTATGAATTCCATCATTATGAAAGTGGTTATTGATATTACATGTAATTATTCAACTAGTAGAATATCCATGTGAATGAGTAAATGGCATTATTTCATTTTATTTCTACTATATTATGTTGAAGTTTAAGTTTAAAAGGCTTTTGTTTTAGTAATACATTGCCTTAAATGTTTATGCTTATTTATGAAATTTTCTGCTGTATTTCTTACCCTTACTGAGAGTTTGAGCTCACCCCTTTCTATGTTTTATTTTTTCCAAGGATTCCAAAAAGTGTGTTGGGATTGATATATAGGGTTAAGCCAAGGGAATAATGGAATCTATGAAGATTATTTATGTTGTTTTGTATGTCTTAAGGTGCAATGTAACATTATTGTATGTAATCTATTTTCCAAAACTACTAAACTGGTCGGTCCTTCGGGACTTGATTCCTTGTAATCATGCCAATGTATAAAAATAATGTACCGACTCAGGGTAACTAGGGTTGGGTCGTTACACAACCCTCATGGGAGGTAAGCTAGAGAAATAAATAGGGAATACGTCCCTAAAAGGATCCACAACAAAGGGAAGCCCACTAGCTACATTCCCTGATCACTCATGAAGAGACTTACTAAATGACATTTCACACTTCCCAGCCTTGTAGATTTAAGTCCAGCTCGACATGTCTGCATATCTTTTTATCCTTTCTATAGATATGTGTCACCCTCAGGGGATATTAAAGACACCCGACAGTGACAGAAAAAAACCTTGGCATGATAATAAGTGAGCAAGTTCATACTAAGAATTTCATTGATGCCATAAATATCGAGGATATAAAAATTTCAAAATTAATGGTAACCACCTATCTCAAGGGGGGACTCATGGAACTGGCATATTCCCTATGCCCTGAACCCTAATAGAGTCTCAAGATACATGACACGGAAAATGTACTCGATTATAAAACCAAGGATTTCAATAATAGCATTAGCTAAAAAGGATTGTGATGAACCAGTATCAAAATGGGAATAAACTAAAGTAAAGGATGCGAAAATTGTACCTCTAACCATAGATGGTCATACAAACTTCTACATTGGGGTTGGTTACACTGTGTACATATGACCTAGACCACAACCCTGACATATTACAAGACTGGACTGAGTATGTCTTCTCTACTAATGTTGATAGTCTAGAACATGATTTAATAAACCATGACCTCTACCATTACCCCGGCCTGATCAGCCTGTGGAAAATGAACTTACATCCTGTTATGGAGTCATATATCCCATACCGGATAGAGGTGCTAGAGCAGATCCTCTACCACTAGATACTAATGAAAACTAATTAAAAAAATGTTGAAGGTGACCCATCCTGCTGCAGGCTTAGTACTCCATTGGGTTCTTTTTTCACGGTGGCTTTTTATGATTGATCCTGCTGCACTAATGACATATGATAGTGCTATCAGTATGTGTCTTCTGGACGGAATTTTCCCCATGTGTAACCTTGATGTGGTGCTTCCTATTTTTGGAAAAACTATCACCATGTCTAGTAACGGAACCACCCTAGCTAACAAATTTATCTTCCCTATCATTTCATTCCAAATTTAGGGAAAGATTTACAATCTCTATAATAGTCGACAAATGAAAGACATTAACTTACGAGCGGATGGTATATGTGAGTCAGTCCTCAAAGAGTCTAAGAGTTGTCTGTGCATTACTGGTCAAAGATGAAGAAAAATGTTGATGATATGTGAAACAAGTATAATACTCTAACATTATCATAGATCCCTAATGAAGATGTAAAAATTACCTGGTATGATCATCTCTCAGAGTAAGTAGAAAGAAGTTATCATATGAAGATATTTTGAAGTCTGTCGAGACCATGTCTCTGGTTTGCTCTGCCTAAGAAATAACAACCAACCAATGCTTGGCAGACTCACAAAAAATGTAGACTACAAATATACCCTCTGCTTCGGAAGCATCTCAAGATGGTAAAAGATATAGTTAATGGATTATATCCTTGACTCTGGAGCATGCGGAATGCCACTCCCTAAGAAGGTGGGTGGGTGCTGCTGCAGAAAGTCCCATGTAAGCTTTATCATAGACGGGGAAGGTCATGGAACATTCTGAACTGACTGCAAAAACCTAAGAAGACTATCCCTGAACTGATCATCATGGCCCATCAGAATATTGGTAGTAAGTGGTACCACTGGAGGCACTATGGGTGGTTCTGTAGGTAACACTACTCGAGGAACTACCAGAGGCTCTTCTTGTTGTTCGGGACCCACATACTCTAGAATGTGCTCATTGCCACTCTCATGAGGCATGGAACAAAGTTGTCAAGGTGTAATTAGTCTAAACAATTCAAACAGAAACCTTTAGACATAATTTCATAGTAGATGAGGAAGAAATGTAATGGTGCAATAAACAGGGTAGGTACATAGCCATCTTCTGAGCACCGCAAAACAGATAGCCCACACCAAGATCTAGGTCTATATATGGAAGATAAATCTTATAAGGATAATTAAAACTAGTTCTACTACCTATTTCAGAGGTAAATTCAAGTTCACATCTAACAAATATCACAAATTTATATTTAACAAATAAGCAGTTAATTATTTTACAACTAGGGAAAACCACAATCACATGAAAACAAGATGATACATGATGAATATAGATATGTCCTGACAATATTCTTGTAATTTTAATCCCTATAGAGCCAAATATGATGCATGTAAATGAATTTCCTTATTATCATCAATATGCAATGGTAAAAAATATTACCTCAGTAATACGAATATCAATAACAACACAAAAAAATTGTGTCACCCAAAGGTGAAATAACATCAACAATAATGGGAATAATAAATACCTACAATCCCAACCTAGGAATTTGGGTTTCCCCTACACATGGGATAGCTACGTCTAAGCATAGGGTACCTTCCAAATTCATATAACATTGTATCTAGTCTGACATAAACAATAATTCATAAGAAAAAAATGACCACCTATGATACCACTTTATATCATCCTCGACTCGGGAGGCACTTGAAGAGTGCTCTGAGTCAGGTTGTCCATGTGACCTCAAGCGCATCTCCTCAAATACCAATGTCTACCGACTAGCTGTGCGAGCCTTTTTAACATTTCTGTGGGGGAGAATATGTCCTCATAGGTCATATGTAATACACAGTGGATGATAAACAATTTATATAAAGTAGCATATGTATAGAAATAAAAAAACTGAAACAGAAGAAATTAAATAATCCAAACTAAATAAATGAAATATCTGGAAACTGATAAATCAAACTAGATACCCAATGATGTTATGTTGTCATGTCTGTATGAAAATAAATGTATGGAAAGCATGATTATAATCTTGATATCAAATACTATAATGGAAACAACACAACGTGTAACAAATGAATCTCAAGTATAGGATCAATCTTCTTCCCCACATATCCATCAAAAAAAATCAATCAAGCATTTGGAGTGGAACACTTCCTTGTATCCATACATGCATACATAAAGTCTACTCATGTAAAAAATGGTGCCCAAGTAGGGCGTCAGATAAAACCCCAGTAAACCAAAACTCGTGGTATCAAAACCATTCCATTTCGTGTTGTAAACACAGGCAGTGAGCCATTAAACGAAAAATTCATGAAATTAAATAAAAAATAAAATAACTATAACTTGGTTTGGCATCTCAACGCCACTCATCCCTTACCACCTGCTTCAGGATGTGCTAGGAATCTAAATAATGTACTTGTAATAAGAAGGGTGTATATATACTTATATAAAGGCTTGAGAAATAGATGGAATGAAAATGGGAACATACATCCAAGCTTGTTCTTTATCTTGGGTTTAATTTATGTGTCAAAAAAGATTGCTTCAAGGAACTAGAAAAGTATCATAATTCAAAAGTAACCCAATGATTCATCAAATAAAATCTTCCATGCCTTATCATTATTATTATATTAAATTTTAGTGTTGCAGTATGAGCATGTACCATAGTTATAGTTATGGTACATCCTTCAATTAATAAAATACCAATGAGCCCATCCGAGGAAATATTCTGAAAGACCAAGTATCACTCGATTTATGGTTTTATCATGAGTTTGTCCTGGGTATCACACATAAGGGGCCAAGTGTCACTGGGGGCATGGCGTAGCCACTTTCCCAATGGTTATGTCCTCAATTTTCCCTTAGGGAACCGATATCACTCATGATTATATAGTGATCCAAGGGAAACCCTCATCTAGAAATGCCTAAGACATCACCTCCTCGGTGCATAGTGTGGTAACCAATCATGAATGGAGAGTCCATTTGTGGTCCTTAATACAAAACCCATATTTTGTGACTACCCAAAATTTAATTAAATTTCAAGGAATCAAATATCATATTGTATGTATTTATAATTTCAAAAAAAACAATTTAAGAAACAAATATCCACGTACTTCCAGATCATTCAAGCGAATCATTTATAATCAAAACACTTTATCAGAAGAAGAATAAGAAATGCACTTTTCACTTTTATAATAGCATAACAAAAAAATAATTTTTAACAAAGAAATAATTAGGAATAGAAAATCCACAAAACCTCACAATTCATGGTTCATAATTATCCTGAATAATTTATTTGATTTAAAACTCCACCGAAGAGGGGTCACCCAACCAATGAAATTAATAATTTAAATTTTTAGGGCTAACGTAATTTAGACAAATTATGCTAGCACATATAAAGGGGTATTCAACGATGTTGCAACAAATTAAACAAGATAGTTCATATCAAACAGTGTTGCAATAGTCAATCCCTCTAATTTAATTTAATTATAATAGGAAAAGGTGAATATTGTTTGTAGGCACCGATGAGTGGCACAACATGAGATATAAATATTGCAAAAAATGATGGGAAATAGAGTAGACTCTATACCTCATAATCATAAAGGATCTTATGCTCACGTCGACCATTTATTTGGCCTATAATGGAAGAAAATAGATGATTTTAGAAAACCCCCGATTTCGTGTAAAAACCATCCACAACGGATTGGACAATGGAGAGTGGATGAGATCATATGATTCTTGGTTCATGATGTCAGCCTTACAAGGAGCTTCAAATCACATCAAATGATGTTGGAAATGGATAAGGGACTGAGTGGTAGTGGTCATCCGAAGGAGTAGGGGGAGGTGCACCACCTAGCATGGGGTGTGATGCACCAAGATGAGAGGGAGAGGAGGAAGAGTGAAAAAAGAAAACAATGAAAGAAAAAAGGAAGGGAATAAAAGATAATTAAAGATAAAGGAAAATAAAAAAAATAAAACAAAACAAAATAAAATAATAAAATGAAAATTGGAGGGAGAATGAAAAATAATTAATAAAATGGGTTAACCCATTTTAATTATTTCCACTCTTCTCCAACTACTTTTATTCTGGTTTTTATTTTTATCCCCTTTTAAATTATCTTTATTTCCATAAAATTATATTTAATAATTTTTTATCCGTGTTTGATTATTTTTAAGTCAAATTCTACATTGGGGTGTAATGTATTATTTTACATAAAACCTGTGAAATTATTTAAATTATTTTAATAGCTTATCGGTATCCGCAACATGGTGAGAAGGCACTCACCCTTGGTCAGATTCCACTTCTGTAATTCCATTATTTAGATCAGATTCCACTTCTGTAATTCCATTATTTTTACTATTGAAAATGGTAAAATGTTCTCCATCACAATGTCTTCCGCACCAACAGAATTACCGGGACCATAGTAGGAGATGAAGACAAAATTGACTGACCCTCTTCCATCATGTAAAATAATGCATCCTTGAATAACCACAGATGAATAATAGCTATCCACATTATGTTTTCACCATGACCATAAAGGATTATAGCAGATCCATGATCCTTTGTTGGACCTACATTCCCCTTCCATGTTGTTGATAACAATCAAGATGACACACCAAAATGAGAATGGGATCTCCCCACCAGGTAAGTGACCCACTAGCTCTGCCACTATGGTTCTAGATGAATGTGGATAAAATTAAGAGATTAAATAATATAAATCCTAGACTTATTGCGATCCTCCCATATAGTGCAGTATACAACATGGAAGAAAATACTGCCTTATTTCTCTAACACATAATTCTTTCTGGTACTGTGAAACCATGAAATGAAAAAGGGCTAGATGGATTCCTTGTGAAAATCATTACCTATACAGTTACCATGGACATGTCATTTGTTAAATTTTTATAATCCATTAATGAATTGGTGCCGCATAGATTTCTATTTTTTGGACGAGTAGCATGTACATCTAGAATCCAAGCAAAAACATTTTTTCCTAAAATTTTCATCAGTAGGTAGTAATTGATTCCACAGTCCCAAAAAAAAGAAAATTCATTTTTGGGGATATCATTTTGTACCACATCCTTACTACTCATTAATCAACACTATCTACTTCATACACCATTTCCCTAATATCAGGTATTAAAAAAATAAAGTAGATATTGTGAACATGAACATATCATCCTCATCCAGTTGGCTAATCCTATAAAGTGTGAATCATTATTTTAAATTAGGATGGGTTTTTATGATTACTAGAAACATTCTTGAATCGTTTAATTTAATCATTGGTACTAGAAAACCTAGAAAATAGAGAGGAACATATATCCTATTGTCCTTATAAAAAAACATCACCACTTCCCAGAACCCATTTTCATTCCCTTTCAAGGATTCTAGATTTTAACTAATAAATATTTCTAGTTTTTTAATCCACAGATTACTCATATCCTATTATCTCTAGTCGTCTTAGTACCTATTAATAAATAACTGTTCCCGTAGTGTTTTCCCTTCAATAATCTCCCACATCATTTTTTATTTGACAACCTGAATAGCCTCCAAAACATTTTTTAAGTATATAGATCATTTACCAATCAGAATTGAAATCCTCTTCCACAATTTCCATTAGAATTTACATGGTTGGTTCACATCCCAAATGAAATCATCCTAATATTTTCATACCGGTCCAATTTCCCATTCGTTTCTTTGATTAGTAAAAATATATTCATCAGGATCGAAGTTAAAACACTGATAACAAGAGTTATTCATCCTCTGAATGAAAGAAAACTATTTTAACAATAGAAAATGTGGCTTGTGATCCTTTAGAGTAATAATTAAAATAGATATTTCATGAGTCATCCATTCGAGAGAGGGGCACCAATGTAACATATTTTTAGTTAGCCTCTATGAATTATTGTTTTTTTTTCTCAACAACCCAACTCTGTCTCCCCGAGTAGTTATTACAGACATAAATGAGGATATTCTCTTGATTGATCCTATGAATAATATGTTTTTTGTATGCCTTAATAATATTATTAATCACAGTAATGGATCGTTGTCTTCCGTTATTGAAAAGGATATTGTCATCTAAAAACATATGTTGGGACACTATACAGTTACCATACCTATAACTATAAGGCATAATGTTCATGTTTCCATTCTATATTTCACATTCCACAAATTTGTATCTAGGACTATGATAAAGATGATAGGGGAGACGAGGTCACCTTTCCATTAACCATAGGTTGTCTTGAAAAATCTAATACCCTTTCCCGTGAGGGAAATAGAAGTTTGTGGGGAGGAGTAGCACCAATAGATTTGAAAATACACCCAATCTTTGAAACCAAAATATCCAATCACTCTAATAAGAGATCTTCACTCATTGTCATTATAGAAAGTATTAGAGGATACTTTAGATAATTTAATTATAAAAAATAAAATATTTAAATAAAAATATGAGAATATAAACTATGTTTATAAGGACATAGAATATGAAAATTTAATTTTTTTTGTCAACTAAACTATGACTATTAAGAATGGTTTTCTATAGAGGTAAAATAGAATCTAAAGTTGTAAAGCAATAAAAGGATGATATCGTTCCAAATTAGCAACCTATAATGTATTGAATTGAAAGGATTTTTTTTGATGAACTAGTTGACATATTTTATAAATTATAGCGGTATCCATGCAGGAGACAGACCCATTTCACCAGAATTGAACGTGTCAATTGTGGATCATTTTATAAAACACTAACATCATGAATTTAGTGGATATTATAACCATGTATTAGGTGAGGTGTGAATTAAATCCTATGTAATGATATTTAATGTCATGGATTATTCATATATTTAAAAAGAAACACTTTCATTTTATAATTTTATTGGAGAAGAGATCAACCAATTTTAATGGTTGAGAATACTATTAATATAGAAGATATTTATACCTTAGAATTAGATGAAATTAAAAAAAATCCATGAGAAATATTATCTGTGGAAAATTTTGTATTAGGATGGAAATAAATATGAAATAGATAAATAAAGGACGATTATTTCGCTTCATATGAAGATTACATCACTTAATAGGCATGGTATCTACCAAATTTTATTTCGGATCATAATAGAAAAATTAATTTGCTCTACTATGTATTGATCTAAATATATTAATGGGAATATTCTTCTGAGGTATTTAAAAGTTAGGAGAAACAGGTATATATTCTGAGATGTTAGAAATTGAGTTTACTAATGATCATGTATCACATGAAAAGATGTAGAAGTATTGGTCTAGATTTCATGCAATGGGGAAACCTCAATCAATGAAATGTCGATATAATAAAATCATGTTCTAATATTATGATAATTATGGTGAACACATATTAGAGAATATATTATAAAATCTAGTCAGTTTTTCCGTTGTGGAATTATTGGATATTTTCTCATGAAATTAAGGAAAATTATTAGATAACGAATGATAATATAATAGTAATATTATATTATTGGAGGCATTTATAGAATTTTGTTATCAAGTGTTTCAATTTAGACCCTCAGAATAGAAACAGTAATGATAAAAAAGGAGGTGTGTAAAAATTACTCTCTACTACTATGGTTTATGATGGTCCGTCAAATGAGGTGTTGATATGTACGTCACATATCTATTTCAAATTTTCGCATTCCCTATTTGACTCTAGATCATCACATTCTATCATATCTGTAAAATTTAAATGTAAAATGGGATTATCATGTCATGAATATAAGAACAACATTGGTGGAAACTCTTGTTGTTCATATTAAAAATCCATCATTTATTTAAATATTTATTTTATTATAAGTGGGATGTTCATTCATGAAGATATTTTCTAAATTTCCATAATATATTTTGATATTAATTTCAATATTTATTTGATTTTAGTTTATCATGATATGATAGATTTTAGGGACACCATTTTTTTATTCTATGATTTCATACCATGGATTACGAATCATTATGTTGAGAAATTTTATATGGATGGAAGTGAATGATACCTAAATCATGTTTTTTAAGAGAATAACATTTTTCAAATTATTCATGACCTAGTAATAAATGAATATTTAGTTATACTTCATACTGATTTTTCTTATTTATTTCTTAATGGATGGTTGAATTTATTATTGGACTAGTTTATGATGTTATAACTACTTCAAAAATCACATATCAATAGAATTATATAAAATATATATATTTGAAAAATAAATTCGATGAGTTTCTTTATAAATGATTTGTTCAACCTAGAACTTCACCATCGGGTGCACCTATTTTATTAGTTATGAATAATATCAGTTTAATGAGATTTATCATGAATATAGAGACATGAATAACATTATTCTTAATAATAATTATCATTTTCTGGATTGGAATGGATTGTTTGATCAATTATAGGGTTCATATTATTTTTTGTTGATTTATCATCAGTTAGGGTACCTTATTTTAAAGGTGATGTTGGATAATATTCCAAATACATAATTTTGGACAATATATAGACATTATGAGATTTTAGATATTCCATTTGGTTGTCTAACGCACTAGATGAATTCATTGATATTATGTATTGAGTTTTCCATTAATATTTAGATGAGTAAATATTTATTTTTTATCTATGATATTCTAGTATATTCTAAAATTCATGAAGAACATGAGTGACTTATGAGGGTTGTTTTAAAAACCATGAATGGAAATAAAATTTATGTAAAATTATGAATTTGTAAATTTTCAATGGAGAAAATGATGTCCCTTGTGTATATTTTTTCAAAATATGTTAAAACATCTAACCCTAGAAAATGTAATGCTAATAATGAATGGATAACACTTCAAAATTTCAAATAGGTTCATATTTTTCTTTAATTATTAGGTTAGTAATAGTTTTTTTTATAAAAAAATTCATGTTATTTAGTTTAATGAATATTATAACTCCAAAAGGAGATAAATTAAATTGTTTAATGAATTTTGTGATTTATTCTGAGAACAAAAAAATGTTGATTGATCCATTTTTTTCCTTCCATATATAAATGGTGTATTTTTCACATATAGTGATGATTCACTGAGGATAGTTAGTTTTGATTTGATGTAGATGTATTTGTTAATTTCTTATGCTTCATTAAAACCTTTAATCTTATGTGTTATATTATTAAACACATGACCCGGATTAAATGATTCAGTATTCACTTAAAAAAATTTGGGGGTTCATTTCTATAGTGTAATTTGTGAAATTTATACTGGTAATACAATTTTTAAATATGTATTCACTTAAAACGAGTTGAATATGACACATAGATGATGTTTGTTACTGATAATGGTTTATATCATCATGACTAATTTCCATCCTAGAAATAAAAATGAGGAATTCATTTCTATTAGTTGGAATTATAATTAAACTTTATCAATGAATCATTTAGATAATAACAATTGTTTTAATAATTGGACGAATTTTTGAATTCATATTGAGAATAAATGATCTTCCTCTATCTTGTTTCATGTTGCAGTATAATCATAATTGTCCAAAATAATGAACCAATAATGGAAGAAGAATTATGTTTCAATTGGAAATGTAGAATATTTTGAAATGCCTTTTTGTTTTTATATATTAATATTGATAAAGAAGTGATATTATATTTGATAAATGATTATTTATTCCTTGTGATTCCATATTAAAGAGATAATTATATAGTGAATCTCAAAGTTACCCATTTTACATTAATCCATGTAGAACTATGATTAAATATACCATCATGAGTATAACCATCCAACGTTACCATTTTTATTCAAAAGGGAAATTAAAACAGAGAGAGAACCAGTGTCTAGGGGGTCTATAGTAATGAAGACCGAGGGCATCACCCCGTATCAAATTCACCCCCTCCATTTTAAAATGGAAAACATGAGTACGATAACTGACCATGCTACCAAGGGTTTCCATAGAGACCAATAGATCTGCCACTTCGTTTCCCTCCCTCCACGTGTGAGTGACTCAGGTGATACTTTTCAGGAAAGCATTTCATTTCTGAATAGTGTATGAAATAGACCAGGGGAAGATACCTTTACCATGAGAAGCATCGTGAATAACCATACAATTAGTCTCACCTTGGGAGATGGCAAGCGCCCGCTGCTTGCAAATTGTGATACCTGTGAGAACCAGTTTTACCTCCGCCTGCATAGAATTCCCATAACCATAGTACGCCGAGAAAGACAAGGCCGCACTTCCCCTAGGATCTCAGACCACGTCGCCACCACGCATCTCTCCCAGCACGAAAGGGTTTTCGGTATTCAGTTTGAAGCCAGCATCCGGAGGATTCCACCGGACCTAGTGTCCTTGCTGCCGAGATACTGACCATTGGACCATGGTGTGAGGCACAAACAGTGTGCAATGGTAGGGGTTCTGCTTCCAGACGTCATCAGTGCCACACAATTCAACCATAATGCATTGTACGCTTGCTGTAACAGATCTCCCCGTAGATGTGAGCCCCTCGAACCTGGCCTGGTTCCTTGCTTTCCATACACACCAACATACAGCGTTGAAGATGATGGATCTTTCCCTCCTTTCATTGCCAGAGTCGTTCGTCCCCTGGAACCAGTTCTCCACGAAGGAGTCGAAGTTCAGCGCGTTGTGGGGGTATCCTGAGATATCTCTGAAGACTCCCCATACCGGGCGTGCCTAGTTTCCCTCAAAGAATGTGTGGGATAAACTCTCCTCACATTTTTAACACAACACTGGAAGCATGAGGCCTTGCTGATGCCGAGCCTCTTAATGATATCATCGGAGGGTAATGCTCGGTTATGGATCCTCCATGTCAGAAAGTTAAATTTCGTAGGGATACTCATACACCACACCCGACCTTAACCCCCTGCCTGCTGGCCCTGCGAAAAGCTGGACCTGAAAAAATCCTCCGCGTTGAACCTACCCGAGGTGGAGGGGGTGTAGACGCACTGGTCCATATCCGAACTCAATATAACAGAGTCAAAAACCTCCTGCTGGTTCGCGTCCAAAATCTATCTGAAGAAATGTGGGAACTGACTCACCTCCTTGTATGTGATCAAAGGAGACGAGCACCCTAGATATCCAAGAGTCTTCCCCGACCAGTTGTGGTACCAGAACTGTATATTTCCCTCCCCAATAATCCACTACGAGATCTAGAGGATGGACGGAATAAAACTGCTAACGGATGACCAGAGCGGAGACCCACTACCCGCAGATGCATCAGTGGTGACCTGGTTTCTACAGGACATCAGCTTACCCCACAAAGATCTCTCTTCAATTACCTCCCACGCCAACTTCGCGTGCAGGTAAAGAATAGTGTTCTCCAGACATTTAACATTGATCCCTCCCTCCGAAATTGGCCGATCCATCTTCCCCCAAGAGATCCAATGCCTCTTCCCCTCCAAAGATACATCCCATATGAAACGAGCCAAAAGTCTATCAATGTCCTTGATAACCCCCTTCATAACATTGGTGGATGAGAGAGCATGTACCGGGATGGCCGAGAGTATGTTGTTCCCAAGAGTAATACAGCCTCCAAAGGATAAAAAGTGGTTCTTCCAATTATGAATGTGCCACATAATCTTGCTTACCACAGGTTAAAAGTCCCTGATACGCATTCTGCCTAGAGATATGGGGGTGCCATGATACACCCTGGGAAACGCACTGGGCCTCATACCCAATCTTCGACCCATATCAACCACCCTACTCAAAGTGAATGCTTGGGACCCATAGTAGCCACTCTTCTCCTTATTAATTTGTTGACCACTCCAGTGGAAATACTCCTCAAGGATCGCAATAGTTCCATGCACCGATCGCCTCCCTGCACTGATGAAGATGAGGGTATCGTCCGCAAACATCAGATTAGAAACGGGAGGCATCCCCAACCTCCTTTAGTAAAGAATAACATCCCCATTATAGATGCCACTATTAATTAGTCTGCTTAAGGTATCCTGCATAAGAATGAAAATACTCGGGGATTGTGGATCTCCTTGACGAAGGCCTCGAACTGTCTTGAAAAAACCATGAGTACGACCCATAAAATACATAGCCATCCAAGCCGAACTGATGCACCTGAACATAATATCACAAGACCATCTCAAGAACCCCATCTTGCTCAGGACCCTGTTAATAAATCCCCACTTGATCCTGTCATATGCCTTATTCATATCAAGCATGATATCCATATTGGATCCACGAACCTTGTAATTGATATCTCTTAGAATCTCCTGGGCCAACGCTATAGCTCCCTGAATAGAGCGGTCTTTCACGAAATTGTGTTGCTCCGTGGAGATCCACCGATGAAAATTGCCAGATAACCAACTGTTGATGATACTCGGTAGTATTTAATATGTAAAGATACACATACTCACCGGTCGATAATGGAAGAGGGAGGGGGGATCTTTGATTTTTGGTAATAGGACAAGAGTCGTGGCGGACACAATCTGTGGTAGGCTTCCCCCTCTGAAGAAATCCTAGATAGAATTGATGATATCCCCCTTCACCACCTCCCAAGAGCTGCTGTAGAACCCACCTGGAAAACCATAGGGCCTGCGGCACTCTCATGATTGAGACTCAGTAAAGATCTCCTCATCCTCCAAGATCCCCTCCATCAACTCATTCTCCTAAGGGGACACAAAGTGTGGAATCCCCTCCCAGAACTCATCCCCCCAGTAGGGTTGCCCGGTAGCATGTTTGGATTGGTTCCTGCAAGAAGATCCTTGAAGAAAGAAAACGCAAAGCACCCAACCACTTCCCTATCATTACTGAAAGATCCATCTTCTAAAGCCTGGTTCAGTTGGACCACACGCCGCCTTTCCCTTACACAAGCATGGAAGAAAGTAATATTCTTATCTCCCTCCTTAAGCCATTTGATTCTCCAATACTCCCCCAACCTTCTTTCATGCTCAAGAATCATAACCGCAAAGGAGACCTTTTTCACAGAGAGCTCCAAAAATACAACGTCGTCCTAGTCCTCCTCAAGACCAGCCTCAACCCATTCAATATCCTATCCGAGAACCTTTAGCTCCGGATCCAAGGGAATGATGCATCTAGCCCATGAAAGGAGGTCATGCTTGAGTCGCCTCAACATTCCGTGCAACGCAGGCCAGGAGGGTCCCTGGATCGGTTCTTCCCAACTTCTCCTCACTGTTTGGTGATAACCTGGAATACCCGACCAGTGGCTCATGTACCTGAAGCCCGACTGCGGAGCCTCCCTCCTTATTAGGGAAAGCAGAAGCAGAGAATGGTCAGATATGCTACGAGTCAGATGCTCAACCTTCGTCTCTGGAAACATAGAGATCGCTTGAACATTGGCTAAGCACCAGTCGATCTGGCTCCAGAAATGACTACGGCCCCTCTGGTTGTTACACCAAGTGAAGGGGTCACCTGAATACCCTAGATCCAAAAGCCCCTTGCCAGCCATAAACTGGTTGAACGCCCCGCTAGCCCTCCTTGGAAGGTATCCTCTTCCCTTCTTCTCCTCCGAGTTAGCAACAATATTGAAATCACCACCCACCACCCAAGGATGACCCCCTGGATCAAAAGCACTCAGCTCACTCCATAACTCGTCCCTTTTCCGTGCATCGCAACTACCATAAACGAAAGAAACAAACATGGAGCCTCTACCGCAGGACGCCCTCATCGTAACATGATGCTCACATGCTTGAATTAACTCCACTGTATCCTCCCTCTGCCAGATAATCCAGATGAACTTATTGATAGGCTCTGTATGAAGAGATACGTGAAGTTTCAGCTTGCGCGTGAACTCATTGGTCTTTGATGATTTTTGCTTGTGCTCAAGGATCGCCACCACGATAACCTTATGTTTCTTGACTTCTGAGACAATAAAATCGGACTTAACTCTCGCCCTGACTACTCATGAATTTCAGATGAAGATTGGATTCATGGAAACAATGTCTACCCAGCTTTGGCCCCAGGCAACTCGGCCTCCTTCACAAGGGAAACAGAGCACTCCCTATTCTGTAGCCTCTTCGATGAAGACCTCATGCACACTCCCGGACCCGAACCAGCTTGTATTGGAGGGGAAGGTATGAGCCTCGACTCACGCTTAGAAGCCTTCCCCTTCACCTCCAAAAGAGGAGACCGAGCCTCCTCTTCCAACATCGAGAGAACCTGCATAGATGGTGAGGGAGCACCAGCTGGAAGAGCACTATTGACCAACCATCCATCCTCAGCAGGGAGCCGATATTCATGAAAACCTACCACATCAAGATAACCAGCTCGGTCCAGCACCCTACGACCCTGAATAAGATCCACTCTAGGAAGAGCGGCTCCCTGTCCAGAAACCTTCTTGGGCAGCTGCTCATCACAAGAGAGAGGAACCGGTATCGTTCAAGGGTGATCTCAAGAAAAGGAAACCATCATGGTCGGAGCAACCTCCCAAATTTTATCCCATAAATCACCTTCCCAGATCATCTGGGGTTGTGGCCAAGACCAAGTCGAGGACGCCAAGGGATCCATACGAATAACACTCGGCCCATATGAACCCGGAGCCACATCTGGGAAGGCCTCAGGCCTAGGACAAGAGGAAACGATCTCTTTGCATACTGGGAACACAGGGGAGATGTCGCACGGGCCAGAAGAAATGGTAAAATATGAGACCTCAAGCTGAGCCGAGATTGAGCTAGGCACGACATCTGCAGATAAGGATGGACCTCTTGGCACGGGAGCACAGCCCTCACGAGGCCGCCCTCCTGGGCGCCGTTTCCTGCAGATCTGCCCCGAATGCCCTTGTAGAAGACACTCCGAACAAAACCTAGGAAAAATCGGATAAACCAATTCCTGAGACCAGACGGCGGAATCCTGCACCTTCAGGGACAATCACTCCGGGATAGACACAGATAGATACAATTCCACATAGATCCGAGGGGCCAACATCTCCTCACCTCTACGAGTGCGCGCATCCACGCAAAGAAAACCCCCCAGCGAGTCACCGATGGCCCTGAGAAAATTACTATTCTGAAAATGAAGCAGCAGGCTATGGATACATACCGAAACTGCAGCACGAGGATCTTCCTTCCCCTTTTGAGCCTCCATCGACCACCGAGAGAGGTTGAAGCGCCATCGGCCCAAGACGTGGGGAGAAAACCACCATGCCTTAACGAAATCCTCCTTCCAAGCTAACACCAAACAGAACGAGAACATGTGGATCACCGAAATACCAACCTCTTCCTTCAGACCCCAAGACGCCACAGAACGTTGGAATGTTTAATTTCTAAATTTATGATTAATTTTTTTTCTTTATAACAAGTTAATGAAATGTGATAATTACCAAGGGTGATTCTTTATCCTTTTCTAGTTCAATAATAGAAATTAAAGAAGAAATCAAGGGATTTTCTTTTTGGATTATTAAATAAATCTTGAGGTAATAATTATATTTGGTAGTATTTTATTTAATAACCAATATTATGCATTTTTGTGTCCCATTACCTCTATTTTTTCAAAATGATCATGACATATTTCATGTTTTTTATTTGAGAAAATATATGCAGGATGCATCTCATTTCTGGATCTATCAAGTGGTACAGTTGGAAGAGAAACATTCATTAAATAAATAATATAATTTTATAGTTGACCATATATTGTGTTTTCTTTGAAAAATGTGATTCTGTATGTTATCTTTTTGTGGAAAACCCATATTTTTGAAGAAGTAACATGGTAATATGACAATTCCTAAAAGAAAAAGAATCCAAAATTTTTTATAAATTGAATAAAATTTCAATGGTATAATTTTCCAAAAGGAGGAATAATAGAATAACCTATCTATTTTTAATTTAAAATGTTTTCATTTATTATAAAATTTAATAAATTATATTTTATATATTTATAATTATTATAATAATATTATGATTTTTTAGTTTATAAGAAAATTGCATTGTTTCTAACATGAATGAATTTTTTTATATTTTACGGATTTATTAAAAATAATAATTTAAAAATTATATAATTATAGTTTCAAAAACCTAAATTCATATTTTAAATAAACATATCAAGTTCTCATATGAGTAACGTTTGATATTTTCTTGAAATGATTTATTTTTTAATGAATACTGAAAATAAATGATTTTTTAAACCCGGTCATTTATTTTCATTAAATAATGGAATTTTAATTTCACATTGGAAATTGAAATTTATCATGAAGTATAATATGTACTATTTAGTTATATATAATCTAATTCAATTCATTTGAATCGCCTTTAACTCTCATTTATGTATATATACATTTTTAGGGATAAAAAATCATTTTTTTTAAACGGTTATGATTGTGTTTATTGTTTTAATATTAAATTATCTTTAAAGACATAATAAAATTTTCTCATACAAAATTTATTATTTTTTTGAATCATGGGTTCAAAATTTGAAAAATTATTCCATTTTATTTTTCGAAATTAGGAATTATAACCATAGAACATATTTCTCTCCTCAGTAAGGGAAATTCATTTTATTAAGGATTAAAATAATATGAAAAAAAAATATTTAAAACATGTTTATATTTTATTGCATAAGTATCCTTACCATTTAAATTAAATATTCAACAATTTTAAAATTTCTAGGAACTATTCATCTATTAAAACATTTATATTGTTTTAAGTAAATGTAATGTAAAAAATATAACACTTTTATTTAAAATTTCTATAATGTTTTGGGATATGGATAAAAAACAATTAGTTTCCATTAATAATTTTGACTAGATATATAAATTAATTAGTGTATCATGGTAATTTATTCAATTTTTTCAAAAATTTAAAATTTTAAAAAAATTACCCAAATCTAATATATTATTTATTCGACTATTAGAAAATGAAATAAATGATTAATTTTTTTTTAAAGTAATATAATATTAATGAATGATTTTCTTACACTTATTATGAGGAATTGTAACACCTCGAGATTTTATGAGATATATTATTTTTAATTTATTTGATGTCTTCTATTATACACTACTCCAAGATTAGCTTCTACTATTCGCAACACCGTATTAGATTGCAGTATACGCAACACTATTCTTGCCTCGTGTTGCACACAATTTCAAGTTCGTTTTGTGGAAATTATTCTACGCAACATTAAGTATAGATTTTGTTTAATGTATAAATGAAATAAGTTTGGATTATGTTATACGCAACACCAAACAGAGCATTCACTACACGCAGCCCTAACTTGGCTTCCATTACAGGCAATCAAGACCTTCCTCAATAGCGTGTGTAGTACGCAATATCGAGTTCCACTAAACGAGATATTATTATAATATTATTATGAACTAGCCATTATGAATAGTAATACCCACTTTTTGAAATTTTATAAATTATATCTTTCAAAATGGACTTCATTTTTAGATTCGGATTTTCGAAATTAGCCTAGGGTGAATTTTTGGTATTTTTCTGAAAACTTTCAATTTATGATGAATAGTTAAAACACTGGGTTACTATTTAAAAAATGACTTTTTATTTAAATAATTAATTATTTTATTTAACTTTATTTTATATCAAAATTGATACATAATACCTATATAAGTTCAATGTAATTCATTTGAGTCATTTTATAATAATTTTAGATATATAAAAATTTTATTGAACTTTTCACCGTCTTTTACACACCTCCTAGGAGAATTTGAAATTTTACATAAAACTTAATTTTACTGGTTCTGTGAGTGGAATTTCAAAAATCTGAGAGACATGGTTAATATCAAGGAGTAAAATGTGGTTTAATAAGATAAAAATAATTTTTGGTGAATAGTAACTTTTTACTTTTATTTACCACGATTAAAAGTAAATACGGTAATTAAGTGTAAAAATGATATTATTATTACCCTAACACATGTTCTAATTCTATTGGATAAGTATGATTCGACCAAAAAAATCCTTAGGAATATAATATTATCATTTGGGTCCACTTGGATTAGATTAGGACATTTATTATTATTTTATTTAAAAAAAGAGGTAAAATAGTTAAAATCAAAGTTTAATAAATAAAGCATTTTTAATATAAGGTTATACATAAGATAAATTAGACTATAAATATTCATTAGAAAGATAAGAAGATTTCCTACCTAATGGTATTTTATTTATATTTTTTAGATATTAAATAATTTATGTTATTTATGACACAATGGTGATGCATTAATTACCTAAATAATACAATATTAAAATAATTGATATTATAAATACCCAAATAAATGTAATTTTAGACTTTTTATGAATTCCAATAATTTTATAGGTTACTATGACATGTTAATATTGATTCAATTAACTTTTCTCTAACTAATAATGCTGTTATGATTTTCACAAAAATCAATTACCAAATAGTGTCTAAATTGACATAAAATAGTTTTTAAAACAAATATTATATTATTAATTTTTATTATATTCCTAAAAATATAACATTCGGCCAAATGACTTAGAAAAGTTTATATATATTAATAATGAAACACTTGGGGTTCGTTTGGCTTGTTATAGTAAGTTTATTGACCATATAGTGTAAGAAAACAAGAAGACACGGTAAAAGGTTAATGATTTCACTTAAAGTTAAATCTAAATGATAAGGTTAAAATTGTAACCTAAACTTTCCTAAAACCTATTGGTTGAGATTATTTCAACCCATAGCCACATTAGCTTCTAAATAAATTAATTTCGAGGTATTATAAACCGAATATGATTTTATGATAAAATAATATTTTAAGTTTTTCCAAAGGTGCCCCTCTCCTCCCTTATAAAAAGGGAACCCCTTCCCTCTTCTCTTCACACCCTTTTGATCCTTGAAGCTCGGAAAACCCCTGAAAATTTCTTTTCTCCACTTCCCTAGAAACATTTTGGAGGTTCTGGTCTTCTCAAAATACCAACTGTACTTCCTTATGAGAAATCTTAAATGAGGTGCGTCGAAGAAGAGGTAATCACCTTTTCTGATTCTCTCAAGTTTCTTTCTTCTTATACTTCTTCTTCTTTAGTTGTTTCACTATAAATTAATAACATCAGTATCACTAAAATATTTATATATTATTATAATTATGAAAAAACCATATTTCATCTTCTATCCATCCTACGGAAAACGAAATCATCGCGCGTGCGTACGTACGGAATACCGTCTCCACGTCGTGGTGTAATCTGTTTTCGACCACCACCTTACGTGGATGGGTAAAATGATGTAAATAAATAACTATATATGATTATTGTAAATTGATATTGATTATGAAATATTATACATTTACTTAAATACAATTCCACGATCATGAGAATGATATCATCGCTCGTGCGTACGTACGGACTACCGTCTCCACGATGCGATGAGATTAATTCTCCATGATAACCATTCATGAATGATTATAAAGTATATATAATGAATAATAATGAAATATATGACATAATAATGATACTGTATTTATGTATATATATATATGTATGTCATCTACTTAATTCCATTCAATTCAATAAGGAAACAAAAACAGCGTTCATGCGTACGTACGGCCTACCGTCTCCATGAACGGTGTATTTCATTCCATTTATCGATCTATCATATATATACGTATATGTAGAATATATAATATATATAAATCATGTTTTACATTTAGAAATTATGTAAATCAGGATATAAGTAATAATATCATGAACAACAATTGGAAACACGTACAATAAATGAAACGATTTTACCCAAAATGCTGCTTTAACATGGAATTTACAAAAGAGAGGGTAATATAAAGTCATAAGTGAACCATATATGATATCATAACAATAATTATGATTCTTTAATAAGTAAATGACATTATTTAAATCATTATACAGGAGTTTCGGATACATATGAAGCATATCAGACCTATGGTAAGGGATAACTATTCCAATATCACTCTTATCCGAGATTGTTTATTCGTAAGTTTTTACTTGGGTTTTTTATCATCCATGTCCCTATTTTATAAAAATGTTTTCATGTATGTTTAATGGACTTTTTACCCATTTTTTAATTTTACCACATGTTATGAAAGTAATATTACTTTTGTTAACCACACGAGGAACTTTTTGACTTTTCTGACAAAAGCATGAGGAGAATGTTATTTTTAACTTATACGGCGTGAATGGATATTTACGGTTTCAAAACGCCTCATTTTCATGAAGCTTCCTCTACAAGATTGCATGATTATTTTCAACAAAACCCTTTTCTTTTAAAATTGAAAGGAAATTTGTGAAAAGAAAATGATTTTGAATAAGATAAGATATTTTCCTCAAGAATTCATTTCAAGTGTTTTATCAAAACTATTTTCCATCTAAAATGACATTATTTAATATGTTTATGTTTCAAGTATAATGTAACTCTGATTTAAATGGTTTCACTTTTATTATGATGAAATATCCATTTTTTTATATGGATTATGTTAGGATGGGATGATGTTTATGAAACCCATTTCATTATGATCTATTCCTTATATACTACCATGTTTTATGTGATTTCTCAAGATTTTGATGTTTAAACATTATGTTCATGTTTTTTTAGTTCAAATGTAGATGATTTGTTTTATTTTCTCGATGCTTACCCTTACTGAGCATTTGAGATCACCCTTTATATGTTTTCTTTTCCCTAGGATATAAATAACCATTTTAGGTAATAAAAAAAAGGGGTAGTTCATTATGGGAGAAGTTGAAGATCTTTCACCATGATTAGAAGATTATGTTCCGAGTTTCCAAAGACACTAAACTATTACAGTCCTTGTGTGTCTATTTTTGTTATGTATTAAGTATTCCACAAAAGTAATGTAATGTCCATGTACGTCAAGCTTTGGGTCTCTACAGTTGGTATCGGAGGAAATGTTTAGTCAACCTTTGGAAACTAGGAAGTGAAAACTTTAGTGAAATCCCAAGAGATATTTCTAAGGTATGTCTAGGGATGTACCTAAGGTTACGTATACGTATAGGTTATAGTCCTAGAATTATGGTACAAATTATAGAATTTAACCTTAAATGTTAGATATTGAAGGTACTCCACCTTGATTATGATTTTTGACTCTCACACTATTCTTTTTGGGTTTTAGAAAATGGTTGGAAACATGAAGATTCACGATAATGGAGATTATGATGGACAATGGAATGATATTCTTCATGATCAAGAAAATGAAATGGGATTTGGAAGGCAAAACATCGTTATTATGCCTAATCAGCAATCTCATAATATGATCAATAATCACAACTTTGGAAAGTTTCATGACTCAGTTAATAAGAGAAAGAAGGAGTTTCATGATGATCATAGAGGAAAGAAAGTTCAATTTTCCTCATGTGAATCATGTGGGAAGAGACATAACGGATAATGTTTCAAAGGAACTGGAAGATGCATTGGGTGTGGAAAAGATGTACACAAAGCTAGTAATTGAAAAGGAAAAGGTTCAATTAACAACATGGACAAGGATAATGGTATTGCAAAGACATCAACAACGGTTAAATGTTTTAAATGTGGAATGTACGGGCATTATGCAAACCAATTCCATAAGGGAAAATATCATGAAGAGAATCATCATGGTCGTATGGGTAGAATTTATATTGATGATGATGAAGAGACTAAAAATGATATGTGAGATAAAAGAATTGTTCAAGCTCAGTCAATGGTTTAAGAAGGTAGTGGAATGATTTATGTTTATCAAGAGTTATGTTGTATAGGTAATAGTACTATGGAATAAAAACACATCTAAGGATTGTTACACTATTGTTTTTTCTAAAGTATTTGAACGTATATGTTGAATGGTACCGGTTACCATGAAAGGTTATTCAGATATTTTTGGATATTAGATCATATGCGCATAATGAATGGATAAAGAAAAAAATGAAATGAGCTTATGACTGATATAAGGACAAAGTTATATCATGGTATGAGTATATATAATTTTTGGGATTTTGGTAAGTGGAAAGTGTTACCTTTTAACAACATTCATGTTTTCATTATGGTTCTATGATAATTTATGTTTCAAGAGAATACATGATTAAGTTATTCACATGTATGGAATGAGATCAACAAGATATATCTTATGATATATGGGTGATAAATGAAGGTATTCACATGCTCAGCAGATGAAATTTCTAGTAATTGTTTTCTTTATTCTACGAGCTTAGACATAAGTATTTTGGATAAGACTAAAGATTAGGATGGATTATGTTGGACATAAGTTAGTATTGTTTAAGGCTAGAACTTTTTTGATTTTATTGATGGAATGTTATAATAATGTAGTTTTAGAAAAAGGACAACCTGCAAGACGGGTGACAACCCGTCGCGTCGAACAGGGATGCGGGAATCGAACCCACAACCGAAGTGCGAAAAGCCTTAATCTCCTACCACTAGCCTACATGAAGTCCCTGGTTAGTAGAAACTAGTTTTAATATATTAAGAAGTATGATATATGAAGTATAAGTCCATTTAATAACCATGTATGATTAATCTCACTATAGATGGACTTATGTATATTTGATAACTTCTTCTAACCTTTTGTTTAAGACAGATGGAATGACCCATCATTCAATTAAATGATCTAATAACACTTCAGGAATGAAAAATTCAACTTCATTTATTTAAGAGATGGAGTGGAAATTGTCCAAGGAATGACCAACAGTGAGATTGTACCAAAATCAAGAAAGCATTTCTTCTAATTCAAATTTATTCAACTTTAGGGAAATGATCTTGAAAACCAAAAATGTTTTCCTGGTACCCTTATATCCGATGAATCAGATGGTACCTTAGATCATCACAAATTTATGGCTTTGGGATTGTTGGATTTTTCATATCCATGATCTCTACCACTCTCCATCAGAACTTGATGGTTAGGTTTCTCTTCCATATCCATATTTTCACCTATGTTCTCCTATGTGGAAACCTAGTGATGAGTCAATTTGGGTAAACAATATATTTAATAATTCACTTTTTAAAATGAATTTTTATTACTCCTTTTTACGATGTGGGTTTCTATGAAAGAAACTTTCAAGTAGTAAACCATTTAGAACCTCGATGAATTTTGAGGGTGAAATTCATTTTAAGGGGGTAGAATGTAACACCCCGAGATTTTATGAGATATATTATTTTTAATTTATTTGATGTCTTCTATTATACACTACACCGATATTATCTTGTATTATACACAACACCATATTAGCTTGTAGTATACGCAACACTATTTTTTTCTCATGTTACACACAATTTCAAGTTCGTTTTGTAGAAATTATTCTATGCAACATTAAGTATAGATTTTGTTTAATGTATAAATGAAATAAGTTTTGATTATGTTATACACAAAACCAAACAGAGAATTCACTACACGCAGCACTAACATGGCTTTCATCACACTCAATCAAGACCTTCCTCGATAGCGTGTGTAGTACGCAATACCGAGTTTCACTACACGAGATATTATTATAATATTATTATGAACTAGTCGTTATGAATAGTAATACCCACTTTTTGAAAATTTATAAATTATATCGTTCAAAATGGACTTCATTTTTAGATTCAGAATATCGAAATTAGCTTAGGGTGAATTTTTGGTTTTTTTCTGAAAACTTTCAATTTTTGATGAATAGTGAAAACACTGGGTTACTATTTAAAAACCGACATTTTATTTAAATAATTATTTATTTTATTTAAATTTATTTTAGGTAAAAATTGATACATAATAACTATATAATTTCAATGTAATTTATTTGAGTCATTTTATAATAATTTTAGATATATAAAAATTTTGTTGAACATTTCACCGTCATTTACCCACCTCCAATGAGAATTTAAAAATTTACATAAAACAAAATTTTACCACTTTTGTGAGTGGAATTTTGAAAATCCGAGAGACACGGTTAATATCAATGAGTAAAATGTGGTTCAATAAGATAAAAATAATTTTTGGTGAATAGTATCTTTTTACTTTTATTTACCACGGTTAAAAGTAAATAGGGTAATTAAGGGTAAAAATGATAATATTATTACCCTAAAACATGTTCTAATTCTATTGGATATGAATAATTAGAACTAAAAAAACCTTAGGAATATAATATTATCATTTAGGTCCACTTGGATTAGATTAGGACATTTATTATTATTTTATTTAAAAAAAGGGTTAAATAATTAAAATCAAAGTTTAATAACTAAGAAAATTTTAATATATAGTTATACATTAGTTAAATTCGACTATAAATATTCCTTAAAAAGATAAAAAGTTTTCCTACCTAATGGTATTTTATTTATAATTTTTAGACATTAAATAATTTAGGTTATCTATGACACAATGGTGATGTAGCGATTACCTAAATAATGAAATATTAAAATAATTGACATTATAAATAGCCAAATAAATTTTATTTGAGATTTTTTATGAATTACTATAATTTTATAGGTTAATATGACATGTTAATATTGATTTAATTAACTTTTTTTGAACTAATCATGCTGTTATGATTTTCAAAAAAATCAATTACCAAATAGTGTCAAAATTGACATAATTTTTTTTAAAACAAATATTATATTATTAAATGTTATTATATTTTTAAAAATCTAAGGTTCGGCCAAATGACTTAGATAAGGTTATATATATTAATAATGTACCACTTGGGGTTCGTTTTTCTTGTTATAGTACGTTTATTAACCATATAGTGTAAGAAAACAAGAAGACACGGTAAAAGTTAAATTATTTAACTTAGAGTTAAATATAAATGATAAGGTTAAAATAGTAGCCTAAACTTGTCTAAAACCTATTTTTTGAGAGGATTTAGACCCATCCCCACCTTAGCTTAGAAATAAATTAATTTGGAGCTATTATAAAACGAATATGATTTTATTATAAAATAATATTTTAAGTTTTTCCAAATGTGCCCCTCTCCTCCCTTCTAAAAAGGGAACCCCTTCTCTCTTCTCTTCACACCCTTTTGAGCCTCGAGGCTCGGCCAAACCCTACCCATTTCTCTGCTCCACTTCCCTAGAAACATTCTTGTAACGACCCAAACTTTTTGAGTAGTATATTAAATTACTCTTAATGATTTAATAGAGATGTTATTGGTTAATGCAGAAAGAGGAGTCAATGGCTTCATCCAGTAGACTCGAACCTTATGAAGCCCACTTATCAGAGCTTGGGAAGGAGGTGGCATCTTTGGGCTTTGCTTTGGACCAAGCCCAAGCTGAACTCCAGCGTGTCAATCTTGAACGAAAACGCCTACGGGAGAAGTTCAAGTTAGTAGAGATTACTACTAGGGCAATGTTATCTGAGCCTCCCTCAGATTCTCTCACCATAGCACACCTTACACTTAGGTCATATGATGGTGTTATAAGGAGTTATGTGATGAGACCCTAACTTCTTTGTGTAATCCTTTGGGATGAATAAATTGATATTTCTTCCTTTAGTGATGTTTTTGAAATTTCAAATGTCCGGATAATTTTAGGATGTATCTTATTGATGAATTTTGGAAAAAGGATATTTTAAAATATTTATGTAAACATTAAATAATTAATGATATGTAATGATTTTCAAAAAATGGTCTTCTGCAAAAGTGTTCAGTAATGAATTTGGAGTCTAATAAGATCAACTTAATTTTTGATGAATATTAAATTATGAATAGTGATTTTACGCTTAGGATTAGTAATGTGACCAAATGGATTAGTAATCTCACTTAAAGAAAGTTTTAATATAATTTAGACACCTTGATTAAGTAATGTGATTCAATAAAATGGTTAAATAATGGTTTCATAAATTATTAATCAAGTATTAGTTTTTTCGGGTGAATAGTGTTTTTTATTTAAAAATTTAATTAAAAATATTTAGAAAATTATTTTTATAAAATGGAATTTATTTTTGAACTTAGAGCATCGATATTATGTTATGGTAATGTTTTGGGATTTTTCTGAGAAAGATGAATTTTCAGTGAATAGTAAAAATGCAATTTTAGGGTTTCGGTATGTTAAATGACATCATAACTGTGTCATGATGATTTCATGAGATATTTTAAGGGATGGTCGACTAAAGGGGATGAATTTTTGTGTTAGGTGTCCCAAGTGGCCAATACCATGGGCAAATACCATGGGCAAGCCCATGGTTTTTCCAAAACCACCAATGAGGTGTCCCATGGCCATTAATGCCTTGTCCCCTCACTTTCCCTATAAATACCAAGCCCTCCTCTCATCCATTCGACTCCAAAACCATCCTCAACGAATTTCTGGTCTCCTTAGCTCTCAAGGAGTCCTCCCAAGGTTCCCTCAAGCCTCTCAAGGTCCAACCTTTGAGTTTTAAGAGTTACGTTTAAGGTAAGGGATCTGACCTCTCTCTTTCTTTTCAACTAATCTCCTTTATGTCATTCCTTTTATGATCCATGTTCATATGTTGGAGGATGTTCTTTTACATTCCTATTAATTACATTTTCATGTTCATATGATGAGAGATCCCCTCTTACTCTCATCATTTGGTTTTATGAATGTTTAAGTGGCGCCGTTAGGCTACTGAATTTTTAAGGGATTCTTTCACCCTTCTCATTTTTCAAGTTCTATTTTCATGTCAAGTATTTAAAGTTACTTTTTATTATGTTGGGGTATGATCTCTATATCTATTATACTGATATTTTATGATAATATTATTAGAGACCCTATTTGATCTCATCAATTCATTTTTATTGAAGTTTAAGTGACGCCGTTAGGCTGCCGAATTTTTATAAGAGAAATCTTATTTTTGTCTTACTCCCATGTTTTTCATTTCAAATGGTATATCCTTAAAATTTCATTACCATTATTCATATAATTTAAATTATTTCCCTATACTATTTTTATAGATCATTTATGAGTGGGTGACCCATGTCTCCTCTCTTTTCAACGTTTTCTAAAACCCTGTAACATAGCCGTTATGCTGCAGAATTTTCGCCTCAAAATGCCTTTCTCTTTTCTCAAAATTATTTTATGTTATTAAGTGAATACTCAAAGATATTATTTATACTGGGTATTCACATATATATCAAAATTTTCTATTTTAAATTCTGGGATTTACATACATGAAACCCTCTTTCCCTTTCCGTGAGTTTAATGTGACATAAAGATCATGTCTTTAAAGCAGTTTTTAAAACGTTATGATTATGAAATGAAAACCATTTCTTTTATGCTATATGGGTTGTTTATGAAATTATTTATGATGATATATGTGGCTCACATGATAATAAAGACATGTCAAGGGTGCGCCCAGATAGCGCTCCAATGCATTGGGTAAAGACTTAATCTCTATAGATGACCTTTTAGACTGATACATTGGTGAATAACCTTGGTAATTTTAATGACACCTTGGGGATGGACCTTGGTGAAACGAAATGATTGTCAATATTAAATGTTGTAGCCACATCTTCAAGTTATGAAAAATGTTATTTTTATTATGATATATCTCATGATTTCTTTCTCATGCCTTAAAGTTATTTTCATGACCTTATTGAAGTATCTCTAGTTCACATGTAAAATGTTGCTCTTGTTTCCCTTACTGGTCCTTCTGCTCAGCCTTTCTTTTCATATATGTCCCCAGGTTATGAGATGTAGTAATGAACCTAGGATGAACTTAAGGATAATCCTTTCAAGTGTTTAAGAAGAATGTTTTATGTTGTTTTCATGTATTATGTTCCTGGTTTCCAAGACACTAAACCTTAAATATCCCCAGTTTTGTGTAATGTAATGAAAGTTTATGTTATAAGAAGGAGGGATGCCACAGTTAGTATCAAAGGATGGTTTAGTTATTTGTGGAAACTAGGATATAAAAACTTTAGGAAGAACTCTATAGAAATGTTTAAATATAGGAAAAATTCCTGGTATTTTGGTAAGTATTGAGTAAGTGGTTTATCAAACAAATACATCCCTGTCTGGATACGAGCAGGTAGAGGCGGCTCTGGAACATATGTACATAGGGGTAAAACCCGAAAACACCGCTTTGAGCTAGACTCAAATGGGAACTGGTGCATGATAATGGGCATTGCTGCACTCTTGGTTACGACACTCCCAGGGGATATGTTTGGTTAATCACAATCTTTTTATGAATCATTATGAAGGAATTATAGAGAAATGTAATTGTATAAGCATGAAATCTTAGTTAAAAGATTCATAAATAAAATAAGTTTCTCACTAAGGTTTTATCCTTTTAGAAAATGGTGGGAAATATGAGGAACCGTGCAGATGGTGACCGCAATAAACCATGTGCTGACAGCCCTCCGATGGAAGCCCGAATGGAAACATTCATGCGAATGATGAACCAACTGACTCAAGTTATGAGTAATAACTTGAATCAAGATGAGAGGCCGAGCTCACCATGAAGGGAACAACACTTTGTTGAGTCCTTCATGCATCAACGGCCACCAACATTCAGTGGATCTACTTACCCATTGGTTGCAGAACAATGGATAAGCTCCATTGATAAGATCTTTTCTATACTCCTTTGTTCGGAACATGAAAAAGTCACCCTTGATGTTTACCGCCTAGAGGGAGAAGATGATCAGTGGTGGTCACTGGTCAAAAAAACGAATCCTAGAGGAGAGATGGAAGCTATGGAGTGGGAAGAGTTCCGGGGAATATTCTTTAATAAGCATTTCCCTCATTCGATGAGAACGATAATGGAGAAAGAGTTTCTAGAGCTGAAGTAGAAGGAGAATGAATCTGTCGGATGCTATGAGATAAATTTCACCTGACTTTCATGATATACCTCTAGCTTTGTCATGGATCCAATTGGGAAGGTTGATAGATTTTTTCGGTGGGCTGAGACCTTATCTGCGGAAGAATTTAGCCAACTGGGACTATGATAGCTATGAGGAGATCGTGCGGAGTGCAATGAAAGTCGTGCTGGAGTTTGGTGAGACACAGTGGTCTCATAAATCAAATGACAAGAAGAGATCATTGGAGCCCATTTTAGGGAAGACTTTTGATCAGGGAAGAGGTGGAAAACAAATGCAACTTACCACATGAAATAAATGTGGGAATAAGCATCCGGGTAACGGCTTGATCGGAATTGGAAAGTTCTACAAGTGTGGAAGAGGAGGCCATATTGCTCGGAATTTTCGTAGTGAGGTGAAGCCTCAACTCCCCAACACTAACGACAGAGGAAAGATGGTTCTGGCCTTACCCAAAGTCCATTGCTTCAAGTGTGGACAGCTTGGGCACTATGCTAATCTCTGTCCAAATCCAAGGGCAGTGGAGGGGAATCCCCATAAACCTCAGCAAAGGCCAGGGGAGCAAGTTCGTGCTTTTTCTATCACAACAACTGAAGTTGAAGATGTGAATGACGTGGTAGCAGGTACTCTTGTTGTCCTCTCAAAACTAGCAACTACATTGTTTGATTCTGGTTCTACACATTCCTTTATTTCCTCCAAGTTTGCAAAGAATATAGAATCAATCCCCGAACTACTTGAGGTAGAGTTGTCAGTCAAGACTCCAAGTGGGATTATCCATGCATCAATAGTGTTTAGGGACTATAGTTTTTACTTTAGTGAGCACAATATTATCGAAAATCTAGTAGTCATTCCCATGTTGGAATTTGACGTTATACTAGGGATGGACTGGCTCTCAATGTATAATGCTAAGATCAAATGCAGAAGTAAGGAAATATCAGTAGTCTTGAATAAACGACCTACAGTTATCTTCCAAGGAGAGATATCCCGAACTGATCCCTATCTAAAAGCACCTCCTATATCCTTATTTATGGAGTAAATCGGTGATGATGAAGAAGGAAAAGGGAGCATACAAATAGAAGATGTTCTGATTGTTCAGGAATACATGGATGTATTTCCTAAGGAGTTACCTGGACCTCCCCCAAAAATAGAGGTAGAGTTCTCCATTGAACTCGTACCTGGGTCTCAACCGATATCAAAGACCCTGTATCGAATGAAAAATGTGGAGCTAGAAGAGTTAAAGAAACAACTCCAAGACTTGTTGGAGAAAGGGTTTATCTGACCGAGTGTGTCTCCTTGGGGTGCACCAGTTCTCTTTGTGAAGAAGAAGGATGGATCAATGCGTCTATGCATTGATTATAGAGAACTGAACAGGGTCACAGTGAAGAACATATACCCTCTTCCATGAATTGATGATTTATTTGACCAACTTCATGGGGCTCAATTCTTCTCCAAGATTGACCTTTGACCTGGTTATCAACTGAGGGTGAAGAAGGAAGATATTCCAAGACTGCCTTCTGATCAAGATATGGGCATTAGAGTTTACGTTTATGCCCTTTGGCTGGACTAATGCTCCTACTATTTTCATGGATTTTATTAATAGAGTCTTTAAGGACTACCATGATAAATTTTTGGTAGTTTTTATTGATGATATTTTGATATATTCAAAAAGTCTTGAGGAGCATGAAGATCATATGAGGGTTATTTTGAAAACTCTGCGGAAGGAGAGGCTCTTTGGAAAGTTCAGTAAGTGTGAGTTTTGGTTACAAAAAGTGGCTTTCTTGGGGAACATCGTAACCAATGAAGGAATCTTAGTTGACCCTGCAAAGACAATGGTTGTGGAGGAGTGGCCTCAACCCACAACAGTAACTGAGATTCGTAGTTTCCTTGGTTTAGAGGGATATTATAGGAGGTTTGTGAAAAACTTTTCACGACTTTCTAATCCACTAACCAAGATGACTCTAAAAGGGGATAAGTTCATCTGGACAAAGGAATGAGAGGAAAGTTTCCAAGAGCTGATGAAGAGATTGGTTACTGCACCTGTGTTAACACTACCCTCTATCGGAGAAGGATTCGTTATTTTTAGAGATGCATCTCTGAAAGGGCTTGGGTGCGTCCCCATGAAAAATTACAAGGTAATTGCTTATGCATCTCGACAGTTGAAGATTCATGATCATAATTATCCTACGCATGATCTAGATCTAGTGGGAGTTGTTTTTTCTCTAAAGATATGGAGGCACTATCTTTATGGTGAGAAATGTGATATATACACTGACCACCAAAGTTTAAAGTATATTTTCACACATAAAGAATTGAACATGAGACAAAGAAGATGGTTGGAGCTTATTAAATACTATGATTGTTCAATTCACTATCACCCTGGAAGAGCAAACAAAGTCGCAGATGCGTTAAGAAGGAAATACCATGTTGTTCTGGCAATAATGAGGATCCTAGGAGATCCCTTGATTAAAGATCTAGTAAAAATGGACATGAGAATTATAAGGAAAGGGACATCATCAACCCTATCCCAAATGATTTATCAACCTTCATTACTAGATAAGATCAAGAAGGATAAAAAAGAAGATCCTTTGCTACAGGAGATGTTGGAGGCTGCAAAAGATGGGAAGTTCCCTGATTTCAATATTGATCAAGAAGGTGTATTGAAATTTCATACAAGACTATGTGTTCAATCTATTCTAGATATAAAGAAAGAACTAATGGATGAAGCTCATAGCTCTACTTTCTCTATACACCCGGGATGCACTAAAATGTACAGAGACCTTTGTGATCATTATTGGTGGGATAACATAAAGAAGGAGATTGCTGATTACACTACAAGGTGCCTGGTGTGTCCACAAGTAAAGGCAGGATGACAACTTCCTAAGGGGGTATTACAACCGCTACCCATACTAGTATGGAAGTGGGATAATGTCACTATGGACTCTGTAACTGGTCTCCCGAAAACATCCAAAGGAAACAATGCGATATGGGTTATTGTGGACCGTCTCACCAAGACCACCCATTTTATCTCTATTCGGGAAGATTTCTCTCTAGATCAACTTTCCAAGATATACGTAAAGGAAGTGGTGAAGCTGCATGGGGTACCACTATCCATCATGTCTGATCGTGATCCAAGATTCACATCAAAATTCTAGAGCAGTCTTCAACATGCTCTGAATACTGAATTGAATTTTAGTACGGCCTATCATCCTCAAACTGATGGCCAATCTGAAAGGACTATTCAAACACTCGAAGAAATTATGAGATTATGATCAATGGAATTTAAAGGTGGATGGGATCAACACCTCCCATTAGTTGAGTTATCCTATAACAACAACTTCCATTCAAGTATTCAGATGGTACCCTATGAAGATCTATATGGAAAGCGATGTAGAACTCCTACTTGTTGGGATGAAACTGGTGAGAGAAAGCTTCTTGGGCCTGATATTGTGCAAGAGATGACAGAACAGGTTCATTCCATCCAACAACACATAATGGCTACTCAGAGTCTGCAGAAGAGCTATGCTGACAATCGTCGAAGGGACTTGGAGTTTGGTGTTGGCGACAAAGTCTTACTTCAAATTTCTCCATGGAAGAGAGTCATGCGGTTTGGGAAGAAAGGGAAGCTCAGCCCTAGGTACATTGGCCCCTATTAAATCCTTGATCGCATAGGAGCAGTGGCCTATCGTCTAGCACTTCCACCAAACCTAGCTCAAGTTCACAATGTCTTCCATGTATCTCTCTTGAGGAAGTACATACCCGACCCTTCGCATGTACTGCACCCAGAGGTGGTACAACTGGAACATGACCTCTCTTATGAAGAGAAGTTAGTGGAGATATTAGACTGTAGAGACAAGGTTCTACGAAACAAGACTACCCACCTTGTGAAAGTGTTGTGGAGGAATCATAAATATGAAGAAGTGACTTGGGTGCCTGAGGAAATGATGAAGAAAAAGTACCCTCACCTTTTCAACTAGGCATCAAGTATAAATTTCAGGGATGAAATTTCTTAGGGGGGGGGGGAGAATGTAACGACCCAAAATTTTTGAGTAGTATGTTAACTTACTCTTAATGATTTAATAGAGATGTTAATGGTTAATGTAGAAAGAGGAGTCAATGGATTCATCCAGTAGACTCGAACCTTATGAAGCCCACTTATCAGAGCTTGGGAAGGAGGTGGCATATTTGGGACTCACTTTGGACCAAGCCCAAGCCGAACTCCAGCGTGTCAAGCTTGAACGGAAACTCCTACGGGAGAAGTTCAAGTTAGTAGAGATTACTACTAGGGCAATGTTATCTGAGCCTCCCTCAGATTCTCTCACCATAGCACACCGTACACTTAGGTCATATGCTGGTGTTATAAGGGGTTATGTGAAGAGACTCTAGCTTCTTTGTGTAATCCTTTGGGATGAATAAATTGAGATTTCTTCCTTCAGTTATGTTTGTGAAATTTCAAATGTCCGGATAATTTTAGGATGTATTTTATTGATGAATTTTAGAAAAGTGATATTTTAAAATATTTATGTAAACCTTAAATAATTAATGATGTGTAATGATTTTCAAAAAATGGTCTTCTGTAAAAGTGTTCAGTAAAAAATTTGGAGTCTAATAAGATCAACATAATTTTTGATGAATAGTAAATTATGAATAGTGATTTTACGCTTAGGATTAGTAATGTGACCAAATGAATTAGTAATCTCACTTAAAGAAAGTTTTAATATAATTTAGACACCTTGATTAAGTAATGTGATTCAATAAAATGGTTAAATAACGGTTTCATAAATTATTAATCAAGTATTACTTTTTTCGGGTGAATAGTGTTTTTATTTAAAAATTTAACTAAAAATATTTAGAAAATTATTTTTATAAAATGGACTTTAGTTTTCAACTCAGAACATTGATATTATGTTATGGTAATTTTTTGGGATTTTTCTGAGAAAGATGAATTTTCAGTGAATAGTAAAAATACAGTTTTAGGGTTTCAGTATGTTAAATGACATCATAACTGTGTCATGAATATGTCATGAGATATTTTAGAGGATGGTCGACTAAAAGGGATGAATTATTGTGTGAGGTATCCCATGTGGCCAATACCATGGGCAAATACCATGGGCAAGGCCATGGTTTTTCCAAAACCACCAATGGGGTGTCCCTTGGCCATTAATGCCTTGTCCCCTCACTTTCCCTATATATACCAAGCCCTACTCTCATCCATTCGACTCCAAAACCATCCTAAACGAAGTTCGGGTCTTCTTATCTCCCAATGAGTCCTCCCAAGGTGCCCTCAAGCCTCTCAAGGTCCCAACCTTTTAGTTTTAAGAGTTACATTTAAGGTAAGGGATCTGACCTCTCTCTTTCTTTTCAAGTAATCTCTTTTATGTCATTCCTTTAATGCTCCATGTTATTATGATGGATGATGTTATTTTATATTCCTCTTAATTCCCTTTTCATGTTCATATGATGAGATATCCCCTCTTACTCTCATCATTTTGTTTTATGAATGTTTAAGTTGCGCCGTTAGGCTACTGAATTTTTAAGGGATTCTTTCACCCTTCTCATTTTTTAAGTTCTATTTTCATGTCAAGTCTTTAAAGTTCCTTTTTATTATGTTGGGGTATGATCTCTATATCTATCAAAATGATATTTTATGATCATATTATGAGAGACCCTATTTTATCTCATCAATGCATTTTTATTGATGTTTAAGTGATGCTGTTAGGCTGCCGAATTTTTATAAGAGAAATCTTATTTTTGTCTTACTTCCATGTTTTTCATTTCAAATGGTATTTCCTTAAAATTTCATTACCATGATTCATATCCTTTATATTTTGTACCTATACTATTTTTATATATCATTTATGAGTGGGTGACCCATGTCTCCTCTCTTTTCAACGTTTTCTAAAACCCTGTAACGTAGCCGTTATGCTGCAGAATTTTCGTCTCAAAATGCCTTTCTCTTTTCTCAAAATTATTTTATGTTATTAAGTGAATACTAAAAGCTCTTATTTATACAGGGGTATTCAAATATATATCAAAATTTTCTATTTTAAATTCTGGTACCTACATACATGAAACCCACTTTCCCTTTCCGTGGGTTTAAAGTGACATAAAGATCATGCCTTTAAAGCAGTTTTTAAAACGTTATGATTATGAAATGAAAACCATTTATTTTCTACTATATGGGTTGTTTATGAAATGATTTATGATGATATATGTGGCTCACATGATAATAAATACATGTCAAGGGTGCGCCCAGATAGCGCTCCAATGCATTGGGTAAAGACTTAATATCTAGAGATAACCTTTTAGACTGATACCTTGGGAATAACCTTGGTAATTTTAATGAAACCTTGGAGATAGATCTTGGAGAAATGAAATGATTGTAAATATTAAATGTTGTAGCCACATCTTAAAGTTATGAAAAATGTTATTTTTATTATGATATATCTCATAATTTCTTTCTCATGCCTTAATGTTCTTTTCATGACCATATTGAAGTATCTCAAGTTCACATGTAAAATGTTTCTCTTGTTTCCCTTACTGGGGATTCTGCTCCAACTTTCTTTTGATGTATGTCCCCAGGTTATGAGATGCAGTAATGAACCTAGGATGAACTTAAGGATAAGCCATTAAAGTGTTTAAGAAGAATGTTTTATGTGTTTTCATATATTATGTTCCTGGTTTCCAAGACACTAAACCTTAAAGATCCTCAGTTTTGTGTAATGTAATGATAGTTTTTGTTATAAAAAGGCGGGATGCCACAATTCTATAGGTTATGGTCTTCTCAAAAGTCCAACTCTACTTACTTAAGTGGAATCTTAAAGGAGGTGCGTCGAAGAAGAGGTAATCTCTTCTTCTGATTATCTCAATTTTGTTTCTTCTTATACTTATTCTTATTTAGTTATTTCACTATAAATTAATAAAACCAGTATCACTAATATACTGATATATTATTATAAATATTAAACAAATATTTTTCATCTTCTATCCATCCTACGGAAAACAAAATCACCGCGCGTGCGTACGTACGGAATACCGTCTACACACCGTGGTGTAATCTGTTTTCGACCACCACCTTACTTGGATGGGTATAATGGTGTAAATAAATTTCTATATATGATTATTTTAAAGTGATATTTATTCTTAAATATTATACACACACTTCAATACAATTCCACGATCATGGGAATGATATCATCGCTCGTGCGTACGTACGAACTACCATCTCCACTACGCGATGAGATTCATTCTCCATGTTAACCATTCATGATTGATTATATAGTATATATAATGAATAATAATTAAATATATGACATAATAATGATACTATATTTATGTATATATATATTTATGTCATCTACTTAATTCCATTCAATTCAATATGGAAACGAAAACAACATTCATGCGTACGTACGGCCTAAAATCTCTATGAATAGTGTATTTCACTCCATTTATCGATCTATCATATATATATATGTATATTCTGAATATATATTATATATAATTTATGTTTTAAATTATGAAATAATGTAAATAGGGATATAAGTAATAATATCAAGAACAACATGTCGAAACATGTACAATAAATGAAACGATTTTACCCAAAACACTGCTTTAACATGGAATTTACAAAAGAACGGGTAATATAATGTCATAAGTGAACCATATATGATATCATAACAATGAATATGATTCTGTAATAAGTAAATGACATTATTTAAATCATTATACAGGAGTTTCATATTCTTATGAAGCATATCAGACTTAAGGTAATGGATAACTATTCCAATATCGCTCTTATCCGAGATTGTTTATTCGTAAGTATTTACTGGGGTTTTTGTTATCATCCATGTCCCTGTTTTCTAAAATTTTTTTCATGTATGTTTGATATGATGGGGATTAGATTATAAGAATAAAAATGAAATATAAAAGAAAATAAAATAAAATGAATGATTATTTTACAAAATGAAATATTTTCATCGAGATTCCAATTAAGGAAATTTGATATGGTCTTTTGTTGAGACCAAATTTTGTAGGATGTGGGGGAGAACATGTAAAGTGGATTGTATAAAATTTGGACAAGGTTCAAGGATTTTGAGGTGTGATGAGAATAGGTGGTGATGGTAGGAATTTACAGTGGGAGGAGAAGGGTATTTTTTATTATCATATTCTTTATTTTATAATTTTGGCTCAACATTATCAATATTTTTGAATAATATCACTAAATAAATTATATAAATAATTAGAGTTATATATTATAATGATTAAATCATCCATAACAAAAACAATGACTACAAAGTTTCAATATATAGCATATATTGTGAATTATTTTATTTTATTGTTCACCTATAATCCAACTATGTTAGAAAAAAATATTAACCCTAACCATTTTACAATGTGAAGAATTAAAAAAATATACTCCATTTTATGAATATACTAGTCTATGTATGTGAAATTCAAATTTAAATTAAAATCATAATTTATTCAAAAAAGAAATATTTTAAAATTATAACAGATTTTATGACACATTGAAAAATTAATTAGGTTCTTATTAAATTATCTTTTAATCACAGGAAAACAAAACATTAATCTATTAATATGTTTTTCGAGCATTAATTTTCCTTCAAAACATTATATTTATTAATAAATAATAAATAAACATTTAAAAGAATATTGACAATTAATTTCTCATTTTTAAGATATTTATTTACTTAAACCAATATATAAATATATCATACTTTCATTAATAATAATAAAAATTTATTTACACCATAATAGTAAAGGTTACTATTATATTGTCCAGTTTACTATTCCTAATAGTCACATTTCTATTCCAATTGTCAATTTATTATTCTATTGATATGGGTTCCATAATTTCTATAAATACACATTATTTCATTATTAATTTATAAAAATAATGTTTTTATTAGATTCTATCTATGATATTTTTTTTAATATGATATTACATAATTATAAGAAGGAAAATATCATTGGTAAAATCTTGGGTTGTTACATTGATATCACATATGTTTAACCTTACAAAGAATCTAGGATCACCCTCTAAAATGGTTCCTTCCCTATGTTATAAAGAAAGGTTTAGGTAGTGTGCGGCTAAGAGGAGTAAATTGTGAGAAGATATTTGTCGGAGATACTGAAAATATTTCTCAAAATATATTGACTTTGTATATTTTTTCCAAACATACTATATCTATATAGACCTCAAGAATGGCATTTTGTTATAATATTAATATTCTGAAAAAATGTAATATTTATATATGATAATATTAGTTTTTATTAGTTTATATTAGAAGAATGTTTTATTTAATCAATGGAGATTATGATTAAAAAAATTACATAAAACCCTATGGATAAGAAACCACATATGATAAAATCCTACCATTTTAGTAAGAGAGTTATTAGATGTATTTTTGAGAAATAGTTTGATGTATATATACTACATGTGGAAATGGTTTTGGAATAGATGTATACATGGATAATAAATCAAAAAACACATTTTAGGTTTGACTTGATAATTAACTAGTATGTGTAAATTTGTATTACTCAATATATGGTTTGAAACCCCCAGGGTATATGATAACGGAATTGGAAACCTGTTTACAAAAAATCATGAAAGATTTGAATAATGATCATCGATGTCTAATTCTATGCATAAGGATTCATGGATTGAAATGAATATTTCATGATTTATGCTTCTAATAAGTTGTTTTTATTTATTATTGGTTTCCCACTATGATTATTGTTTTCTCAAAGTTTTGTTTTTGGTTTTAGTTAATGGATGGAACCAGAAGAAACTAGATTAAGATTAATTATGATAGATAATGTGTTGATGGTAAACCAAATGTGATGATTATTAGAGTGCTATTTATTGTGATAATTCATAATAATTTATCATAACATATGACTGACCTAATAAAACTCAACCAACTCTATAAATCACCAATGAATAGAGTAATATAGTTCACTGAGAGATCACCATATGGAGAAAATAGATGAAATAAGAATCGGTTTCCATTATATTTATAAAGTGGGGATTATTATTCGATGGAATGCCTCAGTTTTCAGGGAAGATGATTTTATTGTGAAAAAAGTAAACAATATAGGTAATTATCGGAGAAAATTGAATTTTTTTATTAATTAAGTGGATGAGAATAATGGTATCCCTAAGGAATAATTGATGGTTGAATGTTTTGAATCTTTAATGTATGGGAATTTTGAAAATAAATTTACAACATGGATTTCCCATATAGAGAATCATCAGGGTGATCGGTGGAATTGGTATAATTATGTTAATGAAAATACCATGAATGATATATGAAATTTCTAGGATTTTATAACAATATTTTTTATGTTTCACCCCGAAATCATTTTTTAATTTATCTTGATAAATTTCCTGACATGTTTTATATTTAATATTATATGAATGTAGTAATAATGAATAAGATAATGTAACCTAGTTAATGGGTTATTAATGAATTGGGATGATTGAAATGTTTATTTTGGGGGAATTCGTGAACTATGTTATTTGTATCATGAATTATATAAGGATTAATTTTATAAAAGCATTTTATTTTCAATTTTTAGGAATATGTTGAATGTTTCTGATTAACTATAAATTTTATTTAATTAAAACATTATATTTTGAAAATACTTAATTAGGGTAAGATGACCCACTATTTATTATTAAATTTAATGAATTTTTTTGTTTGGAAAATGATATGATTGATTTTCATAACATTAAAAAAGAGTGATATTGATGTCCCCATAACTGATTAGTGATTTATTGTTGAAATGGTATAAGTTATTATTGATGGTGTTTAACACATTTTTTGGATTTATGTTATATATTCGATAATATATTTTTTAATTAATCAATGATGAAGAAAATATGTTTTCATTGTTGTTTTATAGTAATTCTCCATATTACTATTATTCTAGAGAATATATGACCATTGTGTTCACATATTTGGTGTGTGAAAATTTAAATATACTTATTTATGTTTTTCGGATTAATGTTATGTCTATTTTGGGAAATTTATTGATCTTCTATTTAAATTTTCATTTTTAAATGGAATATGATGTTTGAAATTTATGTAATGGTTAATGTTGAATTTTTTATTAGGTTTTAGAAATAAATGTTCTACATTGTGATGTGATGATATATGTATATTGGATATCCAGTTGTAACAAATTTTATAAATGATAACTAGAGATGAAAGTAATGACTTTCCATTTTATTATAGATCATGTTATCTATTTGATCATCATGGAAAATAGATTTATCTTCATTTCATGGATTAAGAGATGAAGTTGAAATTGATTGAATCAAAACAGTGGATGTAATTATTCTTAAAATACAAAGTAAATATAAGATCTAGGTATATCAATCCCATTGATGTTCTTGATCATATAGAGATGGAAGCCTACATATTGGTGAGTCCTCCAAATATATTTTAATTCCAAGATGTATTCCATCTATCAAGTCTTAGGAAGTATATTACATATCATTCATATAGATTGAACTCAAAGGTCGTACCACTGGAGCATGATCGTTCTAATATGGAACAATCTATTTAGATTTTTGATCATATAGAGAAATTGATATCAATCAAGTCCACTCACATGTTCAATGTAATGAGGTGAAATTAACAGAACATGGAATCTACATGGAAACATGAGGATGTAATGGGACAAAATTATCATCATTTTTTTATACCAAAGTGATTAATCTTGATGGAGAAATTTATTTTCTGTGGGGTTAAATATAACACAATGAGATTTTGTAAAAATAATTTGAAATAAATTTAATTTTTTAGACATATTATTTTATATAATAAATAGTTTTTTTCATTTGTTACATGAAACCCCAATTTTAGCATGTGTTATATGAAAGACCATGTTCAAAGGAAACACGACATAATATTAAAATATTATTATTTAACATGATAGTTCTTTGTTAACCAATGAAATGAAAATTAATAATATAAATAATATTAAAAAATGAAAATATATGGTTTATATATATATATATATATTAAATTATGTTGTCACAAATTAATTATAAATAAATTCAAAACCATTTCAAAATAATGGAACTCATTTTTTGAATAATATTTTTATGTATACAAAAATGTTTTATCTGAATAATGGTAATTAAAAATTTTGGAAAGATATTTGAGTTAAATTTATATATTTTAAATTAAATAAATGTATGAACATTCATCTACTATTTTTTAAAAGAATGTTATTTGGATAAATACAAATTTAGGCTTAAAGTTAATTTTTTTTAAAAAAATCATTTATGTCACCTATTGCATCATTATTAAAAAAATCATAAAACTTTTTATACTTAATTTATAAAATTATGTTAATAATGTTTAATAAAAAACATTAAAAATACCTTATAGTTTCTATTTTTTAATGTTTTTAAAAGATAATATTTCTACTGAATAGTGAAAAATATTGGGTTTTATTGAAAAATTCATTTCCATTTAGTGATTTTAAATGATAAATTTTATCATGATTTTATTCTAAATCTATATTTAGTTAAATAACATATAAATTAATAAAATTTATTTTTTTCAGATAAATTTAAATTATATTTTTCAAATAATCTTTTTAATATTTTGAATATTTTCAATTTGGAAACCTTCTTTTTTATCTCGTATACATGTTGAATTTTTAGTTATGTTTTTTCACTTATTTGAAATGAATTTGACAAAATGGAATCCATATCTAGAATAGTATATATTTATATAATATAATATATTTAACTTTAATTATAAATATAATAAATTATGAAAATAATTAAAATTATTTATTGTTGATAAGGTTGAAAAAGGTTTATCTGGGGTTAAAAATAATAGATAACAATTAAAATAATATATATGAAGATAAAAAATACATTATATGGAAATATTTTTAGATTATAATGAATAAGGATTGGTAATTGACCAATTTGGACCCTTTTTACATGATAAACCAAGGTATAGATTTTTCAATTTCAAAATTTTATAGGTGACAATCACATCATTTATAAACAGCCACCCCTCTCCCCTTCACATCACACCATCAATTCCATTCAAATATTCCACTTTCTCCCTAAATATCATCCTTAATTCTCACTACATTACTTAGAACCCATATTCTGATTATAAATCCATCCTATGATTCCCTTTGGCGATTCACTATAAATGTTGTCTGAAAAAGAGTTATCATTCTCAACCGATAATCTTTATTTTACTTCATCATCAAAATATTTCAAATAATATTTGATTTTTTAATCACACCAGTATATAGAATATAACGAGGTGTTTTTATGTTAATTTAATTACTTAATTTCATCTCCTCTTACATCAATTCAGATATGAAATCATCCTTCACATGTACAGAAGACTACCACCTCCCAGACCAATGTTATTCATTTTCCATCACCACCAAACATGATAGGATATAATGTTGGATTTAATATATATATATATATAATATTTTTATAACATTATTATTATTATGGACCTTTTTTATTACATAAAGCTTCTTCCATTAAATTCATATGGGGGTATATGATAATATCATTCTTGTGAATGGTGAACTACCACCTCAAGAAGTGATGTGATTTTTTTACTGACACAATTCATGGATTTTAATAATTGTAAATTTAATAACAATTTGTAATATAGATGGAATAAAAATTATTTTGGTTAGTTAATATATAATTTAAAATTATATTTTTTATCATTTAGGAAAATGTAAACAATGTTCAAGCATACGTATGACATACAATCTCCATGAATAGTTTATTTCATTTCATGTATCTAAAATTAATGCAATAATATTAATACACATATAATGAATATATATCACATTTATATCATTGAGTCGTAATTTATATTTCTTAATTTCCATTTCCTATTTTGGAAATCATAAACAAATTCTTAAAAACATGTTTGTTAACATTTTATGTCCTATGTTTTTTAGAACATTGTCGTACAAAACATTACCTTTTAGCATAAATAGAAAAAATTATAAATTATCAGGAATAAAAACATTATATTTATTCATTACTATTGTTATAATGATTATGTATTTGATCTATTGGACTCACTTTTATTGAATAACGAGTTATCCTTTAGTCGTGTATTTTGTACTGAAAAATGTCATAACAATCAGACTGATAAGGGTACTGATAAAATTAGTATAATACTCATAAGGATTGTTTTTTAGACTTTTTTTGTAATTCCATTGGATTGACTATGTTTATAATCAGAACATTTATGACTTATTTGTAATTTATGTAATACTTTTAACTCTGTGATGGTATTAATCAATATGATGTTAGATATTTTGGAACATAGAGTTTTCATATAAAGGCTCTACGAGGATATTACAACAAACATTGAAAAGATGACAGTTGCAGGATGCTTAAAAATACCACATCATTTTAAGAGAATGGAGATGGTTATTTACATTTCCTATTGAATTTTCTAAAGGTTACTTACCTTGAATAACACTTTCATAGTGTCTTGAAATTAATTAGAGAGATTGATTCTTAGGAAACATTTTTAGTTTTTCCCCATAAGAAATTTAGTAATTTTAAATAATTCTTGCCATTTTTATGTCCAAAGGGTTATAGGGATATGAATACATTGAATGTGATCCATCGGGTCGAGGGATTATGAGGATATTAAGATACAGTTAATCACTATATCAAGGAATTTCAAGGATAATAAGGCAAAGTCAATTTGATCTTCCCATCAAGGGATTTCTTAGTAAGAAAAGACAAAATTTATTGTAAGTATAAAAAAATGAATACCTTTTTTCAATTTCATTGACTACCTTTCTCTTAAGGTTACATGAGTTATAATTTTTAAAATATATTGTAATATATTCTTACTTTTAAATATATTTTAATTTTCCTCTTTCGACAAGTTTAAATTCATCTTTATTTAAACGAAAAGTTGATCATCATATTCAACATTTTACATTGTCTTGATTATCGTCACTTCTAATATTATGATAATAAAAATACTCTAATAAATCATATTTTAATATCTCATATATTACTATGTATTATTCATGGATATTATTTTCATTGATTTCGAGACTAGGTGGTGAGACGACACACGATTATGAGGCATGTTGTTCCCAGAAAAAATGGTTGAAACATTTTAAAAAATTTAATAACACATGTCTGCAATGTTTTAAAAAAAGTGGAATAAATCCCAAATGGGTGTCTGGGTCAAAATATGAGTGTTCTATTGAATTCAAAATGACGACTTTACCCTCGGTGTGACCTACATTTTTTCAGTCTAGGTCATCTGTAATAAATGTCACCAAGGACATAACCATAAATAAAATAATAGAATACCATTATTTTATATTTAAATACAAATATCTTATAAATGGTGACTCAGATTGGAAATATGGGACCACCATTAAGTTTGTAATGTGATGTTTTCCTTAGGTGTGACATAACATTGGTCGGTGCGGGTGGTTTCTGAGAAATTCTCCAGGGCCGTGAAATAGATAAAATAAATTAATAGAAAAATATATTTTATTTTTCTTCAGTGTAGTGACCCTCTTCCACTATATGTTTAAGTTTATGTCATTTCTCACAGTGTTAGCTACTGAACCCTAGTGACCAAGATGCTGTTGTGGGAGAACTTTCTTAGAGGATGACAATGAGTCCGGATCAGATTGTGTATCATCATGCTAGTAGAGTTGGAGGATCTCATCATCAGTGGAAACACTACCATTCCCCATCAATGGTCGATCCATAATCCATTTAGGGTGTGTGTTCAATTTTTTATTTCCCCATTCTTAATATCTATGATGATCAAAAATCAATCTATGAACTGATGGGTTTGTGGATCAATTTCCTTAAATGTTGGGTTTAATATATGGTAAAATTGGGAGAATTATTCCTAAATCTCTTCATTTTTTATAATATATAAATTAATAGAGATCAACACAAACATCAATAGAGGTTCGTTCCTCTCATTTATGTATTTTTATCCAATAATTCAACATTCATCATGAATGTTCCTTATTTTGCCCACGACTCGACTATTATAGATCAATTGATCGTTGGGAATGAGTTTATTGGTGAAATGATCCCATTTCGTAAATTAGGGATTGTCATTGCACGACAGAGGTGTGAAGACAAAGACATAGTAAATCAGATGACAGATGATTACAAATTTTATATTCTTCATCATTTTTTAGTATAAAACAATGAATGACGGTTTGATCCAATTTATGAATTGATCCAGATATGGAACACATTTTTCGGTGTTGGAAAGGCATGGGTGACCATAGATCATCGATTTCGTGGAGATTCAATGGATGGATCAAAGGTATAGCATCAACTGGGATGCATTGATGAAGAACATCAATTCTGGAAAATCTTGAAGAAGACAATGTGTAACTTGGCATAACATGGTGTGTGGTCCCCCCAGGATGCTTTGCTAGGGTTTTCCAAGAGTTAATGAGAACATGTCATTTTAACCTCCCTGTACGACTCAACTTGTACTCCAAAGATTACATGAAAATGAGTAACCGTACATATCCATTTGGAATTCCATGTATATAGACACATACATGACTTTACATACAAGTATTGGTACACATACATGACTACGGTATAAAAACATGTCCATACGACATGGGTACAGAACCATGTGTCTCTACACATCATGTACTCATCCTATACATCATGTATATGGAGACTAGATTTTGTGCGAGTGTTTTTCCCACTAGAAAAAAATGGGATAGTAGAACACATTGTGTACCTCTATGATACACCGTGTACTCCCATCAATAGTGATTGAGGATCTATGTTTTCCATGTTTGGACCAGTACAGGTTGAGTGTGTTCTCTAGGTCCTTTTATAGAGGGTGCATTATGGTATTACATCAACATCACTAGATTTTAATACCTTCTAGATGATGAGTCTTAGATATATTATAGTATCCCTTCCCGAGACTTGAGTGTGATCCTCTGTCACCCCACAAAAATTCTCTGGAATCTCATGACCGTCTTGAGAGGGGCACAAAGCCTCCATCTAGCGGGAAAAATAATTTGTCTTTGTGGCATCCCTAGTGTCTCTATGCATGATCCCCTACATTGTTGTTTGATCCAGACTGGGTATGTGGTATCCTCCGATCAGTTTTGGCTGAAATCCGTGGTGTCCCTCTGTTAGTTCTAGGCATGACCCCATTGTGTATCATAGGATTTCTTGACCGATTAATTCTCTTTGGGTGAGGGAAAAATGAGCTAGAACTCATCATGGAGTGTGACCGATGATATCATGGTTGGTGGTGTGAGTTATCCTACAACGAGAATACTTCGAGTAGAATACTTTGTATGAAAATATGGTTATGACTGCTTGATTGCATGGTGTATCACTTTATTCTATCTGTATTTTCTTGTTATATGTTTTTTAGACATTAATATATATAGAGGTAACTATACTTTCCTTTGTTTCATTACATTGTTGTTTTTGGGTGTCCTACTGAGTATTGTTATACTTGTCCTTGCATAGTCTTTTCATGCACACAACAAGTCTTGTGAAGACAATTAACCTTTTGACGGAGTCCAAGTTTAACCAAGACTAGGTGGAGCTCAATGAGGCTGGAAATACAGATGTGTGTTCCAATGGCTTTTAGACAGAAGTCCTAGTACCTAAACATCCAATTTGGACTCGTGTTACTGACTCTTTGTGGTGGGATTGTATTTGGTCCAATTTACTGTCTATTAATTTTTTTTCATACTCTGGTTGTGGGATATAGTGGTTCTCATGCATCTTTTACATAGTGTATTTTCATTTTAGTATTTTTGGCTTTGAGATTTGTGTGTGCGTATATGTACATTAGGCCAATTCCCCTATTTTGTGAGATATGCATTCTTAGTACTAGTCACCATCCCCTGCCCTATTAGAGGTGGACCTAGGGTAGTCACAACACTTTTCCCTCAATGAATTGTCATGAAAGATTGGTATTAGAGGAATGTCGTTTATACTTTAGGACTGAGAGAAAGTGAGATTCTTTTGGGGAAACAGTGTTATGTTTTTTTACTTTTTCTATCAATCCAAGGATTCCAGTGTTTTTGCAGCAGCCAATATATCCATACAACATGAATCTGATTTTATTCTTTTCATCTCAGAACATGAAAATACTAGTTTTAGGGAGAACCAATGGTACATTCACTATATATGAATGGTAGTGTTTTCCATTTCTCTATCGAGTCATCTCTCTAGATATACACTAATGAATAGGGAATGTCTTGTTTTATTTTAGGATGCCTCTATATAGATAGCCATCTTGGATTCCACTATGTGATCACATGGATAATCCACCTAGGGACGAGGCATCGGTACTGTGGCATGTACCAGATATAGAACATTTGGGTGGGTTTCAAGATGTACCATCACCCATCGAGTAGCATCTACAACAAGAACTAACATAGGATGTTGAAGATAGGCTGAGTGTATTACAAGGGTTTCAATGGTTGTGACCTCCCAGACATTGAGGTGAGCCAGACCCCCAGCTAGCTGAGTATTTTCTAGAGGCAATCACCCATATTTTCCACCTTATGAGGACAACTTATAACTAGATAGAATTATTTTCCATGAGACTTCTTCAAGTCTCTATGTGGTGATGGTGGATCTTAGTGACTCAGTAACACGATGAGATAGCTCTCTCCTAGACATACTTTGATCATCTCTTCAAGGAGAAGTTCTATCCATCCATGTTGCGATCAGTATGCATACCTAAGCTCCTACATCTACAATACGGTAGTATGAATGTGTAAGATTATTCGATGAACTTTAGTGCTCCTTCACACTACTCCTTGTCTATGGTATAATAAATGTTCTTCTAGACATGGAACTTATACCATATCTTATGACGGGATACCCGAGAATCAATGGTATCCCTTAGAAGTTCTACCTTTTGTAGGGGTACTTGAGTGTGCCTTCCTAGTGGAGAGTTTTCTAGAAGAGAAGACACATGTAGTGGGAACCGTGTAGTAATGACCTATCTATCAGGTATCCAATGATGGGCATAGGGATCTTTGTGCTTCATGCACTTCAGGGGTGATCCCAGGACCCACAGTCAGGAGTGAAGGGATCCCGAGGTGTCTCAAATCAAGAAAGGTAAATACGTTGTTACTCATGAAAAAGTCGTGAAAATTTGGAATAAGATTGCATGACCCTTTATACAAATGATCAGGATATAGTCAAGGGACCACCAAGACAGAGGTCGAGATAGGACCAAGGTGGTACACTAGGTGGAGAATCTGGAAGAGGGGAATTAGGGTAGTATGAGGTGGTCGAAGTTTTGACCTATTACACCCACCACTCCTAGGTGGTCCACACCATGTTCAGAGAGCTGGTGTAAAGGGATGAGGCCAGCTATAGGTGATAGTGTCTTATGACCCTAGTGTTCCAGGGATGATACAATGTACAATCTATTTCTTTTCCACACTAGCTACATTTTTGATATACATAGGTACCAGTCATTCATTTCATTCCATTAAACATGTATGGGACATGGAGATTCTAGTTCATCCATTAACTCAACCCTAATGTTTTTAGACAACAATGTGAGGAGATTGGTTGTCACACACTAGTTCTGATTGTGTGACCTGACTCTTAGAGGAGTGGGTTTCACTTTGGATCCATTGGTAGCAGCATCGAGGCCTTACAACATCATTCCTTGTATGGAAAAGTTATCCATAGTTCTTTCACAGATTTGTTGTTTTAGGAAGAGAGTGTAGTGTGTCTATAGTGAATGTATTGGGTTTTCCTTTTGTGATGAAAAGGAAACAAAGGAAACACAGTATGGACGCACACATAAGATGGTGTAGCCAATTACTCACTAGTTTTCTAGCCTCACCCTCAGTGTAGTGGATGATACGAGTCTTCGGTTTCTTACAGTTGGGGTGTAGTATGGAGAATTTTTTCCTAAAGATGTTACAAGTTTACCTCCCCATAGAGATATGGACTTATATATTGATTTACATCCTAGGACGACACTAATATCTATACCTACATATCAGATGGATCCCATAGAGCTTTGTGAGATAAGTGTATAGTTGGAGGACTAGTAGTGGACGTGCTTCATGGGATCCAATGTTTCACCATGGGTAGCCCCGGTTTTGATTACCATGAAGGAAGATGCAAGCTTGAGGTTATGTGTGGATTATTGGTTCTTAAACTAGCTAAACATGAACAACAAGTATCCAATACCTAAGATTGATAGCATCATTGAGAAATTTAAAGTGGCATGGTGGTTCTCGAAGATTAACCTCATATATGGTCATCACCAACTACGAGTGTGGGATGTGGATATACCACAGACGACCATTAGGTGTTGTTAAGTTCACTATGAGTATTTGATGATGTCGTTAGGAATGAATAACATTATAGAAGTGTTCATGTAACTCATAAACTGGATCTTTAATCCTTAGTTAGGTCAGTTAATGGTGTTCTTCATAGGGGACATCCTATTGAACTCAGCACCCGAGGAGTATCACATTAGTCACATAAGGATGATCCTGTACATCATACGAGAGAACCAAATTTATGGGAGTCTCTTTGAAGTACAACTTTTGGATTAGAGAGGTCCTTTTTCTGGGACATGTCATCTCAATGGCTGGAGTTGGAGTGGATCCGGCGATGGTTGAGTTAGTTATTTCTTGGGAGCCACCCAAGACTGCTATAAATTTGAAGAGTTTCTATGGAATGGAGGGGTTCTATCAGATATTTTTACCTGACTTATCTAGATTGGCATCACCGTTCAAATACTTTACATGAAAGGGGAAACCTTTCGTGTGGACTGAAAAGTAACAGTACTGATTTCCTGACCTGAGGCAGTGGTTGATGAGTGCTTGCATCCTGAAGTTATCAGAGGAAGGCATAAAATATGTAGTGTTTTACAATGAATCAATTACTAATTTTGGTTGTGTCCTGATACAGTGGTTTCCGGTGATTTCCTATTGTTCCCTTCATTTGAGACCAGATGATCAGAACTATGAGACCCATGATCTTGAGTTAGCAATGATAGTATTCTCATCTAAATGTGTAGAAACTACATGATTGTTGAGTAGTTTATAATCTAATATGATAACAAGAGTCTCATGTATATCTTCTCTCATAATGATCTAGACATGAGATAGAGGCATTGTCAATAGTTCTTCTAGGACTACGACTTTGAGATTATCTATACTCTTGTGAAGGGGAACGTGGTGGTAGATTCCCACATCAAAAGATATAGTTTTCAGTTATTGAACAAGGAATCAATGTCGTCATACTTGTTGTAGTTATCCTTTTTTGATTGAGATGGAGAAGCTTACCAATAGTCTATGGTTTTCAACCCTCCCCTCATACAGTGAGTAAGGGAGGCATAGCTTGGGGATACCAAATGCCAGACTGTATATGCTCAGATGTCAACAGGGCATACACCAGATGGATTTTTGAAATGCGGGGATCACATCATTATTTTCCAATGATCTATAGTAGTAAAAATGGAATTTTAGGTGGAGAATATGACGAAGTTTCATACATTCCATTTTATAGTACATACAGGTGTAGTGATGATGTAACAGGATCTCAGAAATCATGTTAGGTAGCCATGGATAATTGAAGGAGTAGAAAAGTTATCTTCTCGATTCCTTATTTTTCAGAAAATGATGGTTGGGCCCCAGGTTCCAGTGGGTTTATCATAACCTATTATGGGGAAAATGGAATTAGGAAGGAATATAGATGGAATTCATGATGGGTTTACCATCTATGTCACGGGTACACGATTACATCCAGTTAATTGTTGACTAACTCACCAAGTCAACCCACTTCCAAGCTATCTAGGAGAATACTTAATCAGAGAGCCTGAGATGTCACTACATATTGGAGATAGTTTTACTCCATGGAGTTCCATTGAAAGTTTTTTCTAATCATGATTCTTGATTTACACCACGGCTGTGGAAGGGGTTATAGGAGAAATTTTGTAACCAGTTATGCTTGAGAACATCATTTCACACCTACAAAGATGACCAGACTGAGCAGACCATACAGGTTCTAGAAGACATGCTGCAAGAATGCATGTTAAAAATTGGTCATAGTTGGGAGGATCAACTACAATTTGTAGGGTTTTCATACAATAATTGATATAATTACAGAAATGGTATAAAACCATTTGAGGCCTTATACGAATAACCCTACAGGTCACCACTTTACTGGATTGACCGAAGAGAGTTAGCACTCATGGGCCTGGAGTTAATGTGAGATACTATAGAGAAGGTGAATATCTTTAAGGATTGAATGGGAAATTCCCATAGTCATCATAATTCTTATAATTTCCAAAGATAGAGGCCTTTAGAGTTTGAGGTTGGAGACCGCGTGTTACTTTAAGTTTTATTTTGATAAGGATTATGTAGATTCGGTCGAGCGGAAAGCTATATTTGAGGATCATCATCCCTTTCAAGATACTATGTAGAGTTTGCGAGGTGGAGTATCTATTAGCTCTACAACATCAGTTAGTTAGTGTACATAATGTCATCCACTTTTTATAGCTGAGAAGATATGTTCATGCCTTATTTCACGATAATGAATGGGTTAGCTGGACAACAAAGATGGTGAGAATTTGTTTCAGTACACCGTAGAGATCAAGGATCAGAAGAAGAAGGTCATTTTGGGAGATTTATTTCTTTGGTTTGTTTCTGGTGGTATAATGGGAATCTCTAGGAGATCATGTGAGAGTATGGGGATGAAATTCCTACTCAGTACCCTCATTTATATTAGTGGCCCTTGTTTTGGATTTTTATGGATGTAAAGCCCTATGGCGGGGAGAATGTAACATCTTGGATTTTTAGAGTATTGTTTTTGGATATTATATAGATTGATTTTGAGATCAGGATATGAGATGACATGAGATTCCGAGGCCCAGTGTGCCCAAAACAAATTGCTGAAAAATATTAAAATATTAAATAATACAAGCATGCAATGTTATAGAAAATTGGAATAACTCCCAAAATTGTATTGAGATCAAATATCTAAGGGAATCATTGAATTTAGATCAATGTATTTACCCTAGGTGTGACCTGAATTTGATCAATGGGATTTTTTAGAAATTTTCAATAAGGCCATCATCGTAAATAAAATAATAAAATAAATTTTTTTACTTTCAAATCATAATAACTCATGAACAGATACTCAGATTGAAAATTTGTGACCACATTTGACTTCATAATGTGGTGTTTTTTTGGTACACGACATAACATTGGTATATGTTAGATGTTTTCTAAAAAGTTATCCGGGTGGTGAAACAGATAAAATAAATAAAAAGAATATTTTATTTTATTTTTCCTCAGTGCAATGACCTATTTTGTCTATATGTTTATTTATAAATAAATTTCCTCTAGGTTGGAAACTAAATCATGAAGACCTGGATGTTATTGGAGGAGAATTTTTTTAGTGTATGAAAATTGGTTAGGATCATATCATTTATGGTTGCACCAGTAGAGTTAGTGGATCTGATGAATATAGGAAAAAAACATTCGCCCAAATCAATCAATCCAAAATACATGCAGGGAGTGTGTTTCAATTGTTTAATTCCCCATTCTTAATTTCTACAATGATAACAAATCAAACAATGAATGGATTGGTTTACGGATCGATCACCTTGTGGGGTTGGTTTAATATGGGGTACAATTATGAGAATTATAACAAAATATGTTTGTTGGATATCTTATGGAAATGAATCGATATTTACACAAACATCGTTTGAGGTTCATTCCACTCATTTATGTGATATTCTATCCTAATTAATCATTCATCATGGGTGTTCATATTTTGTCCCACAACTTGACTATTCAAAATCAATCAATCATTGTGCACCCGTTTCAAGGCACAACGATATGATATAATAGATATGGAATCGACACAACACAACGGAGGTACAACAATGGATATGGTGTGAATCAGATGACATATGATTCCCAATTTCACATTATTTGTTTTTCATTAATGTGAAACATAGAGAAATGGGTTGATATGATTCCCAAGTAGATCTAGAGATGTAATGAAATGTTTGGTAATGGTAAGGCAAGAGAGACTTTGGATATTTGATTTTATGGTGAATCAATCACCAGATTGAAGGTGGAACATCGGCTAGGATGTGCGGAGGAAGAACAAGGGTTCTGGAAAATTTGAAAGAACACAGAGTGTAATCTGGGATTACAAGGCATGTGGACCCCTGGCTACGACACTAGGGTTTGGCTGGAGTTAAGGACCACACAAAATGTGACACAACCTAGATAAATTGTCATGTACTATAGAGAGTACATTGAAACATGTAACGGTACATGGCAAGATGTAATGTCATGTACTTAGACATGAATACAATTTGGCATACAAAGACCGGTACACTAACACGTCCAGGAAACAAAGGCAAGGAAAAATGTGTCTCTACACACCGTGTATATGATGACAACATGTCGTGTGAGGATTTTCTATATAGGTCATACTTGGGATAGTAGTATGCATTGTGTACCTCTTAGGACACAATGTATACTCCCATCAAGAGTTCTCAAGGATTTTAGTTTTCCTAGTTTGGACTAGTATAGGTCGAGTGTGTTCCCTATGTCCTTTAATTGACGGAGGAGTGTGTAATTACATACACATATCTATATTATAATCCCCTCTAGAGGTAATGTATCAAATAGTGTATAGTATCCATCCCTGACATTGGATTGTGATCTACTATCACCCCTAGTGGAGTCTATGGAATTGCATGACCTCCTCGAGCAGGGTTATGATCATCCATCTTGTGGGTTGAATCAGTAGGGTCCTTAGTATCCCCTAGTTTGTCTAGGAATTTTATTCTATATATCGGTTTGATCTAGATTGGGTACGTGGTATCCCCCAATCAGTTTTTGGAGTCATCTATGGTTTCCCTCGGTCAATTTTTGGAGTGACCACCTCTCTATGTATCATAGTCTTCCTTGACTAGTATATTTTATTTGGGTGGTCCCCAAATGATACTGAACTCTTAGTGGAGTGTCTCGGCTAACATCATGGCTCATGGAGAGAGTTCTATAAGAATGAGTGTATTTCGAGCGAATTCTTGTTTCTGACATGTTGGTTAAGACAGATTGATGGTGTTGTGTCTCAATAGACTATTTCTATAAGGACCCGGTCTTAAACATTACATAATATTGAATTAAATGAATAATTCACATTGAGGATCTTTTCAAGTTTATAGTTTTAGAGAATTAGGACATAACTATTATATCTCAAAAGAGTAAAAGGTAGAAATTTCTACACAGATTCGATTTTTTTCATAAAATAAAAACTCTTGAAAAAAAGAGCCATGTGTAGTTCCATGTTTTAGACAGCATGACTTTTCCTTGATCCCGTCCTTGACCCTATTCATCTTTAAGTCCTGTGAAAACATTTCAAAACATGGGATGATCATAAAAGCTCAGTAAGGGTTATAAAACAAAGAATGAAATAATTTTTTCATAAATACATCAAAACATAAAATATTTTACTTACCTCATGAAATCATAAGATTTATGAAAGACACATAGAAATCATTAATCATAAAGCTAACTTGTGGCATCCATATCATACTTACATTTTAGCTATCACAGATACATAGGGAGTTACTTTGGAATACTCATTACAGTATATTCCCTAAATCTATTAGGAGAAACATTCACGTTTACCTCCGTCACGTTACCCAATTCATTGGAGAGCTATCTCGGGCTCACCCACCCTAGGTTTATCACGGAACCACCCGTATATGTAAATAATTCCCAAGAACCATAACATGATCATAACATATAACATAAGCATAAAGAAAAGATAACATTTCCACATTGAAATAATAAAATATAATTTCAAGATATTAAAATAATAAATCCATTCTCAAAATGATTTTCAATACCAAAATACGTAAAAAGGGTATATGGTTTTTATTATTCCTTTTAAAAACATTCTGGCTTGTTAAGGAAGCCAAAGATCAAATAACACTCGCGGTGATGGAAAGATCGTTGTCACCTCTTACGTTAAAAAAAAATTCCTTCTTGTCGTTTAGTAAAATGATTCATATAAAAAGACCCCCTTTGAATAAAATGAAAAGTGAAAGGGGTTTATACACCGTATAAAATAAAGTCGTGTATAAAACTAAAAATGCCTCAATGAAAGGAGATTGAGATGAAGTCCCTTACCTCGTGTCCGACATGACTCGATCGTTCATTAATCCCCTGAATAATAAACTAAAGTTAATTTCTAATTTCTTAAGAACCTTTTTCAAGTTTATTATTACTTTTATATCACTTATTAACATGTTATAAACATTATGCAATCATTTAAGTTAATAACGTTCATTTTTTCGATATTTGGTACTTGAGTAAAAATTAACAACTTATATTTACAATTTTCCATGTGGTCAACGTTTCATTATATTCAGAATGATATTCATGATTTCAATGTCATATATATAATATATATCCAGTATATACATGTATTTTTATAATATTACATAACATTTAGAGGTGATAAATGAAATGCACCGCTCATGGAGACGGTAAGCCGTACGTACGCATGAATGCTAATTTCATTTATATTTCTTATTTTAATGGAAATAAAACATAATTATACATATTTATATTATAATTCAGTATAATATCATATATAATAACGTTAAATCCATTATTTATACATCCCACATAATAAATTTAACGAATCAAATCACATTGAGGGGGCGGTAGTCCGCACTTCATCAAATGAGATTATCGTATTTACCCACTATGGAAACCATAAAGGCATGATATAAATGGGAAGTAAAAAAGCATAAGGAAATCATAAATATAATATATATCATATATAAATACATTTCCATCATAATGTCCACAATGAGAGGTGGTATGATGTAATGGAACAATCATCGTTTCGTGAGGCCTTAGTTATCCATTCACAGAAACATTATGTTTTTCATCCATTAGATGGAGGTGTATGTAAGTGTAGTTAGAATACTTATTATAAAAAAATACTAGTATATTTCGGATACTTTTGTTGTTACCAAATAACTAAATAAAAAGATTTTAGAGGTTGGAGAAGTAAAATAAAAGAAAACAATTTAAGAGAAAATGTTATCTTTAATTTTGGTAACTCCCTTTGGTTTGAACAAAAGGACTTATTGAAGTGTCTTATGCCTAAGGTAAGGCTAATAAGAGGAGTAGAGGGATGTTGAGAGATTAATTGGTCAGTTTTTGGATGATCGAAATTTCTTGAGAGGTGTGAGGAATTGGTTAGAAGTGGTCTCCTTTTATAAGGGGGAGGAGGGGCTCTTTAGGAAAGTGTAAAAATATTATTTTATAATATAATGATATTCAGTTTCTAATGGTCCAAAAATAATTATAGTCAAAGATAAGTTGACTCATATTAGAAATAAAATCATAAAATTATAATTGGACGTGTTTTGGATAATAATTTAATCATTATAATCTTATTTATTTAATTCATTTATTAATGAGGTAAAAACTTCATCATTATTGTATCATAAATAATTTAATTTATTTGATGTATAAAAATTCTAAAAAAGATACCATGATGTAGGAAATATTTTTATCTTTCCAAATAATATTTACAGTCGAAAATAGGACTTATATAACACCATATAAAAATTAATTACTAAAGGATTGTTGTTAATTTCAATTTTGTCTTCACATTAAATTAATTAATCTAAATTGTCATTTTCACTCCCAAGTATCTCAATGGGGTCCCAAAATCAACCCAAAGATTCCCATGGCCGTTAATGACTCAACCAATAATGTTTGAACAAGTGTTAAGGTAATTTTGAATTATTAAAATATTCTTTTAACCTTGAATTACCCTATTTACCTTTAACCGCGGGAAATAAAAGTCAAAAGTTACTATTCACCAAAGAAAATTCATCTTAATGAACCAAATTTTACTTCTTGATAACAACCATGTATGTCAGATTTTTGAAATTCAATTCACAGAAGTGGTAAAAATTCATTTAAATGAGAAGTCAGTTTTTTAACTACCACTAAGTGGTGTCACTATTCATCAAAAAATAAAGTTTTTCAGAAAAATACCAAAAATTCAGCTTAATCATTATTTGATATTCCAAATTCAAAATTGATGTCTATTTTTCCAAATTAAAAACATATAAGTGGCATTAATTAATTTAAAAATTAATTCCCGTTGTTAAAAAAAATAACTTGTTTTTAAGAAACAATAACTATCAAAAGATTGATACTTGTTTATGTCCAATTTCAAAGTGAAATTACTTCCAATGACCAACATTAGATAAAATGGTAAAAATATATTTTAATTTCACTTTAAAACCAATTAAAAAGATAATTGAACCATATAAATAAATTAGATTAAAAGGCACTTTTGAATTAAAATGCAATATTTTTCATTGTTCATTAAAAAATGAACTTTATCAGAAAAATACCAAAAACAAATCACCCAAAGTAAAATTGGATGTCCCCATTATAAAGAAGGATTATATATGGTCAATTAGAACATATAAAGATGACCAAAACTTGATTTAATGAGGGTTCTCCATTAATAGGCGGTAAATCGTCCTTTTAATGTAAATTATGCTTAAAATTAGATTCATTCACATTTTAAGCCTCTAAATTTTATTGGATAAAAGTAAATAAATATAATAAACATGTATAATCATATTGTAGTTAGTTTTGTTCATTCCTGCCACTACAATGGCTTGGAGTTAACTACCATTTAAAATAATAATATTATATTATTAGTGTGCAACATAAGATTCCAGAGAAACCCGTTGTTGCGTATCGGGTACGCTATCGAACATAGCAACTCTTTTAATGTAAAATTAATATTTAATTCAAAAATATTAATAAGTATAAAAATATCTTATTCTTCATTTACTTGGGATGTTACATCCTTCCCCCCTTTTCGAAATTGCGTCCTCACAATTTTTATTCACTTATCAAATTAAGTGGGGGTATTTATCCCTCATAGCATTTTCAGATTCCCACATTTCCTCTTCAACCATATGGTTTTTCCACAAAACATTTTCCTGGTGAATTACCTTATTCCGTAACAATTTCTCTCTACGGTCAAGAATCTGGACTGGTTGTTCTTCATAAGAGATATTCTCTTCCAACTGAACTACCTTTGGGCTCAAAACATGAGTTGGATCTGGCATATACTTTCTCAACATCGAAATATGAAAAAATTGTGTACCTGGGATAAACTTGGGGGGTAAATCCACTCTATATGCAACTGATCCAACTTTATCCATAATTTAATAAGGTCAAATGAACCTTGTACTCGACTTTCCCTTCTTACCAAAACGCATCACACTTTTCCATGGAGAAAATTTGAGAAAGACATGATCACCTACCTCAAAGGAAGGATCCTTCCTCTAGTTATCGGCATAAATTTTATGTCTGATCTGAGTTGTTCCCATGTGATTCTGAATCAACTAAACTTTCTCTACAATCTCTTCTACAAATTCTGGTCCCATCAGCTTCCTTTCACCTATATCATCCCAAAAAGCTGGAGTTTGATAATGCCTCAAATGGAGCCATCTGTATACTGGAATGAAAACTATTATTATAAGAAAATTCAACCAAAGAAAGATGTTGGTCCCAACTTCCCTGATAATCCATCGAGAAAGCACATAACATATCCTCTAATGTATGAATTGTTCGTTCTGAGTGCCCATCTGATTGAGTATTAAAAGTTGTACTAAAATTTAATTCAGTACCCAATGAATTCTGAAGGCCTTTCCAAAAGTTAGAAGTGAACCTGGGATCACGATCAGATATAATGGAGAGGGGAACTCCATGCAACCTGACTATCTCTTTAACATACAACCGAGCAAGTTGATCTAGAGACCAAATATCTCTAATAGGAAGGAAATGATCAGATTTAGTCAATCGGTCAACTATAACCTAGATTTCATTATTACCTCGAGATATCTTTGGTAATCCCACAACAAAGTCCATCGATATATTTTAACATTTCCACTCTGGCATCGGTAGAGGCTGAAGCATCCCTTTCGATAACTGCTGCTCTACTTTAACCTACTTACAAGTCAAACACATCAAAGTAAAATAAAAAATATCTCTTTTCATTCCATCCCACCAGTAATACTCCCAAATATCTCTATACATATTAGTACTACCAGGATGAACTGAAAATGGAGAACTATGAGCTTCACATAACAAGTAATTATTCAACTATGAATCACAATATACACATAATCTCTTCCCAAATCTCAAAACACAATCATTATCAATGTTAAATTCAGGCAACATAACCTTCTGAACCAACTCTACCTTTTTCTGCAACTCACTGTCTTCTTTCTGCACTTTCTAAATTCTGTATGATAGAGATTATTTCACTGACACCTGAAACAAAACAGAATAATTTCCTACAACAACAACTTCTATTCCAAAGTTCATCAAATCAAAAACCAAAGTATATTCTTCCAAACATAGCATGGATTATGAGACATTACTTTTTCAACTCAAATCATCGGAAACATTATTTTATTTTCCCAGATTGTAATGGATCGTGAAATCATAATACTTGATTAATTAAAACCATCTCCACTGTCTCATGTTCAATTCTTTCTGAGTGATTATATAATTCAGTCTTTTGTGATCAGTATATATTTCATACTTCACTCCATACAAATGATTCCTCCAAAATTTTAAATCAAAAAAAACTGAAGCTAATACCAAATCAAGTGTAGGGTAATTTAACTCATGTGGTTTCAACTAACATGAAGAATAAGCAATTACCTGATCATTTTGCATTAGGACACAACCAAGTCCTTTCAATGAAGCATCACTGTAGATAAAAAAACTCACCATTTCTGGAAGGCAGTGCCAAAACTAGAGCATTCACCAATCTTCTTTTCAATTCCGGAAAACAATCATCACATTCTTTTGTCCAGATGAACATAATACCTTTTCGAGTTAGCATAGTCATTGAACTATATAACCGTGAAATTTTTTCAAAAAACCTCCGGTAATAAACTTCCAAACCAAGAAATCTATGAATATCGGTTATATTTGTGGGTCTTGGCTATTCTTCAACAACTTTCGTTTTAACAGGATCAACAGTAATGCCATTTTTTGAAACAATGTGACCAAGGAAAGGAATTTTTTGTAACCAAAACACACTCTTTCTGAATTTACCATAAAGTTTATTTTCTTTTATGGTTTTCAAGACAACCGTTAAATAACTTTCATGTTCCTATTTACTTTTGGAGTAAACCAAAATATCATCAATGAACACAACCAAAAACTTATCCATGAACTCACAGAAAATTCTATTTATAAGATCCATGAATACAGCAAGTGCATTGGTTAACCCAAAAGGCATAACTACAAATTCATAATGGCTATATCTAGTATGAAACACAGTCATTGGAACGTCTACTTCCTTTAATTTCAACTGATGGTACCCCGACCTCATGTCAATCTTCGAAAAGTACTGAGCTCCCTGGAGTTGATCAAAAAAATCATCGATATGAGGAAAAGGATACTTATTCTTAATAGTGATGTTATTCAATGCTCTATAATCAATGAAAAGACTCATTGAACCATATTTTTTTAAAAAAACAAGACATGAGCACCCCATGGTGATGTTCTAGGTAGAATGAAACCTTTATCTAATAACTCCTGAAATTACTTCTTTAACTCTAAAAGTTCAATTTGAGCCATTCGATAAGGGGGTTTTGAAATTGCCTTAGCATTAGGAACTAAGTCAACAGTAAATTCAACTTCCCGATCAGGTATAATACCAGGAAACTAATCAATAAAAACATCAAGGTACTCATTTACCAATGGAATATCATTAATCGGAACAGTTCCTTTGTTTTCAACAATATGGGCATGGCAACATTCATTTCCATCTTTTACTAGTTTCTCAGCTTCCTGATATGTTATCAACAGCAAGGGTTCATTTTTGTATACAAACTGAAAATTATTCTTAAAATAAACCTCTTTAGCTCTGCAATCAATCTTATCATGATAAACATAAATCCAATCCATACCCAAAGTAACATCAAACTCTACTAGAGAAAAAACAATAAGGTTTGCAGGTAGATTCTCTCCACACAGAAGGACATAAATGTTCTTATGTTTTCTTTTTGTCTCAACATTTCCTCCAGGTGTTTTTACCGTAATTTCTGTATTCATATCTTGAAATGGAATTCCCAATTTACTAGAAAACTTCTCAAAAATGAAAGAGTGTGTAGACCCTGAATCAAACACATTGGCATAATTAGAACAAACAAACAGTGTACCTGGTACAACTTAATTTGATGGCCCAACATCTGCTGAAGTAGTTGCAAAGGATTTCTCCACCCCTTAATACTTTTAGTCTAGCTTCTTTCATTAGGTTGAGTTCTTTGTTGGACACTAATTTTCATAATGACCCATTTCATTGTACTTAAAACATTTTACTGACTGTAAATCAGATTTTGTCTTACCACTACCTTGATCTTTTTCAGTGCAATTTCGAGCCTTATGTCCCATCTTACCACATCGGTAGCACTTACCATAATTCAAAAGGAATTCCCTAGCATGCTTTTTACCATAATTTTCACAAATTGTAATCTTAAGTTTCTTACCATCAGACTTTTTTGAAGAGTTCTTCCTTTTCACTACCACCTCAACCTCTTATTCGGTTGTTTTTAAAAGAATACCTTATCATCAGCAAACTCCATTCTACCTTATCTTCACAACGAACATGTTTTTCATAACGTTTGAACTCACAAGAAGCTAAAGCCCTTCAATACTTTGGCTTTAATCCTGAGTAATAATGGTTGATTTTACTATCAAGATCTCATATGAAATTTGGAGTATACCTTGACAGTCGAGTGAATTTTTATTCATAAGCAGCCGCTGAGTCATCCTCCTACCTCAATTCTAGGAATTGTTTTTCCATTTTAAGACAAAACACCTTAGGAAAATATTTCTCAAGAAACATACCTTTGAATTCATCCTAATCAAGAGAATCAATCTCCTCACTATCCCTGATATTTTTCCCATCGACCACCACCGATGAGCTTCACCTTCAAAATAGTAAACAACAAACTAACCTTTTGATGTTCTGAACAACCCATGACATCGAAAATATTTTCCAGTTCTTTATTCCACCCTTCAGCTAGTATAGGGTCAGATGATCCTTTGAATAATGGGGGACATTTCCTCATAAAATGCTCCACTACTAACATGTTCCTCTGTGGTTGATCTAGCTGATCTCGTATATGGATACCACCACCATTTATAGCCTGATTCAACTGTGTCATCGCTGCAACAAACTGTTCAGTTATAATACCGACCATCTCAGGTTTCTGATTTGGAAGGTTTTCTTCCTCCTGATGTTGTCCCAACATAGCTTCCATGTTTCCTCTTCAGAAAACCATTATGAACATAGAAATATCTTAGGTGAAGCTACATGGTAATCTGGAAATGCTATATGATTTCAATATTAACATAAATTACTTTATAGATATTACTTTAACAATACCCTAACACCTAACGTTATCTAAACCGACCTCTGATACCAACTATAAGGACCCGACCTCAAACATTACATAATATTGAATAAAATGAATAATTCACATTGAGGATCTTTTCAGGTTTAGAGTTTTATAGAATTGTGACATAACTATTACATCTCAAAATATTACAAGGTAGACATTTCTACACAGATTCCATTTTTTTCATAAAATAAAAACTCTTGAAAAAAAGAGTCATGTATAGTTCCATGTTTTAGATATCATGACTTTTCCTTGATCCCATCCTTGAACCTATTAATCTTTAAGTCCTGTGAAAACATTTCAAAACATGGGATGAGCATAAAATCTCAGTAAGGGTTATAAAACAAAGAATGAAATATTTTTTTCATAAATAAATCAAAACATGAAATCTTTTACTAACCTCGTGAAATCATAAGATTTATGAAAGACACATATAAATCATTAATCATAAAGGTAACTTGTGGCATCCATATCATACTTAAATTATAGCTATCACAGCTACATAGGGAGTTACTTTAGAATACCCATCATAGTATATTCCCTAAATCTCCTAGGAGAAACATTCACGTTTACCTCCGTCACGTTACCCAATGCATTGGAGAGCTATCTCAGGCTCACCCACCCTAGGTTTATTACGGAACCACCTGTATATGTATATAATGCCCAAGAACCATAACATGATCATAACACATAACATAAGCATAAAGGAAAGAAAACATTTCCACATTGCAATAATAAAATATCCTTTCAAGATATTGGAATAATAAATCCATTCTGAAAATCATTTTCAATACCAAAATACATAAAAATAGTATATGGTATTTATTTTTCCTTTTAAAAACATTCTGGCTTGCTAAGGAAGCTAAAGATCAAATAATACTCACGGCGGTGGAAAGGTCGTTGTCACCGCTTACGTTAAAAAAACATTCCTTCTTTTTGTTTAGTAAAACGCTTCGTATAAAAAGATTCCCTTTGAATAAAATGAAAATTCAAAGGGGTTTATACACCATATAAAATAAATTCGTGTATAAACTAAAAATTCCTCAATGAAAGGAGATTGAGATGAAGTACCTTACCTCACGTCCGACTTGACTCAATCGTTCTTTAATCTCCTGAATAATAAACTGAAGTTAATTTCTACTTTCTTAAGAACATTTTTCAAGTTTATTATTCCTTTTATATCACTTATTACCATGTTATAAACATTATGCAATCATTTCAGTCTATAACGTTCATTTTGTCGATATTTGGTACTTGAGTAAAAAGGAACAACTTATATTTACAAGTTTCCATGTGGTCAAAGGTTCATTATATCCAGAATGATATTCATGATTTGGATATCATATATATCATATATATCTAGTATATACATGTTTTTTTTATAATATTACATAACATTTAGAGGTAAGAAATGAAATTCACCATTCATGCAGACGGTAAGCCGTACGTACGCATGAACGCTACTTTCATTTCTATTTATTATTTTAATGGAAATAAAACCTAATGATACATAGGTATATTATAATTCCAGTATAATATCTTATATAATATCGTTAACTCCATCCTTTATACATCCCACATAATGCTTTTAACAAATCAAATCACTTTGAGGAGGCGGTAGTCCGCACTTCCTCAAATGAGATTATCGTATTTACCCACTATGGAAACCATAAAGGCATGATATAAATGGGAAGTACATAAGCATAAGGAAATCATAAACATAATATATATCATATATAAATATAGTTCAATAATAATGGCCACCATGAGAGGTGGTAATATGTAATTGAACAATCATCGTTTCGTGAGTCCTTAGTTTTCCATCCACAGAAACATTACGTTCTTCATCCATTAGATGGAGGTGTGTGTAAGTGTAGTTAGAATCCTTCTTATAACAACATCCAAGTATATTTAGGATACTGGTGTTGTTACAAAAGAAATAAATAAAAATATTTTAGGGGTTGGAGATGTAAAATAAAATAAAACAATTTATGTGAAACTGTTACCTTTAATTTGGGTAACTCCCTTTGGTTTGAACCAAAGGACTTCTTGAAGTGTCTTCTGCCTAAGGTAAGGCTTCTCTGTGGAGGAGAGGGATGTTGAGAGCTTAATTTGGTAGAGGTTGTGTAGATACCCAATTCTCGATATACATGGACAATACATTACTTTTGAGGAATACTTAATACATAACAAAAACAGACACACAAGGATCGTAATAGTTTAGTGTCTTTGGAAACTCGGAATATAAACATCTAATAATGTTGAAAGATCTTCAACATCTCCCATAACGATCTTCCCCTTTTTGTTTCCTTACCTAAAACCTTTCTTTATTTCTTGGGGAAAATAAAACATAAAAAGGGTGAGCTCAAATTCTCAGTAAGGGCAAACATAGAGAACATAAAACAATCCATAAACATTTGAAATCAAAAACTTGAACATGAAATCTAAAAATTAAAACCTTGAGCAAAGACATAAATCATGGAAGTATATAAGACATATATCATAATGTAACATCAATCATGATAAAATATAATGGGAATAAAACATGTAATTGTGGAAACCATTCAGCACATGTCATGCTTTCCACAGTAGCCAAGGCATTGCTGCCAAGACCATCTTAGTGGACAAAGTCCCTTTCTGAATCGAGTTCAATCCTCGTTCCAGTCCTGTATTACTGAACCGGTTTAACTTTCCGTTCCAGCCATGTCTATCTCATGAGATATAAATTTTTACCCAATGCATTGGAGGGAGATATAGGTCCCACCCATCTCATATTGAAATCATTCTTTTGTTTGCCACAATATAAACATAAATCATTCATGATAACCCAAGAATAAAATGGGTTTCATAAACATCATTCCATCATAACGTAATCCATACAAAAAATTTGGATATCATTTCATCATTAGAAAAGTGAAACCATGTAAATCATAGAGACATGATACTTGAAACATACACATGTGAAATAATGTAATCTTAGATGAAAATGGTTTTGATAAAACACTTGAAATGAATTTTTGAAGAAAATATCCTTTTTTCTTCAAAATCATTTTCTTTTCACAAAATGTCATGCATTTTTAAAAGAAAAGGATTTTGTTGAAAATATTCATGAAATATTTTGGAGGATGCTTCATGAAAATAAGGCTTTATAAAACCATAAAAATCCTTTCATGCCGTATACGTTAAAAAAACATTCTTCTCGTACTTTTGTCGGAAAAGTCAAAAAGTAACTTGTAGGGTAAATAAAAGAAAGATTCCTTCCATACCATGGGGTAAAAGTCAAAATGGGTAAAAAGGAATTTAAACATACATGAATAAAATTTTATAAAACATTGACATGGATGATAGCAGTAACCCCAGTAAATACTTACGAATAAGCAATCTCGGATAAAAATGAGATTTGCAAAATTATCCCTTACCTCAGGTCCGATATGTTTCGTATGTATCCTAACCTCCTGTATAATGATTTAAATAATTTAATTGACTTATTAAAGAATCATATTCATTGTTATTATATCATATACGTTTCACTGATGACTTTATATTACCCGTTCTTTTGTAAATTCCATGTTAAAGCAGCGTTTTGGGTAAAATCATTTCATTTATCGTATGTGTTTCGACTTTTTGTTCTTGATATTATTACTTATATCCTGATTTACATAATTACAGAATGTAAAACATGATTTATATATAATATATATTCATCATATACATACATATATATATATTATATATCGATAAAAGGAATGAAATACACCATTCATGGAGATGGTAGGCCGTACATACGCATGAACGCTGTTTTCGTTTCCTTACTGAATTGAATGAAAATAAATAGATGACATACATATATATATATATACATAAATCCAGCAGCATTATTATTTAATATATTTCATTATTATTCATTATATAAACTTTATGATCATTCTTGTATGGTTAACATGGACAATGAATCTCATCGCGTCTTGGAGACGGTAGTGCGTACGTATGCACAAGCGATGATATCGTTCCCATAATTATTAAATAGAATTGGAGTGGATGGTATAATATATCAGAATCAATATGATGTTATAATAACCATATATATTTATTCTTTACACCATTATACCCATCCATGTAAGGTGTTGGTGGAAAAATAGATTTCACCACGGCGTGGAGACAGTATTCCGTACGTACGCACGCGTGGTGATTTCGTTTTCCGTAGGATGGATAGATGGTGAAATAGGGTTGTTTTCATACTTATAATAACATATCAGTATATGAGTCATACTGATGTTATTACTTCATAATGAAACAACTAAATAAGAATAAGTGGAAGAAGAAATAAAATTGAAAGCATCGGTAACAGACATTACCTATTCTTTGAAGCGCCTCTTTGAGACCTCCTCTTAGGGCACTAAAATTGGTCTTTGAAGAAGACCAGAACCTCTAGGATGTTTCTATGGAAGTGGATAAGAGAATTTTTCAGGGGTTGTCAGAGATTTAAGGCTCAATGTGGTGTGAGGAAGAGTGGTAGGAGGTGCCCTTTTATAAGGGAGGAGAGGGGCACCTTTGGAAAAACAAAAAATATTATTTTATTATAAAGTCATATTCGGTTTTTAATAGCTCCAAATTGATTTATTTAGAAGCTAATGTGGGGATGGGTCGAAATACTCTCATCCAATAGAATTTAGACAAGTTTAGGTTTCTATTTTAACCTTATCATTTAGATTTAACCTTAAGTTAAATAATTTTACTTTTACCGTGTCTTCTTGTTTTCTTACACTATAAGGTTAATAAACTTACTATAACAAGACAAAAGAACCCCAAGTTGTTTATTATTAATATAAATAACCTTATATAAGTCTTTTTGCCGAATCTTAGATTTTTGGGAATAAAATAACAATTAATAATATAATATTTGTTTTAAAAACTATTTTATGTCAATTTTGACACTATTTGGTAATTGATTTTTGTGAAAATTATAAAAGAATGATTAGTTCACAAAAAGGTAATTAAATAAAAACTAACATGTCATATTAACATATAAAATTATTTAAATCCATAAAAAGTCTCAAATTGCATTTATTTGGGTATTTATAACATCAATTATGTCAATATTTCATTAATAAGATAATTACTGCATCATCTTTGTGTCATAAATAAATTAAATTATTTAATGTCTAAAAATTATAAATAAAATACCATTACATAGGAAATATTTTATTCTTTCTAATGAATATTTATATTCAAATTTATCTTATGTATAACCCTATATTAAAAATTATTTACTTATTAAACTTTGATTTTAACTATTTTAACCCTTCTTTAAATAAATTAATATTAAACGTCCTAATCTAATCCATGTGGGCCTAAATGGTCATATTTTATTCCTAAGTTTGTTTTTGGTCGAATTAAACTTATCAAATAGAATTAGGACATGTTTTAGGTAATAATAATATCATTTTAACCCTTAATTACCCTATTTACTTTTAATCGTGTAAAAAAAGTAAAAAGTTGCTATTCACCAAAAATTATTTTCATCTCATTGAACCACATTTTAGTCCCTGATATTAACAGTGTCTCTCGGATTTTCGAAATTCAATTCACAGAAGGGGTAAATTTTCATTTAAAGGAAAAATTCAGTTTTTTAACTACCACTAAGTGGTTTCACTATTCATCGAAAATTGAAGTTTTTCAGAAAAATACCAAAAATTCAGCCTAAGAATTATTTGATATTCCAAATTCAAAATTGATGTCTATTTTTCCAAATTCATAACAAATAAGTGGAATTAATTAATTTTAAATTTAATTCCCGTTATCAAAACAAATAGCGTGTTTTTAAGAAACAAAAACAATCAAAAGATTGATACTTGTTTATATCCAATTTCAAAGTGAAATTAATTCCAATGAACAACATTAGAATAAATGGTAAAAATATATTCTAATTACACTTTAAAACCAATTAAAAAGATAATATAACCATATAAATTATTGCAATTAAAAAAGTAGTATTTAATTAAAATATAGCATGTTTTTACTATTCATTAAAATATGAAAGTTATTAGAATAATATGAAAATGTTATCCAAAGTAAATTTTTATATCCTTATTCCAAAGAAGAATTTTATTTTGTAAAATTGAACTTAGAGACATGTCAAAAACAAGATTTAAGGTGGGTGCGTCATCAAAAGGTGGGAAAACTGCAATTTTTGAAAATTACATATTTTACACGAAAAATTTATTTTGTTCTCATACCATATTCTAGAAATTGTGTAAGATGAATAATAATGTTATAAAATTAAAAATATAGTTAATACTATTTATAACGGCTAGTCCATAATAATATTATAACAATATATCGTTGTTTAGTGAAACCTGGTATTGCGTACAACAGACACTATCGAGGAAGGTCGCGATTGCGTGTAATGCAAGCCAAGTCAGGGTTGCGTGGTGTGAAATAATCCTCCGTTGTTTCGTATAACAGAATCCAACCATATTTCCTTAATACATTGAATATATATATATATACTAAATGTTGCGTAGAATAACTACTATCAAACAAACTTGAAATTGTGTGTAACACGATCCAAGATTAGTGTTGCATATACTACAAACTAATACAGTGTTGCATATAACACAAGATAATCTTTGGGTATCATAAAACACAATACATCAAATAAATTAAAAAGAATACTTCACATAAAATATCGGGGTGTTACATTCTATCCCCTGTAAAATGAATTTCGCCCTCGAAATTCATCAGGGTTATGAATGGTTGACTACTTGAAAGTTTATTTAATAGAAACCCACATACTAAAACTTAATTTTAAAAAGTGATGTATGAAACATAACGGTTACCCAAATTAACTCATCACTGGGTTTCCTCATGGGAGAACATTGGTGAAAATATGGATATGGAAGAGAAATCTAAACATCAAGTTCTGATAGAGAGTGGTAGAGAACATGGCTATGGAAAATCCAACAATCACAAAGCCATAGATTTGTGATGATATAAGGTACTATCTGATTCATCGGATATAAGGGAACTATGACAACATTTTTGGTTTTCAGGATCATTTCTCTAATGTTGAAAAATTTTTGAATCAAAAGAAATACTTACTTGATTTTTGTACAATCCCACCGTTGTCCGTGCCTTGAACAATTTCCACTTCATCTCTTAAAGAAATGAAGTTGAATTTGTCATTCATGAAGTGTTAGCAGATCATGTGATATAATGATGAGTGATTCCATCTATTTCAAACAAAAGGTTAGAAAAAGTTATCAAATATACATAAGTCCATCTATGGTGTGGTTAATCGTATATGATTCCAAAAATGGACTTATACTTCAACTATCATACTGATTAATAAAATAAAACTAATTTATACTAACCAGGGACTTTCTGTAGGCCAGTGGTATGCGATAAAGGCCTATCGCACTTAGGTTGTGGGTTCGATTCCCACAGCCTTGTCCGATGCGATGGGTTGTCGCCCGTTCTACATGTTGCCCCTTTTCTTAAACTACACTATTATAACATTCCATCAATAATATAGAAAAAAGTTATATCCTTAAACAATACTAACTTATGTCCAACATAATTCATTCCAATCATTAGGCTTATCTAAAATACTTCGGTCCAAGCTCATAGTATAAAGAAAATGATTACTTGAAATGTCATCAACCAAGCATGTGAATACCATCATTTATCCCCCATATATCTTGTTGGTCACATTCCAATCATGTGAATACCTTAATCATGTATTCTCTTGAAAAATGAATACCCATTAAACCTTAGTGAAAACATGAATGCTGTCAAAACTTAACACTTTCCACATACCAAAATCCAAAAATTCTATATACTCAAACCATGATATAACCTTCTCCTTATATCATTCATGAGCTCATGAATACTATCAAACATTTAATTTTCTCCTTATCCCTTCATTATGCGCATATCATCTAATTTCCAAAAATATCTGAATAACCTTTCATGGTTACTGGTACCATTCATCATACAATTTCAAAACATAAGGAAAGACAACAGTGTAACCATCCTTAGATGTCTCTTTATTCCATAGTACCATGAGATTTCTTATACAAAATTACACTTGATAAACATTTAATCATTCCACTACCTTCTTAAACCATTGACCAAGCTTCAACAATTATTTCATCTCACATATCATTTGTTTTCTCTTCATCATCATCAACATAAATACTACCCATACGACCATACTGATTCTCTTGATGAGAATTTACCTTAGGGCATTGGTTTTCATAATGCTCGTACATTCCACATTTAAAACATTTAACCATTTTTGATGTCATAGAAATACCATTATCCTCATCCATGGGGTTAACTCAACCTTTTCCTTTGAACTTAATGGCTTTGTGTCCTTCTTTTCCACACCCAAAGTATCTTGCAGTTCCTTTGAAACATTCTACTTGATTCCTCTTCCCACATGATTTACATAGGGGAAATTGAACTTTCTTTCCTCTACGATCATCATGAAACTCCATCTTTCTCTAGGGATCTCACTAAAGTTTTTGCATCCTAGTTTCCAAAGGTTGACTAAAACTTTCCTCTGATACCAACTGTAGAGACCCAAAGCATGACATACATGGACAATACATTACTTTTGGGGAATACTTAATACATAACAAAAACAGACACATAAGGATCGTAATAGTTTAGTGTCTTTGAAAACTCAGAATATAAACATCTAATCATGTTGAAAGATCTTCAACATCTCCCATAACGATCTTACCCTTTTTTTTACTTACATAAAACCTTTCGTTATTTCCGGGGGAAAATAAAACATAAAAACGGTGAGCTCAAATGCTCAGTAAGGTCAAACATAGATAACATAAAACAATCCATAACCATTTGAAAGCAAAAAACTTGAACATGAAATCTAAAAATTAAAACCGTAAGCAACGACATTAATCGTGGAAGTACGTAAGAAATATATCATAATGGAACATCAATAATGATAAAATATAATGGGAATAAAACATGTAATTGTGGAAACCATTCAGCACATGTCATGATTTCCATAGTAGCCAAGGCATTGCTACCAAGACCATCTTAGTGGACAAAGTCCCTTTCTGAATCGAGTTCACTCCTCGTTCCAGTCCTGTATTACTGAACCGGTTTAACTTTCCATTCCATCCATGTCTATCTCATGAGATATAAATCTTTACCCAACACATTGGAGGGAGATAGAGGTCCCACCCATCTCATATTGAAATCATTATTTTGTGTGCCACAATATAAACATAAATCATTCATCATAACCCAAGAAAAAAATGGGTTTCATAAACATCATTCTATCATAACGTAATCCATACAAAATATTTGGATATCATTTCATCATTATAAAAGTGAAAACATTTAAATCATAGAGACATGATACTTGAAACATACACATGTGAAATAATGTAATCTTCGATGAAAATGGTTTTGATAAAACACTTGAAATGAATTCTTGAGGAAAATATCCTTTTTTCTTCAAAATCATTTTCTTTTCACAAAATGTCATGAAATTTTAAAAGAAAAGGATTTTGTTGAAAATAGTCATGAAATATTTTGGAGGAAGCTTCATGAAAATAAGGCTTTATAAAACCGTAAAAATCCTTTCATGCCGTATACGTTAAAAAAACATTCTTCTCATACTTTTGTCGGAAAAGTCAAAAAGTACCTTGTAGGGTAAATAAAAGAAAGATTCCTTCCATACCATGGGGTAAAAGTCAAAATGGGAAAAAAGGACTTTAAACATACATGAATACACTTTTATAAAACATGGACATGGATGATAGCAATTACCCCAGTAAATACTTATGAATAAGCAATCTCGGATAAAAATGAGATTTGCAAAATTATCCCTTACCTTAGGTCCGATATGTTTTCTACGTATCCGAACCTCCTGTATAAAGATTTAAATAATGTCATTGAATTATTACAGAATAATATTTATTGTTATGATATCATATATGTTTCACTTATGACTTTATATCACCCGTTGTTTTGTAAATTCCTTGTTAAAGAAGCGTTTTGGGTAAAATCATTTCATTTATCGTTTGTGTTTTGACTTGTCGTTCTTGATATTATTACTTATATCATGATATAAATAATTACAGAATGTAAAACATGATTTATATATAATATATATTCATCATATACATATATATATATATATTATAGATCTATAAAAGGAATGAAATACACCGTTCATGGAGACGGTAGGCCGTACGTACGCTTGAACGCTGTTTTCGTTTCCTTATTGAATTGAATGAAACTAAATAGATGACATACATATATATATATACATAAATCTAGTAGCATTATTATTTAATATATTTCATTATTATTCATTATATAAACTTTATGATCATTCATGTATGGTTAACATGGAGAATGAATCTCATCGCGTCTTGGAGACGGTAGTCCTTACGTACGCACGAGCGATGATATAGTTCCCATGATTATTGAATAGAATTGGAGTGGATGGTATAATATATCATAATCAGTATGATTTTATAATAACCATATATATTTATTCTTTACACCATTATACCCATCCATGTAAGGTGTTGGTGGGAAAACAGATTTCACCACGGCGTGGAGACGGTATTCCGTACGTACACACGCGTGGTGATTTCATTTTCCGTAGGATGGATAGAAGGTGAAATAGGGTTGTTTTATAATTATAATAACATATCAGTATATGAGTCATACTGATGTTATTACTTCATAATGAAACAACTAAATAAGAATAAGTGGAAGAAGAAATAAAGTTGAAAGCATCGGTAACAGACATTACCTCTTCTTTGAAGCGCCTCTTTGAGACCTCCTCTTAGGGCACTAAAATTGGTCTTTGAAAAATACCAGAACCTCTAGGATGTTTCTATGGAAGTGTAGAAGATAATTTGGCAGGGGTTTTCCGAGCTTGAAGGCTCAATGTGGTGTGAGGAAGAGAGGGAGGAGGTCCCCTTTTATAAGGGAGGAGAGGGGAACCATTGAAAAAACTAAAAATATTATTTTATTATAAAGTCATATTCGGTTTTTAATTGCTCCAAATTGATTTATTTAGAATCTAATGTGGGTATGAGTCGAAATACGCTAATCCAATAGAATTTAGACAAGTTAAGGTTTCTATTTTAACCTTATCATTAAGATTTAACCTTAAGTTAAATAATTTTACTTTTACCGTGTCTTCTTATTTTCTTACACTATAAGGTAAATAAACTTACTATAACAAGAAACAAGAACCCCAAGTTGTTTATTATTAATATATATAACCTTATATAAGTCATTTGGTTTAAACTTAGATTTTTAGGAATAAAATAACAATTAATAATATAATATTTGTTTTAAAAACTATTTTATGTCAATTTTCACACTATTTGGTAATTGATTTTTGTGAAACTTATAAAAGAATTATTAGTTAAAAAAAAGTTAATTAAATCAAAACTAACATGTCATAATCACATATAAAATTAGTGAAATTCATAAAAATTCTCAAATTACAATTATTTGGGTATTTATAACATCAATTATGTCAATATTTCATTAATAAGATAATTACTGCATCATCTTTATGTCATAAATAAATGAAATTATTTAATGTCTAAAAATTATAAATAAAATACCATTATATAGGAAATATTTTAGGCTTTCTAATAAATATTTATAGTCGAATTTATCTTATCTATAACCCAATATTAAAAATGATTTACTTATTAAACTTTGATTTTAACTATTTTAACCCTTCTTTAAATAAATTAATATTAAATGTCGTAATCTAATCCAAGTGGGCCTGAATGGTCATATATTATTACTAAGGTTGTTTTTTGTCGAATTACACTTATCCAATATAATTAGGACATGTGTTAGGTAATAATAATATCATTTTAACCCTTAATTACCCTATTTACTTTTAACCGTGGTAAAAAAAGTAAAAAGTTACTATTCACCAAAAATTATTTTAATCTCATTGAACCACATTTTAGCCCTTGATATTAACCGTGTCTCTCGGATTTTAGAAATTCAATTCATAGAAGTGGTAAATTTTCATTTAAATGAAAAAGTCAGTTTTTTAACTACCACTAAGTGGTTTTACTATTCATCGAAAATTGAAGTTTTTCAGAAAAATAACAAAACTTCAGCCTAAGAATTATTTGATATTCCGAATTCAAAATTGATTTATATTTTTCCAAGTTAATAACATATAATTTGCATTAATTAATTTTAAATTTAATTCCCGTTATCAAAACAAATTGCGTGTTTTTAAGAAACAAAAACAATCAAAAGATTGATACTTGTTTATATCCAATTTCAAAGTGAAATTAATTCCAATGAACAACATTGGATTAAATGGTAAAAATATATTCTAATTACACTTTAAAACGAATTAAAAAGATAATCTTACCATATAAATTATTGCAATGAAAAAAGTTGTTCTTAATTAAAATATAGCGTGTTTTTTCTATTCATTAAAATATGAATGTTATTAGAATAATATGAAAATTTTATCCAAAGTAAATTTTTATATCCTGATTCCAAAGAAGAATTTTCTTTTGTCATATTGAACTTATAGACATGTCAAAACAAGATTTATGGTGGGTGCGTCATCAAAAGTCGGGAAAACTGTAATTTTTGAAAAATACATATTTTACACGAAAAATTCATTTTGTTATCATACCATATTCTAGAAATTGTGTAAGACGAATAATAATGTTATAAAATTCAAAATGTAGTTAATACTATTCATAACGGCTAGTCCATAATAATATTATAACAATATATCATTGTTTAGTGAAACCTGATATTGCGTACAACACACTTTATTGAGGAAGGTCACGATTGCGTGTAATGCAAGCCAAGTCAGGGTTACGTGTTGTGCAAGAATCCTCTGTTTTTTCGTATAACAGAATCAAACCATATTTAATTAATACATTGAATATATATATATATATATATACTCATTGTTGCGTAGAATAACTACTGTCAAACAAACATGAAATTTTGTGTAACACGATCCAAGATTAGTGTTTCATATACTGCAAGATAATGCGGTATTGCGTATAACGTAAGATAATATTGGGGTATCATACAACAAAATATATCAAATAAATTAAAAATAATACTTCTCATAAAATCTCGGGGTTTTACATTCTACCCCCCGTAAAATGAATTTCGCCCTAGAAATTCGTCGGGGTTATAAATGGTTGACCACTTGAAAGTTTCTTTAATAGAAACCCACAAACTAAAACCTAATTATAAAAAGTGATGTATGAAACATAACAGTTACCCAAATTAACTCATCACTGGGTTTCCTCATGGGCGAACATAGGTGAAATTATGGATAGGGAAGAGAAATATAAACATCATGTTCTGATGGAGAGTGGTAGAGAACATGGCTATGAAAAATCCAACAACCACAAAGCCATAGATTTGTGATGATATAAGGTACCATATGATTCATCAGATATAAGGGCACTATGACAACATTTTTGGTTTTCAGGATCATTTCTCTAATGTTGAAAAATTTTCGAATCAAAAGAAATACTTACTTGATTTTTGTACAATCTCACCGTTGTCCGTGCCTTGAACAATTTCCACTTAATCTCTTAAATAAATGAAGTTGAATTTGTCATTCATGAAGTATTAGCAGATCATGTGATAGAATGATGAGTGATTCCATCTGTTTCAAACAAAAGGTTAGAAAAAGTTATCAAATATACATAATTCCATCTATGGTGTGGTTAATCGTATACGATTCCAAAAATGGAATTATACTTCAACTATCATACTGATTAATAAAATAAAACTAATTTCTACTAACCAGGGAATTTCTATAGGCCAGTGGTATGTGATAAAGGCCTGTCGCACTTCGGTTGTGGGTTCGATTCCCACAGCCTTGTCCGATGCGATGAGTTGTTTCCTGTTCTGCATGTTGCCCCTTTTCTTAAACTACACTATTATAACATTCCATCAATAATATCGAAAAAAGTTCTATCCTTAAACAATACTAACTTATGTCCAACACAATTCATTCCAATCATTAGGCTTATCTAAAATACGTCGGTTCAAGCTCATAGTATAAAGAAAATGATTACTTGAAATGTCATCAACCAAGCATGTGAATACCATCATTTATCCCCCATATATCTTGTTGGTCACATTCCAATCATGTGAATACCTTAATCATGTATTCTCTTGAAAAATGAATACCCATTAAACCTTAGTGAAAACATGAATGCTGTCAAAATTTAACACTTTCCACATACCAAAATCCAAAAATTCTATATACTCAAACCATGATATAACCTTATCCTTATATCAGTCATGAGATCATGAATACTATATAACATTTAATTTTCTCCTTATCCCTTCATTATGCGCATATCATCTACTTTCCAAAAATATCTGAATAACCTTTCATGGTTACTGGTACCATTCATCATACAGTTTCAAAACATAAGGAAAGACAACAGTGTAACCATCCTTAGATGTCTCTTTATTCCATAGTACCATGAGATTACTTATACAACATTACACTTGATAAACATGTAATCATTCCACTACCTTCTTAAACCATTGACCGAGCTTCAACAATTATTTCATCTCACATATCATTTGTAGTCTCTTCATCCTCATCAACATAAATACTACCCATACGACCATACTGATTCTCTTCATGAGACTTTCCCTTAGGGCATTGGTTTACATAATTCCCATACATTCCACATTTAAAACATTTAACCATTGTTGATGTCGTAGAAATACCATTATCCTCATCCATGGTGTTAACTCAACCTTTTCCTTTGCACTTACTGGATTTGTGTCCTTCTTTTCCACACCCAAAACATCTTCCTGTTCCTTTGAAACATTCTCCTTGATGCCTCTGCCCACATGATTTACATAGGGGAAATTGAACTTTCTTTCCTCTATGATCATCATGAAACTCCATCTTTCTCTTATTAGCCGAGTCAGGAAACTTACCAAATTTGAGTTTATTGATCATATTATGAGATTTCTAATTTGGAATAATAATGATGTTTGGACTTCCCAATCCCATTTCATTTGGTTGCTCATAAAGAATATCATTCCATTGTCCATCATATCCTCTATTATCGTGAATCATCTTGTTTCCAACCATTTTCTAAAACCCAAAAAGAATAGTGTGAGAGGAAAAAATCATAATAAAGGGGGAGTAACTTCAATATATAACATCTTAGGTTTAATATAATATTTTTACCATAATTCTAGGACTATAACCTATACTTATACTTAACCTTAGGGACATCCATAGACATACCTTCGAAATATCTACAGGGATCTCACTAAAGTTTTCGCATCCTAGTTTCCTAAGGTTGACTAAAACTTTCCTCTGATACAAACTGTAGAGACCCAAATCATGACATACATAAACAATACATTACTTTTGCGGAATACTTAATACATAAAAAAAACAGACACACAAGGATCGTAATAGTTTAGTGTCTTTGGAAACTCAGAATATAAACATCTAATCATGTTGAAAGATCTTCAAAATCTCCCATAATGATCTTCCCCTTTTTGTTTCCTTACCTAAAACCTTTCTTTATTTCCTGGGGAAAATAAAACATAAAAAGGGTGATCTCAAATGCTCAGTAAGGGCAAACATAGAGAACATAAAACAATCCATAAACATTTGAAAGCAAAAACTTGAACATGAAATCTAAAAATTAAAACCTTGAGCAAAGACATAAATATTTGAAGTACGTAAGACATATATCATAATGGAACATCAATCATGATAAAATATAATGGGAATAAAACATGTAATTGTGGAAACCATTCAGCACATGTCATGATTTCCATAGTAGCCAAAGCTTTGCTGCCAAGACCATCTTAGTGGACAATGTCCCTTTCTGAATCGAGTTCACTCCTCATTCCAGTCCTGTATTACTGAATCGGTTTAACTTTCCGTTCCAACAATGTCTATCTCATGAGATATAAATCTTTACCCAATGCATTGGAGAGAGATATAGGTCCCACCCATATCATATTGAAATCATTCTTTCGTATGCTACAATATAAACATAAATCATTCATCATAACCCAAGAATAAAATGGGTTTCATAAACATCATTCCATCATAACGTAATCCATTCAAAAAATTTGGATATCATTTCATCATTATAAAAGTGAAACCATTTAAATCATAGAGACATGATACTTGAAACATACACATGTGAAATAATGTCATCTTAGATGAAAATGGTTTTGATAAAACACTTGAAATGAATTCTTGAGGAAAATATCCTTTTTTCTTCAAAATCATTTTCTTTTCAAAAAAATGTCATTCAATTTTAAAATAAATGGATTCTATTGAAAATAGTCATGAAATATTTTGGAGGAATCTTCATGATAATAAGGCATTATAAAACCATAAAAATCATTTCATGCCGTATACGTTAAAAAAACATTCTTCTCATACTTTTGTCGGAAAAGTCAAAAAGTACCTTGTAGGGTAAATAAAAGAAAGATTCCTTCCATACCATGGGGTAAAAGTCAAAATGGGTAAAAAGGAATTTAAACATACATGAATACACTTTTAGAAAACATGGACATAGATGATAGCAATAACCCCGGTAAATACTTACGAATAAGCAGTCTCTGATAAAAATGAGATTTGCAAAATTATCCCTTACCTTAGGTCCGATATGTTTCGTAAGTATCCGAAACTCCTGTATAATGATTTAAATAACGTCATTGACTTATTAAAGAATCATACTCATTGTTATGATATCATATATGTTTCACTTATGACTTTATATTACCCGTTCTTTTGTAAATTCCATGTTAAAGCAGTGTTTTGGGTAAAATCATTTCATTTATCGTATGTGTTTCGACTTATCGTTCTTGATATTATTACTTATATCCTGATTTAAATAATTACATAATGTAAAACATGATTTATATATAATATATATTCATCATATACATATATATATTATAGATCGATAAAAGTAATGAAATACACCGTTCATGGAGACGGTAGGCCGTACGTACCAATGAATGCTGTTTTCGTTTCCTTATTGAATTGAATGAAACTAAATAGATGACATAAATATATATATACATAAATCCAGTAGAATTATTAAATAATATATTTCATTATTATTCATTTTATAAACTTTATGATCATTCATGTATGGTTAACATGGAGAATGAATCTCATCGCATCTTGGAGACAGTAGTCCGTACGTACGCACGAGCGATGATATCGTTTCCATAATTATTGAATAGAATTGGAGTGGATGGTATAATATATAATAATCAGTATGATGTTATAATAACCATATATATTTATTCTTTACACCCTTATACCCATCCATGTAAGGTGTTGGTGGAAAAACAGATTTCACCACGGCGTGGATACAATATTCCGTACGTACGCACGCGTGGTGATTTCATTTTCCGTAGGATGGATAGATGGTTAAATAGGGTTGTTTCATACTTATAATAACATATCAGTATATGAGTCATACTGATGTTATTACTTCATAATGAAACAACTAAATAAGAAGAAGTTGAAGAAGAAATAAAGTTGAATGAATCGGTAACGGACATTACCTCTTCTTTGAAGCGCCTCTTTGAGACCTCCTCTTAGGGAACTAACATTGGTATTTGAAGAAGACCAGAACCTCCAGTATGTTTCTATGGAAGTTGAGAAGAGAATTTGGCAGGGGTTGGCCGAGCTTGAAGGCTAAATGTGGTGTGAGGAAGAGAGGGAGGAGGTGCCCTTTTATAAGGGAGGAGAGGGGTACCTTTAGAAAAACTAAAAATATTATTTTATTATAAAGTAATATTCGGTTTTTAATAGCTCCAAATTGATTTATTTAGAAGTTAATGTGGGGATGGGTCGAAATAATCTCATAAAATAGAATTTAGAAAAGTTTAGGTTTCTATTTTAACCTTATCATTAAGATTTAACCTTAAGTTAAATAATTTTACTTTTACCGTGTCTTCTTTTTTTCTTACACTATAAGGTTAATAAACTTACTATAACAAGCCAAAAGAACCCCAATTTGTTTATTATTAATATACTTAACCTTATATAAGTTATTTGGCCGAATATTATATTTTTAGGAATAAAATAACAATTAATAATATAATATTTTTTTTAAAAACTATTTTATGTCAATTTTGACACTATTTGGTAATTGACTTTTGTAAAAATTATAACAGAATGATTAGTTCAAAAAAAGTTAATTCAATCAAAACTAAAATGTCATATTAACAAAGAAAATTAGTTAAATTCATAAAAAGTCTCAAATTACATTTATTTGGGTATTTATAACATCAATTATGTCAATATTTCATTAATAAGATAATTACTACATCATCTTTGTGTCATAAATAAATTAAATTATTTAATGTATAAAAATTATAAATAAAATACCATTATATAGGAAATATTATAGTCTTTCAAATGAATATTTATAGTCTAATTTATCTTACGTATAACCCTATATTAAAAATTATTTACTTATTAAACATTGATTTTATCTATTTTAACCCTTCTTTAAATAAATTAACATTAAATGTCCTAATCTAATCCAAGTGGGCCTAAATGGTAATATTTTATTACTAAGATTGTTTTTGGTCAAATTACACTTATCCAATATAATTAGGACATGTTTTAGGTAATAATAATATCATTTTTACCCTGAATTACGCTATTTACTTTTAACCGTGAAAAAAAAGTAAAAAGTTACTATTCACCAAAAATTATTTTCATCTCATTGAACCAAATTTTGGTCCATGATATTAACCGTGTCTCTCATATTTTCGAAATTCAATTCACAAAAGTGGTAAATTTTCATTTAAATGAAAAAGTCAGTTTTTTAACTACCACTAAGTGGTTTCACTATTCATCGAAAATTGAAGTTTTTTAGAAAAATAAAAAACATTCAGCCTAAGCATTATTTGATATTCCGAATTCAAAATTGATTTATATTTTTCCAAGTTCATAACATATAACTTGCATTAATTAATTTTAAATTTAATTCCTGTTATCAAAACAAATAGCGTGTTTTTAAGAAACAAAAACAATCAAAAGATTGATACTTGTTTATATCCAATTTCAAAGTGAAATTAATTCCAATGAACAAAATTGGATTAAATGGTAAAAATATATTCTAATTAAACTTTAAAACAAATTAAAAAGATAATAAAACCATATAAATTATGGAGATGAAAAAAGTTGTTTTTAATTAAAATATAGCGTATTTTTACTATTCATTAAAATATGAAAGTTATCAGAATAATATGAAAAATTTATCCAAAGAAAATTTTTATATCCTGATTCCAAAGAAGAATTTTATTTTGTAAAATTAAACTTATAAACATTTCAAGAACAAGATTTAATGTGGGTGCGTCATCAAAAGGCGGGAAAACTGCAATTTTTGCAGAATACATATTTTACACGAAAATTTTATTTTGTTCTCATACCATATTATAGAAAATGTGTAAGATGAATAATAATGTTATAAAATTCAATATATAGTTAATAATATTCATAACGGCCAGTCCATAATAATATTATAATAATATATCGTTGTTTAGTGAAACCTGGTATTGCGTACAACACACGCTATCGAGGAAGGTCGCGATTGTGTGTAATGCAAGCCAAGTCAGGGTTGCGTGTTGTGCAAGAATCCTCCGTTGTTTCGTATAACAGAATCCAACCATATTTCATTAATACATTGAATATATATATATATATATATATATATATATACTCAATGTTGCGTAGAATAACTACTATCAAACATACTTGAAATTGTGTGTAACACGATCCAAGATTAGTGTGCATATACTGCAAGCTAATACGGTGTTGCGTATAACGCAAGATAATCTTGGGATATCATACAACACAATACATAAAATCAATTAAAAAGAATACTTCTCATAAAATCTCGGGGTGTTACAGGTTGGACGATCCAAATGGCTTGAGAGGTGTGAGGAATTGGTTAGAAGTGGTATCCTTTTATAAGGGGGAGGAGGGACTCTTTAGGAAAGTGTGAAAATATTATTTTATAATATAATGATATTCGGTTTCTAATGGTCTAAAAATAATTATAGTTGAAGATAAGATGACTCATAATCGAAATAAAATCATCCAATCATAATTGGACATGTTTTGGATAATAATTTAATCATTATAATCTTATTTATTTAATTCATTTATTAATTAGGTAAATACTTCATCATTATTGTGTCATAAATAATTTAATTTATTTGATGTCTAAAAATTATAAACAAAATACCATGATCTAGGAAATCGTTTTAGCTTTCCAAATAATATTTATAGTAGAAAATATGACTTATATAACACCATATAAAAATTAATTACTAAAAGATTTTTGTTAATGTCAATTTTGACTTCACATTAAATTAATTAATCTAAATTGACATTTTCACTCCCAAGTGGCTCAATGGGGTACCAAAATAGACCCAAAGATTCCCATGGTAGTTAATGACTCAACCAATAAGGTTTGGATAAATGTTAAGGTAATTTTGAATTATTAAAATATTCTTTTAACCTTGAATTACCCTATTTACCTTTAACCGCAGTAAATAAAAGTCAAAAGTTACTATTCACCAAAAATTATTTCCATCTTAATGAACCACATTTTACTTCTTGATAACAACCATGAATTTCATATTTTTAAAATTAAATTCACAGAAGTGGTGAAATTTCATTTTAATGAAAAAGTCAGTTTTTTAACTACCACTAAGTGGTGTCACTATTCATCACAAATTGAAGTTTTTCAGAAAAATACCAAAAATTCAGCCTAAGAATTATTTGATATTCTGAATTCAAAATTGAAGTCTATTTTTTCAAATTCAAAACATAGAAGTGGAATTAGTTAATTTAAAAATTAATTCCCGTTACTAAAACAAATAGCATTTTTTTATGAAACAATAACTATCAAAAGATTGATACTTGTTTATGTTCAATTTCAAAGTGAAATTACTTCCAATGACCAACATTGGATCAAGTGGTAGAAATATATTTTAATTTCACTTTAAAACCAATTAAAAATATAATCTAACCATATAATTAAATTATATTAAAATGAACTTTTGAATTAAAATACAAAATTGTTCACTATTCATTAAAAAATGATCTTTATCAGAAAAATACCAAAAAAATTTCCCAAAGTAAAATTTGATGTCCCCATTCTAAATAAGGATTATATTTTGTCAATTAGAACATATAAATATGACCAAAACTTTATTTAATGATGGTTCTCCATTAAAAGGCGGTAAATATGCCTTTTAATGTAAATTATGCTTAAAATTAGATTCATTCACATTTTAAGCCTGTAACTTTTATTGGATAAAAGTAAATACATCTAACAACATGTATAATCATATTGTAGTTAGTTTCGTTCATTCCCTCCACTAAAACGGCTAGGCGATAACTACCATTTAAAATAATAATATTATATTATTAATGTGCAACATAAGATTTCAATGAAACCCATTATTGCGTATCAGGTACGCTATCGAACATAGAAACTATTTTAAAGTAAAATTAATATTTAATTAAAATATATTAATAAGTATAAAAATATCTTATTCTTCATTTACTTGGGATGTTATAATTTCTGGATGTTCATTTTATATTTGTTTTAGACAAATATCTCTATTGATACGACTATACTTTTATTTTTGGTATTACTTTATGGTTCTGGTGTTTCCAAATAGGAATTCTTTTACCCACCCATGCATGGGATTTTCCCACACCGTTCATGTCTTATGTAGATAATCAACCTTTTGACAGAGTCCTAGGTGGACTAGGACTAGGTGGTGCTTAGTGAGACTAGGAATACTGAGATGTGTTCCTTTGGATTTTAGACAGCTATCCCACTACCTATACTTCCTTGTTTCAATTGAGTTACCGAATCTTTATTGTGGGCTTCTATTTGTCCCTATTTACTTTCTAGTACTTTTATTTTCATACTCTATTTGTGGTATATAGTGGTTTTCATTCTTTATTTAATTAGTTTTTTTACATTTCATAATCTGTGTGTTGGATATGTGTTCATGGATTCATGTACTTTAGGCCAATTCCTCCCAGTTCTGGGATATACCTACTTGGTCCTATTCACCAGCCACTAGACTATTAGAGGTAGGCTTGGGGTAATCAAGAGTTAGGCCCATCTGGGATAGGTCATGATACTGATCCATGTTGATTATGTTTTTTACACTAACATAATCAAACATACTATGATTCTGATTCCACGACTTTATTAATAAAATTGAGTTTGAGTATGATAATTATAAATAAAGATGATTTTCTTTTGCAATATGAACTATTTTACACTATGTTTTAACTAAAATTCCTACACCCTATTTTATGTACTTTTATTATAAGATAATTTATATATTTTTACAATTGGTATTAAAGATATATAAATCCTACAATTGGTATCGAAGAAGGTTTCTACTACTATAGCTTGCTTATTTTTTTCAATCATAACTATTTCATGTTTGTTAATTTATTCATATAATCTTTGGTTCTATTAACATGTATCTATGGAAAATAGGTTCTTTTGTTTCAAAAAGTAGGGTTATTAATGTTGGTTCAATAGAAAATATCTATCTAAATAGAGCAACTATATTTTATGGTGATGATTATTAGTACCAGAGGGATATGATGAAAAACTTTTTATCAATTAAGGAGTTTATAATTTTCTTATGCTTACTGGATATTATAAAATTATAGAAAACAAATTTATTTCTCTTTCCCATCATGAGAAACAATATTATAAGAAAAAATATTGAGTAAAGAATAATTTGTTTTGTTCTATGACTAAAATCATATATAGTCAAACATCGTCTTGTAAATCCGCATAAAATATCAGGAAATAGATTAAAGTATCATATTTTGGAACAACAAAGTCTGTAGAGAACATGCGAGCCATGTTAAGAGAATATTATCTATCATTTTATTTTATTCATGGAGAATTAGTTTCAAAGATGAAACCACGATTTATAAAAATAATAAATAGTTTACAATCCATTGGGGAAAAATAACTTGATATCGAAATCCATATTGAATGGATTATAGATATTATTCCAAATAAATTGAAATATAAAATAGTTACATATGATTATAAAAGAAAGCTAAATAATCTTAACATGGATGATCTAAATTAAACCCTTATGTAGTACATGTGTAGGCACATAAGAGATGATAAAAACAATAAAATAAAAATGGTGTATTTTCATTTCCAACAACATCAGCAATTCCATTTAAAGTACAACATATATAGAATATTGTCAATTCATAAAGAAAGAAGAACGTTGTTTTTAAATCCAATTAATGTGTTCCTGAACATTATGAGAATGATAGAAAAAAAGTATCTAGAAAGATTAATGATATTTTTTAGTGAAAGTTTTTAAATACCTATATAAGAAATTTCATAATTATAAAAGTGATAAGAAATATGAATTCACTTTTTATGAATTTATAAAATTCAGATACATCAGACCGTATTTTATAAAGATTAAGAGTAAAGATGTAAATGATAAGAATTCATTGAGGAATGAAAAAATGTATTATTAATCAAAAAGAAATAATATTATGAAAGATAATCACACATAGAGTGCTAGTGGAGGCAATTATTAAAATAATGTTTCAGATAACGAATCTTTTAGTCATATGACCGAATGTTTTTTTTTCAAATATACCCAGTATTAATAATTACTTCATGGACATGGTACTAATAGATGAAAAACTTATTACTACTACATTAAGTTCTAATTATCCTAATGAGAAGGATTCTACATCTTATGGTGAAGAACCATCCTCATCAGAAGATAATTCATTACCTTCTTATGAAGACATTTCTTGGTTTTCTAATCTTTTAGATAATGGAAATTGAAACTTTTTTAAAAAACTCCTAAAGATTATTTGAGAAGATTTGTTTTTCAAATGAAATATCAAATATTTTAAAAGAGCTTTATGAAAATATTTTTGAGAAAGAAACTATTTGTAACAAATTTAAAATGGTTGTAGTTGAAAAAATGGTTTTAGAATTGAAAGATACATATAAAAAATTCTAATGAGGATAATGGTTTTGTTATCAAACAAAAATAATAAATATCTATTTTGAGAAAACTCTTTCCAAATTTTACCACTGGTAAGGAATATTTTGATAAAATGTTAAATAAATGCATCCTCATGGTAATGGTTATGTAATGGGTTGTACATAAAAAAAACCATTTTTTGTAATAAATAATTTGTTCCAAAAATTCATATTTCTCAGCAAATGTCAAAGAGAGGGACATTGGAAAAATAATTTTCCATTAATCTATGTTCAATACCATGGATTTCACAAGCCAATTTTTCTAATCAATGGTGGATTCATAATGTTTTTTTCTGACATTAATGAACCCAGTAAGGATTGGGTTATGAAAGTTTAATCATTTTTTCCAAGAAAATAAATAATGTAACTAAAATAATAACATATGTTACATGGATAATGGTTTTTCAAGAAACATGACAGGAAACAAATACATTTTTAAGAATATAATCAAAATGAAAGGCGAAAGAATAACTTTAATAAATAATAATAAAGGATAGATTCCTGGAGTAGGTAACATTATTATTCTTGTAAAATCTATTACCTAAAATATTTTGTTTGTTATAGGTCTTAAGAAGAACCTTATAATCATAAGTCAACTATGTTATGAAGGTTACCTTTTGATCTTTAGGAAGGATAAATGATTAGTAAATAGTTCCAAAAAAAGCATTTACCCATTCTTCCAATCATTATGAGAGTTTTTACACAATTAACATAAAAACCCTTAAGATCAAATACATTCCTTGCATTAAAAAAATGGAAAATCAATCCTGGTTACGATATTAAAGGATATGACACTATAACCTTATAAATATATCTAATCTAAATTAGAAAGGAATTGTTAAGGATCCACCAGAACAATGGGTTTGATTATTAAAAATTATACGAACCTTCTTAATATGGTATGAAATGTAAGTCATTTTTTAAATCTCTTAGTGACGTATCAACGTTTGATAATTTATTTTTAGTGAAAAAAAAAATTTATGATCCTATAAAAACTGGGATTATTGTTGGAAAATAAAGTTTAAATTTCTTACCTGATGATTACACTATATACCTAAGGGTTTATTTTCCCACAAATAAATATAAATCCTTTACTTATATTAAAACTTTTATATCCAAAATTAAAACATAGAAAAACATTCCCTTCATAACTATTCTTATAGATCAGTGTGGAGAATTTTTCATTTATCATTTTGAAACATTTTGTAGAAATAATGTCTTTGAAAATAACTTATTGTCACCTAGACCCTATCTGAGAAATTATGTTGTTAAAAGAAGAAATAGAATTATTCAATAAATAACAAGAACCATGATAGGTGAAGAGTCAATTTATGAAAATTTTTGGTTTGTAGATGTTGGTACTGTTATCTATACTATAAATCATGTTTTAATTATGCATTTTTATAATAAATATCATTTTGAGTTTTTTATAGGAGGAAAACAAAAAATTTCTTACATCAATGTTTTTGGTTTCAAAGTATTAATCTTGAAAATAAATAATATGTTACCTAAATATTCTCCATAATAAGAGGAATGAATATTTTTAATTTATTACAGGACTTATAAGTCATATAGTGTTTTTTTAAAAATTATTATAATGTTTAATAGACAATGAAAGTTTCATTTATTGAACCCGGTCACTTTTTTTTTTCAAACTACCTCAACCAACATCGTCAAATATCATTCCTAAAGATGATTTTCATCACCTGTTATAATGTTATTTTCATAAAGATATATCACATGAAATAGTTTCTGATTTAATTCATTATAATGAATTTATATCTATTGTTTAAGAACAAACTATTCAAAACCCATGCAATCAGTTGTTTCATTGGAATCATCATAGTGATAGTATCATTGGTGATATAGATCAACCAGTTAGGATTAAAAGTTCCTTAAATAATATAATTTTTCATCAAGATTTCTTTTTTCCTATATAAACCTTATAATCATGATGAATCTTTAGGTTATGATGATTGTATTAATGATATGCTAGATGAGCTCAATGACTTTGAAAAGAAAAATATCTTGACATTAGTTGAATGACCATTAGAAACAACTATAATTTGAGTTAAATGGGGTTTTCATAATAAATATGATGAGAGTAGAATAATTAATAGAAATATTTCTAGACATGTTTCAAATGGTTATAATAAAAAATAATAAAAATATTATGAAGTGACATATTCACTGGTACACATACTTGAAGCAATTCGAATACTACTGTTATTTGAAGCATTATTTAATTTTAAACATTTTCAAATAGATGAGAAGTGTGAATTTCTAAACAAATATTTCCAAGAATAAGTTTATATAGTACAACATCATGGTTTTTATAATTAAAATGATCATCGATGCTTTTTTAATCATTAAAATGATTTATATAGACTTAAACAAGACCCTATTGCTTGGTATGATAGTTTAATGATATTTTTGTTGCAAAAAAGTTTTTTTTAAGGGAGATATAGATTCAACACTTCTTATAAAATAAATTAATGAAAAAAATTCATATTTCTAAAATTGATGGTTATGTCATTATATTCAAATGAAATAAAAAATATTTAATATATTAATTTTTCGATCTCATGAAATATGTGTTTTAAATGAGTATGACAGGCGAGTTAGCATATTTTCTTTATTCTCAAATTATACAAACCAAAAGAAAATTTTATATCCAAAAATATTTATATAAACTAACTTCTTAATAAATTTGGATATGACACTACTAAAAGTATTTATACTCCCTTCGGTACCTCAAATAGCTCAGATCCTGATGAGGTTGGGCAACCACTTGATCAAAATATTTTTAGATGTATGATAGTAAGATTACATTACTAAACATTTAGTCATCCATATTTAATTTTTTAAATATTCTTATCTACAAGATGTCAATAATATAAAAATTAATTCCATTTAAAATTAGTAAAATGAATTTTTCATTATCTGACAAGAAAATATTGATTAAGGACTTCATTATTATTATACAAATATTTTTGAACTAAAGTGTTTCTCAAATGATGACATTAGTGGTCCTATAATGGCTACAAAAATAAAATCTATAACTACTCATTTCATACGATATTATTTATTATGTTGGTCTTGTATGAAAAAACACTCAGTAGAACATTCCACTATTGAAGCTGGATATGTGGCTGTTGGAAGTCGTTGTGCTCAAGTGTTGTGGATTCAACACACACTCACTGACTAAGGTATGAGTAAAAAAAAGTAAAATAAATTGTGATAATAGAATTTATATTTACTTAAGTAAAAACTCGGAACAAAACTAACTTTATAAGACCGTAGATATAAGATTCCATTTCATTTGGGAAAGACATTAAATGAATATATAATTTTAAAATTCATCATAACAAGAAAACATTTTTCTAATATTTTTACAAAACCTATCCCTTCCCATAAATATGAATACATTGAATAAAAGTTAGGAATGATCAATATAAAGTAATACATCATATCTAATTCACAATTACAAATATACTTACATTATATTACTTATTTTCTTAGGTAAATTACATGTGTTTGATTTTTTAATGAAATTATTTTTCTAAAAATATATGTTTTTCAAAAACATTCATCGTAATGAGTGTTCCATACTCAAATAACGTTTATAAAATTTTTTGATTCTGAATTCATAAAATGATTCATAGATTCTGAATATATCATAACATTTCTGGATTCAAATTTTCTTACTAATTTTTTGGATTCTAATTTTCACAATCAGGTTTCATCATAACAAATTTTTACTTCTAAAAACAACTAGATATAGATTTATGTGAAAAAATATTGAAATTTGATCTCATAAGTAAATCATCATAACTAGTTCTTGAACTAAAACTATCATATTATTTATTTATTTTAAAAATATCTTAATCTTATTAGTTATAATAAAACCATGAATAATAGGTTAATCATACCGATGGATATTTCCACTATAAATGGTACTTTTCAATTATTTTATGTTTTTGAACTATACAATAATTAGTAGTTAATTAATTTTTGTTTTTATACTTTTAATTTTTTTCCATTCAATTTTTTAATTTTTTTTGATAAGATTCATTTTCATTTTGAGAAATGTTTTTGAAATGTTTAGAGTTCAAATAATTTCTTTGATATAATATTAACTATTGGATCAATGTATTTTTTATCTCAAATATTGGTTTTGTTATGGAAGATGAACCCTTACACCTAATGCCTATATAAGGAGGTAACCCAACATATTCCACATGATTGTTCAATGTCTCTCACCCCAACATGATGCACTATAGAAGTTTCTATACCCAAAATATTTCTTTTCTATCTACTACTCCGGTATTAGTTTCATAATATTATGTCCACCAAGGAAGAGTTTTCTAAGTGTTATGTTATCATAAAAAGATTGATAGAAGGATCCATCTATGATATTAATGATTCAGCAGTGAAAAAAATTATATATTTTTATGGATCGGTGTTAATTTGTGTTGGGAAACCATATAAGTAATTTGATTTATTTTATCTTGATATGGTTCATAAATATTAATCATCTATTTTTTCTTTCGAGAATATTGATAAGGGTAAAACTTCCTTCATGATGAATGGAAAGATATATAAGTTGTCCCATAAGAAACATGAGGATTTGGTTGTAATACCATCTAATGGATAAGAATATTTTTCATCACATATGTTTCTTAACAATCGTGATATGTTTTATATAATAAAATTGGATGATTATTTGTTTTTTGATTACAAAAATGTTAGTAATCTTTCCCTTATATCCCTATATAATAATGTTGTTTATTTATTGATGACATGATTTTAATTCCAAGGATGTGATTTAGGGTTACCTTGAAAGTATCTGATGTTTTTATATTAGATTTTTTTTGAATATGAGAAATATTGATCTCTCTATGGTTGTTCTTATTCCCATGGAATGGATTGATACCAACTCTATAAAAAACATGATTATTATGTTACCTTATTTAATAAGCAACATGGTAATTGAATGTCAAAAAAAAATTCAATGTGGCTAAAAAATCATATCCAATGAGGGAGAATATTTCGTTCATCATTGATGATATTATGAATATTATGAGAACTGTTTTCAATAATAATATCTAAATTTTTATTGAGAAAGTCATTTGTGCTGCATTAGAGGAGAAACCATCATTATGTAAGAAAAGACTGATAATAAAATAACAATAATTTTGAAACCTTTCCACCAAATAAAGAAAAGAATCAAAATAATGTTCATGATGATGTATTTAATGATTGGATGAAAAATATAGTCGATAAAAAATCAGGTGATATGGGAATGAGTCTTTATCCTTCTAAGGTAGAGGATTAAATGATTTTTTCTTCCGAATCTCTTGAAGAATAAGAAAAATAAAATTTTGATAGATGTGTAGATTTGTAAGAGTTAATTAAAAGGAGTAGAAAGAGCATCTGAGAATGTTTTTTTACACACATCAAAGATAGATCAAGTGAATCCATGTGACAAATTATCATTTAAAGAAACAAACATAGTCCATGTCTATGTATCTTCCATGAATGAAAAAAAGGAAAATAAAAAGTATTTACTGAATAATTATTTCCTACCATTTCTGAAAATAAATCAGAATTGGAGCTAGTTAGTAATGAATCACTCAAAAGCACTAGAAATATAAAGGATGATCTTGAAAATGATGTGATTGAAGAATTTTATGGAGTTTATAAGGAATAAAATATTTTGATGAAGAATAACAATAAAAATATGAATAGGATGCACTAGAAACTGATGAATAATTAAAAGATCATGTGGATGAGATTGAAGAGGCAGATGATAATAGAATAACTCAATATGATAAGAAACCATTGGATTTACCATCATCGTCATCATCATTGTACTTCCCATTTAAGGACGATAAAGAAGAAAAATATAGTAGTTCTGAAAAAGAATCTTCATCTTTAGAAGAAGAAGAGAAATCATTATAAAACATTGTGGAATATGATCAACAATATTTTCCCAAAACTGATAATAAATAGATCACTGAATATTTTGACATAATGAAAATTTCTCATAATATGATAATATGAATGAAATTTGAGATGTATGTTTCAAAGATTGATCAAAATAAAGGAAAGTAATCTGAACTAGGTTACAAATGAATATATACCCTTGAAGTTTAACTTGAACAATATTATTCCTCAGGAACCAAATATATTGATGGAGTTAAGTATTTTGTTCATGTGTTGAGAAGAGAAGAATGAAAAATTCCTTATTTATTAATGTTTTAAGCGAGTGGTCAGCTTATTCAAGAATTTATTTATCAACAATCAGAATCAATAAGGCTATTAGCAGAGAATGTGATCTAGATTAATGCAGACTTAGACATTTTTCAAGAAAGTTCTCAAACATATTGAAAGGCATGAGATGATATGGTTAAATGGTATCATCAATTGATACCGATATCAATATGTAAAATGAACAATTTGGGGAACAAAAGATCCTTTTGGTCAAATCTAAATGTTCATTCAATGACATATCATCACACATAGCTAAAATAGTATAGTTTGTCGAAGATTTTAAAGATTACACCAATGAAATAACTGAGGAAGTAAGTTCTATGAAAAATAATAGCCATGGAATTTAGTTAGTGGTGGCCAGACTTCAATCCATTGAGGCCAATATTTTCATTTTCAAGGAGTATATTAAGTGGTCATAAAAAGTGTAAAAGATAAGTCATTTAGAAGATAGTGTTGAGAAGCTATAGAGAGACCAAAAGGAGTTCAAGAAGAATAAAGATTTTGTGAGAACCTAATGATGAATGATATGATTAATTTCTTTTAAACTCTCTTTGTAATTTTTTCATAAACCAGTTGGATTTTTTTATTAATAAATTAATTTGTTAACCCTATAATGATTTTTCTGAATGCTTTAAAATATTTTATTGGTTTAATTTTCATTCATATGTTTTTGTGTGGATGTTTAGTTATTTCATTTTATTATTTCATATATTAGTTTTCCACTCTATATCATTGTAGGAAACTAGGAACTTTTCCTTATTCCTTTTTGAAAATCACAAAGGATGATAATTTTATAGAAATAGGGAGAAAGTATTTTTAGTGGGAGAATTCCGAATAAATGGAGAACTATAATACAAAAGAGGGTAATTGTATATAAAGTGGGAGATTATGATCCTTAGAGGATAATATTATCCTTAGGATAGGTTAATCATAATCAACATCATATTATCCATAATATTTAGAAGAGTTATAAACTCAAGGGGATTTATGGTTTCAATTATTAACTATGAATATGAAGTACATTAATAAATATGGACTGTATAATTTTCAAAATTATTTTTCATTTCTGTTGTTTGGTTTTTTGTTTACAATAATAGGAAATTTTTTAATCATAAGTTATATAGATTAATTTTCAATTACATTTTTTATAAATCCCAAACACATTCATAAAAACATGTTTACTAACTTTGTATTACCTATGTGTTTTATAATTTTTCTATAGAAAACATTACCTTTTACCATACATAGAAAAAGTTCTAAGATATCCTGAATATAAATTTTTTATTTTTTTATAGTGATTTTTGTAATTAGTACGTGTCCAATTATTCGGAATGACTTTCATCAGAACAATATTTAGAATTTAGTCATTTATTTCATACTAGAAAAATTCATGACAATAAAATGGTTATTTTTATCTATAACTTCATACTAATTCATATAAGGATTAACATTTTGACTTTATTGAGGAAGTATAATAGACATTCTAGGTTCATAATATGAAAATTGAAGAGTTATTTATAAGGTAGGTAACACACATAACACTATGATGTCATTAATCAATAAAACATCGATCTTTAAGTGATGATGAGTTTTCAAGAACCAGCTACACAAGGATATTGCAACAAACTTTGAAAATATTACCATTTTAAGGATTCCTATAAATACAAGGTTATTTGAAGAATTTGGAGCTTATTGATTACATTAATTTTTAAATAATTATATTATTACTAAGAATGATCTTATCTTTAATATTATTTTGTAATTATTTAGAGATTTTTATTCTATGAAAACCTTGTTACGTTACCTCCTTATAAAATTTAATAATTGTAACTATGTCTGATCATTATTAAAGTCGAGGTATTTTGGGGATATGAAGATAGAGAATTTGATCCATTTGATCGAGGGATTGTAGGCATAGTAAGATAGATATGATCATCAAATCAATGGACTCTGAGGATACAAAGAGAGATCTAATCCTATCTTTATATTGAGGAGAAATACATATGTTACTCTATATATAAAATAGTGAATACATATAGTTAAGGTTATAGACAACATTTTTATTAAATATAGAAGAGTTAAATTTTTATAATATACTAAAATTAATTCTTATTTTCACTTATTGATTAATTTTCATATTTTTACAAGTTTCAATTACATCGCACATAATAGAAATGTTTATCACTGTACTCAAATTTATTCTTTGTTTGGGTTATCATTGTTGCTCTAATTAAGATAATAAACATACTCTGATAAATCTAATCGATAGTCATTATGGTTTTTAATTTGACATAATTAGAGTTAATGTGATTATAACTTTATGAATTTATTAATTAGACTATGTTTGATCCTGATAACAATTCATAGAGATCCATTGGGGTTTTTAGTTTAATACTTTTAAACTATGTCTTTTGACTACATTTCACCCCTCTTATAGGTATTTTCATTATAAACTAGTCATTATGATCCTATAAATAGTATTTATTAAATACTTATCATGCATATATCATGGATAATATTATGGAGATTATGGAACCATTACTAACAGACATGGATAAAAAATATGAAATTGAAATATAGAAGAACAAAAAAGTTCTTATTGCCTAGAATGTGATTTCAAAAAGAAATTGTTAAAAAATGGTAAATAAAAGATATAAGTATATCATATATAGTTTGATATATATATATATATACATATATTATGATTTTATTGAGGTATATATAACTAATATTTATTATATAATATTCTTGAATATGCGCGATTGACGTCGAGACTTATTATATGGGATTTCCATCTCATGTTTTACTTTTCTTTGACACATTACATATTCACCACCTATTTATTTATATGTTTTATATAATTATGATAAATATATGATATGGATATTGTCTTAAATGTTTTTATTTATTTACATATTCATTTGATGATTACTATTTTATGGGGTTTATAGTATAATTATTACCAAATTTCTAAGTTATTTTTGTCTAAAAGTTCAATCTTTTGGACATAAATTATGTGTTATATATTTATTATTTTATAAGTTTTATATATTTTCCCATTGACATGTTGTGTCATGAATATTGATATTTTCATAATATTCATTTTTAAATATTTTTTATTTTTTAAATGGTGCCAACGATTCAAAATATACCACGTTGTATATTTCTTATTCTATAATCTAATTATTTATCATTATTAATTACGATTTTACTTTAAATGGATATATCTTGTGATTTATCTCATGGTAAACTCATTCATAATATTATCTTACTTTTATTTCATTAGAATAATTTTCCCCTTTATTTTCATCTCTTTACGTACTCATGATTCTAAAATATTTTTTTAATGAAACCTGGATTTATTTATATCTTTGGCCCCGAACCTATCCCCCTTCAATAACTATGATATATAAAAGAGTTTTCAAATTTGTATTAATTTATCTCATGGATTATTTGGTTTAATTTTTAACTGTATTTTATTTCTTATTAATTTTTTTAGAAATAATTATCATGTGATTTTCAAAATAATAAACAATTGTATTTACCTTAAATGATAATGGAATATTTCATTTAGTGTGTATAAAATTTCTTATCATAATGATAATTATTTAATATAATGAATAATGTATATGGTTTTGTTTTTTTAATGAAAAAGGATTTCCAAATTTTATTATAATTTTTTTGTTTTAAAATTCTTTTATCAAAGTGGAAATGATATTTACCAAATGAAATGTATTATATTATTTTTAAAGATTCCACTATAAATATTCATGGTTATTTTAAATTAAAATTATTTCCAATATATAACATTGTTTCTTATGTTTTAGAATGTGTTTTTCAATTTTTAATGGTTATTTATCTCAAGAAATGATTCAATTTATCTTTAAAAATCCTTTTGTTTCTATGATAATAACTTTTAATGTCACTTTTTCATTACATGGTGTAATATTTAATGATACTGTCTATATTATTTTATTGGTCAATTAATGTTTATATTAATTAAATATTTGTAAACCCCATTTATTTTTCCTCGGTTATTCCATGGTGAATTGACGAATATTTATGCATATATTTTTCTTTATTGTGGTTATTATTTGATTATATGATGATTATTTATTATATTATGGGATTTCTATATATGGTTTCCCTCATGACATAAGTTGAACATATATATCCCTATAGTTAATTGGGTAAATCATTATATCTCATGACATAAAAATGGGAATCAATAAGAATTCATTGATCATCTATGGGAAATTGGTGAGCCCTTATACACTATGGGAAATATGTGTATTTTGATCATCAATGTGAACTATGTGATGAGTCCTGATCAACTATGTCGATGGTCAAGGTCGTTAACTATGTCTATAAAACGGGTTTCAATATATCTATTGGTGACACAATTTTTTGACATGATCATATGTTACATGATGGATTTATAATGATTTCACACTTTAATGAACAATGATTTTTGAAATTATTATTTTTAATCAATTAATAATTTTTATGATCTATGATATGTTAGGCATATAATTCATAATTATTTTTCATAATCATATAAAATTAATATTATCTTGTGTTTTATTATGTTCCTAGATTGATATCTCATATATTTACCATCACTAAGAATTTGAGCTCAACATTTCTTATGTTTACTTACACATTTTATATGGATATTTTTGTAAGGTGTTCTTAAGAGTAAAATAGGATGTGATTTGTGCAGGATATGTTGAAGATCATTCATGAAATAAGAAGATATATTTTTAGTCACTAAATACACTATACTTATTTGGCCATTAAAAGTTTATTTTTGTAATATAATGAATATCCATATAAAAATATTTAATATTAAATTATGATAGGCCTTGGTTTTCATAGTTAGAACATCCCCCATTTTATTGTTTAATTATTGGTATCAATGGAAACACTTTTGTTTTTGAAAATGATAAATGGGTTTCATAATGTAAATTACAGATAACTTTCATATTTGAATTTCAAATGAAGGTGTTTTGATAATATGGGTTTTTCAATAAATATCATTTTCATGTGTTATCATTAAATTGTTTCTATTTTATGGTACTTATTTTTAATTCTATTTAAAATGGTTATTAACGTGAAAAGTTTTTATAGATAAAATAATTTTAATTTGAACAATTATTAAGTGTTTATGGGAATAAAATGAAATGTATTTTCTATAAAATTTCATATAACTTTGCTTCAATGCTCTATGAGGGGATTTAATTGACATTTATATAATAAATTCATTGATTTTACTTTGATAATTTTAAACATTATTTTTTATGATTATTATATCAAGGGATTATTTTTTATATTATCTTCCTTATATTTAATTTTAGATTATTTCTCACTAATCCATTATGAATTTTTAAAGGAATACGACATGTGATACACCATTAGTGAACCCATATTTTAATTACCCTCATTATTTCATTTTAACCCTAAACAAGTAAAATATTTATATATTTAATTTTTAGTGTAATATTCAATAAATTTAATGATGGATGTAGATGATTGAGAAGATTTTTTTTAAAGAGTAATATGGGTCTATAATGATTTATTTTTGATCATTTATATTCACATATCAATCACGGATGTAGTGGTTGTATATAATTCAATCAATGAAAGTAGATGAAATATATAGGCGGTTTTTGATTAATTTTCATCTAAAAAACGCCATTGAGGTCATAAAATTGACTAATAAAATGGTTTTGTAATATCCCCAATGGGGTCATCAGTCATGGTTGTAGTACATTATTCATTTAATTATTTTTATTATATTAATTCTAATATTTATTGAGGAAGATTATTTAAGGACTATAATTTTGATAGAGTCATTTTCCATAATCATTAGTTAATGGTGTTCAAGTTTGATTAATCCTTATGTTTATGTTCCATAAGAAAAGTAATCATTGTTCCAGATAGTCTATTTTGTGTTCTTGATAAGGTCAATGTTTCTTTGAATCTTAGAAAGTGTTCATAGAATTTTAAATTTGTAATTTTGATTAAGTATTACTTTAAGAAACTTGATGGTAAAATCAAGAGGTATTTAGGTTACTCATTGATATCCTCTATGGGTAAGACACCCGTTTGACACAAGCCATTTATGTCAGATAATTAAAAGCATTGTTTTTTAATAACATAAAAACTATAATAGTTTTTTTCAACGAGTTCATATATAATTGTTTTCTAATGTTACAAAATTTGAATGTACTGGGTCTTGATAATGATCTATGTATGATTCCTAAGACAAAACTATTAGAAATATTTTTTATATAGTATCCACTTATGTTATTCTACTTTTTATTTATTCCCACCACCCATCTCATTTTTATTAATATTATTTGATTTTATTCTTATTAAAAAAAATTATAGTAATTCTATATCATTGAGAGTTTTTTATGGAATATGATCATGTAATTAGTGTTTCCTTTGTATGTGTCTCTAGCCTTGGTTGGGAATGGTTAATTCTATATGATTTAATCATAATGAAATTAAAATATAGTGCGAGAGACACTTATTGATTATCTACCCATGACACCATAGGTGTCCCAAAAAATATTTTCTCTATATATACTCATATAGATGTGACAATTTTTATTAGTGTCTTGTGGGATTCAGGGATTTTGGGGGGATAAGTTTATTTTGGTAGATTATATATTTTTTCTCCCTCATTTATCCTTGTGAGAATTATCTCTGAATTGGTCATTGTCTTTCTTGCACTTGGTTGTTAATATTGTTTGAGGAAGTTGGTTTTCATCATCTCTGTTGATCAACATAATATGTTAAAGTGTTTTTTGGGGAGAAATAATTTGGATGTGGACTATTATTACCCCAGATATTCATAAATATATTAGTTTATTTATTTCCTAATGTTTTCTCTATTTAATTAGTCTCATGCGGTTCTCCCCAAAAATTTCTAGTTTTTTGGATTTTGGAATTAGGTTTATGGTTATCCCCCACAATTTTTTATAACAATGTAGTAAACATGTAGATGAATTATTAATTATAAAAGTTTAAATTAACATTGTTTACAATGATTTATTAAATTTTGTGGTCAACCTATATTATTGTTCATGGTTCCTGATAACAGGTTCACATTTATTGCATGTTTTCGACAACCATGTTTAGAAACTGTCCATTATTTAGGACCATTGAAAATATGATTTTACTCCTCAACCTAAATATTATCTTTATATAGTCCAAATACATTAGCATACATCATTAATTTTTTTAATATAAATATATAAAAATTTCAACCCAATGATCATATGGAAAAGTGTATTTGGAAGAGATTTTTCATAGTGCATTAAAGTGAGTATAAAATAAAATATAATTATTTTATTCTTCATAATTTAATAATAAATCCATTAAATAACTAAAAAAATCCTGAAATAACATGAAGAATATATAGAATAATATGGTGATCTAAAAATAAATGAACGGAAATAATCATGATTTGGAAAAACACCATTGTAGTCAAAGGTATAACCTGATATAATAAAAGTGAAGGAAAATGAGTAATCACATGGAACATAATTTGTAGATCATGGAATCATATGATTAGGGAATCAAAATTATTTTTGATGAAACAAAAATCATTTCAAAAACATGATTCTTTGATATTATCCATGATAATATCACATGGTTGAAAAAGTCCATTAACAATTTTTTTAATCCTTATTCCCATAAATGACTCCTCATGAGAGAAATGATTTTACCAATTAACTGGAGTGTTATATAAGTGTAAAAATAAAATATTTTCATGATATATGTGTTCCACATAAATTAAATCAATCATAATAAATAGGATAATAATTTCCCATGGGAAAAAATGGGTTGCATAATATTTCATTATACCATATTCAAAAGAAATTTTATTATGAAGGGATCTAAGAAATGATCACAAGGAAAGTATTACCCCATTAATGGAGTATATAATATATATATGTGTGTGAGAGAGATATATATATTTATAATTAATAATCCTTCCAAAAAGTTAATGATTTTTTTTAATTTATGACAACATATTCTTTTCAAAATACGAAAATCATTCCTGAGAAAAATAACCTTTACAAAATCAAAATAATTCATGAAAAACTAAAATTTAAAAATTTATATTAGAAATTTTCTTCCTTGAAAATAAAACTATAAAATCATGGAGTAATATACAATTAAAATAATGGTTATCAATATGGGTAATTCCATTCATGTCGTATTAGATAAAAACATTCCTTCCACAAATGGGTAAAATGTCAAAAACTACATCATTATGAAAATGACTTGAATATTGCTCTTATAATATTTTTTAAAAACATAAACCTGGGTAAAAATAACTTTAAACATTAATATAAATTATTACATATCTTAATAAAATATTTTAATTTTAAATGGGCATGGATGTGAAATGGTTTTTAATTGATGATAGAAATAACCTCAATTCTCCTTACAAAAAATTTGCTCTCATTTTAAGTACTAATAAGAGTAAAATGGTAATATTACATGAAATATATAAGAATATAGATATAGATATATATATATATAATAAAATTTATTAATTATATAAAGTTTAAAAAAAGTCAACTAATGAAAATGCAAACATAAATAATCATGATACAAATGATTTTTCCCAATAAGCCAATACAACATTGGATGTTTTTGAATGATAAATACCATGACTGAACGAAATAATTATAACATAAAATAAAATTAATTATGATTTATTGTTGATATAATATTTTAATTTATATTATATACACCATGTATATGAATCTATGTTCATAATCGAACATGTGTCTCAGTGATAGATGTTTTGAGTTCAAACCCTTACTTGGAGTCATAATAGCATTGTGAATTAATTTTCATCGTGAATAATATTATTATCTTAATTATTTAAATTATTATGGATACTTTTCAATTTAATTATTATTTTTATGTTATTTTTGACCATTTAATATATAATTTCACCAAAAAATTAATTTCACATCATTTGTTTTAATGATAAATGTATCATACGTCAAAAATCAATTCAGTATGTTGACTATGTAAATGAGATTATTATTTAATCACATCCAGAATGTTAATAATCATATATTTAAAAAATTTATACAAAATTTATAAATTTATTACCAATAAATGAATATATCTATGAAAAATGTTCAATTATACGATCATTGACGTGGTACGCTGTATGAATTCATGGGTAACATTTCCATTTTTTATCATCTTGATTGAAATAAGGAAAGTGTTATTTTATCATTCTTGTATTATAGTTGTTTCATAAATATAATATTATATATTTTAAAATGGTTACATATAATATCATTATTATTTTATAAAAAACTAATCATATTTCTTTATAAGGTGGTAATTTTCCGTACACATGAATGACATTATATGTTTTTCAATAGATGGTAAGGTAAAAATATATATGTCTTATTTATTTTCCATAACTAATTTAATGTTATGAATGTAATATATAAACATCAAATTAATCATTATTACCTTTCATTTATGTGTATGTGAAAAATGAATCACATTTCTTTGTGAGGCGATAGTCTAACACACAAATGAGAAACATTATCATATTCCCTAGAGAATGGGAAATAAGAAGGAGTTTGAGATTTTATAAATAAATAAGTATAATTATATTCAATATTTTATATATAAACATTAAATACAACATTATATACATCAACAAGAAATGGTTATGGAAAAAGAAGTATGTTTGTTTGTGATGCGGTAGTCCTCTATACACACGATCAATAGTTTCATTTCCCATTTAGTGGAAAAAGATATAATTATAGGTCATTAAAATAACATAGAAACATCATTATATGGTATATTATGAGTTTATTAACTCATAATGTTCTAATATTATTTTATAGATGTTGAAGAGTAAATAATAACAAATAATCAGTTTAGAATGATCACACTTTTCAAACAACTTCATTAGGCTTTCACCATAATCCTTAATATGAGGGATATTTTAAGAAAAATGGACTCTAAGATGTTGGTTGGTAATTAAGTAATGTAATTGGGTTGATGTTTTATGAAAATATGGTTTTTAAAAGTGTGTAATTGACTTTTGAAATATTTTTCCTTTGAAAGTGGAGGAGATGATAGTTTTATAATTTTTGAAAAAAAATTACTCCTACATTAATCAAAATATATAAGTCCACAATATGTCCCATTTTCAACACTTAAAATAAATTTTATCAATATATGACTATAAAATTCCAATTATACATTTTTTGGGGTCACTTTCATCCATTATATCTTCAATGTAACCCCCACCTCTTCCATTTTTTACCTTAACCATGATATTTAAATTCTACAATTTCAATTATTCAATATTGTAAAAAAATTAATTTGAAATTATAATATTATATAATATTATATAGTTACATATATGAAATCCATTTCTTTAAATTCAACTCAAAATAAAGAATAATTTATTTTAAAATTAAACCCCTAACTTTTTCAAAAAAATATCTTATAATAAATACATTTTTTAAGCATATGATTACCTTATATTAAGTATATGAAAAGTGAAATTATATAAAAAAAATTCATTTTTTCAGATATATTTAATATATAAATTTAATTTAAATAATTCTTTATTTGGGTTATGTTTAATTAGTTATAATGGAGAATCATTATTCACTTTAAAATAATATTCATAATTGTGTCTTTTGAAGCCAAAAAAACATTTACTAAAATATTATAAAAAATATGATTTAAATGTAATTAATTTCATTAAGTATACCAACTTAATATTCATTTACTTTAAATAATATTTCTAAAAAAATGGGCCAGTTATATTTATTAATATATTAATAAAAATAACTACTTTACAAAAATCTGTGTTATTCTCTATTCACTAAAAAACAAATATTTGATGACAAATAAAAATATTTCACCCTTTGTTAAAATTTATATTATAATTTAAAAATTCGAATTTATTTTATGAAATAACATTTATAGAAGTTAAAAAAATAATAATAACATTTTCTCATAAAAATTCATTTTTAAGAAACATATTTTTTATAAAATAACATAATATTATAAATGTTGAGTGATTTTTTTTCATATTTTAAAGTAAATTAATATTCAGTAGTAAATTTATATACATTTCATCTTTTTTTATAACCAGATGTTCCTAAAATTTTAATTGTTAGGTTATATCAGTTGCATTTAAATAATAATATTTTAACATTATATTTCAGTTTGTTCAAAATTTTTATTTATTTAAATAAATAAATAATATAAATTATTATGGTGTTATATTATACACCCATAAAGAATTATTTTCCATGTAATTTTATCTTTTTCTCAGACAACTAGGGTTGGACCATTATAAATTCATTTATGGAAATCCATAATCATATAATTGGTTATTTAAGCATCCTCTGAAAATAATGGAAATGGAAATATGAGTTAAATCAAGTGACTATGATTCCACATAATTAGAAATTTCCTGGCAGTAAAAATATCACTATTGAGTAAATGAGTAAACAATTATAGAGATCAATATAGATCATTGATCCTAACAAAGTTAATGATAAAGAGACAATAAACAACTACATAACCATAAATCATTGGTGAATTAAACTACCAAAAACACATCACATAAGAAGTTAATATGTTAACATTTTTGTATTAAGAACATTTCATATAGTTGAGGTATTATTTTTCTATCATGATATATAACACAAGGAAAAATTCCTTCTAGATTTTGTTTAATTCATGAACACAATTATATCATTTCATCATCATTCCATAAATTTCCATGTAACCTATTGCTATATTGAATGAATACCAAATATGATATTGTTTTCATAAAGTATCACTGTTATATTTTAACAGATTATATGATCTATAAAATAGTATAGATACTTCACACATATAAATATTAAAAATTAAAATTAAACCCCAATGTATGAAAGTAAAAAAAATTAATTTGAATATATTAATTATCAAAATTATTGATTAACACAAAATATTTAATATAAAACATACCTTAAATAAAAAATTATTTATCTCAAATATACTTAATAAACACTGTATGAATGACAGTTTTAATTTTAAGGTTTTCTCATACCCTTAAACTCACATATCAAAAATCATAATTTTATTCTTCCCAAATAATACAATATGTTATTCCTAAAAGTTCTATATATATCATCCAAATAAAAACTATCCCAAAAAATATTTAATCACTGGAAAACCCAAAAAAAATATTCAAAATGATTGATCATATAATATGTTTCCCAAAATTAATTTAATATTAATCCACCATACCATTTATATAAAAAATTGTTATAATAAAAGTACATTATTTTGGCTAGTGGTAGGAGATGCACCCTTATCACCCTTTGGTTGTGGGTTCAATCGCCGTGTTCTTTCTAGATAATATGAGTTATCACCATACATATTTGATTTCCCATTTTTGATATTATAATTAATATAAAGTTTCCAAATATATTATTATCATAATAAAAATAACATTAAGAATTAAATTAATTTTTAACCAGTAAAGTTTTCTATATTTCTTATTTTTCAAATAATATAAAAAAATCATAATATATTTTTTTACATGAAAATCCATGGTTGGAGAAACCCAAATTTTTACAAGTACGATAAATGTTATGTCAATAAAATAAAAACATTTCCATAAAATAAATTTTGTTATACTGTTACTAAGTCCAAGGGTGATATTACCGTAAAATTATCTTAAAATAATTATAATCATCTTAGAACTCTATAATATAAAAACAATAATGGGTACTTATGAATTTAAACATATGATCAACCACAGAAACATAAATAAAATACATATTAGTATTGTCCTATGTCATCAATGATTATTATTTTATCAAGTCTATTATGATGGATCATAATGAGAAAACGATTTTTCAAAAAAAAATCCCATGTGAATGTCATATCAGGTGTATAAAAAGCCCCATTTTCATGCAATAGGTGAGAATCTATCCCATCTCAATGAAAAATTTTCAGATTTATTACCCCTAGGTACAATGTTTCCGAATCCTCATCAATATGTAGTATGTACATACGGATGTAATTTTATGGAAACTACTCATTCTAAAATTAAACAAACGTTAAGGATATTTTCACATGCTTAAACATATCATAACTCTCATCCCTAGGGTCATCAATAATTTTTCCTCAATATATTTTTTAAATGTCAAAAAAATATATTTTCTTTGATTCAAATATAGGTAAACCTGACTTTTACACATTCCATTATATGTTTTTAAAAAAAAATCTAATAATTACAACCCAAATATCATGAGTCCCATTTACATTAGAAGATTGGGTTTGTAAAATATCAAAGTGATAATAAAAAAATATCTTCATTTTATTCTCTATAATGAGCTCCTAAATCATTTTGATCCACTAAAACATCATGGGATGACTTTTGGAATAAATACACAAAAGGGGTGAATTAAAAATCCTCATAAGGAAATCAACATGATATGGTTTCAAAACCTGTAAGTCAAAGTTAAAACATGATATCATAAAAGATATAGAACATGACTAATAATAAGTAACATAATGTAAACAATATGGTATACTAATATTATTTCATTATAGTAAATGGAGTAGTAACAAAAATAATGACATAAATATGAGTTAAAGAAAACATCATTGACAATATCACATTGGGGATAAAGTCTAATAAATGATTAGGTTTATCTCTAATATTGTACATTATTCCCCTGATAATAATTCTTTACCTATATAATTATAGTTCTATTTAGGTACACCCATAATTAAATTTTCATCATCTATGTGTGTAATATATAGAAAATCAATCATAATGCATAAAATAATAGTGACCCATTGAAGGAAAATTTTCTATATAAGCATGCATAATATCATTATCAATGGTAATTTCATAATGAAATAATTTTAGAAATGATCACATGGAATGTATTATCCCATAAATGGAATGGAAAATAAGGTAGATATATATATTAGATAAGTATATACAAAATTTAGAAGCATTACTTAACATGAATGGGGTTTTTTTAACCCATGTCTAAATTTTGTCTTCAAAACATAACAATGTTCCTGGGGAATATAATCAGTCACCATTGAAAATAATTTTTTAAAAACATAAAATTCACAATATATTATTCAGATAATTTTATATTTAAATATCCCTTGATAATTTTAAATAAATATTCATTGCTAATAATGGTCATAATAGTGATAAATTTTGTACACTCCCTATAAGTTAAAAAAAATTCCTTCAAAACTTTTTTAAAAATTAAAAAATTAACATGTTTGTAAAATTAAAATAATATCATTCAAATATGAGTATTAAAAAAATATTTTTTTAATGAAAAAATGGACATTGAAGTGAAAGTGTTTTCAAACGAAGAGAGAAATAAATGAATGCTTCCTTAAAGAAACAATTTTGTATCTTATTTTATGATTGAGTTAGAGTAATATGGTAATATTAAATTCAATCTCCATTAATAAATAGAGGATATGAAAACCAATGTGGTTTATTAGACAATTATAATTTCCTTCAATGTAAATTTAGACATCACCATTCCTAATAAAAATGAGGTTACGATATATAACCTTACCAAATTAGAACTTGTTTAATCATAATACGCAAGAATGTGGTAAATTAATTCTAACATAAAATAAAATTTATTATTAATAATTAATTATGTAATATGTAAACATGGTTGTATATACATCAAATAAATTAAAATAGGTGAATAAATGACAAGTGTCTTAAAGAATGATGTCTTGAGATGAAACCATTACAATGAGAATGAATCATCATGTGAATTATATATATTAATGAATAATAAATGTTTGATTAGTTTTTTACTTAATATCATATTTAAATTTTATTATTCCTTTTATTTTATTTGGTATAATTTCATATTCATTTTCATAACCAATTAATTTCACATCACGAAATTAATCAATAAAATGATCATACTTCAAAAATAACATAGGTATGATTGTTATGATAAAATACATTATTATTTATTGATATATATAATGGTAATAATTAAATATTTATCATTTTTATATAGAAATTAAAATTCTAGTGCCAATCATCAAATATGGTTCTTAAAATTTGTCTATGTAATAATCATTTAGATAGTCGGTCGTACATATAAATGAGTGACGTTTCCATTTTTTGTAGATTGTGATGGAAATATGATGGGATTATTTAATCATTCTAAGAGGATAATTGTTTTATAAATATAATATTTTTTATTCATATAACCTCACATAATACATCTATATGATGTTGTAATAATAACAATGTGCATATCTAGGTGAGATGGTAGTATGTCATACACACGAATGTTTTTTTTGATTTATACGATTGATGGTTATATAAGAAATTACATTATATATTTATTTTCTAAAATAAATAAAAATTAATAAATATCTTATATAAAAATAAAATTAATTTTTATTATCTTCCATGTAAATATTACATAAACAAATTCAAATTACCTCATGAGGTGTTAGTTTATCGTAGCCAAGAGATACATTATCTTAATCCCTAAAAAATTTAGAGTAAGAATGTACAGATGATATTATAATTCCATAAGTATAGTTTTATAATAAATATCACATATAATAAATTAATACATTATTATATCCAAATGTGAGAATTGGTGATGGATAGTAAACAATATTGGTTCATGAGGTAGTAGTTTGTCGTACACACATTCAACGGTTTCAATTCCCATTTGGGGGAGGAGTAGATGAATGTTGGTAATTAATATAAAATAATAACGTAGTAGTGTATGGAATATATTAAAAAATATATATTATCTAGGTATCATAATTTATGAAGGGGGTACAAAATAAAAAATTCAAGATTTGAAACGATACATCTTCTTCCGAAAACTTATTTTGGAATTCACCAAAAGACTTTATATAGTGTATGTATACTTAAAAAGGCCTCTATCAAATTTTTATGGAATTAAGGATTATTTTTTGGTACATATTGGCTGATTTTTTTATAAGTTTTTAGTGGATAGGATAGTGGGAATCTTTGAATAAGTCGGGAGAGGCACATTTAGAATTTATTTAATGAAATAATTAAACCATGTTTTTTAAAATACACCAGGATAACAAATGGCCCATTTTAGAATCATTTAAGAGATAAGGCTTATATATAACCATAATAAATTAATTAACTACTTTTGGGTTACTTATAATAGCTTGATTTTTGTTTACCCTCCCAGGAAACCAATATTTACTTTAACTTTGATAATTAATTTCAATTACTCTTACAATTATTTTTGTTAAAAAATCATCATATTAAATACTATAAATTATGATTAATAAATATATGGAATAAATTATCCTGAATTAAAATCAATAGATCTTTATAATTTAATTTAAAATTAAACCACTAGATGTTTCGAAAAAATAGATTTTCAGGAAATGGATTTTCCAATCATAAGATTATTTTATTATAAATATATGAAACTTAATAATAATAAAATAAATTTTAATTTCTATTTATAGATAAGAAATATATATAGTTCATTTAAAAAATTTCTTCATAGGGGATATTTTAAATATATAAAATAGAGACACATTATACATTTTAATCCAGTTTTAAGAAAAATTTGTTTTTATGAATAAATATAAAATAATTCGAAAATAAAGTCTAGTGATGATTTAAATGTAATTAGTTATCCCAAAACTTGAAAAAATTTATATTCCTCTAATTTAAATAAAATTAAATAAATAAATGAAATTTTAAATTACTTAATAAATAAATGGAAACTTCATATTTCTTATAATCACTATTTTTCACTATCCCTTAAAAAATATATTTTTTTTCAAAAAAAACATTAATATTCACCTTATGTTAATACATTGATATAGATTAAAAATAATGTCAATTTTATTAATTAAAATTTATAAATGTTTAATATAAAATTATAATACATTCTCATTAAATAAATAAAAAACATATTTTGAAGGAAACATATTTTCCACGAGAAAAAAGAATCCATATTATGATTATATTCTTGTTTATTAGGAATGTTTTATTTTTTTATTGAGTTGGAACTTTTTATATTTTTCTTAAATTATGGAATATTATTCATACCGTACAATTTTACTTCAAGGTTATGTAGGTCATGTTTAATTTATAAAATTATATCATTATATCCCAGTTTTTATCTTATTGTGTTGTATAACATAAAATATTAGTGAAATAATATATATATATAGTTATAAATATATTGTAACATATATATATTTTACAATATTAACCACTTACCCTTTTATTTGACTGACATTCGTCATGCATGGATTGGAGTACCCCTCTTAAGTGCTTCCTTGCATATCAATGTTTTTTTCTTGTCGATTCGTCATGGAATTAATCCAGTCTGTTAATTTAATATATATTGATCTTGTATTTCAACCAACTCAGATAATTCTTCATTCATTTCTATTCTTCCCTTTTTTTTTCTCTCTTGGTCAAACCCGATAGTGAGGGTTTGACCTTGTCACCAATTTTTCATTTTCTTTTTTACATAGTTGATTGGGATTCGCCTTTTGTTCATCACATGTTGAATGTTTTAGACTATTGACATTCAATTTGATGTTTTCTTCCGATGAATTTTTCATTAAACTCTATAAACATTAATTATTTCCAATATAATAGAAATTTTTATGCATAATGAAATTATTAAATGTTTTTATTGATTATACTAAAAGAAAATTATTATTTCATTCAGGAATCACTTGTTATAATGGTTTATTCGAAATTAATATATAGTATAACAGTATTTTTACCAAACCTCAATCACTAATACATTGATAAATTTTGGAATAGATATTGTTGATAAAGCATGGGTTTTTAGTGATTTTTTGTCTTTAAATTTAATTCTATTTATCTATTAATGTTTTTGAGGTTTTAGGTAGTCCTTAAAATGGGTTTCCAATTTTTATAAAAATGTTTGTATCCAAAAAATTAGATATCACAATAAATGTTTATTTTATTATTCCAAATATTATATATTATTTTTATGAAATGAGTTTACATAGAATATAAATTTTGATGATAAATCACTCATATATAATTTTCATGCATATAGGTTCTTTAAAAAAATTGACCATGTATTTAGTGGTGGACCTGTTCATTATATATAAATTCATAATGTGTAAGGGTCCATCTCATGATGGGTTCTCAAGGGAAACTGATTTAAATTTATTTTTTCTAGTGAAACTATACCTATATATTTATGTATTAATGTTTATATTCATAGCATTGATTTTACCATATTTAATTAACAATTATTAATTTTATGAATTTCATAGGACCCAATAGTGTCTCATGGAATTTCCAACATTTCAACTAACACTAGATTATTTATATTTCATATATACTCTATAATAGTTTTAAATTTCTATACATAGAGTTTGTTTACCTTTTTTGGATAGGTTAAGAATGGATTAGCCTTATTATTTTATGATTTCATCCTTTATACTGATAAGGCGAAACATGTTAAACACGATTCCAGAAATTACACTAAACTCCATATAATTTCCATGACTAATTGTTATTTATTATATAATATTGGTATCTTTTTTCTTATATACCCAGGTTCCTATAAATTATTTATTTATTATTTCTGTTATCATGTTTATATTGGTAAACATAATTTTTTTTTACTTATAATTACAAATTTTCTCCTTTTTATTTTAAGAGACAACTATGGGATAAATATTTTATGAAAAAGGAATTATAAATAATTGTATTGAATATTAAAGGAACAACAACCTCTAAATGTCATAATTTAAGTACATTAATAGAGTTATTTTTAAAATTACAATTGTGAGTAAAATCTTGTTTGTTTTTAGTGACATGAATAAAAATCATGATATTTTTTAATACATGCATTAAATATATATTTCATTAAATTATTATGCATGGGGTGGAGTTTTATTGGAATAAATATTGAGTCTCAAAATAATTTCTATATATATCATTCTATTTAATGTTTATTTTTTACATTTATTGGATATATATAGATCTATGGTGGTTATTGGTCAGTGTGTGACTAATAGGTTTACATAGATATTTAGTTGGTTTTGTATCATGTTGTGTTTGTATCAAGCAATGTGACCATCAATATATATTTCTAACTTTATCATTCAAGTTATATTTATTTGAGCAATATTTTTTTCATGCATATAATGATTCATTTTTTATTAAAATTATGAATGTGGTTATTTTCATGGAATTCATATATGAAATATCGATGGGCCATAATAGAACATATGAAGATATTCCATTAGAAATTAAATTTTTTTTAATGTGAAATAACTCCCACCCTAATTTCTTCTCTGATGTCGTAGAATTAATTTTCATCCTAGGAGATTGGGAACAAACCTCTACTATTTTATTGTATGAATCAGGTTCAAAAATCATTGGACATTGTTTTTTTGTGATTTTTTATGATTTTTTGTGACATAGAAAAAAATTATAGTGTATAATTTTTATCAATAATACTTGACTATCACTATTTTTGGATGTATTTCACTAGTGTAAGTATAAATTCATTTACAATTTATATCCACAAAGTGATTTGAGTATGGAAATAAATATAAATGAAAACATTTACATATTTTATCATAACAAATTAAATATCAAATTATCATAAAATTTCATTGGATAATTGGATATGAGAATAATGTAAATATGTGAAATATTTATAAAAATATTTCATGAACTTTTTTATAAAATAGGATTGAATTTTGATGATGACTATCATGGAAAGAGGTTAATGTTTTCAATAGAGGGAAACATCCTAATATTTTTATTTTATTATGATAATATGTTTTAATATAATAAATGTTTGAATGTTGTAGATATTCATTCTAAATGTCAACATTGTCCAAACTGTCAAACATTATAAATTTTATTGCTAAATTATTTGTGTTTAAGTATTATCAGATAGTAACAAAAATATGTTACATGATTTATATGTTTTTTAAAGAGTTAAGAAAACCTATAAAAGTTATACATACATAAGTGTGATCTTTTATTATATTATATATTATATGAAAGTTAGGTTTTATGTTGTGTTTGATGAATATTCATATGGTTTTTATGCATAACAAATTTATTTATTATTGGAAATATCATCTTTATCAATCATTCTTGTTGGATGCATAAATTTATATATAAATATAGATATTATAATGTTTAATGATAATTAATCTCTCTATGTATTATATTGAGTTATCCGTAATAGATTCTCTTTCTGGAGTATTATATGATATGAAGAAATTTTTAGGCTACTGTTAGTAGGATATATGTATTAAGATATAAAAAATACGGGGAAAAAATTCTATTCTTTCGATGTAAATGTCACAATATTTATACATAATCATTTTTAATACATGATATAATTTATAAACATGGGTTTCATTCGTCATATTTGGATCCCCACTACCTGAGGATGGAATGATAATAATATAATGTGATACCCTACTCACACATGTAAACATTTTCACATAAGTATTCATGGGATTGTTAGGTATGTTATTGATCATGTCATTAGTAGAAGAATGTCTAGGATGGGTTTGTGATTTTATATGATAATTATTACAACAACGATCATGATTGAGAATATATACATGAGATTATATGCTAAAAAATATATTATATTTTTCTACTTTATTGACATGTGATTGTCATATTCATGTGGATGAATGGCATGTGATGTATCCACAGACCATGTCATTATATACACATATAATCAATAGTGTATGAGTTTTATATAGTGTATTGACATAATTAATGTTCCATTGACACTAGATATCTCAATAAAATGAAATATATGTGAATTTACATTCACATATGATGTAGACCAGCAGACAAATTTATGTAGATACATGATTTTGATTGAGATCAGAAGAGATCGATTTTTATTTGGTGTTGAACTAACTCTTTTCAAGTTGACATAGATTTCATAATTTTGTTAATCCATAAATTTATTTTTGATTTAAATGTTATATATTCTTATGGGGTAACATCTTTGGGTTTAATTAATTGGGAGTGTGTTCACCTACTCTAAAAAATATTATAGTTAATCCAAATATTATTTGTATGGTTATTAACAATTTATATCATTTGTTGAAATACAAGGTTAAGTAATGATAGACTTCCAAAGTCTTTTTAACATATATCAAAAAGATGTTTTAGATATGGTTTAAGATGATATTATATTTTATATAATATAATTTAAAATGGAATGATGACCTTTATCTTGCAGTGAATGTGGGATATTAAAGGAGATATATTCGCTAAAGTGTATATACTATACACAAAAAATCGGTGGGTTACATGAGCATAGTATTATTATGATGCATGGAAATATTTTATAGTAAAGAATATTATACTGCTGCCTTCTATGGAATGGATGGATATCATATCATGTTTTGAGTATCATTTAGTGAAATATTCAATATGATAAAATGATTTGTTATTTTCTTTCATGAATGTAATAAATGAGATAGATAAAATAGTGTATCATGTATTGTAATAAATGAGTTACTAAAAAACATAGCATATTAGTATCAACATTGATATATAAATAAAATATAATGTGATTCAAAATGTAAGGTATGGATTCAATATATCAGGGTCAAGACTCCATAGAACTGAAATGACTCTTAATCTACAAGATAACTATATTGATAAGCAAGTAAACCATAGGTTATATATAGTATCATTTATATATTTAATGACTTATGACCAAGCTATGGATTCATTAATATGTGGGACTTCCTTGAAACACCACACCATTGGTCTTTATCAAACATACCACAACAAGATATAAAAATATTATAGAGTAATAATTTGTGTAAGTTACACTATTGTTATAAATTCTTCTTTTCCAGTATTATATGATTTCATATTTGATTCAAGGATAAGTATTGGAAATATTTTTAATAAAATGAACATAAATTAATAAGTTTTAGTAGACTAATAAAATATCTATCATTTATCATCAACATAAAATTTGAGAATTAGATAACTATAATTTTCATCGGTCACATATAAGACATCATTAGCATCTACCATAAAACATTAACATGTGAATGGAACTATCAAATTTTCTGTAGAATTCATGAGGCACTGGCTACAACCCATATAAATAACTCATGATTTTATAAACCATAATTCCATACTCATAAATTTTTAACCCCTATGCTTATATTTTCAATACATTTCTTTAAAATCAATATAAATTAAATCTGACGTTACATTCATCTAATAAACTTATATTTTCATTTAAAATAAATAACTAAAATTTATAAAATAGTCTCAATAAATAAAGATAGGGAGTAAATTTATAAAAACTCAATACCTTACACTTATGAATATCCCTTTCAAATAAACCTTTGTTTACTCTTAGAATCATTATCCTTTTCGTTATTATTATTTAACAACACCTATATATTTTTAGAGATTTATCAACTTTTGGTATTTGGATAATTTAACAATATTATATTCTTCTTATTTTCATATATCTCCATAATCATGCAATTTCATCATTTCTTTAACTCATTGGAATCTAATTTCGAATGAGAGTCATCCTAACTGATATGAATCATTTGATTCACTATTCATAACTTCCTCCATGTATGAACTGGAGTTTCACTATATCTAATGACATTACCTTGTTTGACCTAATTTGGTAATGAACTGGTATTTTGAGTTTTTTTATAGCACCTTATCCATACTTTGATTATTGAAAACATTTATGATTTATGTTATACTCATAAAATTATTATTCATCAATATATCTTCCAAAATATTCTCTAACATCATATTTTTCTTAATCAAATTATATTTTCACTTCATTGATTTGATTGAACTTGATTTCAATGAAATTAATATCACATTATTTGAATATTTTTTGTAAGGAATTTTTTAAATATATATATATTATAATTTCAATGAGAATACATGGAATAATCCTTCAACAAATTATATAAAAAATTTCCTATGTATGAAGTTTTTATCAGTATTTAGAATGGACTTCGAAAATATTTAATTATATCACAATTTTATGGTTGATGATCCACATCCCATGTGGTGTAATTTGTAATTCCAATGTTAAGAGAAATATGTTTTGAATATGTACTATAGGAAATATAACTTCCCCCCATAAATAATATATTTATTTTATTCTCTGTAATGATGATTCTTCCTATTTAAAACAATCCAATGATTTTCCTTTTTCAACTATATTTTCTTATGTGTTGTATGAATAATTATTCTGATGTTTTATTATAATCATTTATAGATATTATTCAAATAGTATACATGTAAACACTATTCTATTATTATATTTTATCTTCTATATATATGAACTATGTTTATTTTTATATTTCATTCTATAAAAAACCGAACATTTCAATATCATTTTATTTATTCTAAATAACAATAACACTTATAATACTTGTGAATTCATAAATAATAGTGATAAATTTTAAAGCACATATTCCTTATTGATGGATCATCTATCCACAAACATTGAAATTTACAAGGTCAAGAAGTCCAGAAGATGGAATATATACACATTCTTTATTAATTTAGTAATCTTCCCATTTTGAAATAAGTAAAAACAATGATTCATTTAATTTCTTTAGATATATGTCTCATAGAGAAAATTTCATCAAACTTTTTCTTAGAATCTATTTTTTAGGAGTTCTATATCTTATATTATAAAAATTTATTTCCATCGTCATCACTTATGTGGATGTAATTAATATAATTTTCAAGATAAAACGTATTTCCCATGATACATACTTCTTATGATACATATTTTCCATTCATAATTCTCTAGATGAAAAAAAACAATTTGGAATGAAAACTTCTTCAACAATTATACATCCATCTTACAAACTTTATATTAGGATTTAGTCCATGAAAATAATTCATCAATGTTGGAATTCAGTATTTTTCACCTATGATAGCTATGCCATTTCCATTATTTTTTATGGAACTATCACTTCCAATGGTAACAATACTTCTATTATGTTATTCAATGATTTTAAATACACTAAAATGTCCATTAATATGTGAGGAGTACAATTTATCAATAAAATTTTCCAACTATACTTCTAATATTTTAATGAAATGTCAATATTCGTGGACATTCCACTGATTTTTTATTTTCATTATAAATTTTATCTATTATGGAATTCAAATTTTATATGTAAAAATTTCATACTCTTATTAACATATTGTCTAGGATTATCACAAAATCCATGAGATTATTCCAAGAAAGAAAATTTATTAAGTTTATAATTGTATTTAACATAAAATCTCATTTACATTGTATCATATTTATATTTCAAGATTTTACTCACATTTCTAAGAGGAATTCTCACTATTTAATGAGGCATTATTAATGAGAGAGTAATTGTTTTCCTTTAATTAATATATTTGCATCCAATTATTCAGTATAAATATAAATTTCCATTAATAATTAATAGTATAGATTTATAAAAAAAATCTTGAAATCTATCTGGGGTGAATTGATGTTACAATACCTTTATTTATTAAATAATGATTTGACTACATCTGGAAATATAGATTAACAACCTTTATGGATAGAGAGGGATTATAATAACTATTTTAATATAAAGTAAGTCCTCATTTTATAAATCACATACACAACTTATGGGATCCAATTTGTTTTTTATGGAATATATTTAAACTATTTTTATAGAAAAACATTTTCAATTGTTCAAGAATATTTAAATTTACCTTCTTTTTCATTATTGAAATCATCATTATATATATTTTTAGATTTTTCATCATCATCTAATTTAGATTATGCATTTATCAATTCATCATCCATTACAACTACATTTTCATATTTATCAATCAAAGATTCATTCTACTAGACCACCTTCTACATGAGATTATTAATTTTGAAAAACTATTCATTTTAATTTTTATGAAAATATTATAAAATTTTATTCAGTTTATATTCTTAACTTTTAAGGATATATTTTCTTCTTGAGCTACATATTTTAATGAAGATATAATTAATTTTTTGATTTCATCATGTTTTACATGTATTTTACATCACACTCTTATTTATATTTACATTATGATTCCTCTTATTTTAAAACATCAATTTGGATAAATAATATGAGTAGAATTAGTTTCATGGGATGATTTATCTTATGGTGTGTCCCCATATTTGTATCTTATTATAATTATTTTGTATTCTCTTGGGAAAAATTTATTATTTTATTAGCCTATCTTATATTATTATTTAGGGTTTTAAACCAATTATTTGTTTTGAGGAAACACGTTAGGATGATAATGTTCATAATCACTTTCATTCTCATTAGAGCGATTGATGGAAAAATTCCCAAAAACACCAAAAAATGATAATTTCAAAATAATCATCCCTTTGTAATTACATTTTAATTTCCTAAACATTCATGAGAAAAAATTAATTATATTGTGATTTTCCTTAAGAATATTATTTTAAAATTTTATTTATTAGATGGTTCATATTCAAATTGATTAAATATAAATTACATTATATAATTAAAATCCATTATGTCAATAATGATTTTCTTAATTTTTGAATCGTTACATATTCCAAATTCCCCTAGGATATTTTACTTTTCATCTAGAAATAAATATTATATAATTTCAATGGTTTAGACTTTGAAATAGAGTCATACAATGAAATTTTTCATTATCATATTCATAATAGTTATGTTTAACAATTTGTATCACAATACTATAATGTTATGAATGGTTTAATTGACACATATTAAATAATAATATATGGTTTAATCATTTTCTATATCCAAGTATACAATATTTCAAATATAGATTTTATGTTTTCCTTCTTTTAATTTACTATTACCCTGAATGATACGTTCTATATTATTTAATTTTCTCTTTTATGAATGAAAAAAAAACATCAATTTAGATTCATATTTTAATAAAATAGAGTGGAATTGTAGGAGATACAATCAAATACCTATTTCCCTTTTAAAAAATCTTATATGCATAACTTTCTTAATGTTGAAACCCAATTGTAACGTCATACAAAAATAGATGTATGGAGAGGGAATTATTATATTTTTTCAAACATAAATTTCATTTACATAAAGGGTATTGATACCATCTTAGTTAAATAAATTTAATAGCTCACACTCTATCATATGTAGACAATTTAGAGAACCCTCTCAAAAAATACTTGTGATACCAAGGTGTAGGTTAAAAACTATCATATTATGGTTAAATCTAGGTTTAATTTTCAAAAAATTATTTTATATTAATTAAAAAACTTGTACTTGATATGGTCATTATCTAAATGAACATTTATGTACTAAATTAATTATGAAACAAATTCAATTTCGTTTTTTCATGTTATTTCCCACCTGTGGGAACCTCCTACAAGTAGAGCTCTGGATGTCAAAGTAAAAAATTTGACACAAAATATAATTATCGATTACAATCATTTGATAATGAATCAGTGGTAACTAAAAATGTAATCAAACACATATATCTCCCAATATGATTATTATATAGCATCAACCATTATATTAAATATCTTATTCTTTGATCCATCTAAATAAATAAGTTTCTTTAACTCAACAATATCAATATACAAAACCTATATTTTTATGTTATGTATTGCTATTATAAGTCATATTTCAACATAATTTTAATATTATACTTCATTGATCTATTTTATCCATAAAAATAAGTTGGTTGGGATAACAACTATATCATTCACTCAAAATGAATTGTGTTTCCCTTATATTTAAATAAAATCATATTCCTTATCTATATAGGTATGAATCCTCTGATATAAGTGGAGAATGTGTGTTCTATATTTCAAAACAACCACTCTTGAAATATTTTATTCAACAAATATAAATATATTCTAAGGATATCATAATTTATTTACATAAAAAGTCATCAAAATTGTTCTATAAATAGTCATTATATGAGCTAAAAAATGTCTATACACAGAAAAACCCATTAATAAAAATAATATATTAAATATATAGGTCAAAATTTTCCTTATTGGTTTCATTTTAAAAGAAACCTAATTTCCTATGTAATATTTTGGTTAATATAATTATATGTACTTTTTATAGAAAATTTTCCAGTTCTTCCCCTACATCATGTCTACTAATTCTTTTACTACTATTAATTATTTAAACATAACTAGCTTGATTCTTATGATTTTAATTGTAATATATTTTTCAACTAATATATGAATTTGAATTATTCATCATGAAAATGTGACTTCCTATTAAAAAAATAAATAAATATATTAATTTATCTTGGTTTTGAAAAAAATACTTTTCTATGATATTGAAAAAATTACAAAACCTTCATAAATAAAAGGGTTCTTTTTTAATATATGAAAAAATAAGTAATATTTTTATGAATATTTTAATTAACACAATTTATTCAAAACAACCATATTATATAATAGAATATATATAAATTATTACTATATATAAGGGGAATTATCTTTTAAATTGAATTCAATTTTATTCATTGTCTCATTATTTTATCTCTAATTATCTTTTCCATATAAAAATGTACATAATTTTTCATATAATATTTTCCACTATTAAAATAATAATATATTCTCCTTCAATCATATCTATATTTAGTGAATATATATTACATTATAAAAAAGGGTTTATTCCCACATATGAACCTTTCTAAAGTGATGTTCTCTATTACTATCTATATGTATCACTTCCCTTCTCCCAAATTATAATATAATTCCTTGATGTTATTTATGAATATTCCACTTTATTTGTTTCTTGGGATATATATTCAATTATGGTTACATAAATATTACTTCATTATATCAGATCATATAATGTTTAGAATTCAATATTTTCAAACATCAATCATCCTCCATAAAAAATTCTAAAATAACTCTATTTTCATTTAAATCTTTCTATTAGGAATATTTTTATAACAATATTTTAAAATAAATTGTATAAAATTTTAATAATTATATTTAAGAGCTGACTTATTATTCTATTTTCTTTAATATGAGACCGAATGACTTGAAAACACATTTTATTAATTTACATAAATATTCTACATTATTAATTTTGATATTAACTTTAAAATATATTATTTATATTAAATATTTTAATCAATATTATTTTTATACAACAAATTCTACTTATAATTTTAAAATTAAATAAAATTAATTATTACAGATATATTTTCCAATTTACTAATAACCAAAAAACTGTTCTATTAAATCCTTATCCATTTTTACCTACCTTATAGAGACCCAAAAATTTAAAAAAATTATATTAAGTTATTTTAATGATATAAAAAACAATGGTTTTACATTCAAGTGTAGAAATTAATAGTATATTGGAAAAATTAGGATAATATTTAACTTATAAATAAAAAATCATAAATTTTATAAATATCATTCTACATTATCCACATTAAATCATTCATATTATACATAGTACATATAGTCCATGTATGACATACAAAAAAGAATGTGGTGAAGTAAAGGCCCAATAAGGGGAATGATAACATAGAAGAAATAAGATACATGAGTAAATACAGCATGGGTGAGAATAATAAACATCATAATATCATAAGGATAATATAATCATAACAATAAAGATGGAGATATTGTAAAAATTCATAGAATGTGGTGATGCATAAAAATGAAACAACATGTCATAGTTGTCAAATATTATATACAATTGTAAATAAAACCATCATCATGTTCACACATAAAATATGTGGATAATCATAAAATACAATTTTTGAACAAATATAGTTTCATGTTAACACATAATACAAAAAATATAATGTGATAAATAACATTACCCAATGTATTTTAAGGATATGTAATTATTGACCCACCAGTCACATCATAATATTTATATAAAAATTGTTTCTACATTGAACTTTTTAAAATTATCATTATGAAATAACCCATTAAAAGGAATTGGTTTCATATAGATCACATCAATCGTAATTTCTAGAATAAACATGTTGTCCCTAAAAGAATAAGGGGAAATGTATTGGTAATGATATTCATAAATCTTGTGTGATAGAATGAACAACTAATGTGGAGTAAAATATATGTTTTAGAATGAGAATTCAGTTTGTAATAGCATTTCATTTTTCTTTAAAATCAGGATGGTAAAAATTATATGCATTAAATGAATAGAAATATTAGTTAATGGATTTTTAAGAAACATAATATTAATATCAATTTTTTAAAATAATTTGAAATAGAGATAAAAAATGTATATAGAGTTGGGTTTGACACTCCCCTAACCTTAAATTCCATTTCAATTTCATCACTTTTCTATATCCTGAATCTCAAACCTAGGTTTATTAAATGAATATTAATCCAAAATTGAATTATTTTCATTTTCAATAATATTTTATAAATATGTTCATTTTATTGTATTTCTTAATTTATATGGTCAAAGGGTATTCATTTTGATATTATGATTTCCTTAAAAATTATTGGTTTCCTTTTATTTCATTATTTTGTTCAATATGACATATAAATTAGTTTATTTAATTATAGTATAAAAATATTGTTATATATAAAAACTTATATATAAAAATTAATTTATAAAATCATTCCATATGGTTGGTGATGAGAAAATCATTTGAACCATCCTCGTTGGTGGTTAACTACATAATAGTAGAGAATTATCAATGGAGTATGAATTGGAAGTATGAAAATTTAATGTGTTTTAAAGAAAACACATCGAGTAGTTTAATATCCATAACATAATGATGAAATACTACTTAATTATATTTATATTACTTTGTATTAGAAAACTAGAGGAGAAAATATAAATTGTATAGGAGAATGAAGAGGGAAATTGATGAGAACATATCATCATTTTAGGGTTTCTTCTTCAATATGGAACTAAAATCCTTTTCTAATTTTAGTTAGATTTTTATATAACATCTCATTATATTTTAAGATACTTATGATAAGGTTTGTAGGAAGTACATTAGACATGTAATATGTGGGATGATTGTTTTACCGATTAGAGGTAGAGGAATTATTTATACTTTGGATGAGGGGTAATTTTAAAATAAAATAATGAAAAAACAATATTTACAAGGCAAATCTTATAGTAGTTATATTTTTGACATTATAAACTATTATTTAATTAATAAATGTGATGTTTATTATTTTAATAAAATTACAATTTTATATCATTTGTCTAATTAAAATGAATGGATTAAAATGGGGAAATATTATTTCAATTTAATATCTTAAATTTTAAACATTGGAAAGTACTTTTTAGTTTTCAGATTTTGTTTATTTTTTTTAAAAAAAATTACCAAATTAAATATTTTTTGGTCGGACCATTAGTTATAGAAATCATATAGACAATATTACATCATGAATAATTTAATTTAAGAAAAATGGGTTATTAGAAAACATTATTTTTAATATTCATGTAAGAGTCCAATTTTTTATGTCATAAAAATCCATTTAAATTATGGTTAATTATTTTAATTGGAAATAATATTAATTCTTAATTAATTCATAGAGGTTTTAAGCGGGTATGGGGCCTTCGTAGAGGCTGAAACCCCAACTGGTGGAAGAAATAGGTGTACTATAGTTTTAGTATAAACTTTGTCACCCATTCCTCGTGGTTTCTCAAAAATGTGAATAGATTTTCAATGTTCAGTGGTGGGATGAATGGTTTTCCATAACCATGTTACCTATATTGAATGACCATGATAATGATATTTAGATTTTACTATATCCAACTAGAGTTTTTTGTGATAGGTTTCCCAAACCATGCGCATGAACAATGGGAACCCTGTACTTGGAGGGTATACCATTCATGGTTTTCCCTACCATGTGACCAAACCCTGAAAACAATTTTTAAATTGATGAAATGTATATATTTCACCTATACTCATAGAATTTTCACCTTACTAAATTATTTTCCCCTCCAATGGATATAACCTCTTCCTTCTTTATGTTGAGTCTATCTACTAAAGGTGTAAAACTATGTTCATTTATAACATCTCTATCCAACCGTTCAATCGTGATTCATTTTTCTTCTTGTATTCATCTCGGTATGTTATCTGTTATTTAGTCTCCATTAAATTTTAGTCTCCCTAATAGTGAAGTTAGTTTTGGTGTGAGCTCATATTCCATATTTTCATGTCATTCATCTATTCTTACTCTTTCTTATGATCTAGGCCAAACTATGTGTCCATACTAGGAAAGGAATCTATTATGGGAATAAGGTGGTTTTCTATGACTCATCCCTTAATTTCTCACCGTCTAAAAACTATATGTATTGTGTGAACAACATATTCAATGTGAGTTTCCCCATATATAAATCTTCTTTAAATCCTATTAACTATGTCCATAGTGGGAACTCTTCGATACCATTGATGGTTGAGACATCAACACGAATTACCCATTTATGGTGTTTTCTTTGCCTATTCCTCCATAAACCCAATTGAGATTATTTGAGACAAGGTTCGGGTTTGATCGGTGTGTCCTTGTAAAGATATATTTTTATCACAATTAGAAGTCATTTTAAATTATTATATGGGAAGTATATGCTTAGATATCACTTGGCCTTATCCCTTGTAATTAAGATAATGGTTTCATGTCCTTGACTCAACATGTCATTCATAATTAAATGTAATATAATGAACCAATTTAATGATTGTTAAATGAATTGATAATGGTTTCCTATCCAGGATTCACCATGTTTTGTTTAATAATATTAACCATAATGAAACTATTAAATGAATAAATGGAATTTGTATGTTAATAATATTCGTGTTAAATTCCATTTGAGGTCATGAAAAAAATATTTAAGCAAACTAAAGGCATATTTTGAATCCAAGGAAATTCCTAAGACACCCAAGGGAGGTGCACACAAGATTTGAGGCCTCTGTGGAAGATCAAAATCCACGCTCAAGAACTTTTGAACCCAATGAAATGTCAAAATGGATTAATCTATGTCAAACTTCTAAAAAACGGCCATGTCAGGGGCACTAATGATATTAGGTCGGCACACAAGAATATGAACCTAATGTAAGATCTTACAGTCACAATGCGACATGAAATGATACATCAATGAAAGCCTCCAAGAACACTGCTACTAATGTTTTTCCCCATAAATAGAAGTGTACCACCTCATTTAAGGGTACCATTTTGGAAGAATAAATGCCTCTCTCGTGCATATAATACTACCCCTTTTTCAACCACGTGACAGACATGGCCTTAAGGAACTGGATCTTGCACGAAATTCCTCCCAGGTGTCCTCCTTTGGGTGGTCATACTGGGGCTTGATCCTCACCCATATCCTTTTACTACAAGTCAATTGAGTGCAATATATCCTTCTTGCAATAAATATTTTCCCTTGAACAATGCTTCTTTTTCCTATAACCCCTCATTTTTCACGCAGAACTCCAATCTTGCGTGCAAGCCCTCATGTTGTAACTAAGTCTTCAATCTTGTGTGCACCCCTTACAATGTGTTCCTTGTGTTTTACACTCCCTAAGACACCATGTCTGATCCCTAATCTTGTGCAATACCCTGATCTTTCATGAACTTTCTCCATGCGGCTCTCCAGGATTGCACATAATGATTCCCTATTTCCAAATGTTTTGCTTCATGTTGCGTTACCCTACCTAATTCTTCATCACATATGTATGATAATATTTATTTCTTTTATGCATAACTATGCTAATATGAACCGATATACCGACCACTCTTCAATCCCATCAACATCTACCATTTGTTGTGGCTTCTTTCCCCAATGTGCAGGTTGGTGCATGTTAGGTAAGCCTTAGGGGTGAAGTGGAAGTCCTCATCATTTGGGACACATCTCCGTAGTCCACCTCCCTGAGCTATTCTGATCCACTCTAGTATTTAACCATGTATAATCCCCACACAAATCCATATCCATACAACCAATAACACCCCTCTTGTGATGGTATGCTAACCATGCGTAAGCCCCATCATGTCTTAAGGTTGCCATCATTTGTGTATAGCCTGATTCTATGCCCCTATCCAGAACTATGTGGTCTTTGATCCTTACCCTTTTTTATCAAGGTACATAGGAATCCACCTATGTTAAATCCCAAAACCCAAGTCACATCGTAGTCTCCACATTTATCCTTTGTGTGTCGAGAGGATAATTCCCTATTCCGGAGGTTCCACTTCCTTCAGGTCCTATCTATGCATCCATTCTCATGAGCTTCCTCCTTTGGTGGATCATCACCTCATTCCAGAACTAAGTGGACTTTGATTCCTAGCCACATGGATATATAGTAATCCTACCAAAGGATCAATCCCAACACCATCATATTCACGATGGTTCCATCACATTCATTCTATCCTTTGACACCTATCCATAACCATATTAATTTTACCCAGGCCGCCACATCCCGGGGAGGTTGTCCCACCAACATCCCCACAGATCTAAGCAGCACCTGGGTGGCTAAACATGCATATTCTACGTACAATCCATATTCTCCCATTGAATAATTACCCTCTTTCAAATGGATTTTTTCCATACATATTCCCTATAATGTTTTTTGGGTTTTTCCCTTTGTGTTCACCCCGATATTAAGGATCACCCTTTTGAACTATTTCAGTTTTGATCCCTTTTGGGTACGTAGGAATCTTCTTCATGGTTCAATCCCATCTATTGGTAATCCATTGTGTCCCTTTTTCTAGGACCCAACATTCTACGAATTTCCCTTTTTAGTGTCTAGATACACGTTCACGGTGTGAAATCTTCCTCTTTTGGGACATGTCATTCATGGTCCTTCCTTATTGGGCCTTCTTAACCATCCATCCAGTAAACATTCTAGGTTATCCCTCTTATATATGTACCTATCTAATATACTCTCATTAGTGTTCTGATCAGTCTGATCCATCTATGCTAGACATAAAACTCACAGAATACCTTGTGTGAAACATGGGAAGCTAGGGAAGACCTCGAAGACCTGTCTTGGACATGAAATTCTCCGCATTATATGTGGTATTCCTCGATCTTCTTCACCCTCAAGAAGACCACTTATAATGGAAAATCTAGGCATATAAGTATTTTAGCATCCATACATGTCTATGACATCCAATATGACTACACTCCAAACCTAAGGTCACTACCCTAACTTGACCCCTTTGGAATGTCCTGAAAAAACAACGTACTTAACCAGCATCCCTGAAGATATGGCATTGGGTAGAGTTTCACAAACAATATCTTAATATTTAAGGGAGACCTAGAGTAGGTGAAAAAATCTGAGGAGGAATCCATAGAAGGAGAGACTGACATCCCATCATCATATTTTGATCAACAAGATAATGTTCTAGAAGAGGTGATAGATGTCGAAAAGATTTGGAAAGTGGGAATGTAGAGAAACAACATAAACTGTCAGCTAAGCATCCTAGATAATGTGCCATGACAATGTGGGCCCTATAAGAAAAATCATATGAAACAGATATAGTGAACCGAACATAAAATTATTCTCCTCGATATGGGAATTAGTAGAGTTTGATACATCAAAATATAATCATGTCACCAAATCCAATTATTTGGTTTCTGGTCTCACTATGAAAATAGTGGACCTGGCATGAAATGCACTGGGATTTGGTGGATTTAAACTTTTGGAATCATGGTCAGTGATTTTGTCAGCATGGATATTTCTATCCCACCATGGAATACTGATTGAAATTTGGGCACTAGGAATTTCTTTAATACTATATTTACTGATGACTAAATCGTCCTCCTTTGAAGGAAACAACCTATAGTTGTAGGAAACTAATCATCTCACAACCATAAATATTGGGTTAGGGGAAATTCTAGCATGATAATCCCACGTGGATCCACCTCCTCCACGACGTCATCCTATATCACAACTATTAGGCACCCATGCCCCATCTCACCAACTGAGATTGTTCATAGAAGGGTGATGGATATTCTTGTTTGATGATACAAACATGAGGTGGTATTCCCAATGAGGGATATATCCCACCAAGATCTGAAGGCTTCTATGCCTTGCTATCACTGCAGCCCCCAAGGTACTAGTTGGAATACACTGGTCACCACTCAAACCTTCTATCGTTTCAAGTGCCTCTCCCCAGAACTCCCTAATGACTCACTCCCTTATACTGACGAGGGAAGGGATGTCTGAGTCATTAAAGTTTTGAGTTAATATGGGGAGCCACTAAGAAAGGATCCCACCAGGACACGTCAACATGACCAGCTGGTCTCATAGGCCAAGGAAAAGGTGTCCACTACCACTACACAGTCGACCCTGGTTTGGATAACTTGATTCCAACATTGAGTTCAAGCTCATGATGATACCTACTAGGGTGCATCATCTTCTACAACTTCAGTGGACCTAACCACCACCATTGTAACCTATCATTCCCTTGTTAGTAAAGATCAGGGGAAATTATTTATCACAATGTAGGGGAACTTCCATGCCCGGTCAGGTTTGAGGCCTTAGCCACCCCATGGGAAGGCTGAGTTGACTCTCCCAGTCTCTAGTGGGAGTATCTGCCATCACAGACCGACCCGTGATGATGAAGTTCAGTACAAAGGTCCTCCCCATTCCACCATTAGACATAGTGGAGGTCCCCCACCCATCTTTTTGGAACCTAGTGCGAAGGACCTCGTTGTGACCTTGATCCAAGGTATATAAATTTTCCCCATATACAAGATTTTCAACATCAAGGTCCTCCTCTACATGTCACCCATCAACATGATGGTCATCCCCATGATTCCACTGACTCCAGTGGAGTTCATCCCCACTCCATCGACGGTCAACACAGATGTCTTACCACTATTCATTATAATTCTTACGAAGGACCTCCTCATACCACTACTTCTAAATCCATCCAAAGCAAAGGCCCTTCCCTATCTAGAACTCTCAACCATGGTGGAATGCTTTTGTTCCATTCAGAATTTTCCAGGTGCTCCCCACACACCATATCATCCAAGTGGAGGTCTTCCCCACTCCAATACCAACCCGAATGGTGGTATCCCATATTTAGAAGATCTACCCCACCCATAATAAACAACATGGGGAAAGAGGGAGAATCATTCCTACCAAAATAGGGGACATCAGAAGTTCCGGATCGTAGTCAATGATGCCCTTTTTTAGTCTCTTAAGCGTAGTGTGACTAGATGATGGAGCCCTCACTCTAATATTTTATATTGGGGTTTGGGGTTGGAACTCGACATAACATCTTCATCCTCCCAGAATGTGAGATGCACTAGATCCCTAATTCCCCCCCATATATATATATATGAGGAGGAGGATTTGGCTCTTTTCTAGGGCCTTACTGTGCAATCCTCTATGTCGTCACCAGGATCATTATTTTCTTCAACAGGAGATAATGGAAATTTGTTCTTGGGACTGATGGATAATGAGCACCAACCTGATCGACCACCAATGAACGCCACCATTTCATATGACGTAATGATCAATACCCCGTCCTATAGGGATGTGGTGATATTGTCTGTGCATTCCCTAAGAGACAGACCAATATGTAGTAGAATGTCATATCGCATGTTTTATTCTCCACTGACTAGTCTACCACTGCAATGGTCCACTTAGGTTTCATTACATGTCCCACAACCACCACACTAGTGCAGAAAACGTTTTTTACGTCGGTTATTTTTTATTATTTACGTCGGTTTTTAGGCGACGTTAATACGGACGACGTTATAAATAACGTTTTTTACGTCGGTTATTTAAAACCGACGTAATATCCCTAACTTCACGGTGGTTATCACGTCGGTTCATATAATAACCGACGTGATAAATATGCGCGGGGGGCTTTATCACGTCGGTTATTCCCTAAACCGACGTGATAAAACGCCTGGGATATCGTTTATCACGTCGGTTATGTCATAACCGACGTGATAAACCCTTCCCTTGGCCTATTACCACGTCGGTTATTTAGGAAACCGACGTGGTAAATCGATTCCCAGGCCTTTTATCACGTCGGTTATACTAAGAACCGACGTGATAAAATCCCCCGGGAAAGGTTTATCACGTCGGTTCTAGAAAAAACCGACGTGATAAACCCCTACCGATTTATTTACCACGTCGGTTATAAAATAACCGACGTGAAAGAAATTTTTTTTTTTAAATAATTGCACTGCTCTCACCAAAAAGCAACCAGAAACCAAACAAAAATAACCATGCCAGCCCTCCCCCAAGCCCCAACTGAACCCCACCCTCATCTATACCCACCTAACAACCTGGCCAGCCCTCCCCCACCACATTGGAGCCCCACCACAACCCTTGGACACCCTCCACCCCTTGGACACCCCCCCACCCTCATTTACACCCCCAAGACCCCTAGTGCAGCCTCAAACACCCATTGGACACCCCCCCACACCTTGACAGCCCTCCCAGACCCCTTGGACACCCCCCCCCCCCCTCATTTACACCCAACCTGCCCCTTGGACACCCCCCCACCCGTTCGACAGCCCCCCCACCCTCATTTACACCCCCCGAACACTAGGACAGCCCCAAACACCCCTTGGACACCCCTCCCATATCCCTTGGACACCCCCCACCCCTTAGACACCCCCCCACCCACTGGACAGCCCCCCACCCCCTGGACACCCCCCCGACCCCTTGGAAACCCCCCCTACCCCTTGGAAACCCCCCTACCCCTTGGAAACCCCCCCATCCCCTTGGACAGCCCCAAACACCCCTTGGACACCCCTCCTATATCCCTTGGACACCCCCCCACCACTTGGACACCCAACCGACTCCTTGGACAGCCCCAAACACACCTTGGACACCCCTCCCATATCCCTTGGACACCCCCACCCTCATTTACACCCCCCCGACCCCTAGGACAGCCCCAAACACACCTTGGACACCCCTCCCATATCCCTTGGACACCCCCCAAACACCCACCCACCCCCTTGGAACCTCTCCCCCCATACCAAAATCCAGACCAGAAAAACCATCAACAGTAGACCAAAACAAGAAGTAGAGAAAAATTAAACATTCACTTATATAACATTCAAAACTTACAATGTCAACTTCAAAAAAAACTAAATCCAACCTAAACGACTACGAAATACACAATTACATTGACAATATTCAAAATTACATTTTACATTACAAACAACTAAAAGTCAATCAAACCTGTAAAATAATTTGACCACTCCACTTGTAAGTGTTTGATATCTTCAGCAGTAAAGGGTTGAGGGTCATCAAAAAGCTACAAAGGAAAAGGATAGTAGTCAACGTGTATAATGAATAAATCAAATTGAAATATTATTAGAAAGAGGAAATCTTACCAGGTCAAAACTCAGAATTGTCCCAGTTGTTATTATTTCATACATAAATCTTAACATGTAATATCCGCATTCGATGATGCCTTGTTGCTCATGACATTTCTGTTTGAATGAGTGTAAATTCAATATATTATTTTTATGTAATAAATCAAAATGTACAAATTATAAATGGATATTTACCTTCGCATGTACATATTTGATCTTGTAATTCCTTTTCTTTGCGCTTTTTCGAAAGTGGACCCATGCCCTGTTAGAAAATAATACGAATGGGGTAAATTTAAAATTCATTATAATATATAAAACTATTGTGAAATTGAAACTTACGTTTCCAATATATTCTTAAAACTTTCTCGCACATCATCATGGAGAGAGCATATCCAATAAAGTGTTTTCTCCCTAGGGCAAAAAACCCCTAACATCCAATGATCCCTGAGAAAAGGAAATTTAACGTTAGTGGTTTTTTATGTTAAAATATAATTAACTCTTTGAGAGGGATGTGTTTCATACCTCTCACAAAAAGGCATCATCCAACACTGTGTGATTACATTCTTTTCAAATCTATCAGCAATATAAAGCATTCTTTGTTCCTCATCCAATGCACATGCTTCAGGGGAAATCAATTGTGGGTCCATGAATCCATATACATCTGTCAGCTCATTCCTCTCACAAATTTTATACATATACCTAATACAAAGCAGACATAAGTATACATTTTTAATAAATATAACGCAAGGAAAAGGAGTTAAGACTTACATTATAAAAATTTGCACCACGTTGATGCCCATCTTATCTCCAGTGACAACCTCCATGATATCAGTTTTCATAATCCCCACACATAGTTCACGTCCACAGACATGAGCTTCCATTGTAAAGTCATAATGATCCGCCAACAAATTTGAATATCTTGAAAATATGTCAAGACTGCTAGTATCTGCATCTGATGTCATAGCTATCTGTCTTTGTTGTTGTCTATACAGTATTTCTTTACCTTTGAAGTATTCCTGTAAAAATAAATTGAAAAATATATTAGTTTTCAAATGATAAAACATTAATAAAAATATAAAATAAAAGATATAACATCCATACCTCTATGGTAATGAGTCGAAGAAGTCTGGATGGCCAAAGTAAAAAATGGCCGATACTATGTCCAACTGTCGTCACCTCATCTGTAGGTAATGGTATCCGAGCTGATCTATCTATAATATCCTGTACAGTGACCCTCTGATTCTCTACCTCTAACTGTTGATGATGAACTGTATCTCCTATAAAATATACCATCCCATATGCAACTATATGATGTTGAGGATCATCAACATACAACTCACAATAAGTAGGTAGCTGCGGCGGAGGAGGAGGATCAAAAATGGGGTCCGCAGGCTGAGGTGGGGGAGTGGGAGCTACTGGGAGAGGTGGAGTGGGAGCTGCACCCTGAAATTGTCTTTGCAAGTCTGCAAACATTAACTGCACTGATGCTCTAATCTTGTCCTCCATTGTCGCATTAATATTATGGACTTCAGCCTCCAACGATTCTATTTTTTTTTATAAACTCCCTCAACGTTAGAAGTTGAGGAACGTGGCAACACTTTTCTTACCGATACACCTGCCGGATATCCTCTTACACGGCCAGGATGTTCGGGCTTTCCCAATGCCACAGATAAAATATCTTCCCTCCCAGATGGTGTAAATGTCCCCTGTGAACTCTGCTCCTCAAGAGAGTCCTGTAATAATTAATTGAACTTTTCTATAATGATTGGAAATATATGACGAAAATAGTAAACTTAAATAAATAAAATAGATATCTTACAATCCTCTCAACTACGAGTCTCGATTCTTCCGAAAGATATTGTCCTTTTTTGCCCTTCCGAGCTCTTTTCCATTTCTCATGTCTAGATGGAGGGGATGGAGGGGCCACCTCTCCAGAGCTTGAAGACTCAGCTCTTAGTTGTTGAAATTTTTCTGCCATCATTTGTTCTTCCAATAATGTATACCCTCCCCGAGATAAACTATGAGGGTATACATTTTTAGATTGGATCTCTTGATGAGCTTTCCTTGTTTGCTGTAAATTAAGAATAAGTAATCATTAACAAAACAATAATAAGATCATTTATATAAGAAAGCTTATAAAAGTTTACATTTCCCTTACCAAAAATGATTCTTTTCTTCTACTTTCAAAAAATTCTCTCCATGTGTCTTCATCTATAAAAGGATATATACGACATGGATTCTCACGACTCCTATGACCATAAATGAAATCAGATGAGAGGGTTGATTTGAAATCCCTCTATCTCCTAGCAGCCAACGATAAGCATTTCTTCCTGACTCCTCCAGTGTCAGGAATATCAAATGTCATCTGATAAAAAAGAGGTTAAAAATATTATATATACTAGAAACATTTAAAGAACAGTCAAACAATAGCAAAAGATCTTACCAAAATGGTCTCCCACAGCTGAGAAATTATCGCCTTATCCACACTTCTCCAATCATCATAGAGAATGCTTACTTTGCTCTTAGCCTGAGTTGCTACAAAACCCTTAAAATCTTTAGCATTTGGACCTCTAGGAAGATCATCCTCATCAAACTCCACGACTATCCTCTCCTCCTTCGTACGGGCAAGTGATAATTTTGGTAAACGTGTGCACCCACGCTTACCAACCTTTGAACTCTTTTTCGTAATAGGAGCATGTGAATGTTCCTCCCCAGATGTATGACCAATATGCTCATCTCCAGAATCATGTGGCTGATCAACTGATTGATCTGTCATTTTCCTTCAAATCAAAAAAACAAACATTAGTTCACAAATAGAAAAGTGTACTAAATTACATAATAGTAAACATCGGTAATATGATAAGCATGTTAAACAATGATAAACATGGTAAACACAGGCAAAATGTTGCCAAGGAGTTGGCATAAGAAAGCTGAAAAGTGGACTCACTGATGCCACCGGCCGGCCGCTGGCTCACCACCGGCCGGCCGGTGGAGCAGACAGCCTTCCTCTGTCTGGACCACCGGCCGGCCGCTGGATCACCACCGGCTGGCCGGTGGACCAGACAGAGAGCCTTCCTCTCTGTCTAAACCACCGGCCGGCCGCTGGCTCCTCACCGGCCGGCCGCTGGTGATCCAGACAGAGAGGAAGGCTCTCTGTCTGGTCCACCGGGCGGCCGGTGGTGATCCAGCGGCCGGCCGGTGGACCAGACAGAGCCTTCCTCTCTGTTTGAACCACCGGCCGGCCGCTGGCTCAACACCGGCCGGCCGCTGGTGATCCAGACAGAGAGGCTCTGTCTCTGTCTGGACCACCGGCCGGCCGCTGGCTCAGCACCGGCCGGCCGGTGGACCAGACAGAGATCCTTCCTCTCTGTCTGAACCACCGGCCGGCCGCTGGCTCAACACCGGCCGGCCGCTGGTGATCCAGACAGAGAGGAAGGCTCTCTGTCTGGTCCACCGGCCGGCCGGTGGTGAGCCAGCGGCCGGCCGGTGGTACAGACAGAGAGGACCGGTTGCCGGTGCGCGCAGGACTTCTCCTCTTTACGGTTTTTATTGTTTTATCGTTTTGGTATGATACATATTTTAATAAGTAAAAAATTTACAGTATCTAACATTATATGAAAAAACTAAATGTAAACAAGATATATACTTGTGTTACCTGTAATTTTAGGAATGTACAGTTGGATTGTTTTCCCAAATTCCTTCGTCGTGATCGTTCCTAATGGCACAAACCATGTCTTCAACATACTCATCATTATGTTCTGTTAATCTTTCCATGGAAGTAGGGATCTCACATAAATCAGCATCTTCATCAAATTCATCCTCACCAACATATTGGTTTTTCCCTTGTAAAACAACAGCCCACTGCATATCTGATTGATCTACTACATAGAAAATTTGTTTGGCATGTGTTGCCATTATAAAAGAATCAGCTGTGTCTTCCAATCTATTCAGATTAACAAGTGTCATTCCAAATTCATCGTGTCTGACACTGTTGTTACCGATAAACCATTTACAGTTAAAAACGGGAACTTTAATTTTAAAGTAATCAGCCTCCCATATGTCTTCAATCACTCCATAATATGCACTTGATGCCGAAATTGGGTTTCTGTCCTTAGCACTCGAAAAATGCATTGCTTCTGCAAACACCAATACGCCACTATTCTGAACTGCACTTCTGTTGTCCTGAGCTTTCGTATGAAATGTATAGCCATTAATGTCATAAGCGGACCATGTTATCACATTTAAAGATGGACCACCCACTATCCATTTTAATGTCTCTGATACATCTGATCTACCAAGCAAGGTCTTTTTAAACCATGGCAAAAAAGTTTTGTTGTGCTCATTCAAAATCCACATTTCTTTCTTCTTTGGATGACATTGTTTCAACTCATTAATATGCAATGTGATATACGGTTGATCATCAGCTATGTTATTCAAGATGTATGATTCTAACTTCTTCATATGTTCAGCTGACAGTGATTTGACTTTCAAGCCACGAATCCCCTTTCCCTCATTATTAACCCGTTCATGGCGAGATGGAGGCAAACCTATGTGTTGCGCCGTAGCCAAGTAACTCGTACAAAACTCTGCTACCTCCTCAGAAATATACTTTTCAATAATGGAGGCTTCAGGTCGATATGGATTTTTAACATATCCCTTTAATATTTTCATATACCTTTCAAAAGGATACATCCAACGAAGATATACAGGTCCACAAAGCCTTATTTCTCGAACCAGATGAATCAGTAAATGCACCATCATATCAAAAAAAGTTGGAGGAAAATACATTTCCAAATGACAAAGTATAATAATTGCATCCTTTTCCAAAATGTTCAAAGCATTCACATCAATCGCCTTGTTGCAAATTGAATTGAAAAAATAACACAACCTCATTATAGTCTTTCTGACACGGATGGGCAATATTCCACGCAGTGCAACTGGTAGAATTTGTTGCATCATGACATGACAATCATGTGATTTCATACCTATCAACTTCAAGTCTTTCAATGAGACAAAATTTTTTACATTTGAAGAATAACCTTGAGGCACTTTGATATCATGAAGACACTGACAGAAGATACTTTTCTCCCTCTTCGATAATGTATGAAAAGCCGGGGGAAGAAATGTTCGTCTTCCTTTAGGAGTGGGAGCTAACTCTAAACGTATTCCCATTGACAGTAGGTCTAACCTTGCATTCAACCCATCTTTTGTCTTTCCTTTAATATCTAGCAATGTTCCGATCAAAGAATCACAGATATTCTTCTCCACGTGCATGACATCAATATTATGTTTGACTTCATGATACCTCCAATATGGTAGCTCAAAAAATATTGACCTTTTCTTCCAAATATGTCTATCATTACCAGATTTCTGTGTCTTTCCCAATGTCACATCAAGGTTTTTCACCCTCTCGAAATACAATTCTGGGGATAAAGGTTGAGGTGCAGTATCAAATTCTTGTGAGCCATTGAATGCCTTTTTTAGTCTTCTATAAGGGTGATCCATAGGCAAAAACTTTCGATGACCCATGTACACTGTTTTCCTCCCATGATGCAATTGACAATATGACGTCTGTTGTTCGCAAATTGGACATGCTTTATGCCCTTTAACACTGTATCCAGACAAATTTCCATATGCTGGGAAGTCATTTATAGTGAATAGAAGCACTGCATGCAGTTGAAAATATTCCATTTTATAAGAATCATACACCCTAATACCATCAGCCCATAAAAGTTTCAAATCATCAATCAGCGGTGACAAGTATACATCAATATCATTGCCGGGTTGCTTTGGACCAGAGATCATGATACTCAACATGACATATTTGCGCTTCATACAAACTTCAGGAGAGAGGTTGTAAATTACCAATAAAACAGGCCATGAACTATGTGTGCTACTGAGGGTTCGGTATGGATTCATTCCATCTGTGCACAAGCCTAGTCTCAGATTTCTAATTTCATTTCCAAATGTAGGGTACTGGGCATCAATTTTCTTCCATTGTGGACAATCAGCTGGATGACGTATTTTTCCATCACATACCCGCTCATCAGCATGCCATCTTAACCTTTTTGCATCATGTGAATTAGCAAATAAACGTTTGAAACGAGGAATTATAGAAAGATACCAAAATACCTTTGAAGGGAGCTTTGTAATCTCTACATCAGCTTGTGATTTTTCTTTCACCTTATACCGTGATGTCCCACATTTGGGACACTCTTTCAGAAATTCATATTCCTTCCTATATATAATGCAGTCATTTGGACATGCATGTATTTTCCTGTATCCCAATCCCATCGGGCATAATATTTTTTTGGCCTTATAATGTGAATCTGGAAGATCGTTATCTTTTGGAAGAATGTCTTTCATCAATTGTAGCAGCTCTGTAAAACTTCTGTCACTCCATCCATGTTTCGCCTTCAGGTTAATCAATCTTAACACCGCCAACAAAACCGTAAAATCTGTACAACCAGGATATAATGGTTTTTCGGCATCACCATATAGACGTGCAACTCTCGGTTCTATCTCAATTTGTTCTGCTACAATATCGCGAATCATTTCATCAATTCCATCAGAGTTACCATCTTGCGATTCATTATCATCAGTGACATTCTGTCCAGTTTCGCCATGCCAAATCCAAGGGTTGTAACTCGGATTGAAACCATGACAAATCAGATGATCTTTTATCTCTCTACTTTTCAACTTCTTCATATTCAGACATTTCAGGCATGGACAGAAAAAAATGTCACTACTTGGAACATTTCGTTTAGAAAATTCCAAAAAGGCATCAACACCTTCCTCATATTCATTGCTCATTCGATGTGCCGTAATCCAACTTCGACTCATTATTACCTATAAAAAATAGCAAAAATATATATATTTTTTAGATAAGACAAATATATGTTTATATGAAAAAAATAATAATTTGAATATAACAATTTTGAAATATAAAACAAATCGATGTGTAAACCCCCCTGGACACCCCCCGACCCCTCTGGACAGCCCCCCACCCCTCCTGGACACAACCCCCCACCCCCGACCTGCTTGGACACCCCCCTGGACACCCCCCAACCCTCTGGACAGCCCCCCCACCCCTCCTAAACACCACCCCCACCCCCTACCCCCTTGGACACCCCCCTGGACACCCCCAACGCCCACCCACACCCTTGGACAGCCCCCCACACCCACCCACCCCCTTGTAAACCCCCCTGGACACCCCCTGACCCCTCTGGACAGCCCCCCACCCCTCCTGGACACCACCCCCCACCACCCTACCCCCTTGGACACCCCCCTAGACATCCCCCAACCCTCTGGGCAGCCCCCCCACCCACCCGGACAACCCCAAATACCCTATGGAGAGGCCTCCACCCACTTGGACAGCCCCCCACACCCATCCACCCCCTTGGACAGCCCCCCACACCCATCCACCCCCTTGGACACCCCCCTGGACACCCCACCGACCCCTCTGGACAGGCCGCCACCCCCTTGGACAGCCCCCCACACCCACCCATCCCCTTGGACACCACCCTGGACACCCCCCGACCCCTCTAGAAAGCACCCCCACCCCTCCTGGACACAACCCCCCACCCCCGACCTGCTTGGACACCCCCCAACCCTCTGGACAGCCCCCCCACCCCTCCTAAACACCACCACCCACCCCCTACCCCTTGGACACCCCCCTGGACACCCCCCAACACCCACCCACGCCCTTGGACAGCCCCCCACACCCATCCACCCCCTTGGACAGCCCCCCACACCCATCCACCCCCTTGGACACCCCCCTGGACACCCCACCGACCCCTCTGGACAGACCGCCACCCCCTTGGACAGCCCCCCACACCCACCCATCCCCTTGGACACCACCCTGGACACCCCCCGACCCCTCTAGAAAACACCCCCACCCCTCCTGGACACAACCCCCCACCCCCGACCTGCTTGGACACCCCCCAACCCTCTGGACAGCCCCCCACCCCTCCTAAACACCACCACCCACCCCCTACCCCTTGGACACCCCCCTGGACACCCCCCAACACCCACCCACGCCCTTGGACAGCCCCCCACACCCATCCACCCCCTTGGACAGCCCCCCACACCCATCCACCACCTTGGACACCCCCCTGGACACCCCACCGACCCCTCTGGACAGACCGCCACCCCCTTGGACAGCCCCCCACACCCACCCATCCCCTTGGACACCACCCTGGACACCCCCCGACCCCTCTAGAAAACACCCCCACCCCTCCTGGACACAACCCCCCACCCCCGACCTGCTTGGACACCCCCCTGGACACCCCCCAACCCTCTGGACAGCCCCCCCACCCCTCCTAAACACCACCACCCACCCCCTACCCCCTTGGACACCCCCTGGACACCCCCCAACACCCACCCACGCCCTTGGACAGCCCCCCCACACCCACCCACCCCCTTGTAAACCCCCCTGGACACCCCCGACCCCTCTGGACAGCCCCCCGCCCCTCCTGGACACCACCCCCCCACCCCCTACCCCCTTGGACACCCCCCTGGACATCCCCCAACCCTCTGGACAGCCCCCCCACCCACCCGGACAACCCCAAATACCCTCTGGAGAGGCCGCCACCCACGTGGACAGCCCCCCACACCCATCCACCCCCTTGGACACCCCCCTGGACACCCCACCGACCCCTCTGGACAGGCCGCCACCCCCTTGGACAGCCCCCCACACCCACCCATCCCCTTGGACACCACCCTGGACACCCCCCGACCCCTCTGGACAGCCCCCGACCCCTCTAGAAAGCACCCCCACCCCTCCTGGACACAACCCCCCACCCCCGACCTGCTTGGACACCCCCCTGGACACCCCCCAACCCTCTGGACAGCCCCCCCACCCCTCCTGGACACCACCCCCCACCCCCTACCCCCTTGGACACCCCCCTGGACACCCCCCAACACCCACCCACACCCTTGGACAGCCCCCCACACCCACCCACCCCCTTGTAAACCCCCCTGGACACCCCCCGACCCCAAATCCATGCACCTATGCCATGGTTGTGTGTGAATAAAGTAGTAACAACTGTAAAAGGGCAACCCATCCAAATGGACACGCCCCAACCCTCTCGGGGATTTATAGAAAACGATGAAAAATTAGTGAAATCATAAAATTACTCAATATTGCAAGTCGAACAAATAGATCTAGGGATGATAAATAAGATTATGGTGCCAAAACGAGTTAAAAGGGTTCGCAATCGAAGAATCTTAGCTAGTTTCAACAAAAAAAATCACAACACATATATATTTACTATCCGCGAAAAAAAACGAACGAGTGGGAGGATTACCTGAGTGCTGCGAGTTTAGATGATTGATCCGAGGAGATTAAATATGAGAAACGATGATCGCAAAACGAATCTAAACCAACGAAATGGACGAGCCGATTCGGGTTTACGCGCGAGAGAGACGAGTCGCGACTGTCGAAGGTAAACTCGCGAATGACAATCCACGGGTCTGGGTAAATTTTTAATTGAGTTATCACGTCGGTTATTCAATAACCGACGTGATAATTGTTTTAAAAACATTTATAACGTCGGTTATTTCAATAACCGACGTCAAAAAGCCTTCAAAAAACCGCGTTTGTTACGTCGGTTATTCAATAACCGACGTGAAAGGGCCTTCGAAAACCGCGTTTTTTACGTCGGTTATAAAAATAACCGACGTAAAAAACGAAGCCGCGAGATTAATAACGTCGGTTATTTGTATAACCGACGTTAAATGTGTACCGAACACAGGTTTTTACGTCGGTTAAGAAATAACCGACGTAAAAAACCTCGTTTTACATATTATGACGTCGGTTTTATATAACCGACGTAAAAAATGGTGACGTAAAAAACGTTTTCTGCACTAGTGTACTAGTTGATGAATAGGGTAACCAAAGGTTGGATCTCAAGTCTAATCTAATATGTTCAAGGGACATTCTCACAGCATACCATCTCCCCAAAATGTTATGGCCAATGGAAACATCAGGCTTCAATTTTCTCATGTCCCTCACATAGGACAAGGTCATGTGCTTTCGCCAAACCTTAGGGATGATTAATATTTGACTTCGTCATCGATGGTTTTTTACACCAAAATCTATGAAAAAGTTGATGACATCACCTAGAAGTGATGCCTAATTGAGTTGGTTGCACTTCCTATCACTCAGCACCCTATATCACCCAGTTATCTTTGGTCCCTCCAACAACGATGGGTCAAAAGCATCACTGTTCACCACAGATTAATTAAGTAGGATTCCCTATATGTCAAGATCTATGGCTGGGGGTGGTTTTCTACCTTTCATTTCAGACATATCTGGCGTCAACCAAATTTACACTGCGATATTGAGGATATGCCTCTGTGAATCGTTATGGTAAACATGGTCATTCCTTAGATATAATTGAAAAGGGGCTTCGACATAGGTTCTTGAGAGGATGAACTACCCCTAGGGGATGGAAGATCATCCAGGTGTTCACAGTCATCAGCATAGGCAAACACTTGGCCTAGAGGATCATTTCTAGTCATTTCCTCTCGATCAAGACACTAGAAGGGGTAAATCCCACCCCAATATAGTCAATCCCTTCAACCTGTTTGATTCAGTATAGATGAAAGAAGAGGATCCCGAAAATACCATGTTGTGCCAACATCTCACGAAATATAGATTGATCGTTGACGAGATCCTTGTTGAGCACATCACAAAATGACATCCAGATTATGGTGAGCCTCTGTATGATCCTATACATCCTCCACCGGGGTAGTTGGGTAAAGCATAGATTATCCCTAAATAGTTTCATCCTATTGAACTCAACAACCCTACACATCCCAACTGGGATGAGGCCAGTTTTTTATGGAAAAATTCTTTTATATGCATCCTTGAATCCACCCAAATTACACGACAACCTTACCCGGGACGCAGATCAGGTTCCCACGACCACTCTATAAATCCTATCATCCGATCCATAGGTCCTACCAGCTCCTCTTCAAGTCCTACAAGCCACTCTGCAAGCCCTACTAGCTACTCCATAGGTTCCTTCAGCATCCCATCAGGTCATTCCATCAGTCACTCTGTGAGTCGTTGAGCTAGTGTATCATGTTTAAGAACCTTCAAATGTACTAGAATTTATTAGCACCATCCAATATTGGAATCCTCAACAAGATGATTTGATGGATTATCTCATTACCTACCTTGAGGATCTTGAATCCCAACAGGTGGAAATCCCACCTAATGGAAAGCCATATCTGGTGTGGGTGGATGATATTCTAGCACCCCTAAGCTTTGGGAATCCTACCATATCCCTTTTTAATGGGATAGGTGACCCATTGTAGCATATGGCCCACTTAATTTTTAGGTGTGGGCCTATGATGGGGACTTCAGTGCAGCAGGTAGCGACTATGCTCTAGTGCCTCCTAAAGACACTGGAAGGGCCATTGTTTGTCCAGTACATCTAGTTACCCACTGGTTCCATAGCTGGTTTGGAAGATCCTCATAGGCAACTTCTATACTAGTACAATTCAACCCCCCAAAAAATTTATTTTTGACCTCTTTATGTGCAATAAAAGGTTAGATGAGGGATTTATAGATTTTTTTCCTACTGAAAGGGCCTCACATATTCACATGATATGCCACAAACTCAAAAGAAACTACAAACGATGTTCATGGAAAATTTGGAGAAAGAATTAGTCCCTTCTCTCATCACTCAGAACTTCCCAGGTATATTCATGGAATTATCTAACAATGTACACCACCTAGAGGAAGCCCAGAAGCAATCCAATTCGTCATGCGTGTTGCCTCCCACAGTTCCCAGAAGAAGATCCTCCAAGGTCAAGACCATTTTTGTGGAACTGGTAGATGCTACCAGGCATCTTGAATTGCTATCGGTGGAGCCACCTCCATAGCCTTGCTGAAGGCCACCACCTCAGTCCTAGCCTCATGCTCACCATCACTGACCATAGAAATTCTAGGTATCACCACATAACATACCATCATCGCATAAGAGAGACAACCATGTTCCACCTCCTCACCAGGATCTGGCCCAAGGCTAGGCTCCCAGATTCCCTTTCCCAGATTGGAGAAAATAGACCTACTCACTCAATGAAGCTCAGGCCGCTGGCTATTTCTGGAGTTCCTTGGACCAGGGAATCCTGCAGTTTTCAGAATGGATGAGTCCCGAAGAGTCATGCCTCCCTAATCACCCAAAATACTACTAATATTATTTGTTTCATGGACACAATATCAAGTAGAGATATGTGTCTAAGGACTAGCTCTGGGGATAGGTTGTTAACAACACAATCATATTGGGTTCTTCCTCGATAAAAGTGCCGTGTGTGTTTGAAAATCCAGATAGTGATAGTGAGGGTGAATGAAGCAGGTCTCTTGTTGTTGTTTTAAGAAGTAGGATAACTAGATATCGAGGAAGGTAGTCACTCGTTACCATGGTATTATTTGTGCCAATTTGAACTAGCCCAAGCCTTCCTAAGTCACTATGTGGCCTATACCTACTACCTATGCATCAAAATCTCATCCTACAACCTCTTAGGATAGTATGTATAAGAGACATAAGGGATTGAAAATCCTTCTTCTAGTACCAAATCCATCCCAAACATTTGGAGATATCATGCACCTAGATTTGGGTTTTTCCCCTAGAATCCACCAAACAATAGAGGACTCTTAATGTGATGATCAAGAGTATTCCTAATTGAATACCAACGAATGGGCGGACCATTACATGGTACCTGGTGGAGAATAGCACCATCCTGAGCCTTCTGAAATCCTTGATTGATTCTTGAGTTGATGAAGCCATGGTTATGTGAAAAAGTAGCATATATCGTCCCATGATTCAGAACAAGCCATGAACACCACTAAGACCATAATGTAAGCTCAGGGTAGGACAGAGCAGGTTCATTCCTTTCATCATATCTCATTAAATTTTCCCTCAACACCTTTTGTGATTCTTTAATAGGAGGACCCTCCGTAGCCGAGCTATGATCATTCCTGTTTAGTTGTGGACATACCTCATTTATCTATTTTTCAGTCAGTAGGCACATTATGTGGTTAAAAAAGTGAGAAGTGGGTCATTTCAAGAACCAAACATAATCTTTCGGTTTTACCAGTAGTTCCCATCATGTCACTTGACACAGAGAGACCCTTAGTTAGAATAAATGTTCATCTGGTACGGAAGTGTGTGGTGCTCAATCACCTTGCTATAATTCTTTTGAGTCTCTCGATCCTCAAGGCTCTCTTATCAGATGATATGCACGAAGCACTTACATAGGGATTATTAATTATCCTTCAGTTTAAAACAAATGTAATATACCTAGAAGCATTCCATAGAGAGGTAGTGGATCTCACATAATGGCATGTTATCATCCCATTCTCAGGTGAAGATGAAGGTTCTCCCTTACAGGGGAATATCCACCCAATATACATCACAAGACAGTTCAATGGATTTGATATCTATGGTTTTCTTGTCGACATGAGATCCAGGATCAATATAATCCCATCCTAGATACTCCAAAAACTAGGACTATCTGAAATAGATCTGAGTCCTTCAAATCTGAAGATTTATTGTTATTACCAAAAAAATTAGATGTCTTTTTCAAAGATATTCCTAAAACCCCAATTCGGTGGCCAGATTTCCAACACATATTTCATGGTCAGCGCACAAGAAACCACTTACAATGCACTAATTTGTAGACCTCAACTCCATCTGCATGCATCAATACCCTCATAATATCATCAATACCTCAAGTACCACATTAGTGCTTGAGTGGAAATTCTCCAAGTTGATGTATCTCCCTTTTTCTGTTTTGATGCCCACTACTTTGATGTCGACCACTACATAATAAAGGAGAAACTGGTTCAGGATAATGTAGTTTAGCACACTACAACTATGGCTAACCCATGGACATACATGGACGATGCCTACATCCTTCCAATTCACCTATTGGAGGCCACAAACCCAGACATTGGACATTACATTTTTGTCTCTATTAAAAGTGGAAAACACATTCCCGACTATAAAAAATGTGAGAATATCACTTCATACTCCTACATGAATCAGGCTCAGGAGATCCAAAAACCCCTTAACCTTGTAAGGTATCAGGATGTTCACCCCATTGCAACAGCAATACACTGTACTTTCATGTTTCGTTGGGCTGGGTTGAACTGAATCAAGTTGACATTCCACTACTGGTTTGATGTTGTCAAACATGACCCCTTGTTTCAACGACCTAATGGGATTGGATTGGAAGATTTTTTCACCATGGTTTTAGTAGTGTAAGAGCCTTTCATTGAATATCGCACTACCATTAAGGATGGAACCAACATTATGTCAAGTTCACCCAACTTAGAATAATTCCCCATGATGATGATCATATCGTTGTTGACAATGAAGAGGATTTGGAGGACTCTCCTCATGTGTTTGAGGAAGGTGTATTCACCATTGTTTATGAGTTTGTACATGTGAACCTCAGAATCAAGATAGGTCTGAAACAAACACTAATAAGAGCATCCATGTCTATGGAAGAATTATATAAGTACTTGGATTTCCTGAAGTGGCGTCTAGACATATTCTCTTGGAAAAATATTGAGATACCAAGACTGGATCCTCATATTTTCATTCACTTCCTTGGTATCCCGATAAACCATCGCAGCTTTAAATAGACTAAAAAAATGCACCCTTCCCATGGTGTCATGGTTGAGGTCGAAGTTGATAATATCATTAAAGAAAACTTTTTCAATGATTTCCAACACCCAAAACGGGTACCCAACATTTATCTCATCCAAAATAAGAATAGACAGAGCAGATCCAACATAGACATTTGGGATCTCAACCAACATTGTCTAAAGGACGATTTTCCCCTTACTGCGACATAGTTGTTGATTGATGCTACCACTAGATTCCAACCTATATCCTTAATGGATTGGTATTATAGATATAATAAAATACAAATGGCCCCTGAGGATGAAGATTCTACCACTTTCAGAGCACCACAAGGTACATTTTGTTACCATGTAATGCATTTCGGTCAGAAGAATGCAAGTTCCACCGATCAGCATTCCTTGAATTGTATATTCATTCTAATCCTAGATACGTTGGTGGGATGCTATGTGGATGATTGGGGGTTAAATACCGATAGAATCAGAACCATATCAGAGATCTTTAGAAAGTTTTTGGCTTCCTCTACTCCTGCCATCTAAAGATGAACCCCTAGAAGTGATCCTTTGGGGTTACCTCTAGAATATTTCTCAGCATTTTTATCAGATATAGAGGCATCAAGATCGATCCAGAGAAGATTAAGGCCATCATCTAGATGCCTCCTCTGAGCAGCCATTGGGAGCTCCAGGGTTTTCAAGGCCACTTAACTAACATACAACAGTTCATTGTGAATCAGGATTGATAGTGTCATCCTTATTCCAAACTGATGAGGAAAGGTTCCTTCTACCAGTGGGATGTGTAATTACATGACACTTTTTAGGAAATCATGTAGTACACACTACAACCTATAGTTCTGATGCCACCCATCCTCGGGATGCCTCTAGTCCATTATGTGACCACCCATAAATGATCCCTCGGCTCCCTTATCACCCAGAAGAATGATAATTGGATAGATAATAGTTTTTACTATCTCAAACACATTCTCCTTGATAGAGAGATCAGATATTTATCTATTAGGAAGAGCTTCCTTGCACTGGTTATCGCAGTGTAGAAGTTGCAACATTATATTTAGCACCATGAGATATAGAGGGTGTCCCAAATAGACCCACTGAATTATATTCTAATCCAAACCATGTTGAAATCTAATATATCTTAGTGGAATGTGATCCCTTATCAGTTTGATATCACTTTTTTATCACAAAAATATTTCAATGTTCCGGTAATGGAAGAATTTCTTATCCCTCATCCAACCCCCAGAGAGTAATATCTAGATCATGATCTCCCGGATATGGAAAATCAACATTGTGGATCAAGTTCTTCCGTGATTGATGATTCACATAGATGGTGATTTGAAAATCCCTACCTGTAGAATACTCAATTATCCCAAGCTTAAAAGAGTGGGCTAGGGTTTCGTCTTCAACACACCTACACCGGCCATATTACCTTATCCATTCTTGTTTTCAGAAGTCTAAAAAAATAAGGAGGGTGAGTATTAGTCCCTTATCAGTGGTCTAAAGTGGGACCTCCTGATTTATGTCTCTCAACTATATGTGAAGGGGTATTCTAAGAAAGTTAGCATGAAAATAAATGGTGACCATGTCATCATAAAGCAAGAGCTTATGCCCTTGTTAGAGCAACCCATCCAGCTGATGCCCTAGTCCCCTTATCTACCAGAGATCACTCATGTTCCCCGATCATAGAATCACCGAGCTAATGGATTATCCAGGCTTGTCACATCCCTTGGAGATCCTGACCTGGATGATATGATTTTCCATGTAGAACATCAAAGATTCATAACTCCCATCATTCCAAATGATAATGATAGCCAGTGGGTAAGTTATCTCACCAACAGTGCATCCACATTGGTACCCCTAGTTCCCCCAATTGTGATGGAAGGGACCCCTAGTTAGACATCTCCTTTTATCAACTATCTCCAACAAGGTAATATCCCAACAGACTGAGCTGAACGTGAGAAAATCCATTGGCGCACGGTGCAGTTCACCCTATATATTGGTCCTAGAGATGAGAAGATCATTTATAGATGCAGGTTTGATAGAATTATCCTCCATATCATTCAAGGAGATTATATTACCCAGGTTATGCTGGAGGTTCATGTTGGTTCCTATAGAGATCATCGGGCAGGGTCGAAACTATCCCATCTGATCCGAAGCATCGGCTATTTCCAGCACACTATGGTCCCTGACTATTATCGAGTTTTCAAAGATGTTCAATGCATATCAGTTCCATGGTAATTTTGTGTATCAGACACCAGAGCCTCTCCAAACCACTAAGTACTCTTTTCCCTTTTCAGTCTGGGGACTCGATGTCATGAGATAGTATCCACCAACAACATCTCACCAGTGCAAGTTTATCCTGACCACCAAAGATTTCATTTACAATTGGGAAGAGGAAATTCTGCTCAAGGAACTCATGGCATGTTCTAACATTTATTTCACGATCACCAATATCATCCACTGATTCAAAGTTCCTCATTCCACCCTCTCCGTAAACGGGCCCAACTTCTAGGCAGTCGAGATGAATAAATTGTACGCCATGTAAAATAACCATTCTAATCATACTTCTCATTGTCACATTCAAGAAAATGGGAAGATCTAGGCATTCAATAAAACCCTCTCTAACATCTTGAATAATATGGTTAGTAAGAATAAGAATATTTGGTCATAAACGGTTCCAAACACTCTCTAGGATTACCGTATAATGACTCGTAATTTCACCTAGGTGACCCCATATTCTCTAGTGTATGGAATGGGGGCATTCCTGCCCAGCGAGATCTAATTTCCATCACTCCACAAAACTTTCTAGGATTAGAAGATATCAAAAATGGTATCATAAGTTTGTATGGATGAACTAGATGCCCTCGATGAGAAAGGGATTCAGGACTTGAACAATATAAAGTGATACCATAATAAGATAGACAGATCATTCAATAAGATAGTTTTTATCCGTTCATTCCTTCAAGGTAACAAAGTATTGGCCCCCATAACACCAATGATACCCAATAGGAGGCCACTATTATTGGAACCCAAATGGTAGGGACTATATATCATCCACAGGGTTCACCCCAAAGATTCATACTCCCAGGTCACCCTGGATGGTGAACGTGTTACTCCTCCCACCAATGAAACATTCTTTATGGAGTACTTTGCATGAGTGATCCCTCATCCTACATGATGATAAAATGATAGAGGTAAACATACCTGGGTTAGAGGCTCTAAAAAAATAAACTAATATATCTACATCCTTACCATATGAATTCCCATACATTTCATCTTTGGGTCCAGTCCTTGGTACAATAGATTCTACCTACCTTCTGGCCACTCAGCCTATGTATCCCAGGAGCACATGGAGCAATGCAGACTTCTTTTTTCCTCATTCATGTCTGGATTACAATTACCATGTCACGTATCCCCTTCAAGGATCTCCCCTTCTACCTCATGTCCTTACCGCATTACGTAAAACTACACGGAATTACAAGAACTATTTATGGATTGATTCCCATCCATATGGGATACATTGGAACACCCAGACATTTCATCTTTGGGTATAGCCGCATATTTTTGTGCCCCTTATTTTTGGACCTTATCATGTGTTATCTCTAGGTATAAGGCCCCAACCTTAAACATTCCTTAATCTTGAGTTATTAAAAGATTACACATTGAGGATATTTTCAGGTTTATAGTTTTAGAGAATTAGATCATAAATCATACATTACATTCCACATTTAAACAAGGTGGTCACATTAAAGACAATATTCACTTTTCCCATCAAAGGAAACATATTTAAAACAAAACATGGATTCTTTCATGACACTTCATTGACACTATCATCACATCATGTACCTTTCCCTTGACCTGTGAAAAACATTTCAAAAACATGGGATGACCATAATAAGCTTAGTATGGTATATAAAAATACGGAATGAAAACATTAGTCCATGTATACATAAGAATCAATGAAATCATACTTTAATCATAAAACATAAGCACTTTAACATACCTCATCAAAACATGAATAACTCAAAGAAATCATAAGACATAATGGTAACTTGAGGCATTCATAACATTCTTATGTAGGGAGTAACCCTCATGGTTACGTTTGGAAAACCAATCACAGTATATTCCCTAAATCTCATCGGAGAAACCTTAGCATTTAACCCCTTCACGTTACCCAATGAATTGGAGAGCTATATCGGGCTCACATGCCCTAATCTTATCATGAAACCACCCATCATCATAAACAATGCCCAAGAACCATAACATAATCGTATCACATAAAACATGCATAAAGGAAACATAACATTTCCATATTTCAATCACAAGATATCAATAACACATTGATATAATAAAAACATTATAAAAACCATTTCAATACCAAAATAAAAAAAAGTAAAACCTGGTATTTATTTTTCATATTAAAAAAAGTTATGGCTTGTAGAGGAAGCCGAAACTCAAATAATGGTCACGGCGGTGGAGAAGTCACTGTCACCGCATACGTACGACAAAAACATTCCCTTTTGTCATTTAGTAAAATTATATGTATAAAAATATTCCTTTTGAATACAAGTAAAAGTCAAAGGGGTTTATACACCTTATAATAGAAATTTGTGTATAAAACAAAATATGCCTCAATGAAAGGAGATTGAGACGAAGTCTCTTACCTCATATCCGACTTGAATCGATCGTTATTTAATCTACTGAATAATAAACTTGAGTTAATTTATACTTGCTTAAGCACCTTTTTCAAGTTCATTATTCCTTTTATATCACTTATTACCATGTTATGAACACTATGTAATTATTTAAGTTAATAACGGTCGTTTTGTCGATCATTGATACATGAGTAAAAAAAAACTCCTTATAATTACAAGTTGTTCATGTGGTAAAATATCCATTATATCAAGAATTATATTCATGATGTTGATATCATATATATCCAGTATATACATGAACTTATAATATTACATACCATTTAGAGGAAAGAAATGAAATGCACCGTTCATAGAGATGGTAAGCCGTATGTACGCATGAACGCTACTTTCCTTTCTATTTCATATTTAATGGAATGAATTCATAATGATATAAAGGTATATTATAATTCCAGTATAATATCATTAAATCCATCCTTTATACGTCCCACATACGACATTAACAAATCAAATCACTTTGAGGGGGTGGTAGTCCGCACTTCCGAAAATGAAGATATCACGTTTACCCATAATGGAAACCATAAAGGTATGTCATAAATGAAAAATACAGAATCATAAGGAAAGCATAAACATAATATATATCATATATAAATAGAGTGAAATATTAATGGCCACCATGAAAGGTGTTAAAAGACGATTGAAAAATTATCATTTCGTAAGGCAGAAATTCGCCATCCACAGAAACAGTATGTTATTTAACTGTTAGACGGAGGTGTGTGTAAGTGTAACTCGAATACTTATCATAAGAACATACTAGTATATTGATGATACTGGTGTTGTTTCAAAAGAAAGGAATAAAAAGAGTTTATGGGGTTAGAGAAGCAAAATAAAACAAAAGTACAAAAGTGAAGACTTTACCTTTAAATCGGGTAACTCCTCTTGGTTTGAACCAAAAGGGTTTCTTGAAGAGATTTATGCCTAAGGTAAGGATTCTATGATTAAGATAGGGAAGTGGAGAGACAAAATGAGCAGAGCATTATATGATTAAGATAGGGACGTGGAGAGACAAAATGAGCAGAGCTTGGCCGATCCAATGGCTTGAGAGGTGTGGGTAAGGAGGTAGAGTTGGGGGCCTTTTATAAGAGGGAGGAGGGGCACTCTTGCAAAGTCAAGAAATGTTACTTTATATTAGAATGAGTTTCAGTTTTTAAAGGTCCCAAATTGATATGTTTCGAGGATAAGGTGATAAGGGGTCGAGATATACTCATACAATAGGTTTTGACAAGTGTAAGTCTTAGATTTTACATTATCTTTTCATTTTATTTAAATCGTTCATTAATGAGGTAATTGATGCATCATCATGGTGTCACAAAGAAATTAATTTATTTAATGTCTAAAAATTATATAAACAAAATTAATATGATGTAGGGAATCATTTTATATTTCCAATGACTATTTATAGTCCAAGACATCATTTATGTAGAAAAAACTAATTTTTTTTACTTAGGTGTTACATACTTTTGTGATATTCTCCTTTCTTTAAAAAATAAAATGATAAAGTGTCAATATCACCAAAAAGTGATTCCAAGGGGTCCCTAAGTTTGATACAAGGTATCCCATGTTCGGCCATGACACAACCAGTTTCATTAAGACACATGGTTTGGTCATTTGTTATTATTATGATATTATTTTATTATCCTTAACTACCGGATTACTAATTCATCACGATAATTAAAGATAATTACTGTCATTACTATTCATAATGTCCAAAAACAAAAGAGTCTTAATTAAATAATTTATAACTTATGATTCCAAATATGGAATCCATTTTACCAAATTCAAAACACATAAATTTCAATAATTAATAAAAAAATAATTCTCGTTGTCAAAACAAATTGCGGGTTTTTTTGAAACAATATATATAAAAAGTTTGGCACGTGTTTATGCCCAATTACAAAGTGAAACTAATTATAATGAACACCCTTGGATTAAATGGTAAAAATATATTATAATTAAACTTTAAAACCAAGTATAAAGATAATATAACTATATAATTAAATTATATGAAAAAGCAGTTTTGAAGTAAAATGCAGTGTTTTTCACTATTCATTAAAAAAATGAACATTGTCAGAAAAATACCAAAAATTTATCCAAGATAAATTTCAATGTCCCAATTATAATGAATATGTTTATTTTGACAAATAGAGCTTATTAAATTGTCAAAATTTTGATTTAAAAATGGTTTTCCATCAAAAGGAGGTAAAACAATCTTTTAAAAAATATTCGAGTATTCCATGCTTAAGATTGGATTTATTATCATTTTAAACATCTAAAATAATATCTAATTCATAAATATACATAGATAATAAAATATATTATTAATTACTTACTTGGGATGTTACATACTTCACCCTTTTATAAAATTGTGTCCCCACAATTTATTTACTTATGGAATAAGTGGGGGTTTTATCACTCATTGCATTTTCAGATTCCCATGTTGCCTCTTCAATCATGTGGTTTTTCCAGAAAACCTTTAGATGATGAATCACCTTATTCTGTAACACTTGCTCCCTGTGGTCAAGAATCTAGAGCAGTTGTTCCTAATAAGATAGATTCTCTTCCAGCTGAACTACCTCTGGACTCAAAACATGAGATGGATCTGGTATGTACTTCCTTAACATTGAAACATTAAAGACATTGTGTACCTGAGATAAACTCAGAGGTAAAGCCACTCGGCATGAAAATGATCCAAATCTCTCTAGAATTTCATATGGTCCAATGAACCTTGGACTCAGCTTTCCTTTCTTACCAAATCGCATCACACTTTTCCATGGTGAAACTTTAAGGAAGACATGATCACCTACCTCAAAAGAGAGATCCTTCCTTCTATTGTCTGCATAACTTTTATGCCTGCTCTAAGATGTTATCATGTGTATCTATATCATCTCAACTTTTTCTGCCAACTCTTCTACCAATTCTAGTACCATCAACTTCCTTTCACCCACTTCATCCCAAAAAGCTAGAGTTCGACACCGCTTCCCATATAATGCCTCAAATGGTGCCATATGTATACTGGAATGAAAACTGTTATTATAAGAAAACTCAACCAAAGAATGATGTTGGTCCCAACATCCCTGATAATCCATGGAACAAGCACGTAACATATCCTCCAAAGTCTGAATTGTTTGTTCTGACTGCCCATCTGATTGAGGATGAAAAGTTGTACTAAAATTTAATTCAGTACCCAACGACTTCTAAAGGCCTTTCCAAAAGTTAGAAGTAAACTTGGGATCACGATAAGATATAATGGAGAGAGGAAATTCATGTAACCTTACTATCTCTTTAAGATACAAAAAAGAAATTTGATCTAGAGAAAAAGTATCTTGTATAGCAAATAAATGAGCAGATTTAGTCAAGTGATCAACAATTACCCGGATTGCATTATTACTTTGAGGTGTCTTTGGCAATCCCACAACGAAGTCCGTGGATATATTCTCCCATTTACACTCTGGTATTGGTAAAGGCTGAAGAATCCCTTTCGGTAACTACCGCTCTCCTTTAACCTATTGACAAGTCAAACACTTCACAGTAAAATCAGCAATATCTCTTTTCATTCCATCCCACCAATAGTACTCCCGAAGATCTCTATACATCTTAGTACTTCCTGGATGAACTGAAAACGGAGAACTATGAGCTTCACATAACAACTCTCTCTTCAACTGTTAATCACAAGGCACACACAATCTCTTCCCAAATCTCAAAACACAATCATTATCAATGTTGAATTCAGGAAACTTACCCTTCTGAATCAGCTCTACCTTTTTCTACAACTCACTATCTTGCTTATGTGCTTGATTAATTCTGTATGTTAGAGAAGATTTCACTGATACCTGAAACAAAATAGAAGAAAATCCTGCACCAACAACTTCTATGCCAAAGTTCATCAAATCCTTAACTAAAGGATCACGTTCCAAACGCAACATTGTTAATGAAGCATTACTTTTTCGACTCAAAGCATCAACCACTTTATTTTCTTTTCCCGGATGATAATGAGTTTTACAATCATAAACCTTGATTAATTCTATCCATCTCCTCTGTCTCATGTTCAGTTCTTTCTGAGTGAAAATATACTTTAAACTTTTGTGATCAGTATATATTTCACACTTTACTCAATACAAATGATGCCTCCAAATTTTTAAAGAAAAAACAATAGCATCTAATTCCAAATCACGTGTAGGGTAATTTACCTCATGAGTTTTCAACTGTCGTGAAGCATAAGCAATTACCTAATAATTCTGCATTAGGACGCAACCAAGTCCTTTCAATGAATCATCACTGTAGATAACAAACTCACCATTCTTGGAAAGTAGTTCCAAAACTGGAGCATTTACCAATCTTATTTTCAACTCCTGAAAACAATCATCATATTCTTTTGTCCAGATAAGCATAACACACTTCCGAGTTAGCATAGTCATTGGAATAGATAACCGTGAAAAATTTCTAACAAACCTTCGGTAATAGCCTTCCAAACCAAGAGAACTAAGAATCTCAGTTATATTTGTGGGTCTTGGCCATTCATCAACAACCTTTTTTTGCAGGATCAATAGTTATCCCATCTTTAGAAACAATGTGACCAAGGAAAGAAATTTGGTGCAACCAGAACTCACACTTTCTGAATTTCCCATACTATTTCATTTATTTTAAGGTTTGACAAATAACCCTTAAATGTATTTCATGATCCTATTTATGTTTATAAAACACCAAAATATCATCAATGAAAACAACCACAAACTTATCCAAGAACACATGGAAAATTCTATTCATAAGGTTCATGAATACAACAGGTGGATTGGTTATCCCAAAAGGAATTACTACAAATTCATAATGGCCATATCTTGTATGAAACGCTGTCTTCGAAACATCTACTTCCTTTACCTTCAATTGATGGTACCCCGATCTCAGGACAATCTTTGAAAAATACTGACCTCCCTGGAGCTGATCAAGCAAATCATCGATATGAGGCAAAGGATATTTGTTCATAACATTGATTTTATTCAAGGCTATATAATCAATGAAAAGTCTCATAGAACCATATTTCTTCTTAACAAATAATACAGGAGCACCCCATGGTGATGTTCTAGGTCGAATGAAACCTTTCTCTAATAAACCATGCAATTTCTCCTTCAGCTCTAAAAGTTCAATCTGAGCCATTCGATAAGGGGGTTTTGAAATTGGCTTAGCATCAGGAACTAAGTCAATAGTAAATTCAACTTCCCGATCTGGTATTATTCCAGGAAACTCATCAGGAAAAACATCAGGATACTCATTTACCACTGGAACATCATTAATCTGATCGGTTCCTTTGTTTTCAACAATATGTGCAAGGTAACATTAATTTAACTATTTTACAATTTTCTAAGCCTATTGATATGTTATCAATAGTAAGGGTTCATTATTGTACGCAAACTGAAAGTATTTCTGAAAATAAACTTTTTTAGCTCTACAATCAATTTTAGCATGGTAAACCGAGAGCCAATCCATACCCAGGATAACATCAAACTCTACAAGAGGTAAAACAATAAGGTTTTCAAGTAGGTTCTTTCCACAGATAAGGATAGGAAGACTCTTATAAATTCTTTTTTCCTCAACATTTCCCCTAGGTGTTTTTACCAAAAGTTCATGAGTCAACTCTTGAGATGGAATTCCCAATTTATTAGAAAATTTTTCAGAGATGAAAGAATGTGTAGACCTTGAATCAAACAACACATTAGCATAATCTAAGAAAACAAACAAAGTACCTGATACCACTTCATTTAATGGCCCAACATATGATGATGTAGTTGCAAAGGATTTCACCACTCCTTTTTGCTTGTAGTCTGACTGCTCGCCATCATTTGAGCTCTTTGTCGAACACTCGTTTTCATAATGACCCACCTCATTGTACCAGAAACATTTCACTAACTATAAATCAAATTTGGTCTTACCATCACCCTGATCTTTTTTAGTGAAATCATGAGCCTAATGTCCCATCTTACCACATCGGTAGCACTTTCCAAAATTTAGAATACATTTACCAGCATGCCTTTTACCACATTTATCCCAAACTGGAAACTTAGTTTTCTTACCATCAGAACTTTTTGAAGAATTCTTCCCTTTCTACTGCCACCTTGGTCTCTTCTTCTGTTGGTTGTTATAGAACACTTGATCATCGAAATTCTTCGTTTCCACCATCTCAGCACATAGAACAAGATTTTTATAACTCTTGAAATCACGAGAATCTAAAGCCCTTCGATATTTTGGATTTAATCATGAGTAAAAATGAATGATTTTACTATCAAGGTCTTGGATAAATTTTGGAGCATACCTTGAAAATCGAGTGAACCTTTCTTCATAAGCAGCCACTGAGTCATCCTATTGCCTCAATTACAAGAAATGTCTTTCCATCCTAAGTCGAATAGCCTTAGGAAAATATTTCTCAAGAAACATACATTTGAATTCATCCCAGTCAAGAGCATCAATCTCATCATCGTCCCAGATATTTTTAACCATCGACCACCACGGATCTGCTTCGCCCTCCAAACGGTAAACAACAAGACTAACATTTTGATTGTCTGAACACCCCATGACATTGAAAATATTCTCTAGTGCTTTAATCCACCCTTCATCTAGAACAAGGTCAGATGATCCTCTGAATGATGGGGGATGTTTCCTCATGAAATGTTCCACAACTGACATGTTCCTCTACGGTTGATCTGGCTGATCTCGTGCATGGATACCACCACCATTTATCGCTTGAGTCAACTGCCCCATTATTGCAACAAACTCTTCAGTTCCAATTCTGACCATCTCAGGATGCTGATTCAGAAGTTCATTTCCTTCTGTATGTCTTCCTAGCGCTGCTTCCCTCTTTCCTCTATGGAAAACCATTCTGAACAAACATGTCTTAGATGAAGAAACATGGTAATATTAAAATGCTATATCATTTCAATTTGACCATAAAAATATTTTTGGATAATCATTAAATAGAATTCTAACTCCCAAAGTTATCTAAACTGGCCTATGATACCAACTATAAGGCCCCAGCCTTAAACATTACAAAATCATGAGTTATTACAAGATTACACATTGAAGATCTTTTCAGGTTTAGAGTTTTAGAGAATTAGATCATAAATCAAGCATTACATTCCACATTTAAACAAGGTGGTTATATTAAAGACAATATTCACTTTTCCCATCAAAGGAAACAAATTTAAAACAAAACGTGGGTTCTTTCATGAAACTTCCTTGACACTATCATCACATCATGTACCTTTCCCTTGACCTGTAAAAAACATTTCAAAAACATGGGATGAGAAAAAAAATCTCAGTAAGGTATATAAAAATACGGAATGAAAACATTAGTCCATGTATACATAAGAATCAATGAAATAATTCTTTACTCATAAAACATAAGAACATTAACATACCTCATCAAATCATGAATAACTCATAGAAATCATAAGACATAAAGGTAACTTGAGGCATTCATAACATTCTTACGTAGGGAGTAACCCTAATGGTTAGGTTTGGAATACCCATCACAGTATATTCCCTAAATATCTTCAGAGAAACCTTAGAGTTTAACCCCTTCACCTTACCAAATGCATTGGAGATCTATATCGGGCTCACATGCCCATAGTTTATCACAGATCCACCCGACTTCATAAACAATGCCCAAGAACCATATCATAATCGTATCACATAAAATATGCATAAAGGAAACATAACATTTCCACATTTCAATCACAAGATATCAATAACACATTGATATAATAAAAACATTATAAAAACCATTTCAATACCAAAATAAAATAAAAGTAAAACATGGTATTTATTTTTCATTTAAAAAAAAGTTATGGCCTGTAGAGGAAGCCGAAACTCAAATAATGGTCACGGCGGCGGAGAAGTCATTGTCACCGCTTACGTACGAAAAAACAATTCCATTTTGTCATTTAGTAAAATGATTCGTATAGAAATGTTCCATTTTAATAAAAGTAAATGTCAAATGGGTTTATACACTGTATAATAGAAATTTGTGTATAAACCAAAATATGCCTCAATGAAAGGACATTGAGACGAAGTCCCTTACCTCGTATCCGATTTGACTTGATCGTCCTTTAATCTCCTGAATAATAAACTTGAGTTATTTTCTACTTTATTAAGAACCTTTTTCAAGTTCATTATTCCTTTTATATCACTTATTACCATGTTATGAATACTATGTAATTATTTAAGTTAATAACAGTCGTTTTGTCGATCATTGGTACTTGAGTAAAAAATAATCTCCTTATAATTACAAGTTGTTCATCTGGTAAAATATAAACTAGATCAAGAATTATATTCATTATTTTGATGTCATATATATCCAGTATATACATGCATTTATAATATTACATAACATTTAGAGGTAAGAAATGAAATGCACCGTTCATGGAGACGGTAAGCCGTACGTACGCATGAACGCTACTTTCATTTCTATTTCGTATTTAATGGAATGAATTTATAATGATATAAAGGTATATTATAATTACAATATAATTTAATATATAATATCATTAAATCCATCCTTTATACATCCCACGTATTGCATTAACGAATCGAATCACTTTGAGGGGACGATTGTCCGCACTTCCTAAAATGAGGATATCGGGTTTACCCATAATGGAAACCATAAAGGTATGCCATAAATGAAAAATACAGAATCATAAGGAAAAAATAAACATAATATATATCATATATAAATATAGTGACATCTTAATGACCACCATGAAAGGTGTTAAAAGAATATTGAACAATTATCATTTCGTGAGGCAGAAATTTGCCACCCACAGAAACAGTGTGTTATTTAACCATTAGACGGAGGTGTGTGTAAGTGTAGCTAGAATAATTCTCATAAAAACATACTAGTATATTGAAGATACTTTTTTGTTACAAAATAATGGAATAAAAAGTGTTTAGGGGGTTGGAGAAGCAAAATAAAACAAAAGAACAGAAGTGAAGATATTACCTTTAAATCGGGTAACTCCTCTTGGTTTGAACCAAAAGGGTTTCTTGAAGAGCTTTCTGCCAAAGGTAAGGCTTCTACGATTAATATAGGGATGTGGAGAGTTAAAATGAGCAGATATTGGACGATACAATGGCTTGAGAGGTGTGGGTAAGGAGATAGAGGTGGGGGCCTTTAATAAGATGGAGGAGGGGCACTCTTGGAAAGTCAAGAAATGTTACTTTATATTAGAATGTGTTTCGGATTTTAAAGGTCCCACATTGAAATATTTCGAGGATAAGGTGATAAGGGTTCTAAATATACTCATACAAAAGGTTTTTGAAAAGTGTAAGTCTTAGATTTTACATTATATTTTTATTTTATTTAAAGCGTTCATTAATGAGGTAATTGCTGCATAATAATGGTGTCACAAATAAATTAATTTATTTAATGTCTAAAAATTATAAAAAAATACTATGATGTAGGAAATAGTTTTATCTTTCCAATGAATATTTATAGTTCAAGAGATAATTTATTTATAAAAAACCAAAATTGTATTACTTAGGTGTTACATTCTTTTGTGATATTCTCCTTTCTTTAAAAAAAATGATAGTGTCACTATCACCCAAAAGTGATTCTATGGGGTCCCTAAGTTTGGAACAAGGGATCCCATGGTCGGACATGACCGAAACAGTAGCATTAAGAGACATTTTGTGGGTCATTTGTTATTATTATGGTATTATTTTATTATCCTTAACCACCCGATTACCAATTAATCATGATAATTAAAGATAATTACCGTCATTACTATTCCTAATGTCCAAAAAAAAAAAGAGTATTAATTACATAATTTGGACTTTCTGATTCCAAATATGGAATCTATTTTACCAAATTCTGAACACACAAATTTAAATAATTAATTTAAAAATAATTCCCGTTGTGAAAACAAATAGCGGGTTTTTTTTGAAACAATATCTATGAAAAGTTTTGCACTTGTTTACGCCCAATTCCAAAGTGAAAATAATTATAAGAACCACCATTGGATTAAATGGAAAAAATATATTCTAATTACACTTTAAAATCAATTATAAAGATAGTCTAACCATATAATTAAATTATATGAAAAAGCAGTTATGAAGTAAAATGCTGTATTTTTCATTATTCATTAAAAAAATGAACATTGTCAGAAAAATACCAAAAAATTATCCAAGGTAAATATCAATGTCCCAATTATAATGAATAAGTTTATTTTGAAAAAAAATCTTATAAAATTGTCAAAAGTTTGATTTAAAAATGTTTTTCCATCAAAAGGTGGTAAAATAATCTTTTAAAAAATATTAGAGTATTCTATGCTTAAGATTGAATTTATTCTCATTTTAAACATCAAAAACAATATCTAATTAATAAATTGACATAGATAATAAAATATATTATTCATTACTTACTTGGGATGTTACATCCTCCCCCCCTTTATAAAAGTGCGTCCCCAAAATTTTTTTACATGTCGAATAAGTGGGGGTTTTTATCCCTCATTGCATTTTCAGATTCCCATGTTGCCTCTTCAATCAAGTGGTTTTTCCACAAAACCTTTACTTGATGAATAAACTTATTCTGTAACACTTGCTCCCTATGGTCAAGAATATGGACTGGTTGTTCCTCATAAGATATATTCTCTTCCAACTGAACTACCTCTGGACTCAAAACATGAGATGGATCTGCTATGTACTTCCTTAACATTGAAACATGAAAAACATTGTGTACCTAAGATAAACTCAGAGGTAAAGCCACTCGGTATGAAACTGATCCAACTCTCTCAAGAATTTCATATGGTCCAATTATCCTTGTACTCAACATTCCTTCTTACCAAATCACATCACACTTTTCCATGGTAAAACTTTGAAGAAGACATGATCACCTACCTCAAAAGAGAGATCCTTCCTTCTATTGTCCACATAACGTTTTTGCCTCCTCTGAGCTGTTCTCATGTGTCTCTGTATCAGCTGAACTTTTTCTGCCAACTCTTCTACAAATTCTGGTCCCATCAACTTCCTTTCACCCACTTCATCCCAAAAAGCTGGAGTTCGACACCACTTCCCATATAATACCTCAAATGGTGCCATATGTATACTGGAATGAAAACTATTATTATAAGAAAACTCAACCAAAGAAAGATGTTGGTCCCAACTTCCCTGATAATCCATCAAAAAAGAACGTAGCATATCCTCAAATGTCTGAATTTTTTGTTTTGACTTCCCATATGATCGAGGATGAAAATATGTACTAAAATTTAATTCAGTAACCAACGACTTCTGAAGGCCTTTCTAAAAGTTAGAAGTAAACTTGGGATCACGATCAGATACAATGGTGAGGGGAACTCTATGTAACCTGACTATCTCTCTAAGAAACAAACGAGAAAGTTGATCTAGAGACAATGTATCTCGTATAGCAAGGAAATGAGGAGATTTAGTCAAGCGATCAACAATAACCCAGATAGCATTATTACCTCGAGGTGTCTTTGGCAATCCCACAACGAAGTCCATGGATATATTCTCCCATTTCCACTATGTTATTGGTAAAGGCTGAAGCATCCCTTTTGGTAACTTCCGCTCTGCTTTAACCTGTTGATAAGTCAAACACTTCACAGTAAAATCAGCAATATCTCTTTTCATTCCATCCCACCAGTAGTACTCCCGAAGATCACTATACAGCTTAGTACTTCCTGATGAACTAAAAATGAAGAACTATGAGCTTCACATAACAAATCTCTCTTCAACTGTGAATCAAAAGGCACACACAATCTCTTCCCAAATCTCAAAACACAATCATTTTCAATGTTGAATTCAGGAAACATAACTTTTCTGAACCAGCTCTACCTTTTTCTACAACTCACTATCTTGCTTCTGTGCTTGCATAATTTTGTCTGTTAGAGAAGATTTCACTGATACCTGAAACAAAATAGAATAACATCATGCAACAACAACTTCTATGCCAATTTTCATCAAATCCTTAACCAAAGGATCACGTTCCAAATTCAACATTGTAAATGAAGCATTACTTTTTCGACTCAAAGCATCAACCACTTTATTTTCCTTTCCCGGATGATAATGAATTGTACAATCATAATACTTTATTAATTCCAGCCATCTTCTTTGTCTCATGTTATGTTATTTCTAAGTGAAAATATACTTTAAAATTTTGTGATCGGTATATATTTCACACTATACTCAATACAAATGATTCCTCCAGATTTTTAAAGCAAATACAATAGCATCTAATTCCAAATCATGTGTACGGTAATTTACCTCATGAGTTTTCAACTGTCATGAAGCATAAGAAATTACATGATAATTCTACATTAGGACACAACCAATTCCTTTCAATGACGCATCACTGTAGATAACAAACCCACCATTCCTAGAAGGTAGTTCCAAAACTGGAGCATTCACCAATCTTTTTTTCAACTCCTGAAAACAATCATCACATTCTTTTGCCCAGATAAACTTAACACCCTTCTTAGTTATATTATTCATTGGACTAAATAACCGTGAAAAGTTTATAACAAACCTTAGGTAATAGCCTACCAAACCAAGAAAAATACGAATCCCAATTACATTTGTAGGTATTGTCAATTCTTCAACCAACTTTGTTTTTGCAGGATCAACAGTTATCCCATCTTTAGAAACAATGTGACCAAGGAACAAAATTTTTTGCAACCAAAACTCACACTTTATGAATTTCCCATACAATTTATTTTCTTTTAAGGTTTAAAAAATAACCCTTAAATGACTTTCATGATCCTTTTTACTTTTAGAAAACACCAAAATATCATTAATGAAAACAACCAAAAACTTATCCAAGAACTCATGGAAAATTCTATTCATAAGGTCCATGAATACAGAAGTTGCATTGGTTAGCCCAAAAGGCATTAATACACATTCATAATTGCTATATCTTGTATGAAATGCGGTCTTTGGAACATCTGATTCCTTTACCTTCAACTGACTTTACCCCAAACTTAGGTCAATATTTGAAAAATACTGAGCTTCCTGGTGCTGATCAAACAAGTCATCGATATGAGGAAAATGATATTTGTTCTTAATAGTGATGTTATTCAAGTCTCTATAATCAATGCAAAGTGTCGTAGAACCATATTCCTTTTTAATAAATAAGACAGGAGCCCCCCATGGTGATGTGCTAGGCCGAATGAAACCTTTCTCTAATAAATCTTGCAATTGCTCCTTCAACTCTAAAAGTTCAATTTGAGCCATTCGATAAGGGGGTTTTGAAATTGGCTTAGCATCAGGAACTATGTCAACAGTAAATTCAACTTCCCAATCTAGTACTATTCTAGGAAACTCATCAGAAAAAACATCAGGATACTCATTTACCACTGGCACAACATTAATCTGAATGGTTCCTTTTTTAAACAATATGTGCAAGGTAACATTCATTTCCATCTTTTAAAAGTTTCTCAGCCTCTTGATATATTATCAACAGTAAGGGTTCATTCTTGTACGCAAACTGAAAGTCTTTCTGAAAAGAAAATTCTTTATCTCTACAATCAATCTTAACATCGTAAACCGAGAGCCAATCCATTCCCAGGATAACATCAAACTCTACTAGAGGTAAAACATAAGGATTTCAAGTAGGTTATTTCCACGGATAAGGATAGGAAGACTCTTATAAATTCTTTTTGCCTCAAAATTTCCCCCAGGTGTTTTTACCAAAAGTTCAGGAGTCAACTCTTGAGATGGAAATCCCTATTTACTAGAAAATTTTTCAGAGATGAAAGAATGTGTAGACCTTGAACAACACATTAGCAGAATCTGAGAAAACAAACTAATTACCAGATACCACTTCATTTAATGGCCCAACATCTTCTGGAGTAGTTGCAAAGTATTTCACCACTCCTTTTTTCTTTTAGTCTGACTGCTTCCCATCATTTGAGCTCTTTTTCGAACACTCGTTTTTATAATGACCCATCTCATTGCACCTAAAGCATTTCACTAAATGTAAATCAAATTTGGTCTTACCATCACCCTGATCTTTTTTAATGAAATCATGAGCCTTATGTCCCATCTTACCACATTGGTAGAACTTTCCAGAATTCATAAGACATTCCCCAGTATGACTTTTACCACATTTATCCCAAACTAGAAACTTAGTTTTCTTACCATCAGACCTTTTTGAAGAATTCTTCCCTTTCTCCTGCCACCTCGATCTCTGATTCTGTTGGTTGTTATAGAACACTTGATCATCAACAAACTCCATTTCCACCTTCTCAGCACATTGAACAAGATTTTCATAACACTTGAACTCGCGAGAAGCTAAAGACCTTCGATATTTTGTCTTTAATCATGAGTAAAAACGATTTATTTTACTATCAAGGTCTTGGATAAAATATGGAGCATACCTTGCCAATCGAGTGATCCTTTCTTCATAAGCAGCCACTGAGTCGTCATCTTGCCTCAATTCCAAGAATTGTTTTTTCATCCTATGTCGAACAGTCTTAGGAAAATATTTATCAAGAAACATACATTTGAATTCATCCCAGTCAAGATCATCAATCTTATCATCATCCTTGATATTTTTAACCATCGACCACCACTGATCTACTTCGGGCTCCAAACGGTAAACAACAAGACTATACTTTTGATTTTCTGAACACCCCATGACATAGAAAATCTTCTCTACAGCTTTAATCCACCCTTCACCTAGCACAAGCTCAGATGATCCTCTGAATGATGGGGGATGTTTCCTCATGAAATGTTCCACCACTGACATGTGCCACTGTGGTTGATCTGGCTGATCTTGTGCATGGATACCACCACCATTTATTGCTAGATTCAACTGCACCATTACTGCAAAAAACTATTCAGTTCCAATTATGACCATCTCAGGATTCTGATTCGGTAGTTCATTTCCTTCTGTATGCCTTCCTAGAACTGCTTCTCTGTTTCCTCTGTGGAAAACCATTCTGAACAAACATGTCTTAGATGAAGCAACATGGTAATATTCAAATGCTATATCATTTCAATTTGACCATAAAAATATTTTTGGATAATCATTTAATAAAATTATAACTTCCAAAGTTATCTAAACTGACCTCTGATACCAACTATAATGCCCCAGCCTTAAACATTACTTAATATTGAGTTATTAAAAGATTACACATTGAAGATCTTTTCAGGTTTAGAGTTTTATAGAATTAGACCATAAATCAAGCATTACATTCCACATTTAAACAAGGTGGTTACATTAAAGAAAATATTCAATTTTCCCATCAAAGGAAACATATTTAAAATAAAATGTGGATTATTTCATGACACATCCTTGACACTATCATCACATCATGTACCTTTCCCTTGACCTGTGAAAAACATTTCAAAAACTTGGGATGAGTATAAAAATCTCAGTAACGTATATAAAAATACGGAATGAAAAACATTAGTCCATGTATACATAAGAATCAAAGAAATCATACTTTACTCATAAAACATAATAACTTTAACATACCTCATCAAATCATGAATAACTCATAGAAATCATAATACATAAAGGTAACTTGAGGCATTCATAACATTCTTACATATAGAGTAACCCTCATGGTTAAGTTTGGAATACACATCACAGTATATTTCCTAAATATCTTTGGAGAAAACATAGCATTTAACCCCTTCGCATTACCCAATGCATTGGAGAGCTATATCGGGCTCACCCGCCCTTAGTTTATCACGGAACCACCCGTCTTCATAAACAATACCTATGAACCATAACATAATCGTATCACATAAAACATGCATAAAAGAAACTTAACATTTCCACTTTTCAATCACAAGATATCAATAACACATTGATATAACAAAAACATTATAAAAACCATTTCAATACCAAAATAGAAGAAATGTAAAACATGGTATTTATTTTCCATTTAAAAAAAAGTTAAGGCTTGTAGAGGAAGCCGAAACTCAAATAATGGTCACGGCGGTGGAGAAGTCATTGTCTCCGCATACGTACGACAAAAACATTCCATTTTTTCGTTTAGTAAAACACTACGTATAACAAGATTCCTTTTGAATAAATGTAAAAGTCACAGTGTTTTATACACCGTATAATAGAAAGTTGTGTATAAAACAAAATATGCCTCAATAAAAGGAGATTGTGACGAAGTCCCTTACCTCGTATCCAACTTGACTCGATCGTTATTTAATATCCTGAATAATAAACTTGAGTTAATTTATACTTGCTTAAGAACCTTTTTCAAGTTCATTATTCCTTTTATATCACTTACTACCATGTTATGAACACTATGTAATTATTTAAGTTAATAATGGTCATTTGTCGATCATTGGTACTTGAGTCAAAAATAAACTCCTTATAATTACAAGTTTTTTATGTCGTAAAATATCCATTATATCCAGAATTATATTCATGATGTAGATATAATATATATCTAGAATATACATGAATTTATAATATTACATAACATTTAGAGGTATGAAATGAAATGCACCGTTCATTGAGACGGTAAGCCGTACGTACGCATGAATGCTACTTTCATTTATATTTAGTATTTAATGGAATGAATTCATAATGATATAAAGGTATATTATAATTCTAGTATAATATAATATATAATATCATTATCTCCATCCTTTATACGTCCCACATATGACTTTAGTGAATCAAATCAATTTGGGTGGGTGGTAGTTCGCACTTCCTAAAATGAAGATATCACGTTTACCCATAATGGAAACCATAAAGGTATGCCATAAATAAAAAATAAAGTAGCATAAGGAAAACATAAACATAATATATATGATATATAAATATAGTTACATCTTAATGGCCACCATGAATGGTGTTAATGGAAGATTGAACAATCATCGTTTCGTGAGGCAGAAATTCTCCATCCACAAAAACAATATGTTCTTTAACCATTAGACGGAGGTGTGTGTAAGTGTAGCTCGAATAATTCTCATAAAAACATACTAGCATATTTAAAATACTGGTTTTATTAAAAAATAAAGGAATAAAAACTGTTTAGGGGGTTGGAGAAGCAAAATAAAACAAAAGAACACAAGTGAAGACATTACCTTTAAATCGGGTAACTCCTCTTGGTTTGAACCAAAAGGGTTTCTTGAAGAGCTTTATGCCTAAGATAATGCTTCTATTATGAATAGAGGGATGTGGAGAGATAAAATGTGCAGATCTTGGCCGATCCAATGTCCTGAGAGGTGTGGGTAAGGAGGTAGAGGTGGGGGCCTTTTATAAGAGGGAGGAGGGGCACTCTTGGAAAGTCAAGAAATGTTACTTTATATTAGAACGAGTTTCGGATTTTAAAGGGCCTAAATTGATATATTTCGAGGATATGGTGATAAGGGTTCGAAATATACTCATCCAATAGGTTTTTGACATGTGTAAGTCTTAGATTTTACATTATCTTTTCATTTTATTTAAATCGTTCGTTAATGAGGTAATTGCTGCATCATCATGGTGTCACAAATAAATTAATTTATTTAATGTCTACAAATTATAAAAAAATAATATGATGTTGGAAATATTTTTATCTTTACAATGACTATTTATAGTCCAATAGATCATTTATGTAGACAAAAATAAATTTTTTTACTTAGGTGTTACATACTTTTGTGATATTCTCCTTTCTTTAAAAAATAAAATGATAAAGTGTCACTATCACCCAAAAGTGATTCCATGAGGTCCATAATTTTGGAAAAAGGCATCCCATGGACGGCCATGACACAACCAGTAGCATTAGGACACATATTAGGGTCATTTTTTATTATTATGATATTATTTTATTATCCTTAACTACCCGATTAGTAATTAATCACGATAATTAAAGATAATTACTGTCATTACTATTCATAATGTCCAAAAACAAAGGAATCTTAATTACATAATTTGGAACTTCTAGTACCAAATATGGAATCCATTTTACAAAATTCCATACACAAAAATTTTAATAATTAATTTAAATATAATTCCCGTTGTCAAAACAAATAGCGCATTTTTTTGAAACAATATCTATGAAAAGTTTGGCACTTGTTTATGCCCAATTCCAATGTGAAACTAATTATAATGACCACTATTGGATTAAATGGTAAAAATATATTCTAATTACACTTTAAAACCAATTATAAAGATAATCTTACCATATAATTAAATTATGTGAAAATGTAGTTTTGAAGTAAAATGCAGTATTTTACACTATTCATTAAAAAATGAACATTGTCATAAAAATACCAAAAATTTATCTAAGGTAAATTTCAATGTCCCAATTCTAATTAATAAGTTTATTTTGACAAATAGTTCTTATAAAATTGTTAAAAGTTTGATTTAAAAATGGTTTTCCATCAAAAAGCGGTAAAACAATCTTTTAAAAAATATTAGAGTGTTCCATGCTTAAGATTGGATTTATTCTCATTTTAAACCTCTAAAACACTATCTAATTCATAAATAGACATAGATAAAAAAATATATTATTCATTACTTACTTGGGATGTTACATCCTTCCCCCCTTTATAAAATTTCATCCCCACAATTTATTTACTTATCGAATAAGTGGGAGTGTTTATCCCTCATTGCATTTTCAGATTCCCATGTTGCCTCTTCAATCATGTAATTTTTTCACAAAACCTTTACTTGATGAATCACCTTATTCCGTAAAACTTTCTCCCTGTGGTAAAGAATCTGGACCGGTTGTTCCTCATAAGATAGATTCTCTTCCAACTGAACTACCTCTGGACTCAAAACATGAGATGGATCTGGTGTGTACTTCCTTAACATTGAAACATGAAAAACATTGTGTACCTGAGATAAACTCAGAGTTAAATCCACTCGGTATGAAACTGATCCAAATCTCTCTAGAATTTCATATGGTCTAATGAACCATGGACTCGACTTTCATTTCTTACAAAATTGCATCACACTTTTCCATGGTGAAACTTTGATGAAGACATGATCACCTACATCAAAAGAGAGATCCTTCCTTCTATTGTCCGCATAACTTTTCTGCCTACTCTGAGCTGTTCTCATGTATCTCTATATCAGCTGAACTTTTTCTGCCAACTCTTCTACCAATTCTGGTCCCATCAACTTCATTTCACCCACTTCATCCCAAAAATCTGGAGTTCGACACCGCTTCCCATATAATGCCTCAAATAGTGCCATCTGTATACTGGAATGAAAACTATTATTATAAGAAAACTCAACCAAAGAAAGATGTTGGTCCCAACTTTCCTGATAATCCATCGAACAAGCACTTAGCATATCCTCCAAAGTCTGAATTGTTTGTTCTGACTTCCCATCTGATTGAGGATGAAAAGTTGTACTAAAATTTAATTCAGTACCCAACGACTTCTGAAGGCCTTTACAAAAGTTAGAAGTAAACCTGGGATCATGATCAGATACAATGGATAGGGGAACTCCATGTAACCTGACTATCTCTTTAAGATACAAATGAGAAAGTTGATCTTGAGGAAAAGTATCTCGTATAGCAAGGAAATGAGCAGATTTAGTCATGCGATTAATAATAACCCAGATTGCATTATTACCTCGAGGTGTCTTCTGCAATCCCACAACGCAGTCCATGGATATATTCTTCCATTTCCACTCAAGTATTGGTAAAGGCTGAAGCATCCCTTTCAGTAACTGCCACTCTGCTTTAACCTGTTGAAAAGTCAAACACTTCATAATAAAATCAGCAATATCTCTTTTCAGTCCATCCCACCAGTAGTACTCCCGAATATTTCTATACATCTTAGTACTGCCTAGATGAACTGAAAATGGAGAACTATGGGCATCACATAACAACTCTCTTTTCAACTGTGAATCACAAGGCACACACAATATCTTCCCAAATCTAAAAACACAATCATTATCAATGTTGAATTCAGGAAACATACCCTTCTAAACCAGCTCTACCTTTTTCTTCAACATACTATCTTACTTATGTGCTTGCTTAATTCTGTCTGTTAGAGAAGATTTCACAGATACCTGAAACAAAACAAAAGAACATCACGCACCAACAACTTCTATGCCAAAGTTCATCAAATCCTTAACCAATGGATCATGTTCCTAACGCAACATTGTTAATAGAGCATTACTTTTTCAACTCAAAGCATCAAACACTTTATTTTATTTTCCCGAATGATAAAGAATTGTACAATCATAATACTTGATTAATTACATCCATATCCTCTGTCTCATGTTCAGTTCTTTCTGAGTGAAAATAAACATTAAACTTTTGTGATCGGTATATATTGAACACTTTACTCAATAAAATGATGCCCCCATATTTTTAAAGCAAAAACAACATCATCTAATTCCAAATCATGTGTAGGGTAATTTACCTCATGAGTTTTCAACTGTTGTTAAGCATTAGCAATTAATTGATAATTCTGCATTAGGATGCAACCAAGTACTTTCAATTAAGCATCACTGTAGATAACAAACTCACCATTCCTAGAAGGTAGTGCCAAAACTGGAGCATCCACCAATCTTCTTTTCAACTCTTGAAAACAATCATCACATTATTTTGTCTAGATAAACTTAACACCCCTCCGAGTTAGCTTATTAATTGGACTAGATAACTATGAAAAATTTATAACAAACCTTCGGTAAAAGACTTCCAAACCAAGAAAACTATGAATCTCAGTTACATTTGTGGGTCTTGGCCATTCTTCAACAACATTTGTTTTTGCAGGATCAATAGTTATCCCATCTTTAGAAACAATGTGACCAAGGAAAGAAATTTGTTGCAACCAAAACTCACATTTTCTGAATTTCCCATACAATTTCATTTCTTTTAATGTTTGAAAAATAACCCTTATATGACTTTCATGCTCCTCTTTACTTCTAGAAAACTCCAAAATATCATCAATGAAAACAACCAAAAACTTATCCAAGAACTCATGGAAAATTCTATTCATAAGGTCCATGAATATAGAAGGTGCATTGGTTATCCCAAAAGGCATTACTACAAATTCATAATGGCCATATATTGTACGAAATGTGGTCTTCGAAACATCTGCTTTCTTTACCTTCAACTCATGGTACCCCAATCTCAGGTCAATATTTGAAAAATAATGAGCTCCCTGGAGCTGATCAAACAAATCATCGATATGAGGCAAAGGATATTTGTTCTTAATAGTGATGTTATTAAAGGATCTATAATCAATGCAAAGTCTCATAGAACCATCTTTATTTTTAACAAATAAAACAAGAGCACCCCATGGTGATGTGCTAGGTCGAATGAAACCTTAACTAATAAATCTTGCAATTGCTCCTTCAACTCTAAAAGTTCAATTTGAGCCATTCGATAAGGGGGTTTTGAAATTGTCTTAGCATTAGGAACTAAGTCAACAATAAATTCAACTTCCAGATCTGGTATTATTCCAGGAAACTCATCAGAAAAAACATTTGGATACTCATTTACCACTGTCACGTCATTAATCTGAATGGTTCCTTTATTTTCAACAATATGTGCAAGGAAAAATTCATTTCCATCTTTTACAAGTTTCTCAGCCTCTTGATCTGTTATCAACAGTAAGGGTTCATTCTTGTACACAAACTGAAAGTCTTTCTGAAAAAAAAAAATCTTTAGCTCTACAATCAATCTTAGCATGGTAAACTGAGAGCCAATCCATACCCAGGATAACATCAAACACTACTAGAGGTAAAACAATAAGTTTTGGAAGTAGGTTCTATCCACGGATAAGGATAGGAAGAATCTTATAAATTATTTTTGCCTCAACATTTCCCCCAGGTTTTTTTACCAAAAGTTCAAGAGTCAACTCTTGAGATGGAATTCCCAATTTACTAGAAACTTTTTCAGAAATGAAAGAATGTGTAGACCCTGAATCAAACAACACATTAGCATAATTTGAGAAAACAATCAATGTACCTAATACCACTTCATTTGATGGCCCAACATCTACTGAAGTAGTTGCAAAGGATTTCACCACTCCTTTTTTCTTATAGTCTGACTTCTTCCTATCATTTGAACTCTTTGTCGAACACTAGTTTTCATAATGACCCATCTCATTGCACCTGAAAACATTTCACTAACTGTAAAGAAAATTTGGCCTTACCATCACCCTGATCTTTTTCAGTGCAATCACAATCCTTATGTCCCTTCTTACCACATCGGTAGCACTTTCCAGAATTCAGAATACATTCCCCAGCATTCCTTTTACCACATTTATCACAAACTAGAAACTTAGTTTTCATTCCATCAGACCTTTTTGAATAATTCCTCCCTTTCTCCGGACACCATGGTCTCTTCTTCTATTGGTTGTTATAGAACACTTGATCATCGGAAAACTCCATTTCCACCCTCTCAGAACATCTAACAATATTTTCATAACTCTTGAACAATCAAGAAGCTAAATCCCTTCGATATTTTGGATTTAATGTAGAGTAACAACGATTGATTTTATGATCAAGGTCTCGGATAAAATTTGGAGCATACCTTGCCAATCGAGTGAACATTTCATCATAAGCAGCCATTGAGTTGTCCTCTTTCCTCAATTCAAAGAATTGTTTTTCCATCCTAATTCGAACAGCCTTAGGAAAATATTTCTTAAGAAACATACCTTTGAATTCATCCTAGTCATGATCATCATTCTCCTCAGCGTCCCTAATATTTTTAACAATCGACCACCACTGATATTCTTCGCCCTCCAAACGGTAAACAGCAAGAATAACCTTTTGATTGTCTGAACACCCCATGACATCGAAAATCTTCTCCAGTGCTTGAATCCACCCTTCAGCTAGAACAGGTCAGACGATCCTCTGAATGATGGGGTATGTTGCCTCATGAAATGTTCCACCACTGACATGTTCCTATGCGGTTGATCTGGCTGATCTCGTGCATGGATACCACCACCATTTATCACCTAAGTCAACTGCACCATTACTACAACAAACTATTCAGTTCCAATTCTGACCATCATAGGATGCTGATTTGGAAGTTCATTTCCTTTTTGTATGCCTTCCTAGAAATGCTTCCCTATTTACTCTCCGGAAAATCATTCTGAACAAACATGTCTTAGATGAAGCAATATGGTAATCTTCAAATGCTATATCATTTCAATTTGACAATAAAAATATTTTTGGATAATTATTTAATAGAATTCTAACTCCTAAATTTATCTAAACCGACATTTGATACCAACTATAAGGTCGTAGCCTTAAACATTACTTAATCTTGAGTTGTTACAAGATTACACATTGAGGATCTTTTTAGGTTTAAAGTTTTAGAGAATTAGATCATAAATAATGCATTACATTCCACATTTAAACAAGGTGGTTAAATTAAAGACAATATTCTCTTTTACCATCAAAGGAAACATATCTAAAAAAAAGTGGATTCTTTCATGACACTTCCTTGACACTGTCATCACATCATTCACCTTTCCCTTGACCTGTGAAAAACATTTCAAAAACATGGGATGGGCATAAAAATCTCATTAAGGTATATAAAAATATGGAATGAAAACATTAGTCCATGTATACATAAGAATCATTGAAATCATACTTTACTCATAAAACATAATATCTTTAACATACCTCATCAAATCATGAATAACTCATAGAAATAATAAGACATAAAGATAACTTGAGGCATTCATAACATTCTTACATAGGGAGTAACCCTCATGGTTACGTTTGGAATACCCATCATAGTATATTCCCTAAATCTCTTTGGAGAAACCTTAGAATTTAATCCCTTTGTGTTACCCAATGCATTGGAAATCTATATCGGGATCACCCGCCCTTAGTTTATCACGGAACCACCTGTCTTCATAAACAATGCCCAATAACCATAACCTAATCATATCACATAAAACATTCATAAAGGAAACATAACATTTCCACATTTCAATCACAAGATATCAATAACACATTGATATAATAAAAACATTATAAAAACCATTTCAATACCAAAATAAAAGAAAAGTAAAACATGGTAATTATTTTTCTTTTTAAAAAAATGTTATGTCTTGTAGAGGAATCCAAAACTCAAATAATGGTCACGGTCGCGGAGAAGTCGTTGTCACCGCATACGTATGACAAAAACATTCCATTTTTTCATCTAGTAAAATGATTCGTATGAAAATATTACTTTTGAATAAATGTAAAAGTCAAAGGGGTTTATACACTGTATAATAGAATGTTGTGTATAAAAAAATTATGCCTCAATGAAAGGAGATTGAGACAAAGTCCCTTAGCTCGTATCCGACGTGGCTCGATCGTTCTTTAATCTCCTGAATAATAAACTTGAGTTAATTTCTACTTTCTTAAGAACGTTTTTCAAGTTCATTATTCCTTTTATATCACTTATTACCATGTTATGAACACTATGTAACTATTTATGTTAATAACAGTCATTTTTTCGATCATTGGTACATGAGTCAAAAATAAACTCCTTATAATTACAAGTTTTTCATGTCGTAAAATATCCATTATATCCAGAATTATATTCATGATGTAGATATCATATATATCTATTGTATACATGAATTTATAATATTACATAACATTTAGAGGTATGAAATGAAATGCACCATTCATGGAGACGGTAAGCCGTACGTATGCATTAACGCTACTTTCATTTCAATTTCGTATTTAATGGAATGATTTCATAATGATATAAATTTATATTATAATTCCAATATAATATCATATATAATATCATTAACTCCATCCTTTATAGGTCCCACATATGGTATTAATGAATCCAATCACTTTGAGGGGACGATAGTCCGCACTTCCTAAAATGAAGATATCGCGTTTACCCATAATGGAAACCATAAAGTTATGCCATAAATGAAAAATACAGAATAATAAGGAAAACATAAACATAATATATTTCATATATAAATATAGTTACATCTTAATGGACACCATTAAAGGTGTTAAAATAAGATTGAACAATCATCGTTTCGTGAGGCAAAAATTCGCCATTCACAGAAACAGTATGTTCTTTGACCATTAGACGGAGGTGTGTGTAAGTGTAGATCTAATAATTCTCATAAACACATCCTAGTATATTTATTATACTGTTGTTGTTACAAAATAAATGAATAAAAATATTTTAGGGGGTTGGATAAGCAAAATAAAACAAAAGAACACAAGTGAAGACATTACCTTTAAATCGGGTAACTCCCCTTAGTTTAAACCTAAAGGGTTTATTGAAGAGATTTATGCTTAAGGTAAGGCTTCTATGATGAAGATATGGATGTAGAGAGATAAAATGAGTAGATCTTGGCCGAGCCAATGGCTTGAGAGGTGTGGGTAAGGAGGTATAGGTGGGGGAATTTTATAAGAGGGAGGAGGGGAACTCTTGGAAAGTCAAGAAATGTTACTTTATATTAGAATTAGTTTCGGATTTTAAATGTCCCACATTGATATATTTCGAGGCTAAGGTGATAAGGGTTCGAAATATACTCATCCAATAGGTTTTTGATAGGTGTAAGTCTTATATTTTACATTTTATTTTCATTTTATTTAAATCGTTCATTAATGAGGTAATTGCTGCATCATTATGGTTTCATGAATAAATTAATTTATTTAATGTCTAAAAATTATAAAAAAATACTATGATGTAGGAAATATTTTTATCTTTACAATTACTATTTATAGTCCAAGATATCATTTTTGTAGAAAAACGAATTTTTTTTTACTTAGGTGTTACATACTTTTGTGATATTCTCCTTTCTTTAAAAAAATAAAATGATAAAGTGTCACTATCACCCAAAAGTGATTACATGGGGTCCCTAAGTTTGGAACAAGGCATCCCATGGTCATAAATGACAGAACCAGTAGAATTAGGGCACATGTTGGGGTCATTTTGTATTATTATGATATTATTTTATTATCCTTAACTACCCGATTACTAATTAATCACGATAATTATAGATAATTACCGTCGTTACTATTCATAATGTCCAAAATCAAACGAGTCTTAATTACATAATTTGGACATTCTGATTCCAAATATGGAATCCATTTTTCCAAATTAAAAACACAGAAATTGCAATAATTAATATAAAAATAATTCCCATTGTCAAAACAAAAAGCGGGTTTTTTTGAAAAAATATATATGAAAAGTTTTGCACTTGTTTATGCCCAATTCCAAAGTGAAACTAAATATAATGGCCACCATTGAATTAAATGGTAAAATTATATTCTAATTACACTTTAAAATGAATTATAAATATTATCTAACCATATAATTAAATTATATGAAAAATCATTTTTGACGTAAAATGCAGTATTTTTCACTATTCATTAAAAAATGAACATTGTCAAAAAAATACCAAAAATTTATCCAAGGTAAATATCAATGTCCTAATTCTAATGAATAAGTTTATTTTTACAAATAGAGCTTATAAAATTGTCAGAAGTTTTAATTAAAAATGTTTTTCCATCAAAAGGCGGTAAAACAATCTTTTAAAAAATATTAGAGTATTCCATGCTTAAGATTGGATTTATTCTCATTTTAATCCTCTAAAACAATATCTAATTCATAAAAATACATATATAATAAAATATATTATTCATTACTTACTTGGTATGTTACACTAGGGGTGGTGTGTGTGACACAATATGGACTTCTTTTCTCCCCATTCATGTTGAGTTATTCTGTCATTCCATGCACATCCCCTTTGGGATGCCTCGACATTTTTCATATACTTATCGCATGATGATGAACCACACTACATTTTGAGAACTATATATGGCATGATTACCATCATTATGTGATACATAGGTATGCCAATACATTTTTTTCTTCGGGTCCAACCCCTTGTTCTCCTAGCCTATATGTCTGGACCCTTGGACCGTGTTCTCTTTAGGGGTGGTGAGTGTGATGCAATTTGGACTTATTTTGTCATCATTCAAATTGATTATTTTGGCCATTCCATGCACATCCCCTTTAGAAAGCCTCTAAAATTTTCTCACCCTTACCACATAACCATAAACGATGCAAAATTTCATGAAATACATGTGGATTTATTTCATCCCTTACAGGATGCGTAGGAACACCAGAAACTTTTGTCTTTCGGTCCATGGTAGAAACTATTTCCAACTTCTTGGTCCCCCCTAGGATTATATCTCTTCAAAGGTTACATATGGTGTTGTGTGGAATTCTTTTTTCATCATTCAAATCATGTTCACTACATCTTCATAATGTTCCCATCCATCTAGAACATTCTACATTCCACTCACATCCTTATTTTTTGATGTTAAACTGCACGATATGGGATGCATTGGAATGCCCATCCATTTTGTCTTCGAGTATAGCCCCAAGTTCCCTATTTTAGTTTTATGCCTATAATTCCTTTTTGAAGCATGCGGTGGGGTGTGTACTTCATTAGTCTCTATCAGGTTTACAACATTTTCACCACGTGACTCCCTTAGGAATGCCTCCTTTCCCTCAACATTCTTATCGCCTAACGTTAAACAACACAACATCTCCAACACTATGTAGGGATTTATTACCGTCCATATGGGATACGCAGGAATACCCATACACTATGTGTTTGGGTCCAGCCCCAGGTTCATCGACCTATTTTTCCCTTTTTATCAACCCATTACCTTGAATAGTCCACCTTTATCTGGATCCCCTAACCACTCTTATGCCTTGGAAACATGATTTTATGTTTTATGGTATAGTAATTATAGTGTTGGATTCTACAAGGACATAATTATGTCCCATATCCATGCTTCATGTGTCCCTTTATATGGATTTTCATCATCTTTCACTTCTAAAAGGACCCAAAAAATATATAAATGGATGGACTTATGGCTCACCAATTGTTTCGGGCCAACGTCCAATAGGATTTCAAACAATACCTTGAGACTGGTTTCATATTTCAAATATGGTCAATGAACAACCCTTAGATGTTTTTTTCACACTTCAGGTCACATGATATGGATGTTTTTCTTTGAATACGGTCAGACGTTATCCTTCATCAGTATGCCAACCCCATTATTACAATAGTGTTGGTCTCATGAGTCAAACCCCTTTCCACTTCAATAAGTTTAGACAGAACTTCAACATCTTCGGTGGAATACCTTCATGCACCTTTGAAGGTTGAGAGGACGAACCGACCTCATGGGGTCATCCATAAATCTACTACTTCATTCGTTACCATGTTCTTCCATTTGTTGTAATTATCTTATCCCCCCTTATTTCCAACATTGATCATGGATCATGTGGGCTTAGAGATTTGGGTTAGGTTTGTTCCTGTATCGAAGAACCACACTTCCCTATGGTCTGGGATCTACGACCATAAACTAGGATCTCCTACATCCTTATTGTATGATGTCAAACTATGCCTTTTACATCTGGGATTTTTACTGATAAGCTACCCAGTTGTGTGATTTATTCATTTGAGAAGACATTTCCCATTTGGCATTGTCCCTCTTCCATGCAACATTACAAAACTACATGTGGCGTAATTCTCACCCACGTGAGATATGTAGTGATTCCCAAGTACATTACCTTCAGTTCTATCCACAAATTCATGAACCTTTTCATTCCCTTCTTCATTTAGGTTTTCCTCTTAAGAAGGGAACAATTTGGTGTGGACTTATTTTTTCCTCATTTGTGTTGGGTTGCCTCATGACACTATACTAGACCTATACACCCCATAAAGTCTGAGATATATGACCTTGAAATAATTTTACATCATTACCAAATGATTTTAAAGTGCATAGGACGGTCCTATCATATGAACTTAAACCATGATATTGTCATTATGGATGCATGAAAAAAATAACAATACATTTTTGTGATCTCACATGAAAGAACATCAGTTTTTGTACTGGTTATCAGCCTTGGCACTTATCTGGGCTACATACGACTTCATTCCCACAACTCCCCCCTTACTCTCCATCCTGAGTTGGTATCTCCAAAAAGGGTAATGAAAAAAATAACAAACAAGATACATCAAATGCATCTTCCCTCGGTGCATGAGTCAGACCTGCGTGACGAGGTTCAAGAACTACGTGTAGCTTTATTCCCATTATAATGGAATATATAGTGATGCCTACACTCTTACTCTATAGTCCAAATGTAATTAATTTCATATTTAAAACCACATGGCCCTAATACCCTTTTATTAACTTGTGGTGTGGTGTGGGATTATGTTGTCCTCATTCACATCGGGTTATGTACCACACCACATGTTTCTTCTTTGGGGTTCCCATGTCCTTATTGTTTAATAATAAACTAAATCACCACTTATATCCTCGACTTATGATGTTAAATTGGATGCTTATCATCAACATTTAAATGAATTGAAATTGAAATCCATCCCATGTCCTCTCTAGAGAGGTCTTATCTGGAATAAGGTTTCATATTTATTCAGACTGATACATACACCCAATTTGATTTCGTCACAATATCATAGTTTCAAGTGTGTTGGAATTCATTTAAACAACCCATAACTACATTATCATGCTTTTTATACCCTCTATTTCGGATCCTCATCCTCTTTCACATTCGAAGGACCCCCTAACAGTTAGAATTCTCACCTTTGTGTCTCACCTAATGTTTTTTTCCAATGTTCCAAAAAATATTAAAAGTCATATCAAGTTAAGCCATATGTTTTTGAATACGATAAACAGTTGGACCTCATTTTTTCATCCCCATCTCATGTTGATGATATAGATGTTTAGTTTCAAATAATGTCAATAGCTATCTTATATTTTTCCACCACCATCACTGTGCCCCAAATTATGGGAATCTTAAATCACATTTAACATTCCCCATTGTACTGATTAACTCTAATTACCTTGGAGTTACCCCATTCATGCACTATATCACATTGAGAAAGAAAAGTTAGTCTCTCTAGGATCTGTATCCTCCAATTTAAACCTCCCTCTCTAATCCCAGACTTTCGGTGGTAAGTTAACAATAGTAGACCCCAAGTGTTCGAATGTTAGCTGGTGATCTCATACACTGCGTATATAATTATGCAGTAATACGTTGTTTCTCACACCGGGTGTGAACCACATGAGCATAGGTATTGATCCCTAATTAATCCACAATTATGATTGAGATGCACTAATTAAAGAACATAAGAATGAAATAAGTCCATCATGTAGTTTAGGATGTGTAAACATGGAGAAAATGTTTTCCATTATTTTGACCAAAACATGGCCCCTATGGATCAACCATCTCGATGGATAGATTTAGCACTGATAAATTATGACATGTAGCCTCCATGATTGTATCCCACTCCTTGATCAATCATTCTTCACCAGCAACTACAGAGAAAATCTCATTATTATTGAACTTTATTCGCTCCTGTTCTTCTTGAAATTCAACTGCATAATGGATTTTCTGCACTGCTTACTGCTAGGAATCCTCCAGCTGGGCTTTACACTATTCAACAATCATAGATTGGCTTGCGATAAATGTAGATAATTCATTTTCATACTCTTTATGGTGTAAAACATCCTTCTCAGCCTCAATAAAATTCTATATATTCATTGATTTGTTCTGACACCATGCTACCTCAAAGTATTGAATAGTCTCCCACATCCTCTCATCTAGATAATCATGGATTATTATATGAATATGGTAATAATACATCCCTCTAGTGCAGAGAAAGTGTATACACATGTGAAGTGACAAGATTTGACTCATCCATTCTGTATCTCATTGACTGAGGAAGCGTTTGATGCACTTCCATGCCTTGCATCATGTCATACATATCTCTTTAGGATTTTTAGGGTCTAAATCATCTATCATATCAATATTCATAGGCCGATACACATGGAAAATGGAAAGAAGTTCATTGATATGGTCCTCCTATCATATTCTCTCAGAGGGCATTGGCTCTATGATGCATGGTCGACCCTCTTCGCTCATCCATTATTCAGCGATTGTGCCTCTGCCAGCCTAAAACACAACCCTGTCAGAAACATCACCTTTTATTGTAGCTTCTATCTCAATGGGTTCATGGGATAGACAAGTATGAATGGTTAGTTCTGTGCTGGCTGGTTAACTCACTGGTGGGTCTCTCGAAGATGATCCGGACTCAAAATTTTGTTATGGCTCCAATAACGTAATCAATACAAAATTAATGGGCCCCTTGGTAAGCTGAGTTCTCTAATAAAAGATGCATGTCTATAAATATTGATACTTTCAAGATCTATGAGCATTAATATCGAGTGCCTAAGTTTCTATAGATGTTTTCAACCTTTGAGATGCCATAGAGCTTGTTAACTCGATGATTGGAACTAGCTCCTTCTATAAAGAAAGAGTGGCATGTGGCTCTGAGGTCGGTACTTTAGCCCCTCCTATTGGATAACTTATAACCACTTCATCAAGAGTTTTCCCTCCGCCCACTGCAGCCATGGTCGTTCCTCCACCCAACATGATTCGAGATGTAGATTCATGGGGATGTCTTTCTATGTCCATTGGTGACTTTTCTTCCACCGTAGGGGGACCACCCTGGCTATCATCACTGATGTGTTCCTAAAAAGGGTAGAGATTATTCAGTGGATTCTAATTTTGAAAATATGAAGTCCATTATATATAATATTTGAGACCCACCTCGAGTTTCTCAGATAGTTCCATATCGGAGCTTATGATTTTTTAACTCTCATGTGGGATTCCCTGACTACCTGCTATCATCTGAGGTCTCTCACCTCCAGATCTCTCACCTCCTGGTCCCTCACAACTAGGTACCTCACCTCCAACCTCCTATTCTCTCTATTTTTATTCTTCTTATTCATATTCTTCTTCTTCTTCTTATTATTCTTATTCTTATACTTCTTTTTCATCACCGTCATCCTTAGGTGGTGTTTTATTCGGGTCCTGCTCCTGGTTGAGAATCACATCTTCTAAGAGATTCGATTCTTCTTACTTCCCCCACACGCATTTATAAATGTCCATAAATATCAAGTATGTGTGTTAGGGATGAAATTACACCCTGTCTACAATATGAATACACCCAATTTTCAAAAGGCTGATTCTAGTGTGAAATAGTTTCTGCCACATGGCTTTTGAAGTTATAATTTGTTGTTGCATCCTCAAATCCAACCATAAGGATGGGAAAATATAATTAGAGATTAGATGTAGGAGATATCTCAATTGAATTCCAAGGTATTCTCAACCTAGTTCATGAGGTAGACTATGGGACCATCACTCTTCAGAAGATGGAGGCACAATCAAACTTTGCAACACTCCTACCACAGATGATACAGCTTGTGTTGGCCTAGCCACATATCTCACCTATGGTCTTGATTACCTAGTATCACACTATATATTATCTTCTCATACATATTATACACATTCCAACTTGATCTTTTGAATGCGATGTCACAGAATCACTTCTAGATATTCCCCCACACAATGGTCGACATACTCTGTAGATAGGCTGGAATTAACATTAGTGGGGAAGAGTTAATGACTTCACAAAAGGAATAAATAATGAACATGATCGACATTTTGGTAAGGATATTAATATGCTTCTACTCCAAAATCCTTATATATACTTCATTGGTATTCGATGCATGCATCTGAACTACCTGAAAAAACATGATGTCATATTGGGTTCTCAAATGATCTTCCTGTTGATCTGAGTTACTAGAACACTACCCTGGATACATTACACATATTACCTCTTCTCTAATGTAACTCTCTCATCATCCACCATCTGGAAGTCCAGGATCGAAATGGTTGAATGTTGAAGTTCACATGGTTGAAGATTTTGAGCTTTTTCCCTTCCTCTTTAAGTGTCAACAATCTAATTCCATCAATATTCAGTAGGGACGGTCTTAGACCATCCCCGGGAGGGAGGATGGTATTCATAAATTCATACCCACTATAGTGAGCTACATACTAGACATTAAGAATCTTAATGGTTTGAATATTCTCCTGGGCATACTCCCTCTTGAAATGCTCCCCATAATCTTGATATCCAGTGCAATATAGGAATTCCCAGATTGACATTGTTCTTTTCTTCCATAATCTCGGCCATCAAAAATGCCCCTAGGTTAACCCCCATTATTTTGTACCATACTAGAATTATCCAACCACACAGAAACCTAGCACAGATCCCAACAAATTTTACATTTTTTCCCGACATTTATATATGCCAAAGCCCCATGATTGGTACTCACCTGCCTCCAGGACCATATAGTAAGATAATAACTTGCCCATATGGGACGTGTTCAGTCAATACATACCTCAACCTCGAATATTCAATGTATTTACCTACATAAAAACTAGACTAAACTATCCAAGATAGGATATATCCTTTAGGATGTACTTTATTTTCTGCTTATCCTTATCCAGCTCCAACAGATACCATGTCAGAATGGGGGAACACATCCTATCTCCCCATAAATTCTCTATTGGAAGGAACTCATCATACTACTACCCTTACATGGGGATTTCTATTAATAAGTGGATGTCCCAGAGTCTAATTCTGACCTCACCATGGTGTAGGGTGAATGTGTTTGTCTTTGGAGACCACCAGCTAAACAGCTCCAGCACCAGGTTTTGTTGAAGATAAAAATGGTACCAAGATGTCCACACAGCCTCGAAAAACACAATGTGTCAAATCTCTGTCCAAAACACCTCGCATTTCTAGAATACTTAGAATGACCATGCACATTTACTAGTGAAATTTTCCCTGGACCTAAATTCCAATTCCTTCCAACCTTTTTTCTCATCAGTGGTAATACTCCTGAATGTGCTTGCATAGTGAACCGGAGATTACTCAGGAACCAGATCACTCCCCATAATAGTCTTAGTCTTTGGATTTAGGATATAAATAGTAATTCCCCATGTTTCTCTAGTAGGGTGACTATTGTTTGTGATGTTTAATCATTAGGGTTTGTCTTTATATGTCCCCCACGACCATGGTGTATTAGTCTCAAAACCTAGCATCAAAACCTCTTCTAGAAGGCCAATATTCCATAGTGGGAGGCTATCTCTAAAAACATAATCTTGTTGACCCCCCATTATCATACCAAAGAGAATCTGATTATCGGATACTACTCATATCACGTGAAGAATTTGTGCATTTTTGATCACCTCGGTCCTCTGTGAACCCACAATAACTTCCTTCTCAGCATCGGTCAATTCAGAATCAATTTTCATCAGGTCTCAGAATTCACAAAGTGGATGACCCAAAAGAATGGAGTTTTGAAATGTAGGATATATTCTTACGTTCAATATGGACATTAGCCATAGAAAAATATGGCTAATTCATGTGTGTACATGATTTGGCAGTGGCGCGAAGGAACCCATAGTTGCACTGAAGGTACTGGCCAAATTCAAGATCATTCATGCAGAATGGATAACCATTCACACATTAGAGAAACATTTCATATTGAACGTGAAATTCAAGGTATGGAGCCTTGACCCCTCCCCCTACCCCCTGCAACCTATTTATAGGCACGAACCGGGTCTTTTGTGTGTGCGGAAGTTTTTTACACGAAAAATCATCCATTTTTCACACACCACCAAAACTCAATTATTTTTTTCTATGTTACCCTCAGAACATGTCCTTCTAGTTCCATTTCATATCAGATACAAATTGGGATTTTTTTGGCACTGAATTCTATTTTAGGTCATGAAACAACATATTTAAGCAAACCCAAGGCATATTTTGAATCAGTAGATGATCACAAGACACCCATGGGAGGTGTGCGCATGATTGAAATCAGGGACCAAGAACATGCATGCCCAATGTGACATAAAATGGATTATTTCCCATCGACCATCGCAAAAACATCCTTGTCACGGGAGGTAATGATATTAGGCCGGTGCACAAGAAAATGGACTGCGTGCAAGATATTATATGACCAATAAACATTAAAAGGATCTTCCATTCAGGACTGTTTGCCTGCCATTGTAGAGGTTTTTACGTCAAAATTGAATCATACCCCCACATTTTGAGGTACCATTATGGGAGATGAAACCTCACTCTCATGTGTGTAATACAACCCCTTTTGTGACCGTGTGAATGATATGGAGACAAGAAACTAGATTTTGTGTGATAAGTCTCCCATGAGTCCTCCTTTGGGTTGGCCCACTATGGCTTAATCCTATCCCATATCTTTTTAATCCAAGAAAATTGCATGGAAAATATCCTTTTGGAATGAATGATTTCCCCTTATTTATTGCCTCTTTCACCCCTAATCCATCTTTTTTTCCATTCAAGTCGTTAATATTATGTGCAACCCTTCCTATGGGTTCAATGTGTCTTCCATGACATAAGAAAACATGTATAATCCCTTTTGGCATGAAATACCACAATCTTGTGCACACATCCTTCGTGAAATCCTCCATGCTTGTCTGCATGGATTTTATAGTTCCCTGAGTGGTGCTTCATGTTGTGTTTCCCAACCTAATGATTCTTCGCATAGGTATGCTAATAGCTATTTATTCTTTGAAGAGCTATGATAACATGAACCCCTCTATAGACCACTCCTCTATCCCATTAATGACCAGCATTTCCTGTGACATCCCAACCCCAAGTGAGCATTTGTACAAGTTATATAAGCCTTAATGGGAGAAGAGAATGTCCCCTTCATCCGAGTCGCAAAACGTTAAACTGAAAATTGATCACATCCTAAACACATGATGTTAATCAATGAATAAAACATACACTACAAGCATGAAATGTCCATAAAGGGGATAGGCACTAGTTCCCTCTCTCACTCCCTCTCCCATTGGTCTTTGTTGCTATGCGCGCCTTAGGTATTCTCTTCGCCCACTCATCTCCACTGGATTTAAATTCCTCACACATTTCTAGAAGTGAATGATATACTCCTCCCATGGAATGATATCCTCCTTGGGCTTCCCTCCTATAGTAATTCCCAATCAATTTCTCCATTGTCCACTAACCATGCATAATCCACACACCACCCCTCACTGACACACATTATATGAAATGATCATCAAGTGTACTACTACATCATGTTTCTCACACCCATCGTGACTATTTTAGGCATAAAGTATGTACCGGACATGAAATCCTATATGGGATACAACCATGGGTAATCCACATCCCCTATCATCCCTAAACTATGTGGACTTTGATACCTTCCTTCTTTGTGTGGTATGTAGGAACCCTCTCCATGTCCCAAGATCCTCACTACCCATAATTCATATATTTTGTTCATATCACACCAGTTAATTCTTATCTCGAATGACATTAAAATGTATGATACATTTATTGAAAATGATGTTAAAATATATTTCCCCTCATCTTGGATGAATATAAACTACATCCCCAAACTACATGGTTATTATTCCCTTTCGGATACATAAAAAGTCTCTTTGAGGTTCAAATACTAATCAATGGAAAACACTGGTGCTCCCTCAGAGGGATGTACCCTCATGATGTGAAATCTTCAATTTTTGGTTACATCTCCATGATCTACCTCCCTATGTTGTTTTGATCCACTTGGGAAGATAACCATGCAAACGCCGCACACAAATCCACAAACATAGAACCTAGATCATCTCTCTTTTGATGGGCTTCAAACCATGAATAAGCCCCAAAATGTATTCAGGTTACTATCATTTCTATACACCATGATTATATGCCCCAATCCTCAACTATGAATACATTGTTAAATTCCCTTTTTTAGAAAGGTATGTAGGAAGCCTCCTGAGTTTTTGGCCCATCACCCATGTCCCATCTTGGTCTCCCACTCGATCCTTTGTGTGTTGGGAAGATTATTCCCTAATTTGGACGTTCCACTTCCTTGGGGTCCCATCCATGTATACATTATCATGAAACAACCCCCTATCATGACTCATCGTCCCATTCTAGAACTATGTGGACTTTGATTCCTAGCCAGTAGGTTATATTGAAATCCTCCCTATGGTTCAAGCCCAACACTGTCATCTTCTCACCCATTCCATCCCATTAATTCCATCCTTCGACACCTCTTTCATAGACATATTGAATTTAACTTGGCTTCCACAACCCGATAAGGTCATTCCACCCACTTACATGCTTCTCCTAAAATCACCTAGGAAAATAACAATTCATAATCCCCATACAATCCATATTATTCCATCCAAGAGTTCCCCTCTTATGACTGGATGCTAACCATACGTATTTCCCCGCTTTTTCAAAATTGATTTCTATTGTGTACACCCCGATCCTATGTCTCACCCATTCGAACTATGTGTGTTTTGATCACTTTATGGTATCTATGAATCCTATTTGAGGTTCAATCCCAGCCAATAGTAAACCTTGGTGTCCCATTTTTAGGCACCCAACATCCTCAGATCCACCATTCGTGGTGTGAAATCAATCCCTTTTGGGACACTCCATTTAGGGTCCATCCTTGTTGGTCATTGTGACCCTTCTATGCAGTAAACATTCTAGGTGATCCCTCATAAGGATGTACCTATATGATCTACTCCCATCAATTTTCTGATCAGTCCGATCCAATTTAGTAAATGTTAAAATCGTGGCATACACCATGTTAAATATGGGAAGCTGAGGAAATCCTCAAAGGCATGACTCTTTCATAAAATTCTCCTCATTCGACGTGGGATACCTCATGATTCTTTTCCCTCAATAATTAATCTTATAATGGAAAATCCATGTGTACGACTGTTTCAGCATCCATACATGCCATAGATTCCCAACTTGACTACTCTTTTGAAAGATGTTCGCTTCCTTGACTTGGTCCCTTTGGAATGTTCTGACAAAAGCAGCATAATTAACAAGTGTCCAAAAAGATATAGAATATGGAAGAGTTTTATGAACATCATCTTATTCATTAAGGGAGACCCAAACATGGAGACAAATTACAAGGAGGAATCTACGTAAGGAGATATCAACATCCTATCATTCTGTTTAAAAAAAGGAGAAAAAATCCATTATGTGGTGATGGATTTTTCCCACCTCTTGAAAGAAGGAATGTGGGGAAACAATGTAAACCATCATCCAACTGTCCAAAACAATGTGGCAGAATGAGGTGTTCCCCCATGAAAAATCATCGAAAACAGATATATATTATTACTTATGAATATAAATGACTTGAGTATTAGGGGCCTTATTCTTTAAGACATCATTTTATTTATAGGAATGGTCAAACTTGAGTTAGCTGTGGATTCCTGTGGGAATTTCATTAGACGAAATATGATTCATTTATGATTCATTGAGATGATTTTGTATGAGATAACGACTATGGAATATGTTCATTTTATTATCATGATAATTCCTCATTGTTTTACTAACAATTCACATGACATATATTTGTTATATTATAACTACTTTGATACACTCCTTAGATCCAACTTGATGTCATCATAAATGTGATGATAAGGATTCAAATCATTTTTACTAGTCATTATTAGACCATGATTACAATAAAGGAGAACCATGGAATGAGTTAGACACTTTCATAGTGGAATTCCTTGGGCATGCTTGTTAAATTATACTCTGACCCTTATTGGAACACTGTAGTAGATACTATTATGAGTGATCCTAAACTTGATGTTACTGATGCATTAGTTTTAGATATAAAACTCATGTAATATCATTAGGATCAATTTTAGGGATTTTTCAACCTTTAAAAGTTTCATTTACATAAAATAAATCAGAAATTAAATAATTAATTGGTTAAATGTTCATACACCAACTGAGGCTGAAAATGGTATGGGTTGTTTATTTATCACGACCTTACATTTATATATATATACATGAACGCTGATCAAATTATATTCACTAAATATAATTTTATAGACATATTTTATGTTTTTCTTAAATGACATAGCTCACACCAAAAATTGGAATCTTGTTGTGCCATGGAAGATTATATGATCATAGTTGTCGATAAGTGGAAGCATACGTCTTTGGACACCTAGCTTTCTTTCTTTAATATGGGATCTTTAAAGTGGTCGACTATTCCAATTATCAGAATTATTTGATGTTATTTCCCTATTTGATGCATTAATATATCATTTATTTTATTCTATGTCTACAACCGTGTACGCCAAAATTCCTTTTTTAGAGACACAAATCGCCATTTTTTATATGATATACTATATAGATTTTAAAATGGTTATTATTTTCAAAATGATTCTTCCTATTTCTAATTCCATACATAATTAATATAATTCATCATGTACTTATTAATATATTAAAAATACTTTTCACTCTAATATTACATGTGGTAAAAGTCTCTCCATAGACATACACTATACCCGCATAACTATTTTGTAGCCTCTAGAATATGGGGATGAATGCTTGAGTCCATGAGGAGAACCATGATCGATTTCATAGGAGTGAACCTGGTCTATTATTTCAAAAAGTGGTATCAATGTGGTCTCTTCACTTCCCTCTTATTGATTTGGAAATTTATAAATCAAATTAAGAGAATATTGGACCCCTTTCAAACACAGTTACATGGAGAAGTTTACCCAAATTTGGGGTAAATACCATGTTTCTTATGAATGTGATATTTTTGAACTGTTTATTTCTTATAAAATTTGATATACATTCAGAGTTTGGCGATGGACATTGATTTTGGTAAAATCTATTATTTATGTATTTTTTTACCATTTCTTGGTGTGGAAAGTATTATTGTTTCAAAGAACATTATTGGAACCTTGGATTTACATGCCATGTATACACCATGAAATATAAGAAAATTTCATTTCTTTAATTGCCTCTGTTTCTTGTGATTTTTTAGCATCACTTGGGTGTGATATATTAATAAACCACTAAAATATTCTACCAAAAATAGAAAATTTTAATTTAAAATATTTGAATCAACCTAAATTATTTATTCACAATACATATTTATAGTGGAATATTAAATATTCTATTTTGAACCATGTAAGCAATGAAAACCTGGTTACTTGAGATGGGATTTGAATGAGACTACATGGCCACCAATTCTAATTTATAATATGTATGTGAACTTATAAACTTCAAATGTATGTTAATTGTAATCAATCCATTGTATCTTAAATGTCACATTTTGAGACCAGATCTAAATGGTTGGTATTAATTAAATGGATGTTGATTTGAATTTAAAAAGTGTATGGGAATTTATAAACATGCAATGAAAATAAATTTAATTGATAATTTTTTTCATGTTAACTCACATACGAACATTAATTATTCTTTATACATACAAATAAAATACATCACTGTAAATGAGAAGGCCTAATGAAGTTTAAAGAGGGTTTTTGTCCTTAAATTGAAATTGACACTCAATATACCAGAACAACTGTAAATAAAATAATGAACATATACCAATACCTAGTCCTTAAAATAATTTATTTGGGATTTTATGTTTGGTAGTGATCCCTTTTCCATTTTTTTTCTATTAGTGATCATATATTCATTAAAATATTATTTTTACGCATGTGCATGGAATTTTTAGATCTATGCGACCACAATTCCCTCTAGTCATGTGCTATGATGTTTGCAATTATCATGATCTATAGCTTTTTGTACATGATCCACTAGTGATACCTATAGTAGTTCCACTAGAGGCATCACCTACTATTCCAAAACTGGGAACGAGAGACTAGCTTCATGAGTGTTTCATCTATTTGATGTAGTATATGCATAGTTCTCTATGACTTATAAAAATAATGTCTGATATGAATCATGATTCTTGTAATAGATACATCTTTTTTGGATGGAATACCTCATGTTATTGGTTCATGGTTAGGTTCCATACTATCTATCATCATAAAATGATATGTTACTCCATAGAAGAGGTTTAGTATTTCCATCAACATGAAATATGATTCCACCAAGTGCTGGAGGGATGTGATTACTCATTATGGTCATCATCAATGCATGATCTAGGTAGACATATGGACTACTTTATATGAATATATTTTCCCTCATATGTTGTGATATAACTAAGAAAGGTATTACATGCACCTATATCATTTTTCTATGTCATCCATGGTCTATTCATTGCATCTTACAGAGTTGAAATGTCATACACATATATTTTTTGGTTACGAGAGCCAATGAGAAAGGCATATCAAGGATGGCCTCTAGTATTCCTTCAGTAGATAGATATATGTCTTTTACCTATTTTCACTTTGTGAGACCCGGAATCGAGGTCTTATCAAATAGATTAACTTGAGTGAAGACGATAGTGTTGGGTATAGTGGCATAGTGCCATGACAGGGAAATATTTATTCTTGTAACAGGAAGCATGTCACCGAGACTTCTCTTCAAATAAATAGAAGAGATAGTTTATAAAATTGAGGCTATGTTATATTTTTTAATTTTGGATGGTAGGGGCATGTCAAGATGTTGGGTGATAGTGACCCACTTGATGCCGTGTTTGTGGTTGGATGTGTCATCTTCAGAACATTTTCCAAACCTTTCCTCATATTTGTAGTAGAAAAATAGATCATGTTAGCTCTGTCATCTAGAGAAAGATCAATGGATCCATATAAAGATTGAAGAAGTAGTAGTACCCACTGAACAGGCGGAGGATGAATTCAATGATGTGATAGCCATATTATTTATTATCATTTATAAAAGAGTTATCCAGAGTAGGGTCATCTAGTTGTACATCTGAACCATGAATCAAGCATGCTACGTAATTTATAGCTAATACGTGAGGATAATAATTCTATATCATCTAAAAAATGAGTTAATACTCTATTATCCACTATGAGCGTATCACCTTTATTCTATATAGGCACCTCTCACTCATTTATCTCTGTATCAGTCGAGGGAAGTATTAGGCAATAAATTTAGTACATTTGTTTAGTTAAGGCCATGTACACACAATTTTGAGTATGTTATGAGGGTATATTCCAATGAATTTAATACCCCATGAGGTAAGAAAATATCATTTATAATGGGAACCCTTATTCCTCGATATGATGGGGTTATATGTCATTATCAAGATGGATAGGTCTGCATACTATCATGCCTATATAAATTGTTCTCACCACAAAGTGTTGTTTCCAAAACAATACGATGATAGTTATATTAACAAGGATTAGTGGAATATCAATAAAATTATAGATGTACCATACCATTATGGGATATGTGGATTTAAATTATAAATTGATTGAATATATTTGGAGCAGATAATGAGTCTTAGATTTCCAGTTGGTGGTGCATAATTTTAGGTATGTTTTCCTATATTAATTCTGTAACACCCCGAGATTTTATGAAAAATATTCTTTTTAATTTCATTAATGTCTTGTGTTGTACGCTACACCAAAAGGAGCTTGCACAAAATGCATCCTTGACTTGCCTTGCATTACATGCAATCACGACCTTCCTCGATAGCGTGTGTAGTACGCAATACCGAGTTTCACTAAACAACGATATGCTATTAAAATATTATTAAAACTAGCCGTTATGAATATTAATAACAACCTTTTAAAATTTTAGAAATTTTATCTCTCAAAATGGACTTCATTTTTTGATTCGGAGTATCAAATTTAGCCTAAGGTGAAATTTTGGTACTTTTCGGATAACTTTCATATTCTGATGAATAGTGAAAATTATTAAATTTTAATTAAAAACAACTTTTTTAATCAAAATAATTAATAGTGGTAAATTTTTAATTTGAGTGGTTTTAAAGTATATTTAGAATATATTTTTACAATTTAATACAATGTTTTTCATTGGATGTAATTTCACATTTAAACCAGACATAAACAAGTGTCAATCTTTTGATAGTTTTTATCTTTTAAAAACACGCTATTTGTTTTGACGACGGGAATTAATTTTTAAATTAATTAATGCAACTGATATATTTTGAATTTGGTAAAATAGACATCATTTTTGAGTTCATAATATCAAATATAGCTTAGGCCTAATTTTTGGTATTTTTCTGGAAACTTTCATTTTTTGATGAATAGTGAAACCACTAAGTGGTAGTTTAAAAAAATAAATTTTTCATAAAACTTAATTTTACCGCTTCTGTGAGTGGAATTTTCAAAAAATCCGAGAGACACGGTTGATGTCAGTAAGTAAAATGTGGTTCAATGAGATGAAAATAATTTTTGGTGAATAGTAACTTTTTACTTTTTTTTACCACAGTTAAAAGTAAATAGGGTAATTAAGGGTAAAAAGGATATTATTATTACCGTAACACATGTCCTAATTCTATTGGATAAGTGTAATTCGACCAAAAACAACCTTAGGAATAAAATATGACCATTTAGGCCCACTTGGATTAGATTAAGACTTTTATTATTATTTAATTAAAAGAAGAGTTAAAAGAGTTAAAATCAATGTTTATTTACTAAAACATTTTTAATATAGGGTTATACAAAAGATAAATTCGATTGTAAATATTAATTAGAAATATAATAAGATTTAATACATAATTATATTTTATTTATAATTTTTAGACATTAAATAATTTAATTTATTTATGACATAATGATGGTGCAGTAATTACCATAATAGTGAAAAATTAGAATAATTGATATTATAAATACCCAAATAAATATAATTTGAGACTTTTTATGAATTAAAATAATTTTATATGTTAATATTACATGTTATTATTTATTTAATTAACTTTTTTCGAACTAATCATTCTGTTATGATTTTCACAAAAATCAATTACTAAATAGTGTCAAAATTGACAGAAAATAGTTTTTAAAACAAATATTATATTATTAATTGTTATTTTATTCCTAAAAATTTAAGGTTCGGCCAAATGACTTATATAAGGTTATATATATTAATAATAAACAACTTGGGGTTCTTTTGGCTTGTTATACTAAGTTTATTAACCTTATAGTGTAAGAACACAAGAAGACACGGTAAAAGTAAAATTATTTAACTTAATGTTAAATCTAAATGATAAGGTTAAAATAGGAATCTAAACTTGTATAAATTCTATTGGATGAGAGGATTTCGACCCATACCCACCTTAGCTTCTAAATAAATCAAATTGGAGCTATTTAAAACCTAATTTGTCTTTATAATAAAATAATATTTTTAGTTATTCCAAAGGTGCCCTTCTCCTCCCTTATAAAAGGGCACCTCCTCCCTCTCTTCCTCACACCACTTTGAGCCTTCAAGCTCGGCCAAACCCTGCCAATTTCTTCTCTCCAATTCCCTAGAGACATCCTATAGGTCCTGGTCTTCTTCAAATACCAATTTTAGTGCCCTAAAAGGAGGTCTCAAAGAAGCGCTTCAAAGAAGAGGTAATGCCCGTTACCGATTCTTTCATATTTATTTCTTCTTCCACTTATTCTTCATTAGTTGTTTCATCATGAAGTAATAAAATCAGTATCACTAATATACTGATATGTTATTATAAGTATTAAACAACCCTATTTTACTATCTATCCATCCTACGGAAAATGAAATCACCGCGTGTGCGTACGTACGAAATACCGTCTCCACACCGTGGTGTCATCTATTTTCCACCACCACCTTACTCAGATGGGTATAATGGTGTAAATAATAACTATATATGATTATTATAAAGTGATATATATTATTTAATAGTATACATACACTCCAATAAAATTCCACGATCATGGGAACGATATCATCGCTCGTGCATACGTACGGAATACCGTCTCCACGACGCGATGAGATTCATTCTCAATGATTAACCATTCATAAATGATTATAAAGTATATATAATAAGTAATCATGAAATATATGACATAATAATGATACTGGATTTATTTATATATATATATATATATATGTATGTCATCCAATTAATTCCATTCAATTCAATGAGGAAACGAAAACAACGTTCATGCGTATGTACGACCTACCGTCTCCATGAACGGTGTATTTATTTCCATTTATCAATATATTATATATATGTATATTCTGAATATATATTATATATAAATCATGATTTACATTCTGTATGTAAGTAATTATGATCTGAGTAATCATATGAATAATTACAAGTCAAAACACGGACGACAAATGAAACGATTTTATCCAAAACGTTCTTTAACATGGAATTTACAAAAGAACGGGTAATATAAAGTCATAAGTGAACCATATATGATATCATAACAATTAATATGATTCTGTAATAAGTCAATAACATTATTTAAATCATTATACAGGAGTTTTGGACACTTACGAATCAAATCGGACCTAAGGTAAGGGATAATTCTACAAATCTCATTTTTATCCGAGATTTCTTATTCGTAAGTATTTACTGGGGATATTTCTATCATCCATGTATATGTTTTATAAAAGTGTTTTCATTTATGTTTAAAGTCCTTTTTAACCATTCTTTACTTTTACTACATGGTATGTAAGAAATCTTTCTTTTGTTTACGTTATGAGGTACTTTTTGACTTTTCCGGCAAAAGTATGAGAAGAATGTTTTTTTAACTTATACGGCACAAACGGATTTTTACGGTTTTATAAAGCCTTATTTTCATGAAGCTTCCTCCAAAATATTTCATGACTATTTTCAACAAAATCCTTTTCTTTTAAAATTGCATGTTGTTTTGTGAAAAGAAATTGATTTTAAGAAGAAAGGATATTTTCCTCAAGAATTCATTTCAAGTTATTTATCAAAATCATTTTCCATCTAAGATGATATTATTTCATATGTGTATGTTTCAAGTATAATGTCTCTATGATTTACATGGTTTCACTGTTCTTATGATGAAATGATATCCATTTTTTTATATGGATTATGTTATGATGGGATGATGTTTATGATACCCATTTTATTCTTTGGGTTATGATGAATGATTTATGTTTATGTTGTGGCACAAGTAAGAATGATTTCATTATGAGATTGGTGGGACCTATATCTCCCTCCAATGCATTGGGTAAAGATTTATATCTCATGAGATATACATGTATGGAAAGGTAAGTTAATCCGTTTCAGTATTTCAGGACTAGAACGAGGAGTGAACTCGATTCAGAAAGGGACTTTGTCCACTAAGATGGTCTTGGCAGAAATGCCTTGGCTACTATAGGAATCATTACATGTGATTAATGGATGCCACAATTACATGTTTTATTCCCATGATATTTTATCATGATTTATGTTCCATTATGATCTATTCCTTATGTACTTCCATGTTTTATGTCGTTGTTGAAGATTTTTAATGTTTATGTTTTTTTTAAGTTTAAATGTATATGGTATGTTTTATTTTATCCATGCTTACCCTTACTGAGCATTTGAGATCACCATTTTTATGTTTTATTTTCCCCCAGGATTAAAAGAAAGATTTTAGGTAAGGAAACAAAAGTAGTAATACCTTTATGGGAGATGTTGAAGATCTTTCACCACGATTAGAAGATTACGTTCCGAGTTTCCAAAGACACTAAAATATTACGATCCTTGTGTGTCTATTATTGTTATGTATTAAGTATTCCGCTAAAGTAATGTAATATCCATGTACGTCAAGCTTTGGGTCTCTACAGTTGGTATCAGAGGAAAAGTTTAGTCAACATTTGGAAACTAGGATGCGAAAATGTTAGTGAGATCCCTAGAGATATTTCTAAGGTATGTCTAGGGATTTCCCTAAGGATATGTATACGTATAGGATATAGTCCTATAACTATGGTAAAGATATTAGATAAAACCAAAGATGTTAGATATTGAAGTTACTCCCCCTTTATTATGATTTTTCCCTCTCACACTATTCTTTTCGGGTTTTAGGAAATGGCTGGAAACAAGATGATTCACGATAATGGAGGATATGATGGACAATGGAATGATATTATTCATGAGCAACCAAACGAAATGGGATTTGGAAGTCCAAACATCATTATTATGCCGAATCAGAAATCTCATAATATGATCGATAAAGTAAAATTTGGTAAGTTTCCTGACTCGGCTAATAAGAGAAAGATGGAGTTTCATGATGATAATAGAGGAACGAAAGTTCAATTTCCCCTATGTAAATCATGTGGGAAGAGGCATCAAGGAGAATGTTTCAAAGGAATTGGAAGATGATTTGGGTGTGGAAAAGAAGGACACAAAGCCAGTAAGTGCAAAGGAAAAGGTTCAGTTAACACCAGGGATGGGGATAACGGTATTTCTACGACATCAACAATGGTTAAAGGTTTTAAATGTGGAATGTACGGGCATTATGCAAACCAATTCCCTAAGGTAAGGTCTCATGAAGAGAATCAGTATTGTCGTATGGGTAGTATTTATGTTGATGATGATGAAGAGACTATAAATGATATGTGAGATGAAAGAATTGTTGAAGCTTGGTCAATGGTTTAAGAATGTTGTGGAATGATTACATGTTTATCATGTGTAATGTTGTATAAGTAATCTAATGGTACTATGGAATAAAGAGACATCTAAGGATTGTTACACTGTTGTCTTTCCTTGAGTTTTGAAAGTGTATGATTAATGGTACCGGTATCCATGAAAGGTTATTCAGATATTTTTGGAATGTAGACGATATGCGCATAATGAAGGGATAAAGAGAAAATTAAATGTTTGATAGTATTCATGAGCTCATGACTGATATAAGGAAATAGTTATATCATGGTTTGAGTATATATAATTTTGGGTTTTTGGTATGTGGAATGAGTTAACTTTTGACAACACTCATGTTTTTACTAAGATTCAATGGGTATTCATTTTTCAAGAGAATACATGATTACGGCCTTAGAATATTTGGAATGTGACCAACAAGACATATCTTATGATATATGGGGATCAACGATGGTATTAACCTACTTGTTATATGAAATCTCTGGTAATTGTTTTCACTATATTATGAGAGTGGACTGTAGTATTTTGGATAAGCCTAAAGATTGGAATGGATTATGTTGGACATAAGTTGGTATTGTTTAAGGATAGAAGTTTTTTTTCGATATTATTTATGGGATGTTATAGTAATGTAGTTTTAGAAAAAGGACAACCTACAGGACGGGCGACAACCCACCGCGTCGGACAAGGCTGTGGGAATCGAACCCACAACTGAAGTGCGACTGGCCTTTATCGCCTACCACTGGCCTACAGGAAGTCCCTGTTTAGTAGAAACTAGTTTTATTATATTAGGAAGTATGATATATGAAGTATAATTCCATTTTAGGAACCATATATGATTAATCTCACTATAGATGGACTTATGTATTTTTGATGATTTTTATAACCTTTTTTTGACAGATGGAATGACCCATCATTCTATCACATGATCTGCTAACACTTCACGAATGACAAATTCAACTTCATTTCTTTAAAAGATGAAGTGTAAATTGTACAAATAACAACCAATGGTGAGACTATACCAAAATCAATAAAGTATTTCTTCTAATTCTAATTTCATCAACTTTAGGGAAATGATCTTGAAAACCAAAAATGTTGTCCTAGTTCCCTTATATCCGATAAATCAGATGGTACCTTAGATCATCACAAATCTATGGATTTGTGATCGATGGATTTTTCATAGCCATGTTCTCTACCACTCTCCATCATAACTTGATGGTTAGATTTTTTTTCCATATCAATATTTTCACCTATATTCTCCTTCGTGGAAACCCAGTGATGAGTTACATTGGGTAATCGTTACGTTTCATACTTTAGTTTTTAAAATTAAGTTTCAGTATTCCTTTTTACGATGTGGGTTTCTATGAATAGTAAACGATTTATAACCCTGACGAATTTCGAGGGCGAAATTCATTTTAAGGGGGGTAGAATGTAACACCCCGAGATTTGATGAAAAATATTCTTTTTAATTTCATTAATGTCTTGTGTTGTACGCTACACCAAAAGGAGCTTGCAAAACACACATCCTTGACTTGCCTTGCATTATACGCAATCGCGACCTTCCTCGATAGCCTGTTTATTACGCAATACTGAGTTTCACTAAACAACGATATGCTATTAAAATATTATTAAAACTAGCCGTTATGAATAGTAATAACAACCTTTTAAAATTTTAGAAATTTTATCTCTCAAAATGGAATTCATTTTTTGATTCGGAGTATCAAATTTAGCCTATAGTGAAATTTTGGTACTTTTCGGATAACTTTCATATTCTGATGAATAGTGAAAATTACTAAATTTTAATTAAAAAAAACTTTTTTAATCGAAATAATTAATAGTGGTAAATTATTAATTTGAGTGGTTTTAAATTATATTTAGAATATATTTTTACAATTTAATACAATTTTTTTCATTGGATGTAATTTCACATTTAAACCAGACATAAACAAGTGTCAATCTTTCGATAGTTATTATCTTTTAAAAACACACTATTTGTTTTGAGGACAGGAATTAATTTTTAAATTAATTAATGAAACTAATATGTTTTGAATTTGGTAAAATAGACATCATTTTTGAGTTCATAATATCAAATATAGCTTAGGCCTAATTTTGGGTATTTTTCTGGAAACTTTCATTTTTTGATGAATAGTGAAACCACTAAGTGGTAGTTTAAAAAAATGAATTTTTCATAAAACTTAATTTTACCGCTTCTGTGAGTGTAATTTCAAAAAATCCAAGAGACACGGTTGATGTCAGTAAGTAAAATTTGGTTCAATGAGAAGAAAATAATTTTTGGAGAATAGTAACTTTTTACTTTTTTTTACCACGGTTAAAAGTAAATAGGGTAATTAAGGGTAAAAATTATATTATTATTACCATAAAACATGTACTAATTCTATTTTATAAGTGTAATTCGACCAAAAACAACATTAGGAATAAAATATGACCATTTAGGCCCACTTGGATTAGATTAGGACTTTTATTATTATTTAATTCAAAGAAGAGTTAAAAGAGTTAAAATCAATGTTTATTTACTAAAACATTTTTAATATAGGGTTATACATAAGATAAATTCGATTGTAAATATTAATTAGAAAGATAATAAAATTTAATACATAATGATATTTTATTTATAATTTTTAGACATTAAATAATTTAATTTATTTATGACACAATGATGATGCATTAATTACCATAATAGTGAAAAATTAGAATAATTGATATTATAAATACCCAAATAAATATAATTTGACACTTTTTTTGAATTAAAATAATTTTATATGTTAATATGACATGTTATTATTGATTTAATTAACTTTGTTAGAACTAATAATTCTGTTATGATTTTCACAAAAATCAATTACTAAATAGTGTCAAAATTGACAGAAAATAGTTTTTAAAACAAATATTATATTATTAATTGTTATTTTATTCCTAAAAATCTAAGGTTCAGAAAAATGACTTAGATAAGGTTATATATATTAATAATAAACAACTTGGGGTTCGTTTTCCTTGTTATAGTATGTTTATTAACCTTATAGTGTAAGAACACAAGAAGACACGATAAAAGTAAAATTATTTAACTTAATGTTAAATCTAAATGATAAGGTTAAAATAGGAATATAAACTTGTCTAAATTCTATTGGATGAGAGGATTTCGACCCATCCCCACCTTATCTTTGAAATAAATCAATTTGGAGCTATTTAAAACCGAATTTTTATTTATAATAAAATAATATTTTTAGTTATTCCAAAGGTGCCCCTCTCCTCCCTTATAAAAGGGCACCTCCTCCCTCTCTTCCTCACACAACTTTGAGCCTTCAAGCTCGGCCAACCCCTGAAAAGTTCTTCTCTACACTTCCCTAGAGACATCCTAGAGGTCCTGGTCTTCTTCGAAGACCAATTTTAGTGCCTTAAAAGAAGGTCTCAAAGAAGCGCTTCAAAGAAGAGGTAATGCCCATTACCGATTCTTTCATCTTTATTTCTTCTTCCACTTCTTCTTAATTAGTTGTTTCATCATTAAGTAATAACATAAGTATCACTCATATACTGATATGTTATTATAAGTATTAAACAATCCTATTTTACTATCTATCCATCCAACGGAAAATGAAATCACCGCGCGTGCGTACGTACGGAATACCGTCTCCACGCCATGGTGTCATCTATTTTCCACCACCACCTTACTCGGATGGGTATAATGGTGTAAATAAAAACTATATATGATTATTATAAAGTGATATTGATTCTGTAATAGTATACATACACTCCAATAAAATTCCACGATCATGGGAACAATATCATCGCTCGTGCGTACGTACGGAATACCATCTCCTCGACGCGATGAGATTCATTCTCAATGATTAACCATTCATAAATGATTATAAAGTATATATAATAAGTAATCATGAAATATATGACATAATAATGATACTGTATTTATGTATATATATATATATGTATGTCATCCAATTAATTCCATTCAATTCAATGAGGAAACGAAAACAACATTCATGCGTACGTACGGCCTACCGTCTCCATGAACGGTGTATTTATTTCCATTTATCAATATATTATATATATGTATATTCTGAATATATATTATATATAAATCATGTTTTACATTTTGGATGTAAGTAATCATGATCTAAGTAATCATATGAATAATTACAAGTCAAAACACGGACGACAAATGAAACGATTTTACCCAAAACGCTCTTTAACATGGAATTTACAAAAGAACAGGTAATATAAAGTAATAAGTGAACCATATATGATATCATAACAATTAATATGATTCTTTAATAAGTTAATAACATTATTTAAATCATTATACAGGAGGTTCGGACACTTACGAATCAAATTGGACCTAAGGTAAGGGATAATTCTGCAAATCTCATTTTTATCCGAGATTGCTTATTCGTAAGTATTTAATGGGGATATTTATATCATCCATGTACATGTTTTATAAAAGTTTTTTCATGTATGTTTAAATTCCTTTTTAACCATTCTTGACTTTTAATACATGGTATGTAAGTAATCTTTCTTTTTTTTACGTTACGAGGTACTTTTTGACTTTTCCAGCAAAAGTACGAGAAGAATGTTTTTTTAACTTATACGGCACGAACAAATTTTTACGGTTTTATAAAGCCATATTTTCATGAAGTTTCCTCCAAAATATTTCATGAAAATTTTCAACAAAATCCTTTTCTTTTAAAATTGCGTGATGTTTTGTGAAAAGAAATTGATTTTGAAGAAGAAATGATATTTTCCTCAAGAATTCATTTCAAGTGTTTTATCAAAATCATTTTACATCTAAGATGAAATTATTTCATATGTGTATGTTTAAAGTATAATGTCTCTATGATTTACATGGTTTCACTGTTCTTATGATGAAATGATATCCATTTTTTTATATGGATTATGTTATGATGGGATGATGTTTATGATACCCATTTTATTCTTTGGGTTATGATGAATGATTTATGTTTATGTTGTGGCACAAGTAAGAATGATTTCATTATGAGATGGGTGGGACCTATATATCCTTAAAATGAATTGGGTAAAGATTTATATCTCATGAGATAGACATGGCTGGAACGGTAAGTTAATCCGTTTCAGTATTTCAGGACTGGAACGAGGAGTGAACTCGATTCAGAAAGGGACTTTGTCCACTAAGATGGTCTTGGCAGAAATACCTTGGCTACTATGGAAATCATTACATGTGATTAATGGATGCCACAATTACATGTTTTATTCCCATGCTATTTTATCATGATTTATGTTCCATTATGATCTATGCCTTATGTACTTCCATGTTTTATGTCGTTGTTCAAGATTTTTAATGTTCATGTTTTTTTTAAGTTCAAATGTATATGGTATTTTTTATTTTATCCATACTTACCCTTACTGAGCATTTGAGATCACCCTTTTTATGTTTTCTTTTCCCCTAGGATTAAAAGAAATATTTTAGGTAAGGAAACAAAAGTAGGAATACCTTTATGGGAGATGTTGAAGATCTTTCACCACGATTAGAAGATTACGTTCCGAGTTTCCAAAGACACTAAACTATTACGATCCTTGTGTGTCTGTTATTGTTATGTATTAAGTATTCCGCTAAAGTAATTTAATATCCATGTACGTCAAGCTTTGGGTCTCTACAAATTCTCTAGACTACATACTAAGAAGTGGTTAGTGTTTACAATCTATATTGGTCTTCAAGCATCACCAGTATTTACTCCTCCATATGGAATGTCCCTTGTTCAGTTCCAACAGCTCAAGAGTATGTTTGAGGACTTAGAATATATGGGTTTTATCTGACCCTTTACTCAATATTGTCATTCACCTATGATTTTAACCTTGAATTTGGATGAGTCCCTTATGTTATATGTGGATTATCGAGTGTTGAACCACCATATGGTCATAAACCTACATCCATTTTTTGAATAGATATTCTCTTTGACAAAAACCGAAGAACTATTATGTTGTTAAAGATTAACATGCGACGATATTTTTATCAAGTGTGATTTATGCCTTTACACATACTACATATTAATTTATGAATTCAAAATAGTTTATATGAGTATCTGGTAATTCCATTTTCTCTCACGAATGTGCTTTCCTTTTTTATGGCCATGATGAATATTGTTTTACAACACTATCTAGATTCCTCTTTCATGGTTTTTTGTATAGCATCATGGTTTATTTTTAGTCTTGAAGCACCATTACAAACATATTGTTATTGTATTGTGTTTGTTATGCAATCATTAGTTATATGGTAGGCTTAATAAGTGAAAAATATTGATAAAAAAAGCTCACTTCATGGGTTATATTATCTTGAAGTCCATATTATTAATTGACATAGAGATTGTGAGTTACATTTTTTATTGGGAACCAACAAAGATCTTGTTTGATGTAAACAGTTTATTGGGGTTCGCTAGATATTATATGATTTTCAAACATGACATATCAAGACTTGTGGAACCTATTTACAATTTGAATATAAAGGGTGTCATGTTATTGTTTCCTAAATCCAATGAAAAAACATTTTAGTAGATGAAATGGAGGCTCACTTAATCACAGATTCTAATTCATCCAAATCTGGGAATATTCAATATATTGTTCTATGAGGCATCTAGTATCAATCTGGGTGCAGTGTTGATGTATGAGGTTTGTTTTTTTCTTACGGGTCCCTCCAATTGTATGGGAGAGTTTTTTTTGGTGTATATATACTACAATAGCCTCAAATATATCATTACATTGCTGGACGGGAATATCAGTCAACAATGATGGGTACAATTACTCCATTATTTTGACTTGAGTTTTTTATATTCTTTGAATGGGAAATGAGGTTGCTGATGCACAGATCTGGAAATGGCATGCATAAGACATTCATGAGGCTAGTGATGAATTGATGTTTATAGACCATGTTTATGATTTTTATCTTCAGTTTCATGATTTTCATGAATGAAATTTTATTATAGTTGTATGAGTATCCTCTAATCTTTTGGATATATTTAATATTATGTTGTTCTCAACACATAAGGATTTGACCTTTGGGATGGTGTTTCATGTGAGTATCTACCTCTAAATTGGTTTGTCTATGGAGAAGACATACTTTCTATACGTGGGTATATCTTTCTTCCTTTATATATAGAAGATGAGAAAATATGAGAATCTCATTCTTCTCATTGGGATGTAAATCCAAGTATCTCCAAGATGTATCATGATGTGGACCATCAGTATTAGCGGTCTGGGATGAAGCATCATATTGTAGGTATTGTCACATAGTGTTCCACCTATCAATAGGTGAAGGTGGAACACTAGTTACATAATTCCTTGTTACAGTCATTACCAGTACTAGAATGGAAATGGAATGACTTTTCTTTAGTTTTTATCTTTGTTTATTGAGTTCACCAAGAGGTAGCAATGAGTTTTAGGTAGTTGTGGATCAATAATTGATGGTTTTCCACTATCTTCCTATATAGGATAAATTATCAGTTGATGAGATTTTAATATTATATTCTTGTAATATTATACACTGAAATGGGGTCCCATGTATTATCACATCATATAGGTATGATCATTTCACATCATGGTTATATAAATGGTCACACGAATCTTTTGGTATAATGCTGCTTCTGAGCACAATATTTCTACCTCCCATTGATGGCTGCTAGAATAGACTATACAAGTGTTGGATGAAATGCTCCTAGCATGCATCCTAGATTTTAGTCATCCATGGGAGAATAATATCACTCTCATTGAGTTTAAATACAATAATATATCTTTAAAAACTATTCATATAGCTTGGCAGGATTCCTTTTATGGGAGGACAATTCATTCACCTTTCTATTGGTTAGAGGTAGTATATACAGTGCTACTAGGGCCTCATCTCATGAAGGAGACATCAAAGAAGGTGTATTTGTTTAGAAATTATATTTATAATATTATATCTAGGAAGAAATCATATTTATATCATCTTAAATGTCCTCTAGTGTTTGTTGTTAGAGATCATGTTTTCTTTTGGGTATCATACATGAATAGGAATATGAGGATATTTAGGAAAGGTAATCTGTCGCATAATATTCTTGGGATATTTGATATCTTCGATAGATATGGGAAGGTAGAATATTAGATTCTATTTCCTCATAAGCACCATTCCATGATAAAATTTTTCTATGATTCACAGCTACATCATTATCATGATGACCCCTCTTATAATTTTGTTCATAAGGATGTGGAATTGGATGTTGATCCTTCTTTTGATGATTGTATCATACACATATTATATCATACCATAAAGGATCTATGAGTATGGTCCATCTATTCAGTATGGGTGATCTAGTTTTACATCCTGGTATATGATGAGACTTGGGAGTGCAAGGGCGAAGTTTTTGCTTAATAGCGAGAGTTATTGGAAGATAAAGTTCCACCACCATTACAAGGGAAACACGGGGGAATGTTCCTTTGTGGTTGGAAGACTATAATACCTCGTTTTATCTATTATGTATATATCCTTTAAATTTTTATTTAATTCATTTTCGTAGACATAATATGAATTCAGAATGAGATTATAAAATATTTTGTAGTGTACGAGGATATTTCAGTTCCAAAAACCCCGGTCCATAGAAGAAATAGTCAGGCTGCACAGTTTGTAGTATTCTTGATTCCTAGTCCATACAGTTTCACTTAACTGTATAGGATGCATCAATTCTCAGTAGTGGGAGACATGGTTTTTCATATCCATGAAACCTTATTTTCATGAACTTTCATAGTCTCTATAGTTTTTAAAAGATCTATATACCATAGCCTGTTCACATTTTCCCAAACCATGCACAAGAACTATATAAGCTCCCTCCATGGATTGTCGACCACACATGGTTGGGACACGATTTATCCAATCATGCATCCAAACCATGCTATACTGTTTGGAAGGGGTAAAATGTGTATTTTCAACTAAATAATTATAATTTTAACCTTTCTTTCATATTTCGTACACTATTATAAAGAACCTCGTAATTATTCACATAGAGAGAAATCCTCACAAACTATCAACACATGTCTATTGATAACTTTTCCATATGACCTTGGAATTGATATGTATTGGTCTCCTTGGATTCATCTTGGTTTGTGATCAAATCCTTAGGATCCACTAATCATTCTTATTCCTATAAATGACTCTATTTTGTTGTGATATCTAATTAACTATTTCTTGGGATGTTGTGTGTACTTATGTCTTCTTCATATCTGGGCCAAAATATAGGTTCATACTACACGATCCATCTACTATAGTCATATGGTAGGTGTTCTATGACTCACCCAACAATGTATCAGTGTCAATTAATTTTTCTCATAATGTGCACATTGGTTTCACTTAGAGTTACTCATTATATTCATTTTATATATTTTAAATTGACTAAATTAAAAGCTATGACCCTAGTGGTACAACATTGACACCGACATCGGTTGAGACCTCAACAAAGACTTCCCATTAATGGCGAGTCCTTTATTTATGACATCATTACCAATATTTAGATTATTTAAGACACTATTTGAATGCGATTCACTTTTCCTTGTTATGGTATGTATTCCATAATAGTTAAATAAAAGAATAAATAGTTATATTGGAAGTGTATGTATAGATATCACATGGTATAACCCCTTATAATTAAATTTCTAATGATTGCATTCCCTTAACTCACCTTGAAATTCTTAATGAAAGTAAATTTAATAAACCATTAATATTATTATAAAATTAATAAAAAATAGTTTTATGTCCTTGATTCCCTTTCTCATGATTATTGAAAGGTGATATATTGAAGCTACTAAATTATTAAATTGAACTAGTATTACATTTCTTGTGATTAAATATGAATGTAAATGAAATGTTTATAATGTGACTTCTTTTATTCGTGAATCTTATATTTATATGAATTGATTGACCATATCCATCATTTTAATCCCTAGGTAATTCCTAGAACATTTAAAGGATTCAATTCCAATTCATTGTATATATTTCCATGGGAGATAACAACCATAGAATCCAGTATTTTTATTATTAACTGAATACCTCATCATTATACGAAAGAATCACTTGAAATATATTCTTGATCCAAAAGACCCAGGATAAAATCCGTGTAGGGACTAATTTTCTGGGGAACTGTAGCAGCACTGTAACAACACTACAACAGCGTTGACAATGTAGTGGCAGAGGCACAGTAGAAGAAACTGTATCGAGGTGGTACTGTAACGGGTACTATAGAAGCTCAAGTGATGTAGTAGTACTATTCACCATGGGGCTCTTTGGGGAAAAGGGGATTTCAAGCATAGAATTCAGGCCACCTGGCCTTGGACCTTTGGGCTATGTAATGGGTCTCCCTCTACCCACTCTAAAGAGGTTATTTATTAAAATAATAAAATGAGGCTTCGACCCCAACCTTTAAAAAACATAGTGCCATTGATTAATCCTATTTGGCCCATTCAATCATTGTCCATGATTAATACAAATTAGTTACATAGCCTTTTTTATACACTTTTATAGTTAAATTAATTGGGTTATCCTTTAAGCTTACACTCATATGCTTATAGCTTGACTAAATGTTTTACTACTATGAGTTGTCCAAACCACTTAGGTATATGATCCCTTCACTTTACATTGGATCCTCAGCTCATATTTTTATGATTTATTTCATATTTTTTGAGACTATAACATGCTACATTAATATATATTGAATCACAAATTAATTAATTATGTGGTTAAATATTCAGACAGTAGAAGAGGCTAAAGTAGATACATGGTTTTTTATTGAATTTCGTTAATTATTTATATATATATATATATATATATATATATATAAACTATTCAGTAGATATTGAATGAATGGATTTCTATAAATTGTGTTATTGGTGGCCTACTATGATTCATCTCAATCTGTATCTATTATTTCATTAGTACCCAGGAATATTATATGATCTCTGGTGTGGATAAGAGGAAGTGTAATGCTTTGGTAAAAATACTTGCTTTCTATAAGATGAGAGGTTGGTAGTATAGTATTGGGTCAATGCTCAAGATTCTTGGATAGATTTTTCCAATTTTGATTCTATTATATATCATGTGTTTTAATATCAACATATTTTCTTGTATACCTATAATAATTTCTAAGAGACACAAAATAATCATTTTTTATATTATGATGTTTACAACTCTTGAGATGATTATTATTGCATGTATGTTTAGGTACTTTTCTATTTCCTTACATTTTAATTATAATTATTCCAGTGATTATTAATCTATTACATATATACTATTTTCCACTTTAAAATAAGTTTGTAGTATCACCTAGGACACACCCTAGGAACTCACAACTATTAGGAAGACAATGGATTATTGAGATGTTCCATTAATGCCATGTGGGCAACCAGTTTTGGTTACACAGAAGTGAATCTGGTGAAGGATGTCACAATTCACATGAAAATTGATGTATTTCAGAACATTAAAAAGAACTATACCTTTAAAAATTTCAACATTATGATTTCAACAATTACATACATTTTATCTTAATTATTTTTCTTATCATATATAGATTTATTTTTTAATATGAAATTGTTATTTTAATGAAATACTTTAAAACAATGTTTATTTAAAAAATTATTAGTTTTTCATTGAGTTTTTTTAATGAAGATAATTATTCAGTTGGCATTGTATTTATATTTCCATGAAATACTCTTAAGAAATATTATTTATAGCACAATTTATTGTTTTTAGCTTAATTTAATATTCCAACTATTTGGTTATGATTCTCAATTGTCCAATTACTATTCACAAAAATTTGGTAACTATTCTAATGGTCAAATTACTATTCCTATAGTCACATTACCTCCCATTAATTAATCTTCATTACTTAATTAATTATGCTAATAAATTTATATAAATCTTATACATTTCCCTTTGGCATGATTTTTATTGGATTACTAATATTTTGTTTTATTTATATATTGTTTTTCCTGGGACAAATGATCCTATATGATTGGGTAAATCTATATTTACCATTTTATTTTTTATATATTCTATTTATTCTCCACATGAAATATTTATAATATAAATTGGATTAGTCTTTATATAATTTAATGATTTTCATTAATGAAATAATGTGTTTTTTGGTTTTTATATGTGTTGTATGCATATAATACTATATAATATAATATAATCAAAACTTATTTAAAAAATTGTTTTTGATTAATAAAATCTGTGTTTTTATATTCATACCCCATTTTTAAATTTTATCCCAAAAACATAAACTCAAATTTTTGGTTTAGAATAGTTGACTAAACATTTGATTCATTGTTTACTCTACATCCCCTATTTCCTCTTCATACTAATGGTTCCTCTAAAACAAAGTGACTAATTTACTTTTATTGTTTTGTAGAATTTTCTCACTATTTTCTAAGATCTTCTCTCTTTTCTCCTCATATGAGATTTCATTCTCCAATTGTACCACCACCAAATTCAGTACATATAATGGGTTAGGTATGCACTTCCGTAGAAGAGATACATGGGACAAATCATGAAATAGAGACATATTTGGTGGGAATTCAAGATGATAAGACACTTATATTATGCAAGCAAGGATATGAAAGGGCCCAATGTACCTAGGTATAAGATCAACTTTTGTTCCAAAGTACATGACTCTCCTCCACTCTGATATTTGAATGAAAACATTACCTTCAAAATCAAAGTCCATGTCCATTTGATGGTTGTAAGAATAACTCTTTTTCTAACATTGGGAATTTTGAAAATGTTATCGGATGGAATGAAAAATCTCTCTCATATATTGTACAAGATCATGTTAATGTAGATTTTCTTCACCCCCTTAATCCTAAATTTTTTGTGTTCTATATCTCTTAACTTATTGATCTTCATATGGATAAATTTTAGTTATTGAGTGGAATATAATATAGTATGGCAAACAAAAAATGGGTTATTTTTATAGAATATACCATTTAATTCCCTTGAGTATTTTTTAAACATTTTCTCAAGTGATTTAATTGTCCTTTTAGATTGACCATCAATTTGTGGGGGATGAGAAATTCAGAAATTTAATTTGGTATAGAATGCATGTTGAAAAATTCTACATAATATAGAAGTGATCCTTATACCACGATCATAGAAGATTGAAATGTTAACACCATGAGACATAACAGAATGTGTTACACGCATATTTGAATTTTTTTCAATAGAAAAATCTCCTTTAATAGAAACTAATTTGGTATTATTAGTGATTCAATCCACCACTTCACATATCTCATTTTGTTAATGGATTTCTTCAGATGACTGGGGAAAATATAATTGTGATGTTAAACTATTTCAACATTTGTATCTACAATGGTTTTATCAACATCGTAGTATTTTATCACACTTCTTTATCATTTTGATATACCATGAACATTGAGATATACTCTTCCCTAACCTTCACCGTGTGTTCCCACTATAAGTTCTATCAAAGAACATGGTGCATATTCGTACATATATTATTTATATGGAATGATAAGATTTGGTAATTATTCAATAGATCAATATTTTCCTCAAATGATTAAGGAAATCAAATCCTAATTCCAAATAAAATAAAAACATCATCATCGATATGGAATTTGTGAATATTACGTTCCTTAACATATTTCACATTGTTTTAAAGCTCTAACCATTCCTTTGTTTATACTAGATCTTATATTGGATGGATTATTTACAAAATCAATTGGGAATGGATGGACATATTCCCAAAAATTATGATTACTAGATATATCATTTTAATATCTATGATGATAAGGTCCTTCTTAATCTTCATCATAGATATAATAACATGTTCCGTTCCAAATATGAGCATGAGCTACCTTGTCTGCCTTTCTATTAAGGTAGTGAATGTAGAAATCATATTCTCTGATTATCTATAACTATATTTTTGATGAATTTTGATCACTAACTCTTTAAATATATACATAAGATAGGTATTATATCTAGATATGACACAAATATCATCATATAGGTACTACCACCAAATCATTAAGGAAAATATCAAAACTTCTTACTCCAGATCATGCATTATGTAGTGTTCCTCATGGAACATAACCTTTTATGTGGTATAGGCTAAAACTTTTACATTTTTTATTAATGAAAACCCCAATAATCTCTTTAAATTATCACAATATATGAAAAAAACATTATCCACATGTTGGTATTTTCAATACAATCGTATTTAACATCCTTTTATTTAGTTCCTTAATAATTCATCTCAATATTCCATCCATATATAAATTAACCGTCTATATATTAAATTTTTAGGCGGACTAGACAATAATGAGAAATTTCTCTAAAAAATTCTATATTCCCCAGTGGAGACAAGAAATCAATGGAATTTTGTGAAACCAGTGGGTCTATTCCATTTATCAATTTCCTTTTTTATTGAAGGGTCCACAAAAATTACTTCCCTTTTGACAATGTTCCCCAACAATGTGAACTATTCCATTATGTATCCATATATTAAAAATTTATCTTACTTTTCCACCTTCTTAAATGACTCCAAAAAAATCCTTATTTTTTATTCATATTCCCCATTTATTTTTCAGTATGTAAGAATGTCATTGATGTGAAAACATAATTTTCAGGATAGTCTTTAAAGACGTTATTCATCAAATTCATTAATATTGCATAAATATTGATAATTATTAAGGGAATCATAATGAAATCATACTGTCAGTACCTTCTTTGGAAATAAGTTGTACGATTACATTCCTTCTTCACATTCATCTTATCATATCAAGAATGAAGATCAACCTTTGATAAGTACTCAACTCTATGTAGTAGATCAAAAAAGTAATTAGTGCATTTTGGATGATACCTATTATATATATTGATTTTTCCCAAATCGTGATAATCGATACATAGCCGCATGGGTATATACTTCTCATTAAAAATTAAAACCAATGCCTCTAAAGGAAATTCACCAGTGAATATAAAACCATTGTAAAAATTCTCTTGAAGTTGATTCTTTATATCGAGACATTCGATCGGTTCAATCATTAATGGGAATTTGGATATAGGATTGGCTCTAGGTATATGTTCTAATTAGAAATAGTTATCATGATTTGGGTATGTATGGGTAAATCTATAGAAAATAAATCAGTGTATTCCTTTACTATGAAAATATCCCCAAGTTTGATATCATCCTTTGACTCAACTATTTTGGAATGTTATTATTCTTAAAAGGGTATTAACACCCACACCATTGAGGAATTTTTTTCAAACGAGATTCATGATAATACTTTCATTTATATAAGATAATTAGATGGTTTCAAAATTTGGAATGTGATTTCTATTTCATGATAGTTGACATGTGATATATATAATGAGCGACACTACATGCCTATTATAATGTTTAATTATAAAAGGGGAAGGATTACAAGATTCGTATGATTTATTTGTCTACATAATATTATAGGAGAAGATCCCAACACTAGGGTTGCAATTATCACAACATAAATAGTTTTAATAGATATATCTATGAAAAATATATTCTGGATTTGATTAAAAAAATTTAGAAAACATGCAACGATATAAAGGAATGTGTAATATGAAAATAAAATAATAATTTTTACATTCATAGAATAATAATAATTTCACCTTGTTGGAATTAATTATCCTGATACACTTCAAATGTAATGATGAAATGATATTTCCTTTTATCCATTAGCATTGGTGGTTTTTGACATTGATTATACTCAAGGACCCATGGTTTGGTGAAATAAATTTACTAGTTCCATTTATTCTGACAGTTGATGCATTGAACCATGGTTAGTGGATTAAGAAGTTACTTTCATTCTTACATAATTTTATATAGATTCCTTAAGTATATTTTATATTCATGATCATATAGTCCTCCTCCAATAGTGAATCATTTCCCTATCCCTTTGAGGAAATTCCAAGGATTTTTCTTTCAAAATTATTGAAGTGCTTGTTGTTAGAAACATTATCGTCCATTTAATATTAACCACTATTATGAAACTATATTCAACCCTTCTTATCAACATAAATATTGGACCACTCACGACATTCCATATCACCTTAGAGAGAGCATAGATCCACATTACCATAACACCAGTAATTTTTTAAAACAATATCTAGTGGAAGGTTTGGTTTTATTCAACTAAAGAATCAATCTATTTTTCTATATTTTCTTAAAACAAGACTATAGTCAGTTCTTACATTAATGTTGATGTTTTCCTCATAATACATGATTTGTCAACTTTATTTTTTCTTCAACTCTTCAAATTCTCCATAATTCATTATTAGTAATGTTCGAGGGAAATACTTGTTAACAAATATTTACATATAGACTTAACAATATATCTTGTTTATTTCACCCATCATTTAACATCACATTATCCGTTCCCAGATATAATAGGATTATCTATTTAAATGATATATGGCGAGATCTACCTTATGCTTTTAAAAATATAGGTCCACAAAAATGGTCATCTCTATTGAGTTATCCCACTATTCATTGATAAGCGGATAAAAATTTATACTAAAAGTTGGTGGTAATTTCATCATAAAGTAATCAATACCTAGTTTTCCAATATTGATTGACGGTGAATATTCAATGAGGTTTATGTTGTTTTTCAAATCCTAAAATATTTTTATGTGCATCTCCATATAGTTTTGAACTCAACCTCTATAAACATTGGGGGTTTCATTTGAACAATAGTTTCATTCTACATCAAATGTCTCTTTGGTTGGGTTTCTACAAGTTCCCAACATACAATTAAATATAAATTTTTAAAAAAAATTTAAGTCCACAAACAATAAATAAATAATTTATTCATACAAACAATTAACTATAATGATATAACATATGATATACAATTTTTAAAAATTTCAAAAAACCATTCTTCATTGAAGTCTTACCCATATATAGGCTTATACATGTGGTTTTGACTACAATGTTTTTATTATAATTCAAAAAATAACTAAAATGTACCTCTGATATGAACTATAGAAACCTGACATTGTTGTGAAAGTCTATAGCTTTGTTTTAATAATAAAAACCACAAAAATTATATATTCAATTATTTAGAGGTTTAGTATGTTGGGAAATTATTGATCCTAAATCACTTATACATAATAAAGAATAATCATTATTAAAATAATTCATCAACATCAACTTAAAATCATTAAATTATCCTTACTACATGTAGTCATCTGAGGATATAAATCAACGAAATGGATGAGATAATAACCCAATAAGGGTATGGATAACATATCATAAATAAGATATATGAATCAATTGAACATAGCTGATAACAATCACCATCATCATATCCTAATCATAGAATAATCATAAACATCATGAAGAAAAACATATGATAAATATATGGTGTTTTTCGATGCATTAAAATGAAACATCAGGTCAGTCATAAAATACCAAACATAGTTTTGAACAAATGTAACATCATGTTCAGACATAATAGAAGTGCATAATTATAAATTCATCATTTTGAACAAATTTCTTATCATGTTTATGTATAATACACATATTCTCATGAAATTCATCATACTATGAAATTCATTGTGGGGATATATAATATTTGTCCCACTTTTCACATCATATTATTTAGATAATATTGAATTCCATATAGAACTTATAAAATTTATAGTCATGAAATAGAACATGGAAACAAAATATCTACATGAGGAATTAATAAAAAAATCCATGAATAAAATTTGGGTTACAAAAAAAATAAGGGAAAACGTATTACATTCTTTCATCATAATTCTTCAGTGTAGAAGAAATATAGGGCCCCAACCTTAAACATCACTTAATCTTGAGTTACTTCAAGAATACAGGTTGAGGATCTTTTCAGGTTTAGAGTTTTAGAGAATTTGATCATAAATCATGCATTATATTCCATATTTAAACAAAGTGGTTACATAAAAGATAGTACACATTTTTCCCATCAACGGAAAAATATTTAAAATAAAACATGGATTATTTATTGACACTTAATTGACACAAACATAACATCATGTACCTTTCCCTTGACCTGTGAAAAACATTTCAAAAACATGGGATGAGCATAAAAAGCTCAGTAAGGGATATAAAAGTATGAATTAAAATCATTAGTCCATATATGAAATCATACTTTACTCATAAAACATTATCACATTAACATACCTCATCAAATCATGAATAAATCATAGAAATCACAAGACATAAAGGTAACTTGAGGCATTCATAACATTCTTACGTAGGGAGTAACCCTCATGGTTACGTTTGGAATACCCATCATAATATATGCCCTAAATCTCTTCGGAGAAACATTAATGTTTAACTCCTTCACATTACCCAATGCATTGGAGAGCTATATCGGGCTCACCCTCCCTTAGTTTATCACGGAACCACCCGTCTTCATAATAATGCCCAAGAACTATAACATAATCGTATCACATAAAACATGCATAAAGGAAACATAACATTTCCACATTTCTATCACAAGATATCAATACAACACATTGATATAATAAAAACATTATTAAAACCATTTTCAATACCAAAATAAAAGAAAAGTAAAACATGGTATTTATTTTTCATTTAAAAAAAGTATGGCTTGTAGAGGATGTCGAAACTCAAATAATGGTCACGGCGGCGGAGAAGTCGTTGTCGCCGCATAGGTGCGACAAAAACATTCCCTTTTGTCATTTATTAAAACACTTCATATAAAAAATATTCCTTTTTGATAAACGTAAAAGTCAAAGGGGTTTATACACCATATAAAGAAGTTTGTGTATAAAACAATATATGCCTCAATGAAAGGATACTGAGACGAAGTCCCATACCTCGGGTCCGACTTGACTCGATCGTTCTTTAACGTACTAAATAATAAACTTGAGTTAATTTCTACTTGCTTATGAACATTTTTCAAGTTAATTATTCCTTTTATATCACTTATTATGATTTTATGAACACTATGTAATTATTTAAGTTAATAATGGTCGTTTTGTCGATCATTGGTACATGAGTCAAAAATAAACTCTTTATAATTACAAGTTGTTAATGGGGTAAAATATCCATTATATCCAGAATTATATTCAAGATGTAGATATCATATATGTCATATATATCCAGTATAAAAATGCATTTATAATATTACATAACATTTAGAGGTATGAAATGAAATGCACCGTTCATTGAGACGGTAAGCCGTACGTACGCATAAACGCTACTTCCATTTCTATTTCATATTTAATGGAATTAAAACATAATGATACATAATAGTATTATAATTCCAGTATTTTATCATATATAATATCATTAAATCTATCCTTTATACGTACCACATATGGTATTAACGAATCAAATCACTTTGAGGGGGCGGTAGTCCGCACTTCCTAAAATGAAGATATCGCGTTTACCCATAATGGAAACCATAAAGGTATGCCATAAATAAAAAATAAAGAATCTTAAGTAAAACATAAACATATTATATATCATATATAGGTATAGTGACATCTTAATGGACACCTTTTAAGGTGTTATATGAGTGTTGAACAATCATCGTTTTGTGAGCCATAAATTATCCATCCACAGAAATAGTATGTTCTTTAACCATTAGATGTAGGTGTGTGTAAGTGTATCTTTAATAATTCTTATAAAAACATCCTAATATATTTAAGATACTAGAATTGTTACAAAATAAAGGAATAAAAAAAGTTTAGAGGGTTGCAGAAGAAAAATAAAACATAAGAACACAAGAGAAAACACTACCTTTAAAACGGGTAACTCTTTTTGATTTGAGCTCAAAGGATTCTTTGGAAAGACTTATGCCCAAATTGAGGCTTCAAGAAATAATAGAGGGATGTGGAGAGACAAAATGGACAGGTTTTTTCCAAGCCAAAGGCTTTAGTGGTGTGGGTAAGGTGGTAGATGTGGGGGCCTTTTATAAGAGGAGAGGAGGGGCACTCTTGGAATGTTATAAAAGGTTACTTTATTATAAAATGATTTTCGGATTTAAAAGGTCCAAAAATTATATATTTCGAGGATAAGGTGATAAGAGTTCTAAATCCACCCATACAATAGGTTTTTGACATGTTTAGGTCTTATATTTTACATTATCTTTTCATTTTCTTTAAATCATTAAATAATGAGGTAATCACTACATCATCATGGTGTCATAAATAATTTAATTTATTTAATGTCTAAAAATTAAAAAAAATATCACGATGTAGGAAATATTTTTATCTTTCCAATGACTATTTATAGTAAAACATATGACTTGTATAACCCCATGTAAATTGTTTTTTATTAAAACAATACATGTTTGTGTCATTTTTTACTTTTATTTTAAATAAAAGGCATTAATGTCATTATCTTACCCAAGTGGCTCCATGATGTCCCAAAAATTGACCCATGGGTTGTCTTGGTAGGCCATGAAACATACAATAAGGGTAGGACATGTGTCTAGGTCATTTCATATTATTAAAACATTATTTTTACCTTAAATTACACTAATTACCTATAATCGCGATTAAAAACATAAAAGTTACTATTCACAAAAAAATTATTTTAATCCCATTGAACCAAATTTTACTTCCTAATGACAACCATGTATGTAGGATTTTTGAAATTCAAAACACAGAGGTGCTAAAATTTCATTTAAACGAAAAATCAGTTTTTTAAGTACCACTTAGTGGTTTCACTATTCATCAAAAATTGAAGTTTTTTCAGAAAAATACCAAAACTTCACCCTAAGCTATATTTTATATTCTGAATTCAAAGATAATGTATATTTTAAAAAATTCAAAACATATAAGTTACATTAATTAATTTAATAATTAATTCCCGTTGTCAGAGAAAATAGCGTGTTATTATGAAACAATAAGTATCAAAAGATTTACACTAGTTTAAATCCAATTTCAAAGTGAAATTAATTCCAATGACCACTATTGGATTAAATGGTAAAAATATATTCTAATTGCACTTGAAAACCAATTCAAAAGATAATCTAATCATATAAATATATTATATTAAAAAGAGGTTTTGATTTAAAATACAACATTTTTCACTATTCATTAAAAAAATGAACTTTTTCGGAAAAATACCAAAAATTCACAAAAAGTAAATTCTGATGTCCCGATTCTAAAGAAGAATTTTATTTGATCCAATAGAATTTATAAGAGTGACCAAAACTATATTTATAGATGGTAAACCATCATTAGGCGATAAGTCAACCTTTAGTGAATGTTAGAGTATATATGCCTAAAATTGAATTCTTTTCGTATTTTAAGCCTTTATCCTTTATTGGATAAATGTAAAAACATTTAACAAACATATATAATCATATTTTAGTTATTTTCATTCATTCCCGCCAATACAATGGCTACATGTTAACTACCATTTGAAAAAAATATTATTTTATTACTAGTGTGCAACGTAAGATTTCAAAGAAACTCTTTGTTGCATATCGGGTATGCTATCAAACATAGAAACCCCTTTAAAGTAAAATTAATATTAAATTCATAAATATTAATAAATATGAAAATGTTTTATTCTTTATTTATCTGGGATGTTACATCCTTCCACCCTTTTGGGAATTGCATCCTCGCAATTTTATTTACCTATCAAAATAAGTGGAGGTATTTATCCCTCATAGAATTTTCAGATTCCCATGTAGCCTCTTCACTCATGTGGATTTCCCACAAAACCTTTTCTTGATGAATCACCTTATTCTACAACACTTGCTCTCTATGGTCAATAATCTGGACCAGGTGTTCCTCATAAGATAGATTCTCTTTCAGTTGAACTACCTCTAGACTCAAAACATGAGATGGATCTGGCATGTACTTCCTTAACATTGAAACATGAAAAGCATTGGGTACCTGAGATAAGCTCGGAGGTAAAGCCACTCGGTATGCAATTGATCCAACTCTCTCCAGAATTTCATATGGTCCAATGAACCTTTGACTCAGATTTCCTTTCTTACCAAATCACATCACACTTTTCCATGGTGATACTTTGAGAAAAACATGATCACCTACCTCAAAAGAGAGATCCTTCCTCCTGTTGTTCGCATAACTCTTAGGCCTGCTCTGAGATGTTCTCATGTGTTTTTGTATCAACTGAAATTTTTCTGCCATCTCTTCTACCAATTCTGGTCCCATTAATTTCCTTTCACCCACTTCATCCCAAAAAGATGGAGTTCGACACCACTTCCCATATAATGCCTCAAATGGTGCAATCTGTATACTAGAATGAAAACTGTTATTATAAGAAAACTCAACAAAAGAAAGATGTTGGTCCCAACTTCCCTGATAATCCATCAAACAAGCACGTAGCATATCTTCCAAAGTCTGAATTTTTCATTCTGACTGCCCATCTGATTGAGGATGAAAAGTTGTACTAAAATTTAATTCAGTACCCAACAACTTCTGAATTCCTTTCCAAAAGTTAGAAGTAAACCTTGGATCACGATCAGAGACAATGGAGAGGGGAACTCCATGTAACCTTACTATCTCTTTAAGATACAAATGGGAAATTTGATCTAGGGAAAAAGTATCTCGTATAGAAAGGAAATGAGCAGATTTAGTCAAATCGATCAACAATAACCCAGATTGCATTATTACATTGAGGTGTCTTCGGCAATCCCACAATGAAGTCCATGGATATATTCTAACATTTCCACTCTGGCACTGGTAAAGTCTGAAGCATCCCTTTCGATAATTTCCGCTCTTCTTTAACCTGTTGATAAGTCAAACACTTCATAGTAAAATCAACAATATCTCTTTTCATTCTGCCCCAACAGTAATACTCCCGAAAATCTCTATACATCTTAATACTACCAGGATGAACTGAAAATGGAGAACTATGAGCTTCACATAACAAATCTCTCTTCAACTGTGAATCACACGGAACACACAATCTCTTCCCAAATCTCAAAACAAAATCATTATCAATGTTTAATTCTGGCAACTTACCCTTCTGAACCATCTCTACCTTTTTCTGAAACTCGCTGTCTTGCTTTTGTGCATGCTTAATTTTGTCTGAGAGAGAATATTTCACTGATACCTGAAACAAAACAGAAGGACATCCTGCACCAACAACTTCTATTTCAATGTTCATCAAATCCTTAACCAAAGGACCACATTCCAAACACAACATTGTTAATGAAGCATTAATTTTTCGACTCAAAGCATCAGCCACTTTATTTGCTTTTCCCGGATGGTAATGAATTGTACAATCTTAATCCTTGATTAATTCTAACCATCTCCTCTGTCTCATGTTCAATTCTATCTTATTGAATATATACTTTAAAATTTTGTGATCGGTATATATTTCACACTTTACTCCATACAAATGATGCCTCCAAATTTTTAAAGCGAAAACAACAACAGCTAATTCCAAATCATGTGTAGGGTAATTTACCTCATGAGTTTTAAACTTTCATGAAGCATAAGCAATTACCTGATCATTCGAAATTAGGACGCAACCAAGTCCTTTCAATGAAGCATCATTGTAGATAACAAACTCCCCATTCCTGGAAGGTAGTTCCAAAACTAGAGCATTCACCAATCTTCTTTTCAGTTCCTAAAAACAATCATCACATTCTTTTATCCAGATAAACTTAACACCCTTCCGAGTTAACTTAGTCATTGGACTAGATAACCGTGAAATTTTTTTAACAAACCTTTGGTAATAGCCTGCCAAACCAAGGAAGCTACGAATCTTAGTTACATTTGTGGGTCTTGTCCATTCTTCCACAACCTTTGTTTTTGCAGGATCAACAGTTATTCCATCTTTAGAAACAATATGACCATGGAATGAAATTTGTTGCAACCAAAACTCACACTTTCTGAATTTCCCATACAATTTCTTTTATTTTAAGGTTTTCAAAATAACCATTAAATGGATTTTATGCTCCTCTTTACTTTTAGAAAACACCAAAATATCATCAATGAAAACAACCAAAAACTTATCCAAGAAATCAGGGAAAATTATATTCATTATGTCCATGAATACAGTAGGTGCATTGGTTAGCCCAAAAGGAATTACTACAAATTCATAATGGCCATATCTTGTACGAAACACGGTCTTCAGAATATCTGCTTCAGTTACCTTCAACTGATGGTACGCCGATCTCAGGTCAATCTTTGAAAAATAATGAGCTCCCTGGAGCTGATCAAACAAATAATTGATATGAGGCAAAGGATATTTGTTCTTAACAGTGATATTATTCAAGGCTCTATAATCAATGAAAAGTCTCATAGAACCATCTTTCTTTTTAACAAATAAAACAGGATCACCCCATGGTGATGTACTAGTTCGAATGAAACCTTTCTCTAATAAATCTAGCAATTGCTCCTTCAACTCTAAAAGTTCAATTTGATCCATTCGATAAGGGGGTTTTGAAATTGGCTTAGAATCAGGAACTAAGTCAACAGTAAACTCAACTTCTCGATCTGGTATTATTTCAGGAAACTCATCAGGAAAAACATCAGGATACTCATTTACCACTGACACGTCATTAATCTGAACAGTTCCCTTGTTTTCAAAAATATGTTCAAGGTAACATTCATTTCCATCTTTTACAAGTTTCCCATCCTCTTGATATGTTATCAACAGTAAGGGTTCATTCTTGTACAGAAACTGAAAGTCTTTCTGAAAAGAAACTTCTTTAGCTCTACAGTCAATCTTAGAATGGTAAGAAGAGAGCCAATCTATACCCAGGATAACATCAAACTCTACTAGAGGTAATAGAATATGGTTTGCAAGTAGGTTCTTTCCACAGATAAAGATATGAAGATTCTTATAAATTCATTTTTCCTCAACATTTCCCCCAGGTGTTTTTAAAATAAGTTCAGGAGTCATTTCTTGAGATGGTATTCCCATTTTACTAGAAAACGTTTTCAGATATGAAAGAATATGTAGACCCCGAATGAAACAACACACTGGAATAATCTGAAAAAACAAAAAAAGTACCTGATACCACTTCATTTGATGGCCCAACATCTGCTGAAGTAGCTGCAAAGGATTTCACCACCCCTTTCTGCTTGTAGTCTAACTGCTTCCCATCACTCGAGATCTTTGTCGGACACTCGTTTGCATAGTGACCCATCTCATTGCACTTAAAAAATTTCACTAACTGTAAATCAAATTTGTTCTTACCATCACCCTGATCTTTTTCAGTGCAATCATGAGCCTTATGTCCCATCTTACCACATCGGTAGCACTTTCCAAAATTCAGAAGACATTCACCAGCATGCCTTTTACCACATTTATCACAAACTGGAAACTTAGTTTTCTTACCATCATACATTTTTGATGAATTCTTTCCTTTCTCCTGCCACCTCGGTCTCTTCTTCTACTGGTTGTTATAGAACACTTGATCATCGACAAACTCCATTTCCACCTTATCAGCACATCGAACAATCTTTTCATAACTTTTGAACTCACGAGAATCCAATGACCTTCGATATTTTTTCTTTAATCCTGAGTATAAACGATTGATTTTACTATCAAGGTCTCAGATAAAATTTGGAGCATACCTTGCCAATCGAGTGAACCTCTCTTCATAGGCAGAAACTGAGTCTTCCTCTTGCCTCAATTCCAAGAACTTTTTTTCCATCCTAAGTAGAACATCCTTAGGAAAATACTTCTCAAGAAACATACCTTTGAATTCATACCATTTTAGAGCATTAATCTCATCAGCGTCCTTGATATTTTTAACCATTGACCACCACTGATCTGCTTCACCCTCCAAATGGTAAATAGCAAGACCAACCTTTTGATTGTCTGAACACCCCATGACATCGAAAATCTTCTCTAGTGCTTTAATCCACCCTTCAGCTAGCATAGGGTTAGATGATCCTCTGAATGATGGGGGATGTTGCATCATGAAATGCTCCACCACTGACATGTTCCTCTGCGGTTGATCTGGATGATCTCGTTCATGGATACCACCACCATTTATCACTTGAGTCAACTGCGCTATTACTGCAAAAAACTATTCAGTTCCAATTCCAACCATCTCAGGATGCTGATTCGGAAGGTTATCTCCTTCTGTATGCCTTCCTAGCACTGCTTCCCTGTTTCCTCTGCAGAAAACCATTCTGAACAAACATGTCTTAGATGAAGCAACATGGTAATCTTCAAATTCTCTATCATTTCAATTTGACCATAAAAAAAATATTTTTGGATAATCATTTAATAGATTTATAACTCCTAAAGTTATCGAAACCGACCTATGATACCAACTATAAGGCCCCAACCTTAAACATCACTTAATCTTGAGTTACTTCAAGAATACATGTTGAGAATCTTTTAAGGTTTAGAGTTTTAGAGAATTAGATCATAAATCATGCATTACATTCTAGATTTAAACAAAGTGGTTACATAAAATATAGTACAAATTTTCCCATCAATGGAAACATATTTAAAGTAAAACATGGATTCTTTCTTGACACTTCATTGACACTATCATCACATCATGTACCTTTCCCTTGACCTGTGAAAAACATTTCAAAAACATGGGATGAGCATAAAAAGCTCAATAAGTGATATAAAAGTATGAATTAAAATCATTAGTCCATGTATGAAATCATACTCTACTCATAAAACATTAGCACATTAACATACCTCATCAAATCATGAATAAATCATAGAAATCACAAGACATAAAGGTAACTTGAGGCATTCATAACATTCTTACCTAGGGAGTAACCCTCTGGGTTACGTTTGGAATACCCAATACAGTATATTCCCTAAATCTCTTCAGAGAAACCTTAATGTTTAACACCTTCATGTTACCCAATACATTGGAGAGCTATATCGGGCTCACCCTCCCTTAGTTTATCACGGAACCTCCTATCTTCATAATAATTCCCAAGAACCATAACATAATCGTATCACATAAAACATGAATAAAGGAAACATAACATTTCCACATTTCAATCACAAGATATCAATACAACACATTGATATAATAAAAAAATTATTAAAACCATTTTCAATACAAAAATAAAATAAAAGTAAAACATGGTATTTATTTTTCATTTAAAAAAATTATGGCTTGTAGAGGAAGCCGAAACTCAAATAATGGTCACGGCGGCATAGAAGTCGTTGTCGCCGCATAGGTACAACAAAAACATTCCCTTTGGTTGTTTAGTAAAATGCTTGGTATAAAAAAGATTCCTTTTGGATAAACATAAAATTCAACGGGGTTTATACACCGTATAAAGAAGGTTGTTTATAAAACAATATATGCCTCAATGAAAGGAGATTGAGACGAAGTCCCATACCTCGGGTTCGACTTGACCCGATCGTTCTTTAAAGTCCTGAATATTAAACTTGAGTTAATTTTTACTTTATTAAGAACCTTTTTCAAGTTAATTATTCATTTTATATCACTTATTACCATGTTATGAACACTATGTAATTATTTAAGTTAATAATGGTCGTTTTGTCGATCATTGGTACTTGAGTCAAAAATAAACTCTTTATAATTACAAGTTGTTCATGGGGTAAAATATCCATTATATCCAGAATTATATTCAATATGTAGATATCATATATGTCATATATATCCAGTATATACATGAATTTATAATATTACATAACATTCAGAGATAAGAAATGAAATGCACCGTTCATGGAGACGGTAAGCCGTACGTACGCATGAACGCAACTTCCATTTCTATTTCATATTTAATGGAATTAAAACATAATGATACATAATAGTATTATAATTCCAGTATTGTATCATATATAATATCATTAAATCTATCCTTTATACGTACCACATATGGTATTAACGAATCAAATCACTTTGAGGGGGCGGTAGTCCGCACTTCCTAAAATGAAGATATCGTGTTTACCCATAATGGAAACCATAAAGGTATGCCACAAATGAAAAATACAGAATCTTAAGTAAAACATAAACATATTATATATCACATATAAATATAGTGACATCTTAATGGACACCTTTGAAGATGTTATATGAGTGTTGTACAATCATCATTTCGTGAGGTAGAAATTCCCCATCCACAGAAACAGTATGTTATTTAACCATTAGATGTAGTTGTGTGTAAGTGTAGCTTGAATAACTATTATAAAAACATCCTAGTATATTGAAGATACTGTTTTTGTTACAAAATAATGGAATAAAAAGGAGTTTAGAGGGTTGCAGAAGCAAAATAAAACATAAGAACACAAGAGAAAACACTACCATTAAAACGGGTAACTCTTTTTGATTTGAGCTCAAAGGCTTCCTTCGGAAGACTTATACCCAAAGTGAGGATTCAAGGAGTAAGAGAGGGATGTGGAGAGAAAAAATGGACAGGGTTTGGACGATCCAAAGTCTTGAGAGGTGTTGGTAAGGTGGTAGAGGTGGGGGCCTTTTATAAGAGGAGAGGAGGGACACTCTTGGAAAGTTATAAAAGGTTACTTTATTATAAAATTATTTTCGCATTTAAAAGATCCCAAAATTATATATTTCTAGGATAAGGTGATAATAGTTATAAATCTACCCATCCAATAGGTTTTTGACATGTGTCGGTATTATATTTTACATTATCTTTTAATTTTTTTAAATCGTTAAATAATGAGGTAATCGCTGCATCATCATGGTGTCATAAATAATTTAATTTTTTTAATGTCTAAAAATTAAAAAAAAGTATCATGATGTAGGAAATCTTTTTAGCTTTACAATGACTATTTATAGTAAATAATATGACTTGTATAACCCCATGTAAAAATTGTTTTATTAAAACAATACATGTTTGTGTCATTTTTACTTTTACTTTAAATAAAAGGCATTAATGTCATTATCTTACCCAAGTGTCTCCATGGGGTCCCACAAATAGACCCATGGGTTTTCATGGTCGGCCATGACACATCCAATAAGGGTAGTACATGTTTTTAGGTCATTTCATATTATTAAAACATTATTTTTACCTTAAATTACACTAATTTCCTCTAATCGCGATTAAAAACATAAAAGTTACTATTCACCAACAAATTATTTTAATCCCATTGAACCAAATTTTACTTCTTAATGAAAACCAAATATGTCGGATTTTTGAAATTCAAAACACAAAGGTGGTAAAATTTCATTTAAACGAAAAATCAGTTTTTTAAGTACCATTTAGTGGTTTCACTATTCATCAAAAATTGAAGTTTTTCAGAAAAATACCAAAACTTCACCCTAAGATATATTTGATATTCCAAATTCAAAAATGATGTCTATTTTACAAAATTCAAAACATATAAGTTACACTAATTAATTTAATAATTAATTACCGCTATCAGAGCAAATATCATGTTTTTATGAAACAATACATATCAAAACATTGACACTAGTTTAAGTCCAATTTCAAAGTGAAATTAATTCCAACGACCACTATTTTATTTAATGGTAAAAATATATTCTAATTTAAATTTAAAACAAATTCAAAATATAATCTAATCATATAAATAAATAAGATTAAAAAGCGGTTTTGAATTAAAATACAACAGTTTTCACTATTCATTAAAAAATGAACTTTATAGGAAAAATACCAAAAATTCACACAAAATAAATTTTGATGTCCCGATTCTAAAGAAGAATTTTATTTGGTCCAATATAATGTATAAGAGTGACCAAAACTATATTTATAGATGTTTCTCCATCAAAACACGATAAGTCGACCTTTAGTGAATGTTAGAGCATATATGCCTAAAATTGAATTCTTTTCGTATTTTAAGCCTTTATCCTTTATTGGATAAATGTAAAAAAATCTAACAAACATATATAATCATATTTTTGTTATTTCCATTCATTACCACCAATACAACGGCTACGTGTTAACTACCATTTAAAATAATATTATTTTATTAATAGTGTGCAACGTAAGATTTCAAAGAAACTCTTTGTTGCGTATCGGCTACGCTATCGAACATCGAAACCCCTTTAAAGTAAAATTATTATTTAATTCATAAATATTACTAAATATGAAATTTTGTTATTCTTTATTTACCTAGGATGTTACAATAAATACCTAAAGAGAGTTAAAAGATCTATTTTGGATAGAAATGGAAATTTTGAAAAATTATTATATTTGTCTTATAAATCATCGTTGTAACATTTGTGTCACGAAAATAAAAAGGATGAATAGGGAAATGATATTAATAAGAAACTATTGGAATATACATATTATATTATATATGAATGAGGGATAACCAAAGGAAAGGATATTGGTTTTGAGAATCCACATACATTAAATCCCACTTTAATTTTCCACTATTCCATCTTGTGAAAAATAAAAACATGTCTTTTAATACATTAATAAAAAGTGTATTATTTTTTTTCAAATATTTATAATTATATTAAATGATCACATTTATTAATTTCCATTATTAAATAGTTGATCTTTTGACATCATGTTTCCATTAAACTTTTCATATTTTTCTTCAATATCACTATTTTGTTCAATGTAATTCATACATTACTAGAATTAAATCCATAAAATTAAATTAAATATATGTATACTTTAATATTCCATGAATAATTTATAATAACTATACCTGTTCTTATTGATAATAATGAAATGAAAAAGTCTTATTGGGTGATTAATTGACCATTAATGGGACATTATCAAAAGATAAGAAATGAGAAGTCTGAAAATTTAGTTTTTTTAAAATAATAAATATAGATAGTTAACATATTCATTATATTTATAAAACACTAAAAAATTATCCTTATGATATTTTTATAGAAAATGGGTTGATAAAAGAGAAACAACAGAGGGTAATAAGAGGGACATTCATGAGGAACATACCCTCTACTTGGTGTTGTTTCTTATTTATGGCACTAAACCTCTCTAATGAATAAATTTGGATGGCTATATTACATCCCTATATTTTCTAAAAGTTTTAAGATAAATGATTTTTGAAGATAATTGGATATGTCATGTGAGGGTGGAGTGGTCTCCGAATTAGAGGTACATGGGTTATTTATACGAGAGGAGAGTAGTATTTTGGGAATAAAATAGTGAATAAAATACTACATCCAAGGTAAACCATTTAATAGTGATATTATTTTCATTATAAATAATATATTAATTAAATAATAGTATTTTAATAAATTAAATCTCTTCATAATTAAATTTCATTGTCATAATTGAAAGGAAATTTTGAAAAAAATTATGATTTAATATATTAATTTTATACGTTAGATTTTTTCATTCTAAAAGTATTTTTTTTGTAATTTGTTCTTTATGTATTTGAGAAAAAAAATATCACGTTAAATATTTTTTTTGAATAAAAAATTATAGAAATTATTACATCATTATTACACAATGAATGATGAAATTTCTGATACAGAGGTTATGAGGAAAACTATACTATTGTTATTCACATAAAAGTTCAAGAATTTCATAAAATTTAAAAAAACATCCATGAAAAATATCAAAATGAATAGTTAAAATAATTTAATTTTTTTATTAAAATAATTTTCTATCATAGGTAATTTTAGTTTTTAATAAAAAAAATTCATTTTAGGATATAATTTAAAATATTATTTATTAAAAATGGGCATATATTTTCATTGAGTTTTATAAATACTAATATTTATTTTTCCAATCACAATTCTATTTTATGGAATTAATAATTATAAATATTATTTATATAAAAATTTATTTTTTGAGGCAAAATTAATATGACAACAGTTAGGAAACTTCTCAAATATCCACATTACTATTCTAATGGAAAAATTAACTTCTATACATATCGATTAATTACTTCATTCATTATTCTACTAAATTCATGTGAAATTTTTATATTTCCATTTTCAATAATGATGATTTGTTTAATAATATTTTGTTTCATTTATATATTGTTTTTTCACATGAGGGAGGATTTTGGAAGATTTTTTCAGTCCATTGTTTCCCATTATAGTTCTTATATTTTAATTATTTTTCCACTTTATAGTATTTTTCATTTACAAGGGATTAAACATTTACTAATACATCGATTTCATTTAATTAGATAATTTAATTATCTGTCATTATGTGTTTTATGTTTATAATAATATATAATATAATATAATAAACATTTAATTTATGAAAATAATGAAATTTATAAAATCTATGTTGTTACTGTCCTTGAAAAATATTTCCATATATATCGATACACTCAAATAGTGAATATTTGAAAAAGGTTATATTATATATTTATTTTATTGGAATATTTTTTTAATGAAATTAATTTTTTAAACTAATATATTGATTCGTTATCCAGGTTCCCATTTATATTAGTTTCCTCTGAAATGTAATCTCTAGGACTTCAATGATTTATCACTGTCATTTTATTTCCGTATCATGAACTATTTAATATAATAATCTATCATATAAATTAATTGTATTATAAAAATATTGTTCCATTAATAACTGATTACATGTCATTTAAAAAGATTTTTATATCTTTGGTCGACTTGGGAAAATATTGACCATACTATAAGTAAATTATTTTATATTTTTTGAATACCATAAACATCAATATATTCATTATATGTTATTAAATAGGATAAGATATTTTCTTCCATTGACTCCCATTTTATTTACATTGGGTATTCATGTTTTTATTTTTATGGACTTATTAATTTTAACCTTTCAAATATAATTAGGGAAACATCATTATGATTAAAATATAGACAATAATTATAAATATCTATAATGAATTAGGTGAAAATTTACTTCTCATGAAACTATCGTGTATAAATGGTATCTGGTTTTCCTTACTAACAACTATTTTCTAGTATATGATGAGATTAAAAATATTATTTTTTTATTAATAGGAAAGATGCAATTTCCCTTTTACATTATCCTATTATGGATACAACATAGTACTAAGAAACTTATTTTGATTTATTATTCTTATGGATACGAAAACTTCCATATGTAGGTCTCCATTATATAAGATTAATATTTGATGAATTTTTTATTGATTCATGGGTTATGTTATGATTTTATGAACATCATTTATTTTTATACTTCTTCATTTAATTAATATTTATTTGAAAATTATTCTTTTTAAAATTTCATATTATTTCATTTTTTCAATAATCATGTCATTTTAGCCCAGATCATATACCATACATTATTATAATCTATAGATAAATTCTATATATTTCAATCCTAATGTTAACCCTTTCTTATTGTTTGGGAAAACAATTTCCTTACGTTTACCCATTTACCCAATTGAAAATTATAGATAAATAGTATTAAATTGATTAGATGTGGACTTTGATGATTGTTTACATTAAATATTTTATGTTGTTGATGTAATTTTTAAGATGTTATAGAAAAAATAGAACATTTTATTATATTATTGGGTTCTAATTTTATGATTTATATAAAACAATTAATTTTAAGAACCATATATAAATGATTGGGTCTCTAGGAATCTCAAATATCTTAAGGGAATCATATAGTAGTTCATATAAAATTCATTACAAAAAATAGATATTTATTTAATTTCTCATGGAAAAAATATAATATTATTGTTGGATAGGTGATAGAGAAACTATTTTCCTAATCCATCAAAGGAATAAACATAAAATTATTCCTATGATATCATTTCATAGGTTTTCACAAAAAAATTGTATCTAAAGGATAAAAATATTATTTGGTTACTAAAATACTTATGTGAGACATCTCCTTGATTCCCTATAGAATATAATAAATGGGAATTGTGCATTATCATGATCCAACCAGGTTGGAACCTCTTGGTATTGACTTGTGTTTTTAACATAAGGAATTTCAAAATTTTTATTATTTTATGTGCATTAAATCTTAAAAGCATTTTTTATGATATTAATTGAATATGAATGTTTTTTATGATTTAGTATTCAATCTTTTCCATTTCTCTAAATAATTTAGTGGTGAGACTAGTATCTATGTAAATATTAATATATCAATTCATTGATTAATATAATATTATTCCATAATTATTATTTTTTGGTTTTGTCATAGTAACATGTTACATTTTATTTGAAATATGCTAGTGCATTTCATTAATTTTACTTGAAATAAAATAAAATGGGGAATGAAATTTTACCTTCCTTTGATTAATCAGTTTGAACCTATCTCATGTATAACAAAAGTACTATTTGTTGACGATATGAATGACTAATGGGGATATTGTTGGAAGGAGTTTATTTATATTATTCCTATTTTTTGGGTAAAAATCTATTCATCAAGATAGTTTAATTTCTTTTTATTGGTCTTTTATTTCACTCCTCCATATAATGTAATACTGAATAAGAAGTTCAAAACAGAGTTGTGATATTTTATTCCATCTTCTGGTTTTTTCACCAAAACAATAAAAATGTTACATACAAAATTAGAGTGATGTATAATGGTAATTAGCACATAAAAATGATTATGGAAGTGGAAGTACTGTGTAATTTTGGAATAGTACCAATGAGGGAAACATTGATAAGAAACATGATTCATATCTAAGGGTTACCACACAAATAAAAATAGGGTAGAATTGTTTTATCAATGTAGTAATGAAAAATTAGCAAGGATACATATGGATTATTTTAAGATCTTGTCTCTTTGAAAATATTACATTTCAAAACACTTTTGAATTATTTATTAGTATATTTTATCTATGAAATTAAATGAGTTTTTATACTTTTATTCAATAAGGTATACATAGGGAAAATTTCATACCATCACAGGGATCCCTTCATATTGAGTTTATGTATACAATGGAAGGACTCATATTCAATGGAAACCATCAGTATGATAATGAAATATATTGATTTTTTGATGAAGAAAAATAGGTGGTGGAAGAAGAGATCATGAAATTCATATGTTCATATTATGGCATGCTAGGTTTTGTCCTAATAGGTATTTCATGTTCTAATAATGGAATTTAACTTTTCTTGTGGAATAGATGAATATTTCATCATAAGTCCTTTTCTTTCAATGTTTAAAAAATATATTCCTTGTTGAAAAATATTAGGAATTACATCATTGAAAGGGATAATTTTAGGGAGATGGTTCTCTTAATGGTTTTTTATGTTTTATAAAATGAATGAATAAATAAATTATTTTCATGGAAAATATTTATATGATATTATGTTTATCAAAATAAAATATTTTTTATAGTTTTTTATGTGTCTTTAGATATGGGTTTAAATAACATCCCAATGTAATATTTTTTCAACATTGTATCATAGTTGAGTGATGAAAACATAACTGAAAAATATTTATATGATAGTAGTAACACATCTAGTGAGATTAGCGACTTTAATGATTTGTGATAGGATATTTTTATATCATTATATAACCTAATATAAGGAATCTTGATAGTAAATATAGAAGTAAAATATTGCTATTGTGTTTTTTAAATAATAATGGTGTTAGTGTATGATAGTATTGGTCATGGAATATTGAAGTCATGATATATGGTTTGCAAAATTCATGTTATTGTATTTTATGAATCTCTGTGAAACTTTTATTGAGGTATTCATGATACAAATTAAAAGGTATAATTTTATGAATATTAAATTTATAATGATGAGTAATTGAAGTAAAATCATGGATAGATTAAAAGGAATATAGTACCATTAGATCATTGAGGTGGTAATAATGGACTGAAATAAATATGATATATAAAGAGACACAAATATAGTATTTCTTGACTTTTTTTATTTATGAAATGTGGCACAAACTAAAAATATTTTCAATAGAAATTACTGAACATTTTCTATTATTTCTCAAAAAAAATAATGTTATCTTTGTTTTATTCATTATTTTATATTGTGTTGTTATCTCATGATCATGAAAAACTCAACTATGAGTTCATAAACACACAGGAGATGGTGCAATCAATGAAAATGCTTAAATATATTCAGATTTACATTTTTCACCACATTTAATTTTCTCTTAATAATTAGTATTATGGTTGGATTTTTATTATCTTACATCCATTCTCGCATATCAAGAGTGATTGTGATTATGGGAAAAATACTAATGTGATGAGATTGAATGGTAATGTAGGAGACAATGTAAATTATCCACTTTCAGTTAATGTTAAAATTATTGCTTATATTACTTGTTGGGTTACACTAACCATATAAATCAAATATAAATAGGAATATTTAATTGTTACTTAACATGTGGAATTTATTATTTCAATATGTCTCATAGCTATTTGTTTTATTAATCATGTGAGTTGAATAAAATTTTTTTCTATAATGAATAATAATTATTGTAAATATATTCCCCTCTATTATAAATCCACAATGACAATAAACCCATCAAACCATTAATCATATTTTATTAGTAATTATTTATATTAAAATATAAAATCACAATCATGAAAGTATTATAAGGAATTAATAATTGTTTTTTTAATGTTACCTGGGTTCCTCATTCATCGTTAGTTAAACCTTACAGAAACACTATAATATGTTTTGAATGTCATTTTTAGATACATTAAAATTAAACAACAAATCATTTTCTCCAGATGATAAATTATTTATTGATCATACCATGTCATATTTGATTCACAATTATAATAGAATAATTTAATATGGTAATGATCAATAAAATCATTTACTAAATTAATTTATTTTATTTGGATGTTTAGATTTTATTATTTTAAAATTTTTAGATTGTTTTTCTTTTATATTAATTTTTATTTTTTTAAGTGGTTTTATATTTCTAAGACTAAGTCCCACTTAATTTTATCCCAAAACATGGATGTCATTATTCGAAAAAAAACTATATTGAAAAGGATAATTATACATCCATGTTTTCATGAACATTATATCAGGTTTTGTGTGAGATAGAATTGATTTTATAGAATGGAAAAATCTCTATTTAGAAATAATATACAATTGAACTAATATTTTCATGAATTATGAAATAATGAATAATGACTTTAAATAATATATTTTGTTACATGTTATTTAGATGAACACGAAAATATGTATCATAGAATGTAATTTATAATATATTTATAGGTAGTTCTATAATTTCCTAATTATTTAATCCATTATTCATATATGTCATAGTTTAATAGGTATTATCATATCATCGTTGTGTTGAAGGATCCATGAAAATAATCCCCTTCAGGGTTCTCCACCCGTACACTAAAATATCTAAACATGTTTGTTGATTCATTATACAATAGCATGGCTTATCAATATATCATGTGTCATTCATGGTTGATCATAATAGAATTTTCTTTGATGAAATTTAATTATTGGTGTTCTCTCTATGTCTTGAGAGAAGGGGAATATATGATAACACAATAGTTCCCTATAACTCATGTCTAGGGATTGAGAGAGTGCCACTATATCCATTATGAACAACAAGTTTGTTTATGGAAAGTTATATAATTTAGTATTTCTCAAGGACTATTTTGGGTTTGAAATATTCATATTAGACCCCTTCATATTATTTGATTATTAGTTGACCCCATTACTAGAAATAATAATAAAATAATTATTATTTTACACTTGACATATTCGTCACTATAAATATGTAAATAAATAACATTTACATCATTTCCAATGAGATCACGAAACTCGGTCTTCTTATCCACATCAAAAATTTCCATTCCATGAATAATGGTAATTTATTTAACAAATCAATATCAATATATTACTAGTAGAAATATATTAAAAATATTATATTTTATAACCATTAAAAACAAATATTTATTATTATTTAACTCACATATTAATTTGACTTAAACATGATTAAATATTGGGGATCAACCAAACCCTAATGAATATGAAACCATAATTCATGGATATTATTTACTATTATTTTTTAAATTCCACATTGAATATAAATCAGAATTTAGATATAGTTATTTTTTACCCTCTTGAAGCTTTTTATAGTGAAATATGTTGGACTTCCTACCGCTGAATAGTAGTGTCTGGAAACCATTCATATCAACTATAGAGAACGAATCTAATTCCAAAATGACATAAAAACTCACATGAACATTAACTATTTAATATAATGTCTCTACTGTGATATCAATAATCAAACAGGTTGCATACATTTTTCATCAACCTATGGAATTAATATCTCTTTCTTTGATTTTTGGAAATAAAAATTACCAGAGAATAAGATGGAAATGGATTTACATTGGTAGTTCCATTCTAATAAAAGAGACTATGATATCAACTTATTTAAATATAAAGAATATATTACTCCATTATCACATATCAATTAATGCAATATCATTCATGAATATACAAAAATATCATACATTGGTTCAAGTATATATCATCATAGTTCTCATCAATACATCAATTTAAATGACTTGTGGTATTCATTAATGATACTATTATAGTATAAGGATTAGTTTTCATATCTTATTATTCTAGAATTTAAAGAAATAGATAAATATGGTTTTCCTAGTATATGATAGAGTTCTAAAAATTTCAGGCTCTATAAATTGTTAATGTTTCGTATTCTGATATGGTGTCTAAAATTTCCAAGAGTCTAAACACCCAATATCCTTCATCATTATTTCAAATTATAAGACATAATCTTAATGTGAACCACATATGTTAAATAATAAAATCATAGAACCTATAGGTTCTCATAATAATGAAAAACGTTTATAACCTTCAGTGTGATAGATAATCACAGAATATTGTATCAAACTATATCATGATGATGAAAATAATGATATGATATGAATCTTATTTAATATTAAAGATAATGAACATATATAATCATCATATATTTTCAAGTTGGTTATATGTAACAAATACTAAAATTATCCCACTTGATCTATATCTTACTATTTTCAACCTTTAGTACATTATATCACCCCTATTACTCAGACCTTTGTTGTGATAGAGTCTTCCTCAAGGGTTCCACCATGTATTCATTAATATATATTATGGTTCCTGCACTATCACATCACATTGAAAAATCTCTCTAGAGATGAAACATATAAATTATATTATTTTCATTTTATGTGACCTTATATTTTTAGAAGAAGATTCCTCTATAGTGTTTTCATAGTGATTTTTTAGGTTCTTAACTTATAGATAACATTTCAATCTATTAGAAAAAATTTCATTTCCAAAATACTTCATTGGATAGATCAAAAGCAGAAAAATACCTAATCTCTTTATTAAAATCTGATAAACAAGACACTGTTTAAATATTTAAGCTCACAGGTCCTCCATTAAGACTAATGATAAATATTTACCATGAAATTTGATCATTCTAATCAATATGAAAGTATTCATCTACATTAACAAAACAAACTACATTTTTACATCCTATATACCCACATAAAAAATCATTATTTTACTGAAAATACTAAATGATAACCTTATCAATAGTTTTATATTATTTACTATGATCAGTACGATATCTACCTACCATGATCTAGGCATTGGAAACAATGTGAGTCATTCATAACATGGAATACATGGTAGATCCCACCGTAGAAGTGGATGAGATATTACTCATTGTTTATATTTCCAATTTTTTTGGACACATATTTGTTTAAATAGGTATATCATTTGACACTTGAACTAATACCCCCTTTTATTGTCCCACACATAACAAACATCATATATGGTCAATGTATATATATTGACATAGTCTATGAATCCTTATTTATCTATCAAACATGATCTTTATCCTTGTAATTTTACCTACTTCAAATCAATCCTTCATGGAGAACCACATTCTCAGCCACACCTTATCCTTTTTTAATTATGGTACCATGTTTCTAATACATAATATTTCTATCAATAAAAACTAATATAAATGTGACCACAAACCTAATAATTCATATATAAACACATTGTTCACTTTCAATATTGTTGAAACCAAATTCCTTTGTAACATCATGAAATTGAATGTTCTAAGACGTAGATTATTTGTTTAATAAATAATTTAATTTTTAATTTTTTATACATTCTTTCATTACATGGAGTCACAATCCCTTTTGTTTTTTACATATACACATAATACCATAGCTTCCCAATAAAGAATTTAGTTTTGACATCCATCCACAACATCTCAAATTCCTGGAAATCATTTATGGAAGGAATAATTATAATGGATTTATTAATGAATAATATGAAAAATTGATTTATGTTGTTTGAACCCTTTAAACCCACACCATGATTTATCCTTCTGTGTCTGTATTTAAAAAAAAAATTTAAAAAATTGCTTTATATCTATAGGTGTGTTAACCAAAACCCAAACATGGTTTTGGTATAAGAAAACCATCTAATAATTTTTTGACTTCGATACATTTTTCATATTTTGAAATATATATTACATCATTATAATATATTGTTAATTATTTTTGATCCAATAATTTTTCACCATATTTAATGAATTGAAATCCTCATCTCTCTGGTTCCTTAATATCCAAGGTTATCCTACAATGTACTTGTGTTATGGAATAGATTCAACCTAGGGGATGTAGGGAATCAATTTCTCTATCAACTCTAGTGTAACATGAGAGTCCACTTTATCAAAGTCATTATTGGTCCCACTGTCATTATTTGGGGTGTGTTCTCTCTCAATGATTACCGAATTACTGGAAACGATAACCTTTTTATCAGAAGTTTTCATGACCCGAACCATGTCAAGGATCGAGCCATAACTACCATAAGATCGCCTCAATATCCTAGGGGAGGTGACTAACACCAAAGGCATAATGATCTTGGGGAGGCCTTTTCCTAAATACATATACACAAAAACACAACTAGCTCGATGCAAAAGTGTAGAGGGAAATATGTAAAAGGTAAAAAAATGTATAAATATAGCAAAAATGAATCAAACACTAAAAAATGTGAGTTCAGTAATGTAAAAAAAAAATAAAAAAATGTGAAAATATCAGCCCAACTAGAATAGTATCCCAACCTGATAGAAACTAAAAAAACAACTAAGTGAGCCCCACTACAGGAATCCAATCTATGACCACCAAACACGGTCTAAGAACCTATGTCCCAAAGCTCCCTAAAGTAAAGAATGAACCCATCTATCATATTTATAAGGCAAGATACATACAGGTAATGTCCATTCATGGGTTAGTGTAAACAAACTCTGTAGGACACCTCAAAAAAAGGGGGAGAAGTAAGGGATACAATAAGAAATGTAAAATGTAGATCGAACAAGGTATAGTAAAAGAGTTCAGATCAACCCAAAAATAGTGTGATGTAAGCTCATCCAAACATAAGGAACTAGATATAGTGAGAATATGAACTTCTCACTAAGTATTCTCTACCTATCGTAGGAGAGTAGACTTTTCAAACTATGATAATGAAGACACATAAAGAACATGGCATACCATGAACGTCCTCACCTCTCGTAGAAGGAGAGTAAACAAAACCCAAGGAGTTGGTAATGAAATAGGATATATATATATATATATATACTCTGTCAATGAAACTCAAATGAGACTGTAAGGGGACATCCACCTCATATATCAACTCAAGAAGAAGAGTCGTCAACATTTCCATAAGTATCCATCAACAATGCCCAGCATCCTACACACTCTATATGAAGATGAAAGTCAAAGAGGCTCAATCACCAAACCTTGAGACTATCTTCTATGGGAGACACTGAATCAACCTCATTGTTTTTGGTCATGTCACATGGATGATTCTTGTTAGGAAAAGAGTCACTCTTTCACATGTTTCCAAAGGTATTTCGAACCATGTTTCACCAATGATCTGTATAGTCAGACGGTGAAAACATGTAGTTAAGGACCTACAACCTAGAACGTTATGGGGATTTCGCTATTGTAGAAGATGTAGAGGACCCATGAACTAGTTCATTAGGTGGTTCCATTATAGTCATCGAGGATTCAGGCCCCACTCTTTCAGGGGGATCAACACTCAAGAGTTGATCGGGCGCCACTGCCTGACCCCACTGAAGGGTAATATGCCAGAGGTTACTGACTAAAATTTATCTACAACGGACCCACACCCTATTGAGTTAGGGGGATTCCACTATGGCGGTATTTGTATAGGAACCACCCTATAGTGCATTAGGTGGATTCCACTCTAGTGATCATGGATATGTTCCCTAGTGCATCAGGGAGATCAACACCCAAAATAAGACTCTAAAAATCTTTTTAAACTATACCTGATCATTGCTTGACGACAACCGTGGATTGTCTTCAAAGCCATCAAAAAGATCTTTGACCGATATTTTATCCATGTTTCTACATTTAATGAGATCCTGAATAAGCTTTCCAAACATCCAAATGGATTACATCGTTGCAATATTTACATGAAAAAATGACAAGATGGACTATTCATTCTCCCCAATCAGACATCTAATGAAAATGTTTTATACCAACGCATTATGCTCGAATGGAATTTCATGGAACCCAAGCCATGATCCTGAAATTAAATATATGTATTACACTATTTAGATCCTCATTAAAATTATCACATGGGATGGACTTCTAATTCGTCTATGTCAGAAACCCAATGAAAATGTTTCATTTCACCACGACACAACCGAATAGGGCTTTTTGGGACCCACACCTCAACATTGGTTAAATCACTCGAAATTGGTCTTCAAAAAACAGCATCAAAACTAGGGTTGTGATGCCAATGATGGTGTGTCAATCAGATATCATATACATGAGGTATGTCCGAACCAAGTTTTCTCAATGATATTAATTATATATTTATTATTATTAAATTTATGATTTTCAGGCAACTGATACTTGAAAAAAATCTATTAAAAGTCTCTAAATGAACTCAAAAGGTCTATCTCAAGAATGATATCATGTTGTAAAGCTAGAATAATAATGGACCCTTTATTTAGGAGATATGGGGGTTTGAATCCGTAACCCAAAGACTCGCCAAACCTGCTCAGCCCGCCTGGCCAATTATGGCCTGCTTGTGCTCAACCCATCTTACCGGCCCATGACCAGGTCCCAGATCTGCTCGTTTCCACTTATCCCAACCTTCTACCTTCTTTTTGAACCCGTTTCCACTTGGTCTTGACCTAGGTCCCTCTGTCGTCCACCTCGTCTCTTCTTCCATGGGTCAATGCAGGTGACCATATCCCAAAACAAACCAACCTCTTGTGCCTCAGGCCTCATCTCCTCCACCCAGATTCTATGCCACTTGTCACGCTCCACCATCCTTCTCTACTTCCCAACCACACTCTAGATGCACTTCTTATAACTACACTGCCATCTAGTTTGAGTGCCATGGCATGCTACCAATCATCTCATCCAGTCACTATGTTCCATGCTGCCACCACCGCCGACTGCTTTCTAGTGGTCCCTTCCACGGACCACCATGGATCCTTCGTTCATAAACAAATTGCGATGAACAAATTTTTATAAAGATCTGGTAGATAGATTCACGTAACTAATATCCACTCGGTGATCCGATGACAATTTGATTTGTTAGAAAGTAGACGATGATTTCCATGAATAACAAACAAAGAATGGGGAAAAATAAATTGATTCTAGCATGGATCGATGGTCATGTTCAGTTTCCTATCAATGTTGATGTTTAAAGATGAAGAAAAAATTTTCAACAATATTAATATGATTTAGGAATTGGAATATTATTGTAGAAACCAAAAAATATCAATCCTCGGTTTCAGTTCCGATCACCGTTGACCAACACTCCCACCTAAACATCATCATCGATTTGTCAAAGGAGGAAGGACATGAGCAAGAACATTCGTGGTGGAAGAAGGAAGATTAAATCATAATGAAATCTAATAATCATTCATTTATTGGTTTTAACTTGTTTTAGGATAATGATATTAATATTTCCTGCCAAAGGTCACAAGATCCAAACATCATGAGCCCTCTCATTTTAGGCCACATTTAGGTAAAATGTTGCATTAAGAACTCAAGTACAATCTCATATTTTCAATCTATGTCCCTATTAAAAAGGGATTTATTTCATTTTCTAAGATATAATAATTATTTTTAATTATTTCATAAATTATTACACCCCTCGGTGACTTTTTCAATAGAATTCTCATGCCAACAAATGTTTTGTCTTGCATAGGGTAAATGCCACATTCCAGACTGAACCACACCTTCAGATTTTTGATATGGGATACCATTTTAGAGTGATCACATTCATTTCATGTTCATAGTAAAAAATATACTTAATGTCCTTATCTAGTTTATTCTAGGTAAAATATTCCTCAGAATCGCACACCATCTATGCACCAAGATCTAGAAATAATTATGGAAAAATTTTATTATCTTACAGGAGAAAAAATTGTGTCTCTGAATAATTACATGCTTCATGATTTTAATCCCCAAAAAGAAAAACATGGAAAACAATTTTGGATATTGATCCCACTTATTATCTCTCATGTTCCCAAAAACACTCATACACGTTTATGTACTACCAAAACCTATGAACCAAATGGATGGTTCCTCCACATTATGTCTGCTCTGGTCGATCCTTGATCACCACCGAGTGTGATGGAAAGGTAAATCCATAATTAATGTCAAGATCTCCCAATTATATAACGTACAAAGTCTCATGCATGTATATATTTGTCTATGACATGTGGTCGATATCATACACCCTCTCTAGATATGGGGGTAGAGAAAAGTGGTAGGAAACATCAGCAACCCTCCACATGATCTTGAAAAGCCTAATGAACCTTAGGGATATCCTTCCTCCCCAGTTGAATATCTGTATTACTCATCATAGGGACACTCTAAGGAATATATGGTATCCTTGGATAAACTTTGAGGTCATATGAAGGTGATCTATGTATAATTTCTATCTGCTCTGGGTTTTTCTCATACATTCATGGATGAATTACACTTTCTCTATTTTTTTCTTGCACCAAAACTAGGAACATAAGGGATGAATCCCCAACCCCAATATAGTAAAAAGGTAAACTAATGGTTATCCAATATAGGCCTCAAAATATGTCATGTAAATGGTATAGTGGTAGCTGTTATTGTACTAGAACTCTACCAAAGGCATGTGATCCTCCCAGCTCTGTCTGAAATCTAACAAGAAATCTCTTTGCATTTCCTCCAACACCAGGGCAGTGTGCTCAGTATTCCCATTGGTATGGTGTTGAAAGGTTTTAATAAATTTCATATGGGTCATGAATGCCTCCTATAGGCCTATCCATAATCATGATGTAAACCGCAGGTTATGATCTGATTCAATCATCGAGGGCACCCTGTGAAGGAACGATAACCTATATGTATAACTGCCCCAAACTCTCCACCGAACTCTACTCCCTAATATCAAGGAACTACACTGACTATATTGACCCGATCATTTTAAATAAAATATTTCATGATTTTAAGCATAATTAATCATCATAGTACAAGCCAAGGATCATTAAGTCTAGTGTCTTGGAAGACTAGTTACATATAACATAAAAAATGGGGCTAAAAAACTTATTTATTTAATCTCCATAAATATATTCTAAATTTATTTGATCTCTTAAATCTACATAGGGTACCCTGGGGAACTCATGAACAAAGGGATGAGCTAAAAATCCCCTTAAGGGAATGAACATAAGGATACATCTCAAGCACATGAGTTAGGAGGCATGACATAATGATATTCAAAGCATGAAACTTATAAAATCATTTAATATAAGAATGGGGTTATATAAACATGGAATCATATAAATGTGGTGGAATCATAAATCGTATCTTTAGTATGGGTCAAGGCTAACCGCCAATCATGTTTCCCATTTTAGTAAGGGTCAAGGCTAACTGCCAATCCCATTTCACATCGTATCTCATGAGACTTATCCTTACCCAATGCATTGGAGCGCTATCTGGGCGCACCCATCTCAAAATTTTCATGAGTATTCTTTCCACATAAATATTTTTACCACATATAAAATCATACATAATCAACCGTACACAAACATAAGGGTACTAATGGAAAGAACTGGGTACCAAAATCATAATATAAATCATAACCAATGGGCGTATCATGAATGTGTCCATTTAAGGAAATAATTAGAAAATACATGGACTTTAATAGGATAAAATAGGCATATTACGTGCTAAGTGGTTTCAAACAGAAGTGGCAACTTATGAGAAATTTATTTTAGAAACATTAGCATTAAAGCATTGTTTTGCGGTTTTAAAGGGAAATACTATAGAGATTTTAAAATAGTAAAGAAGAAATTATTTTATATAAAACAAGAATTGTACAAAGAAGGTTTTAATAATAAAAATACAGAATTTAAAAAGATAATGGTGTCTTAAAATGGAAAATAGAGTGCACTTGAAATTGGGTAAAAGTTCGGGAAGTTCCTTTAAAACGAGTGTACTTATTGGGAAGTATCGAAGATAGTTTCACTTAAAAGCATGTATATACCCAAAGAAGAATGAGATATGGATCCTTGAACATTCTTTTTTAGAATATAAACATAATTTTCAAGTTCTAAATGAAAATACAACAACAATTTGGTAAAAAGAAAGATAGAGCAACCTGAAGGAATAAAGGAAGTTCGGGTAAAATCCATCATGGTTTATTGGCATGGTATCATGTGTAACTAAGAGGGCTTAATGAGAGATATAAGGGGTTCCTCATCCCTTATAAAACATTAGGTCAGTATGGGGAAGGTTTATAAATGTACTCCATCACATGGTATTACACAAAAAAGGCATAGCATAGGGAACAATCCTGATTAAGAGTGAAAAGAGGAGGATACCTTACCTAAAATCTGTTGGTGTTCTCCACTTGGTATTAAAGACCTGAATAAACAAATTAGGCTTATTAATTAATAAGTCCAGAACCTCTTCTATATTCAATTTATTTATTATAACCCTTTTTAGTCCATTCAAAGCCTTTTTAATTAGTTACAAGGTTCAATTTAATTGTTCGAGCTTGTTTGTTTTCTTGGATTTAAAATATTGGTTCACTTATATTCAAGTTTGGATTATATGCAAGATGAAAGTGGTTGTATAGAATTGAAGTTATATTAACTATTTAATATCTAGGAGAATACATTGGTTTTATTTTAATTAGGTTACTTAGAGTGAAGTAGAATTATTATATATATAACCATAGTGATAACCGTTTTTGTTAATCAGTGGATTTGATTGTATAGAATTTGTTTTTCTTTATAACATAATTCGATTTGTACCAAAGGATTATCAAACCAAAAATAGGATATACTACATATATAATAATTGGGTTTAACCATAACACAAATTATTTCATAACCATAATTAAATATAATAATATAAATTGATAAATTGTTGTCCTTTAATGTGCTAAATTAGCATATCTCAAACGGTTCTTTCATTTCATTGAAATAAAAGGGTTGGGAAAGGACAGAAGATAATGAAATATACCTTTATCATGAATACATTACATTACATTTATGTTACTGGATTTATAATACTATTATGGTGAAGGGAGGTGAGGAGAAAAATAAAAAAAATGTAAAAGAAAAGAAGAAATTGGGAAGAGGAATTTACCTATTGAGACTTCCTCCTTTGAAAACATCTTAAGGGGAGAGGTTTTGGTATTTTGAGAAGTCTGAGAGATTTTGGATGTGGGGGAGGACCTCGGGGAGATATTTGGGTAGAATAATGGAAAGGCACAAGAATTGAGTGCAGTGAAGAGAAGGGGGTGAAGGGGGGGTTTTATAGTGGAGGAGAGGAGGGATTTCATGATATTATAATCCTTAATTTATTAATTCTCCACAAGACAAATAGTAAGTATTCCATGAAAAAGAATAGAAAATGAGTCATATGAATTCGAACCATGGGTGGTGACATCATCCATGATGCTAGGAATAGTTTATTTAGCTTATAATGTATATATACAGTAAATTAACGCATTTTACTATTCATCTAACATTCAAGTATTTCAGAAAAATCTAAAAAATTCAACCGAACCATTTTTTGGCATATAGAATCCAGAAATGAATTCCATTTTTCAAAATTAATTTTCTAAATATGATTATTTTATTATTTAATTAAAATAATTATTTATTATCAAAACCAGTTTGAAAACATTCATTAACTTATCTAAAATATAGGTATATCATACTTCCAACTCGAATATTATTTTTATACCCCCATAGTTGAGGTTACTATTCATTGGGGTATATCACTATTCATAAGGGTATGTTTTTATTCATTAGGGTAGGTTACTACCCACCAAAAATTATGTTTTACTTATCGGACTCCAAATAACTCACTGATTACAATTGTGTATACTGAATTTTTGAAATTACAAACACAGAAGAGTCAAACTTATGTTTAATGTTCACTTATCACTTAGTAGTTCATTATGTTGTTTTTTCATGTGATTTTATGACATACTTATGAGAAGGGAATTTTCAGTGAAAAACATAGGGTCGTTACATTCTTCCCCCTTATGAAATTTTTCCCTCGAAATTTTGTTTTCCATTCTATGCCAAAAACAGGTGTGGGTACTTTTCCTTAATTGCTTCCTCTAATTCCCTTGTTTCCTCTTCATAGTTATGGTTTCTCCATAGTACCTTGACTAGATGAGTTGTCCTGTTGCATAGAACTTTGTCTCTACGATCCAAGATCTTCACTGGCTCCTCCTCGTAAGAGAGATCATCCTCCAACTGTACCATCTCTGAAGACAGCACATGTGAAGGGTCTGGTATGTACTTCCTTAAGCGTGATATGTGAAAAACATCATGAACTCGAGCCATATTCTGTGGAAGTGAAAGCCGATATGCCACGACTCTTATGTGGACAAGGATCTCAAAGGGTCCAATATACCTTGGGATTAGCTTATCTTTCTTCCAGAATCGCATGACTATCTTCCATGGATATATTTGAAGGAAGACTTTATCTCCAACGTCGAACTCCAAGTCCCTTTGATGGTTGTCAGCATAGCTCTTTTGCCGACTTTGAGCAGCATTGATGTGTTTCTGGATGACTTGAACCTTCTCTGTCATATCTTGATCAAGATCGGGTCCTAGTAGCTTTCTTTCTCCAACTTCATCTCAACAGGTTGGAGTTCTATATCTATTTCCATACAGAGCTTAATATGGAGCCATCTAAATACTCGAGTGGAAATTATTGTTGTATGAGAACTCAACCAATGGGATATGCTGATCCCATCCACCTTTGAATTCTAGATAGTAGGCTCTAAGAATATCTTCAAGCATCTGAATAGTTCTTTTAGACTGGCCATCAGTTTTTGGGTGATAGGTCGTGCTGAAATTTAATTCAATAATCAAAGAATGTTGAAGGCTCCTCCAGAATTTAGATGTGATCCTTGGATCATGGTCAGAGGAAATTTAGAGTGGAACACCATGCAGTCTCACCACTTCCTTCACATATATCTTTGCAAGTTGTTCAAGCGATATATCTTCCCGAATAGCGATAAAATGGGAAGTCTTGGTGAGTCAGTCAACCGCAACCCATATCAAATTATTTCCCTTCGGCGTCTTCGGGAGACCCATGATAGAGTCCATAGTAAAATTTTCCCATTTCCACATGGGTATAGGCAATGGATGCATCATACCTTCGGAATTTTGTTGCTCATATTTAACTTGCTAACATACCAAGCACCTTAATATATATTCAGCAATCTCATTCTTCATGTTATCCCACCAAAAGTGTTCCCAAAGATCACAATGCATTTTGCTACTCCCAGGATGGATAGCGAATGTTGAGCTCTGTGAATTATCCAATATCTCCTTCTTTATCCCAGGTGATCAAGGCATACAAAGCCGGGTTCCAAACCAAATCACACCATTATCATCGATATGGAACTCTTGCCTCTTCCCTTTCTTTACTGCTTTCTTTATCTATTGTATCTCCACATCATCCCTTTTTTGCTTCCTTAATAGTCTCTTGAATGGATGGTTGTGCAATAATTTGGGAAATGTAGGATGTATCCCATACCCTTATGATTTCCAAATCCGTTCTTTGCATATATAAGAAGATAAGGTCTTTCTCAATCTGCAACATGGATAGAGTAGTGGGTTCTTTTCTGCTTAGAGCATCAACTACCTTGTTCGCCTTTCCGGGATGGTATTGAATGGAGCAATTGTAATCCTTTATTATCTCTAACCATCTCTTTTGATTCGTGTTGATATCCTTTTGTGTGAATATATAATTTAGGCTCTTGTGGTCTGTGAATATGTCACACTTCTCACCATAAAGGTTGTGCCGCCATATTTTCAAGGAAAAAATCCTGGCTACCAGATCTAGATCATGCGTGGGATAGTTTTGCTCATGGATTTTCAGCTTCCTTGAGGCATAGGCTATCACTTTATCATTTTTCATTAGCACACAACCTAATCCTTTCTTAGAATCATCACTATACACCACAAAGAGTTCTCCACTTGAATGGTGTGTGAGTATCGACGCAGTGATAAACCTCTTTTTCAACTCTTTGAAAGAGTCTTCACATTCCTGTGTCCAAACGAACTTTACTCCCTTCCATGTAAACTTGGTCATTCGGTTTGACAATAGTGAAAAGTACTTCACAAATTGTTGATAATACCCAGTTAGACCTAAAAAGCTACGGATCTCCGTTTCAGAAGTTGGCCACGACCAATCTTCAATTGCCTTCTTCTTGGAAGGGTCTAAAGATATCCCATTGTTGGTGATAACATGCCCCATTAATGATACTTCCTCCATCTAGAACTCACATTTACTGTACATTGCATACAACTTCTCCCTTCGCAAAGTCTATAACATAGTTTCCAAATGCTCCTCATGTTCCTCCATTCCCTTGGAGTATATCAGAATATCATCAATAAAAACCATCACAAATTTGTCGAGGTAATCTCTAAAGAATATATTCATTAAATTCATGAAAATTCATGGAGAATTAGTAAGTCCGAAGGTTATCACTATGAACTCATAGTGTCTATACCTTGTTCAGAAGGCAGTCTTGGGAATATCTTCCTTCCTCACCTTTAGTTGGTGATATCCCGATCGAATGTGCACCTTAGAGAAATAACTGGACCCACGAAGCTTATCGAACAAGTCATCTATCCGTGTCAGTGGATACTTTTTCTTTATCGTGATTTTATTGAGATTACGATAATCAAGGCAGAGTCGCATTGATCCATCCTTCTTCTTGACGAAGAGGAATGGAGCACCCCACAATGAAGCACTCCGGCGTACAAAACCCTTCTCCATATTCTTCTGTAACTTCTTCTTCAACTCTTCCAACTTTATGGTGGCCATTCTGTAAGGTGTCTTTGATATTGGAAGAGATCTTGGGATATGTTCAATTGAGAACTCAACCTCTCGGTCTAGAGGAATACCAGGAAACTCCTCATGGAATACATCAGTGTAACCCCTCATGATGGGAATTTATTCAAGAATGATTCTATCCTTTTTCCTAATCATTTGAGCTAGAAATTATTGCTCACAAGGGAGCAATATCCAAACTTGAGATGAAGATTCTAAAGGAGGCTCATCTTCCTCCTTACACTTGTAATGAATCGGATGATGCTTCAGAATGTGAAAAGTGATCTCCCTTTCCCAATAATTGATATTGGCTTTGTACAAAGATAGGCAATCCATGCTGAAGATAGCGTCAAACTTCACTAAAGGAAGTATGACAAGATTTTCTGGGAGGTTCAGTCCACAAAAGTTAACCGGGGAGGAGTTATAAACCATGGATGCAATAATTGACCCATTCGTTGTTCTCTGAGATAACTTCTCCTCCAAATTTTGAGGTGGTGTTTGAATAGTTCTACTAAACTTGAAAGATATGAAAGAATGAGTAGAACTAGAATCAAATAGTATGTTCACTATTCTTGAATGAATAACAAGTGTACCTATCACCACATCATTTTCCAGCTCCAACTCAGTAGTAGTGATAACACAAGCCCTTCCTTGTTTCCATTGAGGTTGTTGCGGATTTCCTCTGACAACCCTTAGATTAGGGTAATTGTTTAGATAATGCCCAAGCTCCAGGCAGTTATAACTCTGCAATGTAGGCTGGGTGTTGATCTGAACATTCCTTACTTATTCAACATTAGCGGGATTTTTCGTATCCCTTTGGTAGTTCTTGTCCAGATGACCAAACTTTCTGCATTTGAATCAATTCTTAGTTCCCTTGAGACAGTCACCAAGATGCTTCTTCCCACAATTTTTTATAATGGGAAAGTGAGGCTTTATTCCATCAAGGGGTGTTTTTGATGAACCACCCATGATGTTCTCCATTTTCCACTTATTGTCACTAGGCCCACGAGACCACTGAGAGTGTCCAATCTCCATTTCAACCTAGAGGGAACAACGAAAAATCTCCTCATAGCTGTTGAATTCTTGATTCGCCAACACTTTTCATAGACTCAGCTTCAGTCCTCTAAGGAAGCGATCCACCTTGCTTTCGGTGTTCATGAAAAATCCAGAGGTGTACCTTGCAAGCCTTGTAAAGTTTTCTTCATACGCCCTGATGGACGAATCTTCCTTCTTCTTGAGTCCAGGGAACTCTTTTTCCATATTGAGATGGAGGGTTCGAGGAAAATATTTGTTGAAAAACATCCACTTAAATTCCTACCAATCTATGGAATAAATTTCCTCTTGGGACTTTTTATTCATGATCAGTGTCCACCACTGATCAGCTTCCCCATCAAAACGATTTACTTCCAGTAAAACTTTCTCTTCTTCATAGCACTAGAGGACATGGAAAATCATTTCAATGGAGTTAATCCATTGTTCTACGAGGAGATGATTAGAGGACCCGTTAAACATGGGAGGCCTTTGCAGCATGAAGGATTCTGTGGAAACTTTCTCTTTCCTTGGAGGAGGAGGACGTTCCACCGGATTCAAGTTATTATTCATAACTCGAGCCAGCTGAGCAAGTACTACCATGATGTTTTGAGAACCCTCTTCCGTGACATTAGGCATATCATTAGGGAGATCATCACATTTCCTATCACATTGGTTGTTGGAATGTGTTCTTCTATTTCCCGGCATTATCTATGAACAAGAATGTATAATTAGAGGTCTTGAATACTTCGTTATTAAGCATAAAAAATAAACTTTGAACATAAAAGTATAAACTTATAAAGAATAAGTATATCCTGAATCTTGATTCCTTATGTTTATATCTAGGTTATCCTCGATCAATTTCTTAAATTATATTCTTATGGGATTTTTCCTTTATATAATGGTTTGTACTAAGCTCATGAATCTACCAAAGCATATCCCCCAGAAGTTTCCTAACCAAGAGTGCAGCAATGCCCGTTGTCATGCACCAATTCCCGTTCGAGTCTAGAACAAAGCGTTGTTTTGGGTTTTACCCCTAGATACATCTGTGTGAGAGCTGCCTCTACCTAATCGTATCCAGACAGGGATGTATTTTCTTGATGAACCACTTACTCTATACTCACAAAAATTCTGGATTGTTTACTTATACGTAGTCTCGTCCTTAAGGTTCTCACTAAGGCGCTCTATTACTAATCTCCTAAAATAACTAGACTGTCCTCTGATACCAACAATAGATACCCGAGCCTTTTACATAAACATTTGATGATTTTAAGTATAATTAATCATCAGATTACAATCCAAGGATCGTTAAGTCTAGTGTCTTGGAAGACTAGGTACATATAACATAAAACATGGGGCTAAAAAACTTCCTTATTTAATCTCTAAAAAGAACTTCTAACTTCCTTTGAGCTCTTACATCTGCATAGGGTACCCTGGGGAACACATGAACAAAGGGATTAGCTAAAAAGCCCTGTAAGGGAATGAACATAAGGATACATATCAAGCACATGAGTTAGAAGGCATGACATAATGATATCCAAAGCATGAAACTTATAAAATCATTTAATATAAGCATGAGATAATATAAACATAGAATCATATAAATTTGGAAGAATCATAAATCATATCTTTAGTATGGGTCAAGGATAACCTCCAATCTCGTTTCCCATTTTAGTATGGGTCAAGGATAACCGCCAATCCCGTTTCACATCGTTTCTCATGAGACTTATCCTTACCCAATGCATTGGAGCGCTATCTAGGCGCACCCATATCAAAATTTTCATGAATATTCTTGCCACATAATTATTATTACCACATATAAAGTCATATATAATCAACCATACAAGAACATAAGGGTACCCATGGAAAGAATTGGGTACCACAATCATGACATAAATCATAACCAATGGGTGTATCTTGAAAGTGTCCAAGGGTACCCATGGAAAGAATTGGGTACCACAATCATGAAATATATCATAACCAATGGGCGTATCATGAAAGTGTCCATGTAAGGAAAGAATTAGAAAATACATGGAAATCCATAGGGTAAAATAGGCATATAACATGGTAAGTGGTGTCAAACATAAGTGACAGCATATGAAAAATGTATTTTAGAAAAATTAGCATTAAAACATTTTTGTGCAGTTTTAAAGGGAAATACTATAGAGCTTTTAAAATAGTAGAGAATAAATTATTTTATATAAAACCATAATTGAACCAAGAAGGTTTTCATAATAAAAACACATAATTTACAAAGATAATGGTGTCTTAAAACAGATGATAGATTGCACATGAAATTGGGTAAAAGTTCGGGAAGTTCCTTTAAAACGAGTATGCTTATTGGGATGTATTGAAGAGAGTTTCACTAAAAAGCATGTATATCCCAGAAATAGAATGAGAGATGGATTTTGGAACATGTGTTTTGAGAATATAAACATATTTTTGATGTTCTAAAAGAAAATACAACAACATTTTGGTAAAAATAATGATTGAGAAACCCGAAGGAATAAAAGATGTTCAGGTATAATCCATCATGGATTATTGGCATGGTATCAAGTGTAACTAAGAGGGATTTATGAGAGGGATAAGGGGTTTATTATCACTTATAAAACATTATGTTAGTATGGGGAACTTGTATAAACTTACTCCATAACTTGGTATTACACAAAAAAGGCATATCATAGAGAACAATCTGGATTAAGAGAGAAAAAGGGAGGATCCCTTACCTTAAATTCGTTGGAGTTATCCTATTGATATTAAATACCTGAATAAACAAATTAGGCTTATTAATTAATAATTCTAGAACCTCTTATATATTCAATTTTTTTATTATAAATATTTTTAGTCCATTAAAAACCTTTTTGATTAGTTACAATGTACAATTTAATTGTTCGGGCTCGTTTATTTACTTGTCTTTAAAAGATCGGTTCACTTATATTCAAGTGTGGATTATATGCAAGATGAAAAGTGGTTTTCCAGAATTGAAGTTTTATTATTTAGTTAATATACAGTAGATTACATGGTTTTAATTATAATTAGTTTACTTAGAGTGAAGTTGAATTATTATATATATAACCATAGTGATAAGCGTTTTTGTTAATCGGTGGATTTGATTGCAAAGAATGTGTTTTCCTTTATAAATTAATTATATTTGTACCAAAGGATTAAAGATCCAAAAATAGGATATATTAAATATATAATAATCTGTTTCAACCATAACAAATATGGTTTCATGACCAGAATTAATGATAATAATAGAAATTGATAAACCGTTGTCCTTGAATGTGATAAATTAGCACATCTCAAAATGTGATTTCATTTAATTAAAATAAAAGGGTGGGAAATGGAGAAAAGATAATGAAATATACCATTAGCATTAAGAAATTACATTACATGTATGATACTATATTTATCATACTATTATGGTGAAGGGAGGTGAGGAGAGAAATATAAAAACTTAAAATAAATGAAGAAATTGGGAAGAGGAATTTACCTCTTGAGAATTCCTCATTTGAGAACCTCTTAGGGGGAGATATTTTGGTATTTTTAAGAGGCTGAGTGATTTTGGACGTGGGGGAGGAACTTGGGAAGATATTTGGGAAGAATAATGTCAAGGAACAAGGCTTGAGTGGAGTGAAGAGAAGGGGGTGAAGGGGTTTTTTTATAGTGGTGTAGAGGAGGGATTTCATGATATTATAATCCTTAATTTATTATTTCTTCACTAGACAAATAATAGTACGTATTCCATGACCAATAATAGTAAATGAGTAACATGAATTCTAACCATGGGTGGTGACATCATCCATGATGCTAGGAATAGTCTATTTAGCTTATAATGTATATATACGGCAAATTACCGTATTTTACTATTCATCAAAAATTCAAGTATTTCAGAAAAATCTCAAAAATTCACCCTAACCATTTATCGACATGTAGAATCAAAAAATGAATTCCATTTTCAAAAATAATTTTCTAAATATGATTATTTTAATATTTAATTAAAATAATAATTTATTATCAAAACTAGTTTTAAAACATTCATAAACATATTCTAAAATATAGGTATATTGTACTTACAACTTGAATATTATTTTTATACCACCATAGGTGAGGTTACTATTCATTAGGGTATATCACTATTCATAAGGGTATGTTACTATTCATTAGGGTAGGTTACTATTCACCAAAAATTATGTTTTCCTTATCAGACTCTAAATAACTCACTGATTACAACCGTGTATGCCAGATTTTTAAAATTACAAACACATTAGTTTCAAAATTATGTTTAAAGGTCACGTAGAACTTAGTAGTTGATTATGTTGTGTTTTCATGTGATTTTATGACATACTTATGAGAAGGGAATTTTCATTGAAAAACATTGGTCGTTACACCAACTTTGTGAGTTGGTATACTGTCACCCAGATAGCTCTGTGGCCTTTCTTTGTGTGCGGAATCCCTACAACGAATTCTATGGATATGCCATGCCATTTCCACTTTGAAACCTCAAGAGCCTACAACAAACCCACTAAAATCTAATGCTCATCCTTCGCCTACTGACAGGTGAGGCATCATTAGACAAAAACAACTACTTTTTCTCTCATGCCATACCACCAAAACTACCACTGAAGATCCCTATACATCTTCCATACAGTGAGATTTTCACCTAAGAGAGAAGTGTGGAACTCCCACATCAACACCTCCTGCATCGTGACAGGAACCATAGTTTTCTCCTAGAATAATATCTTTTTAGGGAAACATCTATCACAACATAACCCATTTCAGGGCTCAATTCATAACTTACCCAATCCTACCTCCATAGGCCAAGGGTGGTAACAAGCACTGAAGGTGTAATAAACTCTAGGAGGCCTTTTACTAAATACATGTACCTAAATACACAACCAACTCTAAGAGAAAGTGTAGATGGAAATAAGAAAATGATGTGACTTTGTGTAATTAAACCAAACATGCATTGAAAACTAAACAGTAAAAGTACAATAATTTAAATAGAAAGTAAAAAGAGGGAAAACATAATCCCAAAAAAAATAGTTTCCCAACCAGATAGAAACTGGATAAAATATAAAACAGCTGAGAGATCCGTTCTCTTATAACCCATTCTACGACCACCATACTTAGTCCAAGAACATGTGCCCCTAATCTCCCTGGTGTGACGATCAAACCTATATGTCTTCTGCATAAGGAACGATACGTGCAGGAAAATCCCCTTCAGGGGTGAGTATAAACCTACAAAATAGGATTCCCAATAAAAAGGGGGAGCAGTAAGAGATTTAATAAGAAAGGTAAACAACATATGGAATTAAGTACAATAAAAGAGTATAGCTAAACCCAAAAATAAATTAAATAAGCTCATCCAAAAACAAGGATATAAAGACGGTTAAGAGATTTACTTCTTATCGAGTCATTGTTGCCTATAGTAGGAGAGTGGACTCATCTAACAACAAGAATCAAGATACGAAAAGCACATGGCATACCCAGTGCATCTTCACCTCTCTTGGTAGGAGAGTTATCAAAACATTGAGAGTGTGTACTAATATATGATATATATATATATATATGCTACATCAAAGAAACCCAAAAAGGGACTGTAATAGGACTTACATATCATTGTTTAGGTCAAGAAGAAGACTCACCAACAATTCCTGAAGTATCCAATAATGATTCCTAGCATCCAACATGTTCACCCTGAACATGCAGGTCAATGGTTCTCAATCCCCACACCTGGGTAATATCTTCTTTAGGAGGCACTGACTCAACCCCACAGTTTTTGGTCACATAACAAGTATATGCCTTTTCGGTAAAAGAGTCCCTCTTTCTCATGAGTCCAAAGGTACATCAAACCACATCTCACCACTGGCCTGCATAGTTAGATGGTGAAAAATCCAAGTAGAGGATATGTTCCTTAGTACGTCCGGGGGATTCCACTCTTGAAGTAGTCATAGATGACTCATGCCCTAGTGCATCAGGGGGTTCCAATATAGTTATTAGGGATCCACTCTAATGTATATTAGGGGGATAAACACCCAGGAGTCGATGGGTCCCCACTGCCCAGCCCTGCTGAAGCGTAATACGCTGGACAGTACTTCCAAAAAAGTAGTTGTAGAGGACTCGTTCCCTTGCACATCCGGGTTATTCCAATCTAATAGTAGTAATAGATAACATGTTACCTACAATATTAAGGGGTCCAATCTAGTAATAATGGATTAATGTCAAAGTACATCATGTGGATCAACACCTGGAATGAATCCTCTCATACTCTTCCGGAACGATGCTCGATCACTGCTTGACCAGACCCATGGATTCTATTAAAATCCATCAAAAGGATCTTACACCAATATTCATTCCATGTTTCAAAATTTAATTATATCACAAATAAAGCTATGCACATCGACATGGATCACACTGTTGTGATCTTTGCATAAAAAACACAATATCAACTATTTATTCTCCCCAGTCGGTCATTTGATGAGAAATTTTGATGTTGTTGCATTACACTCGAATGTAATCTCATGGGAGCCATATCTAAATCCTAAAATAAATTATATTGACCTAAAAATTGATATCCTCCTGAGAAAACACAAGGTAACAACTATTAATTCATCCAAAAGGTAACCCATTGAAAATGTTTCATTTTACAACATCACGTCCAAACCGGGAATCATGGTTCCCATTCATTCACATCTATTTAAAAAGAAAAAATTGGTATTGAAAAAAAAACTCAAAACTAGGTAATTGACACCACTGACGACACATCAATCAGATTTCGTATGCAGGAATTATTTCCGAGAAAAATTTTATCAAAAATGACAATTATATAATTATTATTAAACATAGGTATCTTGTGCAACTGATCCATGAATAAAACTCTTAAATTTACCAAACTATCCTCAAAAGGTCCATCTTGAAGATATTATCATGTATACATAGGCTTCACGTAAACTGGACTCTCTGTTTAGGAGATTTGGGGGGGGGGGGGGTTGAATCCATGGCACAATGACTTGGCAAGCCCGCTCAGCCCACCCGGCCCATTCCATTATGCTTCGGCTCGACCCACCTCACCAGATCATAAACCACTATTAGATCATCCCATTGCTATCTAGATCATACCACTACCCATAACTTTATCCCACTACCACCTGGTATCATTCATGGCCACTCTAAGGTCTGCCTCATCCCCCTTTTTGCAGGTCATCATGGCCGACCTCCACCTTAAAAAACCGGTAGCCTATTGCCTCCCACCTCAGCTCCTCTACCAAGCCGACTCGCTGTCTGTTGTGGTCCACCCTCATTTTTATTGGACCGAAATTATGCTATCCACACCTCCCATGAACCAAACCTCCAACTCATTTTATCCTCATGGCATGCCTCCAATAGCCTTGTCACCAACATGTGACGCTACTGCTAGCTCTCTGGTGGTCCTTTCCACAAACCATTGAGGCTCCTAAAATCATATAAAAATTGCGAAAAACACATTTTTTGGAGACCTCGGGTCAATATATTCACATAAATAAGCTATTATTGATTATTAGAATACAATTTGATGCATACCAATGTAGACAACTATTATCATAGAAAAACAAACAAATAACGTGGAAAAACAAATTGATTACATGTATAGATCGATGATTGTGTTAGGTTGGAAATCAATAATGATGTTCAAAAATGAAGAAAAAAATGATAACTAACTTAATATGATTTAGTAATTCGAATTAGAGTGTGGAAACCAAAATAAATCCTTCCTCAATTTCAGTTTTGGTCATTGTTGAAGAACACACCCACATAAACATCATCGTCAAATCGTCGAGGGAGGATGGTGAGGAGTTAGCTCATCAGTGGTGGAAGGAGGAAGAGGAAACCCCAATGAAATCCAATAAAGAAGCATTTATAGGTTTTAACTAGGATTAGTGTAACAACATAACCATACCTTCCAACGGTCACAGGATCTAAACATCCTACACCCTCTAATTGTAGGTTTTATATAGGTAAAGCTCTGCGTTACGAACTCAGAAGCAATCTGAGGATTTCAATTTTAGTCCCCACTCAAAAGTAATTTGTTATGAATTACATGCTAAAATAATTAGTTTTTAGTATTTTGTGGATGATTACGACCCTCAGTGACTTTTTCCATAGAAGACATGCGCTGACAAAATTTATATCCAACCTAGGGTCAATGACACCTTCTAGACACAACCACACCTTTGGATTTCTTATCTGGGCTACCGTTTGAGATTTATCTCAATTAATTCATGGGAATAGTAAAAAATATGCTTAATATTTATATATAATTTATTCTAGGCACACCGAGCCTCGAAATCACATTTCATCTCAGCGCCTATCTCTATAAATATATATAGAAATTTTTCAAAGTCCTACGAGGAGAAAAATCAAGACTCTACAGTGGTATCATATAGTTATTTTCCCCTTGATTAATTTTATAAACCTATAAATATAATCCTCCTACCATGGTGTTTTATAATTTTTTTCATAAGAAATCAATAACAAACTATTCTCACCCACATTATTGAACATGATTTTTTTTACACTCCATAACAAAGTGGAAATACCATTTTCCATGTAAATTTGATAAATGTTTTTTATTATTGATTATGTAAAAATCCTTATCCCCTAAAAAAATTGTGTAGATTTTATAACACACCATAGACCAGACCATTTATACTAAGGATTGGTTCCTCCATTCACTAACACCATTCCATGTTAGAATATATGGTGGTTTGAGTTTATATAAAATCAAGTAATCCAATAAAATGATGAAAATGTATTATTCAAGAAATTCAATAAATTGATTCGATATATGATTAATTATTATCATTCCATGGTGATTCTCATATTCTTTCATGAAATCTATGAACTTTTTAGTTGATTCAAACATATACATCATCAAAAAAATAAACACATACCTATTGTTATAATAGGAAGAATCCATAATTATGTATAATATACATATTTCTTTTACATGAAAAGGATATCACACATCAATGTGTACCTATTATAGAAGCTCTATAGCTCTGTCTCATAGAACACAAAATTATGGTTAAGTCATCTTTCTTTGCAAATAATAATAACATATTTCATATTTTCTCAATCCAAAAGAGTCTAGTTAACCATATTGATATATCTTTCTAAATAAATTCTAATTCACATGATAATGAATGTTATTATAATGCAAAAATACATTATATTTATTTCAATTGGAATATACATGATGTATTTTAAATAATTTTTTATACTCAACTCTGAGTATATATAAATCAAGATATACTTGTAAGGAACCATCTGTAAACATTACATTTATAGTGACATTATAATTATATTCACATTATTACATTCCCAATGATCTTTTAGGTGTATAGTTTGATAGAACAAGGTCATAAATCATATATGACTAACTATATTTTATACAGTGGAAAAATATATTCAATATACATCTTTTTACAATATAAAATCATTGAAATGAAATATGATTTATTTTCACGAAAAATTCCTGACATCAACTTGACTTTTTTACTCTACATTAACTATTCTTAATACACTATGAAAAACATTTTAAAAATGTTGTATGAGCATAAAAACCTCAGTTTGGGACATAAATAAATGATATCAATTAGTCTAGTGAAAATAATGAAAACCTATGGCAAATTGTTTTTATAAAAAACCATAATTATTTCCCTAAAAATGGATTCATTCTCCATTAGAAATATCATTATCCTACCTTTTGAAATTAAATGATTTTAATGAAAACTCATTATACTAAATATAAAATTCACATAGGTTCCTTGGGAAATCATCATATTAGAACCTCTAGAAATAATTCTAATTAACATAACTATATGATTAGAATCCAATAAAATACTCCAGATATCATAATCATTACCTAATGTATTGGAGAGCTATCTAGGTGCATGAAATGTATATTCTATAACATGATCACTTGGATCTATCAGAGAGAACCTATTTTATAAGATATATTTGTATTAATTGTGAGTTATTATGGGACTCGATCCCCTGTAAACATTTTTCTAGGACTATATAATAAATAAAAACATTCAAAACTCTTTAAAACTCATGTGAAAAACAACTCAAATATCAAAATTCCTATTCTTGTTAAAATCCCAACTTCAATAACTAAATTCCAAGAAAAAGGAAAGTGGTCATTTTATTGATGAAAAAATTTAATTTTATAGTGGACGATATTTGAAATGAATTTCAATTATTCCATAAAAATATTATTTTTAATGCCATTGAAAGAAAGGAATATAAAATCATTTCTTAAAATATAACAATCATTCACATAATGAGGAAACCATTTACATAAAATCATTTCTTAAACCATTCTCCTAAATAACAAACATATAATAAATTTATAGTTTTGTAATAATATTTTTTCATGTTCATTAACCAATTATTATTACACCCAAAGATATATAAATAGTACTTTTATTTTAATTAAATATATTTTTTAATTTTAATGAAATAATTTTAGTTAATAATTTTATAAAACTAAATGATTTCGTATAATAAAAATAAGTTTTTACAGATTTTTTTTGAAAATATTACTTTCCAGGAAATATTATTTTCTTTAAATAAATGTATTTTTTTAATTTTGAAATATATACATTAATTAAAAGTATTTTTTTAATATTTAAATTTTTTTATATATTATTATTATACATAATAATTTTTTATGTTGTAATAATTTATTTGAAAGAGTAATTTAACATTAATGTATTTACTTGATCATTTTTGTAAAAATATAATTAAAAAAAAATTGTTTCAAACTTGAAATGATAACATTTTACAAATATAAAATTATATATATATATATAATTGAATATTTATGACACTATTTATAATAGAAAATTTAACATTATTTTAAAATAAATACAATTCGATTTTTTATTTTAATGATGATAATTATAATAATTATAATAATATTTAACTCTAATTTTTTTATTCAAAATATTTTTATTATTTATAAGGTAAAATATTTTCAAAGTATATAAATATATATTGAGTTTTATTTTTTAAAATTTAAAAATTATAATGATATAAAACTACTTTATTAAAGAACACACTTTTATAAAATTTTCTTAAAAATGTGACTTGAATTATTTATTAAAAAATTAATTATATATATATATATTAAAAAACTCTAAAATGATATATATATATATATATTTATTTATTTAAATAATTTATTTATATAGAAACCATTAAATAAAAAATAGGTAAAATCAAAATATTGGAAAAATAGAAAGAAAAAGATATAATAATATATTATTATAATTATAATGAAGAATTTCATGAAAATAGAGAAAGGGTGAGCTATGAGTCTTTAATGGTTGTGAAAACAATAAAAATCTCCCCCACGTTTCAAGTATTCTTCAAGAAATTTATAAAAATTATAAAATACAAATACGAATAGGATAAAAAAAATAAAGATCATGAGGATAGAATAAATTATTTTTTTCCAATTATTGGAATGTAGTTTTATGTATATTTTTATATATAAATTTTCATTTGGAACACTATGAACACTTGAATTATTTCTACGCCCTTGTTTATTTGTTTATGTTCTACTTGTTGTGCCTTAAATCTGCGTCATTTCTAAGTGCTTTTAGTGTGTTTGATCCACAAGTAAAAGGGTTGTTGGTTTATTTCATTAAGTTAATGGTTTAATTTTATCATTGTAATGTTTATTTTAAAGAATATATATATATAATTTATTCTATATATTTTCTTTATTTTAAGAAAATTATAACAAAAGGGTGTAATTTATTTTTATGAGTTTCTATTTAAAGTATTCTAAATAAACCTATAAATTCATGTTCCCAAAGTTTTTACCCAATCCCAAATGTCATAATTTATATTATATATGTCCATAATATATAATAAATGACATATCATGCATGAATTATATTTTATAAATTGGATTTATATATATATTCAATTATATATTCGTATTAAATTATTTCTAAATTGGTTAAATGTGAGAATGTTAATAAAAATCTATATATGTATGATAAGTGGAGAAATTGTGTTACTCCAATTTATTTGAATCATCCTTAATTACTTTATAAGTGTAAATTTTATTTATTTTAAAATTTTTCTATATTTGTTTACATTTAAAATCTAGTGAATAATGTATATATATATAAAGGCTTCAAATGTTTTAATAAAATTTAGCACTTGAACATTGTAAATATGGTAGGGAATTGGGGAGTGAACCCATCCCCTATTAAGTGGGTTGGACTAAGACAATATTAAATGTTTCAAGTGGACTCGGTGTTTTTTAAGAAACATTGAAAATGTGTTTAGAAATGTAACTTGATATGTTTAAAACAATTTTTGAGTGTAATTAATTTTAAAAGCAATGGAGTATTTTTTGACGTTAGAAATTTTAGTGATGACTTCAAAATATATTTTAAAATAAATTTTACGAATTTATTTTTCAAAATAATAATTTTAAAGTATTTATCAATTATTTTAAAAGCCTTTACTGGGAAAATAATTTCGCACCCTATGTTTAATTTTTTTTTCACAAGTTGAGTGGATTTTCATTATAAAGGGAGTGGACGCAATTTATTTGTGTTTAATTTATATTCTTTTTTTTCAATTTTTTTAATATTAAGGGATGTATCTAATTCTCCAAAACCATGACCGATAAAATTTCATATTATGTAATAAATGTTGTTTATATTTTCAGTTTCTTTTATAATAGAAAAATAAATAACATTGATATGAGTTGAACATGGAAGCACGAGATTAGGGTTTTATAATTAATATTAGATAAATGGTCCAAGTAAATTTAGGGATTATATGTTGTTGAAGAGGGAGAGTACAAGAGTTTAATAGCCATAGTTTTCTTGATTTAGAGGATGAAAATTCATATTTTTTTAGTCTAGTGAACGAATTGTGAGGACTCAATTCTCTTTAGGGGGTAAGAAGGTAATACCACAAAAAAATAAAAAATTAATTTTATTTTAAATATATAGTTATTTTTTCAAATTTAAAAGAAAGATTTTTAATTATGTTTTTTATGAAACTAAATTATTTTTCTTAATCCAAATAATTATTTATTCAAAAATTATTTTATATTGCTTTTCATGAAACATAATTTTCATTAAATATATTTATTTTTTTAATAACTCAAAATATGTTATTTATTTAAAAGTATTATTTAATATTTACTATTTTAAATTTATTAGTATTATACACAATATATTATTTTTTAAATATGGTATTAATTTATTTGAAGTTGTATTTTAAAATAAATATATTTACCTTATCATTTTTTAAATGTATACATTTAGAATTATTAAATTTGTTCGAAATATAATATTATGAAATTTTACAAACACATAATTAAATTTCTATATATATATATATCATTTATTTTTTATGGTACTATTTGTTTTTAAAATTTTCCCATTATTTTGAAATAAATATAACTTTATTAATATTTTAATGATGATGATAATAATAATAATAATTAAGGGTAAAATATTTTTTTGACGGAATCTATTATTATTATTTTTTAGATAATATATTTTATAAATATATAATAATATGTTCTGTTTTTTTGTCACATTAAACTTTTAAATTATAAATTTTTATAATTATTTTATTACAAAAATTAAATTTTATATATGCGTTTAAAAAAATTGAGTTGAATAATTTATCAAAAAAAGTGTGTGTATATATATATATATATTAAAACGCTAAAACGATATATAAATATATATTAAAAAATATTTATATTAAAAATGTCTATAAAATATGTAAAAGAAAAAAAGAAAAAAAAGAAAATGATATATTAATATGTAGAATTATTTATAATTATGATTTTGATAAAATAATAGGGAAAGGGTGACTCAGAGTTCTTTAACGGGTGTGAAAAAAAAGAAAGTGACCCCCACGTTTCAAGATTTCTTCATGGCCTTTATGAAAAATAATAAAATATTAATATTAATTGAATATAAAAATGAAAATCATAAAAATTTATTAAATGAATTTTTCCCATCTCCTAGAGGATGTTTTATTTATATTTTTATATATTAAAGTTCATTTTTCAAACTATGAACACCCGAATTATTTCTGCATCCTTGTTTATTTATTTTGAAGTTCAACACACTCTACCATTATTATGCATCCTTCCTGATTGCTTCTAGTGTGAATGATCTATGAAAAAAAGGGATTTTGTTTCATTTCAATACGTTAAGGGTTTAATTTTATTAATTTAAGGTTAATTTTCAAATATATATACATATATAAATATATAATCAACTCTGTATATTTTTATTTATTTTTAACAATTTATAATGTGTTATTGTAATTTATTTTTTATAATTTTATGTTTAAACTACATATATATTCATATATATATATATTAAACAATTTACCTAGTTTTTTGTTTTATAGTTTATATAAGTATATTTTTTTTTAATTATTTAAAATTTTATAAAATCATGGAAGGGTTTTAATTTTATTCGATAAATATATGCTTTATTTACAAATTTATATATGTATATATATATACCTATTTTCAATGGATTTATGAATTTAAAATTTCATCTAAAACTGTCATTTTATTTAAGAGGATTGATTATTTCTATTTACAGATGGGATTCATCATGTTTTCAATTTGTCAATTATGCACACTTTACATTAACTAGTATATATATGTGTGTGTGTTTATAATTATATATATATATATATATATATATATCGATCTATTTATGTTTATCTGAATCAGAAAGTATTAATATTTTATTTTTCGAATTCATATGGAACAAATTAATGTTTTAATAAGTCCTATTAAAAGTTTTTTATTTATAAATAATATGAAAACATTTTTTGTTATTGTTTACTTCTAATTATTTACATAAAATTGTTTACATAAAATTTTTTACATTAAATTTCATGTTTTATATTTTCATAGTTTATTTTCTATATTTTATAAATCAAATCTCCATAGGATAAGATAATCATTTTATAATTATTATTTTATGTGTATCTTTTATATATAAATAATAACTGTCAACATTTTATATTCCAATTATAAATAAAACTTATCAATTCTTGTGGATAGAGTCTTTACACATTCATGAAGGTTATAATTTGTATAAGATATGTCCATAATCTATAATACATGACATATCATGCATGAAATATATTTTATAATTTAAATATATATGTTTATCGATTTATATAAACCTAGGAATTTATTTCTATATTGGTTAAATTTGATAATGTTAATAGCATTCTATGTATGTATAAAAAGTAGATAAATTATGTTACTCTAATATTTCAAAAGCAGTCTTTATTAAGTTATAATTGAAAATTTTATTTATTATTATATATTGTCAATGTTTTATCTAAATAGAAAACTGAGTGAATAATGTATATAGATAAGAAATAATAAAATGATTTCATAAAATATGGCACTTGAATATTGTAAATATGGTATTGAATTAGAGAGTGAATCCATCCCTTTTCAATTGGGTAAGACCAAGACCACATATAGTGTTTCAAGTGGCCTTAATATTTGGTTTTAAGAATATTACATATTGTTTTTGGAAAATTATCTTGATATGCTTAAAAATAATTTTTAGAAAAATTAATTTTCAAAGTAATGTAGTATTTTATGACATGTGTAATTTCCATAATTAGTTCAAAGGTATTAGAAAAATTATTTTTGGAAATTAATTTTTAAGATAATATTTTAAATGTATTTATCAATGATTTTAAAACCCCTTACTAGGAAAATAATTTCTCACTATAGGTTTTAAAATCATTTTCATATGTTGAGTAAATTTTAATTGTGGAGGTATCTCATGAAAATTATATATTTTTTAACTCATTTTATTTTAAACAATTTTTTATATTGTAAAGCATGTGTCTAATTCTAAAAAACCTAGACCGATAAAAGTTCATGATTTTTAATGAATGTCATGTAATTGTTACATTTTTCTTAATAAAAAATGAAAAATATTTATATGTGTTAAACTCAGAATTGTGGATTCATGGATTTATAATTATTTATTTTAATAACATGTAATAAAAAATTACCCAATAAATTAAATTCACATTAGGTGTGTTGGTGATTTTTTTTCAAATTCTAGGAATGGATTCAACTGGCAGACAATGGTCAAAGAGGATATTATTCCATCATCTATAAACTAATAATCATGAGGTATTTATAATATTTATAAATAAATTATAATTTTAAATCCAAACATTTAATGTGGTTATGAAAAATGATCTATATTACAATAATAGAGACAGTATATCATACGTACACATGATTATTGATTCCATTATTCTATGACCACTATAGGAAAGTGGTATATATTATTTAATCTTTATAAAATGATCATAAAATAATAAATATAATATTATTCCATTTAATATACTTATATATATAATACATGTTATTTGGTGTTGAACAATGAGTCATGTCTCTTCATGAAAGAGGTTGTACACTTGTACACCGGAAAAACTGTTTCATTTTTCAATGAATTGAATGATAAGAAGATAAATGATATATTTTCATTTTATAATTATAGATATGTCATTAATATCATATATAAATATTAATTTTTTCATTATAAACCATCAATGAGATTTGTTGATGGAAATATAATTAACATGCCTCATAATGGGGCAGTGTAAGGACTCATGTAATGAACGATTAATGAAAATTCATGTTTATTACTACATTTATGTCAAATATTAAAATATTAAGCAATTATATAATTTAAAAAGGAAAAAGTTTTTATTCGACTCTTTTATTATAAGATTTTATTTATAAGATTTATTTATATTTATTATAATTTTAATTTGATCCAATTAATATAATTTTTTAAAGAATAATTTCAAAATGGGAAATTTTGAATTTTTTGTATTCTCGGAATAAAATAATTTTCTATTAAATAATGAAAAATAAAAATTAAAAAAAATCATCTGTCTTATAAGAAAGTATTTAATTTAAAAGTCACATAATTTTTTGAATATGATTAAAGGTATAATAATTATTATCAGGTTAAATTTATTCAACATATTCATTTTTAATCAACTTTTTATTGTATTTTAGAATAAGTTAATTTTTTTAAAGAAAAGGTATTTCTGATAACCTTTTTAAATTATATAATGTTTCACCTTTTTAATAAAATAAATTATCTCCTGATCATGAATTCTTAAAATGAAATTTATATATAATATATCAATAAATATTAATTGATATTAATAAAAGGATTTTTGTTAGTCATAAAGTTAATATAATATATTATTTTCTAGGAAAATAAACCTCATAAAAATCAATTTTTCCTCACACCTATGGGTTTTATAAAATTATATTTTTCAACATGTATGAATTTTATTTGGAAAATTTCATAATATTAATAAATTTTATTATATAATAATGGAAAATAACATTATCTGTATAAAAAATAGTTAAAATAGAATCGAAAATTAATGTCCTTATGCTAAAAACAGATTTCATGGGGGTTTAAACATAACAAATAAGGGAAAAAATTACATAAAAAAATTTATAAATTTTATTCTATTGAACAATTTTGATGAAATAATTTATGATTTTCATAAATGTTTAATTTTTCATTATTCTTACATGTGAAAAATAGTTGTAGAACTTTTTATTTTAAATATAATAATTATGACACACACCTCACTTATAGTAGGAAACCCCTTCTACAATCATCATCACAACATAAAACCCATTTAATTAGACAATACCATCACAAATACCTTCTTAAACACCCACTAAATTACAAAAAGACCATATTTTGATCAAAATGACATGATATGAATTCCTTTGTTCCTTACACTGGTAGGTTTTATAAATAACTAGTATCGTTCTTAACCAACTATTTTATTAGGTTTCTTCTTGGACATCCTTAAAATAATCCAAAATTATGATTATGTAAAAACTCAAATATCTTCCATAAAATTTTATATTTATTATATTTATGAAATTATATGTATTTATATCATGTTACATAAATGGTCATGTGAAATCATCATTTGTGTGTGTGGAGGACTACTCCCTCATGGACCGATGTCTTTTATTTTCCATAATCACCTCTCACGACATGCTATAAGGATATATGTAATGAATATATTAGATAATTTTAATATATATATAAATATAGAGTTGTTATTTCATATATAACTTTTTATAATCAATTTCATTGGGGATATAATAACATCACTTGTGTGTACGGAAGACGACTAACTCATGACGAAATATGATTAATTTTTCCTAATGCTTTAAATGGAAGGTAGTAAGGATAGTTTTAAATAATATATATTATATTAATGATATAATTATGATATTACTGAAGTATACATAATTGTGTAATGATAATATATTTTCTTCATTTTAACACTGAAAAAAGATAATGTCGTTCATGCGTATGTTTTGGACTACTGCCCCCACGAATCCAACTGATAATTTTTTCATCACTATTTCAGATATATGTTAATTATATATATATATATATATATGTATATATAAATAAATAATATGGGTTCGATGATATTATTATCATTAATGAACAAAAATACATAGCTTCTTTCCTTAATGATAATTAAAAAATGGAAATGTTACACATGCATATATACGCCCAGTCATCTCTAAGATTGTAACATTGTTCATTATCCATAATAATAATTCATTATTACTTTAAAAATATTAATATATTTATAAATATGATAAATATTTCAAGATTATTATTATGAAGATTTTTTAAAATGTCTTATTTTTCCAATACACAACCAATCACAGTCATATTTTTACAATTAATCTGAATGGAATATAAAGATATGAGGTAATTTTAATTAATTTATTAATTATATAATACATTATAATATATTAAATAAAATTAAATAATAATAATGAAAAATATTCCCATGCAAGTAAATAATTTATATATGTTTATTATTAATGAAAATAAAGAATAAACGTGATGAAAGAAACTCGAGTCTAGGGACATCATCTCAATTTTCTTTCATTGAGGCATAATTTATTATTATGAACATACATTAATTTATGAGTTGTTTATACAACCACATTGAATTTTTATGCCCCTAGTTTCTCTAATCTCATGGTATTTAATTATTTCATAATTTTATTCTTTCAATGGTCTCATGATTCAAATATTCCCAACTTAATTTTTGGACATTTCCTTAAAATATTATATATTATTTTTTTTCATATAAATCTCTTTTTCTTCCATTCCATGTTTTTTAAATTAATTTATTATGGTCATGAGAATTTCATATAGAGATTTTTTTTCATTATTTCAACATTTTTCAATAAATGAATCTTTCTACATAATGTTTAACTATCTTTATAATAGTAAAAATGAATCTTATATTTTATTTTAAATGGGAATTGAGACTTTTCCAACCATTAATTCCATTATTTGATGTTTGGATTCCTTTACTATTTTTAATTTTTTTCATAAGAAATCCCTCTTTAATTTTTTTTGATATTGGTATTTAAAGTTGGTTTTAATATATGATTTTATTTTGATATCTAAGATCATTTTTAATTATGGGTTCAAAAGTGTTTTGCAAAAGGGTTTTATGAAGAAAAATTGAAATTGTAAAAAAATAATTTTTAATATGATACATAAGAATTATATGATAAATTAGTAAGCACAATACAACTTATACAATGGCTTAACACCGATTATATCATGTGGATGAGAATGATATAGATTAGATAAAGGGTTGAAGCCTATTTAACTCATGAAAATAGGTTATACCTGAAATAGATCATTAAAAGGGTGAGCTCGATAATAGATCAACATTACCTTGGGTAAAAATTATTTTTCTTGATAATTATATTAGAATTCGTTCATATGGATATTCAAATTTCAAGAGTGTTGAATGGTTTTTATAAATTTTATTCCTTATATTTCCTAAAAGGACCTCTTAATTTTATAGAATGTATATTAATGTATTTATTTTTGAAAACCTTTTGTGTGCTTTTCTTGAGAAATTTATTTTTTCATATGATCAAAGAATATTTACATAAAAGATAAAAATTACATGGTTTTTCATTATTACTCCGCAAACTATTATAAATAAAATTCCCAATTAAATTTAATTAAATTTAATATTATGTAATATGGTTATAGAAAACACAAGAACTATTTTTTTTCACTATATCCAATTTAATTTATTAGATTGTTATGTATCATTACGATTGATAATATAGTTTTTGAACCGAGACGACATGATTAGTATAAATATGAGATTTTTAGAAATTCATTTCACATAGAAAAAGGATATGCGGGCCTCATCTATTAGGATCATACCCTATGAATACCATTTTTTAGAGCTTCAAAGAGAGATAGGATCACTGGGATTTACCCATGAAAAGTCACATTCTATGATCTAACAACACAATCATGAGTAAATATTTTAAGGGGGTTTTCAAGCTCATTGAGATTACGACCAAAACCATGTACACTAAACCACCCCGTGAATGTCTCACAGTCGTGAACATTACTCTAACGGGTATTGTTGGGTGTATAAAAGGGATATGTATCTAGAACGTAGAAATATGACTATGTATAATATTTTTTTATGGAATAATGAATATATTTTCATCCTATAAGTATTACATTGAACATGATATTTATTGTGATAGAATAAAACAAAAATTATATTTTTTTCTAATATTAAAATTCAATTATGGGATTTATTTTGTTGAATTAATGGTGTTTTTAAATAAATAATATTTCAATAAAATGTTACTATTAGATATTTTTTAAATAATAAAATGATCATATAATTTATATGATACCAAATATAATTCATATAAGGGTTCAAAAACTATTTTTGTTAGAAAAAACCTAGCATTTACCAATAAATATTAATTCTTATTTCAAAAGGGTAATTTCATATATTTTTAATATTATTTCACTAAAAGAATGTTATTTTTGGAATCAGAATGTTGAAATTATCCAATTTTTAATTTAATTTTTTAATAAATTCGATATTTTGTGTAAAAAATAAATACGATATCAATATACGGTGTGTATTATGATATCATAATGACCCAAAAAGATGTAATAAGTACTAAAAATAGTATCCAAAACCAAATTTAAGTTTTCAATTTACTCTAATGTGATATTATATTTATGTTATTAATTTTATAAATCATTTATGAATCCTCCATAACCATTAATGTATTTTATGGTTTTAAAATCATTTCGTTAAGAGTATTAATTACATCCACATTAGAAAAGGTATTATTTTATTGTATTCATCCATTAGAATTATAAAATATTGAAAACAAACCCTCTTTGTCAGAAACAATGGGAAAAAGCCTTTGGTGGTTTTTATGCTTATTTTATTTTATTATAATGAGTCCAAAACTTATGTTTGGGAAATAATAAATAATTCCCTCCTCATTTCTTATATAAACCCACCTAGTCAACAATTTATCATTACTAAAAATAATTGGATAACTTCCATACTCTTCCATAACCTCTCTGTAATCCCTATAAATTGTCCCCAAACAGTCATGAAGATCCTCTCATGAATTTTAATTAACACACTCATGCAACAGTTCTTTTCATTCTCCCCTTTATTCATGAATAATATTATTTTTATTCCCTTTTATTTTTAATTAAAAATGTTATGGTGTATTTTTCCACATGACCCACACTACCATTATGATTTATAAATGATTAGAGACTACTTTTTATCTCATTGACCCCTACCATGACCATTTATGTTCCCCTGTTATGCTTATGAAATTCCACTATGGGATTCTGTGCAAAACAATTTAGTGTAGTGAATAACCATACCCAATTCCTATCATGTGTTTTTAACTTTATTCAATAATATATATTTTATAGGGTAAATAAATGAATGTATTAGAGACTCCTTGATGGTGGAATAAGATGTGATGAAAAATGATTCCATGTTAATTGATCTTTTCGGAAAACTTTAGCATGTGAATGATATGAAAGTGACTGGACCACTCAGAAAAATATATTAATCCAATAAATTAGGTAGTGATTTAGTCTCATGAGAAATCATGAAAAGGATTATGGATTTTACCTAATCTATCATGGGTCCTTTACCATCATTATTTCATGGCAGTTATTATGAAAATATGTTTACGATGTAGTATTTTAAGCTGATTTGACATTTCACATGTCACATTTCTATTATCATAAAAAATCGTGTTTTATTATTAATGTTTATGATTCTCAATAAATTTATTTTCTATTCATATAATTATTTTTAAAATTTATTTCTTTCTTCTTATTATTCCATATTATTAACTTATTGTGCTTTATATATAACCCTTTTATAATGTATTCCCGCAAGTAATCCCATGCAATTTTAAGTAATATAATCTTAAGGATGTTTTCAATAAAGTTGGTGTATTTAATGTTTTATGTTGTTATTTAATGTATCTCAATACCAAATAAAATATACTTCTCAATATTTAGGGTGTTATTAGGTGTATTTTTTATGTAATAAATCATTTTTAATGTGAAATAAAGAGAAAGGTTGTCATATTTTGTATCAAATGTAGGATTATATATTTTTAAGATAAGGATTAGTTAACTCTAGAAGAATCATAAGGGGTAAGATTATGTATAAGAATAAAATAAAAAAACTGTATGTATAAAGAAAGTGGTTTATCAGGAAAAATACATCCCTATCAAGATACTATTGGTAAATGTGGCTCTGGAATAGATGTACATGGTGTAAAACTCGAAAACACTACATTGAGCTAGACTCGACCGAGGACAGGTGCATGATAATGGGCCTTACTACACACCTGGAATGACATTCATAGGGGACATTCTTTAGTAAATTTATTATCTTCGTAATAACCATTATAAAAGGAAAAATATCCATAAGTATATATGTAAGGGAAAAGATAATGGATAACATTGAATGATGCCTATAAATACATAAGTTGAGGATATACATAAAATTTATAATTTATCACATTAATGTCATTTTATTAATGTTTATGTGATGAATATTTTAAAATACTCATACATCATTTTCCATTTATTCTATAAAATATTCATAGATAGGAGGAATCGATTAAGTAACCAATGTGTAGGGAAATGTGATGACTACCATAAAGAGATTCTAAACCTGATGGGAGTCAAAATAGATAACTTTATGATGATACAATCTACACTGATTGAAGTTAATAATATAAACACTGATCATGAGGAGCTTCCAAATACTGCAAAGAAATAACAAGCTATAATTGATTACTTTATGTTACAAAGGGCTTCGAATTTCAAATTATCATCTGATCTACTAACCATGGATGAATGCATCTAAGACACTGAGAGGATCTTCTCCATCCTTCAATGATCCGAAAATTAGAATGTTCTACCAGATGTTTATCTTATAGAGGGAGAATCTTATTAGTGGTGGACATTTATCAATAATATAAAGCCCGAGGAAGAAGGAGATGTGATGGAACCAGTTTCATAAATTTTTTTTGATAAATATTTTCCTCGAACTATCCAACATAAAATGGAAAGGGAATTACTTTCCCTCAAGAAAAATGATGATGAATCTATTGAGTCATGTGAGCAAAACCTCACAATACTTGAATGATATTCCTTTAGATTTCTTATTACCCATTAATACATGGTTGACCTATACATTGGTGGGATGAAACCTCGTCTATAAAGATCCCTATCGATCCAAGACTTTGATAGCTACGAATAAATTGTACGATATTTCATCAAAGTTAAAATACTGACCAAAAAATTCATGGGTTTGATGGGGATATGATGCATAGTGTGGATTTTAATTATGTTGTACTGATGGAGAAATAGAAATGTTCCATGAAATTCCAATATTCAAATTATCAAAAGTGATGATGGAAGAACCCCATAGATTTCATAAGGGGATCGAGGAAATGCTTTAGGTGTGTAAAGTAAGTGAACCTATATAGAAATTTCTACCCTGAGAAACATTTTAACGCATTGGAGGAAAGGAATGATCCAGTCTAACCTTAGTGAATTATTAATTATATAAACTGAAAGGAACTGTGGAACATTTCAAACCAATTTACTCAGCCATGGTTTTCCAAAGACAACTGACAACCTCAAAATAAGAAAGGGGGGTCTTTTTCCATCAAACCTATTAGAGTGGATCCTAAAAACAATGTGGTGATAGGTAACCTTGTTATTCAATCAATAATATATTAAATAATTTTTTATACTAATTTTATACATCCCTTAACATCATGAATGTTTATTGTAACTACAAAAAAACAACTATAAATAATGTAATTAGAGTTGTTGGGGAAAATAGAGGATGGGTAAATTATTATATACCAGGTATATAACTCATCACCTATCAAAATTGGTTAATTTTATTTCTCAGAAAACCTTATAATAATCACATTAGTGGAATTTGATTTAATCATTGGTAAGGATTATATTTACGTATATAGAGCGAACAGAAATTTCCACAGTAATGAAACCACTCTTTATTTCACTAATCATCCTTTGATTATTTAAAAATCCAATGAGATATATGAATCAAATTTATCCCCAACATATAAATCATGGATATTATTTCCCTATGATCAAGCATATCTATATCAAATAATTTAGTTTAAATAAAGGATCATCTTTGATGACATGCCTATTATGAGGGAATACATTGATGTGTTTCCAAAATATTTACCTAGTCTTCCTCATAGTTGAGAGGTTGAATTTTCAATCGAGCTTATAAATGGGTTGTTACCTTTATCAAAGAATCTGAATATAATGGTTGTGGTGGAATATGAGGTGCTAAATAAAAAACTATACGGGAATTTAGATAATGGGATCATACACAAATTTGTTTCACTATAGGGTGAACCAATACTCTTCATTGAGAAGAAGGATGGATCAGTGAACCATTACATTATTTATAATGAGATAAACAAGTTCATGATAAATAACAAGTGTCCTATGAAATGTATTCAATACTTCTTATGTCATCTCCTTCAAGTATAATAATTCTCCATGGTGGATCTGTGGTCGGGGTGTTAGTAAGTTAGGGTGAATAAGGTGTATATACCCAAAACTATTTTTCATACAACATACAGGCTCTATGAGTTTTTAGTAATACCATTTGGAATCATTAATTATCCATAAATAGTCATGGACTTGAAGTATATATTCTTTATATAATCCCTAATCAAATATTTGGTACTCTTTCAAGATGATATTATAATATACTCCAAAATCTAGGAGGGGAGTGAGGAGCATCTGAGCACTCGGATAAAGACCTTACAAAAGGAGAATATTTGTGACTTGTACATCAATGTGAATTCATGTTGAAGGATGTACCATAATTCGTTCATATCATCATATGAAATGTGAAATATTTGGACCCCTAAAAGATATAGTCAATTTTAGGATTACTGAAGAAAAAATTCGAGATAGATATCCATAGTTTACTAGGATTATCTAGGTACTATCATCAATTTTTTAGAATGTTCTCATGATTTTCATACAAAATAATGATGATAACATGTAATGGATTAAAGTCTTCTGGGAATGATTAATGTGAAGAGATATTAGAGGATTTGAAGTGGAATCTTATAACTGGACATATACTCACACTATCCAAAAGAGGATAGTGTTTTGTGGCATTTTGTGATAATTAGAATAAGGGAATGGGTTGTGTGTTAATAAAAAATGAAAATTTCATACCCAATGCTTCAAGGAAATTGAAGTTTCATGAATAGAACTACCCAATACATTATCTGGATTTGGATGTTGTGATCTACACATACCAAATATAGTGGCATTATCTCTTTGGGGAGAAGTGTGAAATATATACAGATCACCAAAGCATCATCAATATATTCACATATAAATAGCTAAATATGCACTGAAAATGTAGTTAAATACGATAAAGGACTATAACTTCTTCATCCATTGACATATTTGTTATGTGAATAATGTTTAAGATGATTTAAGTAGAAAGGATCCAACAATTTTATCACTGACGATAACTAAGAAGGATCTAATCTTCATAGACATGAATAAGAAGGACATGGGAATCATAAATAAAGGAACATCATCGAAACTTTCACAAATTATTACTCAACCATATCTTTTGAAAACTATAATGGATGCCCAAATAGAAAATGTGGGAATTCAAAAGAATGTAGAATATATAAGAAAAGGGAAATAGATGGATTAAAATGTTAATGAAGAAGGTGTTGTGAGATTTTGGTAATGACTATGTATACCTCCAAGTCCTGAGTTGATGAAGGAGAAGTTGCATGATTCATATTGTTTGAATTTTTCCATCCTCCCAAGAACATAATGATGTAACAAGATCTCTATATTCACTATTGGTGAGACAATATAAAGAAGGTGATCATGTAATATACATAAATATGTCTTATATGTCATCATGTTAAGGTAGAATTGAAAAGATCCAATAGGATGATTCAGGAATTACCCATTCCTTTATGGAAAAGGGAAAACAACACCATGGAATTAGTCATTGGTCTTTTAAATACATCAAGAGGAGATAATGTTATCTCAGTTTAAGTGGATCATATTATAAAAACTGTACACTTCATGTTGATTTGATATGACTTCTCACTTGTTCAAATTGCAATGATATATATTATAGAACTAGTGAGGCAGCATGGAACACCAATATCAATTATAGCCAATCGATATCTATTATATACGTCTATTTTCAAGAAGAGTTCTCATATAATAACAATTTCCACTCATGAATCCATACTGATCCCTATTAACCAATTTATTGTAACTGGTGCAGAACACATATATGTTGGGATGAATTTAGGAACTGAAAAATTCTAGTTTATAAAGTGGTTGCGGAAATTATTTAGATGTTTATAACTATTCAACAACACATAAAGGCTGCTAGGAGTCATCAGAAGTGTTATGATGTTAATGGTTGACGTGACCCAGAGTTTGATTTTGGATAAACGGTATTCCTATGTGTATCTCAATAGAATAAGGTGAAGAGTTTTTGGAAGTGAAACTTAGTCCAAGGTACATCGGTCCCTTTTATATCATTGATCATATCCAAACGATGGAATATCAGCTATAACTCCCACATAAACTATATCAATGAAAATATATATTTCTTATATACATCTTGAGTAATTACATATGAGACCCCTCACATGTACTCAATACAATGGTGGTGACATTATAGAATGACATATCATACTAAGAATCTTTATTAAAAATCATAGTTCCTAGAGACAGTGTTCTATGGAATCAGATAATGCACCTTGTCGATGTGCAATGGATAAACCTCATGTTTATAGATGTGACATGGTAAATAGAGGAGGTTATGAAATATTTTTTCCCTCGTCTTTTTTATTAAACAAAAATGAAAATTTTAAGGGAAATATTTTTGAAGGTAGATGATTGTAACGATCCTAACTATTATAAATGAAATTCCACAACTAATTTAATTAATTATATTATTACGTAAAATGGTTATAGAAAACACATTGAATTATTTTTTTGTATATAAAATTGGATTTCAAAGACCACTATGTATCTTTACCATTGATAATATAGTCATTGAATAGTTATCAAATGATTAGTATAAATATAGGGTCCTAAATAATCCAATTAACCCAGGAAAAGAAAGTGATTACCTCAACCAGTAAGATTGTACCCTTTGATGCCCAATTATCAAAGCTTCCAAGAGAGATAAAATCACTAGGAATTTACATTCAAAATCCCAATCTAACATCCAATAACTTAGGAATGAGAGCAACAATTTATAGGATATATTAACTCTCGTCGAGATTCGGACCAAAACCATGTATAGTGAACCACCCCGGGAAAGTGTTAATGTCACACACCATACTCTTAAGAATTTTTATGTTATATAAAATGGATATGTATCAATACCTAAGAAATATTATTATTTATATCATTTTTATATAATAATAAATATATTTTAATCCAATAATTGAAACATTATAAATAATTTTTATTATTATACAATGAAACAAAAAATATTGTATTATACAAATTGGACTAAGATATTAATTTTAATGAATTAACAGATTTTTGAAATAAATAATATTTTTTACAACTATTTTTATAAAATTGATTTTATAAAATATAAATGATCATATAATTTCTATCTGGTCAAATGTAATTTTTATATGGTTTCAAAAAATGATAATGTGAACAAACACAACATTTCTCAATAAATGTTGATTCTTATTTGAAATTTGTAAATGGAACTATTTAAAAAATTATTCTGATAAAATTAATATTGTTTTTGGATTTATGGCAAAAAAATTATCCAACCGTGAATTCTTTGGAATTTTCTAATACAGTCCACTTTTCAGGTATATATTAAATATGGTATAAATATGTGGTGGGTATTATGACATCATATTGACCCAAAAAAATATAATAAATACTATAAATGGTTTCCAAGAACTATTATATGTAATCCATTTAAAAAATGTTATTTTATCTTTATATGATTAATTTTATAGAGCTTTTATAATCCCCCAAACCAATTTATATATTTCAGGGTTTCAAAATAATTTATTTATAAGTATGACTCACTTCCACAAGATTAAATGTATTATATTAATAATTTAGTCCCCTGTATTTATAAAATTTTTATAACCATCCAAATTGGTTAGAAAAAACTGGAAATAATCAAGGGAATTTATGTATTTATGGTTATTTTATTATATAGAGATAAAAACCTAATTTTGGGAAATAATAAATAATTCCCCACTCATTTCATATATAAACACTCCCAAGATCTAATTTATATTCACTAAAAATAATTTTTTCACATACTTGCATTGGAATCCTCTTTCTAGATTCCTCTCAAGGTTCCCACATGCTGTTGAAAATATCCTTTAAATAATTTGGAGACACATAGTCAAGTAAGGGTTCTTTCATTCTTCAATTTAATCATGAATACACTTCTTTTTATGCCCTTTTATTTTAAATTATTATATTTAGGGTTTATTTTCCCCCTTTCCCCATATTTACCTTATTTTTTACAAATGATTAGAGACCCCTTTTTCTCTCATTAAAACCTCCCATGATTATTTATGGGCTCCAAATATCCTAGTGAATTTTCACTACACGATTCCCTACCAAAGAAATATGTGTAGTGAATTCCAAAACCAAATTCCTATCATGGGTGTTAAAATTTATGAAATTATGCATATTTTATTAGGGAAATACATGTATTTATTCCACACAACATTATCATGAAATAAAATGTAATGAAAAATGATTCCATGTTGATTGATCTAAAGCATGAGAATGAAATTAATGTGCAGGTTTGATCAGAATTATATAGATCTCCAATTCATTTAGTAATATTTTAGTATCATGATACATCATGTAAGGGATTATAGGGTGAACCCAATCCATAATGATACATTTTTCATCATTTTGTCTTGGCATTAATCCATGACCTATGTTTCATATGTGGCGTTCTATATTTTTGCTACATTTCCCATATTTCCATTATATTATCATGATATATCATGCCTTATTGTCCATGTTTTTTATTCATACACCTTTTATGACCCATTATTTGGCCTATTGTTTAACATGTATTAATTTATTCATGATATTCCATGTTTGTTCCCTTAATGGGATTTATAGATCACCCCTTTATTTTATATTTCCCATATTATCCCATGTCATTTTAAGTATGTACATATAAATGGATATTTCAATAAATATGATGTATTTACTATTTTAAGTTTTTATTTAATGTTCCTAATTCCCAAAGACATGATAATTTTCAATCATCAGGGTAGAATTAAGTGTAATATTATTTAATAATTTTTTTTGAAATTAATAGAAGGGTGTTCATAATCATGGTTTTCATGGAGTAATAGTTTCATATTTTTTATATCTATTAATGAAATTTTTTTTCTTATACATCATTATAAAACCCTTTTTCATAGTGTTTGATAATGTTTTATTGGATAGAAGAGGTCATGAAGAAATTAATGAATATTTTCCATTAAAATAACTAATGTTTTATTGTAAATATTTTATATTCTTTAAAAAATGGTTATTTGTCATAAGTGTCAATAGTTCAATATATAGTTTTGTTATGTATGAGATATAACCTAATTCTATAATTTAGTAAAACAGAAAGGATCCTTAATGTAAAATAAATTTAATTCTTTACTAATTCTAGATATTTTTTATTTATATGGTTAGTTTCTTATAGTTGGTATATTAGGACACCTTAAATTAATTTTTTGGATACGATAATTTTAATATCACATCCTTGAAAGATTTTACAATATTCATATGTTTAAATGATATAGATTTTACGTATTACAATGTTCATTTATCAAAAATATAAATATTCATAATTTCATTCCCTATATAAATAAAAGAAGATATTATGTTAAGTTAGTGAGAGGAAAATATCCTCCCAAATCATAATCCTAAAATGGTAAGAATTGGAATAGCATAGTTTTTTATTGGAGGATTAGTATAAAAAAAAATTTCTACAAAAAGTTTAGGTATCTATGATAGGGAGAATATTTTTTCCAAAATGGAACACAATGATAATAAAATATTTCATTATAAAACATCCCCCATTGTTTGGTGGGTCATATAACTCAATGGTATCTGAAATATGGATCAATTACTTAGAGATGTTATTTGATAACATGGTGTTTTTAGAACATCAAAATGAAACCCCTTCAATTTTTCATTTAAAATGTCATTCTAATTGATTTTGGTATTTGGTAAAGAAAGCCAAAGAGGGATATAAGCATGATTCCATGGAATGTGACACATTGAAGAGTATATTACTTGATATATATTTCACTATGATTTTTGAACATAATTTGGATAATTATTAACACAATTGTGTAAAAATTTAGAATATTTCATAGATATATATAATATAAATATCAGAAAAGGTACATGTTTCCATTATATTTTATTCTAGACACAGATAGTAAAATTAATAAATTTTACAAAGGGTTGAAACAAAGTCTTCATAGATTCGGCCTGCTGAGAATTGAAATTGATAGATAATGTTGTTTTTTAGAAAGATGATATGGAGTTTGAATACACTTTTTCTCCGTGATATGAAAAAAATAAGAAATATTGAATATTGACATTAGAAGAGATGCATCAACTATAAATTTTGCAAGTAATCCCAATTCATGTTCTATGTGTATAAAAATAAAATTTGGGGATGTTTTCCATGATTAGGAATTTTCTATTAGTGAGGAATGTTTGGTCACACTTCTCATGAATAAAAATAACAGATTCCAAAACATCCATGGAATGATATAAAATATATCTAATACCTCGTGAGATGTTTTGGCTATAATGATTTGAGACATTATGATAACTTATTTCCGACATTACATAATCAATGTAGAAATCTTCATGATTTGAAATATAGAGGTCTGGAAGACAATTTTCTACTATCGTTGTTGTTGTCGCGACATCCAGCTAATCGTTTGTATATATATATATATATACATATATCTTGTTCTTTTAAATTATTCCAATCCTATATTTTACTCTTGATCATAAAATTCATTCATTTTTTAGATATTTTCAGTAAAATATAGAAATAACAAATCAATAATGTATGTTATATGTATTTATGAAAACTTAAAAATGAAATAATAATGAACTAATGATTTATCTGAAGATTCATGTTTTTATCAACTGATTTTTGTTTCCAGAAAATATAGTTGAATTTTAGATACTGTATTTTGATGATAGTATTGATATGGATTAGATTTCAGTTTATCATTCAATGATATATTCTAATGATAATTTTTTTTCTTCGATGACTTCATAACCTTGAAAGCATAACATGAAGAAGATAAATTAATTAGAGATTGTAGTGAAAGTAACATTATCATATTTTTTAACAAAATAAAACATACTATCGCAGATTTCCTAGCAATTAGTGAATTTAAGTATGAATGTATAAGTTCTTTCCTAGGGTAATTCCTGATAGTGAGGTTGGGTTTACTGTTTACATAGTGCATTATATTAAGACTATCTGTAAAACCTTTTATCTAATGTATCAATTATAACATTTATAATTTAAACATAATTTGTTGGAGTTAATAGTTAAAGGTTTAATTCATCATAGAACATTTCTATGGGGTTCTCATATTTTATTTTTTAAAATTAAGGTTGTTAAACATGACTGTACTTGGATTATATATCCTTGAATAAAATAAATATTATGAAAACATATCATTTTACTCAGTTAAATGATTTGTTTAATTATCTCCATGGAGGACAATATTTTTTGAAGGATAATTTGAGGTCTAGGAACCATTAGTTGATGGTGAAAGAGGATGGAATTATAATGGCTTTATTTTATACTAGATATGTGAATTATTATTTTTTGGGTTTTCCCATTCAGTTCTCTAATACAACTACATTATTTATAAAAAATATATATAATTTATTCCATGAGCTGATGGATATGTTTTCACTTTTCTTTATTGATAAAGGATTTCTATATTTTAATTGTCAAGAGGTACATGAAAGAAAAATAAGTTTTTTTTCAAACATATATTGATTGTAAATTGTATACGATATTTATTATGTATAAATACTATTTAAAAACATTTTATTTCCTTGGAAACACTATTTTTAAATATGTAATATGCATAAACACTTATAAAACAAATTTTTTGGAAGAATGGTCAATACCAAAAAAAACATTGAGATTCATTGTTTTCTAGAGTTGGTGGGATAACACTTAAAGTTTGTTAAAAAATTATCTAGGATATCTATCCCAATGACTATGTTAACCCAAAAAAGATGTATATTGATCTTATCAAAATAACATATTTTTATTTTTAAAAACAACAACAAATATATTTCTTGAATACTCCAAATATATCCGTTCATTTGAGAAATTTAAAAATATCAATCTATAGTGATACATCATATAAGTTACATGGTTTTGTAACAATGTAGAAAAATTAGGTAATTTATTATGATTCATGTCAATTGAACCATACTGAGTTAAATTACCCCACAGGAAACACCCCAACCCCGAAAGCCTAAAACTAGTGCATTATTTTAATTCATAAGCATGATTACAAGGAATCAAGTACCGAAGGACTGATCAGTTTAGAAGTATTGGAAAATATATTACATACATTAATGTTACATTACACTTAATAAGATAAAACATAGTATAAATAATCCATTGAAAAAGCCATTATTCTCCTAACATAACCCTGCATATCAATAAAAATACAATTCTCGACATCCAGGGAAAATAAAACATAAATAACCAGTGAGATCAGATGCTTTGTAAGGATAAATAATATAGTGGAAGCTGTCCTAAATAATCATAAACTTATATGGAATGTTAAAAAATCGAAACAATAGCCCTTTAAACATAAACATAAACTTAATATGGAAATGTTAAATCAAATAATTCCATTTAATTATTCACATAGATATTCTACTAGTCGAATAGTCACATTTAACATAAATAACTAATCTCATAATGATGGAACACATAATTCCATACATATTAACCACATATCCAAGGACTCATTCCAAGAATACAAATAATAAATTTTGTCAAGGCCTTGTGCCAAGACACAATTATATCTTATGAGACCTATCAATGCATCGAGGGGCAGTAGTGGGACCTGCTAGTAACTTACTATGTCCAATGCATTCCTCACGTGAAAAGGGAGAAGCAATACATAATCATTCATATTAAAAATAGCATGCGAAATATGAATACGTTAACCATTAACCATGAAAGGTATAAAAATTGAAATCTACAATCAAACATATCATAACTCATTCAATACAATATGGAAGATTTTATTATAATAAACCATCCTTAACTATGAATAATATCTAGTAAACGATGTTGACATAGTTGAAAATGATCAGTAATCCTCATTGAGATATGTATCCCTTTTTAATGAAATAATTTAAAAGTGAAACATTTTATAAAGGAATTTATTTAAAAGATATTTTTTAATTGAAATGTCTCATACCAATTTTAAACTTTTGAAAATAATTCACATTTTAAAACAATCATGTCCATATAAATAAATCCTTAAAATCATTTTTAAAACATTGACATTAATTAAATAGTTTTAGAAACTTTATTCCTAAAAACATTTAAAATGATGATCTAGTTGAATATTCCCTTCCATAAAACCTTAAAAGATTACTTTTTAAAAAAATTATGAAACATGAACATGATTGATAAATATGTCCCAGTAAATACTTACATATAAACAATCTCGGATAATAATGAGACTGAGGAATTAACCCTTACCGTGTACTTTCCTTTCATAAGGGGTACGTTTAACCTCATGTATAATGACCATAGTATGTTATTAAATTATAACAGAACCATATTACTATTTCTGATATGATATATGTTTCATTTATGACTTTATACTACCCATTTAATAATAATTTCCTTGTTAAAGTAACATGTCGGGTAATAATCGCTTTCTTTATCGTACAAGTTTTATCATGTTATTATTTATCGCATCACTTAGATGATAATTTACATAATTCTAGAATATAAAACATGATTTATATATCATATATATTCAGAATATAAAAATGTATAATAGATATATATATATATGAAATGGAAACACCGTTCATGGAGACTGTTGTCCATACATACGCATGAACATTGTTTCCATTTTCTTATCTTATAGTATGGAAGTAATTAAGTGAAATATATTTATCTACCTAAATATATATTATTAAAGTATCAATATTATTTCATATATCTCATACTTAATCAATATATGAATTTTTATAAACATTCTTGAATGGTGAATGTTTAAGATGAATCTCATCGCGTCGTGGAGACGGTATGTCGTACGTACGCACGAATGATAATATCATTCAACCGATGGGGAAATAGTTTTTAATTGGATTGTATATTATATATAAAGAATAATTACCATGTTATATTAATAATTTAAATTAATTATACTCATTATTATAACCATATAAATAATGTATTTTTGAATAACAAACTACACCATGACGTGGAGACGGTAAGTCCTACGTACACATGCATTGTGACTTTGTCATCCATAGGATGGATAGAATAAGGAATATGGTTGTACCATATTTATAATAACATCTCATAATTTATAATTTACTAGAGTTATTATTTTATTATTGTTACAACAAAGAAAGAGGAAGTAGAAGAAGAAAAGAGCTTTGAAAGAGGTGATAAAATAATTACCTCTTCTCCAGGTGCTTCCCTTTGATTTGAACAAATGGGCTTCTTAGGTAGGCTTTTGGATCAAAGTAAGTAATATAAGTTGAAAAGAGGGTATTTGTGAGGATAATTTAGCAGGGTTTGGATAATAAAAGTGGATTTTTAGGTGTGCATTTAAGATAAGGGGAAGTACCCTTTTATAAGAGAGGTGAAGGGAACTTTATGAAATGTTTGAAATATTAATTTATAATAAAATTATATTTGGTTTTAATAGCTCCAATTTGATTTAATTATAAGATAAGGTTAGTATGGGTCTAAATTATCTCATCATATAGGTTTTAGAGATTTTTAGGCCACCATATTAACCTTATCTTCTAGATTTAACCCTTAGTTAAATAGTTTAACTTTTACCATGTCTTCTTGTATTTATATACTACATTGTTAATATAATTACAATATAATGCCAATAGAATATAAAGTGGTTAAATAAGGAAATATGTAACATTATATAAGTAATTTGGATGAATATTAGTTTTTTATAACTATTATAAAATTTAATAAAATAGTATTTGTTTTAAAAACACATTTATGTCAATTGTGACACTATTTAGTATTTGTTTTTTGGTATTGAGATAACGACTTTGTTCCTTTGAAAAAATTCAGTGAATAAACCCTAACATGTCATATTCACCTATATAATTATTTTTTGTCATTAAAATTTTCAATTTAAATTTTTTAAGATTTATAATATCATTTATTTTAATCCTTCATTAACAAGGTAATTACTGCATCATTATCGTGTTGAAATTTAATTTAATTTCTTAATGTATAAAAATTTTAAATAAAATATAATGATTTAAGAAACATTTTTAACTTTATAATGAATATTTATAGTCCAATTTATCTTATGTATAACCCTCTATGAAAAATGTTATAGTTATTAAAAAGTTGAATTTAACACTTTTAACTCTTCTTTAAATAAAATATAATAATTGTCATAATCTAACCCAAATGGATCAAAAAAGATATTATTTTGGTCATAAAATTGATTTTTGTTGAAAAACAATTATAAAATATAATTAGGACATGTTTTGGGATAATTTTATATTATTATAATATTATTTTTACCTCTAATTACCCTATTTACATGTAACTATGGTATATAAAATTCAAAAGTTACTGTTCACCAAAATTAATTTTATCCTATTGAACCACATTTTACATACTGATGACAGCCATGTCTGTGGGATTTTTAAAATTTAATTCACAGTAGTGGTAAAATTACATTTTATGTAAATTTTAAAATCTACCTACAAGGTGAGTAAAAGACGTTAAAAAGTTCAATAAAATTTTATACATATAATATTATTATAAAATGAATCAAATGAATTAAATTGGACTATTATATGTATTATCTATATATTTTAACTTTAAGATAATTTATTAATTAAGAATTATTATTTATACGAAAAGGTCAGTTTTTATGTATTATGCAATATTTTTCACAATTCATCAAAAATTGAATGTTTTCCGAAAAAATTCCAAAACATCACCCTAAGCTAATTTTTATATTACTAATTAAAAAATTAAGTCTATTTTACCAAATTCAATTTTTAGGAGTTTCTAAAATTAATTTTATTATTTTTCACAAAAGGACATAAAAAGTAGTTATTTTAATAAAATAGATTTTCTAAATATATAACTATTTTAATAAAACATATAAATATCATTATAAATATGTTTCATTTATGTGAAGACATTATAAATAACATTTAAAATTATTCTTTTACTATTCATATCACAATATTTAACTAAAAAATAAGTATATTATTTAAATAATTATAATTCTAATGTGTTGTTTCACATAAACTCAATCTTGGATATAAAACAACACAAGTCGGTATTGTATTAAATATAAGCTAGTAAATTACTTTAAAGAGATAAATTACTATAAAATATTGGAGTTTTATACCACACATGAACATGAAGTAGTTCGAATGGTTTTTTATTTTAAAATTGGTTGTAATATTAATATATATTAATGTGTTAAGTATACACTTTTCCTTAAATATTGAAGTATGTATTCACTTAGAAATAAATAAAAATGATATAGATAAGATGGTTACATAAGATTATGGATTATGATTTCACGATTCACTACCATTATGAAAATGAATAAAAATTATTGAATTCATTAAGTTAGAAGAGTAATGGTACATTAACAATGTTACATTTTTAACATGAACATTTTCATAATGATTTTATAAATTTTATCATAGATGTTGTGGATTTTGGGGAATCCCATTATTTTTTAGGTTTTATTGAAGTCATATTTTTAATAAAGAATTAAGAATTTGATAAAGGAGGACCATACTTTCCATGAAATGTCTGAATCAATAAATGTGGGTAAGTTTCCTGATTTTATTTATGAAAATGTGTTTTAAGATTTTGAAATTGATTATTTTTTCCTTACAATTCCCAATTAATGAATTTTTTTTAGTGAAGCTCATAGTTCTTAATTTTCCATTAATTAATTAATCACTAAGATATACATAGATCATCAGGATTATTACAATTGGAATGGTATAAAAATAGGTTCTACTAACATTACGATGATATATTGTACATTTGAATAGGTTAAATTATAATGACAATTACTAAAAGAAATTAATCAATATTTTCTAGTTCCAGTGTAGAAATGGGAAAATATATCAATAGATTTCATGTTTAGATTTACAAGGACTTTAATAGGTAACAATTTGATATAAAATGTTGTCTATCGATTAACTAATTGTGCACAATTTCATTAGATTAATGATACTATGTCATTATGTTATCATTATCAACAATATCTAAAATAGACAATCAGGACACTTAGAGTTCTCTGTACATTGTATCGGACTATGATCCATAGTTCAAAACTAATTTTTTGAGGGGAATTAATAATTCTTTGGATATCGAATTTAATATCAATATGGATTTTCATCCTCATTCTGATAGAAATTCTGAGTAGATGAATCAAAAAATGTATGATTTTGTTCATCCATGTTCAATGTATAAAAGTGATGTTTTGATCAACATATTTATTTCTTTGTGTTTTCATACAACAATTTTATTTATTCTTCATACATCCAGAACCATTTAGGGAATTATATGCATAATGGGTTCAGATGCCAACATTTTGGGATGAAGTGGTATAACGTGACTTAATGGGACCTGATTTTTTAAAGTAAATTGAAATTAATGTTCATTTATTTCTAAAATATATTCAGATGGCTCAAAATATGAAGAAGTTTTATTTAGATAAAATTCATAATTATCTTCCGTTTGACATAGGTTATCATGTTCTTCTAAGAAATTATCTTTGAATAAGTGTTATGTGTTTTTCTAAAAAGGTAAAACTGAGTCCACATTCCATGAGATGGTATGAAATCCTAGAGAATGATAAATCAATTTCCTAACATGTTGTGATTTCCCTACACTAATTCTAGGTAAACAATGTATTTTCATGTTTCAATGATGAAGAAATATGTTATGTATTCATCTAATGTTTTGGGAAATGAAGCATATCGTTTAAGAGATAACCTTAATTATGTGGAACTGAATATTATGAGTCTTGATTATAGAGATAAAGTGTTATAGTATCTATTTTTTTAATAGGAAAATGTTTCATATAATAAACAATAGGGTTTAAGATGGAACAAGGGAATTTGAAAATGCTATGAAGGATTAATATCACATTTGTTTAATATTTATATAAAATAGTGAGGACATATTCTCTAAAAGGGGAACATTTTTCTAAAACAATTTAATGGTATAATAAGTCACGTTAATTCTTATTAATAATGTTATATTCATTAGACAATCATTATATTATTTTTTAATATAATAAATGTAACAGTTTTCATTAATCCCTTTTATTATAATATCTTATTAAAATTTATAACTACTATATTATAAATGTTTTATTTGAAAAAAAATAAAATTTTGTTAATTTAATTTTTAGAACAAAATTTGGGATAATTTTTTAGATTTCTCAGAAAATATTAATTTTTCATTGGATGTTGAAAAATACTGATTATTGTAAAAATGTCAATTATTAACAATAAATTATTTAATTAAAAATACCCATTAATTTTTGAATATGATTTAAATTAAAATATGTATTAATTAATTATATTTTTTCAACATTATTAGTTTTGAATAATCATTTTCACAGACTTCTGTATAAGTTTATTTTTCTGTTTAAAAACATTTTTTCCTGAAAAAACTTATAAATTGCATAATATTAATCCATTATAATTAATTAAAATAATACCAAATGAATATTATTATAAATTATATTTATAGATTATTGAAAAATATATATTTATTGAAATTCATAAAATGATAATTTTTAGTAATTTGTTTAATATAAAATCATCTTTTTCAGGGAAAAACATATAATGAAAAATTGTTTTTTCATGAAGTTTGGGGATTTTATTTAGAATTAAAACTATCCAATTCTATGAATTGTATTTTTTTAAAATGTATAAAATATGTGGAATCCTAATATTTTATATAATTTAATAAGGTCAACAGATATTGTTTCCATAATGAATAATGGAAACGTTAAAAATTAATTCCTACGGTTAAGGTGATAACGGGGTTATCAGGGGTAAACTTAAAATATACAGATTAAAATGATATATAAACATGTAAAAAATATATTAGATGTACATATTTAGATATTATCATATCCACGTCTTGCAAATTGTCCATTATGGATCCCTGTGGCATGTGGAATCTTGGACACACCTTTCTATTTTCAAAATTACAAGGTTACCACTCACGTCACTTATAGAAGGCCGCACACTCTCCTTTTTTTAACCATAAATACTCACTGAACTGTCCATTACCTACCCAAATTAATACATAACGTACAACCTCATTACCAATACCACTTATAATGATAATAATTTAATCCAATCAATGATTTTGGTGCTTACCTAAGGTTGTTGTTTAAAGAAGTGTTATTGTGCCAAACATGGTGTTTTTATTTTATTTCAACCTCCACATTTTTCAAATAATGAAATACTATGATTATATAATAACAAAAATATAACCCAAATAATCTTATTTTGTTATTAAAATGGGATAATCTTAATCCATTTCTCTTCCATCAAATTGGATATAAAATCATCATCCTTCTGTACTGCGGACTACCCCTGCACGAACCGATGATACTCCTTTTCCATAATCACCATTCATGACTTGTTATAATAATGGATTTAAAGTATATATTTTTTATATTTGTTACAAATTTATACATTGGTAGCTATTATATCGAATATAACTACTTATGTTCCATTTTTTGGGGATATAATGATGTCACTCATGTTTACAAAAGACTACCACCTCATAAAGGGATGTGAATCATTTTCAATAACCCATTATATGGAAGTTAATGAGGATAAAAGTAATAAATAATTATGAAAAAATGGAAATACTTTCTTTATTTATGACATATTTTTATTTCATAAATGATAACATATCATTTTATTTCATACACTGAAAAATGATAACATCGTATGTGCGTGTGTGTAAACTATCACCTCCACGAAGCTATATAACTCCTTTTTTATAATTGAATCACAATGAAGATTTATATATGTATATTTAATTAATTAATATTATATTAATTATATAATTATAAATTTGTAAAAAAATATGATAATATATTCTTCTATTCTATAATCATCGTTGAAGAATCGAAATGTTAATGTTATGTACGTAAAACCTATCACCTCAATGTTCGAAACGTTGTTAATTTTTCAGAACCATATTTTCTTATTTATTTTAAAAAAAATTATTTTATAAATATTATAATTTTTAAATTATTATTATTCCACAGATATTGAATAATGTCCACTTTACCCAATAATCAACCTATTACAGTCATTGATGACATATAATCTGAATAACATCAACACAACAAAAGTAAAATTAATTATTTATGTAAATATATATGAAATGTTAATAAATGAAACAAAATGAATTTGAAACATGAAAATGGTTAATAGGAAAGTAAATAATTAACATTTTTTTATTATCCAGGATGTTAAAGAATAAACATGATGAATTGTAGTCAAGTTAAGGAACTTCATCTCAATTTACATTCATTGAGGATTTTTTTATATTATACACCAATAATATTTAATGAGGGGTATATATATCATCATTGAAATTTTATATCATGAATGTATATATTATCATTTTATTTAATATTTTGTAATTTTATTCTATTTAGGGGGACAATGATTCTGTTTTTTCCATTTTAATATTTAAATTTTCATTAAAAATTTATCTTATAATTATTTTTTGGTATAACTCTATTATTCATCCATGTAAATTCTTTAAAAATGATTTTATTTTGGAAACATGAGTTTTATTAAAGAAAGATTTTCCTTTCATTCTAATATTTTTTTTCAAAAAAGAGTATTTGTATGGAATTATAGAAATTCTTTAAAAATGACAAATGAAATGATTTATTTGATCATATATAGTGACAGTGGTTTTTCCCTTAGTAGTACCCATTAATTTATATTTAGATCCCAATACATGATTCCCTATTTCTTCAAAGAAGACCCCTCTTTCCTTTTTTCATTTTTTATTGAAAATGTGTTTTAAAAGATAAGGGTATTCTAATATATGAAATAATATTTTCATATTTGTTTGAAAGTTGATTTAAAAATTGTTTTACAATGAAATTGTACATGTATAATATTTTTAATTTATAATATGTAACTTGATTATAATATGAAAAATTAGTGATCCCATAATAGTTTATACAATCTATTGAGCCTCATTATAGCTCAAAGGTGAGCCTGATATAGCTTCTATGACGGGTTTCCCCCATTATAACTCATGAAACATGGGTAATGTAGAAGTAGATTATATGATGGTCAATCACCATTATTTATCACAATTTAATTGGGTAACAATTTCATTATGAAGAAAATTTTATTTCAATTCAATTATATGGTTATTCCAATTTAAATTGGTTTGAAGGTTTTTGTGGGTATATGATTCTTTATATTACTTAAATGGGATTTATATATTCCTTCTATGGGTTTTAAATGATTTATTAGATAAAAATGGTTTTTGTTTTTCCTATGAATTTATATTATTTCACATTTTAATGAAATTTTATGATAATTGTAATCACTACATGGGTTTCCATGTTTTTCATTAGACTAATAGTTTTCAATGTTTTTATCACCCTTTTGAGGATTTTTTCTTATTACACATTTAAAAAAATATACAATGCATTATGTATGGATTAGGTAAATGAATAAGTCATTCTGAAAGTTGTATTGTATTTTCATCAAAAGAAATAATGTTATATTTTTAAAAAGTATTTTTATGAAAAAATGGATACTAAACTAAGAACTATATAATGATGGGGTGTATTATAGGAATGGATCAAGATATGGAATTACATCATCAAGTGATTTTTGAAGTGTGGTGAAATTTTATGAAGTAGTTCCCCTTTATTAGATAGAGGATGAGAAATCGTTGTAATGACCTGACCTTTTATAAGTAAAATTCTCCATGAAAATATATGTAAATTTATTATCATATACTATGGGTATAGAAAAAATACGCACTTATTTTGTTTTATTATATCATATTATATTTAAAATAATATTAAGAATCATTACAATTGATAATTTAGTTGTCTAAAAGTGATCATATGATTAATATAAATATAGTGGTTCAAAAAATCCAATTGACACAAACACTGGATGTGATGGAATCAGCCAATAGGATCATACCCGATGATTCCATTTTGTTACAGAATCCATGGGAGACAAAATAATTCAGCTCTTACCTAGACCAAAACCTAGATGATGTCTAACAACTAATTCAAAACTAAATCTATTTATGGGAGAAGGTCAAGCTCATCAAGATTATGACCCAAACCATGTATGTCGAACCACCCCATGTAGTTTTTACAATTCCACCCCTTACCCTTAGGGATTTTTTGGTGTAATAAAGGGCAGTTAATCAAGACCCTAATAACATTAATATGAATATTATATTATCAATAGAATATTGGTTATATTAACTTTTACTTTATATGTGATTTTTATTTTGATTTAATGAAACAAAATTATATTTTTGAGTAATACACAAATTCAATAACAGTGTTTTATTAAATAATGGGTTTTTGAAATAAATAATTTTTTGTTAACATTTTATTATTAATTTTTTTATTAAATATAAATGATCCTAAATTTTTTATGAATTAGAGTGTAACTTTTATAAGTGTTTGAAAAATGTTATCATAAAAAACCCCATTATTTCTCAATAAATGTCTTTCCCATATCAAAATTATATATATATAATAATAATTTTGATAAAAATAATATTATTTTTGGAAATATCATGTCTTAATTATCCCCTTCTGGATTTTTTCATAATTATTGGAGACAATTTAATTTTCATGTAAACATTTAATATGGTATAAATATAGGGTGTGAATTATGATGTTATAATGACCAAAAAATGGTATAATAAATACTATAAAATGTATACAAGACCAAACATTTTTTTTATTTGAATAAATAGATTACTATTGTTTTTTAATTAATTTCATAAATAATTTATGAATCCTTCGAACCCTATAATATATTTTTTAGGTTTAAAATCACTTCTTAAAGTACATGACTCGCTTCCACATAAACAAGGTTAATATTTTTCTAAGTTCATCCCTTGGAAATATAAATTATTTAAAACCAATTCACTTTGTAGGAAACCATAGGAAAAAATAGAAATGTTTTTTGTTATGGTAATTTTATTATATAGATTCCATGACCTATGTTTGGGAAATAATAAATAAATCCCCTGACTTTTCCTATATAAACCAATCCATGATCCCAATTGTCTCCACTCAAAAACTATGGACTATGTCATTTAACTCATTCCCCCTATATATTCCCCCATGTATCACCAAATATATTATGCTTCTCCTCCCATAATTTTGGAATCACTCTCTTAAGGTAAGTGATGCCCCACTCTTTTTTTAGGTCATGTGGATATTTTTTGTTATGCCACTTAAATTCCATTTGTTCATGTTGCAATATTTTCTTTCATACCCCTTTAATATAAATTTTATTTCTAAATTATGAGATACTCTATTCAATATCATTAATCCCACCTATGAACCATTATGTACTTTTAAAAACACGACAAAATTTAGTAATGGATCCCAACATTCTACTATTAAATGATGTAACTTCATTATCTTACAAATATTTACTCCGTTTCATAATTTTGTTGGAATATCTCCAATATCTACACAATTTCCCATAATATTTTTAAATAATGGGATAACTATTTCACTCTTATTAATCCCCTCTATGAACATTTATACACCCCCATTATTCCATTGAATTTACACATGATTTTCCATTCTAAATTTTCTATAGTTATTACCTATACCCATTTCCTAGAAATGGTGTTAACCATTATGAACTAATTATTTATTGATTTTTTACTTAATTTTATATATTCCACACTCATTTGTCATGGAATAAAATGTGATTATAAGTAATTATCTATTGTTTTATTTATCCTTAACACTAATTCATGTGAATGAAATGAAGGTGACATGTGTGCCCATAATTATATATTGCTATAATGCATTGGGTAATGTATTATTCTCATGAAATGTAATTTTAGGGATTATAGAGTGGAAATAATCCATTATGGAAATTTTAATATAATTTTTTCTAAATAGTTGGCCTTGTCTCATGATTAGGATACCATGTTTTATATTGTTTCCAAATTTCCTAGGTTTTCTTGCTATTATCATGTTATATCATACTTCATTGTTCATGTTTATGAGTATCACACATCTTATGTCTAATTGATATACCTATTTCCTAATATGAAATAATTTATTCATGTTATACCATTTATATTCCCTTAGAAGTATATATACTTGACTCCTTTCTTATATATATCCCCATGATATCCAGTGCAGTGTTAAAAGCTATGGAACTTTCGAAGCATGTTATGGAATTTTTCAATAATGTTATTGTATCACATTTTCAAGATATTATGTTATGTAGCTAAATCCTAAATTCAGTAGACATATCAATTAGTTATCCATTATTGGGAGTAAAATTATATAATAAATCATAAATTAAAATATAATTAAGATGTGGGTTTTCATAGGTGATGTGAAGGGAATGTTTAGTTATATTTTTGGATTTGGGCTACAAAACTAATAAGAAAGACCGAGGGTTAAGAATAAATATAATAAAAAATTCTTGAATTTTGGTAATGTATATAGTAGTTGTTTTACATGAAAATACCTCAATGTTAAGAAACTACAAGTGGATATAGATTTGGAAAAAATGCATATAGTAGTAAAATCCAAAAATATGACATTAATCTAGAATCCACCGAAAACTAGTGCATGAAAATGTTCATTATTGCGCACTGGGGTTAACAATCCTAGTGGATATTCATGGTAAAATTAATAAGCCCATAAAAACCATACTTATGTGAACAAAAATTACCACAAGAGTATATGTTAGTAAATTGATCAATGATAACATAGATTGAATCCTAGAATTTAATATGCTATGGAAATTTCTGTCAATTATATGGTTTCCCATTAATTTCACTAGATTACTATTTATGTGTTCAATATTATAAAAATATTCATCCCTAGTTTTCACATTATTCTACCCAATGGATAGAAATAGGTGGAATGAAGAAAATAGACATTGTGTAGAGAAATGTGATGACTGACCAAACAAGATGCCCAACCCGAAGGGAGTAGTACTAGAGAATATTAAGATGATACTCTCATAGATTGTTCATGATCTTAATAGAATACTTGATTAGGAGTATAACCCAAACCCACCAACCAAATAACATGTGTAATTGAGATATTTATGCAACAAAGACCTCCGACATTCAATGGATCATCAAATCCCTTAATCTCAGATCAATGGATCCACTCCATTGAGAAGATATTATCAATCCTTCATTGTTCTACGAATGATAATGATATATTGGATGTTTATCATATGGATAGAGAATATGTTCACTAGTGGAAATTAATCAAAAATATGATGCATAAGTAAGAGATCAAAGTGATGGGGTGGAAGGAATTCAAGAAAATGTTTTTTCAATAAATATTTTACTCCAACATTTTCATATAAAATTGGATGGGATTCTCATTACCCTAGGAAACTATATAAATAATATATCAATGAATATGTGGAAAATTTTAAAATAATCTCCTGATACACCCACGAATATATTGTTACCCAAGAATTAAAGTTTCAGCTATTCTTTGGTGGGTTAAAACGTGTCGTAGGAAATGACAAGGAGATATGATACTTTGATATCTATAATTGAATTGTGTGATGTTCCCTCAAAGTAAAAATGTAGTTTATTAAATATCAAATTTATCAAAGGGATATGAAGAAAAAAATAGAATTTAATTCTAGTGGTACGATGTAGAAATTTATTAGTTCTATGAAATTTCAATATCCCACTTCTCAAAATTATAGAGATAAGCATTGTATATATTATCATTGGTTGACGAGGAAATGCTTTAGGTGCAGGATGTAGGGTTTCCTAGGTAGCGATTTTTAATGGGGGAAACACAGTATTGGTATGGACTAAAGTAATACTCTTATTAATAAAAATTGTATTTTTCTTTATTTTAACTACTAGGAACAAGGGAACTTTGTAAAAAAATGACTTTATACAAGTGTTTTTGGAGACAACTAACAACATGTATAGATGAAATAGAGAACTTATTCCATCACAGTCACTGAGATGGATCCCAATAAAAAATTGCTGACATATATGAAATTTATTCGACCAAGATCATGGATATTTCTATTTGATTCTAGTTCTACACATTCCTTTATATAATAAAATTATTTTATAACTAATCAAACTCTAAAAAACATAGAGGTAGTAGAGATATATGTGAAAATTGAAAATGACGCAATTAATGAATCTAAAGATTATAACTCATTCCATGTAAAAACTTTTGGGTTTAAATTTTAATTAAATCAAGTGATTCCCCCTTTATTGTAATATGATTATGTTCTAGGTATCTACTACATTTCCTTATATAGTACCAACATAAATATCCATTAGAAGTAAATAACTCTCTATATCACGAATCATCTAATCATTCTGTACAAATCCAAGGAGAAAGTTGAATCTTATTTAGCACCAAACTCTAAAGAATTGATATTATATCCATATAAGAAAGAATATCTAGCTTAAATGATTGATTATAAGGAAAATATCATCATTGAAGACATTCATATTGCGAGAGAATACACTGAAGTGTTTCCTAAATAATTAATCGTCTTCCTCCAAGATGAGAGGTTGAATTTTCAATAGAGATTATACTTGGGTCATTTCCATTATCTAATAATATATATATAATGGTTATTATTGAATATGTGTAGATGAATAATGAACTATAGTGTAACTTGGATAAAGGGTTAATATGCCCAAGTGCTTCACCATGGGATGCAACCGTCCTCTTACTCGAGAAGAATAATGTGTCAATGTGCCTTTTTATTGATCATCTTGATCTCAAAATGATATGGACAAATAAAAAAATATCATATAACATATATTGATGAATTTTTAATCAGATTCATGGAAAAAAATATTTATCCAAGGTGGTTATTCGATCAGGATATAATCATGTCATGGTGAAGAAGGAGGATATCCATATAGCTGATCTCCATATATTGTACAGGAATAATGAGGTCATAGTATATCCAGTAGAACACACTAATTATAAAAAAATATCCATAGAATTTATGAATATATAATTTAATTATTAAATCAACTAATTTGTGGTAGTATTTATAGATGAAATTCAAATATAATCAAAAATCAAGGAGGACATGAGGACTTTCAGGACCCATATTTTTCGAGGTACTTTCCTCTCTAAGTTATTCATTTGATCCTTAGTATCCAAAATATGTTTAGGGATGGAGAAATGTTTTAGTATAAAATGACATATTTCTTGGGGATGTATTCTTTTTTGAATTAATGGATTACTGGTATAAATGGTATTAGGTGATAAATTGGTAAGATGAGATGATTTAAGGGGATAATAGGTTGAAAACTCAACTGTAGGACACTTACATGACATTTATATGGATCACACATAGTTTAATTGTTCAAAAGTTTAAATTAAATAAATCTAAGGTGATTGTATTTCAGCATATCACATGAAAAATATTTACACAACATGTAACTAAATTACACATCATTTAAATCCATGACCAACTATTTTAATGTGTCTATACTATTGATTTTTATTCTAATCAGCAGGAACTCCTCTCCTCTTAACCCAATAGAATTTTACAGATGGTTTTGGAGTTCCAAATCCTCTTCTGGAATTCATGTTCATACGGTCAATCCCTATGACGTTCCTTCAGTTAGATTTCTTCCTTCTTTTCATTATTCTCTAACCTGTTGTGGTGAAATCCTTTACCCAATAGTTTTTTGGTTCTGATCTTGACCAATTTCGATCCAGAAACCTCATTGAAAACATTTTCCAAATTTTCATCTTGTTTGTTGGTTATTGGAAGCATTACTGGATCTTCATTTATTGTTAGGGGGTCTAGATCTTAACCCTATGGTTTTATTATTGTTATGTTTATGTAATATCATGTATGTGCCATCACTGTGTGTTCCCTAAACTAATTAAATGATTGAATGATATAATCCCATTAATACCATTAGTTTCAAATGGATTTGTATTTATCTAATGGATTAAGGTTATCATTACATGATACCTAGTGTTAATTATTGTTATAGATACTTAAAATGTGAAATATTTCTTATTGATATACTTGTTAATCAATTGTGAATCAAATTGCATGTGGAATATGAAATAAGAATAAAATTATCATAATTAACCATGGAGATATATGATGTGATATTATGATATCAATTTTGTATGATAGTAATTGGTTCTATGCAGAGAATCTTATATAACAGGACAAGCCCATGCACATTGACTTGTATATACTGTAATGCTTATAATGAGTGGGATCATCCTAGTCCATGTTGAAATTTTTATAGAGTGAGGGCTATGCCTAGTCCTATGCTGTAATTATTTTAGGGATTTAACGTGAATTGTTTTTTATGACAATAAAATGGTCATATGGTGTTTCTTACTTTCTTGTAAGACTTGATCAGAGACATCCATGAATTTTACTGAAGGAGGTTATTTACCATGGTTTGTAAGACATGTTCAATGATATTATGGAATCACACCACAAAAATATTCTTGTATTTATTTTATTGTTAAATTAATTAATAATCCTATTTATGTCTTTCTTGAATACAATTCTTATTAGACTATTTTTTTAGACATGGTGGGTTTGACTTGTTGGGTTTTACTCACACCCTATTCAGTACATCATGTGTTAACCGAGAATAATTCGGGAAAGTAGGTTTGGAAAATGGAAATGGGCCTTGCTATTGATTTCATTATTATTTTTAGGCAATATTTTAGATATGGGACTAGTATGGGGGTCGAGACCTGGCACATTTTGACTTTTGATCGAGTTTAATAGTTCTTTTCATCTGTTGTTCTATAATGACATTTAGTTTTCTTCTAGTATGTCATTACATTATTCCTTATGCTTTATTTTACTTTTCAGTTATTTTTTGATTCATCTGCATTATTTTATTCTTATTTATTTATTTTTTATTGTTAATTGTTTATTCTGAAATAAGAATTCATACCAAGGGGTTATAGTCTCCCTACTATACTATTCTCACCCCTACTTCTAGTTGGAAGCCTCTAGAGTATGGGGAGGGGTGCTTGATGTCCCGTGACACACTCTTTCGAGCCATGTGAGATAGTTCCATATTGGGAGACATTACAAACAGGTATCAAAGGGAGGTTTTATATTATTTTTTACATTACTATTTGGGAAGGGTGTAAATGAGAGAAGGATGTGTAGGAACATGAAAATGATCATCTACATGGTAGTAACTAACCCATGTACAAGGGAAAATATGAGTACACTTGGATGGGATTGATGTTTGTGTTGTGTGATTTTTTATAGTTGATGTTATTTAACCTTAGGAAATTCACATATTATGTGAGGATTATTATTTATCGATGTTATTATCTTTCGAGATTCATTCTTATAGACTATTATGGTATGAAATAATAATTCATGCCTCATAATCGGCACATTGGTATATATAGACATGCAATGTTCATGAGATAGACATATCTATGTTTACATGTGACATATACATGCCTGTTAAAATATAATATGAGATTTATATTTCATTGGATAAAAGAAATGACTCATCAAGTCATGATAAAATACCTATAATACATGCCTACAACAACCAAGAGTTAGTGGTTCTATATTTAGGTCACATCTTAGATTAACATTGTTGCTAGGCAGTTCTCTAAGGTGTACAGTATTCTTTTAGAGAACAGTCTTACACATCATCTTTGACTTGAACTTTAGGGGAGTGGAAATTAGAATGCTCATAACACTGTTAAACCAGAACATCCTATTGTTCTTGAGGATCATATGGATGTTTAGCTCTGGGATGGTTTAATGAGGTTCATGTGATCCATTGAATGGAGACTGTTTGTACCATTCCATTGATGTATGATCTGAAACGATTATTTTAGCTTCATCCCCCACCTATGTTAACAAGTGGAGGGAGACCTGAGGTAGATGAGTTCTGGATTGAGTCATTCTAGAAAATATTTAAGCATCTCAAGACACCAATGTATATGAGGGTGAAGCTTTCTATGTATATGAATCAAGTACCTTCCAATCATAGGTGGGATATTATAGAAGAAGCAGGGAATCATGGTGATATATCATTGATGTACTTTGAGATTACTTTCTTGAGCCACTTATTTCCTAAAACCTTGAGGAATCAATAATATCATGAGATCATACATATTATGGAGGAAGTTTTGTGAGTGGTGGACATTACTGGATGTTTTACCGACCTACGACGCTTTGTTCCATCTTTTGGAATATTATTAGATATTTAGGGTGATATTATTTCAAGGATGGTCTTTATTATTAGATTATGAATCATTTAAACAATATTCTTATAAAAATCTTTAAAGATGTGATGAACCATGATCTCAGGCAGGAAATTAATATAAAAGAGGCTTCGAGTAGTGGTTAAGATATTTTTGTAGGAAGATGTGGGAGTTATTCATTGAGTGGTAAAACGAAACATTATGTTAGTTTCCACTAGAGTAGTAGTGGGAATAGTTTTTAGGGAAGTTGATGACCATCTCAATATAATGATTCATTCCAGTGATATCAGTGTGGCATTTTTGTACAAAAAAATCCTATAGTTTCTTTTCCCCGCAGTCGAGGTTTGTATCAGTAGCATGATGGGCTATCTTTTGAGGTACTATTCAAAAATTCTGTAGCAAAAAAGTGACCTAGGATCAGGACAAGTGCTGGGGTTGGGAAGGGGCTCAGTTAAACCACAACAGGCTGATTGTTTGAGTTCTATAGGCCATCCTGGCCATGGATGCGGACATGGTACCCCAATACATGAGTAACTTTACCAAGAAAGGTAAATAGATCTGGGTAGTCATACTAGTGATAAGGGTATATGGGCAAGTTAGTTACATGTTATACAGACTACATCGACTAATGTTGATGTAGGACTATATACCTTTAGAGGTATGATTCTTGTATCATCTATTGTAGCTTGTTTTTTGTTTGATATAGGAACATCACATTATTTTCTATCTTCTCTTTTTGAAATGGTATGGGATTAGATGTGGAAATATTAGAATCTATTTTAACAATTAAAACAATATTGGGAGTACGATCTTGAAATAACAAAAATTTCATGGCATGTTTTCTAGAGATTGGCAGTTAACTTTTCCTTTTAGAACTATTCATGCTAGAAATGATGGGATTCAACTTGAATCATGGAATGGAAAATTTAGTTCTATACCATTATCATATTAACTATTACAAGAGGAGGGTTACATTCTTATATCCAAAATTAATCATTTATTCTAATCAGGGTGACTATGTTATATAGGACGGTTGTGTGGGACCAATTCAGTGAAGATTGGATTTTCTCCTAACATAGATTAGAAGTCACACTCTAGATAGTGATGGAATGAAGTATCATTCTATTCATCTAGTGGTGGACCATTTTTGGGAAGTTTTTTTTCAAAATGAGTTTAATGGATTACCACCTGAGCAAGTGGTTTAGTTCATAACTGAGAGTGGGATGGGAGTATAACAAATATCTATTTCGCCTTATTAAATAACCCCATAATTTCTTCAATAGTTGAAGGTTGTGTTGTAACATATATAATAAAAAGGATTCATATAGATGATTACATATCCTTGGGGTTCTCTACTTCTCTTATCTAGAAACATGGATGAATCTTTTTGTTTAAGTGTATATTATAGGAGACCAAACCAGATGATGGTCAAGAACTGATATTTTCTTCTATGCATTGAGAACCATTTTGATCAATTGAGAGGTTCTAAGATATTCTCCATGATTTACATGATATCATGATATAATTAGTTAATGGTGAGACTATCAAACTTACCACATTCAAATTTTAGGAGAAGGTAAAGCTTACTTGAATTTTTATAGATGCCGTTTGGGTTGTCTAATAATCCAATAGTATTCATGGCCTTAATGAATATGATCTCTCCTCCTTATAAGGATCAGTTTTTGGTGGTTTTAATCGATTATTTCTTAGTTTACTCCTAGATAAAATAATATAATTCCAAGCCTCTTCACATCATCCAGAGCACATTAGGGGAGAATCAACATTACACCAATCTACCTAAATACAGTTTCTGGATAAATGAGGCGAACTTCGTGGGCCTTGTCTTATCAAAGGAAAGAGTGTAAGTGGACCCATAGAACGTAAATGAATTAATATATTAGGAACATTCAATGAATGTATAATAATTTTTATGTTTCTAGGATTTTCATGTGATTATGGGAGTTTTATCAAGGATTTCTCCTATTTGGAGCACCAAACACCAGGATGACCAAGAAAGGATTGGAGTTTTTTTCTCTGATGCTTTAAAAAGAACATCCAAGATTTAAATTTTTGTCTAACCACAACGCCAATCCTCACTTTTCCTATGATGATTAAAACATATACTGTGTATTATGATGCATCTAGAGTTTGAATAGTATCATTTTTAATACAAAAAGATCATATGGTTGTCTATGGCTCCAGGTCGCTAAAACCGCATGAGAGGAATTTTCCTACTTAGGATCAGGTGTTACCAACAGTGGTACCTTCCAAGAGATGTTTGAGACAATATATCATAGGTGAGAGGTTTTTTGTATATAATTATCATAGGTTTCTCATGTACATATTTTCTCAGTGAGACCTTAACATTTGCAAAAGGATGTTGGTTGAGTATCTGTAGTCTTTTGACTTCGAATTGGATTATACAACTGAGAAGGGAAACATCATTGTTGATGATTTGATATAAAATACATAGATAAAATAATTATGTGTCTTTTGATTAGTTTCGGACAATATCCCTCTTTATAGACATGCATCTGTATGTTCAAGAATCTCATGGGTGAGTTTCTATGAATTTGACATCAGTTATACCTGTTATTTTGGACCGGATTAAGGTTGGGTAGTTGTTGATCTATATGGATCAGTTCATGAGAGATAAATTATATTGTGGGGAGATATTATCTTTTTGTTCACTTGGAAATGGAATTTCTATTCTTTTTCACAGCAGAGTATGGTTTCTTAATATCTTGCATGAAGAGATGACAAAGGAGATTCAGGCTTCTAGATTTGTTATACATCCTAGTTTAAAAAAGATGTATTGTTATATTTATAGAAATTACTGATGGTTATGAATGAAGAAGGAGGTGAAAATATTCTTTTCTAGATTCATCGCTTATCAGAAAGTCAAATCTAAGCATAAGAGGCCATCTTGGATTTTGAAACCATTATCCATCTCAAAGTGGAAATAGGATGATGTCATGATGGATATTTTTATAGGACTTCCCATGAAAACCTATAATAATAATGATATATGTATTTTTGTTGATAGACTGAATAAGTTTTCCCACGTCTTATTTATCATTTAATCCTCCACAGTTGAAGACCTAGGAAATATTTTATCTGTGTGAGGTGGTTTGGTTGCACGGTGTTCTGAGGATTATCATTTCAAAATGGGATAATCATTTCATATCTCATTTCTGGAAGAGTATTTAGAAATCCATGGGATCACAGGTTCTTTTAATCACAACCTATTATCCATAGATTGATGGTAATTTAGATAGGAATATTCATGTTCTAGAGGATATGCTTCGAGGCTATGTTTTGGATTTTAGTGGTCCATGGGAGAAGCATAGGGAACTTATGGAATAACATATAACAATATCTTCATATAATCATTCCAAATGGAATGTTTTGTGGCATTGTATGGCAGGGCATGTTGCTCACCACTTTTTTGGCTAGAGGCTGCTGATTCAACACTTGTTTGGTCGAGTTTGGTGCAAGATACATCAGAATAGGTTCAGTTAATTAGATAGTGGTTGGTGACCGCATAGGGTTGGTAAAAATCATCTACTGACCATCAAAGATGACATCTGTAGTTCTGGGTTTTTCATCATGTTTTTCATCATGTTTTTCCTAGGTTTTAGAATTGTCATATTATGAATAAGGGGAAGCTAGTGCTTAGGTGTATCGGTTTGATTGAAATAGTGGCATGGGTCGGTCCAGTAGTGTACCTTATATCACTTCCATAGTGTTACTATTCCATGAACGATGTCTTCCATATGCTTCAACTATGAATATATTATCCAGACTACTCCCATATGATTGATGAAACAAATGTCAAGCTTTGTGAAAATGCATTATTCTTAGAGAACCCAATATAGGTAGTGGATCGTAGTGAGAAATATCTTCAGGTAAGGACTACACCATTTGTAAGAGTGCAGTGGTATCACATTAATGTTTAGTATGAGACTTGATAAAGGGGGTTCTACAATCGTGCATAGTGGCTGGACATGTACACTGAGACCTCACCGTGATTCTTGGAAAAGATTGAGGAATAGATGTTATAAGGTGAGGTGGTTTTGAAATCTTTTATTTTTACTTGTATGTTTCTCAATTAGCATTTAATTTGAGTCTTAGTGGTCAAGTATTTTTTATAGATTGAGATCCTTTATTAGATAAAAGCACATAATGTTTCTGTATGTATGCTTGTTTGAATTAGTGGAGTCTAGGTATAAATGGTATTAATTGTTAAATAGGTTCTTGGTAAGTTCAGAATCTTTAAGAGGATAATGGGATAAAAACACAATTTCAAAACCATTACAAGTTTTGAAAAAGGATTAAATTTCACGAAATTTTTCAGGGGTTTTAATTCAATAAATCCTAGTTGGTGAGTTTTTTTGGATACCGTGTAAAGTATTTACGTGATGTGTTACTGATTTTCACACCATGTAAATGTCTGACTATAAGTTTTAATGTTTCTATGTGGCTAATTTTATTTACAATTGGTTACAGATCCTCCCCTATAGACCCAAGGGAATTCTCCTACTGAATTTTGTGTTCCAGACACCCTTCCAAATGTCTCGTTCATATTATCAATCCTTTTTAAATTCATTCCGTTATATTTCATCCTTTACTTCTTTCTTCTCCAACTTATTGTGGTGAAATCCTTTAACCTATTACATTTTTGGTTTTAATCATCATCAATTTTGATCTAGGAACCTCATTGGATTCATATACACCTTCTTTATCATGGGGATTGTCCATTGGAATCATTTTTGGATCTTATATTAATGGTAGGGGGTCTAAATCTCAACCATATGGTTTGATGATTGTCATTTTTATGCAATATCATGATCACGACATCATTGCGTGCACCCTAAATAAATTAAATTATTGAATGATATTATCACATAAATTACTTTGGTTTTAAATAGATTTGGAATTGAATAATATATTATGGAATCTTTATCAAAACATGATCCCTATGGTGATTTCTTATTATAGAAACCCAAAATTGTGGATTATTACTTGTTGATATACTTGTAATCTATTTTGAATGGAATTTCATGTTCCAATGAATATAGAATGGTAATTATCATAATTTACCATTGAGATATATGATGTGATATTGTGATATCAATGCTATATGACAAGAAATTGTTGAATTTTGAGATGATTATATAACAGGCTTGGCCCATGAACATGCACACATATATGTTGTAATGATGATAGTGAATGGGGTCAGCCCGATCTATGTTGTAATGCTTATAGATAATTTGATATTCCCGGTCTAATATAGTAATTATTATAATAATTTGACCAAGATTGTTTGTTGTAACTATACCATTCTTATACGGCTGTGTTGGCATCGTTGTAAAACTTGATTAGAGACATTCTAATGTGGTGCAGAAGCATGTTATTTTCCATCGTTATCTGTTTGTGGTTGGATTGGTTGTAAGATATGGTCAAAGATATTATGGCATGGATCAAAGTACTTTTTTATTTATTTATTTGTAAAATTAGTTAATAAACTTATTTAATTCCTTATTATATTTACTTCTTATCATACTGTTTTTGTTAAGACATTATTGAATCGACTTACTGAGTTTTACTCACACCCTATTTGAGACGTCTTTAGGAAATTTAGAAAAAAAATTGGATGATGGTTTGGACAAGGGAAATGGGTCAGTTTTTTGATTTATTGTTTTTTGTTCAGATGGAGTTTGGATTCTGGGCCACCATGGGACTCGGGACCCTGGACATTTATTCTTTTTGTTTTATTATTCTATTCCTTTTCTTGTATTATTCTACCTTAAAATTTAGTTACATTCAATAATGTCATTACATTATTCTTTATGATACATTTGATTATTTTTTTTGTTTATTATTATATTTCATATTTTTACACTCAGATTTATTTATATTTTATTATGAATTATTTCTTTTAAAAAGGCACTTCATGTTAGTGGGTATAGTCTCCCCACTATACTATCGACACCCTTGATAATAGTTGATAGCCTCTGGAATATAGGGAGGTGTTCTTGAGGCCCCACAACCAACCCTTTTGGGCCACATGAGAGATTTTAATATTTGAGGACGTTACAAGGACCATATGATAAATGTGATAAAGACCTTATGAGAGTATATGATTTAGGAAATGTAAAAAAAATGTGAGTTCTTATTTAAGGAAGAATAATTATTTGGGAATACTATCACATTTAATGGGATACCATTGTACCATTCAATGATAGATGCAATTGAAATATTTCCAAGGATAACATATATGATAAAACTATGTAGTTTTTTATGGTTTAGCTACATTTTATTAATGATTTTCAACATATTTATCGTCATTTTAAAACACTCTAACTAAGATAACTCAGAAGGGAGTCATGATTTTTGGAAAGATGAATGTCAATTTAGATTTAAGAAGTTGAAAAGGAGTCTTATATTTATTCATGTAATTATGCTTCCCAAATGTTGGGAAATATTCATGGTGTATAGGACTTTATTGAAAAATGGATTGGGCTCTCTGTTAATATAAAATGATAAATTAATAGCCTATGCAACATGGAAATTAAATTTTCATGTATAAAACTGCACAAATTAAGAAATAGACTTTGATATAATGATCATTACATTGAAAATATGGTAGAATTATCTCTTTAGGGAGAAGTGTGAAATATATATGGATAATTAGATCATGAATTATATATTTACACAAAAAGACATGAATATATAATAGAAATTATTCTTAGAGTTGATAATGCATTATTAATTCTCAATCCACTATAATCCTAGGAAATATAATAATGCATGAGACACTCAATGTAGAATGTATCCAACAATATTATCATTAATTAGAATTGGGATGGATCAAATATTCATATACATGATAAGGATATACATGGGAATCATAATGGAAGGAACATAAAAAATCGTTTCCAAAATTATTTCTTATCCATCCATTCAGTATAAGATAAATGATGATGTAATAGATTATATGTCAGTTCAGAAGAAAGTGGAATCTATAAGAATAGGTAAAAATAATGTTTTAAAAATTAATAAATAATGAGTTGTAATATTTGAGTCACAACTATGTGTATAATCAATACTGAAGTAATAAAATGTATTTTTGGATGATGAACATAGCTATAACTTCTATATCCATCCTAGATGTAATGGCCCAGACCTCTCCAGTCAATTACTTTGTAAAAATTTGATGGGGTTAAACACGAAGTGTTTTATAATAATAATTTTTGATAATAATATTTGATAATGGTGGCGTGAATTTTTTTTGTAAATTAGAATAAATGGTCTTAATTTAATCATTGTGAAATAAAAGAAATAAAAATGGAAGTATTTAATTGAATGAGGGGAGGTGCATGGTTTCTTTTTGATTTATTTAAATTTTAATAAATAATAAATAATGTGTGTAATGGGTATGTAATGGGAGGCTGCTCGGCGTTGACGTAATAGTGGTCAGACATGGTCAATGCGGTGAACGTCAATAATAATAATTAATAATAAAAATAATTGGTGATGAGTTAATAAATTTTAATTGGGGCTTTGTTATTATTATTATACTATATAATAATAATAAAAATGTTGGCTTAAATTTTGAAAGATCCGTTAATAAAGATTTAATGAGATTTAAATTTTGAATTCAATGCAGTGAGATTTGAGATATGAGGATAGATTAGAGATGTTATAATTAAATATAATTGTGTTAAAAAAATGATAAAGGAATGGAGGTTTTGGGCGTGCCACAGGGAATAAAGCCAAGGGGAGGGGCTACTTTGGGGTTGGAGCGTGAGAAAATTGAAGAAGAAGATGGAAGACTAGAGAGAGAAACATGTAGAAATGAAATAAAATTAATTGAAAAAATGATTAGAAGAGAGAGGCGCCTCTTTTTGGGGAGTGGGAGATAATCATAGAAGAAAGAGTTAGATTGTAGAGGGAAAAAATTTAAAGGAAATAATTTAATTTTTAAACTAATAAAAAAGAGAGAGAATCCCATGAATGGGGTGATGCACACCAAATTAGAGTGATTTGTGCATGAATCTCAAATGAGATTAGAGAGAGAAATATACACTAAAGTGAAATAATAATAATATAATAATATTATTATTATTTAGGGTTGTCAAAACCATAATTCGTCTGTAACTTCTTCGTGCGTTCTCGGTTTCACGAACCGTCAGTGGTAGCGTAACCCTAAATTTATGACGGTCATTTTAAGACCAATGATGAATACCTTTTTATGGCTCATGTCTCTGGTCAACAAAACACCTATTATTAATTGAAGTTATTATTATCAGTAAATGCATGGAAACCGCGTGACATGTTGTGTGTTGACCAGTCAAACAACGTAACAGCTGTACGGTCACATCGTGTATTCATTAATACATGCTGCATACCATTTTACCATTTCGTTGCCTATATAAGAGAGGGTCACGTGTTATTTACAGACCCATATTCTTCTCCGCATGGCAATGCTCACAAATGACCCAAAAGCCTTCCTCCTATCTTCTTCATTCAGACTCCGATCGTCGATCTGTCAGTGGCTGAGGGATCATGTCGATGAGGTGAACATCATGCACCTTGTTCTTTTCCCCCTTCCTCGACTTCTTCTTCATAGTTTCCTACAGAGGATATTGCTGATATTTGATGGGAATGATGCTCTTCGACGGACGTCATCTTAATGGTACGTTCTAACGTGTTCTTATTCCATCCTCGATCTCTTATTTCTATTCAACCTTTCCATGCTATGACAAGTGACTCCTTAAACCTTAATGGACTCTCTCTTGGTTGTTAGTGCGATTGTGCCATAGTGTCCACGAGAGGACGTAGTTGTCGGGATGGGTTATTGAAATCCTCATGGTGGTTGTTCTCATAGAAGGACATCAAAAACTGTTCAGGTAGGGATCTTACCTTCATCTCTCTCTCTTTTGTGCATCATGTGGGGTGGGTATCCTCTTGTTTTCGTGAGATACGGTTGAACCAATAAATAAAGATAATAACTGGTTAAAGAACGGGTTTGGGGAAATTTTGTTGATATTGTTGTTTTATTTCCATCAATTCTTATCTTTTGATTATGTTGTGAATTAGATAAGCTTATTCCTACTGAAAATCATGGTCGTTGGGGGAATTTGCTTGCGCAATTAAATGTTTCCTTGTTTTTATGGAATTTTTTTGTGGATGGAATTTCATAAAATGTGGAAATTGGTTAATCATATAAATTTGGATGATAAAAAGAAAACCTGGAACCCTTGTATGATCACCCCGGTTAAACTAAATGAAAGAATGAATTTGTGGGAGCTGGGAGGGGTTTAATTATGTGAAGGGGAGTTTCGTGGGATGTTGTGGAACAGGTGAGCAGCGGGGCTGCAGTTGGATTGGATGTGGGTTGGCGTGTATGATATGGTTGTGATGGGTAGTGGAGCTGCGGTAAACAAAGGGATGATGATGTGGTACAAGTATTGTTTCTGATGTGTTTGGGGTTGTGGTGGTTGGCAGCAGAGCTGCAGGGATGGGTTGTGCATATGAATAAAAGTAGAAGAGTTAACTAATGAATTTTGGGGCATGGTAGTTGAATAAATACAGAAAATAAATGGAATTAATTGGCTGATAAAATAAAATGGTATTGTGTTGCTTGTGTTTTATCTAACTTTATTTGTGGTTGGCAGAGATATGTTTTACGAACGATTGATCTAGTTTTATTGTTGTTAGTTGCTCAGTAGTTAAGGAACTGATAAACTAAAACTGTTGAAACATGAAAAGCTTAATGGGTTGTGGGGCTGTTTATTGTATGAATAATTTCAAGGTAGTAGTGCTGAGGCATGTGCTCATATCTTTTGTATATAATCCTTAGGATGGGCTGAGTGGTTGATATAATTATATAAATCTATACGTTTTATGTTTCTTTACGCACCCCACCCATGTTGAGCACTATGTGTGAAACACTCGTGGGATGGGGGTGAGATTATCAAACATCTAAAGGATGGATAGTTACTATTCTTCCCTATGTTCCCTCTTCCAGGTTCTATAGCCAAAGATCCTTCGGGCAGGTTACGGCAGACGTTTTTCAAGAGACTTCTGTATGAGGATGTGATATGTTCCCAGGTGTCTTTGGGATGAGATGTGATGTGGTTCCTAGGTGTCTTCGAGATGATATGTGGTTATGGCCGAGGATTGAGTGCCGGCAGGATACTATGATGGCCGAGGATTGAGTGTTGGCGGGATACTATGAGCTTCGTATGGCCTTGTTGCGGCACTAGATCGAGCTTCGTATGGCTAGGTTGCTTCACTAGCTTAGGAAGAGGGGGAAGAATCAGAGCATTAGGCGTGAGAGATTGAGCAGTATTCAGTGGGAAGGTGGTGCGGGGTACCCATACTCTTAAAATATTACTATACTACTCTATTGACATGCGATATTTGGTGAGTGTGGCTTATAAGGTTCGGTGGATAGATTCCTTTCTAGGATTTGGTTCCTTCTATTTTCTCATGGGGCATTAGGATTTCTCCCCACCTATGAAGGAGAGATTTAGGTTTTCCTATTGAGTATATGTGTATTCTCACCCTATGTTTAATTTCAGGTTTTCAGGAGGACTTTGGAGACCATGTGGGACCTTGCTAGTTGGGCGTTGGAGTTTTGCTGGTTGCAGTTTTTTCCTTTCTTTTTTTTGGTATCGTACTTTGTTGCTTTTCTTGAACTTGTAATTTTCTTTCAGTGTTGTATAAAACATTCATATGGGTTTGGTTTTGGGTTTATTTTAATTTACATGTTCCTTTTTCATTTGGTGTTTGACTCATCCTATTTACCGATCATAAATAATAAAAAGGGTAATGCCTCCCATATTTGTGAAAACTCATACCCTTGGTGCTATTTGCCACTCCAGGGCCTACTGGAGGTGGGACTTGGGGTTTATTATCTCCCTTTCACCATTTTCATCTCAGGAGGGGCATCTTTGGTGGGAGGGGGTCATGACATAATGGTATTAGAGGCTGATGGTTGAGATATAGGATGGAGTCTAGAGTTAGGCACAGTGAGGATTGTAGGGGATGGTAGGGAAATAGTGTTGGCTGATCTTGGTGCGTGATGTAGGCCGGGGAAGACCAGCTAGGACATGGGATTTTAGGGCCCCCTATGATCTGATGCAAGGACTCTGAGCTTACCAAATGACCAAGTAAGACTACATTGATTGCAGGGTAGAGAGCCTAGGAAAGGTACATGAATCATCATGATTGTGTTTTACTTGATTTGGGTGTTTTGGGAATGACATAAAAATAAAATGATAAAATTAAACCTTGAGAAAATTTCCTTTCTACTTGAGCTTAGGCGTTCCTTGTATACTGAACAGCTATGGCACCTAGACGTCAACGGAGAGGCAGAGGAGTGGGACATGGAAAGTTGCATGCAACAGAAGCAGAAACCCTAGCAAGGCCAGAGATCAAGAGAGATGTTTTCGGTTTTACATAAATGCTCTCATTTATTTTTTGTTTAAATTCAAGAGCATCACACTCCTTTGTTGAAACTCATCCTCGCCCATGCTTTGGGCCTGGACCTTTTTTTTCATGAGTCTATAATGCTAAGTTGTTCCCCTCTTTCCTTTAACTGTGTGTATGAGAAATCCTAAATTATGTGGGTGGGAAGACCTAATCTCTAATCGAGACGCATTAATGTGGATGCGATTAAACCCATGCAGGTGAGTCAGTGCCGCCTAAAGCGGATAATATCTTGACATGGGGGAAGGAATTCCCTGACTTATATAATTAGGATAGTGGTTGGATTCCTGTTATGACGAGAGCCCTGAGAGGTATCTTGTGGGGTGGTTGTTTGGTACTTTTCCATTTTTATGGGTTGGTTTTTAATTCTCAAGGATGAGAATGTTTTGAGATGTTTCTGACGTAATGGACCGAACCTCTCTAGTCCATTACTTTGTAAAAATTTTATGTGGTCAAACACGACATGTGTTATAATAATAATTTTTGATAATAATAATTGATAATGGTGGCGTGAATTTTTTTTGTTAATTAGATTAAATGGTTTTAATTTAATCATTGTGAAATAAATGAAATAAAATTGGATGTATTTAATTCAATGAGGGGAGGCGCATGGTTTTTTTTGATTTATTTAAATTTTAATAAATAATAAATTATGTGTGTAATGGTCATGTAATAGGAGGCTGCTCGGCGTTGACGTAATGGTGGTCGAACGTGGTCAATGCGGCGAACGTCAATAATAATAATTAATAATAATAATAATTGGTGAAAAGTTAATAAATTTTAATTGGGGATTATTATTATTATTATATTAAATAATAATAATAATAATGTTTTCTTAAATTTTGAAAGATCCATTAATAAAGATTTTATGATATTTATATTTTTAATTCAATACAATGAGATTTGAGATATGAGGATAGATGAGAGATATTATTATTTATGATAATTGTGTTAAAAAAATAATGATAAAGGAATGGAGGTTTGGGGTATGCCACATGGAATAAAGCCAATGGGGGGCGCTACTTTGGGGTTGGAGTGTGAGAAACTTGAAGTATAAGGTGGAAGATTTGAGAGAGAAACACGTTGAAAGGAAATAAAATTTTTAGAAAAAATGAATAGAAGAGAGAGGCGCCACTTTTTGTGGAGTGGGAGAGAATCATGGAAGAAATAGTTAGATTTGAGAGAGAAAAACATTAAAGTAAAAAAATTAATTTTTAAACTAATAAAAAAGAGACAGAATCCCATGAATGGGTTGATGCGCAACAAATTAGAGTGATTTGTTTGTGAATCTCAAATGAGATTGGAGATAGAAATCTTCAATGAAATGAAATAATAATAATATAATAATAATAATATTATTTATGGTTGTCAAAACCATAATTTGTCTGTAACTTCTTCATGCGATCTCAGTTTCAGGAACCGTTAGCGGTAGTGTAACCCTGAATTTATGACGGTCATTTTAAGACCAATGATTAATACCTTTTTATGACTCATGTAACAGATCAATAAAACACCTATTATTAATTGAAGTTGTTATTATCATTAAATTCATGGAAACCGCGTGACGTGTTGTGTGTTGACCAGTCAAACAACGTAACAGTTGTATCGTCACATGGTGTATTAATTAATACACATTGTGTGTCGTTTTACCTTTTCTTTACCTATATAAGAGAGGGTCACATGTTATTTACGGACCCCTCTTCTTCTCCGCATGGCAAGGCTCCCGGATGACCCAGAAACCTTCCTCTTATCTTCTTTATTCGAACTTCGATCGTCGATCTGTCGGTGGCTATGGGATCGTGTCGACGAGGGGAACATCATGCACCATGTTCTTTTCCCTCTTATTTGACTTCCTATTTGTAATTCCTACTGAGGATATTGCTGATATTTGACGGGAACGACGCTCTTCGACGAATGTATTCTTAATGGTACGTTTTACCCCGTTCTTATTCTTTCCTCGATCTCATCATTCTATTCCTCCTTTCAATGCTATAACAAGTGACACCTTAAACCTTAATGTAGTATCTCTTGGTTATTAGTATGGTTGTGCCGCAACGTCCACAGGAGGACATAGTCGTCGGGACGAGTGATCGAAATCCTCGTTGTGGTTGTTCTCATAGAAGGACATCAAAACCTTTTCAGGTAGGGTTCGTACCTTTGTCTCTCTATCTCTTTTGCATCAAGAGGGCTGGGTATCCTGTTGTTTTCATGAGATACAGTTGAACCAGTAAATAAAGATAATAACTGGTTAAAGAACGAGTTTGTGAAATTTTTTTTATATTGTTGTTTTATTTCCAACAATTCTTATCCTTTGATTATGTAGTGAATTATATAGGCTTATGCCTACTAAAAATCACGGTCATTGGAGGCCTTTGCCTGCCCAATTAAAAATTTCCCTGTTTTTCTAGATTATTTTTTGGATGGAATTTCATAGAATGTGTAAATTGGTTAATCATGTAAAGTTGCCTGATTAAATGAATACCTGGAACTCTTGTATGATCACCCAGGTTAAACTAAATGAAAGAATGAATTTTTGGGTGCTGGATGGGGTTTAATTATGTGAAGGGGTGTTTCGTGGGTTGTTGTGGAACTGGTGAGCAGCAGGGTTGCGGTTGGCTTGGTTGTGGGTTGGCGTGTATGATATGGTTGTGATGGGAAGTGGAGTTTCGGTAAAAAAAGGGATGATGATGTGGTACGGGTATTGTTTCTGATGTGTTCGTGGTTATGGTGGTTGGCAGCAGAGTTTCAAGAATGGGTTCTGCATATGAATAAAATTAGAAGAGTTAACTAATGAATTTTGGGGCATGGTAGTTTATTAAATATGAAAAATAAATGGAATTGATTGGTTGATAAAAGAAAATGGTATTGTTTTTCTTGTGTTTTCCCTATCTTTATTTGTGGTTGGTAGGGATATGTTTTACGAACGATTGATCTGGTTTGGTTGTTGTTAGTTTCTCAGTATTTAAGGAAATGATAAAATGAAACTTTTGAAACATGAAAAGATTAATGGGTTTTTGCGCTATTTATTGTGTGCATATGTTCGAGGTAGCAGTGTCGAGGCATTTGCTCAGATATTTTGTATAAAAGCATTAGGATGGGATGAGTTGTTGATATAATTATATAAATCTGTACGTTTTATTATTCTTTACATACCCCACCCATGTTCAGCACTACGTGCCGATAACCTATGGGATTGGGGGTGAGATTCTCAAACATCTAAAGGATGGCTGGTTACTGTTCTTCCATGTGCTCCCTCTTCCAGGTTCTATAGCCCAAGATCCTTTGGGAAGGTTACGATAGATGTTTCCCAAGAGTCATCTGGATGAGGATGCGATTTGTTCTCAAGTATCTTCGGGATGAGATGTGAGGTGGTTCCCAGGTGTCTTCGGGATGATATGTGGTTATGGCTGAGGATTTAGTGCCGGCATGATACTATGATGGCCGAGGAATGAGTGTCGGCGGGATACAATGAGCTTCATTGGTCAGGTTGCGGCACTAGCTCGAGATTCGTATGGTCAGGTTGCGGAAATATCTCAGGAAGAGGGGGAAGCATCATAGCGTTAGGCGTGAGGGATTGAGCAGTATTCAGTGGGAAGGTGGTACGTGGTACTAATAATTTGATAATATTACTATACTACTCTATTGACTTGCGATATTTGGAGAGTGTGGCTTGTAGGGTTGGGTGGATAGATTCCTTTCTAGGATTTGGTTCCTTATATTTTCCCACGGGGCATTATGATATCTCCCCACCTGTGCACGAGAACTTTAGGTTTTTTTAATGAGTATACTTGTATACTCACCCTATGTTTACTTTCAGGTTTTCAGGAGGACTTCAGGGACCGTGCATGACCTTTCTAGTTGGTTATTGGAGTTTTTCTGGTTGCTGTTTATTTCTTTCTTTTTTTAGTATCGTACTTTGGAGCTTTTCTTGTACTTCTACTATTTTTTCAGTATTGAATAAAACATTCATATGGGTTTGGTTTTGGGTTTATTTTAATTTACTTGTTCCTTTTTCTTTTGGTGTGTGAATCATCCTATTTCCCAATATTAAATAATAAAAGGGTAATTCCTCCCATATTTTTGAAAACTCATACCCTTGGTGCTAGTCTCCACTCTGGGGCCTACTGGAGGCGGGTCTCGGGGGGTCATTATCTCCCTTTCACCATTGCTAGCTCAGGTGGGGCATCTTTGGTGAGAGGGGGTTGTGACACTAGAAGCATGAGATGTATTGAGATCTCTGAGATCACTTTTGTTGGAAAATGTGAAGAATGAGACCACAAAGCATACATCAATATGCATTATATATCAGTTATTGACAATAGAAAGTAAAAATCCAATGGGATGATGCAACCACTAGCTGTACCTACATGTAAAATGGAAAAAAAGACCATAAACATTATCAATGGTCATTTGAAGATGTCAAGATTAAATAATGTTATAAGTTTGTGGTGAATCATATTATAAGTATTTCTCACTTCATTAAAATTCAAAATGACTTCTAAACTAAATGTAAAGAAAGTGATATACATTATATAATTTATGAGGATTCATGGAACACTGCTCTTTATTGTACCGGATGAAGATCTAAGATTTAACTTCATGTTTTGGAAGTGTCTACAAATTTCTCTTAATACTACATTGAAAATCATCATGATTTTCTCCCCAAAACTGATTTCCAATATTAGCAGACAATCAATAAACCCAGGCTCATGTTGAGAGTATGTTCAAATAAATTTAATGTAGGATGATGTCATCTTATTATTCTAGAAGATTTATCATACAAAATACTTTCCACTAAATATCTAAATGAGTCCCAATGAAGCACATTATTGGATGATATAGAGAACACTTATAAGATGGTATGAAGATAGGGAACACAATTTTATATGTCCTTAAATAGTCTAAGAAATGGTGAAAAATTTCAAGACTATTCAGTACCACATCAAGACTACACAGAGTCGAAAAAAGAGTTATGCTAAAAATCATCAATAAGACATAGAGAATGAGGTTAGTGATAAGGTATTCTTCTTTATATCCCCCATGGAATAATTTCATGAGATTTGGGAAAAATGGGAATCTAATTCCTATATACATCGGTCCCTTTAAGATCCTTGATCGCATCAAAGTGGTGGCTTATTTACTAGAACTCAAACATGTCCTATATCAATTACATGATGTATTCAATATATCCCTCTAATGGATTTATGTACCATACTCCTCAAATATAATCAATCTATATGTGGTACTATTAGAGAATGTTATCTAATATGAAGATCATCTTGTTACAATCCTAGATCATAGAAACAGTTTTCTACAAAATAAGGCAACGTACCTGGTCAAGGATCTATGGAGGAACAAAAAAATTATAAATGGATGTGGGAACTGAAAGATGAGAGGAAACATAATTACCCTAATCCTTTTATGTGAATGAAATTAAAAGTTTTATGGAGAATGTTTTGACGAGGGGAAGATTATAATGAATCAAACATTTATAAACAAGATTCCCCTTATAATATAAATAAATTTTTTATCATATATTATGGATAAAGAAAAAAGATGATCTTAATTGGTTTTATTATATACCATCATATTTAATATAAAATTAATCACCATTACCCTTGATAATATATCCATTTCAGAGTGATCAGATGATTGGTATACATATAGTGTTTTAAAAAGTCATATTCACACAAAAATTGAATTGATAGAAATAATGGGTAGGACCGTACCCTATGAAACCCATTTATTAGAGCTTCAATGGGAGATATCAACACCAGTATTTTAACCCAACAAATCCCAAGATAAGATCCAAAAACTGAAGCATGATTGAAGCCATTTATGGAAGAATATGAAGCACATCGAGATTACGACCCAAACAATATATGTGGAACCACATGATAAAAGTCTCACCATTTTTCACCTTACCCCTTAGGGAGTTTTCTAGTGTAATAAAAAGATATTTCTCACAACCATAAAAATATGAATGTTTATATTATATTTTCAATTCAATAATGATTATATTATCTTTTAATTTATAAATGCTTATAGTTTTGATACAATAAAATAGAATATGTATTTCTAGGTAATATTAAAATTCAATTGATTAATTTATTTGAATAATTAATACATTTTTTTAAATAAATAATATTTTATTAAAATATTATTATTATATAAATTTTATGAAATATATATGTTCATATCATCATGGATAAATTTTCCATTGGTGAACATTTTATAATTCTCCGAGATAGTCGAATTCTAGGGTAAAAATTAAATATCTAATAAATATATTATGTATATTATGATATCACAATGACTCAAAAATGATGTAATAAATAATATAAAGTATATCCATGAAAAAATATATTACCATTAATTTAATTTAATAATGAGTTTACTTTATTAATTTTAGAAATACATTATAAATATTCCAAAACCAATAATATAGTTTACAGTTTTATAATCATTTCTTAAAGGTTATGAATCAATTCCACATCACTAGTTTTAATATTTTTATAATTACATCCCTTGGATATATAAAATAATCGAAATTACTACTATTTTGAAGAAACCATGGGTGAAACCATGTGAATGTTTCTGGTTTTGGTTATTTTATTATATCGAGTCCAAAACCTAAATTTGATAAATAATAAAGAACTCCCCTTATTTTTCCTATATAAACCCTACCAAATACAGTTTATCTTAAATACCCCCTTAGAGAAAGTAATATCACTTCCATGCCCTCTCTATAGTCCTACTAGGGTTTGGCCAATCTCTCAAGAAGATCCAATAAATATTTTTGAAGCACACTCTCTAGGTAAGGGTTCTCCCACTATTCTTTTTATTTAACTATAAATTTTTGTTACTTCTCATAATCTCCATTTGTTCATATTGAAAGATAATCTTATGTATTACTCTTATTTTCAACATTATACCTTCATTATCTTATGCCTTTTATTTATATTTCCTTATCATAGCATATACTCTCCAATATCACCCTTAATTCACATAATATTTATACATGATGATAGACCAATTTCACTTTCATTAACCCATTTCATGAACATTTATATTTCCTCATTATATTATTGAAATTTCCACATGATTTTCCATTCCAAACCATTATGCAGTTAAAAACAATATGAATTCCATTTCAAGGCTGTTTACATTTATGAAATTATACTTATATTATTGGGTATATAATTAATTTTTTCCACACTCCTTTATAGTGGAATAATATGTGATGATAAATGAATCTATTTCATATGATCTATGAGGGACACCTATTCATGTGAATAAAATAAAATTGATAGCTGTGAATTTAATTATATATCACTCCAATGCATTGGGATATGTTTTTGTCTCATGAGAAAAAATGAAAAGGATTAGGGAGTGAGCTTAATGCATCACATGAATTTTCCCATATCGATGGCTTGGAGTTTATCCTTGACATATGGTTATGATTCCATGTTTTAAGTAGTTTAGACACCTCTCATGTTGCCTTTCTATTATCAGGCTATTTGATGCTTCATTGTTCTATAGTTTTTATTCTGAACCCCCACTACTACAAAAGAATCCTTTAAGGGTTCCTAAATATGCCTTTATCAATGCTGTAAAATCATTGACTACCTTAATATAGTTTAAAGTCCAAGGATTTTATCAACAAAAGGAATGAACTAATAAATGATAGATTTATCATCACAAATTAAATCACAAATAATGAATACTTTTATTATTGATTTTAGAGGAACATATTAAAACCACATTTATCAGCCCTTTTATGTAGTGTTGATAATGAGTCCCTTTATAAGTTCTTTTAAAAACATAGATAAAGTTTACTTTAACAAAGTTTTAAAAATTGGTGATAAAGGATACCATTATAGATGATTTTACAAGAACATATAAAGTTTGTATCTATTATTCATTTTTAAGGATCTGATAAATGGATCTTTATCATTACTTTTAACAGTAATTATAAAGGTATCCTTTATCATTGGATTTAGTAACATTGTTAAAGGGGAATAATACATTGTGATGCTACAACACACTAAAACACTATAAATAGGGCATTTAGTGTCCTATAACAACAAAATGATTCACTAGAAACAAAAAATATTACCAAAATAAGATAAAAATATTGCATTTAAATAAAATAAATTTTATGATGAAAATACATGAAAAAACACTGTAATAGTGTATTTGAGTTGTTTTTTTAATAAAATTATTGTCATATTTTAATAAAAAGGAACAGTTGGAGTCATAATAGTAACACCATCAGTAAAAATATGGTGTGATTGATTCCAACATGTCACAAATTACTTATGGATCATTTTCCTAGAGTACCAAATTAACCTAAATGTTTTTCTCACTTTTGAGTACGTTAAATGTTTTTTTATTAAATTTAAAGCCATAAGGGATATTTGGAACCATAATGATGGGAGATGGATTGTTTAAATGATGTATTCCCATACATAATTAGGATATATAAGTAAATTAAGAATTTTAGGATGGATTAAATAATGGTAGTGAAGGTCTGATGTACTACATTATTGAATTATTATATCTTTGTTCAAGACAGAAACAATTTTCATGCATGATTTAGTCAATTATGGAATTTTATGCATAGAGTGTGTTGTATTATATATATATCTTTTCAAAATTAATCCTTATTTTAAAAAACTTATTTTTTATTCTCGTGGGACTTTTTTATGAAATGTTATTTATGTTTCTTTTTACTATTATGTGATGTATGATTCATTCAAAACAGATGACGGAGATATAGTTCGCTGCTGTTTTATTTAAACATTGAATTATTTTATATAGTAGGGGTGGAATTTTGTAGTTATTGGTAAGATAGAGTGACAGAGAGAGATTGTTGTTCCCATAATGTTTAGAGATTGTGGTTCCCATTTGGATACTAATAGGCATTATGCACTTGGAACCAACATCATGAAAATAGTGTGATGAAATATAGTTGACCATATAATTAAAAAGTGTAATAACTTGTAGAGGTATTTCTATATAAATTTATAAATTAATTCTAAAACACATTTGATTATCTCTCTCTTCTGGTTATGGAATTTTTCCTTTGTCATGTAATCTACGTTTTTTATTAGATATGACTTTTTAATAATATGGAAAAATTATTATTCATAAATTATGACTTAAAATTGAGTTTTTAATTCCATCCACAATCTTATGTTTTCTCCAATACCCACATGAGGAAACCAGGTATTTTTTAGGACAATAAAAACATAGACTGTTTTTAAAATATGAAGTGGAATCTCAATAAGAAGAATTATTCATCATGATAGTGGAATGATAAATTCAATGATTTCATGACTCAGAGAGGTTTCACCCAGAGAAATGCAGTTAAGAAAGTGGGGGAGGGTTTTCTAGGTGAGGGTCATGTTATTAATTTCTAAGTGTGGAATCCTAATTTCCTAAATATAGTTGTTGGAGATTTTGGAATTAGGTTGGAATAATAAACATGGAAAGAGGTTGTACGTGGAGGAGGATTTATATTTCCTCTCACTTACAGCAAGACTGCTTAGATGGGTTTTTCCTTTATTTATGGTGCACCATCAATAGGGATTTATCATCTTTTCAATTATACTGAACATTCTATAATTCTTCTTCAATGTCCTTATCAACTACATCCAATAGAATTATTCTAGATGATTCTTCTATTTTTTAACTCTTATGCAGACGATTTCAATGGACTGATGATTTCATTGACCAGGTAACATCACTAGAATGATGATTTAGGATTATTGGACCATGATGGAGATCCGGGTGCCTTTGTTGTAATTTTTTTTGGAGATGATCTGGAATAGTTGGATTAGGATAATGTGAATCAAATGAAGCTGAACTATATATTGTGTAATCACCACCACCAAAGATTTTTTTTTTATTTATTGAAAAAAGGGGAAAAAATATAAGTTGAAAACCTACAAACATACATTTATGGGGATCTAAAGTAGTGAAGGTCGAGTACACCAGCTCTGAAAAAGTGACTCCCCTATGGGGGGAAAGGATCTGGTGTGGGAAAAAAATGAGAATCCAGCCATATTGAGATGATATAGAGGCAAGGAAATCCTCCAAAAAATTCCCCTCCTTCCACGTATGAAGAATAGATGTATGCACATTTATCAGTCTCTTGTAGCATCTGATAGCATAAACGATGAATCAAGGAACCCGATTCTTGCCTAAGAGTTCATTAAAAAGGGCTAGAGAGTCAGTCTCGATCTATCTAATAAGAAAGTTCCACTGATTTCACAACAAGGGGCCGAAAATCATAGCAAGGGTCTCCACTTTGAGAGAATCACCAGGACCCAAGAAGATTGAGAAGGCCGCTATCACTGATCCATAACTATCTCTAATGATGCCACCCCTGTGCATAGTGCCCATCCAGCATGAGCCATATGAATTCATCTTGAGTACTAAGGATGGCGTCTTCCATCTAACCCATACGTCGTGGGCAGTGGAACTCGAACTAGGTAATTCATGCTGAGGAAGGATCAAGTAGATTGAAGGAGCGGCCTCTATGTCATTAGACATCTTACAGAAGTCCAGAATAAGGTTACGACCTTTGAGGAGAAGACCAATTTTAGTTGGTGCTGGGCTGCTATGGAAAATAGCATTCATTAAAGACCAAAAGAGGGTGAAACCTACAATGAATATGGTTGCTCTTGCCTTCCATTTTGCACTAGTCCTGTCCAACGCCTGGAACTAGTTCGGAAGGAAAACCCGCATTGTATTCCCGATCATACTAGCATGTGAACTGACCGAACGCACTACATAGATACTTATCCAAGTCATGTTAAAGAAAACATGCATTACAGATTCAGAATGTTCCTCTCAATAGAAGAGGAAATTTGAAGTAATTTTAACACCTCTCCTCTGGTCATTATCATCCATGGGAATCATGCCATGTCGAACTCGGTAGACAATGAACAAAAATTTCGAGGGGAGACTCTTGGAACATAACATATATCCCCATCGGTCCTGAGGCAAAGTAGTAGATTGAATTTTAAGGAAGTCCCTGATAGAGAACATACCTGAGGCTGAGCCTGTGAACACCAAATTTTCAGGGTCATAAGATAGGGATATGTTATCAAAGAGATTCCTCTGATCAGCATTCAATGTGGTCCGAATGAGGATACCATAATCACTAGAAACAAAGAGGATATTGAAATGAATAAAATATAAAAAGGTTTCTAGATTTAGTTTGGTTAGATGATATTGGATAATAGACATGTGAGATGATACAGTATTAGAAAGAATATATTAGTGTTTTTTTCTAATTTTTCTACTTCATAGATTCCTCCAAGATTTCATAAACTAATATATTTTGTTTCAAGAATAAATCAAGAGTGTGTGGTGAAAAATCAATTTTATATTTCCATACAGGCCCATAAACACATGCTGACTAACCTTACCACATGAATATATGCTTCACTTTATTCGAAACCATTTTCTATGGTGGAAAAGGATGAAATAAAACCGCTCATTATATTTCAGTGGTGGGGAGATAATATATAGGTTTCATTAATGTTAAGAACGTCGCAAACATGAAAAACATGATTGCCAAAAAATAAAACAATGATATTGTAAAAGTAGATTATACTATACATTAGATTGTATCCTTGATTCATTATAGGGAATATAGATGATTGACAATGGTAGTATGGAAGTTTCACAAGATCTTGAGAATTGTGAGTGACTGAATTGTGGTTAGAGTTCCTTTAACTAGATTGGGACACTTTTTGTCACGAACCAAATCTGGTTGCCACCAAAATTGGAACCAAACCCAGCCCGTGACAAGGCCCAAAGGGCGTTCCCAATCCCCATGGGATAGAACTAGTGCTCGGGTACCATAAAATTAGAATTGGGAACTATTTACCTGTTTTTATAAACATAAAACAACAAAAGAATCCAATAAAAAGAATCTGGATTTTTCAAACAAAACAATATTTTGCACTAAATCAGAAGTAAATTACATATTTTAAAACAACTCAACAAGACTATAACAAAGGTACAAAACCAAAATTAAACTGTACAAGAACCCTCATGGAAAGGGGCACCGCCCTCAATCCATCTCCACAAGACTTCACCACCAAGGACCAGCTAGAAACCAAAACCACTGGAACTAAAAACTGTACCCAACCAGCGACAACAAAAATAACCAAGTCTAATTACACCCAAGGGTGTACGTATGGTGTGATCCAATTCCCAATAGGATAACACCACTAATAGATTTTATGTGATAAACATTCAAAGATGGAAATATTGAAAGTTTTCATAAACATGAAATGCTAGTAAAAATTTCTAAAAGATGCAACTTAAAAATTAAAAACAGTTTTCAAGTGGGATATCATTAAGAATCAACACTTTTAAAAATAATTTCAACACCACTGAATTTTCTATCCAACCATACCATATGCCGATGGTAATCACAAAGTAAGTAATGAGAACAAGCAATAGGATATAACCCTTTGGCACTAGCTGGATGTGGGTCCTTGGTACCTCGTATCTCAGTGAAAGTAACCATCATAAATATTTGTTCTCATGCATGAGCAACTATTAGGGAACATACCCATAACCTAGTGATACCACATAATCATCATCATAGTTTAGTTATAGTTTTATGCATCAATCTTTCTAAGTGAGACTGAGGCCAAACCTCACGGGATCAATTGCATACTAGTATTCGTCCACCCACCTAGATACCCGAGTTTCTCTCTTGTGATCAAACAAGTTTAACAAGACAAGAAGTATAATTTTCACATGAAAATATTATTTCCACATCACATATTCACCAAACAGAACACATGTACATCACATAAGTCACAACATCCACTTTTTCATTCAAATGTGTTTTTAAATCATACAGACACCAAAATAGCCCACAACACTTTTCACATCACATCAAAACATCACCGGATCCTTTAAAAAAATTTATGAAACATTTAAATGGTGATAAAAATCACATAACAACCCACACACACATTCCACATAATACCCTTTTTACCTTCAAAATCATTTTATCATCAAACATACACGAAACAGCCCACAAACATGTTTCACCCCAATATCACAATTTAATAAAACATTTTAGAAATTTACAAAACATTACAAATTTTTTTGAAATATTAAAACATAACTTAATCTTTAAAAACCCTATTATAGGTGAACACACACACAAAACAGTAAATATTCACCCTTTTCCAACTTTTTTTAACAAACTAAAACATTTACAATTATTATAAAAAGAACCCAAGTGGTGTAAATATGTCTTGCACACAAAACCCATTTCTAAACCATCATTTAAGACCTAAACCATACCAATTCCTATCCAAAACAAAATTGGAAGCCCTATAGACATTTATAAAACCATTTTCACGTGTTATAAATTCACCTTTAATAATACTACCAATGATACAAATGAAAACACAAATTTTCATAAAATTATCTAAAGAAGTATAATAATGTTTTACACATCAAATCTATTCAAAAACCCACTTTTTAAGCCCAAATGACACTAATAAATTACCAAAACAGAATTTGTAGGCCAAAAAAATATTTAGTAAACCAATTCCATAAGTTATAAACTACACCCAAATAATACCCCATGAGTTAAACCTAAAAACACCCAATTCTAAGTTAAAATTAAACTATAAAATTAATCACATAACCAAATCAATCATAAAAAGTTTTTGCACCACACCCAACATATTAGGAATATGAAAAATGAGTAAATAAAGAAAGCTAACTCATCAATAATAATTTACACTTGGAACCACCTACCTTTTATGTCGAAACCCTCAAAACATGGTGCGAAACATAAACCGCATCACCGCCGCACCTCAAGGAATTGAAATCCATCCTAAAAACACAATATTTCACCCAAAAGACAATAAATAAAACCCTAGGTTCGAACCCTAACTTCTAGAAATTATAAACCCCAAGGATAAAGGAATAACCCCTAATCACATTGAATGTATCCCTAAGCAAATTGAAAGAAGAATGAAGAAGACCAACTTACTTGAGAGATCTTGTCTAAATCACCCACAATACACCAGTATCTGAATTTAAAAATAGTCAAAACATCATGTGAGGTTTGAAAAAGGATAAGTATATCATGTAGGAACTTTATTGGGGAAAAAGAGTAAAAATAAAAGGAGTTATGAAAGGATCAATTTACCTCTTAAAATCTGAGTAATTTTTGAAATCCAGCTAATATTTGACCAATTTCACGATTATATGGATCTCCAAAGTGGGGGAGAAGAGAATGGGGGAGCGCCTTAAGTAAGTGGTCTTGGGTGACAGTTGTAATAAACAATAAAATTTAATAATTGAATGATTTATTAAAGAATTAAAAAATATTTTTAATACAGGAAATGGGATTTCAGGTAGGCCCAATCCCTTATATAAAAACTCAAATCCACCATGATTATAGATTTATAAATGGTCCAAATTAATTTTATTGTGATTATAGGTCAGAGGATTTCAGGTAGGAATTGGAATTGATGAAAATTGTTGAAAAATAAAGGAGTTATAATGGAATCAAAATTTATTTTTAAATATGAAATTGGGCTCACAGTTTGGCCCAAATCTTGAAAACTCACCCATTCCTCCCAAAATGCATGGAAAATCCCCAAAAAAAAGAAATAATGGAAATTAAATTAAAAATAACTTTAAAAATAATTTATTTCTGTGACAATTCTCACCACCATGAAAAATTTCTGCCTTGGAAAGTCACAACATGGCCAAAGCAACAGCCAAACCCAACTGAGAAACCAAAAGGTACACCTTTGCCAGGTTTCACCCCCAAAGGCCAAAACACCTCCAGTGATCAATTAAGGAAGGAATAACCTCCAAAACTTAACAAACACAACTTTCTTGAAACAATCAAGAACATTCATTTTTTATCCCAAAAGAAAAATCCCCAAACACAATCTGAACAAGACTCAAGCAATTTACCCAAAAAAATAACAACATCAAACAAGGTTACCAATACCTTGCTATAACTAAACCATTGGGTGCTCTCTAATCCCAATGTTTTCTCAAGGAAGATGTTGTAAGATAGATAGTTCCAAATGAGACTACCTACCACCAAGCCACAACCATGGACAATCTAAGAAATTGGTACGGGGGGACACAAATGGGAACCCCACCATAAGAGACAACATATATGTTTCTGAGACAGAATCAGGACACTAACAGGGTGAGGCCTGAATGGACTCCCTAGTACCAAGGGTATAATTCAATTCAAAGTCTCCGAATAACATACATGAGAATCATAGTGGGTCTCTCCACTATAAGAACTAACCATCTTAACCGACCAGCATGGGCTGACACAGAAAGATCCAATTTGTTTTTAAAGATTTGAGAAGGGATTAGGGTCAGTATGCACAGTTTGGGAAACTATGCCCTGATGTAGCAGATCATTCTTTCCACATGGCTTCTTAGCACACGGTCACTACTAAACATGCAAAAATTGTTTCCTCAGCACATCTATCCAAATTTTCAACCATTATCTAATGACTCATTGGAAACCAAAGGGGGAGGGAATGACATTAGGCGATGAAATGGGTACAAGGCCCTCCACAAATTTCCATCGAATGAGAATAATAGAAGAAATATTATGACAGAAGAGGTTTAAAATATTCTTATCTTTCATATTGAGGACACGACTTTGTACAGGGGTTTAAATGACCATAGGATTTCCTCTGACTATGAGCCAGCTTCTCTCCGAGACCTATGGATGGAGCTCAAATGATTGACGCATCTTCGGCCTCACAGTTAGAATTTGGAAACCCACTGAATGAGAATTCTTCTTTCGGTGCCACCAACAACTACACTGCAATCCCAAAAAAGTTTTCCAAATATAACATATTCCAAACTCACTTTACCCTATCCCAATATTTCATTGCAACAAGGTTTTAGAAAATTAACACACATCACACCGTGTTTCTTCAGGTGAGAAACAATAGAATTAAATAACACCTATAATCACCTTCCTCTAAAATGGAAGATTTTGATGTTTTTCAAAGGGATACATTCTCCCAAAATAAAGAGACCCTCATAGGATTGCATGAATTTCACCTTTATAGTCAATTGAGTGCATGAAATCACAAGGCATCACTGAACATGACCATTGTGACTGATATAAACAATTCATGGAGTGGGACCTTATACTACATCCCCAAACAACACACAATTTTAGAAAGTGGAAATAATATCATCTCATGACCAGATTTACCACAGTGGTAGTTTAACATAAAATCCTTCTTCAAAGAGACTTTGAAGGGCCGAGATGACATCTTAGACACCATCTAGATACTCATCCAGGCTGACAACCCCAGAATACTTCCACCTTCGAAAAATCAGGAAACTTAAGAAGCTAAGGACTCATTCAACCTTCTATGATCACTCTACCACTATAAAAGGAAACATAAAATCCAGAAATTAAAGGATTTAGACTCAATCTAAAAATCTCAAGAAAAAGATTCCATACATTGATCAACTGGAGGATCTTCAAACATCGAAACAACCTTGGATGTGCTTCAGTTGTGCACTAACCCTTAATGGGCCATAACTTATCCAATGATTTTACCCAAGGAAACAACCAAGATGGTCCATTGGTAGAGATATACCAAAAAATTGATCCAAAAACATGAAAGGAACCACCATAAAATCATCCCAAAACATTTCTTAGAATAGACAGGTAACCGGCCCATCAACATAGCTTACCGACCAAACAAAAACCCAAAACACAATACAAACAGGAGGGGTTCTTGGAATTAAAACATCCCACAACATCAAAATTTGAAAAAAAACTCACAATAAAGACCATACCAAACTAGTCACAAAGAAATCAATTTTCTTATTTAAGACCATATTTTTTAAAATAAATAGTTCAGTGGTTAGTGTATCAACCAGTGGTACCCCATGGGCCTCACACATGCATGTTTCTATGCCACACTGGGCACCCTCCTCATATCCATCCCGAAACTCATCCAGTCATGCCATCAACCATCTATCATCCCATATAACCCCATTCACGTGGTCACTCATAGAAATACCAAAGGTTAAAATAAAAAATTGTTTCCACTTTTAAAAACCTAAATATTCAACCATTACCTCCTTTTTCTCAAAACTGTTGACCACAAAATCAAACACAAATTACATCTAACCAAGATTTTCCAAAAGAAACCATCATTTAAATTAAAACTCACTTTAAAGTCATACACATTAATTTTATAACATCTCATCCCATTAAAACACCTTTGAATAGTTTAGAAAACTCTATTGGAAACACTTTTTCAAAACCAACCTTGACATATTTCATGCTTTCAAAATAGGTGCAAACACACTATTTTCAATTCCAATACAATTATGAAAATTAAATTCTCCATTTTCAAAAATCTAACCATTCCCCCGTTATTAGATAATCTTTTCACAAAAACTTTATGATTCTTAAAACCAAGTCACTTTAAAACCAAAGTTCCAAGATTTCAAAACTAAAGAACAATAGACAATGCTAGAGGAAACTAGTTTCAGTGGGTGACTTGGACATATGGTTGGTGGCCATATTCCAATCACTTCACCATCACATAGAGTGTTATAAGGAATATCCCTGGGTCCACATGGATTTCTAGACCCTAGGAGCTCACTGAGACCACTAACCCAACTCTCTTTTCATTTCCCCAGATCATCATCCAACCAAGAAAATCAAAGGAATTAGATAAATACCAACTTATCATAGAAACATGAATCACATCATGAGGTGTAGTGATCAGGAACATGACCCATAACTAAAATACCATGTCCCAAAAATCCTAACTCCATAATATCTGTAACACCCCAAGCTTCTACGGTACGTTTCCCTTCGAATAATGCGATAGCGTGTGTTGTACGCAACCTCGAGTTCTAACACACACCACAACTAATTAAACTAGCCGTTGTGAATAGTAATACCTACTTTTTGAAATCATATATATTTTATATTTCAAAATGGAATTCATTTTTGGATTCGGAATATTGAAATTATCCTAGGGTGAAATTTTGGTACTTTTCGGATAACTTTTATATTTTGATGAATAGTGAAAATTACTAAATTTTAATTAAAAACAACTTTTTTAATCAAAATAATTAATAGTGATAAATTGTGAATTTGAGTGGTTTTAAAGTATATTTAGAATATATTTTTACCATTTAATATAATGTTGGTCATTGGACATAATTTTACAATTAAACCGAACATAAACAAGTGTCAATCTTTTGATAGTTATTATCTCTTAAAAACACGCTTTTTGTTTTGACAGCGGGAATTAATTTTAAATTAATTTCTGCCACTTCTGTGTTTTGAATTTAGAAAAATGGATTCCATATTTGGAATCAGGATGTCCAAATTGTGTAAATAGGTAACTTTTATTTTTAGACATTTTGAATAATTACTGTGGTAAATATTTTATTTACCATGGTTAAGGGTAAATCCGGTAAATAAGGGTTAAAAAAATAATATTATAATAATACAAAATTACCCTAAAACGTGTCCTAACCTTATTGGTGGACACATACCCGACCATGAGCATCCTTGGGTCAATTTGGGGAACCCTTGGAGCAACTTGTATGTGGTAGGGACACTTTATATTAATAAAGTTAAAATAAAAATAAAAATGGCATAAGCTTACATCTTTTAGAAGAACAATTTTTACATAGGGTTATACATGTTGGATTTTCGATTATAAATATTCATTAGAAAGATAAAACGATTTCCTACATAATGATATTTTATTTATAATTTTTAGACATCATATAATTTAAATTATTAATGACACAATAATGATGCAATGTTTACCTCATTAATAAATCATTTAAATAAATAAGATTATAATGATTAAAATATTATCTAAAACCTGTCCAATTATTATTGGTTGATGTTATTTAGAAATATTAGTCATCTTATCTTCGACCTCAATGATTTTTGGACCATTATAAACCGAATATAATTATATTATAAAGTAATACTTTCACTCTTTCCTAAAGAGCCCCTCTTCTCCCTTTTAAAAGGAGACCACTTCTACTCATTCCTCACACCTCTCAAGCCACTTGGCTCGTCCAAACTCTGCCCAACTAAGCTCCCCACATCCCTCTCCTCCTCCTTGAAGCTTCCCCTTAGGCAGAAATCATTTCAATAAGTCCTTTGGTTCCAACCAAAGTGAGTTACCTAAATTAAAGGTAACGATTTCTCTTAAATTATTTTCCTTTATTTTGCTTCTCCAACCCCCAAACTCTTTTTATTTCCTTTCTTTTGTAACAACACCAGTATCCTCAATATACTAGGATCTTGTTATAAGAAGGATTCAAACTACACATACACACAACTCCATCTAATGGATGATGAACATAATGTTTCTGTGGATGGCAAACTAACGCCTCACGAAACGATGATTGTTCAAATACATCTTACCGCCTCTCATGGTGGCCATTATGATGGCACTGTAATTAAATATGATATTAATGATATATATTTTATATATAAGCTTCTGTAATTCCATTTTATTTCATACCATTATTCGTTTCATGTTGTATATACATACGATAATTTCATTTGAGGAAGTGCGGACTACCGCCCCCTTAAAATGATATGACTCGTTCATACCACAAATGGAACGTATAAAGGATGGTGTTAATGAACTTAAGTAACATATATAAAATATTATATTATACTGGAATAGTAATATAACTATGTATCATTTGGATTCAATTCTTTTAAAATAAAAATTAAATGGAAGTAGCGTTCGTGCGTACGTACGGACTACCGTCTCCACGAACGCGGTGAGATCCATCCTCCATCGTATCCATTCAAGTCTTATTCTCATTTTAGGGTTAAAAATAATGTTAATATCATTCTGATTATGAATAAGATTTAATCTATCCATTACAAACATGTCTTACGTAACCAAACATTTAAGAAGAACGAATTGATTATCACCTGAAACGACGATAATACTAAGATATTATTAATAAAGCAATGTTAAAAGATCATATATGATATCATATTAATGTATATGATTCTTGTATAATTTAATAACAATTATTTCACCATTATACAAGAGGTTAACTGACCCCAACAAAGGAAAAGTACAAGGTAAGGTTTATTTCACAATCTCTTCATTATCCGAGGTTGTTTATACGTAATAATCTACTGGGATATCTTTATCATCCACATCCATGTTTCTTAAAAATGTATTTCAAAACATTTTTACTATTTACAAGAATATGGGTTAAAGTCATTTATACCCTTGTTTGACTTTTTATAAGAGGTTTATAAAGGAATCTTTCCGTCGTTTTCAAAACAAGGTCCTTTTTAACCTTTTCGACAGAATTGAGGTAAGAATGTTTTTTTTAACTTATACGGCGGGTGCGGTTATTTTACGCCGTTATAAAATCTTCAAAGCTTTCCTTACAAGCTTATAAGAATATTTTCAAAGAAAATGTTTTATTTTATATGGATCTTAAATGATTTCAAAATAAAAGGAGATATTTTTTTAAATTTTTTTTTTGATTTCATCTACGTCAACATCCTTTGATGGATTTTAAGATTATTTGAAGTTGATTTATTATGATACAAAACTTCTATATTGTATTGAAGGTTTTGTGATATGTTTGACTATGGATGTGCTATTTTTATACCATTCATAGTTTATGGTGAAATTATTGACATTTCGTATGCTAGTTTTAATACGAATGTTTATGTTATGTTTAAACCTTTTCATATGGGAATGCATTGGACTTAATAAGTGACGGGTGGAGCCCGCTATAGCTCCTCGATGCATCGGTAGGTCTCATGAGACAAACTAGTGTCTTGGAACAAGGCCTTGACAAAATCTTATTTGTAGTCTTGGCACGAGGCCTTGGCTATGTGGTTATGATAGTCTGGCATTATGCATTCCAACATTATGAAAGTGGTTATTGATTTTTGCATGTGATTATTCGATTAGTAGAATATCCATGTGAATAAGTAAATGGAATTATTTCATTTTACTTTTTCCATACTATGTCGAAGTTAAAGTTTAAAAGGCTTTTGTTTTAGTAATGCAATGCCTTAAATGTTTATTCTTATTTATGAAAGTTTCCGCTATATTGTTATCCTTACTGGGCATTTGAGCTCACCCCTTTTCTATGTTTTATTTTTCCCAGGATGTGAAGAAGTAAGTTATGAATGACCTGCAGGGATTTTATGAGGGGTTAATAGTGTGGATTGTGGAAACATTATGTTGTTGTAGTAGTTTTTCATTTTATGATGTAATGTAAAACTTATGAATATATCTAGTGTTTCCAAGGCTACTAAACCAATCGGTCTTTCGAGATTTGATCTTTCTTGTGATCATGCCAATGTTATGTAATAATGCACCGACTCTGGGTAACTGGGGTCGGGGCGTTACAGTTGGTATCAGAGGAAGTTTAGTACAAACCATGGAAACTAGATTTAGATAAACTCTGATTAGAGCACGTAGACCTAAATGAACTTTGAGGATTAGTATAGAAGAACTTCCTAGAATTTTGGTATTGTAGAGATTTTGTGAGTTTTTCGAGCAATACATCCCTGTCTGGATACGAGCAGGTAGAGGCGGATCTGGCACAGATGTACCTAGGGGTAAAACCCGAAAACACCGCTTTGAGATAGACTCGAACGGGAACTGGTGCACGACAACGGGCCTTGCTGCACTCTTGGTTACGATACTCCCGGGGGATATGCTTAGGATAACTCTCATTTTCTTTACAAATCATTTTTAAGGGATTATGAGTATATACATCCTCAAAGAAAACATTCTTATGATTATGGATTATATCCATAAATAGTTCAATTTATGTTAAGTGTTTTATAAGTATGGGATTATGTATTTTGATTCATAAACTAATCTAGTTTATGCCATTGTTTAGAAATGGCGCCTAGTGGAAGAAATGGAAACCGTATCAATGCACGCACTCCATGTAGGGATTGCCCTCCTGCTCAAGATAATTATAGTGGGGCTGGTGATGCAACTGGTGCTGATCAGCTAATCACCATACTGGGACAACTTACTCAGGTTATGAATAATAACCTTACCCGTATGGAGCACCCTGATCCGCAGCGTGGAGGATCAATGTTAGATCGATTCATGAGGCAACAACCACCAACGTTCAATGGGAATACAAATCCCTTAGTAGCTGAGCAATGGATATTTTCCCTAGAGAAAATATTTCAGGCTTTGAGGAGTAATGAAAGGGAAAAGGTTGTCATGGCATCTTACCGCCTCACTGGAGATACTGATCAATGGTGGTCATTGATTCAAAATATGAAGGAAGATGATGTAGTATCAAATATGGAATGGAGGGAGTTCAAAGATCTGTTTTTAGAAAAATACTTTCCTCGCGACCATCGAGCAGATATGGAAAGGCAATTTCTGAGTCTGAGACAAAAGGAGGATGATAATGTCACAAAGTATGAGGCTAACTTTACAAGGTTAGAGAGGTATGCTGGAGATTATATTCGCAACCCAAGAAGTAAGATTGATCATTTCTTTGATGGTTTAAAACCATTTCTCCGTCGAGCGTTAGTCTCACAATCCTTTTCATCGTACGAAGACATTGTCTCATGTGCTATCAAGACCGAAAAGAAATTCTCTAAGTCTTATGACTTTAAAGCAAAGCAAGAGAAGAAGAGACCTGCTGATCAATCTGGGAATGGAAATAAGGGGAAGAAAGGAAAGGTTGAATATCCATCATGTGGTAAATGTGGGAAGAAACACCCCGGTACTTGCTTGAAGGGAATGGGAGTCTGTTACAAGTGTGGTGAAAAAGGCCACCAAGCTCATGATTGCAAGGGGAAGAAGGAAGCTACCAACGTTCAGTGCTACAATTGCAGGGAGATGGGGCATTATGAAAATGCATGCCCTAAGCGTCAGGAGAACTTACCTCAGAAAAGGCCAAGGGATCAAGGCCAGGCTTATGCTATCACTACTGCTGAGGTAGAAGCTCCGAAAGACGTGGTGGCAGGTAATTTAATGGTTTCCTCAAGTTTAGAAAATGCATTATTTGATTCTGGATCATCACATTGTTTCATATCCTCCCAGTTTGCTAAGAAAATTAGATATTTCCAATTTGATTTAATAAGGGAGTTGTCAGTTAAAACTTCTAAGGGAAGTATCGTTGCAACAAAGTTTTGTGAATCAGTCCCCATTAGAGCGCATAAATTTTCTTTATCTGCTGATCTCATCGTCATACCTATGATTGAGTTTGATATAATCCTCGGTATGGACTGGCTTTCGGACTATGATGCGAAGATTTATTGTAAGAAGAAAGAGGTTACGATTCTTGATGATAATGATAAGGAACACCTTATTTTTAGAGCAGAATCGTCACCACCTAATTCTTATTTAGATCCACCCCCAGTAGCTGAACTAAATTCAATTATTGGGGAGGAAGAGAATGAAGTAACTATCGGTGAGGAAAGGAATGTTCAAATAGAGGATGTACCTGTTGTGAAAGAATTTGTAGATGTATTTCCGGAAGATTTACCTGGACATCCTCCAGAACGAGAAGTTGAGTTTTCCATTGATTTGATTCCTGGATCAAGGCCTATATCGAAGACCCCTTATAGAATGGCCACTGTAGAGTTAGTCGAACTAAAGAAACAACTAGAGGAATTGAGTAATAAGGGATTTATTCGCCCTAGTGTTTCTCCATGGGGAGCCCCTGTTCTTTTTGTTAAAAAGAAAGATGGATCTATGAGGTTATGTATCGACTACAGGGAGATCAATGCTATAACGATAAAGAACAAGTATCCCCTACCTCGTATTGATGATTTATTTGACCAACTGCATGGAGATCAATACTTTTCAAAGATTGACCTTCGATCTGGATACCATCAGTTGTGTGTGAAGAAGGAAGACATTCCGAAGACAGCATTTCGAACCAGGTACGGGCATTACGAGTTTACTGTAATGCCGTTTGGATTGACTAATGCACCCTCTGTATTCATGGATCTGATGAATAGAGTTTTCAAGGAGTATCTCGATGAATTTGCGGTGGTATTTATTGATGATATCTTGGTATACTCCAAAACCTACGAAGATCATGAAAATCACTTGCGCATTATCTTGAAGACTCTGAGGAGGCATGAATTATATGGGAAGTTTAGCAAGTGTGAATTCTGGCTTCAGGAGATTTCTTTTCTTGGCCATATTGTCTCTAAAGATGGAATCTCTATTGATCCTTCTAAGACCAAGGCAATCCAAGAATGGCCAGCACCTACGAGTATAACTGAGGTACGTAGTTTTATTGGTTTGGCAAGTTATTATTGACATTTCGTCCAGAATTTTGCCCGATTGGCTAACCCATTAACGAAGCTCACACGTAAAGGGGTTAAATTTGTTTGGACAAAAGAGTGTGAAGAATGTTTCGAAGAACTGAAGAGAAGATTAGTCAATGCTCCTATATTGACTCTACCATCGGGGAATGATGGGTTCGTTATTTATAGTGATGCATCGAAGAAAGGACTTGGTTGTGTCCTTATGAAGAATGATAGAGTTATTGCCTATGCATCACGACAGTTGAAAATTCATGAACAAAACTATCCTACTCATGATCTCGAGTTAGCAGCAGTGATCTTTGCTTTGAAGATATGGAGGCACTACCTCTATGGTGAAAAATGTGAGATTTATACTGATCACAAGAGTTTGAAGTATATTTTCTCACAAAAAGAACTCAACATGAGGCAAAGGAGATGGCTTGAATTACTCAAGGATTATGATTGTACGATACACTACCACCCAGGGAAGGCAAACAAGGTGGCAGATGCTTTGAGTAGAAAAGACCATGGAGTTTTGAACAATATGAGAATTGAAAGGGATCCAATTTTCATGGATCTAGTGAAGATGGACATGGGAATAACCATGGAAGGTGAAACATCAATGCTTTTTCAAATGGTTGCCAAACCATCTTTACTAGAAAGGATTAAGAGTTCTCAGACCGATGATGAAGAATTCAAAAAAAAAATTAAAGTTGTGAATAATGGGAGATTGAGAGACTTTGTGTATGAAGATGGAATTTTGAAATTCGGGAAGAGACTTTGTGTTCCCAATATACCTGATCTAAAAAGGGAATTGCTGGATGATGATCATAGTTCCAATTTCTCTATACACCCTGGGAGCACCAAAATGTATAGAGATTTGAAGGAACATTTTTGGTGGGACAACATGAAGAGGGAGATTGCTGATTTTGTGTCAAGATGTATGGTTTGTCAACAAGTGAAAGCTGGAAGGCAACAGCCTGGAGGAGTCATGCAACCTCTTCCCATACCGGAGTGGAAATGGGACAATGTTACGATGGACTTTGTCATGGGGCTACCGAAGACTCCTAGAAGGAACGATGCAGTATGGGTTATTGTTGATCGTCTTACCAAGTCAGCACATTTTCTTGCTATAAGAGAAGATCTACCCCTGGAACGTCTAGAAAGACTATACATTAATGAAGTTGTGAGACTTCATGGAGTACCCCTATCGATTGTTTCTGATCGTGATCCCCGTTTTACTTCAAGATTTTGGAAAAGTCTTCAGAAATCCCTGGATACTGAACTTCATTTGAGCACTTATTACCACCCTCAGACAGATGGACAATCAGAACAGACTATTCAAACCTTAGAAGACATGTTGAGATCTTGCTCACTTGACTTTCAGGGTATGTGGGATCAATATTTACCTCTGGTAGAATTTTCCTATAACAATAGCTTCCATTCAAGTATTCAGATGGCACCATATGAAGCGTTATACGGAAAGAGATGTCGTACACCAACCTGTTGGGATGACGTTGGTGAAAGAAAACTTGTAGTCCCAGAACTGGTGGAGGAAACGGTGGAAAAGGTGAAGGTAATCCAAAATCACATCAAAGCAGCTCAAAGTAGGCAGAAGAGCTATGCCGATAATCGAAGGAAGGATTTGGAATTTCAGGTCGATGATCATGTTTTCCTAAAGGTATCTCCATGGAAGGGAGTCATACATTTTGGTAAGAAAGGTAAATTGAGTCCCAGGTACATCGGACCTTTCGAAATTCTAGAACGAATTGGGGCTGTAGCTTACCGATTGGCAATGCCGCCAAGTCTCTCCAAAGTTCACGATGTGTTCCACGTATCTCTGTTGAGAAAATACATGCCTGACCCAACGCATGTACTCACCTATGAGGAATTAGAACTGGAACCCGATCTGTCTTATTGTGAAGAGCCCGTCAAGATTCTTGATACAAGAGAACAAGTACTGAGAAACCGGACGACACGTCTGGTAAAAGTTTTGTGGAGAAATCATAAGATGGAAGAGGCAACGTGGGAACCCGAGGAACTTATGATGAAGAACCACCCGAGTCTTTTCATGTGATAAGTATTCTAGAAATTTCGAGGACGAAATTATTTGAAGGAGGGGAGAATGTAACACCCCAAGCTTCTACGGTACGTTTCCCTTCGAATAATGCGATAGCGTGTGTTGTACGCAACCTCGAGTTCTAACACACACCACAACTAATTAAACTAGCCGTTGTGAATAGTAATACCTACTTTTTGAAATCATATATATTTTATATTTCAAAATGGACTTCATTTTTGGATTCGGAATATTGAAATTAGCCTAGGGTGAAATTTTGGTACTTTTCGGATAACTTTTATATTTTGATGAATAGTGAAAATTACTAAATTTTAATTAAAAACAACTTTTTTAATCAAAATAATTAATAGTGATAAATTGTGAATTTGAGTGGTTTTAAAGTATATTTAGAATATATTTTTACCATTTAATATAATGTTGGTCATTGTAAATAATTTTACAATTAAACCGAACATAAACAAGTGTCAATCTTTTGATAGTTATTACCTCTTAAAAACACGCTTTTTGTTTTGACAGCGGGAATTAATTTTAAATTAATTTCTGCCACTTCTGTGTTTTGAATTTATAAAAATGGATTCCATATTTTGAATCAGGATGTCCAAATTGTGTAAATAGGTAACATTTATTTTTAGACATTTTGAATAATTACTGTGGTAAATTTTTTATTTACCATGGTTAAGGGTAAATCCGGTAAATAAGGGTTAAAAAAATAATATTATAATAATAAAACATTACCCTAAAACGTGTCCTAACCTTATTGGTGGACACATACCCGACCATGATCATCCTTGGGTCAATTTGGAGACCCCTTGGAGCCACATGTATGTGGTAGGGACACTTTATATTAATAAAGTTAAAATAAAAATAAAAATGGCATAAGCTTACATCTTTTAGAAGAACAATTTTTACATAGGGTTATACATGTTGGATTTTCGATTATAAATATTCATTAGAAAGATAAAACGATTTCCTACATAATGATATTTTATTTATAATTTTTAGACATCAAATAATTTAAATTATTAATTACACAATAATGATGCAATGTTTACCTCATTAATAAATCATTTAAATAAATAAGATTATAATGATTAAATTATTATCTAAAACCTGTACAATTCTTATTGGTTGATGTTATTTATAATATTAGTCATCTTATCTTCGACCTCAATGATTTTTGGACCATTATAAACTGAATATAATTATATTATAAAGTAATATTTTCACTCTTTCCTAAAGAGCCCCTCTTCTCCCTTATAAAAGGAGACCACTTATACTCATTCCTCACACCTCTCAAGCCACTTGGCTCGTCCAAACTCTTCCCAAATAAGCTCCCCACATCCCTCTCCTCCTCCTTGAAGCTTCACCTTAGGCAGAAATCATTTCAAGAAGTCCTTTGGTTCCAACCAAAGTGAGTTACCTAAATTAAAGGTAACGATTTCTCTTAAATTATTTTCCTTTATTTTGCTTCTCCAACCCCCAAACTCTTTTTATTTCCTTTCTTTTGTAACAACACCAGTATCCTCAATATACTAGGATGTTGTTATAAGAAGGATTCAAACTACACTTACACACAACTCCATCTAATGGATGATGAACATAATGTTTCTGTGGATGGCAAACTAACGCCTCACGAAACGATGATTGTTCAAATACATCTTACCGCCTCTCATGGTGGCCATTATGATGGCACTGTAATTAAATATGATATTAATGATATATATTTTATATATAAGCTTCTGTAATTCCATTTTATTTCATAACATATTTCGTTTCATGTTGTATATACATACGATAATTTCATTTGAGGAAGTGCGGACTACCGCCCCCTTAAAATGATATGACTCGTTCATAGCACACATGGAACGTATAAAGGATGGTGTTAATGAACTTAAGTAACATATATAAAATATTATATTATACTGGAATAGTAATATACCTATGTATCATTTGGATTCAATTCTTTTAAAATAAAAATTAAATGGAAGTAGCGTTCGTGCGTACGTACGGACTACCGTCTCCACGAACGCGGTGAGATCCATCCTCCATCGTATCCATTCAAGTCTTATTCTCATTTTAGGGTTAAAAATAATGTTAATATCATTCTGATTATGAATAAGATTTAATCTATCCATTACAAACATGTCTTACGTAACCAAACATTTAAGAAGAACGAATCGATTATCACCTGAAACGATGATAATACTAAGATATTATTAATAAAGCAATGTTAAAAGATCATATATGATATCATATTAATGTATATGATTCTTGTATAATTTAATAACAATTATTTCACCATTATACAGGAGGTTAACCGACCCCAACAAAGTAAAAGTACAAGGTAAGGGTTATTTCACAATCTCTTAATTATCCGAGGTTGTTTATACGTAATAATCTACTGGGATATCTTTATCATCCACATCCATGTTTCTTAAAAATGTATTTCAAAACATTTTTACTATTTACAAGAATATGGGTTAAAGTCATTTATACCCTTGTTTGACTTTTTATAAGAGGTTTATAAAGGAATCTTTCCGTTGTTTTCAAAACAAGTTTCTTTTTAACCTTTTCGACAGAATTGAGGTAAGAATGTTTTTTTTAACTTATACGGCGGGTGCGGTTATTTTACGCCGTTATAAAATCTTCAAAGATTTCCTTAAAAGATTATAAGAATATTTTCAAAGAAAATGTTTTATTTTATATGGATCTTAAATGATTTCAAAATAAAAGGAGATATTTCTTTAAAAAAAATTTGATTTCATCTACGTCAACATCCTTTGATGGATTTTAAGATTATTTGAAGTTGATTTATTATGATACAAAACTTCTATATTGTATTGAAGGTTTTGTGATATGTTTGACTATGGATGTGCTATTTTTATACCATTCATAGTTTATGGTGAAATTATTGACATTTCGTATGCTAGTTTTAATACGAATGTTTATGTTATGTTTAAACCTTTTCATATGGGAATGCATTGGACTTAATAAGTGACGGGTGGAGCCCGCTATAGCTCCTCGATGCATCGGTAGGTCTCATGAGACAAACTAGTGTCTTGGCACAAGGCCTTGACAAAATCTTATTTATAGTCTTGGCACGAGGCCTTGGCTATGTGGTTATGATAGTCTGGCATTATGCATTCCAACATTATGAAAGTGGTTATTGATTTTTGCATGTGATTATTCGATTAGTAGAATATCCATGTGAATAAGTAAATGGCATTATTTCATTTTACTTTTGACATACTATGTCGAAGTTAAAGTTTAAAAAGCTTTTGTTTTAGTAATGCAATGCCTTAAATGTTTATTCTTATTTATGAAAGTTTCCGCTATATTGTTATCCTTACTGGGCATTTGAGCTCACCCCTTTTCTACGTTTTATTTTTCCCAGGATGTGAAGAAGTAAGTTATGAATGACCTGCAGGGATTTTATGAGGGGTTAATAGTGTGGATTGTGGAAACATTATGTTGTTGTAGTAGTTTTTCATTTTATGATATAATGTAAAACTTATGAATATATCTAGTGTTTCCAAGGCTACTAAACCAATCGGTCTTTCGAGATTTGTTCTTTCTTGTGATCATGCCAATGTTATGTAATAATGCACCGACTCTGGGTAACTGGGGTCGGGGCGTTACAATATCTCTATTCTTTTCCAAATAACATGACCCAAAGTGTTAAAATCAACCTCCTCCAATACCATTTTGTCACGAACCAAATCTGGTTGCCACAAACAATCGACACCAAACCCAGCCAGTGATATGGCCCGAAGGGTGTTCCTAATCCACACAGGCTAGAACAAGTGCCTGGGTATCGTAAAATGAGAATTGGGAATGATTTACCCATGTTTATAAACATAAAATAATAAATGAATCCAATAAAACGAATCTGGATTTTTCAAAACAAACAATCTTTAAAAAAAATCATAACTTAATTTCATATTTTAAAAGAATGCAACAATACTATAACAAAGGTAAAAAACCAAAAGGAAACTGCCCAAGAACCCTCATGGCAAGGGGAACCTCCCTCAAGCTATCTCCACAAGACATCACCACCAAGGAACTTCTAGAAACCCAAACCACTGGAACTAAAAACTGTACCCAACCAACGACAAAAAAATAACCAAGTATAATTACAACCAAGGGAGTTAGTAGGGTGTCCGCAAATTCATCGTAGGATACCACCACTAATATATTCTATGTGATAAAAATTCAAAGATTAAAAGTTTGCATGTTTTCATAAACAGGAAATGCTAGTTAAAATTTCCTAAAGATGCAACATAAAAATTAAAACAGTTTTCAAGTGGGATATCATTAAGAATCAACACTTTTAAAAATAATTTCAAAACAACTGAATTTTCTGTCCAACTATATTTTATTCCAACGGTAAGAACAAAGTAAGTAATGAGCACAAGCAATCAGATATAACCCTTAGGCACTAGCTCGATGTGGGTCCCAGGTACCTCGTATCTTGGTGAAAGTAACTATCATAAATATTTGTTCTCGTGCACGAGCCACATGTAGGGATAATAACCATAACCTAGGGGTCCCCCATAATTATAATCATAGTTTATTTATAGTTGTGTGTGTCAATCTTTCTAAGTGAAACTGAGGCCAAACCTCACAGGATCACTAACATACTAGTACACGTCCACCCACCTAGATACCCGGGTTTCCCTCCAGTGCTCAAACAAGTTCAACAAGAAAAGAAGTATAATTTTCTCATGAAAATATCATTTCCACATCACATATTCACCAAAAAGAACACATGTACATCACACAAGTCACAAAATCCACTTTTTCATTCAAATGTGTTTTTAAATCATACACATACCAAAATATCCCACAACACTTTTCACATCAAATCAACACATCAACACATCTTATAAAACTTTTTATAAAACATTTACAAGGTGATAAACATCACATAAAACCCCACACAAACATTCCACATAATACACTTTTTTACTTCAAAATCATTTTATCATCAAACTTACACGTAACCGCCCGCAAACAAGTTTCTCCCAAATATCACAATTTAATAAAACATTTCAGAAATTTAAAAAACATTATAAAAATGTTTGACATCTTAAAACATAACTTAAACATTAAAAAACCGATTATAGGTGAACACACACACCAAACAGTACATATACACCCTTTTACCACTTTGTTTAACCAACTAAAACATTGACAATTATCATAAAAATAATCCAAGTGGCGTAAATATATCATGCACACAAAACCCATTTCAAAACCCCCATTTAAGACCAAAACCATACCAATTCCTATCCAAAACATAATTGGAAGCCATGGAGACATTTATAAAATCATTTTCAAGTGTTATAAAATTACCTTGAATAATACCACCAATGATAAAAATGAAAACACACAATTTCATATAATTCTCTCAAGAAGTATAACAATGTTTTACACATAAAATCTATTAAAAACCCTCTTTTTAGGCCCACATGACACCAATAAATTACCAAACCATAATTTTGAGGCCAAAAAAGATTTAGTAAACCAATTCGATAAGTTATAAACTACATCCAAATAATACCCCATGGGTTACGCAAGAAACACCCAATTTCAAGTTAAAATTAAACTATAAAATTAAACATGTAACCAAATCAATCATAAACAGTTTTCTCAACACACCCAACATATGAGGAATATTAAAAATGAGTAAATACAGCAAGATAACTCATCAATAATTGTTTACACATGGAACCACATACCTTTTATTTTGAAACCCTCAAAAACATGGTGTGAAACATAAACCGTACCACCGCCGCACCTCAAGGAATGGAAATCCATCCCAAAACCACAAGATTTCACCCAAAAAACAAGCAATAAAACCGTAGGTTCTAACCATAACTTCTAGACTTTAGGAACCCCAAGGATAAGGGAAGAGTCCCTAATCACATTGATTGTATCCCTAAGAAAAATGAAAGAAGAATGAAGAAGACCAACTTACTTGAGGGATCTTGTAAAAATCGTCCACAATACACCAATATCTTAATTTGAAAATAGTGAAAACAGCATGGGAGGATTGAAAAAGGATAAGGAGACCATGATGGAAATTTAATGGGAAAAAAAGAGTAAAAATATAAGGATTTATAAAAGGATCAATTTACCTCTTAAAATCTTGGCGATTTTTGCAATCTCGAAAATATTCAACCCATTTCGAGATTTTATGGAGCTACAAAGTGGAGGAGGAGAGAATGGGGGTGCGCCTTAGGTATGTGGACTCGGGTGAGATTTGGAATCACTAACAAAACTTAAAAATTGAATGAGTTATTAAATAATTAAAAAAAATTATTTAATGTAGGAGATGGGCTTTCGGGCAGGTCCAATTCCTTATATAAAAACTGAAATCCACCAAGATTATAGATTTCTAAATGGTCCAAATTAATTTTTTTCTCTTCATAGGTTAGGGGATGTCTTGTAGGAATTGTATTGGATAAAAAATGTTGAAAAATGAAAGAGTTATAACGGAATAAAAATTTATTTTTAAATCTAAAATTGGGAGCATAGTTTGGCCCAAATCATGAAAACTCACCCATTCCCCAAAAAATGCATGGGAAACCCCCAAAACAAAGAAATAATTGAAATTAAATTAAAAATAACCTTAAAATAAGTTATTTATGTGACACTTTTGTAGTGATTTCAAAAAAGAGATGAAAATATCCCTTTTATTGGTGTTAAATTGATAAGCCCTGATAAAAGGAAATTTTATCAGTGGATTTTTAGTGCTGATAAAAAACATCATTATCAGCACTAACATTTTAGTGATGATAATGATTTATTTTAAAAATATTTTTATAGCACTAATAAATATTAATTTTATCAGAACTAAAACATTACCACATATAAAGGATTTATAAGTATCATTATTTAAATAAATTTATTATAATTTTAAAATTATTCACACATATATTTAGTTATTTAAAAATATAAAAATTCTTATTTAAGAAATAATATTTTTTAATTATATTAATTATATATATATAAGTTTATAAATATTGTAAATACACATTTATAAATATATTTATTTATAGATTATTATTTGAAAATATATTTTTTACATTATCCGTTGTTATATATAGTATAATACATGCATTTAAAAATTAGTGAAATTGAATAAATCAAAATGAGTACTGTTTAAAAATATAGAAAAAATCAATAAGTTTTTTCAATAATATATGAATAATTAAAAAAATATGGATATATATATAAGAAAAAATGAATACATATTGAAAATACTAAAACATATATAATAAATGTCTATAAATAAATTATAAAGAGTGATGAAACTGAAAAATAGAATAAAAAATTAAAAATACTAAAAATGAATAAATAATACCCTAACTTTAATAGTACTGAAAATAAATAAACAAATTTACTGGATAAGAACATAATATATTAAATTTATCATGTAATAATGAAATTCTAAAATATAATAATATTTAAATAAATTACATAAATATTATGTGTATGTGTTTCTGTATAAGATTTCATTAATTGCGTAAACATATTTGTGTGTGCATTGTATATAAAAATTCACTAATTACAAATGTATATATATTTGTAGGCAAAATATACGTAACACACGATGTTTAATTTATGTTAAATTGTAAATTCAATCAATATTAAAAATGAATAAGACATTAATAAGTTTTAATTAATAAATTTTAATCATTTTATATGTTTTTATATTGAGTTTTTATTAATTATTACTATTTATTATTAATATATATTATTCTTCATCATTTTTATTATTAATTATTTAATTAATAAATTTTTAAATACTTTTAAAATTTATTCATTTTTAAATTTATTGTTTAGTTATTACAATTAATTCATTTTTTATTTATGTTTTATATATACTTTTTATTAATATTTATAATATATATATTAAATTTATTCATTTTTATTTATAATAATTTAATTAATAAAATGTTTAATATTATACATAACATACTCATTTTATTTTTTTAAAATTATTTCACATTATTCATTTTACACACACACAGATATATATATATATATATTTAATATATATTATTTATAATTTTTTAAAATTTATATATATATATATTTAATTTATTCATTTTTAACAGTAATTATTTAATTAATGAAACTCTTAAAAACTAATTTTTATTTTTTTAATTATTTCATTATATTATGGACCATTATCAGCATTGAAAAAGCGATGATATGTGGTCCCATTTATGAGTGCTGAAAAAAGCACTAATGAAGGGTTCCATGTATCTGTGCTAAAATAAATTGTTGTTAAAGGTTCCCTTTTACCAGTGCAAAAAACTCACTACTACATGTTTCCCTTTATCAGAGCATTTTCTAGCACTGATAAAGGGAATCCAATATATGTGGTTATTTTAGCACTGATAAAGATGGACTTTATCAGCGTATTTTAGTTGCATTGATAAATGCCAAGGCTTTTAAAGGCCTCCTTTATAGTAGAGCCTCTAATTTCCATTTTATATTCCTAATTTCTAACATGTAATACTTTATTTATGTTATTACATGTTTATTCCCATGATGGGATTTATAGCACACCACATTCTTATGGTTGTCCCAATTTTATCCCATGCAATATTAAAAGCAACAGAACTTTAGAAGCATATTAAGGATTGTTTCAGAAATGTTGTTATATCCCATATTCAAGATGATATCATATGTACCTAATTCACAATGAAACTAGATTTCTCAATATTATGTGTTTTATTATGTGTAATATTTTGTAATAAAACATGAATTAATCTGTAATAAAGAGTAGGGTTTTCATACTCTTTGAATTCATCTAAATATTAAAATAATATTAATTAATTTTCAATTCCAAATTTCTTCAATCTGGTTTATATCATAGGAACAATGATTATGGGTAAAAAAATTCTGATAATAATTTTTTGACAATTTTTGGTCACATTATTATTTTTTCATTTTGTTGTATCCCCTCGTTAACCTATTTCACTCTTATCGGGAAAAAACTGATTTTTACTCATTAAGGGATAATATAGTTATTATATAGTATTGAAATGCCCCATAATTAAAAGGTGGTTGATATAATGAACCATGTCCTATTAAAATATATTATTTTTATATTTTAATTAATTTTATATATTTTAATTAAATGTTATCTATTATAATATTCCATTAATGTCAATTTTTAGAACTATTCATTACATTTATTTTAATAACATCTATAAAACATGTAAAATTAAAACCAAATATTTCAATATACCCATAACATGTAATTTTCATAACTAATATTCATGGATCACAATAATTTTCTAAAATTATATAATTTTTAACGTTTTTAATATCTTTTTTTTGTGTTTCATTAATTGAAAAAATATTCTCCCACTATTCTGTATATATTTTAGACACTTATTTGTTCAATAAAAAAAATATCCGAGTTGTATAAAAATATTTTATCTATAAAATTTCTATTTATAAAAATGGATATCATATGGTAACCCTATTCAAATAAATTATACTTATATAAAATATTATTGTGACATTTCTTATGTTTTCTTCAATTTAATATTATAAAGGTTATTATCCTGTCCAAATATATAAAAAAGTCGATATATCCAATTCATGGATGATTGTGGTAGAAATTTACTCACATTATAAAAATATGAAATTTCTTATTGTCATCTTATAAAACTCATCCATATATATTTATCATTAATTACCTGATATACCCATTACCATTAGAACAAAAATCACTACGGATACTATTCATATTGAAAAAAATAAAAGGTGAAAACATAAAAAAATAAATCTCAATGATAATAAATATGTAACTTTTTCATTAAAAATTCAAAATCCAAAAAATTGAAGTGATTTATTTTAAATCAGACCAAAAAAACGTGATGATAATTAATTTTTCATACAAATTACCTTTTAAAATATAAAATGAGTTTATACTAGATTCATGTATAAAATCCATTACAAAAATTCTAATTCCATTATCAAAGAGAAAGTTTTAAATTTTTTAACTAAAAAAATATATAATTTTATATTTTATGCACTCTAAAGGGAAATAGGATTTTTAATTAAAATTCTCATTTTCCATTATTCATTAAAATATAAATATCCTCATAAAATTATAAAAAATTTATCATAAGAGAATTTTGAAATTATATATTTAAATATTAAATTAATTTTTGATGATATTATTTCTAAAATTTCCATACAACATTTTTATATTCACTCATAGAAATAAATAATCCCCATTTTTATCAAAAAATATTTTAAAAAATAAAATAAATAATATAAAAAATGACCTAATTTTATAATAAGTAATTAGTATAATAATAATAAGTTGGGCCATTATATATATTTCATAATTTTTTAATTCATTTTTTATTTAAACTTAGTGTTGCATATCTTGAATGCAATTGAACATAGTAGTTATTTTTAAAAACTTATTTCGCAATTATAATCTCCCCCATGTTTTTGAAATCTTAGCATTGTAATTTTAATTCAGGAATGGAGTCTATGGTTTGTAACCACAAAATACCTTTGTTGAAAACCCCTCATCTTAAAAAGGTATAGTATAATATCCTCTTGAAAAGATATAACGATAATTATGAAGTTATCTTGAATAAAACATACTAAGATGACAAGTAAAAGAAAATAAGTTTTAAGTGAAAGAAGAAATATGAAAGGAAAGAATAACATCAATGAACTATTATATATTGATATATATCCTAGTGATGATAACGTTAACCATCCCAAAATCATAAATATGTGATGGGTTTATTAACCATTGATTTTACTATAAAAAAAATTAAAGAGGTAATTATTTTTCCCAAATCATTTTCCTATTGTGCATGAAATATTAATCTTCCTATACTTAGAACATAATGAAATATAATTACATGAAATGTATAATTCCACCATATAATCAATTCCCACCACAAAATCTTATTTTTTTTCCGAATGATGGGTATTTAATATGATATTTTCTTGCCTACATCACTAGGTTAAATATCAACAGATCAAAAAAAAAACAAAAAAAAAATAATGTATTCCTCTTATCGATAGGAATTAATCAAAGAACACATAACAGAAGTTATGATAAATTAAAAAAATAAAAAACCATCATATGAATAAAAAAATTAATCTAAAAAAATATATTTAAAAAAAATTTAAATAAAGATCATTAAAAAATGACTATCTTTAAAATTGGTCAAACATATTCCTCACTATAAATGAAAGCAAAAAAGAAGAAGTATTTGATCCCACTATCACCCTATATAAATTTAATTTCGATCTTCTAAAATTACATAAATATATTTAAATTTATAATATTAAAAATGTGATTTCCTACCTCCTAGAATCTCCAAATGACATAATCTAAATGATATTTTAGTATTTTATATAAATAAACTAAATATTTATAATTCAAAACAAAATCATATATTCTTCAAAAATAAAAAATCTCCATTTATTTCTTAAATAATTTTCTATATTATTAAGTCTTCATTAATGTTATAATGATCACTATAACTATTGTGACATAATTCCAAAATAACATTTAACAAATAATCATAAAATAAATTTCAAATCATGTCCATATCTATACAAAAATACATGTCTTCATATAAAGTACTTGACTAATGTCATTCGAAAAATTTAAATAAGAAAAAACAATTTCATACTAACCAGTATTTCAAATAGGCCAGTGTTAGGTGATGCACCCTTATCCCCTTTTGATTGTGGTTTCAATCCAAATATCCTTGTCAAATGTGATAGGATTTCACCGAACCAATGTCATTTAATTTTTATAAAATATAATACATTTAATATTCCCAAAAATGTGATAAACATCCTAAAAATAAACTTAATAAATTAAATATTAATAAAATGTTGTAACCTCCAATGTAATCTCATACCATTGAGTATGAATACAAATACTAATAACCAATAATTACATCAAAATTAATATTCATATAATCTCAAAAGGATATGTTTATCATTAAACCTATATCCATTAACTAAAATGTTCATTAATGAAAAATAACAATTTCACATTATAAAAATATTGGTTATATATAACACAAATATATATAAATAATAATTAAATGTCTTTAATATTACTCCCATAATCAAAAGTGTAGTAATGATTTTAATCATATGATCATCCTTAATAATTCAACATTATTCATAATCCCTTATCCATGATTTTCTATCTTATTCCATAATACTTATTTCCTAAAAACAGAAATATGATACTTGTACTAAAATTCATCAATGTAAAAGCATAAGAATATAAATAATCCATAAATTTCATATGTCATTTTCAACATCCTCATAATAAAATGTATTGGTATTAGGTATTGTTAAAATATTCTATATATTGTTTTGTTATCTTATCCCCATTTCTTCACCATAGGAAATTTATTTCCATTCAGAACACTCTCTCCATATTTAAAACATTCAACTGATACATCGGGAATAACTTATTTCCCAATTTTTGATATAACTAAATGCATCCATTTTCTATGGTAGATTATTTATATTTTACCACCATTAAAAATTAAAAAAAATCTACCCATTTTTTAAGAAATATTCCTTGTCGATTCACTCCACATTCATGAAACATAGGTCATTGACTATATTTACCTTTATAATAATTTTCACTTAAACTTCCACAAGGTCTCATTATTAATGTATTTGATGCATTCGAATACTCACCTAGTTTCAAGTTGTTCATAATTACTCATAATATCTTTTTGAGAATAACCAAAATATTTATCACTATAATTATTATTCCGTTCCGTTTCTCATTTAGGATACCACCATATTTTCCTTCACATCCGTTATAACTTTCATTCCTATTGGATCAACCCTTATAAAAAACAAAAATAGATAGTGTGATAATATCATTATAATAACAGTAAAACATGATATAATTATGATAAATAATAAGATATCCCTTCTTATGAAACCTAAAATATTTTTTATTTAAAAAATGAAACTATGATGTTCCCTAACATACAATTTATTTTGGCTATAATGACTAATATATGTTCAAATAACATCCTAGCCTCTAATTTTATATTAATAATACTACAATAAAAACTATAAGGAAACATATGTAATCATGAAATATACTAGAGAATTATGAAAATTATTATAATTCATAAATTTCCATTGATCTTTTATTATTATATTTTTAGATAATTATTTCATACCTCATATATAACAAACAATATTTGACAAAATAGACACTTCTAGATAATAATTTTTTTTACCACAATATAAATTCATTATAATAAGACATTAGTTATTTTCATGAAAAATATTCGTGACATAAATAAGAATTCACTTTATAATATACCCATTTTGAAAACCCAGTTAATATAATTTAAAAATTCTAGATGAGCACAAAAAGTCAGTAAGGGAGATGATGAATAGAAATAAGTTATTCCAAGTAAAACCATTAAAAATATGGAAAACATTTCCCTAAAAAAGTTATCCAAATATAGAATCATTTTTTTAATATTCATTATCATACCTTTTTAAAACAAATTACTTCCATTAAAACACATTACCATTCATATAAAATTTGTGTAGGGTACATGAGACATCATCATTATAAAACCATTACAAAACCATTACTATTGACATAATCAAATGGACTAGATAAAATATAATTATCATGAGAATATAATCATTTCCCAATGAATTGGAGTGATATATAGGCTCACTAATCATATAATACATAATGGTCTCAGCCAATCCTATCTAGTCTCACCAATAATATAAGTTATATCAATATTATCCTTGAGCTATAATGGGGATAAAAACATCCTAAATAATTCATGGGGACCATATTATGAATAAAAACCCTTTAAAAGCTATTTAAAACCATTGTAAAAGCATTTAAGATATCAAAATATCCATATGAAAATATAACAAAAAGGTAAAGATGATTTTTCCTTAAAGAAAAAATGAAATTGTGTACAGGATGTAAAAATTTAAATAATGGTTATAATAATTGAAAATGATATTTTCACCATATATGTTTAAATATAAAAGTCATTTTAATGTAAATATATTCAGAAATTATATAAAATGATTCTTTTTCAAATATTTTGATTGAAATAAAAAGAAAATAATTTATTAAAGTAAAAAAAATAATTCACATAATAAAGAAACTATTTTTATCTGATATATATTGAAAATTATAAATTACACATAAAATTATAGAGGATTCTTTATGGTGGAAAATATATATTCATTCCATATACGAATAAATATACATTTCCTTCAACCATTTTAATATGTGTTGACACAGACACTTTAATAGTTGAGTTTTAAAAGAAAGTCACTAACCTTAAATCTGAATAGTCATGTATGTACAATATCATATTGGATAAAAAACTGATATTAATTTTTATCATTCCTAAGAATATTTTTATTGTTCATTACTATTTTATTTTAATTTATTAAAATGATATATACAATTACATATTCAATTAAATTTTGGACAGGCATATTGATGATATTCGGATAACATATTAGAAATAAATTTAGTAGGATGAAATTAGTAAAATAGGTCATTATTCCATAATATACATAATAATAATTTTTACATAATAATTATTTTTATAATTAAATTATATTTTTTGACAACCCATTAAATTTTGTTTTGAGAAATCAACATTGTTACAATAAAAAATGTAGAGTATATGTATTATGTTATCATTGATAGTTATAATAATATCTTAATTGTAACATTTATCCTTATAATGTACTTATATATATCATTCATGTGATGTGGTTATGGAAAATGCATCACATGGCCCGAGGAGGTGGTAGTCCACACATACGCACTAACAAGGTGGTAGTACACCGTAAAAATGAATGATGGTTTCATTCAAAATTTTATTTAATTGAAGATGATATTATTTTTTATATTAACATAATAAAATATAATTATACATAACATATTCTTCCCATTATTTTAGTATCAAATTATAATATTTTCATGGGGTATAAGAAGAAATAAAATAGAAATTATTGATAAAAAACATAAAACTTTTTCGAGAATAAACATTTTATTAACATCTTAATAATATTATGGTTGGTGTTATAACAATTGAAGACAATTAGAAAACGTTTATATATCCTAGGAAGATATATTTAATGGTAGTGTACCATAAATACTGATTTTTATTTGTGAAGTAAAGAGAATAATTGGTTCCCTTTTATAGAAGATGGGAGGGGTGCCCTTAAAATTATTCATAATGTTAATTTAATATAAATTAACATTAAATTAAAAAACGATCATGACTAGTTTATTTAGAATATATATTTATTATGGATATAAATTATATCATCCTATAATAGTTGGAAATGTTTTGGTCACATTTTTTCATTTATCATATTGTTTTAACCTCACATTTATCTATTTAACTATTTCAATGGAATCAAAAATATTTAAGATTTTTAGGTTAATATATATAATATAAATGGAAACAATTTTAAAAAATGGATCATTTTTTATATTAGAATCCATATCCTATTCAAATGGATGAATCTGATATTTATAGTAAATTTATTTCAACTTAAGAATTATTATTTGTTATAAAATTTCATTGATGATATTTTTATAATGGTTCATTACATTAATTTTAATAAAATGAAGGAAACATGTAAAATTCGTAAAAAAATACTTTTAAATATTTTATAACATGTCCATTTCATCTAAATATTATCAGATCACAATATTTATATAATATTATATTATTGTTTAATTTTTTTTATCATTTATTTGTCTCTCCCATTATAATAATAATTATTGCATCAATGTTCTATAAATATTTAAGGTAATTATTTCTTCCCCAGAAAATTTAAAAAAATACAAGATGAATGAAAACATTTTATGATTCAGATTAACATTTATAATGTAATATATCATTTCATTTATTTTATCATAAAAATATTTTAGTTATTCAAATCATGATTGTGAATTTTTTTCATTTCTTTAAATAAAATATTATAAAGGTTATAATAAAATAGAAGTAGAAAAAAAAGTTCATATAACTAAATATTAGATAGACTTAAATTAAATTTAATCCTATAATAATTATAAGTATAGTTTTATGATCATTTTATGATCCACATAGTTTTATTTTACAATTAATTTCCATATTATCCCTTTATAATGGCAATAAAAAATTGTAAGGTTACTAATCATGTTGGAAAACAATCAAAGGGACCTAATTGATAAATATTATCCCAATTACTCTAAAATGGAATAAATATTTAAAAAATAAAATCATCTACTTTTTTAAATTTAATTTATAATCAAATAAAAAATATAAGATAAAAAATGATTTTTAGAAAAATGACCTTTTAAATTAAAAAAAATCTATTAACATGAAGTATAATATCCAATTTTAAAATAATAATTGGATTATAATAATGAACTAATTAAATTGTAAAACTAATAAAATTTAAAAATTTACATCGTAAATACGTTAATATAATATATCGTTTTGAATAAACATAATATCTCTCACTATTCATAGGAAAATAAGTATTTTTAGAATATTCTCCATAATTCATCATAAGAGAATATTGACCGACTAAATTAAAAAATAATGTTAATCTTCTCAAACAAAATCGATGAAATTTCAAAAAATAATTACATTATTAAATAATAATAAACATGAAATCCCATTTTTAAAGAAATCAATTTTTTTTATAAATAAAATTACATTACTAAAAATCCATAGCATATTTCCAAAAAATTTATTAATACATTAGAATTGATTAGAACCATTATATATATATTTAATAGTTTGTTTAATTATATTCATTCCCTAAAAAATAAATACTTAATGAAAAACCTCATATATAATAAATAAGAAATCATTGTTACTTTAATATTGGTGTAATGTGTATTTTAGATAATTGAACATAGTCATCATTTTTAAAATAACTAGTACTCTCCCTTCCATTCGCACGACTCTATTTATCAATGGTTATTTTCTATAAAAAATCTAATTTCAGAAATTATTATTCCATTTTAATATTAATAATATTTAAACCACAAATAAATAGTACATAATAATGGAATATAAGTTGATAAAATTGTTGGGACATCATAAAAAAGTAGAAAAAATTTATAAACATTATTTAGGAATAAAAGTTTATATTGGACATTAAAGATGGATAAATTAAATACATAAATGAAAAAATGATTGAAATAAATAATTCAAATTATGGAAATGAAGAAATCAAAGGGCTGAATATGGATACCTAGAGGCTTAAAAATGATTTATAGAAAACCTTTAATGAAAAAGATGAATAATGTCATTGTAGGAATATTAAGAAAGAAACAATTTCATGATGTATCACTCCAACAAATGGTAAAATATAGCATGTGAAAAAGAAGGAAAGGAAAAACCAACTCAATTAAATTACTCATCTATAGAAAAATTCTCTTTAGTTGCATGTCATTTACCAATCAGGTGGCCCCCATCAATTCCCCAACCCAAAAGATAGGGTATCTAGAAAGGAATACATGCTAAATTTAGTTCTCCTCTTCTACTAATTCAAAAACTATTTAACACTAATCCATTGAAATATGTAGTAGAAATTGAAATGAAAACTGTGTAAACTGAAATGTATGATAAATAAATGTTGAAATAAAAGTTGTTTAAAATGAAATGTCTAATGATGTGGTCACTGAAAATAAATAATCAATGATGGAATCAAAGATAAGATAAAAATACATGGTTAAATATTAACTTGTTTTAGCATCATAAAATGTCATTGATTTTTTCACACTTCTTTTTTGATTTTAACATTGAAGTGGGTTGTGGTCCATTATTATGGTTTGTTCTGTTCAGGGAGTCTTAAAAAGTTACTATATCATGTTTCAATGCATTCCAACCATGAAAATCATAAAAAGTTTATAGATTTCATATTGTGTAATTTGTGTGAAGTTTTTCACATATATTTCATATTTGAGACACATTGTAACCATAGATTACAAATCCAAATGTATATAATTCAGAGAATAATATTTTAAATTCCATAATATTGATTACAATACAAATTATATAATTTCATCCATATACAAGATATTTCAGAACATTAAACATATATTTTATATTATATTGTAATTTCATATTAAAGAACACTATATAAAATAGTGGTTATACATGGATAGAAGATTATAAAACACTAATATAGAAAACTTATTTTATATAATAAGTTCTTTATAGAGTTCTCAATGTAGTTTATAATACAAATTATATCATTTCACTAATTTTATATATTGTAGATTTTGATACCAATATCAGTGACCCACCTGTACCTATAATCTCCAGATCGCGCATTGACTCCTTGAATGTTATGAAATAAAATTTTCTAGAACCACCGTTACACCCTTCATCTCGTGAGTCTTGAAGTTGAATAGTAATGAAAAATCATATTTGGAAGTAACCTATTTGGGTCCCAAATATCATCAAAAATTAGGTGGGTCAATGCCTCCAAATCTGTATGTTGAATATTGGGAGTATTACAGCAATCCTAAAACTATAATATGCACAAATAATGTCTATCATGGACATATTATAATAAAACTAATGAAAAAAATAAAAAATATTATCGATGTATAGATCAATAAAAAATAGTGTGTGGAAGGATTTAGGGAGATAGGGTACACATTATATAAATAAAATGTAATAGATAACAATGAGTTTGAATTATGGTATTGATAAAAGTTAAAAGGGATATATTTTCAAAGATGAATATGTAATGTTCATGTGATGAATATGAAATATTCATGTGAAAAGATATAGTATACATAATAGGAATAACCCAAATATACACTATAGATTATGAATATTGAAGTGCATTGTGTTGCATTTGTTGTCAATGAGGCATGAAGTTGTCTTGGAATGAATGGAAGTCAAGGAATGTCAAGATGTGAATGACAAAGGTTGTGATGGTGTTGGTGATGAAGGAGAATGGCCATGGTACACAGATGCATGTCACTTAGGAGATTCACTAAGTGACATAGGAGATGATGGTTGAAACATTCTCTAAGAAAATTAGACGATTGTTGAGCTGTTCTTAGAGTTCCAAGAACTTGTATCAAGATGATACAAAGTCACAACATGATTAGAAGACCATGCATTGTAGTGACAATGCATGAGGAGTTGGAGATGAAAGAAGATCCATCCACAACTTCTAAGTGGGTGAAGTGGTTTAATGAAGTCCATGCACTAACACTTAGTGCATGTGAATCTGATGAAGTCCCAATTTGATCTCTGATTAGATCAACGAAGACATTGAAGAAATATTTGATTCAGGAGCTCGGTTGAAGATGAAGAAACCTTTTGAATTCCATATCCTAAGTGAAGATTATATGTTGAGGAGGATTAAGGAATTCTTAAGAAGTAGAGAAGGGAAGAAATTGAGAAGAAGAATGAAAGGGCTTGATTTGGCATTTTACATATGGGGATACTTTGTTTTTTAACAAAGTGTTTAACACTTTACTTGCCAAAAATATGGCCAGCCCGTGAGCACCTTGTGGGTTCAACCCCAAGGCTCATGTGGGCCTAAGGCGCCACGCCCAAGGGGGAACCCGTGGGGCGAGCTCAGGGCGGCAGGGGCGCACCCGCAGACACCGCATGGGCACCTGGGGCACGCCCGGAGGAGCGCAGGGCACGCGGTGGTGAAGCCCGCGCACCCGGTGTGTGCATAGTGGGCACTAGGAGCGCGCCCGCAGGAGCAGAGAGTGGGCGCAGGAGCGCGCCCGCAGGGAGAACACGGTGCGGGGCGGCACCGTGGAGGGAGAAGATGCAACTGAGGAGTTGCGGGCAGCGGCAGGGTAATAAACCGCGGAAAATCCGCGGAAGGTTTCGATGTGGGACGCGCATTTTTCACCCGGAGCGAATCCTGGCCGTCCGTCTCATCGCGCGCTCGATCCACGCCGCACGATTCATCTCTGCGGCAATGATCAAATCTTGGCCGTCGCGCATCACGATCCGACGGCTCCCGGCTCATCTTCCACCTCGAGCTCGAGCCGAAGCCTCCCGCGAAGCCGCCGCTGAACCAGTGCCTCCCGACGACAAAATTTGAGTATCCGGCCACCTCCGATCAAACCGAAGTGTCCATTGGAATCGTCTGAGCATACCGAACACAACCATGCCTTAAGATGAGCATGCATGCTACCAGATGATGAATTCGATGAAGGCCGAAGCAAACCGAAGGTGCGAGGCCACTTGGGTGTTCATGTTTTGCATGGATAGACCTAAACAGAGGCCGTGCATGCGTTATAAATCGCATGCACGAGGAGGAAGAAAATAATAAAAGAACCCGCGTGCACCGAAGAGAAAAACGCAAAAAACTTGGAAAGATTTTAAAGATCCGAAGATCTCGGTGTTTCAAGATTTCCCACGCGAATGAACCGAGGCTCTCCTCGCCTATATAAAGAGAGGTCGTGACCTCGATGAAGCTTGCTGAAACTCTGATGAAAAACCGAGTCCCGCGAAGCCTCTGCCTCGCGAAGTAGAAGCCCCGCGCAAGTTATTTGCGCGGCTGTTGTTCTCGGTGCCACCCGAGGCCCGAAAGAGATCCCTGCGCGCCTCTCTTGCGCGACAGGAAGGAGCCGAGCCGCATATTTGCGCGCTCGAGACTCTTGTTCCCTCTCTGCCCGCACCCTTGCGCGGCAGGAGGAAGATCCCGCGGGTGTTGCACTTGTGCACCCCGCGGAAGGAGGAACTTGCGCGCCTTGCCACTGCACCCTTGTGCGGCTGTTGAAGAAGGAAGGAGCCCGAGGGTATTGCACCCTTGCACACTTGAGCCTGCGCGGCATTTGAAGACAGGAAGAGGGCCACACCCCCTTGCACCTTGCGCGCCTCCTTTGAAGGCAGTAAGAGTTTGGGTTGTGTTTCACACACATTGTGTGTGTGCCAAGGAAGGCCGAGGCCTTGCCTTGTGTGTGTGCCAAGTGATGTGGAAGACCACTTATGTGTGTGCCATGTGCTAAGAAGGCCACCTCTTGTGTGTGCAAAATTAACAAAGAGGCCGTAGCCCTGGGTGTGTGCAAGAAATGAAGTGTAGGCCACAACAAAGAAGAACTCATTCAAGTGTGTGTGCAAAGTGAAGAACTTGTGTGTGCTTAACAAGTGAAGGCCGAACCTATGTGTGTGCTCTAAGAGGAGTGGACACACTTAGAAGAAGAAGTTGAATCACACTATTGTATAACACACATTCAAGTGTGTAAGCAAATTGAATTAAGTGTGTGAAGTTCAGTGAAGGTGTGTGCTTAAAGATACTACACCCTTTGTGGGTCTACTGCACCAAGAAGAGGAAAGGAGGAGTGCATGCATGCATGCATGCACGTGCACACGTGAACAGTTCTAAATCAGTGGTGTGCAGCTGAGACTGGACCAGACCGAAGATAAAGATATTATTTGTCTGAGCATTCAGTAATTGGAGAGAAGCCGGGGCATCCTTAGAAGAAGGTGATAAAGCCCGAGCAAGATGAGAAGACCTGTTCACCACAAGTGATCAGAAGAAGAGCAAGGCCAGCAGCCTTTATCCCAGGTTGCTGAGGATACTTGAAGAACTTAAAGTGAAGAAGAGCTACTCGTGCGACTCGAGGAGCCAGGAGAAGACCCTGTGGGACTCAGGGAGAAGAAGTCTTCAGTGGGATTCTGGAGCAGGCCAGTGGGACTCTGGTAACACTGTGGGACGCAGTATAAAGACCCTCATGTGGGACTCAGGAGAGATACAGTGGGACTCTGTATCGACCATTGTAATACTAACAGATTATAATGGGAGAATCCATGCTGAGAGAGCATGGCAAGGATGTAGGCCTTTGGTGCCGAACCTTGTAAATCCTTGTGTCCAGTACCTTTACATTTACTGCATCATTCGTGGAAAGGTGAGAGATACAAGAAGAGTGGATCGAGGCTTTAACCAGCCATAGAGGTTTAATTGATTAAGGAATCAATTAGTAAAAAGTTTTAAGGGATCACTGATTCACCCCCTCCCCCTCTCAGTGATTCACACTGATCTGGGCACTTCAATTGGTATCAGAGGGAGGTTCCCTCTAAAAGATCCAAGGGAGTCTTTATGAAGTGCAGATTTGAGGAAACGATCAACCAGCCTCAAATGGAGATATCTGCCAAGACTCAGAAAAACAGAAATAAGAAACAGGCCAAGAAGATGAAGAAAGCCTGTCCTAGCTGTGATGAAGTTGAAACAATGAATGATCTTCAGAGTGCACTCAAATATCTTCAGAAGACAGTTCCCATGGAAGTGGCAAAGTGTATAGCTACAGGCATCCATGATCTTCATGAAGAAAAATCACAGTTAGAAGAAGAAGCCAATGCTATGGAAGATCATCTGGCTAAAAGGGTTGGCATAACCAACACTCTCAGAAAGCTGGTAAATGCCAAAGATGAAACAGTATCTCTTTGCAATGAAAGATATGAAGACACTGCTGAAGAATTGCAAAGAAGCCTTTCTAAGAAAGAATTCTTTAAAGTAATGGTAAAAGAAGTTTTCCATGCACTGGAAAAGAGGCACAAAGTGTCAATGGTTGTCAGAGATGCTCAACTAGAAGACAAAGTCAAAAGGGTGAAGGAGCTGGACAATTCATTGCAAGAATTGAAGAAGGTGCATGAAGACCAGATGAAACAACTGGTGGAGAATTGGGAAGGAAAGCTAAGAACTGTTGAGGATGAGAAGAACTCCCTTAACATGAAATGCTTAGAATTGGAGGTGATATTGAAACATCTGCAATCACCTAAAGTTGAATCCTCCCAGTCAGCTGGAAGAAGACATGTTGCTACTCAAGTATGCTTTGAGCAGGATGATTCTAAAAGAAAGACATCCTCTAATGAAAGGGCAACATCTTCTAGAAAGAAGGTACCATCCATACCATCTTGTACTGATTCTTCTAAAAGTGTTTCTACAAAAAGTGCAGGATGGAAAAATAATTCCAAACAAGTATGGATGAAGACAATGAAGAAATAAAGCTCTCCTGAAGCAGCACAACAATTCAAGACAAGTACCCTACAATCATAAGGAATCAAGAGGTCAAGATTTGTGGGTCAATGTTGGTGTGGTAACAAGTATGGGCATTGTGCAAAGGATTGTTGGTACAATCCACTGAATGCCAAAGCACAGAGGAAGCCCATGACTAGGGGGAGCAAGCCAGAAGGAAAGAAGCAACATCCACAGGTCCAGAGACATCTGTTTACTGCAAATAGATTTGGATTACTTGACAACATCTGGGATGATTGCAAAAGTGGTCAAATAGATACATGTCAATCTCCAACTGTATCCCGAGCTCAAAAGAAGAAAAGATCACAGAACCTGGCTCAGAGAGATTCCTTGGGAAGCAAGCAGAAGAAAGTGAAAGATGCTCCCAAGAAGAGTTTGAAGAATGAAGAGAAGTCCTTGGAATTGAAATCCAAGAAGGGTGATGCATCCAGAAGGACCACCAAGAAATGCTTCTACTGTGGAAAGAAAGGACACATCATGGACCTTTGTAAAGAAGCCATGAAACTAAATAGAAGCAGACTGAACTCCAAAAGACAATCAATCCAGAAGAAGAAGGGACTGATTGAAAATAAGTTGCCTAAGAGAGGTAGCTTAGCAGCATCCAAAGAACCATGTGGAACTTCCAGAACTGAGGCCACACTTCCAAATGATTTACTAGTCATATGGCCAAATCAGTTGCAACTTGCCAGAGAACTGCAAAGAGCTGAAGATGAAGCTCTGGCAACTGCTAAAGCAAAAAGGAAGAAGAAGGTTTCACATGAAGATGTTTTGAGAACCACACCAGCACAATCATCAATGAAGATCAAATGTGCAAGTGTGAAGACTGGTGAAAATGGGACATCTCGGTTGAGAGAATCTTCTCAACCTTGTTGTTCACATTGATGAACCAAGGATGTCCCATCTTATTCCCTTATACACTTGTATTTACATGTTCTAACATTGCAGGGAATTGAAGATGACGATCATTCTCATCTGGAGGATGGTTTGGACAGAATGGAGTGCACCCCTTGAGGGGGAGCAAATCTGAAGAAGATGATGTTCTAAAATTAATATCATCTTGAGAAAGTGAAGGTATTCCAATCATACTTTCATCCCTTGTTTCTTAATTGAGTTTATCTTGTCAATTAAGGGGGAGTATGGATTGAAGACAAATGGATGAAAGGGGGAGCTTTATCATTGCACTGAACTTTCTAATGAGTTTTGTGAAGTATGTGCAGGATTTAGCAATTCGTTGTTATATCTGAAAAATTTTCAAACCCCTGAAGCATGATCTCACATGTATAGTGAATGTTGGACAGCATTGAGTACCTTGGTTACATCACTCTTGTTTTCTACACCGGGTTAGCCCAAGTAGAATTAGAGCTGATTTACTAAAGGTTCATTGCTCAAGTGAACATGTGACATCATCCCTCTCTTAGTGATTTTGAAGAAAATGCTTTTATAAGGGAGGAAGAGATTTGTGAAAGTGAACCACACCACACCTTTGCATTTGATTGCCAATAAGGGGGAGAAAAGATTGGGCACACATATTGACCCATTCATATGTGCTAAAGGAGTGTATTGCCAACAAATACAAAGGGGGAGATTGAAGTGCATTGTGTTGCATTTGTTGTCAATGAGGCATGAAGTTGTCTTGGAATGAATGGAAGTCAAGGAATGTCAAGATGTGAATGAAAAAGGTTGTGATGGTGTTGGTGATGAAGGAGAATGGCCATGGTACACAGATGCATGTCACTTAGGAGATTCACTAAGTGACATAGGAGATGATGGTTGAAACATTCTCTAAGAAAATTAGACGATTGTTGAGATGTTCTTAGAGTTCCAAGAACTTGTATCAAGATGATACAAAGTCACAACATGATTAGAAGACCATGCATTGTAGTGACAATGCATGAGGAGTTGGAGATGAAAGAAGATCCATCCACAACTTCTAAGTGGGTGAAGTGGTTTAATGAAGTCCATGCACTAACACTTAGTGCATGTGAATCTGATGAAGTCCCAATTTGATCTCTGATTAGATCAACGAAGACATTGAAGAAATATTTGATTCAGGAGCTCGGTTGAAGATGAAGAAACCTTTTGAATTCCATATCCTAAGTGAAGATTATATGTTGAGGAGGATTAAGGAATTCTTAAGAAGTAGAGAAGGGAAGAAATTGAGAAGAAGAATGAAAGGGCTTGATTTGGCATTTTACATATGGGGATACTTTGTTTTTTAACAAAGTGTTTAACACTTTACTTGCCAAAAATATGGCCAGCCCGTGAGCACCTTGTGGGTTCAACCCCAAGGCTCATGTGGGCCTAAGGCGCCACGCCCAAGGGGGAACCCGTGGGGCGAGCTCAGGGCGGCAGGGGCGCACCCGCAGACACCGCATGGGCGCCTGGGGCACGCCCGGAGGAGCGCAGGGCACGCGGTGGTGAAGCCCGCGCACCCGGTGTGTGCATAGTGGGCGCTAGGAGCGCGCCCGCAGGAGTAGAGAGTGGGCGCAGGAGCGCGCCCGCAGGGAGAACACGGTGCGGGGCGGCACCGTGGAGGGAGAAGATGCAACTGAGGAGTTGCGGGCAGCGGCAGGGTAATAAACCGCGGAAAATCCGTGGAAGGTTTCGATGTGGGACGCGCATTTTTCACCCGGAGCGAATCCTGGCCGTCCGTCTCATCGCGCGCTCAATCCACGCCGCACGATTCATCTCCGCGGCAATGATCAAATCCTGGCCGTCGCGCATCACGATCCGACGGCTCCCGGCTCGTCTTCCACCTCGATCTCGAGCCGAAGCCTCCCGCGAAGCCGCCGCTGAACCAGTGCCTCCCGACGACAGAATTTGAGTATCCGGACACCTCCGATCAAACCGAAGTGTCCATTGGAATCGTCTGAGCATACCGAACACAACCATGCCTTAAGATGAGCATGCATGCTACCAGATGATGAATTCGATGAAGGCCGAAGCAAACCGAAGGTGCGAGGCCACTCGGGTGTTCATGTTTTGCATGGATAGACCTAAACAGAGGCCGTGCATGCGTTATAAATCGCATGCACGAGGAGGAAGAAAATAATAAAAGAACCCGCGTGCACCGAAGAGAAAAACGCAAAAAACTTGGAAAGATTTTAAAGATCCGAAGATCTCGGTGTTTCAAGATTTCCCACGCGGATGAACCGAGGCTCTCCTCGCCTATATAAAGAGAGGTCGTGACCTCAATGAAGCTTGCTGAAACTCTGATGAAAAACCGAGTCCCGCGAAGCCTCTGCCTCGCGAAGTAGAAGCCCCGCGCAAGTTATTTGCGCGGCTGTTGTTCTCAGTGCCACCCGAGGCCCGAAAGAGATCCCTGCGCGCCTCTCTTGCGCGACAGGAAGGAGCCGAGCCGCATATTTGCGCACTCGAGACTCTTGTTCCCTCTCTGCCCGCACCCTTGCGCGGCAGGAGGAAGATCCCGCGGGTGTTGCACTTGTGCACCCCGCGGAAGGAGGAACTTGCGCGCCTTGCCACTGCACCCTTGTGCGGCTGTTGAAGAAGGAAGGAGCTCGAGGGTATTGCACCCTTGCACACTTGAGCCTGCGCGGCATTTGAAGACAGGAAGAGGGCCACACCCCCTTGCACCTTGCGCGCCTCCTTTGAAGGGAGTAAGAGTTTGGGTTGTGTTTCACACACATTGTGTGTGTGCCAAGGAAGGCCGAGGCCTTGCCTTGTGTGTGTGCCAAGTGAAGTGGAAGACCACTTATGTGTGTGCCATGTGCTAAGAAGGCCACCTCTTGTGTGTGCAAAATTAACAAAGAGGCCGTAGCCCTGGGTGTGTGCAAGAAATGAAGTGTAGGCCACAACAAAGAAGAACTCATTCAAGTGTGTGTGCAAAGTGAAGAACTTGTGTGTGCTTAACAAGTGAAGGCCGAACCTATGTGTGTGCTCTAAGAGGAGTGGACACACTTAGGAGAAGAAGTTTACTCACACTATTGTATAACACACATTCAAGTGTGTAAGCAAATTGAATTAAGTGTGTGAAGTTCAGTGAAGGTGTGTGCTTAAAGATACTACACCCTTTGTGGGTCTACTGCACCAAGAAGAGGAAAGGAGGAGTGCATGCATGCATGCATGCACGTGCACACGTGAACAGTGCTAAATCAGTGGTGTGCAGCTGAGACTGGACCAGACCGAAGATAAAGATATTATTTGTCTGAGCATTCAGTAATTGGAGAGAAGCCGGGGCATCCTTAGAAGAAGGTGATAAAGCCCGAGCAAGATGAGAAGACCTGTTCACCACAAGTGATCAGAAGAAGAGGAAGGCCAGCAGCCTTTATCCCAGGTTGCTGAGGATACTTGAAGAACTTAAAGTGAAGAAGATCTACTCGTGCGACTCGAGGAGCCAGGAGAAGACCCTGTGGGACTCAGGGAGAAGAAGTCTTCAGTGGGATTCTGGAGCAGGCCAGTGGGACTCTGGTAACACTGTGGGACGCAGTATAAAGACCCTCATGTGGGACTCAGGAGAGATACAGTGGGACTCTGTATCGACCATTGTAATACTAACAGATTATAATGGGAGAATCCATGCTGAGAGAGCATGGCAAGGATGTAGGCCTTTGGTGCCGAACCTTGTAAATCCTTGTGTCCAGTACCTTTACATTTACTGCATCATTCGTGGAAAGGTGAGAGATACAAGAAGAGTGGATCGAGGCTTTAACCAGCCATAGAGGTTTAATTGATTAAGGAATCAATTAGTAAAAAGTTTTAAGGGATCACTGATTCACCCCCTCCCCCTCTCAGTGATTCACACTGATCTGGGCACTTCAAATTTTAATATAATAATGGATTTTTGAAATGAATAACAAAATAAAGATAAAAGGGAAAAAGATAAGAAACAGAACATGTTGTGGAGTTTTGTGGAAGAAGGTAAAATGATAATTCCACAATGGTTAATTAACCATAAAAAAACACATAAGAATTACTTTTCCAAGAATTCCAAAAAGGTTAATTAACCATCCTTAAAAATGATGCACATGATTCCTTAAAAATCATGAACATGATCAACTTTCAGGAGCATGGTTGATGAGAGGTGTTATAATTTTACAATATTCTTGATATTATTTATTCAACTGTATTCGCTTGAGATGTATTCAAGAAACCCCAATTGAAACCCATTGAAGATAGGAACCCTGAATCAAGAAGGATTATGAAATATGAGCATAGAAACATGTAGTGATTCATAAAATAAAATAACATTAACTAAGTTTTCCAGTGTAAATGATTATAAGATCCATACCTATTTGTACTTATTCATCTGGTTCCTAGGGGGTAAGAATAATGAAAAGGGAGATGAGTGATAATAAGACTTGATATGATCCATGCATATTTGTATTACTTCTCATGATTTCCTCTTCTATTTCTAAACCCATTGATGCTCTGATCATTTCTGTGATGAGGGATCCTTATTCTAGTCTAATAAACTGTATTATGTCTGTTTCTCAGATTAATTATGCAGTGCAGGGAACTGATTCAAACATGATTAATGTGGGTCTAGGAACTATTACCAGGTCTTATTTTCTAATTATGGATCGTACATCAGGATGATTTCCTTTTGCTGGTAATTGTATTGATCTTATTTATCATTCTAGTTATTAAGATATGGACAGGGTGAGGGATTTATCTTAACTACCCCTATAGATATTTTTAATTCAAGAAAAGTGGATAATATTATTTATACATGGATATGCTTACTTATTCATGCATCTATGGTTGTTCCTAGTTATGTGGACTTGGGAAACTCTGCTACTCCGTCCCCAGCATCTACAATATATGGGATAATTGAACCTCTTCCCTAACCCTTGGATAGATGTAAAAAACCGGTCTATTCAGATTCAATAGGGATTAGACCAGAATTCTAGTTGGGGGGTTATGATTGAAGTATGAAGATAATAAAAAAAGACTGTTAAAAATTTATGTATTTGTATGCGAATCAACTGTATCAAAGAGGAATAATAAATAATAAATTTTTAATGGTTGTTATTGAAAAAATATATAATCAAAGAGAAAGTAAAAAAAAAAATTAGAACCATTTAAATGAGGTATTTAATAGACATAATGATATATTTCAAAAATTCCATACCACATAAGATGCAAAATGTGACGTTATTAGGGATGTAAACTGAATGAATATATCCCAAACAAATTCAGCAATGTTAAAAAATACTAAAATGAGGGAAAATTCTTTTTTCATGCATTCATGTATAAGGGGCAAACATACATGTACCTTCTATTTGTAATATTATCCATTATACATATGACATATATTTTTAAAAAAATTCAAATGTTTTGTTATATACAACATGTGAAATGAATGAAAGCAACAAATAAGAAAAAAACATGTTTAATTAATCTTATTTTTTCCATGGGTATGATCAACATGTGAAAATATACATCATCCTCTACCTGTGATGGCTAGTAATATTGATGGTTGTTTGAATCAACATAGCCCATATATTCCAATGATATGAACAACATCATTGCTCATTGAAATCAAAAAAATAGTACTGTATCATGAGAAGAAAATTAATGTAAATAAATAAAAAGAAGAATATAAATAAAATGATTTAAAGGAAAATTATAAATTTGTTTTCAATCTTATAAAATAGTTTCATTTCATATATGCCACTTTTTCATCTAATAAATGAATTTTGGAGTCTTTAAATGCATTAATAAGAAATGATGGTACCTTTATAAGCTTGGGATGTGTAGATATCAAGAAGTTTCATGCGGTTTTAGAATATGGATCATGTGTTGAAAAGGATTTGGAAATTTATCTATCACATTAGTTATACTTTATTTCATAATCATGCTGCAATATCATCTACCTAGAAGTTCAAAACCACTTCCATATGAAGCAAACGACTTCCAAAATTCATAAATCAGAATAAAATAATATGAATATAAATTCAACCGCGACAATGTCACGATTGAAACGGAATAGAAAAATGAAAACATGATTCATTGTTGAATAGAAAGGCAGAATTTTAGTGTACAAAATTAATAATTAACCAAAAAAGACATGACTCTTCAGTAAAGAGTAATGCGAATCAAAGTTTAAAAAAAGAGTACCCTTCAGTGATGCTATTCATCCCATTGGGGAAACACACTTAAATATTCCAACACCTACATATAAATGATATAAAACATTTCAGAATGATTTAACTATAGAAATAACACACCTTCAAAAGTATATGACAATAATTTTTTTTACAGTAATGGTATGGATCAGTGATTTGGACAACAATAACGGACTTGTGTACAAAATCCGGTATTAAAAAAATTATTGTTACACACACATAGATGATCTTTATATGGAATCAATCCAGTGAAAATGCCCTGAACAAATAAAAAAAATATTTTGAAACAAAGTATATTATTCATATAATATGACATAAATGATAATACATCTGTTATTGAAATAAAAAATGAAATCATTCCATAAAAATCCATTCATGATAGATACTTGAAGGTGATGTTAATAGACCATGAGAAAGTAATTGCACTAGGAGGCTAAATAAAGTAAAGCACGATGTCGTATTCGAACAGTAATGAAAAAAAACATTGAAAGGATATGAGTCAAAGCCATGAATTTACTGTTAGGAAAAGATCCACCCCATTTTACCAAAAATGAAAAGAATTATTTAATCCAGAGAAGGTCAAACAAATAATCTGTCAGATTGGATGAGCTTACATACTATGTAGTCCTAGATTTCCAGGTGACAACATCAATAAAACCAACAATTTCTCATTCAAAAACATGTTCTTCATCTCTTTAAGAACAATCAAATAGAAAAATATTGTATATATTTACACATACAAACATAACGAAGAGAGGCATAGGCCATCCGAATCTTCCTAGAGAAAATGAAACTAGCTTCATTTGAAAGAGAATACATTGAATTACACTACATTCATTAAGTGTTTTGTTTCAACCGCGGTTGATGATGATGCTCGAATAAATGAACCTTGAGCACCGAAGATGGGAGCTGGGGACCATCAATTGAGTCTTGAGGATGATTTCCATAACAAACTATAGAATGAAGATGAAATCCAATGAAAATTTCAAGGGTAGTTGAGGAGGTAAAGGGAGCCGATAAATGGGTTGTCAAGCTGAGCCGTTAGCTGATGCAGAGCTCCTCGAATTGTGATTAATGGACACACAAAATATTTTTTAAGAACCACTAGTCAATTAAAATAGTATCTTCATGATGAATATTGAATTCCACTATGATTTTTGGTCACTTCTGTATAATTGGAGGATCCGTAGGAGAAGGCGGAGTCACTGGTTGTGGGGAAGGTGTAGGTGAAGTAGCTGAAGGCAGAGGAGACAAAGGCAGATCATGTGGAGGTGGGGTCGCTTTTGGAGAGGGAATTAAGGGAGGGGAGCTGGAGAGGGTATTTAAGGAGGGTGGATTCAGGGAGGGGTGTGGAAACCCTAGTGCAGGTATAGGGGAATCAGGGAGTGGATATGTGGAGTTGAGTGAGTAGTCTTGGTAAATCCTGATTGAGGGTGGGACAGTGGGAGGTTTCTCTAGATCTAGAGGGACGGATATATAATATAGGGTGATGTGGATGCATATTAAGGTGACACGTGTACTAGAGAATTCCAACATTATTAAATAAATATATATATATATATATATATATATATAGATTTTCTAAGGTATTCAGAACATGCAGGCTGTCACGACCCGACCCTACCCGGGCTTGAGTCGCAACTACCCCAAGCCCGCCTCCATAGGCCAGGGGCTGGCAACCAGTGCCGAAGGCACAACAACTCGGGGAGGCCTTTGCCTATGTACCTATACACACACACGCAGCACAATCAATGCAAAAGTGCAGAGTAAAAGAAAGAACAAGCAGAGTAAAAAGAACAACTGCTATATATAAACCACAATGTGCATCGACCTCTAACAGTACAAAGTACAGTGCTAAAAGGAAAAAGGGGAAAACACGCGCCCAACCAGAAAAAGTGCCAAAACCCGACAAAAGGTAAACAAAAAGGAAATAGCTGATGGGTCTCCCACCTGGAACCCGACCACGACCACCGCATGCGGTCCAAGCTCCCAAGCTCCTACGCTCCACCGAAGTCACGCTCCACCTGTCAGTCGTCTACAAGGGCACACCAAGAGCGGGAAAAGCCCAAGCAGGGGTGAGTTTAAAAATACTCAGTAGGATACCCCGAAGGCTCGAGGGAGCAACAAAGGAGGTACCGAAGGGTGAGGATTAGAGCGAACAGGGAGTAGAACAGAAGTACAACAGAGAGTGTAGTAAAGAGTCCAGCTCAACCCAACAAGAGAAAAGAGATAGACTCATCCAGACACAAGGAGCTAGAAACGGTGAGAATATGAACTTCCTATCTAGTCTTCGCTACCTATAGCAGGAGAGTAGACTCATCCAACCACGAGAAGCTAGACACGGAAAGCACGTGGCATACCCCGCGCGTCTTCTCACCTTCTGGAGAGAGAGTAACCAAACCCAAGAAGTGGGTACTGAAACACGGTATATACATATCTGGATGCTCAACGAGAAACCTGAGAAAGCTCGTAAGGGGATCTCCGTCCCATAGCTCAGCCCAAGAAAAGTAGCCTACAGTCCCAGAAGTAACCTCCATCGATGCCCAGCATCCCGCATGTCTACCCCGAACTACAAGCCAAGGGGCTCAATCACCGCACCTCGACACTATCCTCTTTGGGCGACACTGACTCGCCCACACGGGGTTAGATCACGTCACAAGAACGCGTCTCGGTGGGGAAAGTGCCCCTCATACTTGAGAGTTCTAGGGAAAGTCAAACCACACCTCGTCATTGCCCTGCAGTCGAGAGGTCTCCTCAAGCCAAAGTCGTTCGATCACCGACCCGTATAACCAAGGGTCCTGCTCCGGTAATCACGGAGGAAAGCCACATACTAGCCTAGTCGAGAGGACTGAGTCTGGGATTCCAACCGGTCTCTCCACTGCCCAGCCCTGCTGGAGGGTAAACCCTAATACATCGTCAGGAGACCCACTACCCAGCCCCGCTAGAGGGTAAACCATAATACATCATCAAGCGACCCACTGCCCAGCCCCGCTGGAGTGTAAACCATAATACATCATCAAGAAACCCACTGCCCAGCCCCGCTGGAGGGTAGACCTGGAATAAGTCGACAGGAGACCCACTGCCCAGCCGTGCTGTAGGGTAGACCTGGAACTAGACGACGGACGACCCAATGCCCAGCCCCGCTGGAGGGTAGATCCTAAGAGGTCGTCGGGTGACCCACTGCCCAGTCTCTGCTGGAGGGTAGACCCTAAGTGTGTCGGGTGACCCACTGCCCAGTCTCTACTGGAGGGTAGACCCTAAGAGGTCGTCGAGTGACCCACTGCCCAGTCTCTGCTGGAGGGTTGACCCTAAGTGCGTCGGGTGACCCACTACCCAGTCTCTACTGGAGGGTAGACCCTAAGGGGTCGTCGGGTGACCCACTACCCAGTCTCTGCTGGAGGGTAGACCCTAAGAGCATCGGGTGACCCACTGCCCAGTCTCCGTTGGAGGGTAGACCCTAGAAGCAGATGAGTAACCCACTGCCCAACCTCGCTGGAGGGAAAAACTCAGAACTGCTATGGCCATATCCACTGAAGGGTACAACACTGTCCAACCAAACATGGAGTGGGTATCGCACAACCAACCAACTCCAGCACAACTCACCCCGAGGGGTTCAACGCCTGTTCCATCATGGGGTGCCACTAGCACAGCTACCGGCCAATCCATCGAGAACGAAACTAGGGGGAGACAACTCAACCCTGCTGGTCAACAAACGAGCACCGAGCCAGGGGAAAAACTCCACCCTGCTGGTCAAAAAAACACCCAGAGGGACCCTCTACGTCGCGAGAGGTCAAAGTATGTAAGGCAGAACACAGAATGCACATGGGACCCACACGACGTGTGGACCCAAGTCAACCCCAACCAAGAGCACGAACATCTCAGGTACAAACCACACGTACCTCCAAGCGCTCCCGTATACCCCCTGAGTATACCTCGTTCCATCCCAAAGGCTATCATGCACACGGCACCCAATGTCAACGCGAAGGCGTGACATAACAACTCCAACTTGCCACCTCATCGGTTGAGGCACAACCAACCACATCTCATGAACCATTTATATCACTCTCCCAAGAGTGCGCCATCACATGCCAAGGGTCCGCTACAAACAAGGTAGGGCGAACCACCGTTGGAGAACCTTCCATGCTTCCACATTTAACAATATTGCGCAAGAGGCTTCGCACGACCAAACGGATCACACCGTTGTAATCCTCGTGAAAAAACACGTGATATCGACTACTTACTCGCCTCCAATGGATATCCGACAGAAAAGTCGACAACACCGCCTCACGCCCGAACGGCGTCCCGGGATCCCGAGCCCCGGCCCCGAAAACAGTCGGGCACATCGCACCATTGCGGTCCCCTTGGGAAAACACATCAAAAGAACTACTCACTTGAGTACCACGGATATCCGGAGAAAAAGGTGCATCCCGGCGCACCGCACTCGAGCGGTGCCACGTGGGACCCGCATCCCGGTCCTGAAACTCAACAAACAGATCGCACCGTTGCGATCCTCTAGAAAAAGTACACGAAATGGACTAATCACTTGTCCAAAACGGTCGCCCGGTGATAAGGCTGAAAATCACCATCAACTCCCGGAACGGCCGTCACGGGGCCCGCACCATCATGCGGAATTTCAGTGGGCAGACTGCGCCAACGCGATGCCCCCGGAAAAACACCCAACATTGACTGCTCGCACACCCCGAACGGACGTCCGAGGAAAAAGTCGCTAAAAGCTGCACGCAGCTCAAAAGACGGGACGTGGGCCCCGCGCCAGAACTTCGGCCTCAACGCCTGGAACCACCTTGGAAAGCTCCGCCTCAGTGCCAGGGTCCCAACACAACTGACGACACTCAAATCAGACGTCGCATGCGTTCGCGCCGCTCAAAACAATAATCTCGGGAAAAACGCTCATCCACTTAAAGACGCGTCATGCCTCCTCAGCCCCTCGTTTCGGGAATTTAAAATTCCCGAAACTAGCTCAAAACGTCTTCCTCGTCGATGCGGTTCCACCGCCAGAGACGGTACTCAAAACGGACACCCGTAGCGGAAAATACGGGTGTCCGATCACCGAGGGGGCAAGACCCCTGGGGCTGGACCGGCTTGGACCGGCCGGTCCGCCCGGCCGCCCGGCTGTGTCCGGTCACCGCATGACGACCCACACTACGCGGGTCGTGCTTCCTCCGCGGGGTCGCGCGCCGCGACCTCGGTTCCCCATCGCGCTCTGGCGCTCCCCCGCGCCCCCGGCAAGCCCTGCCTCGCACCGCCGACAGACGCAGCGCCCCGCCGACAGACGCCGCGCCTCGCTGCAGCCGGGTGCCCGCCGCCTGGAAGAGAGGCCGCCACCGCCAAGGGAACCGCCGCCGCCTGAAGCCACCGCCTCCGCCACCCTGGCTCGCCGGAACACCCCAAAACCGGCCGGAACAAAAACAAAAACCCGCAAACTTCGGCGAGGCGCCGCGGGTTCCTCCGAACTTCGATTTCAATTCGGAAAGAAGCGATGGAAAGGGTAAAATGCGTACTACACGGCCATGGAATTCATTCGAAGATTAAAAAAAAAATCAATGCTAAACATGGGGTTCAAAGGGGGGTTCAGGATTTAAAACTCAAACGAATATCACCTACCTCGAAGGGCGTAGCCCGACGCTTCGTGTGCGGACCATCAGAACCGTTGTGCCTCGTCGGAGTTCGCCTCGCCGGAGCTGCCTCGCCAGAGGTGAAGGAGGGGGAGGAGGGTTTGAGGAAGAAGAAGAAGAAGAAAGGGGGGGGGGGGTGGGGGGTGGGGTGGGGGTGTTTAAGTACAAATCACTTAAACGCCCGCCCGACATCCCTGAACCCGAACTCCCGACGGGGTCAGGATTTAGCCTCCCCTAGGCTAAGAACCACACTCTGAGCACAACGGAGGTCTTAGAATTTAATTCCGAGACTCCATTCAAAATTTATTAAACTTAACGCCCAAGGCTGCCAAATTACAAAAACGCCCCTGGGGCCATTTTTCACAGACGGGTCGCGCCCGCAAAACATACACCTCTCCTAGGGTAAATGGAACGCTCCGAACTCAACGGTGCCCTCAATTTTCCAATCTGAGCCACCATATAAAAGATGATAGTGTTTCACCATTAAACGAATTAATTAATTTATTTAATCCGTTTAACGTTCCAGAAGCGGTTGAGGGGTCCAAACATTCCGCGCCGACAAGTTTTATGTCGTTCCTAGGGTAAACACCCCATTCCGGACCCATCCGTACACTCGGATCCTTGATACGGAACTCCGTTTAGGAGTTATCTCATTTATTTAGCGTTTCCAGTGTGAACGCACTGAAAATTTAATTCCGGCCACTCCGGGGCTCGGAATCGCACGCCGTCTGAAGGCGCTACTCTGGAATATCATCAAGAATATTCCAATGTCTTTCATGAAAAAAAACGGGTTCTTACATCATTCCCTCCTTCAATCTTTTTGTCTCCGAAAAGCAAAACTAGGGAGCAACACAGGGTACGAAGCCCACACCTGGCTTTCCCATACCCAGAAGAACCCATGCACAGCTCTGTGTCACCGCACACATACCAAAGGATTGATCTGTTAACGCTAGGTCGGCCCTTGCCGATGTCGTGCACCCACTCCAGACTTTGGGGTTAGGGCAAGGCGGTAGCAAACCTCGCCATCCCTTTGCTCGGTCCCAAACGGCCCGAAGGCCCTCGGGGGTAGCTCACCTCCCCGATCAAACCTCTACATCACACGCCGCGACTGGAATCACCGCCCGCACCTGGAACAAGGCCCGATGATTCCCTCCTTTAGAATATCCATATGGTGAAACACCCATGGATATCTGGTCACGCAAGGTTCCACAGTCGATACTCTCTTACACGCTCAATAGGTGAAGGATCCAACACCATCGACTAAAGGAAAAGGTCTCACGCCTTTTTCCTTACCAACACAAGGTTACACCCGACGCCCTGCGTCGCCCTGGTAACACCTCAAACAAGGACCAGGGAGGAAAGGAGTCTACACAGAGAGTCTAACAATTCTACTGCAAGAAGTAGAAGAGTCGAAAGGGGTACCTCTCACCATCCTATGCTCTGCAGGATCGTAGACATCCAAAGCTCGTGGCTGTCCATGGTCCCAACAGTCAGCTCCCGGTGCCTGAAGTGGACTGCCTAGTGGTGATGGGGAGATCTCGTAAAGTTGTCCCCCACTACCAGCTCCTCCCGCTCCTCTACTAGCACCACCTCTCTGGGTGCTACTCCGATCACGGCGCTACCTCCACCGTGGTGGCGCACCTGCTGCCTGCCCGAAGCTCTCAGCAACTCGGGTCGGGCAGTCTCGGGCCAAGTGACCTCGACCGTCACAAGCATAGCACCGACTCTCTCTGGGCTGCCCTGGTGCCCTCCGGTGGCACTGTTGTGTATGACCACAGTCCGGGATCCACTCACGGAAGGGAATCCTCGGCTGAGGCCCTACACCTTTTCGCCACAGTGGTCTATGACCACGTCTCCGAAACCAGCAGTGGGAAGGCCACCTACATCGAGGTCCTGTCCTCCGGCGCCTGCTAGCTACGATAGACGTCCCGGCTCCGTCGCGCCCACTGCCACTACCAACCGCAAAACATGACAGGAATCCCTCTGTCACCAGCGCCTGTTCTAGCACCCCGGCATACGTGGAAATGCCCAAGGGTACTATGACAGCATGAATCTCTCGGCGGAGACCCTGCACAAACTTCCGCGCTCAGAAGTTGTCGTCATGGACCAAGTTCGGGTAAAAGCGTGCATAGTCTGCAAAACTAGCCACGTACTCGGCCACCGTCATCCCTCCTTGCTGAAACTGCAGGAGCTCCTGAATCCGAATGAAGCGCAAGCAGGAGGGGCAAAACTCCTCAAAGAGCAACAACTGAAAGTCGTCCAACGAAAGCGACGACTCGTCAAGAAACTGAGTCACCAAACTCCACCAACTCCGAGATGCTCCACGAAAAAGGGTGGTTGCCAAAGCCACTCTCTGATCTGTCGGCGTCTGCACAATCCTGAAAAGGCGAACCACTGCCCCCAGCCAAACCTCTGCTGCCTGAGGGTCTGGCTCACCATTGAACCTCAGCGGTCTCTGCCGCTGGAACTCGCGAAGCGCGCTCAACCTGCTCTGCTGAAACTGTATGTTGCTCAATAGGTGTGGGTGCTGCTATCGGCCCACTCGGAGAAAAAGGGCTCGCACGATGGGTCCTGGACTGTGGCCTCGTAGCTCACAGGGTCGTCGTCACGCACCCAAGATGGTATTCTGGCTGACTGTCCTCGCGGAGACATCCGGAATATTATTAAGGAGTGCCGCAGTCAGATGAGCATATATGTATATACCAACAACAACAACGATGGGGAGATGACTCAAGAAGGACAGTCAAAGACTCGATCCTATGTGATGCACAAACCAATTTTCCCCGCAACAAGTGTCTCAGAATGCCGAGTCGACAAGTGGGTTATCAAGGTCCTGGTGAATGGATACATCGGCCGCCGCACCATCACTGGACTCCCTGGCCTGAGAGCCACTCTCGAGACACGTTAACACTGTTGCCCTATATCCCAACCAATTCCTATTTTAGGGAAGTCCGCACAACATCCCAAGGAACGAACCACCTCTGATACCACTTTGTCACGACCCGACCCTACCCGGGCTCGAGTCGCAACTACCCCAAGCCCGCCTCCATAGGCCAGAGGATGGCGACCAATGCCGAAGGCACAACAACTCGGGGAGGCCTTTGCCTAAGTACCTGTACACACACACGTAGCACACTCAATGAAAAAGTGCAGAGTAAAAGAAAGAACAAGCAGAGTAAAAAAAGAACAACTGCTATATATAAACCAAAATGTGGATCGACCTCTAACAGTACAAAGTACAGGGCTGAAAGGAAAAAAGGGGAAAACACGAGCCCAACTAGAAAAGGTGCCACAACCTGGCAACAGGTAAAAAAAAAGGAAACAGCTGACGAGTCTCCCACCTGGAACCCGGCCACGACCACCACACACGGTCCAAGCTCCCATGCTCCTACGCTCCACCGAAGTCACGCTCCACCTGTCCGTCATCTGCAAGGGAACACCAAGTGCGGGCAAAGCCCAAGCAGGGGTGAGTATAAAAATACTCAGTAAGATACCCCGAAGGCTCGAGGGAGCAACAAAGGAGGTACTGAAGGGTGAGCAGTAGAGCAAATAGGGAGTAGAACAGAAGTACAATAGAGAGTGCAGTAAAGAGTCCAACCCAACCCAACAAGAGAAAAGAGATAGACTCATTCAGACACAAGGAGCTAGAAACGGTGAGAAGATGAACTTCCTGTCGAGTCTTCGCTACCTATAGAAGGAGAGTAGACTCATCCATCCACGAGAAGCTAGACACGGAAATCACGTGGCATACCCCGCACATCTTCGCCCCTCCTGGAGGGAGAGTAACCAAACCCAAGAAGTGGGTACTGAAACACGGTATATACATATCTGGATGCTCAACGAGAAACCCAAACAAGCTCGTAAGGGGATCTCCATCCCATAGCTCAGCCCAAGAAAAGTATCCAATAGTCCCAGAAGTAACCTCCATCGATGCCCAGCATCCCACACGTCTACCCCGAACCGCAAGCCAAGGGGCTCAATCACCGCACCTCGACACTATCTGCTTTGGGTGGCACTGACTCGCCCGCACGGTTTTAGATCACGTCACAAGAATGCGTCTCGGTGGGGAAAGTGCCCCTCGTACTTGAGAGTTCCAGGGAAAGTAAAACCACACCTCGTCACTGCCCTGTAGTTGAGAGGTATCCTCAAGCCAAAGCCGTTCCATCACCGACCCGTAGAACCAAGGGTCCTTCTCCGGTAGTCATGGAGGAAAGCCGCAGACTAGCCTAGTCGAGAGGACTGAGTTTGGGATTCCAACCGGTGTCCCCACTGCCCAGCCCTGCTGGAGGGTAAACCCTAATAAATCGTCAGGTGACCCACTACGCATCCCCGCTGAAGGGTAAACCATAATACATCATCAAGAGACCCACTGCCCAGTGCCACTGGAGGGTAAACCATAATACATCAACAAGCGACCCACTGCCTCGCCCCGCTGGAGGGTAGACCTGGAATAAGTCGACAAGCGACCCACTGCCCAGCCGTGCTGGAGGGTAGACCTGTAACTAGACAACGAATGACCCACTGCCCAGCCCCGCTGGAGGGTAGACCCTAAGAGGTCGTCGGGTGACCCACTGCCCAGTCTCTGCTGGAGGGTAGACCCTATGTGTGTCAGGTGACCCACTGCCCAGTCTCTACTGGAGGGTAGACCCTAAGAGGTCATCGGGTGACCCACTGCCCAGTCTCTGCTGGAGGGTAGATCCTAAGTGCGTCGGGTGACCCACTGCCCAGTCTCTCCTGGAGGGTAGACCCTAAGGTGTCGTCGGGTGACCCACTGCCCAGTCTCCGCGGGAGGGTAGACCCTAGAAGAAGATGAGTAACCCACTGCCCAGCCTCGCTGGAGGGTAAAACTCAGAACTGCTCTGGCCATATCCACTGAAGGGTACAACACTGGCCAACCAAACATGGAGTGGGTATCGCGCAACCACCCAACTCCATCACAACTCACCCTGAGGGGTTCAGCGCCTGTTCCATCACGGGGTGACACTAGCACCTCTACCGGCCAATCCATCGAGAACGAAACCAAGGGGAGACCACTCAACCCTGCTGGTCAACAAACGAGCACCGATCCGGGGGAAAAACTCCACCCTGCTTGTCAAACAAACACCCAGAGGGACCCTCTATGTCGCGAGAGGTCAAAGTACATAAGGAAGAACACGGCACGCACATGGGACCCACACGACGTGTGGCCCCAAGTCAACCCCAACCAAGAGAACGAACATCTCAGGTACAAACCACACGTACCTCCAAGCGCTCCCGTATACCCCCTGAGTATACCTCGTTCTAGCCCAAAGGCTATCGTGCACACGGCACCCAACGTCAATGGGAAGGCGTGACATAACAACTCCAACCTACCACCTCATCAGGTGAGGCACATCCAACCACATCTCATGAACCATTTATATCACTCTCCCAAGAGTGTGCAATCACACGCCAAGGGTCCGCTACAAACAAGGTAGGGAGAACCACCGTTGGAGCACCTTCCATGCTTCCACATTTAACAATATCGCGCAAGAGGCTCCGTACGTCCAAACGGATCACACCGTTGTAATCCTCGTGAAAAAACACGCGAGATCGACTATTTACTCGCCTCCAATGGATTTCCGACGGAAAAGTCTCCAACACCGCCTCATGCCTGAACGGCGTCCCGTGATCCCGAGCCCCGGCCCCGAAAACAGTCGGGCGCATCGCACCATTGCGATCCCCTCAGGAAAACACATCAAAATCACTACTCACTTGAGTGCCACGGATATCTGGAGAAAAAGGTGCATCCCGGCGCACCGCACTCGAGCGGTGCCACGTGGGACCCGCATCCCTGTCCCGAAACTCAACGAACGGATCGCACCGTTGCGATCCTCTCGAAAAAGTACATGAAATGGACTAATCACTTATCCAAAACGGTCGCCCGGTGATAAGGATGGAAATCACAGTCAACCCCCAGAACGGCCCTCGCGGGGCCTGCACCATCATGCGGAATTTCAGCATGCAGACTGCGCCAACGTGATGCCCTCGGAAAAACACCCAACATCGACTGCTCGCACGCCCCGAACGGACGTCCGAGGAAAAAGTCGCTAAAAGCTGCACGCAGCTGAAAAGACGGGCCGTGGTGCCCGTGCCACAACTTCCGCCTCAACGCCTGGAACCGCCCTGGAAAGCTCTTCCTCGGTGCCAGGGTCCCAACGCAACTGACAGCACTCAAAGCGGACGTCGCATACGTCCGCGCCGCTCAAAACAAGAATCTTGGGAAAAAACGATCGTCCACTTAAAGACGCGTCGTGCCTCCCCAGCCCCTCGTTTTGGGAATTTAAAATTCTCGAAACAATCTCAAAACGTCTTCCTCGTCAATGCGGTCCCACCGCCGTAGACGGTACTCAAAACGGACACCCGTAGCGGAAAATACGGGTGTCCCATCACCGAGGGGGCAAGACCCCTGGGGCTGGACCGGCCAAGACCGACCGGTCCGCCCGGCCTGGGCCGGCCCGCGGCTTGGCCGCACGGGCCGACGGTGGACCCGGTCCACCGCCCGGCCGACCGGCTGTGTCCGGTCGCCGCGCGATGACCCGCACGACGCGGGTCGTGCTTCCTCCGCGGGGTCGCGCGCCGCGACCCTGGTTCCCCGTCGCTCTCCGGCGCTCCCCCGCGCCCCCGGCGAGCCCTGCCTCGCACCACCGACAGACGTCGCGCCCCGCCGACAGACGCCATGCATCTCTGCAGCCGGGTGCCCACCGCCTGGAAGAGAGGCCACCGACGGCAAGGGAACTGCCTCCGCCTGAAGCCACCGCCTCCGCCACCCTGGCTCGCCGGAACACCCCAAAACCGGCCGGAACAAAAACAAAAACCAGCAAACTTCGGCGAGGCACCGCAGGTTCCTCCAAACTCCAATTTCAATTCCTAAAGAAGAGATGGAAAGGGTAAAATGCGTACTATACGACCATGTAATTTGTTAGAAGATTAAACAACAAATCAATGCTAAAAATGGGGGTCAAAGGGGGGGGGGGGGTTCGGGATTTAAAACTCAAACGAATATCACCTACCTCGAAGGGCGTAGCCCGACGCTTCGTGTGTGGACCGTCAGAACCACTGCGCCTCACCGGAGTTCACCTCGCTGGAGCTACCTCTCCGTAGGTGAAGGAGGGGGATGAGGGTTTGAGGAAGAAGAAGAAGAAGAAAGGGGGGGGTGTTTAAGTACAAATCACTTAAACGCCCGCCCGACAGCCCTGAACCCGAACTCCCGAAGGGGTCAGGATTTAGCCTCCCCTAGGCTAAAAACCACGCTCTGATCGCAACGGCAGTCTCAGAATTTAATTTCGATCCCCCGTTCAAAAGTTATTAAACTTAGCGCCCGAGGCCGCCAAATTATGAAAACGCCCCTGGGGCCATTTTTCACAGACAGGTCGCGCCCGCAAAACATACACCCCTCCTAGGGTAAACGACACGCTCCAAACTCAACGATGCCCTCGGTTTTCCAATCCGAGCCACCATTTAAAAGATGCTAGCGTTTCTCCATTAAACGAATTAATTAATTAATTTAATCCCTTTAACGTTCCAGAAGCGGGCGAGGGGTCCAAACATCCCGCGCCGATAGGTTTTATGTCGTTCCTAGGGTAAACAACCCATTCTGGACTCATCCGTACACTCAGATCCCTAATCCAGAACTCCGTTAAGGATTTATCTCATTTATTTATCGTTTCCATTGTGAACGCACTGAAAATTTAATTCCGGCCACTCCGGGGCTCGGAATCGCACGCCGTCTGAAGGCGCTACTCTGGAATATCATCAAGAATATTCCAATGTCTTTCACAGCAAAAACCGGGTTCTTACACTGGCAACAATTATAAATAAATTTTTCTTAGAAAGCAATATATAGAGAAATGTGGGATATGTCTGTGGCTATATTTTTTATTCCTATCTTCATACCACAAGATTCAACCATAGTATTCCCAAATGTTATAAGTTTATCCACAATATGAATATTCTGAAGGAGAAAATTGTTAGTTTATTTGATAATAATTGGGAAATAAAGAGTGGTCTAATTATATTTTTCACACAACCAGTATAGTAATATAAATATTTAGTAAATGTAAATAACCTATTTTTTTATAACATTGAAGTTGTAGTGATTTATCTACCGCATTAAACTTCATGTTATTTGTTATTGATGTCAATTTAGTAATAAAAAATATGTAGTAAAATAGTTGAATGTTGGAAATATAATGTGCAATTTGATAGACCTATGATGTTTATAGCAGGAGCTATGTCGGATTTTGTTGAAAGGGTCCTTTTTATGGTTGTCTGATTAATTGATTGTTATTCCTTGGGTGGTTTTGTAGAATCTACATGCTTATTAATTCCTCATAAGAATAACACCATAGGTGAAAATTTTATAAAATATTATTATTTTTAACTATATAAAGAGATATAGAGATGGGAAACCTAAAATGTTAGTTGGACTGTATAACATACCCATGGATGAAAAAGGAATGTAATTTTTGATAGAAGTATAAGTAGTACTATTTATTATTGAAGTTTCTTGTGTAAAAATAAATATTGCAGTGACATAAAAAAATTATGTAGTCAAATGATTTGTGCTTATAGTGACGTGGAGGCATGAGCTACCTCTGTAATAGTATGACCATTTGTATTTGTACCTTGTAAGAGTAATGTTAAGACATGATGTTATTAAATAGAAATGTAACATATTGACCATATACTTAAACAAATTTCTTTGAAAACATGCTTCCAAAATGAAAAATTGTGTTGTATCATGGTATTCTGTTGTTTTTTCTTGTTTGATCTAGTATATATTGTTGACAGATTTGAATAGACTTGATGGACTGTGAAAAAGGTAGATGAAAAATTTTCGAAATACATTCTTACCTATTTCATAGTGTAAAATCAATGTAATTAAGTTAGAGATAGTAAAATGAAGTCATCGTTGCTGCATATAGGTGATAACGGATTGGGTCAACGTGTTTTGGTGTTATTACCTGGTGTGACCACTTCAGCTGTAAAATATTTTCCAACAGTTATTGTTATCCTAAAATTATTAGTTTTGTTAGAATATACATTATCAGAAAGAAAGATAATATATTAAAGAGTTATGGTATTTATATTTGAAATATGATAATTAAAAATATAAATAGACATTGTAAATTGGACTTACCATTACTGGGTACTTGTGAGAAAGGTAGACATATTCCTGTTTTTCTGCTTGGAGTTGGTGTTACTGGTTCACTTGCATTAATGTTATCAAGAGACATTCAGCATATGGAATTGAAATTATCATTAACATATTGGTTTTTGTTTGATAAATAACATAATAGTATCAGTATTTTAGGGGAAAAAAGAAGACTTCCTGGATGAAATTTTTGTCATAGTAGTATTCTTTTATGATGTACGTCTCTATATCCTGATATGGAGTGCATGTTTATATGGTGTATATTTTTATTTGACTATAAAGTAATTGAATATAACCATATAACCATCCAATTAATTATTGTTATTATTTTATGGAAATTTTATATTCTAAAGAAAATTGATCCTCAGAATTTGTATGTAGTCACATTCAAAGGGTTGTATGTCCGAATTCTACCTGTGATAGTTATTTACTGTGATCAATCTAATATAAACCATGATATTAATCATTTTTCAATAATAAATTGATGATCATGTTAAGCATGGATACTTAGAGTTATTACTTTGAACATAGTATAGAGAATGTAAATGCTAAACCCAAATAATACATAGAATCTTCATGATGTAACTACTATGGTTGGCTGTAAAGTCATAGTTTAAGGTAAATGTTGAAAACAAATAATACTGGGCATATTCAATTAGAATAAAGTATAACGAATCTTTCAATTCCTTGTTTGAACCTTAAAATTATATAATGAAGAACAAAAGGGATAGTTATCACAATATAGTAGGCAAATAAACCTATTTTGGAAGGGATTGTTGTAGTTGAACCATAGAGAACACGAGTTTACTAGAACAGTAGATAAATACAGATTTTATATATAATTGGAGGTTGAGTTGGTGGTGGAAGATTTTGGGGTGATAATATCAGAGGTATAAGAAGATATTGAAGGCTGGCCAAGAAGTACTTGAGACCCTATAGATCAGACACCGAATGGAGTAGCTTCTAAAACCCAAGTTTGTACACTTCTGAAGAGTTCAAGGCACTATGTCGACAATCAGTGACAACTATATATTTCAGAGAACAATGTTGGTGACGATGTCAGATGATGATGAATCGTGAAGTTGTGATGGGGAGGAGATCCGTAGTCATGAAGACGATGTATCGAAGGAGCGACGAGGTGGAGATTAGAATAGTGGAATATATTGTTGCGAGATGTGGCGGAATTTTTTGAGTTGAGATGCTGATCTTAGTGGGATCGTATGAAGATGATGACAGTAGATTTTTAAGGGTCTAAAATAGTTTTAGTGGAGGAGAGGAGTCACGATGTGGAGGGACGATATTGTAATGGATGGAGGTATGACAGATATGGGTGGATGGAGAGAATTGCTGTTGGAGCAACACATGGCGAAAAAATGCCAACATTAGTAAATATATAGATATTGGTATATAACAATAAAATCATTTGATAACACAGAAATTTTATTTTAAGGTTTGAATAATATTAAAATAATAATTAAAAATATGTATAATATTTTTTTATAATTTATATTTCATGATTAGTTCATCACAAATAATAATCCATTTTTAGGTAGTGTAATTTTATAATTCCAAATTATTTTCTATTTAAAAAATGATTTTAATAAATATTTCATCAAATATTATAATTAATTTATATATTTTTTTATATTTTTTTTATAAAAAGTGCACAATTATTTAAATTATAATAATAAACTTTAATAAGGTTAAATTTTTTAAATATTCTAAAAATGTTAATTTTTAGTGAATATTGATGAAATATCGACTTAAAAAATAACCCTTTCAATTCATATTTTTACAAAAATATATTTTATTTTGAATATATTTTCATATTTTATTAGTAAATTTTGATTAAACGTAAGAATTTAATGTGATTGTAATTTAAATTATGATTAATTTTGGTATAAATTTTTTTTTGTGATCACAAATTCATTTGTCTAGTAAACAGTTTTTGATGAGTTTTATGTATTTTTTTTCAAATTTATTTATGTAATTAATTAAATTAAATTTGATAAAATGGATTCCATAATTTGAATAATAATTTCAATACTTTTTATGATGAAACTTTATTTTTTTGATTAGAGTGAATTGTAAAATGGTTATATTTTATTACAATAATAAGGGGGGAAATGTGATTACTAGGGGTTAGTCCAAGCGGTAAGGAAAATATTACCAAATAAATTTTATAAAATACTATTTTATATCCATATTTAATCTTGATATCATCAAATCATGGAATAATTTTTTTTTGAAATCATTTGGATTGAATATTACATTATTATATTTTAATATTTTAAGAAAATCCTTTTATGTCCCCTCTCCAACTTATAAAAGGAAAACCCTCCTCTAGTATCATTACACCAAATTAAACGCAATATGTCAAAAAACCCATGAACATTTGTATTATTAATGTCTTTATCCATGAAATATATATTTTTTCTTTTAAAATGGTAACTCCCATGGTCATTAAGAAATGATCTAAGGGTGGTCTACTCGGGAAGATGCAATCGTCCTACTTGACCACAGTCACCTTTATTCTTCTTCTACATCATATATATCTATGGGTTTCATCATAAAACAATAAATTCATTATCATATATAACGTTAAACATTATCATAATTATATATCCACCATTATCCACCCTCTCGCATCAAATGTAAAATGAATGTATTGTTTGTGCGTAAGCGTGGACTACCACCTTTAGATTACAATATAATTCATTATTCAACATGAAAATTAAACTTTTTTTACAATTATTTATTTATTTTTTATATATTACATTAATGATATAATTAGTTTTCTATATTCAAATAATATTTTCAATCACTGTTTAATTTTTTTATTATTAAATCGAAACAATGTTCATTTGTATGTACGGACTATTGTCTCTGTGAATTATGCCATTCATTATATATAAAGCAATACTAATTGGATTATTTTATATATTTATATAATTAATAAATATTATTTTTTAATAATTATTAATATTCAATTGATGATTATCTAAGGATTTTATTAAAATAATTTGATCTATCAATGATAAACATTCATTAAAAATATAATAGTTCTCTTCCATTAATGAATATTTTAATACAAAATTACTCAGAAATAGTTGATGAAATGTTATTAGTGGATCATATATTATTTTATAAGAATATATACCAATATTTCAAAAATTCATAAAAATTTTAAATGATTATACACAAGTTTTTCAAGGATTCTATGAAGTGAGAACCTGGTGTAAGGAATTTATGTTACAATCTTACTATTTACCAAGATTATTTAGGATTAAGTTCATGTTGATGAAATTTTATGTTATACCTCAAAATAATATCATGATGATTATGAAAGAATATTTATTTATCAATATTTCATTTTATCTATTGATTTTCACCTTATTAATCACTGAATAGACCAATTGAATGTTATTAAGGAAAACTGATCTTATTTCTCTCATCAATCAGAAATCCATTTTTTCCAAATAAATGTCTCATAAAATGTTTTCAATTATGTTTATACAATAATATTATTATTTTTAAATTATTTTTTAAAATTTTAAAATTTCTATATTTTTTTCAAAAGGAATCGTCTTGTCATTTTCTAATCACGGATGTTTTTAATTTTTACTAAAAATGTGAATGGAAATTTTGTTAACAGACATAAGATGAATGGAATATCAGTACATAATTACTAATTAATTAATTTAATATTATATTAATTGTTTTCATAGATATATTAATGGAAAAATAATTTAATTATATTTTAGAAATATTTATATTTTTAATATTTTATTTCGTAATGATATAGTATTTTTCTCAAGAAATATTCTTGTTATCTATTAAATGTAATTATCTTCTATGATAAAAAACTTAGAAGTTATCTATTATATACTAGGAATATGATCCATTGATACTGCCCTTATTCATTTACTGGATGTTTTTTTTATTATTTTGAGTTTATCATAAAACCTATTTATTTTCCTATAATTATTCTATAATGAAATGATTGATTTTTATGAAACTAATTTCTTTTCCATGGGTTATGATATAAAGATACAATGATAAGATGTCCATTTTATGATATGGTATCCAACATATGTATTCTTTTAACTACTTTGTGGTAGTGTTCATAGTCATATTTCCCTCCACTACATTAAGTAAATAGGGATATCTCATGATATAATAAATTCTATAATGGAGAGTTGACCTGGGTTAGTAAGGGAATATTCCCAATCATAATGTATTTGGAATGAGCCTTTAGTTGGGAAATTATAGAATTGGGAGTAAACCCATTCTTCTATAATCACTTTGTTTCTGAGACTTTTCTGAGAAAAATAATTTTTATCCTTATGTGTATTACCCAAATTTATATACTTCTTGTATGATATGTTCCCATGGTACATGTTAACTTACTCATTTATGATTCACGTATTATGATATATTAAGATTTATTCCAAGTAACATGTTTATGATCAATGATTTTCTAGGTATGGTTTCAAAATGTTATGATCATGTTCTCATATAGTCATGCAAACATTATTTTTAAATTACTATAGAAATATAAATTTTTTACCCTTACAGAGATTTTCATCTCATACATGGTTATGTTTCTCTTACCCAAATTCTGAATCAATTATTTATATATGATATTTCTATGAGGTATGATAGATATAAATAAATAAATATTTATGATGTATAATTTATATATACCAAATATTTTTGAATCATTGTTTTCAAAGAAACTACACCATTATGGGACATAAATGGGTATCATTTTGAAATATATTGAATTTTGTTCTAAAATGATGAAATATTTTTATATGAAATGTTTTGTAATCTAATCTTAGTTTACATTTTCCTAATAATCATGTGTTCAGGTTAAGAATTATCATTTCTGAATAGTTTACAACAGGTTTTTCCGTGGAACATGAAAGACCCAATGATTCTCTATCCAATCATACCTAAATTCCAAATTTAGGTTCTAATCACGGGGTTTGTCCAACGATCATTAAGAAATCACATTGGTCGAGAAGATGGGAGGTTGGGTTAATCACACAATATTGAGGGGAATTATTTCATACTTCAGGACTCTCTTATAGATTTACGAAATATTCATGAATCCTTTATTAAATCCAAATTATGATTTGGATTACCCCAGAATTAAAAATCAAATATTAGCATGTATAGATCAAATAATCATCTGTATATATCCTATGTTCTTCATCAATAGAGATATATGTATGTATATAAGGCTCATTATTAATTGTAACTTCTTATATATGACTTAGTGATTCTTTCTTCATTATTATGATGATGTTTGTTTCCTTTCCACATAGTGGGGAAATATGGAGTGTATCATTATCCAGTGAGATAAATGTTTTTTTGATTTTGGGATCAAACCCATAGATGGGATTTCTACATGTCATTGTTAAGGGAATCATAACACACATAGTTCTATGCCTCTTAATGTTGAACAACATAACTTTTAAGGTCATGTGATAAGGACCTGACCATATGGTTTAGAATCATCTATAGATGACATCTAGGATAAAGGTTCCTAATAAAGGTTTCATGTGGGATCAGTGACAATGTTTTCAATGTAACCTATAAGGGATCAGAATTTCCAAGTTGAATTAGACCCTTCCAGGATGTGACCAGGAGAGAAAATTGTTGATTGGAAATTTGTATTTTAACCGTAGGGAGGTTTTGTAAATATAACATTTGGATAGTTATCAAAGCATGTGTAGTCTGATCTTGAGTACCCACACCTATGGATTCCAAAAATGGTATGTTTTATAGGGGATTATGTCCATGGAGATAATTATGTTTGTGCTTAATGTTGAAGGGGATACCCTTATAATGGTGTCTATGTGGAATTTCTTGACTCATGGTGGTTGGAGGGGCTTAATATGGGGATTACTCATAAGGAGCATGCCCAGTCTTTGGGAATTATGATTGTAGATTATTTCTGAGGAGGATTTCCATTGATCTTTGGCCTTAGGTAGGAATCCTATGCCTAATAGTTAGAAAGAATCAAATTTCTCATAGTATAGTAGGTCAAATATATCATGAATATGGCATGATCACCAATAACCCAAAATACTTTGTCTGTAATGCTAAGTGTGAGAAATAAGAGGAAGTGAAAGATATGACGATCCGCACACTTTTCCTTCTCCACTGATGGATGATGGGGAAGACGAAAGTAGAAGATGTTGGGGTTAATACACTTCCCTCTCCTCAGTTAACACTATAAATAAATGAAGGTGAATAAACATGTGTTAGATAAGATCAAGATTACAATATCTTATAAGAAAGGCTTTGGGATTACTCAAGGAGAGGATTCCCTATCAGGTTTAGTTGAAGATTAGTCCTATGGAGGATACCCATTTTAGGATTGGATGGGGATTACTCTTAATTATGATCTCTATTTTTTGGATTTTTGGGGATTACTTCTATGGAGTATACGCATTGTACTGGTTCAACCGGGCATAAGAGTTAGGTGATGAGGTTTCAAGAGTTTATTTAGGAGTTTATCGACTCAAGTTACTTGAGGAATCCATGAGAAGAGTCTTAAATCCTGACACAGGAAAGGAACAAGTGGAATATGTCAAATCATGTAATTTTAGAAAGTTTGTAGAGTATCTCAAATCATGGAATTCCTAGGGTGGTTGTTTAATCCTTATAAGATGAAATATAAAATTTCATCGACCCATCCCAAAATGTTCATAGTGGGACACCTCATTTTAAATGTGGGTTAGTGATGGAAGTGAAGGTATATGCCCAACAGGGTGGGAATGCAACTCAATATTGATACTGAGTGGGGGTTCGGGGATGTGGGCCCTATGGTTTGGGCCATTGGGGTCGTGCATGTGGGTCGACTTGGTGGGTCATGCATGTGGGTTGTGTAGGTTAGTCTCCCAGGTGGTTCCCCCAAGTGAGTTAATGAGGTGGGTCTCCTAGGAATGGATGGATGAGGTGCAAGGCTTGGGGACACACTATAGTGAGGGTGGGCCATGGAAACTTTACATTGTAGGGATGAACTACATGGGTGAAGAATCTACATGACTAGAGCCCTCCCTTTTGTTTATTGTCCAGAAGTTTGGTCATCATCATAAATTTTGAGGCAGAGGGGTCTATTTATAGACCCATTGGTAGACCTATGCATATGGTCCTATATATATGGACTAATACTAATGGTTTGGAATATATGGGCCTACATGGATGGTATCTCTTGGATGTCCTACATGGATGGGATTCGCGGTGATGCACATTCATTTTAAAAAAATATTCGTCTTTCGAGAAACATATATTTTGATCTATAATAATATTTTTTCTCTGTGAATAGTCAAATAAAATCTTTAGAAGAGACATAAGCTTTATATTAAGTTTAATAAAAAATATTCTTAGAGGAATCTCAGAAATTTCAATTCTATGTATTGAAACCTTTTTATCATCTATCATAGAAATCCAATACCTACTCCTTGAGGAAGTATCCTTCCACTTATCCCTCAATGTGAAGTAGTATTTTGGAACATGGAAATCCAGCCTATATCTACTTCTATCATGTATTCAAATATTTACATAAAAATTATGTTTGTTTTCTATTTGAGGTTCACAACATGAATTTTAGGGAAAATTTATAAAACACATTACGGTGTCAAAAAAGTCCCCCCGTTAGAAGTAGAAACATTTATAATGAAATTAATCTAGTACTAGTGTAATTGTAGGGAACTATAACACATTCCAACATCATTTTGTGGGTTTTGGAGCTATATAAACCATGAATATGTGCTCTAATGTTTCCAAAACTGTGAGGCTAGATAGCATAGTTTTACTATTTGTAGGTTTTAAGGATAACCCGACAACAGTTGTATCTTTTGTGGCATTGCCCTAAATTTTTTTCCCTAAGATTGATAAAAAGGAGACATAGTGGGTGAGAACTGGATTTTTCTTAGACCTCCCTTTTCGAGTTTTCGTCCTAACAGGTTTTGTTATTTTCCTTTTGATTTCTTGATTTCTTCCTAAACAATATGGTGTGTAGGTTGAGCATGGTAAGATTTGACTTTTTCTAGAGTCCCCTTTATTGGTTTCCATCATGGAGAGTATTATGTCTCTTTTTATGGGATGTTTAAATTCATGAAACTCAGAATAATAATTCTGGTTTTTAAGGTTGAATGGATTTCACCACAGATTTTGAGTTGATAACCCAAAGGTGTCTTATATGATAGGAATGTTCTGATGATATTAAGATTCTTCCAAGGGGAAACATGAGCCAGGATTTTATGGTTTACTAATCTAAAATGTGAAATATGGAAAGAGAGGAGGTCTATATTGATGATGAATTTACCTCTATATGACAAACTCATTAGGGGGTATATTTTATATATGGTCATTTAGGTTGAGTACTTTGTAGTCATGTAGTGGTATACTTTGGCTAACAGAGCCATTATGTGGGAGACTTATACAAGTACAACTTTGGTGCACACCAAATGGATAGTAAAAGTTTTTTTTTAGAAATTATAACATTATATTGATCATGAGTGAAGAAATTTTATGAAGACATAGATTTCTCAAGACCAAAATGGGTGGTTTTCCAAAGGAAATATTTCTCATAATAATGGGATCATCTGTATTGTTACATTCCATGAATAGAAAACCACTCCTACTTGAATTTATAGCATGAATTAGTGAACATTTTATTAGATAGTCAATTTATGGGGAGAATTACCCTTTTCTGACAATGGGTTAAGGCATCATAAAGTATAATGTTGGGGGACTAAGAGAATAACGGTTTAGTTTAACATCTTATGGAATGGAACTTATGATTTTTAGTTTAACTCCATACTACAAGGATATTAAGATATAAAATTTTAATTCATACCACAAGGAAATTATACTTTGTAATTTAAATTCATATTATAAATTCATTATGTTGTGTAGAATAAATTCGTACTATAAGGAAATTATTCAATACAGATTAAATTCATGAATCAAGGAAATTATTTTGTGTAGTATTTTGTCAAAACACAATGATATTATTTTGTATATTTTAAAGTCATACTATAGTGGCATTATGGGGATGAAATTTAAGGTCTTTAGTTTGGACTAAAAGATTCATGATTATCATGCTCTATGTCTTGGAATGTATTTCCAAATTCAGTAGTGAAAGTAAAAAAGTTGTAATATATGATTTTGGGATTCTTGAATTTGAAGGATGATATGGGATAAGGCCTTATGGAATTAGAGGAGGTGTCTCTCAAGGATGTAGTTACCACATCTTGAAAAACACATTATGAGGGATATTTTTAGTAATGCCAACTAGGGAACATAATTCATTGTTAATTAGTGACATCCTTTGGATAAAAAAAAAGGTTCTAAGGGTCATTTTATAAATGATGAATATGGTGTATTATTTCATAGTCAATAAAAATAGTAATCAATAATTTTGATATACTAACGATAAAAGTTAAGGACTGTTTATGGAGATTCAGATATCCCTATGGAAAAAGTTTTGATTTTCAAGAAAAGTATCTGAAGAGGGAAGGGGTATATCAAAACATGATTTCCAAATAATCAAGGGAATAAGTTCTCTGTGATGTTCTGACCGAATAATATGAAGTATAGTTCCTATAGTTTTAGTTCATACGACTAGGACCATAATATTATGGAAATAATGGATGATATGTGGTCAAATGGACCATTGTTACTCTAGTATGCTTCGAACACATGGAGGGGGAAAATGTAAACCATGGTCTTAGAGACTATTATATAGGAAGAGATGAAACATGAAAAATTTTCATTGGATAACCAATGAATTTGAATCATGGGTTCCAAAATACCATCATCAAAGGATTAAGGGTATAGGAGGCTTCTCCCAAGGGAGAAATTATCAATATTTGATAAAATAGTTTTTTGGCATATTTTATGAAAGGACATATATGGGAAATAATACATACCCAAAAAGTGCCCTCATTTGTATGACATGCCAATTATAAGGATCATTTTATATAAAGTCAAATGGGGTATATTATAGCACAGTTAGGATAAATATCTCCAAGATATCAAGAATTCTGCACCTAGTTGGTGAGGAGAAATTATGAAAATATGAAAGTCCTTAAAATTAGGAGTATTTCATGTGGAAGGGATATGTCCAAGAAAAAAGTAATTTTTCATACAAGTATTGACCATGAGATAGAATTCCCATATAAATTTTTAACTTATAGGTAGAAGGGGGAAATAATTGTTTCTTTGTTGGGCCCCCTAATGAGGGGACCCGAAATAAAATAGCCTTCTTGGATTTATGTTTGTATATAGGAAATCATTGTTCAATTATTACAACATGGGTAGGACTAGAAATTAATGCCTAGTAATCACTACATATCTCAACAGGATGATAATTAATCCATACATAGTTCAATGGGTACATTCTATATTAATGCCCTGTATAAAATACATTATCCCACTAGTTCAATGTCATGAAGTAAGGGAAAATGTGTCTCTGTGTGAATAGAAATGGAATATTATGGCTAGACTAGGGCATAGGTCCCAAGAATCATATTGTATCTTTTTAAAGAAATATTAAAGACATATGTAGTTCTTAAATAAATTCCCCCACATATATTGGATTTATGTCATGAGTGGGGGAAATTGGGGTTTTATATACGAGTTAATGTATACTGTGAGGAATCGTATTGGATCTCCTCATGCAGATCTAACTCATACGTGGGAGAGTTGATTCTTTTCTATGTTATGATTTAGTTGGTCCCAAAATTTATGATCTAGATGTCACTATGTATCTCATAGGGATGAGAATCAAGAAACATATATTTTTTGAACAAATCATGCAATTATTATCATCCAATGAGGACATATAGTGTTTATTTTATGGTTTTTCAACCAGGACCATGATAACTGAACATTGGATCGATATTCATTACTTGTGGGGGGGAAATGATTTACCAAAATCCTAAGCCCACGTGAGTTGTGCTCAGTTTGAGAAACACGACATCATAAATGTTTCTATTATAGTACGAAGGAAACAGATGTTAAAGGTTGGTTAGTGTTGATTATTTTCTAGCTTGGCCAAGAAATAAGATCCAGTTTTCACTTCATATCTCATTAGGAGGACAATCAATTCATACATAGTTCTTGGGAAGCTTGAATTTTAACTTCATGCAGTAAAGATGATAGATTTTGAATGTGAAAATGGGGTAATCCTCCCTCCAAAGGAGAGAAAATGGTTTTTAAATTTTTTTGTTTTGGAAAAAAATTCCGAAGAACCATAAATAATGTACATAAATCATTCATTTCATAATAAAATTTTAAAAAATTTATTATTCATTTCATAGCATGTTAACCCTAGAAAATGAATTGGGTTTTATGATAATGACTTAAAAGATGGATTAATCTATGGAAAATAAACAACATCCATAACAACCACATTAGAAATTGATTAACCTATGTAAAAGAAGAGGGTTCTATAACCGTCACTTTCAAATATTATTAACATGTGGAAATCAATAGGTTCCCAAAAAAATATCAGTGAGAAAATAATGATCTATCCATAGAAAGAATGAGAATTTTATCATTAAAATTTATCCCAAGTGAAGAATAACTATCCACATGAGTAATTTACATTGATCAGTGCAAATACCAATAAAATTTCATTAAAACCAATTTTGAGGAAAATGGAATTTTTAATTTTAAATTTGCTTTTAAAATAATTAAAAAAAAAATTATTGAAATAATTTTCATTGAAAAAATAGGATACATATAAATGAAACAAATCATGGAAAATAATTGACATGATGACATTAAAATATTTTAATGTCAACATTATTAATAAAACATTCTTTTCAAAATTATCTATAAAATATATTCAATAGTACACATTTTGGAAAATGATAAGAAATTTTATTTTAAAACCATTTAAAATATGATAAATGATCATATCACAATGGATTTAGGAAGTAATTTATTATTATAAATATAATATATTTTAAAACATTCCAAAAAAGGTGGAGGTTGATGAGAAAGACAGATGAATTGAAAGAAAATACAAGTTTGGTATCACTTACAAATGATATTATCAATGTTTATTTTATAAATAACGGATTTAATGGAAAAGAATTTTTTTTACACATTCATTAGTAGTTCATACAAAATATGTTTGTTTAATTAAAATCACATCATATGATTTAATCTATAGTAATCTAGATTAAGAAAATATGTGAAGAAAAGATATTGTAACATAAAACCTTTTCTACATTAGAAACACATAAATAACAATAATAATGAAAGAATAAATTAAATTCATACATTAAATAACAATATAATAATGATATTCAATATATTATATTTCAAAGGTGATATATATAAACCTCAAAAAATTATTCAAATGCATAACATCAATAAAATTACTAAGTAAAGAGAATTTGAGAAGAACAACCCTTATAAAGATCATATATTTGATTGTAGAATTAATAAAAACAATTAATTTGTCTAGTAAAAGGTACTATATAATAAAATTAGGAAATAAATAATAATCCAAGTTATATATCTATTAATATAAAAACATAATATTACAAATTATATGCAAAATGATTTATAACCAAGAAAATGAAATGTTTTTACGAAAAACATTACCACTAGGTAACGTTCATATCAAATTCCCTTATAGGAAATAATTCAAATTCAAACATAAAATATAATGGAAAATAAAGGATTCAGTTAATAAAATATGTTGGGTCAGTTTGTATACCACATAAATTATATTCTATTTTAATCATTATAATATGCTCCAAAAAAGGTAAATTGAAATAAAGTCCCTTAAGACTTTCGTAATCTCTGTTTGAATGCCCTATTAAAGATATAACCTCATATAAATTTTTAAATACCAATGTTTTTGTGAATATTAACATAATATATAGTAATATTAACTATATACATCAATAAATAATAATAAGTGGTTAATATTTCATATTCCTCACATAAAAAAAGTTAGAAGATAAAAACACAAATATAGAGTCCTAACTTTCTATATGTATCCTTTAAATCCTATATAATTATATTACATTAATTATCTTATTTTTTTAATATAATTATTCAGGATTATTTATTTGTTTTTTAATAATTTATTTTATTTATATTAATTACATACATAAATACTTAATCAACTCTGTCCACATCGGGTGTTTTGATGATATTCAGTTTATTATTTCAAAATAGCTTTGGTGGGATGACCATGGTGAAATAATTCAATGGTTAAACATCTCCAAATTAATAATATTCACTTAATAACAACTACATTTAATAATAAATTATATTTTTAAATTCCATAAACAAAATTGAATATGAAAAATGAACAATGATACAATCATAGAGATAGTAGGTTGTACATAATCATTTGTAACATTACCATTTTCAATGACCATTTTTGAATGAAGGTAGGAAAAAATTTATCCTCTAAAAATTATCATTATATAATAAATTCCATAATATTTAGTTAAATATAATTATATATATCATTAAATTGTTGTGGTGATAAAAAATTATCCAGATCACTATGAGGAAGTTGCGGTCTACACATACGCATGAATGACGTTATCATTTTTAAGTGAGTCGAAATGTAATAAATAAAATGATATATTGTCTTGAAATATTGTTAAATATTTATTGAATATAATACTTATATCATTTATATCTCATATAATAATTAAAATTTTCTTATAACATCCATGTAAATCATTAGTGGAAAACGAATAACATCCCTTAGCGATGAGGTAGTCTGCCATACACATGGTTGATGTTATCATATCCTCCACAAAATAGAATACAACAATATATTTTTGATATGTTGAATAATTATGTAATGAAATGTCTCAAATATCATATATAAACATTATTCATTATTATGACAATTTGTGAGAGGTGGTGATTGAAAATTAATGACACCAATTTGTGAGGTGGTAGTCCATCGTAAACACGAATGAGGATTTCTTATCCCATTTGATGGAAGAGGATAAGTATATGTGTTATTAAATTTAAATAATAAAATATAAGTATATGGGATGAAAAAATTTAATGTATAATAATTATTTAATACTATTTTAATGTGGTTGAAGTATAAATAATATAATAATGCTCAATTATATGCAATAATTCTTCTTCTGACAACCTCCTTATGTGGGCACACAAATCCTTCATAGAATGGATTTATTATCAAAATAAGGTCTCTAAAATTGGGAGGGGGGGGGGTAATTAATGATTCCATTTGGGATATTATTGGATAAGAAATATTCCTCTAATTTTGATAAAAGTATAGGAGTGTGGGTGGACATTTTTAAGTGTGGTGAAGGGCACACATGTAATTTTATAAACGTAAAAGTTGTTCACAAAATATTCACCTTTCACAAGGTACCAAAAAAGATGAATATAGATCCTATAAATGTAAAGTTTGATATAAGGCTAAAATATATATTTTAGATAAATTTTAATGTCACGACCCCCTCCCCACAAAGTGTACCCCTCCTGGGCCGGCAATGTGAGAAGGGAGATAATGACCCCCGAGTCACGCCTCCAGTAGGCCCTGGGTTGGCGACTAGCACCGAGGGTATAATAAACATACAAATGGGAGGCATTACCCTCTAAGAGAACACATGCAGAAAAGAGAGATAGAATAGACTCCAATGAACTCCAACTTAGAACGGAGATATAAAAGGAAACCAAGTACATATATGAAATGTCATGCAAAAGTACTACCACTGAAAGGGAAAACTAAAAGTACCCAAAAGAAAGTAAAACGGCAGCGACCACAAGCCCGAACAACTCCTCCTCCAACAGAAATCTATTAGTAACCAGCTTGATCTCCAACCTGCTCCAAGTGACCTGAAAAACAGTTTATATGTACATAGGGTGAGTATAACAGTATACTCAGTAGGATCCTCCCCAAGCCTCTCGTGCAAAAGTAAAGAAATCATGCTAAAGCTCAGTGAACAACAAGTGAAACTAAATCGTAACCTAAACAGGTTTACTATGTTCCCAACCTCACCATGGATACTCTCACCAAGTAACGCATACAAGAATATAGCATATAGTAAAGAATATCAAGGGTACCCCGCTACTACTTCCCCACTGGTTTGCCGCCTTGCCCCAACGACATACGTCCTGTGCATCTCTCTCCAAAGGCTTGCCCACAGACACCTGGGCGAAGCACCACACCATCCCCACAACCAAAAGTAACCAGGTAAGTTCAAGAGTCCACCACAGCCCGCATAACGTGTATCATACATCGGGTATTATACCTTAATCCATTATATCCCATAGACCGAGTAGGGATCCTCAAGCCATCACAGCCTATACATGTTACACCTACAGTAGTCCATAGGATACTATATCCAGAAAATATGTGTGTGAAATAACCACGAGCCATTACAGCCCTCTACACACATATATGGGTAAAACTAACCACTGTGCTTAACAGCACCAAGATCTACCAAGAGAAGAGAGCGGGGTCAAAGGGGGTAGTCAGCCATTCAACCTCCCATCAGAATGTTGGGGAAAACACCCCCAGGGATCAGAATCCCCGGGGTGTCAGTTTCCCTTACCGACAGGGTGGAGTAGCGTATAGAAACACAAAAAGTACAGAATATATATATATAACTCACATCCACACTATGGGAATTACCTAGTCTTAGATACAACTACAGCTAATGTCTCTCAGACTCCAGGCTGCTACTTCAAAGACTAGGTATCCTATAAGCACACAAACATTTGAAGAAATTTATTAGATTACTCCATTATCATTTTATCAATTCCATTGTATGTTAATTAATTCATTAAACATTAATTAACCATGAACAATTCTACATTAAACTGAATTAGCATCACATTCAAAAAAACTGCTCCTTTTAAGATTCCCATCACCTTTAAATTCCAGTATCTCCATCCCTGTGGGTTTTCACCATTTAATCAAACATTCATTACAGAATTACTTTTCCATATTCCCAGGCATTATAGGAAAGCATCCTAAGCTTCTAAACACAAAGGAGTCACAACACGGTGAGTAGATATACTACCCTTCGAGTCTTTGCCGCCTATAGAAAGAGCATAGACCCATTCTCCCTCGAGAGGCTAAACACGGAAAGCACGTGGCATACCTCGAGCGTCTTCGCCTCCTTTGGAAGAAGGGTAGCAAGACCAGCTGCCTTGAGCAGTGGGGAAAAGCAAAGCAGATTAAGATTCAAAGAAAACCACAAGCATCCAACAACCGCATCCATCCCATTCCATCACCCCTGGTGTCCTCCCCGACACCCACATGCATAACTGATGCATATCGCCACTCTAGGCATCATCCACTTCCATAACCACAAGGCCTCCACACCTCCACATATCACAACAGCCATCCAGGCTCACATCATAGCACAAGCCGCAGAAAAACAACAATCAAAACCATGGGCTCTTGGCCCTTTAGCAAACAAGAGGGTAACTCAGAACCCCTTTAGAAATTCCCACATAATCTGTTCTTTAATCCATATTGAATTGGAAGATTTGTTATTCATAGGTTCCAATCATGGATACCTAATCAGTAAGCTATCACAATTAAATAACCATGCTTCCTTCCCTAATTTGATTATCCTCAAAATGGAACAACTACAACAACGACAATAACCAGATTAATTTACATGCCTCTTTATCTTTAGCCAATTAATTAAAAAAATTAATTCCGGCTTTACGTTCATTATCAATTTCTATCATGAACGAACAAAAAAATCAAAGAAAACATAGGTATCACTCTAACTAGAAAACATGAGGCAAACCGTTACCACAATATAAAGCAACATTATATGATCAACCAATTATTTTAATCCGGTTCAAGTATTTAATTAGGTCAATTTCATTGTGATCCAAAGGACTAAATCATGTTAATTCTATGATTGCACATACACAATTAGAGAAGCCATGAATCCCCTACCTCGAAGAGTTCTTGACGTCCATTATCCACACAATGAGCCACAATCCTTTTCTTGCGACAACTGCATCCACCCGAGGATTCCACGGTAAGTCCCAACCAACCAAACCCCATTAGAACCATGGAGATTACATGGTAATATGGAAGGGAGAACAAGAGAAGGTGATCCCCGAAGGAATGATGATAAAACATACCTTATATGGAAGAATGATCGACACAACTTGGTTGCATCAAACAGAGCGGAACTGATCCGAGTAACGTTTGATTGTGAAATTCCTACGGGAATGATTGCAAGGTTCTAACATCTCGTAGATGAGAACCAGGAGGAAGAACAACGAAGAATGATATCTCGTTCCTTTTAAAAAAAATAGACAGGCGACAGTTTAAGATCCGATTCATTCTCCATTAAAAACAGATCGCATTAACCCACGTGGTTTGACCAAGTAAAAACATCCCGGCCTTAGGAATAATTAATATAGGATTTATGGCCTTTGAATCGGCCTTAAAGTCCTTAAAATAAGGTATTAAAATGTATTTTACGTCAAAGAAGGCGAAACTGTTGGAAGCTGGAAACACTATTCACATACTCAAAATTTGGAAAAGGAAAGAATCGGTAGCTCTTAGAATTCCGGAAACACTGTTCACAGAACTCAAAAATTGGCAAAGGAAAGAAAAGGTCACCGATAGAACCTTGCCGATAGAAACACAAGTCTACCGTTAGATCCTAACCGATAGAACACTATTCAAGTCTACCGATAGAAGGTCACCAATAGAAATATTGTTCACAGAACTAGAAATTTGGCAAAGTGTTAGCCGAGCTACTGCTAGACTGCGGCTACCGGTAGACCAAGGTACCGGTAGGCGGCGGCAACCGGTAGACCGAGCTACCGGTAGGCAGCGGCTACCAGTAGACCGAGCTACCGGTAGACCGAGCTACCGGTAGGCAGCGGCTACCGGTAGACCGAGCTATCGGTAGGCAGTGCATACCGGTAGACCGAGCTACCAGTAGGCAGTGGCTACCGGTAGATCGAGCTACCGGTAGACCGAGCTACCGGTAGGCTACGGCTACCGGTAGACCGAGCTACCGGTAGGCTACGACTTGGGGGATAAGTCACCTTGACCTCCCGGAACACCTCCAACACCACATTTTCACAAAGTAGTGGACCAGAGAGGTCCGGGACATTACATTAGATACCTCTCAAAACATTCTCGTCCTCGATAATTAAAACCCAACTCAGAGGAAAAGAGGGGTCCGAACAACCACCCCATAAGATACCTCTCAGGGGAAAACCACCATGAGTTGTTCGAAAGCTGGAACAAAAACTACGACATCTGAGAATATGGAAACAGACAATCCATATCCAAACAATTCAATCATAACATCACACAAAAGGTACATAAAAAAACATGAAAGGTCTAACCATCAAGGAAACATCATTACATGAAAAGAGTTAAACATTAAACAACTCTGGGTACTGAGCACGTATCTGTGACTCACACTCCCATGTACTCTCCTCTATGCCACCGTGTCGCCAAAAGACATGAACTAAGGGGATAGAACGCCCACGTAACACCTTCTCCTTGCGGTCTTGGATCTCCACAGGTCGCTCCTCGAAGGTTGCATCATCATCAATATCGATCTCTCCCCAATCAACAACATGAGATTCATCATGAAGGTAACGACGGATATGTTATACCTGGAAAACATCATGTATCCGAATCATCTGAGGGGGAAGTGCTACTCGATACGCCACAGATCCAACACGAGCTAACACCTCAAAAGGCCCAAAAAACCGGGGAGAAAGCTTACTTCCACGACCAAACCTTCGCTGCCCACGACGGGGAGTCACCTTTAGAAACACATGATCCCGAATATTAAACTCTAACGGTCTCCTTCTTTGATCAGCATGTGATTTCTGACGATCCTGTGCTGTCTTCATCCTCTCACGAATCACCTGAACCATCTCTGTTGTATTCTGCACTAGTTCTGGTCCGAGAATTGCTGACTCTCCGACCCCAGTCCAGCACAACGGAGAACGGCATGGCCGACCATACAAGGCTCCAAATGGCGCCATACTGATGGTAGAGTGAAAACTATTATTGTAAGCGAACTCTATCGAGGGTAATTGCTTTGTCCATGAACCTCCAAAATCAAGAACACAAGAGCGCAACATGTCTTCAAGAGTCTGGATGGTTCGCTCTATCTGACCATCTGTTTGAGGATGAAAAGCAGTGCTAAGGCACAGTTGAGAGCCAAAATCATGCTGGAGACCTCTCCACACCCTAGAGGTAAAATGAGGATCTCTATCAGAAATGATCGTCCTAGGTACTCCATGGAGTCTCACCACCTCCTCTAGATACTGTCTCGACAGAACCTCCACTGAGCTCGACTCCTTGATCTCTATGAAATGGGCCGACTTTGTTAAACGATTCACTACCACCCATATAGCATCATGTCCTCCCGGAGCTCAAGGTAAGCCTGTAACGAAGTCCATTGAGATGTCCTCCCACTTCCACTGAGGAATCTCTAATTGCTGGAGAAGACCACCAGGAACACGGTGTTCGGCCTTCACCTTCTGGCAGACTAAACATCGAGACACACATTCTGCAACCGTACGCTTCAGCCCAGGCCACCAAAACTGACTCCCCAAGGATCGGTACATCTTCGTCACACCAGGATGTACGGACAAGGGTGAACTATGGAACTCTCGGAGAACCGTCTCGCGCATCGCCAAGGGAACAAAAAGCCTGCCATGATACAACACTCGGTGTTGTTCATACTCCGACCAACCATCAGGGGCCTCACCACAAACAACTCTGTCTCTCCAAACTTCCACCTCTAGATCACCCAACTGAGACTCTTCCACCTTCTGCATCAGGGATGACTGCACCGTCATCTGGAAAAGACAACCTCTACCCCCAACTTCTCCCATATCAAGATGCAAAGCTGATAGCTCTTCCATCACTCTCCAGGAATCACCAGATTCACGCACAACATCATTACGTGTCTTTAGGCTTAGTGTGTCAGCTACAACATTCCCTTTTCCAGGTGTATATGGTATTTCAAAGTCGTATTCCTGCAAGAACTCCATCCACCGACGCTGCCTCAAGTTCAAGTCATGTTGGGAGAAAACATACCTCAAACTCTTATGATCGGTGAAAACCACAAAGTGCTCACCAATGAGGTAATGTCTCCACAACTTTAGAGAAAACACCACAGATGTCAACTCAAGATCATGGGTGGCATAGTTGCATTCATGGGGACGCAACTGCCGAGACCCATAAGAAACAACTGACCTCTGCTGCATGAGAACACAACCTAGCCCCAGATGTGAAGCATCACAAAAAACATCAAACTGGACTCCCTCCGCTGGAAGACAAAGGACCAGAGCACTTACCAACTTCATTTTTAGATACTCGAATGCTGTCTGACATTGATCAGTCCATATGAACGCTTGATCCTTCCTGGTCAAAGCTGTCAGAGGAGTCACAACTCGGGAGAAATTGGCTACAAACCTCCTATAATAGCCTGCGAGACCAAGGAAACATCGCACCTCTAACATGGCCTTGGGGGCTGCCCAAGACACTACGGCTTCTATCTTCGATGGATCCACAGCTACTCCCTGTTGGGACACAATATTCCCTAAGAAATGAACTTCTCGAGCCCAAAACTCACACTTCGACAACTTCCCAAACAACGGATGTTGGCGAAGAACTCCCAAAACGGCTCGTAGATGCTCTGTATGCTCTTCTTCAGATGTGGAGTACACAAGGATGTCATCTATGAAAACCACAACAAACTTGTCCAGGAATTCACGGAAAACAGCATTCATCAACCCCATGAAACAGCTGGAGCATTCGTCACGCCGAATGGCATTACAACAAACTCATAATGCCCATGACGACAACGGAAAGCAGTCTTTGGGATATCCTCATACATTACACGCATTTGGTGATATCATGACTGCAATTCGATCTTTGAGAACCAACTTGCACCCTTCAGTTGATCGAATAAGTCATCAATCCGCGTGAGAGGATATCAGTTCTTTATTGTCACTTTGTTTAATCGACGATAATCGATGCACAACCGCAAACTGCCATCAGCCTTTTTCACAAACAAAACTGGTGCACCCCAAGGTGACACACTTGGCCAAACAAAACCACACTGCAACAGGCCATCAAGATGAATAGGTAGCTCTCATAACTCAGAAGGGGCCATCCTATATGGAGACATAGAGATATGGGATGCTCCTGGATGTAGCTCGATCCCAAACTCGATCTCTTGTCTAGGGGGTAAGGATACAACCTCTCCTGGAAAGACGTCAGGGTACTCCTCTACGACCCTAGGAAACGCCAACTGTTGAACCTCTGAAGAACTCAGCATTATCCCAGCCATCATGGATGATAAGGATGAAACTCGTCTATGACTCATCCGAGGATCTCTCTAACCAAAAAACACCACTTTCACTCCATCTTCATCAAGGAAAACGACCTTCTTCCTGTAGAAATCCACAACAGCCTGCACTGAATACAACCAATCCATGCCGAGTATGATATCATATGGTTGTATTCGCAAACATAGGAAATCTCCCCAAGAGCGGTGTTGCCCCAACACTAGCTCACAGTCTCTACATACTTCAAACAAGTCGGCTCGACCTCCAACTAGCGTAGTCAATGCCAAGGGCACTGGAAGCCTCTCTACCTCAAGTCCCAAAGCATGGACAAGGGTATGTGATATGAAGGAGTGTGTTTCTACTGAATCAAACAAGGCATACACCAAGGTAGAAAACAAGCAAAGGGTACCTCGAACGACATATGGCTCACCTGGGGCTGGAAACGCTAGAGCATGAAGCTGACCACGACCTCCTCCACGGACTCTCTGACCCTGATGACGACCACCACCATGGTTGCGCTCTACTCTCTGAGGACGGGGAGCGTCATGGGGCTGTCCTCTACCTGTTCCATCTACCCTCTGGTGATCTAAAGCTGGTGCAACCTGCTACTGCTGCCTCGGCTGGAATTGCCTCAACGGAGGAACCTGGAACGAAGCGCCCGGTGCACGATGAATGCTCTGAAAAGTCAGGCACTCCCGCTGCTGAGGACCACGACCACCACAAGAAAAACAATCGCCTGATCCCTTGGCATAGGCCTGAGAGTTGCTGCCTCCAGAGAAACGAGACGGGAAGGGCTGGGACCTACCCCCAGGTGAACGGAAACTCTTCTGTCCTGAAAACTGGGAACCCTGGACCACAGCTCTGCTTCGTGAGGAATCATGACGATTCCCCTCTCGTGACGATCCAGTCCTGGCCAAAGTCCTCTCAACAACCTCTGCCCTCGCCAGCACCTCAAGATATGTCTTCAACATAAATGGGGTGACCTGGCGCTGGATCTCTGGACACAAAGCCTCCTCGAAATGCCTCACCCTGGCCTCATCATCGGGTAACAGGTCTGAATCATATCGTAGAAGGTTCCTGAAACGGATTCCAAACTCTCGAACACTGGAGATCCCCCGTCGAAGGGTGAGAATCTCCTGGAAACTGGACACCTTCGTAGTCAATGGAAGAAACTCGACTCTAAACCTGTCTCGAAACTCCTCCCATGAGATTGCTGACTCGTCACGATCACCGAGGAACAAGAACCACCACTGCCTCTCTGCTCCACGCAGCATCGTCACAACCACAGAAACCATGTGTTCCTTCCGAGCACGAATCAAACTGAAGCCTATCTCGATCTCCTCCAACCAGTCTTCTGTGACTGCATCTGAAACAGTGCCCTCATACTTCTGTAGACTCTGGCGCTGAAACTCTCGAAGTGTCTTCCTCCAAGTGTCATCGTCGTCAACCTCTACTCGGCGGTGATCTGCTGGAACAGCCTGCTGGGCATCTTCTGCGCAAACCTGACGAGGACGTCGACCTGGATCCATACCTGTAAAATAACAACTGTTAGAACTCCTAAGCCTGGAATATGGAAGACTCAACATTAATTAATTGTTTTTTTATTAATTTTTAGGTTACATATCCCAAGGTCTACCCATTCAAACACAGGCACAAAGAATAATGATGCATGATCCTTTCCTAGGTCTCTACCCTGCAACCAGTATCACTTTGTTTAGTAGCCATCGTAAACATAAAGGTCCATGCAACAGATCATAGGGGGAACTAAACGCCTATGTCTCTGCCGGTCTCCAGTGTTTACCCCACTTTCTAAACATTAATTACATCGTTTCCCTACCACCCCATGCATCCTCACCTGTGCCTAACTCCAAACTCCATCCTATCCCTCAACCAGACCTCTGATACCACTCTGTCACGACCCCCTCCCCACAAAGTGTACCCATCCTAGGCCGGAAATGTGAGAAGGGAGATAATGACCCCTGAGTCCCGCCTCCAGTAGGCCCCGGGTTGGCGACTAGCACCGAGGGTATAATAAACATACAAATGGGAGGCATTACCCTCTAAGAGAACACATGCAGAAAAGAGAGATAGAATAGACTCCAATCAACTCCAACTTAGAACTGAGATATAAAAGGAAACCAAGTACATATATGAAATGTCATGCAAAAGTACTACCATTGATAGGGAAAACTAAAAGTACCCAAAAGAAAGTGAAACGGCAGCGACCACAAGCCCGAACAAATCCTCCTCCAACCGAAAGCTAGTAGTAACCAGCTTGATCTCCAACCTGCTCCAAGTGACCTAAAAACAGTTTATATCTACATAGGGTGAGTATAACAGTATACTCAATAGGATCCTCCCCAAGCCTCTCGTGCAAAAGTAAAGAAAGCATGCTAAATCCCAGTGAACAACAAGTGAAACTAACTCGTAACCTAAACAAGTATACTATGTTCCCAACCTCACCATGGCTACTCTCACCAAGTAACGCATACAAGAATATAGCATATAGTAAAGAATATCAAGGTTACCCCGCTACTACTTCCCCACTGGTTTTCCGCCTTGCCCCAATGACATACGTCCTGTGCATCTCTCTCCAAAGGCTTTCCAGCAGACACCTGGGCGAAGCACCACACCATCCCCACAACCAAAAGTAACCAGGTAAGTTTCAGAAGCCACCAAAACCTGCATAACGTGTATCATACATCGGGTATTATACCTTAAGCCATTATAGCCCATACCCCGAGTAGGGATCCTCAAGCCATCACAGCCTATACACGTTACACCTACAATAGTCCATAGGATACTATATCCAGAATATATGTGTGTGAAATAACCACGAGCCATTACAGCCCTCTACAAACATATATGGGTAAAACTAACCATTGTGCCTAACAGCACCAAGATCTACCAAGAGAAGAGAGCGGGGTCAAAGGGGGTAGTCAGCCATTCAACCACCCATCAGAATGTTGGGGAAAACACCCCCCAGGGCTCAGAATCCCCGGGGTGTCAGTTGCCCTTACCGTTGGGGTGGAGTAGCGTATAGAAATACAAAAAGTACAGAATATATATATATATATAACTCACATCCACACTATGGTCATTACCTAGTCTTAGATACAAATGCTGTTAACGTCTCTCAGGCTCCAGGCTGCTACTTCAAAGACTAGGTATCCTATAAGCACACAAACATTTGAAGAAATTTATTAGATTACTCCATTCTCATTTTATCAATTCCATTGTACGTTAATTAATTCATTAAACATTAATTAACCATGAAAAATTCTACATTAAACTGAATTAGAATCACATTCAAAACAACTGCTCCTTTTAAGATTCCCATCGCCATTAAATTCCAGTATCTCCATCCCCTTGGGTTTTCACAATTTAATCAAACATTCATTACAGAATTACTTTTCCATATTCCCAGGCATTATAGGAAATCATCCTAAGCTTCTAAACACAAAGGAGGCACAACACGATGAGTAGATATACTACATGTCGAGTCTTTTCCGCCTATAGAAAGAGCATAGACCCATTCTCCCTGGAGAGGCAAAACACGGAAATCATGTGGAATACCCCGCGCGTCTTCGTCTCCTTCGGAAGAAGGGTAGCAAGACCAGCTGCCTTGAGAAGTGGGGAAATGTAAAGCAGATTAACATTCAAAGAAAACCACAAGCATCCAGCAAACGCATCCATCCCATTCCATCACCCCTGGTGTCCTCCCCGACACCCACATGCATAACTGATGCATATCGCCACTGTAGGCGTCATCCACTACCATAACCACAAGGCCTCCACGCCTCCACATATCACAACAGCCATCTAGGCTCACATCACAGCACAAGCAGCAGAAAAACAACAATCAAAACCATGGGATCTTTACCCTTTAGCAATCAAGAGGGTAACTCAGAACCCGTTTAAAAATTCCCACATAATCTGTTTTTTAATCCATATTGAATTGGCAGATTTGTTATTCGTAGGTTCCAATCACGGATACCTAATCAGTAAGCTATCACAATTAAATAACCATGCGTCCTTCCCTAATTTGATTATCCTCAAATTGGAACAACTAAAACAACGGCAATAACCAGATTAATTTACATGCCTCTTTATCTTTATCCAATTAATTAAAAAAATTAATTCCGTCTTTACGTTCATTATCAATTTCTATCATGAACGAACAACAAAATCAAAGAAAACATAGATATCACTCTAACTAGAAAAAATGAGGCAAACCATTACCATGGGATAAAGCAACATTATACGATCAACCAATTCTTTTAATCCGGTTCAAGTATTTAATTAGGTCATTTTCATTGTGATCCAAAGGACTAAATCATGTTAATTCTACGATTGCACATACACAATTAGAGACGCCATGAATCCCCTACCTCGAAGAGTTCTTGACGTCCTTTATCCACACAACGGGCCAGAATCCTTCTCTCGCGACAACTGCATCCAGCCGAGGATGCCACGGTAAGTCCCAACCAACCAAACCCCATTAGAACCATGGAGATTACATGGTAATATGGAAGGGAGAACAAGAGAAGGTGATCCCCGAAGGAATGATGATAAAACATACCTTATATGGAAGAATGATCGACACAGCTTGGTTGCATCAAACAGAGCGGAACTGATCCGAGTAACGTTTGATTTTGAAATTCTTATAGGAATGATTGCAAGGTTCTAACGTCTCTTAGATGAGAACCAGGAGGAAGAACAACGAAGAATGATATCTCGTTCATTTTAAAAAAAAATAAGAGAGGCGACGGTTTAAGATCCGATTTATTCTCCATTAAAAACGGATCGCATTAACCCACGTGGTTTGACCAAGTAAAAACATCCCGGCCATAGGAATAATTAATATAGGATTTATGGCCTTTGAATCGGCCTTAAAGTCCTTAAAATAAGGTTTTAAAATGTATTTTAAGTCAAAGAAGGCGAAACTGTTGGAAGCTGGAAACACTGTTCACATACTCAAAATTTGGCAAAGGAAAGAATCGGTAGCTCTTAGAATTCTGGAAACACTGTTCACAGAACTCAAAAATTGGCAAAGGAAAGAAAAGGTCACTGATAGAACCTTGCCGATAGAAACACAAGTCTACCGTTAGATCCTCACCGATAGAACATTATTCAAGTCTACCAATAGAAGGTCACCGATAGAAATACTGTTCACAGAACTAGAAATTTGGCAAAGTGTTAACCGAGCTACTGCTAGACTGCGGCTACCGGTAGACCGAGGTACCGGTAGGTGGCGGCTACCGGTAGACCGAGCTACCGGTAGGTGGCGACTACCAATATACCGAGCTACCGGTTGGCAGCGGCTACCGGTAGACCGAGCTACCGGTAGGCTGCGGCTTGGGGGATAAGTCACCTTGACCTCCTGGAACACCTCCAACACCACATTTTCACAAAGTAGTGGACCGGAGAGGTCCGGACCATTACATTTAATCTCATCCTTAACCAAATTCATTCTTTGTTAATACTTGACAAACACGTTTTAACCATAACCAAAATAATTACTTTTTACTATATTCACTATTCATTGTGGTAAAAAAACATTGATCATATTAAATAATTTAAATTCATTTTTTGGAAAATATGGAATCAATTTTACCAAATTCAACTCACATATGTGTAAAATTTTGATTTAAAATAAAACTAGTAGACACGATAAAAAATGGGTTTTCAAGAAGTCTATTATTCATAAAAATAATGATTTTATATAAAATATAAGATAAGTAATAATCATTATATTAATTTAAAATACTGTATATATATATATATTTAATATATACATTTAATTTAAATCATTTATCATTTTATGTTTCATTAATTAGTTAAATTGAAGAAACACTATGTATTATAATATTTTTTCCTAAAAAAACATTTTTCTTAACTGAAAAATAATATTATATTGATATTCAAGATAACAATATTTTTTTTAATTATTTGGAATTAATATATATATATATATATAATACTTTTAAAAAATTAAATAATATTAAAAACATAATTATACTTTCAAATTTAATAATATGTTAACAAAATAACATTTTTACAAAGAGTAGTAATCTTTACTATTTATTGAAAAGTAATTTTCTTTAAAATCCCAAAATTTCACCATAAGAAACTATTGATATGATGAACTATAAAATGATGTTAATTTATCCAAATTATTTTTCTCAGCCATAAAATAATTTTCTTTCATACATTCTGACAAAAAAAATTAAAAATATTTTGTAAAAACATAATTTTGAAAAATAAAGTTACTCTAATAAATATTTTTAAATTTTTGAAAAAAAAATTATAAATAATTTAAATTGAGAAATAAATTTCCATATAAATAAATATATATATAAATCATAAAGTAATTAATACTGTTAATATAATTTAATTTCTTATCAAGATTATATGTAACATCCTCAAACCAAAACCCACTTAACCAATGCTCAAAGAAAAGACTCTACATGACCTCAAGAATGCCTCCCAATACGCAAGAGGTTACTGACTAGCAGTGAGGCTCTAATAAGTCACATGGGGAGACTATACCCTCTTTACCATAGAAAGCCACAAAATTTACCAATATAAATAGTTGGAACAATATGTAATAACCAATAATAATGAACAACCAATCATCTCATGAAATTGGGTACACACCAAAAACCAATAATAACCATGTCATGTCATGTTAATAGTTCCAAAAGTGAATGAACCCCAAAATAACAACAAACAATTGAATCCCCAAAATAGGCCCTAACTCCAAGTCCATATCATCATCCATGAACAACCCATTCCAAACTCAACTCCCTATCACTGTGCCATTTCCCTTATCCGAACCTATTATAATGAAATCTGCATTTTTTTCCCAACTTTAGCCCAAGCATGGTGTGAGTAAAACTCAGTAAGCCACCACCAATGTTGTCTAAAAAATATCAACTCTAAAAAATAGTACACGAAAGAATGAAATAAATAAGAATGTATTCTAAGAACCACTCGGGTGTCATTAGGTATCAATGTACACTTTAACCCTTTCTATCGTTATTACTATTATCATTACTTACTCTATCTTAATTACATAATCCAACTTAATCATGTTTTCCATGGGTTAGACATTTATGTCATATACACAATGGTTTAAAAAAACAATATCAATGAATAAGGGAGTAATTTATGTCCCCACCTTACTAAGGGAAAACACCTCATAAAAATAAATCATACTAACCTCAAAACCTCGATCCAAGTAGTCTAATAAAATGAAACTATTAGGGGAATAGAAATTTTTCTCCTTACCTAACCTATGTATTTTAGGGTGGATTTTGGATCCTCATTCTAACTTGATCCATGGTCATGGAACCTCACATCATTAACATAGACTACCAAGTGATGTGCAGAAGATTATATATTTAATTATTACACACATACAATATCACAAACCCCACTCACAAAAATTAAAATAACAAATCTCAATCCACAAAAATCAAATTGGTAATTGGTATTATTCCATTACCCAATCAGACATTTACTATTTACCTTACACTTCCTATTTATCCCAATTTCCTTTCTCACACACTAACCCATTATGCATGTTTAGAAATTCCATTCATATCAATGCATTTATTAGATTCGTTAATTTCCTTATGAAATCCCATTTAATATGTTCCTCAATTTTTAAGTTGTTAACTATTTTACAAGTTCACCATTTAATATTCACTTATCCTCATAAACATTTCTAATATAATTCACAAGTATTTTTTCACAATCTTAATTAACCCAATTAATCAATTTTCATTACATGCCAAACAACCCTTTATTCCATTATCAATAATAGGAACATATATCATTATTCCAGTTTCATGTAACCAACATTAATAACATCTTCTTCATGGGATCTACACCATCAAACATCAATTCTACAAATAACCCTACCAATTTATATGTTCAGGAATGTCATTGCATCCCATCGGTGACCCTAAATCTGTTAAATCATCCTCAACACATCACACAAGGATAACGAGGAGTCAAAAAAACATTTATCCAAACAATATACCAAATATATCTTAAAGAAACAAATGAAAATAATTTGGGAATAAATATCAAAACACTCATTCAAAATCCATCAAAGACCTATGGGATATTACTTGTAAACCACGTACCTCAAATTTGTTTGTGAATGCACTCTTAATCATAAATTTAGATACAGATTCAAGAAACTGTTGAATCCCCATCCTATATTGCACTAGAAAAAGTGTGTTTTAGAGATTCAGAATAATATAACCCAAATTACAATCCCTAATATAGAAAGGATAATAAATTTGAATATTATACATACCTTAAGAATTGATCTGTAACCAATGGTGCACGAAACGGCCTATAAGTGAGGTAGATTGACCCTTGTGAGTTTTTGAGGGTTTTGATTCATCTCATAGGCTTGAGTTATGAGAATTTTGAGGAAAATCAAGTTGCAAATTAGAAATTCCAAAGTGGAAAAAATGTAAAAAATTTAACTTTTAATGGGGTACATGGTTTGTCCACATAGTTTTCCAAACTATGTGAAAACTGTGTACTAGCCTCTGTCTAAGGGAGTTTGGGTCACACATTTACATGGGGAGGCTCACATTGTTTTAAAAACATGTGTTAACTATGTGGAACACCATTGTCCAATGGAGAATGGTTTGGATCTTCCCCTTTCACATTTTACCCAACTGTGTAATTACTCCTCTTAGTTAGCATGGTTTTGGGACACGGCTTACACTAACTATGTTCCAACTATGAAACATGTAAATAATGGCCATTTTCTTTTACTTTCATTCCCCACACACAAAACACCCTCAATTTTTCTTATACACCATGTGAACATTTTTAGTAACCAAAATCAATGGACTCAATCAAATATTTATAAAGGGGCATACTTACACAAAAAAACAGGATCTTAAAACCTCCCCACCTTATAAAGGCTCATCCTCTAGCTGGTCATCTCGAGAATCACTGAGATTACAAGTTAAAAATATTGTTCCAAGGATCCTTCACACCTGGATCACTTTCCCAAGTTTATTTATGAACGCTACCATGCTTCTCTAAAACTCAAAATAATGTCTCATTATTTCCTCACAATACATTCTCCCTACAATCCACAATATGAACAGGATGCTGCATAAAGGAAACATCTACTTCAAGCTCCAACTCCAAATCATCAATCATCTGAGATGGGTTAGGATTATAATTTTCATGATATAAAATAGTAAAAACATCATGCATACAACTATACATATATGGAAGAGCCAATCAGTATGCCACCAATCTGATCCTCTCCACAATCAAAAATGGATCCACGTACATGGAAGCTCACATACATTGTTTCTGAACATGATGATTCTCCAAACATGGAGACACCTAAAGAAACACATGATAACCCTCCATAAACTAAATAGGTATATGATTCCTCTCAGTATATGACTGCTACTTACTCTAATCCATTTCAATGCATCACTTAATCACGCAAAACTTGTATGTCATATATTTCATGAGACTCAGTCCCGATATCTTGAAACATCCATATTGTAACCAATATAATATAGATATAAATGGTCTCCCAAAATTTCCTCAAACTATTCAATCTGAATCATAACTTCGATACTATTGTTGTAGAAAAATCATTATGTGAAAAACAATTCTGACAAACTGCTGAAATCTTGGACACATTCCCTCAACCCAACTAATAACACCTGAATCATATGCTCTTACTACCCATCCATCTATGGGTGGATATACGTTCTACAGAAAACCCAGGTACCAAGAGACTTTTTAATCCTTACCAGAAGTGCAATGAGAAAATTAGATCATGATCTGAGACAATAGACAATGTTACTCCATGAAAGAACACTTTGTCACAAATGTATAACTAACCCAACTAGTAGACAGTGAAATTCTCTCCAATTGGAAGAAAAGTATCCACCTTAGCCAACTAATCAAAAACCGCCTAGACTGCATCGTTCATATAAGGTATCCTTGGAAGAACAACTATAAATTCAATCATTACGTTATCCGCCTTCCATTCTGGAATGGGAAATGGGTGTCACAAACCACTAGGGTGGTGATGATTGGCCTTCAAAAGCTAGTACATAAGGCATCATGCCACAAACACCACAACCTCTTTCTCTATTCCTGACCACCAATTCTTTCTATGAAGAACATGATAAATCTTAGTCAAATTAGTATACATATCCCACATTAAAGCCCGAGTCTCACACATCAACTTTTCTCGTATACCCAGTCGCACCACAACATGACGATGAATAGAAATGATCCCATAATTAACAACCATCTAACCAGAAGGTGAATCTCCATGATTAATTCATCCCCTAAAATAAAAACACATCATATCCTCAAGATGACCCTCATTGACCCGAATCAATAGAACAGACTAAACTATTATTGATGCAACAATCATCTTCCCCCTCCCATCTGATACCACTAGATTTATTTCAGCAAACAACTCCTTCATATTCATCTCAGAGCTGGAATCCTATTCCACCAAACTTTTAGTTTTCTAACCCAATGTATATGCGACACTATTTAATTTTCCCAGTGTATAAATCATCTCAAATTCACAGAATTTCATGTACTCAACCGATCTACATTACCGAAGATTAAAATCATGCTTATAGATGGTGTACTAAATACTTTTATGGTCGGTAATCAATGTGAACTACTCTCCCAACGAGTAATGCCACTATCATTTTCTGGAAAAAACACTACAACCAATTCAAGATCATGCATAGGATAAATTATTTCACGAGGCATAAACTGCTGTAAATTATACACATAAACCCAATAATACTACAGCATCACTACTACCATCCTAACACAAGACACATTACAAAACTAGGTATACTTTTTACCCATCCCATGTAATATTAGGATCAGTTTCATAGTCAACCATTGATTAACACTTGGAAGGAATTCTCAAATGCTGATGACCATTCCAACCCGATTCCTTTATTGTTCAAACATTAAATGGGTTCCTCCAAATGGGAAAACTATTCAATAAACCATCCATAGCATCTTTCTAAACCTAGAAAATTTCATACATCAAAAACATTAATTGGATTCTCCCAAGATAACAGTACATGTTCATTCTCTGTGTTAATCGAGACTCCTTCCATAGAAATGATGTGATCCATGAAATTCACCATATCATTCTAGAAGTGATATTTGGATTAAATTTCATGTATGTTATGGTATCTTAGTGTACTTAAGAATATGACAAGATGTTTATCATTATCATCATGAGTCTTCAATTAATACAATATATAATTGATAAAGAAAACTATGACGTTGATGATATTTGAGTGAAATATTCTATTCATTAAGGCCATGAACACTCCCAGTGCATTGGTCAACCCAAAAGTCATCACCACAAACTCATATAACCCATACATTCACCTAAAAGGAGTCTGCGGTATGTCAAAAGGTCTCACCCTAAGCTAATTATATCATATCCTTAGATTAATCATGGAGAAAACTGATGGAAATCTCATTTCGAAAAAAATTCCATTCATTCATAGAAGAGTGTATTAGTTCTTACCTATTATCTAATTTTGTTTCCTATAGTCAACACATAACAGTAATGTCCCATCAACCTTCATGGAAATTAACACTAGATATCCTTTAGGTGACATACTTAGATAGATGAACCCTTTTAACTAAAAATCCTCAAGCTAATCTTTAAGAACATTGAGTTCTTCTAACACCATTATAGATTATGTAATTGAATATGGTTCTTCCCCTAGAAGCAACTCAATAATGAACTCAACATCTCTCCCGGGTGGTAGCTTTGAGAATTCCTCATGAAAGAAATCTTGATATTGATCCATAATGGGAGGGAAAACTGGTTTCTCTATTCCTCTATCATCACAAACAAAACATGCCACATACACTATGTATTCTCCAAATTTCTTGAAAACTGGTGTTGCATGGTTTTCTTGAATAACCCACTCACCACGATGGACACATGTGTATCCCTTAAGAGATTTTAATTTTACCCAATGATAGAAAGAGTAGATATGGACTTGGTACAAGAATAGCCAATCCTTTCCCAAAATTAGGACAAAACTAACATCTAGAGGAAGAACAAGTTCTATAGAAAATGGTACAAAAAAACCACTAGAGCACAAACCTTATATCCTATGGTATCCTCACCTCTCACCCCCAATAGAGTATTAATCGACATAACCCCATATGTACACTCCACTGTTAGTCCCAAAAAACTAGTAAGTGAGAATAAAAAATAGAATTTATGGTGCATGTGTTAAATAAAGAACTATATACTCCGGAAGCTACCTGGATCTTACCTCGAATAGTCGATGGTCCAGCCTTGCTGCCTCTAACTATGGATTGAACTACAAGAATATGAATTTCCCATGTTCCCTATGATCTAGAATGAGTATCTGGAACTGTACTCCCTAACTGATAAGGATGCTCTTACAGCAGAGTGCCACATCCACCACCCCAACTATTATGACTAGATGAGCTCCAACTCCCAATATGATATAGGGTAACTAACCCCCTTAATTCACATGGAATTAGTATTGATCCCCTGTCCATTACTAGATATCATAGTTTCTTACTTATTTCTTATTCATACCCATTATTCATAATGATCAACATTCAACTAGTAGTTTGGGACCATAACCAAGCATGTGCCTCGACATACTACAATGATAACAGAACACATATTCACCACCCTAAGAAGTTGAACCCCTCTTCTGACTACTATACAAACTACCTCCCTAATGGAAACTCCTAAAATTATTCTTTTATAACTCAAAATTATCACCACTCATCCATCTAACTTACACCACAAGTCCACTACCTGAATCCCTATTTAGATTCCCTTATAAGATAAGGGCCAGATCTACTACCTATGAAAAATTATTCAAATGTAAGATAATCACCTAAGAACAAATATCGTGTTTATCCCATCTAAGAATCATTTATCCATAGCTTCCTCGTCTATTATAAATTTAAGAATTAAGTTGCACAATCTTTTAAATAACTGGCATAATCCATCACAGACCTATCCCCTTAGGTCAGACTCATAAACTCAGCAGCCTTGTACTCCCTCAATGTTCCTGGATAGAATTTTTCTAGAAACATTTCCTATAAATCATTCCATATAATTTCTTCTTCCTTCTCATTCTGACCCATGATGTACCCCCAACTCTTTGCCTAACCTCACAACATATAGGCATCCAATATGACTTAATTGTTGTAAGGAGTCTTTAAATGCTCAATAATAATCTGGATGGACTATATCGATTACCCGGATGGCTCTGTTCAACACTTTCTAGAAATGTTCGGAGGTTGATGCAGTTGAAAATGTCTAGTCACTTCAAACATACTTGGTAAAACCCACCATAGGTCCCATTCTATCTTCTTCATGAAACAAGAAATGTTATCACGAAAAATCTCTCCTCTATTACCTTGAATCACTAGGACTTCTTACACCACTACTGGGAGAGCATTCTTAGCTGTATCCATTTATACCTATAAGATCACATGACTTCGTGGTGGAATTTCTCAATAATTCCAAACGATTATGTTTAGAAAAAATTTCATAAAGATTCTAAAATTTACACACAAGAAGGATCTTCACATGTCTTTAACAATCCATTCAAATACACTATCCCAATTGATATCATCACACTTAGAACACTACCCTCTACCATACCTACTGAAATTCATGGTCAACATGGGGTAAACTAATCTAAATAGCCACGGTCATTCACAAGATATCCATTTAAAATTATTTCCACACTCTCAACATAAACCCTTCCTCTTAAGATCATTTTCTATTTCACAAATTACTATAAAATAAATTTTAACTCATTTACATCCCTTAATTAAGAACAATTAAATAAGCATTCTTTAAAAATCCTTAAATTTTACCAATTTTCATTATTCTTATAAGAGACTACGTTCATTATAAATATACAGGAGGTAAATTAATTCCACCTTTCATATCCCACAAATCCATCTTCTGTGTGCCTAATATGATGCATGAAACCTTTCTCCCTAGGTTCCTATAATGTTACATGAATAGACATCCTCATTCCATTTTGGCCACCTAAAAAATATCAAAAAATAATCACCTTACAGAACTAGTTTATCACCCAATGGTGAAATATAATTCAACTATAAAAACACAAAATAAGAACAACAATTTCCACTTTGGATACTTGGGTATTCACCTATACATGGGTTAGGTAATCCTAATCCTGAGTTCATTACCAAGACCCAATATATTATATTCTCAAATATAACATCCCAAATAATTAAACAGCATAAAATAACCTCTATAATACAAATTTCTAAAATCCTTACCCTTGACTCCACTAAACTAGTGCTCTGAGATGATTCCTCACATGATCTCAAGTGTGCCTCCCTATACGAAAAAGGTTGCTGACAAGCAATGAGGGTATAATAAGTCACACAGGGAGAAGATACCGTATTTACCAGATTAATCCACATCAGTTAATAAATTAAATATAGGAAAAAATATGTAAAAACATACAAACATGCACAACCATGTGTCTTAGAGAACTGGGTGCAAACCACAAACAAATATTAACTATGTCATGTCATGCTAATAGTTCCAAAAGTGATTTAACCCCAAAATAAAATAAAATAGTTGAATACCTAAAATGGGTCCTAAATCCAAGTATAATTACTCATCCATAGATATTCTTTTCCCAACTCAACTCCATAGAACATTGACTTTACCCTTACCGAAACTTGTAATAATGAAATATTTCTGAGTAGCCAGTGCAGGCTTGAGTAGGGTGTGAGTATGACTTAGTAGGCCACAACCAATGGTGTCTAAAAATATATATAGTCTAACAGATAGTTCATGATAGTATAAAATATATAAATATGTAAACTAAGAACAACATGGGTGTCATTAGATAACAATGTATAGTTTAACAATTTCTATCAGTATTACTATTATCATCACTTATTCCATTTTAATTACATAATCCATTTCCATCATGTTTAAAATGGGTTTGGCATTTACATATTTATAAGAATGGTTTATACCAAACATAATCTAGGAATAAGGTAACATGTTAAGTCCATATCCCGCTACGGTAAAACACCCAATAATAAATACACAACAGTCACCTTGAATCCTCATTCTAGGTGGTCTCATCAAATTAAACTGTTAGGGGAATAGAGCTCCATACCCTTCCCTAACCCATGTATGATGAGGTGGAGTTTGGATCCTCAGTATATCTTCACCCATTGGGCATCGAACTTCTAGTCAATACCCCACACTACCAAGCCATGTGCACATTATTATTTATCCAATCACAATACAAAAACCATATAAAAAACAACACTCACATAATTACACATAAAAATCACAATCCATAACAATAAACATGTCAAATAATATTATTCCAAAACCTAATAACACATATTCAATTTACATTACATATAGTATTTCTGCAAATTTGTATTCTCATGCCCCAACCAATTAGGCATGTTCAATAATTCCATTTTTATCAACCCATTTCACATATTAAATAATTCCCTTATAAAATATCAATTAACATGTTTCTCAATTCCCAATCAATTTCCTATTTCAAAAGTTCACAATTTCATATGCACTAATTCAATTAGGAATTCATAACATAATTCACAATCCATTTCACATAATCTCAATAAACAAAATTATCCCATTTTACTACTATGCCAAACAAACCATTATGCAATTATCAACCCTATGAAAAACTTTCATTATTCCATTTTGACATAACCAACCTTAGTAAAATGTTCATATTTGGATATATATTATCACATGTCAACTCTATGATTAACCTTTCCAATTTATGGATTCAGGAATATCAATGCATCCCATAGGCGGCCATAAATCGATGAAATCATCCTCAATGCATCCCAAATGGATAATGAGGGGTCCAAATAAACATTTAACCAACCAATTTAACAAATATTAGGTAATGAAACTAATTCACATGAAGAGGGAAGAATTACCACAACTCACAGAAAAAATATGTAAAACAATTATAATATTTGTTATGTATATGACATACCTAGAATCTATTAATGAAACCACTCTTAATCACAGTCTTAGATCTATATTTCAGAAACCCTTGATTCCCCTAAACTATATTACACTAAAAAATGGGTTTTAGGACATTAGAATAAGGTAGCCCAAGAAACAAGTCCAAATCGAGAAAAGAGAACAAAGAGAAAGATTATTATTGTCTAGAGCTTTGATTCACAACCAAGAGTGTTCCTAAATAACTAGAAAAGAGTGAGATCGATCCATGGGAGCTCTTGAGGATTCTGGTTCATCACATGGGCTAGAGGTAGGATGAATGGGAAAAAATAGAGTGGGAACATACAAATACCAAGATGAAAAAACTATAAAATTTTCAACTTTTAATGGGGCGTATCATTTTTCTAAACAGTTTTCCAAACCGTGTGCAAACCGGGTGCAATCCACGGTCTAAGGGAGGTTGGGTCGTAAGGTTTTTGGGACAGGCTAACATGATTTAACAATCATGAGGTAATCATATGGAATGATAATATCCAAGTATTCATAGTTTGGCTCTCCCCTTGCATGGCCACCTAACTGTGCACTTAATCCTCCTAGTTAGCATGGGTTTGGTGCACAGTTTACAAAGTGAAAGTGCCAACCATGAAATATTCCAAAAATGTCCATTTTCTTTTTTATATCATTCCCCAAACCCATAGAACAACTTGAGCTTCCTCATACACCAAGTGAATAATTAATGAACTAAATTAAAGGTATTCAAACCATACTTTAAGCAATGAAATACCTCCAAAAATATATATCATACATTATATCACATATATTTTTCACAGTCCATTTAATCTTGGGATGCATGTTTAATCAACTATCAAACATAATTATATTCTTTTAAAATCATAGAGTTATACATCCATATTATATAATATTACATTATGGGTTTTTTCCTCCAACATTCATTTTCTAAAATGCGAAACTAAGGTAAAACATTGTACAAATTTCTCAATTGTTGCCACCTAATTATTCTTCTCAACTAAATTTCATAATTGATGAATCATTCTCAAGTATTTTATTCAATATTTAATCAATAAATTGATGAATTTATATTTTTCCTTAATGTTATTATTTTTATAGTGGATTATAACATTATTCAAAAGATATATCAAATATTTTTTTTATTAAAATAAAAAACATTCTCCACTTTGTCATGGACCCAATATATTAGTAATCCCATTATCCATACCATCGAAGTTTTATGATTTAATAATAAACATTTATCCAACATTTAGAGAGAAAACACATCATTATTATATAACTGTCACACAAAACTATTAAAATTTCCTTCATATATAGAAATATATTTTGTATTAATCTATTTCTTATTAATTTCATCAACTGTGTCTTCATGAACTTGTAATTGTAATGGAATCCCTTCAACAAACTATAGAGATATATCATAGACCCTCTTCACGAATCTCAGCAACAAATTCATATCACCTCAACACTATCTTCTGTATTTCTTATATAAATAATGATAAATATAACAAAAAGTGTTATATCTAGCATTCTTAAAAACAACAATTAAATCAAACTCCATTCTACTAAAACATAATTTGTTTTTAGGTATCCTTTTTCACCTTCCATATTTAGTAACATAACTAGTGATAAAATGATGTGACATGAAAGTAAAATTGAAACAGGTTTGTATCCATTATAATGAACAAGATCAAAACCTTCCCTACCAAATTTCATTCATGATAGATTCACGGATCTAGTAACATGTTCTTGATTGAGATTCATCCTATGAATCATTCTCACCTCTAAAAAATCCCAATTTTCAATTTCATCTAATACTTGTTTCATCATATCTTTCATCCTTTTCCAACTAAGTGATTTATTGATAAAATCATCCACATAAATTTATATGATCATTTAAAAATCACAATACGATTTTAAATGAAATCCCTGATAAATGTGGAATCTTAAAAAATTATTCATTCCTATTAATTTTTGGAATATTCAACTAAAATAACATATTACTTACATTATCATGCATACACTCTTATTATGTTTAATAAAAGATTATATCTTATAGACAAATTAAACCGTTTAGGTTGTGCTACATATATATCCTAGTTTGATAATCAATAAATGAAGAAGCCTTAAAATCCATAAAAACTTTACTGATAGATAAAATTCACTTTATAGCTCATATAGCAGTTAAGTTAACAGTAGGTGAAAAAATATATTATAATCCACAAAGTAATTTTGTTGGAATCATATCAAAAAACTTTTCTGTAAAAATTATATTCCATTATTACAATTTTAAAATATTTTATATACATATTTTTAAAATTCCTTCATCCCTTTGGGTATATATATATAAGTTTCCAAGCCTCATGAGCATGAAAAGTACTAGATTTTCTCCTTCATTATAAATTACCACATCCATTAACTATTTACTAGTATTTTTCCTTTATAATATTTTTTTCTTCCTTATATAAATAGAATAATTATAAAATTCAACTAGATTACATACTATTTAAGCCCATCTATGATTAAAATCAGTAGAGTTCTTTACTAAATCCACAGTTTCATTTTCTCTTTATCCATAAATATCATCATTATACCAATATAAGGATTTGATTCTCTTAGTATCATATTAAATTGATTTTCTATACTTATAAATGAAATGTTCATGAATATTTTCTTTCATTATTATAGAAATATTTATATTGTCATTATCCAATATGAAGTAAACAAGTTGTTCATTTATATATTGAATGATTTTTTTTTTCAAAAAATGGAATCATAATTATTCCCTAAACAAAACTCATTATGAATAGAATTTAGACAACTAAATTCCATTAAATTTGAAATATTTACCTTCTTTAAATCAATAACTCCTTATATATTTCTTCCCTATATGTTATAGATGAACTATGATTTATTAAGTATGATTCCATGATAAACAATTCAGTTCAAAAAGACAAGGTAAATTCATATTGAATCCACATTCTCCAGACATGTTCATATAGTATTCTATTTATATGTATTTTCACGCTATTGTTTCGTTATGACCATGTATAATATTCTATATATTAATTAATTTTTTCATAGATATAATTGGACTCTAAATATTTTACTCACTACAATTATTATATCTGAAATAGTTCACCATCAATCATATTTTATTCATTACATGAATCCTCTATTTCAAGAATATTTGAAGAAAATTAAAAATTATTTATGAAAAATAAATACATATATTTCAAGTGAAGTAATCAATATATGACTTTAATAAAAGTTTAATTACAACATTAATCATGTAATTTTACCATAAACCCTTAAATTTAGTTATCTTATAATGACCTATTCTATAATTCCAATATTCAAATATTAATTTTGAATGAACACAAGTTGATATGTCAATGGAGTTATTACTCATGTTTTTTTGTTTTAGGCATTAATCATCATCATTCATCAATATACCCTTCTATGATTTCTTTGGGTGTGTTTAAAAATGTTTTCAAATACCAATTATTAGTCATGTTTTTAATAGATATGAAATTTCATTAATGTAAATGAATTTATCTTTGAGTATTAAAAAATAACAATTTATTATAGGTATCAATTTTAAAATTTTATTTTCTATAAATATTAACAACTACATCATTAGTGAGATTTACATTTCCAAAACTTCATGAAATGAAATCTTTTAGCCATTCCTTCTCCATTATAATAAGTGAAAAAGCACCAGCTTATAATATCCAAGAAACATTCAAGCTGTTGAAGATTAGAACCATTAAGTCAACATAAAATCCATAAGGAATTAAAAATATTGGGAATTGAATATATTATTCCTATCATGTATTTTATCATAACTGGTACCATATTCCAATAACTCTCACATGTGGGGCCTTCTACAATGTATTTATCTAGGATTTGACTTCATTTCTTCATCCTATATATCAATTTTCCTATATTTTTTGATCTACCACTACCTTCAATACGCATAAGAAATCCAATAAAATCAATATTATATTATATGATGATATTCACTACGTATTAGGCCATGAATGTATTGAAATTTTAATTTAGTTGATTCATAAAAACTAGTCACAAGTACACCGATATCATTATATCTTTATAAAAATTATTATATGAGAATTAGTGAATTCATTTCATCCATGAAATAAATAAATAAAAATATAAAATAGATTTATATAATATTAATTGACATACATTATTTCTTTTTGAAAAAACATAAACCATATTTAGGTTAAAAATTATAACAATAGGATCAAATTTTATGATGTATATGGATTTTAATGCGTGTTTGATAATGTCATCATCAAACCCATGGGTGTTTTATCCACTATTGTTTTGAATGAAATATTAATTTTCAATGATTAGTGTATAATTAGGAATTTTTTTCTGTCAAATAATTCCTAATCAAATATTCCATTTTTTATGTTTTCCCTCACCATTAGTAGAAGAATATTCATGTGATATATATATATATATATATATATATATTGTTCAATATCTATGATAGAGGATATATGTTATTTTAAACAATGTATTTTAACATCATCATTAATTCATGTGATACTATTTTCCTCAAAAACTATTTGGAACGTGGGATAAAACCTAGCTCTCACGTCAATTTTCCATGAAATTAGAAAAAATAACAACAGAACAACAGTAAAAAATATATTTTGTGGTACATTCAGACTAGTAATTATTGGCAAATAAAAGATAAAACATATTGTTTCATGGAAGGGTTACATTTATTTGTGTATAAAAAAATGGCATAGATAAATCTATTCACCAAGTAAATTATAATAATGGAAAATTTTTATGTAATTAATTTATTTGAAGAATATACCTTCTATAATAATTGAAATTTCAACTCCTCCACATATAGAAAATATCCTAATTTTACCTATATGTTTCCCGGATTAACATATATGAAATAAATATGTATATTTACACACATGAACACCTCATAAAAATGAAATTCTTCAATAACCATGCCAGTCAATGTTTTCTAATTATTCTATTATATTTTTATTTTATATTATGTTTTATATATAATATAAATTATACATAAATAATTTATAATATATTTTATAATTAATTAAAAATCCATTAATACCATCTTTACAATGTTTATAAATAATTTATAATTTACTTGAATCAATAAAAAATTATAATGTAGATAGAAAAATTGGTCCCTATATCATATTTTAACATTTATACATGTTGTAAGCTAAACATCTCAATGTAGGAAAGGTAATGTGTAATATATCTATGATATATAATTAAATATAACAAATATATTATGATTTCACTATTAATAACTATAGGGGAGTAACTATTTCATATATTCTGTGCATAATATTAACATATCATTAATCTAACAAAGGTAAATGTCTCTTGTAATAACATTTTTATAATATTAAAAAGGAACATTGTGACCTCTGTAATAATTTCATGGACTCTAACTATAATTATTAACTATATGCAACGAATAAATATTAAAAACTAAATTCTCAATTTTTTTAGGAATAACAAAACTGTCATTGGTTACGATAACCAACCATGTATGATTCAATATATATAAACTAATAGATTTATAGTGTGTCATGTACTAAAATGTATAAAAAAATATTATAAAAACCAAACATATTTTAGATTCTATGTCTTGGGATAGTAAAAAATAAATAAATACAATATGATTTTATATATAATACATAAAATGAATACGATATCCTGTAATTAAGAGTTTTCTATAAATGATATTAAAAATTTTTATATTACAATGATATTATGGTTTTACATTTTTATAGAATTAGGATAGAATATACATAAAAATGTGGAAACATCCACATACTTTACCTTATTTAAAAACATATGTTACCATGATTACATTCATATTTTAATTTATAAAAAATAGTCTTCATTCGAAATTTACATAACCAGATCATTTAATCTATTAATATATATACTCATCATTAAGCTATATGAAAATAATTTTAAAATATGGGATGATAAAATAAATCCTTTGAAGGGGAAATTAAATTAATGGAAAAAATATCCTATTAAAAACATATAAACCCATGTTAGTGATTTCTACTTCACATAATAAACACAGAGCTTGAACAATCACTTATATAATATTATAGTAATATTATTTAAAAATTGTTTATTCTTATAAAATTTAGTTTCCAAGAATAAATTCCAATGCATACTCATGATGGTCACATGGTACATTATATAACATCATTAATTTAGTAAAACATACCATAGAGAAACCTATAAGGTTAACTCCAACATCTTAATAGGAGTAACGTGTCTTCGTCTAGAAATATATTCATTAAAAAGTCATAAAAGTAACTTATATATATATTTGTATTTACACATAATATGTGTAAAAAACCTGAAATATATAATATATTTATAAGTAAATAAATTATATTTTGTTGATAGTATGCATTACATGCAACACTAATATTAAGGGAATTGATATATAATATTAAAATACAATTATTCAAAAGGGGGTGATAAAACACAACAATTAAATTAGAGGGTATGAATGTCATTATAAAATTAATGAAAAATATATAACATTCTTAAAAAATTATATTTATTTATAAATTATTAATAACTATGTTATGACCCCAGATAATTATATTTTATTCCCTGAAAATTGATCTTTTCTTCAAAAAATATTATTTACATTTATAATAAAATATTATAAATGATTTTATGAAATTATATAAATGTTTTATTATTAAATGAAAATTAGTTGTTAAATCATTATACTGTTATTAAATTAGGTTTATATTTTGTTATTTTTCACAAAATTTAATGTAGTATGGAATAGTGGAAAATATATATTTTTATAAATTTTCCATTTTTTAATAAAATAAGAAATATAGAAGTCCAATTATTCAATTAATTAACTTTTTAATTAAAATATTTACTATTTAGTTATATTAATCTTAATTAATAAATTTTAAATAGTATTTATTTTTTATTTTAGTAAAAGATTATTCATAGTCTTGAAAATGAAATTTCCTAAAAAATATTTTATTGTGCATAATGTTTCCCTATTTTAATGGAATAAATATACACAAAATGAAATATGATTTAAATGAATTTAATAGATTATATATCTATAAATATGAATTTATATTCATTTAATTATTATTAATTTTCAAATAAATATTATATTACCATCTTATGCTTGAAAAAATATAATTATTACAAAACTGTTTTTTCAAAACATCAATGGGGTGGATTTTAAATTAAATTACACCAATTACATGAGTTAAATTTTTAAATGGGGAATAAATTTTTGGAATAATAATACTATTTATTATCTAATAATATATACAAAATCTTCTACCATAATGAATAATGATTTCAATAAAAATTAATTATTTCTATTAAGGTAAAAACATGTTCACCTTGGATTATACTAAAAATATAATAGATAATATTGAAAAAAATATACAATTACTATTTTATTATAATATTTAGAACTTATATCATTTAAATCTCTAAAATATTCAATTTTTTCCTTTTGGAATGTTCAATTGTGGGTGTAATTATTTCTTTTAAAAACACCATGTGTGACCGCTTCCCAACTTATAAAAAGGTCCCCACTATCCGCTAATATAAAATAATTCAAAACCAATTGGATTAGAAAATAACTACCCAAATACCTTAATAATTTCCCTTTCAACATATTATAGGAATTTTTTATCATAAATCCATTCTAAAATTTATTATGGTTCAAACCCAACATTTTTTTTTTCTGAAAATGATTTATCATTCTAAACTGATCATTTTTTATTAATTCATCTTCCTCATCCATATAATTTTATCTAAACATACTAAAATAAGAAAATTATTAAATATAATAATTTATTTGTTTTAAGTTAATTTCATATATCCATGTCTGCCTCCCTCAAACATGAACTCATTTTTTCGTCATGTGTACGACATATTACTACCGCACGAACCAATGTAATTAGATTTATATTACCACATCATAATGAAAAATGTAATGATTTATTCAATGACTATATATGATATTTTTGATATAATTAAAATTTATTTATTATAATTTCACAAATAAATTGTAAATTTTCTTTCCATAAGGAATATAATAACATCGCTCATCTTTATGGTGGACCACTATCACCTAAAGAGATGTCATTTGTTTTTTACTTATCCATTACATGGAAGGTAATAAGGATTAATTTTAAGTTAAAATATGATATTAATAATATGTTAATAATTATTTTAATTAAATATTTAATATAACTACTTAAATTACCATCAATTTAATAAATGATAATATCATTCATGCGTACAATGGACTATCACCTCTTTAAGTGATGTATTTTTTTTGTTAGGGAATAATATTGTTGTAAAAAATTTATTTAATGAAATTATGTGATGTTTATTAGATAATGATAATTCTAGAAAGGAAGAATAATAAATACCTTCTTTCAATCATGATAATTGATAAATAGAGATGTCATCAATGCATACATGCGGCATATCATCTCCCTGATTTTAACTTAGTTCGTAATTCTTAAACATGATTCATGGTTGTTCATAAAAGAATAATTTATGTATAAAGATAATAATTATATCTTTATTACCATTCTTGATATGATCAGATAGTAATTTCCTTAAACATAGACAACTAAACTATTTGATTATTTACATATGAGTTGTTTATCATTAAAACATCACACATGAAATTAATTGGTTATGTTGTTGAATATGACATGGTAAAAGATAAAATAAATTGATTAACAATCATGATAAAGGTTCATATTAATGTAAATAAATTACATATGTTTATTATTCATGATGATAAAGAACACATGTGACGATTCCTGATTGAGGTATGGGCTTCGTCAGAAAACTTCTTTCACTAAGAGACATTTTGTTTTATGAAAAAAATTTAATTTATAGAGTGTACATAATAAGCCTATTAAATATTAGACAATTAATAATATATAATTAATGTTATATTATTTTACAATTAAATTCATTCATTTATGACATTTATTATTATAAAATTACTAATGATGAAAGGTTTTATTTTACAGTTTCATTTTTATTGGGATTTTTTTTTATTAAATTACATTGATGGAAATTATAATATTTTTAACAAATAAAAACTATAATTTTCATAACCTATGTTTATTCATGAAATTCTCACACAATAGTGACAATATCTTCTCTTTGGCTGTCAAAATTATTTATAAAATAACTTTTTAAATAAAATTAATTTTGATGGTTTTTTCAATTGAACTCCCTTTAAATTCCATGACCATTCATTATATAAAATTTTTCCAATAATTTTATAGAATTATTCTATGAATGATTAAATTTATTTATTTCCATGTTAAAATTTTTAAAATATTTTTTAAAAGTTATCTTTTAATATTTTTTCAAAAAAATTACTATTTTAACTTTTACCCAAGTGTGAATGTATTTTTTAAACATATATATCATGTATATAATTACCATTGATCTCTAAAATTATTTTGATCGAACAATCCATTTTATTTTTATACTATTGTTTTCAAAAAAAAATTATTCTAGTAATTGTTTTATAATTTTTTGTTTCTCATAATTCATTTTTCTAGGGGAAAGCATATTTTATTAGTGATTTTGTATTTCTATTTTTGGTGGTACATATATTCATCAATGAAAAAAACCATCAATGTTATAAAATGATTCAATGTGATATATTTATATATGTCTAAAATATATATACCAAGATTATTATTCCTTCTGTTTATATTGTAATACATTTATTGTGAATATCTCTCAACTTTCTTCATCATGGAATTTAATTTGATTGTGATATGAAGTAATATTATGAAACCTAGTTTCTTTTAATTGTTAATTATTATGTTAGGAATTATGAATTATTCAAATTATATAGAGAAAATATATAATGAACATGATATTATGGTTATACCCATTATGTTATCTAATTCATTGGCTAATGGTTTATTATCAAGTATAAATATATATGGCATTATATATTCAACCTAATCTATTATGGGACTTTGTCTACAAGATGATATTGTTTAAAAATATAGACTAGGTTCATGCATAGGTAATGTTTTTTTCATTAAAATTTACTATAATTATATGATATTACTATAAAATGATCTTTATAGTTTTCTTCTACATGAATATTGATGTGCCTTCTCTTTTATGATATCATGTTATACCTTTGACTTGCATGTTACAATTCTTTATACTGTTTATTTCCACACTTGTTTTTTAGCTCACCCCATTTTCAAAATATTCCACCAGACATTCTCTATATACATAGGTTGTTAAAAGGATTTTAGAACTCAATATTGTGAAAAAAATAAATAAGATTTATTTTATCCTCAATTTGATGTATTATGAACCTAGTCTTCCATAGATATTTCTAATGATGATCATAGGGTTGTGATTAATAGATTTTTATTATAAAAATATGTAATGATACATGTATAAGGTTTGGGTATCTATAGTTGGAATTAGGAAAAGGGTTTAGTTAACATTTTAAAATGAGATGAGAATATTTTTGTGAGAACAATATAGATAATTCCAATAACAGGTATAAGGATAAGGATAATTATAAGTGTATGTATAGGAAAATATCACAGAATTTTGGTGAAGTTTAGAGAGAGTGAATTCAAACAAATTAAATACATGTTTTTATAAATCATGTTGATGTAGTTTTTCCACTATAATTCCTATAACTAATATCATGGAAATGGAAAATTGATATATACACCAACATCACTGAGTGCATGATAGCAGGACTTGATGCATACCAGGTTTGACACTCTTAGTGGATTTGTTTTGGAAATTCATATACTTTTTATGAACCATCATGAATTACTTTGGTATGTGATAATCATTGATGACCAAGGTTAAAACTAATGTGTCATAGGTTGATTATTCTATGAATTATACTGAGTTTAAAGGCATAAGTGTTGGTTTTTTTGTTTTAATTTAGTGATTTTGAAGTTACTGTGGGAAATTTTTTATTAGGATGAGACATATATAACCTTTGGGATTAACATAAAGTATTATTTTGGAGGAATGTTTTTTTCATAGATATGTATGTTGAATGATATGATATGACTATTTTGGCTAAAACATTATTTAATGTTGATATTTCTGAGGTTATTTTGGATATATAGTATTCATTTAATTAATTATCTATGTTAAAAAGTTTCTTTTATTGTTGAAGTTTTGTTAATAATTTGTTCGATTCATTTTGGGTATTATACTCTTTGTCCAAATTATATTTGTTTTCATAAAATTGGGCAATTGTATTGTTTTTATTTTCTGGATAATATGATCTAGAAAATGTTAATTTTAGTACTTCATGTAATTATTTTGTATATTCATTCCTTATAGTAAGATGTGATGTGGAATGTGGTTGAATCGGAATAAATGGATTAAATTGGGATTTTGGTATATAGAGATATTAGTTCAATATATTTTCTAGTTTCCTTTTTCTAAATAGTTAAATTAATCCCCTAAATCATTTTAAATAATATTGAAACAAAAAATATTATACTACCTTGAAATCTAATAAATAAATTCACTTTCAATTCGTCTTAAATTTATGGTTTTTTGGAAGTTCACTTTGTCATGATCATTCACTTTCTTGTGATCAGTTATCTCTATCACTCTCCATAATAATTTATGATTTTCATTTTCCATATTCTCACTTACATGCAATTTTATCCTTAATAAAAACCAATTTATGTGTTGACCGTCATATTTAATTTCTCTCTTTTTAAGACTATATTTGATTTATAACATTTGTGATGTGGGTTTTCCATAAAAGGAATTTTCAAATGTACAACCATAGATTTTTAACCCACATTTAAATCATGAGGATGTTGTTTATTTAAGGTGGGTATAATATGACACCTAAAAAATTTATAATATTTTTTTTATTTAAATTAATTTGATTTACTTGATAGCTTTCATTATGAATAACAGTTTGTTTAAAAGAATTTTTCTATAATGTAAAAAATATTTTTATTTAAACATGCTTAATATAACCTAGAAATTAAATTAGAGTGTATGTATAATATTAAATACATTATTATAAACAACTAAAAATGTTATCCAATATTAAATTAATTAAAAATTATTAATAAATATGATATAAACACTAATAAAGATATTTTTTATAGGAAATATATTTCCATGAAAAATTATTCTTCATTAATTAGTGAAAAAATTGTAAAGAATTAGAAATTTTAATTTATATAATGAAAATAATATTTGAAATAATCATATCTATATAAACATAATGTGTAATATTTGGATTTTTTGTAGAAATATTAATTTTCTTGTGAATAGTGAAAAATACATATTAAAAACTATTTATTATAAAAAAATTAAATAATATAAATATCCCATTATTCTTTTAATTTTATTAAAAATTAATATATTTATTATTATTTTATTGGGAATCTAGTTAATCAGGAATACATCATATTTATTTTTTATATGCTTATTATTGGGATTAAAAATTTATTTCAATGGGAGTTATTTCATCTTCCCCGTATATAATAAGTAATGAACTATCTCCTCCATTACAAAATTCCAAAATACATTGTTTAAGATATAAAATTATAAATTTCATTATATACATCCCATGAAACAATATATATTCCATTTATTTATCACAATGTCATTCTAGGAATTCTTTTGTTGCAAAACTAATGAAGTTTAACAAACAATAGGTATCATTCTTAACCAATATATGTGTATTAACTATTTTTCTACCAAATTAAAATAATATTTAACCATTTCATAATAATAAAATAAATACATTACAACAATATTATTTTTTTGTAACATTTATGTCCTATATCTACCTCATGCTCAATTAATTGTGAAAAGAACTCGGTGATCTAGAATTTGGAAGACTCCTTCCTAGGAAACTCACACATTTTTTTGACATCACCACTGCACATGGATATATATTATGATTTATTTAATGATTATATAATATATTTATGATATACTAATACTTATTCAAATATAATTTTACTTATGTATTCTAAATTTCCCTTTTGTAGCTAATACGATAACGTTGCACAAGTTTAAAGTGGACTACGTCTCACAAAGTGATGTGATTTCTCTTTCACTAATACATTTCATCGAATTTAATTAGGATTAATTTTAGGTTAATATATTATATTTATTAAATATTAATAATTCTATAGGATAAATATATCATATTCTGTGTTACCATACAATCCATTAATTAATGATAATGTTGTTCATGTGTATGGTGGAATACAACCTCGACAAGTACTGTGATTCATTTTTATTACTATATAACATGGGTGTTATAAATAGGGGTATAAAATGAAGTTATATGATATTTATGATATAATTATCATCCTATAATGATAAAATAACACTTATCTTTTTTCCACCCCAATCATCAAAAAATTTATATGTTACTCACGCATTTATGTGTCATACCGTCTCTATGATTATAACGTAGTTCATCATTCATAACCATATATCATAGTCAGTTTTAAAAGTATAATTTTTTTTTGGAAAATATTATTATATAAAAATTTTAAATTCAAAATATTTTTAAATAATAATCTCATTCACCTTCGTCAACGTTCCACTGTTATTTTGGTCTTATAAGTTATTTACCCTTAAAGCATCCAATGTGAAAATAATTTCTTATATATATATATGAAAGTGTGAAAAAAATAAAATACAACTAATATATAAAATTTAATGGTTATTAATAATTAAAAATTTTATTATTAGTTTACTATTCATGACTAAAATGAACACACGTGATGAATTGAGATCTCGGTAAGGGTTTCATCTCAAAACATACTTCTTTTAGAGACATTATCTTTTAAGAATGTAGTTTTATTTTTTTGGTTCATATATTGTGGATTTTTCATATTATAACATTAATCAAACATAATTATTTTTATATTATATTAAAATTAATTTTCTTCCTTAATTGGGGTTATGAATAAAAAGTTACCAAATCAGTAATGGTTTATTTTGAAATCTCACTTTATTCGAGCTTTATTGTGCATGAATTACCATCGAAAGAAATTAGTTGATAATTTTGTAATATAAGAATTTAATTTTATTTTCATAGGATAATTCATGGAAATTTCATGTAATGTTACCACTCTATTGTCCTTGGTACATAAAATGAGTACGAAAATTTATTTTTATATAAAATAGAATTTATTTGTCTCTTTGGTCAAAAAATATTTGTCATCAATATCTATGTATTGAATAAAATACTTTAAAAAATGTTTTAATATTTCAACATGATTTTTTATATTTATTTTAAACATTTTTTATTAACTTAAAAATAATTTTAATGGAATATTATTATCATTTTCCATACATGGTACTTTTAAAACTTTTAAAAATTTATGAAATGAATGTTTTTTATGTTTTATAGAATTTACAAAGTTACCCTCCATCATAATATTTATTGTCTTTGAAGCCTCATTTATATGATTATAGTGTTATTTTTAGTGTAATTTATTTCCCAAATAGTTTCTCAATTACTATTTTCCAAAAAATGATTTTCAATTTGGAAGGGTTATTTTCAGAGAAAAATGTTTATTTGTCATTTTAAAAGTGAATATATTCATCTATGATAAAAATAATTATAATTATGAAATTGTATAAGATTCAGTATATATGTCTCTCAAATTTATACCAATATTATTCCTTCTTTAATTGATGAGGTAATACAAGCCTTGTGATCATCTATCAATTTTATTCATTAGGAAATTTTCATTCATTATGATATAAAAAATAATTATGAAACCCCTTTTATTTACATGTGTAATTTTTTTAATGGATTATTATAGATATAAAATATATTGAAGACATAGATCATGAAAATTTTATAATGGGGGAACCCGGATAGAGCTCCAATGTATTTGGTAAGCCATTAGTCTTATGAGGTTTCTTGTATGAGATTAGGGAGTAAACCTAATCCCTTTATGAGACATTCACTGCCAAGTGATGTTTTCTAGGTTGTAATCCCTGACTCGTTATTATGTCATGTTTTTTTCCACCAAAATTACAATTATTTCAAAATCATATGATACCGTGTTCATTATGTTATTACCAATTTGATTACACATGACTTCTCTTTTAAGAAGTCATGTTATACAATTCATTCACATGTGATGCATCCTTATTTTATTTATTTAACTAATGGGATTTTTAGCTCATCCATTAATTTTATGAATTCATTGAAATACTTCTCTATGTAGATATCAGCAAGTAGATGCATCTGTGGAACAGTTTCACATAAGTGGTAATAACTATTAATTTTGGAATAATGCGTATTAACTCAATCAACACTAGTGTATAATGAGGGGGACTTAGACTGCGCACAATTCGAGACACTCTTAGGGGACTTTTTTTTATTGTAATTCACCTTTTCATTATAAATTAGTATGAAAATGTTAACTAAGTAGTGAAAATAGATTATGTAGGATAAACCTATGGTTTCATAGATTGAAAAGGTGTAATGATTTAAAAATCAAAATAGATATTTTTAATTAATTTTCACTCTAATTATCTATGATTGATGGTTATTATAAACATTTTGGTTCTTAGTAAGGGCTTTATGATTGAATGATAATGTTGAGGTTGTTAATGTTATGATAATTTATTCGAGCCCCATATTTTAGTGTAGTTATATAGATTTATATATATCAAGAATTTTTTTAATGAATGTCAATTCATGTCCTCACAGATTTCATGTTCAATTAGTAAAGAAAAATAAAAATGGTATGATGATTTCATTTATGGTCTACAGTTTATCTCAAATTGTTGATTATGGGATTGTTCTTCCTATAAATCTCAATATTATCTATCATGTGGACTTTTTTGTTATCATGGGAATATATTATCCTTAATTCTATAAATCCAACATCAATTTTCAAGTATGGTATGTTACGTATTAAATTACAAAGCAACATATGATCGTTTTTTAGTGTGATGATAACAATGAACATCCAATTGAAATTACATCTACATTATGGGTAATGATTTTTTTTTCAAAATGGGTGTTTATATAAGATTGTTTGGGAGAATATCAGCCTCAAATAAATTTACATTTTAAAGGAATTTTATAATGTAATTATAGTATAGTTTTCTAGTCGTTCATAGATTCATGAAGTTTGGTTTTCAATAGAATTGGTCCCTAGTGAAAAACTAATTTTAAAGACATGAAGTCAATAGACCCTATTGAGTTACCAGAGTGGATAATGAAAATAAATGGAGAATTTTTATGATGCATTAATTTAGATATGTATTTAATCATGGAGTGTGAATTCAATATTTTTTATGTAGAATGATAGTACTGTTCTTCTCTACATTGATTATCGAGAACATAATAAGATCAAAATCATGATATAGTATCATTTCCTCAGATTGATTATTTTTTCAATCAATTTTGAGGAATTAAATATATTAACAAGATAGATTTTCAATTTCAATACGATAAATTAAATTCAATACAATCATATGATTAAACTGAATATATGTTATAAGAACTATTAATTTATATTATTTCCATAATCTCTTATTTATTCCTCCACTATCTTCATGGATTTCAGGATTGGTTTCCTTAGAGATTATGACAAATAACAGATGTTTGTTTTTATATTTTATATTAATATATATATATAATTTTTATGGAATATAATGAACATCACATGAGGATTATACTAAATACACTGAGGAAAGAAAATCATTATTGATAATTGACCATTTGTGAATTTTTCTTTTAAAAAGTTTCTTTTTTGTTTAATATAATCCAAAGAGAGTTTATATAGGTGGATCTGTAAAATAAAGATGTTATAGAAAATTCTCCCATACAATCCTATATAAATGAGATCCATAGTTTTCATGGATTAGTTTTATATTATCAATGATTTGGGAATAATTTTTTTATGGATTTATATTCCACTTTCCATGTAAACATGTAAGGGAGTCAAGTGCCACTATATAAATAAATGTGAAGAAATTTTCATTGAACATAAGAGATGGTTTTCCAAAAACACATATTCTCAAAATGTCCAAGATCAGATATGATTTTGTCTCTTCACGTATACATAAATAAAAGTAGTGTGATGGAAAGTCATGAATAATTATTTGGTAAATGAATATTCATCGATGAAATTGTAGGTTCTAAGTAAAATTATTCTACTCATTTTTGTGCTTATCATTGATAATATTTAAATTAATGATATTCCTGAATAATATTACATATAATGATATAACATATATACATATCATAATTTTATAATGTATAAAATAACTCACAATGGGTTGAATATGTTCTATTTATTGTTTTTGTAGTTTATTATGTATTATGACAAATCAACACATTACCACCCCAAGAAAGGGAAAAAGATGACTCATTCAATGATTCTAAAGGATCATTCAAACATATATATAATGTGGATCATAAAATATCCCATATTTATGGATATGAAGATGATGGATATGAAATTCATGAAGGAAGGGGAGAAGATTCATATATAACAAATCAATTTTCAACCATCAATTTATGTGGATATTAATGAGGCAAAAATATGATATATTGAGCTGTTGAATAAGGTGATAAATGTAACATAGGTAAAATATTGATTGTGTTGGAATGATAAAATTTTGTAACTAAGTACCTATATATTAAATAAAATAATTGTATAATGAGGTGCTGGATTCAATTTATATTTTACTATTCTCTATTCATCTAGGAATTACAATGATTTATAAAGATATGAAATAGTATTTTTGGTGGGACAATAAAGAAATAGATATGATAGAGAATGTACATAGGTACTTGGTATTTAAATAAGTAACATCTATGATGAATATTTTGTAATGTGATGTTACAACCATTTCTTTTACATGAATGGTCATGGGAGAAAATGCCCATGGATTTCATTATCAGACTCCCCAAAACATATGATGACCATTAATTTTTTTTGGTTGTATCTGATAAAATTAAAAATTAAAAATAGAATATTTATATCATATATGATTTTTCTCTTTATTATATTACTAATATATATTATTTTATCGTTATGTTTTCTCATGTAAATTAATATATTGAATCATATTATGATCTGAGGTTTTTTACTATTGTTTTGGTTTGGTCTTCTGTAAGCTATAGATACAGAGTTGTGTTTTTGTGATTCTTATAATAAAAATAAATATTTTTATTTTTTATGAAAATTTAAAATCAATATTTTATGATAATATCTTGTTATTTTTATTTCGTATGTGGTTGGGATCAAGACCTTCCTCTTATCGAATTACCTTATAATAATAGATTTCACATGAGGATCCAGATTACTCATCATGATTACCTATATGGAGGGAAATGAGTAACTCCGATTTGTTTTGATGATGTCAAATAATAAAATATATTCAAACATGAGATTATTAAATAAATTACAAAGAATATCAGAGCCACTCTATAGAACATTATAGACAGTCAGAGTCGGTAGACAATCTATGATAAAAATAATCCTCAAAATCTTCAATATGAATTTTTGTGACAAGTTATTCCTATTAATTGTTTCATGTATGAATATTTTGATATCGATGAAGCTGTTAAATTTCTGCCCTAGGTATATCATCCAAATAGAGATTCTATACCAGCATAGGACCATTTATTACCATTTGGTTGTTCTATTGAATATATCTTATGTTAACAATTTCTTCCATGTAATTATTTGGATTTGGTACACACCTAATCCTTTTTATTTACTAAACATTGATGTTGTAATACTAGATATTGATCCTTTAGATAAAGTATAGAAAAAATAAATAGCATATCATAGAGACAAGGTGGAATAAAATAATTCTCATCATAAGGCTAATGTTCTATATAGGAATCAAAAATTCGTTAATGTCTGATAGGAGTCTACAATTGTGATGATATTGATATATTATCATTTTTTCATCAATGTGATGAAATTTCATGTTTAAAATTAATTTTAATTGGGGTTAAATAAAAAAATGATGATTTTCAATATATAAATATCTAAATTAAATTGGCATATTAATAATCTTAGTTTTCACACAACCCTAAGTCCAAATGAACCAATATATAGTATACATTTTGAAAAAATATTTTGGTTTGTAGGTTATGAGTATAATTAATATAATTATAGAAATTTTTTTTAATAACATTATATAATTTAATTTTACTGATCAACTCGTTATAAGTATATAAACAATTATATGTAATGTAATTTTCTTTTTAAAAAATATTTATTATTCAGAAAATATTTTTGAAAAATATTGTGAATGGATATTATAAATAACTTAGGAAACATTTAGAAATTGAACATTAAAAAATTTATAGCATTTTTTAATTAGGAATATACAAATTATAATATGTAAAAATTTTAATATTTCTCTAAAAATATTATTTTTTTAACATTTATAAAAGAATTATGGTTTTATAGAAAAAAATTTTCAATAAAATTATTTTTATTGTTCACTTTTATATTGAATTGGCGTTAAAAAATTATTTTATTTTACTTTTTAATAAAAATTAAATAAATTTTATTAAACCTAAATTAATTTCAATATAAAATTTATTTTGGAAATAAATGATTTCTATAAATAAAAATTTATTAAACCATTTATTAAATCATGGATCTGAGAGAGAAAGTTAAGTGATCAAAAATAAAATGGTGTGGCCAATATTAGTTGGAAATCATAATATTAATAATTTTTTAGATAGTAGGGTTGGGAACTGATATAAAATATGATTAAAAAAATTAAAGATATTGGATAAAAATTATATTAAGCTCAATAAAATAAGTTTCTTTGATTTCATCCAATGGAACCTCGAACATATTCAATCCCTAAATAATGTAGATTGCAACATAAAGCATTTACCACTTTGGTAAATGTTCAATCGTAAGACCCATTAATGAATAATAGAAAAGGAAACATTAAATATCATGAAAATAAGTATATTAATGATATTAATGGCAAAGGGTATGTATATAAACCTCATAAAATGGTTCAGGTTCATAACATCAATATATTTTCGAAGGAAAGATAATGTGAGGTACAGAACTCATACATATATAATGTCATTGAATAAATAATTAATCATTGGTCTAGGTATGTTTAATAAATTTAAATCCACGAAAAACAAGTGGAAATATAGAATAAATTTATTTAGATATCAAATTACACTAAATCATAGAAAAATAATATCAATGGAAGTGAGTAATAACAAACGAAAGGAAATTGACAGTAGAAACCATATACCACTTAGTCAAATTCAATTCAAATCCACATAGATGAAATAATTAATATTGAAACTCTAAATACAATTATTTATTAATGATTCATGACATAAAATGTGCAATGGTCCATTCATACACCAATTAAATGAAATGTGGTTCATATTATTAAAGTATGCCTCAACGATGGGAAATTGTGACGAAGTACCTCACCACTTTAATAATTAATGGTTGAAAAGTACATCAATAAGAAAACCTCATATAGATTTATAAATACTAATTTTTTTCTTAAAAATTAATATATAATTCATTCATTTGATATATATACACTTTTTTATAAATATTATTGGTGGATATGGCATATGTTTCATGTAAATAAAAGTGACGGGAAAAACCCTTACCTTGAGTCCTACCTTTTCATGGGTATAATGTTACTCTTGTATACTACGATTATATAGATTAATTTATTTATTAATAATATTTTGAGGTTTAATAACATTTAAATAAATGATTTTTTATGTTAATGGCATATTTATATAATATATCAATCAAATCCATATCAAGTGTTTTGAGTACATTCTTTTTATTGTTTCAAAAAGGCCTTGATGTGTTGAATGTGGTCAAAGTGATAATTATTTCAAAATAAAATTAATAATAATAAAGTTATAAATATCACATTCAATATAAAAATATTCTTTTAACACCATGTAAAAAAAATTAATGAAAAATTATTATAGTCATTGAAATGGTCGATCAAATCATCACATGACTGATATTTCAATTTATCAAGGATCTTTATAGTAAAACAGGATGAAATATTTTAAATTTTAATAAAGATAAATATATAATAAATTTAATATTATTCAATTAAATATACTAATATATATCATCCACATGTTTTGGTGATGAAAACTGGGTCACGTATGCATAAACAACATTATCATTTTTCAATGACTGAAAAGAAAAAGATAAAATGATATATTATTTTTTCATAATGATAAATATGGATTGAATATGATAACTAATAAATTGATATAAAATATATTTATCATATTTATACTTATTATATAACATGAAAATATTTATTTAAAAATTAATCACATCACTTTATGAGGTAATAGTCGACCAAATAGACAAGTGATGTTATCATATCCCATATATAATGTAATGTAAGAAGATATTTTTTATTCATTACCTCCTTAAGTATAAAAATGTCACAAATATCATATATATACTTCAAATATATCATTATAACAAGATTTAAGTTGTGATTAATTAAAACAAAGGACATTGTTTCATGTGGTGGTAGTCTTCCATACAAACGAATAATGATTTTATATCTTATTTGATTGAAGAGAAGATAGAATTAGGTTATTAAAAAGTATATAATTTAATTATTTTTTTATACTTGTTTTATTATATAATTATAATTGAATAAGTATTAAATTATATGGAAGAAAAAATAATATAAGAACAATCTGTTAAGCATGATACCTCTTCTTCCGATAACCTCCATTGGTGATGTATTTACGATGAACAAAATTTATATATGATATGAGGGTGGTATTATTTTTTAAATTTTGTAGTTTATTATCCATTAAAAAGGAATTTGAATATGGTAATATGATACTATAGGGATAACCTTTTATAAGTGATTTCATTGGCATAATTGTAATTTTTTAAAAGAAAAAGGTATACCCATATGTTTTACATCCCATAATGATAAAAACTATACCATTATCTATCCTTATAAATTATAATTCTTAAATATTTACATCTAAGAGATTTTATAAATTTTTTAGCTTATTTTGACAGTTTTCATTTTTTTACTCTCCCTGTAAACCTAGTTTCACCTTAACTACAGTAATTAGATTTGACTATTTTCAATATTATTTATAGTGAGAAGTTAGATTATCATATGATATAACATAGATTCTTCACATTAAATATAGGGAATCTATTTTACCAAATTAAATTCCTAAAAGGTTACGATTTTAATTTAAAAACAAAATTGGCAGACATGATGAAGAATGGGGTTTTCTAGAAGATTATTTTTCATTAAAAAATGATTTTACATTTATTATACATGAAGTAATATTAATTATAATAATTTGAATGAATATTTATAGATTTATTATATGTAAATTCTTTTTATATCATTTCTTTATAGTGTTTTCTTTATGTAATTAAAATTATGAAAGAATATTCACATTAAAATAGTTATAGAAATATCCCATTTTTAAATCTAAAAATAAACTTATGTTAAAATCCAATATATAGAATTATAATATTTAAATAAGTTGATTAATATAACTAAATAATAAGTATGTTACTTAAATTTATACATAAAACGTATTATGTCTTTTAAATTACTTTATATATTGAATACAAAGGAAATTTTTTACAAAATCGGCATTTTTAATTATTCAGTAAAATAATCAATATTTTCTAAAAAACACTAAAATACGACCATAAATAATTTTTTTATATTTAAATTTTTGTAACGTATTTTATGTTTTCAAATTTATTTTCTAAATGGTCAAAAAAAATTATAATACTTTCTCACAAAAAAATAAAAAACTAATTTTTGAAAATTACATATTTTTTAAGAATAAAGTAACATTACTAAAAATTGAATTTTTTATTTACAAGGAATTTATAAAAAATATATATTTATTATGATATATATATATATATATATTATAATTATTTTAATAATATTCATACCAACCAATTTAATGGTTAGGTTATAATGGTTTTATATTTCACACTTCGTTTAAGCTTTGTGTTTTGTGTTGAATATGTTATTGAACATAATGATCTTATTTTAAAATCATAGAGTTTTACATCCTACCCCATTAAATATATTTCTAACTATAAATTTTAACATGAAATAAGAAAACCAATGACATTCATTTGAAAAATGAACCTATTTTGGAAATCCAACTCGTAAAAATGTTAATAAAATATATCATTGAAAAGATGGAAATAAAAGTATGATGATCATCTGGATTAACATGTACCGAGTTTCAAAAACGGATAACATAGTTGTAAATTGAATTAATAGAGAAAAAAATAAAATAATAGATTCCAAATAATAATGGGGATTTATATAGACCATTTATCATAATAAATTAAATGATCATGAGAAAGTCATTGACCATAAAACCATGAACCACTGATTTTTGAAAAGTACACTAATACAATTAGAAATGATGGAAATATGGACAAAATATTCATCATTATTTTCTAATATATAATAAATTCCTTTCCCCCTAAAATAAATAAATATGTTATTATGAATATATGATAAGGTGAAATTCATTCATTTAACCAATTTCCATCATAATGGGATCTTTTTCTCGAAATTTAAAGTATTCTATATAAATTTTCCATTACCAAAGAAGAAAAATAAAATTTTAATGGACCACATTAAAGTAAATAAGATAATCTAGTTATTCTACTTATCATTATAAATTAACAAAAATAAAAATATTTATTATATGCTTCGATCATTACTAAAAATGTATAAACCTTCATTAGATGAAAAATTACATTATTCTCCAAAATTTAAAATTAATAAAAATGTGGAAACAAACTAATTCCATATATAAATGACACTATATCCCAAAAAATCAAATAACCTCAACATTGAATAGTTTCTCTAACCTCAATGGTTATATCATACTATTCTGTTTACAAGTCAACAAATACAGTGATCTTCTTTTTAGATAATATGAATAACTTAGTCCCTAATTCACTTTTCAATATTGTGGTTATTTATATGGTAAAACATTTTTTCCCATAAAAACCTCAATACCCAAGATCATATAAAACCTAATTGTTTTCAATACATTAATAATTTTGTATGGATTATTTAAATTCATGCAGAATATTGATAAAAAATATATATACTTAATCCCAATGAAACATCTTAGAAAAGGTCATCAATCACATTAATCACCCATCTCATAAAACCTCAATAGTGTGATTAATAATTTTAACATATTATAAGCCTTAATATTATAGGCCTATAATGGTATCCACAAGTCATAGGATAAGTAGACAATAAAACATCCTAATCAACAATGTTCTCTAGAAAATCATTTCTTATCATATATAACATAACCTGACCTGCACTACCAGATCATGTGTAGAAAACAAAAACATTACCACAAAAATTCGTTTATTTTATTCAATGGAGAAAAATAAATGTACACATACACCTATAGACACCCAAAACTAGAAAAAATGGTGGGGAATGTAATGGATTCAAAGAGCATCACACCTAACTATATTCACACACTCTAGTGGAAGGGATCCCACCCAATTAATAAATACAAACTTATAATCATGCATGATCAATGATGAAATAAAATATACCACATTGTTTCCCTCTCACCAACTATATTTGCAAGAAGGTATGGTTGTTGATAAGTGATCTACATCTCGGTAAATTATATGAAATGGACTAGAGGGTGGTACTGAGGATAATGAGAGATCCATAAATAAATTTTTAATCTGTTTTTATGTTTGTGAGTGTAATATTATTGGATATACAGAACTGAAGAACATGTGAAAGAGCCCTATACTCCACCTGATAGGAATCACCACTACTAAAGATCATGCTAATGGAAGAAACCACATAACCTCTCAGACCCCAGACAATACATCCACCCCACATAGATCCCACGATATAGGAGTTATTAATATTTATATTTAGTCCTTTTGTAGGAAGGTTAAAAAAGATCTATCACAACTTATTACAAACACTATGGTTTTCAGAATGGATATTTTTGTATCACATTAGTTTTCTTTGTGAGGGAGAAACTTCCCATTTTTTAGAATGCATTGAAATTTCAGAGATCATGCACCTTTTTTAGTGAGTAGTATCATCGAGGTACATGAGAATACATCCAGAAAATTGAACTTCAGATGGATTTCATTAAACGAGAGGATTTCTCCCCACGTATCCCAAATTTGGGTTTCTGAGATGATGGGTAACTATGCCTAGGTTGTGAAGTTTCCTAAAGAAGAATCCTTGAAAATGCATTGGTCCTCCCCATATGAGATATTAACCTGCTAGAAAATACCATTTTTTTCCTTATTGAGCATGGAATGAGTACAAGTAGAATAATTAGAATCCTGGAGAAACATAATTTCCAAGTTCGGGAATCCAGGGATTACAATCATAATTCCTACATATTTATCATGCAAAAAAAAATTCCCTCTGGATGATATCCCAAAATGCATGTTTTTGGAGATATGTAATACATTTTTTGGATGGTTTTCCATAAACTTGAGGATTTATATCTCAATGTTCCCAAATATATCCCATACATTTCCATTATGGTCTTTAACCACAAAGTGCATCTTTACATAACCTCTCATTCATGGATATCATGCAATTATTTCATTGATTCAATGATACTTCTTCACCCAATTCCACACTCATTTTTTGGAAATGTCATTATCGACTAGGAATCCCAATTATACCAAATAACCAAGTGATAATACCAAATGCAGTATGTGAAAAGTTTATCGATGTTCTTTATTACTAACTTTGGAACACTAAAAATAAATTGAAAAAGTATGGGAATTGAATAGAAAAGGATATTAATAAGTATAATCATCCCTAAAATAGATAAAATGGTTTTTAAAATTCTTCATTTGGGTAAATATTACAATGAACCATAAATTATGTATATAAAGAACTGATTTTATCATAAACTGTTAAAAACTCCGTATTTCTTTCATAGTATATTATCCCTTGAAAATGGAATGTATTCGATGATAATTTATTCAAAACAATAATAAACAATAGAAAATAAACAAAATTAATAACAACCACATTATAAATTGATTAACCTATGGAAAATAAAAGGGTTCCATAATAGGCTCTTTAAAACATTATTAACATGCGGAAAAGAATAGGTTCCCATTACAATCTCATTGAGAAAATCATTATCTATCCATTAAAATAATGTGTATGGTATCATTAAAATATATCCCAATTGAATCATAATTATCCAAATTATTTGTTTACATTAATCAATTTAAATACAAAAAAAATATCATTAAAACCAATTTTCGGGATAATTGAAGTTTCATTTTTAAAATCAATTTTAAAATCATAATGTTTAAAAAAATATTATGGAAATCCTTTTCATTGAAAAAAATATGTGACATATAAATAACAAATCATGTAAAATAATGGACTGGATAGTATTAAATGTTTTTCATGTCATCATTATTAAGAAAAAATTCTTTCCAAAATAATATATAAAATGGAGTCAGTATTGACCCATTTGGGAAAATGATAAGATATTTTATTTTAAAAGCATTTAAAATTAGATAAATTATCATCTCCTAGTGGCTTTAGGAAGTAATTTATTTATGTAAATACAATATTTTTTAAAACATTACAATAAAACATAGTGATGGAAGAGAAAAATAGATGAGCTAAAGGAAAATACAAGTTTGGTATCACTTACAAATGATATTATATATGTTTATTTTATAAATAAAAAATTGGATAAAAAATAAAACATTTTTTCTACATATATAAGTTTTACAGAATAAATATATGTGGTTCATGAAAATATCCTTATATGATTTAATCCATAGGAACCTAGATGAAAAAAATCATTAAAGAAAAGAGATTGTAACGTAATTCCTTTTCCACTTTTGAAACACATCAATCATAATACGAATGAAATAATAAATTAAAGTGATACAATAAATATCATGATAATAAAGATATTCCTTATATTATATTTCAAAGGTGATATATATAAACCTCACAAAATTATTTGAATGCATGATAGCAACATAAATCCCAAGGAAAGAGAATTTGAGAAGAACAACCCTTATAAATAGCATATTATTTAATTGAGAATTAATAAATACAATAAATTTGTTTAATAAATATTACTATATAATAAATTTTAAAAATAATTAATAATTAAATTTATATATCTATTAACACATAATAATAACTTAAAAAAATAAATTGAAAATATTTACAACCAAGAAAATGAAAATTTTTTTATGAAACACATTACCACTTGGTGACATTCATATCAAATACCATTATATGAAATAATTAAAATTCAAACATAAAATAAAATGTAATATAAAAGAATCATTTAATAAAATATATTAGGTTAGTTTTTATACCACATAAAATAAATTAGTTTTGTAGCATTATAATATGCCTTAAAAGGAAAATTGAAAAAAATTTCCTTAAGACTTTAGTAATCTATGGATAAATACCCTATTGAAGATATACCCTCATATAAATTTTAAGAAAAAACTATTTTTTATGAATAGGAACACCATATACATTAATAAAAATTATATTCATTAAAAATAAAAATAAATGGTTAATATTTCATATGTCGCACATAAAAAAGTGATAGGATAAAAACACATACATAGAGTCCTAACTTTTTATGTGTCTCCTTTAACTCATATATAATTAGATTATATAAATTATCGTATTTTTTAATATAATTTTCCATGATTATTTCCGTATTCTTAAATAATTTATTTTACATATATTAATGACATATTTAAATACTTAATCAGGTAGTTCCGCATCGGGTGTTTAGAGGCTATTCGGTTTAATATTTCAAAATAGATCTGGTTTGATGACCATGGTGAAATAATTCATTGGTAAAACATATCCAAAATAATAATATAGACTTAATAACTACTATAATTAATAATAATGTATATTTTTACAACCAATGAATTAAATTGGATATCAAAAATGAACAATGATACAATCATGGAGATAGTAATTTGAACATACTCACGAGTAACATTACCATTTTTTAATGATAGTTATTGCAGTAATGTAAGAAAAAAATTATACTCCTAGAATTATCATATTATAATAAATACCACACTATTTATTAAAATGTAATTTTATATACAATTAATTTTTTTTGGGGATGAATCATTATCCACATCTCTTTGAGGAAGTTGTGGTCCACACATACACATGAACAACATTATCATTTTCCAGTGAGTGGAAATGTAAGAAATAAAATGATATATTTTCTTTAAATATATTAAATATTTATTTAATATAATATGTATATCATTTATATCACATATAATTATTAAAAATATCCTTATAACTTCCATGTACAACATTAATGTAGAACAAATATCATCCCTCAACGATGAGTTAGTCTGTCATACACTCGAGTGATGTTATGATATCCCCCAAGAAATGGAATAAAAAAAATATATGTGTTATATATCAAATAATTATGTAATAAAATCTCTTAAATATCATATATAAAAATTATATCATAATTATAACAATTTTTGTGTGTCGATGATGGAAAAGGAATCACATCAGTTTGTGAGGTGGTAGTCCATCATACACACGAATGATGATTTCGTATCCCATTTGATGAAAGAGGATATGTATATATGTTATTAAATTTAAAAAATAAAATATAAGTATAGGGGGAAAATATTTTTGTTAAATAGTATTTATTTAACACTATTTTAATGAGGTGTAAGAAGAAATAATATAATAATTCTTGATTATGCACAATAATTCTTCTTCAAACAACCTATTTATTTAGGTACCCAAAGCCATCATATAATGAATTTATGATCAAAATAAGGTCTCTAAAATGTGGGGAGGTAATTAATGATTACATTTTGGATTTTATTGTATAATAAATATTCATTTAACTGTGTGAATAGTATAGGAGAGGGGGTTGACTTTTTATGTTCTATTAAGGGCACACAAGTAATTTTATAAAAGTAAAAGGTGTTCGCAAAATATTCACCTTTGACAAGGTATCAAAATATATGAATGTAGATCCTATAATTATAATTATTGATATAATGATATAAAATATATTTTAGACATCTTTGTATTTAATTTTTAACCACTTTCATTTTAGATTAACCTCTGACAAAAATGTTTTAACCATAACCACAGTAATTAAATTTTACTGCATTCACAATTCATTATGGTAAAAAAATTATTTTGATCATATTAAATAATTTAAATTAATTTTATTAAAAATATGGAATCAATTTTACCAAATTCAACTCACAAAAGGGTAAATTTTTTATTTGAATGAAAACTTGAATATTTTATAAAAAATGAGTTTTCAAGAAGTCCATTATTCATAAAAATAAAGAATTTATATTATATATATGATAAGTAATAATAATTATATAACATTAACTTATTATTTTTAAATATAAAATATATATATTTAATTTAAATCCTTTCTCATTTAGTGTTTCTTTAATGAATTAAAATGAAGAAACACTATGTATTATAATATTGTTTTTTGAAAAAAAAAATTTAACTGAAAAATAATCTTATACTTAAATTTGAGATAACAATAAAAAATTTAATTATTTGGAATCAATATATATAAAAAAATTAAAACATTAAATAATATTCAAAACATAATTAAACATTCAAATTAAATAATATAATGAAAATAAATGACATTTCTACAAAGAGTAGTGATTTTTACGGTTTATTGAAAAATATAAATTTTTTAACCCCAAAATTCCACCATAAAAAAATTGATATGATGAATTATAAATTAATTTTAATTTAATCAAATTAATTTTCTAAAACTTAAAATAATTATCTTTCATATTTTATCAGACAAATATTTAAATATAATTTTTAGTATCATAATTTAAAAAAATAAAGTTACACTACTAAAAAGTGATTAGTTTTTTTAAAACAAATGTATAAATAATTTAAATTGTTTATTAAATTAACATATAAATAAATAAATATTCTTTATAAATTCATTAATAAAATTGAAATATTCTAATTTAGTAGCTATATTATATATAACTTCCTCAAACTGAAGGCCACTAAACCAGTGCTCAGAGCCCAGACTCTACATAACCTCAAGAACACCTCCCTGTATGCCAGAGGTTTCTGACATGCAGCGAGGTTCTAATAAGTCACATGGGGATACTATACCCTCTTTACCATAGTAATCCACAATAGTTAACAATATAAATAGTGGCAACAATATGTAATAACCAATAATAATGCATAACAAATCATCTCACAAAACTATGTACAACCCAAAAACCAATAATAACAATGTCATGTCATGCTAACATTTCCAAAAGTGAAGAAAGCACAAAATACCTATAGAAAAACTAAATCCCAAAAACAGGCCATGACCCCAAGTCCATATCATCATCCATGGATATACCTTTCCCAACCAAACTCACTCGCACGAATCCATTTTCTTCATACAACCCTATTATAATGAAATCAACTTAGGTACCAAGCAGTATCCCAAGTAGGGTGTGAGTATAACTCAGTATCCCCCCTCCAATTATGTCTAAAAAATTCAATTCTAATAGATATTGCTGGAAATTATGAAATTAATGACAAGGTATTCTAAGAACAACTCTGGTGACGTTAGGAAACAATATAAACATTAACCATTTATATTAGTATTACTATTATCATTACTTACTCCATTTTCATTACTAAATCCATTTTAATCATGTTTTCCATGGGATAGTCATTTGCGTCATATAGAAAATGGTTAAAACCAAATACCAACTATGCATAAGGGAATATGTTAAGTCACTATCTTACTAGGGGAAAACACCTCATCAAGAATACATCACACTAACCTCAAATCCTCGATCCAAGTGGTCTAACCAATTGCAATCGTTAGGGAATTTAACTTGTTCATGTTCCCTAACTAGTTCATTTTGGGGGGAAGTTTTGAGCCCCAGTCTAAATCAACCCATGTGTGGGGAACCTAACATAATTACAACACACTACCAAGCCATGTGTAGAAGATTATATATCTAATCTCCACACACATAACATATCACAAACCATACTCACAATAATAAAAATATCAATCAAAATTCATAATAATCAACTTATAAATTGGTATAATTCCATAACCTAATAACAAATTTACCATTTACATTAAATTCCTCATTTATCTCAATTTCCATTATCATAAACCAACCCATTAGGCATGTTTTGTAATTTCATTTATTTCCCCACATTTATTTAATTCATTAATTCCCTTACAAAATCGCATTTAACATGTTCCTCAATTAAAAAGTTGTTATCCATTTCAAAAGTTCTTCATTTAATATTCATGAATCCTCCATGGAATTTCTAATATATTTCAAAAGTAATTAGACACAATCTCAACAAACCTAACTAACCCATTTTTATTCCATCCCAAACAACCCCTTATTCCCTTATCAACAATAGGCAGAAATACTATTATTCCTTTTTCACTTAACCAACTTTAATAGAAAGTTTTTCATGGGAACTACATTATTACACATCAATTCTAAAGATAACCATACCAATTTATAGGTTTGGTAATGTCGGTTCACCCCATCGGTGGTCCAAAATCTGTAAAATCATCCTCAACACATCCCATGGGTATCATGAGGGGTTGAAAAAAGCATTTATCCAACCAGTTTACGAAATATATCTTAAAGAAAAAATTTAAAATAATGTGGCAATAAATATAAAAACACTTATACAAAAATATATACAAAACTATGGGATATTACTTGTAAACCACCTACTGCGAATCTGTTGGTGAACAAACTCTTAATCGTAGCATTAGATCCAGATTGATGAAACCATTAAATACCCAACCTATATGTAAAGATCTGGAAATTTAAAGGAATATTTTGATCTTAAATTCATTGGAATTTTACGAGTACGCAGTTTCTGACGGCACCTGATTCCGAGGCCCAGTGTACCCGGAATAAATTTCTGATGTTTAGCTCGGGTACATTCAGTGAATGAATGACCAGTTTTTTCTATCTTTTGAACCGGTGCTCGGAATTGAAATCTAAGTGTACCAATGAACTCGTAGCGCCGGTATTTTCTTAAGGGGACCTTTAATGCAATTGCGTTTTTTGCGGGTTGTAAGTTAAAATTGGGGTTTAGTTAAGGAGTTAAATAAAATTGTTAGTACAATTTTATATCTTTGGAAGTTAATCCCTCCCATGGGAAGTTGTTGATGGGACCCCCACCCACCCAACTTCTCAGGTGTGGATATTAGAAAGGTGGGGCCCACACGAGCCCCAACCTTTCACCTCCCACCTAAACTCCATTAAAATCCCTCCAATAAATTGAAAACCCCCCATAATAATTAGGACTCTTCCTCTCCCTCTCCCCATAATTAATGTTTGCCAACATACCTTAATTAATGAACTGAACCTCTTCAATTAATTAATTAAGTGATTTGAATTTTAAATCTTTTGATGGGTGAATAAAAATAATAGCATGAGATATTATTTGATTTTGTAGAGATTTTGTTGTGTTGGAAAATATTTGGGAGAGCTCTTGAGTGTTTGAAGAACACTGACTCTCTGACAAAGAACGACCTTTCCTCACGGTGAAGAATGCTCCACGAATCTTCAATCCTCTTCTTCCTCTGCATCAAGGGAGGAGACACTGATAGGGGGAACTCTCCAACGACGATGGTTCATTCTCCAACATTGACGAAGCGACACTGCTTTCCGCATCTACGATGACCAAACCTTAAACGAGGTAGGGGTTTTCTTCCTTTATTTTATTGATTAAAATTGATTCATTGTTCCTCGTTGGACTATGTTTAAACTTGTGCCAATTGTTACTGCCTAACACAAGGGGAACGGGCCGAAAGAACACGGTCCGATGACCCTCCGATGTTTTCGTTCTTTATTCGCAGTTGAGGCGTGATGGAAGAGGTGGCAACGGGTGAAGGCGACAGCCGTGCACCAGACGCATGAGAAAGAACCGTGGCCCGCAACCACGAGGTGCTCGACTGACGAAGAACTTGCCAGCCATAGTCAATCAGGCCAAAGGAAGAAACCACGATTCCCCACGACACCGCGCTATAGGAACCGCAACATGCATAGGGTGGGCCGCTTCGGTGGAAGAACCGTCTGACCCGTGGGTCAGCCGGGCGGTGGAGAACCGCGGCGCCAGGAGGGCGCCGTGCCGGACGAACCGCAGCCCGCCTGAGCGGGCCACTTACGCCAGGAGGTCGACCGGCTTTGGCCGGCCAGTTAGGGAGGGTGCCGCCAGTTCGGGCAGCCAGGGCTTCCCCTCCCCCCGGACCACTCGACATTCGGGCGGAGCCAGCGGGGCCATGCCCCGCAGGGCCACGTCGGGCTGGGTCGCGCCACGCCCTGTCGGGCCGGGGCATGCCCCTTTAGGCCGGGCCAGGCCTCTTCAGGTCGGGCCGCACGATTCTTTAGGCTGGTCCAACACCCTTTCCAGGTCGGACTCGCCAAAACTGGGTTAACCCAACCCGTCGGCCCACTGGGCATAACAAGTTGGGGCCGTTTTCACTTAAACGTGAATAACTTAAAGACCGCATGTCCGATCGACGCACCGTCTGTGGAATTTGGACCCTTTATAAGAGGCGGTCCTTTTGCGATACTCTAAGAGAGTTTTGGACATCTTTGAAAAACGGCTGGGTTTGGAATGAGCATATTTTCAACCGGGCCCCTGGAATGGAAAAACCAATATCTCTCAGACTGGGCGTCCTATTAACATTCCAGCTGTCGCGTTGAGTACCTATTGATGAGACAGAACTTTGGGATACATAAACTCCAGACTTTGTGATAGTTGATGTATTGACCCCACTTAACTCGAGGAGGAGACCCTCCTAGAATTGAGCGTGCTGTGTGAGGGAATCCTATAGATGGTTGCGACTACGATGACTACCGTGTTGGGATCCTTCGTGAGTTCGACGACGATGAAAACTATACGTGGATCCTCTGTGGGTTTGGCAGGGAAGACGACTGTACTTGGATCCTCTATGGTTTCGGTAGCGATGATGACTGTACATAGATCCTACATGGGTTCGGCAGTGATGGTTACTGTACTGGGATCCTACGTGGGTTCGGCAGCGATGACTTTTGTACTAGGATCCTATGTGGGTTCGGCAGAAGAGATGATTCAGAGGCTACATCTAATCATCTCCACCCCTCTTCGAAAGTAGTATACCTGCGTGAGCTGAATCTTGACTTTTCAATCATTACCATTGGTGTGATTGTCTTCTTTCTTGTATGGACTGGGATGATCATGGGCTCAAGAGTTTGAGCCGAACTGGAATTGAAGACTTAGGTATATGAATGGTCATATAACAAAGTAGAGTCGTTTGATACTTCGTGATTGTATCTTTCCTTTGTGGTTTATCCTTTGTGGATTCTGGGAGACCTTCGAGGGTCTCGGGGTATCTACTGAGAATCGTATACTCACCCCTTCACGGGCTATGCCCACACTACATTGTGTTGGATGCAGACGACGGACAACACTGATCTAGGTGGAGGCTTGTGGAGATGGATGGTACCCCGAAGTAGACCACATGGCGGGACATACACGGAGCGGATGACCGGACCCGAGGAGCTGAGAAGACCATCTGCACCCACCCTTCAGGTGGGATATCCAGAGGACGACACAGTGGTTCCCGCTTTACTTACTATTGTTGTACATTCTTTTCAGTTGTATTGTACTTTCATTTGGGTTTGTATACAGGCCCATTTACTTTTCATCACATAATTTTGTACTCAGTTTTACTTAGTGCTTAATTCACTTGCGTACTCTATTGTATCTGTTTACTTTTCTAAAGGAAATGACTTCCCTTTTACTAGGATTTACGCCTTTGGTGCTAGTCGCCATCCCCTGGCCTATGGGAGGTGTTCTTGGGGTAGTCACGACATGGGCCCCGAGGACGGGTCGTGAAAAATTGGTATCAGAGGAGTCGGTTCTACCACAGAACTCAGGAATATGATAAGTTCTTCTCTGTGAAGAAATAGTGTTAAGAGTATTGAGTGTAGTTATCAGTCCAGGGAGTCCAGTGTTGGTGTGGCGGTCGACGTATCCATACACCAAGACACTGACTTCTGATTTCTGACTAAGTGCACGAAAACATTTATTTCATGTGTGTTTCAAAAGTTTTCTTTGTGATTACTTTTTGTCATCTCACCAGGTATACTTTTTGACTGTGGCGCACCTGTTTCTTTTTAGGATTGCCCCACGAAGGTAGCCAGATAGGGTTCCTAGTTACGTGCAAGATGGAAACCCACCGAGTGACGAGGCCTCGGTGCAGGGCCCCATTACAGTAGATGCACCAACGGTACCACTACCCATTGAGCCACTGATGCCACCAGCCCCAGTAGCAGAGAGTGCACACCACTTGAGTGCATTGCATGAGTTTCAGCGACAGAGGCCGCCCAGGTTCCACAGAGAGATAGAACCTCAGGAAGCTGAGGATTGGCTGGAAGCTATCGTCATAGTCTTAAGATTAGTAGGGACACTGGGTTATCTTATGGTGATCCTTGTCGCGAGTCTACTGCATGCATCAGTAGGTAGATGGTGGAAAATAATTCTCTAGGTGCACGACAAGGCATATCTTCTTTGGACGGACTTCAAGAGTCTTTTCCACTCATAGTTTGTTCTAGCCACCCTTAGTGCGGTGCACATCCAGGAGTTACTTCATCTATGGATGGGCAGTATGATAGTAGCTTAGTACTCGACGATATTTACCGACATCTCACGCTACTCCACGAACATGGTATGGGACCTATTCTTCTAGGCACAGACTTTTGAGGAGGGACTGATGCATGAGATTAGGGCTTCGATGATCTCCCTCAACATTCCGACGCATGCATGAGTGCTGGAGTGAGCCCTTCTTGTGGAGAGATTTCTTGCTGAGCTGACACAAGAAACGAGACCCACCACATGGAGACACGTAGAGGAGTCTTCTGTAGCAGGCAGTAGATAGATGTCGCAGAGGTCCAAGCGGACCAGGCCATCAGGTGGGCGACCTCAGGATAGTGGTTCAGATGTGCGGGGCACACGAAGCAGAGCCAACCATATGAGGGGAAGGTAGTGCAATGCATGTGGCGGGTAGGGCCACATGGCTCGTGACTACCCGACCCGCCATGATGACGAGCAGAAGAATGTATAGGGACCTCCCAGGCAGAGGAAAAGGTTTGACCGTGGTGGTTCGCAGGGAGTAGGCGGACGAGGCAGTGGAGCTGGTCGAGCAGCGGGTGGTGGACGATGCTTCGAGGCTCTACCACCACCACCACCAGGACGACCACCCTGACCATAGGGAGTTGGCAGACAGGGGCAGGCTCAGCTCAAGGCAGTCGAGTCCTACGACCACGACGCACCAGAGATGATTCTAGGTACTATCTATGTCTACTCCACCCTTGTTTTCATTCTTATCGACACATGAGCGAGTCATTCTTTTACAACCACTGCCCTTGTTCGGAGCTCAGAAATTACAACGGAGCTATTGGCTTGATCCTTGTGGCTAGAGACTCCTATAAGATAAGACTCGATGATTACGCACTGGTGCCGGAAGTTTGAGCTTACTCTAGGAGGCGAGATCTTTGGCTGGGATCTTCTTGTAGCGGCATCGAGGGCTTACGACGTCATCTTGGGTATGGACTGGTTGTCTACAGTACATTCTCAGATTGACTGCATTAGGTGAAAAGTGCGGTGTGTCCGCACATATGGGAGTAGTTTCACCTTCACCGGAGAGAAGGGAGCCTTTGCAGTGCAGGATGGAATTACGCAGAGGAGAGGACAACCGAACACACGTCAGTTGGCTAGTCTCATCCTAGGAGTGGTTGATGTGCGGAGTTTGATTTTTCATGTTGTGTTGGATCAATATGTGGATGTTTTTCTTGATGAAGTTCCAGGACTACCTCCTCCCAAAGAGGTATACTTATACATTGACCAATGCCCCAGGACAACACCGATATCTACTCCAGCATATCGGATGGCTCCTACCAAGCTTTAGGAGCTGCGGGTACAGTTGGAGGACTTGTAGGGAAAGGGATTCATCCGGCCCAGTGTTTCACCCTGGTCTTCTCTGGTTCTTTTCACCAAGAAGGCGGATGGAAGCTTACAACTATGTGTCGACTACCTTCACCTGAATCAGGTGACCGTGAAGAAAACATACCCACTCCCGAGGATTGATGACCTATTTGATTAGCTATAGGGAGCACGATGGTTCTTGAAGATAGACCTCGGGTCAGGCTATCATCAGCTCAGAGTTCGAGACGAGGATGTGCAGAAGATGGCCTTCAGGTGTCGGTATGGCCAATATGAGTTCTTGGTTATTCACTTCGGCATAAACAATGCTCTAGCAGTGTTCATGAGTCTCATGAACAGGATCTTCCAGCCTTACCTCGATCATTTTGTCATAGTCATCATCGATGACATACTGATTTACTCGACTACTGAGGAGGAGCACTCCTACCACTTAAGGGTTGTACTGGAGACACTCCAAGAGCACCATCTTTATGGTAATCTCTCAAAGTGCCAGTTCTGGATTCGAGAGGATCATTTCTTGGGACACGTCATCTCAGAAGGTGGTGTTGCAGTGGACCCAGCGGAGATCAAGGCAGTACTTTCTTGGGAGCCACATAGGAGCGTGACGGAGGTGCGGAGTTTCCTAGGTCTGGCTGGGTACTATTGGAGATTTGTTTCAGACTTCTCCAGAGTTGCAGCACCGCTTTTATCTTTGAAGAAGAAAGGGATACCCTTCGTGTGGTCAGAAAGATGTCAGTAGAGCTTTCAGGAGCTGAGACAGAGATTGACCAGTGCGCCCATCTTAAGGCTACCGAAGGAGGGCATTGGGAACGTAGTTTACTGCGACACATCAGGGACCAGACTCAGGTGTTTCCTGATGTAGGAGCGAGTAGTGATCACTTACGGTTCACGGCAGTTGAAATAGCATGAGCAGAACTACGCTACCCATGACCTGGAGTTAGCAGCAGTGGTCTTCGCCTTGAAGATGTGGCGACACTATCTTATGGGAAATCACTTTACAGTCTACTCTGACCACCAGAGTCTCAGGTACATCTTCTCATAGAAGGAAATGAACCTGAGACATCGGTGATGGCTCGAGTTCCTCTAGGACTATGATTTTGAGATAGTCTATACTCCTAGGAAGGGGAACGTAGTAGTCGATTCTTTCATCAGAAGATTGGGCATACAGCTGCTATGGGAGGCTACAGAGCAGCTAGCTGTGTTGCAGATATCCTTCATGGATAGAGGTGGAGTATCCTTTCTACAGTCTCTCATAGTCACTCCTCCACTACTTCGGCAGGTCCGAGAGGCACAGCGTGGGGATGTTGACTATGAGACACGACGTGCTCATATTTCCATAGGGCAGGAGCCTGATGGATTTTCTGAAGGAGGACATCAGGGGACATACCAAGGTACCAGTTTCACTACTGGAGGAATTGTTGATGGAGTTTCACACTTCCCCTCTCGCGGTACATCCAGGAGTGGCGAAGATGTACCAGGACCTCAGACAACAACACTAGTGGCCGAGTATAAAGAAGGATGTATCGGAGTTTGTTTCAGGATTCCTTACTTGTCAGTAAGTGAAGGTGGAGCACCAGGTACGAGTGTATTGGTATATCCTTTAGAGGTCCCAGAGTGGAAGTGGGATGGGATATGCATGGATTTCTTGACGGGGTTTCCATGTACTTCCAGAGGACATGACTCCATCTTGGTGATTATAGACCGACTCACCAAGTCGGACCACTTCCTACCAATCAGAGAGCAGGGATCAGCAGAGAGATTGGGACTCCTCTAAGTTCAGGAGATAGTATGGATTCATGGTGTTCCATCATCTATCGTCTCTGATCGAGACGCTCGCTTAACTTCCCGGATTTGGAAGGGGTTGCAGGAGGCATTTGGGACGCAGCTACGCCTGGGCGCCTCCTTTCATCCGTAGACGGATGTCCAGACGGAGAAGACCATTCAGACTCTCGAGGACATGCTGTGAGCATGTTTCCTTGACTTTGGTCGCAGCTGGGAGGATCACCTACCCTTGGTGGAGTTTGCGTACAACAACAGCTACCACTCCACCCTCGAGATGCCACCTTATGAGGAACTGTATGGCCGACCATGCAGATCACCTCTGTGTTGGACTGGCCCCGGAGAGTCAGCACTTGAAGGACCAGAAATGGTCCAGGCTATGACGGAGAAGGTGCAGATCATCCAGGAGTAGAAGATCACTGCATAGAGCAGATAGAAGTCCTATGCAGATAGGAGATAGAGACCATTGGAGTTCGAGGATAGCGACCACGTTTTCTTATGGGTATCACCTCGACGTGGATTACGGAGATTTGGCCGGGGTGGGAAGTTGTCTCTGTTTTTCATCGAACCATTCTAGGTCCTCAATAGGGTAGGCGAGGTGTCTTACCGCCTAGCCCTTCTACCTCAGTTGCACCGGGTGCATGACGTCTTCCACGTATCTTAGCTTAGGAGATACGTGCACGACCCATCCCATATCATCGACCACGAGGAGCTGGATATCAAGGACAAGGTGACATTTGCGGAGGTCCCGGTGGAGATTGAGGGTCGATAGGAGCGGGTCCTACGTGGACGGTCGATTCCTCTGGTGCGCTTTTTTTGGCAGCACAAGAACCTCCAGGAGAGCACATGGGAGTGGGAGGCTCAGATGTGTGCTCAGTACCCTCATTTGTTCCCCTAGTATATGTTGTAGCTTTATGGGGACGTAAATCCCTGAAGTGGGGGTAATGTAAAGACCTGTAAATTTTCAAGGAAAATTTTTATCTTAAATTCTTTGGAATTTTACGAGAACACAGTTTCTGACGGCACCTGATTCTGAGGCCCGGTGTACCCGAAATAAATTTCTTATGTTTAGCTCGAGTACGTTCAGTGAACGAATGATGGAGTTTTTATATATTTTGAGCCATTGCTCGAAATTGAAATATGAGGGCACCAATGAACTCGCAGCGCCGGTATTTTCTTAAGGGGACCTTCAAGGCAATTTCATTTTTTAAGGGTTGTAAGTTAAAATTGGGGTTTAGTTAAGGAGTTAAATAAAATTTTTAGTACAATTTTATAGCTTTGGAAGTTAATCCCTCCCATTGGAAGTTATTGATGGGACCATCACCCACCCAACTTATCATTTTTGGATATTAGAAATGTGGGGCCCACATGTGCCCCAACCTTTCACCTCCTCTTAAACTCCCTTAAACTCCCTTCAATAAATTGAAAACCCCCTTTAATAATTAGGACTCTTACTCTCCCTCTCTCCCTCATTAATGTTTTCCAACATACCTTAATTAATGAATTGAACCAGTTCAATTAATTAATTAGGTGATTTGAATTTTAAATCTTTTTTGGGTGAATAAAAATAATAGCATGAGCTATTATTTGATTTTGGGGAGCTTTTGTTGTGTTGGAAAATCTTTGGGATAACTCTTGAGTTTTTGAAGAACGTCGACTCCCTGACGAAGAATGACCTTTCCTCATGGTGAAGAATGCTCCACGAATCTTCAATCCTCTTCTTCCTCTGCATCAAGGGAGGAGACACCGATGGGGGGAACTCACCAATGACGACGGTTTTTTCTTCGATGTTGACTAAGCGACACCGCTTTCCGCGTCTACGATGAAAAAACCTTAAACGAGGTAGGGGGTTTGTTTATTTTATTTTATTGAATAAAATTGATTCATTGTTCCTCGTTGGACTATGTTTAAACTTGGGCCAATTATTACCACTTAAAGTGGAGGGCGCGGGCCGAACGAACACGGCCCAATGACCCTCTGATGTTTTCCTTCTTTGTTCGCAATTGGGGTGTGATGGAAGAGGTGGTGATGGGTGAAGGCGGTGGTCGTGCACCGGCCACGTGCGGAAGACCAGCGGCCCGCAACCTTGAGCCTCTCGACCGACGAACAACAAGTCAGCCATAGCCGGCCGGGCCAAAGGAAGGAACCGCAGTTCCCCACGGTGCTGTGCTGCGGGAACCGCGGCCTGCATAGAGTGGGCCACTTTGGCGGAAGAACCGGCAGGCCTATCGGCTGTCCGGGCAGTGGAGACTCGTGGCGCCAGGAGGGCACCACGCCGGACGAACCACAGACCGCCCGAGCGAGCTGCTTGCTTCAGGAGGATGGTCGGATTTTTCCAACTGGTAAGGGAGGGCGGTGCCGCTTGGCGTCCCTCCTTCGGGCATCCAGCCCCCCCGGACCGCTCAGCATTTGGGCCGAGCCAGCCGGGCCGCACCTCTTCGGGTCGGGCCGCGCCCCTCGGGCCGGGATGCGCGATTGTTCGGGCCGGTCCGACACCCTTGCCAGGTCAGACCTGCCAAAACTGGGTTAACTCGACCCGTCGGCCCACTGGGCTTAATGGGTCGAGCCCATTTTCACTTAAACATGAATAACTTAAAGACCACGCGTCCGATCGACGTGCCGTCTGCGGAATTGGGACCCTTTCAATGAGGCGGTCCTTTTGCGATACACTAAGTGAGTTTTGGAAAAACTTGAAAATGGTCGGGTTTGGAATGAGCATATTTCCAACCGGGCCCTTGGTACGGAAAACCAATATCTCTCAGACCGGGCATCTGATTGACGCGCCGTCTATCGCTTTGAGTTCCTATTGACCAGATGGAACTTTGGGATATATCAACTCCGGAATTTGTGATAGTTGATGTAATGACCCCCCTTGACTCGAGGAGCAGACCCTCCTGGAATCGAGCGTGCTGTGTGCGGAAACCCTAGAGCTGGCTGCGACGGTGACGACTACCGTGATGGGATCCTCTGTGGGTTCGATGACGATGATGACTGTACTTGGATCCTATGTGGATTTGGTAGCGAAGATAACTGTACATGGATCCTTTGTGGGTTCGGCAGCGATGACGACTGTACTTGGATCCTACGTGGGTTTGACAACGATGGTTATTGTACATGGATCCAACGTGGGTTCGGCAGCAATGACGTCTTTACTAGGATCCTACATGTGTTCGGTGGAAGAGATGATTCAGAGGCTACATCTAATCATCTCCACCCCTCTTCGAAAGAAGTATTCCTGCGTGAGCTGAGTCTTGACTATTCAATCATTACCATTGGTGTGATTGTCTTCTTTCCTGTATGAACTGGGATGAGCATGGGCTCGAGAGTTGGTGCGAAACTGGAATTGGAGACTTATGTATATGAATGGGAATATACCTAAGTATAGTCGGTTGATACTTTGTGATTGTATCTTTCCTTTGTGGTTTATCCTTTGCGGATTCTAGGAGAACTTCGAGGGTCTCAGAGTCTCTACTGAGTATCGTATACTCACCCCTACACGGGCTATGCCCGCACTAATTTGTGTTGGATGCAGACGATGGACATCACTGATCGAGGTGGAGGCCTGCTGAGCTGGACGATACCCAGAGGTGGACCACTTGGCAGGACATACACGGAGCGGACGACTGGACCTGAGGAGCTGAGGAGACCATTTGTACCCACCCTTTAGGTGGGATATCCAGAGGACGACATAGTGGTTTCCGCTTTACTTTCTGCTATTGTACTTTCTTTTCATTTGTACTGTACTTTCAGTTGGGTTTGTATACTGGCCCATTTTCTTTTCATCACTTACTTTTGTACTCATTTTTGCTTAGTGTTTACTTCACCTGCGTACTCTGTTGTGTTTGTTTACTTTTATAAATGCAATGCCTTCCATTTTACCGGTATTTACTCCTTTGGTGCTAGTCGCCTACCCCTGGCCTATGGAAGGCGGGCTTGGGGTAGTCACGGCACGGGCCCCGAGGATAGGTTGTGACACTATATTTCACTATAAATATACAATTTTATATATTTTGAAGAAGATATCCAAAATTAAAATCTCTAATCTAGAAAAGAGAATACATTTAATGATAACACATACCTAGAGCATTGATTTACAACTAACAATGCTCCAAATGGCCTAGAAGAGAGTGATATTGATCCTTAGTTGTTCTTGAGGGTTTTGGTTCATCTATACGGCTTGAGGATATTAAAAACCCAAGACGAAAAACCTGTAAAATTTTTAACTTTTAATGGGGCACAAGGTTTGTCCCCACGGTTTTCTAAACCATGCGCAAACCATGAAAAATCATCCCCCTATGGGAAGTTGGGTCACACAGTTACCTAGGGAGGCCCACACAGTTTTAAAAATATGTGCTAACCATGTGGAACACCACTATCCAATGTATCAAAGTTTGTCTCTTCCCCCTTCATGGTTTACCTAGCTGTGAAATTCATCATACTGGTTATCATGGTTTTGGAACACGATTTACACTAATCACGTGCCAACTATAAAACATATGCAAAATGTCCATTTTAATTTTTTTCTCATGACCCAAACCCCCTAAACACCCAAAAAATTTCCCTATACATGATGTTAACATTTAATTATCCGACATCAAGAGATTCAATCATAAATATAGACAATGACATATATCCAAAAAAACTAGGATCATAAAACTTTCCCACCTAATAACGGCTCATCCACAAGCCTGTCTTCTCAAAAATAACTAAGCATACAAGATAAAAATATTGGTCCATTAATCCCTCACATATGGATCCCTTTCCCATTATTCTTTGTGAACATTACCATGATTCCATAAAACTCAAAATAATGGCACTATATTTCCCTCAAATACTTTCTCACTATAATCCACAATATGAACTAGATGTTTCTTAAAGGAAACATCTACCTCAAGATGAACCTCCAAAGCATCAGTCATGTGAGATAGGTCAGGGTGATATTTTCGATGCAGAAACACAAGAAAAAAATCATCCATACCACTATACCTATATAGAAGAACCAATCGCTACCACACCTATCTGATTCCCTCTACAATCTCAAATGGATCCATATACATAGATGCTAACTTCACTATTTATGATCCTAATGATGCCCCAACCGTGAAGACACCTGAAGAAACACATGATAACCCTCAATAATCTAAAAAGGTCTATGATGACAATCTGTTTGTGACTTCTCCCTACTCTATGTCATTTCCATGTGTCACTGAATCAAGTAAAACATTTATGTCATCTCTTGTACGAGACTTGGTCCCAATTTCTCTAACTCCCCATCGTGTAACAAATATAACATAGATCTACATGGTCTCCCATAATTTCCTCAAATAGTTCCATATAAATTCTATCCTGGATGCTGTTGTTCTAGGATAAATCCTTAAGAGAAAAATATTTTTCCTATTAACCACAAAAAATCTTAGACACATTCCCTCAACAAGACTTATAGCACCTGAATCATATGATCTGGAAACCCATCCATCCATGGGTGGAAATACATTCTCTTGAACACCTAGGTACCATGAAAATTTTGTAATCCTTACTAAAACTGTGATGTGAAATGCATATTGTGATCTGAAACTGTAGTCAATGGTACTCCAAGCAAGAGAAATATATCATGATTTTACAAATCATCCAAATTTTAAATAGTGAAAGTCTCTCGAATTAGAAACAAATTACCCACCTTAGTCTTCCAATCAACAATCACCTAAACTACATCATTCTTATAAGGTGTGGTTTCCTCAGGAATTATGAATGATCTCATTGATTTAAGATTAAAACATTCCAAGCAGTTTCTAACGGGTTTGTTCGCAGAACCGGAAACATCCAATGATTCCATATCCATTTGGACCTACTTTCCAAAGGTAGGCACTCATTAGTTGAGGACTGATGAGGCTTAGTAATTTACATTGGTCAAGAGAATGGGAGGTCGGACTCATCACACCTTTTTGAGGGGAATTATTGTCTACTCTAGGACTCTATTTATAGATTTAAGTTATGTTCATGAATCCTTATTACATTACCAAGTATAAAATGATATTTCCTTTAGATCTGTCAATCAATGATTAAATATGTTGGAAATTTAGAGAATCTTTCATATGTATCTGAGGTTCTTCATCAATAGAGAATCATCTGTATTTTCTAGAGATTTTTAGTCAATGGTATCCTTAAATACATAAAAGTATCTTGGTCATTATGATGATCGTACTGGTTTTAAAGCCACTCAGTGGGGAACTTGATGTTTATTGTCATTCAGAAGGACATGGATTATTTTGATGTTGGGATCGTACCCGCAGATGGGCTACCTACGTATCCTTTGTTTGGAAAAGGAATCAGAACCCACATAGTTCGAGTAAGGGAGTACGATGTTTATGAATGATTGATGGCTCAAAGAAAGATGTCATGATTACTTTTACACTCTAAGCTCACGTGAGTCGTGCTCGGTGTGAGAAACAAGAGGTATTGGTGAAACCAGACAATTGTTCCATGAAAGATGCAATGATGTGGGGATTATGTATGTATGAATGCCCAAATAGGTGAGGATTAAGATTTACTTCAGGGAAGAAATCAAGGAACATGGACCATAAAGGTATATGTGCTTTATGGAGATTTGGATACTCTAATCTAGGGGATTACTCCTAAGTAAGATGCCCAAATTAGGAGGGGACTTATGATTGGGTTTTACTCCTGAGAAGGAAGCCCATATCAAAAGAATTATGACTGGTCAAGAGAAATTAAGACCGGGGCTTACTCTTGAAAAGGAAGCCCGTATTAAAGGAATTTGAAAATTAAAGGGACTTGGGGCTTACTCATAAGGAGTAGGATTATATTTGAGACTGGGACTCACTCCTAAAAAGGAAGCCCATGTTAAGAAAATTATGGTTGGGGCTTACACCTTAGGAGGATGCCCAGATTAGGGGACTTGAGGCTTACTCCTGAGGAGGGTGCCCAAAATTAATGGGAATTATGACTGGGGATTACTCCTGAAAAGGAGCCCCAGGTTATGGGGGTCTCTTATCTTAAAGGATGAGGTTGGATGAATGACATCTCTAATTTTAGTGACATAATGATATGTAAATCACTATGTTTTGAGATATGTTCCATAGAGTTCCTTTCAGATAAGGATTTAAAATCAAGAAATCATGCCATAAATGTCTTTGAAGAGTGTCTTGAAGACTGAATCTTGAATAGTAGAGGTGGAATGACATAAGAGGGGTGAAATGGGCAGGAAAGGCACCCAAAACGATAGGGGCGTGCAAGTCCTCGCGGGCGCATAGGTATTGAGTGGGCGCGCAAGTCCCTGGTCGCGCATGTATACCTACGCGGCACATGGGTGCTTGCACGATTTTCATCCCTTAGAGTAATATTTGGGCGATCCTTGATCAAAGACTTTAGAATTTTCCATAGAGGCTTTCCAAAAAATGGCGCGCAGGTTATGGTGAAGAAGTAGGTTGGCGTGCAAGTGTTTCCATTTCCCTTAAGGGTAAAACACTTAGGCGCACAAGTGTTAGTGAATTCTGACACTTATACCTTACTCTTGTTTAGACCTTACATTCTAGGTAAAGAATTACCTTAGAAGTGTTCGGAAGACCTGAAGAAGAGACTTGGGCGTTCAGAGCTCTATATCTGCATTCTGGAAAAATTCCTCTTGAAATGGGGGGCCCATCGGGGGTATTTATAGGCTGGAGAAGACCCCGAGCAATTATCACTTAGGGCGTGCAAGTGACTTTCACGACCAACTACGGCGCACAAGTGTACTTGAGCGACCATTGTAGAACTTGCGCGACCCTTGCACAATGTTCTTCTTATTCCTTTTTCAATTTTTGATATTTTTCCAAAGGTTGAATCACATTGAGCGAAGATATTCCCCTTTTCCAATCTTTATACTCTGTGAAAAAAGGAGCGTCAACAAAAGTCCCCCCTCAGAGTTGGATCCAAAAGGAATGAGGATTTGAATCTGATGAAATTGAGACTCAAAAGGAAATTGGGGCACGCAGGGTCTGGCACGTAAACGAGTTTCGGGCGCGCAGGGTCTGGCGCGCAGGGGTAAGGCCTTGTCTATAAATAGAGGGCCTCACTTCTTGCAAAGCACCCATCTCTTGCTTGTATTTTTCTCTCGGTGAGCAAGTTGACACCCAACTCTCGCTTGTCCGTGCTTCTTGCTTCTTGCGTCGCGCTTCTGTTGCTTGTGTCGTGCTGCTGTTATGGTATTTAGACTTGTGCGGTGAAACCTGTGCGCCCAATACTTGCGCGACTGAAGGAGACTTGTGTGCCAACTATGGGACTTGTGCGCCTTAATGACTTAGCCAATTTCTTCAAATCCTTCACAACTTTTATGAGAAATTAACATACTTTAAGAGTTAATTATTCAACTTTTGTGCAGATCAAATGGATCCAAAGAGAATTGGAACATCTGATTAACTGGCAAGCAAAATAATTTATGAGATGATGGAAATCATTTCCCACAATTATTATTAACCCTGCGAAAGTACTCTCCCAGAATTAGCCAAGTACTTGAAGAAGCATCATATTAACTTCCCGCACAGCATCTATCTGCCTCTATATAGCCATGGTCACTTGCAAGACATCAATATTCTAGAAGAAAATAATTATCTGCCGCATTCCTTGTTTCAGTCATATACCAACTTTTCTTCGGCAAATGTTTCAATCACAGAAACATTTTCTAATGCTGGACCAGTCATGAAAGCCTATATAATGCATCATAGAACGCGTGCACTAGATCTTAAACCTCACAAACCTGAGCTGCAACCACATTGTTATCCCTTAATCTTTCGAAACTCTCAGATGGATCAATCCAAAGGCTGGAAGGAGAAATGGTAATTCCATTCTGGAGGAGGGGTGAAGCCAACATGGATGTGGGCTTATTGGGTGCGACAAACTTGTGAAGAGTTCATCGAGGATCTGAAGGGAGCTGAAATTTATGAAGCCGTCTGGGCTGGGCAGACGTATGTTTATAGGAATGATAATTTTGCACCGGAATTGCTTAGCCGCTAGATCTCGGAAACTAATTCTTTCCATATGACCCATGGAGACGTAGGCATTAGTTTGTGGGATGTCTACAAGATCTTAGGGGTTCCAATCATGGGTGATATGTATGATGAATTCATCCCTCTAAAGGCAACATCGAATGATCTGGAGAAGACTCCGAATTTGGTTCAAGAGTTATTGAAGATTTACCATAAGATCTAAATCCCAAAGACATCAAAGACTCATTCTAGAAGGGATATTCATCCAGAGGAATGTATGGATGTGTTTCTCAAGAAGAAGGGGGAAAAGGGGCCCACCTGCACTCTTCCTACTAGCTGCCCTAGAGCGAATAAGAGAGGTCCTCCTATCACATTCTGGCCAACTCTGGAAGCAGGAGAGTATGAGAAATGGGGGTATGAAGTGAATCATAAAATCCCAAAGAAGACCCGTCTGGAAGGATTTTTATCCTTATGGATCAGTGTCTATCTCTTGCCCGTCATAGATTCGAAGGGAGGCATAAGACCAGGGACCTTCGTTATCGCAGCCAAGTTGGCTGAGAGAAAGATGGAAGGGTTGGATACCCCGGTTTTGGAAAAGATTCATAGGAGCTTACTCCATGTCTATATGGGTAAATCTCCTTTTAGATTAGTGGGACCATTCCACATTTTATGGGGATGGATCTACACTCACTTCCGGACATATTCTATTCAGAACGGAATACAGATTCCCGGAAGTTCTTTCAGGACGTCTGTTCAGGCCTTCTCTGAAGTTTTTCCTTTGTCCCTCAATGCTTATGATATCAGGCCAAGGATGGGTATGCATAAGGAATTACACTTCTTTCCCTATGGAAATCCACCGATAGGGCGATTTTTTGATGATAGATCAACTATCTTGGAACAGAGGTCTTACATGCTGGCCTGAAGAGATGGTGTGCTGGCCACCAGAATTGATGGGGAAATTATATGTGAGGCCTATTCTCCATACCGATTTGCATGTCAATTCAAGTATCTGCAGACGACTGTTGTATCTCCTCCAGTGCACGTCAGATCAGAGCAGCATCCAATGGTTGCCTGGCCACTATGGTTTCTAATGCATATGGAAAGGACTGGGGTAGTCTTTGACTTACCAGATACTGAAGCGGTAAGCAATTTGACCATATGGTATGCAGAAAAATAGATAGCATCATATCCTGAGGCCATATTGAATAAACCTGTTTTTCGGGTTGGGAAGAAGAATAAAACCATTAATAAAGAAACAATTCAGGTGGTAGGTGATTCTTCCACTCCTAAAGCTGGTTCACTAAGTTCTTCAACCGAGGCTGATACATCATATTCTCAGGAGATACAACAACTGTCAAAGCGGCCACATGCCGTATATAATCCTCCTATCAGAATCAAGAGAGCCACAACATCAACTCCTGGTGAGTTACTTTATTGATGCAATTTTAATTACAAGTAACTTTATAGAGTTACAAGTTTTCATTCTCTTCTTATAGTTTTAAGAGCTAGAAATAAATTAAAATCCATTGCCGTAGGACCCTCTTTGCTGCCTTCTAGTACACCTGTATATCTACGACCAGAGGCCATCTAGGCAAGGCGGGATGTATACTATGATAATGAAACTATCTGGCTGGAGCTATGTGAAGGGTTACGTCTTCCAGGAATAGGGACTCTTTTGGATCCTGAAAATATTCATTTCAAGGATAACCCTGATGAAGTAAGAGCCTATTTCAAAGAGTTGAAGGCCTACATATATGCCACCGAAGATTCTATCCCTATCACCAAACGGGTGAAGGAAATGATGGATCACGACGCCCCTGATGAAGAGTTTCATGAGTATGTGGCTCCTGAAGATGTAAATTTTCTTTCCTTATTTGCTTTGCAACTTGATTTCAGTCTAAGATTTGTTACTTAAGGAAGTTATTTTCTTCATCTTGCAGCTTTCCAAAACTTCTGAGGTTCCTTCACCTCAGTATAGCCTTGGTGGTACTACCATCGGGGCTGCTCCTGAATCTCCTTGCGAACCGGGCGAGATATCTCCAGGCCTGCAGGCCATGAATGAGGAGTTGCACATGGCCTTCCATTGGCCAATTCAAGGGCCAATAAGGGAGACTGCCGAAACTCCCAAAAAGCCAACATGACAAAGGCGATGAAGGAGGAAGTCCACTGCTAAATGCTTTATCAGTAGTGGTAAGTCCTTCGAATAATCATGAATTTTAAACCATGAAAAATATTTCTCACTTTACTTGGGATTGTAGGGTCTTTTTAAATTTCCCCTCTGTGGGAAAGGACTGATCCTCCTTTTAGGACCACGGAGGGTGCTGTGGAACAAATGCAAATTCAGGCTAACTTGGCTGCTTTTGAAAAAGAGCCAACATCTATTCCTAGTACTGCTCCTACTGCTGCTACAAGTAGAGAGGAACATGCACCAGAATCATTGGCGGCTGTGGAAACTGAATCTACCATCCTTCCTAAATAAGCTGTCTAGGGTCAGGGGCCGCAGAATGAGGGTCGCCAAGAGGACACATCAAGTGCTCCCACTAGTGAGACTAACCAGGATTCAGAAATATCATTGGATGAAATGATGAATCGTGACATGTCTTTCGAAGAATTTTATGATCATGCTATGTTATCATGTGATTTATAAGACCTTGGATGTGAGTGTTATCCTTCTTCTAGTAAAGTTTCTTATAATTTACACTTCTAATCATGACTGAAAATAATATGCAGTTCCGTCCATAGAGGCTGCTGAACTGCCAATCCCTGAAGAGGGTGTGGACATTGATGTCAACCCTACCATTGCAGAAACATTATCTCAAGTGGAGATAAACCTAGTAAACCCTCCTGATATCCATCTTGAAGATCATTTTGAAACTGGGAAAGATGGGGAGGAGTCTTCTCAAGCTGATAATCTATTGTTAGGTAATGATTGGACTGAGTTTTCAAGATAGACAACCAAATTCCATTATTCTATGAAACTAACCATACTTTTAATTGATCAAACAGGGATATCAACTTCAATGGCTAAAACTGGAGGTGAATTCTCAACCTCCGCCCAAACAGTAGTAGAAGGTGAAGCAACCAGGGTCTGGGGGGAAGGAATGGAACATGGCACTTCCTTAAGTTCATTAATCCCAGATTACATGCCCCCTTGTGATGACGATGTTGAATCAGACCTAGAGGTTCTTAAGGCGCTCATCTTTTCATGATGCAAGGAATGGAACAACAAATGGAAAATCATATCTAAGGTGCCTTTAGAAGAGATATCATCAAAGATCCCTCTATTGTCATCCCAGTTCGTCATGTTGGGACTTGGTGGTTTTGGATACCAAGAGATCCATACCGCGGTGAAAAAAGTCATCTTAATAAGGGAGCAGGAGCAAAAGTGCCGTGAAGATCTGACCAGGATGAAGCTGTCAGTCAACATCGGTGAATTTGAGGCTACGGTATCCCGAGCTGAGGCTGACTATGCTGCCAAGATGAAGGAGCTGAAGCATAAGATCAAAGAAGAAGTCGTCCAGAAGGTGCAGCTCCAGCAACAGTTAGATGTTGTTACTGTGGAACATAACCAGCTCAATAATTCATTGGAGGGAGCTCAAACGAATGGTATGAAAGCCATTGAAGATGCTAAGAAGGAACTCCATCAAGCTGAGAAGAGTGAATCTGGTCGAGTGCATGAGCTTCAAGTAGCTGCTGATGAAGCTCGGGATGCTGTACATCAAGTGAAGACTTATGTTGATAGTCTTTTGTAATTACTTGAAAAAGAGACGAGGCTCCAATCTATGGATGTCCCTACAATTCTTGTGCATAAAATAGAAAGAATTCATTCATCTTCAATCACTTCTGCATGCATTTTCCTGCTATCTGTTTTAAATTTTACCTAATCCAATGGGCCTAGTAATCATAGTTTGATTTTTAATAGGATTATTATAAATAACCCTAAAAACATTGAATCTTTTAATTGATCAATATTACCTAAATCATACAAAATGTATGTTTAGTGAGCTGGAACTTGAATTTTATTCAGATTTCCTTTATCTTTTGTGGGTAGTTTAAAGTCATGCACGTCGGACACAAAGAGGCTAATGTTTAAGGTCAAAATAGATTTGATCGAAATGGATTAAAATTGACTCAATTCCTTGAAAATTTATCTGAAAACATATTACCATACTCAAGTATGAAGGAAAATATGTAAACTATGACTTAAAAATACTTGAATCTGAGGAATGATATGAAAACGAGCTAAAATGAATTAGAATAAGTAGTTCCCAAGAATGAAGTTACCATTATTTAACAAACCCATTAGGGGGTTGAATTATGCAGGGCCACCTAAGGGTATTGGATGCATAGTCAAATAAATAGCATCTTTTGGATGACAGGTCCGTTATGTAGACTACTTATGTAAGGCCACCTAAGGGCATGTTCTGCATAGTCAGGAAAAAGAACTCTCAGAAATTTACTTTCCTAGTTCTAAAAATACAGTGAATGTTTATGGAGATTCAAATTTTCCAAAGTATAGTGTTTACTGTATGGAAAGACGTACTTGAATATGGAGAATATATTTCCAAACAAGATTATCAAATAACTGGATGGATATCACTTCTATGAAGGTCTGACCCAAATGTAGGGAAGGAGAATATAAACCAAAGACTTGAATACTTTCAGATCATGAAAAATGATATAGGACAAATATGTTATGGATGGCTATTTTTTCGGATCCCTACATATTATCAAGACAAATAAAGACAAAAGAGGTTTTCATCCCAAGAATGAAGTTACCACTATTTAACAAACCTGTTAGGGGGTTGAATTATGCAGGGCCACCTAAGGGCATTGGCTGCATAGTCAAATAAATAGCATCTTTTGGCTGACAGGTCTGTTATGTAGACTACTTATGCAAGACCACCTAAGGGCACGTGCTGCATGGTCAGGAAAAAGAACTCTCAGAATTTCATGCCTTTTGTGATTAGAAGTTAAGAAAAGGGTTATGAAGATCTGAAAATATTTAAGGGTAGGATTATGACACATAAATATGGGTCTTTTCCAATGTATGCAGAGATACACAGATCAATGCTAACCATAATCACGCTGTGGCTGGGTCCTGAATGGAAATGTTGGACTTCACAATGTATCCCATAAGGATGGGAATCAAGCCATACGTAGTTCTTGAACTACAGTTTAACACCGTGTGTGACAAAAGGATTGGAGATCTTAGTTTAGGTTCATAGATCTTGGACCATTATAATAAATACACAGTGTGTGTTGTCATGGGGACTTTTCAACCAGGGGACTGAATGAGGAATTTGGGGTTAGGCCCAAAATACTTGGGGCTGGATTCGAGGGACACTTGAATGTTCCTACGTATCCCATAAATATGGGAATCAAGCCCACATAGTTCTAGAAATACCCTATGTACAAATTTGGTTCGTACATGTGATGGGTGAAAGGGGATTTTAGTGCAATGATGGTTTAACCTAAGAAAAAAAAGGTTCAGGTATTTCCATGTATGCACATAGTCTTTGAAATGAAACATGATTGAAAATCAATGTAAATAATGATTCCCTCTTAGGTGTGGGTATCAAAGAATATTGTAGTTTATTGTCATACTGGAAAAAAGTGTTTTATATTTTAATGTCGTATAGCAAGGATGAAAGTGAACCAATGTAAAGATATTGATTATAGGGGTGGTTTCACGAATCAACATCGTATGAGATGGAGGTGAACTGATGTGAAGAGATTGGTTTTGGGCTTGAACCTCAAAAGGTTTCCTACGTACCCAGCCTAGAAGGAAAGGATCAATGTCTGTGTAGTTCAATTAAAGAATGAATTAGTGATCAAGTTGTTCTTGGGGACAACGACCTAAAAAATAGTATTTGGACTTACACATGGTTAGTAGCCCAGAGAGAGTGTTATGGTTGAAGTTTTCTCTAAGCTCACGTGAGTCATACTCGGTGCGAGAAACAAGAGGTAACAACAACTTTAACGATGCCCAGTTTAATGTCATGTAGGACGTATTAAAGGACTTTCTGTACAGTTTAGCGGCATGTAGTTAGGACGATGGGGACAATACAGGTTAATGTCATGTTGGACAAAAAGAGGACTGTGCAGTTTAATGTCATGAAGTGAGGACAAAAGAGTACACCATTTAACGTCATGTTGGACGTATTAGGGAATTTTTCACAGTTTAGCATCATGTTGGATGAAAAAGGGACGATACAGTTTAGCGTCATGTTGGACGTAAGTTCCAATAGTTTGAGGTCGTATGCATGGACCGTTGGTTATGAAATTTAACGTCTTGCTGGACGTAAGAGACTTCTATATAGTTTAATGTCATATAGAAAGGACGATGAAGGGGGACACAGTTTAACGTCATGTTGGATGAAAGTGTGAATAGTTTAAGGTAATATGTATTGACCCTAAATGGTGCAGTTTAACGTCATGCTGGACGTAAGGGATGAAAGTGAAAACAGTTTAAGGTCGTATGCATGGACCGTTGGTGGTGATAAAAATAGTTTAAGGTCATATGTATAGATTGTTGGTAATTTATTTTGTGTTTATACAAAATAATTCCCCAGAAATATGGCATTGGTTGGAGTAGTGATGAGTTCTCCATCCATTGATATTAAAGAGTAAGCTCCATTGGAGTAGACCTTATGTATTGAGTAAGGTCCTTCCCATTTTGGCTCAATCTTGGGAGGTTTCTTTCCTGGTATAATTGGAGTTCTGAGAACTAATACAAATTCTCTCTGAGTGAATGAACGAAGATGAACTTTTTTGTTGAAATCTCATGCTATTCGATTCTGATAGACTTCCAAGTGGTGCAATGTGTACAATCTTTTCTCATCTAACCGTTCCAATTCATTAAATCTCTTTTGAGATTGTTCATCTGTAGATGACTGATCACAAATTTCTACTCTAAGTAAGGGTAGTTTAACTTCATTGGTAAAGGTGGCTTCCATTCAATATACCAGTGAATATGGAGTTGACCACGTTGCAGTGCAGGTGGTAGTCCGATAAGACCATAAAGAATGAAAGCGTTTATATGCCCATGATTTCTTATCTTCATCCACCATCTTTTGTAGTATATTTGAAAGAGTCTTATTGAAGGCTTCTATCTGGACATTGGCCACTACATGATACTGAGATGAATGGTTGGATTTGATGTTGTATTCTTGATACAACTTCTTCACCTCGGATGAACAGAAGTTGGTGCCATTGTCCGTCAATATGGTATGAGGGACCCAAAATCTGGTAATGAAGTTAGAATTGATGAAGCTTACAATGCATTTATAACTGAATTCCTTAATAGGTATTGCCTCTGCCCATTTGGAAAATAAATCAGTAGCAGTAAGAATATACTTAAACTGCTTGGCCGTAGCTGAAGGGTAAGGTCCCACCACATCCATTCCCCATGTGTAAAATGGCCACGAGTATTTAGCTGTATGAAGCAACTCTGGAGGTTGATGAATGAATTTGGAATTTACTTGGCATGAATGACACTTCTTTGTAAAATCAACATAATCTTCTATCATTGAAGGAAAAAAGTATCCAAGCCTTATAATCTGATCACACAGTCTATGTCCAGACTGGTGGGCACCAAAGACTCCTGCATGCACTTCTTTCATGACAACCATTGTCTCTTCACCATCAATGCATCTGAAGAGAACTCCTTCAAAACCACCTTTGAAGAGAATTTTCGCTAGGTGATACGGAATATCATAAAGAGTAAAATTGACCAAACGTCACCAGATTTGTTCTTTCTAAGCTCTATCAGGTGGAAGTGTTCCATTTTGTAGGTATTCCATGATAGGTGACATTCATCCTATAGTATGACCATACGGTTTAGGAATGGGACTAATTTCATTAATTTACTCTGTTCTGATTCGAACATAAGGTGAAATTGCACGACGGTGGGAAATACTGATGGTTGTCTCGTCCCAGTTTTGATCTTCCAGAGCTGTGGCTATATTAGCCAGTACATCAGCTTGAGAATTTTTTGATCGCGGGACATAAGAAAATGTCAGTTCCAAAAATAATTCTGCCATTAACTCTCTAACTTAATCATACAAAGGGATTAGTTCTTATTTTATGATGGAATAATCCCCATTTACTTGTTTGATTACCAGGTCTGAATCCTCTTTCACCTTTAAGTGATTCACTTGGGCTTGAAGCGCCAATTCCAAGCCTGTGATGAGAGCTTGGTATTCTGCTTCATTATTGGTACCACCTTCCCACAATAAGAAGGAATAAGGTAACACTGCCTTTTCTAGAAAAATGGGCACAATTCCTAAGCCATATTTTTTGAATTTAGTATTTTCCATTTTCTTCCCTGTTGGACTTCTGGAAGCACCATCAAAATACATTTCCCATGCCTGAGGACATTCTTGAATAGAGAATACTTCCTCATCAGGGAGCTCAATATTTGAAGATGTGTCTTCCACTAAAGGGTGTTCAGCCCGGAAATCAGCCATAGCTTGGACCTTTATTGCCTTTTGAGACACATACTGAATTTCGAATTGCTGTAAAATAACTTTCCACCTTGCCAGACGTTATGTATGCATTGGAAGACTAAGGATGAATTTGAGCGAGTTATTGCGAGATACCAATTGGACCTCATGATGTTGCAGGTAGTGTCTCAACTTCTGAACTGCAAATATTAATTCCAGGAGGCACTTCTCAATACTTGAATACTGGGTTTCTGCTTCAAGAATAGTCCGACTGGGGTAGTATAGACTGTTCTCATTCCCATCATCATTCTTGTGAGCAAGAAAGGTACCCAATGATCACTCTAAAGTTGTCACGTAGAGGATAAGTGGTCTTCCTTAAATAGTTGGCATGAGTACCAATGGACTCAATAGGTATTTCTTGAGAATATCGAATGATTCTTTACATTGTTTAGTCCACTGGTAAGTGACTCCCTTCTTTATCAATTTGGTTTAGGGTAAAATTGTGGCTGCCAAATTGGCAATGAAACACCGAAAATATGATAAGTGTACTTGAATTCCTCTTAATTATTTCAAATTTTGAGGAGGTGACATACCAAGGATTGACTTTTTCTTCTTAGGATCGACTTCAAATCCACGATGGTGTACAACAGAGCAGAGAAAGTTTCATGAGGTTACCCCAAAATCACATTTTAAGGGGTTCATCTTCAAATTATTTTGTCGAAGCATGCAGAATATGACTTCCAAATTAGCCAAGTGATTAGAATGTTGTTTTGATTTCACCACCAAATCATCCACATATCATTCAAAAACCTTCCCTAAAAAGGTTTTGAAGATACGTGGCATGGCACGCTGATATGTTGAACCTGCATTTTTTAAGCCAAAGAGCATTACCCAGTAGCAAAACACACCCTGAGGGGCTCTGAAGGCTGTGGATTCCTCATCTTCTGGGGCCATTCAGATTTGATTATATCCTTAATATCCATCCATGAAGGAAATTTCTTCATAGCCAGCTGTTTCATTAATTAAAATTTCTGTAATCGTAACTGGGGAATCATCCTTAAGAAAATGCCGATTAAGATCTCTGAAATCGATGAAAACTCTAATTTGTCCGTTCTTATTCTTTATAGGGAAAATATTAGCCAACCACTTGGGATATTGAACTTCATTGATGAAGTTATCTTTGATAAGATTATCCACTTCAGCTTCAATTTTGGAAGCATAAGTTGGGTGTGTTCTTCTCGCGTCTGGCTTAAATCCTCGATGTTATTATGGTAAACCCAAATGATGAGTAGCAACATCATCATCAAGCCTGGGCATCTCTATATAGTTCCAAGAAAATATGTCTCAATTTTTCTTTAAAAAGGAAATATATATCTCTTGTTCTTCAAGAGTCATGGCCACACTGATTAATGTGGGGCATGGATCTTCTTTTGTACCCAGATTTTTTTCTCTGAGTTCATCCATGGTGGTAGAGATACCCTCTTCAAATGTTGGAGGAGCATCTCTGATATCTTCTTCTTCTTCTTCAACATGTGTTATTTCTTCTATTTCTACATGCATAGTAGATGATAAAGAAGAATTTCCATTATCAGAAGAGATGTTAAAATTTGAACATCTTGAAGAAGAAGCTTCCATTTCTGACCCGATTGACGATGAAGGGTCTTCCTTGGGAAATAAAGAGGGGGTTATGGATTGAGAATCAACGTCATTGTTCTCCTTCGATGTTGCTATAACTTCTTCTGGCCTGATTGGAGAAGTATAGACGTGTTGAATTTCAGCATATGAAATGAAGACGTCACCATTTGGGCTTTCATCACTGCTTGGTGGGTTACCAATTTCTCCCATGTTGTCTGGCTTGATTGCTGTAATTGACATTATGGATCTTTCCATAAGAGTATTTGAATTTGGGTCTATCCTATCAATTTGACTAATAGGAAACACATAATCTATACTCACATTGTAAATGGATTTACTAGAATCTTCTCCAAACCATATGGAGCATTAACTTTGGTAATCTACTTTGTTGTGGATTTCTCCCTTCCCTTCATGTGGTAGAATTCTGTCTCAATATGTTGAGATTCACATGTCTTGAATTGGGCCTTATCACCATACAATGTCCCAAATTGACCATCGAAACAATATTTGAGACATTGATGGTATGATGAAGGAATAACCTCATGTTGATGTAGCCATGGTCTTCCAAGAAAGATGTTGAAGGCTGAGTCTTGATCAACAACCATGAAATCTAAATTGGATACAGGATCTCCAAACTGAGTTCTGAGTGTAACTACGCCCAGTGGTTCTTGTTCATTTTTTTCATATCCTTGTAACAACATGGTAGAAGTAGATAAATCAGATTTCGTAAGGCCCAATCGACGAAGTGTACGAATGGGCATGAGGTTGACTCCTGAATCATTATCAATGAAAGATATTCAGATGTCTATACCATTGACCTTTCCAGATAAATAAAATGGTCTAATATACCCTTTCATGACATCATCTTCATATTTATCTATGAAAAATATCACTGCATGGAATTCCGCAGGACTATTCTATATGTGATAGATGTCAGCTACTGAAATTTCAGTTCCAAACTCATGAGGACTTAACAAAGCCTCGATGAGTGCCTCCTGAGGGTCCTTTAAAAGATTCAAAGCATCTAGAATTGATAACTTGGACGGTAATTGGGCCAGGTGTTTCAATACATCATAATTTTGATCCAGAGGTCTGTGTTTCCCAACATGAACATGTGGTTTAGCAGGTGCCTTGTAAGTTGATGTTTTGGAAGTTGATGCATCTTGTATTGGGATAGGAGTTGGCAATATTCCTGGTTTTGGAATATTAGACCGATTAGATCCATGTACTTGTTGAGAGGATGAAGGTGGAACCCCCAACCGATCCTCCAGAATAACTGTACCAGGACTGAATTTTCTATTGATGGAAGAACTTTCTTGTTCTTGTTGAACCCGCTAAAGGGATCTACCGCAAGTTTCGGCTGTATACACAGTTCTAGAAGTGGTAGAATTGGAATAGTGGCTACTAAAAGATCCATGTCTTCCCATGTATCCTGAGCCTCTGGAACTTCCTCTGATTCCTCTATTTGATACTGGGAATTCAGGCTCACCAAAATCGAAACTGCAACTGGAATAAGGATCTGTTAAATGAATCATATTAACAGAACCAAAGATCAACTCTTCATCCAATGAAGACTCTGCCTGATTATCCTATTTAGTTTGTGCCATTTGATGGGGAGGTGCCCGTTGCTTCGAAGTATATGGCATGAAATCTGCTAGAGTCAAAGATAGCTTAGGCTTTGGAACATACTCATCTTCTTCTGATTGTTCCTCCATGGAATTGTGCTGTTTCTTTGCGGATTTTCCCTCTGATGAAGAGGATTTTGCTGTGCCATTCATGGCAGAAGGCACAATTGGTTTCTTCAATTGTGCTCGAAAAATAGAATGAGTTCGGTTGATCATATTTCTGACCATCCAATCATCATATTTTTGTGAATTTTTTCTTTTGACTTCTTACCACTCACCTTCCTCCTCTGGAACTGTAGCAGAAACACATGCTACCTGGGATGAAGAGCCTTTCAGTTTGACTTCTCTCGAGTCGACCATCTTTTGCAGGAGGTCCTTGAAAACAAAACACTCCTGAATGGGATGCCCCAACATCTGTTGAAATAGGCAATAGTTGGGACGGTCTTCATCTCCTTCCTTGTTTGGCCTCTTAGGCCTTTGCAATTGAACCAAATTATTTTCCAGAGCTGAAATGAAATAACCAAGAACTTGATTATTTCGGAAAGAGTAAACTTTTCTATTCAAATCCTAAAATTGTTTCCGTCATTTTTCTCTTTGATCATCTTGACGAAATGGCCTCGGTTGTTGACACTCAGGAGGTGGAGCCCTTTGGGAAGATGAAGGTTTTGAAGTAGAAGCAGGTACCGGTTCTTGCTTAATCATAACTGTATCAGTCTCTGATTTACCCATTCTCCTTCCTAGAGCTGATGGAATTACACGAGATTTATCCTTAGTCTATATAAGAGAAGATTAAATCTTTTGAGCGATTGAAGTAAGGTCTCGAAACCCTCCTATGTATTTCAAAGGGATCAGCGGTGTGCGAAACTCATTACACAAATTTTCCACACAGATTGGCAACAGTTCCTCTTGAGGGAGTGCTAAGATCATGGAATATGTTAATCCCTCCCAATGAGCAATGAAATCAGAGACTCTTTCATTCTCCTTTTTCTTATAGTTTATAAGATTGAAAACTTTTGTCTTTGGAAAAGTTGAGTTGAATTGAAGAAGAAATCATTAACGAAGATATTCACATCTGGTAATTGACCGGGATTTCAAGATTGTATACCAGACAAAGGATGGCCCTTACAAGGTTCGCACGAAGCATCTGAGTTTCATTTATTTTTTTGTTCCAGAGTTCCCATCATAGGATCGCAACAAGACACATAATACGTCAAATGCTGTTCAGGATCCCCTGATCTATTGAAAATAGGGAATACAGGGTTCCCAAAATTTGATGGGGGAGGGATTGCATCTACCCATTCAGGGTAAGCCCTCTTTTCTGGTTGAACCTGAGAACGCTTTCCTTACATAGCTTCCAACCAAGCGGTTAATGACTCAATAGTAGTTATTAAATTTTTGAGAAACATCCAGTTGATCTTGGACCTGAATAGGTGCACTAACTGGAGCTTGGACAGGTATGGCAGCTGGTATTGCAACTGATGGCAGCACTGCCAATTGTTGTTGCACTTGACCCATAGGATTAGACCTGTAAGGGTGTACTGATAGAGGATATTCTTGATCCATCTCAGTAGCCACAACAAATTCCCTTAACTGGCGGGCTCCAGCAAGATTAGGGGGAAGACTACCCTGAATTAGTTCTGCATTCATCCTCCTCAATTCATTCATTTCTTCCTCCTGTTGTGAAAACCTTTGCTCTAGTGAGAGTGATAGGCCTTCTCCAAAGTAAGGATATGTAACCTGATTCTTTCAATTCCCCTTTTTTGATCCCTTTCAGAGAGGGGGAAGTACATTATTTGAAGGATTACCTAAATTCTGAGCAATCCTATGATTTCATGTATGCACACCTTCTTCATTTGTGTCTGTGCGTACAACTTCTTGAGCAGGAACCTCTTCATATGAGTCCCCTGAGTGAGCCTCATTTTATGGATCAACAACAACGACATTGATGACATTAATTGATGCATAATGCATTTCATCCCTTCTATCAGAATTTCTGTGATATTGTCTTCTTCCATGCCCCTGATGAGACATTGGCTTTTGTTGGTTTGATCCCTCTATAACTTCTTGGCGAACCGTAATTTGAAGAGAATCTATGGATAATTTGGCTCTTCGTTCCTCTTCAGGCTTCTTCCCCAATCGAGAAAAGACCAAATTTCTCTGAGGAGGGGATTGATGATTTGAAAAAGTCCCTAGTCCGGTAGACTGGGGTTGTTCCTGCTGTCTTTGACCAACTCCTTGAATTCTATTTGTTTATTCCGAGGGTTGAGTTAAAAGAGTCCCCAGTCTGGGAATCTGGGGTGGCCCTTGACATGCTATGTCTGAGAATTTCTTAAAAGATCTCCTGATCTTGCGGACGGTAGTCAGAAAATTAGCTGGATGCATCAATCGACATCCACTTTTATCACCCGGCTCGAAAGACCGTTGGATGAATTCCGACACTTCTGTCTCTTGATGATGTGTTTGCTCCATACGATAGGCCTGTTCAATATTCTCGTTTGCTTGATTCAGGAGTAATTCAACAACTTGTTCTCTTTATTCTTGATTTTGAGAAGAACTAGTTGAATCCTGTTCTTGGGCAAGCCTTTGATTACAAACAAAGCCAGTTGATTGTGGTCGGCCACGTGCAACAAAATTGCATGAGACCATTTTCGATGGGCTTTGCTGACTGGAGAGCATAGTGAGATGTAGTGCTCCATGAACACCCCATACTCTGACATGAATACTATATGGGGCATTGGAAATTAACTGGTGCAATCTTCTTATTGCTCCAAGGCATGAACGCTGAAGGGCTCTCTGCTGCCTTTCAGCCTTTGGATATCGAGAGACTGATAGAGATGCCAAATCAATCTGACGTTGTAACCCTTCTATTACATTAACATGATTTTCATATTCATTATAAGATAATACTTTCTTTTTCAACTGAAAAAGAGTTTTCTATAAGTTGAGATGAAGGTCATGAATCCCATCTTCTATCAAAATCTATGGAATGTCATACTGAGAGTCAGCCAGAGGCCAAAACATGACTGGAACTTCACCTTTCAATAGTTGTTTTTTCATGTTCATCATTTCTTCTTAATCATTCAATGAAGATTATTCTACCTGATTTGACCAGAGTTGGTGCTTCCTTGTTGCTTCATCGGATTCAATAGGATTGGTAGAGAACTCACTGATCAGACTAGAAGATGCATGACTTAGGGGTGGTTCGGAGAATGACCTCCACCCTGGGCTATCTTCTGATTGAGAAAGGATTTCACTTGTTTATGGTAAAGCATTAGACATGACTGGATTTACTTTTTCAAGTGCCTCAACATAAGAGGGTTTTCTCGCCACTACATTGTCCACTGGAGTATTTTCCGGGCAATGTGAATCACTACTGCAGAGAGGGATTACACAGTGAAATTCATTATCATGGGGAGGACCACAATGGTGGGTTACAATAAAAGATGAGGTCTCTTGCTCCTTGGTCTTCTGGACACATAGACGTTTATTGTAGCTCTCATCTGAAGATGAAACATCAAGATCAACCGAACTGTCATAAAGAAAGTCTTCATGAGAAAGTGTCTGTTGAAGAGCTTCGGATTTAATGTTCCCACTATTGGGAAATGAGGGAGTAGAATCTTGGATTCCAATAAATAAATGTCTGAGGGATTCAAGAACACCAGCATCAAGTAAGGACTTGTTACAGATTGGATCATGATCTCTTGACCGTGATGGGTGGGTCTTCTTCTTATACGCCTTCTTACTCACCTTGTAAACCACTGGTTGACGAAACTGACTACTCTGAGAATGTGTATGTGCCTGATCAGGAGAGATGACAAGGTTAGGCTAATGATCTCCACTCAAATCAGATGGATGTTCCTAACTTGGTTGTCCGTATGATATGGGGGAGTATGCCCCACAACCCTCTTGGACTGGAACAGATGTGTGTGTCTGTTCTGGAGTGAACTGTTGATGTGTCACTCTACTGGTAGGGATAGATTTATGTGTCTTTCCCTAAGATGCTGCTGAAGCTGTTATAATATCCTGGCAAGCATCAAGAGTATGAGCAGGGATTTACTTCTTCTCTTTCACCATTGATAGAATATTCTTGGTGACTTCAGCTACCAGAACGGGGATATACATCCATTCCATGCTTGGAGTAGGTGTATGTTCCTGCTCTTGTCCTCCTTTTCCTATCAGTGAATCCTGCCAGTACTCAAGTGTAGGGGTAGAGAGTTGAGTCTGCCTCCTGTTTATCACCGGAGCTTTCTGACTGACTTCTCCGAATGCTACCAAGCGAGACTATTGGAAGGCTTGATCAGTACTAGAAGGTGTATATGAATTCTGATTGTACTTCACCGAAAGTGGTTGACGAGATCCATCATATGTAGTCAGATGAGGTAGCTGACTAGCTGCTGAAGTATAAACAGTTGTATGTTCCTACCTATAGTACTCCACCGGAATTGCCTAGCAGGATTTGTGTGATGCTGTCAGACGAGTCTGCTGGACAGCGGAATTAAAACGGACGGGTGTATGTGATAACTCGTTGCTTGCCACCAAGATAGGTTGGTGGACTTCTCCGGAGATGTCAGAGATGAGAACCTACTCACTATTGATCGGATTTCGCCTATGGAGATTCACCTTTCCTGCTCTAGTTCAAGGAACCTGAGCCGCACGCCTGGAGTTGATACCCTCATCATGTTGAGGGCGCACTGTCACACGAGTCTGGCGACGATTGTTGGTGGGAGAACTCGGGAAGGAGTCATCTCTCCTTGAATTAAGGCCCTGAGGGGCCTGCTCATTCACCTCCCAAGAATATGGGAGTGAGTGGTGATTTCATTCCGGGGATAATGACCCCAAACGGTTAGAGACGGTGGTTAGCACCGCCTACTTCTTGATCACTGGTCATCGTTGTCCGGACGACTAGTGTGAGTTGTTCACTTGGAGGGCTTGTCGGGAAGCCTCTAGATTTGGAATAGTATCGTTTTGACGGTACTCCTTAACCAGTGCGTTTGATACCAAGCGTTGAAGATGCTGAGTAGGTTATGTTGTCCCCAGAGTGGATGACGATCCAACAGGAGTAGCAGCAATGGCATTCGTAGCAGAGGTTTTCACAGCAGACGTATTCACGGGTGTGAACTTGAGAGCAGCCATTCTGGTAATGCAGAATATCTTGGAAAAGAGTTCCTGTTTGCTATAACAGACATAATCAAGATAAATTCAGCCACTACATCTCTTGGATGAGCACCTATGTCAATGATTGCTTTTTTGGCCCTCTCATTGAGTTTTAAATAGGGCCCTAACAAATAAGAAAAACATCATTTTAACTTGGTTAAGGGTTCACGTCGGGTTCACCATTTTTTGTTTCCTATGGAATTGGTGATGATCTCATTGATTTAAGATTCAAACATTCCAAGTGGTTTCTAATGGGTTTGTTCACAGAACCGAAAACATCTAATGATTCCATATCTATTTGGACGTACTTTCCAAAGGTAGGCGCTCATTAGTTGTGGACTGATGAGGCTTAAGAATTTTCATTGGTCGAGAGGATGGGAGGTCGGACTCATCACACCTTTCTGAGGGGAATTATTGTCTACTCCAGGACTATATTTGTAGATTTAAGTTATGTTTGTGATTCCTTATTACATTACCAAGTATAAAATGATCATTCCTTTAGATCTGACAATCAATGATTAAATATGTCAGAAATTTTGAGAATCTTTTATATGTATCCAAGGATCTTCACCAATAGAGAATCATCTATATTTTCTAGATATTTTTATTCGATGGTATCCTTAAATACATAAAAGTATCTTGGTCATTATTATAACCATACTGGTTTTAAATCCACTCAGTGGGGCACTTGAATTTTATTATCATTCAGGAGGACATGGATTATTTTGATGTTGGGATCGTACCCGCAGATGGGCTACCTACGTATAATTTGTTTAGAAAAGGAATCAGAACCCACGTAGTTCGAGTAAGGGAGTATGATTTTTATGCATGATTGATGGGTCAAAGAAATATTTCATGATTACTTTTACACTCTAAGCTCACGTGAGTCATGATCAGTGTGAGAAACAAGAGGTATTGGTGAAACCAGAAAATTGTGCCATGATAGATGCAATGATGTGGGGCTTATGTATGTATGACTTCCCAAATAGGTGAGGATTAAGATTTACTTCAGGGAAGAAATCCAGAAACAGGTTCCATAAAGGTATATGTTCTTTATGGGGGTTTGGATACTCTAATCTTGGGGTTTACTGCTAAGGAAGATGCCCAAATTAGGAGGGGACTTTTGATTGGGTTTTACTCCTAATAAGGAAGCCCAGATCAAAATAATTATGACTGGTCAAGAGAAATTAAGAATGGGGCTTACTCCTGAAGAGGAATCCCAGGTTAAAGGGATTTGGAATTTAAAGGGACATGGGGCATAATCCAAAGGAGGAGGCCCATATTTGAGACTGGGACTCTCTCCTAAAAAGGAAGCCGAGGTTAAGAAAATTATTGTTGGGGATCACTCCTAAGGAGGATGCCCAGATTAGGGGACTTGGGGCTTACTCCTAAGGAGGATGCCAAAAATTAATGGGAATTATGACTGGGGCTTACTCCTGAAAAGGAGGCCGAGGTTAAGTGGTTCTCTCATCTTAAATGATGAGGTTTAATGAATGAAATCTCTAATTTTAGTGACATAAAGATATGAAAATCACTAAGTTTTGAGAGATGTTCCACAGAGATCCTTTCAGATAAGGAATTCAAATCAAGAAATAATGCCATAAAAGGATTTGAAGAGTCTCTTGAAGATTGAATCTTGAATATGAGAGGTGAAATGGCATAAGAGGGGTGAAATTGGATGGAAAGGCACCCAAAAAGATAGGGGTGCGCAAGTCCTGGAAGGCGCGCAGGTACTGCGTGGGTGCGGAAGTCCCTGGTCGCGCAGGTATACCTGCGCAACACATGGGTACATGGGTGATTCTCATCCCTTAGAGTAATATTTGGGCGATCCATGATCAAAGCATTTAGAATTATCCCTAGAGGCTTTCCAGAAAATGGTGCGCAAGTTATGGTGAAGAAGAAGGGCGGTGCGCAAGTGTGTCCATTTCCCTTAAGGGTAAAACACTTAGGCGCGCAAGTGTTAGTGAATTCTAACACTTTGACCATACTCCTCTTGTTTAGACCTTCCATTCTAGGTATAGAATTACCTTAGAAGTGTTCGGAAGACCTGAAGAAGAGACTTGGGCGTTCAGAGCTCTATATCTGAATTCTGGAAAAATTCCTCTTGAAATGGGGGGCCCACCAGGGGTATTTATAGGCTGGAGAAGACCCCGGGTGGTTATCACTTAGGGCGCTCAAGTGACTTGCGCAACCAACTGCGGCGCGCAAGTGTACTTGCATGACAATTGTAGAACTTGCACGACCCTTGTGCAATGTTCTTCTTATTCCTTTGTCAATTTTTGATATTTGTCCAAAGGTTGAATCACTTTGAGCTAAGATATTCCCCTTTTCCAATATTTAGACTCTATAATGAAAGGAGAGTCAACAGGTGTCCTTAGAAGGCCAACTATGAAATCCATCATTACCTTATCCCACTTCCATTATATAATGGTAAATGACTATAACAAACCAGTAGGGTGCTGGTGATTGGCCTTCACCTGCTGGTAGGTAAGGCATCCTGCCACAAAACCCACTACTTCATTCCCTATTCCCGACCACAAATTCTTCCTTTAAAGATCATGATACATATTATTCAAACTAGTATGCATATCCCACATCAATTAATGAGAATCTTAAATCAACTCTTCTCACATAACCATTCAGACCACAATATTACCATGAATAAAAACAATCCTCTCATCACCAACCATGTAACTAGAAGGTGGCTCCCCACCATTGATTCTTTACCTCATAGAAAAACACTCTAGATCCTCAAGATGACACTCATTGACATAAATAAAAAGCACCAACTCAACCACTATGGATGCAACATCCATCTTCCCCTTCCCATATTTTACCACAAGATGAATTTCAGCAAACAACTCATTTATCTTCATCTCGGAGCTAGGATCTTGAACTGCCAACCAATAGTTTTCTAATTCAAAGCATCTGAAACACTATTTCCCATTCCTTGTGTAGAAATCAACTCAAATTAAAAGGATTTCATGTAATCAACTGATCTTAACAACCGAAGATTAAAATCATTCTTATAGAATATATACTAAATACTTTTATGATATGTACACATTGTGAACTATTCTCCCAACTAGTAATGTCACCAAAATATTCCACAAAAACCCACTACAATCGATTCAAGATCATGTGTAGGATAAATTATTTTATGAGGCCTCATCTACCTCAAAATATACACATAAACCTAATCATCATACATCAGCACTGCTCTTAGCTTAACACCAGACACATCACAAAACATGGTATAATGCTTACCCGACTTGTATAATATTAGAATCAGTGCAGTAGAAAACACTTTTTTAACTCTTGGAATGAATTCTATCATGATTATGTCCATTAAAACCTGATGAATTTCTTGGTCAAACCATAATATAGTGTCAGAAAATGGGAAAATTATTTGATAAATCTTTCACAATATCCTACTAAACCTATAAAACTTCATACATAAGAAACATTATTGGGATGCTCCAAAGATAACACCGCATGAACATTATCTAGGTTAATTGAAACTCCTTCCATAGAAATGATGTGATCCAACAAATTCACCATGTCTTCTTACAGGTGACATTTGGATATCATGGCATGTATCCTATGATATATTAGTGTACTCAGGATGGTGTTAAAATTCGTGGCATGATCATCATGTGTCTTTGAGTAATCCAAGATGCAATAGATAATGGAAACTATGACTCGAATGAGATATGAGTGAACTATTTTATTCATTAAGACCATGAATACTCCCAGTGCATTGGTCTACCTGAATGAAATCACCACAAACTCATATAACCCATAAGTTCTCCTAATGGAACTCTTATTTTGAAAATCCCCCCTATATTTTCAAAAGAGGGTATTAGTAATTAACCATCATCTAATTCAGTTTCCTATAGTTGACAAATAACCACAACAACCCATAAGACTTATTATAAAATTAACACTTGATATCCCCAAGGTGATATACTAAAACAGATTAACCCTTTCATCTCAAAATTCTATAACTGATCCTTAATATCCTTGGGTTCTTTTAGCACCAGTCTAGACTGTGGAATGGAAAATGTTGCATCTCTTATGAGAAAATATATCATGAACTCAACATATATACTTGGAGTAATACATGAGAATTACTTAGGAAACAAATCCTAAAATTTATCCACAAGGGGAGGGAAAACTGTTTTCTTTATTCCTCTATCATCAAGCACAAGAAAATACCTATACACTATGTGTTCTCGTAATTTATTGAAAATAGGTACTATACGACCGGCATGAACATCCCACTCACCACAATGTACACATGTGTCTCCCTCAAGAGATTTAAATGTTACGTAATGATAAAAATAGTCAATATGGACTTGGTACAACAATAGCCAATTGTTTCCAAAAATCATGACAAAATTAACATCTCAAGGAAGAACTTGTTCCATATAAAATAATAACCACCAAACTCTAGAGAACAGACCATACATTCTATGATATCATTGACTCTCACCACCAATAAAGTATGAATTGACATAAACCCATATGCACGCTTCATTTCTAGGCCCAAAAAAACTTGAAACTGAGAATAAATAATAGAATTTCTAGCACATGTGTTAAATAAAGAACTATAAACTCTGGAAGCTACCATGATCATACCCCCAAACAATCGATGTTCTATCCTTGGTACCTCTAGTAGTGGATTGAACTGAGAGAATATGAATTTCCCCTCCACCCTATGCTCTATGATGAGTACCTGACACTACACTACCCAGCCAGTATAAAATTTCTCACACCAGAGTACCACATCCACCACCCTGATGGGTATGACTAGTTGATCTCTAACTACCAACTTGATATGGGTTAACTAACCCCCTTAATTCACATGAAATAAATATTTATCCCCTGTTAATTCCTATCTATTTTTGATTCCTCTATATTCCTTACACATACCCCATTCCGTATAATGTTCAACATTCAACTGGTGGTCTGGGATACTAACCAAGCATGTGCCACGATCTACCACAGCGGTAAAAGAACACCTATTCACCACCCCAATAAGTTGACCCGCTATTTTGACTACTCTACACACTAACTACCTAGTTGAAACTCCCAAAACTATTCTTTTATCCCTCAAAAGTCTCACCTCTTATTCATCCAAATTACACCACAAGTCCACTACATGAATCCCCCTTCAGGTTCTCGTATGAGATAAGGGCCACATCCACTACTCTGTAAACTTCTTCAGATGGAAGATATTCACATGGGACCTAATCTCATGTTTATCCCATCATATAAATATTTCTCCATACCTTCCTAATCTCCTACAAACATAGAAATGAATTTGTGCAAGTCAATGAAATAGCTAGCATAACCCATCAATAATATGCCCCCTTGGGAAAAACACATAACCTATAAAGCCTTCTACTTCCTCATAGTTTCTAGATATAAGTGTTCTATAAACATTTTCCAGAAATCATTCCATACAATTCCTTCATCCATCTTATTATGAATCATGATGTCCCACAAACTCATTGCCTGACCTTGCAACATATAGGTAGCTAATTTGACTTGATTCTTGTAAGGAGTCTCTAAATGGTCGAGAATATTCTGAATAGACTATATCCATTACTCAGCTTCATATGGTCCACCCTCTCTAGTAATTGTCGGAGTTTGATGTAGTTGAAACTCTATAGTCATCTAAATAATTCTTGGTACAACCCACCCTAGGTCTCATTCTATCATCTTCATAAAAAAATTTCAAAAAACCCCATTTCTCTATTACCCTGAATCACCAGGACATCTTTCACTATAAATGGGGGAGAATTACCAGCAACATCCTCTTATCCCCATGCAAGTGCACAAATTTTTTGTGGAATTTATATAATATTACAAACAATACCTTTAGAAAACATACCATAAAGATTCCACAATTTACATGCAAGAAGGATCTACACTAGTTGTAAACAATCCATTCACATACACTCTGACAATGGATATCATCACACATAGAGCACTACCCTCCACCATACCTACAGAAAGTCATGGTCAATATGGGGTAAAGTAATTTAGAAAGCTACAGTATTTCACTAGACACTATTTTAAAATTATTTCCACACTCACAATATAAATTCTTCCTCTTAGGATCATTTAACATTTCCAAAATTACTAAATAAGAAATTGTAACACATTTAAATCCCATTAATAAGCACAATTATTTAACCCTTTTTTAATATTCAATAAATTTTACCACTTTTCATCATTTGTATTAGACAATATTTTAATTAAATTTATAAAGGAGTTAAATGCATTCCACCTTTCATATCCCAAAAAACCATCTTCTGTGTGCCTCTTTTGATGCATGAAACCTATCTACCTAGGTTCCTATAATGTTTCACGAATGAACATACTCATCCAATTTCAGCCACAAGTAAAATTTCAAAAATCAATCTGCTAGAACAACAAGTTTATCAACCAATGGTGAAATATATTTCAACTATAACAACATGCGATAAGAACAACAATTCCCACTCGAGATACTTGGGTTTTCTCTTATACATGGGTTAGCTAATCCTAAGCACGAGTTCATTACCATGACCCGATATATCATATTCTCTAATATACCATCCCAAATAATAAGGCCACCAAAAATAACCATTATAATATGACTTTGTTACATCCTTGGACATGAACCCACTAAACCAGTGTTCTGAGCTGAGTCCCCACATGATCTCATGTGTGCCTCCCTAAACGATAGAGGTTGATGACAAGTGATGAGGGTATTATAAGTCACATAGGGAGACTATACCCTCTTTATATGAGTAATACACAATAGTTAAAATTATAAATGTAAGAAAAAATATGTAATAACCAACAAACATGCACAACCAACCATATCAAAGAACTGGTTACAAACCACAATAAAATATTAACTATGTCATGTCATGCTAATAGTACCAAAAGTGAAGGAAACCCAAAATAAAATCAAATTTGTGAATCCCTAAAATGGGTCCTAAATCCATGTATAGATCTTAATCCAAGGATATTAAATGGCTAACTCAACTCCATAGCACGTGTACTTTTCCCTTATCCAGACCTATAATAATGAAATATGCTTGAGTACCTAATAGAGGCTCTGGTAGGGTGTGATTACAACTCATTATGCCACAACCAATGGTGTCTAAAAAATATATAGTCTAACATATATTCCCTGAAAATTTGAAATAAATTAATAGGAAAACTGAGAATAACTCATGTGTCGTTAGGTAACAATGTATAATTTAAGAATTTCTATCGGTATTACTATTATAATCACCTATTCCATATTAATTACTTAATCCATTTCCATCATTTTTTCCATGGGTTAGGCATTTAAATCTTTTAAAAATAAAATTAAACCAACCAAAATCAATGAATAAGGGAATATGTTATGTCCCTATCCCACTAAGGGAGAACATGCCATAAAAACTACATCACACTCCCCACAAAGCCTCAGTCTATGTGGCATCATCAAATGAAACCATTAGTGTAATAGATCTCCAACCCCTTCCCTAACCCTAGTATGATGGGGTCGAGTTTGGATCCTCAGTATATCTTCACTTATGTATATAAAACCTTTAGTTAATACCCCACACCACCAAGCCTTGTGCACATTCTTATGTATCTAATCACAACACACAAACCATATCACAAACCATACTCACAAACATACACATAAAAATCACAATCCATAACAATAAACATGGTAATTAATATTATTCTATAACCTAATAACACATTTTCAATTTACATTATATATCCCATTTCTCCCAATTTCCATTCTCATGCCCCAACCAATTAGGCATGTTCAATAATTCCATTTATATCAACCCATTTAACATATTCCTTAATTTCTTTATGAAACCCCATTTAACATGTTTCTCCATTCCCAATTTGTTACCCATTAAAGAATTTCACAATTTTATATGCAATATTCTTCTTAGTAATTTTTAACATAATTCAGAAGCCATTACACAAAATCTCAATTTACAAAATTATCCCATTTTTTTATAATGCCAAACAAACCTTTATTCCATTATACCATATAGGAAGAAATATCAGTATTCCATGTTCAAATTAACAACCATAGTAAAATGTTTATCTTTGGATCTACATTATCACATGCCAACTATACACTTAACATTACCAATTTGTGGATTTGAGAATATTGGTGCACCCCATGGGTGGCCATAAATCGGTGAAATCATCCGTAGCAAATCCCATATGGATACTGAGGGGTCCAAATCAATATTTAGCCAAAAAATCTCCAATTCATTATTAATGAGACTAATTCACATTAAAAGGAATGTAATATCACAATACATGTGAATAAATATATAAAAATTATGGGATTTACCATTTATACCACATACCTTGAATCCATTGATGAATTCACTCTTAATCATAGTCATGAATCATGGTTTAAGCACCCTTTAAAGCCCCAACCTATATTCCACCAAAAATGGGTTTTAAGGCATCAAAATATGATAGCCCATAAAAAATCCCTAATCTAGAAAAGAGAAGATAGAGGAAGATTAGAATTATCTAGAGCATTGATTCACAACCAATAGCATTCCAGACAACCTAGAAATGATGGATATCGATCTTTGGGAGATCTTGAGTGTTTTGGTTAATCAATAGTTGTAGAGGTAGGGGAAGGGGGAAAATTGTGTGGGAATATACAAATAAAATGATGAAAAACTAAAAATATTTCAAATTTTAATGGGGCACAGAGTTTTTCTACACAGTTTTCTAAACCCTTTGAAAGACAGGCACAGTCCACTGTCTAAGTGAGGTTGGGTCGCACAGTTACCTATGGAGGCTCAAACATTTTGAAAATAATGTTCCAATTGTATGGAATCCCAATGTCCATGGCCGCATGGTTTGGATATCCCCCATACATGGTCACCTAACTGCGCACTTACTCATTCTAGTTAGTATGGGTTGGGTGCATAGTTCACATTAACCATGCACCAACCATGAAACACACACATAATAGTTATTTCATTTTTCTATCTTTCCCCAAACCCCTAGACCACCCTGAGCATCCTCATAGGCATGAGGAATAATTAATTAACCAAATTCAAGGTATTGAAACCACAATTTAAACAAGGAAATACCTCCACAAAACTATGATCTAGCATTATATCTCATATATTTTTTGCACTACATTTAATCTCGAAGATGCAAGTTTAATAAATTATCAGACACAATTATATTCTTTTAAAATCACAGGGTTATACACCCTTATTCTATAATATTTCTTAATGGATTTATCCCACCCGCACAATAATTTTATAAAATGGGGAACTGTGGAAAAACATTGTACGTATTTCTCAATGGTTATCACTTACTTCATATTATACACTTATTTTCAAACCTGATGAATCATTCTCAAGTATAATAATCTATATTGAAAAAAATACATTAATGATTTTATATTTTTACTTAATATTATTATTTCTATAGTGGATTATAATATACATCAAATGATATATCACATTTTAAAAAAAAACTCCTTCCCATGGACCCAGTATATTTGCAATCTCATCAGATATATCATTAACTTTTTGTGATTTAGTAATAAAAAGTTTTTCAACCTCTATATAAAAAACAAAAAAAATATTCTATAACTACCCTGTAAAACTAACAAAAACTCCTTCATATCTATAGAAATATTATATATTAATCCATTTATTATTAACATCATAAACTATGTTTACATGAACATCTAAATGTCATGGAATCCCTTCCCTTAACCATAAAGATATATCATAGACCCTCTTCATGAATCTCATCACCAAATTAATATCACCTCAATACTATCTTATGTATTTTTATATAGAAAATGATTATTCCAATAACAAGTGTCACATATGGTCATGTTCAAAACATCAAATAAATAAAAATCCATTCTACTAATACATAACTTTTTTAGGTAGTCTTGTTCACCATCTATATCTAGTAACATCACTTTTGATAACATGATGTAACATTCAAGTGAAATTGAAACTGGTTTGTATCAATTTTGATGAACAATATCAAAACCTTCCCTAAAAAATATTTTCATGCTAGCTTCAAGGATCTAGTAATATCTTCTCAACTGAGATTCATCCTATCAATCATTTTCACCTCATAAAAAGCCAAAATTTAAAATTCATCTAATAATTTTATCAATATCCCATTTAACCTTTTCCAAATAAATAATTCATTTATTAAGTCATCCACAAGAAATTATATAATGATTTCAAAATCAAAATATGATTTTAAATGAAATCCATGAAAAATGTGGCATCATAAAAAAAATTCATTCTTATTAATTTGTTAAATTTTCAACTCAAATTACATATAACATACATTATCCAACATACACTCTAATTATGTTTGAAAAATGTTATATTTTATAGACACATTAAACCCTTTAGGTTGTGGTATATAGATATCATAATCCAATTATCAATGAATTAAAAAGCCTTAAATCCATAAATACTTTCTAGATAGAAAATATTCAAAACATATCTCATATAGTAGTTAGATTAATAGTAGGTGAAACAAATTTGCAACACATAAATTAATTTTGTTGGAATCATCTCAAAAAACATTACATAAAAATTATATTCCAATATTACAGTTCTTCAATATGTTATATACATATTTTAAAAATTCCTTCATCCCTTTGGTTATATTTATATGTTTATAGGCCTTATGAGTGTGAAAATTAATAAATTCCCTCCTTCATTATAAATTACCATATGCTTGAACTATTCACCGGTATTTGATTTTTATAATAAATATTTTCTCTCATAAATATATAATAAACAATAAATTGAATAATTATATAATTCTACTAGATTACATACTATTTTAGACCTTTTATGATGACCATAAGTACATTTTTTCACTGAATACACTATTTCATTTTGTCATCATCCATAAATCTAATCTTTATTATAATATAAGTATTATTTTCTCTCAATATCATATTAAATAGATTTTCTACCCTTATAAAGAACATATTCCTGAATATTTTAATTAAATATTATAAACATATTTATATTTTCATTATCCAATATCAAGTAACCTAGATGTTCATTTATATATTGAATGAAAAAAAATTCAAAAAATGGAATCATAATTATTCCCTAGACAGAATTCAACATGAATAGAATTTAGACAACCAAATTCAATTAAACTTCAAATATTTACCTTCATTCAAATAATTAAATCATTATGTATTACTTCCCCAAATGTTATAGATGAACTATGATTTATTTGGTATGATTCCATGATAACAACAACATATCATAAAAACCATGGGGAATTCATCTTGAATCCACATACTCCAGACATGTTCATATAGTATTCTATTTATATTTATTCTCGCACTATTTTTTCATTATAATCATGCATAATATTATCCATATTAATTACTTTTTTTCATAGATCAATATGGAATATAAATAATTTACTCACTACCATTATTGTATCTAAAACTCTTCACAATCAATCGTATTTTATTCTTTACATGAATCCTCCATTTCAAGAATATATGAAGAACACCAGAAATTATTTATGAAAAATAAATACATAACTTTCGAGTGGATTAATCAATGAATGGCCTTAAAAAGTGGTATGACAATAGTAATCATGTAATTTTTCCATAAACTCTTTAATTTCCTTCTCTCGTAAATTACCCATTCTATAATTCTAAGTATCTAATTCCATTTTTGAATGAAAGGAAGTAGATATGTCAATAGAGGTTATCAGTTATGATTTTTTTTCATGCTATACTCATCATGATTCATCCATATACCCTTATATGATTTCATAGGATGTGATTAAAAACATGGTCAATTACCAATTATTTTTCATTTTTTTAAATGATATGATATTTAATTAATATAAATAAATTTATATTATAGTATTAATGAAATAATATTTTCTTATAGGTATTAATTTTAAAATTACCTATTCTATAAATATTGACAATCACATCATTAGTGAGATGTAGATTTCCAAGCTTTCATAAAATTCAATATTTTAGGCATTACTTCTCTATAATTTGATGGGAAGAAGAACCAAAGTATAATATCCAAGAAAATTTGAGACTTTTGAAATTTAAAACCATTAAATAAATATATAAATTCATATGTAATTAAAAATATCTATAATTGAATATATTATTCTTAACTTTTTTATCAGAAGTTTTACCATATTCCCATAACCATCACATGTGGAGCCTTATTCGTTGAATTTATCTAAGATTTTTCTTCATTCGTCCATCCTAATTATCAATTTTACTATATTTGTTTATATACCACTGCCTTCAATACCTATAGAACATCCAAAAAATCATCAACATTAGATTATATGATTTTATTCACTATTTATTTGGTTACGAATATAATGAAATTTTAATTTATTTTATTCCTAAAAACAAATCAGCACTACACCAATATCAATGTATATTTCTAGAAATAATTATATGATAATTAGTTAATTGATTTAATATATTAAATAAATCAATAAGAATATCAAACAGATTTATATAATATTAATTGACATTCATTATTTCTTATTGACATAACATTAGCCATATTTAGGTTAAAAATTATAACATTAGGGCCATATTTTCTAATGTATATGGATTTTAGTGTGTTCTTGATAACTTCATCATCAATCCTAAGGATTTTTTCTCCACTTTTATATTGAAATAAACAATAATTTCAATTTCTAGTGTATAATTATGAGTTTTTGTCTGTCAAATAATTCCTAACCCATATTTGACATTGTTGATGTTTTCCCTCACCATCAGTAGAAGAATATTCATGTGATATAAATATATATATTATTCAATATCTATGATAAAGTATATATGTTATTTTCAATCAATTTAGTTTAACATCATTATTAATTATTCTACTACTATTTTCCTAAAAAATACTTCGCATTTGACAAAAAATATTACTCTGATGCCACTTTTCCATGAAATTAAAAAACAATAGAACCAAAAAAGTATTTTTTTTGTATTTTTAGAATAGAAATTATTCACAGATAGAAGCTAAAACATATTATTTTAGGGAAGAGATATATTTATTTTTGTATAGGAAAATGACATTGATAAATCTAGTCACCAATTAAACTTTAATAATAGAAAATCTTGAAGTAATTAATTTCATTCAAGAATCTACCTTCTATAATAAATAATAATTCAAATTCTCCATGATAAAATAAATATCAAAATTTTACCTCTATGTGTCCAATATTATCTTATAGGAAATAAATATTTATATTACCATACATGAATACCTCATAAAAAATTAAATTTCTTCAATTACCATGTAAATAATATTTTTAATTATTCTTTAATATTTTTATATTTTATTATTTTTATATGTAATATAATTTATACATAAATAATTTATGATAAATATGATAATTTTTTAAAAACCCATTTATACCATCTTTATAATGTTTATATATAATTTCTAAATTACTGGAATCAATAGAAAATTTAAATGCAGATAATCAAATTGTTCCTTATATCATATTTTAAAATTAATGCATATTGTAAGCTACATATCTCTAAGTAAGGAAGGGTAATGGGTAACTTATCTATCATATGTTATTAAAGGTAAAAATATATATAATATGATTTCACCATTAATCACTATAGTGAAATGAACATTTGAACATTCTATACATAAAATTAACATATCATTAATCATACAAAGATAAATATAGCTTATAATAACTGTTTTTTAATATTTAAAAGGATTTTTGTGACCTCTATAAGAATTTAATAGGCTCAAACCATAATTATTAACCGTAGGCACCGAATAAATATTAATATTAAATGGTCAATTTTTCAATGATTTACAACACTATACTTAGTTATGAGAACCCATCTTGTATTATTCAATATGTATGAACTAATAGATTCATTGTGTATCATATACTAATATTTATAAAAAATATTAGAAAATATTATCAAAACAAAACGTACATTATGTTTTATATATTGGGATAGTAAAAAATAAATAAATAATATATGATTTTATATATAATACATAAAAGGAATATGATTCCCTATAATTATGAGTTTCCTACAAATTATATTAAACATTTGTATATTATAGTGATATTATGGTTTTACATTTTTATAGAATTAAGAAAAAATATACATAAACGTGTGGAAACATCCATATACTGTACCTTATTTAAAAACATATGTTCCCAGGATTATATTCTTATTTTCTTTTATAAAAATTAATGTTCATTCGAAAATGAAATAACAGGATCATTTACTCTATTAATATACCAACCCATCCTTAATCTATAAGAAAATAATTTTAAAATATGGTATTAGAAAAAAAAATCCGAGAATGTGAAATTAAATTAATGAAAACACAGTAGTATTTTATAATACCTAAAACCGCATGTTAATTATTTTTCTCCACACAATAAACATGGATCTCAAACAATCACTTATATAATATAGTTGTATTCTTAATTAAATTTTTTTGTCCTTATAAAATTTAGTTTTCAATGATAAATTACAATGAATAATAATTATGGTCATGTTGTACATTTTAATAACATCATTAGTTAAATAAACTATACCATGGAATAACCTATACGGTTAAATCCAACATCTTAACAGGAGTAATGTGTGTTCAGATAGTAATATATTCATTAAAAATACATAAATGTAACTTATATATATTTATATATTTCCACTTAATATGTGTAAATCCCTAAGAATATATAATATATTTATCACTAAATAAATTTTATTTCTTTTATATTATGCACTTCACAGAACACTGTGATTAAGGGAATCGATATGTAATATTAAAATATTTTTATTGAAACACGGTGGGTAACCCCAATAATTAAATTGGATGTTATGAAAGGTCTTATAAAATTTATGAAAAATATATAAATTTATTAAATAATTATAATCATTTATTAACTTTTAATAAATAAGTTATCAACTTAAATAATGATATTTTATTTTCTGAAAAATGTTGTTTTCTCCACAAATGTTTTTTATTTTCATTTACAAAAACAATATTATAAATTAATTTATAAAACTGTGTAAATTTTATATCAAAAAATGAAAATAAATATTTGAATCATTATACTATTATTAACATTGGAATATATTTTGGTATGTTTTAGAAAATTTAATTTGGTATGGAATAGTGGAAAATATGAATTTTTTTAAAATTTCTATTTTTAATAAATTAAATAATATATAATTCCTCTTATTAAATTATTTCACTTCAAAATTAACATATGTTATATTTAGTTATATTAATCCAAATTATTATAATTTAAATAGTATTTATGTTTTATTTTAGTATAAGATTATCCACAGTCTTAAAAATGATTTTTTTGTAAACTATTTTATTTGTTCATAATGTTTCTCCATTTTAATGAAATAAATAAACCCCAAATGAGATATGATTTAAATTTATTTACTAGATTATATATATATATCTCTGTGTGTGTGTGTGTGTGAATTTATATTCATTTAATCATTTTTAATTTTAAAATAAATATTATATGACCGTTTTATGCTAGAAAAAATTAAAATTATTTCACAACTACTTTTTCAACACATCGGTGTGACAAATTTTAAATTATGTTATGCCAATTACATGAGTTAAATATTTAAATGGGAATTAAATTTTAAGAATAATAATACTTTATAATAAGTATAAATCCAAACATAATCTTTTACCAAAATTAATAATGAAAACGTTAAAAATTAATTATTCCAGTTAAGGTAAAAACATTCTTAACATGGTTTAAACTAAAATTATAATGGATACTATAGACCAAAAAGGTGTATAATTACTATTTTATTGTCATATTAATATCTTATACCATATAAGGATAAAAAAAAATTCATTTTTTAATCCTCTGGGAATTTTCAATTGTGGGTGTACTTATTTTGTTTAAAAAACTCCATGTGTGTCCTCTTCCTAACCTATACAAAGGTCCCCACTGTCCCCTAATTTAAAAACATTAAAAACCAATTGGATTAGAAACTAACAATCTAAATACCATAACTAATTCCCTATCAACATATAATAGGCCTTTTGTATCAGAAATACATTCTTTAATGTAATATGTTTCAATCCCAACATTTATTTATGAAAAAGATTTACCATTCTTAACTGATAATTTTTTATTTATTCATTTCCCACCTATATAGAGTTTTATTATAATATGATAATATAAAAAATTAGTTTTATTAAATATAATTATTATTTTTTAGTTTAATTTATATATCTATGTCATCCTCTCTCAATCATGAACTAAATCATTGATCGTTTGTGCGACATACTACTACCTCATGAACCAATGTAATTTTTTTTCCATCACCACATCATAATTTATGATATAATTATTTATATAATAACTATTTATTATAATAATGATATAATTAAAATTTATTTATTATAATATCACATATAAATTCTTTATTTTCTTTCCATCAGGAATATAATTACATCGCTTATCAGTATTGCAAACTACCATCACACAAAGTGATGTAATTTGTTTTTTACATATCCATTACATGGGAGGTAATAAGGATTAATTTTATGTTTAAATATTATATTAATAATATATTAATCATTCTATTGAATGAAATATTTTATATAAATATTTAAATTACCATTCATTGAATAATTGATAACATTATTCATCCGTACATTGGACTATCACCACATAAAGAGATGAATTTTTTTTACTAGGGCATCACACTGATGTTAAATAATGGTATTTCACGAAATTGTATGATATATATTACATTATTATCATCTTATAAATTATGAATAAAACATAACTTCTTTCAATCCTAATCATTGATAAATGGATATATTATGTAAGCAAACATTTGATCTGTCATCTCAATGATTTTAATTTAGTTCATAATTCATAAACATATTTCATGGTTCTTCATAAAATATTAATTTATGTATAAAACTAAAAAATATGTCATGACTAAAATCCTGGATATGATTAAATAGTAACTTCTTTAAGTGTAGACAACATACTGATGTGATTGCTTACATATGAGTTGTATATCGTTAAAAGATCAGACATGATTTTAATTAGTTATGTTATTGAATATAACAAGGTAAAAGATAATATAAATTGAATAATAATCTTGATGAAGGATATTAATAATGTAAAAAAATATATATGTTTATTATTCATGATGATAATAAACACATGTGATGATTCTTTCTTGACGTAAGGGTTTTGTCAGAAAACATACTTCACTAACACAAATGTTGTTTTTTGAACCTTGTTTAATTTATATAGTTTATATAATAACTCTTTTAAATATAATACAATAAATCCTTCTTAATTAATGGTATATTATATTAAAATTAATTTCATTCATTTATGAAATTTTATTTTATAAAATTACTAATGATGAAAGGTTTTATTTTACAATCTCATTTTAATTGGATTTGTTTTATTCATTAAATTATACTGATAGAAATTATTATATTGTTTTCAAAAAACTATAATTTTAATAACATATGTTTATTCATGAAGTTTTTATATAATAGTTCAAATATATTCTCTTTGGAAGTTAAAATCATTTATAAAAACATTTTTTAAATAAAGTTGACTTTGATTATTTTTTCAATTGGATTCCCTTTTTATTACATGTCTATTCATTCTTTAAAATATTTCAAATAATTTTATAACATTATCCTATGAATTATTACATTCATTTATTTCTATGTTAATGTTTTTAAAATATTTTTTAAAAGGTATCTTGTAATCATTTTCATGAAAAAATACTATTTTAACTTTTACCCAAGTGTGAATGTATTTTTTTTAACTTATACATCATGTATAAAATTTCCTATGATCTTCAAAATTATTTTCATAGAACTAACAATTATTTTTTTCTAATTTTATTTTCAATAAAAATTATACCTGAAATTTTTTGATAATTTTTTGTTTATCAAAATTTATTTTCCTAGGGAAAATCATTTTTTTAAATACTTCCTTTTTTTTATTTTTAAAGGTGGATATATTCATCAATAAAAATAACCATTAATGTTATTAAATGATTATATGTAATATATATAAATATATATATATATATAGAAAATATAAAAAACAAGATTATTTTCCATTAAATTTATTGTGCAATACATTAATTGTGATGGTCTCTCAACTACCTTCATCATAGAATTTAATTTGATTGTGATATGAAGTAATATTATGAGACCTAGTTTCTTTTCATCTTTATTTATTATGTTTGGAATTATTAATTAAATAAATTATGTGGAGAAAATATATAATGAACATATTATTATGGTTACACCCACATTGTTATCTAATTAATTGGTTAATAGTTTTTCTCATGTGGCAACATATATGATATTATGGATTTAACCTCATCCATTACGGGACTTTTTCCACAATGTGATATTGTTTCAAAAGATAGAATTCAACCATATTTATTTAATATTTTTTTCTTAAACATTTCCAATAATTCCACAATTTTCTGATACAAAGTTCTTTAAAGTTTTCTTTTACGTGAATATTGATGTGCCTTCTCTTTTATGAGATCATGTTGTACCTTTAATTGAATGTTACTCTTCATTATCTTGTTTATTTCCCTAAAGGTTTTTTTACCTCAACTCCTTTTTAATATATTACCTTGGATATACTCTATAGATATAGGTTCTTAAAAGGATTTTGGAACTGAATATTGAAAATCAAATAAATCAGATTTATTTTACCCCCTATTTTATGAATTACGATCCTGGTCTTCCATAGACATTTATCATGATGATCATAGGGTTGTAATTAATAGATTATTATTTTAAAAACATGTAATGATACATATATAATTATTGGGAATCTATAGTTGGAATTAGAAAAATAGTTCAGTTAACCTTTTAAAATATGATGATAATATTATTGTGAGAATCGTAAGGATAAGTCTAATGACATGTATAAGGATAAGTATATGTATAAGTCTATGTATAGGAAAATAACATCAAATTTTGGTGATGTTTAGAGAGAGTGGATTCCAACCAATTATATCCATGTTTGGATAAATCAAGTTGATATAGCTATTCCACTCTAATACCTAGAATTAATATCATGGAAAGGGAAATTTATTTATACTCCAACATTATCGGGTGTATGACAGTAGGCCATGATATCGGACTAGGTTGACACTATTAATGGATTTGTTTTAGAAATTCATATAATGTATACAAACCATCATGAATGAATTTGGTATATGATAATCATTGATGACCAAGGTTAAACCTAATTTTTTATTGGATGATAATTCTATGAATTATATTGAGTTTAAAGGCATAAGTATTTCTTTTGAGGTTTTAATTCAGGGATGTCGATGAAACTATGGGAAATGTTTTTTTAGGTTGAGATATATATGACCTTAGGGATTAATGTAAAGGAATATTTTGGTGGAATAATTTTATGCTTCATAGAGATGTATGTTGAATGATATGATATAACTTTTATGGATAAAACATTATTTAATGTTTATATTATTGATGTTATTTTGGATATATGGTTATTTTTAAATTAATTATAAGGTTTGGTTTTATTGTTGATTTTTTGTTAATAATATATTTAAATTAATTTGGGGTATTATCTTATGTTGTCCCAAACATTTTTTTAATGAAATTGGATGATTATATTGAATTTATTTTATAGATATTATGATCTAATAAATGTTAATTTTAGTACTTCATGTAATTTTTTTGTCTATTCATTCCTTAAAGTAAGAGGTAAATTTGAATGAGATTGAAGAGAAATAAATGGGTTAAATTGGGATTTCGATATACAAATATATTAGTTCATTATATTTTTTATTATTCTATATTAAAATAGTTAAATTAATCCCCTAAATAAATGGAAAGAATATTGGGAAAAAATATGTCCTTGACATATGACAAAAAAAACTCTCTTTTAATTAGTCATATACGTATGGTTTTTTGAAAGCTGACATTTTCATGATCATTGACTTTCTTGTGATCAATGATCTCTATCACTCTCTATAATAATTTATGATTTTTGGTGATTGTATTCTCAATTATCCCAAATTTTATCCTTGATGGAAACCATGTTATGTGTTGAGATTTATAATTCATTTTCTATTCTTTTAAAAGTATAGTTTATTTAGAACATTTATTATCTAGGTTTTCCCCAAGAAGAATTTTTAAATGTACAACCATGTATTTATATCACACATTGAAATCCTAAGGATGTTTTTCATTTAAATTTGGTATAATTTAACACCTAAAAAATTTATAATATAGTTTTCTTTAAATTAATTTTATTTCCTCGATATCTTTCATACGAAAAACACTATAGTTAAATGAATTTTGATATAATGTAAAAATATTTTTATCTAAGAATGATTATTATAACCTAGACAATAAGTTAGAGTGTATGAATAGTATTAAATACATTATGAAAAAATAATATCAATCCTCTATAAAATAAAATTAATTAAAAATACTTAATTAATTAGATATCAATGATAATAAAGATATTTTATTCTAGGAAATATGTTTCCTTCAAAAATTATTTTTATTTCATTAATACGAAAATAAATAAACTTGAAAATAGAAATTTTATTTTAGATAATGAAAATAACTTTTTAAATAATCATATCTATATTAACATAATGTAAAATATTTGGATTTTTATATAAATATAATCTTTCATGCGAACAGTGAAAAATATATATTTGAAAAATCATTTATTATTAAAAATTTAAATAATATAAATGTATTGTTATTATTTAAATTTTTTTAATAATTTAAATATGTATTATTATTTTATAGGGAATCCAATTAATCATGTTTAAATAAAAAAAATTGTATATATTTTTTCTTATGATTAAAACTGCATTTCAATGGGAAATATTTCAACTCCCCTACATATAATAGTAAACACACTATCTCCTCCATTACAAAATTTTGAAATAAATTGTTTCAGATATAACATTATCAATTCCATTACATAATTACCCACAAATAATATATATTCCTTATATTAATCATAATTCCAAACATGGAATGATGTTGGTGCCAAACTGATGACGTTTACCAAAGAATAAGTATCATTATTAACCGATATTTTTGTATTAAATATTTTTCAACCAAAATAAAATTATATTTAACCATTATAAAATAATAAAATCAATATATTACAACACTATTATTTTTTATGTAACGTTTTTGTCCTAAATCTACGTCATGCTCAATTAATTGTGAAATGAAACAGGTGGTCATGTATATAGAAGACTACTTCCTAATGAACTGACACATTTTTTTGACATCACCACTTATCATAGATATATATATATATATATATAATGATTTATTTGAGGATTATATATGATATTTATCATATAATTATACTTATTCAATTATAATTTTACTTATGTATTCTTAATTTCCCTTCTATAGCTAGTACGATAACACTGCACATATATAAACAAGACTATGATATCATGAAGTGATGTGATTATCCTTTCACTAATACATTACATGGAATTTTATTAGGATAAATTTTATGTTAATATGTTATATTAATTAAATATTAATAATTATATAGGTGAAATATATCATATTTTGTATTACCTTACAATCTATTTTCAAATGATGATGTTGTTCATGTGTATGGTGGACTATAGCCTTAAGAAGTATTGTGATTCATGTTTATTACTTCATCACATATATGTTATAAATAGGGGTATATAATGAAATTATATGACATTTATGATGAAATTATCATCCTATAATGATAAAATAACACTTATCTTCTTCCCATCACGATCAACAAAAAATGCATATGTTACTCATGCATATGTGTCTCATAACATCTCTATAATTATAACGTAGTTCATCATTCAAAACAATATATCATGGTTAGTTTCAAAATTATAATTAATTTTTAAAAATTATTATTATATAAAATTTTAAATTCAATATATCATTAAATAACATTCTCTTTATCCTTAGTCTACTTACTAATGTTATTTTGGTCTTATAAGTTGTCTACCCTTAAAGAGTCCAATTTGAAATTAACTAGTTTTATAAATATTTATGACATTGTAAAATATAAAATACAATTAATACATAAAATTTAAAGGCTATTGAGACTTTAAAATTTTATCATTATTTTACTATTTATGAAGAAAATGAACACACATGATGAATCGAGATCGAGGTAAGGGTTTCATATCAGACCATAATTCTTTTAGATACATGGTATTTTATGAACATAGTATTATTTATATGTTTCATATATTGTACATTTTAGATATTATAACATTAATCCAATGTAATTATTTTTATATTATATTAAAATTCATTTTCTTCATTAATTGAGGTCATGAATAAAAAGTTTCCAATACAGTAAGGGTTTATTTTATAATCTAATTTTAATCGGGACTCATTGTTCATGAATTACCATCGACAGAATTAAATCGATCATTGTGTAATAACCCAATTTAATTTTATTATCTTAGAATAAATAATGAAAATTTCATGTAATATTACCACTCTACTATCCTTGGTACATATAATGAGTGAGAATAATTATTTTTTATATAAAATTGAATTTATTTCTCTCTTCGGTCAAAAAAAATTTCTCATCAACATTTATGTATTCAATAAAATATGTTTAAAAACATTTTAATATTCAAACATGATTTTTTATATTCATTTTTAACCCTGTTAATCATTATTATTTTTATATTGAAATGAATCCTCTTATCATTTTACAAACATGGTACTTTTTGACTTTTAAAATATTTGTGAAATGAATGTTTTTATGTTATATAAAATCTACAAAATTACCCTCCATCATGACCATTATTTTCTACTAAGCCTCATTAATATTATTATAGGGTTATTTTTAGTGAAAATGGATTTCAAGAATAGCATCCCAATTATTAGTTTTAAAGAAAATATTTCAAATGTTGAAGGTTTATTTTCAAATAAAAATGTTTACTTATCATTTTAAAAGTACATATATTCATCGATGAAAAAATCAATATAATTATGAACTTCTTTCAAATTAAATATATATGTATCTTAAATTTATACCATAATTATTCCATCTTTAATTGATGAAGTAATACAAGCCTTGAAATCAACTATCAAATCCATTTATTATGATTTGAAAAATTATTATGAAACCCCATTTCATTACATTTGTAATTTATTAAATGGATTATTATAGATTTAAAACATATGAAAGTCATAAATCATGAAAATGTAATGATGAGGGAACCTAGATAAGGATTCAATTTATTTGGTAAATCACTATACTTATTCGGTCTATTTTATGATATTAGGGAGTAAACCTAACCCATTATGATACTTTCACTACTAATTGATGTTGTATAGGTTGTAAACCTTGAATCATTATTATTTCATGTTTTTTGTTCCTACCACATTTCCTATAATTCCAAGATCATATGATACCATATTATTTATGTTATTTCCAATGTGATTACGCACACAAATTCTATTTTAAGATGTCATGTTATACAATTGATTCACACATTATGCATCCTTATTGTTTTTATTTCAATAATGAGATTCTTAACTAATCCAAATTTTCAATGAATTCATCATATAATCTTGTATGGTTTTTTTATCTAAAAGATTTAGGATCTTATTATGAATAATAGAATAATTAATTATTAATTTAGGCTCACATATTTATGATTTGGTAATTATCTAGGTATATCCACTTCAGTTTTAGTAAATCCACATGCCTTTTACTGTTTCATTCATTAACACTGGGTGTTTCAGGACCTTTGGAGGCTAGAGATAAATTTTTTGGTAAAATGACCTAATGATTTGGGATTGATTATTTTTTAAATAGATTGAGTCAAGGTATAAAACATTCAAGGAATTACAAGGGTTTTATTTGGTTTATAAGAATTCAGAGGTGGTTTTTGTTCATTGTACATAAGATGTATTGAGAAATATATGTTGGGCATTTATACACTGTGAACATGTAACATTATGTAAAAATGTTTCTATGATGGTAGTGTTATGGTGTTCTAGGCGTGAAACACAAACACTCTATGAAACATCATCACACTGTGAAATTTTCAATATGGTATATTTTAATTCATCGTGACAAGTTTCTCATCATATATCATGAATCAAGGAATTAGTATCTAGAAAGGGTTTCACATAATAAATGTCTCCATATCAGTGGTCTAAAACCACACTACACATCGCATATATTTTTCTTACCCTATGTAGTTTCCTCTCATGGACCCAAGGGAGACTCCAAGAGATTTAGGAGCATTTTCATCCATTTTGGACATCTTGGAATTGTGTTTGGTATATGGTGGGTTCCTTTGATGTTTTTTTCTTCCCTATTCCTCTTATTCTCTAAAAAAATGGTGAAATATCCAGACCACTATTGAATCTAGATGTTTGTGTGAACATGGTTTCCCTTGTGATCACTATGACCTTCATTCTTTTTCAATTTTACACATTAAAACCATTTCCTTGATCATTGTAAATTGATAGTTGGTCATAATCAAATACCGTTCATATATTTCCAATTTTGGGTTTTAATATTATATGATTTTTTCCTATAAAACATTTATATAAAAAAGTGTTGGGTGATGATAAATCATGTGTTACTATTACATATTTCCATTGGATCTTTTGTTTTTGTGACTTTGATTGTGGTTACCCCTAATGTGACCCTATCTTTTTATAATAATGAATTCGATAATGGCTTAATTTATGTTTTTTTATGACATGTATCATGGGGTTCTTCCATGGGATATATTGACTTTAGAAAATGTATTACATGATTATTGATATTATTGGAAAATTATTGATATGACAATGGTGTATGTGTTATCATGTTAATGGATTGGGAACAGCATGACAAGTACGATTGTAATTAAATGATATAGGGAAATTAGATTAATCGACCCATGTAACATATGATGTTATATGTGTTATTCTTATTACAATATATTGTGTTTTGATTTATGTTGAAATGATTATATAAAGCGATATTCATGGTGATTCTAAAATGGTAATATAATTTCTATGATCGTAAATTTTAAAATGGTTATATAAAGTGTTATTTCCAATGATGATGGAATGACTATATAATTTAATTTTCCTTACGATGTGGAAATTCTTATATAAAGTGATCTTCATGGTCATAACATAGTACATATATAAAGGAAATTTATCATCATGATGAAATTATTATATTATGTCATTTTTTTGGAAAAACATTATAATGATTATAGGTTTAACCAAGTTATTTGATTATTACATGAGTTCATAGTTATAGTTGGCATGTTTATGCTATATGATCAGATATATTTTGGCATGGTGCTGAAGAAGATTTATTATTTCCTTTTATTATTGATTTTATTATTTCACATGCTTATTTCTTAATTGAATGGTCTTATTATCATACTGGTCTTTTTAAACATGATGGTGTCATACTATTAAGTTTTATTCACACCCTATTTAGGCCATAGTTTGGTAAATGAGAAAAAATTAAGGAAGGAGATTTGGAAAATGGTAAATGACCTTTTTATTGATTTTTTATTATTGGATGGATTGAATAATAGAGAAGTTATAGACAAGGGATTTAGGTCTATGGTCTTTTGTCTTTGTTGTTTTAGTATGTCCTTTATTCTCTATCTCATTCATTTTTATATTTCAATATATTTTGTCTCTACACTACATGGTTTATAATTTATTTACTTGGTTATTCATTTAGTATCTAGTAGTATAGATTATTATTTTACTACCTTTCTAATACTATGATATTTGTTTAATTACAATATATTATAATTCGATACATTAGGATACAGTCTCCCCGCTATGTTCTCTACAGCCCCACTACTAGTCAGTAACTTCTGGAATAAAATGAAGTACAATTGACATCCAGTAACCAACTTGATTTGGCAGCATTATAGATTATAAAATCGATGGATGTTATAAATTTTTATTAAAGAACAATGAGTTTATTTTTTATTTGTGTTCTCATTGGGAATGGTGTAAAGGATAATATATTGTTTTTGTACTTCTTAATGAGATTATATAAGGGAGTAGCTAACATGAATTCTAGGGAAAATATGATTACCCAAATATTGGTTTGTTGTTTATAATTTTTTTTGTTATGTTTGATTTTATTTCACATTTAGTGAATTTCTTGTATTTTGATGTAATTTCCTCTTTAGATTTATATTTTTGGTTTGTTATGGAGTCATATGAGTATCCATACATCATGGTAGTTACATGAGGAAATATAATGACATGTATTGTTCATGATAGGGGAATATTTATTACATGTGATATATTTATCTATCTCAAATGTTAATTGAGATACATGTTATATATAATAAATGAAATGAATAATTTTTCTATAATGGTAATTATATTTTTAATAAATTTCTGAGAGGCCATAAGCTATGGATTATCTGTTTTTATCACATATTAATGTTTAATGTTTTTTATTCATGTATTCTGAGCAATGGGTTTTAATTTTTGAGAAATTTCCTCCTAATCATTTTTAAATTGGGAAATCAGAGTGCTCGTAACATATTTAAACTAGAAAACACTATAGATCTAGATGACCAGTTGTATTCTCAGCTTTATGACATCTTGATAATGGTACTATAATCCATAAAAAGGGGGACTATTGACATTTTACCATTGATGCTTATGTTGATGAGATAATTTCATATACATTATCCATCAATGATAAATTTTGGGGGAGGCCCACTAGAAGCATAGTTTTAGATTATGTTATAATAGAATATATCCAATCCCTTTGATGTGAATATAGAAAATATATTGAATCTTTCAACTTAATTCATGGAGAAAAAAAGAATTAGTGGGAAATTTTAGAGGAATATGATAAGAAAGAATGGTAATCCTTGGAGGACATAAATGTAATGTTTCTGAGTTACTACTCTTGTAAAACATTTAAGGATGGGAATTTCCACAAGTTAAAGCCCCATAGAATATGAGTTCATTCCTGTGATGAACTATGTTGGATATCCCATTGAATTAGAGCATATTGTTCCATCTTTTTTAACTGATGAGATAGCTAGAGGGATTCATTTATTGTATGGAATTTTTTGTTATATAAGTAAATAGGTGAGTTTTTTCATTTTATTGTTTTATTATATGTTATGAATCTAGCTCACGTCATTGATGGAAATCATATAGTGGCCCTTATTATCTTCTAGACCATTTTAGTATAAAAACCCATTAGATATTCTTCAGGTGGAATGAATCCCCACTTTGATAATTATTAGGAAGAGAGGTCATTGAAGATGAAATCCACATTACAAACATATTCAATTACATTGATATTATTTCTAAATTTTTGGTCACATGATTCCTTAGTGTCCATACCCAACATTGGCCTATTGTCTATAAGGTCAGTTGGTCCACCTATAGAGGTTTTTTAAGGGAATGCAGTGTCGTAGTAGGGAAAGGGGGTTAGTATACATACCAAATCATATGAATAACACAATTATCCCTCACTAGAATGGTAGTTACGTAACCACTAAATTTTTAGGTCGAGGAAAGGGGTATAGTAAACTAGTGTAGGAGAGGCACTACTTGACATAGGGAACATCACAACAGAGTCATACTTGAGCCCATAACATAGGGTTCAATCAGCATCATGATATCCAGACAACTCATGTCAGTTATTATGATGGAAATTATACTATCATAGGTATGATTATAGTACATCTACCATTGAATGAATTTTTTTATACATGACCATTGAATTCCTTTTTATTTATCCTTTTTTCAAATTCTATGAGCTTCACTATGGAATGCTTCTATGGTGTTTCATTAATTGATACATCATTAGGAGTGCGGTTAGAAGGTATCAAATATTACACAATGTGTTTTCTAGAATTAAGTGGTTACCATTTCTTTTGGGAACTGATTTTAGCTAGAAATAATCGGTTTTGATTTGATTCATGGTAGGTTTTTTCTAGTTCTATACTAGTCTTATATCAATCATTACCATAGATGAGTTTCCTCCCTATCTCTTGAGGGATACAATTATTTTCACAATGGTGTTTGTGATATTCTAGTGGTTCAGACATGACCTATTATATGAATATTGGATTTCCCAATGACTCATAAAATATGTCTTTATCTAGTTGATGGTGTAATTAAGGAAGATATATTTAATTCATTGGAATAAAATTTTCATGATTTCTATTCTGATGATATTTATGGCTTACCACTAATGAGGAAGATTCATTTCATGATTAAGTTATTTAGTGGATTATACATAGTTTCCATTCCTAGTTATAGGATAGAACCATGAGTGTTTCAGGAGTTTAATGTTATTTTGGATGATCTAGAAGATATTTTTTCCATTCATCCTAGTATGTCACCAAGGTTTATCCAGATCATTTTACATGAAAGATGATTCTAAATTGTTCTTATAAGTGGACTATAGGATATTGATCAAGATGAAAGTCTAGAATGGGTATAAATTTCTATAGATTAATGATATAATTGAGAAACTAATAGGTACTTTTATGTTCTCTTTGATTTAATTGAGAACCATGTATCATCAGTTGAGAGTGATACCATCATACAAGCCTCAGACTCTATTTAGGAAAAAGTATATATTGTATATGTTCATAGTAAATCCATTCATTTCAATAAATGAATCGGTGGTATTAATGTCCTTGATGAATCAAATATTTTATTATTTACTAGATTAGTTTGTGGTGGTTATATTGCAGAAATATTTTTGTACTCCATGTCGTAAGATGATCTTTCCCCACAACAAGAAATTTTATTGAGTGAATTGAGAGTACATTGTATTTATAACAAGATAACCAAATGTAGTCTATAGATTGATAATGTTAAGTTATTGGTCCATGTCATTTTACTGGATGGATTGTTATAAGACCTAGAGAAAGTATAACTTGTGGTATCTTGGGAGAAAACCAATAATTTATTCAGAATTCATAGTTTTCTGGGTTTATCATGTTATTATTTGAACACTATCATTGAATTCATACATCTGGAAGCATCGATTCCCAGGATTACTAAGAAATGGGTAATGGTTGTTTGGTCATATTCCTACAAGATAGATTCTTTGGAGCTGGATGAAAGGATAAACATTCAACTAATCCTCACCTTACCTATCCCATGAAAGGAATATACATTTTACTTCGATTCATCAAGATATGGACATGGATAAATTATAATGCAGTAGGACTGAGTGGTATCTTAAGGATCCAAACATCCAATACTTTATGATATTAATTTTATTACTGATAATCTATAAAATATTGTGGTGCTAAAATCCCTACGATATGGGATACACTATCATCTGGGTTACAGGTTTGGGGTGCCCACAAACCACAAGAGACTAAGTTAAATCTTCTTCCTAAAAGACCAAAAAATTTGACTGAGACAATGGGATGAGTATTTATAGACTTCTAACATCTATTTGGAGTATACATCCATTAAGGATAACATCATTATTTATTCCATGATCCAAATAGAGAAAAAACATGAAGTGTCTGGGTCTTGACATGATTGGTGGATGATGGCGATATTTGTAGACATTCATTTTGACGTTATTGAGTCCCAAGTACATGTAACTCTCAATTTTATATCTATTATACAAATAACTTTAGATAGGGTCAAGACCAAGAATATATCTAATTTGATGTTTGTAGATCTGACGGAAATGTTATATGGAGGTAGCCTCAAATGGGATGGTCTCTTGGAAGGGGAAAATTTCTACTTTTTGGTGGCTAAGTATAGGTTCCTAGGTTTGGGAATGAGGATTTTATCAGAGAGTTTCATGATTCATGTTGAGTCATTTATCCAAGCCTCTAAAAAATGTATCATGATTTCTATAAAAATTTAATGTTAGATAGGAATGAAGAAGGATTTAGTAGGCATTGTGGAATGATGTTTCACCTGTAAGTAGGTTAAGGCCAAGCATCAATGAACTATTGGTTTTTTGCAGCATCTTCCCATTCCTGAATGGTAATGGGATGTTTTCACAACGGTTTTTGGGGGAGTGTTACCCTATAAAACTCTAACGAACTATACGATATGGGTGATCATAGATCAAATAATTAAGGTAGCCTAGTTTTTTTTGTTTGGGAGAATAACACTACTGATAATCTTGTTATGATTTACATTTCAAGGATTGTTCAGTTTCATGGAATTATGAGGAGTACTCTTTCTGATAGAGATACTCATTTCATGTCTTAATTTTAACAAGGTATTTAGATAGATTTGGGATCATAGTTTCTTCTGAGTGTATCTTCTCATCCTTACATAGTTGTCAAATATTAATGGACTATTTAAATTATGGATGATATGTTATGATTTTTTTTTTTGGATTTTTATGGTTTATGGGATTTTAATATAGAAATCATTGAGTTTTGTTATAGTAAAAAGAACTATGAATTAATCCAAATTATACCTTTTGATGTTTTTGTATGTTGGGTTAGCTTGTTCTCCTCATTGTTGGTTGGCAGCAGGCAGGTTTACTTTTTTTAGACCCTTCCTCGTGTTGGAGAAAACTATGAAAGTTCAGTAGATCAAGAGGAAGCTGGTGAAAATGTTGATAATTCATAAATAATATTATGTCCATCCGAAATGGCCTCTAGGAATTGTGGTTCATCATTGTGTTTTCTTCTGGGTGTCACCTATACTGGTGGAACACCATATTAGGAAATATGGAAATATATCACCTATGTTTTTTGGGCCATTTGAGATAGTGGAAATGGTTGGTATAGTGGAATAACAAATAGACCTTCCACATCACTACATTTACATGATCGACATGTTTCACATGTCATAGCTTAAAATATATCATCATGTCCCTTATCATGTGGTAGATGTTGATGATGTTGATCTTTGTGTTAATGTTCTATTTTATAATAATCTAGTATAGATTATGGAACATAGTGATAAACATATCATATGAAATACAATACATCTATTTGAGTATCATGTTAGTATGGGAATGTTCCAAAAGAGAACTATGATAAGGAATTAGATATGTGAGAATAGTGGAAATCCATGATAAAAAAGACCCCCCAGTGATGGTTGTAGTACCTCAGGGATGATGTGTTATATAATTAGGAGGTAGTAATATAATACCATTTTCCATGAATATCCTTTATTATTTTCTTGTTAGACCCCTTTTCATTTTTTTTCATATCCTTAAAAAATGGTGGTCCATTACATTTTTGGGAATATATATAATTTCATTAAAGAAATGACCTAATTTTCAGGGTTGTATTATTTTTTGTTTGGATGGAGTGAGCTATAAATATGTTATTGGATTACAACAGTTTTACCTTTATTGGAAGGCTTTAGAGGTGGTTCAGGTTCCTCCAACAGAAGTTATACTGAGATGTGTGTGATTGACATTTACATTCCATTAAAATCTTAAATGATGTGGAAATTTTTCTAGAAAAACGTCACGAACCAGTTGAAGGATTAAATTGTTACACAACATGAAACCATTTCACAATGTGAAATTGTTGATCAGGGTTTTTTTATCTAAGGTGATGTGTTATTCATTGTATCTCCTGAATCAAAAAATTCATGTAGTGAAATAGTTTCATGTCATGAATCTATTGAGATTAGTGGTTTTAATTAACATTTTATTTTGGATTAAATTTCTATCGACCATGTATTCTCTTCCATAAGACCATACAGGATCCTTATGAGATTTGGAATTGATTTATTCTCATATGAATATCTCGATAATGTATTTGATATCTGTATAGTTTCCTTTCATTACTATTCTATTCACTTCCTCTTGATCTCTATTATCAAGGTGAACTATCTGCACCTCTATTTAATTTTCGTGTTTTTGTTATCTAGGATTTCATTATGATCACTGTTATCTTTTTTTGTTGTCATATATACCTATTCAAAGTGTTAATTTGATCATGGAATAAATTTTGGTGGTCTAGAACAAATCCCACTGTCATGTTTGTAATTTTTTATTATGTGAATGATTTTTTATTATTCTGATACAATTTAGAAATTAAAAAACTAAATAATGGGTGATGATAAATCAAGTGGGACTACCCCACAGATCCCTTGGACTAAATAGTGTTGTAACCTAGCTGGTCGCTAGTTATAGGGTGAGCATATACATGAATAATTTTTAAATGGATAATGTAATAAAGTATTTTTTTCATAGGAAATTACACCCTATGTGATTTCATATGATAGGTTCACCATATAAAAAGGATTACTTATTAATTGAAATGATCGTAAAATGCTTGATATGAAATTGTTGTGTGTATTAGAATGCTATTAGTCTAAGTAAAACTAGTTAAATAAAAGGGGAAATGAAATACATTTGGTAATTGGATAAATTAATAATTGTGGATTGCAATGTTATATGAGTTATTCCTTCGTATATATGTTCTATTGTGAATTATGAGAAAATGATTATATAAAGGTATATTCACAGTGATGCTTAAATGATTCTATAAATTTTTATTCCTGATGATGATGATATTATTATATAAAGTGTTATTACCCTTGATCATGAAATGAATATATAATGGGCTTCTCCTAGTAATCATGAAATTATTATATAACACAGTCTACCCATTTGTATTGAATGATTATATAAAGGGAATGGCCCGATTAGGATGAAATGATTATATATTGGGATTTTATTGGTAATATTGTAATTATATTATGTATAAATATGATTATATGATTTTTTCCATGGACTTGTTATTATAGTTGTCATGGTTATGCTACATTCTTAGAGATATGTTGTTATTGTGCTGAAGGAGGATTATTTCTATATATAATAAATGAATTTTTTAATCCATATATTTATCACTTTATTGAATGCAATTATTATCCAACTAGATTTCTTAATAAATGATGGTGTTGGCCTGCTAAGTATTAATCACACCCTATTTTTCCCTCTGTTTGGTACCAATGTAGAGTACATGGTTGTAGGTTCGGATAAGAGAAATGGACCTTGTTTTTTTGTATTATGGTTTATGGGTTGTGTCATAAAGATGACACCGACCACGGATTCTATAATGGGTCCCTTTAGGTTTATTATAATAGAATGGTCTTTTACTTGTATTACTTTAATACTAACATTTAGATACATTTCAACCCAACATTACACGGTTTATTATTTCATTTACATGGTTTATCCTTTAGATTCTAGTGGTATGTAGTACTATTTTCTAAATTTTTATTAATCTAATATTTTTTTATTTCTACTACATTATAAATCCTCACCAAGGTGTATAGTCCCCCCAAAATTCTCTATACACCCTCATCAATAGTTAGTAACCTTTTTAATATGTGGATAAATTCCAAAAGTCAGGCAACCAACCTGATTTGGACACCAGATAAAGTGAAGCCTTAGGAGACATTCATACATTGATGTATTACGAATCTAGTATTCAAAAAAGGATAGTATGTATGATTTTTGGGTTATAATTATTACATATATTTTTTAAAACATTTAATGATGTGTGATAATGGCTTCTGAAACTCATTACATGTGTAATCCATCCACATTTACTAATGTGTTGGTGGGGCATAACTGATGCACCAGTCAGCATTTAAAATTTCTATGATGTGTAACTTTAATAAAATGCATGTGCGGTTTCAAATTGATGATATGTGATCAATTCAAACATATATATTAAATAATTTTATCTTAATATTCAATACATATCATAATTATATAGATTTCAGGAGCACAAAATGTTTAGTGTAATTATATACTAGATACATAATCATCATATTTCATGAAATATCTTCAACATCTCCAAAAATTATCTTCTCAAATACTACAATTATTCAACACCTTGTAATGACACATGTACGGTTTATATAGATAAAATATATTCCTTATAAATATTAATAGATTAGATTTTATGAAGGTTTATTCACTATAAGAATATTAATTAATTTTTCAATTAAATAGTAAATATTTTTATTCATACAAATTTCAGTTATTTGTATTATTCAATTTTATTTAGATAGCTTAATTTCAAAATATTTGAATTTAAATTTAATAAGAAAACATCATTTTTAGAATTATTATTCCTAAAATAGTTATTATTAAATTTTATTGAACTTTATGATAACTTATACATATTTGGGAATAATAATAAATATCAAATTTTATTAAAATTATATATTCATTTCATATATTTACTAAGTTGAATAATATTTTCTAATATTTTTAAAATTTATTTAGTTACTTCTGAAAAAAAATAATCCAAAAAACATTCATAAGATCAAAATTATAGTATATTTTTATATAAGAAAATTTATATTCATAAAAATGAATATTTATCAAGGATGTTATGAGTCATATTTTTTGAGTTTGTTTTTAAATGATGTAGTTCTCTTTCAGAAAAAAACATAAAATTGAAGGAATATTTGGAATAAACATGTAAAATTGTTTCATTAGAAGCCACTATAAATTTTTTTCATTACCAATTGTGTCTATTTTATAAATATTAATTTAGCATGGAAAGTGTAATAATGGGAAATCAAGATAAAACAAAAATTATATATGTTGAAGTGTATGAACCCCATGTCAATATCATATTCCATGTTAATATTTCCACCTTATCAATTGATTTCTTATATAAAAAGTTCATTTAGGATCCATCAGACATGATTAAGAAAATTAAATTATATAATATTTTAAAAAATTCAAAATATAACATTCGCGTCACATATAAAAGGACCCAACATCTCATCTCTACGCCCAAATTCCCAAACCTCTCAGCTCAGCTGATCCCTATCAAAATACATTCGTAACATCCTTCCCAATTTCTTATAGAAGTTGGATTGATTAGATTAACATCATTGGAGTGTTGGTGGAAAATTCTTATGTCAGTTGTCTAAATAAAACTTAAATTTCCAAAATAAGTGATAAAAATTTATTTATTCTACTAATAATAGAAAAACTCTCTTAAACATTATCGTATAATATCATCATTATAACCCATAGAAAAAAAAATTATATCATGTCATATTTTTTCTTTTCCAGCTACTTATTATTCAAATGAAGAATAAAAACACCACTCATGCATATGTATATATTAACTCCTCATGAGATGATATGTTTCGTTTCTCATCACCTACTATTATTATTGTTAATAATAATGGATCTTCATAATTTAATGTGATATATATGTTTCAATATTAATTCTAGAATGGTAAATAAATATTATACTTCTTTATTTATTTTCCTAAGAAAATATAATCATTTCTCAAGTGTGTATATAGAAAAAAACCTCTATGAATAATTTATTTTATTTTGCAAAATTTCCTCACATGGAAATTATATAGATTAATTTATAACCTAATAGTTTTATGACATGTTACAATGAGCCTGAATTAAAAATGAAATAAATTTTTTAATTTGATTATTATGACCAAGATGTTAAATTTATGATATGAAATAGATTGAATAATTTATGATATATATATATATAAATATATTAATCTCATACTCAATGTAAATTTATTGATTAATATTTTGTTAATAATCACTCAATTTTTATTAAAGTCATTTTATTCATCAGAAATACATTTTCATCCAAATTATATTTTTATTAATAAAATATTATTAATAATTTATTTATAATTTTGAAAGTTTATTTTCAATAATGTAATTTATTTTTTAAATCATCATGTCAAAACTATCTTTTATTCAAATTTTTGGATTTGCATGAAAGTTTTTCTTTTTTAGTCAATTATAAAAAATTTCTCTTTTTAAAGCTATATTTTATTTCCAATAAATTATGTAATTTATAATTTCACTCATTCATTGAATTAATAATCAATGTAATATAATAACTATTTACTAATATTTAATATAATTATTTAAATGTGATGTATCTTTATACCATATTTATGTATGAAATCATTTTTTGACCTAAAAAGATATTTCTTTGAGAATCCAATTCTTATTACACCTTTTCAGTCTATAATTTAATTAAATTATTCTATATCTGAAAATTTAATCATCAAAAATTGATTCCATATTTTAAATAATTTGATCCAAATTTGGTAAATAGGTTCATTTTATGTTTATTCATTAGGAATAAACACTCTTATAAATAGTTATCACCATAGTATTTGTAAATCATATTATTAAGGTTTAATATAACAGTACAATGAATGAAAATTGTATATAAAACATTTATTAGTCCAATTTTATAAGTTTTGTTATCCAAGTTCCATATATTTCTCAATTATATATCAATTTAGTCTATTATTTCTATGGTTTGGACCATTATAATATTTATGAAAATGATAAAGAAGAAATGTCTTGATCTTTCATCGAAAAACTACAATATATCATGACCATGATAAAAAAGATCATATTTCTTGTTCAAATTAGATGTATGAATGATAATTATATTATCATGGTAATTTATTTCTTATTATTGTTAATAAAATAATTACATTAAATACATACGGAAAGTCAATATTGTATTTATTAAATTAATATAAAAATAAAAAAAATTATTAAAAAAAATTAAATTAATATAATTTTAAATATTTTCTATGCTTCATAAGTCTACTAGATAAATAAATAATCTTAGTAATGTGTTAATTTATTAGATTTTAATAACATTTATCTCAATTGGATTTCAAATCAAAAATAAATTAATTGTCCCAAATATGAAATTAACAATGTTTTATAATAATGAAAATTTTTTAATGAATAAATATTCTTGAAAATAATATATTCATCCAAGTAATTGAGATATGGTTAAAAATATAATCCATTTTCTTATTATTTTACAATTTTACTTTTTTAGTATCTTTATTTTCCCCTAGTTATTAAAAACAATGTTATTTCAATAATTTTCCAAAAGGCCTCATATGGGTTAAAACAAAGAGATTTGGGAAAAATTATTGTGAACATGTAAACATTTAGTTTCATAATATTATTTCTATATAAAATCATTATATATTTTAATTTTATCATTTTGGATCCTTTTTTCCTACAAACATAATTTAATTGAATTAAATATTTAATGGAATTCCAGATGTGATCCACCTCACTTATAAAATATCACCTCCTATCCTATTTTATTCGAACTAAAATACCATTTTTATTATGAAATTACTTTTTAAAATATAATACTTTCTTACTTTAGCATCACTTAGATGAATTTATTTATTAGAAACCCCTCCTTAGAAGGATGATTGTGTAAACTAGAAAGGTTGTCTAATGAATTGATGTCATTCTTAACATGGGGGGTTTTTGTTTCATTTTTTGATCCATCTCCTTCATGTCATAAAAAAATTATACTATAATAATGGTATTCTATCCCATTTACTTATATTTCATTTTTTTCAAAATAAAATTCAATATCCTCTTCTATTAAATGGATAATGAAGGAATCATTCTAATATAGAATAGACTACTCCCTTCTGAACTGATGTAATTCATTTTCCATCATCATCACTAAAAAATATTTATGAAGAATATTTTATTATATATAGTTGACCATATTGAAAAATTTATGACTATATACAATTAATATGTAATATATTTGTTTTCTTTTCCATTCATTAATTATGATATTGTAGATAGTGTGTACGAGTGGATTACCACTTCAATGAAGCAATGTTATGTTTTTCATTAACAGATTAGAGGGGTGTTATATATAATTGTATTTAAAAAATAATGTAATATTCCTTATATAATTATATTTATATAAATATAAAGCAACAATTACTACATTTTTATTATGATCTAAAAAAATGGAAATGTTTATCATTTGTACGTATAACTTACTTTCTCAATGATTGTAACGTGTTTTATTTTTTAGAACCATGTTTTATGGATGGTTATAAAATAATAATTGACATCTAGTAATGTTTATTACATCATGATTATATTTATAGATATTATGTAACAATGAGATCTTTTACCATAGCTAACCTATCAAAATGATTTTATATATATCAACCGAAAATCATCAAAACGTTTGATGCGAACTTAATTTATTAAGTAAATAGATATAAAATTGTAATTAATAATATAAAAAATAATAATTAAAATGTATCATATAAGTATAAAATTAAACATAAGTATATTATTCATCATGATAAAGAATTTATGTGATAAGTCAGACTTGAGGTATAATATTTCATTCAATTTTCCATCCTTAGAGAATATTGAATTTTAAATCACATAATTTGTTTTCTATAGTCTATATAATTACCCTATTACATGTTAAATCATGAATCCTTCCAAAAAATTGTTATTTTATATTTAAATTTGATAAATTTTTCTCACGGTTATTTTCCTTGAATGTTACCATATGGTAGGGTGTTTTATTAATTATTTTCCGTTCAATGGGTTATTTTACATCATTATTAATTATATTATTCCATGATTATTTAGGAAATGAAAGTCAATAAAATTTATGTTTTATTATTTTTTTGAGGAGTTTTGTTTTTTCCATGTAATATCTCTATTAAGGTAGTCTCACTTTAATTAAATTATTTTTCTAAGCAATTTCATCTCATATTTCATTAATTGAGGCATATTTTAATATGCTACTCTTAAGTTTTCTATATGGTTTATATGATCCCAAATTTACATGTATTATCATGAATCCTTCATAATTCATTGTTTCTTATGTTTTAATTTGATTTATTTCAACTAATTATATTTTACTTTTTTGATACCAAGTTATATGGGGTTTCCTAACTCAATTTCCTTTCATTGTGTCATATCACTTCATGGTGGATTATATAATGACATGATTATATGTGTACTAACATTAATTCTATTTATGTTTTATATTCAATTCATTATTTATGGATATAAGTTTTTATAAATATTTTTTCAATTGATTATTTATGACAACAATGATATTATCTTTGTAAGGCTTCCTCGTCTCACTTATTCTTTCATTAGACATATGTCATATTCTCAACTAATTTTATTAATATGCTGAATAGGCAATCCATTTTATATTTTATATCATTAACATATTAGAATTGATTTTATTTACGACTTATTTTTTTTATATCATGGGGGTTATGACTAAAAATTTACAAGTAATGATAAGTGTTTATTTCAAAATATAATCATTATTTTGGATTTTTTATATTTATGTATCCACTGGGGAAATTATATGACTATTTGATATTAAACCCAATATATTTTCCTCTGAAGAGTTTTATTTTCTCAAAATTATATTTTTATTTTTATTTTCATCCTTTACTACTCAAGATGCCAAAATTATTTTTTTATGAGAAACAACTTTTTTTCTAATTTTTATCTAAAAATTATTTTTTTCCATTACATGTTTTAGAATAATGCTTCTAATAATGATATTAATATTATCCTCTTATAATTTGATTTCATTTTTACACATTATTGAATTTTTAAATAGTGTTTTAAAATAACCCTTTATTTCATTTTACAAAAGAGTTATTTTTTCATTTTTTACTAAAATTGATAACATAACAATTTTTTAGTATACACAATACATATAGAAATTCTCACAGTCATAACCACTCATTAAGTTAAATATTACATTAAAAATTTCCATGTTTCTTTTCTATGAAAATATATTTCCTAATATTCAACATATTTTTCATTTTTAAAAACAGAATTCAAAGTGAAAAGGGTATCTTATTCAAGAATATTTCTAATAGTTTATTTATTATATTTACATTAATAAAAAATAAAAATACATTTTTTATCCACTGTAGATATGTTGTAATGATACCATCCTTAATTGTTCACCTGATATTTTCATATTAGATGGATTATGGAATGTGTTTACATTTTATATGCTACTTAATAATATATGGAATATTTTTTATTACATTTTTGGATGAAGTTTGATTGATAATTCAAGTAATGAATTAATTGAATTTATTATATTCTATATGGGGCCCACAATTACATATCCACATTATTCATCAGTATGTATCGTGATATAAGTAGTTGGTTGGCCTTAATAAATTGTTTTTTTTTTGTATTCTAGCACATAATTTTTTATTTATAAGAATAAGACCATGATGGTAATTTTCATTTGTCTTGCATTTTATATTTCATCATCATTAAATTAGTTATTAATTTCAATTATTATTTTCTAAATAATATCCATTGATATGTTTCAATCTCAATTTATTATTTATATAGAATTATTTGGCATTTATTTACTATTATAATATCATGAATTATTCTCATGTTATTAATTAAAAGACTGGTGCTTTTAGTTTTTTACCTTTCCATATTGATTATAACTTGCTTAATAATGATAACATCTACTTTAAATAATTTTTAATGAACATATGAAATCACCCTTATTAGGTTTCATATCCCTAGTATTTGAAGATGGAATCATTTAATGAGATATATGATCCAGAATATTTACATTAACATTGGTTGGTGTTTTATATTTTAAAATGTAATGTGAAAGTCATGTATATATCTTATTTACCAAGACCAATATGTAGGATCTAAATAATTATGTAGATACTCAATATACAAGAGGGGGTGAATTGTATACTTTAAAAATTACTTTGGAACCTTTAAAGTTAGTGACGATTAACTATGTTTTTCTTAAGTAAAGGAAAGGGCTAAGTTTAACAAAGCTAAACTTAAGAAAATTCACAACACCTGTAATACCAAATAAAAACTTGGAAAGAGATTCCGAAAGTAGGTTATGGAAATATGGTTCTGTAAATTGAAACTTAATACAAGATTACAATATGAGATTCTACCTTAAAGCGTATAGAATCTAAATGAAACAGAGTACAAGTAAGGAAGTATAAGAAAGTTATACTTTCCTTATAATACAAAATGCAGCGGAAATAAACAAGTAGTAAAACTAGAAGTAACAAGATATAAGTCTTTTAACCCAAAGAGAAGGGTATCCAACAACCTTGGATAAAGGTCCCTTGATTTATACTTTCAAGCATGTCTGTCTTACCCACACCAGGGTAAGCCCTCGATACGAAGATCGGAGTCTCTGTCTTGCTATCCCCGCAAGCCCTAAACTTCAAGGTAGTTGGCAACCTCTGTCTTCCTCAGCAAGGAAGCCCTCAAACTTCAAGGTAGTCGGCACCTCTGTCTTCCTCAGCAAAGAAGCCCTCGAACTTCAAGGAAGTCGGGACCTCTGTCTTCCTATCCCCGGAAGTCCTCGAATGTATTCACCAACATTCGGATTCGCACAAAACTTTGAGAGTTAATAAGAGCCTCTCTCTCTAGAAATCACTTCAAGCATGTATGCACAATAACCAAGTTGTTCATCCATCAGTTGTGAGCTATTTCAAATGAGCTGTTATTTATAGGTAAGGTTGGCCTCCTTCCCAATGGTCATATTTTCCTTAAAAATCGGAGGGACCTGTACACACGTCACTTAGTCAACAGTTAGTTTATAACAAAATAGACGACATCGTTTTATAACAAAACAAGTGTAACAGAATGTACGACACCGTTTAAAATATAACTCAAAAGATTCGGATTGAAGGTTCGGAGTGTAAGGAAAATAATAAAGAGTAGTCAAAATATAAAGGCATAAGCAAAATGAAAGTTCGGAGAGAAAGATTTGGAGTCTGAATAAATTCAGAGTGTATAAAACAAAGATGGTCAAATTCTGTTTAATAGATGAATTCGGAATGAGAATTCGGAATGAGAATTCGTCATCAGAATTCGTAGTGAGAATTCCTCATCAGAATTCGTAATGGGAATTCATCATCAGAATTCATAATGAGATTTCATCTTAAGAATTCGTAATGAGAATTCGTCATTAGAATTCGTAATGAGAATTCAATGTCGAACTTCATAAGGATTCGTATCCTGAATCTGATGTAGAACTTAATTAGAGTTCGTATCCAGAGTTCGGAATTAAACATTATTATAGTTCTCATCTTGATTTCGGAGTGAAACTTTATTACAGTTCTTGTCCAGAATTCAGATCCTAAAACAGAATACTTCATATCAAAGTTTTAAACAATTCCGAGAATATCGAAATGAATCCTAATCTTATACTTACGAAAAATATGAATGAAAATATGATAAGGATAATTTTTCTTACAAAAGAGATTTTCCTTATAAAAGTAATTTTTCATATAAAAGCTATTTTCTTATAGATAAGGTGTTTGTGATTTTCAAAACAAGAAGGAATGGAAAAGTCATAAGGAAAACCTTATTGACTCAAAAATCTCCCCGTTTTTGGAAAGCACAAACATCCTTGAAAAAGAAATTCTAAGAAGAAAGAAAAACATTAAGGCTTATCTCCCTTTGCTTTAAGGATATTGATAAATACAACTAACTCCCCCTTAGGCTTTGAAACTCTAAGGATCGTATTCTAGATTTCTGGAGTGACACTTTATTACGAATAAGAAAGTCTTCTGTAACGAAAAACTCCCCCTTAGATAAACTCTTATTAGAGTTTGTTTTCCTTCTCACCCTTTGTTAGGATTCTTTTTCCCTTTCATTAGAGTTCTTTTCCTTCTCCCCATTTGTGATTTTCAAAAATAATACAAGGGAATAGAAAATATAGAAAAGTACCCGAAAGATTAGTAGTAACAATAAAAAGAAACGAGCAAGAAAAATTTTTTCATTAAGTTTGAAAATTTCAACAACAAAAGAGTTAAGGTACAACAAAATATCAGATCTGTCTATTTGGGATCTTTCTCCTTCGCCATGAGACCCTTTAGAATAGTCTTTATCTTATTTAAGTCTATATGATCTTCTTCAGCTTTCTTCTCTAATACAACAATTCTTTCACTTTGGGCTTCAATCTTTTCTTCCTGGGCTTGAAGCTTTTCTTCCTGGGATTGAAGCTTTTCTTCCTGGGATTTAATATTTTCTTCCTGAGCCTTCAGTTTCTCTTCAAACTCAATCCGATGATCCCTTTCAAACTTCCAATTTTGAGAAACGGAATTCAGCTTCCCATTCAGATCTCTGACTTATTGAATCCAGATGTTCTTTTCATCTGTTAGCTTCTCTTCAAAAGAATAATTCAGCTCATTTATCTTCCTATCCTCAGTCTCAAAAGCATCTTTAACATTGTCTTGAAATTCATCAAATAACCTCATTTCTTCTACAGTCTTCCTCGACTAGTTTTTCATCCTCTTGCAAGATTTTATATGGGCTTCTTATCCAACAAAGAACATTTTGAACTGAGCCTCTATTTCAACACACGTTTCCATAACCATAGATATGGAGTCTGATTTCTGATTCAAAGCATGTTGGAGCATCTGGCATCTTGAGTCAATACTTGAGAAGGTCGGAATGGATCCCACCAACTTATTTAAAGACTGAACAACAAAGTCATGCCCCAACGAAGATAACTCTGAATCCGAAACTTTGCTTGGAGAATTTTCTTCTTAAACTAGGTCAAGCTTTCTCTTTGAAGAACTACCAACTTCCTTTCTCTTCACCACTACATATCTTGGAGTATCAGCAAGAATTTGCTTTCCCTTGTCTTTTTTTGGAATAGAATCATGTTCCGGAGTTCTCTTTTCACTATCAGAAACTTGGACAACATTTTCTTCCTCATCAGCAAATTTCTGAGCAGCAACCTCTACGTTTTCCATCTGAGCAATATCATGAAAAAGGTGTTCTTCTTCTCCATGATAAGATACTTCTTCTTATCCTTTCTCTTCTTCCATTGTTGGAGTGACTAGCTTTGAAGATTCAGCTTCTGATGTTCGGAGCGACAAATGTTCCGAAGGTTTCCCTTTATAATCATCTACTTGCTTCAACACATCTCTGGTTTTACCACTTCCTTCAGCAATATCTTCTTCTTCTTCCACTTGCTCAACTTTCTCTACTTCCTCAGCAGTCTTAGCTACTGCTTTTTCTGGAGCAACAAAGTCTCTTCCTGGAGTCACAGGTAGAGATTCTAGAGAAAAAGATCTCAGAATAGGAATATTTGCAGAAACCATCTCATTGAATTTCAACAAAGCCTGAGCTACCTCAGCCTCAGACATCTTCTTCTTGAGATTATTTTATTTTGCTTGTTTTTCGATCTCATCTGTAGTTCTTTCCTTCATGGCCTTAGCCTCCGCAGGGTCCAAGCCAAACTGAGGCTCCCCTTGCACTCTTTTATATTTCATCTCTCTCTATTTAGAAACAACCTTATCTGGGTAAGCTTTCTTCTTCTTTGGTTTTGGAGGTGCGGAATGGACTTCCTTAGACATGGGATTCTCTGCTTCTACTTACACTTCCTTCAACTTTCTCTTCCTTACCAACTTAGAGGATTCTGGATCAGAAACTTTCAGAATTGTTTCTTCTTGAGCTGGTAAATCAACAAACTTACCAGTCTTCTTGTCAAAAGCTACATCCATCCTCTTAAGAGTACCATCACTCACCAGCATAATCTTGCAAACTCTTGGCTTAGACCTACAAGCCTCCTTGAAATACTCAAGGCACCGAACTACCAACTTCGAGAGGATTGTTGGATACATTATAATCTGAGCTCTCAGATTCCCTTTCATCAAATTCTCAAGAGTGATATGAATGTGCTTCATCAGGTTAAACTACCTCAGATTTATCAGAAAATATAGGATATAAATCTCACTCTTCTTCAAGCTATCTTTTTCACCTTTCCTCGGTACGATAAGACCTCGTACCCATAACTCCAGAATCCGGAAATTTGTAGATAAACTAGCAGTCTTCTGAGCCTTATCGTCTGCCAGTCCGAGAGTTTCTAAAGCTTTTTCCTTGTCGAAGCTACCTTTTTTATCCAGCAACACATGAGATATAAATTCAGCTTCACCTTCATTATTCATCCCTACCAAGCAGGCTACATTGGCATATGAAAGCTTATAAGTCTTACCATAAGACTTAAAAGACAACTTCTCCCTTCCATCTTCCTTAAGAAAAGAGAGTTTCTCATAAAACTCTATAAGAAAATCTGAATACACTTCATCCTGATTCCCGGGTTTTGACACCGCAACATCTTCCCAACCATTAAGCTTGATATTCTTGGAAATAAGAGAATCATACTTGTTGAAGAAATCCGAATGAACCAGCCACTCTCTATATACTAACCACTTTGAAATCGGCTTAGAAGAAGACATGTCTTGAGAAGCTACTTCCACAGACATTCGGATCTAAAGACCTCTGAGAATTTTGGAACGGAAAAAGATGAAGTTCGGAACGGTCTTAAAACAGAGAGGCAGAGCTTCGCGACGCTGGAGCTTGAAAACCGATGTGGGACAACCGTTTAGGTTTCCCTTTATACAGGCAACGGGAAAACGGTTCAACTTCCACGGTTGATCGAACGGTTGTGACAAGCTAAGATCAGATCTGACGGTCTAAAACCAATTCTCTTAAATCCGATCTTTTGAGGTCTTTATTAAATCAAAGAATTAAGAAAACTATAATCTGAAAAAAAATATAAGAAAATGCCAGCAAGTAAAATATGATTACGAAAACTTGAGTAAGAAAATCATACCTTTCATATTGGCTTAGGAAGATTATTCGTAATTGGTAATATTCTTACAAAAACCCAAAAAAAATATTTACTACGAAATAGTTCAAAAAACTCATTATGAAAAACAAACTCAGTATGGAAAACTCAGTACGAAAAAAAAACTCAGTAAGGAAAACTTAGTACAAAAATTTCATTCCAGAATTTGAAAACAAAAAACTCAATATGAATGATTCGATACGAAAATCCCGTTATGAAAATACGAGTATGAAAGTTTCCATTCCGAATGTTTTCAATAAGAATATTTCCATTCCAGAAGTTTTCTATACGAAAATATCCATTCTGGAAAATTTTAGTTCCAGAAATTCCATTCCGGAATTTTAGTTCCGAAAAGTTTGAAAACAAATTTTGAAAAACTTTGTTAATCTAACAATCAAATGTACTCCCCCTATGAAATGGAGTTTATTGCTGTAAGGAGACTTTTTGAACAGAAAGTTAATTAAGAAGGATTACCTTACGATTATTATTCCTAACTTCTTTTTAATATATTCAAATCTATCAAAAGGCAAAGATTTTGTGAAAATATTAGCAAGTTGATCTTGTGTTTTGATAAATTGAAGAATAATATCTCCTATAAGTGTGTGATCCCTAAGAAAGTGATGCCTAATATCTATGTTTTTTGAACGGGAATGATGTGCAGGGTTCTTACTAAGGGCAATGTCACTTGTGTTATCATACAAAATTTGAGTTTTAGTAAAACTTAAGCCATAGTCTGTGAGTGTGTGTTGAATCCACAACACTTGAGCACAACAACTTCCAGCTGCAACATATTCAGCTTCAGTAGTGGAGAGTGCTACAGAATGTTGCTTCTTGCAGGACCAAGAAACTAATGAATCTCTTAAGAAATGACAAGTTCTGGATGTACTTTTTCTATCCATTCTACATCCACCAAAGTCAGCATCAGAAAAGATTTTTAGGATAAAATCATTTCTAGAAGTATAAAATAATCCTAAATCCATGGTTCCCTTAAGGTAGCAAAAAATTCTTTTTACTGCCTTTAAGTGAGATTCCTTAGGATTGGATTGATATCTTGCACATAATCATACTAAAAACATTAAGTCTGGTCGACAAGCTGTTAAGTATAGTAGACTTCCTATCCTAACTCTAAAAGATGTTTGATCTACTGGTTTCCCAGCTTCATCAAGATCTAAAGAGTTTGAGGTACCAATGGGAGTACTAATACTCTTATTGTTGTCATAACCATACTTTTTAAGAAGATCTTTAATATACTTATGTAGAGATATGTATGTTCCTTCTGGTTTTTGAGAAATTTGAAAACCAAAGAAAAATGTTAACTCACCCATCATACTCATTTCAAACTCAGATTTCATTAGATTTGCAAAAGAGTCGGTCAAAGATTGCTGAGTTGAACCAAATATGATGTCATCAACATAAATTTGAACAATCAAAACATTTTTCCTATCTGTATTTATAAAAAGGGTTGGATCTGCATTGACCTTAACATAGTTATTTTGAAGAAAAAATCCAGTGAGTCTATCATACCATGCTCGTGGGGCTTGTTTAAGGCCATACAGAGCTTTGGTAAGTCTAAATACATAATCAGGATGTTTTGTATCTTCAAAGCCAGGAGGTTGTTCAACAAAAACTTCCTCTTGAACATAACCGTTAAGAAAAACACATTTCACATCCATTTGGAAAAGTTTGAAATTAATGAATGCTGCAAAGGCAAGTAGAATACAGATAGATTCAAGTCTAGCTACTGGAGCATAGGTTTCTTCATAGTCTATTCCCTCTTGCTGATTATAGCCTTTAGCAACAAGTCTAGATTTATTTCTTACTATGACTCCATTTTCATCACATTTATTTCTGAAAACCCATTTGAATCCAATTACAGAAGTTTCCTTAGGTCTTTAAACCAAGGTCCAGACTTTATTCATTTCGAATTAATTTAGTTCATTTTGCATGGCATTGATCCAATCATCATCACCTAAAGCTTCATCAGTACTTTTAGGATCTAATTGGGAAAAGAAATGCTATATGTTCTAATTCATTTCTTAAGGAACTTCTAGTCCTTACAGGTTGATTTACATCACCAATGATACTATCACTGGGATGATTCTTAAGAAACACATGATTTGGTTTTTGAAAAGCCTGTTCATCAACATAGGGTAGAAAGTCTTCTGGGGTAAATGTTTCAGGAATATCTTTTTGAATATTATCCTTATCAGAAGGTTCTTATATCAAAGGTTGATAATTAGTTTTTGAAAACACATCTGAGGATGTAGGATGAGGTGTTTTAAAAACAAAAGGATGTGACTCATCAAATTTTACATGTACTGCTTCTTCAACAGTACAAGTGTTTTTATTAAAAACTCTATAAAACTTAGTTGATGTGGAATAACCTAAAAAAATTCCTTCATCAGATTTTGGTGCGAATTTATGTAATTTATATTTAGTATTCAGAATGAATACTTTGCAACCAAAAACCTTGAAGTAGGATAGTCTTGGTTTTATACCATTCCATAACTCATAAGGGGTTTTATTAAGAAAAGGTCTAATCAAAACTCGATTTATAGTATAGCAAGCAGTACTTACAGCTTCAGCCCAGAAATGCCTAGCTATGGAATATTCACTCAACGTGGTTCTAGTTATCTCTTGAAGAATTATATTTCTTCTCTCTACTACGCCATTTTGTTAAGGAGTTCTAGGTGCTGAAAAATTGTGAGTAATACCTTTTCTACTACAAAAAGTTTCAAAATCATAATTTTGAAATTCCCCTCCATGATCACTATTAATAGTTTGTAATGGAAGGTTTTTCTCATTTTTAACTTGAGCTCTAAAACTTTTGAAATAAGAAAAAGCTTCAGATTTCTTTGCTAGAAAATAAACCCAAGTAAATCTAGTGTAATAATCAACTAGAACAAACACATAGTATTTGCCTCCAATACTTCCAGTTTGTGTTGGACCAAAAAGATCCATGTGCACTAACTGTAATGCATCGGTTGTTGAGACTTCACCGATTGATTTAAAACTAGATTTATGTTGCTTTCCATATTGACAAGGATCAAAAACTTTAGAAGAATCAAATATAAGCTCCGGTAGATCCTTAACTAGTTTCTTCTTAGAGAGTTTACATAGGTTCCTAAGGTTACAATGACCTAGTCTTCTATTCCATAACCAGGAATGATCTTCCATTACACTTAGGCAAGGTAAATCTTGGCTTCTAAGATCTTCTAAGTTCAAGGTGTAAACATTCTCTTACCTATTGGCTGAGAGAATAAATTCTTCCTTGGAATTGTGAACTAAGCACTTATCATTCCTAAAATTCACAAGGTAACCTTCATCACATAAATGACTTATGCTAATGAGGTTATGCTTAAGACCCTTAACAAAAAGAACATTTGAAATCGAAGTTTTACCAAGAAAAACAATATTACCAATACCAACAATCTCACCCTTATCATTATCTCCGAAAGTTACCTTTCCTCCTTTCGTTTTGATAATATTTTCAAAATAGCTTTTGTTACCAGTCATGTGCCGGGAACATCCACTATCTATGTACCATGTATTGTTGCTGGTACTCTCTTCATTTTCCTGAAATCAAGAAGAAAATTAGACTTTCGGAATCCAAATTTGTTTGGATCCGAGATTTCTAAATAACAAAATTTTAGGTACCCACATCTTCTTAGAAAAATAAGCTTTGTGAAATCCTAGAGATTGAGTTTTGTTTAAGGAACAATTCTTTTCCCAGTGACCACCACATTGACACTTGGTAAAAAATGGGGCACTTTGAGGAACAAAATAATTGTTACTGAAAATTGGTTTTGCATGGGTATAACCAAATCCGGATTTATTTCTTAAAGGTCGTATTTGAGAATACATTTTATCAAAATTTTCTTTCCCATGGGTAAAGTTTGATAAACACTTCTTTAAGGAAAAAATATCGAACTTGAGTTTTACAACCAAGTTTTTATCTTCAAAATCATTAGTTTTAGAACTAGAGTTAGGCTCGAAAATATTTTTCTTAGAAATTTCTTTTTCTAATTCTTTAGATAGTTTATTCTTCTCATAACTTACTTCCTCAAGATTTTTTGAAATATTTTCAAAATCATCATTTTTTCTATCAAGATCTTTAGAAAGATATGATATCTCTTTTGTAAGAATAGAATTCCTAGAGTTTTCCTTATCTAGTTTCTTATTCAGTTTAGAATTCTCAATTTCAAGAAGTTCAGCAAACCTAGAGACTTCTTCATAAGTAGGTAAAGTATTTTCTTCATCAGAAGAAGATTCTTCATCAGAAGTGTTATAATACTTACTATCATTGGAATTTAAAGAAACATTGGTCAATGATTCAACATTTCCTACCTTATCCATAAAACAATGATTATTAATAGGTAATCTGGCTATAAGACAAAGATTCTTCGGTCCTGAAGATTCATAATCAGAAGATTCTTCTGATGAGTCACCACCACTGGCACTCCATGTGTCATTAGATTTCAGAACATTTTTAGCTTTTGTTTTATAATACTTCTTTCGGTTCCTGTCTGAATGCCTTTCTTTCCTTTCTTTCTTTTTGAGCATAGGGAAATCTGGTCTTATATGTCCAGCTCTCTTGCATTCATAACATGTAACTTCTCCATCTTTCTTATCTTTCCTTTCCTTTTTCTTATACTTATATTGGAAATTTCTCTGGCCAACTATCTTGTTCATCCTTCGAGCAAGATTTGCTAATTCATTTTCAGAGATTTCACTCTCACTAGAATCTGATTGAACTATCATCTTATTAGACTTGGATCTGGCTACTCTCTCAGGAGTCTTAGATTTCATATGATTTGATGTTGTTGTAAAAGCAACAGTACCATTTCCATTTTTCTTTTTGATGTTGTCAGCATCTCTCTTCATTCTGGTTTCATGTTGGAGAAGAGTTCCAAAAAGCTCATCAAGAGAAATCTGAGTCACTTTCCTGTTCTCATCTATACCAGTTCTTTTGGATTCCCACTCATTAGGCATGATATCAATTATCTTATCCACAAGAGCTTCATCATCTAAAGCTTTCTCTCCCATAGACTGTAGTCTGTTGACGATAGTCATAAATCTCTGTTGAACTTTACATATTGGTTCCCCATAAGGAAAATTGAAGCCATGATATTCAGCTCTAAGCATAGCTCTCCTAGTCTCAATCACCTTGGAAGTTACAAAGTGTGTAACCTCTAACTTCTTCCAAATACAATTAGCTACTTCACAAGAAGAAATTTGGCTATATATATTTCTGGTCGTTGAACAAAGTAGAGTATTACATACCTTATAGTTGAGTTGATATTCTTGCTTTTCCTGGTTAGTAAAAGTTCTAACTTCCTTATCAGGAATTTTATAATCACAAGTAAGAATAACAAAATTATCCACTCCAGTATTGATAACAAAAGTCTTCATTCAATCTCTCCAGTACTCATAATCATTACCATCAAAGATTGGTGGTCTTGTAGGATTTAGATTATCAATGGAACCAACATTAATTCCTTACATACTTAAAATAACCCTCGGCACACAAACTTGTTAGTAGAAAAGAAATCTTAATAACAAAGTTCGGAATAAGAATGTTCGGAATGGGAAAGATCGGATTGATAAAGTGAGCAAGAAAAACTTATTCGTAAGTATAAGTATTTCAGAGACCTACTCTGATACCAATTTTAGGATCGAAATAATGATGTAGATGCTCAATATACAAGAGGGGGGGTGAATTGTATACTTTAAAAATTCCTTTGGAACTTTTAAAGTTAGTTACGATTAACTATGTGTTCCTTAAGCAAAGGAAAGGGCTAATTTTAACAAAGTTAAACTTAAGCAAATTCACAACACCTCTAATACTAAATGAAAACTTGGAAAGAGATTCCGAAAGTAGGTTCCGGAAATATGGTTCCGGAAATTGAAACTTAACACAAGATTACAATATGAGATTCTACCTTAAAGCATATAGAATCTAAATGAAACAGAGTACAAGTAAGGAAGTATAAGAAAGTTATACTTTCCTTATAATACAAAATGTAGCGGAAATAAACAAGTAGTAAAACTACAAGTAACAAGATATAAGTCTTTTAACCCAAAGAGAAGGGTCTCCAACAACCTTGGATAAAGGTCCCTTGATTTATACTTTCAAGCAAGCCTGTCTTACCCACACCAGGGTAAGCCCTCGATACGAAGATCGGATTCTCTGTCTTGCTATCCCCGCAAGCCCTCAACTTCAAGGTAGTTGGCAAACTCTGTCTTCCTTAGCAAGGAAGCCCTCTAACTTCAAGGTAATCGGCACCTCTGTCTTCCTCAGCAAGGAAGCCCTCGAACTTCAAGGTAGTCGGCACCTCTATCTTCCTATCTCCGGAAGTCCTTGAATGTAATCACCAATATTCGGAGTCACACAAAACATTGAGAGTTAATAAGAGCCTCTCTCTCTAGAAATCACTTCAAGCATGTATGCACAATAACCAAGTTGTTCATCCATTAGTTGTGATCTCTTTCAAATGAGATCCTATTTATAGGTAAGGTTGGCCTCCTTCCCAACGGTGATATTTTCCTTAAAAATCGGAGGGACCTGTACACGTGTCACTTAGTCAATGGTTAGTTTATAACAAAATAGACGACATAGTTTTATAACAAAACAAGTGTAACAGAATGTACGACACCATTTAAAATCTAACTCAAAAGATTCGTAGTGAAGTTTCGGAGTGTAAGGAAAATAATAAAGAGTAGTCAAAATATAAAGTCATAAGCAAAATGAAAGTTCGGAGTGAAAGATTTGGAGTCTGAATAAATTCAGAGTGTATAAAACAAAGATGATCATATTCTGTTTAATAGATGAATTCGGAATGAGAATTCGGAATGAGGATTCGTCATCAGAATTCGTAGTGATAATTCCTCATCAGAATTCGTAATGGGAATTCATCATCATAATTCATAATGATATTTCATCTTAAGAATTCGTAATGAGAATTCTTCATTAGAATTCGTAATGATAATTCAATGTCAAACTTCATAAGGATTCGTATCTTGAATCTGATGTAGAACTTAATTAGAGTTCATATCCAGAGTCCGGAATGAAACTTTATTACAGTTCTCATCTTGATTTTGGAGTGAAACTTTAATATAGTTCTTGTCCAGAATTTGGATCCTAAAATAGAATACTTCATATCAAAGTTTTAAATAATTCCGAGAATATAGAAATGAATCCGAATCTTATACTTAGGAAAAATATGAATGAAAATATGATAAGGATAATTTTTCTTACAAAAGCGATTTTCTTTATAAAAGTAATTTTTCTTATAAAAGCGATTTTCTTAAAGATAATGTGTTTGCGATTTTCAAAATAAGAAGGAATGGAAAAGTCATAAAGAAAACCTTATTGACTCAACACAATGAACTATTCATTACTTCAGAATTAGATTGCTTATATCTAGTGAAAATTTAATAATATAACCATCAGATCAATGATACCAGGGTTTTGGTCATTAAGGATCATATTATAGGAAGTTTAGTAGATACTTTGATAAGTGTATTTGCGATAACATATATTAGGGGACCTGAACCTTTGAATTAAATTGGGTACTTTTATAGGTATATTATAATATCATAATGTTTTTTAAATATAGATATTATGTATTTTTCAAATAAATACATCCCTAACTAGATACTAAATTTTTATGGTGTTTTAGAAAAGGTGCATCCTAGTGTAATAATACCAAAATGTAATGATTAAGTGTGTTATATCCATCATTCTAGTTCATGATGAGTGTTTCCTTACATAAAAACTATTTTGACACTCTCGGGGGACAAATGTCACAACAGGTTTTTGATTTTCCATTGTTCTAGTTTGGGTCAGGTTCTTGGCCATTTCTCATGGAAATGATGTGATACAGATTTAAATATTTGGAGTATTCTTCCCATTTATCATTGTTCTTGCTTTACCCCCCAAGTTTTTTTGATTTTATTGAGAAAAATGTATGTTTTCAGGACTGGAAGATTGAAGTGTACAATTAGTAGTAATCGTGCGCCAAACCAATAAAATGTATGGTAGGCGACATAACTTACCATATGACCACCGCACGTATGTGCGCCTCATCCAAGGTAAGTATGCATATATGTCTCCTTCAATAGAGACTTCCCAACGGTAACTGCATGGATTGTGAAACCATGTGGACTAACTATGTGGTTGTGCAAGATCATTAAAAATGTTTCCCTCTTTATCTATCTCCACAAAGAATTAGCACCAAAGGCCCCAATGTCTTTCTCCCTCAGTCCCGTCTTCCCAAATCACCCCAATCCCTTCCCTTTTCTCTATCAAATCTACTCGCCTTTGGATGATTATTCTCATATTATTTAAGAAACCTTAATTTAAGTCACATTCCTCTTTTTTTCTTTATATATTCTAGGTTTTTACCTCTTTTATGTTTGGGGTTCCTCTCTCCTGTGAGTTGGGATTCAATTTAGGGTTTTAATCAAGGGTATTTGGGTATGATATTCTAGAATTGGGTTCCTTATTTCCTCATTGTGCTTCAATTTATGTTTGGATGGGATTTCAAACCATTTTAGGGAAGTTTCTTCATTAGAGGTAGGTTTTTCTATAACCTAACACTATTATATGATTTTAATATGTTAGATTGAGTTTAAAATGTGTTGTTCAGTTTGATTATGTGTTTTTAATGGTGTTTTTGAAGTGGTTGGTGTGTTTATAGGTTAGAATTAAATTTTGAGAAAGGAATGGATTTTTTGTTTTGTGTGTTATAATGTATTGCTTCTATCAGAGGATTTTAGGGGTTCTTTGGAAGGTTAAAAATGATTTTTCAAATTCATTTGTGGTGTCTCTATGTTTCAATGATTTTTTCAGTAGATAATGGATCAATTTTTATCATGTTATCCTCATCATGTACTTTTGAGTATGGATTGTAAATTTTTTAAAATATGGGAAAGATTGTTTTAAAAATGGATTTTAATGTATGTGTGGCTTCATAAAATGGGCCTAGCCAATGGAATTGGTTGGTTGTAATTGTGTGTTTTGTAGTTTTTGGAAAAAGGAAAATCAATGAATTGTGTGACTGAAGATAAATGTATTTAATGTGGGGTTCTAGAGTAAGTAAAATAGAAAATGGTTGGTTTAATTAAAAATCGTAGTTTCCTTGAAATTATTGACATTGAGTTGTTCTGGTGGAGATATGTGTGACATGTGAACATTTAATCAAGCACAAGGGAATCTGAGGTATCAAAGATGTTAGACTAGAACTAGTACGCTAGGGATTCGAAAGTGGCTTGTCCTAGTTCCACTTTACTGTATTGATGATTACAACACTAAATAAACTATGATGATAATTTATCACCACTATAAGTTTTTATGCTTATCCCCTCTAGTGTCTCTTTCATGAGGAAGCAGACAGTTGTGGTTACAATACCGCAATTCACTGAGGTATAGGATTCTAGGGTCCCACTAGAGCTAGATCATCCCTAGGGAATTCCCATATGGTGATCTACTATATGTGATATGGTTTCATTCATTATAATATGGAGGACCACTTGAGTTTGTTTACTAGTTATAAAACCCATTTTTCATTAAAGCTATTATTTGAAAAATGGTTTTCTAACGAAGTGTTCCTTTTTAAATGTTTACCTAAATACTTTTTTCTTACAGGTGTTTCCTTTTAAAGATTGAATTTAGATGATCATGTTATATTATATTTTAATGTTACGGCACAAAACCTCTTTCTTAGGTGGAATCCTATTGGGATTTGGCTCACAACCTACATACACCCTGGTGTATATGTGAATCTTGTTATGTGTTTATTCCAATTGAATCCCGGATGGTGTATGATCGTGTTGAAGGTTTCTAGTGGTCTTCTCCTCTGGGTATAGTGGTGATGTCTTGAGGATATGATCCATCATGTAGTATGAAGTTTTGGGTTAGAGTTTTTATCTCTCTTTATTGTATTCCTTTTGGGATTTTTGTTTAATTTGTAAACTTCAATTTTGAAAATGGTTAAGTGGTTTATTGGTTGTATATTTCTAGTTTTGGAAATTTTACAATTATTTTTTGTTTATAAGTATGAAATTGGTTAAAATAATTCCCAAACCATGTTATTGATACCCAAGAACTAGTTGCCACCCATGGGGATCGATAAACCCCCTCAGGTCATGCCACAGATCGGTTCGGGGACCAGGTCAGATAGTGACCTAGAATGGTTCATGAGAAAATGGTATCATAGGCCGGTTTGCTCTTTTATGACAGGTTTCTTGGGAAAGAGATAGGTTAGACTGGAGCTAAGGTTTTTGGGACTCTATGTTCTTGTTACAAGTAAGGTACCTAACTAGCACACCTCATGGTGATACTTGAGTTACCATGGGAATTTGGGTTTCATCTAAGTCATTTGGTTTTTGTGGTTTGTTATTGTCTAGGGAAATGGAAAAAGAAATTGTTCAATGGTGTCAGTGAGCTTGTAGGGACTGATATACCATGTCGAGTAGGGTATATTTCCCTAGAACAATCTATGCGATGGTGGAGTTATTGGGGTGTGGCCTTTATCCATATGTCCAAGACACCAACCGACACAAATTTCCCTTTGCATGGTTTTGTGTCTCATAGGGTTCTGGAAAACCATTTTGAAAACCATTGATTGAAATATGTGCAAAACTAGTTTTTGAAAATGTAACTGGTTTCCCATGGATGTGTTTTAGTTTATTGGGATTTAATTTTCATAACATAAATGTGTTGTTTATTGAAATTAATTGTTTTGGAATCATATATTATATAAAATAAGGTTTTGTGAAAATATTCTTTACATGGGATTTGCTAAATTTTTGGAAATTATTTTTAATGGAATAAAATGTATTAGGATTTATGTGTGAAATTTGGAAATACATTTTGATTTTGTAATTAGTGTCCATTCATAATGTTTAATGAATTTCTGGAAGATTTTTTTAAATAAGGATAAATGGGTTTTAAATGGGTTAGTATTGCTGGAATAGAGTTTGTTTTGAAACATGGAGTTTTTTAAAGTAAAATAAAATGTATTTATGTTGATGTATATGGATTCAAAATTATATTTTTCAAACTTAGAATGAGTTTTGTTTTTTGTGGAAAGTAGGTTATAAAAATATACTTTAGAAAATTTTCAAAATAGAGAGGTGAGTTGAATGTTTGTTTTGGAAAGTGGAAGAGTTTTCCTTTAACATTTGGTATCACTGTGAGTTCTCACATGCATAGGATATGTGTGGAAAGTGAATAGGCACCCAATTTTTCAAGAGTAAAATGAATGCGAGAAGCTTCATGTGATACTATGGGTAAATGCGCAACTCGCCAATCCAGTTTTATTTTCAAAAGTTATTTTGATGAAAAATGAGTGGTGTGTATTTTTATGTTTTGGAGATGTTTTCATGGGGTGTTCTGGGTTTGAAAACCCCCTTTTTTTGATTGAGATTTTGTATTTTTATTCCTTCGATAAGTTGGGTTGAAGTGTTGTTCAGTGGTCTTTTTCAAGAAGTGCTTCACGAATCCTTCAAGGTGGTTCCCCTCGTGTGTGTTTAGTTCTGGTTTGTCGCACGTTTTGGCCAATGGATCAGTTTCATTGGTTCATTGGTTTTATATCTTGGCTGGTGTAAACCCCTATAAAGAAGTAAATGAATTATTGAATTATGGCTATATGTGATTTGTCGTTGGCAGGTCATCTATTTTATCAATGTAAAGACTCTCTTCTCGAATAACAAAAGATGAGTCTTATTCCTTTTTGTTTTGGTTGAGTGAGCCTTATCATGGTGGGATAGAATATGTGATATGGGTTGATGTAAGCTTTGGTTCCTTTGAATTTTTTTAGTCATCAACTATGATGTTTTATTTGATGTGTTTTAGGATCCTACCTGAAAATGGTGAGGTGAATTACATTGAGGAGTGGTGACAATCTAGGGTTGGTGATGCTGGTTGCTGCCTTTAAGGGATTTGGGTCTTTTTTTGGTCTCTTATAAGAATCGATTCATAGTAGACCACTATTTTAGAAATCCTGGTTATAAAAGTATTCTATGGAAATTTTCAGGAATTGTGTTTTGTTTGGGTCTCTGTTTAAGGTCCCTCTTATTATAATTTTTATGTCAGTCAAAATGGAAATGTTTCGTAATGCCTTAAAGTGTCATCTTCTCTCTCATCTAAAAGGGTGGAGGTTGTTAAATTTTTTCTAAGAACCCCTATTTTGATATAAGTGTGTTTCCTTTCAGTAAATCTCATATTCCACCCTTTTTTGGGAACGTTTCTTTTATGTGTCCTTCCTCATGATGGTTGTCATTCAAGGTACCAAGGGGTGATGTGTGTACACCATCTAAGAAATTGTCTTGGTGAATGTGTCATATGGGAGTAAGTGGATGTCGAGGTGTGTCGTGTCTAAAGGTATTGTCTCGGTGGTGGTGTGGTTGCATGGGGAACCAAAAAAAGAAGTTCCATCCGGGGGCTTTAACTCCTGACAATGAAGTAAGAGATGCTTTAATAAAAAAATATCCATCCATCTGTCATAGAGTGAAGCAGATTCATAGTCATAAATCCCCAAGGGTATAAGGGATCTTGGTTTAATTTTTGTCTTCAGTGTTGTTAAAGGATACAGTCTATGAATTTTATGAGGTTGTTTAGTTTTAAGTGGTCCCGTGTGGTGAGAAGGGACATGGGGACTCTGTTCCTCAGTATTGTGACCTGTGTAGATGGAAGATCACCCCCTTGGTTGTAAACTGTTGGGTTTTTTGTCACATTGAACCTTAGTGATTATTCCCCAGTGGGTGTGGTCCTCTGTTTCGTTGCTCTTATAGGGCCATCCATGGGAGTCGATCTAAGTTTCGGTTCAAGTTCATCTCAGAATATGCACCGCTGGAGTAGTAGACTATGTAAGGTTTCCTATTATTTTTATAGTTTCCTTCGTCAGTCCCCTTGCAATGGGGATTGGGTCTGTGTGGGGTGTCTCACATCAGTGTGTGGTAGCCACATTCAAATTTTTTGTTCACTTTAGTTAATTTTCATCAGTTTCACTTGGTAGTGTTTAGGGTGATTTGTCTCGGGATGTGGCTTGGTTTGGTTTTCTCATTTCAGGCAAGTGGTGTAAACTTTATCGGTGAAATATTTAGTGCATGAATCAAGAGGCTGGATTTTGACCGATCAATTGGAAGTGCCCTAGCTTTAGGGGTGGGTGACACTTAGAAAAAATTCCATCTTGGTCCAGCTGAATTTAGATTGTAAATCTCTTTCTTTGGAAATAGTTTCTTTGATTCTTCTCATTTTTTGTTCTATAGTAATCTCCTTAAACTATCTGGGGGTGTTGTTTTGACTAAGGTTGCAGTCTCATTGTGGCCTTATGGGGGAATAAATCTTTATGGTGGGGAGAATTTTCACACCATGGTTTTTGAGTTCTCCTTTATTCTAGTTTGGATTAGGTTATTGGCCATTCCTATTAAAAATTGGGTGCGACAGGTTTATTGTTTGGACTATTCTACCCATTTATCATTACTATAGCTTTCCCCCCATGAGTTTCTTTTGATTTTTTTGACAAAATTTTCAATTTTGGGCTTGGAAGATTCAAGTGAACTATTTTTGCGTGGTTAGTATTAATCGTGTGCCAACCTAGGAAACCATGAGGTAAGAGATAAAACCTATGGCACGGCCTCTGCATGTTCATGCACCTCAGCCCAAGTAGGTGTGTGGTTTGGTCTTCATCAGGATAGGGGGACTAATTATCTCTAAACGATTTGGGAAACGGTGTAGACTAACTATACATCCATGCCAACTCATTAAAAATGTTTCCCTATTTTTTTCTCTCCCTAAAAATTTAGCTCCCAATGCCCAGTTTTCTTTCTCCCTCGGTCTTATTTGCCCTAAACACCTGCTTCACTTCCCTTAGCTCCATTGTTTCTCCTATACTTTGTTATATTTTACTCTTATTCATGAAGAAATCTAAATGTAAGTCCTATTCCACTTGTTTTCTTTCTCTATTCTTGGTTTTTACCACTTTCCTTTGGGGTTCCTCTCTCCCATGATTAGGGTTTAGATTTAGGATTTTAATCATTGGTATTTGGGTTTGGTCTTCTTGATTAGGGTTTCGTATTTCCTATTTGTGGTGCGATTGAGGGTCATATGGGATTTCACACAATTTTCTAAAAGGTTCATCATGATAGGTATGTTGTTTTGTGCTGTAACATTATTAGATAGATTTAATATTTTTTTCAGTTTATAAATGTGTTTTGGGGTTTGAATATGTGGTGCAAATGGTATTTTTGCAAGTGTTTGGTGTGTTTATAGGTTACAATTAAATTTTGAGATAGGTAATCAATTTTTTTTGGTGTGTTATGATGTAATGTTTCTATAAGAGGGTTTTAGGGGTTGTATGGAAGGTGAAAATGTGTTTTCAAAGTCATTTATGGTTCATTTGTGTTTTAATGATATTTTCTATGGAGAATAGATCATTTTTGGAAAGTTAACCTTATCGTGTACTTTTGAGTATGAATTTAACATTGTTTAAATAATGGAAAATCTTGTTACAAAAATGGATGTTAAAGTTTGTGTAGCTTCATAAAAGGGGCTTGGCTCGTGGCATTGGATTTTTGTAATTGTGTATTTTATGTTGTTTGTAAAAAAGGGAAATCTATGAATGTTGTGACTGATGAAAAATGTATTTAATGTGGGGTTTTGGTGTGACTAAAATATAAAATGGTTGGTTTTGTAGAAAATGGTTGTATACTTGGAATTCATGGAATTCAGTTGTTGTGGTAATGATATGTGTAACATGTTCACATTTACATGAGAACAAGGGAATATCAGGTATCTAGGTGGGTGGACTAAAACTAGGGCAATAGTGATTCAAAAGTGGCTTATCCCGGTTTCAATTAGTTGGATTGACCCTTACAAAACAAACTAAACTATGATGATGATTGATAGCCACGAGAAGTTTGGATGCTTCTCCTCTCTAGTGTCTCGTGAATGAGGACGCTGATGGTTGTGGTTACTATACCACCTTTCACTGAGGTAGGAGGATCTAGGGACCCACTCAAGCTAGATCAACCATGGGGGACACACCCATAGTGATCTACTATATGTGATGTGGTTCTATCCATCGGCATAGGGAGGACCACATGAGTATGTGTGATAGTTAAAAAACCCCAATTTCATTTAATATTTTGTTTGTGAAATGGTTTTCCAACAAATTGTTCCTTTTTAAATGTTTACCTAATAAATGTTTTTCTTAGAGTTTTTTTCTTTTAAATCATGAATTTAGAAGAGTACGTTATATTATATTTAAATTTTATGGAATGAAATATTTTTCTTGGGTGGAGTCCTACTGGTCTTTGGCTCACACCCTACATACACCATGGTGTGTATATAGATCTTGTTGTGTGTTTATTCTGGGTGAATCCAAGATGTTCGGTGATCATGGTGCGGGTTATTAGTGGTCTTTTAATGTGGGTATCGTGGTAGCATCTTAAGGATATGGTACATCATGTATAAGGAATGTTTGGGTTGGAGTTTTTAGCTTTAATTGTTGTAGTCCTTTTGGGGTTTTTGTTTAAAGTGTAAACCATAATTTAGAAAATTATTAAAGGATTGATTGGTTGTATAATTGCAGTCTTGGAACTTTTAAAATTGAATATTGTTTAAATGTATAAAATTGGGTAAAATCATTCCCAAACATGTTATTGATACCCAGGAACTAGTTTCAAGCCTATGGGGATCAAGAATTCCCCTTGGGTCATGTCACAGGTCGGGTCGGGCACCGGGTCGGATGGAGACACATCTTGGTTCGTGCAACAAGAATAGGTAAATTCACATTTTATTTATAAACCATTATACAAAATGATTTAATATAGAAAATGGAATCCTATAATAATCCATATATATATCGGAAATATAAATAGTGTCCTGGTTCTATAACACAATGATTAATGATTATTGTAATGGAATTGATACCTATTTTGAGGTTTTATCTAATGCGATTTTGACAAGATTAAGGCTATTTAGAGAGAAAATGATGTGAATAAAACCTTTAATTATAGTAAAATATTTAGTGAGAATTTTATTTAATGAATATTGATTTTATATTTGGTGGAAAAATGATTAAAGGTATTCATAAATTTTTGGATTAACATGATCACTGATATTATGGTAATAATAGTCAATTAATATTATCTCATTTTATCGATAGATAGTTTGTATCTAAAACTGTATGCAATAAAAAGAAATTTTTTAACTAATGTAATTTTTTAGGATATTCATCTTGTTTGTGAGAATTTTATAGTGATAATATTAACATGGTCTTTGAGAAAAGAAAATTTAAAAGCTGGGAAACAACTCATCGCATCCACCAGGACCACGAGGCGTGAACACACAACTGATGAGTTACAAGTGTGAATCACCTACTATGGACCTACATGATGTTTTAATCAGATTAGAATTAATTTTAATGTAGGATTGCATGTATTAGTATTACGTCTATGTTAGGAGGAAAAATATTGAATCAAAAAATATTGAATTTCTTGGATTTTGAGGTTCTTTATGAGATTTTTGTTGATATTTTATTTGGGTGTGGTATATCAAACATTTATAATTAATCTAAAATATTATTTTGACTGATTTATATTATGTTTTTTGAAGAGTATGTTAAAGGGAATGATATAAAATTTGAGATAATAAAATTATTTAATATTGAGTTTATTAATTTTATTTGATATGTGAGGTTATTTTTTAAGAAACAATCTATTTTTACCCTTTGGTTTTATTGAAGATATTTTTAAGTAGAATAAAAAATTTAATCATTAACAATATTCATCTTGAAAACTCATCATTCGGAGAAAATAATGATATTTTAGAGAAAATTGATTAATGAAAAAAACATTCATGTAATTTATGTATGTATTCTTATTGTATTAGAATTTATTATATAGTAATTTCTAAACTCTATGAAACGAATAATGAATGAAATATTCTTTCTTATAACCTTCAATTTTAATGAATTAATGGTCATATTTACTCCTATGTTGTGCATGATTTTACACCCCTCATCATTCTTGGGATATTTCACATTCTTATGATCAATGATTTTGGTCAATATACATTTATATTTTAATATTAATCTTTTTTTACATGTACATATTTTTACATAACAATAATGTTTTATTATTCCAAAATCATATAATGTGTTATTCGAAATGATCTTCTAATTTCCCTATAATTATTTTAAGAGGATTTTTAATTAATCTTTTTATGGTGTTTGAATTAAAATAATGTCGTTTCAAATGATATAAAATTCTTTATGAAACTCTTTTTCAACTTTTTATGATTCAATTTAATGAAGGTTGAGAATTAAATACCATGATAGTTTCAAGAATAAGAATAAAACTATGTTAGACCGTGTATATGACACACAACATTGGTCCTAAATAAACCATGAAATATTATTATTTAAATATGATCATTTTATCAAAGTAGATAAATTAACCAGTATTAATGTTGTTAAATAAATTATGAACTATATATATAATGGTCATACTAAATATAATTTTATTTAAAATTACTTATAAATATAAAATCAATTTTTTAAAAAAGACTATTTATTCTTCAAAAATAACTTTTCCGTGAAAATGGATTTCATATATTTTTTTGAGAAAATATTATATTGAATTTATCTAACTTTTATAAATTTTAATTGATAAAAATAATATCATTTTTCAAATTAGTATATCAAAATTATATTATCATTAACGTTTGATATTTTTTTGAAATTTATGATTTTTCCTTGATAAGTGAAAACTACCGCTCTTTCTAAAATTATCATTCGTTTTCAAAAAATTATGTAATCTAAAAGTACCATTATAAATTTAATTTATTTTCAATGTATCATTAGTGTTATTTATATATATTTTACATATTTAATTACATTTGAATCATCTATATATGTGATTTATCTAGAAGTTCATATTTTGACATAAAAATTGATTTTTTTTAAACTATTATCCATCGCTTCATGTGGGTATAGTTTAAGATTAAATCATTCAATTTATATTAATTTAATCATTATAATTGAATAAAATAATTCAAATTTTTTGGTTTAAATTTTTTAAATATGGTTCTTTTTTATCATTATGAATATTAACAATAGTAAAAATTCATCATAATGATACTGATAAATAATGTTATTAAGGATAGAAATAATATGACAAGGACTAAGAATTGACCCTAAAAAATTATCTTACTAGATGAGTCGATGTTTTCCATGTCCATATAAGTCTCCAATATTTGGCTAATGGGTTAAATATTTGGTAGGTTTTGAGATTTATTTTATTTATGTAAATGAAAATGTAAGAAATGTAACCTTCATTCATTTATAAACTATAATATGGGTTGTGTTGGTGATTAAATAATTATGTTGAGTTATAAATAGTAATATTAAATTAATATTTTTTTGAAAATGTTTGTTTATTTCAAATATATTTCTTTAAATTGAGTTGCTACATTAATTTCATATACAATACTCATATAGTATTTATTCAATTACTATAAAAATAAAAATAATGAATTTAAAGGCATTAAAAGAAATAAAATTAAATGTTGTATTGTGTTTAATGAAATTTTTAAATAAATATAGAATTTTATTGATTTTTTAAAATGATTATATTGAAATTAAATTTATTTAATTTGGTATTATATTTCAAATTCAAAAAATAGATCAAAAGATGATATTAATGATATTTTGGAATAAATATTAATTCATTAAGAGACATAAAATTGAAAAAATCTAATCTTTAGCACAGATATTATGATATATTTGAAAATATAGACCATAAACTATTTTTTAGTCATATTACCATTTATATTAAATATTTTGACCCCAAAAGAGTAAAAAAATTATTATAAGTGTAATTATGAAGAATGATTAATGTTGATGAAAATAATGATATAATTGAAAACATCAAATATAATCATGTCCAAAATTTATTATATGACATCATTTCAAAAAAACCAACATCTTTTACTTTATTTATATCATTTCAAAAAAAATTATTAAAATTTAGTTTATATTAATTTAATATTTTATAAAATCAGAAAAGTTCCTCCCCCTAACTTAAAAATACCAAAACCTCTCCAGTTTTCATAAAAAATAAAAATAACATTCTATTTCATCCAATGCCTTCACAAATAAAGTCCCTCCATACATTCCAATAACATAGAGACCACTTTTAAATTATAAAAAACTCATATAAAGCTAGTTGGTGTAAAACTAAAATGGTTGCATGTAGAAGCTGTATCATTCTCGAGTGAGTGTTTTTGTTTTATGTATTATTCGTCTACCATAAAATAATATTTCACTATTGTAATATAATAAAAAAATCTAATACATAATTACATGTGATTATTTTAATTTTATTACATATATATATATCATCTTCCACCAAATAGGAAATGAATAAATTTTTCATGTGCATGGGTATACCACATCACGAACTGATGAAATGAGTTTTCTATTATCATCACTCGAAAATATTTATAATTATCATTTTAATGTATATACATGGCATTAACGAAATATTTATCCTTATTTAAATGTTTTCTTCTATATATTTTATTACCATTAAACTCATTGAAAGATGATAATGTTGTCCATATGTATGTGTGTATTGCACCTCCATAATTCTATTTGATTTGATTTCTATTATTTTGTCACCTAAATGGTAAATTTTTATTTTTATTTAATGTATCATTATGATATTTATGAAGAAATTTTAATTAGAGAAAGATAAAATAACACATAAATTATATCTTTCAGGATCGTTGAAAATTGATTTGTTAGTCATGAGAATGTATATCATATAGCATCCATGATTGTAATGTAGAGTATTTTTCATAAAAATAAATGATAAGTGGTTTTAAATTTATAATTATTATATAAAAATGTTAATATGTAATGATTATTATTCTTGAAATGATGGATCAATTAACCATTATATGATAATTAATCTACTAAAGTCATATTCCATATATAAATAAAATATCATCAAAAACTTATACATAAAATTATTTGATTAAAAAAATAAATTATACATGGTAGTAAAAAAAATAATATGAATAAAATGTAGGAAAATGGTTCCTTATAATTTATATAATTAACATATGTTTATTATTTTATAATATAATCAATTCTAATGATGATTTAGGCTCGATGTAAGGGATTTGATCTCCATTTTACACTATTAAGGAATTTTTTATTGTTATAAATCCAAAGTCATTAATACGGTGTATATAATTTACATTTTACATATATTTAATCCTTTAAAAATATTTTTCTCTTTAGTTTCAATTACAATTATTTTATCCAAATGGATTTTAATTTAATGTTACAATGTTTTATGGGGGTTTATTAATTCAATTTCCTTTCAATGTGATATATCACTTCTTAGCTGATTATATAAAGAGAAGATTATGTATGAAACAAACTATTTTTTATTTTTTTATTTCCAGTTTTTTTCATTTATTTACATTTATTCACTTAATCAACCCTTTCATGAAGTCTCTCTTGAATGATATAATATCAGTAAGGGATTTAATCTCATTTTCTATTCAATGAGGAATATTTTAATTTTATGCACCTAATATTATTAATATGGTGTATATGTATCTATCTTAAAATTTCATATCTGGAATTATGTATATATATTATTTAATGTTTAATTTGAATTATTTCATCCTTTTCTATTTGACTTGAATGTTTCTATGTTATAAGGGGTTTAAAAACCTAATATACTTTCATTGGGTTATATAAATTATTCACTGATTATATTATTATGTGGTTATTTATGAAATAAACATCATTTGTTTTATTTTTTATTTACATTTTTTTAAGAATTATCCTTTTTGAGCATAATCCCTAAGTTGAATAATTTTCAAATCATTGATAGGATCTTTATAAGGGTTTTTCATCACAATTTTAATTCTATTATTCATATTCTATATTCAACACTTATTTATTCTATGTGTTTTATATACATCCCTTTGGAAATTTTATATCATTAATCACTTTAAATTCATGAAATTTAAGGATTTATTTGAAATTGTTTCATTCATGGGTGTATGATTCAAAATTTACCACAACTATGGGGGTATACTTCCCAATATCATCATTATTCAGGACTATATATGATTAAATATCCAATGGGGAAATTATATAAGCATTTTGTAATAAAATCAATCTATTTTCATATCCTCTATTTATTTATAGAAAATTTATGCTTACCATTAATTTTCTCCTTAATTAAATACACATAATAAAAATCATGCTTCTTTGAAAATCCAACTTTATTTTCTTTTTCGGTTGAATTTTTTCATCCATATAATATTCTTTAAAAAAATCATGAATATTTTTAATATTATTCTATAATTTATAATTGCATTTTTTTAATGGAATGAATTTTTAGAAAATGGTTCAAAGGAAACCTAATTTTAATTTTCCAAAAGTGTTACTTTTGACTTATATGGAAATTGTGAATGGAATCTGTATTTTAATGTTGACCAAATGAAGAAAGTTTCCTTCAATTAGGACTAATATATGTTTTGATACTTTTTTTTATTTTCCTATTTTTTCAAATAAATTTTTTTTATTAATACGATATTTATAGTTTTACTTTCATAAAAAATTATTCTTTTATTCAAAACTGGGGATATGTTGTAATGATATCATTTAAAGTCATTATATATTTTGTTTAGGATGGGTTTTTTAGGAAAATTATTGAAATTACATAAAATATTTATTCATATATATATATATATATATACTTTATTAATAATCAATATAGATAAATTTATATATTTTTATTCATGTAATTGATGAGTTGGACATATTAAGTAATTTGTGGAAAAAATTACATATCTCACTGATACATTTGTAACGTACATTAAACAAACTAATTAGGTAGCCTTATTAATTGTTTTTTTGTATATAACTGATATTAGTGTATGTTATACTGGAATAATTCCTTGATGGTATGTTTCATATGTATAGAATTCTAAATTTCTTCACTATGAAATCATTTATAAAATTCTATACCATTATTTTGAAAAATATAAATTTATTTGATTCAAGATTATGTAATTATTTCTATTGAATTATTTGAACTTAATTGTATCCATCAATATTCTTCATTTTACTTAAGTAATTAAATAAATGTAATTGGTTTTCAGGTATTTACCTTTCCATATATATTTTTTCCTATTTACTCATGATCACATCTATTTTACATAATCATTATTATGAATATAATATGACTTTTATTTATTCCCTTTTTCTATTTGATGAATATGTAATCATTTAATGAGTTTAATGATGAAAAAAACCATTCCATTTTTTAGGTTTTATATATAAAGTAGTAGGTAATTTTTTATATTGGTTACCAAGATGTCTAAACTATTTGTTCTATCAGTCTGTAATTCCTTATATCAATTACCAATGTAATATTGTAACCAAAATATCCAAGATACTTTGGAAAGTGTCCTTATGTACCTTTATTCCCTAATGTTAACTAAAATGTTTTAATCTCACTCATGAACATGCGTAGACTCTCACCTATTTTATTTTAATGTAATTATTTTTTTCATTAATACCATACATTTACGGTTCTAATGGTATAAATTATTTACCAAAATTATAGGAAAATCCTGATTAATATGTGTGAAATGAAATAATATTTATAATTTTTCGAAATGGAACCTATAAACTCATTTTCTCACTTATAAGTTGAATGTCATAAAAATAGCTAATATGAAATTAATCTATAAAATAAATAATTATAACATGGATATAAGTGGAATAAAATAAATAATAAACTATTAAATGGTTATTAATAAAGAAACTAATTTTCATACATTTATTAGTTTGAATGATAAATAATATACGTGAAAATTAATAATTAAGGTAATATATACTTTATCATAAAACCTTATATTGAAATGTTTTAAAGATATGTTTATTATATTTTTCTTCCTTGTTTATATTTTTTATACATCATTAAATATATAAATAAACTACATAAAACTGACATTTTACAACTCCGTGGTCATTCTTACAGAGGCCTTTGAAAGGAATCATGATTTAAAATTAATATATAATACTTTGATATCTTTAAAAAGTAATGAATAATTATTAATGTATATAATATAAATTGATTTTAATATCACCATAAATTATATTTTATATTTGGCTTCCTTTAAATTCCTCAAGGATTTGTTCAAATAAAACTCTCCTTCCCTTTTTTATGTGAATTTCAATAATGAATTTATTTTCTTAGAGGAATAAGATATATCAATATGAGAAAATGTTTTAATTATGGTGTTAATTGTATATTTTTACCATTTTATAATGAAAATGTAATATTTTATTTTTTTCTTTATTGTTGTGGTCCTTTGAAATTGCTTATTATGAAAGGAATTCCAGATATGTCCCCTTTATTCATTAGGTTCTAATTATGTACAATTTGGAAGTATATTATAATTAATTGAGTAAGTTAATTAATTTTTAAGGGTTCTTGTAAGGGTTCATTTTATGGTTCTTGTAATGTTTCTATGATAATGATTTTTCAATGAACCTATAGGAAATTTCAATTATTTCTAATTAGTTTTAATGGAAATAATCTTATTCGAAAAGGGTATATAATGATATTTGATTGATTGGAATGATTTTTCCATTTTTGGGTAAAAATATATGTTTTTTGAGATTGTTTTACATGTGTTTTCATGTTTTTAAGAAACCAAAATTATTATTATTTTTCATTTATATTTTACTATAATTGGTTTTACTAAAATCATATGGTATCAAAGATGATTTAATTTTTATATGAACAATTATTTTTGTTTAATGTTAATTATGTTAATGGGAAAATCCCTCATATTATATGATTTTTTTAAAAAAATTAATTGATATCTTTTAAAATTTGTTTATATATATTAATAATATTTTTATTCTCATCCCATATTTTCAAATAATTATAATGGGGTTACAAGGCTTAGTATGAACAATGATGAATTCAAGTTGAAAATCAGGAAGCATTTTCATTAACAGAAATTATGTTTTATCTTAAGACTACTAAACTATTAAAAACTGTATTGTTATTTAAAGTGAAAACATTGTAATCTGTGAGTCCATTTTTTATGGTCCATGGACAAATTATCTAATACACACATCCTTAAATGTCCCAGAGGAATTCATAAAAATGAATTCTTTATTTAAAACTTTTTATTTTCTAATTTTTTAAAGTTGTGCACTTTTAGATACAATATCTAAAACCATTCATCATAACCAGGTGAAAGGAAATATAATAAAAACTGAGTTTATATGACCAGTATTGGTAAACATAATATATATCAATAAATGATTATAATTGACCCATATAAAATAATGTGTTTATGATAACATGATCGTATCATATAATAATTGTACATAATTATTCAATGATCATAAATCATAAATGATGGCATAAAACATTGTTATGATAAAATACATAAGTCATATGTGTGTGTAATCCTCACAAAACAACCATTGGCCTAGAGAAAATATCATAAGCATAAGAAATATTTTCATGGAATACTCATAATAATAAAAAACATTTCCTTGGTAAGGGATCACAACTATGAGTATCCTAGTATATTAGATTCACTCCATATTCCATAATTTTTTATATAAAGGTTTACTCCTAAGATGATCATTATTGAATAATTCCATTACTAAATTATGCTCACTCCCCATTCTTGTTGTTATTAATCTTGCGATAAACATCATTACCCAATATAATAGACTACTATAAAAAATTTCCCCCACTTATCACGTAATTAGAACCATTCATATGTGTATTATAATTGTATCATCATATCATAACAATTGATATGAAATTGGGGTTTATAAACATTAAGTTATTTCATCATATCATAACCCATGTAAAAGAAATTTCATTCATAATGGTTTCATCACAATATATATAGCCCTTTGGTATAAAACATGTTTTATATAACCATCCTTATGTCATCATCCTCATAATCCTTCCATGGAAAGAATATATATTTTGTCATAATTTCATATCCCTATTAATTCATTACAGTCTTAAATATATATTTAAATATTTTTAAATTACCTTTAGGTGAAAATTGAAACCATTCATTACAAATATGATAAAACTATCATTTTATTCTAAATTGGTTTTAACCAAAAAATCCTAAAATACTGAGAAAATTATTTTCCCTGAAATTAACCTGATGAACATTTAAAGTAGAGTTTAATGAAATTAAAATCAATGAATTTGGTAAATTGTGTTCATAATATTTATATTAATAGAGAATATATTTTTTGGTTTCTTCAAAAAAGGACTTGTTCTAACAATGTTTTTTAATAATATTTTTAATATTTATTATGTAATTTAAAATATAATTAAAATATAATTTTTATTACATTAAATGTTTGGTAAAATACAACTATAAATCAATTTTCAATATTATACACATAGAAGAAAAAATTAATCTAAAAAAATGTAATAAGTTCGACTATCCAATAATAAATATTTCTCAGTAATATTATTTACCAAGGAATGGTAAATGATACTAATACAAAAAAAATCAATGAATAACTAGAGTAGAAGAAAATAATTGTGTTTTAAAGTATAATATCCATAAAATTTACAATAATTGAAATTTAGTATATGCAATCCCAAAAAAATGATACTTTAATGTAAACCCTTAAATCTAGTCAGATAAATCATCACATGTGTTCAATTATTCCATATAAAAAATATAGAGTCATTAAAAATATATTTTATAAACATATTAATACATTTAAAACTATTTATAACACCTTTAAAATTTATGATTATACTGTTATTAATTTTTTTTATCAAATTGATATTCTGGTGAAAGTTGTTCTCTTTTCGATGATTTTTTTTGTTCTCTGGGTTTCATACATTCATATTGGTAATGGTATAATCATATAAAAAATAGTAATAATTACATATTTTTAATATTTATTCATTTATTATAATTTTTAAATATTCATATAAAATGGGGATGAAAATTTTATAACATATCTTCATGGAGATTGTAGTTTAAAAATTTGAAAGATTGATGTTTCCCTTTTTCAATTTATTGAAGGAAATAACTGAAAATAAAATTTTACCTTTAAAAAAATTAATATATCCTGAATATAAAATATATGTATTAAATATATCCTAAATCGCATATGTTAATAATATAATTGAAAACTGGTTCTCTTCACTTTCAAGAGGTGGTAGTATACACATAAGCCCGAGCAACATTACTATTTTCCAGTAGATGAGAATTAATGAAGGTAGATAAGGTCATATAATTACATAATCATAAATATTTTATTAATGAAAAATATAAACATTAAATTCATTTTAATAACCAATAGTAAATATTTGTGGAGAAAAACAAATGACATTTTCATTGTGAGTTGGTAGTCTGTATGTATGAATGAATGTTGCTTTCATTTCCCATGTGTTGGAGAAGGAGTTGAATTAGGGTTTTACCATAATGTAATAACATCACGTTCTATTATAGATACTTATTTAATTATAATATAATTATTATCATATAATTTAATGATTTAAAATGAAATTACTCGGCTACGAGTTATACCTCTTCATTGGACAACCTCCTTCATCATACACATGAATTATTATAATAATCATAATTTCATTAATAAAAAACCTCCTAATACTAGGGAAAATTGTATGGAAGTTATTTTTCTTGTTATTAGAAGACTAAAACTGTAAATCATGTGTTTTTTAGAGAGTAGATGTGGTTTCGATTTATATTGGTGAGAGAGGACACCAATGAAACTTTTGAAGGAAATAACAATTATTAATTTTTTTCTCAAGAAATGATGCTATAATAAAGAATTTATTTGAAAACTATATAATATAGGTTTGTAATATTACCATCCAATTGTATTTATAGAAATTTCTATTTCATTCTAACCATTCAAATTTATTTTAAACCATTTGAACCCATTTGAACCCTCACAATGGTATTATATTTTTTTTTAACAAAGATTACTATTCATAATGACCAAAAAGTAAGTTATCCTTATTAAATAGTAATAATTATGATGATTCATAATAGGTAATAAATTTTAAAATTTTCCATTTCAATATTTTAATAAAATTAATTTAAAAATTAGTGGAATAAATATAATAAAAATGACATTATAAATTTCATTCTTCAGCATACGCTTGATTTTACAATCATTCCATTCCTAGCAGAAGCTATTAAATGAATGATAAAATATTTCATTCAATATATAATATATTTTTTTCAATAAAACAAGTCACCAGTCATTAATTTGTTGAAATATTAAATCCTGAACTATTTATGTGCATTAAATATAATTTAGACGATAATATTTGTTTACGTCCAACTAAATTTATTTTCAATTATAATGAATTGATAAATAATGAAATTATTTTATAAAAGTGTAAAATATAAATTTAATTATTTATTTATGCTTATTAATAAAACCCAATCAAAAATTTCTTTGACATAACTATCAAATTAAATAATAATAATAATTCATTATATCACCGTTTAGTATAATTCAATGTTGTGTATAAACCTACTATCGAACACATCAAATTTTTTTGTGAGGAATATATCAAAAAATTATATGGTATAAAATTCTACCATAATTGTATTAATTTTTCATAAATATTATAATATTTCAATTCATAAATCTATATATTCATTAACCTCATAATATTTATGAGACCTCATTTTTCTTCTTTAACCTTATCGGTTCACAAAAAAATCACTAACCATGCGAGTTGTCTTATTTTCTTGAAATATATCATTGATCTATAATCTATGTTAGTTTCTCCTAATAAGAGATATCATGATCCAATGGTATGACCATTGATATTACTAATTGTGAATAATTATATATTTACTTTCGTAGGTGTGACACCTAGAATAAATAATGAAATTTGAGGGAGAATGTTTAGAAGAGATTACCGATAAGAAATTATCCTAATATGATCATCTATTTCAATGGTGGTAATATATCCATGGTCACGATTTAAATTACTTCCAAATCATATAAAAATCTTCTATGGATAAATTTATTGTAAAACCTTCTCACCAACATCCATTTCTAGATCATGCTAATGATTTTTAGAATTACTCTCATATTTAGTTAGAGGTTCCACGATGTGTAGTTTAATAGATCATACATTATCTACCTTTTATATAGATATATCAGGTACCTATTTATTTTATTCTCCAATATCAACCCTTAATGTGAGTTTTATTCAATTAATTGCATAAATAGATTCATAAGGATCCATGTGATGGATCGAATAAAATATATTTTTATAGTTAGATATGTTAACAAGAGTGACTGTGTACCAACAACCATTGAAATTCGGACACTAATAAATTATTATATCAAATATGTTTTGAATTTTCCTCTCTAAATTTCAATCAATATGAGGATGTAATATAGTGGTAATGTTTATATTCTTATTTAATTAATATTGAAAACTTTCCCAAAACAACATAGTAAACATTAACTTCTGATCATATACAATTGAAGGTGGAACTCCATGAAACACTACCACTTCATTAGTGTATATATTCGAAATTTGACCATATGATAAATCCCCCTAAAGGGAATTAAATTTTATGAATTAAATATGATATATAATAAAACAATAATTACCATTATGACCTTTTGATAACATGGGGAGTCAATGATGACCTACATGGAAGTTTTTTCCGGTTTATATTGTTGAATGGATAATTGTAGACACATCCACATAGTCTTCTGTCTCCTAGAATTGAATTGATTGAAAATAATTATATGAGATATACACTCTAGGGGAGTAAGGAAGGGTGATCCTTTATCTAGATTACTCTTCTCCATGGCTGAGGATTATTTCAGAATTTTCCTTCATGATCTTGTCAATTTTGGGATTTATCAGAGAATGGTGTATGGGAGGAACTGCTTCACTCCCTCTCACTTATTTTACGCTGATGATATTCTTCTCTTTTCTCAATCTGATAGAAAAACCATCACCTCTATAAAGACTATTTTCAATCACTATGAGGATGTTTCAGGCCAGTTTATAAGCTGGAGTAAATCCTTTTTAGTCTTTGGTGAAGGAGTGCGAATTGTAGTGGCCAGTAGGCTTGGTGTTAAAAGGGGTTCATTACCCTTTATTTATCTTGGACATCCTATGTTCTGGGGAAGAGTGAATAGGGCTTATTTGGAGGGTATTTCTCTTAAAATAATTAATCAATTGGCTATCTGGAAATTGAAATCAATTTCATAGGCTGGTAGGATTTGTCTTGTGAACTCCGTCATCACCTCAATGTTTGTGTACTCCTTATCACTTTACAAGTGGCCTACTACTTTGATCAAGGAATATTATGGCATGATCAGAAACATTATTTGGACTGGTTCATTAACAATAGAGGAAATTGGTTATTGTTAAATGGATGGACTGTATCAAGCATCTCTCAAATGGTGGAATGGGAGTCAAGGATGTTAGGGTTTTTAATGATGCTTTGCTCCAAAAATTTACATGGAGACTCCTTGCTGGTACTGACTTTTCCTTGGAGTTCCTTTCTAACAAATTTTTTGATACGTTAATTAGGAGGAAGAAGGTGTATCTGGGATCCTCTGTCTGGGTATCAATCATGAACACTTATACTGATATTATGTCACATTCTAAATGGCTGGTCTGCTCCATCTCACAGATGAATTGCTGGACAATACAATGGTTATCTTTTCCTATTGATTATACAACTAACATTCATCTATCTTTGAGGAACACTACTGTATCTAATTTTTAGGGAATTTCACAGGATCAAGTAGTAATTCCTGTTAATCTTCAAATTGAAATGTGTGCTTATGAATATATGGATCAGGACACCCATATTTGGGAACCTGCTATGACTGGTTTATTCTCCAGTAGACTGTCTTATGCCATGCAGTGTGGAAATACACATCCAACTCATGCTTGGGTGATGGAGTTGAGGAAGGCTTTCATCCTTCCAGCTGATGCTCTTCTTATATGGAGTATATGGAAAAGAATGATTCCAATCCAATCTGCCCTTCAAAGAAAAGGCTTGAATTTGGCCCCGGTATGCTTTTTCTGTCTTGTTGTGGATGAATCTACTGATCATATTTTCATCAACTGATCCTTTGCTGCTCGGTTCGAGAGATATTTAATGGATATTATTCATTTTCAATTGGTCTTTAATTCTGTTGGAACCCTGTTCAATTCTGTCATGCATGAAGAAAACAGTGAGCAGGTTCACTCCTTGCTCATTGTTGCTACTATTTCAGTTATATCTTATATCTGGAAGGCCCGGAACAATATAGTATTCAATAGTGGCAAGCCCTCCTTCAAGGAGGGGATGATAGAGATTCACCGAAGCATTAATCTTTATTCGGTGAAACATTCTGGCTCTATTAACAATAACATGTCTGATTTCCTATTATTGAGAACACTTGGTGTAAGTGGAAGGGACAGGAATCCTATGGTGCTGAAATTTATTAGGTGGATCCCCCCAATAAATGATTATATAAAGGTGAAAGTGGATGGGGCAGCCTCTGGTGCGCTGGGACCTGCTGGATGTGGTGGTGTCTTCAGGACCTACCGAGGCTTTTTAAAGGGATGTTTCTTTCATTAAATTGGCAATGGTCATTCTCTTGAGGCGGAGCTATGGCCTATGATAAAGGCAATAATGTATGATACTCGCTATGGCTGGAGGAAGATTTGGATAGAATCGGACTCTTCTGTTTCCATGAAGATCCTCAAAGAGCGGTCCAGGAAGGTCCCATGAAGGATGCTCCCAACATGGATAGGATCTTAAAATATTTCTGAACTAATTTCCCTTGAGGTTTCTCATGTATACAGAGAAGAAAATCAAGTGGTGGATGCACTCTCAAAAAGAGAAATCATTGAGGTGAGCTCTAGCTGGTCATTCTCTCTTCCTGATTATTGCAATGATCTTTTTCACAATGATAGAATTGGTACTGTTTTTACATTTTTGTTTAAAGATCCACTTTCTTGTGTGGTTTGTACTGTTTAAACTTTTCTTTATTTAATCTTATGGGAGCAGGTCTTCACCTGGATCTCGGACTTTCAGGGTATATTTACATCACACACGCATAGTTTTTCATGAAAAAATATATATCATTTTAATAAAAAAATCAAATCAAAAATATCGTAACACTATTAAATTTGGGATGTGGGGTTAAACGTATGTGTATCCTAAGGGTTGTCAGCATCAGACATTCGATAGAGGCATCCATTGGAAGGTGTGTTTAATTTCAATAAATATATAAAAAATTACATTGTTTTATTAAAATAAATAATGAAATTCCTATATATACATGAATTTAATGATTTGAAAATTTATATCCCCATAAAAATTTATATATTTTAAAGAAGGAGAGCCTTCATCATTATAGGATCATAATAAAATGATGAACCAAAATAAGATCTAAGTTGATTGAGAGACAAATAATATTACAGATCATCCCCATTACTGGTGAATGAGTTATTCGAAAATTATCGATCCATATTTGAGGTTGGATTCAACATTTTAATTTTCCTCCCATGATTAAAATATTAAGGATGTTCTTATCTGCTATTATTTTATCATTATTTAATTCATAATTCACATGATCGTGGTATACAATTATTATGTTACATAAATAAACCTATCTTGTCATAAAATTGATCATCCATATCATCCCTTAATTAATGATCATTATCCAGGACATATTAGGAATTTATTTTCTCACTTTTTTCATGTTATTATTAAACCTATATTCATCATGTTCATTAGTGTTGTCCTACAAGGTACCAGTTCAATATTTTTGCGCAACATTGGGTACGGTCGATCCCCTAGATTATGGGATGATTCATGTTTGATGAACTGATTTTTTTTATTTGGGTGGATTTGGTTGGATTGTGGATTTTGGGTGATGATTAATGGATTTGGGATCTGGCATGGTTACAAGAGGAGCATCGAGTGGCCTATAAGATTTGTGTTGATCAACGTTATATGATTTCTAGCCATTAGAGTCCACGAATTAATGGTCAAAGGTGACACTAAATGATTTTTTGTAGTCTGATGATCATATTCGACATGGTGAAGGAGGATATAGAGAACCATTTTATGATATTTATGTTCATTAAAAATTCATATTATGTATCTTGTAGTGAATAACAATAAAATTTATGTTATTCAGATTCCAATGTGGCTATGGTTTTTAGTTGAGTGAAGGATCACATGTCATGTGGTCAAAACCAAAAACCATGTGACCTTACCTAGGGATCTGGGCCATGTTCCATCTAGTGCACAGCAATGATTCCATGTTGTCATACAGGTCATGTACTCTAAGGTATTCTAAAAAAATAGGTTCCCAGTCTTGGACATGTATAATAATAGAAGTACGAGAACAAGACAACAAACAATAGAATGTCCATAAGTTATTGAGATCATTCTAAGTGGAATAGACATGCCTTGTATAACATATACAAATTGTATAGTGTTACATTTCATCCAAGACAAGTCCTAAGGGTTCCACATCCTGAAACTGGTGTGTGTCCACAAGGCATGTGACCCCCTTTCATTCTGTGTACTCTTAGTCAAATCAATTTAATCTAATATAACATTCATTTGAACATAGATTATTGGTATGATATTATCGTATCATAAGTTTTTTTTCCATAGAATGTGATGGTAGACTTCATTGTGTCATATGATATACAATGTGATATGTTCATTATGGTATGGTTCATTAGGAGATTCATGATGATGGAAGTGATAAATAAGTACATCAGAGAGTTTAGATATAGATGGTAGTCCCCTATTTATGTATTTGGTCATCTATCCATGGTTATAAATCTCCCATGTCACAATAGGGTGTGGGTTCCCCATACTCATTATTCTGATAGATACAATACTCCCCTTTCACAGTAGGGCATGCGTTCCTTATCAATGGAGAGGGTAATCCCCTACGGCCCCAGGGTGCGGGTACTCCATATTATTTATTCTAATAGAGACTACACGCCTTTATTGCACTAGTGTGAAGGTATTCTATCCATGGTAATGAAAATCCCCTATCTCACTATTGAGCGGGTCATCCACACAATTTATTCAAATAGATATGGTACTTTCCTATCTCACCCAGGAATGGATCCTCTATCCATGTAAATAGTACTCCCCAATTTTACTAGGGTGAAATACCTCCATATTCCTTATAAATTTATAGGTGTTAATCCCCTATCCTATAAGATCATGGTTCCTCTTTCAATAGAGTATTCCTCCACCATATTCAAGCACATGAGACGCTCTAAATTGAAGAAGAGCCTCTTTTGGATCTATTTAAAGAATCATCGACTTGGTCTAGGATTTTACATAGAGATCATCTCCTATTTAATTCCATTATTACCACACACACATATATATATATATGTATATTGGGTTTTTTTATGGGTTGAGAATTCTATTATCATATCACTTTCTATTTATCCATTTTTTTGGGTCTTTCTATTTGTTATTTTTATAATAACCCCTACATAGGACATTCCTACATATGTTGTGTCTTGTGAATATGACAGGAAGATCCATAGATATATAAGTTAATATTAGTAATACATGCTAAATTGACCATAGAAGTTAGTTGGAACTTAGATATCATGATTCAGGATCTCTCAACATTCTTTTATTTTAGTTCTTATCATGTTGGATCAACATTTCTGGCTTCTTGTGTACTATTTTAATTTTATTTTATAGTGTTTGATTTAATACTATTTTGTATACCCTTTAGGTTATTTCAATCATGGTTTTCACTCTATATGTTACTATCATTTATTATTATTCCTCTACACCTCTGGATAGATATGGTTGGGTCAATGCATTTAGGTGAAATAAAAAATGCATCCCATTTTATTTATCCCTTCATGGTTCTTATCACAATCCACTGACCTATGGAGGTGGGCACATGGTTTTGGTGTCCTGATCATTATTTGGTCCTCCCTGCTCTGATGGGTTACATTGTTACATTGTGGTATCAGATGCGTTCACACCATGGGAAAGTGTTTGGAGTTTTCCTCTAATGAGAATTTAGATGAGGATTGGGAAATTGTTTACAATGTGTCTTGAGTGTGGCATTCATGCCATGGAACCGTGTGAGGGTGTGATATCCTGTTTATCCATTTACTATGACTATGAAACCCTACATGTTGAATATGCATAACAAGGCATTGGTTTCAAGGAAAAAATGGTATATACATCATATAGTGTTAAACCCTTTTTATATAATTCCATTGTTAACTCCCCATATATAGATATATATGCACATCTGACAATGTTAAATCTTGACAAATTTCATGATTCATCTATAATTATAGCCATCTTGGTTATAGATTAAAAAGAATTACTTTGATCAAATGGGGGATGATTACTCAGTTTCGAGGCCATCCCATGAGTTATTTCTTCAAATTACACATGTTGTATCACCATCAAAAATCAATAAAAAAATTATAATATAAACTTTTGACGATGATACACATGGGATGATAATTCATTAAAGATTATAAGGGCCATATGCTGATGATATTCCATCATGAGCCATATACACTATGAAAAGAGGATTGGATGGAGTTAGTAATCCATGATTTCAATATCACATAGACCCTGAATGAACATAGGGTTGTCTCGGTAGCCTATATTCTTCATAGAGTAGCATGGAACTTCTGGAATATATTCCCAAAGATGCATTAGGAGTTGGTACTCTTATAGGTCGACATCCATTAAATGTAAAGATTATTTCATCACATTATTACACTAATTTATAATTCATGAGACATAGGAGCTGCAGTAGTGAGGGATGAGAGGTGTTGTGTATTTCATGATGATAAATGACCTAATGTGGTACTACCATGACATGGTGGATATTTCATCTTCTTTGTGAGGATGTTTGAGAATGTTCTCAATAGATATATCTAGTATATCATGGTGTCCCTATGTTTCGAAACATATGTAGGAATTATGGGGAGAGAATTGGTTATAATGATAATCCTAGGAGAGGGGTATTGGGTGGTTAGTTACAATAGTTTACATCTTAGGGATGAGATATCTAACATGTTTGTCATGAAAGAGTTTTCAATGTAATAGTACAGGAGGTGTACCCTTGCTCAGGATCATGCACAAGGTCATGTAGTGTTGGGACCATTCATAGGAATAATTAATCCCTAAGAGGGGATATGTTACGCATGTTATGGGTGATGTCATATGAAAAATTATTTCTTGAATAGTAGAGAAAAGAATGGTGGAAATGAATTTGATTGACCTCCATAAAAAATTAAAATTTGTGACCAGTGATCTCCCATTTGAGTCTAAGGAATCCCCCATGGAGGTGATGCTTGAAGTGGAGAAAATATACATCTATAGAGTTGAGGAGCTAGTGATGGATGATTTTATGAGACACACCCAACACCACAACAAGGAGGATCTTTCTCGTCATATGGTTATTGAATCTAGGGTTACATATAGTTGCTGGTTGGGGATGGTTTTGATCATGCTTATCATTAGTTATTAGAGGTATGATTTTTGTTTATTATGCTTTAGATTCAAAACTAATAAACATAGTTTCAACTCGCTATATGTTTATATACCTAGTATGGGAGCATTATATTCCAATTTAGATACCATCCCAACAACATTGGAAAAGGGATCCCACATAGAATGGTTATTTGATCTCACTTTTCTACCAGTAGTGTGATAAATCTCATGTAAGTAAGGGTTTCTTAGGGGGACTATTATTCATCATGATGAAACTTTATAACATCATATTGGGAATTTTATGGTTGTCTATGGTCTGATAACATATTTATTATCACTATTTTTGATTCATATGACATCAAATAGTTGGGAAAGAATCCTCATTTTTTGTTTGAGGGATCTCCTGGTGGAGAAAGTGGGTATTTTACACAGAACGATTTAACCCATCGCCCATCAGTTAGTGAGTCTGTCCCACGGTGGAATTAGTTATTTAAGAATCTTGGATCATTTTTTCCTGTATAATTTTATATACTTTTCCTATAAATTATGTTTCAGGACTTTTTATGATGTTCTAGATGGACCTCAACGTTCACTTGCATACTAGGATCACACTGTTACATTCTTCAGAATATTGGATGTCCCCTACTAAGAACTGGCGGTTGAGTGTGTAGTTGTTGGAACATAAAAAGATGGGATTTATCATATCTAGAGTGATCCCTTGGGAATCCCTTATTTTTTCACATAAAAGTAGATATTATAATTTGGATATTGTTTATTATCATTTCCTAAAATATGAATTGATAAATAATAAGTACCCCATTTTGAATATTGATGACTTCTTTGATCAGTTGTGAGGCATGTGTCAGTTCTCAATGATTGATCTATGGTCCAAGTAGCACTAGATGATGGTTGGTGAGGATTATATACACAATTCGGAATTCCAACATGGATATGTAAAATATAAGTTCCAAGTGATTCCTTTCTGTGTGACAAATTCCCCCATAGTGTTTTATGGATTTCATGAACTATATCTTCCAAAAATTTACGGTACATTTTGTGGTGGTATTCATTGATGAAATACTTAGAAAATTTATGTTAGTTGATGGTAATTACAAGATATTTTGTATAGTTTAATACTTAATCCATAGGAACCATATTTATAGTAAGCTCTCAAATATCCTGTTACGGATCCTCAAGGTTCATATTACAGGGATTTTAATCTCCATGTATGGATTAGTTGGCATACTTGTGATGATATCTTCATCACTTACATGGGATCCACCCAAGATAATTTCATAGGTTTCCATTATTCATAGATTGGAGATGTGATAAAGGAGGTACATGACCAACATTTTATAGATTAGAAGACCTTTTGACCTCCCTAACATAGAATGGGAATCAATTATTCCAGACCAATTAATGTTAGTGATCCTTAGAGCTATTGAGGCTAAGGAATAATTGTTCTATTATGTTCATAAAATCAAGGTAGGGTATTTATTAAATAGTGTATTGTGGTGCCTCTAGATCTGGGATTAGATACATGTTGAAGTGGAGGTGGGAAGTGATCACATATGGGTAGAGGAAGTTAAGAACCTCCGGGAAAAATGGCATGACTCATGGCCTGGATTTGGATGTTATAGTCTTTACATGGAAGATGTAGAGGTAAAATACTATTGTGGTTATCTATTTTTTCACTAATACTATCATATTATCTTGTATATATTCACCCTAATATAGATAAACTATTAGAGTATGTATTGGTTAGAGTTATTCGTATACTATAAATTCAAGATATAATATACCCCTAGGAATGGACAAGTGGGAACATATTCAATTAGTATGAATTATTAATCTCTCTTGGAGGATGAGGCATATAAAAAGGTGTATTCCATGTAGCTAACCATTATAGAGTATAGAGGTGTTTTTATTCTTCATTTTATAGTTATGAATCAAATACATCTATAATATTTAACTGAGGCTAAATTGGGATACATTGACTGTGCATTTTTTCTTGACCTTATTTTCTCGAGAGATTAGGCACATGAATTCTCCAAACAAGGGAATCATGTCTTCATTTTCCCATGATGGATGGAGGTTTTGGTAACATTACGAGAGAACTTATAAGGGATTTTCTTACATATCATGTGGTTGTACATCATGATGTGGTGAATATATATGAGGAACTTCTATGGTATTTTTTGTTGGCGAGAATGAGGTAGATCATTATCAAGTTCATCTATCAATGTGTGACATGTTAGCAGGTGATTCCTAAGCATCAGGTTCTAGTAGGTATGTTGCATCCACTTGATATCCACTACTATATATGGGATGACATATCATTGGGATTTGTGATTGGGATTCCGTAGATAGTGATAGGACATGATGCTATCTAGGTTATATTTTCCCTAGATATCATGTCAGTACACTTCCTTTCTATCTAGGAGTGTATTTTTGTAGTGGGTTTTTGGAAGATGTATGTGTAAGAGATCATCCACCTTTGTGGGTTTCCCTAAACGATTATCTATGCCTATGATGTTATATTCACATCATTGTTTTGAAGAGGCCTATGGGAGGAATTAAGTACCCATTTAAGGATGAGTATTTTTTTCACCACTATATAGATGAGAATACCAATCCCAATATATGGTTATTTGAGGATATAATTAGTGATTTCATGTTAGAAATTATACGGAGTTAGGGGAATCAGTTTCCATGAAAAGAGTTTTCTTATAATAACAACTATCACTATACTATTGACATGGAACCCTCAGAGGTGCGGTATAGGAAATCCTATAGGTTACCCTTATGATGAACTAAGAGATATGAGATATATCTTCTTGGGAAACACATGGTTTAGGTGAAGTTAGGGAAATTCCATGTAGTTGAAAATCATATGATGAAAACCCAAATAAGTAATAAGTCTTATGGAAATTCGTATCGTATACCTGTGTAGTCTAATAATGGAGGCTATGTTTTCCTTATAGTCTCCACGATTGGAGGATCTCAAAGCTTTTGAATTTTATACAAGATATCCTCGAGGTCTGTCCATCCATTATAGATCATGGGAATTGATTCCTATTATTCTTACTATTTATCCATGCCACCATAGTTAGACAAGGTTCATGATGTCTTCAATGTGTCATAGCTGATTGGATATGTGCTTGATCTAAAACATGTTAATTAATGGGGTGATCTGTTCATCAATGATTGATCCAAATTCATAGATTACTCAATGGCGATTAAGTATCCATAGTATAGGATCATGTATGGACAACTCATCTCTCTGATCATGAATGGTGGTCAAATTAGAGATTTTAGTATAGCTCCTGAGAGTGGGAGAGTAAGGTACGAGCTCTGAATCCCCATATATTAGCATATATTGGTCAATTTTTGGATGACTATCCATTATTTATGGAATAATGTAGAGACACTATTTCTACTTTTTATGTATTTTAAATATAATAAGGTATATTTTCATTTTCAGGTGCCGAGAAGGTGCGAGATTCTGAGGCCCAGAGGGAAATAAATGTGTTTTATAAAAATATTTAATATATTTATATCAAGTAAGTGATTTTTTTGAAATAACTGATATATATTTTCAATGGAGTCTCAAATAAGAAATTTTAGATCACATTTGGATCAGATATATGGGGTTTACCATTGGAATGAAATTATGATAGTCGAAATCAGGGGTTCAGTGATGGAAGTTGGTTACAGGTGTGTTGAATTAAAATAAATAAATAATTTATTTGTTTACTTCACAAGATAAAATGATTAATTTTATCTATAAATGAAAAATTATAATGATTTTAAAAGGGTTAGCCATATAGAATATTATAGATTTGATAGTATGGAAGAGAATTCGTCAATTTTATATTATCATTGAATGACTAATGATGACCATATTGAGATAGATCTAGAGATAGTGAAGGTAGTGCATCTTCCCATTCACTATAGAGTTCCTTAATCTCTAGAAATTAAGGAATATTAAGTTTATGACTCATAATTTGTGGTTAAATCCATTTATTAAAAGATTGATCATGTTCTTTAATGAAATTTATTGATATGTGATTAATTGATCCTTCATATATGCCCTATTACCAATTATTTTGTTAATTCAATAAATCTCTCCTACTTCATAGGGTCTCACACCATTTAATCTATGATTTATGATCATAATATGATAACATATGTATAATTACTATTTAATATTGTTCAGTGGATTCAAGCTCTAAATATCAACATGTTCTTCACATATTTCCTATGGGGTCATGTTTGAACATTTTTGGGATGATTTGATCATTATAGAACCCTCATATTCCTTGTACATTCATGTGTGATGAATGTATTTGAATTTTTAGTGTGGATTAGGTCATATCGTGGGTTGTGGGTGATGAATCATGGATTCTAGATCCCAAGTGGTGATAAGATGGAATAGAAGGTTTCAAGATATGTTTCTAGTGTTCTCTAGGATTCATTATGATCACCAAAATTCGATTTATATCCATTAGAGGAAAGCAATCGATGGATGGAGATGACCCCCACTAATTTTGGGTAGTTTAGTGAGTAGATTTGATGTGTATAATGTGCATCTATAGAGGTTAATTATGATCTAAAATGTCTATAGAAATAAAAAATACACAATGTGTATTGTGGAAGAGTGAAAACCATGTTATTCATATTCCTCGGTGGCTGGTGTTTTAAAATTTTTTTAGGATCACACACCTGGTGGAAAGACCATCACATTGTGTGACCATACCCAGTGAACTAGGGTGTGTGAAACTTTTAACACACATATAAACCCATGTGGTGGTATATATCATGTACTCTCGGTATAATAAATAATGTCCAAGTAATAGGGAATGGCATGGTTTATTTCTAGGTGAACAGCAACATGTTGATGATCTCAGGAATAACAAAAAGGACCTAGGTCTATCATTAGTAGCTCAGACATGGTGTGTAGGACATATAAATTTTATATAGAGTGAAATATATTCTAATATATGTATATAGGATAAAATTTCCAGAGGGATGAGTGAGGAAACATGTTGTGTGGACACCCTTTCATGTTGTGTGGTCCAAGGTAAATATTCTTTCACTCATATCCCTATCAATTGAACTCAGATTTTAGCCCCTGAGTAGCCTATCCTGAGTGTTATTCTATATGGAATATGATGATAGAATTTTTGTGTCATATGTATTATTATGTGGGATGTCTATATAGGGACTCTTCATCAAGCTTTGAAAGTAGAAGTAAGTGATTGGGAAAGATCATAGGATAGTTCAAAAAGAGACGGTACTCACATATTCAGGGAAGGAGATCTCTATACATATATATGGTACTCCAATATTGCACTAGGGGAAAAAACATTTATCTAATGAGAATATTCTCTTCTATCACACCTTGGTTTGGGTCATAAAAAAGTTTTTATAGATAAACATATTTCTCTCGGGTCTAACCATGGAGCGGGTCCTCCTTCCATAGAGATGATACTACCCTATTTTACCAAGGTTAATATCCTCTATACATATTATTTAGATGGATATTGTTCTCTCATTTTGAACCAGGGCACAAGTCCAAAATATATCCTATAAATATAGCGGTGGTACATCCCTACCATATCAGGTTTTGGGTCCTCTATTTATAGAGTGCTCAATCACTATTGTGGTATAGACAAGATGCTGACAAAAAGAGATAGACCACTTTCATTGTTCTCTTTGAAAAATCATCAACCAGGGATTGGTTGTGTTATGGATATCCAAATTCTCTCTAGTCTAGTTCCTTTTATGAGAACATATAAACACATATATATATATATATCCTTTGGTTTTCTATAATTGGTTGATCTTACAATTATCATATATATTTCTCTTGACCCATTTGGGTTGTCATGGATTTGTACTCGTTATGTTTACACTGACTCATGTATGGGATTTTCTCAAATATGATTTATCTTGTGGAGATGATATAAATATCAATAGAAACATTAATGGATCATAAAAACACTTGGTTCATTTACTATATTTTTTGGTCGGTGGATAGAATTCAGTAGTGATTCACTCTCATCATTCATTCATTATATACATTTTTAGGTTGGGAACTAATTTATGGTTGGGTGTGTATTTTACCCCATTACATTTCAAATTATGTTGTTGTATTCTTTTGGATTACATGGAGGTTATTTAAAGAATGTTTTTTACTCTAGATATTACTATATTTTATTATGATTCCTCTATACGTACACATAGACATGACTGGTTTTGTAAATAAGGGTATATTATGACAAGTCCTCCCATTTTTTAGGAACTATTGGAGATTATCACTAACCCTTGGCCTATGGTGGGGGGACTTGTGTTATGGAAGATCAACCATCTAGCATCCATGAGAGACCTTGTGGGTCATGTTATTATATAATCCTAGATAAAATTTTCATTCCACTAAATTTACATATTGATACATCTATTATGTATATATTATAACGAGTAATGATCCTCATACCAAAATTACTTCCTCATTTTAGGTATTAATAAGATTCATAATCTGTTTGTAAACCTTGTCATTACATCATAACTATTCATAAACTTAGGAAAATAACTCCACTTCTTATTCATTTCCACATCATCCTTATTCACTTCATTAGTCTCACATGTCTGTATAGATGAACAATAATTTATTAAATATATGATATTTCCCCTTTATTCTAGATTTCAAGATCCATAAAATAGAAATCTTACTATTTTGTATCTCATTCATTTATCAACATATAAAAACTAGCATGATCTTTCTGACTCAAAGCATAAGCCACCTTTTTACCTACCCATTATCTAAATGTATTGATCATCAATAAGAATTATTCATTTCCTGGAATCTCCATTGGTGGATATTAATCTCTTTTATAGTTAATTTGTATCTCAACATTTTAATTTCAATATATATTTCTCATCATTCACTATAATGATAATTATTTCTTATTTTAAATGAATAAAAAACTTACTAGTATCTTCAAATCATTAGTATGGTAATTTTCTAATGAATTTTTAATTGGAATGAGGAACTAGATGTAAACATATCATTCTACATGATGATTAATCCCAAACCCTTATTTGTTGTATCACTATGTATCAAAAACTTGTCTCCACAATAGGGTAGTACCAGAAAATGTTTTATCCCCAATATTATTTTTAGACCTAAAAAATTTCAAGACATTTTTTGTGAAAAGGAATTTTTCCCCCTCTTTAGTCGAATTTTTTATTAGATTAGATAATCGAGTGAAATCCATCAAAAAATTTCGATAGTATCAATATAAAATAATAATATTATGGATATTAGTTACATTATTTGGTATTGTAATTTCTTGATATGATAATTTATTGGATTATCCAACAATATACCCAAAATTGAAATTCTATAACCCCAGAATGGAAATTTTTTAATAATAAATCACACTTTCTAAATTTCTCATATAGATTCTCTTTTATTGGGAAATTCAAAAAAATATTAAAATAATATTAATATACTAATTTTTTATAAGAATATTTATGAATGTATTCTATTAACACTTCATCAAACTAGTATAGTAAATCTATAAAGACTCAATTTATTAAATAGATGAAGAGATATGGGGAATTGGTATTTCCTAATAGAATGAAAATAAATTATTAAGGACCATCCTATGGTAATATTGTGTTTACTAAAATAATATAAATAGTATTTGTTTATTACCATGACATGTATAAAATTATGTATTCATGATGTACACAATTTATAAATTATGTTCATGTATCTTCTCCCACTATGTACATAGTAATTCACATAGATTATTTATCATATAAAATGGTTATACTAGTCCATAGGGTATAATGTGAACCCAGAGATATAATTACAATCATCATAAACAAATATTATATGGTCTAGATACATCATGATAAATGAGCATAGTTGATTGTTAAATATCAGGTGTGGGGGATCATAAGCATTTAATCATATTCTCATGATTTTCTTACTTTATGATCTCTAGTATATGAGATCATGGGGATAGACACACCAATAGGAACACCATAGGTCTCAATTTTCATTGGTAGTTCTTATATATTGTCACATGTAATGTAATCATTATATTATATTGTTATTAGTGTATACTATATGATAATGAAAATTGTTTCGAGATGAAAAATATGGAATATAATTTGAATTGAGGTACATTACATTATGTATATCAGTTATGGTAATAACTTGATCGATTAAACATGAAATAATATTTTAAATTTGAAATGAAGTAATTTATCAAGGCTAGTTGATCATGTTGGAAGAATATTTACTAAATCAATGTCCACAATAAATTAATGTAAGAATTTCCAGTCAAGTGAATAAATAATTATGTAATAATTCATGATAGAACATTGATTTTATCATTATTTATGAGATATCAATAGACAAGGTGATTATATTACATGGTGTGTGTTCATTAAGAAGGCAGTTGTTGCTAAGAATTTTCCTTATATATTTAGATGTTTCGATGGGAAACTGGACTAAATTCCTTATATATGAATATTATTGACAAATATCCAGATAAGAACCCAATAGGTCACATATAAAGAATATTTTTAATCTCAACTAATTCTAGTGATTTAGAGATGCGTACATAGTTGACCCAATGTAGAGGTAAAGTATTTTTAATGATGAAATGATCAAATGAGAATAAATAAATTCAATATTATTCAAGTATGGAATAATGTCTAATTAATTAATTTATTAATCATATTCATCAGTTTTAAGTGAATATTTAAGAAATTTATTTCAAAATAATATTTTATATTTATCAATCGATGTTTGTTAAAAAAAATTTCTGGACAAAAATTATCAAGGTGATGATTAATATATTTTCACATGACATTATTTTAATGCACAATTATGTTAAAGGTTATTAATTTTTTTATGGTGAATATCCAGGCCAAGAGTATTGTGTTGGTAATTAAATAAAGGTTTAATTTATTATAGGTATTGTGTGATATTTTAGTATGATTTAACCTAACAATAAAGGATATAATATTCCAAAATTCAAAAAACTATTCATTCACATGAATTGGATAGGTTATCTCACCTAGATATCATGTTTGAGTGAAGAAATGGAGGTTTAGGGATTCTTGATCAAATTCATACCACATGGATTGATGTGTTAATGATCTCATGATCCTTTCAACATCAATATTTTCTTGGACTCTCTCTATTAGTAGCTGATGATTATATATCTATGTATAATAAACATTTTGGTGTGTGTGTGGATGATCTAGAGCATTCAAACCTTAGACCCATTAGGAAATGGTCATCTATGAAGAGTGATTTTTTATCACTCCTTCATTTATAAATAGGTAAATTTTCATTTATATTTTTAAATATAAATAATTCATGTATGATCCATTGGTTAAAATTATGAATTATTAATACTATGGATTACATGAAAACACAAATTGATAAATTAAGAATTTTAATTTCCATATTTTTTAATCTTTAGTTTTATGCCTAGTACAAGACAATTGTATTATATATATGACATGACTTTTTTCGCAATGGATCATTTTTATTTTTTGTACTATAATGTTGACAGAATCACAATGATCTGAACTCTATTGATTGAGATTAAATACAATATCATACAGTGAAGTAGTGGTGAGCTAATTTTTAAATATTATTAAAAACATTAGTTTTAGGTATTAAAAATAGAAGAACAGACACTGAGAGATATATATATATATAGGTATATCACAATTTGAACACCAAGTTATGTCATAACTATTTTCTTGTAATCCCATTTTCTTATTGGATTATTGTGACTAGAATAGTGAATTCTGAAAGGAATAAAATTCTATATAACTATTAAATTATTATATAATAGTATACATTGTCATATTTCCTAAGAACATAGGCTTTAAAATTTGAAAATAGTCAAAAATTGATAAAATTGATGTTGTTCTGTCAACAAATGGATGAAAACACAATATATTTTTTCAAATTTTAGGTTTTTCATTTGAAACCATTTAATAAATAGGAAATAACAAAAAATGGGTATTTGGTTTATGGTAAGAGGATTCGTCAATAATATAAAAACGTTTTTTTCAGAATTATTGCATGGTTGATGCCCCCTCCACCACCTTCCATAGTTGGAGGCATCCCTTGTGGAAAACAACCCATCCTGAAATCCTCACATCTCGACCGATATCTGTTTTTGTCCCTACCTCCTTGCCTCATCACCGGTCATAATCCATTGTAGACATCTCAAATTATACTACTTCCTGACCTCCAATGTGCCACCACAACTAGTTACCTCTACCCCCTTTTCCGCCCGATCATTTTTTAACTGTTCAACTCATCCACCCAAATGCTAGTACCACTTAGGCTACTTTGTCAAGCTTCATACATTCGATCTAGTCCCCCTATGTCTACCACATTCCACTTAGAACATCCAGTGTCCAATAAACCATGAAAAACATAGGAGAATAGAACCATGGTTGATCCATGTATGTCCTTAACTGACCCTCCCATCCAATTTGGGGTTATTTATATTCCTAAAACCAAATAAAATTGTTTTTTTGTAGTCGAGTCCTCTGGGAAAATTGACAATTTCAAAAATTAATTTTTAATTTTTTTTAAATAAATTATATTTAGTTGGATCCAATGAAAAATTTTATATTTAAACAAAAAATACCCTTTTAAATTTAGATTCATATAATTTCCCTTCATATATATTTATTGATAATTTATTTTAATACTCATTTTTATTATTCGTCATCTGATCTTGATAATTGACCAAAAAAATTAAGTCTTTGATTAATCTATTAAATTATTTATTTCAATTTTGCATGATCCATGTAATAATTAAATTTATTTTATGTTCCACACATTTTTTATCACTTAATATTTATAAGGGTATCCAAATCCTTGAGTGTAGTATTTTTTGTAATTAACATTCTCAAGACCACCTTTCTTTCTTGTGAGTATTTATATATCGTAATCATGATGTTATAATCCACAAACCATTACGAGACAAATTGGTATTCAATTGTAGATGTTGATACAATACACAGGGTTGTGAGAAAAAATTGAGTCACAGAGGACTCACTTATTTTACACCATGTTTTATTGTTGACACAATGAGTATAAATTGATAGACCAATAACATAAATTCCAGATCAATGGTATAGTTTCAATAAGTTATGCATTTATTATTATGTTTTATAAGTATTAAATATCTCCTGATCATATAAAATAATAAAAAAAAAGGAATTGATTAAAATAGATAGGGATATGATGAATGTTATTCTATTTACATAATCGTCTAGTTATGGGTGTGGTTAAATAATACATACATATCCTATAAAAATTTATTTTATTCATTAATAGAAAACAAAAAACCTAAAGGATATATTATGTAAAGAAACATTCCATCTATTTAATTTAATAAAATTGGGTTTTATAGTGTTCTCATCAGCCGTAGTTGAGGGTTCCTCCAACAATTGGGGAGTTGTTATGAGATATATGGGTTAACTTAACTATATACGGTACAAAATAAGTATCCATATCAATCTTGTTAAATCCATAGAGTTAATTTATTAACCAAATATTATAAATGATTTCTATAATGTTATAATTCAGTCAAATGATCAAGGATTAATGAGATTATGAAATTTTCCAATCAAAGACTTTCTAGGATACACTCCACGTATTGATGTTTCCATAGAATGGACTATGAGTTGAGGTTTTATGGATCCTTATTACCATAATACCCTAGAGACTAATAATTAGGATCCTATTATTGAGGGGTACTAGGTTTTTCTAAAATATTTGGATTCATTTAATGATTAAATATGTAATTTTTAATTGATAGTCAATATATATTACAAGTACTACAATATTATAATTAATAAAAAAACAAAATGATTAAAAAAAATAAACTATGATAAATTATAAATAAAGAACATGTCCATAATAATCAATTTACTAGATTACTATATCAACTCGCTTGAAGTAATATTCTATAGGATATTCTATGTGATGGAGTTCCGACTACCTATTGATCTGCATCAAAATTCAAGGGTGATAAAGATTCTTACATAAGACATACATATATTTCATTTGATGTTTCCATCATACCTCAACCAAGAATGACCAATAATATTTTGATATATCATGAGTATATGGATGGTTATATCATGTTTTAACATATCAAAAAATTCTCTGTGGATAAAGTGATGTAATATATCAATGTGGTGATGATTACAAAAAATATGTGTAAATTGAATGAGGGATCCTGATCATTTAATATTTATAGTCCATATATATTTATTAAAAAATTAGTCTAGGTCGCATTTATGATTACAAAAAATATATAATGGATAAAACAATTAATTAACTATTGGTTATGGTTTTCCAAGTTTACAATAATATAATGAAATATTAATCTTCAGATAATTTGGTGAACATGATGAAATAATAGGTGAAGAGGCCAATGTATAGTTTCATGCTAAAGTAAATTTCTCAATGTACATCAATGAATATATTCTAATCAATATATATGAGGCCATTGTATTTTAATTACATGAGATAAGTCTATATAATACTAAATTCAATGAATTGATGTTGATGAAACCGATAAGATTGAATTTTAATAATTTCACCCAAAAAAATGTGATGTTTCTTTCAAAACAATTGGGAATTAAATGAAATATTTATGTCATATATATGTATCAAATTAAAGTAAACATATAAATATTTATATGTTTCAAAAAATATATTTGTTCTCTAGGAGGGTAAGAATGGGTTATTTCTATGTCATTTAAGAGAAACAAAAAATTCCAATTTACTTGAATATTTTTTCTAGTGGAAAGATTCTCATGTATTATGAAGACATTTTTCTAACATGCCTTATTAAAACTCGGATAAATTAATAAATTTTAGGAATTATTTTTGTTTTTGAGTAAAAAAAAGAAATATTTCATTAACGATTGATTCATTGGAAATTCCAGGTGAATGTAAAATATAATACTATCTTATAAATTATTGGGGCATCAAAAATTTTTTCCAGAAAAAATAAATAGTTGTAAGAATATTCCCATTATAGAATTTTGAAAATTTGGAGTTAGAAATAGTATGTATTATCAACATACGTACTTATTTTGTTTCGAACAAATAATCCCTTTTAATGAATGGTAAACCTCAATTTTTTAATAATTTTTTCAAATAAAGGGTGTGAAATATTCCATAGTCATACTAATGGTAAACTCATATAATTCGTAACATTTCCATTATGTTTAATTTAGTAATGTAATAGTGATGTATGAAATATAAGTAGTCAAAATATTTTATTTACTTTGAGATCGTGAGATAAATAATATCTTAATCAAGTATCAATCAATTATATATATCAATATGAAAAATTCATATTATTTCATTTCCTTATACGAATAAAAGCTATAATTTTTGTAAGGATGATTTATGAGGAGTCTGACATACAATCGTTGATTGTTATAATGTAGTCTGGAGTAATTACTAATTATATATGTCCTTACACACATCAAAATTTTGATGTATGAAAAATATCAATTAATGTTGAATCTAAATTGTATTAATAAAATATTTCAATATCATTTCATGACATGATTCAAAAATATTTTCATTATCCCATAAACTTATTACAACTATAAGGAAAATTTGATATAATATGAGTAATAATATTAAATAAATCCATTATGTCTTCAATAAAATGTGTTTAGATTCAATTTTTTTATAGATATAAATAAACTTATATCAAGAAAAAATGTGCATCTGATGTAATTATCCTAATTATTTCTATGAATATTACTGAAATCCATTAGATGGGATAGTGATAGTTAAGTAATATAATATATTTCAAAAAAAGGGTTCACATATATAGTTGTGAAACTTGTAGAATAATTAACATGGATTTTTTAGTGCTAAAGAAGTAGTGATAGCTGACATTTGAAGATTTTCCACAAGATCTTACAAAATATGTATGATTTGGAGATAGATACTATGAAGGAAGGAGAAAACATTACTATATATTTTTTCACTATAGATTCTGATAAATTATTCATTAAGAATAATGATTCATATAAGAATGTAGTAAAATAGAAACAATATATGATTAAAAAGTTATAAAAAAACTTAAGTAATGAATTACATGTATCAAGGTACATGTTCTTAGTATTTAATTTCTACAAATGTCGATATTGTGGTTGTATTCAAGAGAAATTTTAAATGGATGGTACAATAGTGGAACCAATAAGGGTAAATTTTTTATTCCATGAAATCATTCCTCAATCAATTATAATTTCATATTACCAAAGATACTTTCTTTGATAATTTTATATTTCATTAGATAACAAGACCACCAGACATGGAAGGTGTCTTTATGAAAAAACCAAAAAGGGATGGTGATACCATATAATTTCAACATGTGTTGTAGTTTAATAAATTCGAATTTTGGATTAATGTAACTAATAATATCATAGAATAGTCATTTTGAGTGAATTTTTTTCGGTGTGCCTCAAATTGGACAGTTAAGACACCTAGGCTTGCATATAAAAGATGTGGTATTATATATAGAAAATACTTATTGGCCTTAGATTTACTTAAATCTAGAATGAAATAAATTATCCATATATTTTTTAAACATGGAAATCTATTTTTTGGGAACCATATCTACTAAGGTAAATCCAATGGGTTACTTAGACCAATCCCAAAATACATAAACAAACATATTTTTGAAAAATAAAAGTTTTAAAAATTTGAGAATAAATTGTGAACAATGTAACATGTAATATTCCCCTCCAAGAAGACATGTATGTGGAATTTTAAGAGATTAATGTGTTATGTATAATTACATATATTCTATTAGTGGATCTATCACCCGTTCCATACAATAAAATAAATATGATGTTTCCAAAATATATATTATTCTAGGATCATATTAGTTTTATCCATGATAACTGCATGGGAAGAAGTTATAGCAATCCAATTGAACATTAGAAAGTGCCTGAGGTATTTTCACATTATATGGAGAGGATGGGACACTAGGGGTAAGGGTATAAAAACTATTATTTAATTTGATAAATACGATATAATAGCTTAATCAGGATATTATAATGAAAAATATAATCTCATTAAATATAGTGGAAGAAATATCTACAAGATTATAGTGTGTTGTAACATCAGATGAAGTTGAAGAAGTAGTCTAAAATAAGAAATGATTTGTTATATTTCATGTAATATCACTTAGTATGTAAGTTAGTATATTTATACTATATGTATTATCCATGATTTCATATATTAAAAGTTAAAAAATATATACTTAGGGATATAATATCTTTATGAGTCAATATAAATGAGGTTATTTCTTAGATAACATAATAACCACAAAGATAATACATGAAAACCCCAATGAATAATTTCATAACTCAGATGAATCACTATCTTATCTCTTGAGATAATACAATGTTTGTTTGATGTTTTGATCAAGTCCACACAAGGGTATTGTAATAATAGTTTTCCTAGACATAACTAAAAAACTTTTTGATAGCGATATCATGTATACATCGACTTAATCATGTCGTAAACTTAAAATAAATTATCTTGATATATACTCTTCAAATATTTACATGGTCATATCAATTGATTTTTTTCATATCAAAAGGTTATAGTAGTTCACTAGACATAATGAGAAAAAATAGATACCATATAATTAATATTAAACATATATTCTATGGTCTAGATATATCACATTGTCTGCAAAAAAGTAACATTTTACTATTAGGTGTTTAGGTGTCATAAAAATTTATATTTCTTAACATTAAGTTATAACTTAGTTATCTTGAGTAGATGAGATCATGATGATAGATCCACCAATATGACCACCATATGTTTCATTATACGTTGGTAGTGCCTATCCTTAAACATATGTAATGGTATCCAAAATTGATATTATTAATAGTGTATACTATTTTATCCCCTTATATTATGACAGAGTAAATGTATGAAATTGATGTCATATAGAGGTTGATTATATTGGGTGTTTTTAGGTGTATTTAATTTACTAAAAAACAAAAATATAGTTAGTCACATATGAAAGGAAGTAATATCTCAGGCCAAGATGAACAAGATATTATTACATTCACTAAATCCATGGCCATGGTAAAAGAAGGGTGGTCTTTCTTGTTAGGTCAGTTTGTAATAAATTGATATAGGATTATGAAACAATGTTTTCATCCTAATATATTAGATATCACATGATAATGAAGATATAGTACAAAGCATTTATCTTTATGAAAGATAGTAGTTGTGATGAATTTTCCTTATCTCCTTACTGGTTTTTTTTGTTTGTTACAATCCACTCCTAGGATATGAATAGTATCCACCAATATCAATACAAGGACCTATACGGCTAGAGAAAAATTATATTCAGAATCATGATAAATTCTACTAATCAGATATCATAACATGGTTTTCCCCACAGTGGTGGCCTTGTAAAGTCCATGTTTAATTGAGGTCATGGGAATAAATAAATTCAATAATTTACAAGTTTCAAAAATTATATAATGAATTTATTAACTAATAATATTCATTAGTTATTTTTTAATTATTAATGAATCTTTTCAAATGAATATATATTAATTTATATTCATGGTTAATTGAATATTTAATTTGGGAATGTTGAGTTGTGTAAACAAATCATATATTATCCCATTACATTATTTTAATGTTAAAAATATGTGAAAATATACTTATGAAATTTTGAATATTAATGAATGGTTAAAATTATTATATGGCCATTATATTAAGGGATAATTTTTTAAATGAGTTATGTGTAATATTAACTAGTTTTAACATGACCATAAATGAAACAATCTGAGAACGTTTAAGGGAATATTCCTTCCAACAAATATGATAGGTTATCTAAACCTAATTCCCATGTTCAAGTGTGAGATACTAAGGTACAAGTCATCTTAATCAAATTTCAACCACTCTAATTGATGTGTTAATAATCAGTTGATCGATTAAATATCACATGTGATTTTTAATATCAATCTATAAACCCAAATATCAATGACCAAAGATCATTAAATGTTTTTTTGTTCTTTTGGATGACCTATAGGGATTCTGCCTCATACCCATCAATAAATGATCGCCCCAGCTGAAAGTTATTTGACCACACCATCACATTAAAATAGTAAATGATTGTTTATATTTTGGTGCATAATTTTTTCAAAAGAGATCCTTTGGTTGTTGCTGGTATTTTTTTATTCTCTCGATGAAATTATGGAATTGGTCATAATTATAAAATTTTAATTTCCATATTTTTATAGTCTTTCACTACACAACAATAACTAACACAAACCTCACATAAAAGGAGGTCTTTCATATATCCTCCTTCAACAACATTAATTGGAATTATCTATAATGAAGGTAAATAATGGAAATGTATTGGCCTCCACATAATTTATAAAACAATTCATCAACATGGGTTAATGATTAATATCTCTTCATATAAATCCTGTTAAATTTATGACAATCAATGTAGACTCATGGTCACATATTTATTATTAAAAAATTAAGAGTTTCACCCTATTGAGATACACAATGGTATATCAATACCTTATCCATCTTCACCAGGAGTTTATTATTTATTTTAAGCATATCAATTGGGTCCATTCTACATAGAGTATTTGAAATAGGTTTAGCACCAAGAGGGTGTTCTATTGAATACTCAAATTCATGATTTTGGGTAATACTAGGATCTTCATCAATAAAAACATTAGCAATAAAAAAGATAAGCATTTCATTTATGTTTTTTTTCTCCCATACCATTTGACATAGTTAGCCTTCACGAATAGGAATTAAGACCCATATAATATATTTAAACTAAATTAGATGTTAATATTATTTCCCATAAAAGTATTATTATTGATTTATTATAAATATAAAATGTGGTTTTCATTTAACATTAATTAATATTGTTTCTATATATAGTGAAGAAAAACATGACCAAAATCACATAAATTTCAACAAAAATAGAGAATCACATGTTTTTCATGAATCATATTCAAACAATATTCTATTGGATATGAGTTATAGATTTGAGAAGAATTTTTCACACCATTAAGGGTTTATTCAAAAATATCATAAACTAATAATTGGGATTGTGACATAGTACCATTAGACAATTTTTCATTTATATAAAATTGGGTACATGAAAAATCAAATTAGATAAGTTATTTTTTAGAGTGGGTGGTAAGTGTTCCATTCAGGACATAATCCTTATAAACGACTTCAAAAAGTGTGACATAATGATCATTAACAATTCATATTTTAATTTTATATTGATGATGTAGATTGGAATAATAACCCTTTTGATTGATGAATTTATTACAATAATTTCCATACAACTTAAAATTATAGTATTTTGGTATCTGTGTAATATTCCAATTATATTTTCCACCAAAAAATTCATTAAATGGACAGTACCCATCATATTTATATTAATTTGATTTATTACCTTCCTCTACACATATAAAACATTTTCCACGCCCATAAAAAAATTTCCGTCATGATTCCTTCTCAACTTTAGACTTGAATTTTACTATGCCTAATTGGTTTTATTATTATAATTTCCTAAAAATTACATTGGTATCTTATTATTACCACAACCATTAGAACACTGATAGTATCATCTTCCATTTCATACTTGAGAGTAAGCCAAATTATTTTTAGTATGTTTTAGTGTATATTATATCCAATTTAATTCAAATACATGCTCCCTAAATGATAATGAACCAATCAATTTATATATCATGTTTTATTATAAAACCAAAATATTACCATTCATGCTTGGTTAAATTTTTTTATAAATACTAATGGATTTCCATCCTTCTTCATCTGTTTCAAAAATTCCCTTAACATTTTCTAGGATGATATCATTGAAAATACATACTGAAAATACTTTATTTGACTTCTTTTATTTCATGGAATATATTACCTTATCTTACGTCACATTCTCGATAGTATTACATCAATGATCCCCTTCACCATCCAAATTACAAACGAAAAAAATAACCTCAAGTAATCACATCACAACTCCAATTTAATTTGTCCTCTCATAAGGATGATCATTTAATTTCCCATCACATTAAATGTTAACATGATTATTTTAATTTTAAACCATTAGCCAAGATCAAAAATCATATTTTGAGAAATAATAATCATAGTGAGTAATTTGGTAATATTGAAAAACTATTCATCATAATTATAAATCATTAAATATTATTTTAAAGTAATAAAACCATATATTGGTCCAAATAAAATCAGAATTATCATTTATTAAAATCTACCAAATTGGTCATAAAGAAAATGTGAATTGACCTGAGGATATTATAGATTCATGTTTTAAAATGTATCCAGACAAAGGGCCACTAATCATGAACAGATTACATCTGTTTTAATTCCCAATCCACTTCTTTTAGGGTTATTACAAAAATATTTCTTTATTACAAAAAATCTTCCACTTTCCAAAATCAGAATAAGAAATTTATTTTCTATAAAAACTACATAATAAATTATTAATCAATGCTTCTGGATATTATAATATACATATAAGTTTTCATATATTTTTTTAGAAAATTCAACAAATAAAAATACCCAAAATATAATTAAACACTTTTCTAAAACCAACTATTCTAATCTGAGAAGTTCGTACATATATATAGTATGATTTTAGAATATTATTTTTTACATTTCATAATAATATATTCCCATGGACCGTAAAGGTTTAATGTGTTGGAGAATATAAAAATTAATATCATATTTCAGGAAATATCTTCAACCATCCCCCCCACCCACAACGATCTTATCAAATAGTACAGTTAATTGGCATACCCGATATAATACCTTTTATCATAACCTAGGGAAAGGAATAAAAATAATGGGTGAGCCCAAATTCTTAGTAATGGTATACATAAGTTATATCAATCAGTGATCATGAGATAATATAAAAAGTAAAAGGGCCTGAGAACATGATCATAACGAAAAATAACCATACCCAATTAGTCAAAGATCCTTAATCATATTTATGGATTAAAGATTTTCCATAATAAAATATATATGTAAACATTCTACAGAATCATCAATTATAAACCATAATCCATGATAAAATTTTATAACAAATATATATATGTTTTTGGAATATATATAATCATAGAAAATAGTTTTGTTAGAAAATGTTTAATATAATGAATATCATAGTGGATTGGTCTCAAACTACAGTTCATCTTTTACATGGTTAGGGTTTACTCCCAAGATTATATTATTTGACATAGTAACTTACCGAAATGGGTTCAATTCATATTAAAATCTATACAATCTTATGATATATCTATCTATAAAATTTTCATTGGATGGCTCAATAATCCCAGGAAAACCAATCATATAATGAAAAAAACAAATGTGAACATGAGATGATAAAACATCCATCATATCATAATATAAACTCCCATCAAATGGAAAATATGTTTATAATATTTTGGGCATTGAATAACTTTTTTGGAAACAAATAAGTTTCATATGTTTCGATAATAACATAACAAACCATTTTTAATAAAACAGGTTTCATAGAATCACCCTTAAAATGACATCATCATACCCCTTACAGATACTGAAATTTTATGGAAGCATATGTTCATATACCCAATTAATAATAAAAATACTATGATTATGTGATACAGATGAAAAATACATTGTCAAGAACATTCAAATAATTATTTGGAAATAATTTAAAAACAAGATATTATTTTGAAAAAAAAATAAACTAAAAGTACCAAGAATATTGAAATAATAATAATTTAATATATCAGTAAAATCATTTAACGGAATATTAAATGAAAATAACATCCATGAAGGTGATAAAATACTTCTACATTGTATATTTTGAAGTGAACATTGTTTTCACACTTTTGAAAAAAAATATAATACCACTAGTATGAAAGTAATTTCATTAAAAATTATTTTTTAATAATTCACAATAAATTATATATTAAATAATGTTTTATTTTTAAAATATTTCAAGTGTAGTTAAGAAATACATAAATAACTTTATAGATTATGGAATTGGAAGAGAATGTTTAGTGACTAAAAAGTAAATAAGGTCATGTTTTAATTTGAACATAATCATGATAATTATATGTAACTATGGTTTCAAATTGGATATAATACATAATATTTAAGGGAATAAACATAGGATAATGTAATAGTATTTTTTAAAGTATTTTATCTTTATATTTCCCAAAAACTGAAATATATCATAGAATGGCCTGAAATGAAATGAAATTTTAACATAAAACCTTACCTAAAGTCTTATCACTCTATATAAATGTTCAAATATCCTATATCATAAATATTTATTTATTTTAAATTTATTATATATGTATATTAAAACATAAAATACACTTTATAATTCCCTTTTAATCACATATTTCCCATTTATTGACTATTCATATTTTAAATAGACATTGATGTGAAGGATGGTCCAATATATATGCATGTTTTTGTATGATGGTTCCAATAATTTATCCTTAATCATAGATTCAAAAAACTATAATATGATTAATTATTTAATTATTATATTTATTTATTTTATACACTTTAATAAGTATTCGATGAAATTAGTGTTGAAAAATGAAATACATAACTTCATAGAGACAGTAGTTTGTATATTTGCATGAGTGTTGTTTCCACTTTTAAATGAATGGATTGAAAGAAATGTGCTTAATAAATTGAATTTATTGAATCATTATTACATCATATATATCACATATATTAATTACATATGTCTTTATTAACATCCATTCTAAATAGAAATGACAAAAATCACATTTCTTTCTGGATGTGGTAGACCACACATACTCACGACTAACATTATCATTTCCCAACAGAAAGGAATATAATAAGGTAGTTTAGATCATATAATGACATTATATTAATTTATTAATATATCTTAATATAAACATTAAATCCATCAAAATAGTGAACAATTTATTCTGAGGATAAAAAATGATAAAAATCGCTTCCTAGTGTGGTATTTTGAACATATGACCAAATAAAGCTATTTTTTCAAATTATATGAACAATGAGATGAATAAATTTTTATTATTAAATATCAAAAAAATATTAATAAAAAATATATATATATTTGTTTTTTATATATTCTAGGTTAATAATTAATTAAAGAAGTTAATATGAAAACAATTAGTTATGGGTTATTTCATGTTTTTAGTTAGCTTTCAAAGGGTTACATCATAATCCAAGTAGGTGGTATTATTGTAACATCATGCTACAATTTTTAGGTATCCATAAACCCATATTTTGATCAAGCACTGGTTGTGTTTTCTTTTTGGGTGTTTTAGGTTAAATTTTGAAAATTTTGAAAGTTTCTTAGTTGTACACGGTTGGCACATGGTTTTTCCAAACTGTGCCCCTTCTATTAGAGATTGTGAAAGACCAGGTAGTGAGGATTTTCATGGTTAGAATATAGTTTATCAAATTGTGCACCATCCTAGGATAAACTACACAACAAAATTAAATGGGGTTCAGGGTTATGGTGGACGGTTTGTCTAACCGTGTGGCCCTACCAAGGAAACTATGCATGAGATTTAATTATTTATTAGATCTATTCTTAAAATCTAAAAAGAAACTTTTTATGGTTTTTGAGAGACAAATCATGACCACATGAAGTTGAATCCTCTTTTGAGTCTCCCAAGAGGTGATTTTGGACCCTCAACACCACTCCAAAAGTGAATTGATGCTAGGGAATGAAATTCACTCTCTTCTAGGTAAGGTTTCTCTTCCTGATATCTTTCTCCTTCTCTATCCTCTTTTCTCCCAATGGTTTTTTAGATATCCATTTAATTGAATGATCTAATCCCTTCCATTTTTTATCTTTAATCATGGTTTCATTCTTGAATACCATTTGTTTATTATCTTCATTTGAGTTTTCTGATTAGGGAATTGCCTTTCGAGATCATGTGATCCCGATGTAGGTAGATCCATTATGATTTCAAAATTTGATTAACCTTACATAAAATGATTTGAAATTAATTATTTGATTTAAATTTAATTTCATGATAAAATTATTTCAATTTGTTTACTGAAAATCAAATTTCATTGAATTGGGGGAATTAGATTACATTTGAAATGATATTGTGAAAAAACAATAATTCTATTGAATTGGGTTATGCTTGTGAAATTTAAGGAAATTATGGAATTTAAATTTTTTAATTTAAATTGTGAAATTAATTTGATGAAATTTATTTCATATTTTTATTTGAAAAATGGATTAAATAACATTTTGATCAAACCCTAGTGGTTTTATCAGGAAAAAGACATGATCTAATTAAAAACCCATGTTTTGGTTTTGAAATGGAAATTTTTATATTTGAAATTGTGTGATGGGATGAATTTTATTTTAAAAATTTATAAAATAATTTTTAAATCATTTATTATTATGAGATAACATTTAATCCTTAGTATTTGGTGAGTTATTGGGATAACACCCTTTTGAAGCTTTACCACTCAAACAAACCCTAGTGCAGTAGGTCGCTTACCCGATGGGATGGTGATGAGTTATCATTGGACTGTATTAGAGGGAAGTGTGTATAAACATATTTAAATTATTAAACATTGATTATGTGAGAATCCCATAGCCTGGAATTATCGTACATTTTGGAAGATGGCCAGGTTTCTTGTTTTTTATATTTGAAATATATTCTATTTTTTCGGTAAACTATTTTACATATGCCTTATGAATTTATGTAAATTTTGTTATATAAAATGTTTAATAAGGAATTTCATTTATTTATTTCCATCATTTAAAATCTAAATCAAGATTTTTTAAATATTGTTCCAACTGTGATGTATTTATCTTTAAAATTGAATTCTTTATTCGATTAATTAAATGTGGAATCATATTGTGGAATATTTGGTGAGACCCTACAGGGATTTTATCTCAGACCCTAACATTCATTAGGGTTGTTGTATATTATCATATTATAGGTTTTAGAAAGGTTAAGGTGCCACTTGGAGGTTTTAGTAACTATTGACCCTTAGGCTTGGAGAGTTATGTTCACTGGGAATTGGTTTTTTATCATGTTATCCAAATAATTTCAGTTTTACATTTTGATGTTTACAATTATTCACTTATTCTACACTTCTCCATATTCAGTTTTCCTTGTATTCATTCTCACATGTTTACCTTTATTTTGTTGTGTGTCACAATTTCATTATCACATTCATGCTTCTTGTCACTAGGTTCTTATCACCAACCTGTTGGGATTAGGAACTCCCTTCAGGCTTTGTCAAGGATGACTCAGTTATCAGTTTTAAAGGGTACTTGGGTTTTATTGTGACAATGTTTTATCAGTGGTGTAGGTTTTTCATATTTTCTTTTATGAAAGTATGTAGTTTTTTATTATTTTTGGGACTTAGGAGGTTTTGTGATTGAATACCACATTATCTCATAACACAATGGTCTATAAGCCACCATGGTTCATTTTTTGGATTGACGTCTTGTGGATTAGATCTATTATTTCCCATACATTTGGTTTGGATAGGATGAAATCAAAAATCATGTGTGTCTATATGTTGGGATTAATATTAATTTTTTCTCTACTTGTTTTTTAATATGATATATTCAATATTGTCTACATATGTTTGGTAGAATCATTCCTATGAAGAGATGTCTGACTTGTATCTAGGAGAAAGATATAGCTGAACCATAATGAGAAAATCCTCACATGGAACTAAGTCTTATTGAGGTGATTTTATGTATTTTTCATGCTCTAGGATATGAATCAACACCTGTTCATGTTTATCCTCCAACTGTGGAACCATATAGGGATGTTTTCTAGAATAATACTTAGGAGTTCTTTCACCTGAAACCACCAAAATTCAAAGGTATCAATGATCATCATGAGGCTAAGGAATGGTAGATCATGTTGGAGATTTTGTTTCATTTTTTGGATTCACCTGATGAAATCAATGTTATGTATTCCACCTACGTGTTATTGGTACCAAACAAGAGATGGTTAATCACAATGGTGATGTTAAATAAGCACAATTTCATAGAGTGGAATGACATTAAGGACATTTTCACCAACTAATTCAATTAATATTCTATGGTGTTAGACAAGGATATTGAGTTTTTCAAACTCAAGTAGGCTTACGAAAATGTGAATGAGTATGAAAAACTCTTTATTGAGCTAATCCATTTTTCACCTATGACATTATCGAATGAGAATAAGAAGACTCAATTATTTGATATGGGAATTTGATATCATATTTGTTATTAGGTTTTCTTGATGATGATTCCTTCTTATGATTATGTGTTAGATATATTATCGATGGTCAAAGTGGACCTGGGTGGCACGTCATGGTTGATGGGAGTTTATTTTCTATCAGTGGCATCATGTGTTAATTTAAAGGAATTAGGAAGAGTGATGATTCTTATGGAGGATCTCAATAGTAGTTTTTTTATTTAACTCATGTAGTACCTAGAATAATCCATTTTATTTTCTACCAATATGTCATGCTAGGGATGTCACGACCCGACCCTACTCGGGCTCGAGCCGCAACTACCCCAAGCCCACCTCCATAGGCCAGGGGCTGGCGACCAGTGCCGAAGGAACAACAACTCGGGGAGGCATTTGCCTAAGCACCTATACACACCCACACGCAGCACACTCAATGAAAAAGTGCAGAGTAAAAAAGAAGAGTTAAAGGCAACTGCTATAAATAAACCACAAGAGTGCATCGACCTCTAAACAGTACAGGGTACAAGCTGAAAAGAAAAGGGGCAAAACATGCACCCAACCAAAAAGTGCCACAACCCGGCAACAGATAAACAAAAAGAAACAGCTGACGGGTCTCCCACCTGGATCCTGGCCATGACCACCGCACACGGTCCAAGCTCCCAAGCTCCTACGCTCCACTGAAGTCACGCTCCACCTATCCCTCGTCTGCAAGGGCACACCAAGTGTGGGAAAAGCCCAAGCAGGGGTGAGTATAAAAATACTCAGTAGGATACCCCGAAGGCTCGAGGGAGCAACAAAGGAGGTACCGAAGGGTGAGCGGTAGAGAGAACAGAAAAGTAGAGGAGTACAACCAAGGGCGCAGTAAAGAGTAACAGCACAGCAGAGAGTCCAGCTCAACCCAACAAGATAAGGGAAGTAGACTCGTCCAGGCACAAGGAGCTGGAAACGGTGAGAAGATGAACTTCCCGTCGAGTCTTCACCACCTATGGAAGGAGAGTAGACTCCTCCAACCACGAGAAGCTAGACACGGAAAGCACGTGGCATACCCCACGCGTCTTCGCCTCTCCTGGAGGGAGAGTAACCAGGCCCAAGAAGTGGGTACTCGAACAAGGTATATAAATATCCTTATACTCAGCAAGAAGCCCGAACAACGTCGTAAGGGGATCCCCATCCCATAGATCAGGCCAAGAAAAGAGTCGCCAACAGTCCCAGAAGTAAACTCCATCGATGCCCAGCATCCCACACATCTACCCCGAACCGCAAGCCAAGGTGCTCAATCACCGCACCTCGACACTATCCGCTTTGGGTGGAACTAACTCGCCCGCACAGTTTTAGATCGCGTCACAAGAATGCGTCTCGGTGGGGAAGTGCCCCTCGTACTTGAGAGTTCTAGGAAAGTCAAACCACACCTCATCACTGCCCTGCAGTCGAGAGGTCTCCTCAAAGTCAAGTCGTCACAACACTGACCTGTATAAGCAAGGGTCCCACTCCGGTAAACATGGAGGAAAGCCACAGACTAGCCTAGTCGAGGGGACTGAGTCTGGAATGTCAACGGGTGTCCCACTGGCCAGCCCTGCTGGAGGGTAATTCATAACCATATTAAGATACTGGGTGACCCACTGCCCAACCCTACTGGAGGGTAAACCATAATACATCATTCGGCGACCCACTGCCCAGCCCCGCTGGTCGGTAAACCTTAATACATCATCAGAAGACCCACTGCCCAGCCCCGCTGGAGGGTAGACCTGGAATAAGTCGATAGGCGACCCACTGCCCAGCCGTGCTGGAGGGTAGACCTGGAGCTAGATGACGAGCGACCCACTGCCCAGCCCTGCTGGAGGGTAGACCCTAAGAGGTCGTCGGGTGAACCACTGCCCAGTCTCTACTGGAGGGTAGACCCTAAGTGCGTCAGATGACCCACTGCCCAGTCTCTGCTGGAGGGTAGACCCTAGAAGTTAGTGAGCAACCCACTGCCCATCACTACTGGAGGGTAAACCCGAATAAGTCGATGAGTAACCCACTGCCCAGCCCCGCTGGAGGGTAGAACTCAAAACTGCTCTAGCCATCTCCACTGGAGGTCACAACACTGGCCAACCGAACACGGAGTGGGTATCGCGCAACCTCCCAACTCCAGAACAACTCACCCAAATGAGGTGCAGCGTCTGCTCCAGCACTGGGTGTCACTAGCACCGCTACCGGAAAATCCATCGAGAACGAAACCAGGGGGAGACCACTCAACCCTACTGGTCAAACAAACGAGCACAGAGGGGCCCTCTATGTCGCAAGAGGTGAAATTACGCAAAGAGGAACACAGCACGCACATGGGGCCCACACGACGTGTGGCCCCAAGTCAATCCCCAACCAAGCGCACAAACATCCTCAGGTACAAACCACACGTACCTCCAAGCGCTCCCGTATACTCCCGGAGTATACCTCATCTCCAGCCCAAGGCCTATCGTGAACACGACATCCAACGTCAACGCGAAGGCGTGACATAACATTTCCAACTTTCTGCCTCAACGACTGGGGCACGGACAACCACATCTATTCAAGCATTACTTCACTCAAACGAGAGTGCACGCGATCACACGCCAAGGGTCCGCTACAACCATAGTAGAAGAACCGCCCCCCGAGGCACCTTCACATTTCTGCATTCCCAAGATCGCGCAAGTGGCTCCGCACAACCAAGAAGATCGCACCACTGTAAGACTCACGGAAAAACACGCGAGATCGTCTACTTACTCGCCTCCAACGGATATCCGACGAAAAAGTCACCAACACCGCCTCACGCCCGAACGACGTCCTGTGATCCCGAGCCTCGGCCCCGAAAACAGTCGGGCGCATCGCACCATTGCGATCCCCTCGGGATATCACGTCAAAAGCACTACTCAATTGAGTACAACAGATATCCGGAGAAAAGGGTGCATCCCGGCGCACCGCACCCGAGCGGTGCCACATGGGACCCGCATCCTGGTCCCTAAACTCCACGAACGGATCCCACTGATGCGATCCTCTCGAAAAATTACACAAGATGGACTACTCACTTGTCTAAAACGGTCGCCCGGTGATAAAGCTAGAAATCACCGTCAACTCCCGAAACGGCCCTTGCGGGGCCCGCACCATCGTGCAGAATTACAGGGGGAAGACTACGCCAATGTTAATCCCTTTGAAAAAAAACCCAACATCGACTTCTCGCACGGCCCGAACGGGAGTTTGAGGAAAAAAAGTCTCTAAAAGATGCACGCAGCTCAAAAGACGGGTCGTGGGGCCCATGCCTCAACTTCGGCCTCAACGCCTGGAACTGCCCTGGAAACCTCCGCCTCGAAGCTAGGGTCCCAAAGCCACTAGCGGCGCTCAAAACAAACATCGGACGCGTCTGCGCCGTCCAAAACAAGATTCCCAGAAACGCCAACTCACTTAACGCACGAGTCGTGCTACCGAAGCCCCTCGTTTCGGGAATTAAAAATTCCCGAAAGCATCTCCAAAAAGACCGCCTCGTCTATACGGATCTACTGCCGCAGACGGCGCGCGAAACCGACTCTCGGTTCATGATTTATTAAAATATAAATCATCTTATAATAATAATAATATTATTATTATTATAAACTTATTTGTTTTTCTTTTTTTCCTTTTTCTTTTTTTTAAACCTGACCGGCCAAGGGGGCCGGTCTTCTTCCACCGCTGCCAGCAGGACCTGCTTCCTGCGGGTCCTCATCTCCCAGCAGACCAGCCATTTGGGCCGGTCTTCCTCCTCTGCTCCCTCGACCACGGCGGCACGCCAGACGCCCTCAGCAGCCCCCCCGTCGACCGCGAGCTGCCGTCACCCCAGCTCGCCCGGGCGAGCCGCTACCTCACCCGCCGGGAACCGACTCTAACGTCCTCCTCTCACCATCCGCAAGCCCCGTCCGACACCCTCAACAGACCGAGGCTGAGCACCGTCGTTGCGCATCGCTATCCACCTGGCCAAGCCCGCTCGCCCTGGAGCGCCGCCCCCAGCCTTAGCCGTGTCCGCCGCTACCTGGAAGACCCGCGCTGCCCTCATCCGATCGCCGGAGACCCCAAAACCTGGTGGAAAACATAAAAAACCCACTAATTTCGGCGGACGATTGCGAACGCCCCGAAGCTCGGTTTTTCAATTCTAAATAGGCGGTGAGAAGCTCACAAAATGTGCTACGCGATTATGTTCATTGATTGCAAATTAGACAGAGGTTTGATACAAGAATTCAGGCTCAAAGTAGATGCGGAAATGAAAATTGAAACCGCAATGATCCTACCTGGTGGGGCTTAGCCCGTCGCTTCGCGACGTTCCACCGGCCGGATCCGCAACCGCCTTGGGAGGAGTAGGAGAGGAGATGGGAAGGAGAGATTCCTTTGGTTTCTGTCTTCCTCCAGAGGGTGAACAAGGGGAGGAGGGTGAGGGGTTACTTAAATAGAATAATTTATTTTAATTAATTAATTTTAAAACACCCCCAAATTCACCCACGTCTGAAAAATCCGATGGGGTCAAGGTTAAGCCTCCCCTAGGGTAAACACCACCTCCCGAGCACAACGGCGGTCTCGGAATTTTAATATGAGGCCCCTTTCAAAAGTTATAAAACTGAACGCCTGAGGACGCCAAATTATGAAAACACCCCTGGGGCCATTTTTCACAGACGGCCCACGCCCGCAAAACTTACACCCCTCCTAGGGTAAACGGAACATTCTGAACTCAACGATTCCCTTGGTTTTCCAATCCGAGCCACCGTTTAAAAGATACTAGTGTTTCACCATTAAAAAAATTAATTAATTAATTTATTTATCCATTTAACCTTCCGGAAGCGAGCAAGGGGTCCAAACATCCCGCGCCGACAAGGTTTATGTCGTTCCTAGGTTAAAAACCCCATTCCGGACCCATCCGTACACTCGTATCCCTGATCTGGAACTCCGTTCATGAGTTATCACATTTATTTAGCGTTTCCAGTGTGAACGCACTGAAAATTTAATTCCGGCCACTCTGGGGCTCGGAATCGCACGCCGTCTGAAGGCGCTGCTCTGGAATATCATCAAGAATATTCCAAAGTCTTTCAAAGCAAAAACCGGGTTCTTACATCATTCCCTACTTCAAGCTTTTCGTCGTTGAAAAGCAAAACTAGGGAGCAACACAGGGTACGAAGCCCACACCTGGCTTCCCCATACCCAGAAGAACCCACACACAACTCTGTGTCACTGCACACAGACCAAGGGATTGATCTGTCTATACTAGGTCGTCCCTTGCCGACGTCGTGCACCCACTCCATACTTTGGGGTTAGGGAAAGGCGGTAGGGTACCTCGCCATCCCTTTGCACGGTCTCAAACAGCCCGAAGGCCCTTGGTGGTAGCTCACCTCCCCGGTCAAACCTCTACGTCGCACGCCGCGACTGGAATCACCGCCCGCACCTGAAACAAGGCCCGGTGATTCCCTCCTTCAGAATATCCATATGGTGAAACACCCAAGGATATCTGGTCACGCAAGGTTCCACAGTCGATGCTCTCTTACACGCTCAAAAGGTGAAGGAGTCAACACCATCGACTAAAGGAAAAGGTATCACGCCTTTTTCCTCACCAACACAAGGTTACACCCGACGCCCTGCGTCACCCTGGTAACACCTCAAAAAAGGAGCAAAGAGAAAAGCCTTTCACACGCAGAGCCCAACAATTCTACTACAAGAAGTAGAAGAGTCGTAAGGGGTACCTCTCACCATCCCGTGCTCTGCAGGATCGTAGACATCTAAAGCTCGCGGCTACCCGCGGTCCCAACCGTCAGCTCCCGGAGCCGGACGTGAACCGCCTAGTGGTGATGGGGAGATCTCGTAACGTCGTCCCCCACTACTACCTCCTCCCTCTCCTCTACTAGCACCACCTCGTTGGGCGCTACTCCGATCACGGCGCTGCCTCTGCCATGGTGGTGCGCCTGCTGCCTGCCCGAAGCTCCCAGCAACTCGGGTCGGGCAGCCTCGTGCCAAGTGACCTCGCCCGTCACAAACATAGCACCGACGCTCTCTGGGATGCCCTGGTGCCCTCCGGTGCCACAGTCATGTACGACCACAGCCCGGGATCCACTCACGGAAGGGAATCCTCAGCTAAGGCCCTGCGCCTTTTCGCCACAGTGGTATACGAACACATCTCTGAAACCGGCAGTGGGAAGGCCACCTGCATCGAGGTCCTGTCCTCCGGCGCCTGCTAGCTATGGCAGACGTCCCGGCTCCATCGCGCCCACTTCCACTACCAACCGCAAAACATGACAGGAAGCCCTCTATCACTAGTGCCTGCTCTCGTACCCCTGCATATGTGGAAATTCCCAAGGGTACTCTGACAGCATGAATCTCTCGGCGGAGACCCTGCTGCAACTTCCGCGCTCGGATGTTGTCGCCACGGACCGACTCTGGGTAAAAGCGTGCATGGTCTGCAAAACTAGCCGTGTACTCAGCCACCGTCATCCCTCCCTGCTGAAACTGCAGGAGCTCCTGAATCCGAACGGAGTGCAAGCAGGAGGGGCAAAACTCCTCACGGAACAACAACTGAAAGTCGCCCCATGAAAGAGATGACTCGTCAAGAAACCGAGTCACCAAACTCCACCAACGCCAAGCTGATCCACAGAAAAGGTGGGCTGCCAAAGCCACTCTCTGATCTATCGGCGTCTGCACAAGACTGAAAAGGAGAACCACTGCCCCGAGCCAAACCTCTGTTGTCTGAGGGTCTGGCTCACCATTGAACCTCAGCGTTCTCTGCCGCTGGAACTCACGGAGCGCGCTCAACCTGCACTCAAGCTCAACCTGCTCTGCTGAAACTGCCTGCTGCTCAACAGGTGGGGGTGCTGCTACCGGCCCACCCAGAGAAAAGGGCTCACACGATGGGTCCTGGACTGTGGCCTCATAGCTCACAGGGTCATCGTCACGCACCCAAAGATGGTATCTTGGCTGGCTGTCCTTGCGGAGACATCCTGAATATTATCAAGGAGTGTCATGGTCAAATGAGCATATATGTATATACCAAAAACAACAAAGATGGGGAGCTGAATCAAGAAGAACAGTCAAAGACTCGATCCTATGTAATGCACAAACCAATTTTCCCTGCAAAAAGTGTCTCAGCATGCCGAGTCGACAAGCGGGTTATCAAGGTCCTGGTGAATGGATACGTCGGCCGCCGCACCATCACTGGACTCCCTGGCCTGAGAGCCGCTCTCGAGACACGTTAACACTATTTCCCTAAATCCCAAGCAATTCTTCTTTTAGGGATGTCCACACAACGTCCCAAGGAACGAACCACCTCTGATACCACTTTGTCACGACCCGACCCTACCCGGGCTCGAGCCGCAACTACCCCAAGCCCGCCTCCATAGGCCAGGGGCTGGCGACCAGCGCCGAAGGCACAACAACTCAGGGAGGCCTTTGCCTAAGCACCTGTACACACCCACACGCAGCACACTCAATGCAAAAGTGCAGAGTAAAAAGAAGAGTAAAAGGGAAACTGCTATAAATAAACCACAAGAGTGCATCGACCTCTAAACAGTACATGGTACAAGCTGAAAAGAAAAGGGAAAAAACACCTGCCCAACCAAAAAGTGCCACAACCCGGAAACAGGTAAACAAAAATAAACTGTTGACGGGTATCCCACCTGGATCCCGGACATGACCACCGCATGCGGTCCAAGCTCCCAAGCTCCTACGCTCCACTGAAGTCACACTCCACCTGTCTGTCGTCTGCAAGGGAACACCAAGTGCGGGCAAAGACCAAGCATGGGTGAGTATAAAAATACTCAGTAGGATACCCTGAAGGCTCGAGGGAGCAACAAAGGAGGTACCGAAGGGTGAGCGGTAGAGCGAACAGAAATGTAGAGGAGTACAACCGAGGGTGCAGTAAAGAGTAACAGCACAACAGAGAGTCCAGCTCAACCCAACAAGAGAAAGGAAGTAGACTCGTCCAGGCACAAGGAGCTGGAAACGGTGAGAAGATGAACTTCCCGTCGAGTCTTCGCCACCTATGGCAAGAGAGTAGACTCCTCCAACCATGAGAAGCTAGACACAGAATGCACGTGGCATACCCCGTGCATATTCACCTCTCCTAGAGGAAGAGTAACCAGGCCCAAGAAGTGAGTAATCGAACAAGGTATATACATATCCTTATGCTCAGAAAGAAGCCCGAACAACGTCGTAAGGGGATCTTCGTCCTGTAGCTCAGGCCAAGAAAAGAGTCGCCAACAGTCCCAGAAGTAAACTCCATTGATGCCCAGCATCCCACACGTTTACCCCGAACCGCAAGCCATGGGGCTCAATCACTGCACCTCGACACTATCCGCTTTGGGCGGCACTGACTCGCCCGCACGGTTTTAGATCGCGTCACAAGAACACATCTCGGTGGGGAAAGTGCCCCTCATACTTGAGATTTATAGGAAAGTCAAACCACACCTCATCACTGCCCTGGAGTCGAGAGGTCTCCTCAAAGTCAAGTCGTCACAACACTGACCCGTATAACCAAGGGTCCTGCTCCGGTAAACGCGGAGGAAAGCCACAGACTAGCCTAGTCAAGAGGACTGAGTCTGGAATATCAACGGGTGTCCCACTGCCCAGCCCTGCTGGAGGGTAATTCATAACCATATTAAGATACTGGGTGACCCACTGCCCAGCCCTGCTGGAGGGTAAACCATAACACATCATCCGGTGATGCACTGCCCAGCCCCACTGGTGGGTAAACCTTAATACATCATCAGGAGACCCACTGCCCAGCCCCGCTGGAGGGTTGACCTGGAATAAGTCGACAGACGACCCACTGCCTAGCCGTGCTGGAGGGTAGACCTAGAGCAAGACGATGAGCGACCCACTACCCAGCCCTGCTGGAGGGTAGAACCTAAGAGGTCGTCGGGTGACCCACTGACCAGTCTCTGCTGGAGGGTAGACCCTAAGTGCGTCGGATGACCCACTACCCAGTCTCTGCTAGAGGGTAGACCCTAGAAGTTAGTGAGCAACCCACTGCCCAGCCCTGCTGGAGGGTAAACCCGAAGAAGTCGATGAGTAACCCACTGCCCAGCCCCGCTGGAGGGTAGAACTCAAAACTGCTCTAGCCATCTCCACTGGAGGGTACAACACTGGCCAAATGAACACGGAGTGGGTATCGCGCATCCTCCCAACTCCAGAACAACTCACCCAAATGAGGTGCAGCGTCGGCTCCAGCACTAGGTGTCACTAGCACCGCTACCATCCAATCCATCGAGAACGAAACCAGGGGGAGACCACTCAACCCTACTGGTCAAACAAACGAGCACAGAGGGACCCTCTAGGTCGTGAGAGGTCAAGATACGCAAAGAGAAACACATCACGCACATGGGGCCCACACGACGTGTGGCCCCAAGTCAATCCCCAACCAAGTGCACAAACATCCTCAGGTACAAACCACACGTACCTCCAAGTGCTCCCTTATACTCCCGGAGTATACCTCATCTCCAGCCCAAGGTCTATCGTGCACACGACATCCAACGTCAACGCGAAGGCATGACGTAACATTTCCAACTTGCCGCCTCAACGACTGGGGCATGGAAAACCACATCTATTCAAGCATTACTTCACTCACATGGGAGTGCACGCGATCACATGCCAAGGGTCCGCTACAACCACAGTAGAAGAACCGCTCCCGGGGCACCTTCACATTTCCACATTTCCAAGATCGCTCAAGAGGCTCTGCACAACCAAGCGGATCGCACCACTGTAACCCTTGTGGAAAACACGCGAGATCGTCTACTTACTCGACTCCAACAGATATCCGACGAAAAAGTCACCAACACCGCCTCATGCCCGAACGACGTCCCATGATCCCGAGCCTTGGGCCCAAAAATAGTCGGGCGCATCACACCATTGCGATCCCCTCGGGATAAAATGTCAAAAGCACTACTCACTTGAGTGCAACGGAGATACGGAGAAAAGGGTGCATCCCGGCGCACCGCACCCAAGCGGTGCCACGTGGGACCCGCATCCCGGTCCCGAAACTCCATGAACGAATCGCACTGATGCGATCCTCTCGAAAAAGTACACAAGATGGACTACTCACTTGTCTAAAACGGTCGCCCAGTGATAAAGCTAGAAATCACCTTCAACTCCCGAAATGGCCCTCGCGGGGCCTGCACCATCGTGCGGAATTACAGCGGGCAGACTGCGCCAACGAGATGCCCTCAGAAAAACACCCAACGTCGACTGCTCGCACGCCCTGAACTGACGTCCGAGGAAAAAAGTCTCTAAAAGCTGCACGCAGCTCAAAAGACGGGTCATGGGGCCCAGGCCTCAACTTCAGCCTCAACGCCTGGAACTGCCCTGGAAACCTCCGCCTCGATGCTAGGGTCCCAACGCCACTGACAGCGCTCAAAACGAACGTTGGACGCGTCCGTGCCGTCCAAAACAAGATTCCCGGAAACGCCAACTCACTTAAAGCATGAGTCGTGCTACCAAAGCCCCTCATTTTGGGAACTAAAAATTCCCGAAACCATCTCCAAAAGACCGCCTCGTCGATACGGATCTACTGCCGCAGACGGCGCGCGAAACCGACTCCCGGTTCATGATTTATTAAAATATAAATCATCTTATAATAATAATAATAATATTATTATTATTATAAACTTATTTGTTTTTCTTTTTTTTTCTTTTTTTAAACCTGACCGGCCATGGGGGCCAGTCTTCTTCCACCGCTGCCAGCAGGACCCGCTTCCTGCGGGTCCTCGTCTCCCAGCAGACCGGCCAGGAGGGCCGGTCTTCCTCCTCTGCTCCCTTGACCACGGCGGCACGTCGGACGCCCTCAGCAGCCCCCCCGTCGACCGCGAGCCGCTGTCGCCCCAGCTCGCCCGGGCCAGCCGCCGCCTCACCCGCCGGGAACCGCCTCCGACGTCCTCCTCTCGCCTTCCGCAAGCACCGACCGACACCCTCAATAGACCGAGGCCGAGCACCGCCGTTGCGCCTCGCTATCCACCCGACCAAGCCCACTCTCCCTGGAGCGCCTCCCCCGGCCTTATCCATGTCCGCCGCTGCCTGGAAGACCCGTGCTGCCCTCATCCGATCGTCGGAGACCCCAAAACCCGGTGGAAAACATCAAAACCCCGCTAATTTCGGCGGAAGATTGCGAACGCCCCGAAGCTCGGTTTTTCAATTCAAAATAGGCGGTGAGAAGCTCACAAAATGTGCTACGCAATTATGTGATTTGATTGCAAATTCGATAGCAGTTTGATACAAGAATTCAGGCTCAAAGTAGATGTGGAAATGAAAATTGAAACCGCAATGATCCTACCTGGTGGGGCTTAGCCCGTCGCTTCGCGACGTTCCGCCGGCCGGATCCGCAACCACCTTGGGAGGAGTAGGAGAGGAGATTGGAAGGAGAGCTTCCTTTGGTTTCTGTCTTCCGCCAGAGGGTGAACAAGGGGAGGAGGGTGATGGGTTACTTAAATAGAAAAATTAATTTTAATTAATTAATTTTAAAACACCCCCAAATTCACCCGCCCCTGAAACATCTGACGGGGTCAAGGTTAAGCGTCCCCTAGGGTAAACACCACCTCTCGAGCACAAAGGAGGTCTCAGAATTTTAATCCGAGGCCCCATTCAAAAGATATAAAACTGAACGCCTTAGGCTGCTAAATTACGAAAACGACCCTGGGGCCATTTTTCACAGACGGCCCGCGCCCGCAAAACTTACACCCCTCCTAGGGTAAACGGAACATTCCGAACTCAACAATTCCCTCATTTTTCCAATACAATCCACCATTTAAAAGATACTAGCGTTTCTCCATTAAACGAATTAATTAATTAATTAATTTATCCGTTTAACCTTCCGGAAGCGAGTGGGGGGTCCAAACATCCCGCGCCGACAAGTTTTATGTCGTTCCTAGGGTAAACACCCCATTCTGGACCCATCCGTCCACTCGGATCCCTGATCTGGAACTCCGTTCAAGAGTTATCACATTTATTTTGTGTTTCCAGTGTGAACGCACTGAAAATTTAATTTCGGCCACTCCGGGGCTCGGAATCGCACGCCGTTTGAAGGCGCTGCTCTGGAATATCATCAAGAATATTCCAAAGTCTTTCACAGCAAAAAACGGGTTCTTACAAGGGAACCCAATGAGGGTTTTCACTGAGCCACCAAATGTATGTTTTTCTTACAGATTCTTAGGTCACATAAAGAAGTTATTTCATGTCTTTTTCAGTCCATTTAGTGGGATATGATCATCATCACCTATTAAAACTATATTGCAATTAGATTCTTCATGGGAGAAATGGGTTATAGATATAGGCTTATGAAACAAAGATTCTTCACATAGTGGAAGTTTCTTTGGAGGAAGTGGATATGAGTCTTGTCACTATGAGAGGTACCATCACCATCGAATCATCATTAGTGATTTCAATATTTGATAATAGTGCATCTCATTCATTTATTTCAATCCATATTGTATATATTCTAAATATTTCTATTGAGGTTTTATCTTATGTGATGGATATTACTACACCCCTTAGAACAAAAAGAGAACAATGTCTCTATATCCTGCTTGTGCATTCTCTTTATCAGATGTTGAGATTTCAGGTAATTTTTTTCTTATTGAAATGAAACTGCATCACATCATATTCGGGATGGATTGGCTCAATGAAAGTAAATATTTGATTGATTATTATCTTCAATGGGCCTATTTCACTACACATTATGGGTTTCACCGAATCATTCATGGAGAATGGGACCCGAGGTCGAGTAGACCTAAACCCTCTTATCTGAATTTGGTGAAAGTAATGTTTCTATTTTCATTTGGCTTGGAGAGATAATAATTTAGAGGTTATATCTCTCTTTTTTCAATCTTTATTCTTAGAGTGTTTACTTCTGGCTTATCTAGTTTTTCACTGGTAAAAGACATAATGTTTTATATCAATTTAGTTCCTGGTGATCAACAAGTATCTATCAATTAATTCTGTATGAAATCATCTCAAATGAAGGAGTTGAAGTCTCAGTTACGTGATCTTCTGAGAGAAGGATTTATATGACAGATTGCGTCACCTTGGGAGGTGGAATTTCTATTTTATATCAAATTTGATGTACCTATTATCCTTTCTGTTGATTACAAGAAACACAATATAGTCACGGTAAAAAAATATCTATTTCCATAGATTAATGATTTGATTCATTAGTATAAAGGAGAAAATTTTCTTTAATATTGATCTTTGATCTAGTTATCATCAGTTAAGTATAAAATAATATGAAATTCAGAAAACTTACTTTCAATGTAGGTATGTAAACTATGAGTACCATGTTATGCCTTTTGGCTTTAACCAAGGATCATATAGTCTTTATGGGTATGATGAATAGGATTTTCCTTGAATATCTTGATAAATTTTTTGTTATCTTGTTTGGATGAGATCCATGTCTACTCTATGACTGAGGAGGATGATGTGCATTATCTGAGAATAGTTTTGGAATTTTTGAGAAACCACTGAATCTATGCCATTTTTATAAAATATTTTTTTCTATTAGAGAAATGATTTCTTTGGGACACGTGGTAATAGGAAATGGTATATCAGTTGATCTTGAGAAGGTGACAAATATTATTAAATGGGATAACCACAAAATGATTTTGAGATTTGAAACTTCCTGGGTCTATCTTGGTATTATAATATGTTTGAAAAGGACTTCACAAAGTTGGATTCTCTGATGACTAATCTAACTAAAAAAGGTGTGATGTTTTCTTTGGATGAAAATTGACAGAGTCCTTTTGTTGAGGTGAAATAGATTTTTGTTATTTTTCATTGTTGAATCTTTGAGATACTAGGAAAATCTATGTGGTCTTTTATGTTGAATTAGGTTAGGGTTTGGTTGTGTTTTTTTGTAAGGTAATCATTTCGTATCTTATAGATATCATCATCATGGTCCACATGGGATGAATTAGTCAACCCATGACTATTAACTAGTATCTTTGACGATTGCACTTAAAATTAGATAGCAATAACATTTCAATGAAATGTTTTCCATATATTTTCAACATAAGATCTTGAGTTATATATTCTATCAAAAATATTTGAATCTCTGCCGGAGGTGTTGGGTGGAATACCTACAATCATTAAACATTCAAATCACTTATACCCCAGTGAAAGTTATTTCCATCATGGATATGTTGAGGGGGAATCTTCTTATCCTAGGTAGTGAAATAATCATTGGATTAGTGGAACATGATTTCTATTTTTACATTGTTTCATATTGGAGTCTGAGAAGGAGGGGGTGAGATTACTTTGACCAGTGTTCAGTCCGAATCTTCTCTTCTCAATTATATCCTTTTGGGAAAAATAGGTTAATGGTGAGTTTTGTAGAATTAGTAACTCTCTTTATAGTGGGGAGACTATACATGAATGTTAATTCTCTACAGAGGGAAATCTATTCTATCATATTATATTTTTTATCTTTATAGATAACAGATGTTTTGATGGATAATTTCTATAATTCCATATAGATAGTGAACCCTAGAACTATGAATATGTTCTATGCCATATGGAATAGATTCTGGTGTCTATATTTGAGATAGGTCATTGCTGATTTTTCATGTTGTTGTTATACATAATAATAGGTCATGGATGAGCACCATAATCCTTCGAGTTTACTTCTGACACATCCAGTGTCTACTGAGAAGTGGGATGATATCTCTATAGATTCTTTGGTTAGGCTTCCACTTAACAATAGAAAATAGAATATAATATGAATTTTTATTCATATGCTAACGAAATTGGCTCACTTTTTACCCATTCATGATACAAAAAATGTTGATGAGTTGGGTAATATTTAACTGAACGAGATTGTTAATTTTTTTGGAGTTCCATAATCTATAGTATCTGATCATTTTCATTAATTCATTTAGTATTTTAGGAGAGGAATTCAAGTGGCACTAAGATCTCAGGTCCATTTGGGAATGAAATACAATTTGCATTCGGATGGCCTGATAGAAACAAATATACAGATTCATGAGAACATAGTAAGTACATTTTTCATATAATTTGGTGAATCTGGGGATAATCATTTGTCTCTGGTTGGGTTTTCTAATAATAATTTTACAAATAAATAATCAGAATTCTTCTTTTTTAGGATTTGTATAGCGGACGTTATAGGACCCTGGTGTGTTGGTTAGATATTGGTGAATTTTCATTTAGTGTACTGATCATGGTTCAAGAGACAACAAGGATGATTCAGTTGATTCGTCAGATAATTACAACAATATAGAACATGTACAAGTATTATGATGATCAGTGTCATAGAACGTTCGAATTTTAATTTGGTGTCCTTTTTATCTTGAATGTTTCACCTTGATTTTGGTCATAAATGGTTTGGGAGGCATGGAAAGCATACTCCTCATTTTTGGTTACCTTGTATGTTTTTTGATAATGTGGAAAAATTTTATTGTAGTTTAGAACTTCCACCATAGCTAACTTTGATACATAACATATGTTATTTATGTCATCTATGGATGTATATATCTGATCCATATCATGTTCTGAGATAGATTCATCTTGTGGTTGAACCAGATTTATCCACAACTGGGTATCTGGTTAGGATTTTCATTTCTAAAACCAAGTTACATTATGGGATAATGATACCTTTTGTTTATGTGACTAGGTAGCATGGTTCTGATTATCATGAGACATAGGATAGGTTGGCCACTATGAGGGAGTAGTGGCCTCATCTTTTTGACAAGGAAGCTTCTTAGTAGGCTTTTAGGGGACAAAAATTTTCTATAGAGGGGAGGATGTAAAATCATGTTACTATTTTCATGTATCCATAAACCCCTATTTTGATCATTCATTGGTTTTTTTCATTAAATTATTTTTCAAGATAAATTTTATAATATTTCAATGATCTTTGGATGTGAACAGCTGGTGCATAGATTCCCCAAATTGTATGCCCTACTAGTGAAAACCATAAAAACCTAGGAATTAATAGTTTTTATGATTGGTGCATGGTTTGATAAACCATCTTCCCACTAAGGAAAAAAATATTCTATCCCATTAAAAGAGGTGTATATTTAGGGTGCATAGTTTTTCTAACCATGTAGTCCTTCCTAGGAAACCATAAACATTATTTAATTAATCGAAAACTCTATTTTTTAAATTCCGAAACCCTAATTTTAGGGACCTGATTGTAACATCCCAAGTAAGTAATGAATAATAGATATTTTTATCTATGTCTATTAATGATTAAGATAGTGTTTTAGAGGCTTAAAATGAAAGTAAATACAATCTTATGCATGGAATACACTAATATTCTTAAAAGATTGTTTTACTGCCTTTTGATGGCAAAACCTTTTTAAATCCATCTTTTGACAATTTTATAAGCTATGTTTGTAAAAATAAACTTATTATTTATGATTGGGACATCAAAATTTACTTTGTGTGAATTTTTGGTATTTTTCCGATAAAGTTCATTTTTTAATGAATAGTGAAAAATGTTGTATTTTAATTCAAAACCTCTTTTTAATCTAATTTATTTATATGATTAGATTATCTTTTGAATTGGTTTTGTAGTGAAATTAGAATATATTTTTACCATTTTATCCAATGGTGGTCATTGAAATCAATTTCACTTTGAAATTGGACTTAAACTAGTGTCATTCTTTTGATACTTATTGTTTCATAAAAACACGCTATTTGTCATGAAAGCGGGAATTAGTTATTAAATTAATTAATGCAACATACATGTTTTGAATTTTTTAAAATAGACATCATTTTTGAATTCGGAATATCAAATATAGCTTAGGGTGAAGTTTTGGTATCTTTTTGAAAAACTTCAATTTTTGATGAATAGTGAAACCACTAAGTGGTAGTTAAAGAAACTGATTTTTCGTTTAAATGAAACTTTGCCACTTCTGTGATTTGATTTTCAAAAATCCGACATACATGGTTTTCATTAAGAAATAAAATGTGGTTCAATGAGATTAAAATAATTTTTTGGTGAATAGTAACTTTTAAGTTCTTAATCGCGATTAGTGGTAATTAGTGTAGTTTAAGGTAAAAATAATATTTTAATAATATGAGATGAGATTGACACATGTACTACCCTCATTGGATGTGTCATGGCCGACCAAGACAATCCATGGGTCAACTTCGGGACCCCATGGAGCCACTTTGGTTGGGAAATGACATAAATAACTTTTTATTTAATGTTAAAGTAAAAATGACACAAACGTGAGATGTTTTATAAAAAAAAATTTACATGGGGTTATAAAGATCATATTTTTTATTATAAATAGTCATTGGAAAGCTAAACAAATTTCCTACATCATAGTATTTTTTTTATAATTTTTAGACTTTAAATAAATTAAATTATTTATGACATCATGATGATGCAGCGATGACCTCATTATTTAACGATTTAAATAAAATGGAAAGATAATGTAATATCTAAGACCTACACATGTCCAAATCCTATTGTATGAGTAGATTTCGAACCCTTATCACCTTATACTCGAATTATATCAATTTGGGACCTCTTAAATCCGAATACCATTTTAAAATAAAGTGACTTTTCTTTACTTTCCAAGAGTGCCCCTCCTCTCCTCTTATAAAAGGCCCCCACCTCTACCTCCTTACCCACACTCCAAAAGCCTTTGGCTCGGCCAAAACCAGCCCATTTTGTCTCTCCAAATCCCTCTCTTACTCATTGAAGCCTCACGTTTGGTAGAAGGCTTCCCAAGGAAGCCTTTGAGCTCAAACCAAAGGGAGTTACCCGATTTTAAGGTAATGTCTTCTTTTGAGTCCTTTTTTTTTATTTTGCTTCTCCAACCCCCTAAACTATTTTTATTATTTTCTTTTGTAACCACTCCAGTATCCTCAATATACTAGGATGTTGTTATACTAAATATTTGAGCTACACTTACATTCACCTACATCTAATGGTTAAAGAACATACTGTTTCCGGGGATGGCGAATTTCTGCCTCACGAAACGATGATTGTTCAACATTCTTTTAACACCTTAAAAGGTGGCCATTAAGATGACACTATACTTATATATGATATATAATATGTTTATGTTTTCTTTAAGCTTATGTATTTTTCATTTTGGGCATACCTTTATGGTTTCCATTATGGGTAAACGCGATATCTTCATTTAAGGAAGTGCGGACTACCACCCCCTCAAAGTGATTTGATTCGTTAATTCCATATGTGGGACGTATAAAGGATGGATTTAAAGTTATTATATATGATGTTTTACTGGAATTATAATATAAATCTATATTATTATTATTTCTTTCCATTAAATTATGAGATAGAAATGAAAGTAGCGTTCATGCGTACGTACGGCTTACCGTCTCCATGAATGGTGCATTTCATTTCTTATCCCCAAATGTAATGTACTATTAAAAGTACATGTATATAATGGATATATATGATGAATGATACATCTAAATTATTAATATAATTATGGAATTAAAATATAAATACCTCTCATTTAGTTTTAATTCCATTAATATGACAAAGAAATGAAAGTAGCGTTCATGCGTACGTACGGCTTACCGTCTCCATGAACGGTGCATTTCATTTCTTACCTCTAAATGATTATGTAATATTATAAATGCATTTATATACTGGATATATATGATATATATTATATCTACATCATGAGTATAACTCTGGATATAATGGATACATGAACAACTTGTAATTATAAAGAGCATATTTTTGACTCAAGTACCAATGATCGTTAAAACGACCGTTAATAACATAAATAATTACATAGTGTTCATGACATGGTAATAAGTGATATAAAAGTAATAATGAACTTGAAAAAGGTTCATAAGAAAGTATAAATTAACTTAAGTTTATTATTCAGGATGTTAAAGAACGATCGAGTCAAGTCGGACCTGAGGTATGGGACTTCATCTCAATCTCCTTTCATTGAGGATTATTTTGTTTTATACACAACCTTCTTTTATACAATGTATAAACCCCTTTGACTTTTACGTTTATTAAAAAGAGAATCTTTTTTATACGAAGCGTTTACAAAATGACAAAAGAGAATGTTTTTGTCGTACGTATGCGGAGACAATGACTTCTCCACCGCCATGACCATTATTTGAGTTTCGACTTCCTCTACAAGCCATACATTCTTTTTAAAAGAAAAATAAATACCATGTTTTACTTTTCTTTTATTTTGGTATTGAAAATTATTTTCATAATGTTTTTATATCAATGTGTTGTATTGATATCTTGTGATTGAAAGGTGTAAATGTTATGTTTCCTTTATGCATGTTTTATGTGATACGATTATGTTGAGGTTCTTGGGCATTATTATGAAGACGGGTGGTTCCGTGATAGACTAAGGGCGGGTGAGCCCGATATAGCTCTTCAATGCATTGGGTAACGCGAAGGAGTGAAACGTTAAGGTTTCTCCGAAGAGATTTAGGGAATACATTGTGATCGGTATTCCAAACTTAACCAAGATGGTTACTCCCTACATAAGAATGTTATGAATGCCTCAAGTTACCTTTATGTCTTATGATTTATATGATTTATTCATGATTTGATGAGGTATGTTAATGTGCTTATGTTTTATGGGTAAAAGTATGATTTCATTCTTAGGTATATATATACCCATGTTTCCTTTCCATATTTTTATATCCCTTACTGAGCTTTTTATGCTCATCCCAAGTTTTTTTGAAATGGTTTTCACAGGTCAAGGGAAAGGTACATGATATGATGAGAGTGTCAAGGAAGTGTCAAGAAAGAATCCATGTTTTATTTTAAATATGTTTCCATTTATGGGAAAGAAGAATACTATCTTTATGTAACCACTTTGTTTATATAAGGAGTGTAATGCAAGTTTTATGATCTAATTTTCTAAAACTCTAAACCCGAAAAGATCCTCAATGTGTAATCTTGTAATAACTCAGGATTAAGTAAGGTTTAAGGCTGGGGACTTATAGTTGGTATCAAAGGTCGGTTTAGAGAACTTTAGGAGTTAGAATTATATTAAATGATTATCCAAAAATATTTTTTTATGGTCAAATTGAAGTGATATAGCATTTGAGGATTACCATGTTGCTTCATCTAAGACATGTTTGTTTAGAATGGTTTTCCAGAGAGGAAACAGGGAAGCAGTGCTAGGAAGGCATGTAGAAGGAAATAACCTTCTGAATCAGCATCCTGAGATGGTCGGGATTGGAACTGAACAGTTTGTTGCAGTAATGGCACAGTTGACTCAAGCGATAAATGGTGGTGGTATCCATGCACGAGATCAGCCAGATCAACCGCAGAGGAACATGTCAGTGGTGGAACATTTCATGAGGCAAAATCCCACATCATTTAGAGGATCATCTGACCCTGTGCTAGCTGAAGGGTGGATTAAAGCACTGGAGAAGATTTTCGATGTCATGGGGTGTTCAGACAATCAAATGGTTAGTCTTGTTATTTACCATTTGGAGGGCGAAGTAGATCAGTGGTGGTCTATGGTTAAAAATATCAGGGACGCTGATGAGATTGATGCTCTCAACTGGGATGAATTCAAAGGTATGTTTATTGAAAAGTATTTTCCTAAGGCTATTCGACTTAGGATGGAAAAACAATTATTGGAATTGAGGCAAGAGGAAGACTTAGTGGGTACCTATGAAGAAAGGTTCACTCGATTGGCAAGGTATGCTCCAAATTTTATCTAAGACCTTGATAGTAAAATCAATCATTTTTACTCAGGATTAAAGCCAAAATATCGAAGTGCATTAGCTTCTCGTGAGTTTAAAAGTTATGAAAAGCTTGTTCTATGTGCTGAGAAGGTGGAAATGGAGTTTGCCGATGATCAAGTTTTCTATAACAACCAACAAAAGAAGAGACCGAGGTGGCAGGAGAAAGGTAAGAATTCTTCAAAAAAGTATGATGGTAAGAAAACTAAGTTTCCAGTTTGTGATAAATGTGGCAAAAGGCATGCTAGGGAATTTCTTCTGAATTCTAGAAAGTGCTACCGATGTGGTAAGATGGGACATAAGGCTCATGATTTCACTGAAAAAGATCAAGGTGAAGGTAAGACCAAATTTGATTTACAGTTAGTGAAATGTTATAAGTGCAATGAGATGGGTCACATTGCAAACGAGTGTCTGACAAAGAGCTTGAGTGATGGGTAGAAGTTAGACTACAAGCAGAAAGGGGTGGTGAAATCCTTTGCAACTACTTCAGCAGATTTCGGGCCATCAAATGAAGTTGTATCAGGTACTTTGTTTGTTTTTTTAGATTATGCCAGTGTGTTGTTTGATTCGGGGTCTAAACATTCTTTCATCTCTGAAAACATTTCTAGTAAAATGGGAATACCATCTCAAGAAATTACATCTGACCTTGTGGTAAAGACACCTGGGGGAAATGTTGAGGCAAAAAGAATTTATAAGAATCTTCCTATCTTTATCTGTGGAAAGAACCTACTTGAAAACCTTATTGTTCTACCTCTAGTAGAGTTTGATATTATCCTGGGTATGGATTGGCTCTCTATTTACCATGCTAAGATTGACTTTAGAGCTAAAGAAGTTTCTTTTCAGAAAGACATTCAGTTTGTTTACAATAATTAACCCTTACTTTTGATAACATATCAAGAGGCTGAGAAACTTGTAAAAGATGGAAATGAATGTTACCTTGCACACATCGTTGAAAATAAAGGAACTTTTCAGATTAATGATGTGCCAGTGGTAAATGAGTATCCTGATGTTTTTCCTGATGATTTGACTGGAATAATACCAGATCAGAAAGTTGAGTTTACTGTTGACTTAGTTCTTGATGCTAAGCCAATTTCAAAACCCCCTTATCGAATGGCTCAAATTGAACTTTTAGAGTTGAAGGACCAATTTCAAGATTTATTAGATAAAGGTTTCATTCGACCTAGCACGTCACCATGGGGTGCTCCTGTTTTATTTGTTAAAAAGAAATATGGTTCTATGAGACTATGCATTGATTATAGAGCCTTGAATAACATCACTGTTAAGAACAAATATCCTTTGCCTCATATCGATGATTTGTTTGATCAGCTCCAGGGAGCTCAGTATTTTTCAAATATTGACTTGAGATCGGGATACCATCAGCTGAAGGTAAAGGAAGCAGAAGTTCCAAAGACAGTGTTTCATACAAGATATGGCCATTATGAATTTGTAGTAATGCCTTTTGGGCTAACCAATGCACCTGCTGTATTCATGGACTTAATGAACAGAATTTTCCATGAGTTCTTGGATACGTTTGTGGTGGTTTTCATTGATGATATTTTGGTGTTTTCTAAAAGTAAAGAGAAGCATGAAAGACATTTAAGGGTTATCTTGCAAACCTTAAAAGAAAATAATTTGTATGGGAAATTTAGCAAGTGTGAGTTTTGGTTGCAACAAATTTCTTTCCTTGGTCACATTGTTTCTAAAGATGGGATAATTGTTGATCCTGCAAAAACAAAAGTTGTGGAAGAATGGCCAAGACCCACAAATGTAACTGAGATTCGTAGCTTCCTTGGTTTGGCAGGCTATTACCGAAGGTTTGTTAGAAATTTTTCACGGTTATCTAGTCCAATGACTAAGCTAACTCGGAAGGGTGTTAAGTTTATCTGGACAAAAGAATGTGATGATTGTTTTCAGGAACTGAAAAGAAGATTGGTGAATACTCCAGTTTTGGCACTACCTTCTAGGAATGGTGAGTTTGTTATATACAGTGATGCTTCATTTAAGGGACTTGGTTGCGTCCTGATGTAGAATGATCAGGTAATTGCTTATGCTTCACGACAGTTGAAAACTCATGAGGTAAATTACCCTACAAATGATTTGGAATTAGCTGCTGTTGTTTTCACTTTAAAAATTTGGAGACATCATTTGTATGGAGTAAAGTGTGAAATATATACTGATCAAAAAATTTTAAAGTATATATTCACTCAGAAAGATTTAAACATGAGACAGAGGAGATGGCTGGATTTAATCAAGGATTATGATTGTACAATTCATTACCATCTGGGAAAAGAAAATAAAGTGGCTGATGCTTTGAGTCAAAAAAGTAATGCTTCATTAACAATGTTGCGTTTGGAACGTGATCCTTTGGTTAAGGATTTGATGAACTTTGGCATAGAAGTTTTTGGCGCAGGATGTTCTTCTGTTTTGTTTCAGGTATCACTGAGATCATCTCTATCAGATAGAATCAAGCAAGCATAGAAGCAAGATAGTGAGTTGCAGAAAAAGGTAGAGCTGGTTCAGAAAGGTAAGTTGCCTGAATTCAAAATTGATAATGATTGTGTTTTGAGATTTGGGAAGAGATTGTGTGTGCCTTGTGATTCATAGTTAAAGAGAGAGTTGTTATGTTAAGCTCATAGTTCTCCATTTTTAGTTCATCCTGGAAGTACTAAGATGTACAGAGATCTGCGGGAGTATTACTGGTGGGATGGAATGAAAAGAGATATTGCTGATTTTACTCTGAAGTGTTTGACATGTCAATAGATTAAAGCAGAGCGGTAGTTACCGAAAGGGGTGCTTCAGCCTTTACCAGTGCCAAAGTGGAAATGGGAGAATATATCCACGGACTTTGTTGTGGGATTACCGAAGAAATCTCGAGGTAATAATGCAATCTGGGTTATTGTTGATCGCTTAACAAAATATGCTCATTTCCTTGCTATACGAGATACTTTTTCCCTAGATCAACTTTCCTGTTTGTATCTTAAAGAGATAGTCAGGTTACATGGAGTTCCTCTCTCCATTGTATCTGATCGTGATCCCAGGTTCACTTATTACTTTTGGAAAGGCCTTCAGAAGTCGTTGGGTACTGAATTAAATTTTAGTACAGCTTTTCATCCTCAATCAGATGGGAAGTCAGAACGAACAATTCAGACCTTGGAGGATATGCTACGAGCTTGTTCGATGGATTATCAGGGAAGTTGGGACCAATATATTTCTTTGGTTGAATTTTCATATAATAATAGTTTTCATTCCAGTATAAAGATGGCACCATTTCAGGCATTATATGGGAAGCGGTGTCGAAATCCAGCTTTCTGGGATGAAGTGGGTGAAAGGATGTTGATGGGACCAGAATTGGAAGAAGAGTTGGCAGAAAAAGTTCAGCTGATACAAAAACACATGAGAACAGCTCAGAGTAGGCGGAAGAGTTATGCGGACAACAGGAAGAAGGATCTCTATTTTGAGGTAGGTGATCATGTTTTTCTCAAAGTATCACCATGAAAAAGTGTGATGCGATTTGGTAAGAAATGAAAGCTGAGTCCAAGGTTCATTTGACCATATGAAATTCTGGAGAGTGTTGGATCTGTTGCTTACCGAGTGGCTTTACCTCTGAGTTTATCTGAGGTACATAATGTTTTTCATGTTTCTATGTTGAGAAATTATATGCCAGATCCATCTCATGTTTTGAGTCCAGAGGTAGTTTATCTAGAATAGAACCTATCTTATGAGGAACAACCGGTCCAGATTCTTGACCATAGGGAGCAAGTGTTACGAAATAAGGTGATTAATCAGGTAAAGGTTTTGTGGAAAAACCACATGATGGAAGAGGCAACATGGGAATCTGAAAATGCAATGAGGGATAAGTACCCCCATTTATTTGATAAGTAAATAAATTGTGGGGACGCAATTTTCTAAAGGGGGAATGATGTAAAATCCCAAGTAAGTAATGAATAATAGATATTTTTATCTACGTCTATTAATTTTTGAGATTGTGTTTTAGAGGCTTAAAATGAAAGTAAATACAATCTTATGCATGGAATACACTAATATTCTTAAAAGATAGTTTTACTGACTTTTGATGGAAAACCCTTTTTGAATCTATCTTTTGACTATTTTATAAGCCATGTTTGTCAAAATAAACTTATTATTTATGATTGGGACATCAAAATTTACTTTGTGTGAATTTGTGGTATTTTTTCGATAAAGTTCATTTTTTAATGAATAGTGAAAAATGTTGTATTTTAATTCAAAACCTCTTTTTAATCTAATTTATTTATATGATTATATTATCTTTTGAATTGGTTTTGAAGTGAAATTAGAATATATTTTTACCATTTTATCCAATGGTGGTCATTGGAATCAATTTCACTTTGAAATTGGACTTAAACTAGTGTCAATCTTTTGATAATTATTGTTTCATAAAAACACGCTATTTGTCATGACAACGGGAATTAGTTATTAAATTAATTAATGAAACTTACATGTTTTGAATTTTGTAAAATAGACATCATTTTTGAATTCTGAATATCAAATATAGATTAGGGTGAAGTTTTGGTATCTTTCTGAAAAACTTCAATTTTTGATGAATAGTGAAACCACTAAGTGGTAGTTAAAGAAACTGATTTTTCGTTTAAATGAAACTTTGAAACTTCTGTGATTTGATTTTCAAAAATCTGACATACATGGTTGTCATTAAGAAGTAAAATGTGGTTCAATGAGATTAAAATAATTTTTTTGGTAAATAGTAACTTTTAAGTTCTTAATCGCGATTAGTGGTAATTAGTGTAGTTTAAGGTAAAAATAATGTTTTAATAATATGAGATGAGCTTGAAACATGTCCTACCCTCATTGGATGTGTCATGGCCGACCAAGACAATCCATGGGTCAACTTGGGGACCCCATGGAGCCACTTTGGTTGGGAAATGACATAAATAACTTTTTATTTAATGTTAAAGTAAAAAATGACACAAACATGAGATGTTTTAGTAAAACAATTTTTTACATGGGGTTATAAAGATCAGATTTTTTATTATAAATAGTAATTGTAAATCTAAAAATATTTCCTACATCATGGTATTTTTTTTATAATTTTTATAATTTAAATAAATTAAATTATTTATGACATCATGATGATGCAGTGATGACCTCATTATTTAACGATTTAAAAAAAATGGAAAGATAATGTAATATATAAGACCTACACATGTCCAAAACTTATTGGATGAGTGGACTTATAACCCTTATCACCTTATCCTCGAATTATATCAATGTGGTACCTCTTAAATCCGAATACCATTTTAAAATAAAGTGACTTTTCTTTACTTTCCAAGAGTGCCCCTCCTCTCCTCTTATAAAAGGCCCCCACCTCTACCTCCTTACCCACACTCCCAAAGCCTTTGGCTCGTCCAAACCCTGCCCATTTTGTCTCTCCACATCCCTATATTACTCCTCAAAGCCTCACTTTGTGCATAAGTCTTCCCAAGGAAGCCTTTGAGCTCAAACCAAAGAGAGTTACCCGATTTTAAGGTAATGTCTTCTTTTGTGTCCTTTTGTTTTATTTTGCTTCTCCAACCCCCTAAACTATTTTTATTCTTTTCTTTTGTAACAACTCAAGTATACTCAATATACTAGGATGTTTTTATAAGAAATATTCTAGCTAAACTTACACACACCTACATCTAATGGTTAAAGAACATATTGTTTCCGTGGATGGCGAATTTCTACCTCCCGAAACGATGATTGTTCAACATTCTTTTAACACCTTAAAAGGTGGTCATTAAGATGAAACTATATTTATATATGATATATAATATGATTATTTTTTCTTTAAGCTTTGGTATTTTTCATTTTGGGCATACCTTTATGGTTTCCATTATGGATAAACGCGATATCTTCATTTAAGGAAGTGCGGACTACCGCCCCCTCAAAGTGATTTGATTCGTTAATGCCATATGTGAGACGTATAAAGGATGGATTTAAAGTTATTATATATGATGTTATACTGGAATTATAATATACCTCTATATCATTATTATTTCTTTCCATTAAAGTATGAGATAGAAATGAAAGTAGCGTTTATGCGTACGTACGGCTTACCGTCTCCATGAACGGTGCATTTCATTTCTTATCCCCAAATGTAATGTACTATTAAAAGTAAATGTATATAATGGATATATATGATGAATGATACATATAAATGATGAATATAACTCTGGAATTAAAATATACATACCTCTCATTTAGTTTTAATTCCATTAATATGACAACGAAATGAAAGTAGCGTTCATGCGTACGTACGACTTACCGTCTCCATGAACGGTGCATTTCATTTCTTACCTCTAAATGATTATGTAATATTATAAATGCATTTATATACTGGATATATATTATATATATGATATCTACATCATGAGTATAACTCTGGATATAATGGATACATGAACAACTTGTAATTATAAAGAGCATATTTTTTACTCAAGTACCAATGATCGTTAAAACAACTGTTAATAACTTAAATAATTACATAGTGTAATTGACATGGTAATAAGTTATATAAAAGTAATAATGAACTTGAAAAAGGTTCTTAAGCAAGTAGAAATTAAATTATGTTTATTATTCAGGATGTTAAATAACGATTGAGTCATGTCGGACCCGAGGTATGGGACTTCATCTCAATCTCCTTTCATTGAGGCATATTTTGTTTTATACACAACCCTCTTTTATACAGTGTGTAAAACCCTTTGACTATTATGTTTATTAAAAAGAGAATATTTTTTATACGAAGCGTTTACTAAACGACAAAAGGGAATGTTGTTGTCATACATATGCGGCGACAACGACTTCTCCACCGCCGTGACCATTATTTGAGTTTCGGCTTCCTCTACAAGCCATACCTTCTTTTTAAAAGAAAAATAAATACCATGTTTTACTTTTCTTTTATTTTGGTATTGAAAATTGTTTCCATAATGTTTTTATATCAATGTGTTGTATTGATATATTGTGATTGAAAGGTAGAGATGTTATGTTTCCTTTATTCATGTTTTATGTGATACGATTTTATTGAGGTTCTTGGGCATTATTATGAAGACGGGTGGTTCCGTGATAGACTAAGGGCGGGTGAGCCCGATATAGCTCTCCAATGCATTGGGTAATGCAAAGGAGTGAAACGTTAAGGTTTCTCCGAAGAGATTTAGGTAATATACTGTGATGGGTATTCCAAACGTAACCAAGAGGGTTACTCCCTATGTAAGAATGTTATGAATGCCTCAAGTTACCTTTATGTCTTATGATTTCTATGATTTATTCACGATTTGATGAGGTATGTTAAAGTGATTATGTTTTATGGGTAAAATTATGATTTCATTCTTATTTATATATGTACCCATGTTTCCTTTCCATATTTTTATATCCCTTACTGAGCTTTTTATGCTCATCCCAAGTTTTTTTGAAATGTTTTTCACAGGTCAATGGAAAGGTACATGATATGATGATAGTGTCAAGGAAGTGTAAAGAAAGAATCCATGTTTTATTTTAAAGATGTTTCCATTGATGGGAAAGAAGAATACTATCTTTATGTAACCACTTTTTTTATATGAGGATTGTAATGCAAGTTTTATGATCTAATTCTCTAAAACTCTAAACCCGAAAAGATCCTAAATGTGTAATCTTGTAATAACTCAGGATTAAGTAAGGTTTAAGGCTGGGTCCTTATACTGATGAACCTATATTGACATAATTTGATTTCTTATTCCTTAGAGGCTCCCAAGAGGTTATTTTGGCCCCACTACACACCTCCTAAAGTGAATTGATGCTAAGAAAATGATGTTTGATCTCTTATTTATAAGGTTCCTCTTCCCGATCTCTTTATCCTTCTCTCCCATGTTTTATCCTAGAGTTTTGATGATCTAAGTGTTATTATAGGATCTATTCTAAAATATTTGGGATCATGAATCTAGGTTAGATTCTTAGATCCCCTTTTTTGATATTTTTTGTTGGAGTTTTTTATTATAAATTTTCATTTCAAGATCTTGTAATCCCATGGTAGGTGGTTCTATTATGATGAAAAGTTTTTATTAACCATTAATTTCTGGATTTAGATTTAATTTTTTGATATTAAATTCGATTTCATAATAAATTTCAACATTTTGGTTTATTAAAAACCCTATTCTATTGAATTGGGGTGTTTGGATTCCATTTGGCATGAAATTTGATAAAACCCCTAATTCTATCAAATTTGGGTTTTTTTAAATTGATATAAAATTATGGAATTTAATTTTTTGGATTTATATTGTGAAATTATTTTGATGAAATTAATTTAAATATTGATTTTGATAAAATTTATTAAATTTCGTTTTGACAGAAACCCATTTGTATAATCATGAAAAAGGAATTTTTTGGTTAACACCCCATATTTTTATTTTTAAATGGAAATCATAATATTTTAAAGAGATTAATGGGGTGAAATGAATTTCAAACAAGTATAAAACAAATTTCACTTCACTAATTTTTATTAAAGAACATATAATCTTTGGTAGATATTACATTTTTGGGATAACACTCTTTTGACTCTTTACAACTAAAACAAAACCTATTGTAGTCGCCACCCTGATGGTATGGTTATGAGTCCTCTTTGGATAGTGTCCAACGGAAGTGTGTATACACATATTTCCATCAATCAATTTAGTGTGTGTCAGAATCTTGTATACTAGAACTATAATACCTTTTTGAAGATGGTCATGATGCTCATTATTTGTATTTCAAATTGTATTCCACTATTTGGGGCAAACTATTTTACATTTACCTTATGCATTTATGAAAATAATATAATAGAAATTGTTTATTATGACATTTGTTTAAATTATTTCAATCATTATAATTACAAATAATTATTTTTTAAAAATATTCCTTTGAACTCTATTACCTATTTAATTCAAATTTAAATCCATAAATATTTGACTAAATGTGGTATATTATTATAGAATCCTTTGTGTGACCCTAATATTACATTAGCTCACACCATAACATGGCCTTCAGGTGTTTTTATATTTTGTTATCCTAGGTTTCAGAAGGGTGAGGCTCCATGTGTAGGTGGTAGTAACTTTTTATCCTTGGGATTAAAGAGTTATGTTCTCTAGTACATGGGTTTTTAGCCTATTTTTTGGGTACATCTAGTTGTACATTGGGATCTTTATTCCACTTTGACTTATAGTACACTTTTTCTTACGATGTTTTACATTCATGCATACTAAATCTTTTATCTTGAATCTATTACCTTTGTAGAAAATATATTCCCACTTTAATATTGTTTGATGATAGGTTCTTTTTTCAAAACTATAAGGATTGAGAATACCCTTCGGGCTCTATCGGGAAAGACTCCATTATAACGACCTAGGATTAACATACATTTATATTACGAAATTTTAGATAAATATTCAGAACATTAGAAAAAACATCCCAGATGACTATAATATTTTTGTTTTTTTAGAAACATGGAACAAAATATTCTATATTTGTAAATGGTCTTTATTATTTCCCACACAGATCATCCCTATAGTACATCAACATAAAAACTTTCTTTATAACCTAGGTAAATTAAACATAAGAATTTTTTTTCACTCGAATGATCAGTAAGGGTGAATAAAAGATTCATGTAATAATTACATAAATATAAGGATATGAATATGTGAGAATATCATTTCAATATCATACCCTACATATCAAAATCAAAGTCATGGAACATGGAATAAATATTTTCAGTTCATAAGACATAAATATCTAGGGAATCAAGATCATAATCCATGAATGCATAAATTAGGAATAATATATAAAACATATGGTATTCACACAAAATATAGAAAAGACTTTATCATGGATACCTACCAAGACCTTAAAAACATGATAGAATTTGAATAATAAACTTTCTACCTAATACTGTCTTGGTATGTCCTCCCTTGTACCCTCTTGTTTTGGGATTGGGATTCCCTCCTATGTACCCACTTGTATCGGGTGTGGTATGCCCTCCCCTACACCCTCATTTTTCTTTCCTAGGATGCCCATATGTGTACCCTCTTATTTCAAACATGGGATGACATCACCTATACATACTTGTTTTAGGTATAATATACCCTCTTGTATTAGGCTTCAGATTCCCTCATCTGTGCCCAATCCTTTCAAGATTTGGATTCCATCCCATATAACATATTCTTTTCGGCTTAAGATGACCTCGTGTTTCCATATTTATATTCCCTCACATGTATCCTCTTTAACTAGATCCCCTTTTATCATAAATCAATCATATTAAGGATTTCTGTGTAACATAATGAGGTTTTTTGAAGAATATATATCACGCTTAACCAAGTGTTTTTAATTTAATTCATCTTTCACCTACTTTTAATCATATTATGTTATTATTATATAATTAAATAAGTATATAACATAGAATTATAAGTTATTATATTAATTAATTAACCTAAATCCATCTATTCTTCCAACAAATTTGAAACTAAAAAATAATCCAGGGTTATGTTGGACTACTTCCTCATGAATCGATGAAATTTCGTATTCAACATTGCCTATCATGGATTTTTAATACGATATATTTAATTTGTATATATAAATATATATATGATATATGTAATATAATTATACTTATGTAATTGTGATATAAAATATATGTAAATATTTTCCATTCTATAGGGGATATCATAGTGTCACTCGTGTATAAAGCGGACTATCACCTTGTGAAGAAAAGTGATTTTTTTTCATACATGATTTTAATGGAAGGTAATAAGGATATATTAAATTAGTAATATATATATATATGAAATAATAATTAACTTAGTTAAATATTTATCATTAAAAAATTTTAATATACAATTTAACTATAAATTTACTATGAAATTATAACTCCATTAGTGCATATGTGTGGACTACCACCTCTATGAAGCAATGAGGTTCTTTTTTATCACAGCATCACATGGGTTACATATATATGTGTATATAATCAAATGATATTATATTTAGGATATATTTATCATTCTATAAAGATATATTTAAACTATCTTCTTTCAATATTGATCATTAAAAAATAGAAATGTTACTCATCTTTAAGTTCGACATATAGTCTCAATGATCACATAGTATGTACTTTTTCATAAACATTATTCATGTTTGTTCATAAAAGTGTAATTGATTTATAAAATTGATAATTATTTCATTTGTATCATGATTGAATGGTTGAATAATTACCTCTTCATCATCTATCAACACACCATGAAAAATTTGTAAATAATGAATTGAATTTCCTCAAAGCCCAAAACTTAGAAGTAAATTATTTAATATTTAAATACGAAATTAAAATATGTAAAATAAAATCTTTATTTATAATTTTATAAACCTAAAATATTTTTTTATTAAATATTACAGTTTATATAATCTTAAAATTCATAAGTTAAAGGACATACATGGAATGTCTTGACTCAAGGTAAGTAACTTCATCTCAATTTTTCTTCATTGATGCATTTTTTATTGTTATGAATATAATTTATGTTATATGGTGTATAAATTCCCCATTTAATTGTTATATCTTGAAAATAATTATTAATTATATTTTTATGTTTCAATTTGTATTATTTCATCAATGGGGATTATTCGTAAAAGTTACCATGTTTTAAGGTATTTATCAACACAATTTCTTTTCATTAGGGTTATATTACTTCATAATTGAATTTGATATTCTAGAATTACGTGAGTATTATGTTTTGATTATATTATATTGTATATACAGTTTTTTATTTATATTTCATAAACATGATCATTTCATTTTTTTAACTCTCAGTTCATTGTTATGATCATTATAAGAGATTCCCATCTCATATTTCTTTCTTGGGGATATATATTGTGTTATACATCAATCGTATTTTTTGATATGCAATTAAATCCCATATGATACATTTTATCCTGAGTCACCTAATTTTCATGATATATAATTTTTCATATTTTTTATTTTTTCATGGGTCTTATGATATAAATGTTATAAAATTGTAAAAGTATTTATGTTATAATATCCTCTTTAATTAGGATTTTTTAGTCTTGAATTTCTATTGATGAAAATTATTTATCACTTTGTAATAAGACCCATTCATTTTCATCTCATCTGTTTGTTCAAAAAAGTCTGTATAATTTTACCATTTCCTTATCTTTGGTACTTAAAAGTAATGAGAAATTTTATTTGAAAATATTATATATTATTTCTTAGTTCAATCAAAATTAATTTTTCTTCCAAATCCATTTATTCTAAAAAATTAAGAGTTTTTTTTAATAATTTACTATGATTGTTAAAATAAATTTTTACCCATTACTTATTACGAAAAATATTTTTTAAAATGAAAATTCATGTAATTTCCTGAATGATTCACCATTCAAATATTACTGAAAATAGTAGATGAATTTTTTTATCATATTCAGGTTGAAAATAGTTTCCCATTGTCATGAACACACAATGTTTGTAATACATATTTATATTTTAATAAAATTATTTTAAAAATATGATATATTTAATTTTAATAATGATTTATTATTTCCAAAAACTATTCTTATAATGTAATGGATATATTCATCTTAAAATTATAAAAGTGATTGTTAAAAATCATTTTACATCTAATAGGACATACATTGACGTTACTCAAAGTGGAATTGTAATTTTCATCAAAATTGTTTCTAATGATATTTTGATGGTATTTACACTCATAAAAGTAAAAACCCCTTGGTGTATCATATATTGTACTGGGATATGGTGAAATAAATAAATTATTTTTTCAAATATATTTTCATAGAACTCATTGATTTACCATTGGTTAATCAAGTTATGAAAGGAATAATTGTTATTCTAAGAGATTTATGTTGAAATGAAAAAACTATTTACATTATTATGGTTGGGGTTCATGGATAACATTTATATTATTAGTTGTGTAACATTATATCATACAAGTGATCCCAATATACATCATACAATGGGTGCACCCATATAGAGCTCCAATGAATTGTGCATGTAATTTGACAATATGTTTATTCCATTTATAAGGGTTTTTTGGATTATATGAAGACATTGTCCTGTGATATCAAAAAATTTACATTTTTTAATTCCATTGGGTTTAAATGTTTACTTTGATCAATATAGATATCTCATAGATCAGGATTAATGATTTATATCACTCTTGAATTTGATAAATATTTATACCCTCTTTCATATTTTATAATCTAAATGATGATGGGTATCAATATTGTTATGTTATGATCATGAAATTTGATTTTCTCATCATTCCATTTTTCTCCTCTAATGATCACATATGACATTCAACTATTAATTCCAAGGATTACTATTATAGAGCACTTTATCTCACCCTTATTCTGTTACATATTCCCTTGGTAATGAATAATGAAAATTAAATTATTTATGTCTGAAAATGTTTATAAAGTGATGATGTTTGTGGAAGATGGTGAAAATATAATATATTACATTAAAAGCATGGTATATTAGAAAAAATACTACCTGGAATTCATGGGTCATGATTTTGTAGTAGTTTTTTCTAATTCATTAAATCTTAAAACCAATAATGATCTTAAATATTAATGTGATATAATATTTCCGTTACATATAGTATATTTTGGGGGGAGAAAATTGGGTCACCTTCCTTAGTATCAATGACATAAATTTAGTTTATATGTTATTAGGACATGATCATGGAGTATGGGATCATGGAAATTGTATTTGGTATCATATAGTGGTTTAGATATTATTTTACACTATAATTTTTTTTATGACGCTATCTAAAGAGCTATAGATTCAATCACAGGTTTAAATGTTTAAGGCTAATCATATATTAAATGTGTTAGTACCCCATTTATGGTTTTAAATAATAGATATTTTAGGTGATTAAATACTTTTTGGGATCTTTTTTATTTGTTTTTGTATATATAACCCTTAGTTTTAACATGAAGTATTACATGATGATGAATTAATTTTTTATGTATTTAATGATATTGATATCCCTGAGTATGTTTTTGATTATGATGATTATTTTTATAAAAAAATTAATGGGAATGGTATATGGATATATATTTTGGAAGATTAAAACCCAAGGGTCGGGAGATAACCCTTCAAATCTGGAATTATCACTCAGTCTAGACCCATAATCGAAGGGGAAAATGGTTAAATGCCTTCTATTGGACTATGTGATATCATTGTTATAATTACATCATTTTATATATAAATTCTTTTAATGATATGAGAATTATTATTTTCAGAACATATGTTTTATCGTACTGATAACCATGGAATGGAAATTTTATTTATTGATTAGGTGGTTAATGTTATTTTAGAATAATATAACTAATTTTTTTACGATTACAAGATGAAGGGTATGTGATAACTATTTCCATTAAGACAATATTTAATGTTGTGGTTTTTTAGGTTATTTGGGATATATATTTATTCATTTGGATTTTTTTTTTAATATTTGGAATTAGTGTTGAATTTGGGAGACCAATCTATTATTTCATAATATGGTAGTTTATTCATTTTGGGGAACATCATACTATATCCAAACCATTTTGTTTTTTCATAATTTCTAAATATAGGAGGAATAACTAGTTAACATTTTCATGATTATGTGATCCATTATATGTTTATTTTATTTCTTCAAACATGAAAATTTTCATATTGAATACTCATCATTTTAATTAGAAGAAGATTTTGTGGCGGAAATTTGATAATGAATGAAAATTAACTTTTCATGTATGTATATATCATAATTTTATCTTTATATAATGTATATAATTCCATATATCTATGAAAAATAACATGAAAATTAAAATTTTATAAAATTATATTCATTTTTCATGAATTGGTCATCTTTTCCACATCCTAGTATTTTATGGTTTACTGGAGGTTGAATTTCTCATGATCACTACATTTCATATGATCAATGTTATATGTCACACTAAATCAATATTTAGAAATTATCTTTTTCTTCCATGTCTATATATTTTCATACCTCTAATTCTGTACCACTTATAAACCATGTAATTTTTTATTCAATCCGGCCTTCATACTTCCCTCACTCTCTCTTTTCAAGTGGATGTTTTATTAACACGTTTATGATGTGGGATTTCAATAGTAAAATTTTCAAATGTTAAAACCCTTTTTAAAGTGATAAACATAAAATTTTTAGGAAGAAATTTATTAATGGGTAGGGGTATAGTGTAAGACACTGATATTTCAAATGAATAAAACTATATTTGATAGTATATACGACATGAATCACCCATCTTAAATGAATCGTGAGATATATGACTGATATAAGCTAGCCATTAAATAAGAGGATGTGAATATAATAACTAAATTTTGATACACATATATAAATACTAATCATTTTAAATTTATTCATACTGGATTAATAAAAAGGCAATTAATTTTTAGTAAAAAATTTTTATTCTCTAATAATACATTTTGTAACACCCCAATCTTCTACGGTACACTTCTTTATGAATAATGTAAGAGTGTGTGTTGTACGCAACATGGAGTTCTAACACACACCACAACCGATCAAACTAGCCGTTATGAATAGTAATACCAAGTTTTTAAAATTTTAGAAATTTTATTTCTCAAAATGGACTTCATTTCTGGATTCGGAGTTTCGAATTTAGCATAAGGTGAAATTTTGGTACTTTTTGGATAACTTTAATATTTTGATGAATAGTGAAAATTACTAAATTTTAATTAAAAACAACTTTTTTAATCAAAATAATTAATAGTGATAAATTATGAATTTGAGTGGTTTTAAATTATATTTAGAATATATTTTTACCATTTAATACAATGTTGGTCATTGGACATAATTTCACAATTAAACTGAACATAAACAAGTATCAATCTTTTGATAGTTATTATATCTTAAAAAAAAGCTTTTTTGTTTTGACAGCGGGAATTAATTTTAAATTAATTTCTGCCACTTCTGTGTTTTGAATTTGGAAAAATGGATTCCATATTTGGAATTAGTATTTTTAAATTGTGTAAATATGTAACTTTTATTTTTAGACATTTTGAATAATTACATCGGTAAATATTTTATTTACCATGGTTAAAGGGTAAATCCGGTAAATAAGGGTTAAAAACTAATATTATAATAATAAAAAATTACCCTAAAACATGTCCTAACCTTATTGGTTGATACATGTCCGACTATGGGAATCTTTGGGTCGATTTTGGGACCCCATGGTGCCACTTGTAAGTGATAGGGACACTTTATTTTAATTAAGTTAAAATGAATACAAAAATGACACAAGCATATATCTCTTAGAAAAACAATTTTTACATAGGGTTATATATGTTGGATTTTAGACTATAAATATTAGTTATAAAGATAAAAATATTTCCTACATAATGGTATTTTATTTATAATTTTTAGACATTAAATAATTTAATTTATATATGACACAATGGTGATGCAGTAATTACCATAATAGTGAAAAATTAAAATGATCGATATTGTAGATACCAAAATAAATATAATTTGAGACTTTTTATGAATTACACTAATATTATAGGTTAATATGACATGTTAGGAAAGATTTAATTAACTTTTTTCGAATTAATCATTCTGTTATGATTTTTTAAAAAATAAATTATTGAATAGTGTCAAAATTGACATAAAAGTGTTTTTAAAACAAATATTATATTATTAATTCGTATTAAATTCCTAAAAATCTAAGGTTCGGCCAAGAGACTTATATAATGATAGTTGTATCATTAATGGACCACTTGGGGGTCTCTTGGATGTATATAGTATGTTTATTAACCATATAATATAAAAATACAAAGAGACATTGTAAAAGTGAAACTAATTATCTAAGAGTTAATACTTAATGATAAGGTTAATATAGTAACCCAAACCTGTCTAAATTATATTGGTTGAGTGGTTTTAGACCCAACCCCACCTTAACCTTTAAATAATACACTTTGGAGCCATTAGAAACTGAATATGAATTTATTATAAAATAATATTTCTAGCTTTTCCAAAGGTGCCCCTCACCCCTCTTATAAAAGGGCACTCCCCCTTCTCATTAATTCACACCTTCAAATCCTTTTGGCTCGTCCAAACTCTGCCCAAATACTCTCTAAACTTCCCTCACTTCATTCTAGAGGCCTTTCTTTAGTCAGAAAGCCAACCTAAGAGACCTTTTGATCAAATTAAAATAAAGAACCCGAAGAAGAGGAGGTTAACCTACCCCAACCAAGGAAAAGTACAAGGTAAGGGTTATTTCACAATCTCTTCACTATCCGAGGTTGTTTCTACGTAATAATCTATTGGTATTTCATTATCATCCATATCCATGTTTCTTAGGAATGTATTTAAAACATTTTTACTATTTACAATAATATGGGTTAAAGACATTTATAACCTTGTTTGACTTTTTATAAGAGGTTTATAAAGGAATATTTCCGTCGTTTTCCAACGAAGGTGCTTTTTAACCTTTTCGGCAGAATTAAGGTAAGAATGTTGTTTTTAACTTATACGGTGGGTGCGGCTATTTTCTACCATTATAAAATCTTCGAAGCTTCCCTTACAAGCTTATAAGAATATTTTCACAGAAAATGTTTTATTATATAAATATATGATTTCAAAATAGAAAGATATATTTCTATAAAAATAGTTTGATTTCATCTATGTCAACATCCATTGATGGATTTTACGCTTACTTGAAGTTGACTTATTATGATAAAAAACTTTTATATTTTATTGAAGGTTTTGTGAAATGTTTGACTGTGGATGTGTTATTTTTATACCATTCATGGTTTATGGATGAAGTATTTACATTTCGTATGCTAGTTTTAATATGAATGTTTATGTTATGTTTAAACCTTTTCATATGGGAATGAATTGGACTTAATGTGTGATGGGTGGAGCCCGCTATAGCTCCTCAATGCATCGGTATGTCTCATGAGAGAGACTAGTGTCTTGGCACAAGGCCTTGGAAAAATCTTATTTGTAGTCTTGGCACGAGGCCTTGGCTATGTGGTTATGATAGTATGGCATTTTGAATTCCATCATTATGAAAGTGGTTATTGATATTGCATGTGATTATTCGATTAGTAGAATATCAATGTGAATAAGTAAATGGCATTATTTTATTTTTTCCATACTATGTTGAAGTTCAAGTTTAAAAGGATTTTGTTTTAGTTATACATTGTCTTAAATGTTTATTCTTATTTATGAAAGTTTCCACTATATTGTTATCCTTACTGGGCATTTGAGCTCACCCCTTTCAATGTTTTATTTTTTCCCAGGATGTGAAGAAGTAATTTAGGAATGACCTGTAGGGATAGTATGTGGGGATATGAGTGTGGACTATGAAGAAAAGATGTTGTTGTAGTTTTAATTTTTATGATGTAATGTAAGACTTATGAATATATCTAGTGTTTCCAAGGCTACTAAAATAATCGGTCTTTCGAGATTTGATCTTTCTTGTGATCATTCCAATGTTATGTAATAATGCACCGACTCTGGGTAACTGGGGCCGGGGCGTTACAGTTGGTATCAGTGGATGTTTAGTACAAACCTTGTAAGCTATATTTAGATAAACTCTGATTAGAGCACATAGACCTATGATGGACTTTGACGATTAATATAGAAGAACTTCCTAGAATTTTGGTATTGTAGAGATTTTGTGAGTTTTCCGAGAAATACATCCCTATATGGATACGAGAAGGTAGAGGCGGCTCTGGCACAAATGTACCTAGGGGTAAACTCGAAAACACCGCTTTGAGCTAGACTCGAACGAGAACTGGTGCACGACAACGGACCTTGCAGCACTCTTGGTTATGACACTCCTGGGGGATATGCTTAGGATAAATCTCATTTTCTTTACAAATCATTATGAAGGGTTTATGAGTATATACATCCTCAAAGAAAACATTTTTATGATTATGGATTATATCCATAAATAGTTCAGTTTATGTTAAGTGTTTTATAAGTATGGAATTTTGTATTTTGATTCATAAACTGATCTAGTTTATGACATTGTTTAGAAATGGCGCCTAGTGGAAGAAATGGAAACCGTATCAATTCACGCACTCCATTTAGGGATTTCCCTCCTGATCAAGATAATTATAGTGGAGCTGGTGATGCAACCGGTGCCGATCAGCTAATCACCATACTGGGACAACTCACTCAGGTTATGAATAATAACCTTACCCGTATGGAGCACCCTGATCCGCAGCGTGGAGGATCAATGTTAGATCGATTCATGAGGAAACAACCACTAACGTTCAATGGGAGTACAAATACCTTAGTAGCTGAGCAATGGATAAATTCCCTAGAGAAAATATTTCAGGCTTTGGGGAGTAGTGAAAGGGAAAAAGTTATCATGGCAGTTTATCGCCTCACTGGAGATGCTGATCAATGGTGGTCATTAATTCAAAACAGGAAGGAAGATGATGAAGTATCAAATATGGAATGGAGGGAGTTCAAAGATCTATTTTTAGAAAAATATTTTCCTCGTGACCATCGAGCAGATATGGAAAGACAATTTCTGAGTCACAGACAAAGGGAGGATGAGAATGTCGCAAAGTATGAGGATAACTTTACAAGGTTAGAAAGATATGCTGGAGATTATATACGTAACCGAAGAAGTAAGATTGATCATTTTTTATGGGTTAAACCCATTTCTCTATAGAGCATTACTCTCACAATCCTTCTCATCGTATGAAGACATTGTCTCATGTGATATCAAGACAGAAAAGGAATTCTCTAAGTCTTATGACTTTAAAGAAAAGCAAGAGAAGAAGAGATCTGCTGATCAATCTGGGAATGGAAATAATGGGAATAAGGGAAAGGTTGAATATCCATCCTATGGTAAATGTGGGAAAAACACCTCGGTACTTGCTTGAAGGGAATGGGTGTCTGTTACAAGTGTGGTGAAAAAGGCCACCAAGATTGTGATTGAAAAGGGAATAAGGAATCTACCAATGTTCAGTGATACAATTGCATGTAGATGGGGTATTATGAAAATTAATGTCCTAAGTTTTAGGGGAACATACCTTAGAAAAGGCCATGGGATCAAGGGAAAGCTTTTTCTATCACTACTGCTGAGGTAGAAGCTCCAAATGACGTGGTGGCAGGTAATTTAATGGTTTTTTCAAGTTTAGAAAATGCATTATTTGATTCTGGATCATCGCATTGTTTCATATCTTCCTAGTTTTCTAAGAAAATTAGATATTTCCAATATGATTTAACAAGGGAGTTGTCAGTTAAAACTCTTAAGGGAATTATCATTGCAACAATGTTTTGTGAATCAGTCCCCATTAGAGCACATAAATGTTTTTATCTGGTAATCTCATAGTCATACCTATGTTTGATTTTGATATAATCCTCGGTATGGATTGGCTTTCGTACTATGATGCGAAGATTTATTGTAAGAAGAAGGAGGTTACGATTTTTGATGATGATGATAAGGAACACCTTATCATTAGAGCAGAATCGTCACCACCTAATTCTTATCTAGATCCACCCCCAGTAGCTCAACTAAATTCAATTATTAGGGAGGAAGAGGATGAAATTATAGTGGGTGAGGAAAGGAATTTTCAAATAGAGGATGTACCTATTTTTAAAGAATATGTAGATGTGTTTCCGGATGATTTACCAGGACATCCTCCAGAACGAGAAGTTGAGTTTTCCATTGATTTAATTCCTGGATCAAGGCCTATATCGAAGACCCCTTATAGAATGGAAACTGTAGAATTAGTTGAACTAAAGAAACAACTAGAGGAATTGAGTAATAAGGGATTTATTCTCCCTAGTGTTTCTCCATGGGGAGCCCCTGTTCTTTTTGTTAAAAAGAAAGATGGATCTATGAGGTTATGTATCGACTACAGGGAGATCAATGCTATAACAATAAAGAACAAGTATCCCCTACCTCGCATTGATGATTTATTTGACCAACTGCATGGAGCTCAATACTTTTCAAAGATTGACCTTCGATCTAGATACCATCAGTTGTGTGTGAAGAAGGAAGACATTCTGAAGACAACATTTCAAACCAGGTACGGGCATTATGAGTTTACAGTAATGCCTTTTGGATTGACTAATTCACCCTCTGTATTCAAGGATCTGATGAATAGAGTTTTCAAGAAATATATCGATGAATTTGTGGTGGTATTTATTGATGATATCTTGGTATACTCCAAAAGCTATGAAGATCATGAAAATCACTTGTGCATTATCCTGAAGACTCTTAGAAGACATGAATTATATGGGATGTTTAGAAAGTGTGGATTCTGGCTCCCGGAGAATTATTTCCTTGGCCATATTGTCTCTAAAGATGGAATCTATGTTGATCCTTCTAAGACCAAGGAAATCCAAGAATGGCCAGCACCTGCGAGTATAACTGAGGTACACAGTTTTATTTTTTTGGCAGGTTATTATCGACGTTTCGTCCAAAATTTGTTCCGATTGGAAAACCCATTAACGAAGCTCACACGTAAAGGGGTTAAATTTGTTTGGACAAAAGAGTGTGAATAATGTTTCGAATAACTGAAGAGAATATTAGTCAATGCTCCTATATTGACTCTACCATCGGGGAATTATGGGTTCGTTATTTATAGTGATGCATCGTAGAAAGGACTTGGTTGTGTCCTTATGAAAAATGATAGGGTCATTGCCTATGCATCACGACAGTTGAAAATTCATGAGCAAAACTATCCTACTCATGATCTCGAGTGAGCAGCTATGATATTTGCTTTGAAGATATGGAGGCACTACATCTATGGTGAAAAATGTGAGATTTATACTGATCACAAGAGTTTGAAGTATATTTTCTTACAAAAATAACTCAACATGAGGCAAAGGAGATGTCTTGAATTACTCAAGGATTATAATTTCACGATACACTACCACCCGGGGAAGGAAAACAAGGTGGCAGATGCTTTGAGCAGAAAAGACCATGGAGTTTTGAACAATATGAGAATTTAAAGGGATCCAATTTTCATGGATCTAGTGAAGATGGAAATGGGAATAACCAGGGAAGGTGAAACATCAATTCTTTTTCAAATGGTTTCCAAACCATCTTTACTATAAAGCATTAAGAGTTCTCAGACCGATGATGAGGAATTTAAAAAGAAGATTAAAGCTGTGAATGATGGGAGATTGGTAGACTTTGTGTATGAAGATGGAATTTTGAAATTCGGGAAGGGTCTTTGTGTTCCCAATATACCTGATCTAAAAAGGGAATTTTTGGATGATGCTCATAGTTCCAATTTCTCTATACACCATAGGAGCACCAAAATGTATAGAGATTTGAAGGAACATTTCTGGTGGGACAACATGAAGAGGGAGATTGCTGACTTTGTGTTAAGATGTATGGTTTGTCAACAAGTGAAAGCTGGAAGGCAACAGCCTGGAGGAGTCATGAAACCTCTTCCCATACCAGAGTGGAAATGGGACAATATTATGATTGAATTTCTCATGGGGCTACCAAATACTCCTAGAAGGAACAATGCAATATGGGTCATTGTTGATCGTCTTACCATGTCAGCACATTTTCATGCTATAAGAGAAGATATACCACTTGAATTTCCATCAAGACTATATATTGATGAAGTTGTGAGACTTCATGGAGTACCCCTATCGAGTTTTTTTAATCGTGATCCCCGTTTTAATTCAAGATTCTGTAAAAGTCTTCATAAAGCCTTGGATACTGAACTTCATTTGAGCACTGCCTACCACCCTCAAACAGATGGGAAATCAGAACGAACTATTCAAACCTTAGAAGATATGTTGAGATCCTGCTCACTTGACTTTCAGGGTATGTGGGATCAATATTTACCTCTGGTAGAATTTTCCTATAACAATAGCTTCCATTTGAGTATTCAGATGGCACCATATGAAGCGTTACACGGAAAGAGATGTTGTACACCAACTTGTTGGGATGACATTGGTGAAAGACAACTTGTAGGGCCAGAACTGGTGGAGGAAACGATGGAAAAGGTGAAGGTAATCCAAAATCACATCAAAGCAGCTCAATGTACGCAGAAGAGCTATGCTGATAATCGAAGGAATGATTTGGAATTTCAAGTCGTTGATCATGTTTTCTTGAAGGTATCTCCATGGAAGGGAGTCATATGTTTTGGTAAGAAAGGTAAATTGAGTCCAAGGTACATAGGACCTTTCAAAATTCTAGAACGAATTTGGGCTGTAGCTTACAGATTGGTAATGTCGCCATGTCTCTCCAAAGTTCACGATGTGTTCCACGTATCTCTATTGAGGAAATACATGCCTGACCCAACGCATGTACTCACCTATGAGGAATTGGAACTGGAACACAATTTGTCTTATTGAGAAGAGCCCATCAAGATTCTTGATACGAGAGAACAAGTACTGAGAAACCGGATGACGCGTCTGGTAAAAGTTTTGTGGAGAAACCATAAGATGGAAGAGGCAACGTGGGAACCCGAGGAACTTATGATGAAGAACCACCCGAGTCTTTTCATTCGTTAGTATTCGAGAAATTTCGAGGACGAAATTATTTGAATTAGGGTAGAATGTAACACCCCAAGCTTCTACAGTACGATTCTCTTTGAATAATACAATAGCGTGTGTTGTATGCAACATCGAGTTCTAACACACACCACAACCGATCAAACTAACCGTTATGAATAGTAATAACTAATTTTTAAATTTTTAGAAATTTTATCTCTCAAAATGGACTTCATTTTTGGATTCTGAGTATCGAATTCAGCCTAAGGTGAAATTTTGGTACTTTTCAGATAACTTTAATATTTTGATGAATAGTGAAAATTACTAAATTTTAATTAAAAACAACTTTTTTAATCAAAATAATTAATAGTGATAAATTATGAATTTGAATGGTTTTAAAGTATATTTAGAATATATTTTTACCATTTAATTCAATGTTGGTCATTGGACATAATTTCACAATTAAACCAAACATAAACAAGTATCATTCTTTTGATAGTTATTATATCTTAAAAACACGCTTTTTTGTTTTGACAGCGGGAATTAATTTTAAATTAATTTCGCCACTTCTGTGTTTTGAATTTAAAAAAATGGATCCCATATTTGGAATCAGGATGTTCAAATTTTTTAAATAGGTAACTTTTATTTTTATACATTTTGAATAATTACTTTGGTAAATATTTGATTTACCATGGTTAAAGGGTAAATCCGGTATATAAGGGTTAAAAATAATATTATAATAAAAACAAATTACCCTAAAACATGTCCTAACATTATTGGTTGACACATGTCCGACCATGGGCATCTTTGGGTCGATTTTGGGACCCCATGGTTCCACTTGTAAGTGATAGGGACACTTTATTTTAATTAAGTTAAAATAAATACAAAAATGACACAAGCATATATATTTTAGAAAAATAATTGTTACATAGGGTTATATATGTTTTATTTTCGACTATAAATATTCATTAGAAAAGTAAAATTATTTCCTACATAATGGTATTTTATTTATAATTTTTAGACTTTAAAAAATTTAATTTATTTATGACACAATGGTGATGCAGTAATTACCATAATAGTGAAACAATAAAATGATTGATATTGTAGATACCCAAATAAATATAATTTGAGACTTTTTATGAATTAAACTAATTTTCTAGGTTAATATGACATGTTAGGAATTCTTTAATTAACTTTTTCTGAAGTAATCATTCTGTTATGAGTTTTACAAAAATCAATTATTGAATAGTGTCAAAATTGACATAAAAGAGTTTTTAAAACAAATAATATATTATTAATTGATATTAAATTCCTAAAAATCTAAGGTTCGGCCATGAGACATATATCATGATAGGTGTATCATTAAAGGACCACTTGGGGGTCTCTTGGATGTATATAGTAAGTTTATTAACCATATAATATAAAATTACAAAGAGACATTGTAAAAGTGAAACTAATTAACTAAGAGTTAATACTTAATGATAAGGTTAATATATTAACCCAAACCTGTATAAATTATATTGGTTGAGTGGTTTTCGACCCACCCCCACCTTAAAATTTAAATAATACACTTTGGAGCCATTATAAACCGAATATGAATTTATTATAAAATAATATTTCTAGCTTTTCCAAAGGTGCCCCTCACCCCTATTATAAAAAGGCACTCCCCCTTCTCATTAATTCACACCTTCAAAGCCTTTTGGATCAGCCAAAATCTTCCCAAATACTCTCTCAACTTCCCTCACTTCATTCTAGAGGCCTTTCTTTAGTCATAAAGCCAACCTAAGATCCCTTTTGATCAAATCAAAATGAAGAACCCGAAGAAGAGGAGGTTACCCTACCCCAACCAAGGAAAAGTACAAGGTAAGGGTTATTTCACAATATCTTCATTATCCGAGGTTATTTATACATAATAATCTAGTGGTATTTCTTTATCATCCACATCCATGTTTCTTAGGAATGTATTTAAAACATTTTTACTATTTACAAGAATATGGGTTAAAGACATTTATACCCTTGTTTGACTTTTTATAAGTGGTTTATAAAGGAATCTTTCCGTCATTTTCCAAACAAGGTTCTTTTTAACCTTTTCGACAGAATTAAAGTAAGAATGTTTTTTAGCTTATACGGAGGGTGAGGCTATTTTCCACCGTTATAAAATCTTCAAAGCATCCCTTACTAGCTTATAAGAATATTTTCAAAGAAAATGTTTTATTTTATAAATATATGATTTCAAAATAGAAAGATATATTTCTCTAAAAAGAGTTTGATTTCATCTATGTCAACATCCTTTGATGGATTTTACGCTTATTTGAAGTTTATTTATTATGATACAATACTTATATATTGTATTTAAGGTTTTGCGATATGTTTGACTGTGGATGTGTTATTTTTATACCATTAATGGTTTATGGATGAAGTATTTACATTTCGTATGCTAATTTTAATACGAATGTTTATGTTATGTTTAAACATTTTCATATTGGAATGCATTGGACTTAATATGTGATGGGTGGAGCCTGCTATAGCTCCTCAATGCATCGATAGGTCTCATGAGACAAACTAGTGTCTTGGCACAAGGCCTTGGAAAAATCTTATTTGTAGTCTTGGTACGAGGCCTTAGCTATGTGGTTATGATAGTCTGTCATTATGAATTCCATCATTATGAAAGTGGTTATTGATATTGCATGTGATTATTCGATTAGTAGAATATCCATGTGAATAAGTAAATGGAATTATTTCATTTTTGCCATACTATGTTGAAGTTCAAGTTTAAAAGGATTTTGTTTTAGTTACACATTTCCTTAAATGTTTATTCTTATTTATGAAAGTTTCTACTATATTGTTATCCTTACTGGGAATTTGAGCTCACCCCTCTCAATGTTTTAGTTTTCCCAGGATGTGAAGAAGTAATTTATGAATGGCCTGCAGGGATAGTATGTGGGGATATGAGTGTGGACTATGAAGAAAAGATGTTGTTGTAGTTTTCATTTTTATGATGTAATGTAAGACTTATGAATATATCTAGTGTTTCCAAGGATACTAAACTAATCAGTCTTTCAAGATTTGACCTTTCTTGTAATCATGCCAATGTTATGTAATAATGCACCGACTCTGGGTAACTGGGGCCGGGGCGTTACACGTTTCTTCAAAACTAAATTATATTGCTTTTTTGTGAGACAATATTATAATTTATATATATAACTATTAGAAAAATTATTTCATAAAATGAAATTTATTTTTGAAATTATCATATTAAAAATAACCAAGGGTTAAATTTTAGGATTTTATAGAAACTATTTATTTTTCTATAGATAGTAAAAAATTATGATTTTTGATAAATTTCCATTTCATTTAAATAAATGGAATATTTCTAAAGAACTATTATATTTTTAATAAGATTTAATATAAAAACATTTTTAATTATTTATATTCAACAAACTTAATGAAATTTTAATTAAATTTATATTTCATTTTTGTATATGTTTATTATAGTGTTTCAGATGGGGTTTCTTGAAAACTATTTTAATGTGTATAATTTTTGAACATCTAAATTAATTAAATAATCCCCTAAAAATTAATGATTTAAATAAAATTTATACATAATATACCAAAAATTATTAAGTTAAATTCAATAAATTATTTTTACTAGTCATATAGTTAATATAAAATCAAAATACGCTTAAAAAATATTTTTCAAAAATATCACTTTCATCAAAACCATAAGTTATATTTTTAATAAAAAATATTCACACATTTCAATTGAATTTGGTAAAATGGATTTGATAGTAGGAATCATAAAATATTATATTGTCTAATAAGGTATATTTTATTTATGGTTAAAAAATAATAAGGAATATCAAAAAAATTACTATGGTTAATTTGAAAAAAGTTTTACACGGGGGTTCAAATTACAAGATAACAGATAAAGTGACCTAAAATTTTTTTAAATTATTTTAAATGTCCATTTCGAGACCTTATAAAATCTAAGTATCTATAATGTTGATTTTTAGATTCCTTTTCCATGAGAAAATATGGGTATCGTTTTAATTTTAAAAAAAATAGTTGTGTGCCGCACAACTATGTTAGTAATGTCCATCCTTATTGAAATCATATCTAAACCATAATAGAAATTTCTTCCTTAAAAAAAATTAAAATAAATTATTTACTTCCCTCCACACTAGAAAGATTCAACGCTTTGATCCAAAAAATCGATCATAATAAGGCTTTGGAGATATCCTAAGGGGGTTTTGTGAAGAAGAGTTATCAACATCAACTGAGGAATTTTATATTTTTATATATTCCACATTATTTTAACCATATTAAATTATGATAAAATAAAATAAAATATATCTAATATATACTAATATATTATTATTTTTATGAAATAAAATAATTCAAACTCCTCTTCTATAAAATGGGAAGAAAAATCATCATTCATGTGTACAGAAGAATACCCTCTTGAAAATTGATGTAATTTTATTTTCATCATTACATATCATGACATTTAATAATGACATATTTAAAGTATATATATTATATTTTAAATATAATTATTATTATTAATTTTTTTTATATCTCATATACCTTCTTATGTTTCATTCTGTGGGGGATAAGAAACCATCACTGGTCCATAAGGAAGACTACCTCCACATGAAACGATGTGATGCTTTTTTCAGTAATGCTTTTCATGGACAGTAAAAGGATAAATATTAAGAATGATAGATATGTATATATATATATGAAATAATATTTATATTCCATATATAAATATAATCATGAAAATATTATATATATTTTACCTTTCTATTTACTACAAAATGATAGAACCATACATATGTATGTGTGGATTGTCACCTCTACGAAGTAGTGATATTCATTTATAATTACCACATCACATATATGAGATATATATGTTTATTTAAGTAAATAATATATTATATTTTATATTTTTATCTTTGGGTTTATATAAAACCACACTTTCCTTCAGTCCATAACGATCATTAAAAAGTGAATCGTTATTCATGAATACATACTAAAAGCTCTCTTTAATCATAAATAGTTCATTTTTTTATAAAAATCATTCCTAGATGATTATAAAAATATAGTTTATTTATAAAAATGATAATTATGTCACTATTTTTATTATGGATATTATGAAAAAAATTACCACATTGGCTTGAGTAAACACACTGATTTCATTTTTGAAATAATGAACTGAACATCCTAAAACACACAACATAAAAAACTGATTATGTATTTAAATATTTAATTATTATATACGATATAAATTATTTCAGTATAAATTATTTATCCTATAAAAAGTTTCTTATGAAATAAAATAATTGATTTAATATTATTATACATGCCTCAATGCACATAGATGTAATGTCCTAACGCATGGTAAGGGATTTCATCTCAATATTCCTTCTTTGAGGATTTTTTTTAATATTATGCACCTAATTTCATTTATATGGTGTATAAAATTACTCATTACATTTTATATATTGAAAAAAAGTACTTCATGGTATTTTTTGTTTTATTTTTAATTATTCAATCAATGGGGATTTAGGATGAATTTTACCAAGTTGAAAATAATTCTATAAAAAAATATCTATTTTAATTCACTTTATTACATCTTATTTATTTCTATATTTTAAGTTTATATGTTTAATTTATACTAATTATAATATTTTTTTATTTACATTTTATATATATAAATTTTTCACTGATTATTTATCGCTTCAACATTATTATTATTATATGGGTTACTCATCTGAAATTGTCTTCTTTCAAATACATGTCATGTTGTAGGCCTATTTTATTTTATGAGTTGTATATAATCCCAAATTGATATGTTATGTCAATAATATCTTTATATTTTTATATATATTGTTTTATTTTATGATATCCATTCATTGGTTGTGTGACTAATAAGTTACAGATGTGTAAAATGATTCATGTTACAATATCGTTTTTATTCAGGATTTTTTATGCATGAATTTTAATTGAAGGGAATTTTTTTATCATTATTTAACAAAAAATGTTATTTTTATTATCCTCTATTTGTTGATGAAATTTTATTTTAATTGTATCATTTTAATCCCATTGGTACCTAAAATGTTTGAGAAAATGTTTTAATGAAAATGAGACATTATTTCTCTCTTTGATCAAAAATCATTTTCCTTCCAATTCCCTATTTTCTAAAAAATGATTGAAATTTGTTTTTAAAAATCTCATATCGTTGATTAAATACATTTTTACCCATGTTTTACTATTTTTAAAATTTCTTAAAATTAATATTCATTTAATTTTCCTAATTATTTACAAATTCACTTTTATATAAAACGTAAAAGGAAACATTGTTTTATCGTACTCGGCATGAACAAAATTTTCAAGCTCAATGAACACTAAATGATTTAGAGAAAAATTTATATGTATCCATGTTAATATTAATATTAAATTATTTGATCTGTTTTTATAATTTATTAACATTTTCAATATTTTTTTCAATATGAAAAGATTATTTACCTCAATAAATGTTCTATGTGATCCTTCAAACTTATTTGTTATCTAAGATTACATCATTTGATGTAACTCAATGTAAAGGATTATTTTCTTCTAGAATGGTTTTAATTACCTCTTAATTGTATTTAAATTCATTAATATCAAAAAAAACATTTATATAACTTATTCTCCACTTGTTTATGATGATATTACAGTATCCTTATCATTTTTCTAGATGGAGTATGCTAGTTTCAACGATATTGTAATGGAAACTATTTTTTTCCAATGATTTAGTCATGTTTTGTAAAAAAATAAGGTTTTTTTAATGAGTATTGTGTTGAAATTAAATAATTATTTATATTAATCATGATGTATTTATTGAAACTTCATTATAAGAAGGGGTTTGTTGTATTGTTTCTCACATGTGATCTTGATATATCATATATGATGTGTGCATTTAGAAAAGGCTACAAATAATTGTTTATATAACTTGAACATATTATATTTCCATTTGAATGGTTTCCTTAGGGTTTTAATGAAGGTAATTTCCAAAAATAAAAACGTATTTTTTTTATTTTTAGGGGTTACAAACATTTCCTTTCATCGTGATAGAAAACACAAGACTCGTGGTTACTATTTCTTATGATAGTTACCTTTAATAAATCAGTATTCCCTATTTCATTATTAATGATCCAACTATTGATTACTAGGAATATTCTTATGTTATTCCCATGAAAATTGATTATGTCTACATGCACTTATTTGTTTATTAGGATCAATGACTATATTCAACTATTATTACTTATGCTTACCCTTACTAACAATTCAGACTCACCCTTCCTAAGATTTCAATTCCATAGGTTATGAAGAATTATTATTAAATTATTATTACATGATTCATGTCTTTAAAGTATCATCTCGTGATTAATTTATTGAGATATGATGATTAATTAATATAGAATATCAAATTATGGGTATAGTGAGAAAAATATTCCCTTGAATTCATAGGTATTTATAATGTAATAGTTTATCATAATTCTATAATATAATATTCCTATAAAGTCCTTAGATATGTGAGTGATCGAATATTTTTGTTTGATGTTGTATGTCTTGGATAGATAAAATTGGGTCACCTTCATTGTTATCATTACAGAAAATTTAAAGTTTATGTTTTTTTCACAATATTCGGGAGTATGGATTCAGGGCCATTATTCAATACATTCATTAAAATGTACATGTAATTCATAATTTAAAAAATAAATATACCATTCAATGAGTAAAATTTAAACATATTACTAGGCGATGTTTTCCAAATTTCAATAGAAGTAATTAAAAGAAGGAAGATAATAGATTATTTTTAATGAATAATAATTATTCTATAAAAATAGTTTTTCATTATTTGATACATAATTATATCCATCCATTTTATTAAATAATAGAAAACAAAATATTACATTCTTGGTTAGAAAATATTCCTCTTACATGGAAAATATTCATTAAAACACATTATAGATTCATGGATTTGTATATTTGGAAAAATAGATAAAAATAGGGAATGAATAAAGGTCGGGGAGAGTTTTCAGGATATTTATTTGTCAGGTTTGTTTGATCAATGTATGTAGATAATTTAGGGTTGAATTGACACTTTTAAATATTAGTGTAGTTACATACTCATAAATATTCAATGTTTTAAAATAATAGTATGGTAATAATCAAATAAAAAAGGTCAAATACCACCATATTATGAGAATAATACAAGTATGTTAAATATTCACTAATATATAAATATTGGATATTTTATTCGGGGATACTATATCATAGATTTTAAAATTATTCATCATTTAACTGTTTATTGAGGTTACTCACATTTTACCGTGGTAACGTATTTTTACGAAAAAACATTAAAATCGAACACATTATATAATATGAAAATTATAATCCAAAATATTGAATCCACTTTATAAGATTCAATTTATATAGGTTAAAGAATTAATTTCACAATATGTATGCATAAAGAAATGAAAAAAATTATTCAAAAAAATCTCTTTTATTATTAAAATTACTTTACACAAAAATAATGAATATAATTTATCAACATCATTTTTTTGTGATTACACAACATATGATAATGTATGTTCAAATCATCCAATATAATTAATTTATCCTTCTTATTACTTCATTAATATAAAATAATAATTAAAATATATTATATTTCAATTTAAATTTTGATCCTAAATCTCCGACATAAATTGAAAATAATAATCTATGTTGCTCCCCCAGTTTAATGTAACCCTTTATTTATTATTTTAAATTAAATAAAGTATATTTTTGAAATTTGGGAGATTTTGGAGAAATTTAGCAGTGTTTGGGGATTTTTTATAGGGGCACAGATTTGGTAAAACCATTAAACACCTACAAGAAATAATGAAAAGTGAGAAAGGGGAAAAAGGAATGGTGCAAGGACGCAAAACTATTTACCAAAATTGTGTATCCAATTATGAGAAACTTTTCACTTTGAAAGTTGTCTTTTATGATTTGGAGGATATGGTTTCGGCATTGTTGTTGCATGGTTTGGAGACCGTGTGAGGTGATTGTACGAGGAGTTTCATTAGGTTAGTGGTTGGCACTTTATTAGAACATGGTTTACCTAACCGTGAGACTAAACCTTGTGCAGAATAAAAATTGGTCCTAAATGTGGATCCATGTTATTTTAATATTTTAATTCCTCATTTATCTCCAAAAATGGCCTTAAATCAGGATTTATCTTTCTCAATGGTCATTTAATTTTCTACCATCAAATTGGTTGTGATTTGAAGCCATTTCATGGTGTGTTGAAGCTCGATTCTTGTGGTAATGCTTTATTATTTTTTTTCATAATATTATTTTATATATACTTCACTGTCTCTCTTAGTTTCATAGATCTACACACTCTTTAGGTATATCTAAGGTTTTGGATGTAGAGACCCAAAGCATGACATACATGGACATTACATTACTTTTTCGGAATAATTAATACATAACAAAAACAAACACATAAGGACTGTAATAGTTTAGTGTCTTTGGAAGCTTGGAACATAATCTTCTAATCGGGGTGAAATATCTTCAACATCTCCCATAAAGATCTTCCCCTTTTTTCATACCTAAAACCTTTCTTTATATCCTGGGTAAAATAAAACATATAAAGGGTGAGCTCAAATTCTTATTAAGTGTAAGAATGGAGAAAATAAAACAAACCATATACATTTTAACTTCAAAACATGAACATAATATTTAAACATCAAAATCGTGAGCAATGACATAAAACATGGCAGTACGTAAGGCATAGATCATAATGGGACATAAGTTATGATAAAATAGCATGGGAATAAAACATGTAATTTTGGAAACCATTAAACACATGTTATGATTTCCATAGTAGCCAAGGCATTGCTGCCAAGACCATCTTAGTGGAAAAAGTCCCTTTCCGAATCGAGTTCACTCCTCGTTTCTGTCCTATAACACTGAACTGGATTAACTTACCATTCCAGCCATGTCTATCTCATGAGATATAAATCTTTACCCAATGCATTGGAGGGAGATATAGGTCCCACCCATCTCATGTTGAAATCATTCTTACGTGTGCCACAAAACAATCATAAATCATTCATCATCACCCAAAGAATAAATTGGGTTTCATAAATATCATTCCAACATAAAATAATCCATATAAAACAAATGGATATCATTTAATAATAAGAAAACTGAAACCATATAAACCATATAGACATTATACTTGAATCATACACATATGAAATAATGTCATCTTAGATGGAACATCGTTTTGATAAATCACTTGAAATGAATTCTTGAGGAAAATATCCTTTCTTATAGAAAATCATTTTCTTTTCACAAAATGCCATTCAATTTTAAGATAAAAATATTTTTCATAAAATATTCATGAAATCTTGTAGAGTAAGCTTTATGAAAATAAGGCGTTATGAAACTGTAAAAATCCATTCATTCTATATAAGTTAAAAAAACATTATTCTCGTACTTTTGCCGGAAAAGTCAAAAAGTACCTCGTATGGTAAACAAAAAAAGATTCCATACATACCATTTAGTAAAAGACCAAAATGGGTAAAAAGGACTTTAAACATACAGGAAAACATTTTTATAAAACTTGGACATGGATGATAAATATAACCCTAGTAAATACTTACGAATAAACAACCTCAGATAAGAGTGAGATTGGAATAGTTATCCCTTACCTTAGACCCGATTTGCTTTGTACGTATCAATAACTCCTGTACAATGATTTAAATAATGTCATTAATTTATTACAGAATCATATTCATTTTTATGATATCATATATGGTTTAATTATGACTTTATATTACCCTTTCTTTTGTAAATTCGATGTAAAAGCAGCGATTTGGGTAAAATCGTTTCATTTATCGTATGTGTTTCAACTTGTTGTTATTGATATTATTACTTATATCCTGATTTACTTAATTAATGAATGTAAAATATGATTTATATATAATATATATTTATGATATACATATATATATAGGATAGATTGATAAATGGAATGAAATACACCGTTTGAGGAGACGGTAGGCCGTACGTAAGCATGAACGTTGTTTTCATTTCCTTATTGAATTGAATGGAATTAAGTAGACACAAACATATATATATACATAAATACAGTATCATTATAATGTCATATATTTCATTATTAATTATTATATATACTTTATAATCATTCATGAATGGTTAACATGGAGAATGAATCTCATCACGTCGTGGAGACAGTAGTCCGTATGTACGCACGAGCGATGATACCATTCCGATGATCGTGGAATTATATTGAAGTGTATGTATAATATTTCAGAATCAATATCACTTTAAAATAATCAGATATAGTTATTTATTTACACCATTATACCCATCCAAGTAAGGTGGTGGTCGAAAAAAGATTACACCACGGCGTGGAGACGGTATTCCGTACGTTCGCACGCGTGGTGATTTCGTTTTCCGTAGGATGGATAGAAGGTGAAATAGGGTTGATTAATATTTATAATAATAAATCAGTATATATGTAATACTGGTGTTATTACTTTATAATGAAACAACTAAATAAGCTGATGTATAAGAAGAAAGAAACTTGAGAGAATCGGAAGAAGAGATTACCTCTTCTTCGACACACCTCCTTTAAGCTTCATCTTAAGGAAGTAGAGATGGTATTTTGAGAAGACAAGAACCTCAACAATGTTTCTAGGGAAGTGTAGAAGGGAAATGGGCAGGTTTTGGATGAGCTTCAAGGCTCAAAAGGGTGTGAAGTGATGAGTTAAGGGGTTCCCTTTTTATAAGGGAGGAGAGGGTCACCTTTGCAAAAACATAAAATATTATTTTATAATAAAGTCATATTCGGTTTATAATTTCTCTGAATTGATTTATTTTGAAACTAATGTGGGTATGGGTCGAAATAATTTCAACCAATAGGTTTTAGAAAATTTTAGGTTACTATTTTAACCTTATCATTTAGATTTAACACTAAGTTAAATAATTTAACATTTACCATGTCTTCTTGTTTTCTTACACTATATGGTTCATAAACTTACAATAACCATCCAAACGAACCCAAAGTGGGTAATTATTAATATATATAACCTTATATAATTAATTTTTCTGAACCATTAATTTTTTGGAATAAAATAAAAATTAATAATATAATATTTGTTTTAAAAACTATTTTATGTTAATTTTGACACTATTTGGTAAATAATTTTTTTGAAAATCATAACAGCATGATTAGTTCTAAAAACGTTAATTAAATAAATACTAACATGTCATATTAACCAATAAAATTAGTTTAACTCATAAAAAGTCTCATGTTACATTTATTTAGGTATTTATAACAATAATTATGTTAATATTTCATTAATAAGGTTATTACTACATCATCATTGTGTCATAAATAAATAAATTAATTTAATGTCTAAAAATTATAAATAAATTACAATTATGTAGGAAATATTTTTATATGTTTAAAGAATATTTATAGTTGAAATTAGTTTATCTATAACTCTATATTAAAAATGCTTTAGTTATTAAACTTTGATTTTAACTATTTTAACTATTCTTTAAATAAAATAATAATAAATGTCCTAATCTAATCTAAGTGGACCTAAAGGGTAATATTTTATTCCTAAGGTTGTTTTTGGTCGAGATACACTTGTTAAAGAGAATTAGAACATGTGTTAGGGTAATATTAATATCATTTTTACCCTTAATTACCCTATTTACTTTTAACCATGGTAAATAAAAGTAAAAACTTACTATTCACCAAAAATTATTTTCATCTCATTAGACCAAATTTTACTCCTTTATATTAACTGTGTTTCTTGGATTTTTGAAATTCCACTCACAGAAGTGGTTAAATTATGTTTTATGTTAATTTTCAAATTCTCCTATGAGGTGGGTAAAAGTCGGTGAAAAGTTCAATAAAATTTTTATATATCTAAAATTATTATAAAATGACTCCAATGAATTAAATTGAACTTATATAGGTATTATGTATAAATTTTTACCTAAAATAAATTTAAATAAAATAAATAATTATATTAAAAAAGTCGTTTTTTAAATAGTAACCTAGTGTTTTCACTATTCATCAAAAATTGAAAGTTTTTAGAAAAATACGAAAAATTCACCCTATGCTAATTTCAATATTCCAAATCCAAAAATGACGTCCATTTTGAAAGATAAAATTTATAAAATTTTAAAAGTGGGTATTACTATTCATAACGACTAGTTCATAATAATAATATAATAATATCTCGTTTAGTGAAACTTGGTGTTGCATATAACACACGCTATCATGGAAGGTCGTAGTTGCGTGTAATGAAATCCAAGTCAGGGTTGCGTGTAGTGAAAGATTCATTTTTTTTGCGTATAATAGAATCCAATCATATTTCATTTATACATTGAATATATATATATATATACTCAATGTTGCATAAAATAACTTCTATCAAACGAACATGAAATTGTGTGTAACACGATCCAAGATTAATGTTGTGTATACTGCAAGCTAATACGATGTTGTGTATAGAACAAGATAATTTTGGTGTCGCGTAAAACACAAGACATAAATGAAATTAAAAATAATAATTCTCAAAAAATCTTGGGTTGTTACATTCTACCCCCTTTAAAATGAATTTCTCCCTCAAAATTCGTCGGGGTTCTAAATGGTTTACTACCTGAAAGTTTCTTTCATAGAAACCCACATCATAAAAAGGAATACTAAAACATACATTTAAAAATGAATGTTAGAAAAAAGCGGATACCCAATGTAACTCATCACTTGTGTTCCCATATAGGAGATCATAGGTGAAAATATGGATATGGAAGAAAAATATAACTCTCAAGTTCTGATGGAGAGTGGTAGAAAACAGTGGTATGAAAAATCCAAGAGTCAAAAATCCATAAAACTGTGATGATCTATGGTACAATATGATTCATCAGATATAAGGGCACTAGGACAACATTTTCGGTTTTCAAGATCATTTCTCTAAAGTTGAAGAAATTTGATTTAGAAGAAATATATTCTTGATTTTGGTACAATCTCACCATTGGTCGTTCCTTGGACAATTTCCACTTCATCTCTTAAAGAAATGAAGTTGAATTTTTCATTCGTGAAGTGTTAGCAGATCATGTGATAGAATGACGGGTCATTCCATCTGTCTCAAACAAAATGTTAGCAAAAGTTATCAAATATACATAAGTCCATCTATAGTGAGATTAATGATATATGATTCCAAAAATGAACTTATACTTCATCAATCATACCGCTTAATAAATAAAACTATTTTATACTAACCAGGGACTTCCTGTAGGCTAGTGGTATGTGATAAAGGCATGTGACACTTCAGTTGTGGGTTCGATTCCCACAACCTTGTCTGACGCGATGGGTTGTCGCCCATCCTATTGGTTGTCCTTTTTCTAAAACTACACTATTATAACATTCCTGAAATAATATCGAAAAATGTTCTAGACTTAAACAATAATATCTTAATTCATTATAATATTTAGGATTATCCAAAATAATTCTATCCAAGCTCATAGTATAATGAAAACAATTACTAGAAATTTCATCTACTGAGCATGTGAATACCATCATTTATCCCCCATATATCATTAAATATATCTTGTTGGTCACATTCCAGACATTTGTATACCTTAATTATGTATTCTCTTAGAAAATGAATACCCATTTAACCTTAGTGAAAACATTAATGCTGTCAAAAGTTAACTCTTTCCACATTCCAAAATCCCAAAAATTCTATATACTCAAACCATGATACCACTTAGTCCTTAAATCAATCATGAGCTCATGAATACTATCAAAAATTTTATTTTTTCCTTATACATTCATTATGCACATATCATCTTCTTTCCAAAAATATCTAAATAACCTTTCATCATTACCAGTACCATTCAACATTTACTTTCAAATACTTTAGGAAAAATAATAGTGTAAAAATCCTTATATGGGTCTTTATTCCATAGTACCATTACCTATACAACATAACTCTTGATAAACATAAATCATTCCACTACCTTCTTAAACCATTGACCAAGCTTCAACACTTCTTTCATCTCATATATCATTTGTAGTCTCCTCATCATCATCCACATAAATACTACCCATATGACCATGCTGATTCTCTTCATGAGATTTTCTGTTAGGGCATTGGTTTGCATAATGCCCATACATTCCACATTTAAAACATCTAATCATTGTTGATGTCGTAGAAATAACATTATCCTTCTCCATAGTGTTAACTGAACCTTTTCCTTTGCACTTACTGGATTTGTGTCCTTATTTTCCGCACCCAAAGAATCTTCCAGTTCCTTTGAAACATTCTCCTTGATTCCTCTTCCCACATGAGTTACATGAGAGAAATTGAACTTTATTTCCTCTATGATCATCATGAAACTCCGTCTTTCTCTTATTAGATGAGTTGGGAAACATACCAAAGTTGAGATTATTGATCATATTATGAGATTTCTGATTAGGAATAATAACGATATGTGGACCTCCATCTCCAATTTCATTTGGTTACTAATGAATAATATAATACCATTGTCCATCATATCCTATATTATCATGAATCTTCCTGTTTCCAGTAATTTTCTGAAACCCAAAAAAATAGTGTGAGAGGCAAAAATTATAATGAAGGGGTATTACCTTCAATATATAACATCTTAGGTTTAATTATAATATCGTTTCCATAATTCTAGGACTATAACTTCAACTTATACTTAACCTTAGAGACATCCCTAGACATACCTTAGAAATATATCTAGGGTTCTCACAAAAGCTTTCGCATCCTAGTTTCCAAAGGTTAACTAAACCTTTACTTGGATACCAACTGTAGAGACCCAAAGCTTGATGTACATGGACATTACATTACTTTTGTGGAATACTTAATACATAACAAAAACAAACACACAAGGACTGTAATAGTTTAGTTTCTTTAGAAACTCAGAACATAATCTTCTAATCGTGGTGAAAGATCTTCAACATCTCCCATAAAGATCTTCCCATTTTTTTTCTTACCTAAAACCTTTATTTATATCTTGGGGAAAAGAAAACATATATAGGGTGAGATCAAATGATCAGTAAGGGTAATCATGGAGAAAATAAAACAAACCATATACATTTGAACTTCAAAACATGAACATAATATTTAAACATCAAAATCTTGAGCAATGACATAAAACATGGAAGTACGTAAGCATAGATCATAATGGGACATCAATCATGATAAAATATCATGGTAATAAAACATGTCATTGTGTAAACCATTAAGCACATGTTAGGATTTCCATAGTAGCCAAGGCATTGCTGCCAAGACCATCTTAGTGGACAAAGTCCCTTTCTGAATCGAGTTCACTCCTCATTTTATTCTTGTAACACTGAACCAGATTAACTTACCATTCCATCCATGTCTATCTCATGAGATATAAATCTTTACCTAATGCATTGGAGTGAGATATAGGTCCCACCCATCTCATATTGAAATCATTCTTACATGTTCCACAAAACAATCATAAATAATTCATCATAACCCAAAGAATAAATTGGGTTTCATAAACATCATTCCATCATAACATAATCCATATAAAACAAATGGATATCATTTCATCATAAGAAAAGTGAAATCATATAAATCATAGAGACTTTATACTTGAAACATACATATATGAAATTATTTCATCTTAGATGGAAGATGGTTTTGATAAAGCACTTGAAATGAATTCTTGAGGAAAATTTCATTTCTTCTTGGAAATAATTTTATTTTCAAAAAATGCCATTCAATTTTAAGATAAAATTATTTTGTTGAAAATAGTCATGAAATATTGTATAGTAAGCTTCATGAAAATAAGGCATTATGAAACCGTAAAAATCTCTTCATGCCGTATAAGTTAACAAAACATTTTTCTTTTACTTTTGCCGAAAAAATCAAAAAGTACCTCGTATGGTAAACAAAAAAAGATTCCGTACATACCATGAAGTAAAAGTCCAAAATGGGTAAAAAGGAATTTAAACATACATGAAAACTTTTTTATAAAACTTGGACATGGATGATAAATATAACCCCTGTAAATACTTACCAATAAACAATCTCAGATAAGAGTAAGGTTGGAATAGTTATCCCTTACCATAGGTATGATTTGCTTTGTAAGTATTAAAACCTCCTGTAAAATTATTTAAATAATTTAATTGACTTATTAACGAATCATATTCATTTTTATGATATCATATATGGTTTACTTATGACTTTATATTACCCGTTCTTTTGTAAATTCGATGTAAAAGTAGTGATTTGGGTGAAATCGTTTCATTTATCGTACGTGTTTCGACTTGTTGTTATTGATATTATTACTTATATCCTGATTTACTTAATTAAATAATGTAAAAAATGATTTATATATAATATATATTTAGCATATACATATATATATATGATAGATTGATAAATGGAATGAAACACACCGTTCAGGGAGACGGTAGGCCGTACGTAAGCATGAATGATGTTATTGTTTCCTTATTGAATTGAATAGAATTAAGTAGAAAAATACATATATATATAAATAAATCCAGTATCATTATTATTTAATATATTTCCTTATTACTTATTATATATACTTTATAATCATTCATGAATGGTTAACATGGAGAATGGATCTCATCGCGTCGTGGAGACGGCAGTCCGTACGTACGCACGAGCGATGATACCATTCCAATGATCGTGGAATTGTATTGAAGTGTATGTATAATATTTTAGAATAAATATCACCTTAAAATAATCATATATAGTTATTTATTTACACCATTATACCCATCCAAGTAAGGTGGTGGTCGAAAACAGATTACACCACGGCGTGGAGACGGTATTCCGTACGTACGTATGCGTAGTGATTTCGTTTTCCGTAGGATGGATAGAAGGTGAAATAGGGTTGTTTAATATTTATAATAACAAAAAATTATATATTTAATAATTATGTTATTACTTTATAATGAAACAACTAAATAAGAGGATGTATAAGAAGAAAGAAACTTGGTAGAATCGGTAGAAGAGATTACCTCATCTTCGACGCACCTCCTTTAATCTTCCTCTGAAGGAAGAAGAGTTAGTATTTTTAGAATACCATAACCTCCATAATGTTTCTATGGAAGTGGAGAAGAGAAATGGGAAGGGTTTTTTCGAGCTTCAAGGCTCAAAATGGTGTGAAGAGAAGAGGGAAGGGGTGCCCTTTTTATAAGGGAAGAGAGGGGCGCCATTGGAAAAACTTAAAATATTATTTTATAATAAAGCCATATTTCGGTTTATAATAGCTAAAAATTGATTTATATTGAATATAATGTGGGTATGGATGGAAAACCTTTCAACCAATAGGTTTTAGACAAGTTTAGGTTACTATTTTAACCTTATCTTTTAGATTTAACTCTAAGTTAAATAATTTAACTTTTACCGTGTCTTCTTGTTTTCTTACACTATATGGTTAATAAACTTACTATAACCAGCCAAAAGAACCCCAAGTGGTTCATTATTAATATATATAACCTTATATATGTCATTTGGCCGAACCATATATTTTTAGGAATAAAATAACAATTAATAATATAATATTTGTTTTAAAAACTATTTTATGTCAATTTTGAGACTATTTGGTAATTGATTTTGTGAAAATCATAACAGCATGATTAGTTCTAAAAAGTTAATTAAATCAATAATATCATGTAATATTGACCTAGAAAATTAGTGTAATTCATAAAAATTCTCAAGTTACATTTATTTGGATATTTATAACATCAACTATGTTAATATTTCATTAATAACATAATTACTACATCATTATTGTATCATAAATAAATTAATTTATTTAATGTCTAAAAATTATAACTAAATTACCATTATGTATGAAATCTTTTTATATTTTTAATGAATATTTATAGTCTAAATTATCTTTAGTAAACCCTATATTAAAGATGTTTTAGTTATTAAACTTTGATTTTAACTATTTTAACTATTCTTTAAATAAAATAATAATAAATGTCCTAATCTAATCTAAGTAGACCTAATGGGTTATATTTTATTCCTAAGGTTTTTTTGGTATAGATACACTTGTACAATAGAATTATGACATGTGTTAGGGTAATATTAATATCATTGTTACCCTTAATTACCCTATTTACTTTTAACCATGGTAAATAAAAGTAAAAAAGTTACTATTCATAAAAAATTATTTTCATCTCATTGAACCAAATTTTACTCCTTGATATTAACTTTGTCTCTAGGATTTTTGAAATTCCACTCACAGAAGTGGTAAAATTATGTTTTATATAAATTTTCAAATTCTCCTAGGAGGTGGGTAAAAGTCGGTGAAAAGTTCAATAAAATTTTTATATATCTAAAATTATTATAAAATGACTCCAATGAATTACATTGAACATATATAGGTATTATGTATAAATTTTGACCTAAAATAAATTTAAATAAAATAAATAATTATTTAAATAAAAATTTGGTTTTTAAATAGTAACCTAGTGTTTTCACTATTCATCAAAAATTGAAAGTATTCAGAAAAATACCAAAAATTCAACCTATGCTAATTTCGATATTCCAAATCCAAAAATAAAGTCCATTTTGAAAGATAAAATGTATAAAATTTTAAAATGTGGGTATTACTATTAATAACAGCTAGTTCATAATAATAATAATATGATATCTTGTTTAGTGAAACTTGGTATTGTGTATAACACACGCTATCGTGGAAGGTCGCAGTTGCATGAAATGAAAGCCAAGTCAGGGTTATGTGTAGTGAAAGATTCATTTGTTGTTGTGTATAATATAATCCAACCATATTTTATTTATACATTGAATATATATATATATACTCAATGTTGCGTAAAATAACTTCTATCAAACGAACATGAAAATTTTTGTAACACGATCCAAGATTAGTGTTGTGTATACTGCATGCTAATACGGTGTTGCATATAGAACAAGTTAATTTTGGTGTCGCGTACAACACAAGAAATCAATGAAATTAAAAATAATAATTCTCATAAAATCTCGGCTTATTACATTGGATTCCAAATTTGTTTAGATTTGGTTTTCTTTTTGATAGGGGAAGAGAGCTAAGGTGGGTTCTTGGAGATTTAACCTGTTTTCATGGATTATATTCATGTAGTTCTTAATTTTCATCATAAAAAAACTAGGTAGGTGGGTTAACTCTCGACTCCTATAATTAGAATATGAAGGACTAGTTTCAAATTGATCATTTTGTATGAAATTTATTGTGATTTTTCTATGAAATAATTGTTGAACATTATCATGAGTGATAGTTTGTGGAAACATGATAAATTGGTGTTTTTTATGAAGTAAATTAGTTCATAATTTTAAAAAGGTGATTTTAAAATAGGATTTTTATAAAATTGAGGAAAATCTCTTAATAAATATGTTTTCAATAAATTGTTAGTTTTACTAAAAAATATAAGGTATGAGTTGAATTAGTTTTTTTTAAAGGTTTTCAATAATGGAACGGTTTTATTGTAATGGTTGAAATAGTAGTTTGGGATTGGATGTTGGCATCATGATTATGTCTGTTAATGTGAATTTGGGATGGATAAGGGTAAGGAGTATTCCCCATCATTAGTGAGATAGATATGGGTTGGGGATATCCCCCGTCAAATGGTTCATTTAGTTATGGATTAGTGAAAGGATGACTCTCAACTCATGAGTATATAGAGGTACAAGTTTTCATGCATGGCTATTTTTGTGGATTTTAAAAATGGAATGTTTATTACCAAATGAAAGATTCTAAAATTATTTAAAGTGTTTTTTGGTCATTTTACACTAAACATGTTGTTGTTTTGAGAAAAAGGTTTCCTTAAAATATTTATATTTAGATAAAAACTATTTTAGAAATTTTTTATATAAAATAATTTATAATAATGTTTCTAATGTATTTTATCCAAGTGTCATGAGTAGGGAAGTCGTTGAGGAAAACCTACTAAGTTTTAGTACTCTCCACTTATTAGAAACTTTGGTTCTTTTATAAATTTCATCTACTGGGACATGGTAAAAGGTAAATTATAACACATTTTTCACACTACTCCATGATACATGGGTTATTTGGTGGAGTTGGAGTTTGTAGGCTGTAGTGATTAATTCTTGTGGTTATCATAGAGTTTTAATGGGTTTTCCTACTATTTACATTAATGTTAGTTTGTATTCTGATGTGGTACTCTTTGGTTTTTTTATAAATGAAATGTTTTAGTTGTCTTTCATTTTTATCATGACTCATATAGATGTTTTTTGGTTATGAAATGGTTGGTTAATTTTTTTATTCTTAAAGGGATATTTTCCCCCTTGTGTATGGAATCCCTTTAGCACGTATTTCCAGCCTTTTTCTTCTTGAGGATGTACTTAAGGTCGAGTAACATCTCATGATCCTATTAATCCATTGAGAATAAGGACGGTACAAGTGGTATCAGTAAGTTTGGTCTGAAAATTTGTTTCATGAAAGTGTTACCAACGTGTTCTTTCCCTTCTGGAACAAGTGGTCAACAGTTTTCTTGGTCCTGGAGTTGATATTCATTTTGGTCCATTCCATGAGTTGGGATCAGAAAAGGGAATAGGATTGTCGGTACTTGAAATGTAGAGCATAAAAATATGTAGCTATCCTGTTTATGTTTAACTTCAAGTTATCAGGGTGTTGGGTACCTATTTGTCATGGAAACACTTATAGTATGTTGAATTCTCATTGTTGCGGGTTTATCCAATATGGTGAGAATGGCATGAATTATTGGAATGAATTCCCATTACTATTGAGTACTTCATTTTGTGTAATGATATATGATTTGGTGGACCATTTTTATTTTAGAAAAAGGATTAAATTGTTTTAAAATGGAATATTTTAAAAAAGATCATGATAGTGATATTTATAAAATAGTTTCCATTTCAAAATCAAGTATAGATTTTTTTAAAAAAATTAATGTGAAAATTGATTATTTTTGGAAAGAAATTTTTTTATTGTTGATGTGATTGAGTTTGAAATGGTAAGCCTTCAGTTTATAGAGAGTAATACTTATGGAAGTTCTTTTTATTTTTTATAGAATAAAACCTATTAGGTGTCGTAGAAACCAATTTAAAGATGTTGTGGAGAATGTGGTTGTACCTAAGACACATGTGAACCAACAGCTTGGTCAGAGCATCATCCAAGCATTTCAAGATGTGGCATAAGAAACCGGAGTTATGAGTTAAGAAAATTGGATCATCTTATCTAGTTACAAAATCAAAATCCACCCATATATAAGGGTGATTTGGAACCAATAAAGGCAGAGGTGTGTCTGAATATAATGAATAATATATTTGATTTCATTGAAACACCAACAGAGTTGAAGTTAAATCTGATGATGTATATACTGGAGGATCATGGATGGTAGGGTGGGATCTAACTATGTAGGAAATATTAGATCATGGACATGGTTGGGAGGATTTTGGTGAATATTTTCAATAAGAATTTCTATCCTCACACGTTCAAAATTCACCAACCAACGGATTTCTTAAAATTGGAAAAAAGAATCATTTTGTCATAGAATATACATCCATGTTGATGAACCTAGTCTGGTTTTCACCCAAGGATGTGGATAGTACACTCTTGATGGTATGTATTTTTGAAGAAGGCATGAGGTAGTAAATCCATTCAAAGACCACAGTTCTCAATATCACATATTATAAAAAAATTGTAAATAGATTTATTGTGGCTTAAAGGGAAATATCAGGATCAATGGGATGAGGAAGCATGTTGATACCCATGGGAAATGGTGGAAACTATAATGTTGGAGGATAGTTGATAAGGGAAACCAATTTCCTTGTTTGGACCATGAATCCGAATCAAATAGCTAGATGAGTAAATCTTCCTCCAAAACAAAAGAGCAAGCCTAGATGTTTCAAAAGTGGTTTATTCAACCACATGAAGCAAGAGTGTACAATACCATAAATATAATTCCCTAATTGAAACAAGAGGGGTAATATTCAATGATATTGTTATAGTGATCTAAGGTCATGTGCTCGATACACTTCTCAGGTACCGTAGTCATCCTCTACTTTGATAGGGAGAGGGAATTAGAATCAATATTATAAGAAGAAAAGACATATCCATGGTGATTCTAGGAATACCTTAACTCCTCAGCAATGGAAATATTAGTAAGGCAACAAACAAAAAATTAAAACAATAACGTAATTATATGAAGCTAAGCAGGTGGGTGTGGATGATATGGAGGAGCCATCTATAATAAGAGGAATGATTCTTTTGTGTTCTACCCTTATGAATGTGTTGTCTGATACTAGTGAATATCATTCCTCTATTGATTCTTTTATTATTGAGTTTAAAATTTGATATGATTTCCTCTGTGATAAAACATAAAACCCATCATGGACAAAGGGAATGTATGTACTTTGTGTGTATATTATTTTCTATAGTTATTGGTTGAGCAGAGAAAAAAATGGGGTTTTCTATGGTGGAAATAGTTTTCTATGATATAATCCTTGGTATAGATATTTTTATAGTGTTCAATGCTCACATCAACTATTATAGGGTAATATGTACTTTTTCAACTAAGGATGGTGTCGGGAATATGTCTAAAGGATGAAGGGGTAATAAGATAGGGGCAATAGGCTTGTTAACCCTTGTAGTTGGAATGATCTCATATCATTTTTCCTCTTGGTCTTTGGCATCGATGGAAGAGATCGAGAATATTAGTTTCCTAGTGATGGAGGATCATTTTCCAGAAGTTTTTCATGAAAACATATCATTTTATCCATCTGTAAGGTATTTGGATTTTAGGATTAAACTCCTCCTATGCACCAGTCCTATCTCACTTCCGTTATATAGGATAGTACCAAAATAATTAAGGGAGCTAAATGTGTAGTTGGAAGAGATGTAAAGAAAGGGTTTTATTTTGATGGTAACGTCCCTATGGGAAGCATCAGTCTTGCTTAATTTGAAATCAGATGGAACTACAAGGTTGTGTGTGGATTATTATAAACATAAAAAATTATAGATAATGAAGAAGTATCCATATACACGCATTGATGATATGTTTGATCAATTGAGGAGAACTTAGTGGTTCTATAAGATTGACTTGTGATCAGGATATCACTAATTGTGAGTTCAAAAGGAGGATATTGCAAAGAAATATTTCAAAAGAAAATATAGCCATTATGAATATGTGGTAATGTATTTGTACATAATGAATTCACCAGAAGTATTTATGGAATTAATTAATCAGATATTTCAAAGAAATGTCTACTCTATTGTGGTGGTGTTTTTGGATTACATAATTGTGTATTCAGGTAAAAGGGATGAGCATGAGAAAATCCTGGAAAAAGTGATGGGAATGTTGAGATATCACTATTTCTATGAAAATTTATCAATGTTTTAATTTTATATACAAGAGGTGTGTTTTTGTGGCCATGTTTTTTATGAAAGTGGTGTTTCAGTGGATCATAAGAAGATAGAAACTATGATCTCTTGGAAACCTCTAATTAAAATCTTTGAGATATGGATCTTCTGTTGTCTATCTAGTTATTATCAAAGCATTGTTCATGATTTCTCATGAATATCCTCACCTATGGCATCTTTGACAAAGAATAATGTTCTATTACAATGGTACGAATAACTCTAGAAGTCTTTTCAAGAGATAATGTTTCTCTTTTCTTCTACTCTGATGATGCTTTTATTTGAATTATTACAAGGGTATGTGGTGTATTTTGATGCTTTGGGATCATGGTTGGGATGTGTTCTAATGTAGGGAGACCATGTTGTTTCTTATGGCTCAAGGAAGTCATGAGTTCATGAGAAGAAGTACCAAACAAATTATTTGGAGTTAGATGTTTAAGTACAGCTTTAAAAACATGGAGTCATTATCCCTTTAGTATGAAATTTTATTTTCTAATGGATCAAAAGATATTGAAAAATATTTTGTCACGATAGTATTAGAATTTTGGGAAACGAATATGGATGGAATATCTTTATATGTTTGACTTTGACACGAGTTACACACCATGTAAAGGGAATTTTTTGGCCTCTACATTAATCAGAATGTCAAATGTACAGTTGGAAAAAGAAGCATAAGATGACTGGCAGTTTATGTTATTCCAAGCCGACATGCATATGTATTGTGATAACTGGGGTGATTTTGTGGTTTTCTTTTCTATTGTGGTGGTTCCTAATTTAGTAAATATGTTAATTGGGGAACATACATATGAAATTGAATGTGTGGAAATGAGTTTAAAACTCAATGGTGGGGAGAACATTAAGGGATGGAGGTTTAATGTGAGTTTTGTTTTTTGATTTCGAGATCGGATGGTTGTACTTATGAATTTTTAAGAAAAGCTTCTACATGATTACCACCACTCTAGGTGGGAAGTCCATAGTAGAATACATAATATTTTTAAGGTAATGAATACATGGTTTTGGTGGGTCAACATGAAAAGGAATGTGGTTGAGTGTGTTTCAGGATGCTTAAATGTCAGCAAGTTAAGGGATAATATCGGTGACCATATTTTATGTTTCATTCATTAGCTATTTTTTTGTGGAAATGGGAGTATATTTCTATGGATTTTGTTACTTGTCTCCCAAGAATGGTTTGAAAAAATGATTCCATATAGATGACTGTAGATTTTCTCACAAAATTGGCTAATTTCATCCCTATTTGTGAAACTCATACAGTGGAGGATCGGCCCAAAATCTATATCTGAGAAATGGTAAAGAGAAATAGAATTATAGTTTCTATGGTGTTAACCCTTGATATGAGGTTTACATCTCATTTATGTAAATCCTAATATAAATTCCTTGGGACTCAGTTTACCATGACTGTAGTGTGTCATCCAAAGATGGAAGGCCAATCTGAAAGGATGATACAAACATTGGAGTACATGTTTTGGGATTGTGTAATGGATTTGGGTGCCTCATTGGAAGATAATATTACATTAGTGGATTTGTCATCTAACAAAATATATCATCCCTTGATAAATATGGCTCTGTTCAAATAATTGTATGGGTGTCATTATCATTCTCCACATTGTTGGGTAGAAAGAAGTGAGACTTAAATAGTTGGTTGAGCTTTGTCCAAGTAATAGCAGAGAGGATTCAACAGATCAGGAAACAAATAGACATGACTCATAGTCATCAGAAATCATATGTGAATCATCATATATGTCCTTTTTTGTCTGGTGTAAGTGATCATATGTTCTTGAGTATTTTTCCAAGGCTTAGACATCGACCCTTTGGGAACCAGGGAAAGTTATCTCCTTGATACATACGACATTTTGAGATACTAGAATGGGTTGGTGAGGTTGCATATAGTTTTCCATTAACACCACAGTTCAGTGGGGTGTATAAGGTGTTCTCTGTATCTTAGTTTAAATGGCATTATCCCAATCCTAACCATGTGATTAGATGATATCACAATGACCTAGATCTCGATGCTTTTTTAGAACATATCCCAGTTTGGATTGTAGATAGGCAATAAAATTCATGCAAAGAAAAATCATTGGTCTAGTGTGTGGTTTTTGGAAACACGGTCAAATTAAGGAAGAGATTTTGGAATGAAATAGGGAAATGAAATAGAAGTGGGTATAACTATTTCATGGTAGAAATGGTTTTCTAATTTATAGTGATGGAATGGCTAATGATGGGGAGAATTTAACCCCATTAGTTTCAAGTAAGTAACCATTTAATTATGAATTTAATGTATATAAACTTTATGGGTGAATTTTGGGATATTTTATAAAACTATTGGTGTGTTTTGGGGATTTTTTATTGGTTCACAGTTGGTTCAAGATTTGGTAAAACTATGAAAAACCAATAGGAAACCATGAATAGTGAGGAAGGGGAAAAAGGAAACACACATGGGTGGAACACAGTTTACCCAAACTGTGTGACCACCTAGAAGAAAATATGCGCATGGAAAGTCGGACTTGGCCTTTCTGAGGAAGTGGATTTGGAATAGTTTTCACATGATTTAGAGACTATGTGAGGTAAGCATGTGAGGGTTTTCTTTAAGGTAATTTTTGTCCCATGTTTAGTGCACAGTTTGCATAACAGTGCATCTAAACTATGCAGGGAAAGAAACTAGATCCAAAAATGTTCTTGTAGGTTGGTTTAATTTTTTAATGCCTTATTTTTTCCCAAATCATCCCAAACATGGAATTTGTCTCTCTCAAAGGTCGAGGAAGGTTCTATCATCATATTGGTAGTGATCTGGAGCAATTCCATGGTGCCTTAAAGCTTGATTCTTGCATTGAATGTAACATCCCAAGTAAATTAAGAATAAGACATACATCATATTTATTAATATTTGTAAATTAAATATTAATTTTACTTTAAATGGGTTTCTATGTTCGATAGCGTACCCGGTATGCAATAATGGGTTTCTTTGGAATCTTATGTTGCACACTAATAACATAATATTATTATTTTAAATGGTAGTTAACTCCTAGTTTTTGTAGTGGAGAGAATGAACGAAACTAAATATAATATGATTATACATGTTTTTTATATGTATTTACTTTTATCCAATAAAAGTTAGAGGCTTAAAATGTGAATGAATCTAATTTTAAGCATAATTTACATTAAAAGGCCAATTTACCGCCTTTTGATGGAGAACCCTTATTAAATAAAGTTTTGGTCATATTTATATGTTCTAATTGACCAAATATAATCCTTCTTTAGAATGGGGACATCAAATTTTACTATGGGTAATTGTTTGGTATTTTTATGATAAAGTTCATGTTTTTAATGAATAGTGAAAAAATTGTATTTTAATTCAAGAGTTCCATTTAATCTAATTTATTTATATGGTTATATTATCATTTTAATTGGTTTTAAAGTGAAATTAAAATATATTTTTACCATTTAATACAATGTTGGTCATTCGAAATAATTTCACTTTGAAATTGGACATAAACAAGTATCAATCTTTTGATAGTTACTGTTTCTTAAAAACACGCTATTTGTTTTAATAACGGGAATAAATTTTAAAATTAATTAATTCCACTTCAATGATTTGAATTTGGAAAAATAAAAATCATTTATGAATTCGGAATGTCAAATATAGCTTAGTCTGATTTTTTGGTATTTTTCTGAAAAACTTCAATTTTTGATGAATAGTGACACCACATAGTGGTAGTTAAAAACTGACTTTTTCATTTAAATGAAATTTTACCACTTCTTTGAATTGAATTTCAAAAATCCAACATACATGGTTGTTATCAGGAAGTAAAATTTGGTTCATTAATATGAAACTAATTTTTGGTGAATAGTAACTTTTGACTTTTATTTACCGCGGTTAAAGGTAAATAAGGTAATTCAAGGTTAAAAGAATATTGTAATAATTCAAAATTACCTTAACACTTGTCTTAACCTTATTAGTTTAGTCATTAACAACCATGGGATTATTTGGGTCTATTTTGGGACCCCTTTTATCCACTTGGAAGTGATAATGACAATTTCGATTAATTAATTTAAAGGCCAAAATGACATAAACAAAAATCCTTTAGTAATTAATTTTTATATGGTGTTATATAAGTCCTATTTTCGACTATAAATATTATTTGTAAATCTAAAGTGATTTACTATATCATGGTATTTTGTTTATAATATTTAGACATCAAATAGATTAAATTATTTATGACACAATAATGATGCAGTATTTACCCCATTAATAAATGATTTAAATAAATAAGATTATAATGACTAAACTATTATCCAAAACATGTAAAATTATGATTGGATGATTTTATTTCGACCAAGTCTCATCTTATCTTCGAATATAATTATTTTTGGACCATTAGAAACTGAATATCAATATATAATAAAATAATGTTTTCACACTTTCCTAAAGAGCCCCTCCTCCACCTTATAAAAGGAGACCACTTCTAACCAATTCCTCACACCTCTCAAGCCATTTGTCTCATCCAAAATCTACCCTATTAAGCTCCTTAAATCCCTATCCTACTCTTAGAAGACTTACCTTAGGTAGAAGGCACTTTAATAAGTCCTTTGGTTCAAACCAAGGGGAGTTACCCAAATTAAAGGTAAAGGTTTCTCTTAAATTGTTTTCTTTTTATTTTACTTCTCCAAACCCTAAAATCTTTTTATTTCTTTATTTTGTAACAACACCATTATCCTCAATATACTAGGATGTTTTTATAAGAAGTATTTTAACTACACTTACACACACCTCCAACTAATCGATGAATAACGTAATATTTCTGGGGATGGAAAACTAACACCTCACGAAACGATGATTGTTCAATTACATCTTACCACCTCTCATGGTGGACATTATGATGGAACTGTATTTATATATGATATATATTATGTTTATGATTTACTTATTCTTCTGTACTTCCCATTTATATAATGCCTTTATGGTTTCCATAGTGGGTAAATACGATAATCTCATTTGAGGATGTGCGGACTACCGCCCCCTCAAAGTGATGTGACTAGTTAATGCCTTATGTGTGATGTATAAAGGATAGAGTTAATGATATTATATATATGATATTATACTTGAATTATAATATACCTATGTATCATTCTGTTTTATTTCTGTTAAAATAATAAATAGAAATGAAAGTAGAGTTCATGCGTACGTACGGCTTACCGTCTCCATGAACGGTGCATTTCATTTCTTACCTCTAAATGTTATGTACTATTATAAAAACTTTTATATACTAGATATATATGATATATATGATATCCAAATCATGAATATAATTCTGGATATAATGAACCATTCACTACATGGACAACTTTTAAATATAAGTTGTTCATTTTTACTCAAGTACCAAATATCGACAAAATAAACGTTATTAACTTAAATGATTGCATAATGTTTATAACATGGTAATAAGTGATATAAAAGGAATAATAAACGTGAAAAAGGTTCTTAAGGAAGTATAAATTAACTTTAGTTTATTATTCAGGAGATTAAAGAACGATTGAGTCAAGTTGGACGTGAGGTAAGGGACATCGTCTCAATCCCCTTTCATCGAGGCATTTTTATTTTTATACACGACTTTATTTCATACGGTGTACAAACCCCTTTGAATTTTCATTTTATTCAAAGGGAATATTTTTATACGAAGCGTTTTACTAAACGAAAAGAAGGAATGTTTTTTTAACGTAAGCGGTGACAACGACCTTTCCACCACCGCGAGTGTTATTTGATCTTTGGCTTCCTTAAAAAGCCGAAATGTTTTTTTAAAAAGGAAAAATAAATACCATATACACTTTTTTCGTATTTTGGTATTGAAAATGATTTTGAGAATGGATTTATTATTTTAATATCTTAAAATAATATTTTATTATTTCAATATGGAAATTTCATCTTTCCTTTATGCTTATGTTATGTGTTATGATCATGTTATGGTTCTTGGGAATTATTTACACATACGGGTGGTTCCGTGATAATCTTAGGGTGGGTGAGCCTGAGATAGCTCTCCAATTAATTGGGTAACATGACAGAGGTAAACGTGAATGTTTCTCCTAAGAGATTTAGGGAATATAGTGTGATGGGTATTCCAAATTAACTCCCTATGTAGCTATGATAGTTACAATGTAAGTATGATATGGATGCCACAAGTTACCTTTATGATTAATGATTTAAATGTGTCTTTCATAAATCTTATGATTTCATGAGGTGAGTAAAAGAGTTCATGTTTTTTATGTATTTATGAACAAATGTTTTCATTCTTTGTTTTATAACCCTTACTGAGCTTTTTATACTCATCCTAAGTTTTGAAATGTTTTCACAAGACATAAAGATGAACAAGGTCAAGGATGGGATCAAGGAAAAGTCATGCTATTTAAAACATGGAACTAGACATGACTCTTTTTTTAAGAGTTTTAATTTTTTGAAAAAAATGGAAACTATGTAGATATTTCTACCTTGTAATCTTTTGAGATGTAATAGTTATGTCCTAATTCTCTAAAACTCTAAACCTGAAAAGATCCTCAAAATGAATTATTCATTTAATTCAATATTATGTAATGTTTAAGGTCGGGTCCTTATAGTTGGTATTAGAGGTCGGTTTAGAAAACTTTAGGAGTTAGGTTATTGTTAAATTAATATCCATAAAGTAATTTATGTTAATATTGATATCATATAGCATTTACAGATTACCATGTTGCTTCACCTAATATATTTCTATGTTCAGAACGGTTTTCTGTAGGGGAAATAGGGAAGCTATGTTGGGATGAAATCAGGAGGAAGACAACCTTCCAAATCAGCAACCTGAGATGGTCAGAATAGTAAATAAACAGTTTGTTGCAGCGATGGAACAATTGACTCAGGATATAAATGGTTGTGGTATCCATGTACGAGATCAGCCAAATCAACCACAGATGAACATGTCAGTAGTGGAGCATTTCATGAGGCAACATCCCCCATCATTCAGAGGATCATCTGATAATGTGCTAGCTGAAGGGTGGATTAAAGCATTGGAGAATATTTTCGATGTCATGGGTTGTTAAAAACATCAAAAGGTTAGTCTTGTTGTTTACCATTTTTAAGGTGAAGTTGATCAGTTGTGGTCGATGGTGAAAAATATCTGGGATAGTGAGGAGATTTATGTTCTTGATTGGGATGAATTCAAAGGTATGTTTCTTGAGAAATATTTTCCTAAGGTGGTTCATCTTAGGATTGAAAAACAATTCCTGGAATTGAGGCAAGAGGATGACTCAGTGGCTGCTTATGAAGAAAAATTCACTCAACTGGCAAGGTATGCTCTAAATTTCATACAAGATCTTGACAGTAAAATCAACCATTTTTACTCAGGATTAAGGTAAATGTATCAAAGGGATTTAGCTTCTCATGAGTTAAAAAGTTATGAATAACTTGTTTGTTGTGCAGAGAAGGTGGAAATGGAGTTTTCCGATGATCAGGTATTCTTTGACAAACAACAGAATAAGAGGTCAAGGTGGCAGGAAAAAGGGAAGAACTTTTCAAAAAAGTGTGATGGTAAGAAACATAAGTTTACAGTTTGTGAAAATTTTGGTAAAAAGCATGGTAGGGAATGTATTTTTAATTCTGGTAAGTGATAAAGATGTGGTAAAATGGGACATAGGGCTCATAATTTCTCTGAAAAAGATCAGGGTAATTGTAAGAAAAAATCTGATTTACAGTCAAAAAAATGTTTTAAGTGCAATGAAATGGGTCATTATGCAAATGAGTGTCCAACAAAGAACTCAACCGAAGGAAAGAAGCCAGACTACAAGCAGAAAGGGGTGGCGAAATCCATTGGAACTACTTCAGCAGATGTTGGTCCATAAAATGAAGTTGTGTCAGGTACACTGTTTGTTTGTTCAGACTATTCCATTGTGTTTTTTGATTCAGGGTCTACACACTCTTTCATTTCTGAGAAGTTTTCTAGTAAATTGGGAATTCCATCTCATGATATGAATACTAAACTTATGGTAAAAACACTTGGAGGAAATTTTGATACAAAAAGAAAACATAATAACATTCCAGCCTTTGTGTGCGGAAGGAATCTACCTGCAAACCTTATTGTTTTTCCTCTAGTAGAGTTTGATGTTATTTTGGGCATGGATTGGCTTTCTGTTTATCATGATAAGATTGAATGCAGAGCTAAAGAGGTTTCTTTTCAGAATGATTTACAGTTTGTGTACAAAAATGAATCCTTGCTATTGATAACATATCAGGAAGCAGAGAAACTAGTAAAAGATGGAAATGAATGTTACCTAGCACATATTGTTGAAAAAAAGGAACTGTTCAGATTAATGATGTGCCAGTGGTAAATGAGTACATTGATGTTTTTCCGGATGAGCTGCCTGGTATTATACCTGATCGGAAAGTTGAATTTACTGTTGACTTAGTTCCTGATGCTAAGCCAATTTCAAAACCCCCTTATCGAATGGCTCAAATTGAACTTCTAGAGTTAAAGAAGCAACTGCATGAGTTATTAGATAAAGGTTTCATTTGACCTAGCACATCACCATGGGGTGCTCCTGTCTTGTTTGTTAAAATGAAAGATGGTTCAGTGAGACTTTTCATTGATTATAGAGCATTTAATAACATCACTGTTAAGAATAAGTATCCTTTTCCTCATATCGATGATTTTTTTGATCATCTCTAGGGAGCTCAGTATTTTTCGAAGATTGACTTCAGGTCGGGGTACCATCAGTTGAAATTAAAGGAAGCAGACGTTCCAAAGACTGCGTTTTGTACTAGATATGGACATTATGAATTTTTAGTTATGCCTTTTGGTTTAACCAATGAACCTACTGTATTCATGGATCTTATGAATATAATTTTCCGTGAGTTCTTGGATAAGTTTTTGGTTGTGTTCATTGATGATATTTTGGTTTATTCCAAATGTAAAGAGGAACATGAAAGTCATTTAAGGGTTGTCTTGAAGACCTTAAAAGAAAATAAACATTATGGGAAATTCAGAAAGTTTGAGTTTTGGTTACAAAAAATTTCATTCATTGGTCACATTGTTTCAAAAAATGGCATAACTGTTGATCCTGATAAAACCAAGGTTGTTGAAGAATGGCCAAGACCCACAAATATAACCAAGATTCATAGTTTTCTTGGTATGGTATGTTATTACCAGATGTTTGTTGAAAATTTTGCATGGTTATCTAGTCCAATGAATAATATAACTCGAAAAGGTGTTAAGTTCATCTGGAAAAAAGAACGTGATGATTGTTTTCAGGAATTGAAAAGAAGATTGGTGAATGCTTCAGTTTTGGCACTGACTTCCATAAATGGTGAGTTTGTTATCTACAGTGATGCTTCATTGAAAGGATTTGGTTGTGTCCTAATGCAGAATGATCAGGTAATTTATTATGCTTCACGTTAGTCGAAACCACGTGAGTTAAATTACCCTACACATGATTTGGAATTAGTTGCAGTTGTTTTTGCTTTAAAAATTTGTTGGCATCATTTGTATGGATTTAAGTGTGAAATATATACTGATCACAAAATTTTGAAGTATATATTCACTCATAAATAATTGAACATGAGGCAGAGGAGATGGTTGGAATTAATCAAGGATTAATATTGCATGATCCTTTATCATCCGGGGAAAGAAAATAAAGTGGCTGATTCCTTGAGTCGAAAAAATAATGTCTCATTACCCATGCTACGTTTGGAACGAGATCCTTTGGTTTTTTATTTGATGAACTTTGGCATAGAAGTTGTTGTTGCAACAAATTATTCTGTTTTGTTTCAGGTGTCAGTGAAATCATCTCTATCAGACAGAATTAAGAAAGCACAGAAAGAAGAAAGTGAGTTGCAGAAAAAGGTAGAGTTGGTTTTGAAGGGTTTGTTGCCTGAATTTAACATTGATAATTATTGTGTTTTTATATTTGGGAAGAGTTTATGTGTACCTTGTGATTAACAGTTGAATAATGAGTTGTTATGTAAAGCTCATAGTTCTCCGTTTTCAGTTCATCCTGGTAGTACTAAGATGTACAGAGATCTTCGAGAGTATTACTGGTGGGATGGAATGAAAAAAGATATTACTGATTTTACTTTGAAGTGTTTGACTTGTCAGTAGGTTAAAGTAGAGCGGTAGTTACCTAAAGGGATTCTTCAACCTCTACCTGTGACAGAGTGGAAATGGAAAAATATATCCATAGAATTTGTTTTGGAATTACCCAAGACATCTCAAGGTAATAATGAAATCTGGGTTATAGTTGATCGATTGACTAAATCTGCTCATTTCTTTCCTATTCGAGATACTCTGTCTTTAGATCAACTTGCTCGGTTGTATGTTAAAGAGATAGTCAGGATGCCTGGAGTTGTCCTCTCCATTGTGTCTGATCGTGATCCTAGGTTTACTTCTAATTTTTGTAAAGTCCTTTAGAAGTCATTGGGTACCGAATTAAATTTTAGTGCATCTTTTCATACTCATATGGGCAATCAGAACAAACAATTCAGACATTGTAGGATATGTTACGTGCTTGCTCGATGGTTTATTAGGGAAGTTGGGACCAACATCATTCTTTGGTTGAATTTTCCTATAATAACAGTTTTCATTCCAGTATACAGATGGCTCCATTTGAGGCATTATATGAAAAGAGTTATCGAACTCCAGCTTTTTGGGATGAAGTAGGTGAAAAGAAGCTGATGGGGAAAGAATTGGTAGAAGAGATGGCATAGAATGTTCAGTTGATTCAGTAGCACAGGAGAAAAACATAGAGAATACAGAAAAGTTATGCCGATAATCGGAGGAAGGATCTTTCATTTAAGGTAGGTGATCATGTCTTTCTCAAAGTTTCTCCATGGAAAAGTGTGATGTGTTTTTGTAAGAAGGGAAAGTTGAGTCCGAGGTTCATTAGACCTTATAAAATACTGGAGAATGTTGGGTCAGTTTCATACAGAGTGTCTTTAGCTCCAAGTTTATCCCACATACACAATTGTTTTCATGTTTCTATGTTGAGAAAGTATAAGCCAAATCCATATCATGTTTTGAGCTCAGAAGTAGTTCAGTTGGAAGAGAATCTCTCTTATAAAGAACAACCATTCCAAATTGTTGACCATAGAGAGAAAGTGTTGCAGAATAAGGTAAGTCACCAGGTAAAGGTTTTGTGGAAAAACCATATGGTTAAAGAGGCAATGTGGGAATCTGAAAATGCTATGTGGGATAAATACCCCCACTTATTTTGATAAGTGAATAAAAATTTTGAGGACGCAATTTCCAAAATGGGGGAAGGATGTAACATACCACGTAAATTAAGAATAAGACATATTTCATATTTATTAATATTTGTTAATTAAATATTAATTTGACTTCAAAAGGGTTGCTATGTTCAATAGCATACCTGATACTGAACAACAGGTCTTTTTGAATTCTTACGTTGCACACTAATAATATAATATTATTATTTTAAATGGTAGTTAACTCCTAGCCGTTGTAGTGGTAGGAATGAACGAAACTAACTACAATATGATTATACATGTTTTTAAGATGTATTTACTTTTATCTAATAAAAGTTAGAGGCTTAAAATGTGAATGAATATAATTTTAAGGATAATTTACATTAAAAGGCCAATTTACCACCTTTTAATGGAGAACCCTAATTAAATAATGTTTTGGTCATCTTTATATGTTATAATTAACCAAGTATAATTCTTCTTTATAATGGGGACATCAAATTTTACTTTGGGTAATTTTTTTGATATTTTTCTGATAAACTTAATTTTTTAATAAATAGTGAAAAAAATGTATTTTAATTCAAAATTTCTTTTTAATATAATTTATTTATATGGTTAGATTATCTTTGTTAATTGGTTTTAAAGTTAAATTAAAATATATTTTTACCATTTAATCCAATTTTGGTCATTGGAATTAATTTCACTTTGAAATTGGACATAAACAAGTATCAATCTTTTGATAGTTATTGTTTCTTAAAAACACGCTATTTGTTTTGATAACGGGAATAAATTTTAAAATTAATTAATTACACTTATATTATTTGAATTTGGAAAAATATAAATCATTTATGAATTCGGAATTTCAAATATAGCTTAGGCTGAATTTTTGGTATTTTTCTGAAAAACATCAATTTTTGATGAATAGTGACACCACATAGTGGTAGTTAAAAACTGACTTTTTCATTTAAATGAAATTTTACCACTTCTGTGAATTGAATTTCAAAAATCCTACAAACATGGTTATTATCAAGAAGTAAAATGTGGTTCATTAATATGAAAATAATTTTTGGCGAACATTAACTTTTGACTTTTATTTACTGCGGTTAAAGGTAAATAAAGTAATTCAAGGATAAAAGAATATTATAATAACTCACAATTACCTTAAAACTTCTCCTAACCTTATTGGTTGAGTAATTAACGACCATGGGAATATTTGGTTCTATTTTGGGACCCCTTTGATCCACTTGGATGTGATAATGACAATTTAGATTAATTAATTTAATGAAAAGGCCAAAATGACATAAACAAAAATATTTTAGTAATTAATTTTTATATAGTGTTATATAAGTCCTATTTTCGACAATAAATATTATTTGGAAAGATAAATAGATTTAATATATCATGTTATTTTTTTTATAATTTTTAGACATCAAATAAAATAAATTATTTATGACACAATAACGATGTAACATTTACCTCATTAATAAATGATTTAAATAAATAAGATTATAATGACAATAATATTATCCAGAATACGTAAAATTCTGATTGGATGATTTTATTTCGACCATTTCTCATCTTATCTTCGAATATAATGATTTTTGGACCACTATAAACCGAATATCATTATATAATAAAATAATGTTTTCACACTTTCCTAAAGAGCCCCTCCTCCCCCTTATAAAAGAAACCCACTTCTAACCAACTCCTCACACCTCTCAAGCCATTTGGCTCGTCCAAAATCTGCCCAATTAAGCTCCCTACATCCCTATACTCCACTTAGAATCCTTACCTTAGGCAGACGACACATCAAGAAGTCCTTTGGTTCAATCCAAATGGAGTTACCCAAATTAAAGGTAACGGTTTCTCTTAAATTGTTTTCTTTTATTTTACTTCTCCAGCCCCTAAACTCTTTTTATTTCTTCCTTTTGTAACAAAACCAGTATCCTTAATATACTAAGATTTTGTTATAAGAAATATTTGAACTACACTTACACACACCTCCATCTAATTGATGAAGAACATAATGTTTCTGTGGATGGAAAACTAACGCCTCACGAAACGATGATTGTTCAATTACATCTTACTGCCTCTCATGGTGGCCATTATGATGGAACTCTATTTATATATGATATATAGTATGTTTATTATTTCCTTATACTTCTTTAATTCCCATTTATATCATTCCTTTATGGTTTCCATAGTGGGTAAATACGATAATATCATTTGAGGAAGTGCGGACTACCGCCCGCTCAAAGTGATGTGACTTGTTAATGCCATGTGTGGGATGTATAAATGATATAGTTAATGATATTATATATGATATTATAATGTAATTATAATATACCTATGTATAATTATGTTTTATTTCCATTAAAATAAGAAATATAAATGAAAGTAGCGTTCATGCATACGTACGGCTTACCGTCTCCATGAACGGTGCATTTAATTTCTTACCTCTAAATGTTATGTACTATTATAAAAACATGTATATACTTGATATATATGATATATATGATATCAAAATAATGAATATCATTCTGTATATAATGAACCTTTGACCACATGGACAACTTGTAAATGTAAGTTGTTCATTTTTACTCAAGTACCAAATATCGACAAAATAAATGTTATTAACTTAAATGATTGCATAATGTTTATAACATGGTAATAAGTGATATAAAAGGAATAATAAACTTGAAAAATGTTCTTAAGAAAGTAGAAATTATCTTTATTTTATTATTCTAGAGATTAAATAACGATCGAGTCAAGTCGGACGTGAGGTAAGGGACTTCGTCTCAATCTCCTTTCATTGAGGCATTTTTAGTTTTATACATGACTTTATTTTATACGGTGTATAAACCCATTTGAATTTTCATTTTATTCAAAGGGAATATTTTTATATGAAGCGTTTTAAAAAACGACAAGAAGGAATGTTTTTTTAATGTAAGCGGTGACAACGACCATTCTGTCGCTGTGAGTATTATTTGATCTTTGGCTTCCTTAACAAGCCGAAATGTTTTTTTAAAAAGGAAAAATAAATACCATATAATCTTTTTACGTATTTTGGTATTGAAAATGATTTTGAGAATGGATTTATTATTTTAGTATCTTGAAATGATATTTTATTATTGCAATGTGGAAATTTTATCTTTCCTGTATGCTTATGTTATATGTTATGATCATGTTATGGTTCTTGGGAATTATTTACGTATACAGGTGGTTCCGTGATAAACCTTGGGTGGGTGAGCCCGAGATAGCTCTCCAATGCATTGGGTAATGTGACGAAGGTAAACTTGAATGTTTCTCCTACAAGATTTAGGGAATATACTATGATGGGTATTCCAAATTAACTCCATATGTAGCTGTGATAGTTACAATGTAAGTATGATATGGATGCCACAAGTTACCTTTATGATTAATTATTTCTATGTGTCTTTCATAAATCTTATGATTTGACGTGGTAAGTAAAAGAGTTCATGTTTTGTATGTATTTATGAAAAAATGTTTTCATCCTTTGTTTTATAACCCTTATTGAGCTTTTTATGCTCATCCCATGTTTTGAAATGTTTTCACTGGACTTAAAGATGAATAAGTTCAAGGATGGGATCAAGAAAAATTCATTCTATGTAAAACATGGAACTAAACATGACCCTTTTTTAAGAGTTTTTATTTTATGAACTAAAATGGAAACAATGTAGATATGTCTACCTTGTAATATTTTGAGATGTAATAGTTATGTCCAAATTCTCCAAAACTCTAAACCTGAAAAGATCCTCAATGTGAATTATTTATTTAATTCAATATTATGTAATTTTTAAGGTCGGGTCCTTATATTGAACCTTCATTATTTGTTGTTCATGATGTTATTCTTATATCTACTTCACCCTATCTCTCAGTTTCATTGATCGACACCCGTTTTTGGTTGATCTAAGGTCTTAGATGCCAAAATTTTTTATATTTTGTTTTTTTAGGATAGGGGAAGAGATCTAAATTGGGTTTATGGGTATTTAACCTGGTTTCATGGATGTTCTTCATATCGTTCTTCATTTTTGTCGTCGACCCTAAGGTAGATAGTTTCCCTCTAGAATCCTCATTTTATTATATGATTAATTAGTTTTGAATTGATCATTTTGTGTGAAATTGATTGTGGATTTTCATTGAAATGTTTTTCAAAAACCTTCTTGATTGACGGTTTGTGGAAACATTGGAATTGGGTGTTTTTTGGGAAGTACATTGGATCTTAATATTAAAATTGTGTTATTAAAGTACAAATTTTTCTAGAATTTTGGTAAATGGATTAAAAAATTATATATGAATAAGGGGACGGTTTTATTAAACTGAATTGGAAGGTTTTGATTGAATTTTTTTGATTTAAATCTTTTTAATAATGGAATGGTTTTATTGAAATGGTTGAAATAGTTGTTTGTCATTACATTTTGGCATAATTATTTTATAGGTTCATGTACATTCTGGAAGGATAAGGGTATGGAGTCTCCCCATAATTAGTGGTATGGATAATGGTTAGGTCTCCCCCCATCAAATGGTTCATTATGTGTTGTCTTAGAGAAAGGATGACTCACCACTCACGAGTATATGGAGGTCTAAGCTTTCATTCTTGGTTGGTTGTGTGGATATTAATAATAGAATGGATATGACCAAAAATAAATATTATGAAATTGTTTAAATTATTGTTTAGCTGTTTTTTCTCTAAACTTGTTGTTGTTTTGAGAAAAAGGTTTCCTTAGAACTAATTTATATTTAGTTATAAATTGCTTTTAAATTTTTTTAATATAAAATACTTTATATAAATTTATCTAACATGTTCTATCCTAGTGGCATGAGTAGGGAAGTCATTGGGGAAAACCTACTGAGTTTTATTACTCACCCCTTCTTTGGAAATGTTGTGATTTTTCATATGTCATGTACCCAGACATGGGAAAAGGTAAATTACCACACATATTTAGTACTGCTTAATGATACATGGGTTGTTTAGTGGATTTTGATATTATAGAATGTGGAGCTTTGGATTCTTGTGGTTGTCATTGAATTTTAGTAGTTTGTCTTCTATTGTTTCCCTTGATGTTAGTTTTTATTCTTCTGTAGTACTCTTTGGTCGATTTGATAAATGACATGTTTGATTTGTCTTTCATTTTTTTAATGAATCATATAGTGGGTTGTTTTTTAATGAAATGGTTGGTTAGTTGATTTATTCTTAAAGTTAAAATCATACCCCAGGTCTATGGAAGCCCTTCGACATTTATTAACAACCTTTGGCATCTTGGGGATATTACCTAAGGCCAAGTAACATCTCACATCCCCCTCAATCCAATGAAGAGAAGGAGGGATGTTATGCTCTAATTCATTTAATTATATTATTTTATGTATGCATGGTCCACATAAATGGATTTAAAAAAATATATTTTAATTGATATATCATGAAGATTTCAAAAATTTGAATGTATTTCTTCAAAACGTTTTTTCACTATTCACAATCAAATCAACTATATTTAAAAAATCCAACATCATCACATAAAGGTTATTTTTAGATGATCAATCCAAAAATGAATTTCATTTTATTATATCCCAAGTCAAATATATTTAAATTTTACTTTTAAATATAAACACAAAATATTAGGAACATAATTTCTATAGAGTTGAATTATTTCTCATTTTGGTTTATAAATTATATGAATTAATTTTTCGATGGATAATAAATATAAATAAATAAAACTAAAAAATAAATTAATTGAAAATATTATTTTTTTACTTCATTAAAATAATTTTCTGATCATATTTTTCTCCCTTAAAAATGTACATCATCCCAATTTTATTCAATGGTATATAAGTGGGGATTTGTTTCCTTCCAAGCCTCTTCTAGAACCCATGTTTCCTTTTCAATCATAAAATTCCTCCAAAAATATTTAACCTTGTAAATTACTATATTTAGAGACACTTTTTCATAATTATTATGAATATGAAATGGTGTTTCCTTAAAAAGTGATAATCTCATTACTTAATAACCACATAGAGAAACACATAATTTGTATGAGGGAAAAAGTTCCTTAAAAAATGAAACAATTTATGTTCACAATATTAATATAGGGGTTTGACTACATGATTTTCTACTAAATCCACTTACTATAAAATATAATATACACTAATTAACTATTATCATAGTTTATTTGTCATGAATAAACTCATCACACATTTCAAAGGAGTTATTTTAGAATAAAATAGTATACTAACTCACATGAAATATCACTCCTTTGTTTATCTATATATATCTTAATAATATGGTAAAATACAATAATATAATGATAGATATTTTTCACCTTTTCATATGTATATTCTTCTAATTTTAGTTTCAACAATTATCTTGCCCTGAAATCATCCCCACAAATTTTAGTCTAACCCCTCAATCTATATAATTCCTAGAATAGATCCATCAGTTCCCATGAATGAAAACTTTTAATATAAGAAATATATGATAATAAATGAATTTCACACCACATTTATAATAATTTACTGAACAATTAGATACCATATAATCAAAATTCTGAGTTATTTTTTTTCATTTTTATCTATTAAAGAATTAAAATGTAAACTAAAACTAAACTCAGAACCGAGTGTATAAAAAAGTCTCTTCCCTAAAATGGATTTAAATATATGATCATTATATGATAAAATAGAGGGAGGAAATATATGTATATTAAAAATATCATTAAGATCTAGTCAATGACGTGGATCCAATAAAAAATCACCCATAATAGAAAGATACTATGGATATTTACTCAGGTTTTCATCAAAGGCCCATATTTTCAAATAAAATTGAGATGATTTTGGTAATCGTGAAATGAAATCTTGGGATATATGCTTGTATTTTAATTTATCTATTGAAAGTAGATATTCCATCTACATTAGTATTTTTCATTTAAATTTGACCATTCAAGAATGAAATCATTTCATGTTAATATTTTCAATGTATATATTGATTTTTTTTAAAACTTCATACTAGTAAAGATATATATACATTTTCATTATACTAGTATTGAAAAAATATGATCAGTTTTGAGCCAAAAAAATTATACATTAATCAACTGAGAATCCCAATTTACATATAATTGTTTTCGGCATCTTATAACTAGTTCCATAATTATATGAAAACCATGAAACTATTTTTTCTTTCAAAATTAACTCCTTTATTTCATAAAAAGATTTTCCTTATGAGAGTAATAAACTCATTTTTCAAGGATGATTATATATATACTTAATTCAATATAGAATTTGTTTCTAGAAGTATAAATTAAAATATTAGATTAAAAAAATGTTATCTTTTAGATAACTCTGAAAATGTAACATGCTTGATGATTCCTTATTTGTCTGACACAAGGCATATACAACTGTATGAATTTTACGATGATAATAGTAAATCAAGAAATCATACTCCTTTATCAGTTCTAGGAATCTTATTTCCCATATGTTCATCTCAATTTTATTAAGTATAAATAAATAAAAAAAATTATATAAATACACATCTCACATCTGTTCCAACATAAAGGATTCCTCTATAATTTAAATTAAAAAATTACAGTTGTAGTTTCAAGATAATGTGTTGAGATTTTTTTCTCATGGGGTTTTAACTACCATGATGCATAAGAAGTAGCTTGATTTTTTTTATAAAATCATAACCAAGGGACTCAAATGAAGCATTAAAAAAATAAAAGAAAACATTTCATTATGGAAAGGCCATTACATGAGAATTAACCAATATAATTTAAAATACCATAATGAAATTCCTCACATTAATTTTTCTAGATGAATTTATCTTATTTTAGAGTTAGCATGGTTAATTGGCTAGATAATAAAGAAAATTTTCCAACAAACTTTTGGTTCTAACATGATAATAAAACAAAACATTGTATCTTGGTGACAATTTTAGGTCTCTTCCAACCTTCCACCTCCTTAATTTAAGAAGAATCAACAGTTTTAGAAAATTTATAAAAAAGTTCACTATTCAATAGAATATATTTAAAACATATTTATTTTCTAATTTTTCCATACCACATATTTTCATTTCATATATGTGGATTATTACATATATATTTCTTATGATCAACATGAGAGATATAATATACCATAATTTTATCTTTGAATACCACTGTCAATTTTGACAAATACCAAAGTAAAACTATAGTCATTAGGTCCAGAGTAAAATGTGTGGATATTTTAACCAGAAAATAATAACATGAAACTCATTATATCCATTCCTAGTATGAAACATTATCCATATAATATCTTCTCCCATTATAGTCAGCTAAATATATATATATATATATATATGAGCTCAATTATTCAAATTTATTGTGCTCCCTAGAGAAAATCAAATAAGACAAAAGTATGAGGAAATGGTTACTTATTATTAAAATTAATATTATTTTGGGATCTATAATCAAAAAAAACACATATTGAACCATCCTTCATCTTAATCAACAAAAAATGATCCCCCCATGGTGATGTTTTCAGACGAATGAAAATATTATCAATCATTTCTTGTAATTTATATCCCCACACCAACAAATATTTTAGATTCATTTAGTAAAGGGATATTTATATTATCCTAGAATCATGATATAGTCCAATGGTGAATTCATATTGTCTTCCTAGTATTAGACTAGATAAATAATTCAAAAATTCAAATCAATATTTATTTACCCCTTAAATATCACTATTTTAAAAATATCCTTCTTATCAATGATATGTTTATCATAAAATTCATTCTAATATAAAGTAAATTTCTCCACTTCTTGGTATGTTATCAAATGTACAATTTCAATATTACATAAAAATTGAAACAGTTTTTTCAAATTTAATGTTACTTTTTTTAAAGGTTAGGGCCAAAGCCTCAATTTATTATTTAACGAAAAGACCTCTTTAGTGTAGGTAGAGGGATACCCATTACATAGCCCGAATTCCCAAGGCCAAATGGCCGGAATACAAGGATGAAAGCCCTTTTTTGCCCCAAATGACCCCTCAGTGAACAGTACTCCTACAGTACCCACACTACTATAGTACCTGCTACATTACCGCCACCGCTATAGTACCGCAAAGTGCCTCCACTGCTACAGTGCCACTACTATAGTTCCACCACTACTACAGTGCCCTGCTATAGTACCCCAGAAATTCATCCCTATCTAGATTTGATCTAGGGTCTTTTGGATGCCAAGTAGGAGCCTGTACAACTTGGGTACAGGATCGTTGGAAAAAAATTTAATGTTACTTCATTTTCTATTACATAATTTAAATATTGTTAACTGAAAAGTCAGTCTATAAACAAAATAATGTCAATAACAACTACGGTCAATACAACATGCTTTTCAATAAAAATTAGTATGTATGTATCTATTAGGAGATTATTTAAAATACATGTATACTTTATAACCCCACCAAGTCTTTTTAGCAAACATCCCCTTTATATATATTAAGGAAATATTACAATTTATTTCTTAAATTTTTACAAATAAAATTATTCCTAAATCCTGATCAAACAATACATTGATATGTTTTGAGTAATGTAATGTGAAAATATCTATATCACTTCAGGGCCCCATATCAATTGAAACTGTATAAAATGAATTCACTACACATAATTTTTATGATCATGTAGGTTTCAACCATTCATTATCATATTTATGAATTATTTTGAATAATTTCCCATATCATCTTAACAAAATTGTTTCCTTGACTACTTACCATTACTAGTCTTACCATTAACACAAGTCATTATTTTATAATCACAATCCATGTTTCCAGTCATACCACACTAGTAACACTTCAATAGTCTCATCAAAAGAACTCTATAATTCTACATACAAATATTAAATAATTGAAATAATTTTCCACCAGATTACATTATTGACTTGTTCTTTAATACAGTGAATAGTTTCCCCTTATTATTCAGTTTTTGTATGATAGATATGGTAAAAATAACTTTGTCTAAACCCTTTAAGAACATAAAAATAAATTTATTATAATTCCTCAATTCATGTGTATATAGAGATATTCATAAACATGGTTTCCTAACTAAGTGAGATATAAGGAATATAACAAAATTTAGTGCATCCCTAGCTAATCTAGTATGAAATTCTTTAGAAAAGTCTACTAAGTCTTCTTCTATATATTTTAAATAAATAAATTTATATTCAAACCTATAATAATTCACATTAATAAAATATTTTTCATAATCTAATTCATAAAATACCATTCAAACCATAGTATTAATATTATTTTTCCATTTGGAATTCATTATCAATAAACAACATAGATCAAATTTTCTATGAATATGGTAGATGGATAGAGTTACATTTCGATGATCTCATAAAACCCTCACATAAAATATCGTTCTAGTCCATTTATCCATAATTATCGAACCACTGTCATTGATTTTAAACAAAATACTCAAATATTACATCATATTAAAATAATACTATTGGTATGAACCTTTGCAAACAATATGTTATTTTTATAGACTTTTTTAGTTTAGTTACCAAAGAAAATCAATTCTTATATTCAACTTGAACCACTATAATATTCAAATAAAAATATGATTTTCCACTTATTTTTGTCAAAATTAATTCACCTTCATATATTGAAAAATATCATTCAAAAAACGTAATATATTTTGGGAAAATACATTCTACATGATTGAGTAATTAAAATATATCTTGAACATAAATTAAAATTTCATTCATTAATGAAATTACAACCTCTAATTTGATTAATAGTTTTCCCTACTAACTTCCTTAACAACATATATACATGGACAACCCAAAATTTTGTAGCTCACTAATAATCATATTTAACCATGAATTATTCTTATGATCTTTTATCTTTAGAGTTTTATGGAATTAGAAAAACCATTATATTCCCATGTGGATACTTCCAATATGGGTACCTTATTTCCATTAAAAGTGGTTCATATATTTAAATTCATACATTCATTTTTCAAGTAATTTATTCAATAAAAAAATTATATATAAAAAATAATATTGACTTTTTTAATGAAAATAAGGATCTTTAATCCCTGTGAACAACATTTGAAAAATGTGATGAGGAAAAAATATTAAAAAGGTATATACATCTATAGGAAACCCCTTATTAATTTGAAAAAAATGAAAACCCAAATTAAATATTGTCTATTCACTTAAAAAATTAAGCTCAGTTAATCCCATACTCTTGAAATTAGGTTCATTGATAGAAGAATATTATAAAAGAATTCATAATAAAGAATAAAGGAAAAAGGATAATAATTATGGTTAATTTAGTCATCATAATCTGTTCATTCATTCAATCACTAATATAATAAGAAAACCTACATGGTTAATTCCAATATTATTTTAGTGGTAGATTATGTTTATCAAGGAAACAAATAATTACATCTTTATAGGTGTAACTTATATCCAGTTTTCCCTTTCCACTTTACAAGTGTAACTTACAACCAATTGACTCTATCCCTAATACCAAATGGATTGGTGGGATATAACAGACCCACCCATCATCATATAAAATTTATAGCAATGAAAACTTCAAAGAAGACATATGGGCTTCCACCTTTATCATAAAACTCAATAAAGTATATTTTTTAAAACATAAGAAAAATAACACTCTATTATAAAATATGAATAAATTGAAATACCCTTTTCATCTAATAACACATAAAAATGAAAAATTCCTCAAAAAATGAGTATTTTATGTTCATTGATAATAAATGGAAATTTATAGAAGAATATTTATAATGAAAAATGGTTTTAACTGTGAGAATAGAAAGTCATGTTGTAAACACTAAATAAACATTTATTTTTTAATATTGATATGAATGTCTAAAATAGACCGTATATCATAAAATTAAAGGATTACATTATAGAACATTTTATATACAGTAAAATATAATTTAAAATAAAATAACTAAATGTTTCATTTATAGAAAAGAAAATTCATGAAAACATTTTAAATTTAATTTATAAATTCAAAAAATAGATCAAATAAAATGTTGAGCCATTTAAAGCATGGTTTCCATTAGAAATCCGTTATATTAATTATTGAATCATTCCATAAGACTCTTACCCTATAGAATAATTAAATAGGGTTATTTATTTACTGTATTTAGATCATTTTTCATGTGGATATTATTATTAATTTTAAAAAATTGATTACATTTTTTTCTTTTTTTAAAAAATAATTATTCTTACTATTTTTTTATTGAATTTTTGTGTATAATATTGAAAATCTAATCAGTACTGTAGTGAACATAGATTTAAAAACATATGTCTACATCAAGAAATATTGTATTTGATAGTTTATTCACAAATAATGCCAAACCAAATTCTTCAAATACATATTAGAAGGATATTATTATAATAATTTAATATTAATAAAACCACTAAGAAGAAAATATTGTAAAAAATTTGAAATACTTAAATGAAGTATTAAGAACACATAATGTATTAAAAACGAATTTTCCAATTAAAATAATTTTTAATTTATATATTTAATTTTCATTTTAAAGCTAAAAATTATAAATTTAAAATATAAAATTGAAAAGATTAAAATTAATTTTGGTATTCTTCATTGTAATTTTTTAACATAATGAATATTCTATAATTATCAATATAGTTAATTTTATGTTAATATTGAAATTAATTCTAATTTAATAATTTGAATCACTTCTATAAAATTACAAAAATTCAACAGTGACATAAAACTATTGAATATTTTATGTAATTTAAATAAAATTATTTAAATAATTTTTTTGAATTTATAAAACCCATTTTTATCATATGGAAATCTAACTAAAATTTTACTCTAAAAATTATCCTTATTAACATGTATTAGAAATCAATTTTTTCAACTTATAGAATAAAAAAAATTATTTCATATTTTATATTATAATTTTCATGTTAAACTAAATGTATCAAAAAAAACCCAGATACCCCCTAAAATTGTTATCTGACCAGAACCACCTCATACCCAAAGGGTTCTCTGGATTCCAATGGGTAGGAGACTAGTACCCAAGAATAAACAACAACCTAAGGGAATGATTTCATAAAATAGGATGCAGGAATCATTATATATATATATATATGCATGATTGGAATAAATAATGGATGTGTAAAAAAGATAAATAAAATAATAAAAAATAAACAATAGAAGTGATACAACACAATTGTATTTTACAATATCTATGATAAAAGTCTAATAAATAAGGAAAGGTAAAACCAAAAATAGAAAACACATGTGACAGTGTGGTAAAAAACTCACCATCTCACCACCATCTACCTAGACACATCTGATAGAAAACTCATTTCCACATTATTGTGTCGTTCTATTCGATTATCAAAATACATAACAACATATAATAATAGAAAAAGTGGTGTGTAGGGGTTGACAAAAACAAGAATTATAAGATCCCAATGAGTTATTCCATAGGATGTAACTTTACAACAATCTAAACATGCTCAAAATTTAACGAAAAGAAGGAATGATAATCAATATAATTGTTTTTATATCAACCGCATGGTAAAAAATTTCCCTATTTTTACATGATTCTAAATAATCTATATAAAATAGTTTAAAATCATTTCAAATATGTGAAAAAGTCAAATAAAATCATTAATTACATATCATATCAGATTTAATAAAAATAAATTATATTTAACATCAAACTATTGATCAGTACATGATAGGTTATTTAGGACACTCATATCCAAACATATACAATCATTCCCAAAATGTATCAGGATATATGAATTGAATCCAAATAGAAGAGGAAAACCCCACCATATTAACCTACCAATATGTCAAACAAGTCCCTGGAAAAATAGGACAATAGAGCATAGGAACATTCCATGATTGACCCCCCCCCCCCACCCAACAGTAGTAAAAGATGATACCTATTACTAAACCTTCTGACTAAGTAACCATGGAATACAATTTAATATATTATCAAAAAAATTCATAAATCCATTTCAAAATTCAATGAAAATACCATTTAATTTACCAAAAATGGGAAACCCATGTGTTCTGAAGAACTAATTTCCGTAGAAACAATTCAATAATAGTAATTCAATTATAAAAATAATATATCCAAAAAGAGAAATAAATATCCTCCAAAAAGTCCTGATATGGAACCACCTACCATAAAATCATGTCACAAAGACCTGAAAAATTATTCCACAACAATGAAGAATGTAAAAAACATTAGAGGCCTTTGAATTAATTCTATAATCTAAAAAAATTAATAAGAAAAACGTTTGGCATAGAAGAAAAATCAAAACATAACTCAAATGACTATCCTTCCACACCACAACCAACATAAGATAAATCCTCCAAATGAATATCAAAGTGTATATCTAGAATGTATCGATAATATTTTCAAATAGATAAATAGATCAATAAAAGTATCACAGTGGTGCTACCGTAATAAAAAAATGAAGAAGAATGATCTCTTACCTAGAGAGACGCACCACAATAACTAAAATGATCAATCATTGAACAAACTATCCATATAGTGAATAGATCCCCAAAATATAGTGTGATACTATTGAGGTCTATTGGGAGAAGTCTAAAATATAATAAAAAAGAAATCAGACATTCAACATAGTTAAAAACAAAAAAATTAAAAAATTCATTATATGAAATATTTTCAAAATATTAATTTTGGAATTAACAAAATACACTGAATAATGTGTCACCTAAGATTTACAATCATGAATTTGATCATTTTACAATGTTGATCTAATTTTTCAAATTCATTCCTTGGATAAACTCATTGAATCTACCCTGTAAAGTTTTAACATCATGTAAACCATTCATGATGTGAAAATTTCACTAAAGAGGGTAATAGTTCGGATTTTGAAGAAAGAACCTTACTAATCTATGGTGTTCACTAAACATATGGGAGATCCTCAAAAATAGTATGACACATTTAATCCTAGACTACTTTATTTCAGAAAAAACATATATCCCAAAACATAAAGTTATTTTCACCACCAAAGGATCTGTATTCCCAAAATCACTAAAACACACCAAATCAAGGATGGTATTGAAAATATAGATAAAAAATAAATTAATAAGGAATACAACATGTTTAAAACTCCCCACCATAATAATTTATGACCCTGTGTAGTCATGTGGAAGAATGGTGTATGAAAATATATGAGGCCAATGATCCATCATTAATGACTCACACTCCCTTGTCTCATTATAATTTGATCTGTGTCTCCATAAAACTCTTCCCAACTGAATTGAAATCCCATATATTACCTTCACTTAAGAGTTAATGATCTACACTAGAGTCACCAAAAGACATATTTCTAGCTGAAAATCGATCTATTCCCAATTGAAAATGTGATAGTGATCAGGATAGTACTACCTAAGCTATGATATATTGAAAAACTCATGATTGACCATCTATTATAGTAGAAATCACATATAATAATCAACTTGGATGATACATTAATAACCTCAAATATCCTAAAATTTCTCAGAGCTAACCATCCCCTTTTTTTAAGAGGACAGTTACGCAACCATGGTGGAACTTTTAAGGAATCCTAGTCACTAATTGAAAATTCCAAAGTATGATTATGATGATCCGCATACAATTTATTTAGTATCTAAGATATAATAAAAAGATGACATAAATCCTAAATCCTCACTAAAATCACATGACTGACACTCATTCATACATGAGAGTTATCTCCCACCACTTCCTAATAAATAGTTCACCTACATGGGTGACAATAAAATACCTTAAAGGGAGCTATTAAGATCAAATATTTTTAACAGTTGTTATATGAAAACTCAAATAGTCCCACATGGATATCCCATGATCCAAAAAATCTAAATGCATAAATGGAGAATATACTTCATGAAATGAATAGAAAACTTTCTATGGTCATCTTTCTATGGACAGTAAACTATACTCAACATGAAATGAGTCCCAATAAATTCTTGGAGACCCTTATAGATTAAAAGGTTAAATATTGGATCCATGTAAAAAATAATAGTAGAGGTAACATAATGAAACATAAAAATCATCTACACATAAATCATACCTAGTTCATCAACCTTAGTGATTACCCTAATCAAAATAAAGTGTTGAGAAATTATTAATTGATCAGTCACAACCCATATTGAATTTATCGATTGGAGATTATATGGTAAGATAATAATAATATATATGGACACATCATCCCATTTCCAAACTAGAATCACATAAGGGTTGAGAAAACGAGAATTTTTCAGATTATCTGTCTTTATTATTCAAAAGGTGTAACAACTTGAAACATAATATGTAATATCACAATTCATATCTGGCCTCCAGAATCAACTTCTCATGTCATAATACATATTCCAAGTGCCCAAATTAAGATCCCAGGAAGAGTTATGATATTCAAAAAAACTAATATCCTCATATATGCTAGGATGATAAATTAATCCCCACAACAGCTATTACCATATATAAGGGGGACTAACTAGAAAAAATATCTCCACCATATAGGGTTTCCATAATTCCCATAATTTTTCACCATTCTATGGATCGTACATAATAAACACTAGGATAGATTATGATAACTAAAAACCTTGCACAATCATACCTGAATCATTATCTTGATCATCCAGAAGCAACTTGGTGAAGAATGTGATAAGGATCCATGCATCTTTTGATTTAAAAATAACCTGTGATGGTATATTTATAATGAGATATTTTCCAAGGGCATTCCCCTTCCATAGGTCGTAGGTGATGTTGAAGTCAAATTTCTGATGGAATTCCACCCAATGTCTTTGTTTGAGATTCATGTCTTTCTAGGAAAATTCATATCCTTGAATCTTCTATTCATAAAAGACCATGATACCCTCCCCAAAAATATCGTACCTCCAATATTTATGGGAATCAATTCATGATGAAATCACTAAATTATTAGGGGTAATTCTTCTCATATGTTTTAAGAATTAAATAACCATAAGAAACCATGAGATCATCCACTAAAAGAATGAAACCCAAAACAATGCTAGAAGAATTGCAAAAAAAATCACATACCCCTTATTGGGATTATCTAATTAGGAATGGGATTTTATGTCAAAAGCCAATTCAAATCGTCAAAAAAGGTTGACACTTTGCATCCCATATGAATTTCACCCATTTCCTGGTATTAGTAGTCAAAGTTGATGCCAATATTAATAAATCCATGATGAACCATTGGTAGTATTTAGTAAGACTAAGTAATATCTGGATCCCAAAAACATTTTGTCTAGCCCTTCCCATGACAAAACAATCATCAGCATATTAGGATCAACTAATAACCATTGATCATAAATCATGAGGCACATAAACATCACTTCATTAATATTGAAATTTAATTTATAAATATTTACAAAATAATGGTGGATCTTGTGGATATCCTAAACCAAATCCAAATTGTTATCATAATCTCACTCAGATCATAAATAAATAAAAATATTAAACATGGACAATACAAATAAATTTTTGATACACTAATGGAATATTTGGTTAATTAAATTGATAAAACTTCTCGATAATTAGTTATACCAAATGAAATCCCAAAATATTCATAATTTCCTTAACATCCCCTAAATGTTTTCTTTTGGTATATCTATCCTTTGAACTTTGAGATGATGATAACCCATTCAAATATTTTTATTTTAAAACCGTTTTCCCCATTTAAATTTTCAAAAAAATTATATGAATTTTAAAAAAGATACATCCTCATTACTGTTACATAATTTAATAGTTTATAGTCTAAAAACAATCAGAGTAAACCATCCTCCTTCTTGGAAAAGAGAATACAGGATTCTCAAGGAGAAACACAATAATTCAAAAAATAATTTCCTATCATATAATCCAATTTAATCTTGAAATATTTCATCTCTCAGTGTTCTATAAGATAATATGGTATTTAATTTGGTTGTGTACCTAGAACTAGATCAATCATAAACTCTATCTATATCTTTGGAGGATGAAAACAAAAATAATCTTGGAAAGCAACACAAAAATACTAAACAACAGTTTTGAGTTTCAATACAGATGAATTGTGATTGGTATCAACTACTACAGAAGACAATAATATCCAAATCACTTGGTGGGATGGTTCTACATGTCCTTTCATATCATACCACTCTCCATGAAACACCATAGATCTTCCATCATAATAAAAAAAGACATGTTCATGATACCAATAAGCCTCATCATAATTAGAAATAAGACTATATATCCTAATGATTTCATTAAAAAATAAAAATCTATAATGAGGATGTCCGAAACTAAATCTACACTAGCTATCAATAGAAAAGAAGGACACTGAAATACCTTCTCTTTCCTATCTCCAAAAGTTGTCTCTAACTCCATAACAAAGGATATAAGATCTGTTGAATGTTTAATAATATCATAAAAAAGTACATATATGAATGATTGGGATGCACTTGTATCAAACAAAAAAATTCGACTAATTATGAAATAATGACTATACATCTCACTATTGATGGACCAAGAACCACCAAATCCTGAAACTCATCTATTTTGTGAAGGTGCTTCACTCCTAAGGCAATTAGTTAGAGAACTATAGTATTTTAAGCATATGATTATGCCATAATAGCGTTATGAGTTTAATGTCCTTGAATATGAGGAGGAATATAAATACCCTGATGGGAACACTCTATATGACCATAACAACCAAAACTATTTCACATTTTTACAGCATTAATAAAATAAAAATGGTTGAGAGAAATATTTATATAACGATAGATGGATAGAGGTACACTACAAGATTTTAATAAAGTTATGGAGGATCTCCATTGTCGATCAACACCCCTACGACTCTTTTGATGATCGTGAAACTTCTTATTCTTTTCATACATGCCACTGAAGCTTCCATTGGGTGGAAAAATTGGAAGAATAAACAATGTTGTCTATCATATCCATATAATCCATTATACCCTTATCTTCCTTCTCAATTAATATGGGTGCTTTAGAATAAATACCTAAAATAACATATCTGATCTCAAACACTATGGGAACTTATAATACTTTACATAGTCATTCTTTTCTACATTTGGAGAAAAAATAACAATCTCTAAAAAATAGTTACTATAAATTGACATCAAAAGACCTCCCTATTTCAACTAGAGAAATTCTATATTCTTTTCCATTATCAGTGAAACAAAAAAATCAATGAATAAGGTCTTAAAACCCTTCCTTTCCAAGCCCACAGGTCTATATTCTTGTGCCATGGAATACCACAATATTCTAATTGGATCCTCAATTTTGAATTCCTCAATCATCACTATGATATTCTCATGTTTTCTAATAATTAAAAGATTTGGTAGATTATTCCCAGCCAGTCCTCCACCTCTTTTGGTTCATTAATACCATTAAATGAAGGTAGATTCTCATGTATGATATCCGTTTCTTAATCCATCTCTTATTTCCCGCCTTATTATACCTCAAAAAATATGTACTATACATGTTGTATATTTTTTCGATATGATGAACTACCTTCAAGAGGGTGTGGATTTAATTCTACTCTACATATGGATTCCCTTGAGAAGCATTTGTCATACCCTCTAGAGTGACCCATAAAAGACATCTTGGAGGCATTCTGTTATACAGTAAACTTGAAGAAATGATTAAACAACAAGAGAACCACTATTCAAACCATAAACTCTTAAAAATGTTAATATTATGTACAAAACTAAAAACATGATAGATACATCCCAACATCCCATGTAAGTTGTGTCTCATCTTGGAATGATCTATTCATGCATTGGGAACAACCTACCTCTCATGTCAAGACAATCATATCACCAGCCCACAAATATCAAAAAATTGAGAAAAACCTAAGCCTCTAATATAAAACTATCATGAACCCATCCTAGATACTATCTGAAGCTATTACACTGCTTTATCCACCACATAACTGAAGGATATTCCCGATCCCCATGACCTAGATACTAGCACCGAGGTATCAACAGCATGAGGGGATGATTTCTCCCAACTATAATCAGAATACATGACATATATATATACATGATGGGAATAAATAGGGGAATGGTAAACAATAAATATATTTCATATCAAAATGGAATAGAATATGTGATTCAACTTAAAGTAATCAAAAAATAATTCATGATATAATTACAATAGTAATGGAAAACTAAAACCCAAAATGATACTCCTTGTGATAATATAGGAAAAGTCCCACCATCTAACAAATAGATACCTTGAAACTTTTATAAAAACTCAGCACATCACTCTGGTTCCTTTCCTTTCTCCACATTGAAAGACATAACAAGTCCAACACATTGCTGATGGGTTGTACATAGTGTGAGATAAATACTATCAATTGGTTCCGACCTAAGGGTTCCATATCCAGTCCTTATACAGTAATATGAACATGATCAAAATTAATGGAAACAATCCATGATAATAAGTCAAATAATTAATATATCAAAAGAATGGAAAAACATTTTTCTCATATTTCTGAAGATCCAAATAATCCATGTAAAATAGTTTCAATTCATTTTACATATATCAAATAAGTTAAATTAAATCATGCATCTCATATGATATCAACTCTAATACAAAACAATCACAGGTAATATCATGAAAAGTATCTCTACAGGTATTGATAGCTAGGACACTCATGCCCAGATCTAGATTATCACAGACATCATGTATCTAGATATTTTAATTTAATCTAGAAAGAATATGAACACACTAGAAAGTGAACCTTCCAATAGGTCTATAAGGTCTATAGAACAAAGAGAGTAGGGAGAAAAGGAACACCTCATGATTGAACCCCCAAACAATATCAAATCATGAGGACTATTACTACACATTCCACCTAAGTACCCAAGGCTTCCCAACTGTTAAATTTTTTAAACTACTTCATAAATTCATTTAAAACTACTTTCATTATACCTTTTATTTTACGAAAACATGGTTAAAAAACAATATCTAAAAAAATTACACATAATAAATCCAATCAAGAATAATCATTTATACTAATTTTCAAAAACCATAGAAATATAGTTCATCAATCAATGTTTTTAGAAAGAACAACCTAACTCAAACTCCAGTCACACACACATAAATGGGATAAAAATAAATAAATAAACACAGAGATAAAAATATAGGCCCTAGAATCATGTATCACATCTCATCATAAATTCATCATGAAAAAAATTCAGTAAATAATGTATATAATAATATAACTAAAAAAATTGTCATGCCAACCCAGAAAAATCACAAGGGTCATCCACCATAATAAGGTCAAAAAACATATATATAATTGCTCATCGTCATTTTTATCATAGTTCAATAGATCCATAATCATAGCACAATATTCCTCCAATAATAAATGATAAAAATGCAGAATGTTCTCTTACATAGAAATAAGTTATAAAACAACCATGATGATCAATCTCAAAACGAATAGTCTTGAAGGATAGTGAACATAAAAATCACTTCGGATATATCCTTGTTCTCATTGGAGAAAGGATCAATAAAAAAATTAATAAATTGTATTTCCTTTATTGTTAAAGGAACAAATTCTAAAACATTCATGATGTGAAAAATTTTCATGACATTAATCTCCCAATTATTGAAAAAAACCAAAAAATTAATCACATCATATTAAAAAACCTGAAATCAACTATTTTGTGATGTTAAAAAAAATTGATGGCGGTAAACATATCATGACTTGAAAAAACTCACATTATCTTCCCTGTAGTGGCTTCAAGTCATCTAAGATGTTCATGATCTTATAATTTCTTGGTGGTAGAAAACCATCCAGATACTGAAGAAAGAACCCAAACTATATCCTGTTTTATTTTCTGATATATATATAACCAACAAATCCATTAACACATTTATACATGGACTCTATCAATTCCATCTAACATAAATCCCAAAAAATAGGTTATTTACCCTAGTAAATTCTGTCCATCCTCAAAAACCCCAATTCACTCCTAAACAATGTGGGAATTGAAATCAGAAATGGCAAATACTAGAATGAAGGTAACATGATGTTACAATATTAGTATAATTGTATTTATAAAAGTATCATTAATGTGATTAAATATAATTACCATGATAATAAATTTGATTTTTTACACATATATATAAATATTTCATAAATTTTTTAATAATTAATCATTGTTAAATAATATTAAATTTCCTTAATTTGTAAAAAAAACATTTTAAGTTAACAAAATAGATTTTTTATATATTAAATGATTTTATTGAAATGTAAATTTACTCTAATTTAGAATTTTAATTAGATAATAATAGCATGTAGTTTTAATATTGAACACCAACATTTCTTAAAATAGGGAGATTTTATATTTTTAATAAAACATACATTACATAGTTTTCATCTAGTTCCCTTAGTAAAAAAGAAAATGGAATGTGTAAAAACCTATTGGTAGATGACATGAATCATGTAAGAAACATTTTCTCAAAAAGTGGTATTGTATTAATATAATTATATTACTCAACACACTATAATTTATTAATTTTAGAACCATTGAACATTGAATTTTTTTTCATTACATTATTGAATAACAATATGTTTTTGGAGAAGTACAATTTTATTCACTCATAAAGGAGGATCATTTCCACTATCTCAAAGATAAAAATACCCTATTAAATTGAATTGAACCCAAACCCAATTTTCCTATACTATATTTCTATTTGATGAAATTAATTCCATTTTTAATCATATTTTTTCCTAATATCATTATTTTAAAGGTGATTTTAAAGATAATATTCATGTTCCCTAAGTGATTATTAATTAATCCTTACACTTTTATTCTTAAATTTTCTAAACCAAACATACACTATCCATAGTAATGTAATAGGCTCAGAGTAATTAGTGTAATTATGTATTGTTATAAAAATAAAACAACCATTATTTATTCCATTCTATCAACTTACAAAGACAATACTACATTGATAGTGAATTTATGAGAACTACCCCTCTATAAGATGACATCATCTATTTTTTACCACCAATACTTTTTCTGATAGAAAGATAAAATTGGTGAATAAATTTGACATATATAATTTAATAATGAATGTTAAATTTATAATCCATTATTATTCCCTCTCATTTATTGGTAAATGAAAATGTTAATCATGTATTGTGTGGACTACGACTTTGACGAAGTATCTTTTCATAATTTTCATCTATTATATCCCTTATATATTAAATGATATTAAATTTTTAGTCCCCAGCTTAAAAGTATAAAAATAATATCATTTTATATTTTTAATATTGATATTATTTCAAAATAAAAAATATTCAAAACTATAACAATCCTTTAATTATAATATTATTAGTTTTTGATTGGTTTAACCACATATATGAGAGATTCATTAAAACTCTATCACGGATGACTATTAAAACATAAAAAATAGTATTGTATGTTAATAATCAAATATTTAATGGTTTATTGTTATGAAAATTTTATATTATGTAATTAACTAAATATTTAAATATCATACATAGTAAATGAAATTATGGAAATAATATGACAATGTATCAAATTTTAGAAAACATAAATAAATAAAATAGGTATTATGTTAATATGTTTATAAATAAAAATAATTTATCAATTATAGTTCCCATAATTATCTACATATAGTAATATTTGTACCAATAATTGAGAACTAAATTCTACATCATAATTCATGTGTGAAACCATTAAAATTACTAGCCAAATGTGTTAAATATATGTCATAATTAAAAAATAAATTTTCTATAAATGATTATAAATGAATTATATTACATATATATATATATATATGAAAAATATTTTGATATAAAATATATTGATTGTTATGTTTCTTATAAAGGATGTTATAGAACATTGAACTAAGAATAGAGTCAAGCTAGGGTGTTCTTGGTATAATATCTAATTTATTGGACCAAAATTCATATTGTTCAACGTGATTTTTTAAATATTGTGGGATTAATACCCATGAATTAGTTATTACCAAACTCATGTAATTCATGTGGTTTTGGTAGATATATTTTTTTTCTTAATCAATTGGATTAAAATAAAAAGTCACTAATGTTTTATGGATGTTTATTAACTCATATCCCTTTGTTGAGTAAAAATGATTCGTATTGAATGTTTTTCATACATAATTTTTTATTCTTGTAAAATAATTTATTTTATGGTATATTAGTTTCCTCTATATTATAAAATTATATTTTCATTCTAAATATTTACATTGAGAAATTAATTTTCAAAATATATAACATTGTTGGGAATTATTCTTCCCCTCTTTAATGGAAGTTTAACATACTTGTCTCTATTTTTCATACCCTAATATGTTCTGTTATGTTGAGGAACACAATTTTATATTATCTACTTTAACCATTATATTTACATAATTCTTTTTTCCATGGAATGGTGTGTAATATAATTTTATGATTGGGATTTTCTATAAAATTATTTTTAAAAGATATGGATTTATATTCTTTTGAAATAAAATGTTTTATATCTCACTCCAAATTACTCTTTATAACCTCTATGTCATTATCATGATATATTCATAAATTTTATTTTTTATATAAAATGTTTCCCAAATTCGTCACTTCACATTTTTGAAATTTATATTTGAAAATGACCCAAAAGTTATTTTCAATATAAATGTTAAAAAACATAATAAAAACTATTTTATGATTAAATTTTTCACTTTATTTAAGAAATATTTAACTCTATAGAATTTTCCATTCATGATTTACCTTGAAATTTCTAATAATCTATTATGGGGTAGTAATGAAATTGGATTTCATTCCCCCCATTCTATTTCCTATTCATTGAATTTTTATGATTTCTCTTATAGTGACATTCCTCTGTTAACTCACTATATTTCCTTTAATTTGGCAATGGTTATTATCAAAAATTCCTTAATTCAATTTATTAGGTAATTGTTTTTCATAAATTCACACCTATTATTGATAAAATTTAAATTTTATAAAATTTAATATCTTGATTGAAGTGTATTTAACTAGAATGTAACATAATATCTTTGGATTTCTATTTATTTTATATATGTTTATCAAATTATATATTTAATTATGAATGATATAATTGTATGATTCCATTTTAAATGGAAATGAAACTAATTTTCATTCCATGGAATCTTCAAGATATTATTGTTTTCGTGTGTACACATGTATGTATGAAATAATAGTGGTTTGGGTACCATATCAACCTGTCATGTTTTTGTGAAATATGATGAGATATATATATAATAGATAAATTAAGTTCCTTTTAAATATTAGTGGATCTGTGTGACTATTGAATTTGATGTATTCGTGAGTAAATATATGTTTTCTCCCATTCATTAGTGAATGTGTACGACCCAAAAGGTAACTTCTCATTATGATAATGTTTATTACTATTTTTTATTGTATCGTGATGTTATATTCTCATGATTTATGAATATTGACTCATGTTTCATAACTCTTATGATAAAATTATTATGTTATTCCATTACATATCCCATAAATCATGTTTTATGACCTATGATGCCTTGGGTATGATTTTTTTATACATTAATTTCAAAAATAATCTAATCTTATATTTTCCACATGATCATTGACATTTTATGATTTTTTTTAAAAAAAAATTTGATAATTTATCCTTAAAAAATTTATCTATTAATTTACCATTATTATGAAGAAAATAAATATGTATTTTGCGACTATAATAGCATCATGTGTGCGTATTTTGTGGTAGATTATAAAGGATTTTTATAGACTAAATGGTTAGGTATATAGTGGGAAATATTTCCAATTACCTGAATAATTTGTGGTTATTAATGCACTATGATTTTTTAAAATTACTTAAAAAAACTGTACTAAAATGGTCATAGTGATTTTTATAATTATATACATGATTTATGTATTTCAACTCAGATTGTCACAGCTGTTGATTTTTAATAAGTGGTATCGAATGAGAACTTAGAAATATTCGAAGATTAAGATGTTTGTAAAAATAAAAATAGGGTTGTTATATTAAGGATGGTAATAATTTAAAAGGTATCGAAAACCCTTTTTTACTATTTTAATATAGATTATTTTAGGTAATGCGATAAGAATTATTTAGTGAAAATATAGGGATAACTCAATAGGATGATAAGTATCGGATAACGTCCAGAGGTTTTGGTCATATAGTTATTTTATTTTGTTATTTTAAAATACATCGCTATTTATAAACTAAATATAATAACATATTATGTTATTTAATAAATTATATTAATTTTTATTGATATGAATTATATTTTTACACTAATTATAAAATTATTAACTACTTATTAAATTAAAAAGTAAATAGTTTTTACTAAAATATTTTCAAATAAGGGTTTCATTTAAAAATGTATTTCTACATGATAAAATTATAATTTTAGAAAATTATTTTTTAAAATCATAATATTATAATATTTTTATGGTTAAATTTTGGGATTCTTCAAAAAATATTTATTTTTTGTTGGAGACTGAAAAATCTCGATTTTTTTCAAATGTCATTTATTTTTAAACTAGAAATAAATTTAAAATTACCATTACTTTTTGACAATGATTTGGATTAAGATAATTATTATTTATCTATATTTAATCCACTTAATTATATTTTAAATTTCATTATAATGTATTTTGGTTTAAATTTTGTTCGGGTTTAAGAAATGTATTTTTCTGAAAACTATTTTCAAGTGCGTAATGATTTTGTATTTTAATTAATTTAAAACCACTAAATGAGGAATTGTTAAAAAGAAATTTTAATATTATGTATCAATAAATATTAATTATAATTTATATAATGATAATTTCCTATAATAAATTTAATAGGAAATGATCTTATTCTTGAAAAATACGCATCTTGAAAAATTATTTTTCATCATGTCTGCAGGTTTGATTTTAATATAAAACATTACACATATAATAATTGAAATTAAAAAAAATTGATTCCATATTTAGAATAAAAATAAATTCTAATATTTTTAATGTTAATATTATTATTTTCATAATGAATAATGAAAACAGTGAAATGATTTTACAGTAGTAAAGGTAAAGACGAATTTAATATAGAAGTTAAAATAAAAAGGTAGGTACTAAAATGACTAAAAACATATCCAAAATCTATCAGATAAATATATATCAACATTATAATATATATGGCTCATTAATTTCCCATTTTAGATCCTATTGGTAGGTGTAATTGTTTTACACAATTGTAATTTCAAAAAATAGATGTGTGTCACTGAACAAACTTATAAAAGGCCACCCCCTCTCCTCTCCACTTTACACCTTAAAAGAAAATAGTTTCGACCATTACCTTCCAAAATACCAATAACAATTCCCTTCCATTAACCTAGATCCCCTATTTTGGTCTGAATTATGTCATATAATGTCATTTTTTTGAAAATATTTGGTAGTTTTTAGAAAAAGAGGTATCATACTTATCTAAGGATTTTTATTATGTTTTTTCTTTCACCTCTTTAAAATATTCTTCATTTATGTTGATATAATACCATCATTATATGAAATATAATGTTATAAGGATTTGATAATGTAATAACATTTATAAATCATCATGTACATAAAATTAGAATGAAACCCATCATTCCCATCTACAGTGGTCTACCGACTAGTGAATCTATATAATTCATTTTTCATCATCGATTCTCACATCTTGTTATACTAATGGATTTAGATTATATATATGATATTATTAACAAAATAATACTTCTATAACTATGATATCACATATTAATTATTACACCTCGTTCCTTATGGGATGTGAAACCCCTTATTACATTCCATTCCATAAGGGATATGATAATGTCCCCATGTGTATGGATGACTACCAACTCACGAAAGTATTGTGGTTTTCTTTTCATTAATGCTTTACATAGAAGGTAATCGTGATATATTTAATAAATATTTGTGATATAAATTAAATATTTGTGATAATAATTATGAATTTATCATTTGTAAAGATAATATATCACTTTCATTCTAACCTTTCACTCGTTTGAAAATGATAAAATTGTGCATGCATACCTGTAGATTATGACCCCCATGAAGGGAAGTCACTATATTATCATCAAAACATCTTTTGGATTATCTATATTATTATTTTAAATAAATACTATTATTTTTAAATGATTATAATTATGGAATTATTATATAATTCTTATCTTCTTTTTGTAGTGATTTTATAAAAATGGAAATGTTTCACTTTCATACGTAAATCTAACTGTCACCATGAACATAACATAGTTTATTTTTCATATCTATATTTAATTATTATTTAAAAAATTACTGATGATATATAGAAATAGAAATTATTTCTTTAATATTATTTTTTAGATCAAGTAATATTGACTTATTTGACCATAGTCAACCTAAGTCATTTTTGAAACATAAGTTTTATATAGTCAAAACCTCCAAAGTAAAATTGTATGATTAACTAATTTTGTAAAGAATGGAATGATATAAAATAGAATATATAATAATTATGAAAATTTTATTAAGAAGGTTAATTATTAAGTTAGTTTTTTTTTCTCGTAATGATAATGAACATACATGATGAGTTAGACTCAATGTATAAGAAATTTTTACAAAATCATCTCTTAATGATTTAATTCCAACTGCTTCATTTCAATTTCCATGTTATTAAAATGATTTTTTGAAATTTTTATATGGAAATTAAATTCATATAGATAATTGCCTTTTTCACTTTTCACTTTCATTTAATAAATATAAAAAGTGATCATTTTAGATGTTTTTTTTCAAAACACTTTTCCCAAATGAGGAAAGGAATGTACTATTTTAACATATATGGTGAAAATGAATTCTCTTATCATAGAAACAATTATTTTTTCCGTATTATTTTATAGGAATTCAATTATTATTCAATGAAACCCCCTTTCCTTTTTATTGTAATTTCTTATAAATTATTTTTGTAAAAGTAAATGGGTTTTTAATATCCCCAAATGATTTTCATACTTGTTCCAAATTATTATTCGATGGGTTTTTTATGAAATTTTAAAGAATAAATTGTTTTATTCATTATATATTTTTTTCCATTATATATAAAATGTTTGATATCGATAAAACTTATATGATGGGTTGTTTCCTATTATATGTAATATGTGAGACAGATATATCATAAATTAAGGGTTGATCCCCCTTATAGATCAAAAAATATGGGTGACCCAGATATTACTTCTATGAAGGGTTAGCACCATTATATCTCTCTAGTGAATTGGGTATTTATTATGATTCCAAAATAATTATATTGAATGTTAGACATATATTTATTTTAAATAAAATGGTTTTCAAATGGTTTCAATAATTTTATTCTCTACCTTTACTAAATGGATTTTAATTTTTTATATTGGTTGTATAGTTTTTATTTGGGAAAATAATTTGTGTGTCTTTCATGTGGAAATATTTTATTTTATAAACACAAATAAAAATAAAGATAATAGTGTATATTACTTGGGTTTTAGTGATTTCCACTAGACTAATATATTTCATGTTTTTATGTCCCTTATTGAGATCTTTATTTTAATCCCATTTTTTAATGTTTTCCAAAGGTTTTATGGATTGGAAAATTAAATGAAGAGGTCAAGTTGAATGTAAGGAAACGTATTCCTTAGGGAAAGATGTGTTTCTTTTTAGATGTTTTATATTATGGAAAAAATGTGTATTTATTTGAAGTCTACACTTTATGAGATATAGTTTTTTTATGTATGACTAATGACATAATTCTATAAAACAAAAAATCTTAAAATATCTATGATAATGAACAAATGTGAATTCTAGTCCAAAGACAATTTAATATGTAATGACTATAGATGGGACCTTATAATTTAGATTTGAGAAAGGATTATATAAAATTACTGTCTAAGATAATTATAATATAATTCAATTAAAATATTTTCTATTTTTTATATGAAATACTATATAATTTTAATAATACCATGTTTATTCATATCAACATATTCTATTCAGAATGATTTTCCACAGTGGAAACACGATAGTTGTAATAGGATGATAATGATATGAAGAAGTCTTTCTAATTCAACATCCTATAATGATTGGAATTGGAAATGAGAAATTGTTTGTAGCATTAGATATTTTTTTACTGGATATAGATGGTTTTGGAATCCAATCTAGAGATAAATTGAATTTATAATATAGAAACATGTTACTAGTTGAGTATTTCATGATGAAATTTCACCAATAATTCAGTGGATCATCTATTCTTGTGTTAGCTAAAGGATTTATCATTTCTCTGAAAAAGATATTCTTAGTCCTGGGATGTTCGGAATGTCCAAAGGTAACTATTTCCATTTATCATTTTGAAGCTAAATTTGATTGATAGTTTTCTTCAGTTAAGAACATGATTGAGAAATTTCTTCTTCGGGCCAAGGAATGGGGAATAATTTGGAATCATTTCAATGGGAAATATTTTTCAAACAGTTTTTTATTATATGATGGAGGAAAAATTATTATAATTAAGGAAAATTCATACTAATTTAGTGGCGATTATAAATCTATTATTATAATATTGGACACATGTGTATATCATTTTATCTAGGAATAAGATACTAAAATTTATTATATCTACAAAAAACTAAAACAAATTTGATGAAGATATTTTCCTTCATCAACATTAAAATTTTATGAGACTATTGTTCATTGTGATGGGAAAGTTGACATAGAGTTCTACTACACTTATGTTTCTCATGATTACATAAGTAATAAATGTTCAAGGTTGGAAACAGTAGGGAAGAAGCCAACTAATAATTCTTGATGTAAGAACCCAACATGTTACATAGGAAGTAAAAAAAGGAATGATTGTTAGGATATGGAATGTGTTACTGATGTGGTATGTTTGGTCACATGGTTTGTGAATATAAACAATAGTGTCATAAATAATCCATGAACGAGGTAATAGATATCCATTCAATGGTGAAATATTCTATTTGTAATTATTTTTGAAATTATGCTAATATGAGACCAATGATATTTATTACGGTATAAATCATCATTACTGGAAACATAAAGGTGTGAAGAAACAATTTTTACTAACATGATTGATGTTGGTCCATCTAGTGAAATGGTGAAAAATATGTTACTTATCTTTTCAAACTATTCCAATACACTATTTGACTCTATATCTTCACATTGAAACATTTATAAGAATTTATCATGTAAATAGGATGTATCATCACATAAAAAAATATATATGGAGTTCGGTGATTAATTATGGTTTAAATATTAATGAAATAGTGATTTATAGGGACATTCTTATTATTATTGGAAGGATGGACTTTCCAACCTGTTTTTTGAACTAACCAAAATATTTTTTGATGTTATTATTTTTGTTGATTTTATTCTAACTTATAAATATAAACAAGATTGAAGATAAAGTAAACTCTTATTCAATTATTTCACAGTATTTATAACCAACCAGGAAGAATAGAAATTAATTATAGATGGATTTTAAAGTTACCTAGATCATATTATTGAAAATAAAAAATAAATCTAGATTGGTAATAAAAATAGTAGTTAATGAATTTATGGATGTGTTCTTGAATGAATTTCCTAATTTTATTCCTTATTATGTTGTTGAATATACTATTGGTATATTTCATGATTTTAATAATTATAAAAATCCTTAATAATATAGATAAAGTAGAAAAAGTTTAATTAAAAATAAAATTATTGGAGTCTCTATAAAATGTTTTAATTCATCATAGGACATCACAATCAGGTTCTCTGGTTGGTTTTTTAAAATATGGTTAAGTAAAAAAAATTATTCATTATAAGGAAATGAATAAAATTAATGTAGTGAAATAGTGACATTTTCCTCATATCAATGATTGGTTTGATCATCTCTGGGGAGTGTTGTATTTTTTGAAGAATGATCCCAGATCGGGTTACCATTAGTTGAATTGGAAGAATATTGATATTATGAATAATAATTTTCCAGTAGATTTGAGAATTATGAGTTTTTAGTAATTCCTCTTAGGTTATCTAATGCACATACTGGATTTATAGTCCTTACGAATAGTTTTATACATGACTTATTAGATTTGTTTGCGGTTTTTTTATTTACGATATTTTATTATATTCTAAAATTGACATGGAACATGAAATACACCAAAGTATTTTCTTGACATACTTGAAGGAAGTGAAACTATATGGAAAATTTAGTAAGTGTGAATTTTTTTAGTAATAAATTTAATTCAATGGAAATATTTTCTGTAAAGAAGACATAATTGTTTACCATTTTGAAAAAAATTTCTGAAGAATTCCTCGGACCCACAAATATCACAATGATGTGTATTATTATTGTATATGAAAATCTTTATTGATGATTTGTTGAAAATATTACTCAGATATCTAGCATATTGACTATATTGTATTAAAATTGAGATAAATTTATTTTAAAAAATGAATGTGTTTATTGTTTTTATTTACTAAATTTAAGATTGGTGAATTCTCCATTTCTTAACATTAAATCAAGAAATTGAGAATTTTTCATCTAGAGTATGCCTCATTAAATAGACTTTGTTCTACCCTAATGAAGAATTATCAAATAATATATTATTATTCACATTATTTGAAACCCCATGAGTTAAATTACCCTACACATGATCTGTAACTAGCTATCATTGTTTATTCTATAAAAATTTTGAGACATCATTTGAATGGTGTAAAGTTAGAAATATATACTAATAATACATTTTTTATGTCTATATTTACATGGAAATAATTGAACATAAGGAATAGTAGATATAATGAATTGAATAAGTATTATGATTATATAATTCATTATATCCTAGAAATGAATACAATGTATTCTATGATTTGAGACCGAATATTAAAGCTACAATAACCATTTTATATTATAATTTTATCCCTTTATTAACGATTTACTAATTTTTTTCTTGTATTTTTTGGATATTTAGACATACCATATTTTGTTTTATATTTTAGTATGGTCTACTTTTTTAGAAATAATAATGTAAACTCCAAAGGAGGAAAGTTATTTTATGGAAAAGGAATAATATATTAAGATGTGTAAGTTTCCTATGATTAATTTTATTGTAAAAGGTGTTATTATATTTTAAAAGGTATTATGAGTTCCTTATGATTTATAATTGAATAAATTGTTTTTTAACTCAAAGTTCTCTATTTTCTGTTCATCCTAGAATCACTAATATGCACTGATACCCTCAGGTTTATAATTGGTGGGACATTATAAAAATTTATATTGTTTAAATTTCTATGAAATGTTGTGATTTTCAGCAGGTTATATGTAACACCCCGAGATTTTTTGAATTGTTTTTTTCAAATTAATTAAATATTTTCTATATTTTTCATTTAAAAAACACCGAAAATGATTTATTTTATATTAAAGAACTATGTTTGTATTATTTTATACACAACACCAAGTTAATCATGCAATACACACAACATAAATTTTACCTTGCTCTACACAGAACCTCGAGGTCAGCTTGTGTTACACACAACAATGACTTTCCTCGATGGCTTATATATCAAGACTTATTGTTGTTTACCGAAAAATAATATATTATTAAAATATAATTACTTAATATAATAAGATATTACCTAGATGTTAAATTATAAGTTATGAATAGTATTAACTAATTTATGAAAATACACAGTTTATGCAAATATAATATTAATTCATAGGTTACCAATTAATTAGAAATGAACATGAAAATTGATTGAATATAAATGAAAATATTACTATTTTATGGTCAACTAGCTATTTTACCCTAATAAATTAAATTAATTATAATTAGTGAGGGATATTAATTTACTATATATTTTTTATATTCAATTAAATAATTTTATATTCATCCAATAGATTTTATAGGCATACGAATAGAATAAACTCAATTTTATGCTTAAAGCATATATTATTATAATGGTAGTTTTACTGAATTTTAATGGAGAAACAATTTTAAATCAAAGTTTTTTTACTTTTATAGATTCCATATGTCAAAATAAACATCATATTCAAAGGATAATCATAAAAATTAGGTTATGATAAAAAAATAATTTTTATATAAGCATTCTTTTTTTAATGAATAGTTAAAGAAACTAGTCCATCCAATATTGTGAAATTTATGTAATTGGGAAAAGCCTTAAACAATTAAGGGGGACCAAAAAATGAAACCCAAGAGAATGAGATCATATAATATTAACAAGCTCTGTGGGAAGGAATATAATGGTATTAAAGATGGTGCACAAGTGGATATAGTGGTCCTAGGAGGCCGAGAAATCGTGAACCATATTCACTTCTCTCTATGTGTGGGTAAAATACATGTGAATGAAGAGGATATTTCTACATCTGCAAACAAGATAGGTGATAGCCCAATAAATTTAGATAGATGTTTTTAGTGCTGCATGAAGAATAGAAGAATCTGCTTCCACCCTAGCAAGTGGAATATCATGAGAAAAAACAACAATTCCAGATATTTATACATGGATAGAGCCTCATCCAAAATTGAATCACCATGACCATGAGTGGTACTAAATGTAAGGATAAAAAATACCTATTTTTTTAGAACCACTCCTCTACCTCTCATGAAACCATTGATACATTACCCATCCATGTTCATTTTGACACCACAATCTGGAGGGGACCATTAAACCTAATAACCCTATGATGGAGGACAATGAGATGATAAAGCAGGGATTTTACCTTTTAGAAACCTATGCAGTGCACAAAAAATCTCCAATAATTTTATAAGAGGGGCTAGATTCACTTCCAAATATCGGGCCTTGACCATACTACAAGTATCGAACTCACAAACCCCTCATGTCTGGTTTTTTTGTATTAGTTCCAAATTATCCATCCATTTCAGGACATTAAGAGATTCCTTTCATTGAGATCTTCTAATTTTTATTGAGTGTAATTGAACCAGGTGTGAATAAATATATCGGATGAATGTTACTGATCGATGTTCCCATAAAATGCATAGAGGATGATCCATATAGAAGACACCCAGTCTCCTTAGAATAAGGGATGAGTGATGGTTTCCACCTGAGGTCACTGATATCATCTATAGTATGAGGTGAGGGAGACACCCCTACGATGAACTAGTTCCTCTATAGGTAGCATATGGTTTTGAATGCACCAATGGAGTAAACTGAGTTTTGATGGGAGAAATCTACACCATATTATTGTACTCCAAGAATTATGATCATGATTCTCATAAATGTATTTCCTATAATATTTTCTTGAGAAAATATCTGATGTAGACGCTGTAAATACCAACCTTTTAGGGTCCATACTGGTTTCAATGGTATTTTAAAAATCTTTCCCCTGTTGATTCAGATTAGTGTGGATAAAATATGGATAGTTGTTGGATTGAGAAAAGGAAATTTCTAGTACATGGCATCCCAGAAAATCCAGAATCCTCCCCATCAAGTTATAATTCGAATAGTTTATAGAACCAAATCCCACAATCCAATTAGAGGGTTGATGAAGGACTGATAAATGATGCCAGACCATGTTCCCAAATATAGATCATCTACCTCCTATCTCTTTCATACCCACGTTGTATTTGTTGATCATCATCTTTTCCCACAATGACCTTCCTTCCAAAAAAATCCATTTCCAACCTCACTTAAAGTTGTTCCATGGTTTTAGTGACACTTCTTAGTCCAATACATACATATTCAACATTGTAATCCATTAAATGCCTAGTGATATTTACCCTCACCATGTTCATCTCAAATAAAGGTGGAGACAGTTTTTTCAATGTTATAGATAACATGTTTAGGTACTATGAGAGAGGAAAAAGCATGCCTGAGTATAGACGATAGAACATTATTGACAAGGGTTATGTGGCTCCTGAAATAGATGAAAAGTTTTTTCCAATAAATAATGTGGTTTCTGATTTTATAAAAAATTCCATCTTATTGGTGAATTCAGACTCTACTTGGGAAAATAGGTGCCCCATATACTACATGGAAAACTTATTTTGTTGGATTCCCAATTTATCCATAATCCTATTTTCTCTTGCATCATAACATGATTTGGGAGGTAGAACCTATTCTTCACCCGATTGATGTATTGGCTGGTCAATTTTCAATTCAAAACAAGGATATGATAAAGCTCCAGAATGGTCCTGAAATTACTATTTAGGAAGTGAAGAATATCATCTGCAAAGAAAAGGTGTTAGGGACCTCTGATATTAGGGGTGAAACCAAAAAGAGTTCAAGTGGCCTTCCCCAATGCTTTTTTTGAGGTATCTACTGAACACATCCTGAGCTATAATGAAGACACTATGAGAGAGGGGATCCCCTACCAAAGTCTATGAACTGATTTAAATAAGATGTAACGTATCCCCTGAAAGTGATGGAGAACCAAAGGAGGATATGAAACTAAAAATAATTTCAATAGCCTATTCAGAGAAACCATGTGTTGGACCACTCTAATTATGAAACTTCACTTCATCATATCATATGCCTTGACTATATCAATACTGATAGGAATATTAGATCCATGGGTTTTCATATTATTATCATTGGTTATATCAAAAGTAATGGAAAAATAAACCTGATTAGATCATCCACAGACTCATCCCTATTTCTTCTTAGAGATCCAATTATAAAGGTGAATATAGATTATCTTATTGATAACCACTAAAAGGATTTTGTATGTAATATTACACATGATGATTGGGAGATACTAATTTGGTGAGGAGGGATTTTTGACATTCAGAATGAGAATAAGGGTGATTTCACAAGAAATCCTAGCTAAACTGCCACTATGGATGTATTCTTTGGTGATCTCCACTAGATCATTCTTGATGATGTCCCGTGATTTATTGTATAATGTTCCACGAAAACCATCTGGAACCAGGGAACTTCCATACTTAAGAGATGAAATAGACTCCCATATCATTTTCTCATCTAGAATGCATTTATATTGGTTGTTATTGTCAGGAGAAACACAAGGAGGACTGAAATCAATGATGCCTGAATGGCTTGAAGGGTAACTATCCTATATGCAAGGATTAAAATTTGTAGGAAAGGATCCAAGTAAGTATGCATCCATACCTCCCACAACTTAAGGATCATTAGTGAAGGATCCATCCTCATGAAAAATGTTAGGAGTAGAATGAAACTTCCTCTCTTGGATAAAATCCTAGAAGAAGCTAGTATTGAGATCCCCCTCCTTGAGCCAAGTCACTCTTTCTCATTCCTGAATTGATCATTCATATTAAAGTAAACTACATCACAATGTGTCTTCAAATTAATCATATTGTTTAATGTATCATCATCCCAGCATGCTTCAAGATCCCTTTCGTCCCGATCAATATCTTCTTTAAGTCCATCCCAATCCTGAAAATGAGGGGGTTTTTTTGGACCCATTGGTAAGGAGATGACCTTTTAGACACCAGATTTTATAATGTAACCTTAACAAAGATGAAAAAAACAAGTGTTTCTACCAAGAAGTACTAACATTTGTATGATAACTGGAGACCAAGTCCCATCATCCTGAGAGAAAAACGAATGTCTTGCCTATCATTAGTATTTTCCAGACTGATGAGCAGAGCAGAATGATCAAATAGTGCCCAAACCAGAAGATCAACCCTCTCATTAGGGAAAGAGTTAATAGATTGACTATTAGACAATCACTGATCAAGGAGGCACCATCTACGATGATAACCTTTTTTATTATTCCACCAAGTGTAGATACCCCTTTTTAATCACATGTTCATAAGACTATTGTGATCTTCAATTTTTTTGAAATCAAATATATTCTTCTTCAGGTATATTCCTCCCCCTTCTTCTCTGATGGATCCATGATGACATTAAAATCACCCCCAACAAACCATGTCATTCCTCCTGTATCATGGTTATCAAGATCCTTACAAAGATATTAATGATCCCTCAAGTTTCACTAAGCATAAAAAAAGGAAATATAGTTGCTGAAAGATTCTGAGCTAGCTTTCAAATAAAGGTGTCTATCAAAAGTAGACACTTTATCACCTAATATGTAGTTATTTTAGAAGAACCATATATGATGGTTAATATGATATAAATTCATTTAGTTGTGGAGGATGATATTGGAAGAAAACTTATGAATACTTGTTGAATTTTTTTATGATAAAGTAATAATACCAACACAGCCTTGCAACATCAAATCTCCAATGAAATGAAATCCACCTTCACCTAGCAACCCAAAACCTGGGAATTCAATAGAATAAAAGATATCATTGAGAATGGAATCATGGGGAATTTTCCCCCCATGAAAATAGGCCCAAATTATAAGGACCCAGCCTTAAAACATTACATAATCTTGATTTATTTCAAGAATACACATTGAGGATCTTTTCAGGTTTAGAGTTTTAGAGAATTAGGACATAACTATTACATCTCAAAGATTAAAAAGTAGACACATCTACTCAGATTCCATTTTTTCACAAAATATTAACTCTTGAACAAAAGATTCATGTCTAGTTCCATGTTTTAGACATCATGACATTTCCTGGATTCCATACTTGACCGTATTCCACTTTAATTCCTATGTAAAACAATTCAAAAACTTGGGATGAGCATAAAAAACTCAGTAGTGGATATAAAAATACGGAAAGAAAACATTAGTCCATGTATACATTAGAATAAATGAAATCATATTTTACTCATAAAACATAAGAACATATACATACCTCATGAAATCATAAGATTTATGAATAACTCATAGAAATCATAAGACATAAAGGTAACTTGTGGCATTCATAACATTCTTACGTAGGGAGTAACCCTCATGGTTACATTTGGAATACCCATTATAGTATATTCCCTAAATCTCTTCGGAAAAACCATGGTGTTTAACTCCTTCTCGTTACCCAATGAATTGGAGAGCTATATCGGGCTCACCCGGCCTTAGATAATCACAGAACCACCAAATTTCATAAACATTGACCAAGAACTATAACATAATCACAACACATAACTTAAGCATAAAAGAAAGATAACATTCCCACATTGCAATAACAATATAACATTTTAAGATATTGAAATAATAAATCCATTCAAAAAACCATTTTCAATACCAAAATAAGTAAAAAGAGTATATGGTATTTATTTTTCTTTTGAAAACATTATGGCTTATTAAGGAATCCATAGATCAAATAATACTCGTGGCTGTGGAAAAGGTCGTTGTCGCCGCTTACGTTAAAAAAAGAAACATTCCTTTTTGTTGTTTAGTAAAAATGCTTCGTAGAGAAAAGATTATCTTTGAATGAAATGAATAGTAAAAGTAGTTTTATACACCATATAAAATAAAGTCTTGTAGAAATCAAAATATGCCTCAATGAAAGGAGATTGAGACGAAGTCCTGTACAGAGATGGTATCCTTAGATTAAGGATAAATCAATTACATAATTATGTGTGAAAATATAAATACACCCAATAAAATTGGATATTAAGTGTAAAACAATCAGAGATCATACACACATATTAATTTCATGACATAATGAAGAATTAGAGGTTTAACCCAAAGAATTGAAATTGGGTTAAGAAGTTCCCTTACAGAAATTCAACTGCCAAACGACTTCACTTTAAAGTTCAGAAAAATAGTTGATGAGAGATAAAAAGTGTATCTCATCACTTAGGAGTAACATTTACAGCAATAAGGATATATAATAACATATCCCAACATAATAATATGTAAATTAAAATACCTAACAAAAAAATAAGTCTTTTAAAAATAGGAGGGTGAAAGGTTCCCTTACCGATTTGGGTAACTTTTAAAACGTACACCCCATGAAATAAGGGTCATAAAATTAAGATGTAAATACCCATAAATTAAATTATATTACAAAAATAATACAATCATGGGTAGTAAATACACCACACAAAAGTAAATAGTGGAAAATGTAGCATGAATCTCACGGGAACAAAAAGTGAGATAAAAAACCCCTTACCTCGTTGTTATCAATCGAGTCGTATGACCAAAAGATAATAAACACCAAAATAATAACATAATACCATGAATATAAATAGAATCATGATTATATATATGAAATTTAAGTACACAATACACCACATAAAATAAATAATTGGCGAAAAATGGAAATCTCACAGAATTAAAAGTGAGATAAGAAATCCCTTACGAAACTTCAATAGCCTAACGATGACACTTAAAACGTCCAAAAATGGATTGATGAGATCAAATAGGGTCTCTCATAATATGAACATAAATATTACAGTAATAGGAATATAAAAGAACATCCCCCAACATTATAAAGAGTAGCATAAAATAAGTGACATAAAATAGAGTACTTAAAAAGAAATAGAGAGGTAGGATCCCTTACCTCAGGTCCGACTTGTCTTGTTCGTTTCTTTATATTCCTAAATAATAAACTTTGGTAAATTTATAATTTCATAAGGACTTCCTTAAAAGATTATTATTCAATTAATATCACATATTATCATGTTATAATAATTATTTAATTATGTGAGTTCATAACATACGTTTTGTCGATGTTCGGTACATGAGTAAAAAAGAACTTGTTTGAAAATAATTGTCCATGAAGTTATAAGTAAATCATATCCAGAATATTATTAATGATTTAAATATCATATATATTCAGTATAAATTTATTTTATACTATTACATAACATTTTGAGATAAAAATGAAATGCAGCGTTCATGGAGACGGTAGGCCGTACGTACGCCTGAATGATGCATTCATTTCTTTGTCATATTAATGGAATTAAAACTAAATGAGAGATATATATGTTATAATTACATTATAATATATATTTTATATAGGTCAAATAATTTCATTAATTAAATTCTTTATACATTCCATGTATTTCATGAATGAGTCACATCACATGAGGGGGGCGGTAGTCCACACTTCTTCAAATGAAATTATCGCATTTGCACAACATACAAAGCATAAAGGTATATTTTAAATATAAAATACAGAAGCATAGAGAGGTCATAAGTATAATATATATCATAAATAAATATATTTTCATCATAATGGACAACATTATAGGTGGTAGGAGAAGATAGAACAATCATCATTTCGTGAGGTAGTAATTCTCCATCCACGGAAACAGTATGTTCCTTAACCATTAGACGGTGGTGTGTGTAATTGTAGCTCGAATACTTCTCATAAAAACATCCTATTATTTTCAAGATACTTTTTTGTTACAAAATAAAGTAATAAAAATAGTTTAAGGGGTTGGAGAAGCAAAATAAAACAAAATAACATAAGAGAAGAAATTACCTTTAAATCAGGTAACTCTCCTTGGTTTGAACCAAAAGGGTTTCTTGAAGTGCTTTATGCCTAAGGTAAGGATTCTAGGATTAGGATAGGGATATTGGGGGATTATTTCAGTAGATTTTTTATGAGCCAAAGGGCTTGAGAAGTGTGATAAATGGGTAGGAAGTTGTGTCTTTTTATAAGGGAGAGGAGGGGCTCTTTTAGAAATCTTGAAACTATTATTTTATTATAAGTTGAAATTCGATTTCTAAAGCTCCAAAATCATTAAACCATAGGTTAAGGTGTAACATGATCTAAATAAAGTCATCTAATAGGTATTGGACAAGTTTTGGATATTTTTTTAAACTTTATATTCTTATTTATTTAATTTATTCATTAATGACGTAAACACTGCATCATCATTGTACCATAAATAATTTTATTTATTTCATGTCTAAAAATTATAAAAAAATTACCATGTTGTAGGAAATATTTTTATATTTCTAATTAATATTTATAGTCGAAAAGATAACTTGTATAACCCCATGTAAAAAATTTTTAGTAAAACAATACTTGTTTGCGACATTTTTATTTTTACTTCAAATAAAATGTATTAATGTCATTATCTTGCACAAGTGGCTCCATGGGGTCCCACAAATTGACCCATGGATTGTCTCAGTCGGCCATTAATAATCCAATAATGGTAGGATATGTGTCAAGATATTTTTATATTTTTATAATATCATTTTAACCTTAAATTACCCTAATTACCTCTAATCACAGTTAATAAAACTCAAAAGTTACTATTCACCAATAGTTTTTTTCATCCCATTAAACCAAATTTTACATACTAATGACAACCATGTATGTCAGATTTTTGAAATTCAATTCACATAAGTATTAAAATTTCATTTAAACGAAAAATCAGTTTTTTAACTACCACTTAGTGGTTTCAAAATTCATCAAAAATTGATGTTTTTCAAAAAAATACCAAAAATTCACCCTAAGATATATTTTATAATCTAAATTCAAAAATGATGTCCATTTTACCAAATTCAAAACATAGAAGTTGCATTAATTAATTTTATAATTAATTCCCGTTGTCAAAACAAATAGCGTGTTTTTAAGAAACAATATCTATCAAAAGATTGACACTTGTTTATGTCCAATTTCAAAGTGAAATTAATTCCAATGACCACCATTGGATTAAATGGTAAAAATATATTTTAACTACAATTTATACCCAATTAAAAAGATTATCTAACCACATAAATAAATTAGATTAAAAGAAGGTTTTGAATTAAAATACAACATTTCCACTATTCAATAAAAAATGAACTTTATCCGAAAAATAACAAAAATTTACACAAGGTAAATTTTGATTTATTGATTCTAAAGAAGAATTTTATTTTTTCAAGTATAACATATAAAATTTTCAAAAATTATATTTAAAAAAGGGTTCACAATCAAAAGGAGGTTAATCGACCTTTTAAAGAATATTAGAAGATTTATGTTTAAAATTGGATTCATTCGCAATTTAAGCCTCTAACATTTATTGGATAAATGTAAAAATATTGGAAAAAAATATATAATAATTTTGTAGTTATATCTGTTCATTCCCGCCATTACAATGGCTAGGCATTAACTACCATTTAAAATAATATTATTATATTATTATTGGGCAACGTAAGATTTCAAATAAACTCGTTGTTGCGTGTTGGGTACGCCATCGAATATAGCATCCCGTATAATGTAATATTGATATTTTATTCGCAAATATTAATAAATATAAAAATTTCATATTCTTTTTTTACCTGGGATGTTACATCCTTCCCCCATTTTCGTAATTGCTTCCTCGCAATTTTAAAATTGGTCTTGGAAACTTCATTGAAAGCCCCACATCGGAAAAAGAGTCAGAAAAAATATCATTTTAAAAGAAAAAAAGAGAAGTACAAAGGTCACCCGAGTTAACCCATACTATGATTCCATGTAGGAAAACATGGATATGGAAGAAAAAACAAAGGGTCACATTCTGATGGAGAGTGATAGAAAACATGTTTAGGATAATGTTAACCACTAGAAAATCACAAACTTGTGATAGGTTAAATGGAATTTTATTCCCCAGTAAAAAAAGTTACAGACAAAATTTTTGTTTTAGGTTACTTTTCATTGAGGAATTTATTTATGAGATTAAATAAATCATAAGTAAATATAATTACTTGTCATGCATACTTTCATCTCTTACTAGATTTCTTACACAAACTCATATTTTCTCCAAAACACGAGTCTTTAGGATGACTTTTTCACATTAAGAGTGCTATAATCAACTTCTAGAGAATCACCTAATCCCCAAAAGAGAACTATATATTTCCCATGTCTTTAGACCAAAACCAAAACCAAAATTGTTAGTACGAGATTAGATAATACCCAAAAGGATACCCCTTTATAAAAATAAATACTACTCTTAATCTCCAAAATTTGTCAAACATTATCCAAAGTTCAACAAAGACCATTCAATAAACAGATGTCCATACAGTTCTTCAAAGTAATCCAAACTTTGAATTAAACCCAAATCTCCGAAGGATTTAATCACATAGTCTTCCAAGATAAATCTTAGCATTTATCTCCAAATAACATCAGTTACTCTTAAAGTCTCATATTGAAAAGTAGTTAACCTAATCACATATCCTCCCTGATAGGTCAATCATTTCCATAGATAACCAAAAATAAAATTATTCTTAATTAATAAAATAATCTACCTAAAAAAATTAGTCAAACTATCCAGGGACTTCACATAGCTCAGTGGTAGGCGATAAAAACCTGTCGCACTTTGGTTGTGGGTTCGATTCTGGCAGCTTCATCCGGCGCGACGGGTTGTCACATAGTCTGCGTGTTGTCCCTTTTAAAACCCATATAATTTTATAACATTCCCCAAAAAAAATATAAATTCATCAAAAATAAACATAACATATTTTAACTACAAATGTTATCTAATAACTTTCATTCTTCATCCCAAAATTTATTAACCGATAATTTCTTCAAATTCAAGGATCATATAAACCCAAATGGTTCTTTATAACTATATCCACAAAATAAAATATAATTATTCCTTGAAAAAAGTTTTCATATATCAAAAATCAGGGTTACACATACTATAAAAATTCTTCTATTGTAACCCCATCATCAAAAAAGCCTTAATACTTTTAAGAATTTCACCATTCTAAAATCTGTCATAACTCTTGAATCCCTTATATGCTGACTTATTGCTCATTAAACATTATTCATGATTCATTAACCATTCTTTTACATCTTATTCTGAAATACTTCTTTCCTACAAACAAAATCATGAATCATATCCCAAGATTCAATAATAGGAAAACATATGTTAAGAAATAATACATACCTTTCATTGGTCATTATCAATTTATTCATCCTCAATCGGAATGGCATTAGGTATTGGTAAAAAAATATTTGTACGATCCTAGTGATCTCATTCCCAAAACTTTTTTGTAGGACATGTGTTTGAATAATGACCATGCACACCACATTTAAAACATTCAATTGATCCTTCAGAAATAACTTATTTCCCTTTCCTAGAGTCAACTGGATGCTTCTTTTTTCCAAGGAAGGTTCTTGATTTATGACCTTAATTTCCACATCTATAGCATCTTTCTGTCCCTTTGAAACATTTTCCTATGTGTTTCTTTCCACATCTTTGACACATAGGTTTTTAAACATACTTACCTTTATGATTATTACCTGTACTTCTGTAGGGATTTGTTTCTCACGTATATGATGACTTATAAAAATCTCTATGGTTCCGGTGGTCAATCATGACTCAATATAGTTGGTTAAGAATAAACACAAGAGTTCTCATTATAGCTCCCAAATCATTCAGTTGCTCGTTCAGAAAACTGTCACGGTTTCCTTCACATCCACTGTTACTTTGGTGCCAGCTAGATCCATCCATTTACTAAAACCAAAAAGGTCAATGGGAGTATATCAGTAAAATAATAATATAATAATGAGGAATACAAACACTAACATATACTTATCCAATTTATCTCAAACTCATTCTAAAATTCAAAAAAAAACAACGACTTCATCTAATATACTAACCATTGTGGTTATACACAACTTGTCACTTATTCTTACACAACACTCTAACCTCTAATGTTATCTAAACCGACCTCTGATACCAACTATAAGGACCTGTCCTTAAAACATTACATAATCTTGAGTTATTTAAAGAATAAACATTGAGTATCTTTTCAGGTTTACAGTTTTATAGAATTCGGACATAACTATTACATCTCAAAGATTACAAAGTAGACACATCTAATCAGTTTCCATTTTTTCACAAAATATAAACTCTTGAAAAAAAGAGTCATGTCTAGTTCCATGTTTTAAACATCATGACATTTTCTTGATCCCATCCTTGATCGTATTCCACTTTAAGTTCTGTCGAAAACATTTCAAAAACATGGGATGAGAAAAAAAGCTCAGTAATGGATATAAAAATACAGAAAGAAAACATTAGTCCATGTATACATTAGAATCAATGAAATCATACCTTACTCATAAAACATAAAACATTAACATACCTCATAAAATCATAATATTTATGAATAACTCATAGAAATTATAAGACATAAAGGTAACTTGAGGCATTCATAACATTCTTACGTGGGAAGTAACCCTCCTGGTTACATTTGGAATACCCGTTACAGTATATTCCCTAAATCTCTTCAGAGAAACCTTAGAGTTTAACTCCTTTGCGATACCCAATGCATTGGAGAGAAATCTCGGGCTCACCCTCCCTTAGTTTATCACGGAACTACCTGATTTCAAAAACATTTCCCAAGAACCATAGCATAATCATAACACATAACTTAATCATAAAGTAAAGATAACATTCCCACATTGCAATAACAATATATCATTTTAAGATATTGAAATAATAAATCCATTATAAAAACCAATTTCAATAACAAAATATATAAAAAGAGTATATGGTATTTATTTTTATTTTTAAAGCATTACTTCTTGTTAAGGAAGCCATATATCAAATAATACTCACGGTGGCAGAAATGGTCGTTGTCACTGCTTACGTTAAAAAAAAGAAACATTCCTTTTTGTCATTTAGTAATAACGCTTCGTAGAGAAAAGACTCTATTTGAATGAAATGAAAATTAAAAGGGGTTTTATACACCATATAAAATAAATTCGTGTAGAAATAAAAAATGCCTCAATGAAAGGAGATTGAGACGAAGTACCGTACAAAGATTGTATCCTTAGATTAAGGATAAATAAATTACATAATTATGTGTGACAAATATAAATACACCCAATATAAGTGGATATTAAGTGTAAAACAATAATAGGTCATCCACACATATTCATGGAATGACATAATCAATAAGTATAGGTTTAACCCAATGAATTGAAAATGGGTTAAGAAGTTCCCTTACAGAAATTTGACAGCCTAACGGTGTCACTTTAAAGTTCAGAAAATGATTTGATGAGAGATAAAAAGTGTATATCATCACTTGGACATAACATTTACAGAAATAAGGATATATAAGAACATATCCCATCATAATAAGATGTAAATTAAAATACATAACAAAAAAAAGTCTTTTAAAAAGAGGAGGGTGAAAGGTTCCCTTACCGATTTGGGTAACTTTCAAAACGTACACCCCATGAAATAAGGGTCATACAATGAAGATGTAAATACCCATAAATTAAATTATATTACACAAAGAATACAATAATGGGAAGTATATACACCACACAAAATAAAATCGTGTCAAATGTAGCATGAATCTCACAGGAATAAAAAGTGAGATAAAAAACCACTTACCTCGTTGTTATCAATCGGGTCGTATGACCAAAAGATAAAAAACCCAAAAATAATCACATAATACCATGAATATAAATAGAATCATGATTATATATATGAAATGTAAGTACACAATACACCACATGCAATAAATAAGTGGAGAACAATGGAAATCTCATGGAATTAAAAGTGAGATAAGAAATCCCTTACGAAACTTCGGCAACCTAACGACACCACTTAAAACTTACAAAAAATGGACTGATGAGATCAAATAGAGTCTCTCATCATATGAAAATAAAAATTACCGTAATAGTAATATAAAATAACATCCCCAAACATAATAAAGATGAGCTTAAAATAAGTGACATAAAAGAGAGTACTTAAAAATAAAGAGAGAGGTAGGATCCCTTACCTCAAGTCCGACTTGTCTTGTTCGATTCTTTATATTCCTGAATAATAAAGTTTGGTCAATTTATAATTTTTTAAGGAAATAATTTAAATCTTATTATTCAATTCATATCACATATTATCATTTTATAATAATTAGTTAATTATGTGAGTTCATAACATACGTTTTGTCGATGTTCGGTATATGATTCAAAAATGAACTTGTTTGAAAGGAATTGTCCATGTAGTTATAATTAAATCATCTCCATAATAGTATTAATTATTTAAATATCATATATATCCATTATAAGTTCATTTTAAACTATTCCATAACATTTGGAGATAAAAATGAAATGCATCGTTCATGGAGACGGCAGGTCGTACGTACGCATGAACGCTGCTTTCATTTCATTATCATATTAATGGAATTAAAAATAAATGAGATATATATATGTTATAATTCCAGTATAATATATATGTCATATATTTCACATAATTTAATTAATTTCATTATTTATACATTTTATTTATTTCATGAATGAGTCACATCACTTGAGGGGGCTGTAGTCCACACTTCTTCGAATGAAATTATCGCATTTGCACAACATGAAAAGCATAAAGGTATGTTTTAAATATAAAATAAATAAGCATATACAGGTCATAAATATAATATATATCATAAATAAATATAGTCCCATCATAATTTCAACCATGAGAGGTTGTAGGAGAAGATATAACAATCATCGTTTCGTGAGGCAGTAATTCGCCATCCACGGAAACAGTATGTTCTTTAACCATTAGACGGAGGTGTGTGTAAGTGTAGCTCAAATAATTCTCATAAAAACATACTAATATATTTAAGATACCAGTTTTGTTTCAAAATAAAGGAATAAAAATATTTTAAGGGGTTGGAGAAGCAAAATAAAACAAAAGAACAAAAGAGAAGACATTACCTTTAAATCGGGTAACTACCCTTGGTTTGAACCAAAAGGGTTTCTTGAAGTGCTTTCATACTAAGTTAAGGCTTATAGGATAAGGAGATGAATATTGAGAGATTATTTTAGTAGAGTTTGGACGAGACAAGGGGTTTGAGAAGTGTGTGAAATGGGTAGTAAGTGGGTCTTTTTATAAGGGAGAGGATGGGCTCTTTTGGAAATCTCGAAACTATTATTTTGTTATAAAATTCCATTCGGTTTCTAAAGCTCCAATACACATTAAAGTCGAGGATAATGTGGCCCATGTTCGATATAAAATCATCCAATAGGTATTGGACAAGTGTTGGATATTGTTTTACACTTTATCTTCTTATTTATTTAATTTATTCATTAATGACATAAACATTGCATCATCATTGTGTCATACATAATTTAATTTATTTGATGTCTAAAAATTATAAAAAAAATACCATGTTGTACAAAATAATTTTATATTTATAATTAATATTTATAGACAAAAATATAACTTGTATAACCCCATGTAAAAATTGTTTTAGTAAAAAAATACATGTTTGTGACATTTTTATTTTTACTTTAAAGAAAATGTATTAATGTCATTATCTTACACAAGTGGCTCCATGGGGTCCCACAAATTGACCCATTGATTTTCGTGGTAATCCATGACTCATCCAATAATATTATAACAAGTTTCAAGATATTTTTATACTTTTATAATATCATGTTTACCTTAAATTACCCTAATTACCTCTAATCGTGGTTAATAAAACTCAAAAGTTACTGTTCACCAAAAATTATTTTCATCCCATTAAACCAAATTTTACTTACTAATTACAACCATGTATGTTGGATTCTTTAAATTAAATTAATAGGAGTTGTAAAATTTCATTTAAATGAAAAATTAGTTTTTTTAACAACCACTTAGTGGTTTCACTATTCATCAAAAAATTGATGTTATTCAGAAAAATACCAAATATTCACCCTAAGATATATGTGATATTCCAAATTCAAAAATGATGTTCATTTTACCAAATTCACAACATATAATTTTCATTAATTAATTTTATAATTAATTCCTGTAGTCAAAACAAATAGCGTGTTTTTAAGAAACAATATCTATCAAAAGATTAACACTTGTTTATGTCAAATTTCCAAGTGAAATTAATTCCAATGACCACCATTGGATTTACTGGTAAAAATATATTTTAAATACACTTTATACCCAATTAAATAGATAATACAACCATGTAAATAAATTAGATTAAAAGAATGTTTTGAATTAAAATACAACATTTTCACTATTCATTAAAAAATGAACTTTATCAGAAAAATAACAAAAACTTTACACAAGGTAAATTTTGATGTCTTGATTAAAAAAAGGATTTTATTTTTTCAAATTTAACTTATAAAATTTTCCAAAAGTATATTTAAAAAAGGTTCTCCATCAAAAGTCTCTTAATCAACCTTTTAAAGAATATTAGAATATTTTTGCTTAAAATTAGATTTATTCGCATTTTAAGCCTCTAACATTTATTGGATAAATGTAAAAATATTTTAAAAACATATATAATCATTTTGTAGTTAGTTTTGTTCATTCTAGCCATTACAATGGCTAGGTGTTAACTACCATTTACAATATTATTATTATATTATTAGTAGGAAACGTAAGATTTCAAAGAAACTCATTGTTGCGTTTTGGGAACACCATCGAACATAGCATCCCCTTTAAAGTAATATTGATATTTTATTAAAAAATATTAATAAATATGAAAATTTCATATTCTTTATTTACCTAGGATGTTACACTAATGTTTTTGGAAATGATCTCTTGTGTGTGCCTTGAACGGCCTCTGGTACGAGCACTATAGAGGTAAATAGATGTAAATGGAACCATACTATATAGCACTTGGGATAATAAGTTCTATCCATTAGAGATTGGAATATGGGAAGATGGTGTTTGGTGAAGGCATAAGTAATGTTAGACCTGAGAGACATGCTTTTTTCCAATTTGGCGATCATCCTTTATAGGGATGTTGGAGGAATATTTCAGATCCAAGCCTATCTAATCTAGTTGTCCAATGAGATCAGGAGGATATTCATGTAGAAAGTAATTAGATCCATGAATGTTCCATGCGAGCCTGCTGAGGGAGGACCATGCTTAATCCTGGGGGAGGCCAATGGGGAAGATTCAATAGAAGAATGGTCATAGTCTAGAGGGACTACTTAGGATAGAACACATGAATCAACAACCTCTAGACTCAAGGGTTTCTACTCTAAAATATCCAAATGGGAAGGCATAACATAAGAATTCTGAATACCTAATGTAAATTTTTCTCAATTCACCTTTTTTGAAAAACAATCCCTATCATGAACCTATTTTTTTCATGAAGTTTATATACTGCATTTAAAATTTTAAATAATGAATCTACCCATTTTCATTATATTTTAAGCTTCATTTAATTTCATTTACTTTGATAGGAATTATGGTTCAACTTTACCATGTAGTAATATTTTATTGAAACAATCTAATCGCATTGTAATTTTGTTTATGATTATGCTTCCATTGATTAAATATTAAGATCCATCTCTTAAGAAAATTTATGAGTTTAATTTTCCTATATTTATTCACGATAATATTAGATATTTATACCATTATTTTCACTCTTTGGTAGATAATATTATTAAGATATTGTTTTTAAGAATGTTCAGATTTACATCTCTTTTTGATCGAAAATCCATCTTATTTCAAAAAACATTTTTTAAAAAGGATTTAAAAATGTAATCAAGAATTATTTATAATTTTTAAATCTATTTTAAAAGAAATGGTTTTCAAAATGTTTTCATGGTTTATTTATATGTTTTCAAATTATTTTCAATGGAATGGATTTCAAAATGTTCTCAATATTTATTTATATGTTTTAAATGTGTTTTCAAAGAAAAATGTTTTTCAATTGTTATCAATCTTACTCTATAATTTTTAATGAAAAATGTTTTAAAAATGATTTTCATGATTTCATTCTATGTTTTTAAATTATTTTTGTAGAAAATGGTTTTCAAAATGTTTTATGTTTTATAAATCCTTTTCCCAAGAAACAAGGATATACTCCTCAATAAATATTTCTAGAAGATAATTAAAAAATATTTCCCATATAAAATACTTTCATTGGTGTTACTCATTACTTTAAATGGAAAATATTTATTTTTTAAATTTATAATCCTTCTCTGGATGGTTTATGTTTTTATGGAATGATTTTTATGAAAATCGTTTCTCTTCCATTGGTTATGTGTTTATGAAAATAGTTTCTCTTTCACGAGTTATATTCTTATGAAATCCACTTCCATTCATGGGTTTTGCTTGGATACAAGGATTATGAAACCTATCTTTTTCCACATGTTATGATATGATAACATATTTATGACATCCATTTAATTGCATGGGTTATGATATTATTGTTTACAATTTTGTGTCACATTTATGTTTGATTTCATTATGATATAGGTGGGACCTATATCTCCTTCCAATTCATTGGTTAAAGATTTATATCTCATGATATTGGCATGGATAGAATGAAAAATGAACTATGTTTAGTATTATAGGGATGGAATGAGGATTGATATCGGATTAGTAATATTGTACTGGAATGGGGGGTGAACCCAGTTTAGTAATGAACATTGTCTACTAATATAGGCTTGGAATTGATAACTTGACTACTACAGAAATAATTATATATGATTATTTCCTACCATAATTCCATGTTTTGTTCCTACGATCTTCTTTCATGGCTTATGTCATTTATTTATTTATGATTTGTGTCTTATGAACATCCAATATTTATTAAATGATTCATGTTTATGATATTTGATATGTTGGGTATGACATTATATTTTCTTGATCATGTTCTCATACCCTTATACACATGATTGAACTTACATTCCTTCCTCGGTTACCCTTACTGAGCATCTGATAGAACCATTTGTTATGTTTCCTTTCCAAGGTTATGAAGATATGTATTATGTTTTATGTGTCTAAGAAAGTTGTTATTCAAGAAAAACCTAGTTGGAGATAAGTAGATCACTTATATAAAAGTGTCTTTGATTCCATGTTTCCAAAAGATCTGTAATAATATGATCTTTGGAAATTTTCATGTAATGTATTAAGAGTTATACAAAATTGATGTAATGTTAATGTGTGAAAAGCGATTGCGGCTATAGATTGTATCAGAGAAAATGTTTTGTTAACCTTTGAAAACTACGATGAGATAAAATTAGAAATATCCCCAGGTATATTTATATGTTTGTTTCATGGGAATATTCTAAGGATAATTATATGGTTTAGTCATAATTTTTGAAAATGTCCTTGAATTATTTTAAAGGATATAGTGATTAGTCTCCTAGAAACAATTCCTTGTCAAGATACTACAAGTGGATGTGGTTCTAGTGTTGATATATCTAGGAGTTACAAATCCAAAAGGTTGTTTCAAGCCTGATGTGGGGTAATTTGGTAGATGCTAATGGACCTTATTGCACACTTGTTTTGACACTCTTGGGGGATATTCTTTGCACTTTCAAGAACTCTTCAGGAACAATCGTGAAGGATTTTAAAAAAATGGATGTGAATAGCCTAGTATGGGCCCAAGGTGTCATATAATATGAATGGTTTCAAGATATATACATCCTATTTGTAATTGTTTCCATGACTATGTGATTTTCTTCAATGACAAGTAATGATCGAACTATGATTTCTTGTTTTAGTCAATGGAGAGAACTACAAGGAACATGGTTAACATTTAATGTGTCAGATGTGGAAATTATATTCATTATGTGAATCAATTTTACAAGTGGAAATATAATTATGAGAATTAGTAATGTGTTACAAGTACTGGTTATACTGTTGATGATATAGATAAATCAAAGGATATGCGAAAGTTATGTGATGTTCTTCTAGTATTTTTTACATTAAACATAAGAAGCATGATTATATTTTGGTTGAGGAACCTAAATACTTGATTCATATTTTATATTCTAGGAAAGAGGTATTATAGAATATTTTAATGGAAGACTAATAATGGTTTAAGAATAAAGTTGGATGAATGAAATATTTATGTTTTGGAATTCAAATATTAAAAGAATCATGAAATATATAATTATTTTCAATATATATTTTCATTAAATACTAAAGCGGAAATATTTAATGGTGATGAATACTTGGAAAACTGTTTTCATGGAAAGAAAATAAATTTATTAGTGGAAGGTAACCCTTAATTAATGTTGGTAGTTGAGATAATGATGTTTGGAAAATGAAATGTTGTTTAAGAATATGTAAATTGGATGGTACGAATTACCCTATAACTGATTATTGACAAAGTGTTCTATGTCATCAACGATGAAGTTTCCAAATTATTGGATTTAAAGAATATATCCCATAATCATTGGAATGAGAAATCATGCAAGTTTTTCAAAAGTATTTATGGTAATTAAGAGAATATACAACGAGGGTATTCACATGTTTGGAATGTGACAACTAATTGGTACATTGTGGTACTAAGGGACCAATGTTAAGACGATTTCATGAATTTCTTTCTAAATTTTTGAGTTATCATGTTTCTTAAGAATTATAAAGTTACCATTTATGTAAATATTATGTTAAACTGCAGATATAGTCCCTAAGATTAAAGTGTTATCTCTCAATGTGAAAATTTATGCATATTGGATAGGCTCTTCAAATAACTTCATATTGATGATAACTAATAGGATGGAATATCAAGGGTCTCGTGATATGTTAGTACTTCTTGAATAAAAAATCCACATTCCTTATTAGAGAAAGAGTTTAAGTGGATCAACAAACAACAGAGGGTTATGTTTTCCTAAAATCATGAAAGTATATGTTTTCCTAAAAAATCAAATTTAGGAAAAGGGATATTTGAGCCAAAAAAATTGTCCCAGTACCTTAATTTCTAATGAATAAGAAGGTCCCTTTATTCATCATAGATTTATGACTTTGTGATTTTTAACTTTCACCTGCCTGAGTTCTTTTTCAATATCCTCCAAAACTTGATAGTTATATTTCTCTTCTATATCCTTGTTTTCACTTTCATCCTATGTTCTCCTCTGTGGGAACTCATTTATATGTTAATTTGGGTAACCATTATGGTTCTAACTTTCCCTTTTTAAGGAATGATTTAGTATTAATTTTTACAATGTGGGTTTCTATTAATGAAACTTTAAATTATGAAACCAGTGATAACCCAGAAGAATTTTGATGGTGAAAATCATTTGAAGGGGGTATAATATAAAACCATGATATTTTGTGAATTATTTTTTTTTTTGAATTATTTTAATCTTTTTGATATTTTCCATTTCACACAACAATGAAACTGATTTATTTTATATTAAAGCACTCTGTTTGTAATATGTTATAAGAAACACCAAGTTGATCATAAATTATACAAAACATAAATTTTAGCTTTCTCTACCCAAAACACTGAGGTTATCTTGTGTTGCACACAACAATTACTTTCCTTGATGTCTTCTATAACACGGATGACCGAGGTTTAATAAAGAATAATATATTATTAAAATATTATTATTTAATATAATAATATATAACATATATATAAAATTGGTAGTTATCAATAGTATTTACTAGTTTATGAAAATATATGGTTTACAAGAAATATAATTTGAATTCAGAGGTTACCAATTAATTACAAATGTATACGAAAACTAATTAAATATAAAGGGAAATATTATTATTTTTATGGTCACAATACTATTTTACCCTAATAAATTAAATTAATCATAATTCATTATTAAAATTAATGTAATATTTTTTTTTATATTCAATGAAATATTTCTTATAGTCATATAACTGATTTTATATACATAAAATAAGTAGAAGCTATATTTTATCCTTAAAAACGATATTTTTATAATGGTGGTTTTAATACCTTTTAATGGTGAATTCATTTTAAATCTAAATTTGGAAACTTTTATAGATTTAATATGACAAAATAAACTTCATATTTGAAATAAAAACATAAAAATTAGCTTATTATACTTTTTTGGTAGTATTTCTGTAAGGTTTATTCTTTTAATGAATAATTATGAATACTTGATTTTAATTCAAAAATGATTTTTCATCTAATTTATTTTAAAATTTCAATTATATTTCAAATTTGTTTAAATGTTTATTTATATAATATTTGTATCAATTAATCCAATGTAGGAAATTGGAACCAATTTCACATTGAAATTGGATATAAAAACCTTGCAAACATTTGATCATTTTTACTTTAAAAACCCATACTATCGTCTCGTCAGCGGGATTAATTTTAAATTAATTTCTATCACATATATGGTTGGAATTTGGAAAAAATAGATTCCATATTTTAATTCATTATAATTTATAATTTATAATAAGTTCGAATTATTTTTTTACAAAAAATATTATTGAATGTAATTAATATTAATTTGATATATTAAGATAAAATAAAGCTTAACTAAGGACTAAACCATATAATTAAGACCAGAAACAACCTATTAAATTTTCCAAGAGCCATTGGATGTCCATAATTAGACCATATTCTCCCATGGATATAATTTTTCAAATTATTGGATCCACATTAAATGGGAATAATGTGGATGTAATTATTTTTCCAAAAATTTACAAGAGTGTCACTCATCCTACACTATAAAAAAATTTCCTCTCATACTAATTCCTAACACCTCTCAAGACACATTATTAGAAAAGGATCTTCCCAAATATTTTATCATCCTCCCTACCCGCATCATATAATCCTCTCTCTAAGAATAAATAAAATCAAGGAATCCATTTTGTGCACACCAAAAGGAGTTACCCAAATAAGAGGTAATGTTCTTCCCCTAGTTCTTTTATTTTATTTCAATTATACACCACAAAAATTCACCTTATTCCTTTCTTATACAAAAACACAACTATCATTAGTATACATAGATTATTTTATGTCATGTTTGTGACCTACACTTAAAAACACATCCATGTAATGGGTAAAGAATATTCTTTTTTTTGTATGGTAAACTACCACCTCACTAAACAATGATGTTCATTTTTCTTTTACCACCTCTCGTGGTGGAAATTATGATGGGAACACTTTTTATATATGTTATATATTATGTTTATTGTGTATTTAATATTATTTAATATATTAACAATACATATCTTTATAATTTACATTTTTTTAAATATGATAAATTTTCTTTAGAAATTGTGGACTACCACCCCCTCAAAGAAATATGATCTATTCACACACTACCTAGAATGTATTAAGGATGAGTTTAATGAAAATATATAATGTATATGATATAATAATTATACTATAATAAATATATATATACATATATTTCATTTATTTACTTTCATTCATTACGACTATTAAATGAAAACACCATTTATGTGTACGTATGGCCTACCGTCTCAAAAAACATTGTATTACATTCCACACTTCTATATTATTTAGATTATTAGAATACAAATTTAATTAATATTTAGGAAATTTATATCATATTTTACATTCATAATATCATGATATAATTATAATGACCAATGATATAACAAATTAAGGAACATGCGAATATCAAATCGAATATTACTTGAAGTGAAACCTTAACAACAAATTGTTAACAGGATCATAATATAAAGTCATAATAAAAACATATAAGGTATTAGATATATGAATATGTTTATGTGATATATTTTTAAGAAATTTATATTTATTATACTGGAGGTTTTTACTAATACGGTGAGATTCAAGACGCATGGTAAGAGAATTTCATCTCACTTTCTATTTTTTTGAGAAACTTTCTTTATTCACCACCTGTTCATTCTGTGTGGTGTGTATAATTACCATGGATGTATTCTATTATTATTATAAATAAAATTATAAGTATTTACAAATCCATTTTATGCTCATCCTATCATGGTATTTATGTTTCAAATGTTTCCAAATCCGTAAAGAAATGTTCTCTCAATTTGACTTCATTGAGGCGCCTACCATGTCATGAACCTATATTTTTTAATTAGGTTTATATACTAATATTTAAATGTTATATCATTAATATAATTATTTTCATGATATTTGAATCCTCATATAATTTAATTTTCTTAGATATGGAGAATGTTTCAAATTTACCAAGTGGTAAGAGTGTATTTAAACAATCTCATCGATTTTCAAGATTGATTATGTTTATTCATCCTTTGATTTCATCATGTCATCTATCACTCAAGAAAACTTCTAAGTTTACATTACCTTATATTATTAATTATATATTCATATATTGGTACCGTTATTTTTTTGGAACTGGGCATTCATCAGAAGCCCCAAACAGGTGGGTTTTTAAAAAAAATCCACTGACGATCGACTTAAACTTGTCGAAGTCAGTGAATAGAAGACCAGTATTAAATATGAGGATATCGCATGAAGGGTTCTAAGCACAAACATAAATACTAAAATACCTAGATTGAATCTGAATCTACGCACGATGTCTGCTCGTCGTTGGTGATCTCTGAACGAAGAATCCGAAGTCGAATTCCTCTAGATCGCCCACACATACTTAAAGGAATCTGTGGGAGTGTCATTCGTCGTAATTCGGGTGCTAGCACAGAATTGCGACGACACCTTCGAAGCTCCAATGATCACCACACCACTTCGCTAGTGATGCCTGAGAGAGTTCTTGATCCATTCTCCATGGATCTAGAGCATCTCTCAATATTATGGGAGAGAGTAGTGGAGAGAGAATATCCATGAATAGTAATTGGCAAAAGCCCCACCTCTCATATTTATAGTGGTTAATTAAAATACCCAGTATCGCTTTACTGGCCCCGAATACTTAATGCACTATCAACGACATTTTATGACAACTAAAATAAGTCATAAATATTATTATCATTTACATGTAATATATTAAAATATATTACGCGATAATAATTGAGTCATTAACTCGACTTGTCATTCCCATATATATTAATTGAACCTTGAGTAATTTAATATTTGTCAATTAATATTTTTTCATGTATTTATTTGAAACTCGTAAATACATTTAATAAATAAATTCAATACTCATTATTTTAAACTCAGATAATATGAATTTATTTATTTCATTGGTGATCACTTTACCTTGGACAAATACTGGACCCCTGTGGTGGGGCCCACTATTTCCAAAACACCTATTCAACTGAATAGGGAAGATTCTTAAAAACGCTATTGTGTGTGACCCTCTAGGCCCTTATCTCAACAGCAGTGAATAATATTCACAGACCAAGAGTGGTATCTAGAAACCCATCATGACCCCTTAAGAGATAAGGATTGTCACAGTAGCAAAAACCAACCAACAAACACACACTGTGTAATATAATATCTTTGTTAGTAGTATCCCATAAAGCAGGACGCACTCCCTTGTCATCATCCATTTCTGGCTTTATTGTTTGTTGATGTAACTGGATGGATTTACCCTTGAATGCCCTGGCTAGGGTCTTATAAATGTACTTCCATCCATATCACCATGGCCTGAGATATATTACTTCCATAAACTAGAAGCGAAAAAATAATTTCTTGACCATTCAACCAATGTCATGCCACAAATAATGCACCCAACACAAACTACCTCTCCAAGACATCATTTCCATGGTTTTCTACTTGCATCAAAGTACGTAATCAAATGACATACACTGGTAATGATCTCAATTAGGGAGACCATTACACATGATCATGGATAAGAACATCCAATAACATCCAAAACATATGGAGTTCTTTTTCGTGGGTCAGTCCTCATGATCTCATTAATAGAGATCACCAAGTGTAAACATTATGATAAGAAGGTTCAATTCTTATGATCCCCTAGCACCTGATAGTCAAACATCTACTATGTCCAATCAGTAATATGTTTCTAGACCATAGAAAATATATTTAATAGTAATGACATAGTATCTAGAGGTTCTCATTATAGTTTGAGAAATGTTATAACCTTTCAATATGATAATTGATATTTAGACATTACCATTTAAATAGTGGACGTAGAAAATCCTACACTATATTGGTAAGATAAAATCATGTATAGCTAACTGAATACATGATATGGTAATCTATAGCACTGAATAGTTGGGTCTAGGGAACCCGCTATTTCAACACTCCAACTTTCACTAGAGCCAACTTGTTGACCAAACTTGTTAGCTACTCACATGATGACTATCATGTTTCTTCTGAGTTATGGATTTATCTACTAGGTCTTCCACAGTTCCTCCACGTGGAAATTCTTCTATTGATACCTCATATATTAGAGTAAAACTTCTCAAGAGATATTATCCTAAGTATATTCCTTTTGTACACTGTCATAACTTGACATCTTGGCTAGTAAGAATATCATAATATACATTATGATAATACTTTTCTCACCAGGTGTGATTCTAATAACTGGAACAAATCATTGCATTTAACTACTTCTAAGATATCTTAGAAGCTACAATGTACTCAGACTTGTAGTGATGGCCACCACTGGATGATATGAGCTTGACTTGCTCATCGCCTTTAGCGTAACTGTAATACTAGATCACATTGATCTATGGAATATTAGTTTGTATCCCCAAAAAATAGTATCCTTTCTTCTCCACTTACCAAGTACATATCTTTTCTACTTTCCAATGTACAATTAGATAGTTCTGACTGCATCCATTGTAGTGCTCCTAAATATAAATGATATTTACCCATTATACCTTGGAAATATCAGTTCTTGTATATATCTTGGCATTTGTGATTGTTCCAACGCTCCGACATATGGATTTCACCTCACCGCATTTATCTCTTCCCATGTCACAGATAGGTCAACATGGAGATTTTATGCCTTGTGACATAGGCAACAATTCATCTCTTGAATTTTTCCAAAATGTATCTTTTCAATACAATGTCACTATATGTACGATTGACTGGGACCAAGCACCCTATAGATCTACCGTAGTAGATCATGTTTCCTAGAACATAGGTTACTTATTTTAGTCAATCATTAGAGAATAAATTTTATCTTGGTCTTAACTAACTATAAGACCAATGTCTATTTTCCATACGATGCTGAAAATATTTTTCTTGGAAAACATTGGTTCTCCCACTAAATTATCAACGACACAAGACAAACATTTATTCCAAATGTATATTTTATGATCTTGTTGCTTACTTTAATCCTAAACCGGATTTCAATAACTTGAAAGCTTTATTATAATTTCGTGATGTGACCATCCCTTTGTGGTTATGTCGTATAGACACCATCCAGGATTAGTGGTCATGACATCCAATGCTAAATAATTTGATCATAGATATTAGCTTTGATAAGTAAAATTCTAACGGATTTAGGCATAAAGTCTTGGTCAAACCAATCAATCCATATTGGTACTATGCTTGTACCTTCCATATATCAACTCACTTGAATACCCACTGCAATATTCAAAATAATAAACCCCTTTTCACTTTGATACATGGGATCCATTAATTGAATTTTAGTTGGTCTTATCAATTTTAGCTAATTTCCATATACTGCATACATGTAGGAAATATTATTCACATTTAATAATAGATCTCCGACCACAGTGAATATAAAAAACTATAACCATGGTTTTATCCTTCCTATGTAGTATGTGTATCTGGAACATACTCTGTTGCACATGTGCTTATGGAACTAGTTCCTATGCCAACTACTTGTGCATTTTGTGCATTGACTGAATGAAAGTCAATATAGCTCCCACTATCTCTAATAGAGATCTGCACCATTATATTGAATTGTAGTGTATTGATTGACTACCTACTCTTCTATCTTAGGGATTTATGTAACATCCTAAACAACTATTAAGATTATTACACTAAATTCATAATGTGTTTGTCTTGTTGCAAGTTTTTTTTATTTCCGAACAAACTATTTGCATCTAAACACATATCCTTATGACATAATGGATTTATATCATACTATGACTCATATGATATCCATTTTTCATTATAGTTGGCATATGTTTGTGGTATATCACTGTTATTTTCAAATCATTTCATGAAATATATTGTATGTTTCTTCTAGTTCCAACATTGATATTACTTACATCAATACATTGATGAATTAAATGTGAGTTTATGAACTAATCCACGCTACATTTTGTTTATCAATGTTGATATGAAAGACTTCATCATTATTCATCCTCATTCACATCAATGTGGTGATGTTGATAAGGTAATGTGCATTTAGGAATTACTCCATGCTATATTATCATTATTGATGATAGCCTAATCAAGATATTCTTTGGTATCCCAACCCGGAGCAACTCATATCTTCTGAACATGCATATACTTCACTTTATTATTCCTTAATTACTTGAAGAAATCTTATGATTTATATATACCTATAGTTTATACATGTAATAATTCACGCTTACTTGTTAAACTATTTCCAAATGCTCTGTGACATACCTTTATTTCTTAAGGCTCTATTGACCAAACTAAAGATGTCAACAATAACAAAAGTATTTAGTTGTTCCGAGCCTAAATACCATACTTGGTATATTGATGACATTCACTTTTAGTATTATGTGACAAAGAATTATCTTGTCACAACTGGGTATAAGTATTACATTTATATTCATCATTAATTGGATATTATTCATGTATTACTGAACTAGAGATTGAGTTTACCAAAAACATCATCCATTCTAGAACCTGAAAGAATATCTCCATGCATCCAGGGACACATGATATTAATGTTTGTGGTTATAATCAATAATAGTTCAACATGAATATTTCACTTGGAAATTAAAGAAGTCGTGTACTTCTCACCATTTTCCTAGGTATCACCCTTTCACAACCACTTGGAGAATACACCTGACTTCTATTAATGTTTATATACTTACAAGGTTATTGTATTTATATACACATATATAAAAAGCATATGGTATTAAATACCCAATTAGTAAAAGGAAACATTACATTGATGAATATGGCTGATATAGAAGTGGAAAATTGCTTCTTTAAATCAGTTTATTTCTTTTAAACATCCATAGTATTATTTTATAATATGAAATGCAAATAAAAATTGTTAATACCTCATTAATTGAAGGACGCCGTGAATGTTTCATTGACATTAAATTCCTTTTACCTTTACACATTGTCTATCAATTTATCCACCATAAGAATTAAATCGTATTTGTCTTTTATTCTTAATATCTTGGTGAATCTTATAGAAATTGGTAATGAAGATTTTAGACAATACTTGTTCGTTTGGTAACTTAAAATGAGACTTCAGTAATGTGGTGAAAATGATATTTAAATATCATGATCAATATTTCAATTAATACATGCCAGTGTAAACTTTTCCTTATTCAAATCATTACTTAACTTTCTCCTCGCAAACTTCTTAGAGATGAGACTTTATGTTATATCATCTATGTCCTGGTGTAGCAACCACAACTGACACCGACGTTGATGAAAGAACAATGACATAACTATCATATAGTTTGTACATTAGTCTCTTATAAGAAATTTTCACACTCGCTTATTGAGGTAGATTAACAGTGTTGGGGACACTAACACCTTGAGTTTCCTATATCCTATTATTATGAGAACGCACTTATACTATTCATTAATACTTATGTTAGTTTGGACATTTAATTTTTTCATTATAACATCGCAGTTTCATTCTTGTGGTATAACTTTCCATTTTTATACAAAAATGAATTTTAGAATATTAGTGCCATTTATCTGAATTACCAGTTTATACATTTTTTTATTAATTACTTAAATCATTTATTTTTCCCCAAAATTTTATCGGATTCTAGGAACCCTCTGTGCTAGAATAGGAATACTCTGTCGCTTGAGTATTCTAGTGGCAAGGATCTCGGAACCACCCCTCATAGTTTAAAATATATGGCTACGCCACTACTTGGAGGGTTCTAGGTAGTCTTTTGGCTAGCCGACCACTTTAACATGCAGCTCCACAATCTATTGAGTGAAGTCCCAGCATCTTAAAATCAGAACTTGATTTACTCAATGCTTGCCTCTAAAATTAAAACAATATATCTATGGATATTTCTTTGCTGAAATTTTAGTTAAGTCAACTCTTCATTCTTATAAGGACTCACCGGTAGTAAGAGGCACCCTCAACTCTGGCATGACCTGCACCTCAAACATCTGGTTTTGTCCAAACATTAATGACGGAAGGCGGTTATGACTTAATATATATTTTGAGGGTTTTATTATATTTAATGTGGCGAATGAAATAATTTTCTATTTTTATAATCATGTACTATGTGATCGCACTCACAACTAACCATGCAAAAAATAGAAATTTCATCATGTCACATGTTCATTTTATCTTTCTTGCTTGTTTATTTTTGTACTATGTCATCGCACAATAAGATACACATGCAAAAAATAATAAACCAAGCAAAAATAAAATGAACACCTGATCATGAGCTGGTTCTACTGGTTGATCCATTGAGTGAATAACGGACCAATCGCAACCCTATGGGTATGTACCTTTAGTAGCGTGGCTTGCAACTTGAACATCAATGTTTTCTCGTCCAATGCAACTCTTGTCTGGTGTGTCGCCATAACATGGTTCTAAGTGCGTCACGCCTCATCTCATCATTATACAATAGTACTGACACGCTGGAGAGGGGGTCTTGGGGTATAAAATGTATAACTCTAAGAATGGGAGCGAATGCCCTTATGCATATAACCACTTTGAGACAACACGTAGATCGCCTTTAAATTAATTTAACTAATTATTACAATATGATGCAATAATTAATTAAATAAATAAATAAATAAACCACCAGACATGCATTGGTCGAACACCGGCTCATGATCAACCATATATGCATAAAACCCGGGTATATTAAAATAAATGTAGAATAAAATTAAAATTTCATTAAAAATAAATTATAAGGGAATATTAATTGAATTAAAAACATCACTCTTGTTTTTAATTCAATTTCATGTCGTTCGGTCCCGATTTATTAATTTAATTTTAAAACTAAAATTAAATTAATTAATTAACTTAATTTATCACCCAATTAAATTAATTACGCTGCATCTAAATATTAATAACCAAAAATTAATATTTAATTAATTTAATTATCAACTGTAACTAAATTAATTATTTTAATTAATTATTTATTTAATTAATTCGCCTGGGCCCATTAAACTTTGGGCAGGGCCTGTGCCGGTTAGGGAGAACCTATGCAGGCCCAGTCCATGCAATATTAACCCCGTGCAGGGGCCTTTCGGGATGGGCAGGTCCGCCTGAGCCCATTCCGGGCTGCGCAGACCTTCCTAGGTCTGTTTTGGGACAGTACAGGTTACCTGCATGCTAGGAGGACCAGGCAGCGGTCGGGGTTTGCTGCCATCTGGTGCGCCGGTTCTGCCGCTGTGGAGGGTGGCTGAAGCGGGAGGATGCCGATGGATGGAGGATGCCCGACGGGACAGTCCACGGGTGTCAGGGGCATCGCCTGGAGGCAATCACATGAGGCAGCCTGGGGTGTTGGTGCAGTGCGTTTGGGAAAGTGTCGGACAGCCTAGTGGATCTTGGTAGGTGCGGCCGAGTGGTGCCAACACGTGCTGGACAGGGAGGTTCCGCCACGGTTCGATTGCAAGAGGGTGTCTACCTGGGTTTGGCCCCTTCACTACAGGTGTTGTTGCTTGCCGCTGTAGGTGTTGCTGCATGGGAGAGAGACCGAAGCTTATTGGTCTAGTTTGAAGAATAGGAGGAGCGGCTCGCCGGGTGGAGCCGATGCGGGGCGGCACAGCGTAGCCCTCTCCTACTCTTTGCAAGGGTGTTCACCAGGGCTGGGTGGAGGTCAGAGGCAGCGGCCTGCGCTAGTATAGGTGGCTTCAGCGAGGCGCACCTTGTGTAGGATGGGCCACTCCGTAGAAGGAAGACCACCGGGGGATTTCCAATCGAAATATGAAACCTCAATGAAATTTGATCTTGAATCTGAATTCGAAACTTCGAATGGTTGCAGAATATCCATCCGATGTCCGATTCAGATTCTTTCTGCGGTGTTGGGACCGTATCAATGACCTCTTTATGTTTATATGAAAATTAAAATTTATTTGTCTTAAAATAGACACACGTCGCTCTGATACCACTTGTTAGAACTAGGAATTCAGAGGAATCCCCAAACATGTGGTTTTTTAAAACAATTCCTCCGACGATCGACGTAAACTTTCTGACGTCGGTGAATAGAAGCCTAGTATTAAATCTGGCGATCTCGCATAAAGGGTTTTAAGCACAAACATAAACTGTAAAATACATGGTTTAAATAAGAAGCCACGCATGACGTCTGCTCGTTGTTGGCGATCACTGCTCAAAGAATCTGAAGTCAAATTCCTCTAGATCTTCTACACATGCTTCAAAAAATCCGCGGGAGCGCCATTCGTCATAATCTGGGTGCTAGCGTAGAATTGCGATGACGCCTTCAATGCTCCAACGATTGCTCCACCGCATCACTAGCGATGCCTGAGAGAGTGCTTGATCCACGTTCCTTGGATCCAAAGAATCTCTCTCTAGATTATTATATAGAGGAGTGGAGAGAGAAACTCCATGAATAGTAATTGGAAAAAGGCCCTCCTCTCATTTTTATAGTGGTTAATTAAAATACTCAGCATCTCTTTATCGGCCCCAAATACATAATGCACTATCAATGAAATTTTATGACTACTAAATTGAGTCATAAATATTATTATCATTTACTTGTAATATATTAAAATATATTAAGTGATAATAATTGAGTCATTAACTCAACTCATCATTCTCATAAATATTAATTGAACCTTGAATAATTTAATGTTCGTCAATTAATATTTCTTCATGTTTTTACTTGAAACTCATAAATACTTTTAATAAATAAATTCAATAACCATTATTCTAAACTCAAATAATATGAAATCATTTATTAAATTTTTGATCGCTTTACCTTGGACAAATACCGGACCCCTGTTGTGGGGTCCACTTTGTCCAAAACTCATATTCAACAGAATAGGGAAGATTATTGAATACTCTATTGTGTGTGACCCTCTAGACCCTTACCTCAAAAGTAGTGAATAATATCCACAGACCAAGAGTGGGATATAGCAACCAATCATGACCACTGAAGAGATTAGGATTGTCACAATAGCAATATCCCACCTATGAACACACACTGTGTAATATAATATCTTTTTCATTAATATCTCATAAAGTAGGACGCACTCCCGTGTCGTCGCCCCTTTCTTGCATTATTTTTTGTTGATGTAACTAGATGGATTTACCCTTGACTATCATGGAAATGGTCTTATAAAGGTACTATCATCCATATCAACATGGCCTCAGATATATTACTTTCATAACCCAGAAGAGACAAATCTTTTCTTCACTATTCAACAAATTTCATGCCACCAATGACGCACCCAACACAAACTACCTCACCACAACATCATTTCCATGGTTTTTTACTTGCATAAAAGTACAAAATCAAATGACAAACATTGGTAATGGTCTCAAATCAGGAGACCATTACACATGATCATAGATAGGAATAACCAATGACACCCAAAACATGTGGAGTTCCGATTCATGGGTCAGTCCTGATGATCTTAGTACTAGATATCACCAAGTGCAGACTTCATGAGAAGAACTCTCAATGCTTATGAGCCCCCAGCACCTCATAGTAAAACATATATTGTGTCCAATCAGTAAGATGTATCTAGACAATAGAACATATTGTTAAGATTAATTCCATAGTATCTAGAGGTTCTCATTATAGTCTGAGAACTGTTATAGCCTTTCGATATGACAATCAATATTTGAACATTACCATTTAACTAGTGGATGTAGAAAAGCCTACACAATAACGGTAAGATGAAATCATGTATAGATAACTGTATAAACGATATGGTAATCTATAGCACTGAATAATTGGGTCTAGGGAACCCACTATTTCAACAATTTTCACTCTTTGGTATGCAATATTGTTAATAAAGTGGTTTTAAGAATGTTCGTCTTTACCTCTCTCTTTAATCAAAAATCAATGTTCTTTCAAAACCTTGTTGTCTAACATTATTTTCAAATTGTTTTCAATAATTATTTACAATTTGAGAAATTATTTTCAAATATATGGTTTTAATTTTTTTTTAATATTTCATTATAAATATTAAATTTATTTTCAATGGATTGAATTTCAAAATGTTTTCAATATTTCTTTATATGTTTTAAAAAAAATCAAATAAAATTGTTTTTAAAATATTATTAAACTTATTTAACTATTTTTAAAAGAAAAAGGTTTTCTTTATTTTTTCAATATTATTTTTATAATTTTTCTTCTTAAAATGTTTTCAAAAATAATTTCAAGCATTTTTTCTATTGTTTCAAAGGATTTTTAAGGACAATGGTTTTTAAAAGGATTTGTGTTTAAAAAATAATATTTTATCAATGAAAGAATATTTTCCTAAATAAATTTGTTAAAAAGATGTTTGAAAATTAATTTCAATCTAAAATGAAATTATTTGGTGTTCCTCATGCCTTTCTGGGGAAATTATTCAATGATTCCATTCATATTCTCTCTCTAAATGGTTTATATTTTGATGGCATTATTTTTAGGAAACCAGTTTCTCTTCCAAAGGTTATATGTTTATAAATCATGTTTCTCTTTCATGAGTTATAAGATTATGAAAATTGACACCTTTAATGATTTATGATTTGATGAAATAATTATGGAACTTGTGTTTTACCATAGGTTAAGATAAGATTACAAGTTTGTGACACCAATTTCATTTCATGGGTTATGATTTGATTGTCTATTATTTTGTGGCACATGTATGTATGATTTAATTATGAGATGGGTTAGACCTATATCTCCCTCCAATTAATTGGGTATGGATTTATATCTGATGATAAAGAAATGAATGAAATGAGAAATGAACACAGTTCAATTTTATAGAATTAGAACAAGGAGTGGGCTTTGTTCATTTATATTGGGCGGGAAGGCAGGGTGAACCCAGTTCAGTAAAGGACTTTGTCCACTAATATGGAATTATAAGTGTTTCCTTGACTACTATGGAAATCATTATATATTATTATGTGTTCAAAAATTCAATGTCTTATTCCTATGATATGGTATTAATGGATTATGTTTTTTATTTCCTTATGATTCATGTCTGATGAACTACTAATCTTTATGGCATGATTATATTTATGTCATGATTCATTTTTATGTTATTTGATATGTAGGGTATGATCTTCTATTTTATTTTTCATGTTCTTATAACCTTATGAACATGATTATTCTTATATGGATCATTTATTTACCCTTACTGAGTATTTGAGCTCACCACTTTTTATATTTCCTTTCCCAAGTTATAAAGATATGTATTGTTTTTTTGTTTATAAAATGGTTTAATGTTAAGAATAACCTAGTGGGAGACAATATAGCACAATTATGAACTAGTGTCTCTATTTCCGTGTTTCAAAAGGCACTAGATTGATATGTTCCTTTGGGATTTTTTTAATGTATTGTGTATTCCACAAAAGCGATGTAATGTTAATGCTTGAAAAGTGAGGGTATCTATATTTAATAAAAAATTATTGACTAGAATGATTCAACCAATTCAACTACTAGAGAGGAAATAATAAATTATATCGATGAATTTCATAGTTGTGTTGATAAAATCATCTCTAGGAAACAATGTTATTTCTTCACTGTTGATTTATTAATAAAGTCTACCATGTTAATTCCCATTCAAGATACCATATCATTGTATCAACATTATAAAGTATATCCCAAGTAGATATTTAGGTAACATGGTGTTTATCTGTCTATTATTTTAGATCGTGGTCCTAGATTTACATCTAATTTCATTAAAGGATTTTAGATATCGTTCATTACCCAGTTAATATTAAATTTTTCTTTTTAAAATCTATAAAATCGTTAGTATGATTAGGGGATTTAGTAAATGGTAGATATTATACATTATTATAAAATTTATTAAAATTTATGTTGGGATCCATATCTTTTGTTTGTTTAGTCTTATTACAATAAATTTAATTATTCCAATATGCTGGTTGTACCATTTTAGGAATTATAATGAATGTGGAGTTAGACACCATATTTTTGGGATAAAGTATTAAAAATTATATTTCTAGGTCTATAGATTGTATATTAAAATATGTGAATGTTATAGTTATTCAAAAACATATTTGGATGGCCTAGAGAAATAAGAAAAGCTTCCAGGATAACCAAGGAATGGTATTTCTTTTCAGGTAGGTGATCAGGTCATTATTAATTTATAAACATGTAAAAGGGTTATGTTTTTTTTATAAAAAGGATAATTTGTGTAAAAAATGCATTAGACTTTATGAATTATGATATAATTTTGGATTAGCTGCCTACCTATTGGACATGTCTGTGCATTTTTTCCAAGTAAACAACATTTCTCATGTATTGATGTTGAGGAAATATGTCTGAGGTTCGTCTCATGTTTTGATCCTCGATGTTGTTACTTTAGAAGTGAATATTTTTTTTGAAGAATATTTAATCATTTTTATTGAAAATATAGGGAAAGTTTTGCAGACTATGTTAATTCATTATGTTATGGTTTTATGGGAAATCCATATGTCTGAAAAAGAAACATGGGAATGCTAAAATACTCTAAGGGAATAATGTCTCCAAATGTTTAATACTTAATTAAAATTGATAAGAAATAATCTTCAAATGAGAGTAAGAGAATAAAAACTTCAGTAATATTATAATACATCATTTTTATTTTTATATATATGAAATAGGATGTTAAATTCTATATAAAAAATATAAAAAAAATTACTGCACATGGGAAATAATTTATACTAAATTCTTTTCTTATATGTTATTTATTTAAAATATTAATTTCAAAAATATATAATTTTAATTTCAAAATATGAATTTCATTTTTTAAATAATAATATCATAATTATCATAGTGTAAAATTTGTGAATTTTTTGGAAAATGTTGATTAATCAGTGAATAGTGAAAAATAATGATTTTTAAAAATGTAAATTATTTTCAATAAATACTATAGATTAAAATTTCCAATATTGTTTGAATTTTATTCAATGTAACATAATTATTCATTTATAATATTTAATACACTTAATAATAGTTGTACAATCTTTATATTGGGTTTTAATATAAGTTAATTTTTTGGTTTAAAATAAGAATTTTCTGAAACTATTTTAAGGTGAAAAATATTCCTCAATTTTAATTAATTAAAAACCTAATAAGGAATTATTTAAATAATATATATATATATATAATATATATATATTTATATAAATTCATAAAATTATTATTACTAGTAATAGAGATTATATAAAAGTATGTAATGGTGGAAAAATACACTTCTTGAAAAACCAATGTTATGTCCCATCTGTGGGTTTAATATTCAACTAAATTGAACAAACTTTTTTAATATAATTTGGTAAAATAGATTACATGTTTCTAAAAATAATAATTAATGATATATATAAATATTTGAAAAATTATAATTATTTATAATAATATTAGAAAAATTTTACTGCAGGTACAGTAAAATCAAATTTTCCGTGACTTAAACTAAAATGATAACTGTTAAAAGGACCTAATTACTTGTCTTAAATCTATTTTATATACATATATGAAAGTTATAATGACCAATTCTCCTTATTTTTCCCTTATTATTCTTATTTCATATGAAAAAATTTGGTAAACCTTTATCATTTCAACAATTACAAGTGTGGCACTCACCTCACTTATAAAGGGTTAATCCTCTCTTCTCTATTTCACACATTAAGAACCATTTTGGTAGTCCCATAAATACAAAAATAATATAATTAATTACATATAAATTACTAATATACACTATTTTTATCATAATTACATTATATGAAGGATTTTGGTGCTAACCTGAAGAGGATCTAAAGAAGATGTGTCGTGTTTAATTGAGATTTTTTATTTTGATTATTATATATCCTCCATAGAATTTCCATAAATTATAATGATATAAAACAAAATTATATCCTACATATTTATATTTATAATGATTATTACATAACTAAAATCTTTCCCATCTACCATTAAATGGGAATCAAAACCATCAATCTGTTGTACACAGGACTATCGCCTCACAAACTGATGTAAATCATTTTTCATCATTGCCTCTTAGGAATTTTTATAGTGATGGATTGAAATTAAATATTTTATATTTGTAAAATATTTATACCTCTATAATTATGATATCACATATACCTTGTTAAATTATAAATCTTGGGTAATATGATAATCCCCTTTATTTGTACAGAAGACTACCTCCTCGCAAATAATGTAATTTATTTTTCAGTCACGCAATTCATGGAATGTGTTAATGATAATTCTGATCAAATTATTTCATATGTATGACATAATAATTATATTAATGATATATTTCTTGATATTAAAATATAATTTATCTTTTTCATTCTTACTATTATGCATATTTAAAATTATGATGTAATTCATGTGTGTGTGGACAGTTTCCCCCACAAAGCGATGTGATTAATTTTTCCTTACCACATCATGTTGATGGTATATATAATTATATTAAAATAAATAATATTTTATTTATTATAAAAAATAATTATAAAATTTTAAAATAATAATTACCTTATTTCCCTAATGACTATTGATAAATGAAAAAGTTACTCATTTGTGCATATGGTATATTTTATATATTATCATGACATATATCATTTTTTATAATCATGTTTCATTAATGGTTTTAAGAGTATATATTAAATATAATAATTATTATTATTTTATTATTATTATTCTATATATTATGGAATAATTACCACTTTTACCATAGCTAACATATTAAAGTCAATTTTTACATAGATACTGAATACCACCAAAACATCAGTGTTAAACATGAAAGACTAATAAATCGAGAATATCATGGTAATAAGTAAAGTTAAAGGAATAATAAAATTGGAAAATTTTTATATTCCTGTATACAAATAATTTATTTTATTATTTTTTAATAAAAACAACATACGCGATGAGTCGATCTCATGTTAATGGGATTTCATTAAAAAGTCATATTTTAATGTTTTAATTCCAATTCATTATCTACCATGGTAAATTTGTAAAATGAAATTATGAATATTTTTTAATTGTGACAAACTATTTATTAACTAATTTTTATATCTCATTTTTATTTATTTCAATGCTATTTAAAATGGAATAAAATTTATGTTTATCAATGGAAATTTTTGTAGACAAAGAAATGGAATTGTATTTCTTAATATAAAATGAGACAATTAAATTTCCCTCCACCATAAATATTATTTTATTCTTATATCAATTATAGATATTATTATTTTTCAATGAAATCCCTTATTTATCTTTTTTTATTTTGGTATTAAAAATTATTTTTTAAATGGAAATGACATTTCAATATCGAAAATGATTGTGAATTTGTTTTTGAGAATGTTTTTGAAAGTGTTTTGTGATGAAAAGGTGATAGAATAAAATTATTTATTCATGGTATGATACATGAGAAATATGTGAAAAATGTGAGATCTTGATATAGCTTATATGATGGGTTGATCCCTATTATACGTCGTGGATGAGTCTTATAAAGCTTATATAATTGGTCAACACCCATTATAGTTCATGGTTAAAATATGAACCTGATATAGATTATATGAATGGTGGGACCCATTATATATCTCTAATTAATTGGTTAATTTCTATTTCCTCCATATAATTATATTAAATGTCAGATATAAGGTTTTTTTAATTTCAATCATTTTTAATGGTTTTTATGAATAAGATTCTCTATGATTTCTTAAATGGTTTTATTAACATGATATGGGTTTCATAAGTTTTCATTGAGTAAAATGTTTCTTTTTTCATTTTGTAAATTATTATTTCTCACTGTTAATGAAAATTGAAGATATAGGTAGAAATTTGTTTAGTTTTCATTTTTTCTATTGGACTATGAAATTTCTTCTTTTTTATGTCCCTTATAAGGCATTTTGTTATCATCCCACATTTTAAAATATTTTTCACAGGGTTTAAGGATAGGTATGAAAAAGTAAAAATCCATGTTGAAATTAAATAATATTCATCATGAAATGAAAACAAAGGTACTCACCCTTAAACATTACATAATATATTAAATTATTTTAGAATTTAATTTATTATATTCCCAAAGATCATTTAAATTTTTGAGTTTTACAGAATTAGGTAATAATTCATACATATCAACCAAAAAGCATAAAAAGTGGGTACTAATAAAACACTTTCTATTTCATCTATAATAAAAAAATACTTTAATAATACATGAAGTCATTTTGTGAAGATTCTTTAAAACATTTAATCTTGTTGTAAAGACTTGGATTTTACCATATTTATTTTTAGAAATTATTTGGGAAAATTATGAGACCACGCGCTGAGACGGTGTGCGATTCCAACGCTAGGTATGTCTGAAATTATTTATTGAAAAATGTTACGTTTTTAATAAAACACATGTGAGAATGTTATGAAAAAGTGTAATAACTTTTAATGGGTATCTAGATTATAAATTCAAGGGCACAGTTGAGCTTAGAGAAGTTGCATTACCGTAGGTGTTCCTTAACTTTAGTCAGCATGTGTCTTCTATGGAAAAATATCAAAATGGCATAACTTTAAATAAAATAATTATATAACATTATATTATTTTTAAAATACTAATAACTCATAAATGGTAACTCGTATTGGATTTATGAGGCCACTATTGTGTCTGTAAGGGTGTTCTCTCCTTAAGTGAGTTCTAACATCTGTCGGCGTAGGCCATGTGTGGAAGATAATTTTTGGACGTGAACTTCATTAAGATATTTAATAAAAATATTTTATTTAACGTTACATGATGACGTAGTGGAAGTGTCCCATTTTTTATAAGCCTTTTTAGAAATACAGGGTAATTCCTATAACCATGCAGTTTCACTAAGGCAAGGTGAAGGAGGATCTCTCACTGGTGTCGATGGATTGGAGGTTGAAAATCAGATCATGCCGCAACGAATCGAGGAACAAGGACAACAGGGCTTTTCCCATCATCAACTACTGATTCAAACCATAGGTATGGAGTTTTTCATTTTTCCCCTTTTCCTTATTCATAAATTCCATGACGAACATGGACCAATCAACAAACATATTTTCCCACATATAGATTGTTCTTACAGGATGGATAAATTGTTGCGGGGTTTAAAAAGACAGATTGATCTTTGTGATTATCTATTCTTGAATCTTTGTTAAACCTTCTAACATGAACAAATCAAGTCCGACGTTAATAAGGCCAAGATCTGTTATTTATGAATTTTTTGTACCTTCCCTCTCCCCTCAATCTATTGTGTTCTCCACACATTCATCTCCCATGAAACCCTTACGTGAACGATCAATCGTTGCGCCCCGACCCAAGGTGCAATGATTTGAGATTGAAGGTTTGACCCAATGATTCCATATTGAAGGTGTAGTGGAAGAATGGAATTATTTTATTGATCTGGTGGCTTATGGTGGCATAAGGTCGTGGGGTAACGAATTCTTCTAGTGAGGCATCCAGTGGCGAGGTTACGACGCGGCCGGTGGGGCCGGCCTACGGGGCATGTGAGAAAGAAGAATGTTGATGGTGGGGTCACTGAAGGTCGAGATAATAGTTTCCCAGTAGGGGGGATATGACGAGTACATAAGTATAGGGGCCCCGATAGGGGTGGAATACAGTGGAGGTGGAACACTGTCTGGTAGGGACCGTGTGGGAGCCCGTGGTAGCGAAAGCCATGGGCGGTGACCAGGGGACGCGGTAGGAGGTCGTGGCAGTGGCACGTGGAAGAGAGCACAAGCCATGGCAGGAGGTTATAGAACTCACCAGGACACATTGAGAAGGGGTTCCACGTCGACCATAGGGGAATATGGCCGGGATAGACTGCTTGCTGCAAGGAGGTCGACTTGCGTGCATGTGGGCCTGATCGGAAAAGTCGGGCTTCTCCATTGGCCCAGCGGGCCACACCCAACGGGCCAATTCCAGCATGCCAATCCAGTTCAGGCCTACCCAAACTAGGTCGGGCCTGGTCGGTTTGTTTCAGGCCTAATCGATTTAGGTATGACTGAGTCAAATCAGACTCAGGCCAAACCTTTTTTTAAAAACAACTATATCATTCAAATGGACTGTCTGATTTATGAGTCGTCTACGGTGTTGAGACCCTTGAGATAGGACGTTTCATCAAAGATGGATTTTTGGGTTTTTAGTTGGATCAGATTAGGTTGACAGTATACCGTGTCTCTTTTCCAATGAAGGTTCAATGTAACATCATGTTCCCATCATAGAGGATGAACCACATTCTGAAGTGAGTTGTCTCAGCCAGGCTTCAATAGTTGACTCAGTGAGTTAGATCATTTATCACACTAAGAGCCCTAGTCGGTCCTCACTTCACTTCGTGGTTCCATAGATAGTGTTTCCAGAAAATGTGTGACCAATATTTATATGGGAACTTATCCCCTATGTAGGAGGATGTTTCTAGTAGGGTGAGGAGTCCCCCCAGTGAGACTCGGGTGTGGATTACCCCCTATCTATGAATCGATATCAGATTATTTCCATTCTATATGACTAGACCCAAAGAGTGTGCTTTCGGTAGTTTTTATTGGTTGATTTTTGGCTATTCCTTGGTGCCTACATGACATGGGGGTTTCATAACATATCGACACTCTGTATGTTACAGAAACTATATGTGTTACCGACACTCCGTGTGTTATCGACACTCAGTGTCTTAGCGAGGCTAGATGTCTCAGGGAAACTACAAAACTTATTGAGATCATGTGTTAACTATGATACTTTTGGTAGAACTATTATATGTGATTACTATGATATATATTGAGGAGATAAATCTCCCTAAACGAGCATGTTATGAGAGGAACCGTGTAGTAGGCATTGGATGAGACCTTGAGTCTTTGAATCCTTTTACGCGTATATTAGGATGTTATTTTTATATGTGTTATAGACATATAAATGTGTTGAGATTGTTGTATCTTCATAGTGATGTTTTCTCTATGGTATTTTACATTATGTTTCAGGGTTTCCTACTGAGTATTGTCTTAATCACCCCTGCATGGTCTTTGTCCACATGTGTCGTGTCTTGTGAATACCATCGACGCTTTGATGGAGCCATAGGAGGACCAAGACTAGGTGGTTCTTAGAGAGAGACCATGTATTTGAGGTGTGCTTCTGTGGCTTCAGACAGTGTTTCCTATTCCTACCCTTCAGATGGGGTCTTCTACGGATGAGATTTAGTACCTTGTTCTTCAGATGCTTTGTTGGTGGGGATGTATTCTAGATCAGTTGTAATTTTCTGCACTTTACTTCCCTATCGTACTTTTTGGTTGGTATATTAGTGTATGAATGAATTGTTTACATAGTGTCTTTACATTTAATATTGTTGTCTTGGAGATGTGTGTGTGTTTATAGGTAGTTAGGATAATGCATACCATTTGTGGGATATGCCTACTCGGTGCTATTTGTCGTGGCCTAGACCATCAAAGCTGGGCATGAGGTAGTCACGACATGGGCCCCTCTAGGATGGGTATTGACAGAGTGGTATTAGAGGGAGTTTTGTTTCTATTTATGGACTGAGAGTTTATGAGATTAGATTGTGGAAACAATGTTAATTGTTTCGAGATTGTGTTTTAGGCTAGGGAATCCAATGCTGGTGTGGTGGTAGACGTATCCATATATGAGGACTCTGAATTCTTCTTTTCAAATCAATACAAGAAAAGAATGGTTGTAGGGAAAAATAAATGTACATGAATCATATAGGAATGGATTTTTATTTCATGTCCATCTTGAGACAGCTCACCAGGTATACTATTTTAACAATGATACATATTGTTTTCTTATAGGATGTATTCACAATGCCAGCCCGTGAGGTTTCCATAGCATGGTTAGTAGTTTGACCTGATGTTTGATATTGCCTCCCTGAGGGGAGCCATTCATGGACAAGTTTTTCTTCAGGAGGGTCATCAGGTGGTACTTTATCCTATTGATTAGTTCTTAGATCCACCTCAAGTGGTTTAGGTGGATGAATCTTTCAAGACTGATTCATGCATGGCTATTTTAGTGTTTTATGATGATACATAGGGTTTGAGTGTGTATCATATGATTTCAAGGTAGTAATTGCTCTGGCTATAGGGTCAGTAGGACCTACAAATAGCAGGTGCATGACGTAAGCTAAATAACAAGAGGTTTCCTTAGAAGTTACATGGGTGTTCTAGTTCCCCAACGTAGAGGCATTAATATTATTTTCATGGAATGGACATTCCATGAAATATTGTCCAACTATTCAAGCTAAATCCAAAGAGGTGGTTGATGAACCTCCAAGGAAGAGGCAACAACAGGAGTAGATAGATCTGTCGGGTGGCAGACGTGGAAAAGGAGATGGGGAAGCAGTATGAGGTGGCCAACATTTTTACGTGTTACTACCACCCCCCAGGTGGTCCATACCATACTTAAGGATCTGGAGGAAAGGATATGAGACAGTTGTAGGCCATCAAGGCTTATGACCCCAGGACTCCAGGAATGGTTCAAGGTATGATCTTTGTCTTTCTACATTAGTTATAGTATATTTTCATATGTGATTGTTTATTACTTTCCTTCCACTTTTCTTGCTTGATGCTTAAAGATTCCAATTATATCATTAACTTGACCATTATACTTAGAGAAACCTACTAGGGTATAATCAATGATCACACACCAATGAAAATAATGTGACCTAACTCTTAAAGGTGCAAGTTTCAGATGGGATCTCTTGGTAGTAGCATCGAGGCCTTATGTTTTCATTCTTGGTATGGACTATTAGCCACAGTTCATGCTCATATTTATTGTTTTATGAAAAGGATTTGGTTCAATCATGATAATAGAACTGGATTTCCCTTTTTATCGGTGAAAGGGAAATCCTTGCAACTCATGATGGAATCATGCATAGGGGGGTTCAGCCGATTACTCTTCAATTGGCTAGCCTAGACCTTAGTGTAGTGGATTTTTCGAGTACTTAGCTTCATGTAATTATGATGGATTATAAGGATTTAATCACTAAAGATGTTCTAGGTTTACTTCCCCACCAATAGATAGACTTCTATGTTGATCTACACCTAGGATAACACTGATATCTACACAAGTATATTAGATGGATCCTATAGAACTTCATGAGCTGAGGGGATGTTGGGGGACTTGTAGAGAAAGGTCTTTTTGAGACCTAGTGATTCTATCAAAGAATTTCTAAGTGACCTTAGTTTATCAAGGATATATTACCTCTTAGATTGGAGTTGTAATGGATCCAGTGATGGTTGATCTAGAGTTTGACGAGCACTCCCCTATTTAGGTTTCCATAGGATGGTGTTGAGTACGTAGTGTTCTATGATGCATCAAGAACCCGGATCCGTAGTGTCTTGATGTAGAGGTAAGCAGTGATTGCATATGTTTCAATCTAGTTGAAATCACATGAGCAGAACTACATCACCCATGATCTTGAGTTATTTATAGTTGTATTTTAATTGAAGATGCAGTGACACTACATGATGGGTGAGCGGTCTATCGTGTATTTTGACCATAAGATCCACAATAATAAATTCGTTCAGAAGGATTATAACTTGAGAAAAAGTCTATTTCTAGAGTTCCTCGTGGACTATTACCTTGAGATTATCAATACTTCTGGGAAGGGGAACATGGTATAAGATCTCTCAACATGAGATGTAGCTTGTAGTTTCTAAACAATACATCAGAGCAGTTGGGTTCATTGCAGATATACTTTGTGGATTGAGAAAGAACATCTTATCCCTAGTCAATGGTTTTCACCCCCCCACTCTATCGACAATTCAGGTAGGTACAACTAAGGGATACCAACTACGAGGCATTACATGCAAAGATGTCCATAGGGAAACCCCCTTATGGATATTCAAAAGGTAGGGAGCATATTGTTCTTTTCAGATGATGCACGATAATACCAATGGTGTTGTAAGAGGAGGTTCATTGGGAGTTTCATGCAACCCCTTTAGTAGTACATACAGGTGTGGAAATGATCTACCAGGACCTTCGACATCAGTTTGGTGGAAAGGGATGAAGAAGGAATTTGTAGAGTTTGTGTATCAATGCCTAGATTGTCAAAAAATGAATGTTGAGCATCAGGTTTTAGCGGGTTTGACGCAACCCCATGAGGTGCTGTATTGGAATTGGGATGGGATAAAAATATACTTTGTTTTGATTTTAACATGTACGTCTAGGGGGAATGATACTATCTGGGTGGTCATTGGCCGACTCACCCTATTATACCACTTCCTATCTATCTGGGAGAAGAGTTTAGTAGATATATTGGGACACCTCTACGTGTAGGAGATAGTGAGACTCAATGGATTTCCATTGACGATTGTTTCAGATTGTGATCCTCACTTCACATCTCGGTTGTGGATGGGGTTGAAGGAGATGTTTGTGACTCAGTTATGCTTGAGCATAGTGTTTCACCCATAGGTGGATGGCTAGATTGAGAGGATCATTCAGGATTTGGAAAACATGCTTTGGGCTTTCAAGTTATTTTTTGGCTGCAGTTGGGAGGATCGGCATCCTATAGTGGGGTTTGCGTACAAAAAAAGTTACCCCTCCACCATAATTAGGGCACCATTCCTAGCTCTATATGGGAAACCCTATAGGTCACCAAATTATTGCACTGACTAAGGGGAGTCAGTGGTCATGGGCCTAGAGTTGGTTCAAGCGACTATAGATAAGGTGTAGGTCATCTAGGAGTGGATGAAGAATACACAGAGCCATCATAAATATTATGTTGATAGGAGAAGGAGGAATTTGGAGTTCGACAATGGAGACCATGTGTTCCTTCAAGTCTCTCCTCGGTGTGGGATACTGAAATTTGGATAGTAAATAAATCTATCTTCAAGGTTCATTGGTCATTTCCTGATTCTGCATAGAGTTGGTGATGAGGCATATCACTTGGCACCACCCCCATAGTTGGACCAGACACACGACATCTTCCACATGTCTCAGTTGAGAAGATACATGCATTATTAATCACACATCATTGAAAAGGGAGACTTTTGCTGAGAACTTTGTAAAGTTCATGGATTGATATAATTGGATTTTTCATGGGTGGTTGATTCCTCTGGTAAACATTTTTTGGCAGCACAAGAATCATTGGGACATCACATGGGAGTGGGAGGCTCATATTCATGCTTAGTACCCTCAATTTGTTGAGTAGCCCTTTTCTTTGTCTTTTGGGGACATAAATACCTAATATGGGGAGAATTTAATGACTCGTATTTTCCCAAATTTTCCTTTATAAATTATTTGGGAAAATTTCGAGACCAGGAATGAGACATCATTCAATTCTGAGGCCCAGTGTACCCATAACGATTCACTAAAAAATGTTATGTTTTATATAGAACACGTACGTAGCTTTTATGAAATAGTGGAATAACAACTAAATGGCCTACTTGATTATAAATATGATAGCACTGTTGAGCTCAGATTAGTGGCATTACTCTAGGAGAAACTTAAAAATATTTGGTGCGGGTATTCTATGAAAAAACCCAAAAATTCATAACCATAAATAAAATAATTTAAAAAATTAGTTTATTTTTAAAATCCTAATTACTCATAAATGGTAACATGGATTTGAAATATGAGACCACCGTTGAGTTTTCAAGGGTTTGAATTCCTTAGGTGAGGCCAAACCTCAGTCGGCACAGGCCAGCTATGCAAGATAGTTTTTGGATTTGAACATCATTAAAATATTTAATAAAAATATTTTATTTAATGTTATGTGATGACACAGTGTGGGTTTCCATTTTTAATAAGCCTTGAATGGAATCCAGGGTAATCTTCATAACACTGGAGTTTCCCTAAGGCAAGGAGAATGAAGCTCTCTCACCAGCGACGACAGACCGGAGGTCGGAACTCGGATCAAGCATCGACGAACAAGGACAACGCAGCTTCACCATCCATAAATGATCGATCCGAACCCCATGTAGGGAATTTTTTATTTTATTTATTTTCCTTGTTTAAAAATTCAATGACGAATGAAGACCAATCACCAAATTTATTATCCCAAGATCAATCGTTGTTGCGAAATGGATAAATTTTTTTGAGGCAAAAAAAATGTTGATAGATCTTTGTAATTATCTATTCAAGATTCTTTGTAAAAAATTATAACATGAAACGATCAAGGCCAATACGAACAAGGCCAAGATCCATTCTTTGGGAGTTATTTGTTCCTTTAATCTCCCCTAAATCTATTGTGTTTTTCACATGTTCTTCACCCTTGAAACCCTTATGTGAATGATCAATTGTTGCGACCTGACCCATGGCACAAAAATATTATGTCAAAGGTTTGACCCTGTGAGGACATAGTGAAGGTGTGGCATGGTTTGGCCAAGGCGATGGGTTATGGCTGCATAAGTCCGCAATGTAAGCCAGGATTCTATTGACGATGGTAGGGCATGGCCGGTCAAAGGGGAGCATGAGGCAGCAACAAGCCACTAGCAGGACTGGTAGTGGGAGAGGGAGTTGCGGCCCAGTGGGGGGGTGGGGGGGGCTAGGCAGAGTGTGCTAGGACAGGGCCACCGGAAAGGTCACCGACAACGGAGGCAGAATGCTATCTAGTGGGGACCATGTGGAATATTTTAGAAATGGAGGCCATGGGTGGTGAATAGGGGGACGCGATAAGAGGCTGTGGTGGTGGAACACATTGGACCTGTGGTAGCCGACCGCATTAGACCCATAGCGGCGGGCCGTGTTGGACCTACAATTGCGGGCACGAGCCATGGTAGGAGGTCACAGCGCTAACAAGAAAACATATCAAGGGGTGTCGTGTTGACCAGGAGGGTGTGATGTCGGGGTGGGTCGTGTTCCATAAGGAGGTCGGCCCGCATTCATGTGGGACGAACATGATAAGATGGATTGATCCAGTGGCCGAGTGGGTTGAACTGGTTCAGGCCGAGATGGTTCGGGTCGGGCCAAACTAGGTCAGGTCGGCCAGACTGGGTCGGGTCAGGTCTTTCGGTGCCGTATCTGACCCATACCAGACATGGGACTTCCCTTTTCTAGGAAAACAACCAAATATTTCAAACGGTGTGTTTTATTGACGACCTGTATATAGTTTTGGGACCCTTGTGACAGGGTGGTCCTTTTGATATTGTGTGGTGGGTTTTTATATGGATCAGAAGAGGTTGAGAGCATGCACTTGGTCTCTTACTATGAGGTTTTGATTTAGGATATTCTTCCCATAATATAGGATGACCCTTATTCTCAATTGAGTTGTCTCAGTCCAGCTTCAATAGTTGACTTGTTGAGTTGGAGAATTTATCACACTGAGAGGCCCAGTCGGTGTTCACTTCTCTTCATGGTAAATTATATGGGTTTTTTGGACAATGTGTGACTAATATTTACACGGTTTCTTATCCCCTATCTAGGAGGGTGTTTCTATTAGGGCAAGGAGTCCCCCAGTGAGCCCTTGTCATGGAGTACCCCCTATCTGTATATCAAGATCAGATTATTTATGTTCTATGTGACTAGACCTGAAGAGTTTACTTTGGGTAGTTTTCAGTGTTTGATGTCTATATTTGGCTTATTGACTGTGTGACTTGTGGGATGCATGAATTTTCAACACTTCGTGTGTTTTTGAAACTCCGTGTGTTCCCAACACTCTATGTTTTACCGACACTCTGTGTGTTACTGACACTTCATGTCTTACTGATATTGGATGTATTAGGTAAACTATGTATATTATCGAGACAATGAGGTATCCTGGATACTGTTGGTATACTTTTTCTCCTTGCTTACTATCTGATAGATCAAGTAGTACGATCTCTCAAAACGAGCATTCTATGAGAGGAACCGTGTAGCTGGCAGTTGATAAGACCATGAGTCTTGGAATCCTTTATGAGTATACCTGAATGTTCTTTTTTTATGTGTTATAGACATATACCTATGTTGAGATGACTGTGTCTTCTTTGTGATGTTTATTCTAGGGTATTTTTCATTATGTTTCAAGATGTCCTACTGAGTATTTTTTTACTCACCCATGCATGGGTTTTTCCTGCACATTTCGTGTCTTATAAAGACCCTCGACACATTCACAGAGTCCTCGGTGGACCAGGACTAGGTGGTTCTTAGAGAGATACTAGATATTTTTTGTGTTCTCATGTGGATTCAGTCATCTATTCCATTACCTACCCTTCAGGTAGGGTCTTCTACAAACAAGCTTCAGGGACTTATCATATAAACTCTTTCTTTGTTGGTGGGCTTGTATTCTGGCTAAGTTGTACTTTTCTACACTTTACTTTACATTTATACTCTATAGTTGGTATCTCAGTGTATGCATTCATTGTTTACTTAGAGTTTTTAAATTTTAGTATTGTGCGCTTAGATATGTGTGTGGGGGGGGTGGGGGCGAGTGTGTATAAGTACTTAGGCCAATACCTCCCATTTTTTGGATATGCCTACTCGGTGCTCATCTCCAGCCCCTGGCCTATCACAGTCGGGCCTATGGTAGTCACGGCATGGTCCAGTCAGGGAAATATTGTGAGATTGGCTTCTTATTTTCTATTACACATATATAATCCCAATGAAAAACATTTTAAAACATGGGATGAGTACAAAAGAGAAGTATGGGAAATAAAAATATGGAATGAAACTATTATTCCCTGAATACTTATAAACAAGTGAAATCATTTTCGCTAAGGCATACTTCTCACCATTAAAGCATTATATACTTACATTTTGAAAACAAGTTATTTCCATAAAACATAAAAAACATTAATAAAACCATAAAGGTAATATATTAAATTAATTAATTAATATTTTAACCCTCAAAACTAGCATATTTTTCTAAACCTCTTGGATACATTAAAATGTAATATTCAAGTATAACTTTTTATGTAACCATCACAGTTACACTTGGAATGACCATTATGATCAACATCCAATATACACATACCAAATGAATTAGAGGGATATATAGGTCCCATCCATCATCATAACAATTCCTATTAACTATAACTTAATAATAAAACATGAATACTTGCATCATAAAAACATTCATATTGAATTATGTAAGAACAAAAAATTAAAAGAGGATTTTTAAATAAAAGTCCCTTGCCATCAGTTCGTCTTATTTTAAATGTGTTAAAACATACTATATAATGATTTAAGGAGTGTTATTAATATATTAAATAACTATATTAATATATATAATACCTTATATTAAATTTTTATAATATCTTTTCACCCATTCTGTGATAATTTTTTGTTATTTTCATTGATTTCGTTGTATTTATTTCATCGTTTCCATGGTCTATTTGTTTTGGATTTTCAAGTTGAATGGAATAGAAACTCTATAAGTGGAATGAAATGGAATTAATATGTTTAAAAAAATTAAATGATATCATATATAATTATTTCTGATATTATGATGATTCATTAGATAAAACATTAAGGAAAATGATTTAATTTATTTTGGCAGTTCTTAAGACCATCACAAACTTATATCATCTTATTGAATATAGTGATTATATATTTTTTTTAAAAATTTTATCATGTATAGTATGTATAAAAAAATATTATTTAACTATAATAATGGTTTTATGGTGAGTCTTGATGGTGGTAAAATTAAATAAAAACACATTTTCTATGATGATGGTAAATTGACACATCAAGGACAATGTTTGCATTTTAAAAAAATAATAGGATATGAGGAGAGGTTTCATGATGGATATTCCATTAAAAAGGTCAAATTTCAATATTTTTTGTATACTGGAGTTATTAGGCCACTTTTATGAGGTTAGTTGATTAGATAATAATAAATTTAAAGAAATTGAAAAGAAAATAAAATAAAAGAGGATTTTACCACTTGAACTTCTTCTCTCTGAGATCCTCCTTGAGTAACTTTGTTTTGGAATTTGGGTGTAAAAAAATGTATTGGATGTGGGGAAGAGGATTAGGATGGTAATTTGGAAGAAATCAAACATTCAAAAAGGCTTTTGAATTTTGAGGAGAAGAGGTGGTGATTTGTGGTATTTAAATAGGAGGAGAGGGATGTTTTCCCGTTATTTTATTCATTAGTTTAATATTTGGGATCAAGAATATGAATTGTTTGAGAATTATCAATTAATATATTAAAATAATAAAGGATAGTTTGAGATTATTTTCTTATATAACCTGTACATAATCTATAATTCAATAATTTGTTTATTTAACATGTATCATAAATTTTCATATTTCACTATTCACTAAAAATTCAACTTTTAAAAAAATAAAAAAAATCACACAAACAATTTTTCAAAGTTTATAATTAAAAAATGAAGTACATTTTTTGAAAATGAATATATATATATATATATGAGAAATTTAATTTTTAATTAAAATCATTATTTATTCAAAAAATACCAATTTAAAATTACAACTAATTTTATAACACTTTGAAAATTTATTTAAGGTCTCATAAAGTTATATTACAAAAAAAACATAAAATGATATTAATTTTTGAATCTATTTTATGAAAATATATTTCCTTTTAAATCATTATAATAATTATAAAATTGAAAAAATATTATTTGTCACAAATAAACCAACACTTAGTTAAACTTTTTCAAAATATTTATTTACTTATTCCATGATATAAATATATCATATTTTCTATTATAAGATACATTAATTTTATTTATACTTTCATATATAAATTTACAATTCCATTTATATAAATTCCATAATTTATGTAAATAAAACTTATTTCCTAATAATATAATAAATAATTTAACTATTTAATTCAGAAATGAAAAAAATAAATTTTATAAGCACCACTATTGTTACATTCTCCCAACCTTATGGAAATTTATTGCAAAAAAATTATTTTCTTATTGAAAAAGTGATGATACATTTCCCCCATATCATTTTTAGATTCTCGGGTTTCTTTTTCCACCATGTGGTTTCTCCACAAAACCTTAACCTCATGAATTACATTATTTTGTAATAATTTCTCTCTCCAGTTAAGAATATGAAAATGTCTCTCTTACTAAGAATGGTTCTCTTCTAACTAAACAACTTCAGGGTTCAAAAAATGATATGAATTTGACACATACCTCTTTAATATCAAATCATTAAAAACATTTTGTACCTGAGATAAACTCAATGGTAATACTACTTAGTATGAAATTGTTCTATCTTCCTCTATGATTTTATAAGGTCTAGTTAACAGTGGTATTATCTTTCCTTTATTACCTGAACACATAACACTTTTCCAAGGAGAGATTTTTTAGAAAACATGATCACATACCTTGAATGAAATTTCATCCCTCCATTTACCCATATAAATTTTCTTCCAACTATAAGCTTTTATCATGTGTTATTGGGTCATCATCACTTTCTCAACCACTTCCTATACAAATTATTGTCCCATCAACTTCCTTTCCCCAACATCATCCCAAAACTCTGGAGATAGACACCGCTTTCTATACAATTCCACAAAATTTTCTAGATGTATACTGGAATAAAAACTATTAGTATTAGAAAACTAATTATCAAATTGTGGTGCATTTGAGAAATTTGATCCAAATACATAATATCTCAGATAGTATGAAAACGAACATGTTTAGTCAGCAGATCAACAATAACCCAAATCACATTATTACTTGTTGATGTATTTGGTAGTCCAAAAAATCTATTGATATATTTTCCAATTTCCAATCTGGCATAAGAAATGGCTAAAGCATCCCCTTTAGTAGTTGTATCTCTCATTTAACCTATTGAAAATTCAAACATATCATTGCTAAATCCACAATATCTCATGTCATTCTGTCCCATCAGTAATACTCTCAAAGGTATATATACATCGTAGTGTTTTTAGGTTGAACTGAAAATGGATAATATGAACTTCAATTAACAACACATCCTTCAAATGTGAATCATGAGGAACGCATAATCTATTCTCAAATATCAAAATATAAAATTTTTAAACAATAAGTTCTATTAAATTACCATTTTTCACCAATTCAACCTTTTACTATAACTCACTGTCTTCCTCTTATACTTTCTTAATTCTTTCTGACAAAAACTATTAAAATAAAACCAAAAAAAAGATAGCAATTTTCATCACCAAAAACATCCAAGACAAAATTCATCAAATCATAACCCAAGGGATCATGTTCCAAATATAACATGGTTAATGATTCATGGTGATTTTGACTCATTGAATATGCCAATTTGTTTTCTTTTTTAGGTTATTAATTGATCATGAAATCATAATCCTTTATCAATTCAAGCTATCCTATCTACCTTATGTTCATTTTCCTCTGATTCAATATACACTTCAAACTTTTATGGTCAGTGTTTATTTTAAATTTTGGATCTGTGTATATGATATCTCCAAATTTTCAAACTGAAAACCATATATTCTAATTCTAAATCATGTGTGGGATAATTTAACTCCTGAATTTTTAGTGGTCTTTAAGCATAAGCAATTACCTGATCATTCTGTATTATAATGAAATCAAGTCCCTTGAATGAAGAATCATTGTTGATGAAATAATATCCATTTCAGGAAGGTAGTTCCAAAATTAGAGAATTCACCAATCCACTCTTCAATTTTTTACAAAACAATGTCACATTCCTCTATCCAACTAAATTTAACCCCTTTTTGTGTCAACTTGGTTAGTGATCTAGATAACCCAGAAATGTTTTAAACAAACCCTTAGTAATAACATGCTAATCCAAAAAAAACTATGAATATCTAAAACATTTGTAGGTATTAGACATTCATAAACCACTTTTTCTTTGGTAGGATATACTATTATGAAATTATTATTTACAATGTTTCTAATAAAAGAAATCTATTGCAACCAAAAATCAGATTTTCTAAATTTTCCATCTAACGTATTTTATTTAAGTGTTTCTAGAAAAATACTTCTACGTTTTTCATGATCCTCATAACTCATTGTATAAACAAAAATATCATCAATAAAAACAAAAAAAACTTATCCAAATATTCATGAAATATAATATTCATTTTATCCATAATTATAGTCGGGGAATTTATCAAGCTAATGTGCATAACAAAAAACTCATAATGACTATATCTAGTTCGGAACACTGTTTTCATAATTTCATCCTCCTTCACCTTTAGCTGATGGTACCCAGATCTCTAGTCAGTCTTGGAAAAACAATGATCTCCTTAGAGGAGATCAAACAACTAATTGATATGAGGAAGTCAATACTCACTATTAACTGTAATGTTATTCAAATCCTTATAATCAATGTCAAGTCTCATGTAACCGTATTTCTTTTTGACAAACAAATTCCAAAATCCCATGGTGATGTTCTAAGATAATTTAAACATTTATCAAGAAAATCATGCAAATCCTTTTTCATTTATAAAAGTTATAATTTAGACATTAAATAAGAGGGTTTGAGATTGAATTAGAATTAGGAGATAATTTAGTAGTAAATTCAACCGCATGATAATGTATTACAATATAAATCTAATTGGGAAAAATATCTAGGAATTTATTTACCACTAGCACATTATTAATCAGAATAGTTCCCTTATTTTCAACAATATGTGAAGGATAAAATTCATTTCCATCTTTTAATAGTTATTTTTATCCCTAATATGTTATCAATGGTATGTGTTAATTCATGTATACAAACTAAAAACCTTTAAAAAGAACAACTTCCTCTGCTATAAAATCAATCAAAATATGATAAAAAGAAATCCATTCCATGCCTATAATAACATCGAACTCTACTAGTGAAAAAAGGGGTTTCAAGAAATGTATTTACACAAACAACAAAAGGAATATTCTTATAATTAATTTTTTTCTTAATATTTCCCCTAGTGATTTTATCATAATTTCTAATTTCATTTCATGGTGTGAAATTTCAAATTTTCTAAAAAAAATATCATAAATAATTGAATATGTATACCATGAATCAAAAAATAAATTAGAAAAATCTAATTAAACAAATAATGTACTTGATACAACTTCATTTGATGTCCCAAAATCTATTGATGTTTTCGTAATGGATTTTAATACACCTTTATGCTTATAATATAGCTTCTTTTCATCATTAAGATCTTTCTTTGGATGGTATTTTCATAATTCCCCATCTTAACACATTTAATGCACATTATAGGTTTCTTTTTAGAATTAATAATATTATAACCATTTTATTTTTCATTGAAATCTCTAGCCATATGTCCAACCATACTACATCGAAAACACCTCCCTATTTTTTTAAGGCATCCCCCCTAGGTGATTTTTATCACACATACTAAAAACTAGAAATTGGAATTTCTTTCCTTCAAAATCATTTGAATAATTCTTACCCATTCCTTTCCATATAGACCTTTTCATATTCATTTTTCATGATCATTAGTAAACTCCATTTCTACCCTATCATCAATTTGAAAATTTCTATCATAACTTTTGAATTCATGGGAAACCAAGGCCCTTCGATATGTTGGCTAAAATCCTAAGTAAAAACAATTGATTTTACTATCAAGATCTCAAATAAGGATTTGAGCATACCTTGAAAATCAAGTAATTTTTTCTACACACGTGACCACTAAATGTTTCTCTACAGTTTAATTCCATGAATTTTATTTCCATCGTACATAAAACCACATTAAGAGAATATTTTTCAAACAAATAATTCATAAATTAATCCCTTCCATGGGATCAATATCCTTGTTATATCTGGTATTTTTGACCATTTTACACCACTGGTAATATTCTCCATCAAAACTATTAATAGAATGACTATCCATTCAATTATCTTAATACTCCATGGCATAAAATAACATTTCAAGGGCTATAATCCAACTTTCATCCACCATTGGGTTAGAAGATTCATTAAAAGTAGGAGGGTTTTCCCTCATAAAGTGTTCCACCATCTTCATGATCTATTATGGTAGACATGTTTTTTTATTTCATGGATTTTATCGCTATTTATAGCCTACATCAACTAATCCATTAATTTTAAAAACTACCTTGTTCCAATTCCCACCATTTTAGCTTTGGGATACATAATGATATCACCCTGTATGTGCGTTACTATATCAGAGTCCCTAATTATTCTACAGAAAACCATTATAAACAAACATATCTTAGATGAAGAAACATGGTAATAATTAAATTATATATAATTTCATATTTACCATAGTGTACAAATTATCTATGGTATTCTATTAACATCATATTAACCCCTAATGTGATCAATATTGTGATCCTATTCTAACTATAAGGACCTGACCTTAAAATTTACATAATCTAGTAAAGTCTTTTATAATTTACATTCTTATATACACAAATTACTTATCAATTTATATTTTTCGAGAATTAGTAAATAATCCATACATACCAACCCAAAAGCATAAATAGTGTGTACTAATAAAATAGTGTACATTTCTTCTCTAATAAGAATGTTTTTTAAAAAACATGAAATTTTTTAAAGAAATTTTTTAAAAACTTTCATCTTAGATTATTATATTCTTTTACCCATCCAAAAACCCTATGAAAAAAAATTAAAATCTTGGATGAGGATAAAATATTAGTGAGGGATATAAAAAGAAGGAACGATATCATTAGTCCATGAATACTTATAAACATATAAACTCAATTTCATAATGACATAAATCTCACCCATAAATTAACGTATACATAGATTGTGAAAATAAGAAAATAATCATAATATGTGAATACATTCATCATAAAAACATTCCTTTTTAAATTTTTGGAAATTGTAATTTAGAAGAGGATTTTTAATGAAAAGTCCCTTACCTCGAGTCACTCTTAAAACATTTTCAAAGCTCTTCTATAACTATATATAGTTTTTTATTAATATATTAAATAACTATATTAATATAACTACTATAAAATAGACCTATACCCACGGTTTCTCCCAAAACAGTGGGTATAGGTTTTTTTATGACCTATACCCACGGTTTTCCAAAACCATGGGGGAAAAGTCACATATGTCCACGGTTTTGTCGAAACTATAGGTATACGGTTTTTTTAATGACCTATACCCACGGTTTGGTAAAACTGTGGGTATAGATTTCCTGCGTTATAGAGGCAATAAAAATCCGCAGGACATAAAAAAAAATTGGCGGGAAAACCTATACCCACGGTTTTTTCCAACAATACCCATGGTTTGAATTAATATATTTAAGTAGATATAAATAATAAAACATATAAGCTATTTCGATTGGTTGGTGAGTTGTTACATGGTTATTCCAGTGGTTTTAGGATTGAATCTCATTGGCCTCATTTATTCCTAATACAGTGATTGAGAATAATATATTAAAATAAGTGGCGATCTAGCTGGGTTGGTTAGTCACTGGATAGGTCGCCGGACAGACGTGGGTTCAAAACCTAGGGCTATCATTTTTTCTAATATGAAAAAATATTAATATATTTAGAAAAATATAGGTATATATTAATGAAATTTTTCTAGGTGAAGTGGGGAGGCGCGGAGTATTCGAAGGGGGAGGTCACGGGTTCTAAACCCGCAGGACATTTTTCCTTAAAACAGACGGTTAATATTAATATAATTACATTTATGGATATATATTAGTATAAGAAATTAAATTAGGTTAGATGGATTGGTTTTTGTGAGAAACGTTTCGGTCATGGGATCAATTCATAACTTTGGTTTTTTTTAATATATTTAAACCAACGGTTTTAAAACCATTGGTAGAAGGTTTTGACACGGTGGAAAAAAGGCAATGACACGGTGGACAGATCTTTCCCCATGGTCGGTTCCCGACACCTCGTTTGCCCATAGTTTTAAACCGTGGGTATAGGTCATTTTTCTAGTAGTGTATATATAATATTGTATATGACTTTTTATGACAACTTTCCACCAATTTGTTGATAATTTTATTTTATTTTCATTGTTTCATGAGAGTTTATTTCGTGGTTTCCATGGTGGGTTCATTGTCGATTTTCTTGTTTAACTGAATAAAATCCCATGAAGTGGAATGAAATAGTGTTAATATGTTTCCATAATTTTAAAATATATAATATATAATTTTTTTCTAATATGACATTGATTCATTAGATAAAAAATTAATGAAAACGATTTAATTATTGTGGTGGTCTTTACGACCATCAAGAACTTCTATCATTTTATTTAATATAATGATTATATATTTCTTACCAAATCATTTTATAAATTATAATATGTATAATAAAATATAATTTAACCATAATAATGTTTTTATGACAATTATTTAAGGAGTAAAAATAAAATGAAGACGCATTATACATGATGATGGTAAAGCGACACATCGGAGACAATGATTTAATTTTTTTTTAATAAGTGTCAAATAGGAGAGGTTTGATGATGGATTCCCCATTAACAAACTAAAATTGCAATATATTTATGATACTGGATTTATCATTTCACTTGTATAAGGATAGTTTACTGGAGAATAAAAAATAAAAAGAAAATAAAATAAAACAAAATGAAAGAGGATTTCACCTCTTGAACATCTTCTCCTTGAGATCCCGCTTAAGTCACTTGTTTTTGGACTTTTCATGAGACCAACAAGTATTAGATGTGAGGAATATTTTTTTGGAGGTAATTTGGTAGAAATTAAACAAGATACAATTCTTTTATGGTGTGAGGAGAAGAGGTAGTGATGGGTGATATTTATAGTGGAGGAGAGGGGTGTTTTCTCATAATTGTATTCATTAGTTTATTATTTTGATTCATGATTATGAATAGTTTGATCATTGCCACTAAATATATTAACACAATAATGAATAGTTCTAGATTATGGGATTATATCACCCATAAATTATCTATTAATAAATAATTTATATATTTAGCATAAATCATAAAATATTTTATTTCACTATTAACCAAAAATTTAACTTTTTTAGAAAAAACACTAAAAATCACCCCAACCATTTACCGAAGTGTATATTTCAAAAATGAAATCAATTTTATGAAATTAATTTAATGATATGTGATATTTAATTTTTAATTAAAAACATCATGTATTCAAAAAATAATAATTCTAAAATTATAACTAATTTTATAACACTTTGAATCATTAATTAAGGTATCATAAAATTATCTTTTAATAATTAGACAAAAAATAAAAATTTATGATACTATTTTATGAAAGTTAATTTTATTTTAAATAATTTTATTAATTATAAAATTATAAATAAAAATTTAAGTGTCACAAAAATAACATCACTTAATTCATTATTTTTAAATAATTTATTTACTTATTCAATGATATAAATATATCATACTTTATATTATAAGATATGAAAATTTTATTTATACATTTATAGGTGAAGTTACTATTTTATTTTATAAATTCTTTTATTTATGTAAATACCATTAATTTCATTATACATTTATAAATAATTTAACAATTTAATTGCAAAATGAAAAAAAAAATTATAAGTACTAATGTTTTTAGAGAAATTTTTTTTCTTTTTAAATGTTTTATATTTTTATAAAATTTATATGGTTTAGATGTTTCCTAATTATTAAATATTGTTTTGATGTGTATGATTTATGAACAAATTCTTTGAAACTATAATAATAACTGATATTTGGTAAGGAAATAAATTTAATTCTATTCTAAATATAGTATAATATTTAATGATTAATTTTGGGTCCATACACTAAAACCGGAATGCATCCATTGAAAAGATGAATAGGAGGTTATCACCTAGGAAAGGGATGCTTATTTTTCAATAAAATATTTACACTGGTGATCTATGAGCGAACATAATATTTTACACATATATAAAAACTCATGTGGGATATTCTTTGATTAACGATAATTAATTTTAAATGAATCTTTATGGATTTATTATGATATAGAATTAGGTTAAAAAATATAAGGGAACCCAACATAACGAAACTGAGATTGAACACATAGTGATTTTGAGTAAACATAAAACTAATGTAATGGATTCAATGATTAATTCATTTTGAGGTTGAATTTATCATATATATCTTATAATAGTGCTCTAAATGTGTTAATTTTCCATAACATTTGATTAAAAATTTTTGGTTTTTGTATTGCATGAATCTATAATGAATGAGGTTTATTATGGTTTTTATCGAAAATGTGATGAATTTCCCTAGGATAATCTAAAATAGAAAAATATTGGAAGGGGATATATTTTTTATATATATAATTGTAATACCCTTGAACACCCTAATAATAGAGAGGTGAATCAGGGTGTCAAATTTTTCTTTAAATCAGTCAATTATTTTTCCCACATTGTTAGTATTTTGTTAAACCTCTCAGATGAAATTATACAACAATCAACTGACCATTTTAGGAGATATAAAAAACACATCATTATTAATTGTTTCAACACTAATAGTTGGTCCATGAATCATACACCAAAAGTGTGTCAGTTGTATCTGAATTCAATAATAATCAATAGACATTGTGGATTACAAATGATCAGGCATAGTCACTCCATGCCATGCATTACATGAATTTTTCGGATGGCACACTACCATCCCCAATTCACCTCCATCGACTGCTCCTTGATCACTTCCTTGGGTGAAGTCTTTCCTAGTTTAATTAAATAAATTTCACATCAATATAATATCCATATAATTCTTTTTAACTAATTAGTATGAGAATCTTCTTGAACCACAGTAATTAAATGATGCCCATGAATTCACAATTCACTTGAAATAGATGTTGAAATCCTGATGTTTGTGAATATATTGAAAATGCTTGAAAATTTCATTATTTCACATAAAACATCATCTTCCACACATCTTTTGGTATTATAATGCAATAATTTTACATTTACAAAACACCGTAGTTTTTTATAAAATGTTACTTTTTTCATGAAAAACTATATTACACAAATCATTCATGGTGTAGAGGGACCAGACCTTTTCTAAGAGTGTTCCTAGAATGAATGATATAGCTTCATATTTATTGATGTAGATCACCCTTCTAGAAACTTCCACGTGCACCATTGACTGTCTACAGATATTTCCATGGGCACTAAACATTACTATTTTGATTTTATCTTTAGTGCACAAATCCATTTTCATTTTATGGGATCGTACAATATTTATTTTTATGAAACTTCAATACCTCTAAGAAACACATTCCATAACTATATATCAATTAGGTGTACCGAAAAATCATTTTTTCTTAACTCTTGAACACTCCTTCACCCTTTCATGAAAATATTGTACTTAAAATACAATGATTCTTTTCCCTCCAAAATTCAAAATCATCCAAATTTTGGACCCCAAAAGGTTGTAAACACTAGAATAAGATGACATGTTCAACAATGAATCCCCCTATACCATATTATGACTTGGCATGTACACTCCTTGATCAATATAAATGTGATTGAAAATATATATATATGTTTTTAGCTATAAAAACTCTTGGTTGTAGCAATCTCCCCCTTTGTTTTTATTTGAAATATGCAATGAAATTTAAAGTATCACCATATTCAAAAATAATATAATAGTAATGAAATAACTCATCCATTACTCAAAGTGTACAAGAGAAAAGTATATAATATAAAACAATAGTATGATGATATTATATCATGCCTCCTGTAATATTATCCTATGACATTAATTTCATGAAATTCTCCACCTTTGACAATACATCCAACAAAAACATTATATTATAGTTATAAAATAAACACCCTTGTATTTTATCTCCCCTGTATACCTATATGAAATAAAAAAATTGATTAAATAAGTTAACAATAATGGGGATATTGGTCAATCTATAACCTCTTTATGTAATGGGTGGTGGATTAACATCGAAGATAGAATAATATTTCTCAAAAATTGGTGCTGCTAAATGCCATGTTAGAGTGTCATACACTTGATCATTAGTTCCAAAATTCTATATTTTAATAAAATATTTTTGATACTTTTCGTTAATGATGTGATATATGATCTCAATATTTTTCATACAATCATGTTGAATTATATTTTTCATGCTCTCAATCTCACTCTTATCATCACAAAATATCACTATTGACTATTTCACTTCATCACCAATGTTTGGATGTTTTTGTTTCATCCACAATATTTAAGTTCATTTTTTTTCAAAGAGAAATTCTATGATTCATCTATAATAATAGAAGTAATTTATTATTTCTTACTCAACTAGAGAACACCTTAGTCTCTAATAAATAATTCAACCCCACTTGTGGGCATTTAATCTACCATATCTAATTCTCAATTAGCATCTAAGAATTTTATAATTAAATATATATTCGTAATACAATGTATTGGAAAAATTTGGTAGTGAATTGAATATATATCATGATTCGTTAAATATCTAAAAAATGATCCTCCTTTTGAATTTTTGGGAAGTGAACAACTAAACATGTTGCAAACACAATATGTGGTAATTTCATAGAAAAACAAATTAAGATTCCAATGGTCCTTCAGTACAGTGGGGGGTCAACAATTCTCATATCCTCATGTTGTCCATGTTTTTTTCTAGCTCTAATCAAATTGGACATTGGTTTGGAGAAGAGGATGTTGATTTTCTTCAGAAGAAATCTTGTATAATTTTTATGATAAATGATGGTGTAGTCCTTATTTTGAATCACATGCATCCCTATAAATTATGTGATTTCAACACTCATTGAAAATTGAAATTATAATTTCATGAAATTAGAAAATTATGCCACTAATTCATGCCTTCATCTAGAAATTATAATATCTTCCACATGTACAAGTATCAACAATAAATCTCCCTGTGAATTGATCACATAGTTATTGCTGGATGAAACTCTATAGTTAAAGGTTAACTTATTATCATAAGAATATAGTCTATAATACCAATATAATGGTTCCTTAATTAGATGATAAAAATCCTTATATAATCTAAAAATAATTTTTCCCATATTTTCCAATATAAAAACCAACTTGTTTTTTAATGTAGTCTTCTTCTTTAAGATCACCATATAGGAATTCCATTTTGATATCCATATGATAAACATTTTAATTTATTTGAATCACTATGGATTGGAAGGGATTAATCGAATCTACTCAAGATAATGGAGAAAAAATTTCTTCTACATAAATCCTGTAAATATATGTGTAGAATTTAGACACTAAGAGTTACCAGCATCTGATCACTTTTTCTAGCTCATCAGATTTGTTTTCGATGATCCACTTTTTTCCAATCACATTAATATTTTCTATTCTCTTAAAAAGATCCCAAGTCATGGTTTTTTAATAAGATCTAGTTCCTCACTTTAATATTGAAACTATGATTCAACCTTTACCTCATCTTTAAACAATCTTGGTTACAGAATTTATAGAAGAACATAATTTAATTCATTCCTCATTCTTCTTTTCTATTTTAGTGAGGTCCAATCCCTAATGAAATTGGATTGATTAAGTTCTATTATATTATTCCAATTTTGAGGTTCTCATAGAATTTCCTTATCAATGGTTCCCTTTTCTTCTTCTACTTACGAATCATCATCATTTAGTGATCCCTAAATATTGTGAAATCCTTCCATAATTTCTGTATTGAAACCATTAACTTGTCCACTTTCTTATTCATATTCAATAATATCAGTATATAATCTCCTCAAGTTATTCATATTTTTCTCCTAAATTATAATGATATCATATACCTCCATAATATTTAAATGATTATTATTGTATCAATTATAGTATTTATTTTCATTGAGTATCCCTAGAATTTTCCCTCTTCTATAGCATCACCATACTTACTAAGACTTCATTATTGTTTTCTAATGAGAAACTTCCTTCCAAAAACATGAAAATGATTTAATAAGGACTTACCTCTATTCCAGATCTCATGTGGTGACATGTACTCTGATATAAATAGTAATGTTCTATTTTTAGTGTACACCATAACATGAATAACATTATTATGATAATGACTATAAACAAAACTCTGAATCAAAACAGTTTTTAGACATATTATTCACCTATCAATTTATGCATTCAACAACCCTGTATTATTGTGGTGTTCTCACTGATGAAACATTGTTGTTTATATGATGTTTTTAATGGTAATTTTCAAATTCAATGGATGTTTATTCTATTACATTATCAAATCATAATATCTTGATTGTGAGGTTAGTTTCATTCTCATCTCATCACAGATATAACATCACATAGTCAATCAAATCCCATTTACTCTTCATAAACATCACATATTCCATAATTATATAATCATCAATAAAAATAATCAATTATCTCTCCCTATATGTTCAAGCCACATTCATTGGACCACACACATCAGTGGGGAATAGATAAACCTAATTCAATGAACTTTTGTTCTTCAGCTAATAAGAATTAAAAACCATATTCCCATGTATGCAAGAATCACATGTATTTCCTCAATATCATTTCAGATTGGGTAATTTAACAAAATCATTTATCATAGATATGTATTACTGGATATTTTAATTAATATGATCCAACCTCCATGTCTATATATTGATTTCCTCTTCCTTTGTTTAGATAGGAGTTTTTTATTTTATATATTAAATTTATAAATTTCCATTTCCCTTAAGTATTTCATGAGATGATTACTTTTAATTCATTTGATGTTATACCCTTTCTTTTGAAATTTCACTATTTGTACTGCATTATAATGTTGACTCACACTCATAAGATTGTGATGTAATTTTTCAACATAGAGAACATCAATTTTCACTAGATTTTATTTTTCAAAATCTTTATTTCCACTTCCTTAGATCATTAAGGAACCATAATTTCCATATATCATTGTTCCATCAACAATTTCTATGAAATTATTCAACAAATAATCATTTTTATGATGTGGGATGATAATACACAATCAAGACTCTAGGATAAACTATTCTTTGTTTCATTGAGATATATATATTTCAAGTTGTCTTTAATGTTATTCTTTATTTCCTTCAATGAGTTACCTAAATGAGTGGGGGCATAAGATGGAAAATCAACTCTATTTTCAACATGCTTGGTCTAATGAAACTATTATTCTTCTCCTAGAGGAGAATTCTTTTTTTGAAGGGTAATTCTTCTTGGATGACCCGAATTGGGATTTATCAAAGTTCTATAGTTATTATTTCAACCTCTCCTCTTATTTCAATATATATCATTATTGCTAATTCTAGAATATTAAATACAATATCCATATAAATTAGAAATTATATATTTTTAAGGATGTGGTCTCATTATCATTTTTTGTATTACATGTGCTTACCCATTTAGATAACTCCTTACCACTTCATAGTAAGACATAGTATGGATGAGAAGGCCATATAATTGAAATTTCTTAAAAGTAAATATCATCTAACTTCCATTCATTGACATATACCTATATTTTTTATAGGTATTTGACCAGTGATATCATTTGTATAATTGATGATTATTTTCATATCCCATCTCTATTGGTTAAAATCCGTCTGTGTTTTGACATGAGGTTCTTTTGTGCCATTTCCAACTTTCTTCTTCATTTTTTATGGATCATCATGTTTCTAACATTTAATGTTACTGTATCACATATAATTCCAAACATTCCCATAAATTTAGATCATTAATCATTCAAGGATTTTTATAAACCTTTTAAACCTTGTTTAACTCTTTCTAAAAGAATTTATTCTAAAAAATTTTCAAATTAAAATTTCTTTTTCATTTCAATCAATTTTGATTCAGTTTGCAGGTAGCTCCTTAATTAAATGACTTCATCATCATGTCCCTCGACTATATTATGCTTTTACACCAATATTTACATAGGTTCATTTATAACTATTTCCATATATTAAAACATCATTCTAAAATCTATAAACAATTTAGTAAATTCAATATTTTTTAAATGTTATTTTGACTCGTTGTGTAGTCAATAAATCTCTTATTCAAGGTTAAACACAAATGCTGATGAAAAAAACAATTCAAATATCATAATATTATTTATAAATATACCATGTATGAATTTGATACATAATCATAACCAACCATGTGAGGTGGTAATGAAAATAAAATTCTGTATCCATGTAGGTAGTAGTATATATGTACATAGGTACTACATTTTCATTATTCTATGAATGGAAAGAAAGTAGAGAATGGGTTTTTAAGTAACACATTTAAATTTATGAACAGTAATGATATTGTCATAGATCTTTTAATAATAGTAACATAATATATCGATAATTATTACGAATAAATTTTAATTGGAGAGTTTTATTGGAACATATACACCTTCCCTGTATAATATCACTTGAAAACGCCTTAATATTTCTTGGAATTATCTTTGGGGAAGACGAAAATCTCCAGGACATAGATTAGGGTGTTGGGGAGGTATTGGTGTATGATATGGATGATCTAGGATTCAAAATGTATGTGTATATTTTAGGGTTTCATGGATCCTATTTCAAGAGAGGATAGTGGAAATCATTTTAATATTTATTTATTTTTTAAATATTATAGTCTCACTCAATGAAAATTATTCTGGAATGTATAAAATGCATGGATAATATATTTTTTGGGAAAATAAACTCATTTAGTATATATTTTATTTTTGGACCTGGTATCATAATTTTAATCCCATTCCAAATTTAACCCTCTATATTGATGGTGCACATTTTCCATGGAAGCTTATTATTATGACACAAAACAAAACTTATTTCTTTAAAAAATTTGAACATGCAGATCTAAAATGTGGATCTTATTTCTAAGATTCTCCTCCTATAGGTTCTATAAATTTATTTCTAGACAAATATGTGTAACACACCAGTAAACAAATTTTAGAAAAAATGCATTATATACCTTTAAAATTACACTTCACCAATATATTGTATAGTATTTTTCCCATAAAATTTATTGGTTTATTATTAAATGAAGGTGATTTATGTGTTTTTATGAATAATTGAAAATTTCACTAAACCTTAATGTTATACAAATAGAATAAAATATCCAATATTGATTTTTTTAAAACTAAATATTATTTATGTTCCAAAATTTCATGCATAGGTTTTTTTAATTGAACATAATATTTAAAAATTATTTACTATACACTATATATATAAGTCTTTTAAAAAATAATTTTTTAAAAAAATATCATTTTTTTCTAAAACCATGAGAATACCATAATAGTTTAATCATTTTTAAAAATTTAAATGTTCACCATTCGCCAATAAATAAACTATGTATAAAAAATTTTGAAAACAAGTTGAAGATAATTTTTATATGATGAATCGAAAAATTATATTCCATTATAAAATGTAAATTATATATTTTATAAATATATCCATTACATAACATCATATAATATGCATAAAATAATTGGGTTTGAATAAAATGTCATTTGATTTTATTAAAATTTTATATTCAATGTTTATTAAAATTGAAATATATATGAATCTGTGAAATTAACATATTATTAACTAGAACTAATATTAATTAATTATACAAAATACTAGGTTCATCATATGTATGAAACATGAATCCATGGAAAAAAACAAATAATGAACTCCAAACACCAAAAAATGATGAGCTACTGAAACTATATTCGTTCACATGTTCGATAAAGATTTATCAAAGGTTGAAAATAGATTCCCTCTTTAAAGGAGTAGCTATGAACAGAATTGAACTGCCTAATACTTAGGATGGATACTCATACCTTATATTATATACTTATATAATTTAATGGAAATTTAGTAGGAATATAAAATAAATATACAGAATTGTTAGGTGGGTTGATTAGGGTTAATCACGAATTACCATAGTATAATTCTAGAATTTCATTTCCTCTAGCGACACACTTAGTAAATGTATGAATTTAATACTATGTTATAATTCATATGATTATTTCAATATTTATTCATGTACTATTCAAATAAATGAACTGATAATTCTCTAGATCATTTCATCTTTTGGAATAGTGAACATTAATGTTTTAGTTATATCATTCCAAAGGAATAAAATTTAATGTTTTATTATATCAATTTTAAAGGGTATTCATGTAAATTTATATTGACTATTTACTTAGAAAATAAATATTTATGATGTATCTGAAATTACACTATGGAAAGATTTAGGTTGTAGCTTGATATAATATATAATTAATTACAATACACTAATATCATATCATATAAATCATATGTATAAGACATTTATCATAACCTAATTTCAGTCAAGTTAATATAAATTAGAAGATAAAGTATATTATTGGCTCCATTAATGAAATGGTTGATGGATTAATTTATAAGGATAATTACTATACTATGTGTACATAGTTTTATCTTATTCCCTATATATTATTAATGCTTTATGAAAAATATCCCAATGTTGAGAAATATAAAAATCATTTACACTAAAAAGAGTGTAATTTATCTATGTATTGAAGAATATAAACTATGTTATGATGATTAGAAGAATATTTTCTTTTAAATTATATATTCTCATAATACCATGTAGTGGATAAGAGTTTGTTATATATAGAGATTCTTCAATTAAGGGATAAGGGTTTAATTATCAAGAAATTCCTTTGATGATAGCCTATACCATGATTTAGTTACTCATAATTGAGTAAAATTACCTAATAAATTATTTATATTAATCAATATTAATGTAATAATTATTAATTACCTAGAATTATATTTATTGTGAGAAGTGTGATAGCTTAAATATTTATAGAATTGAAAATTTCATATAAAAATGGAGGGAGATTAACATGATCCAAAGTATATATATTATATTATATAATTTATATAATGGATCATTACATAATAATATTTATAAGGTAATCATTTGATAAATCCCATAAAAACAAACTCTTATATTACATACTACATGAGAAAGATTCAAAGATACCCAATACACATGAATCAGTAATTCATTTAAATAAAAATTATATGGGACTTAAAATATTCACACATATAAAAAAAATTTCTTAACCATATATTTATGCCTTGAATAATGGTGTATTCAATGATGATATAGATTTATAGAAGAAGTTCATAAATTTTAATGAGTTCTATTTCAATAGGATACCATTACAAAAATATAGATTGTAATTTTTGTCTCAACCATTAATTAATTTTAATGAGAAACATTATATTATTTTCATATATATTCATTATTTATCCACTGATGTATAAAAAAAGTATAGATACCTCATATATAGCATTTCATAGGGGATAATAATATGAGTGTAACCATATGGATTACATTTTTATTCTTGTTCTGTAATAATTTAATGCACAAATATTATATGAATAAGGGAGTAATTAAACTACTTACCATACCCTTTAGGAAACGATATGTTACTGCCTTTGTTTTTACAAAATAATTACCCAATACCTCTAACTGTAATAATTAAATTTTTGTTATGAATAACAATTGAATTATTATCATATTAATTGTATTCAAATGGATTTTTTATACATTTAAAATGATAATATAAAAGTAAATGATGTGCTAATGATATAATGTGTCTAATATTAGAATTTAAAAAATGGAAATCAATGGTTCCATTCAAAACTCATGATATTTGTTCAATAATAATTATATTATTTTTTGATCTTAAGTAGTACTTAACAAATTAAAATTAACAGTCAACCCAACAGAAATGGATCGGAATGTTACCTTAATTCAATTACATCTTGCCTCATGTTTTTATGTGATTATGTTTGGGTATTTTTTCATGTTGTTTTATGTGAGTTTTGAAAAAAAAATTGGGAACTGTGATGGTTGGTGCACGGTCATGGAATATTGTGCCATTTGGATCATAAATCTATACTCCCACTATTGTTGTACTAGAAAGGGTTTCATTTTTTAGGAAAATAATGGGGATATCCCAAAATGTTTCACCCATTCGATAGATCTTTGATCATTATTATTTCACAATTATATTGACTATTTTTTTAAACTATTCATCCTTTCTTAAATAGCAAAAGGTGCATGCATTTATGGTGCATAGTTACTAAAAACCAGGAGGGACATCCCACAAAATCATATATGTGGAACTTTAATCCCATAAATTTGTTATTGAAAATCATGGGACCCCTGTTCAAGGAACCTATCACCCCAATTGACCCAGAATATTAAATTGAATTTTGGAGTATCTTAATATGATTTCATGGAACCTTTAACATTTTCTATTGTGAATCATAATGTCGGTGAAAGATCTGATACCTCTACAGTATTTGGTTTCTCACTTGATTTTTTTTCTTCTCATTATAATTCGTCTCCCTTATGATATTGTTGAATCTTTATGTTGTTAATGGATTATATCACTGATTTTATCGATATAGATTATTTATTTGTACCTTGATCATTTACACCTCTGTTCTTTGTTTTTGTTTTTCGTTGTGGGTTTTTATTGTCTTGATCATGTAATTAATGGTCAGTGGTTCCATAAGGATATACCCTATAATTCAAGCTCAAGTTTATTGATTGATTTATAATGCATGTGTAATTTATTTAAAAACATGGTTTTGAGTTAATTTGATATATTATTTCCAACTGACTTGGATATTTTGAAAACCATCCAATTTCAATGGAATTGAAAACTTTTATTGGATTTTTAGAAAATATATGTCTTGTATTTAAGTTTTATTTTATGAAATGATTTAATGTGGATTCTTAATAACACATTTTTAAAATTAATGGTGTTTTTAATATGAATTAATTTAATTATAACCATTGATTTGGTTGTGAAAATGATAAGAAATATGAATTTGAAAGAAGTCAATGAATTTTTTATGATGAATTCATTTGAATGATTTTAGCAATAATTAATTATTGATTGATTGATTGATTGATTGATTTATACACATGTGATTATTAGTATTTAATATTATATTAAGAAAATTACTACTGTACTCGAACTCCCTAAAAAAGAATTTATAATGACACTACAAACTAAACCATGTTTAGTATAATTTTCTATGATGTATCCCATAATGGGGTGTTGTTTTATTATCCTGATGTCTTAAAAATTACATAGTGTCACCACATACTTGATCCATGAGGATGATTGAAAATTTGAGGATTCTATATCCCATAACTAACATACCGTAAGAAATATGTGTATGGTTTTCTATATTTTTTTTTACGATTATACATTACATTTCATATAGACTTGATTTCTTATTGATAATTATTTTACATAGATGTATTATATATTGTGATCATTTAATATAGATTTGATATTGCTAAAATATTTTTGTTTTAAAAAATCATATCAAAAATATGAAAAAGGTTTTTTGTACCCTTCTTATTTAAATTATATGTATAATGTTTTCATTGTTATGAGATTTCTTATAGAAAAAATGGTGACAACCTACAGGGATACTCCAATCACAGCCAACCCTTGCCTTTGGGAATTATTATATTATGTTATGTCTGGTATAGAAAAAGGGAAGTAATTACATATAGGTGGTAGTTTTTATTAATCTGCATGAATCTAGAGAGATGATAGTGACATGTGGAGCTATAGTCCATTTGTTATATAGGGTATGTGAGAAATTTCCTTGGTTGAAGTTATGTTAAACATTGTTTTATGTTTTAAATTTTGAAATTTTATTTATATACATGTGGTAATTTACTACATGATGAGTGTTTAGAATACCAATGTTCAATTTTTTCCCCAATATTTTACTTTTATGGGTTGTTTTGAGGATAAAAAATTCCGTTTTATATTGATATAATGAATGTGGATAGTCTCTAACCCATGGGGATCAATAACACCCTTCATGCTTTATTGGGGTCTGATTGGTTATCTGTGTACAAGGGTATTAGGGATAGTTCATGAAAAAATGGTATCAATGGATGTTCAAATTATTTCTTTGATGTTGGTATTTAGTTTTTTAATGTCCTTGTAAACATGTGGTAGGGTTATCAGGACTCATGTTTTAGTTGCAATATAGTTCTTTTCCAGCTCACATTATAGAGGGCCTTGAGTCACTAGACATATTTCTGAAGAGTTTATAGGAAGAATAAATTGACTTATTTCTTGTCATTTTCCTAAACATGACCTGACTATCTTGAAATTCATAAAGGTTAAAAAAATTATGGAATTGATATTCTTGCAAATCTTGATTGAGATGATTTTCTACAAAATCTTACTGATGTTTCATTATTTTCTATTATTGTTAATTAGCATCATGTATCTGCTATGGAAGTCAAATAGAACATGGCATGAATTAGATAATGATCCATAGAAATAGAATCCACCATTTAACAAAAAAATGGTACATATAGTGGTATATGTTTTCAAATATTTGGAAAAGGTTACCATTACTATTCCATATGTAGTAGTCAAAGGTCGATTGGGTGAATCTACATATCATTATAAAGAGTTATCTTGTATAAACCACCATATTTATAAGGATATGATGATCCTATTGAGGAATAGTATTTGTAAGAAAATATTTTCCAACTTTTTTAGTTCTTAGAAACACTAAAATTGGTAAATGTAAAGTGTGATACCATTATGACAGATACGCCTAGCAGAATATGGTGGGATTTAGTGGTATTGAGAATGAAACATGATTTCTTGGTGTTAAATGACTTTAGATCCCACATTACTAGGAATTTATATCCAAATTTGATGATTAGTAAAAAAAATATGTTTTTACTTAGCTTTTAACAGGGTAATAAGATTCAAACTCAATATATGAACTGCATTTCATAATATAGTCAGTTTTCCCCTGAGGTGGTGATGAATAAAAGTTTGAAGGATGTTATTTTAAATATTGGTCTTTAATATGATAATATATTATATTTTTTCATGTTGAAGCGTTTTTGTTATGTTGACATGATATATGATGTTATATTTTATTCGGATTGGCTAGGTTGGTAAGTAAGGGGTTAATGGGAGTTCTCATTACTTTGAATGGATGCTCCATAATTTCATTTAATGTGATGTGGAATTATGATGATTCATGTAGAGGATTTATAAATTAGGAATAATATAGACTACCTTTTAGTTCTAGAGAAATATCATTGACTTGATTCAAGTATGGAGTGGTTGGACATTCTAAGTCAGTGTGTATTGAGGTATTGAAGATATGTGGTCTGTGTGGTCATGAAGATCACTTTAAAAAGTTCACCCATGTATATTATAATATAAATAGTGTCACGTGATAATATACACCTAAAACTATATAATTTACAGTATTTTTTTTTTGAAATACAGGTTCACATCCAAAGGTATCTGGAAAAAAGATTCTTCATGAAAAGGAATGTCCAGCAAAGAAAGATTTAGTGGTTGAAGAGATTGTTAGATGTACCATTATTATAGAATTATATTTTTTACTAATTTACTTGACACTGGTTCATTTCAGTAATTTATTTTTACTTTTTTTTAAAATTTTCTAAATATTCTTATGGTTATTTTTTCTTATGTATTGTATTTTTCTAGACCACATGGAATGAAGAGAGGTAAGGTATTTTATGTAACTATTGTTTATTTTTTTTTTCATAGATTGATCAATAATTATTATTATTCTCATCTTGAATCCTTTGGAATTAATTTTTTAACGGATTTCATGATTACCTATAAGGCTCATATTGATTGTTATATTGGATGAGTCTCTTTTACTATGCTTGATAGTGTATTTCTGGTTTTCCAAGGATAATGGGTTCCATTTTCAAGTAAAGACATACCTCATTTCTACAATTGGAAATATTAATACTTATATTTTCTTCTAAGATAGAGAAACAATATCTGAATGGGGACATCCGTCGAGTTATCATCATGTTTCACCTTGTATTCCTGTCTGAGATTTCTGGATTTACACCAATATGGGAAGTAATGTTTTCTGATGATATTGTACCTTATACCAGGATTATATCTATACCTTCTTACAATATGTGACCTACTAAATTGGAGTTTTAAAAAAGAAAATTGTATGATATATTGGATAATGTCATTATACGCTTGAGTGTCTCACTATGGGTGGTGCCTATTATTATTGCAATGAATGTTGATGAGAAACACTTCCTTTAAGTTTTTACCAAAAACTACATAAATTTATAGTGAAGATGTTTTATTTTATGCTAGGGAATGATTATTTTTCCAATTATTTTAATATAAAGGAGTGGTTATCAATGATTGATCTTCGATCTGATTATCACCTGTTTAGAATCAAATAATCAAACATCTGAAATACTTCCTTCTGGAGTTCTAATGGGAATTATGATTATCTTAACATGAAATTTAGTATAAAAAATCATTACATTTTTATAGCATTTATTGAAATGATTTTACATAAGTATCTGTATTTGATGAAGGTGGATTTGGTTTATGCCACTTCTTATTACTCTAAAACCAAGGAAGACTGTGTCCATCGTCTGAGAAAAACCTATAAGTATTTATAGATAACAAACATTTTATGAATATTTTGAATTTTAATTTTTTGATTCCGGAAGTGATGTTCTTGGTACATGTGGTCTCTTTAAACGTTAGTTCATTAGATCCTAAATATTTGATAGTTGTTATGAGTTAGGAGAAAACACATAATGTTATATAGATCCATTTCTTATTGTGTTTGTAGGAATAATATAACATTCATTATAATGATTTTAGAAAGCTAAATTCTCTGGTAACTACTCTCACCTAGAAATAGTGGATATTTTTGGGGATTAAAAGTGTCATAGCTATTCTGATGAGTTGAAAGATATTTTTATTTATATTATAGGATTGACTTATCTTATGTATGGCCAGATCTATATGGTCTCTTTTATGCATATGGTTTTTGTTTTTGAAATTTTATTATGATTGATAATATGATGATATAAAATGGTTCAAAATATCATCAATACATGAGATGAATTATCTGTCAAGCGATCACAAAGTTGTTATCATGATTTAATACATTAACAGTTTTTGGAGTTTCTTTTCAAGTATTTTTTCCCAGGTATTCGAATCAAATTTCATGGATGATATCTAATTGAAAATATTTTATCCTTTGGTAGAGATGTTGTGTGGAGGACCTCTAATAATTTTATTTCTAAATTACCTACACCCATAGTAATTGGAATGTCATTTCTTATTCATTGAGGAGGAAGATAGTTGGATAATGCTATGAAATAATCATATAGAGAGTGGGATCTAATGGAATTCTTTTCTCAGTTGTATTTTTGAGTCCATGTGGATGTGACCAAGTTTTTTCTAAAAAATATTTATATGAACTCCTATTTTAATGATATTATTCTTATATAGTAGAATATATATGTTTCTTTCTTTGATATTAGTAACTCTATTTACAGTGGAGAGACCATTAGTGTGGGGTCAAAATCCTTTTTGGGTTTCTTGTGTTTTCAAAACTAATACATGATACCTTTGTCAATAAATAAATCTATTATTGGGGATTTATATAATTATATGTTGGGGTTTCACCCATTTACCAAAAAGAATGTATAGGATATGCCATGATGATTATGGATTTCAGGTATAAGGTGAGATATTAATGACATTTTTTCTCAATTTTAGACATTTCATTGTGTTAACGTCGACCACCAGAAACATTAAGGGTTACTTTATCCCCTTTCTGTATTGAGTTGGTTGTGAGATGAGATATAAATGGACATTATGGTTTCATTTTCATATTCCCATCAAGTGAATAATTCTATATGGGTTGTGATAGATCGGTTAACCCAATATCTCACAATAAACCCATCTGATATAAAAAAATATGATAACATGAGAAGTCCTTATGTAAAAGATATTATCGAATTTCATAGAGTTACATATTCTAAAGTATATTATAGGGATCCCTAGTTTACGTATCATTGTTAGAGAGGTATCTAAGCAGTTATGTGATCCCATGTTTTATTGGGAATGAAATATAATCCATTTATATATGGCTCTGTAGAATTAGCTACATATATCATTGTGGAAATGCTACATGATTTCATTCTTTATGTTAGTGGAGCTTCAAATGTCCAATTGGTATTGGTTATTTATTAGTACACTACCATATACCAGACCACAATTTTAATAAATATATTAAGTCAATGTATTGTTTCCTTTATATACCTCTTCAATGTTGGTTGCAGAGTTTATAATATTCCTTGGTTGGATTGAGATTGGTCCAATAGATGATATCAAAGATCTAGTTAGCTCTTCATATAATGGTGATGGTTCAGATCCAATGAAAATACTATATTAACCATCATCATATACGAGTGGATTTTTTAGTTGGTGACCAAGTGATTTTTATAGTTTTTCATTGGTTGGGTTACGAATGACATAGAATGAATGGAAATCTGGTTTTAAGGTTTTTGAATCATTTTTAGATTGTTGAACATGTTGATATTGTGGCTATCTATTTCTTTATATCACCATAGTTTAGGACAATTCACAATGTGTTTCATGTATTAAAGATCAAGAATTATCTTTCTATATCTTACCTTTCCCTAATATAGGAATAAATTTATGTTTATCCTAATTCAACCATGACTTACTATCTCGTATTGATTATTGATTTTGAGACAAAGGTTGTTCATGGGAAGATTATTCCTTTGTTTTGGACTTATGGTAGCATGGTTCCGATTCTAATGAGACATGAGACTATGATGAACTGATGATAGAGTATTGGTCATATCTCCGTGATATAAAATAACATAGACTATATTTTTATGGATTGAACATGGTTATGGTGGGGAGATTTAAAATCTTGTTACCTTCATTAAGGTACTACTAGAACCTTTTTTATCTCTATTTATATTAGGTTATTCATATTTTTATTCAAGTGAAGTTTTTTTTTGATATTTTGGAGACTGTGCATGTTCGGGGAACAGTTAAGTAAAATAGTGCGGTTTGGCCATCTAAGGGCTCATAATTAGGGTGAACACATAATATTTGAATTGTGTCCATAACTAGAAAACCATTCATACAGTTTTTAATCCACCAAATATTTTTTTTAAATAATTTTACAATTATTAAGAAAACTAACACTCTAAAATCGACCATGACATAATGATTTATCTTTTGAAGGATCCCAATGGGATTTCTTTGCTTTGAAAACCTTTTCTATTATGAATCAATGTGTCAGTGGAAGATCAGATCCCACCCTAATACGTGGTTTCTCTCTTGATTTACGAATTTTATCCCCTCCTTTATTTACAATTTATGATAATTAAATTATCATTTTATTGATGTATTAGATACATTAATTTTTGGATCATGATTCTAGGTTTTATTCCCTGATATCATTCCCTTTAATTCTTCAATGGATATCCAAATTTTGAGTATTTAATTTCTCAATAACATGATTAAGGTTAGGTGGTTTCATAATGATTTACCATACAATTGAATCCCTAATTGAATAATCGATCTAAAATGAGTTTGTAATTTATTTAAAAACTAGATTTGAAGTGATATTACATATGGTTTGAAAATGGTATGTATATTGTTATAAAACCACAATTTTAGTCAAATATAAATAATTGGGTGGGTATTGAGAAAATTATGGGGTAAATTGAATGTTAATTTTATGAAATTATATGATAATTACTCTTGAAATAGTTGTCATAAAATGAAATTTGTTTTGAAAAGTCCTAAATTTTATATATTCCTATGATTTGTTTTATAAATTGAAACGGAATTTTGAATCTAATGATAAGAAATTCAATTTTCAATGATGAATTGATTTGAATGATTTTCCCAAGAATAAATGATTTATAGAGTGATTTATTTAAGAACAAGAGAGTCTAAGTAGTTAGTAGGTGATTGAGATAAGAACACATGGACTTTCACTTACAAATAAATTGATTTATTATAACAATTAAAACTAAAAAAAAAGTTCACATGTTGTCACATGGGGGGTCCCTAATTAGGGCGTTGATTGATTATCACAATAGTATGATCCTTTAATAGTTTGAAAAAATATTTGAGAGATGACAATAATTGATAGGTGTGAGGATCCTATATGCATTAAATAACATCCATTAGGGTGTATGTCCATGTTGTTTGTATTTTTTAGTTTATTATACATTAAATTGTTTTTATAATATATTTATTCATGATAACTATTTTTATATAACTATTTCATATGATATCCTCATTTAATACTTTTTTGACATACCTTTCATATTTTATATTAACTTATGTTTTGTTTAAAATATGTAAATGAATAGAAATGATTATTATTATTTAATTAGAATGCATTATTTTTTATTGAATTGGTTATCCAATACATGGTAAGACCCTACTATACTATTTAATCCACACGCCTTCCTTTCCCTTTAATATTTTGTACTTTATGTTATTCTAGGTACATTTAATGGAAAATCGACATATGGATGTGTTAGATTTTTCTGGTCTACTGGACTCTAGAGTGAAGATACTAACTGGTGTAACTATGTTCAACCTATTTTATAGGTTTGGGAACACATTTTCTTTATAGTTGTTTTATTTTACTTTGTATTATGTTTAAACATTTGGATATTTTATTTGTCCAACTATTGTACTTTTCTCCATGAGGATTTTTTGGCATAACAAAAATAGATTATTTAATTTTATACAGTTATAAATTGATGTATTTTTTTTGTGGAAAACCCATTATCCTGGATGTTTATATGAAGAAAGGTGTTGTTATCCAATCCATGGAGATCAGGAACAGACATCAATCAATATCAGTCTTGAATCAGGTATCATTGTATCAATGTATAATGCATAGTTCCAGACAGGACCACATAGATATTGGAATATATGTTTTGATCAATGTTGATAGATTTCAAAGTAGGATGCGAGAATTATATCTCACTAATAAAGTTACCAAATAATAGCAATATCTAATCAAAAATTCAAATGGTTTAATTAGATTTCATATAAAAGTAAGGATATAGAACTCTAAAATTTTGGTATAATTATAAATAATTAAAAATATTTTGACCATATGATTCAATAAAAATGATAAATAATTCACATACCTCTAAAAATAATACTATATAAGCATTATGTTCATAAAAAGTTAATGATAATATTTATCAATGAAATTTGGATTCCCATGTTGGGGGAAATGTATTCCCTAAAATATCATCATGGTAGAGTGTTATAAGATTTTGGAATAAATGATTATTGAGGGTATGATACATGATTCCATTAATGAATCAAGATGACCTATCTATTATTATATAGGATAGAAATAAAAATGTTTATAAGTTTCTAACATGTTCCAAAAGACACTTATGCATATTTAGACACCATAATAATCAAATGTAACAAACTCATAGGATATAAACATAGTGTATAATAACATTAATATAGATAATTTGATAAAGTTATTGAATTGCATAGATAAATTAGAAATAAATACAACCACATCACTGGTTAATATTTAATAAAATTACCATAGGTTTCTGGAAGTAGTAATAAAACCATTTGTGAAGGTGATAATATTTAAAATAGTGAAATTTGGATTAATGTAATTAATCTTAAGGACTTCCCTAAGTATCATACCACTCAATAGAACTATAGATTGAATTAAATATATTATAAAAGGAATATCTATTTTTAGAAATTAATTTTTTAGTAGAAGGAAAAATTTCTATAAATCATGTAAAGGTTATAAATTATAATGGAGAATGATAAAGTGACTGTTATTTGATTGTTAGAAGTATAATTATTACCTATATAGTCATTACTTATACATATGGACAATGGTTTATTGATGTTTTTACAATTCAATTATATATCTTATATAGAAGAAACAATTTTATTATAAATATATTATTTGACATACAATAAAAATATAATTAATTATATTGAAATAAAAAATATATCGTTAAAATAAATAAATAATATTGCAAAAAAATATTAATAATTAATTGGGATGAATTTTTATTTCCAAAAAAATAAAAACATAAAAATAAAATCTGTTTTAAATTTTAATATATCTATATAATAAATTTTTTTGGAAGAAAATATTATCAATTGGTATAAAATATGTAAAAATCATTTATTTTTTTATTAAATTTTTTCCTAAGAAATTTTTTTCTTAAGAGTTATTAATTTATCTTCTGAAATTAATTTTTTTTAATATTAAAAAACATATTTATATTAAATAGTTTTCAAAATAGAAATTATGATGTCAAAATGTAGTAATTTTATAGGCATAAATTTGAAAAAAAAATTAGTGGTAAAATATGAATTATTAAAAAAAGAAAAATGGGGTAATATGATAAAATATTAAACATAGTGATATAATATGCATAAAAAGTTTATAAAAATGTATTTAAAAGATAATTTATGACCGATATTAATTCCATGTTCAATTTTTCCATTTTCATTAAAACAATTGAAATCATTATAGATTAAGGATCATAATTTAAAAAATCAAATATTTTTCACCAAATAATTTGTTCTTATTTCTAAAATTAAAGGATACAAACATGGTTTTATTATCTATCAATAATTAATAAAAAATTATCATTATGAATAATATTTTAAATGATTATAAGGAATGGGTATAAAGATATCTCCATAATCCCTACATACATTGATTATTTCAAGAGGATACTTTGATGTTTTTAATTTTAAGTAATTATTAATTATATATCATTTTATTTTAACATCACATACTCATCCTTCATGGTTATATTTTATGAAATTTATAACATCCTATTCTCATCATTTTAGTTTTCAAATTATTTAATTAGAAAAAATCAATATATATTCAAACTCACCTATTATTTATAATGTGTTGATCTTTGGCTCTTATTAACTGCATGCATAGATGATTTTATCATATTTTATTCTAGGATGATTTTTAAATAATAATTATTTATAATATATTATATAAATTACAAAACAATATTTGTTTTAATGGTTTGATGTGGTTTCTTATTTAGTAATAAAAATAAATCATTTTTATAATAAATATTCATAAATGAATGAATGTAGAATATTTCATTATAAATCATAATCATTGTATCTATGAAATTTTTAAGGTATTATAAAATTTTACCAATAATAACTATATACATTAAATTAACATTATATACATTAATAACATAATCTAATTCAAGAATAGAAACATCCAACATATAAAAATGATGATTGAGTTCTTTAAAATATAAATAAAAGATGAAATGTTAAAATAAAAATAATTTTTATAAAAATAAAATTTTAATATAATTGGGTGGTAAAAAAATAATAATTAATAAAATGTTATCTAAATATAATATTATTAAATTAATTCTTAATATACAAGGAGAATGCCTATAGTTTAGCAATAGAGTAGTTATTTTAATGGGATTTATTGACTCAATCTTTATTATTGATTTCTATACATTCTTCATTATCAATATTCATATAAATGTGATATAATATTTATTTTTAAAATATCATATTTGATTTCATTTTTGATTTTGGATTATATATTTTCATCTCATAATAATCTTTGTGACTATGTCCTACCCAAAAAAATAAAACAGTATAAGAAAAAATATCCTCAAACTATTATTAGAATTTCTCTTCCATACCCATTTTCATAATTTAAAAAATCAATATTTTCATATATTTCTTTTAAAATGTGTGTTTTATACTACACCTATAATATTTTCTATTAATATTATTTTAATACCAATATTATATACATTTTATTAATTTTTTTATCATTCATTACATTTTATATGATAAAATAATTTTGTTCAACTTCTAAACAATTTCTTATTTTTAAACACCATTATTACTCATTAATACCTTTTTATAATTTGAAGGATCCAATATATTGATGTGTTATTATATGAGAAATAACATAAATATATTTTTCCACATTTTTCAAATGATAATTATAATGACTCATATCATTATTTTAATGAAAACTTTACAACACATTATATATAACTATTTAATTGATTTAAGTACCATTTTCAGTATTTATACTGGGAATCAATCATCAATTTAAAATACCAATAATATTATTATTGTGTCACCATTATAAATTTGACAATTTTATTTCTTTTAAGAGATTGAATTTTTCTACCATCTAATGAAATTATTGATTACATGTCATTTCATGTCATGTTATATTGATTTATAATTTATTTTTTACAATAGTTAATTAATATGAAATTTTAGTGAATGTATAATTGGTTCAATGTGGAATAAATTTGAACTGATATATCAGTATGAGATTGGTGTACCTATAATTATACATCATTCCCTAATACTTGTTGTAATTATTTATATCGCATAAGATTAATTCTTTTCATTGTATGTGTGGAGTGAACCCAATAAAAAACATTTATAAGAGAATGGGTGAACCTAACCAATAATATGATGATGTCCCTGGAAGATAACTATTACAAAGATTTTTATTTTATATAAATTTTCATTTTTTACCATAACATATTATATTGTAATTGTAATTTACAATTGATTCATATTCTTATACCATGTTATATGATATATTATCATGTTCATACTTTTATGAATTTATATTTCAATTCAATGATAAAAGATTATTCTATCATAACTCAAAGCCTATTCCCATGATTTCATTATCTGATTCTATCATTCAATTTATCTTCTCTCTAAGCTTCTCAAATTTTAAAATTTGAATGAAAATTACTCAAGGATGTGTAGATATTTCTATTCACCTAAGAAAGAATTTAAGGTCACCATGTTCCTATGTTTTCAATTCCCTTAGGTAGTATTATAGAAAATTTACAACATATTTCTAAAATGATATCATCTCTGATAAATTCTCTAATATAAATTAGAAGAATATTTGTGTATTTATTTATTCTTGTAATTAACATAATAATTAGTTGGACTAAATACTAATAATTTTTTCTCATTATGATATGAATAATCATGACGATAAATTTTTATGGGTTTGATAAAATTTTAACATAAGGGAGAGAATTATAGGGCTTCCGTGAATAATTACTACATGATAATTTTAGAGAAATTGATGTTAGATATTTATATTATCAAATTATTTAATAAATATATATTATGATACAATTCTGATGTATGATAAAACTATTCTATTATTTGTTATTTTGATATATTTTTTATTATAAATATATAATACACCACAACCCCCATATATGTTTAAAATAATATGATTTTATTTGGTAATTTATGATTTATTATCTTCTAAAAATGATAATTTATAAATAATATAGGTATAATGGATAGAAAGAACTTGATTTTCTAAACTGGAACCAATACCTTCATACAAAACAATATTGTTCTAAAATTTTATTTGAGATTCCCTTGATGGTGAAATAATTATGGGGAGTTATTTACTAATTTATGGATGGTTCAAAGAGATTATAATATCATATTGTAAGGATAATTATCATATTGTAAAAAAGTATAGATATATACAAAATATTTTATATAACATATGCTCAATACCTGGAGGGTAGTGTGGTAGCATAATATATAAATATTATTTTTTCTCACATGTCAATATATCTTGAGATCATAAATGATATAGAATTTTTTAAAAAAATTGAATAGTTTTTTGTTGGATCAAACTTCACCATAAATTTGTTAATATTTTAATAAAAAATATATTAAACATTAGTGAAAATGTGTTCATTTGGATATATTTTGATTATCTTATATATCATTGGATGAAAAAAATTAAAACCATGGGGAACTATTTAAGAAAACAATTTGTAATGACATGATGTCCTTAGTGTCATGGAATTAAGACATGATAGAAGATAATTTCTAAAAAAACACTACTAAAAATTAAAAATAATAATGTTTTCAAAGAGAAAATATTTTTTTAAACAGTTCTTCCTTTTTTTAATGGAATGTGCTCAAATCCAGTTGAATTTTATGAATAATAATTGATGGATCTTTATAGGAATTAAATTGAGCAGGATATATATTAATTTAAATTAAATATATATGTATATCTATTTAAAAAATTTATCGTTATAAATAGAAGAAACATTATCATCCTATGAAGTTATAGGCCATTTTTATTCTTCTACAAACTGATATGTCACTATTTAAAATTTTATAAGGCATTGGTTTGGAAAATGAGGTGTCCCATGAATAACATACATAAATATAACATAATTTTAGATAAATATTAATTACATTTAAAATATCTCAGTCCATAGTACTGTATATATTTAATGATAGAAGATAACATATACATTATCATATTATTCCATGAAATATCTTCCACATCTCCCATATGTATATTTTGAAATGTCAATATTCTAATGCATATCCTAATGAAAACATTTCTTCATAACCTTGGGAACATAAACATAATAAATGGTTAGAGGTTATAATCATTAAGTAAAAAAACTGGATATATCAATCAATTGTCATGTGTAAGGATGAGGGTATAGTAATGTGCTCATAAAATAATAATGTAATACCTAATAAAATAAGTAAATCTAATCAGGATTCATGGACTATGGGTTTTTTATCCAAAAAAGAAAACGTAATGATGGTTCTGATTTATAACAAATCAAAAATTATCCATGAGATCATATCATAAATAATTAAATGTGGAAAAAGTATAAGCGTTTAATATTTTGAAAATGTGTAAATAGTAAAATTTTCCCTTACTTTGATGAATAAATGTAATTAGATTCTAAAATAAACTTATAGATAAGAAACTATGTCCATGCATAGTATTATTATAAAAAATCATGTTAATTCATAACATAAGGATATCTTGAAATATCCATCATTACAAAATGAGTTTTAGGGATATATAATTATGATCCAATCCATCATAAGCTAAAATCCATACATATATGTGTCATACTAACATAAAATATCCATCTCATCAACATATCATAACTAATAGAATGGTATTGGGTCTCATAGACATTTAATCATATCATCACACCATAAGACGTGGAAAAGATACAATTTTGATAAAGGATTCAGCATAACATAACTAACTCATTACAAAGAAACAAGTTTCATAGAATCCCCCTTAATTCATCACCATCAAAATTTATCCAGAGAGTAAATGTGGTTATTATCATATGATATTATCCCCAATAAAGAATAAAAATCCTTAATGTTTGTCAAATTAGAATTAAAATATTTCTAATTGATAATTTTAACATTTGGCTGATATTATTAGAAAATAGTATCTTCCATTGATAAATTTGTAACTAAAATTTACCTGAATAACGAGAGAAAGATTTTCTTTAAAAATAACCATAGAATTTTTTATGGATGTTTAAAATAAAAAAAATCATGACTATTGTGAAATTATTTTATATTATATTTGTTAAAATTAAATATTCCTTAGTCACTTTTGAAAAAACATCAGAAACCTAATTTATGGGAAAATGATTCATTAAAATGATTCTTTTTAAATCATTTAAAATAATTTAAAATTTAATGAAAATGATATTTGTAAAAAATTTCATATCTTTGAAAAATCCCATTAATGTTTTTTGGGGGAAATGAACATTGAAGATAATTTTCATTGACCAAAAACTAAATAAGGTGGACATTTCCTTAAAACCATTTTCCTGATCATTTTATTTAGAAATGAGTAAAACATAGTTCCAACTCATTAAAATTCCAATAATTAATAGATAATTAAAAAAATTATAGGGTTTAAAATTAAATATCTATATAAATAACTTCAATGTATATTTTTTATAGACACCCATAAAAATGAGATTATAACATAAATGCATTAATTTAATGTTGACAATTTAATCATAACCCCCTTGAAAGATATAATATTAAATCAAATAATAAAAAATATTATTATTATTTTATTTCTAATTTATTAGGAAAAATCTCAATTATATAATACACATGAAATACACAAGTGGTGAATATGGAATATGTCTCACCTAAATATAATTGAGATGATAAACCCTTAACTCAAGTATTTTATTGATTTTTACATTTCTAAACCTCTAGTATAATAAAAAAATATTTACAATATATCTATTATAGAACAAAAATCATATATATAATAATATATATGATTTAGATGAATTATTTTTCCACTTGTTTGTTATCAATTCTAAATTTAAGTCAATATTCCAAGTGAGAAATTATTTATTTTTCATGAATGTTTTGGTTTGAAAATAAGAATCTTTAAATTTAGATCATGGTACCACAATTTCCATTACATTAATAATTAAATATGTATCATATATATTCATAATAAAAACTTTTATACAGTTTCATTTAATGAGGTAATGAAAAATGAATTGCATCATTTCATTGAGAAGTTAGTCTATCTGTACTCGCGAGTGATGTTTTCACATTTTGATAGATGTAATATAATTAAAGTAAATAATATGTTTAATTTTAAAAAAAAAATCATTATTATATCATAGATATCATATATAATCATTAAATATATCCTTAATATCATCAATGTAAATTATAAATGAGAAAAAAAGTCACATATAACTGTGGTGGTGGTGGTGCAGACATGCATATGAGCGTCATTATAAATTTCCAAAAGAGTTGAAGGTAAGAAGGTATATATGATATTATAATTCCATAATAATAATTATTTAATGAATATAATATATAATCAATAAATAAATAATAATATATAACCATGAATTTTTTTTTATGGAAAATGAATCATATAACTACGTGGAGGTGGTAGTCTACATGTATGCACTAGATATATATTCATTTCACTTTTTATGAAAAATAAAGTAGATAATGGTTGTTAAATGAACTTAATATAATCATATTATATATTATATAATTATTTTTCAATATTATATTTTATAGCACAAAAATAAAGGAGGTACATGAATAAGTAAAATGAAACATATCGGTTAAAAAGATTACCTCCAATTTGAGAGACCTCCATTGGATTACATATTAAGGACCCCAGAGATGATCCATTGAGTATAACTAAAACTCTATAAAAATTATTTTATTGTATATAAGAGTATTAGTATGTTATTTTTCATGACATGGGGATTAAGAATCTATGAATAAGGGAATGGAGAGGATTCCTTTAAATAAGTGGGGGAATTGGTACTCTTTTAATTTTAAAAAAATAGATCAATATTATAAAGTCCCATTCATGGCCATGTTGTTCCAAATTGGATTATTTTATAATTAAATTAGGATACAGTGTTGAAATAAACACAAACAACATTATTTAGACCAGTTTTGTTTTCATTATAAGCTTTATCATTGTAGTTGAACTCCCATTAACACTTTTTATCCTTATATATATTTAAAAAAATCAATCATTTAGAGATATAAATTTAATTACATGTTAAAAAATTCTTTATAAATTCCACATGTATAATGTTTTGGACCATTTCTCATTACACTTGTCCTTATTAAAGATTTTTTTAATTCATATAATAAATTATTATATAATATAAAATATACCTAATTTCATTTTGTGGGACTGTTTATTTTATTTGAAATTAATGATTGGAAGAGAGAAATTTATTTCGAATATATAAAAATTTAAAATATATTAAACATCATAATTACCCCTAAAATTATTTTCACAAAAACAATTAATCCAAAAAAATTTCTTTTAATGTTTTGATAAATATTTATTTTATTTTTCTACATATTGAAACAAAAAATGTGTTATAATTTCATAACAATTTATTATAATTATATCATCCTTGAAAATTTTAAATTAATTACTTACACTAAAATAATTCTTGACTATTAAAATTTAAAAAGTTATAACTAAAAACCGTATTTTTATCCCAATGAAAAAATATTAGGTTATTTAAAAGAAAAAGAGAGAGGTGTTTTGTATTTATTTTCATTACTTATATTTATACACAAATAATTATCAATAAAAATTGTACATAATTTCCATAAAAAAGAATATATGAAGAATAAATTTTATCCCCAGTCATAAAAAAATATTTTAAGAACATGTTACGGTTATTTCAAAGTCATGTATTTTATTCTTAACATTTACTTATCAATTTTACTCTTACCATTTTGACAAATACTTACCATGGTTATTAATCATAATAACTATAAATAAATGGGTCTTATTTACCAAATTTTTACCCTACTAATTCAAAACATAGAATCAAATTTTCATGATTTAATAACAATAAATATAAGAAATTAGTTATAATATTCATTCATAAAACACAAATAATAAATTTTAAAACGTTTTTTTATGCTTAAAATTTTACTAATATCAAAATCCAAAATACTAAAAATTTAAATGGAATTATTTAGATTCACATAAATCATATAGATCATATTTATATATAATACCATGTCCAAATTAAAATGTTATATTTAAATTAATTTATTGGAGGAGTTGAAATGACAGTATTTGTGTGATTAGTTTATTCAATATTTCCCCAGGAAAATATTTATTTCATAAAAATCACAAAATATAGAACTCTATTAATTTTGATATGATGATTTGAAAAAAAATTATAAATTAAAATTCAGAAATTTTTAAGAAATGAATTATAATTTCAACAAACATAATGAACTAGAAACCATTTTAAAGAAAATTAATTTTTAAATGATAATAAATGTTTTCCACTATTTATACCTTCCAACATAATGTCTATTTTATAATAGGTTTTTCATATAATAATATATGTTAGAATATCAGTGTTTTTTTAATCTTGGTTTTTCATATGAAGACACATGCTAAATACTTAAAAAATATAAAAGAGAAATTAAAATAAAATATCATGGTGTAATATTCTACCCCCTCCATAAATATATTGTATACTAACATGTTTATTATCTCTCACTAAAATTATTATATCATGCCATAGTAATGAATTCTCATATATATTTTATCATAAAAAATAATTTATATGTCACTAAGAGGAAACATAGTATTTCTTAATTATTTCTGTATGAAACAAACTATGAAACATTATAAGACCCATGGGTTCCATAAAAAATTCCTTTATAGTTTAAAAATTATTTCATTATAGGTCACTATTGATTTATCATCCTAATAGTTGAGTTGAGGAAATCATCTTCCCAAATTGGTTTGAATATGATATGATAAAATTATAATATTTTATTCATTCCATATGAAAAATTTCTTCAATTATTTTTTAATTTTTTTCAATCACTTATTTACCTCTTATTACATAATATAAATAACCAAAATTATTTTTTTCCATACTTTGAGTTATAAAATTTTCGTTTAATGGATCATATGATCTAAAAACGAATTAAAAGACATCCCTCTATTAATTAATGCATACTAAAAATTGAGTGGTTCATTCAAACTATCCCATATGAATAAAGCACCATACACTAGTGATTAAAATATATATAATAACACAAAATTTTCAATAGGCATTAAATCACATAAAAATATTCCAAATAAAAATTGAATCACAAATATTATAATGTTTTTATATCATAATATTCCATGATAATCTTAAAAACTAACAAAAAATAATATGAATCTCTCTTAAGGTCATATAAAAAATGTATATATCCTAATCACTAACACCCAAAAATATTATTAGTGTCCCCATAAATATACTAAATCGGTATAAATTTTCAATAAAATCATATATGCTTTTGAAAATTATTTCTTCCCAAACTAATTGTAATGTCTCGGACCCAGAATCCACTCAATAGTGCCCCAAGAGTGATTGACCACATGGCCTCATGTGTATCTTCCCAAATGTCATATGCTTTTGACTAGAAGAAAGTTCCTATGGTGTGTCTTCTAGAAGTATATTCCCTTTTACAAGAGTGTAACACGATGGAATATCAATAAAAATTAAGTAGAGAAAGAAGTAAAACATGTAGAAAATAGATGCATGGTTGGAATACAAAATAATATAAATAATAAAACTCATAAACACAATGATAAAGATCCATGTCTCTATAAAGCATACAAAATAGGTACAATACAATACAGTATAATAAATATGTCAAAATACAAAAAAGACCAAAAAGTGAAATCTCCAAATAGCATCAGGAGCATCACCTCGGTCTTGTTCTCTCATACTCCTCTGTATGGAAAACAATCAAGCTTTAAACTAAGAGAACATTCCATAGTCCCTACCTGCATCCAAATAGTCAATTCGAGTACCCAATGGTGGCCCGAACATGGTGTGAGATATAGTCTCAATGGGTTGACACCCAAGAATTAATTCAATTCCAGGTTGTACAATATAATAATATAAATAGTGTGCAATTAAGGTAGGTAAGAAGTAAATGAATTTAAAGTGCCCATGGAAAAGTTACTATTAAGAATGTGATATTTTATAGCCTCAAGAGGATCCATAAATAATAAGTTTAATCTCCTATAATAATGAATCTATAATAAATAGAAGTAACCAACACTGCATCTCCATACACCCATATATATCATGTCAACCAAAGCCTTTCTATATAGTGAAGTTTTAGAGTAACCATGGTCGATCCCTTCAACCAAGAATACCATATTTTCAATGGCTGTGTCGTATAATCAAATATATGAATGACAAATGGCTGGATCTACGGGGTATAATACCAAGACATTCTCTTCGAGTCTTAGTATTATCTTTATGGAAACTCAGTTAGGAACTATTTTGATTCATAGAATAATTTCATATTGAAAATTTCATACATGAGTCCATGTAAGTTGGATCTAAGGGGTAGAAATGCCCAAGTCATCACATGGAATCAATACCCAAGGAGTATACTCTATCCAAGGCATCCACTACTGCATTCAATATCTGAGGAGCATCATCCAAGGAATCTATTGAATAAATCGTTATTTCATTCTAAATATCACTTCATACCATATGAGTCTACCCACACATATAACCATTCACATCCAAATTCGAACAATGAGTTATACCACTCATTTGTGCATTTACATTTAAAGAAAATAAAACAAATGATTATACCCACTCATTTAAAAATCCAATTTTGACCCATTTTATTAATTCAACAATTAATCCATTTAATAACTCGACATCAGAATTAACATGGAATGGAGAGAAAAATATCATTCCCAAGTAATTTAATTCCCTTTAATTATAATTAAGTTTCCTTTAACTAGGAAATCATAGGAACGCATCCCATGGATGGTTGAATAAGGAATTACTATGGTGAATTCATATGGAACACACCATTTGTGGCCTTGTGTGGGTAAAAACCCACCAAAACCTCTCATGGGTAATTAAGGTCTTCCCTAATTTGTCCCAAGACATTAAATTCAATTGTTGAATTAAAATTCATGGCCAAGACAGAAATTTCAGTGGCGCAGAACAATGGTAACTAACCATAAAATAATCTAAAACCTATGTAAAATGTATAGACCAGCAACTATAGCTCGATAGTAGAGTTCTCATCCAGTATCAACTCCTTATTTGAATCATATCATGAGAAAATGAAGAACATGATAAGAACATATTATCAGGGAAAATATTATTTCTCCAAAATATCATTTTAGATAGAAATACGAATGAATAATCGATTAATAGGAATCATATACTCACCTTTGATGATATAGAGATAAAAGAAAATCCTGAATTGGTGATTGAATAATGGAGTTACATAAAATCTATGAATATTCACCCAAGGCTGCTGCAAATCATTTTTTTTCCTTTTTCAATAGCCGGTATAAGGGTTCCCGATACCCATACAAATAGTCCCTGAAAATCCAGATTTCAAATTTCAAAATCAAACCAAACCACTGTCCATTAATCGCCATGTGCCACACCTCGAGCCTTGAACCCATCATCACACGTCGTCATCACTACCTCTCCATCAATTTTCATCACACACATCCAACACTGCAGGTCGCCAGCGAGACCATCGGAAGCATCGTTGCCGGAACCTCCTCCATAGAACACCACCATACATCATCACTGCCACAAAACCAACAACATCGGTGAGAATCAACCACCAACATCGACTCCCCAAGATCAAACACTATAACTAGAATGATGAATGAAATGGGAATTTTCTCTATGGTTCCGCACACCAGAACCACCCTGAAAACAATCCAGCAGAAACAAAACCACAAACATATCATCATCACCACCGCACAAAAAAATTACAGCCATAAATCATCTGGAAGAATCGAATCCACTCGAAGAGGACCCAGTCTGTCGCCATTCATACCGACGAAGCAAGAAACACAAACACAGAACCTCATACTTGAATGAAATCACTACTTCAAAGAGAAAAACCTTTAGGAGCCAAGCAGGCCCCATCGCCACCTGACCGACATCATCACCAAATCCCTCACAAACAACAAAAGGATGAATAAAAACCCATCACCACCTTCAGAATCGCACCCAATGGCCAGATCTACCCAAAGAAAAAGCACCTGACACCGAACACAATGTAAACCCCAAAACGCAGCACAGATCCTGCACCCTAGGGCCTAATCACGCCTCTGAAACTGAAGAGGTGAAGCGACTATTCGAACAGACAATGATGATGACGAGTCCGCGCAAGCTAAGGGAAGCCACACCATGAGCGCACCGAGCTGAGATCCAAGGAAAGAGCAGCCATCGGGGGAAGAAGGCGGCGGTAGATGGAAACCCAAGGGATCTCTTCAAATGTGATTTTATTGTGCTGGATATTAAATGTGTTATTTGGGTTAAAATATATTTTTAAATAGAATTAAAATTATAAAATTTACCCAAACTATTGGGGTCACACAATTTGGCCACAGGATTTGGTCAAACATTACACCAAATGAGCATTCTTATAGGTAAGGAAGGGGCACCCATGTGATTTGTCTACACAATTTGAATCACTATAAGAAAATTGTGCCAAAACCCACTATCAAAATTTCATTCCTTCCCGCATGTCCATGGATCTTGTTTCCCATGGTTTTGTCTAACCATACGAGATCCGTCTACTCTCTTCCCATGGCTCGCACAGTTTATCTAATCATGTATCCATCCTTTCACGGTTTGAACTAACTGTGTTCCATTCCAATTTCAACCCAAAAGACGAGTTTTGTAATCTAAATAAGCCCCAAACACCACCAAAACACCCATGGCCTCAATGTTTGTTCACAATAGTTTGTATCTAAACATTTAAATCAAAATAAAATTATATTTACCATGAATATAAACCCATGTTCTAACAATCATCCATGATTAAATAAATTCATCCCTCAATTACTCTCTCAAGGGTGGTCGTAATTTGTCTGAGAAAAACTATGGCCACTGAGAATATACATTATCCTACCTATCCCAATTATAGTCAGGTAGATGAACGTGCATCCACATCACCGATAATAAGGTAACTAAACAGCCTCACAGAACTTTCATTCTCATGTAAATGTTACGAATCATATGCTCCTTAAAGGATACTTCAACCTATAAATCAACCTTTGTGTGGTGAAAAGCATGGAACAAGTCTGATTTATAGAAGTGTAGTAGAGATATATGGATGATTTCATGTGTGGATCAATATTTCTAAGGTAACTGGAACCAAAAGGCTATTAGACCGACTCTACATAGAATCTCTAACACCCTAAAAATCATAGCAGATCCATATATGTCCCAGCCTTAGTAAAACACAAAACAAATACATGATCCCTAAAATCATACTATGGATTTAATCTACGGTGATCGGCGTATTATTTCTAACATGACTTTGTTGTATCTATTATCTTCTAAATCAACTAGACCCAGTCAGAATACTCCAACATGAGACATGGTCCTAGGAAATAGGTCTTTCCTACCTCTAACCATCATAGAGATTATTTATATGGACTATTGTATAACAAATCATAATTTTCCATCGGTATATTCTGTTAATTTTTACTATTATAGGAAAAATAAACTAGGGCTATATGACTCTCCTAAGATCCCCAATAACTTATAACACATTCTCTCAACATATCCTCAAGAATATGTATCGTATTCTTTGACTTTACACTAGTCTGAGGGTGGTGCGTTGTTCTTAGAAGAACATGTGTACCCATAACCCAATGCAAACTCTTCTAGAAATGTGATGTAAAGTGGGAATCCCTATCTGAAACGATAGTGAAAAAAACCCTGTGAAGTCATTCTATCTCGTAGATATAAAACCATCTATTATCATTAACACTGATGGTATCTTTGATCAGAAAGAAATGAGTGTCCTCCATGAGCCTGTAAAAAAACCCATGCAACATCATTACCTCATGGTGAACATGGAAAAGTGGTCATGAAATCCATCGCAACATCATCAAATTCCCACTGTGGAATGGGTAACATATCTAATGGTTTGGTTATTCATTGATATTCAACCTTCACCTACTAATAGGTGGAACAAGTTATAATAAAACCAGCTACCTCCCACTTCATACTTAGCCACCAATACTAATGACATAAGTCATGATACAACTTGGTGACTCTGAGATTCAATTCCCAAGTTGATTTATGAAACCCATGCATCAACTCCTCTTGTATGTCCTCTGAAACCCATACGCAACCATGAAAATTGTGAATCTCATCCTCTCTAATATTTTAGCAAGTAAAAGTGTCCTAACCTCTACACTATCTTATAAGAAAAGGCCCTCTAAATCTAAGTGTTTCCTCATCCTCACTCTATCTAGAAGCATAGAGGTCACAGCTTAGGATGATAGAGAAGTCTACCCTTGACTATCATGAACCTCCAAGTTCATCATGGAGAAAAAATCCATAATCTTCTACATGATATTGGCCTATTGATATTCCTGTATTTGAGTCCTTCTTCTCAGTGTATCATCCACTGCATTACATTTAACAGGCATGTAGGAAAGCTCAAAGTCAAAATTCTATAGGTAATCAACCCACCTATGGTACCTCATATCATATCACTATATGTAAATATATACTTGATGAATTTTTGGTCCATTTACACCACAAAACACTCTCCCAATAGGAAATGTCTCCAGTAGAACAAAGAATGAATGACTATAGCTAACTCTAGACCATGCATCAAGAAGTTCCTCTCGTGTGTACAAAGATATCGAGTCTCATACGCCACAACTCTATCCCCATGCAGTAGCACTACTCCAATTATGATACCTGATGCATCATGATATGTAGTGTAGCTTCTTCCCCTACTCATGTAGTATCATATCAGATTTGAATGTCATTCTCCCTTTCAATTCCTAAATGGTTGCCTCTTAGGTATCTGACCATAAAAACTTCACACCAATTTTAGTCAAGTCCATCAACAGCACCACTTAGCGTGAGAAGTCTTGTATGAAATGACTATAATATCCAAATATACCTATGAAACTCTATACCTCAAATAGGTTATTTATTTTCTCCTAGGAATCCACATATCTAGCCTTCTCTAGTTCAATTGATAATCCTATCTCTGAGATTCTGTGACCCAGGAAGTGAATCGGATCCATCTAGAAGTACAACTTTGTGATCATAGAATATAAATAATGCTCTCTTAGTTTATTCAACATGATATCAAGATTTTTGTAATAGTCATGTTGATTTTAAAAATAAAAATATATATATTCCATGAAAACCACCAAAAATGAATCCAAGTAAGGATGGAAGACTCAGATAATCATCTCTAGGAAAACAGATGGTGTGTTCATGAGATCGAATGACATAACAAAATACTCATATAGACCACACCTGATATGAATGTTTGTCTGAAATATCTCCAATGTTCTACAATGTTCCTGGTGATATCCTGACCTAAATTCAGTTTTTGAGAACACCTGATCTCCTAAAACCTAATCAAATATGTCATCTATCTGTGGAAGTGGATATTGGTTATTAACTATTACCAGGATCAATTTTTGATGATCCACACATAGTCTAAGGTTATCATTCACCTTTTTTATATAAAGATTACCATTGAACCCCATAAAGATATACTACGTGAAATAAACCCCTTGGCCTCTAAATCCTTTAGACACCTCTTGTTATCTTACTACTCTGTCGTAGCCATCCTATTAGGAGGAATGGATACTGGTATAGTTTTGGGAACTAGCTCGATGGAGAAATCAACCACTCTCTTAGGAGTTAAACTAGAAAAATCATTAATGAACACTTACCTAAAATAATTGAATACTGGAGGAAAGTATTATTGAAGCACTCCTTGATCATCCATATACAATTTAGAAATCTAGACTATCACCCTGCATAACCCATGATACTGTGGCCCATCTCATCTCACATGGACATTCGATTCAACAATATGAGTATAAAATACACCCTCAGCTTTTTGAAAGTCACCTTCCAATGACAACATTCAACATAAGATCAATAAGATACTAGCCAGTCCACCCTGAGTATGAAATCAATCATGGTCATCTTGAGGAAAAACGATTCCAGATGATGGGGAACTCACAAAACTAAAGGGGAACTCCCTGCACAAGCATACATCATACTTATAATTCCTAATGGAATGTATAGCGCAATAACTTTCTTTGAAGATAGTATAACAAGATCAAGTTTTTCACTATAGGTGAAGATATGTAACTATGTTATGAACCTGTATCAAAAAAGAGCAGATGCAATAGTAGATACTTCTAAGACTGTTCCTCTCACCATAGACGGTTCGACACCATGCTACTTGGGGATAGACTATATAAAATATAATTGACCTGAACTATAGCCTTTTGACACATCCTCACTACCCATAGTAGGCCCACTCTGATATCTCTGTGTACCTAGTGCTCGGATGCCTACGCCAAGACCATTAATGCCTCATCCTAATCAATCATCACTGCTCTAGATCCCTACCTAATGTGGAGATAAGAAACCAATAATGAACCTGGTGTTAGAGCTGACCCCTACCACTCACTACAAGATGGAAGGTTAGGAAAAAAATGTTGAATGTGACCCATCCTTTCACAAGATCATCGCTTGAATATGTCATTATCGAACTTCTTCTTCATAATTCCCCATATTCCACACTAAAGATAGAAAACCAAGATACCATTACCCACATCCCTACTAGTACTCATCTCATAGGAATCCTAAAAACATCACTTCCTACCACTGGAAGTCAAGATACTAGGACAAGAAACATCACTTCCCTACTCTACTCCTCCAACTTCCCTCATGTTATGCTCTTTAATTAGTGATTTATTCATGATTTCAGTAATACATGTCAATATAAACACATTCTCATGAGATCTAACAGCATGTCTGAGACCTTACTCAAAGCAACCCATTCTTGATTGATCATACTTAAGGTATTTTGACACAAAATGATACAACTCAATAAATCATGCATAGTACTCTATAACTGTCATATTTCCTCGCTCCAAATGCATGAATTCACTATAATGCTCTTCCCTCAGAGTCCCGGGGTAGATATATTCATAGAACATGGTTTTAAAATCTTAACAAACCATGTATATCATCCTTTCATCCTAGTTTGGAACATCCGACAAGCTCTTTTCTACTCCACGTAGCATGTAAGTCATGATCTTCACTCTCCTCTTAGGATATATCTTCAGATGCATGAAGATGGAAAGAGTAGCCTCAAATTACTGCTCAAATAACTGTAGTCTTCCATCCCCTGAAAACATGGTAGGATTATGCTACTATAACACATGTTCTATCTCATCCATAGACAATGTAGTATGTGTTGTACCTAGAAAAGTGAGCATGAAGAGATAGATTATCTAGGGGAGATATGTTTTGGCACTTGTTTCTAGAACAAGAGATGGTACTGTAGATGGAACCAAAGAAGGATCCATTAGTAGATCATGGACTATCACCTCTGGACTGTGGTCTTTACTACCCTCCTTTTGTATGACTAGAGTTCTTCATGGTGGAATTACACTACAATTACAAACACCTGACTAAAAATAACAACATCAAAACTCACATCTCAAAAGTGTATGATAGGTCAAAACCCTCCTAAAACAGGTAATACCACATAGATTGCTCCTAAATCTAGGACTATAAAATGAAACAGTCGAAAAAGTCAATATATAACTACCTATTTCCCACTCAAATTCAAGATCTAGGTCATGTCTCTATACCCAAGTTCAATTTTAAATTTCAATTTCATTTAATATTTATCTCTGTTATAACAAAATTTAATTTTATGGTTAACTGAATAGTTCGTCAAATTATGATCCATGAGGGCCCATACTTTTCATGAACCAATGCATGGCGTCCACCTTATTCTCACCATAACACATCGCAAGATTTATATCGTAATAGTACGTATATCTATCACGACACCAATCAAAACAAAATTCAATAAGTAATAAGTCTTAAATGGCATGGCATAATTCAAAGCATGTGATTCCTTTAAAGTACATAAAATGACGCATGAGATGGAATACCCTTATCTCATTTGGTTTCAAAAAAATAGGTCCCATATTCATATAAAATAATACCATCACAATTCAAGTTCATCACCCAATGATGGAGTCAAATCAACTATAATAATCAGAATCCAGAAAATTGAAACTTTCCACTCAAGGAAATTTAAATTTTCCCTATACACATGTTAGCTATTCTCGAGCATAGCTCATTAAAAAATTCCATTAACTTCCTATCCTTTTCTATTATCTCCAAATATTAAATGAAATCAAAAAAATATTACCTCTAATGCCACATTCTAATGTCTCGGACCTGGATACCACTCAACAATTCCTCATTCTTGATTGACCACATGGCCTCAAGTGCATATCCCCAAATACCAAAGGATACTGATAGCAGCGAGGGACTAGGTTATGTCGGCTGGGAGACTATTCCCTATTACTAGAGTGTGACATAGCATAATGTCAATAATAGACAATTAGTATAATCTTTAAAACATGAATACAATATATAAATAGTAGGAATAGATAAAAACCTTAAAAGAAAACACATATACGCAATGATAATGAAAATGTTTTCTATATGGCAGTCAAAATAGTTTCAAATAAGTATAATGCAATACATATATAAAAGTGAAAAAATAAAATTTATATCTCCAAAGAGCATCACAAGCCACAACTCAGTCCCATTCTACCCCACTCTTTTTCATGGAACAAAATCATGTATCGAATTTAGGGTGATTTCCCTAATCCTTACCTACATCCAAATAGTCTATTTAGGTACCCAACTACTACTCGAATAGGGTGTGAGAAACAATATCAGTATGTAACCACCCAAAGATCTATATAAATCTAATTTCTATAATATAATAATATAATACATGTGAAAGTAATGGAGTTAAGTAGTAGATGAATTTAATGTGTCCATGGAATATTTACTAATAAGAAAGTTATATTATATAGCATCAAGATGCTCCATACAAAACAAGAATCAATTACTAAGACAAGGAAACTATATCAAATTTAAGTAACCAATAAGGCCACATTTTTCACCCATATATATCATGTCATCCATGAAATATTCATATAGTAAAGTGTTAGAGTAACCATAGTTGAGATATTCAACAAATAATATCTTACTTCCCATGGTCGTGCTATATAATGAAAGTGTCAGGACATGAAGGGACAATTACAAGGTGTAGATGACCAAGGAATCATCATAATTTCCCAGAAGTATCTTGATGGAAACTCTTTTAGGAACTAGTTGTAGTCGTATGATGATGTCATACAGAACATGTCATATTTTAGTACAGACGTGTTGAATCCAAGGAGTATCAAGGCCCATAGAATCCCACAGAATCAAGACCCAAGGATAATAATATATCCAAGTCATCCACTATAATGATCATGATCAGAGGAGCATCATCCAAGGCATCCAGGGAATCAATCCCCATTTTACACCAAATATCATTTCATACCATAAGATTCTACCCACTAATATAAAAATTCACATTTAAATCCAAACAATGAATTTTACCACTCATTTTTCAATATACATTTGAAGGCAATGAAATAATGAGTATACCCACTCATTTAAACAAAAACATTATTTATCGATTTGATCAATTCAGAAATTAAACCATTTAATAACTAGACATCATGTTTAACATGTCAGGGAGGTAGAACATCTCTTACATAAGAAATACAATTCCATTTAATTATAACTATGATTCCTCAAACAAGGAATGAAAAGGAACACATACCATGGATGGATGAATAAAGAATAACCATGGTGAATTAAAATGGCACACACCATGGGTGTCCTTGGGTGGGGAAACAACCAACATAACCTATTAAGGGTACCTAAGGGATTCCATAACAAGTCTCAATACATTTAATTAAATTGTCCATTTTTAAATTTTGGGCCACAAAATAATAGCCGGTGGATGGCACAGTGACAGTTATCCCTATAAGGATCCGAATATAGTAATAAAAGTATTAACCACCTACTATTGATATGTATTATAGTGCTCATCCAGTATCAACTCAGATCAAAAGTAAAATGGAGAATGGGTGAACCAGTAATTAGGGAAAATTAGATTGTTCCTAAATATTGTCATCGATATGAAGAAGAATGATGAACATCTACAATGGAATCAAGTACTCATTGATGCATATCCAACGAGATGATATTTTTTTGAATTATAGATTGGGTAGAGGATTCGCCTTAAATATATGAATAGTAACCCAAGGGAGGTCTCTAAATGTGATTTTTTTTTGTGTGAGTAAAAGTGAGATTTAGGTTAAAATATTGTTTTATTTAGATTTAAAATATTAACATTTACACAAAATAAATGGGTCTCATGATTTGGCCATGTGGTTTGGTCAAACCACCACCAAAACTAAATGATTATCTATAGATAAGGGGAACCCACATGGTTTTTCTATATTATTTCAAAAACCATGTGCAAATCCTATCAAAACCCAGTTTATAAATTTTGATACATTCTTTCTTGGTTGTGTGGCCCATTTTTCTTAGTTTTGTTTATACATGAAAGCTCCTTTTCTATATATCCATGCCTCAAATGGTTTATATAACCATTTTTCCTACTCGCATGGTTTGAACATACCATACACTGGGCTATTTTCATCTAAAAACTGGGTTCTAGGCTCCTAACAAGCCCCAGACACCCCTAAAAACCTGTGACTTCAAAGGGAATACACATTTTGTTGTAATTAAACATTTAAACCAAAAAATTTATTTTTACTACATCAAAAACCCTAGTATCTTATATTATTAAATTTAAATTGTCAACATCAATCATATTATTATCCAAAATAAAGATTCATATATCAAAATTAGGAACATATTTAGGGTTAATTATCTCTCAACCATTTCTTTATATAAATATCACAATAAAAAACAAATATTTTTGGTTATCTGTAAAATTCGACAAATAAATCCAAATCATTAATGAAAATCATCTACATAGAAATATATAGATGATTCATGATGGTTATAAAAAAATAAAATTGATAAAACAATTCAATGTGACTATGAAAGAATCTAAATAAATAAACATTTCAAGAATTCTACATCAATGATTATCATATAATAAGACTTTAAATGGTCTTAGATGATTCCCTTAGATTTGAAAATTGAATAAAATAATACCCAAGTTTCCCACATATAATATATTTAACTATAAATGGAATCATAAATGAAATTAATTACCCACCATAAATGTCGTCATATTAAATCATAAATTACATGGTCTATGCTAATATTATTCATAGATAAAAGATTTTTTTCATTTAATTTATCCACTTCCTACGGTGCTTCTTCCAATATACATGAAAAGTATTAGGAGTGATCTTATTCCACCTATGGTCTTCATCAATATAACTGCAGTCAATCTCCATTTTTATTGTATTTTGTTTTTTACTAAATTTTACCATGATGATATTGTAATTTATATAATGATATGGCTAATTATTCATCATAACTATGAATTTTAGTAAATCTCCCATTTTATTTGGTTACCCAAAAGGATAGTCATTTCTTTGTACATCACCAATATAATTAAAAATTATCTTAGTTATAAAAATTGAATAAAAACAAAATATGTAGATAAGGAATCAATAATAATATTAATATATCATATAAACATGAAAAATCATTCAGGGTATATATAAATCATGAAACCATACTTTCAATCAATTAGACCTTATGTTTATCCAAGGTCATTCATGGACATCCTCTATTCAACTGCTTTATAGTTTTTTAAAATGTATGTTTGAATTAACTAAAGCTTATCCATTGGGAGTTTCTATCTAAGAATGTAGTCTTATACCCACACATTATGTATCAGGGATGATTAAGTTAATACTCAATCTTCCCCTTTCCATTTTTTTACCCCTAGGTGAATCGCTGCAATAACCACTACCTCTTTCTATAATATAGATAGTAATTCATTTTCTATGAAAACCACACAAGCCTAAATTTACCAATGCATCATAATGTTATCCCATACATATACATATCAACAAAAATCAATAATATCCTCTAATCTGAATCTTCCAAAATATTTAAACCAGTATTTGTTAGAAAATATGTTTAACCAATAATAACATATATAAATATTACATCATTTTATTATAATATTCAATAATTTTCATATTAAGACAAGCTCAAAGACTATAAATGTTTATTGTCTTTCGATACTAGATACATTATCATAATTTATCATGACATTTATTCAACATCTTCCAAAGTTATATACTCTCATAGTTCACCTATTATACATAGAATGCGTATAACCATTCTGTATATCCTAGGTAAATGAAACATAAGAAAGGATTTGCTCTAATTATCTATAAGGGTTAAAAAATTATATATCATCCATTGATCGTAAATGAGGATAATGGTTTTAGAACATGATCATAAGATAAGAATATCATACCCAATTAATTTAATGTCATTTTTCAAGATATGTTTAATGAGGATTTTCCATTAGAAGTGAAAATTTTCATTAAAGTTTATAATCATTAATAAGCATTCATGTGCCATGATAGAATATCTTAAAATTGGAATGTGATATAACATAAGCATATAATATTGTAAAAATATATTAATTTTTAAAGAATTGCTCAATTGTTTATGTACATGAAATCATTTCATTTCATAAACATGTGTACGTGATTAAATATTCATTTATAATAATGTGAACATGAAATATGGTTCACACATAATATAGTTATCTCATGAGTAATCCACCTTCACCTAATTCATTTGATTGATAAATAATATCATGCCAATGAATGATATAATGAATTCCATATATATGTGGGTCATAGGATAATAAAACATTCATCATATTTTAATATCTTAGCCCCATGAAATGGAAATGGGTTTCAAAAACATTTCATCATTCCATCATAGCATAAGAAATTGAAATGAATTGAATTTCATACATGTTTCAATATAACATAATTAACATGTCGGAAATAAAATGGTTTTATAGAAACCACATTCAATCATGATCATCATAATCCATAAAAAGAAATTATATGGTATCAAAATAACATATCCCAAGTTTTATAAATAAATAATTAAATGATGTTGACATAGATGAATTATATTTTTGAAAAATCATTCAAACAATTCAATGAAATGGTGATATAATATTATTTTCTATGGAAAAAATTTGAAGAAAATCCCTAAAATATTGAAAAATTAATTTTATTTAAAAATATGGAAGGAAATATATAATATAAACTTCAAAAGAAATAATGGTAATTATGGTGGAAAAATCATTAATTTCATATCTTCTAAAAAATCCCTTTCTCACTTTTGTTAAAAACTCAAAAATGACTTCTTTATAAAAAATTATCTAAAAATATTCATTTTAAAATAGTTTTTTAATGTAAATAGATATGAAAATGAAAATTCTAAAATATATCATGTTCATATAAAAACTCCAATAAAATATTTTTATGTAGTATGGACTTGGATGAAAATAATTGTTGATCAAAAAGAAATTAAGCTCCACATTACATTAAAAAATTTATCCATGATGTTAATTACCAATGAGAGGAATATTGAATGCAACACATATATATTTTATGAATTAATAGAGTAAAATTATATATATGGTTTTTAATGGATATGACATATAAAATTTTCTCAATTAAAATTCAGTATAGACAATCCTGAAATGAAATTATATTTTAACTTAAACCCTTACTACAGTGGTAAATTATGTATAATAATCCCCATGAAATAAATAATTTCAAATGAATCATTAAATAAAATAAAACAATTTATTCAAGATATATCATATAAATGGTATAGTAAATATTCCACATGAATAAAAACAAGTGGTTAATATAGAATATGTATAATAGAAACATAAGTGAGATAATAAACCCATACATCAAGTCTCATATTTATTTTTAAATTTTTGAACTTAATATTTATTATAAATATAAAAATTATTAATAAATTAGTGAACCATAATAATATATCTAATTCTATATATGATTTAAATATAACTTTTTATGACCTGTTTATTATAATTGTTTATTAAAATATTTATTCTAGGTCATAATTGTTTGGTATTTCAAGCATGTTTCAGTTCATAATTCTTTCAACCTATACATTTATCATGGTTACATCACTAATGAAATTTTAATCATTAATTAATTATCATATTATTCATATTATATTTTTTTAATAATTCATATAAATAGTTGTTGAAAATAATTTTCCTTAATTCATGGATAGGATAGGTTATACGTATGCACGAGTGATACGTCTACTTTTCAATGAATCTAATAAAATGAAGTTAAATAATAAATCATCAATACAAAATCATTATAATATATAATATATAATCATAAAATATATCTTTATTACTATCCATGTAATTAATATTGTAAAAATGAATCCCCTCACTTTATGGAGGTGGAAGTCCACTCGTGCTCTTGAGGGAAGTAACCATTTTCCAATGAATGGAAAGGTAAAATGTATATAACATATTTTAATTATAGATGAATAATTATTTTTAATTAGTATCATATATAAATAATATTTTAACCATAATAACCATATTTGTATTATAGTGATAGAAAATGAATCATGTCTCTACATGGTGGTGGAATTCTACACATACGCATGAATGGGAAGTTAATTTCTCATTTGATGGAAATGTAAATGCATTAAAGTTATTTCATATACCTTATAAATTCATATAATATATTATATCCTAATTTTATTGTTTTTAAATGGTTTTTTTTAATTAATTAAGATAAATTAATAATTAAAATAAATTATATTGATTAAAATGATCACCTATTTTTTGAGATACCTGCATTGGATTGTATATACAAGATCATATGGATGGTATTTTCAAAAAAAAAATGAACTTATATAACATGATTATGGGTGCCTAGAAATTGATTTTGTCTTGACCCAACCCAAGCTGAGGCTCAAGAAGCAACTACACCATGCCTGTATTTATAGTTGATGGATTAATGATTAGCACCTAAATAAAAACAATCATGGGGAGGAATTTGGATAAGTATATGAATGCACACACACACACACACTACCATTTTAATGAAAATGTATGTGGAGAAAAGAAAAATATGAAAAACACTAGGGAAACAACCATGTATATAAAACCTTTAGAGAGTACAAGAGTACAATAGAGTAAACTAAAAAGTAAAGGGGGGAAATACATGCCCAACTAGAAACATGTCCAAACCTAAAACAACTAGGAAAGTAAACTATTGAGAGAGACAATATCCTGATCTCCAACCTATGACCACAGTATGTTGTCTGAATTACATAGTATCACTAATCTTCTTTGAAGACACCAATGACATGCCTGTCACCTGCATAAGACATGATGCATGAGGTGAAATCCCATGAAAGGGTGAGTATATACATACCCAATAAGACACCATGAAAGATGAGGGGAGCATTAATAGATACAATATAAATATAGGATAGTAGATAGTAATCCAGATGCAAGATATAGTGAAATAGAATAGATAAACCAAAACCAATAGAGAGTAAACTAATCCAAACACATGGGGATCAATACAGTGTGTAGAAAAACTACACATCCACTCTTTTTCACCTATATTGAGAGAGTAGACTCATCCAACCATGTTAATATAAACTTAGAAAGAACATGGAATTACCCCCATGTCTTCACATCTCATGGAAGGAGAGTAAACAAAGAAACATTTATTCATATTGATGTATATATAAATATTCTCAATCAAAGAAATCCAAACAATAGAGAAAGGGGTTCACCATATCAAATATCAATCCAGGAAGAAGAGTCTCCAAAAGTGACAAAAGTCTATCAACGATGCATATAATCTCACATGTCTTCCCAGAAGTAGCCTTCAAAAAAAATTCATTCATCAACACTATTCCATTTAGCTGAGGGGACACATTCTCTTGGAAAAGGATTCATACCCAGCATAGCTATAAGGTTCCACTCAAGAAGTCATTAGGGACCCATGCACACCCAAACTAGAGATTTCCACTCAATAAGTCATCGAGGATTCATGTCCAGCCCAGCTAGAGGGTTCCACTATAGAGTCAATATGGACCCATGCCTTTCCATGTAGGAGGATTCCACTATAGAATCCTTTGATCACTCATACCCATCCAAGTTATTGGGTTTCACTTAGGAGTTGTTAGAGGACCCATTCCATTCCTAGCAGGAGGATTTTACTCTACTAGTCATTGAGGACCTAAGCACATCCCAATTGGAAGGTTCCACTCATGAGATGGTAGAGGACACACTCCCCTACCTTTAAGAGAGTTCTACTCTAGAATTCATAGTTCACCCATGCCAAGACCGGCTATAGGGTTCCACTTAAGAGTTGGTAGAGTACCCACACAATGTGACGATAGGAGGCCTCCAATATATAAGTCATAGAGGATCTATTCCCAACCTAGCTAGAGGGTTTCACTTGGGATACCTCTAGTGATCATGCATGATCACTACTATTATCGAGTGTCTCCTTGCCAAGAATTATTCTAATAACATTCAACATCATATATCAAAATACATATGGAGGTCATGATTGAATTATACATGAAAACCCACTCATTATAGGCTACTTAGAGGGGAAAATGTGAGTCCAAACGAAGGAGATACATAAGAATTAATTTTCCCCAAAAGGATGAAAGGGGTACACTATGTTTAGGGGACCCACATGGAATTTGTTCCCACTCTTTCACCTATCTGTGTCCACGTATTTACACAGATATCCATCCATGTAATGTTGCACAGCGTGAGAGGATTATACATGTCGCTCCAATGCCACTCGAGGTTCCACCTATGTGCTTGGTAATGTCTATGTCACCACAATGTGTCTATGTAAATGACCTTGTTTTAGTTTACTTTGGTACATGACAGTGTTCCTGGACATTTAAACCCACATGTATTCCTTCCCATGTGATCCAACACATGGCACATATTCCTAGGGATGAGGCATAATTCATGTAAGATGAGTACACATCATGGGAACCTTATAATCTTATGAAACCCTAGATGTTGCTATCAAGGGAATACAAGTAATGTGGTCATCATGAGATATGGTGTGTTTTTGATATTTTTATAGTATTCCAGATCCATGATCTACTCTTTAAATTCAAAATCACTACTTCAATTCTATCCATATCTCCACTCAATAAGTGTGGATATGGTCTTGGTTCGTAGCTTCTGGCCATTTGTTGGCCAAAAATATGACTTTATTCAACCTTGGTGGATCTGTCATATGCAACCCACATCCACCACCTTTATCTACCTTTGGATTTGTTCTCCTATTGAAAAACATCATCATCCCACAAACATCCCAAACTTATCCCCATTTCATCAATCTATCCCTAGAACATCAATTTGTCATGATTTCAGGGTTCTGATTATACTCAGTACTACCTAGAAATGTCGAACCTAGATCATGGGCTCCTACTGATGAAAAATGAGAATTAATTAAGGGAGAAAATGCTAGATAACAAGATTTTAAAAATGAAATATTATGTTCAATAGCTTACTTGATACTCCACATCAAACATAAACAAACAAACAAATGTTATTATTTAAATTTTATCCTTATAAAATAACTGTTAGAATGTAAGGTATGAATAGGGTTATCTAAACTATTAAAATTTGGTTTACAAATGTATATATAATTCTTTCACAAATTAATTATAAATTAATGTAAAACCCTATTTTGAATAAAAGGAAAAAAATTGCAAAATCAAATTAATTGTGGACAATGGTGTTTTATAGAAATAAAAAATAAAATTGGAATTATTGGAATATATTAATTAAATATAAATATTATATATTCAATATATTTTTTAACATTTATCTTACTTTTTTTATAGACATGATATAAGAAAAATTTTAACTTTATTCATAAAAATGTATTTTTCAGAAATGGCAGTTTTGTCGTCTTTTAATAGAGCACTTATTTTAAATCATGTTTTTGAAACCATTATAAATTATATTTGTAAAAATAAAATTATTATTTTAATTTGTAATATAAAATTTTTATTTGGTTTAATTTTTTTTATTTTTCTGATAAGTTTCTTTTTTTTATGAATAGTGATAAGGCATTGAATTATTGATTGAAAAAATATTTTTTTTCTAGATAATTTATAATGTTAAATTACATGATTTATTTTTTTTAAAGTATAATTATATAAATATATTATCATTCAATCCAATTAATTTAATTTTAATCAATTTCACATTTAATTTGTATATAAACACATTTCAATCTTTTGAACATTTTCACTTTAAAACATGATTTCTCGATACATCAATGGGATTTATTTTATATTAATTGTAACAAATTTTGTGTCGTGAATTTTGAAAAATGGATTCTATATTTTTAATTATAATTTCCATATTTGTTTAAATAGTTCCCATTTATTTTTGGACAGAATATGAATAGTAACTTTGGTATTTTTTTATTACCATGGTTAAGGATAAATTGGGTAACTAAATGGAAATATAATATTACAAATATGAGAAAATAACCCTAAAACTTATCATAGTTTTATTTTATGATTATGTTAGACAAAAATAATATATGGTACAATTTTATATTCACTTTTTTCCACTTGGATGACATTAATTCATTTATATTTTTTAATCAAAGAAAAGTCAATTTAATTATTCAAGCAAATAGATTGAATTATACAAAAACCATTCTATTTTTAGAGGATATAAATCATTTTCCAAAGCAAGGAAGAACATTATTGGAAGTGAATTTATAGAGGTATTTAGTAATTTATGTTGGCAGAATTCAATGGGAAAATGATTCACTATGAAAATGTTACTAGTTTTTAATATCGAATCATGCTTCAATAAAGAGTTACAGAGGCATAATCCCTTATAGTTTTTGAAATTTTCTTGGAAAAACCCTATGAGGGAAAGAACTTTGAATATAAAATTGAATATCAATAAATATAAGAAAATAAAAAATCAAACATATTAATTGGATGTAGAAACACAATTCCAATGAATATTTGGTTTATAATAAAAACTATACCTTGTAGGTAAAATTTTAAGTCAATAAAACCTTACCTTTTCATTAATTCATTCTCCAGTTACTCTTAGAATCCTAAATAATGAATTTATCATTATTATATAACTTCTTAGGATTCATATTATTATATAGTTAATTAAATATTAACCATTAATTATTTTATTTCATTGATTTGATATATATGTTTTTGTTATTTTTTCAATATAATTTAATTTTTCATTTCTTATTTCATTTCATTTATAAATAATGATGGGTTTTGAAGGAAAAGTTAAATAAATAATACAACTAGTATAGAAGTTAAAATAAATCATTAACTTTTAATAAACTAATAATAGTATTAGTATTTATATTCACACTATATCTCCATGATTCTAGTTAGTTGGATATGATGGATAAATTACTATATATTCATTAAATAAATGGGATCATAACCCAAATGGTTAAATAGTTTAGTATTATTGGAACCCTATATAGATATATTATTCTCAAATTTATTTGTAAATATGGAATATACCATAAGGATTCCATTTTGTACAATATTATTTCTTTTTGTAAACCCTTGAATCATACATTGATCCCTTCTTTTTTATCATATGGAATAGAAAATATGTTAATACATGATCTCATATGTTCAATAAGGGAATCAGTACAATAGAGGTTATGAAAAAATAAATTAAAGATTAATTAATGTTTTATAGAAACAAAAATAAAATATTAAAGATAATAAATATCATAAAATGGAACTAATTACCTGCATAAAAAACTATAAACATAATCACATGGATTAGAAAAACTACATTGATAATGATAGAACACATAATATCAAGCATCATTATCCTACCGTTAAGATCTCTCACCATAAAAACATATATAAATAGTTAAATTGTATAAAAAATACTAACACTATGTATTTACATTAGTCCGACTAATTCATATATTTTATATAACTGTAACACCCCGAGCTTCCACAATACGCTTCTCATTCAATAATGCAATAGCTTGCATTGTACGCAACTTCGAGTTCTAAAACACCGCGACTAATCAAAGTAGCCATTATGAATAGTAATAACCACTTTTTAAAATTATAGAAATTTTATATTTCAAAATGGACTTCATTTTTGGATTCGGAATATCGAAATTATCCTATGTTGAATTTTTGGTATTTTTCTGAGAACTTCTAATTTTTTATGAATACTGAAAAATACTTAAAAACAAATTTTTTAATAAAAATAATTTATAGTGATAAATTATACTATTTAGTGGTTTTAAAGTATAATTAGAATAAATTTTTACCATTTTATCCAATGGTGGTCATTAGAATTAATTTAACATTGAAATTGGACATAAACAATTGCCAATCTTTTGATATAAATCGTTTCTTAAAAACACGCTATTTGTTGTGACAGCGGGAATTAATTATAAAATTAATTAATGCAACTTATATGTTTGGAATTTTTTAAAATAGACATCATTTTTGAATTCAGAATATCAATTATAGCTTAGGGTGAAATTTTGGCATTGTTCTAAAAAACTTCAATTTTTGATGAATAGTGAAACCACTAAGTGGTAGTTAAATAACTGATTTTTCGTTTAAATGAAATAGTACCACCTCTGAGTTTTGATTTTTAAAAATCCGACATACATGGTTGTCATTAGGATGTAAAATGTGGTTCAATGAGATTAAAATAATTTTTGGTGAATAGTAACTTTTAAGTTCTTAATCGCTATTAGAGGTAATTAGTGTAGTTTAAGGTAAAAATAATGTTTTAATAATATGAGATGAGCTTGACACATGTCCTACACCCATTGGATGTGTCATGGACGACCAAGACAATCCATGGGTCAACTTGGGGACCCCATGGAGCCACTTTAGTTGGAAAATGACATAAATACCTTTTATTTAATGTTAAAGTAAAAAATGACACAAACATGAAATGTTTTACTAAAACAATTTTTACATGGAGTTATAAAAATCATATTTTTGACTATAAATAGGCATTGGAAAGATAAAACGATTTCCTACATCATAGTATTTTTTTTATAATTTTTAGACATTAAGTAAATTAAATTATTGATGACATCATGATGATGCAGCGATGACCTCATTATTTAACGATTTAAATAAAATGGGAAGATAATGAAAAATCCAAGGCTTACACTTGTCCAAAGCCTATTGAATGAGGCGTTTTCGAACCCTTGTCACCTTATCCACGAATTATATAAGTATGGGACCTTTAGAATCCGAAAAGCATTGTATAATAATGTAACATTTCAATCTTTCCAAAAGAGCCTCATCTCTCCTCTTATAAAAGGACCCCACCTCTACCACCTTATTCATACATTCAAGCCTTTTGGTTCTACCAAACTCTGCCCAAATACTCTCCCAACTTCTCTCCCTTCATCCTAGAAGCTTTACTTTAGTCAGAAAGCCATCCTAAGGAGTCCTTTTGATCAAATCAAAAGGAAGAACCCGAAGAAGAGGTAACGTTTTCATTACCCTCTTTCAAGTTTCTTTCTTCTTCCACTCCCTCTTTCTTTATTATTTCAAGTATAAAATTACAACTCCAGTATCTTCTATATACTGTGATGTTATTATAAATATGGAAAAACCATATTCAGTATTCTACCCATCATTTGAATGACATGTCACCATACGTGCGTACGTACGGCTTACCGTCTCCACGTCGTGGTGTAATTGTTATTCAATATATTATTATTTAGATGGGTATAATAATGATATTTAATTCTTGTAAATAATAAATATAACATGATAATGATTCTGTATATATGATATACTATCCAATTATATATTATTTTAATATCAAAATAATGATATTGTCGCTCGTGCGTACGTACGGACTACCGTCTCCACGAACGCGATGAGATTCATCCTCCGTCGTATCCATTCAAGTATAATTATCATTTGATGATTTAAAAATAATGTTTAAGGAAATGATATCATTCTGGATATGAATATGATACAACCTATCCATGAAAAACACGACTTACGTAACAAAACATATAAAAGAAAACGAGTAAGTTAACACCCGAAATAACGATAAATCTAAGATATTGTTAACAAAGCAATGTTAAGAGATCATATATGATATCATATGAATGTATATGATTATTGTATAATTTAATAACAATTATTTCACCATTATACATGAGGTTAAACTACCCCAACCAAGGAAAAGTACAAGGTAAGTGTTTACTTCACAACCTTTTCATTATCCAAGGTTGTTTATACATAATTATCTACTGGGACCTCGTTATCATCCACATCTATGTTTCTTAAAAATGTCTTTCAAAACATTTTTACTATTAAATGGAAAATGGGTTAAATTCATTTATACCCTTATACGTTTTTTTAATGGAATTTTACCATCGTTTTCCAAACAATGTACTTTTTGACCTTTTTGACAAATTTAAGGTAAGAATGTTTTTTTAACTTATACGACGGGTGCGGCTATTTTCCACCATTATAACTTCGTCGAAGCTTCCCTTACAAGCTTATAAGAATATTTTCAAAGTAAATGTATTATTTTATAATTATGGGACTTTTTAATGATTTCAAAAAAAAGAGATATTTCTCTCAAATAGCTTTGATTTCATCCATGTCAACATCCTTTGATGGGTTTTAAGTTTAGTTGAAATTGAATTATGATACAAAACTCCCATTGAACATTTTGTGAAATATTTGACTGTGGATGTGTTATTTGTATACCATCCATAGTTTATGGAGAAATTGTTGAAGTTTCGTATGCTAGTTTTAATACGAATATTTATGTTATGTTTAAACCTATTCATATGAGGAATGTATTGGACTTAATAAGCGACGGGTGGAGCCCGCTATAGCTCCTCGATGCATCGGTAGGTCTCATGAGACAACTAAACATGGAATTGGCCGAGGACCTTTCCCAATTTGATTTATGGTTTTGGCCGAGGCCTTAATCATTTTAGACGTCTTGGCCGAGGCCTTGAAAAAATGTTTCAGAATGTCTGGCATTATACATTCCCTCATTATGAAAGTGGTTATTGATATTGCATGTGATTATTCGACCAGTAGAATATCCATGTGAAGAAGTGAATGGCATTATCTCATTTTACTTTTGCCATATTATGTTGAAGTTCATGTTTAAAAGGCTTTTTTTTTAGTTATACATTGCCTTAAATGTTTTTGTTTATTGATGAAAGCTTCCTCTATATTGTTATCCTTACTGAGCATCTGAGCTCACCCCTTTCAATGTTTTAATATTTTTCCAGGATGTGAAGAAGTATTTTATGAATGACCTACAGGGGTAGTCAAAAAGGGATATGAGTGTGGACTATGAAGACCATGTTATTGTAGTTTGTTTACTTTTTGATGTAATGAAAGACTTATTAATGTATCTAGTGTTTCCAAGGCTACTAAACTAATCGGTCTTTCGAGACATGATCTTTTGTGATCATGCTAATGTTATGAAGTAATGCACCGACTCTGGGTAGCTGGGGTTGGGGCGTTACAGTTGGTATCAGAGGCAGTTTAGTACTAACCTTGGAAACTAGATTTAGATAAACTCTGATTAGAGCACATAGCCCAAAGATAGACTTTGAGGATTAGTATAGAAGAACTTCCTAGAATTTTGTTATTGTAGAGATTTTGTGAGTTTTCCGAGCAATACATCCATGTCTGGATACGATCAGGTAGAGGCGGCTTTGGCACAGATGTACCTAGGGGTAAAACTCAAAAACACCGCTTTGAGCTAGACTCGAACGGGAACTGGTGCACGACAACGGGCCTTACTGCACTCTTGGTTACGACACTCTCGGGGGATATGCTTAGGATAATTCTCATTTTCTTTACAAACCACTATGAAGGGTTATGAGTATATATTTCCTCAAAGAAAACATTTTTATGATTATGGATTATATCCATAAATAGTTCAATTAGTGTTAAGTGGTTTACAAGTATGGAATTATGTATTTTGATTCATAAACTAATCTAGTTTATGCCATTGTTTAGAAATGGCGCCTAGTGGAAGGAATGGAAACCATATCAATGAACGAACTCCATGTAGGGATTTCCCTCCTGCTCAAGATAATTATTGTGGATCTGGAGATACAACTGGTGCTGATCAACTTATTACCATACTGGGACAACTCACTCAGGTTATGAATAATAACCTTACTCGTATGGAGCACCCTGATCCGCAACGTGGAGGATCAATGTTAGACCACTTCATGAGGCAACAACCACCAACATTTAATGGGGGTACAAATCCATTAGTAGGTGAGCAATGGATAAACTCCTTAGAGAAAATATTCTACGCCTTGGGGAGTAGCGAAAGTGAGAAGGTTATCATGGCAGTTTACCGCCTCACTGGAGATGCCGATCAATGGTGGTCGTTGATTCAAAATACAAAGGAAGATGATGACGTATCGAATATGGAATGGAGGGAGTTCAAAGAGCTTTTCTTAGAAAAATACTTTCCTCATGACCATCGAGCAGATATAGAAAGGTAATTTCTGAGTCTGAGACAAAAGGAGGATGAGAATGTCGCAAAGTATGAGGCCAACTTTACAAGCTTGGAGAGGTATGCTGCACATTATATACGTAACCCAAGAGGTAAGATTGATCGTTTCTTTGATGGGTTAAAACCATTTCTCCGTCGAGCTTTAGTATCACAATCTTTCTCAACATACGAAGATATTGTCTCGTGTCCAATCAAGACGGAAAAGGAATTCTATAAGTCTCATGACTTTAAAGCAAAGCAAGAAAAGAAGAGAACGGTGGAACAAGATACAGATAAATGGAAAAAGGGAAATAAGGATTTTCCATTATGTGATAATTGTGGGAAGAATCACCCTGGTACTTGCCTAAAGGGAATGGGAGTTTGTTACAAATGTGGAGAAAAAGGTCACCAGGCTCGTGATTGCAAGGGAAAGAAAAAGGCTATCAATTTTGAATGTTTCAATTGTAGGGAAATGGGGAATTATGAAAATGAATGTCCTAAGCATTAGGAAAACATACCTCAGAAAAGGCCAAGGGATCAAGGCCAAGCTTATGCTGTTACTACAGTTGAAGTTGAATAATTTATGTATTGGTGCTTTTGGACTCAATGATTATATTATGGTTATAAGAATAATTTGATATATATAAGGATTGTACTGTAGTACATGTTGTTTTCATTAAGGATTTAATATGATGAAGGTAATCATATTTTTAGTATGTGACAATAAGAAAAACATTACTTTGTTTGGGGAATCTGATAAATTGATTTTGGAATTAAGAGACCTTTTAGAGAAAGTCTGGACAGAGGTATTTTGGATAACTATAAAGGTTGGAGTGGATTAAGTTGAACCATGGATTGTATTGTTTAAGGTTAAAGCATTTCTAAAGATTATTTTTGGAATATTATTATACTATAGTTTTAGGAAAAGGACAACCTGCAGGGTGGGGCATAACCCGTCACGTCGGACAAAGCAGCAGGAATCGAACCCACAACCATAGTGCGACAGGTCTTTATTTCCTACCACTAGCCTATAGGAAGTCCCCGGTTATTACAAAATAATTTTACTAATCTAAATGGTATGTGTTAACATTTGGAACCTTATACAATTAGGATAAGTATAATATTTTTGAGTTCTATTATCTTTTTGAGTGAAAGATGAGTTGAAGGTTGAAACTCTAATTGTCAAGCATAAATATATATATACCTATCTCTTATTCAATGAATAAATTAATTCTTAAACTTTATTAAAGGGATATTAAAACAAAAAAATGAGTTATCCTAATACCTTATGTCTTCTTGAACTGATGATATTTTAAATCAACATAGATTGAAGGCTTTGAGGCCCTCAATTTGACAGTTGATTGTGATTGATGACCTCAATCACTCCCTACAAATATTAACATTTTTCCTCCAATTATATGTCTCTAATTTCCACCAATGTTATCCTTATCGAGATCATAATTTGTTGGTGACTTTCTTATTTTCATTTCCCTCTTATTAAGACTAAATTTTATTAACCTTATTTCCGATGTGGGTTTTCCACAAAGGTATTTTCTATTTTCAACCTTTTATTTTCCAAGAAAAATTTCAAATTGCGAGGACGCAATTTATTGAAGGAGGGGAGAATGTAACACCCCGAGCTTCCACAATATGCTTCTCATTCAATAATGCAATAGCTTGCATTGTACGCAACTTCGAGTTCTAAAACACCGCGACTAATCAAAGTAGTCGTTATGAATAGTAATAACCACTTTTTAAAATTATAGAAATTTTATATTTCAAAATGTACTTCATTTTTGGATTCAGAATATCGAAATTAGCCTATGTTGAATTTTTGGTATTTTTCTGAGAACTTCTAATTTTTTATGAATAGTGAAAAATACTTAAAAACAACTTTTCTAATCAAAATAATTTATAGTGATAAATTTTACTATTTAGTGGTTTTAAAGTATAATTAGAATATATTTTTACCATTTTATCCAATGGTGGTCATTATAATTAATTTAACATTGAAATTGGACATAAACAATTGCCAATCTTTTGATATAAATTGTTTCTTAAAAACACTCTATTTGTTGTGACAGCGGGAATTAATTATAAAATTAATTAATGAAAATTATATGTTTGGAATTTTTTAAAATAGACATCATTTTTGAATTCGGAATATCAATTATATCTTAGGGTGAAATTTTGGCATTGTTCTGAAAAACTTCAATTTTTGATGAATAGTGAAACCACTAAGTGGTAGTTAAATAACTGATTTTTCGTTTAAATGAAATATTACCACCTCTGTGTTTTGATTTTTAAAAATCTGACATACATGGTTGTAATTAGGATGTAAAATTTGGTTCAATGAGATTAAAATAATTTTTGGTGAATAGTAACTTTTAAGTTCTTAATCGCGATTAGAGGTAATTAGTGTAGTTTAAGGTAAAAATAATGTTTTAATAATATGAGATGAGCTTGACACATGTCCTACCCTCATTGGATGTGTCATGGCCGACCAATACAATCCATGGGTCAACTTTGGGACCCCATGGAGCCACTTTAGTTGGAAAATGACATAAATACCTTTTATTTAATGTTAAAGTAAAAAATGACACAAACATGAAATGTTTTACTAAACTAATTTTTACATGGAGTTATACAAGTCATATTTGTGACTATAAATAGTCATTGGAAAGCTAAAAAGATTTCATACATCATAGTATTTTTTTATAATTTTTAGACATTAAGTAAATTAAAGTATTTATGACATCATGATGATGCAACGATGACCTCATTATTTAACGATTTAAATAAAATGGGAAGATAATGCAAAATCCAAGGCTTACACTTGTCCAAAGCCTATTGGATGAGGAGATTTCGAACCCTTATCACCTTATCCACGAATTATATATGTTTGGGACCTTTATAATCCTAAAATCATTGTATAATAATGTAACATTTCAATCTTTCCAAAAGAGCCCCTCCTCTCCTATTATAAAAGGCCCCCACCTCTACCACCTTATTCACACTTTCAAGCCTTTTGGTTCGGCAAACCTCTGCCCAAATACTCTCCCAACTTCTCTCCCTTCATCCTAGAAGCTTTACTTTAGTCAGAAAGCCATCCTAAGGAGTCCTTTTCATCAAATCAAAAGGAAGAACCCGAAGAAGAGGTAACGTTTTCATCACCCTCTTTCAAGTTTCTTTCTTCTTCCACAACCTCTTTGTTTATTATTTCAATTATAAAAATATAACTCCAGTATCTTCTATATACTGTGATGTTATTATAAATATGGAACAACCATATTCAGTATTCTACCCATCATTTGAATGACATGTCACCATACGTGTGTACGTACGGCTTACCGTCTCCACGTCGTGGTGTAATTGTTATTCAATATATTATTATTTAGATGGGTATAATAATGATAAGTAATTCATGTAAATAATAAATATAACATGATAATGATTCTGTATATATGATATACTATCCAATTATATATTATTTTAATATCAAAATAATGATATTGTCGCTCGTGCGTACGTACGGACTACCGTCTCCACGAACGCGATGAGATTCATTCTCTATCGTATCCATTAAAGTATAATTATCATTTGATGATTTAAAAATAATGTTTAAGGACATGATATCATTATGGATATGAATAAGATACAACCTATCCATGAAAAACACGACTTACGTAACAAAACATATAAAAGAAAACGAGTAAGTTAACACCCGAAACAACGATAAATCTAAGATATTGTTAACAAAGCAATGTTAAAAGATCATATATGATATCATATGAATGTATATGATTCTTGTATAATTTAATAACAATTATTTCACCATTATACAGGAGTTTAAACTACCCCAACCAAGGAAAAGTACAAGGTAAGGGTTTACTTCACAACCTCTTCATTATCCAAGGTTGTTTATACATAATTATCTACTGGGACCTCGTTATCATCCACATCCATGTTTCTTAAAAATGTCTTTCAAAACATTTTTACTATTAAATGGAAAATGGGTTAAAGTCATTTATACCCTTATATGTTTTTTTAAAGGAATCTTACCGTCGTTTTCCAAACAATGTACTTTTTGACCTTTTTGACAAATTTAAGGTAAGAATGTTTTTTTAACTTATACGGCGGGTGCTGCTATTTTCCGCCATTATAACTTCGTCGAAGATTCCCTTACAAGCTTATAAGAATATTTTCAAAGTAAATGTATTATTTTATAATTATGGGACTTTTTAATGATTTCAAAAAAAGAGAGATATTTCTCTCAAATAGCTTTTATTTCATCCATGTCAACATCCTTTGATGGGTTTTAAGTTTAGTTGAAATTGATTTATGATACAAAACTCCCATTGAATATTTTGTGAAATATTTGACTGTGGATGTGTTATTTTTATACCATCCATAGTTTATGGAGAAATTGTTGAAGTTTTGTATGCTAGTTTTAATACGAATATTTATGTTTTGTTTAAACCTATTCATATGAGGAATGTATTGGACTTAATAAGTGACGGGTGGAGCCCGCTATAGCTCCTCGATGCATCGGTAGGTCTCATGAGACAACTAGACGTGGAATTGGCCGAGGCCCTTTCCCAATTTGATTTATGGTTTTGGCCGAGGCCTTAATCATTTTTGACGTCTTGGCCGAGGCCTTGACAAAATGTTTCAGAATGTCTGGAATTATACATTCCCTCATTATGAAAGTGGTTATTGATATTGCATGTGATTATTCGACCAGTAGAATATCCATGTGAAGAAGTCAATGGCATTATCTCATTTTACTTTTGCCATATTATGTTGAAGTTCAAGTTTAAAAGGCTTTTGTTTTAGTTATACATTGCCTTAAATGTTTATGTTTATTGATTAAAGCTTCCGCTATATTGTTATCCTTACTGAGCATTTGAGCTCACCCCTTTCAATGTTTTAATATTTTTCCAGGATGTGAAGAAGTATTTTATGAATGACCTGCAGGGGTAGTCAAAAAGGGATATGAGTGTGGACTATGAAGACCATGTTATTGTAGTTTGTTTACTTTTTGATGTAATGAAAGACTTATTAATGTATCTAGTGTTTCCAAGGCTACTAAACTAATCGGTCTTTCGAGACTTGATCTTTTGTGATCATGCTAATGTTACGAAGTAATGCACCGACTCTGGGTAGCTGGGGTCGGGGAATTACAATAACATTCCCTACCTGTCACTCTTATGCCTTCATAATATGAATGTATTGAATAATAAGTCAATACATAATCAATAAAAACATTCATATTGAAAAACACACATGAAATGTTAATAGTTTCCCCAGTAAAAAAAATATAAAAATATGAACATAACCCATCCATAGTAATATGGTGTATTTTCTCAATAGAATTTATCCTAATTAAAGAATAATATTCATCAAAGTATGTCTATATAGATGAGAATACGTTAAAAATAATGAATATATATCATGATAAAATTACCCATTTCATTTTAAATAAATTACATTAAAATGATATAGCTCCCCAATATTAGGAAAATAATTTTATTTCAAATGATGAGTAGATACTCATAATAAAACATCAATGTAAAGAATAATCATGGTGGTGGGAAATTTTTTTCATGTGGTAATCATTAATAAAATTATTATATTTAAACCTCCAATAAAAATTTCCCATGTGGGTAAATAAAAAGAAGAAGAATATTAGAAGTATTTTTAGAATTTAAAAAATTAATTAATTTTGTGAAAAAATTGACTAATATGAAAAACAATCTAGGACATATTTTATTTAAAACAATTAAATATAAGAAAAATATTCCCTATAAAATTAAAAATTACAACTAGAATTTTATTAATTGTTTTTTTATTATTGGGTACTAATGATATAAAACATGGTAATAATACATTAAAACTACAAAAAAAAAGAATAAATTGTGTTTTTTATTATAAAAGTTTAATATAATCCCTCTATGTGAATATTTATCATAAATAATCTAGAGTAATTGAGGGATATTGAAATAAACCATTACTAGAATGGTAAATTTAAGACCATAACCGAATTGATTTTTATTTATAACATTAAATTAAATTATTTAATAACTATAAATGATATGACATTGAAAATTGTAAGTATATGAACCTCATAAACAAAAATAGGTTCATAACATCAAAATTGACTCAAAAAAATAGATACAAATAACACTTACCAGAGGTCTGACATGTTTTTTGTGTTATTCTAACATTATTTATAATAAATTTAAATATAATAAAAATGTATTCCAGATCAATATGCTTACTTATAATGTTATATATCATTGTCATTTAACAATTCAACACTTTTTTATTAATAATTAATTATTAAAATATACATTTTCATGTGTTTACTATTTCAATTTTCATGCATGTTTCAGTTTTGTATTTCCAAACTATATATAATGATCATGGTAAAATTATATATATAATGTTAATAATGATATAAATATCACTAAATTCCTTATATGAACATATTATTCTAATTATTTAATAGATGATATAAAAAATGTATCACATCCCTTTGTGGAGTTCTTACACCACATGTGAGTGTGAGAGAAGTTATCATTTTTTAAAATGTAAGGGTAAGAAGGAAAATTATATAATTTATTTATATAATGATTATGTTTTTTATAAATTTTAAAAATAAAAATTATACCCTTCATAATATACATCCATGAACTTTGGTGATAAAGAAAAAATTATATTGCTTATTGACATGGTAGTTCAAATGTACGCATGAATGATGATTTCATTTACCATTTGATTAATAATGAGATGAATAACTGTTACACCACAACCATAATAAAATCATTTAGTATATGATATTATAAAATAATTTTCTAGTCATGGGTTGCACAAATTTAAAGGAGGTATATTAATAAAAAAACAAAACACTATGTTATGAGATATACCCCCACTTTGGACAACCTCCTCTTTTTTTTAAAAAGTTCCATCATAAGATGTTATTATGATCAAAATAAGAGATCTAGAACATTTTTAGACATTATATGTACTGATTTTTTATGGTATTGGATGATCTTATAGGATTTTTAATTGTAGATAAGATAGTATAGTTGAATTTATTTTATAAATGAGGCAGAGGAAACATAATTACTTTATGGAAATATAAAAAATATTAATTCCATAATAAAGGAAAATATAAAAAAAAGGCTCATATTTCATTATTATATTATATAAGGTAAAAATAAAACAATTATGTATAATTTAACTATGTTTTTTGGTTATTTTATCCCTTGTGATTTCATTTTTAACCTTTCTAACACTTTTTAATTATAATCATGGTAATTCACATTTTTAACAATGATACAATTCATAATGATAAAAAAGGAAATTTCAATCACTGTAAAATTTATAAATGATGATTCCAAATATAGTTACCACTTTATCAAATTTAATTATATGTTTTAGAAGTTATTTTAAACACATACCTTCAAAACACTCTGATAATCGGTTTCCCAGAATAATTTGTTTTTAAGTATAAAAGCATCTTCGTTGAAAATTAAAGAATAATTTTGATTCCAATTGAATATATTGTTTTATATTGATTTAAATGAAACATATTTTTATTTAAAACTAAATAAGAATATAATGTTTCATTATAAATACTTGATCTAATGAGACCATCTAATCAAAAAAATTACATGAACAAATTCATTTTGTAGATTTCCAATATGTTATGAATATATTTATAAGACCAACATTATATATTTATATGAATTATATTACTACATCTATACATATTTTTCTTATAAAATATTTTTCATAAACTATATTTTTTCCTTTATAATCTATGTTAAGGAAAGTTTATATTTTTTAATTTCAATATATTTCAATATTCTCTATAAAATCATCTATTTGAATAAAAAATATCATTAAAATACTATTTTGGAATGAAAAATTAAAAACATTATTTAATTCCAAAAATTAAAATTTGTGAAATTGGAAAATATATGATTTAAATACATTTTTTAATAGATCTACATGCATAATGCTATAAACTTTTATGATGAAAATCAGATATACTATACTTTTATATTTGGTATTACATTGTTCCATGACTAAAAAACTTATATATTTATGAGTTAAAAAATATCAACACATTAATAGATGTTGGAATTACATCTTATTAACTTATTCATGTTCCAGTTTCGTCTATTTTATCTTATGATATTACCAATGTGACTTTACCAGTAAATTTTTCTTTATTTGAAACGCATTGTTTCCTAGTTTTAAGAATATATATATCCTCTTAAATTTATGTTAAATCTATAACATATTTTGTTTCATTAGTGACCAACACATTTTTTGGGTATGGAATGCACTTCCTTAAAAATATTTATGGAACACATCATGATCATTCAAGTGGTTGGGGGGAATTATTATTTTTCTTGACATAGTTATTATTCATTCTAGAATTTTTAATGTTTGGTTATACCTAGGACATAGTTTACCTCTAATTCCAAACCATGTAGAACCTTTACATGGAGATAAATTCAAGGAAACATGGTCTTCTATATTAAATTATAAATCCATCCTTCAGTTATTAACATAACATTGTTATACATTGATATAATTTTATATTATTTTGAGTATTCATCACATTAATTGAAGTATCTGTGGAATCTACCAAATATAACATGCAGGTATATGTGGCCAGTTTAGTACAAGTTCAGTTATAATCCACAAAAACTGAAGATGTAACCATGAGACATGCAGATTGTTTTAGGGATTTTGGCTATGAGGTGGACAACATTGGGGTTGATTGGATACAAAAATAATAATGTTCCTAAGATAATTATTTAAATTGAATAAATAAGAAACCATATGATTTTTAAATTAAAAAATAATAGAACATGGGATGATCAATGTTTGTTTCTAGGACTTGAATGGATGTAATTTTTTTACTTTATAAATTACAGCTCCATAGTTCAAGAATATTATTGTCAATGAGATAAGTCTGAAATATAATTCTATAATTTTATGACCAAAAATTTTCATGACTAATAAAAAATTCACTTATAAATTTAAATTAATGATAAATCTGAGGAATTGGATTATACTAGCACTCAGAGTAAGACTTCATTAAAATAAGAAAAGTTGAAGAACAAAATAATTTATTGAATAGAACTCTTAAAATATTAAACTAATTTAATAATATAACCAAATAAAATAAAATCCAATCTATCCCCATGAGAATCCCTAGAATCTCCATAGAAGGATGAAATCAACTTAATTAAGCATGAGTGAAGAAATGAAAACAATTAAATAACAATCACATTAATTGTTGTCTGAATGTTTTCACACTATGAAATGATTGGAATGACATTGATATGTATGGTAATTATATGAATTAAGGATAATGAACAACATTGATTAGAAAAACTAAATATAAATTTAACAACATACATTTAAAGAGCACACTTTATAGAAAAAAAATAACAACATAACATTACAATTTTATCATGGAAAACATTCCCAAAAATAATTCAAAACTGCTGCCTCAAAGAAGAATAATTTTGAGGCCTGATTCAATTACAAAACATTAAAAATATCCTCATTTAATTATTTTAGGAATATTTAGGTGTAATGCAAAAGGATAATGGAATTTTTAACCCTTTATAAAAATCCAATCTAGCCTACATCCACCGAACAGAGGCACTGAAATCAGCTACCAGATGACAGAAATTGGGGTGATTTATATAATATTAAACTTAATCCCATTATTTCTTATAACATCCTATTACCTTTTAGACTATTTGGCCTTATATATTAGAAGTTGTGATAGACGTGGTGAGATTTCATTTTGGGCTAAAAAATCTGAACCAGAATTTGATCTTCTTCTTGGGCCACCAGGAACTCCCTCAAAACCTCAAAATTGGATTTATCCATTGTTTAATTAAATGTTAAAATTGGTTTCCTCTATCCCTAATTCAAATTTTATCTTTATTTGTGTAATTTATTGGAATTACATGGATTTTTTTCTAAATTTAAATGGGATTTTTATGAGACCAGGCTCTAAGAAAGAACGTAATTCCGAGACCCGGAGTGGCCAGAATGGATTTTCAATTTTTTTAATGTTTATTAATTAAATGTGCAATCATGATTTTCTATCATTCAAATCGGTGCTCAGATCAAAAATCTGAGGGCATCTTTGAACTCAGAATGGTAGCATTCTCCAAGAAAGGACTTAACTTTAACCAACTCAGATCGATCGGAAATGTAATTTTTAGGGATTTTTGAAGAAAAGGTAAAATATAATAAATTGGATTATTTTATTTTATTTTATTTTAAATTCAAAACTGTTTCAGCATAATGTATATCCACCTGAGTGTAACTGAAATTTTGTTTCATTAATGAAACAACATATTGACGTCGTGTCGAATCAGTAATAGAAAGGCAGTTAGCACCCCTTAATGGTTGAAAACGAACAATTATTGATGAGGTAGAGATGAAATTTGTAAGTCTCTGGAGGATCTCCATTAACAAACGGGGAACTACAAATGACGATTGCCAACAACGATAGACCAAAAAATCAACAAATAGGATTTAGATCAAACTTAGATGAACGATTAAAATGTGGAGACATTCATCATCAGTGAAATCACCTATTGAGTTAGGGGTTGTTATTTGAATTTAGATTCCTCGTTCTTGGTTTTAAACGATGAACATGGATCAACCCATGAATAGGTTGACCCACAATTCAATTGTTCTTGTAGAAGAGTTCATTTTGTGGGGTTTTAATGGGAGATCTTCTTGGTTATTTTTTGGTTAAACCTTATAACGGTAACAAACCCGATTGATACAAACATTGATTGAGGTATGTTCAATCATGTTTGATTTGTGAATTGTGCCTTCCTCTATTTTTTTCATCGCAGGCATCCCTCACCTGGCCCATGACTCAGTGCTTGGGGATCAAATTTTTATTGAAAAATCAATCCTTAGCACAAAAATCTGAATTCATGGAGTCATATGGACTTGGAATGATGAAGATGAGACAGTGGTGATGGTGACCGGAATGAGGCGGAGCAGGAATATCACCGCTCAAATGACTTTATGTCATGATGGATCACAACAATGTTTCCATGTAGTGAATATGGTGACCCGAGGGATCTAGAGAACCCTCTAGATCAAAAAACAGACTACCGGAGCATGTTTGGTGTTCCGTAGAAAACTTTGGTAGGCCGCTGGCACTAGCGCTGGTGGCAGAAGCACGCGGCGGTGTCGGTCACTTGCCAGACAGAAGGGGAAGTGTACCGCCGTGGAGCTGGTTGTTGAAGGAGCTCGGATGTTGGGTGGTTGAAGCAGCGAACCCCAGCTGTGACATGTTATGGACCCCGCGGATTTGCTGCAGGTCTTTCTAGATGAACTGGTCCTCATGAGCAGACCAGTTGACCAAGGTTGCAGCGCCAACTGGTGCCACCTAGAGCATAATGGTCATGGAACAGTCACGTACAGTCTAGATGAGCTGACTCACTCAAGGGTTGTACCGTTTTCTACTGGTGGTCCATGCCCATCCAGGTAGTTCGGGCTAGACCCATGGCCCAGCGGGTCGGTCCAATTGGGTCAGACCGGACCCGGACCCCATAGGCCCTTATTTCGCTAAAATAGTCGTAACTTCTAAGCTAAGAATCTGTTTTACGAGTCGTCTGTGGAATTGGGAACCTTGGGATGAGATATTCCTTTTGAGATATTGTATATTTGTTTTTTAAAAAATTATAGGATGGCCTATTTGGTTTAAATAGTAGTATCTCTCGGTACGAGCATACTTTGGGAAGAATCATGGTGATTCTTGTGATGAGATGTTTGGATGGTTACTCCCTTGACGACTATTTCTAATGCATTCACTGGGGTGAACATCTGTCTTTATAGGATGTGCTGATTTTTTCCCCACATTATTGCTTTCTAAAGGTAGGTGGCATTCGTCGCTTATTTAGGGACATTTTCTCTTTGATCGAAATGGGATGATGGGATGTAAGCTACTCCTTCCTTGGATTCCTCCTCATAACTCGTTACCTAGTACGGGTCTCCCTTAAATATTAATACATTTTTCATGAAACTCTCCCTAGTTCCATATATTTTTGGATGCTGGTTAATTAAACTACTTCTGTCTGAACATTCCAAGAGGTATGGTTAGGGAAACAACCTTCTATCTGGTGATTAGTCGCATTGGACATCGCTGGCGTGTCTGGATGCTGGAACACCGATGCGTCAAGATTTTTCCCCTTATGATAGTGCTTCTCGAGGGCGTAGATGCCTGAGTAATCCCACATCGAGTGAGGGGAATTATATGTCATAGACTTGTATCAGAGGTTTTCTTCATCTTCCCATGTCTAGGACAAGGTATGATGTGAGTTTAACACCTTGTGGAGACGGATCGAACTAATCAGAACACTGATGGGAGTGGATCAAATGGGTGCATCCCCAAGAGGGAGCACCTATGGGGGTTTACTAGATGAGTGGGTCAAAACCCCCAATGAAGGTGGATCTAAAGATTCTTGGGTTCCTATGAAGGGGGTTTCAAGGATTACTATTGGTCAGGATTGAACCTTAGGTAGGTTTCCTAGGTACCCTGTATAGGAGATAGGGATCAAAACCCATGAAGTTCAAAGGATGAATCATTGAATCAGGGTGTACATAAAGGATAGCGACCCAAAGACATGTTGGTTCTTATGCATGGTTATCATTCAGATTACTATAAGGAACGGTGAAGAGGTGGATGGCATGATCTCCCCAGGATGTGGCAGCCTAGGTAAAACCAGGATGGATGATGAATGGTTGGGTGGAGTGGATGGGTAATGATACGGAACCATCATGAAGGTGATGTTTATATTAGTCTTGAACCTCGGGTAGTCTTCCTATATATCCTCGGGGTGGGGAATCAAAGTCTCCATAGTTTAGTGGGAAGATGGGACACCTGAGTAGGAGGCCCTTGAGGATGAATGCATAGATGTGACCTGGAGGAAGTAGAGCCTCCAGGTTGGGATATGACCCCCCCCCCCAAAAAAAATCAAACGGTTTAGGGAGAGACCAGTGTGGGATATGAGTGATGGGATTGAACCTCAGGAAATATTCCTATATAACATTGTGGCATGGAATCAAAGTCCACATATTTTAGGTGGTGGAATGAAATTGGGGTGTAAAAATAAGACAGAAACCCAGATATATACTAGGGTTACGTGTGGTTAGCATCCCAAGAGTTGGTCTGACGCCACTGGGACAGACCAAGGATGTGGGTCCCAACAAAGGTGACACCAAAGTTTACCAGTGTTTGGGGTTGAACCTCAGGGATGATTCCTACATACCCTACCTAGGAGACAAGGATTGAACCCACGTAGTTCATATGGAATTGGGGACAACAACGGCTTACTGTCAGTTGGGGATTACAACAGCTTACCATAAATTGGGTTCTACAATAGATTACTGTTGGTTGGGGTCTACATTGTCTTACTGTCGAATGGGTTAAACCATAGGGAGGCCTCCTATGTACCCTATCTAGGAGACAAGGACAAAAACCCACCTAGTTCGAATATATACAGTTTAACATCGTGCGTGGAGAAAGGGATCCCAATAGTTTAACATCATCCAGGATGAGGGTGAACCGACATGAAGTGGTCAAGACCGATGGGTGATGGGATTGAACCCCAGGGAGGCTTCCTATGTACCTTTCTTGGAAAGTGAAAGGATCAAATTCCACATAGTTCGAAGTATGGTGGGGAAGGTGGATTACACTCTAAGGCTTCTCATAGAGGGTTTCATGGTTGATGCTTACTCTAACCCCACGTGATTCATGCTCGGTGTGAGAAAAAGATGCAGAAAATACACGACGATCAGGTCACAAAAGGTGGATCTGTGAGGAATATAGCTAGGATTAGACATGGTTATAGGCCCAGAGAGATGGACATTGGGAGTAACTCTAGGATAGAGGCTTGATGGTGACATATCCTAGAGGGAGAGGAACGGGGAAACAAAGGTCCATGTTCCCATATCTCCTCTAGTATTTGGGCATGGAAGAAGAGAGGAGGAGCATGGATTCTACCTCTCACAAGAAAGGTTAGGGGCTTATACTAGGATAGTTTCCCTTCCCTAGGGATATACACCAATCCAAAATATAGGATCTCATTCCATGTGAGGGAGATCTCAGTCACCTGGATACCTGTGGGCGTGGAGAATGTCCAAGACGGGGCACACTGCATATAGTGCACGGGGAGAGTCCACAGTTTAATGTTATGTGCTGAGGACGATGGTTCTTGGCAGTTTAGCATCCTCCAACTCGGACGAGGTGGGTTCACTCCACACCCCTATGACATTCATAACTGATACCCACCCACCCTTATGGAAGGGAAGGCATCAGAAATGCCATGGTGAGGCGGTGTTATGGAGTGATCCATTGAGGGTCTCACATTAGCAAGGATATGTGAAGAAGCAATTGTCGTTAGCATGCCTATGAGAAAAATCATGAGGCTAAGAAACAAAATATGAAGAACCGCCCAAGGGACCTTGAAATCACATGGTAAAAACCTATAGGGTCATACAGGAAAAGGGTTTGTGAAGAAAAGGGATTCATAGGAAGGATCCTTATGAATCTCTAGTGCCCCACAAATTGAAAATACTCCATGAAGGGGTATGCTTCATCAGGTGTAGTAGCCTTGCCTAGGTATGGGGTATACATTCATATAACGGGTTCTTAGCAAAGTGTAAGTGCTTTCACGGAGTAGGACTTTGCTGAGCATGGGTTCCTTGAAAAGCATGGAACTGTGAAGCAATGTACATCGCAAATCATAGTGATATTGCCTTAGCATAGGCTTCACATGTGCATGGAAGGTACTTCACAAACCATGAGAGCTTGGAGAAGACCAGAGTCCCCTTATGGAGATCCTTCATTTGTGATGGATCGTGGGCTTCACTAATGGTATCCCTACTTGAAGAGTGGTTGTATTTGAGCTAAGGGAAAGGTACCTCTAAATTCTTAAGTACCTTCAAGGGTTCATTTTCCTCAATGTTTTTCAAAGCAGAAGGTGATTCGTGATTTTAGAGTTGAGAAGGAAAAATATTGGGGTATCTGTCCTTTGGGTCTGAGGGAAGCCTGGTATTTATAGGTGGGGGGTGGCCCGGATCTCCGACAGCTGGTTGCGAATTCCTATAGTACCCTGCAATTGACCATATATTGCATCAAGTTTTTCATAACCACAGAGTCGACCTTCATCCTCTCCCCAGCACAAAGTCATCCATTATTCCTTCTATGGTGCTCATGGAGGCTTCCATCAAATTACAAGGGACCGCGGAGGTGATCTGGTTTCCCTCTATGGTGTGAAACATTCTATCAATTTCATCATAACCATGGATTATCCTACCTATTTTACTCTTTATCCCTTATAGAGGGTCCCCAACTTTGTTTCGACCCCAATGCTGAGTGGATTCATGAAGGAGCTTCACAAAGTATCATGTTTGGCATTGGCGTGCTCTTTGCAAATTGTTTCCCCTACACGTATTTGTGCACCAACAAATTCCCACCCCCCCTCAGTCTTATAGACAAGGAGAAAAGGAGGGTTGAATTATAAGGGTAGATCTCCAAAAATTTTAGGTGAATCCCAAATCAAGATCATTAAGTCGATTTGCGATGCGGATTGGCGATGCGTGTTTTGGGAATACTGTGGATCTTGCCGCGGCTAGGTATGTCGCGAAGCCAAGGGTTCATTTCCTATAAATAATAAAGGTTGATCCTTCTCTATTCTTTTCTTATATTCACATTATTGTGCTAGGGATCTCTATTTATGAAGCTCTGCGTACTCTGTGACTGCTATTTGTGAATCCGGTCCTCTTTGCTCTACAGCGCACAACGAGTCTTCTGACTTCACAATTGTGCGCACTGTGGATTGTTCTTGTGAGGTCTGTGGTAGGGCTCTGTAACATGTCTATATGACCGAGCTCTACCAATGAGATCCAAGACCAAGATATGCAATATAGAACAAAAAATTCAAAAACATTGATATGGAATGGCTCACCAAGAAGCTGTCAGGGGGGTCTTTACGGATGCTGCCTAGAGGGCAGATATGGCTGATAACCTAGGCGTCGAGGAGTGTGTGTGGAGCCACTTGAACCTTGAATTTCTGGTGGATCTATTTTCAGATATTCATAAGAACTATCCTTTTGTGAAAACGGCTTCCCCTATATAGCTTTTTCCTAAGGGATGATGTTCTAATTCCTGAAGCAAGCAGGGATGAGCCGGCCTATTGGTTCAAGAGTGCATCATGCTAGTGAGAGTGGTTCAGGGTGGCCAACGGTCATACTTGGGAGGATTATACACATGTCACTACCGACTACTTATACAATCATGTGAAAAATGTTGATGTGAAGGCGTTGTATCCAGAGGTATCTCCCCCATAGTATCATACCATTCTAAAGGTTGCCTTGGGGAACCTAGAGAAGGGGAGGACCGATGAGTGGGATATGCGCCAGGGTTGTAATTTCACAGAATATTAGGCCTGGGATTACTGGTTCGGTGCCTCCTATGAATATTTCATGGCAAAGATGAGCTGAGTGGGCCTATATGAGGCGGAATGGGCCTCCCAATTCCACTTTTACCAGCCGAAGCAGCTGATGCCAGAGTTGTTGAGTAGGTGGTCGTCGAGGACAGACAACTTTCTTCTTCACCACAGTGAGGTCGGTGTCAGCCTCTGGGACCTGCACAAAATATCTACGATTCTGATATTGTGGGTAGTGTATGATAAGTTCCTTCTCGCCGTGAAAACATGGGAGGACTCAAAGAAGATTTCTCCATTGACAAAGGCATTGATGGACTTAGTACCGGGAGAGTACAAACAGTCGGTGAGGGATGTCCATTTTAAGGTGTGGTTCATGAGGTTTCTAAATTCCCTTGTTGATGGGAAGTTTCCTGTGAGGCCTCACACTTTCTCAAAGGGTGTCCAGTGCAGTAAAGATCACTCCTACTAGCGGCTCTTTGAGGATAGCCAGTGGAAAACATGGGTTTTTAGTGTCAACACCAAGTAACAACAAGTGGTTAGATTGGTTGCATTCATCTCAACACTCATTTGTGGCTGGATGCTTCTAGTAAGGGATACGAACATGGGTGTATGGTCGAGCACATTTATCATGGCATCCATATTGGCGATGGGGGAACGGATCAATCTGTCGATCCTGTTGCTAGATAATTTGTTCAAAGTACTATGGCATATCAGTAAGGGGAATAAGCCACATATGGTGTGTAGGCTGCTTCATCTTCTGTACGGCTGGGTAGCGGTTCTTATTAGGGGCATCTATAAATACCCAACCCCCATTTCTCATCCAGGGTCGGAATTTCAACCAATCATTATGAATGTGATGGGGAGTTTCCCGACAAAGATGACCCTATTTTTGGTGCTGAACCAGGTCTGGAAGGTAGATGAGACAAAATTCCACCTATTCCCATTGCTAATAAGGGTATTCACTGATGAAAGCTAGGGGACAGAGGAGCATTAGTTTTACCTCCTGTCCTTTCGGGGCAGAGTCCTGGTGGCATGGGTCGAGAGTGAGCCTATCTATGAGCCATACACCCATCATCGCTTCAAGGGGAAGTTTTGGTGCATGAATAGGCTGACGCCTAGTTCTATTCCAAAGTTCTCCATGATGACCATCTGTGTGTGATTCGGAAAATGTGGATCATGTTCACACGGGAGGATGGAAAGATGCGAAATGAGTTGCCTCTGCCAATAGCTGTCTATGGGCTAGTGAAGGAGTACACTAAGATTTAGGAGGAAGCCTACCTGGGGGAGATACTGACACAACGGACCTTCCACCCTTGTGCTGGGGGGGCTCCTCAACCTCGAGGTCGGGGATGTAAGGTGGCACGAATGTCCCACGGTGGCGGGGCTGCAGTAGTGGTGGGACCTGAACCAATTGAGGGGAAGGAAACAGTGATAGGCCCAACATTCCTAGAGGAGTAAGGTATCCAAGAGGGAATTCCACCAAGCGGGTTCTGTAGGATACCCACTCAGGCTCCAGGGAAGAATTTTCACCACATAAATATGCCTGAGGATATTTTTTTCCGAGAGGCTTGGGACATCTGGGATGTAAAAAAACAATTTATCCATCATTCCCAGATGTGGAACCATTTGAAACACCTGGGAATGGATATTTTAGGGTTTAGTCACACCAGGGCCTTATTTGTGGTATCTCAGGCTGAAGGGGAGCAGTATATCACCGAGCTGGAGGACTTTGTGCACTCTCGGGTTTCCCTGCATCTAATGAAAGATCAAGTGAACGTGTTTCTCAATCGAACAGTCAACTGCAGTTATCTACTGACAACTTGAGGGACCGCTTCCCCTACTTGAATAATCAGAAGATTCCTCTTGGGGGGGAAGAGGATAATAGAGGGAGACCTCCGGGGGAAGGTGAGGTTTCCAACACAGACTCGGAGCTGGAAGACTTTGTGGATGCTATTAAGGTAAATATCAAACCATTTTCCTATGATCCTCATTTAGGATGCTTAGTCATTGTCAACTAACATTTGGCCTATGTAGGAGAGTCTCATACACAAAACCCGCCCCCACAAAATAGAAGATGCACTTCCAGATCTACACCCATGAAAATGGTGATTACTGATCCTAGTGGGGTTGCGACAGCTAGGGTGGCTCTCCCAGAGTCCTTAGATTTCCCCACCATATATTGAGGTCAATGCCTCGGGGTTTCGGCAAAAACAACTCAAGGGTGAGACAAACTATTTGATCTTTTTGAGGCTTCTTCACAGAATTTTCAACTATAGTCCATTGAATCTAGAAAATTGACATCTGCGTTATTCTCACATTCACAGTTCTTCAAATGGCGTGTGCTGCATTGGAAAAGATGATTGGGGTTGTTGGCATTGCCTTTCCTAGGGGAACACTGGTGGTCATGGAAGTAGGCGCTCATACGGACCACGCCATAGTTCTCCGAATCACAGGTGGGACCGTCAGTAGGACCGTACCTAAAATCATAGAGTTAGAATCCGATGACGGGGATCAGTAAGATGACATGGGACTTTGCCTACCCGATTAGATAGTGGATGAGAATATTTTCAATGAGTTACTGGAGGTGTTCCCCGTATATGAACCCACCGACCCCAAGGACTAGGAGGAGATGACTTCCGATGAAGAGGACATCAAGGCCTTCTGTCGCTGGTCATGGAAGATGATCAAGTGCTTCATTGGAGAGACCCCTCAAGCTCAATGGATTGACCAGATGGGGAGGCTTCACTCTTAGCTGTGTGAACTATGTTCTGGAGGAGTGCATGCCAGGAATCCTTATATGCTCATTCAAGACTACATGGGAGATAAAATACGGGCTCATGACCATGGCCTGGGTGTGGGCTGGCAGCGGAGGAAGTTCTTGAACATCAAGAAACTCTAGGAGGCTGAGAATGAGATCTTACAGTTGAGGGTGAAAGTGAATGAGTGTTCTACTTTCCTCAATGTGCAATCAGATCTCATATCAAAACTAAAGGCCCAGCTGACAGAGGATGAAGAACAAATGAGGTGAGCCTATGGGGAGATGGATATTATCCGAGCTGACAAGGATCAGGCCCAGATCGAGGCTGATGAACTACGCCCCATTTCCATCGAGGAGGAGTGGTCTCTTGATAGGAAAAAAAATCCAAGACACTAAAATCTAGAGAGTTGCGGAGTTGAAATGCTCCATTAAATAGTTCAACCCATCTATGGGAGGGGACAATCATTGGGTGATGTAATTTGTGTAAAATAATAAATTTACTTTCATGATTTTATTTTCTATATTGATTTCATGAATGAGTTAAGCTATTTTTTTTGGTTTGCTTCATTTCCATCACATTCATGAAATATCCAGTGATCAATTCCTAACCTCATGTGGGTGGTTCCCAATGTGAGAAAAAAGGGATGACCGTATAGTTATTCCATGTTAATATGAGATCTCCAACAAGGCTCTAGGAATCTAGGGTTTCAACAACCAATCGAGATTTCCGAGAAGAAAGAGATATGCCAAATTTGAGAATAAAGTTCTCGTAGTAGTCGAATTGTGGTTTTCCCATCGTACTCTAGTGAACGAGCGGGGTAACAATAGGGGTGTTAGAATCAATCCAAACAGAGGGGAGTGGAAGGTGTGAATCATGATACCCAAAATTTGAAACACTATGGGGATGGTTTGACAATGAAAGATAACTGTTGACCATACTTTAAACATAGTATCCCTATTTCATTAGCCTGAAATGGGGATAACAAATGAGGGATGACTACTGACCATGTTTGAAACACAGTGCCTAACTCAAAATGTCATCCATTAGTCTTCCAGAATGTTATCCCAAGACAGTAGGTGAGCCATAGGCTAAGCATCCATACAATTAGGGGTTTCTTTCAGGCATGAAAGAGGATTAGGGTCCAAATAAATGGAACACAAAGCATGAAGGGTGGAGTGATGGGTTCTTCAAATGGAGTCCAACACTCTTGAAATTATGCCACCGTGATGAAAACACATTAGGTGAGAACATCGGTCTGATCAAGGATCATACCGTCTTCTATATAGGACCTCTCTGGTGAGGACTTACAATACCTTGTAGTATTATTCCATACCAATGAGGATGATAGACATGTAGTTTAAAATCATACAATGAGGATGGTACACGTAGTTTTAAGGTCATACGACATGAACCAAGGATAACAATTTAAAGTCATGTTGCAAGGACTGTAGGTTCCTAGTTTAAGGTCATAGAGACTAGACCGTTATCAGGGATGAGGGTCCAAAATGGTTAATGACCCTGGGACTAGGCCCAAGGTGAAATTCTTAGGCGTCTCTATGTATCCCACAAGGATGACAATCAAGAAAAACATAATTCTTGAGCACATCATGGTTAGAGTCCAATACTAGTGGGTGTAATCCTCTCTGGTGAGGAAGCTGACACACCCCATAATTATCATGTGCATCCTAAACTTTTTCAGTGTAGGGTTAAGTTTAAATTCATTCATTTACAACATGGATACCTAGGAAGGAAACACATGGTGCGGTATATATTCTGATGTGAATGAGGACTATAAGAGTGCACACCACACTATGTGTTCTTGATGGGGTTCTTTAGTCCATAGAAAAGAGGTGTCCTGACTTAGGGATGGACCAGAAGAGAAGTTCTTAGGCATTCCTACGTACCCCATAAGGATGGGAATCAATTCATACATAGTTTTGGATGACCCATGTATTTTATCGTCATACAGTAGGATAAAGAGTGGAAGGAGAGACCCCGAGGGGGGGGAGTACACAGTGTGGCCATTATAGACATGATGTGAATAAGGACCAAGGCAGTCTATACCACACCATGGAACCTTAGGGGAAATATTATGTCAAGAGATTGAAGGTGGAGAAATTTGGGCTGGGCCCAAGAAAAAGTGTATGGGCATTCGTACGTACCCCATGAGTATGGGAATCAATCCATACACAGTTCTCATATTTTAGTTTAATGTTATGTGGGATGAAAGGAATGCATGGTATGGATGTGCCATTACATGTCCCACCAAAACTACTAAGCCCACGTGAGTCATGCTCGATGTGGGAAACAAGGAGTCGGGATGGGATTTTCCTAGTATATGGAGGCACCCATTAGGTGAAATGGAACTCTATTTGAGCAGCATCCCACCATTACTGACCCACTTACATAATTCACATAGATGTGCGGGGGGGTAGAATCGAGTGTGTAGAAATTCCACTTGAACATAAGGGGGTGGAAAGATGTGAATCATGGTGCCCGAGATCTGGATCACAATGATTGTGGCATGACAATAGATGATAGTTGTTGACTATGTTCGAAACACAAAACCTCTTTCATGTTAGCCCGGTATGGGTAAAGACAAATGATGGTCGACTGTTGACCATGTTTGAAACACATGACCTATTGCAAAATGTCGTATGAGGTCTTCTGGGGAGTTTTACAAAGAATTTAGGTGAGCCAATGTGGCATGAGACCAGCCTATAGAGGGGGTCCCTTCATATGTGAGAAAATATGGAAATCCAAATAAATGGCTCATGAAGTGTGGACATGAAACGAGGGAATTTCCATAAAATAGTTCCACACTTTGGGCCCTTTTCCATGACACATTTGAGTATGAAAATGAGACGTGTTAGATAGAGGGAGACAAATTGTGCAGTTGTTGCAAAAACCGATGTGAAGGAGGATCCAAGAGGTACTCAGGACCACATGTTCCCAACAGAGTTCGGTCCAAGGTCCAGAAAGAGGATGAGATTTGAGATTCTTGAGGCTGGACCTGAAGATGAAATGTCTGGACATTCCTATATATTCTATTTGGATGAGAATCAATCCAAACATAGTTCCGAAAGTGTAATACAGTTTAATGAAATGTGAAAAGGATAGTTGGATCTTAGTTTTATGGTCTTAGAGATCGAACCATAATGGAAAGGAGTAAGGGAGACACGTGGTGAGGCTATTGAAGAACCCATTACGAATGAGGATGATAGGATTTCGTATCACACCATGTCCTCCAAGGGGAGATTTTAGGTCGATGGACCAAAAATGAATGTTGGGATGGGCCCGAGGGAAATTGCTTGGGAATTCCAACATACCCATTATGATGGGGATCAAGCTGTACATAGTTCTAGAAGTGGCATGTTAGGGTACCAATGCCAAGGGAAATACTGTCGTGCAGGTCTTTCCCACACACCAAAATAATCGACATTTGATGAATCTTGTTTTGTTCATTAGAGTGGATATATATATTTTTTTATGAAGAAACAAACCTAGGATGGATAATAGGAGCATCACTATAGGAATCAATCCATATATGGTCCTTAAAAAATTGCATGGTGGAGAACCTATACCAAACAGGACGTCCCCTCGAGTTAGGATACCACAATGAGGTGTTTTTTTCATCATGTAGCTAGGATGATAATTTCATAGTTTAGGGTCATATGATAGGACCATCCCCCATATTTTAATATAGCGTAGAAAATACGAAAATTTTTAAAGTCATGTTGGATCAAGAAGCATATTTTAAAGTCATATGACTTGGACGCATATAGAAGAATGTGGTTTTAGGTGGAATGTGCAAGGTGTGATAAAGCATACTCGACATGAATGAGGACTAGGTCCACACCACACCATGCACAACCCCAAGGGAGAAACCTCAAGACGAGGGGCTGGAAAAGATCATAGGATATGGGTCCAGACCCAAATATGAAATGTATGGGTGTTCCTATGTATCCCATGATGATGGGAATCAATCCATACATAGTTTTGGAATATGTCGGGTAGTTTAACGTCACATGACAAGGATGGGGGAAGGAGAGAATAGATCTTAAAGGGGGAGTATGTGGTGTGGCTATTGAAAACCCGACATGAATGAGGGTATAAGCCCATATATGCCACACCACGCAATCCTATAAGAGTCAGGACCAAAAGACCGAACAGAAGAGATAATTAGTGGAACCTGAGCTAGTCCTGAAGATGAAAGGTTCGGGCATTCCTATGTACCTCATAAGGATGGGAATCTAGCTATACATAGTTCTAGAATATGTCGTGTAGTTGAACGTCATATGAAAAGAATGTAAGGATATCATAGTTTAAGGTCATAGAACGTATACCATAGAAGTGAGACTCTTCCAAGATGGCGCAAACCTTGACCAAATCCCTAAGCCCACGTGAGCCACGCTCGATGTGGGAAATAAGGGTGGATAAGGTCTTCACAACATGTGGAATACATAGAAGGGGGAAATGGTGTGGTGCCTCGAATGATACCACACCGTGGATTTGTCTTCTTAACATGCACATGTGCACAAAGGAATAGCACCAAGAGTGTCAAAATTCCATATGGACATGATGAAGTGGAATAGATGAATCATGCACCCAATATTTAGGGCTTAATGGGTGGTGGTATAATAGTCGGAGATAAAAATTGACCATTTTCAAAACAAAACATACATATCATGTGATTGGAAATGGGAACAAACAATTGAGAATCGACTACTGACCAGATTCAAAATACGGTACTTGTATCGAATTTCCGTTCAAAAATCCTCATAGATATTGGCCCGAGATGGTAGGAGAGCCCCAGGGACCATCATACATGTCATTCAGGGGTCCTTTTGAATGTGAAAGATGATGTAATCCCAAATAAATGGAAACACGAAGCATTTAAATGGATAGAAACATGTCCACATTCAACCCAAAACTCTATTTTCTAAACCAGAGTACTCTTGGACACGTTGGTGAACTGCCCAAGATAGTTGAGGGGATGAAGAGATATTAAGAGAGAGGTATGAGGTGTGGCCATTTCATACCCTATGTGAATAAGGGTATAATCACAAACCACACCACATACCCCCTCCCGAAGGACTCAGGCCAAGGGGCCAGAAAGATGAGGAGGTTTTTAAGAAACAGGGCTGGACCCAAAGACAAAATGTTTGGGTGCTCCTACTTATCCCATAAAGATAGGAATCAAGCCACATTTGTTTCTCGAAGATGTCGTGCAGTTTAACATCATGTGATATGGAAGAAGATAGGAGGGGGTACCTCGACAAGGAATGTGTATGGCGTGGAGAATAACCTGATGTGAAAGAGGACATAATCCCACATATACCACACTATTCATAATTCCCAGAGAGAACCCGTACCTAGAGGCCGAGAGAAAGGATAAATGAACCTGGGCTGGACCCAAAGGCAAAAAATCTGGGTATTCCTAAGTATCCCATGAGGATGGAAATCAATCCATACGTAGTTCTGAAAGTGTAGTTTTATGTCTTGAGGAAAGGAAAATGGTACATCTTAGTTTATAGTCATAGAGCATGGACCGTAGATGCCCAGTTTAATGTCATGTTTGTGGGACAGTAGGGTAAAAAGGGTGAATCACCATGCCTATAATTTGGGAAACCACAAAATGATGACAATTAATGAGGATAACTGCATAGCATGTTCGCAACATAGTATATGTATCATGTGACCTGGGATGGGAACAAATAATTGAGAACCAACTACTGAACATATTTGTAATGAGGGATTTGTATCAAATTTTCATCCAAAATCCTTGGGGATGTTGGCCTGAGATAGTAGGAGAGCCCTAAGGCCTAGAATCCATACCATTCAGGGCTCCTTTCAGATGTGAAAGGTGATAGAAACCCAAATAATGGGATGTGTAAACCATGGTGGTACCCATGCAGTTTAATGTCTTGTGGAAAAGATGATGGATAAAGGACAGATGTCTCAAGGGGATATGATTGGCATGAAAAAAATAACCCGACATGAATGAGAACATGGAGTCTATACCACACCGCACAATATTAAATGAGAACATGGTCCAGGGGTGGAAAGTTTGAGGGACCTGAGGCTAGGCCACAATCAGAAAGTCCCAGCCACCTTGCAGTGTATTGTCATGCGGGACGAGTACAAAATAGTTTTACATCCTTCAGTTTGGATGGATCATGCTGTTTAACATCATGCGGTGAGGAAGGTGGTGATCTTAGTTTAAGGTCATAGAGCTCAGATCATGATCACGAGACCCTTTATGTGGGTATTTCCTTACCAAATCTCTTAATCCCACGTGAGCAATGCTCTGTGTGGGAAACAAGGAATGGGATTAGGTTCTCCCCAGCATATAAGGGCATGACAATGAAGTCAAAAGATCAGGTGGGGTCGATTTCAATCAGAACGACATCCCTACTTGAGGAACATTGATGTTTGAAAGGATAGAAGGACAAAGTCAATCACTACACCCAATATTTGGGAAGTATAGGGGTGGTGATAATGATGGAGGATAGTTGTTGACCGTATTTGAAACACGAAATCCATATCCTGAGACCTAAAATGGGAACAACAAATGAGCATCGACCGCTGACCACATTTGCAATGTGGGACTTGTATCAAATTATCACTTGAGATCCTCCAGGATGTTGGTCTGATATGGTAGGCAAACCATGAGTATGAGCCTCCGTACTTTTCAGGGGTCCTTTTAGATATGAATGTTGATGGAGACCCAAATAAAGAGGATATGTGAAGCGTAAATATGCATGTGCAGTTTTCACATCATGTGGAAAGGAAAAAATAGGTTGGGATCTCCAAGGAGGGGGATACATGGTGCGGCCACGATAAACCCAACGTGAATGATGGAAAACAAATCCTGCACCACACCATGTTTTCTGAGAAGCATTTGGGCCAAGGGGAAGGACCTAGTGGGAGATTATGAAATTTGGGGATGGGCCTATGGAAAAAATGATTGGGAATTCCTACTTATCCCATGAGGATAGGAATCAATACACACATAGTTCTAAATGGGCCATGATGTTTAAAGTTGTGCAGTGAGGACATGGGAGGATAAAAGAATGAGGTGGGGCGCATGGTGCAATCATCGTAAACCTGACCTAAGTGGGGACAAAGAAGTCTACACTACACTGTGTGTGATCCTCAAAGATAACTATACCTAGGGGAAGTCAAAGAGAATAATTTGGGGGCTAAACTCTAAGATAAGGTGTTCGAGTGTTCCTATGTATCCCATGAGTATGGGAATCAATACAGACATAGTTCTTGGGATGTTTTGCAGTTTAATGTCATGTGGGATGAGAGTGGGTGGATCTTAGTTTAAGGTCATAGTGCTCAGGCCATTTTGTATTTTACCATCATGTAAGACGATTGATGGGTAGTTTTACATCCTTCAGTCTGGATGGTTTATTCATTTTAAAATCATGTGGTGAAGAAAAAATTGTTTAAGGTCATGTGGGACTAGGGAATATACTCAACAAAGGAACTACTTGAGGAATTTTGCATTGGTGGGAGGATTGATACGATCACCATCAATGGTATCTAGTAAGTATGCGCTATTTGGGTAAACCTTATGAATGATATAAGGTCCTTCCCATTTGGGCTCCAGTTTGGGTAGTTTCTTTCTAGGTATCATTGGAGTTCTCAGTGCCAAGACAATGTCACCTTGTAAGAAATAGAAAAGGGAAACTTTCTTATTGAAATCTCTAGCTATCATGTTATGATGCCTCTCCAGATTTTACAGGGTAGAAATCCTATTCTCATCGAGCGATTCCAATTCATCCAGATGGATCTCAGCTACCATATCTGGTGTATTATGATCATATAAAATTGATTGCAATGAAGAAAACTAAATCTCGATGGGCATCATTTCTTCTGTTCCATACACCAGGGAATATGGGATCACCTTTGTGGAATTATGAGTTGTGGTCCAGTAATCTCAGAGAGTGTTGGGGAGTTTATCCAGCCAACTCTTCTTTTTCTGACCAACCATCTTATGTAGAATGTTAGAGAAGGTTTTTTGGAATGCCTAAATCTTCCCATTTTCATGTGTGTGATAGTGGGAGGTATGGTTAGAATGTATGTTGTACTTGGAATAAAACATCTTTATTTTAGCTTCCTAGAAGTTGGTGTTGTTATCAGTGAGGATGCTGTGAGGGACTCCAAATAGGTAGATGATATTGGAGCTCACAAATTCAATGATTGAATGGGCCTTGACCTCATTGAGAATAACTACCTCTGCCCATTTGGAAAATAAATCTATAGTGTTCAGGATGAATCTACATTGGCAAGCTGTCTCTGGTGGATATGGTCCTCATACCGTAAAGGGCCAAGAGTACTTGGTAGTGTGGAGAGGTTTTGGCAGATGATTCACAAAACTTGCATGAATTTTTCATGTATAGAACCTATTGTAAAACTCGATACAGTCATGAATCATGATGGGACAAATATACCCCAATCTTCAGATCTGATTAGATAGTTTCGGCCTAGTCTGATGAGCCCCAATGGAACTGGTATAAACCTTGTGCATGAACTAAGAAATATCACCTCCTTGAATGAAATGGTAGAGAACCCCATCAAACACATGTCTGTAGAGGATCTTCTAAATACTGGGACTACTCTAGAGGGTAAACTGAAATACGCAGCATTGGATTCGCTCGCACTCAACTCGATCTATCGGGAGATTGTTGTGCTAAAGATACTTGATAAAGGGGTTCCTCTAGTCAGGATTCACCTCCAACACTGTGGCCGGGGGAACTGGGGGTCCTAATGTAGAGACTCGGATAGTAAGGTGGCTTACCTGTGGGCAATCACTATCTTCTGGAGTGATAGGAGCGATGAATCTCTAGTGCACCATGTGAATAATCAAACCATCCAAGTCAGGTTCTGCAAGAGATGCATCCAAACTGGACAAGGTGTCTACTCGACCGTTCTGCGAATGAGGGACATGAGTAACTTCTAGATGATATGGGAACTGGTCCATCAACTGGAGAGTACATTCCAATAGTGGTATGAGCTCCAGATTCCTGATGACGTGGTCACCATTGATCTGTTTTGTGACTAGTTTGGAGTCCCCTTTCACATGTAAGTGGGGAACATCAATCTTGAGGGCCATCTCGAGACCAGTAATGAGAGCCTGATACTCTACCTCGGTGTTGATACAACCTTCTGACAATAAGAATGAATATGGAAGAGCAGGTTGTGCTGGCAGGAAAAATATGATTCCAAGGTCCACTCTGTTGAGTCTGGGGTAATTAATTCTTCTGCTGGTAGGGCTTTGGGAAGTTTCGTCAAAGTTCATTTTCCAATATGGAATGGCTTAGTCTACCGAGAGGATTGCCTCATCGAGAAAATCAAGATCCAGAGACCGGTTTGTGGGAGATGGATGGGCGGCAAGGAAGTCTTCCAATGCCTGTCCCTTAATGGTCTTCTGGGGGGACAAACCTGATGTTGAATTTCTAGTTGATCACTGCCCACTGAGCTAGTTGACCTATCAACATGGGGTGGTTCATAATGTACTTTACCATAACCACACGGGACACCAAATGTATCTCATGATGTTTCAAGTAGTGTCGCATTTTCTTCACTTCCAATACCAATGCAATGTAGTTTTTCTAGATAGAGGAATATCTAGTCTCTGTATCGAGGAGCATGTGGCTGAGATATTATAAACTATTCTCTATTCCCTCATTATTCATCTAGGTGATAATGGCTTCGAGATATCATTCTAGAGTGGTCACATAAAGGATTAGCGGCTTTCCAAAAATGGATGGCATCAACACTGAAGGCTATAATAGGTACTGCTTGATTTCCTCAAAATAATTCTAACACTCCTCATCCCAATGATAATTGATACCTTTCTTCATGAGATAGGAAAATGAATTAAACTTACCATACATATTCATGATGAATCATCATATATAGGCTATGTGGCCTTCAAAACCTCACAGCTCCTGAATGTTGTTTGGGGGAGACATCGGATTGATGGCCTTGATCTTCTCCAGATCGATCTCGATGCCTCTATATCTAACAAAAAAATATAATAAACTTCACATAGGTGACCCCAAAGGTGCACATCAAGGGGTTTATCTTCAGATGGTGGGATCGGAGGAAGCCAAACACTTTCTCAAGATCTTTGAGATGGTCCTGGAACTAGTGAGACTTAACCACCATATTTTCCACATATCAATCCACCAATGTCATGAGGATAAACTTAAATATGCGATTTATGGCATGCTGATAGGTGGGACCTGCATTCTTTAGACCGAAGGGCATTACGTGGTAGCAAAAAGTACCTTGTGGTTCCCTAAAGGACAGAGACTATTCATACTCAAGGGCCATTCAAATTTGGTTATACCCAAAATACCCATCCAGGAAAGGATATCTTGGAACCTAGTGGTGGCATCAATCAACTGTTACATCGTAGGAAGGGGAAAATAACCCTTAGGATAGTGACGGTTGAGATCCCAGAAGTCAATGCAGACTCTGATCTGTCCATTATTCTTTCTAATGGGAACAATGTTTTCCAACCATCTGGGGTACTGTAATTCCATGAAGAATTTTCCTCTGATGAGCTTATCAACCTTGTCCTCAACCATGGCATCGTGTGAAGGGTGCATATTTCTGGGAGGTTGTTTGAACCAGTGATGATTTGATGGAAGGATGAGATGGTGGACAGTGACCTGAGGATCTAGTCTTGGAATATCATCATAAATATAGGAAGATATATCATGATGTTTCTTCAGGAATTCCACATATCCTTGTTGCTCTTCGATAGGCATAGAGCCGCTGATCAATCTGGGCTTCGGATCCATCGCATTACCAAGGTTCACCTGTACCAATTCATCGACTGTGGTGGAGACACCTTCTTCGAATGTGGGGAGGGATCATCCTCCAAATCCTCTTCTTCCCTCATGGAGGAGGGATCCTCCATGAGAGTCGATTCTTCTGAGTCAACAGACCTTTATGGGACACTGGTTCCATCCTAAGTGGCGGTGGACACCGCATTAGGGAGCTCCTATACTACTAAAACTATAACAATGAAAGTCATCGACCTGATCCCATCTGTCCTTCGACCCAAGGGGACACACTTGATGATATCAAATCAATGGTTTTGTATTGGCTTGATCCGGTTTATCCTAGCCCGGAAAAACAAGCAATTATGATGTATTCCCATTGCCATGGGAAGGACATCCCGATACCTTATGGGAGTAGGAGGATCAGGGATCACTCGATCTTGATTCATATAAGAATACGAGGTGATCTCCCGGTGCCCCTTAGAATTGGGAATGTTATTTCCCCTAATTCAAGAGATAAAAAATCATTGTCCCAAGTCCAGGGTCATGGCCTCCAATCAGTGGATCGGGAAATTATAGGCATCATCTAGTTCTGTCCATGGGTCGATCGCAGTCGTAGCGTGTTCAACCTCATTGCCCTGAATTTTCTTATCCTTTCTCTTGTAATAGTTGACATCTAGATAGTGCGATTAATAAGATGAAAAGGGAGATGAATCACCTTGAAGTAAACCTACTTGACCATTAAGGTGGTACTTAAAGAATTGGTGATATGAAGAAGGGATCATTGTGTGTAGGTGGAGCCATGGATTACCCATCAACGCATTGTAGACTGTGTTCTATAAGACCGCCATGAACCCGGTGCTAGCTACCAGGACACCGAACTAGGTCTTCAGGTGGATCTTTCTTACCATAATCTATTCCAACCTATCATAACCTTTAATTTTCAAGTCAAAGGGACTCATATCATCCTTGGACAGCCCCATCTTTCAGAGTGTTTGGGTCAGGATAAGTTTGATCCATGGCCCTATGTTGACAAGACATTAGTGAACCTCTACACCATTGAAATGGCCAGTGATGTATAGTGGGGGAATTTTTTCCTATATTGGAGAACCTTCATCTTCTCTAGATAAAGAGATAATGGCCTTATATTCTGCGTGCTTGGCTGCCTCAGCATAGAAGGTCTCTGTGGCTGATACCTCCATCTCGAACTGGATGGGGCTTCTTAAAGCATCGGTGAGGGATTCATGCATATAAACTGGTAGGAAAAAATCCTCAAGGATAGAGAGTCTCTCAGTAATGATGGAAAATTATTGAGAATATCATACTTCCGTATGAAGCGTGAACTTCTGCTAACATGAGGTTGTTCTGTGACAGGAGGTACGATTGGCCCTTCTGGCTGAACCGGCGGCCAACTGGTGCTGGGAATGTCCCACTTCTCTCTAGTAAAAACCTGTGGAGAAACTACTGGATGAGGGATATATTATTAATGCCTATCCATAACAGAACATTGCTGATCGGGGCACATTTGTAGAGGCTCCACCTGATCAAGTACCACAAACGGCAGTGAAGGTGGACTCGGTGAAAAAATATAAGAAGGTTATACGTGTTGGGCTCTACACCAGGCCTATTGTCTAGTTTCAGTGGAATGCACAACTTGGTTGGAAGTATTGCTGATCTATTATGATGATTCACATAACCACTGCTCTGTAGATTCTAGAGACTTCTAGGAATATTAGGAGGATCCGACTGGTGCTCCTTGTCATCAGGAATCATGTAGGGGTTTACCAGCTCCATGGTGTTAATCAAAGCATACCCTTGATCGTCACATGACGAATCCTCCACCACTAGATTGATCCTGGGGGTAATTTCCATCATTTAGGGCATGAAGTCACAGATAGTATGGTATGATGATGGTGTTAGTGGGGGACTTTTATTTCCCTTGCGTCGTCTATGATTTACCTTCTGAAAGGAGGAAGGCTGGGACATTGATGTAGAAGTAGTGGTTGTGGGTGACGCGACAAATTTGGAAGGCTCGGTTCAATTAAAATGTGCATAGATAATTCCATGGGCATGGGCAACTGCCTTATGGGTCATCCAGTCATCATATTTTTGGAACCTGTGGTTAGGAACTTGCATCCACTCACCTTCGCTGTCACTGCACTATTAGGGTTTATGAATACAAATGCCACTTGTACCGGGGTCAGGCCTAATCGAACTATATTGTTATCAACCTGGTCATAGAGAAAATCTTAAACACATATCACTTCTTGATGATGTTCCCCAGGATCTATTGATAGGAGAATTAATTAGGATGATCAATGAGATCAACCTATTTGGGCATCCTGTATTCCGGCCACCGTAGAATTCCCTGTTCCAAAGAACTTCATAAATAACTAGGGACCTGAACCTCATTAAATGAGTAGCGCTGATTCCTTATATCTGAAAAGGGAGATCTAAGATCTTGGTTTTGATTAGAGTCTAGAGGAGCCTATTGAGGAGGTGGAAACTGGTTATCTCACCTAGGTGGTGGTGGAGTGTTACGCATGGGCGCCTGTCGATTCTGAAGCGGGGCGCTACTAGGCCAGAGGTTGCACCTGAGGTGGTGGGCCTATGTGAGTCTATGAAGGAAGCTCTACTGGTAATAAATCCAGCTACCTAGGGGCCTCTATTCAGGATACTATTGAATTCATGGCCTTGTCATCCCTTCTCACATGAACTACAGGAGGTAACAGATGTGCCTGTTTGGCCTGCTGCAAGGCTTCCTCTAGATGTTGGGCCTCATCAGAGAAATCCAGAAATCCCCTGGGGTATTTTTGGGTGATGAGATAGGGGACCAGTTCATTTTTTGCATTCCCCAAAAACATTGTTAGCAGTTGTTCACAAGTCAGCAGCATATCAAGGGAGTAGGTGAGGCCTTTACACTGGGTGACAAAGCCTGTTACGTGCTCATCAGGTCTCTTCATGCTCTATAATAGGTTTAAAATACTCAACTTCTTGGTGGTAGAACTGAACTATAATGAAACTGCCTACAGAGATCTTCCTAATCATCTACAAACCCAAGGGGTAACTGGTTGTACCAGACAAACATATACTCTTCCAATGTTAGTATAAAACACCAGAGTTTGGCGGTCTCTTACTGTGCTGGAGTTCCGAGTATGGGTCCACACATTGAGATGAAGTGGGCTAGATACTGCAGTGGATCATCCATCCCATTATAGGGGGAAATGTAGGGTTTTTGAAATCAGGGGGTACTGGCATATCATCCACCCATGTTGGATGTGGATTTCCATCGAGATGGATTTCCCCCTGTCGAGTTTCCAAATCCTCGATAAGGGAAATGAGTGCCACCATTGGATCATCTGGGTGGAGTTTTCATGTCTTGACGAAGATCCCTGACCACCAGTGCATTGAAAGGTTCTTCAACATGATAAGCAGGCCTGACAGCTGGTGAGATGACCTGCAGGACTGTTGGGGGAATGACCTATGGAGCGGCTGGGGGAACTTGAGCTGGTTCCCAAAGATTATCATGTCTATCATGTGGATTTGGTGAAACATACCGTTCACTATTTCCATAAGCTCTAGATTCTACCCTCTTTATGTGGGAAGGATGGTTAGGGTCACCCAAAGGAAACTTTCCAGGGGGAGCTATGCCTCCCCCTACTGCCCCAGTTGAGGATCACCATAGTATGGTCACCGCTCTACAACACGTTCAGCAAGGAGTTCATATAACATCTTCTTATGCCCCATGAGATTTTGAAACAACGCGACCTTTTTGGGATCATTTTTCTTCTTTTTCACTAAGCCAGACGGGTTAGAAGGTTTGACGGCCCCAAGATGCTCTTTTCCCTTATTGGGATTCTGGCTGAGGGCTAATGACTAGGTAGGTATAGGAAGACCCAGTAAATTTCTTTGATGGTGAGTGATCCTTCCCAATAGATCCAATATGTGTGGAACTACCTCAGGGGGGTACGTTCTCTTCAAGGAGCTCTAGATCATTATCTCCCACTAATAGGTCGGGCATGTTAGCCGCAACTCTTCCGGAAGGCATAACCTCAATATCGCCTAGAAAGTTTGGATGACACCGGATAGTACTGAAATGAAGGGTAGCATACTACCCCCAACCAAAAACCTGAACATGGGGGGAAGCCTCCTTGATAATCCTACTGGACACTTTAATTCTCTTGATGCACCGCTGCTGGAGGATATGATGGCGACCAGGTGATTCAAGATGTTGGACCATAAGGAGCACAGCCAAGTCGACCATGCATCATTTCCGGCCAATATCTTTAAAGTGGGCCTAAATCTTGGGTTAAGACACTCACTGATAATGGAGACGGAAGTGCGTCACCCATAGGATTTGGAGAAAATATGTGAATTCCTCTTGGGTAAGTGATTTTGGCACACTAAAGTTCATGGTTGCAATTGGCCATAACATCTCTATGAAATGGTCAACTGCAAGATGTCCCGCAAGCTCCTCAGTTCATACTCGAGATCTGGCCCTTGGTTTCCCCATTTATCGACTGGGAGAGGCTGATGGACTGATAATAGTGCTAAAGTAGATCATTGAGATAGTAGACTGGCCTGTGGGGAATACAGAGAATGGGATGACAATCCACTACATTGTGGGCAATCTTGCGAAGAATACAATGCCTCAGCAACCACATCCCTACAAGATGGACTGACGACCACAATTTTTAGTGCAGGGGCTATGATTACTGATGGTGGTCCATGTTGTTGCTCATCCTCCATCATTCCATAGAATAACTCCCCAAGATCCCTAGTTGCGGTAGAGAATGACCCTGTTGACGATAGAGAGGATTTCACACCCAGGCCCTAGAAAAAGGCCAATGCATCCTTCTATTGGATGTATCTTTAGAGGTAGGTGGGGATTTGGTAGACCTATCATTCTGAAAGGATGAGGATTATATGCCTTGTTCCTGCCCCGACCCCCTATACAGAGGATTGGGGTGAGGGTTCCATCATTGAATCGCACTCCACCTCATATTCTGAAAATCAGACAGGTTTAATTACGGTCTAAAACTTCTCAGTCTACATCCTTTGGCATAGGTGACCTGCCCTCTTACCTCGGGATGGTTCTTAGAGACTTGGTAGGTCTTCAAAATGGGGAATACCTTCGGCCGAACTGATGATGTGGCGGAAAGGCCTTCCTCTTGGGTGATTTGGGGTGTGAGGGGCTCCCAAAGAGATGTTAAAAGGAACATGGGGAGGGCCTCTGTTTTCACTAGATGACGTGCGGAGGGAATCTATAGAAGAAGTGATGGAGCTTGTATGACCTCCACTGGAACTGGTAGTACCATGGAAAATTCTCCATGTATGTTTCCCTTATTAGTGACATCATGAGGGGGGAATTCATACTAGTCAAACTAAACACAGGGAAGACCTTTGTGTTGGGTGCCAATAAAGTGAGTCAGAACTCCACATCTCATATTTCCAGGTTGAGGAGGACCTTCTTTAGTTGCTGTAAGAACATCGGGAATACCCCCACACTGATGGTTGACTAGATTAGGAGTATATTCGCATCAGAGACCTGCGACAGGAGGAACGGCTCTATACCTGGGGTCACGGGTGTAGAAGAGACATTCATGTTGGGTGTCAATGCAGCATAGAGGACCTTCGCTCAGAATGATGGTGGAATGGGAAGGACCTCCAAATTAATCTTGGGAGTGGGGAGGACTTGTTCTCTCATTGGTGGTGGCATGGGGAGGACCTCCATACTGTATGTCATCATTTTAGGTTGTCCCACGATGGACGCCACTTATTTCAGTGACCAGAAGAGTCTTCCCAACCTGGTCGTGGGGTGGTTGGGGCCTCGATCAGGGTCAGGTGTATAAGTGATCCTATTCAGTATAAATGGGTTGTTGATTGTGTACATTGGTGTTGGCATAGGACATGGTAGTCGTTGATGATGACTCCCCCTTATGAGTGTCCTCCTCAGCATGCACCCAACATTGGCGTTGGGTTAACCGGACTGGGGCTAGTGATTCATGTATATAACTCATATGTTCCTCAGCATGTGGGGCCCGGTAGTGGTGCTGACGCAGCCTAGTGGGGGACCTCTTTAGTGTTCCCTGATGATGGGATTATAGCAGGGCTATCCCAGACATCCCTCACCTCATTAGCGTAGGAGAGGGAGTTATCAAAGCACTCCGAGAAGAGGCTCCTGAAATTATTGTAGTTTGGAGTGGGGAGTAGTGGATCCCTACACTTCCCTTGGGGGAAATGTCAATGACAAGGTGAGAAGCCTCAAGGTCCTGTCGGGCCACATCCCAGGTTGGGATAATCCCTTCTTCCTCATTTTGTCGAACAAGGTTGGTAATCACCCTCCTCTAAACATGTTCAGATGGGGAGATGGGGTGTGGACGCCCAACAGCCGTGGATGTAGAGGCTGCCACAAAAGAGATGAGGATACACGTGATTTCATCACTGGTGTTACCTCGACCCATGCATCTTAGGGTGTATGGTGATCAGTCTCTTGTCATAGATTGGGTCCTGTAAAGTAGGAAGAGTCAACCATCAGCATTGAAAGAAGGAAATTTGCGTTCAGTTCCCTAGCGTCATCCCATCTCCCATTGTTGGTAAAAAGGATCCACACTGACAATATCACAGACCGGGATGTCCAACCCTCAACTACCTCAATCTCTGGTGAGTTTCACACCAGGTCCACTATTTTCTTGGCAGGACCTGGCGCCTGATAGCTAGATCTGGTGACACGCTTATCCTCTAATGTCTCGAATGCTACTAATATCCACATTGAAGAGAAGAAATTCATGTCAGGTTCACCATTTTTGTATTTGATGCTTTCACCGGGATGCAAATCCATCTTTGGAGGATGTGCTGATTGTTTCCTCTAACTCCCGCTTTCCAAAGGCGGGCGGCATCCATCTCTTATTCAGGGATGTTTTCTCCATGATCGAAACAGGATAATGGTATGTCGGCTCCTCTTTCCTTGGATTCCTCCTCGAAACTCGTTACCTTGTCTAGGTCTCCCATAAATATTAAGACGTTGTTCATGAAACTATTCCCAGTTCCATATCATTGTGGATTCCGATTAATTACAGTAATTATTTCTGGACATTTCAAGGGGTCTAGTCAGGGTAGAAACCTTTGATCGGGTGTGTAGTCACATTGGGCATCGCTGTCATGTATGGATATAGGAAAATTGGTGCATCTAAATTTATTCCCCTTATGATAGGGCGTGGAATCTCAAGGAATCTGATGTCAATTTTGGGGAATTATATGTCATAGGCATGTCTTTGAGGTTTTCAACAACTTCCTATGTTTAGCACAGGGAATGCCATGAGTTAATGTCTTGCGGAGATGGATCAGACTGATCAGAACACTGACAAGAGTGGATTAGATGGGTGTGTCCCCAAGAAGGATAACATAATGGGGTTTAAAGGATGAGTGAGTCAAGATTCCCAATAAATGGGGATCTGAGGATGCTTGGGTCCCTATGAAGGGAGTACCATGGTTTACTATTGGCCAGGATTAAACCTCAGGGAGGTTTCCTATATACCCCATCTAGGATATAGGGATCAAAAACCATGTAGTTTGAAGGATGAATCATAGAATCATGGTGTACACAATGGAAAATGACTCGAAGACATGTTGGGGCTTATGCGTGGTTAACGGCCCAAGTACTGCAAGGAACAGTGGAGAGGTGGATGACATGATCTCTCCTGGATGTGGTATCCTGGGTAAAAACCGGATGGATGATGAATGGTTTGGTGAAGTGGATGGTAAATGAGATGAAACCGTCATGAAGGTGATAGTTATATTGGTCTTGAACCCCAGATAGGCTTCATACATATCCTCGTTGTGGGGATTCAAAGTCTGCATAGTTCGGTGGGGTGATGGGACAACTAAAGAGGATGCCTGGGTGGATGGATGCATGGATGGGACCCAGAGGAAGTAGAACCTCCACGTTGGGATATGACCCTCCCAAAATAGAAAGGGATAGGGGAGAGACCAACATGGGATATGAGTGATGGGATTGAACCTCAGGGAGGATTCTTATGTATCCCCATGGAGGGCAATCAATGTCCATGTAGTTCAGTATAGGGCATGAAATTGGGGTGTACACAGAGGATAGCAACCCAGATGCATACTGGGGCTTACGTGTGGTTAGCATCCCAAGAGTTGGTCTGACACTACTGGGACAGACCAAGGATGTGGGTCCCAAAAAAGGGGATAATGAAGTTTACTAGTGTTTGGGGTTGAACCTCTGGGATGCTTCCTATGTACCCAACCTAGGAGCCAGGGATCAAACCCATGTATTTCATTTGGAATTGGGGACTACAATAGCTTACCGTAGTTTGGGGATTATAATGGTTTACCGTCATTTGGGTTCTACAATGGATTATCGTTGGTGGGGGTCTACAGTGGATTACCGTTGGATGGGTTGAACCTATGGGAGGCCTCCTACGTACCCTTTCTAGGATATAGGTTTCAAAACCCACATAGTTTGAATACATACAGTTTAACTCCATGTGGGATGAAAGGGGGCATACAGTTTAACATCATCTGGGATGAGGGTGAATCGACGTAAAGTTTTTGGGACTAATGGGTGATGGGCTTGAACCTCAGGGAGGCTTCCTATGTAACCTTCTTGGAAAGTTCAAGGATCAATATCCATGTAGTTCGGAAGATAGTGGGGAAGGGTGCTTACATTCTAAGGCAGTCCGTAGAGGGTGTCATGGAAGATGCTTACTGGAAGCCCACATGAGTCATACTCTGTGTGAAAAACAAGAGGCATCAAAGACCTGAGGATCACATCATGAAAGGTGCATCCATGAGGAATAGAATGGGGATAATTTATGGTTATAAGCCTAGGGATATGAAGATTGGGACTTACTTCAAGATGGTTTCCATTCCCCCATAGACAGATGCCACTCTAGCAAAGAGGATCTCATTCCATGTGAGGAAGATCTCACTCTGGTGTAGACTAGTGGGTGTGGAGAATGTCTGAGATGGGGCACCCCACATATAGTGCATGGGGTGAGGCCACTGTTTAATATCATTTTCCGAGGATGATGGTACTTGGTAGTTTAAAATATTTCAACTCAAATGAGGCAGGTTCACTCCACACCCCTAGGACTTACATAGCTAATACCCACCCACCCTTTTGGAAGGGAAGCCATCAACAATTCCATGGTGAGGTGGTCTTATGGAGTGATCCATTGAGGGCTCACGTTAGCATGGCTATACGAAGAAGCAATATCCATTAGCGTACCTATGCGAAGAAGCATAAGTCTAAGAAACTCAATACCAAGAACCGCTCAAGGGACCTTGAAATCACTTCATACAAACCTAGAGGTTCGTACAGAAAAATGGTTTGTGGAGAAAAGGGATTCACAGGAAGGGGCCTTGCAAAGATTTGGTTCCCCACAAAGTGAAAAGACTCCACTGAGGGGTTTTTTTTCTAAGTATAGTGTCCTAGACTAGGTATGGGGTATACATGCATATAAAGGGTGCTTCAGAAACTGTAAGTGCTTTTGTAGCGTAGGACTTCATAGAGCATGGGTTACTTGCAAATCATGGCACTATAAAGCAATGTACTTTGCGAAGAACAATGATCCTACATTGTCATAGGGTTCACATGTGCATGGAAGGTATGTTGTGAAGGATGAGTGATTGGAGAAGACCCGAGTCCCCTTAGGGAACTCCTTCCTTTGTGATGGCATGTGAGCTTCTCGAAGGGCATCTGTTCTTGAAGATGGGTAGTATTTGAGCTATGTGAAAGGTACTTCACAATGCTCAAGTACCTTAAAAAGCTCAATTTTCTCAATGTTTTTTAGAGAATAATGTTCTTCGTGATTTGAAAGCTGAGAAGGATAAAGGTCGAGGTATCCATCCTATGGGTCTGAGGGAATCCTGGTATTTATATGCGAGAGGCCGCGCAGAGCTCTGACAGCTCGTTGCGAAGCCACGTGGTGCACTACGATCGACTGTGGATTGCGTAAAGTCTGTCGTAACCATAGAGTCGACTGTCATCCCCTACTCAGTAAAGAGGCCCCCTTTATTCCCTATGTGGCACTCATAGAGGATTCCATCATCTTCCAAGGGATCGCGGAGGTGATCCGATTTCCCTTCACGGACCAAAGTTTTCCATCTATTGCATCGTAACCGTGGAGTCTCCCACCACTTTTACTTTGCAGCACTCGCAGAGGGGAACTGTTTTTGCACTGGCCATGGTTCTAAGGGGATTCATGAAGGTTCCTCATGAAGCAGCCTATTTGGAATCAGTGTGCTCTTTGAAAATTGTTTCTCCTGTACATATTTAAGCACCAACAACAACCCAAGGCACGGGTACTCCTTATCCCTTTTCTTTGGTAGAGATGGGAATACCCACATTTTGGGTGTGGGTTCATTTTCTTTTGAGTGGTTTCCTCTTATATTTTTACTCCTCTGTATGATTAAGGCATAGGTTCTCAGAGAAGTTCATAAAGGAAGAGTCAGTACTCCCCTGTCATGCCAGGGAGCGGGTCCTCTATCCTTTGAGTCATAACTCCCCTATTGGAATATGACACGGGTCCTCCATACCTAATGCACATATATTTGGTACTCCCCTACTGGGTATGGTGTGGGTCCTCTATGGTAAGTGTCGGTACTCCCCTATCGTTTCAGGGTGTGGGTCCTCCTTACGTAGTTCTAGGGAAGAGTCAGTATTCCACTATCATACATGGAGTGGGTAATCTATCCTAGGGTAGGTACTCCCAAAATGTACTAGGGTACATGTCCCCCATAAAAAATTAACTAATAGAGTCGGTACTCCCTTTTACTATCGGGGTGTGGTTCCTCTAGTCACTGAGTTGTACTCCCCTTCCGGGTAGGGTGCGGGTCCTCAATATACGAAGTTGTACTACCTTGTTGATTCAGCGTACATGTCCTTCAGGAGTTGAACTACCCTGTTGGAACTAGGGCATGGGTCCTCACTTACAGAGTCGTAATCCCCTGTATTTAAGTATCGATAGAGAGCGGTTCATCCATAAGAGTTGGATCTCCCTCAACTGTAGGATACAGCTACAAGGAGCGAGCCCCTCCACTTGATGTGAATGATATGCAGATAGGATCTACTTATCCTTCGATGGACTGATGCATGGGACACTCTGTACAGGATTGACTGAGGTATCATAGGTTAGTCTAGAGTAGTGATCCCTCAACCTTACACAGTGGTGGGGGGCAGGCCTCTTCACTCGGGTTTTCTTATTCTTGCATTAGGCACAATATTGTGATGACTAGACCTCTAGTGTTGGGAAATAGAGTTGGACCTAGTAAAATTTTCTCGATGGAGAAATTTCTATCAGACATACCATTAAGAATGTTAGGATTATACCTGATGGAGTGTATCTCTCAGATGGGTTCCATTAGGTATGGTGATTTCCTGGAGTGTGTACTCCTGGTTTATGTGTTATTCCTTGTGTATTTTGTGAGAATCTGGATGTTGGAAATAAGTATGGGGACTTTTTATTTCTTAGTGGATGAGATGAGTATATTTTGATGACCTTGGTATATGTATGGGAATAGACCTAGGTAGTGCTGACTGTGCATTTCTTTTTGGTTTCCCTCTTTTGATTTACCTTTGTGGTTTCGGGGTCCCCTAATCATTATTGTTTTACTCACCCCTGCATGGGATTTTCTTGCACATGTCATGTCTTGTGCATATGATCGATGCTTTGATGGAGTCTAGGGAGGACTAGGAGCATGTGGTGTTCAGTGAGATCAGACAGATGAGGTGTACTCCTATGACTTTAGATAGCTACCCTCCACCCACCCTTTTAGTAGGGTTCTCAGTGGATGGGTTTTAGAGACTTTGGGTTGTAAATGTATTATATTTTTCATTTGGTGGGCTTGTATGCTGACCCGGTGTTCCACCTTGTACTTTACATTCTATTTTACTCTGGTTGTGGTTTTCTTAGTGGTTTCATGTAGTGTTTTACTTTTTTAGTTTTTGGGCTCGGGTTGTGAGTGTATGTGTGTATAAATTCGTAGAAAATGCCTCTCACTTGTAGGATAATGCCTTCAGCGCTAGTCTCCATCCCCTGGCCTTTGGGAGGCAGGCTTGGGGTAGTCGTGAAAGGGGCCCCGATGGATGGGTCATGACAAATTGGTATCAGAGGTGGTCGATTCTACCTCAAAGACTAAGGGTATGTTGTTTTTTGTTTTGGGAAACATTGTTAAGTGTTTCAAGTTAGTATTTTAGGCCAGGGACTCTAGTGTCGGTGAAACGGCTGACATATCTATACACCAGGACTCTGGACAGCTGTTTTCCAACTCGGTACATGGAAACACTGGTCATGGGGAAATAAAGTGTACATGAATCATATAGGAATGATTATTCTTTCCATGTCTTTCTTAAGTCATCTCTCTCGATATACTCTTCAAACATGGTTCATCTTGATATATTTTAGGATTCCACCATAATGACAGTTAGATATGATTCTACAACATGATCATAATGATGATCCACCCCCAAGTGGAGGCTTTAATGAAGGGCACTAAATCTATGGAGTTACCTTTAGGTGGTGCACCAGTGACACAACCACCCATCAATCAGCAGTTTCTACTAGCTCTACTAGTGGAGGATGTGCACAAAATGAGTGTGTTACATGATTTCTAGAGGCAGAGAACTCCTAGGTTATGAGGTGAGATAGATCCTCAAGTATTTGAGGATTGTCTTGAGGCAGGTATGCGAGTCTTTCACCTAGTGAGGATGCCTCTCGACTAGATAATAATCTTAGCCACTGGCCATATTCTGGTCTCGGCAGGGAGATGGTGGAGCTTGATGTTCTAGACACACAATGAGGCAACCCTCACCTGGGTTTACTTTGAGTGCCGCATCAGGGAGTAGTTCTTTCTGGAAACATTAATCTATGTACATATATAAGAGTTGTTGCACCTATGGTAAGGCATCCTGACAATATCAGAGTACTTTGTGAGATTCACGGATCTTTCTCACTACTCTATAGATATGGTGTGGGGCCCCAACTTCAGGGCCCAAAATTCAAATATGGACTATGTCGGGAGATCAAGGCTTTAGTGATACCCCTTAGAATTCCGATATATGATAGTGTAATAGAGAAAGACCTAGTGGTTGAGAGATTCCTGGAAGAGGAGTTAATGGATATGACCTATAGTAGAGGTCACGAGGTAGAGGCGTTTGCTGGGTCTAGAAGATGACATGTGACAAAATTGCAGAATAGGAGACAATCCCATGTCCGAACACATACATGTGGGTTTGTGGCATAGGAGAAGCACTAAGAAGAAGATCATCCACTAGAGAGGAAATGTTATGATTTCAACGTTCAGGGATATCTGCTAAGGTATTTTCCGACCCACTGTACTGCTTATAGGGAGACATAATATGAGCCTCCTTGGCCGAGGTAGCGCTTGGTATAAGAAGTTCTTCAAGTTGGAAAATGAGGCATAAGAGCTGGATGAGCCGCAGGAGGTGGTCCACATTAGGCTCAGGAAGAAGGAGGGTGTGGGTGAGGACAGTTGAATACATCCATGGCTTATTACAAATAATCTCTAAGAGAGATTTGAGGTGTGATATGTGTCTTTTATTTTGGATGCCTTTTAAATAGACACAGGTGCTGAACATTCTCCTTTTTCTAAAAGTTCTATTTGAGACTTCGAGGTTTTGGTTAGACTGTGGACTAGACCCTCATGCTTAGAGAATCATGCTGGAGGAGACCCATTTATCACACACTGGTACTCATAGTGTAACCTTACTCATAGAGGTGAGATTTGTGGTTGGGATATCTTAGTTGTGGTGTTGAGGCCTTACGATGTCATTCTTGGTATGGGATGCTACGATTCATATCCGGATTGACTATATCAAGAAAAGTATGTGGTGTGTCCATGATGTTGAAACCCGATTTTCCTTCTAGTGAAAGGAAAACTCATGTAACACAGGGTGGACTCTTGACAAGAGTCATATCATTTCATAGTGGCAGAGTTAGACCCCATGATGTTTTTGCGGTATGGAATGGTTACTTACCTTCTATATTCAAATGGGATACCACTAGTGGGTCTAGTAGTGTACTTGTTTCAGCAAGTTGTGTAGCCACTGGTGGCTGTAGAAAGAGGGCCAAGTAAGACCCAATGTCGCTCATGGGTAGCCCTATTTCGTTCGTAAATACCCATGTGTGCTTAGCATCAACCTTGAATGAATAACACTTGTGGAGGCTTTAGTATAGTTTATCCAGTGGTGGATGTGAACTGTGGATTTATGTTTGTATGTATGTCAGGTTAGAGTAGAGGTGAGCCACTAGAACCCATGACTACATATAGGTCATATTGCTTAGTGCTTTTCCCACTTGTCAGAGCTAAAGGGACATGTGTCCATTTTTTCATGACGTTGACCTACCAGAAGCTGAACATGAAAGTGGTTGATCTCGGTGGTTCCTTGAGGTGTGTGCTTGTAAGAAGCATCGAAACCCTTGAGGAACTCAGTTTTATTCCCTCGAGTTTAGGCATTCGCTTTTTGGGGACGAAAATCCTTATGGTGTAGAGAATATAATGTCCCAGAATTCCATGTAATTTTTTTCCAAATTTTAATGGGATTTGTACGAGACTAGGCTCTAAGACGGCATGTAATTTCGAGACCCAGAGTGGCCAAAATGGATTTTCAAACTTTTTTTATTGTTTATTAATTAAACATGTGAGTGTGATTTTATATCTTTTGAATCGGTGCTCAGATCAAAAATATGAGGGCACCGTTGAACTCAGAATGGTAGGATTCACCTAGAAAGGACTTAACTTCGACCGGAATTGGTCAACTTGAAAAGTGATTTTTTGGTATTTTTGAAGAAAAAGTTAAATAAAATAAACTGGATTTTTTTTTTGAATTCAAAATCTTTGCAGCATTATGGATTTCCACCTAAGCATTACTGAAATGATTTTTCATTAATGAAATTGAGTAACAATGCAATGGAACATCAGTAACAGAAAGGCAGTTACCACCCCCTAATGGTTTAACAATGATCAATCATTGATGAGGTAGATAGGAAAGCTCTGAGTCTATGGATCATCACCGTCGATGAATGATGAATGACGAATGACGACTGACAATGACTACGGATCAATGAATTGACGAACGAGATTCTGATCAAGCGTGGACGAATGAAGACAATGAAGATAAATTACACATTAGTGAAAGAACCTTTTGATTTCGAGGTAGTTATTTTAATTTTTCTTCCCCATTCTTGGTTTTAAATGATAAACGTGGAACAACCCACAAACAGGTTGACCCGCGGTTCGATTGTTCGTACAGAAGAGTTCGTTTTGTGGGATTTTAATGGGAGATCTTTTTGGTGGATTTTTTTGGTTAACCCTTCTAATGGAAATGAACCTTATTGAAATGAACATTGATAGAGGTCCATTCAATATTTATGGATTTGTGATTTTTTCCTCCCTTCGTTCATCATTCGTCACGGGCAGCCCTCACTTGGCCCGTGACTCAAAGCATGGTGATCAAATGGTTGTTGCACAATCAATCCTTAGAAAAACAATCCAAAGTCATGGATTTAGAGGGACATTTCACAAAGAAGATGTGATGGTGGTAGTGGTGACTAGAACGAGGCAGAGCAGAAAATATCACTTCTCAAATGACTTTGCATCGGGATGGATCACACTAAGGTTTTGAACCCCCAGGAAGTGAATAGGGCGAACCGAGGGCTTCAGAACATCATTTGGATATAAAAACGTACCATTGGAGTGCATCCGATGGTCCATGGAAAACTCTGTTGGGTCGCAAGCAGCGGTCAGTGGCAGTGACAGTGGCACGCGGCGGCGCCGACCGCATGCCAGACGGAAGGGGTGGTGCACCGCGATGGAGCTGGCGGCGGCAGCCACGTGGAGGAAGCCGCAGACCCTGACCGTGGCATGTCCTAGACATAGCGGCTTTGCTGTAAGTCCTTCCAAATGAACCGGTCTACTGATCGGACCGGTTAACCAAGGTGGAAGTGACAGCTGGCGCCACCTAGTGCACAACGGACGCAGTACAACCACGTCCAGTCCGGAGCAGCCATCCTACTGAAAGGCGTGATGGGTTGCTGCTGGCAGGCTAGGTTACTGCTGGTGGGCCACACCAAGCTTGGAAGGTTAGGCCGAACCCACGACCCAGTAGTCTGGGTGGGCCCTACTGATTTGAGTCGGGTCGGGTTAGGTCTGTCCAACCGGGTCAGACCAGACACGAATCCCACCGACCCCCGTTTTCCTGAAATGGTTGTAACTTCTAAACAAAGCATTCGTTTGATGATCTATCTATGGAATTGGGACCCTTTGGATGCTACTGTCCTTCTGAAATACTCTAAGTGAGTTTTTGAAAAAGTTAGAGGATGACCTATTTGGTTTAAAGAGTAGGATCTCCCGGTACGAGCAGACTTTGGGAAGAATCTGGGCGATTCTTATGATGAGATTTTAGGATGGTTACTCCCTTGATGACCCAAGGCATGGGTACTCCTTAACCCTCTGCTTTGGAAGATACAAGATTCCTTGTGTTTTGGGTGTGGGTACGTTTTCCTTTGAGTAGTTTCCTCCGATAGTGTTACTCCTCTATAGGATTAGGGCATGAGTTTTCAGAGAAGTTGGTAAAGGAAGATTCGGTACTCCCCTACCATGCAGGGAAGCGGGTCCTATATCCTTGGAGTCGATACTCCCCTATTGGACTAGGGTGAAGGTCCTCCATACCTAATGCAAATAGATTCGGTACTCCCCTACCAGGTAGGGTGTGGGTCCTCTTTTGTAGGAGTCGGTACTCCCCTACCATTTCAGGGTGTGGGCCCTCCTTACACAATTCTACGGCAGAGTCGATACTCCCCTATCATACATGGAGGGGGTCCTCTAGCCTGGGTTCATTACTCCCATAACGTACTAGGGTGTGGTTCCCCCATAGCAAATGAACTGATAGAGTGGGTACTCTCCTTTACAAACAGGGTGTGGGTCCTCTAGTCACTGAGTAGTACTCCCCTACCGGGTAGGGTGTGGGTCCTCAATAAAAAAATATAAACTCCCCTTCCAATTCTGGGTGTGGGTCCTTCATGAGTTGTACTCCCTTTTCCACACCCCAACCCAACACTTTGTAGTTATTTTATTTATTTTTTAGTTTCTAATAAATTTTATTCAATTTAGAGATTTCTTTTTTAAATTAAATCAATTGAATTAGAATAAAAATAATAATATTGAGAAAATAATATTCCAACCCACCCCCTACCTCGTAGCTGACCCCCCTCCTCATGTCGCGCAATGTCGAACCCCCCCCCCCCCCCCCTCTCGAATGTCCAACCATGATCCATCCTCTCGGCAAACCTCCCTCTCTACTTCCTATCCCTCTGGAGGCCTCTTATCCTTGCACTACCTTGCTGAAAACTCCTTCGATGGGTTTTTCATTCTTGATTTTTTGTCTCTACTAAACCCTAGGTCATGGGTTGACAAGGTTTGGATACTTTCTTCCATTTTTAGGGTGTGTGGTGGGTCTCTCGGGTCTTCCTCGTGTGGGTTTCGATGTCTTCCACCAAATGAAAAGTGCTTCAGTCAATTATGGTTCATCCGCCATCATTTGAGGTTGATTTATTTACCCTATAATTAGTTTAGATAATTTTTAATGTGTTCAAAATTTTAGTTGGGTTGTGCGAGTGTTCTTTGGCAGTGTTTTAACATTTTTATGGGTTAGAAATGAGTTTTTTCAAAATAATTTGGCTATGTGTTGTGCAAATAGTATTGTAATGTTTCTTGAAAAGTGTTTTATACCTTATTTTAAAAGTGTGAATTATATTTTCAAAAGTACTTGAGGTGCGTATTTTTTTTAAATTAATTTTTATTGAAGAATGGTGTAGTGTTGACATATAGGCCTTGTGGTTTATTTTTACATATAAATTGTAGATGGTTTAAATTGGATAAAGTCATGTTTTTTAAACTATCTTGGTTTATATAAGGTTTTATGAAGGGGCTTGGTACATGGATTTTGTTGGTTGCTTCCACCCCTTTTTATTTTTTCAATTTTATTTAAGTTTTTTGGTAATCTTCGATTCCCTTTTGGGTTAATTTGATTTTTCGGTGGATCCTCGGAGGGTCGCACACACATACATAGGTACGTATGTATATATATATATATATATATATATATATATATATATATCCTCCTTGCACATATTCCATCATGGCATGAGGAATATGTGTATTGGATTAAGGTGTATATATATATAGGAGTGTATGTGTGCGTGATTGTGACACAATCTCTGTCATAGGCATGGGGTGCCAAATTTTTCATCTTGGTTCTCACCCTTTTTTATGTAATTTTCCTTATTCATTAGCCATTAAATTAAGGAATTATTGATTTCTTGTTTTTTACACTTTTATTCAATGCTTGTTAATAATTTAGGGATTTTAGAATAATTTATTTTTTTGAAATAAAGTAAGACCCTTTATATTTGAATTTCATGAAGTTGTTTTATTAAATGTGTTTACTAAGTGTTTGATTTAATGCCCCTTTGGCCATTATAAATGCACTTCATATATAAAGTGGTGAACTTAGTTTCTTAAATGGGTTTCCAAGTGTGCCTGGTTCTCAAAGTAATGACATGTGTTGCTTCTTTAGGAAATTATTTATTGTTAAATGATTACTTAAGGCTTTTTTGGCTCTTTATTAAAGTGGGGTGCGTTTGGATGTTTGAAAATGGTTTTAGTTGTGATGCAAAGGTGTTGGTTTCTTTTTAAAAGGGGTGGTTTCTCAAAGGGGTTTTAAGGCCCAGTTGGAACTTTAAAAATAAAATGTTATGCAGAAAAATCTTCATGGATAATTCTCTTTCTTTGGTTACATTGAATTTGGCAGGAGGCCCATGCTAAGTGGTTCCCTTGTGTTTGAATGGTCAAAAAGGAAAGAAGTTGTTCCATGTGGTGACTCAGGTAATTCCTACTGTCTGAATTATTATTATTTTTATGTATGTGATATGATTCTCAGTTGGCATTGGTTGGCTCACCCTTTCTGTTACACATGTTGACATGGGAACCTCGCATAATAAGTGATTTTTCTGTGAATGATTACTGCACTAGTTTAGATTATTCACTGGATAGTGTCCCATAGCAGGGGATTCTCATTTATTATTATTGTTATGGGATTGGGCCCCTTGACTTGGCCAAGTAGGGTGATGGTTAGGTGTTAGGGAATTATGATGTCATTGAGTAGGGCATGCCTTTAGGATGAGTCACATTTATAGTACATTCTAGACTATTCACAAGCTCCTAGGTTTGACCCACATATACTTGTAAGAATGTTTTGATGCATTGTTGGATATACTCTCTTGTGTGTTATTTTCCCATTTCCCTTATTTTATGATTGTTGAGATTGCTTCTGGAATAGTGTGAGTTGTAAGTAAAATGATAATGTGTTTTTAAATGGTTATGGAAAATAGTTTTAGAAATGTTTTATACCCACTCTCTCTGTTATAACTGAAATTTCATCTCTCCTTTAAAATGTATATGGTTCCATCTTGGGAAAGAATATGGTTTTGAATAGTAAAAATATAAATGGACCGTGATTTTCTTTAAATGAAAAAATGATTGAAAAACTTACCTTTAAATATTGTTGTTCAAACCTGAAATTGATTATTATTTTGTTTAAAGGAAATGCATTTGGGATTAGATTACTTGGCACGCCTACTGAGTTTTAATACTCATGCCTATACTTCATTCTTGTTTTTAGTCAGAGGTTGATGTTTCAGCTTGATCTTGATCGTCGTGGGTGATGTTTAGTCTTGGGATCAGAGAGTGACATGTGGGGTCACATGTAGTTTTAGTGGTCAGCATGTATGATTAGTTTTGATTTTCAGTTCATGCTTAGTGTTCTATTCAGTTTATTTATTTTTGGGGTTGATTTATTATTTTTTTCTCCTGGTTCTATTTATTTCTATTGGGAGAAATTATTCCCATCTTCACTTTGTTGATACCCATGGCGCTTTTCGTGGGCCCAGGAGGATCAGGAACACATATCGGGCCTTATCATGGGTCGACTCGGGTGATCGGTTTAGGGTCGACTCGGGTTGGTTTGTGAAAAAATTGTATTAGAGATTAGGTTCTTTAGAGGACCTAGAATTTAGAGAGACCTATGATATTTTGGATGTCAAGTTAGATGGAGTTGGACTGTTGGAGCTTGGGGTGTAGGTTATGGGGAGTGTATGGCTAACAATTTCCGTGCTGAACCAAGAGTTACCATGGGAAGTTGGGATTTTATTGTTGTATTTGGTTCTTGTGGGTTGCTTGGTATTTGGGGAAATGAAATGATAGTCGGGCCAGTTGTCTTATTGATCTCACAGGGCCTGTCAAGCCATGTGGATTCAGGGACGTGGTCCCAAATGACTCTCTATGACAGTGGTTTGATTGGAATATGGCCACCAACCATATGTCCAAGTCACCAATTGACACTAGTTTTATCTAGTCTATTATTTTAGATCGTTTTTATATTTTGAGATATTTGACCTGTTGAATGGTAGGTTTATTTTTTTTTTCTACTTAATGTTGGCTTCGATGGTTTTGGGGTGTCTATTTTCGATTTTAAAATTATGTTTGGTTTGAATAAATGATGATTGGTTGGTCAGAAATGAGATTTCCAAAACCAAAACATTGAATCTTTTTTAGAGTGAAATGGGTGGTTTTGAAAATGGGAGTTATTTTGGAAAATGTTTTGGTGGTTTCTCAATTGTTTTTATAAATGTGAAATTGGATAATAAAGTGGAATTTTAAAATTTTTTTCTTTGACGATGATGTGTGGTATTAAAATTTGTTGAGTTATTTTTAAATTGGTTTTGAAAGTAAAAATTTTTATGAGTAATAATTGGTTTTGAAAGTAATAATTTTTAAATTTGTTGAGTTATTTATCTGACTCATGATATTCCTATGAGTAATCCCATATATGTATATGGATGTATGTATCTGGGGAGTGGATGGTTATTGGTATGAATGGGTGAGTTCTTGAGATATCACAAGAGTGTATATATGTGAGGCTAAAGGTAATACCAATAGCGGGTGATTGGTTTGTAAGGATTGTTATGTTTTCAAAAAATGTTCTTCAAAAAGAGGGATTTCAATGTTTTAAAAAGGTGTGAGTATGTGATGTTTCCTTTTTGTGTTTGGTGATTTCCTTTTTAGACTATGTATTTGGTGTGTTGGAGCTGTGATTGAAATCATTTTTTGAGTTTGGGTCATTGATTTGAAAATGAGATGACAAATTTTGATTTATAATATGTTTTGATTTGGTTTTGTGCTCCCTGTTTTCAGGTTTCATCCCCACCGAGTTCTAAAAGATTTTGAGAAGCATCCATGGGTAGTTATTTCACCACGTGCCTTTCAGTTGATCAAGTCGTTCTTTAGACATTTGGTTTCCCCATTTCGTATATGGATCCTGGTGGTTCTCAATATCAAGAGTTTTTCCAAATGTTCCGAGAGTTGAACCCTCCTCATTTCATTTGGTATCTGGAACCAGGGAAAGCTGATGAATGGCTGTGAAATATCGATTAGATCTTTTTTGTCTTGAATCTCCTAAACCTCTCAAGCTGGAGCTTTACACCTTCACATTGGAAGGCCAAGTCAAAAATGATGGAAATTTGTTCTTTAGGGTGAACCACATAGGAATTTCTCATGGGAATGCTTTAAAACCTTATTCATCCAATAGTACATTCCTAATGATGTGAATACACCAATGGGTTCAAGGTTGTATGGTATCAAGAAGGGAAATTCAATGGTGTAGGATTATGCTAAAAACATCACCAAGTTGGTTCCAAATCTCCCAAACATTGTCGGTGATGAATTTTTTGAAGCTTGATTCTTTGAAAGGGGTCTCCAATCAGAATTCCTCCTAGTTGTGCCTTCATTATTTGATGATTATGAAGAAGTTTTGAGGTGGTCTATTCAAGTCAATGAAGATTTAGCAGCGTCTGGCCAGTTGAGAAGAGGCACAAAATGGTCGTTGTTTTCCACCTCACTAGATTCATCCGAGGGGAAGTATTGGCTGTCTTTTTAGTGTGTGATGTTGGGGAATAAGATTCTTTCATGTCACAATGCCCCTAATATCTATAGTACCTATGGCCATTTAGTTCATTTTCAAAGGTTTTTCTAAGGTGGTTCTAGGAAGTGACATGGTGCTAGATCCACTCCCTTGGAGAACCTTTTAGATTAGTTGGATGAATGTAGCATTGAAGAAAGATCAATCAGAATCTTTTATTTTTTTTGAAAATTCCCTATTTGTTGTAATTAAAGTAATATGTGGTGTTTTCTTCTTTCGGGAGAGAAGAATTTTGTTGCAGGTCCTCTTGGACCTTTGTTTTTATTGTAATGTCTTTGTAGTGTTTTTAATGCTGCTGATGTAGAGTGGTGGTGTTTTTTGTCCCATGTTTTGTTTCTTTGGGTTTGTCTCGCTATAGTTAGTATTTGAGATCTATTCCATCTTGTGAAATCAATGTTTTTATAGAGTCCTAATATAGTGGGGAGACCCCCATGAGATGATTTCATGATGAATCCATCTTACAGGTGTTATTGGCTTAGTATTTTCTTAATTTTTCTCCGCTCGACCCCGACTATAGTATTTGGTTGGCTTGGATAGTGGGTTATGTAATGGATGCTTACAGAGATCCCAAACAAACCATTACTAGTTTCTTTGATGGTTTTCTTGTTAGGGTTCAGGTTGTTCCTTGTTATTTTGTTTTTATAAAAGAGTGAGTCTCTTATTTGTAATCACCTTGATGTTTGTTCGAGCTCTGCGGTCTTGTGTGATGTATCACTTGGATGTATGGCTTCTTTTGAGTTTTTTCCTATAGTTTCTTTTTAGGAATGTGTAGTTACGAGCTCAGAATGAAAGCAAGTGTTGGTTCTTTGTTCTTTGAGTTTTTTGGTTTTTCCTTGGTTGTAAATCAACTTGGCTTCGGTTTTGATCAACTGAATCTCTTGGGAATTTCTAGGGGCAGAAAGTGTCATGGTGGGGAGAATTGTCACACCCCAACATGACACTTCGCAATTATTTTATTTATTTTTGAGTTTCAATTAAAATTTATTCATTTGTGAGTTTTAATTTTTTTAATTAAATTAATTGAATTAGAATAAAAATAAAAAATATTGAGAAAAAAACTAATCTAACTCATCCCTCCTTACCTCACAACTGACCCCTCTTCCTCCCATCATGCGACGCCGACCCCACCCCCCCCCCCCCCCCCTCCCAGATATCCGACCACACTCCCTCCTCCAAGTGAACCTCCCTCACTGTGGCCTCTCCCTCTAGTGGCCTCCTCTCCTTTCATGACCTCATTAACACCTCCTTCGATGGGTTTTTCTTTCTTCAGGTTTTTTCTTGGTCGAACCATTGGTCATGGGTTGACCGGGTTTTGATAATTTCTTCCATTTTTAGGATGTGTGGTGGGTCTCCTGGGTATTCCTCATGTGGGTTTCGACATCCACTACCGAAGGCAAAGCGATTAAGTCTGTTTTGGTTCATTTGCTTCCGTTTGGGGTTGGTTTCATTACCCTCATATTTTCTTAGTTAATTTTTAATGCGTTCTAAATTTTATTTGGGTAGTGTGAGAGTGCTTTCATAGTGTTTTAACATGTTTATGGGTTAGAAATGAGTTTTTGAAAAATAAATGGCTATGTGTTTTGAATATAGTTTTGTAATGTTTCTTGAAAAGTATTTTATGCCTTATTTTCAAAGTGTAAATTATATTTTCAAAGGCACTTTAGGTGAGTATTTGTTTGAAATTAATTTTTATTGAAGAAAGGTGTAGTGTTGGCATAAAGGCCTTGTTGTGTATTTTTACATATAAATTGTAGATGGTTTAAAATGGTGAAAGTAATGTTTTTAAAATGATATTGGTTTATGTATGGTTTTACCAAGGATCTTGGTCTATGGATTTGGTTGGTTTCTTCCACCCCTTTTTATTATTTCAATCTTATTTAGATTTTTTGCTAATATTAGACATGATTTTGGGTTAATTAGATTGTTCGGAGGCTCCCTAGAGGTTCGCACACATGTACATAGGTGCGTATATTTATATATATATATAAATCATCCTTGCATATATTCCCTCATGGCTCAAGGAATATGTGCATTGGATTAAGGGGTATATATATTAGAGTGTGTGTATGTCTGTGTGTTTGTGACACAATCTTCGTCAAAGGCATCAGGTGCCGAATTGTTCATCTTGTTCTGCTCCCTTTTTTAGGTATCTTTCCCTATACATTATCCTTTAAATTAAATAATTGCTGATTTCCTATTTTTCGAACTTTTATTAAATGGTTGTGAGTAATTTAGGGATTTTAGAATAATCCTTTTTTTTTGAAATAATTTAATACCCTTTCTATTTGAATTGCATGAAGCTGTTTTATTAAATGTGCTTATTATGTGTTTGATGAAATACCCATTTGTCACTTATAAATGCACTTTCGGATTTAAAGTGGTGAACTTAGTTTTATAAATGGTTTTCTAAGTTCATCTAGTTTTCAAAATAATGGCGTGTGTTTATTCTTTTATAAATGATTTAGTTTTAAACGATTGTTTAAGGCCTATTTAGCTCTTGATGAAAGTTTGGGGCATTTGGATATTTAAAAATGGTTTTAGTTGTGATGCAAAGGTGTTGGTTTCTTTTGAAAAGGGGTGGTTTCTTGATGGGTGTTCAAGTCCCATTTGGTACTTTAAAATAAACGGTTGTGCCGAAAAATCTTCATGTATAATGCTCTTGCTTTGGTACATTGAATGTGGTGGGAGGACCATGCTATGTGGTTCCCTTGTGTTTGAATGGATAAAAAGGCAAGAATTTGTTCCATGTGGTGATTCTGGTGATGCCAGTTGTTTGAATTATTATTATATCTATTCAAGTGATTTGAAGCTTGGATGGAATCAGTTGGCTCACCCTTTTTGTTACATGTGTTGACATGGGAACCAGGAATACTAAGTGAGTTTTCTATGAATAATTGTTGCACTATTTTAGATTATGCACTGGCTAGTGGGCCATAGTAGGGGATGCTCTGTTATTATTATTTCTTTGGGATTGGTCCCCTTGACCAGGATAGGTAGGGAAACGGTTGAGCGTTAGGGCGTTATGACATCATTGAGTAGGGCATGCCTTTGGGGTGAGTCACATGTATAGTACGTTCTAGACTATTCACGATCTCCTAGGTTTCACTCATGTCTACTTGTACGAATGTTTTGATGCATTGTTGGCTAGATGCATTTGTGAGTTATTTTCCCAATGCCCTTGTTGTATGATTGTTGAACTTGCTTCTAGAATAGTGTGGATTATAGCTAAAATGATAGTGTTTTCAAATTGTTATGGAAAAAGGTTTTAGAAATGTTTTATACTCACTCTCTCCTCTATAACTAAAATGAAAACTCTCATTTAAAATGTATATGGTTAATTCTTGGGAAAGAATATGGTTTTGAATGGTAAAAAGGGAAATGGACCATGATTTTCATTAAATTGAAAAATGAGTGAAAATTTTACTTTTTTATATTGTAGTTCAAACCTGAAATTGATGATTCTTTTGTTTAAAATTAATGCATTTGGGAGTTGATTACATGGCACACCAACTGAGTTTTAATACTCACACCTATACTTCATTCTTGTTTTTTGTCAGAAGTGAAAGTTCCAGGTTGATCTCGATCATCGTGGGTGATGTTGTGTCTTGGGATCGGAGAGTGACCTATGGGGTCACGTGGAGTTTTAGTGGTCAGGTTAGTTTTTCTTTGTAGTTCTTACTTAGTGTGCTATTCATTTTATTTATTTTTGTGGCTGATTTATTATTTTTTTCACTACATTTATTTATTATATTGGGAGAAATCGTTACCATCGTCACTTTGTTGACTCCCTTGGTGCTTGTCGCCAGCCCGGGAGGATCAAGAACGCCTCTTGGTCCTTTTCATAGGCCGACTCGGGTGACCAGTTTAGGGTTGACCCAGGTTGGTTCGTGACACCCCTAATGGAACCAGGGTGTGGTTCCTTACTTATGGAGTTATACTCCCCTATATTCGAGTAGCGATAGTGATCGGGTCCTCCAGAAAAGTTGGAGCTACCTCAACTATAGAACACAACTACAAGGTGAGAGCCCCTCCACTTGATGTAAATGATACATAGATAAGAGGTAGTTCTCCCTCTATGGACTAAGGTGCGGGCCACTTTTTACAAGAGTTATTGAGGTATCGCAGGTTAGTCTGGAGTAGTGCTCCCTCAACCTTACGCAGTAATGAGGGGTGGCCCTCTTCCCTTGGGTTTCATTAGTCTTGCATGTGGCGCAAGACTGTGATGACTATATCTCTAGTGTTGGGAACTAGATTTAGACCTAGTAGAATGATCTTGGTGGAGTACATTCTCTCGGACATACCATTATGAATGGTAGGATTATACCTGATGGAGTGTATCTCTCGAATGGGTTCCATCAGGGATGGTGAGCTCATGGAGTGTGTACTCCTAGCTAATGTGTTATGCCTTGAGTCTTTGGTATGAATCTGGATGTTGTCTATAAGGATGGGTCCTTTTTTATTAGTGGCTGAGAAAAGTATATCTGGATGACATTAGTATATGTATGGGAATATACCTAGGTATATCTTACTATTCATTTCTTTTTGGTTTTCCTATTTTTATTTACCTTTGGGTTTTTGGGGACCCCTACTGAGTATTGTTTTACTCACCCCTACACAGGCTTTTCCCGCACATGTCGTGTCTTGTGTAGATGACTGATGCTTTGATGGAGTCCAGGGAGGATAAGGACCAAGTGGTTTTCAGTGAGAGTAGATAGACGAGGCATACTCTTATGACTTCATACAGCTACCCTCCACCTACCCTTTAGTTAGGGTTCTCAGAAGACGAGTTTCAGAGACCTTGGGTGGTACTTTTGTTCTGTTTTTCCTTTGGTGGGATTGTATATTTTCCCAGTTTTCCACCTTGTACATAACTTTATGTTGTAATCTGGTTTTGGTTTTCTTAGTGGTTTCATGCAGTGTATTACTTTTCATCTTGCGGGATGGGGTTGTGAGTGTACGTGTGTACAGATTCTCGAAAAATGCCTCCCACTTGCAGGATAAGGCCTTCGACACTAGTCGTCATCCTCTGTCCTTTGGGAGGCGGGCTTGGGGTAGTTGTAGCGTGGGCCCCGAGGGACGGATTGTGAAAATTGGGCATGAACCATTATAAATATATTCATTTTATTAGAATGATGTCCTATTCACATTGCCCAAGATTATCTTCCTTGAATGTCTAAAAAAATACAATGAGAATCTCTAATTGATACAAAAATATTATTTTTTAAAAATTGAATGTGATACATGATAATGAAATATTAAATTCAAATCATTTCCAATGTGTTATTTACAATGTGTTTTAAAATATACCATGTAATAGTTCACTTTAATCAAGAATTACAATGATAATGTAAAATAATTTTAAAATTGTAAAATTATCCAGATAATTTGTTTGTGAATAATAAATAAAATGAAAATTATAATATATAAAACTAAATATTATCCTATTTTAGTGGATATTTTCACTATCGATCTTGAGATTCCCTACTCTAGAGAAAAAAGAATCTCAAAAAAATTAAATATTGAATTCCATTTTCCAAGAAAACATTAATATAAAATACATATCATTTTGACCACATATAAAAAAATTATCAAAAATATTAAAATAATTTAAAACTAGATAGTTTCAAAATAATATCCTAAGATCGATCCCATTTCATTACTAAAATTAATTGCCACATTTTATCAACATTCAATTAATAATGCTGATGTTTTGTGCCTAAAAATGGAAATGGGGGGTCATTTTGATTCTTGGAGGAAATTATAGAAGCACTTGAATGAATAAATTTTTAACCTCAAGATGAGTATTCTGGTTTTCAATGTTTTTCCAATTATTCCATGGTAATTTAAATTGACCTCATTAATGTAATCCCATATAGTTAGGTTTTACTAATTAATCTCAGGCTCATTGACATTAGGTCAATATGGGAAGCTCAAATACTTTAGAATCATTTTGATTTAACCAAATAAAAAATTAAAATTAAAAAATAGTGATAAAATAACCAAATCAAGGCCAGATAACTTTGCAGTGGGGATCCCCTTTTGTAGAAATTCACACATTATTTCAATCAATTGATCTGTGTAAAAATTTAATATTATTTTTTATATACATTTTTTTAACGCTTGTGTTAAAATAAAAATGATCAGCAAAACTATTCTTATTTTTATGGGACCTCAATAACTAAATCTAGAACCCCATAGTCCAAAAGATGTGCATTGTGAATTTTTTTATTAAATAGATGCAAAAAGTGAATAGTGAGAAATCATATTAGAAAACAACTCTTTCCAAAATCTATTCTTATGAACATAAAATTAGATTAATATCATAATTGAGTATTAGAAAATTATTGGATATTTATTTTGACATTTTTAAATGTGTGTTATCATATTTTAGGTTAAATATATTTTTCATTTAGTTTGTGCACAAAAAATTTCTTTGAATCGTATTTTTTTCACCCTCAAAACATTTAGTAACAATATCCCCATGTTTAAACAAAATTTTAAAGGAGTAGAGGTAGAGGAGAGGAGTTACAAAATAAAATTTGAAAAATAAATTCATGGAATCAAATCACTTGGTGGTTTAGGATAAGGTTCATGTTGTCCCTATTTAATCTTATAATCGTCATGTTAGTTATAGAATCCTTATTGACGATGAATTTTTTTTTGACCACATAGAATAAATAGGATTTTCGAAAAAATACATCAATTTCATCAGGCCCAGAATCATACACACCATCATAACTAGAACACAATAGAAACCCCATGAGGTTCCTTGAACTAATAAAATTATAATTAATAGTACAATATATAACTATTTATTTTTGAATACTAAAAACATAGTCAATGTCTGGGTAAAAGATGGTTTTCCTCATGAAAATCCATTTTTTATTGTCATTATCTCAACTAGGACCCACCAACATACCCAATACCACCTTTAAACTACATAATGATATCATTCTGAACCATTTCAATTAGATTGAAATTTAATATTTATTTGGGTTTGTGGAAAGGTTTACAATGTAATTTAAGAACAAAAATATATGTCTCATGGAGTGGTATAATACCATGAATATCTAGAGGTTCTAACCAATTTCTTTCTTAATCATGATTAACACATCATGTTTAATTACCTATTTAATGAATTTTAGTGATGAATAAAAAATAAAAAGATTGAATTATGAATAAATACATGATATTGGTAGGTAAGATCTTGATTTTCATAATGATGTGGTTGATATTTCCTAATATATTGGGATTTCAAATAAAAATCATTTCCCTTTTAAAAAAATCTAAAAAGACTTTGGTCCATTAGAAAAAAAATCTTGCCACCAAATTTTACATTTCAGTGTTATGGTTTTTTTACAAACTCGTAGTTAATTATTTTTAAAAATGGTTTTGTGATTTTTGGTTCTAAAAAAAGAGGAAATATTTAGGACACCTAATGCATGTTTTCAAATTCCCCTATTATGGAAATATAAAATCAATATCGTCTTGATTTAAACACTGATTATCATTTCTATCATGTTACTTAGGTTTATTATCAATATTCCCTAACCAAATCGCATTATTTTACAAATTTAATTTCTCATCTTCTAATGATGTTACTCTAGTATTTTCCTTTGATTTTGATTCAATTGATTGATTGGACTATAACAGATGTAAATGTATTCATTAGACATTTCATTTCATTAGTTTATCAATATTATAATCAATGAGATAATCTTAAAACCTAATTAAAAAATTAATTTATTCTCAATTTGATGTATATTCACTAATTCACATATAGGATCTCTGTAATGAGAACTCTGAGTAATTGGATGGTACTAACACTTTAAGTATATTGCCGTTAAAAATAAAAAAGATAAATAAGATAATAAGTCATTGAATAAAACTCATAAAATATTGAACTAATTTAATAATACAAGACCATAAAATAAGATCAAATCTATCCTAATAAAAATATATATAATATACACACAATATGGTTATTTTTCTATGGATTAAAATTACAAAATGGAAAGTGGAAGTCGACTTAAAGAAGAGGGATTGAATAATATAAATCAAACAAATAAAAATCACTTTAATGGTTGTGTGAATAGTTTCACACAATAAAATGAATTTAATAACAGCGGTATGGATGAGAAGAATATGTATTAAGAATAAGGAAGAAATTTAAATATGAAAACTAGAGTAAAATTGAACAACCTACATGCAAAGAGAGAACACATTCCAAAAAAAATCATAGCATAAAATTACAATGAAATCACACACAAATTTCCCCAAATTCAACCATCACCACTACTTAAATATGTATTTTTGAATCCTGATGTTGATCCCCCCAACATTATATTTCACCCTAATTAATGAGGGTAAGAATAGATGGGAGGAATTTTAATGGAGGTTTTCCTTTTCAACCCTTGAAAAAATTCACATCCAGGTTGCGTCCACCCAATAGATGCACTAAAATGAAATTCTAGATGGCAAAAAATGGGAGGAAGATAAAAAAATAAATTCAAATAAAGTATTTATTATAATTTATTTTAAAATTTCATCAAATTTTTTCTTATATATAATTATTTATGATCTAAATGGTGGGTTGTCATTTAGGGCCACAGAATCTAGGCTAGATTATCCTATTCAAATTGGGAAACCAAAAACTCCCATAAAACCTCATAATTATATTTAAAAATAGTTTAATTAAATGTTCCATAGGATTCCCTATATCTATAGTTAAAATAATTGATTCATTAGGATTTAGTAATTGCTGATATATTCATTTTTTGGGCTATATTTTAGTTCACTTAATCCATAATTATCTAGGATGAATGTCCAAAATGGTGGTCTTCTAATGAGAATCTCCCTGAGATCGAAAAGAATGAATTTTTATTAATGGAATGATAAAACTAATAATGAATCAGTAAATTAAAATCATTTACAATGGGTAACATAAAGTGTGTCTAAAAATTTACCAACTAATAGTTCACTTTAATCATGAATTACAATCACATTTTAAAATAATGTTCAAATTTTAAATTTCACTAAAAATAGTGTTTAATAAGAATAATTAAAATAAAAATTATTATATATTCCAACTAATATTATCCTTCAGTTGTTCATAATCAATTCTTCATGAGGTTTAGGTCTACATGGTTAATTTTACCAACTTCATCCCAATAAGTTGAAGTACCACACCTCTTACTATACAACAGCTCATAGAGTTCTATTTGAATACATAAAGGGAATATATTATTATATTAATATTAAACCAAAATTAAATAAAAATACCACCTATATTAAAGATGATGTGATCATTATATCATCATTTTATATAATATTTAAATTTTCCTTTCAGAATACCCATCAGTTTGATAATGATATGTAGTTCTCAAATGTATCTCGATGTTGAGAGCCTTCAAAATATTCTTCTGTAATTTTGATGTAATCCATAGATCCCAAATAGAAAATATTGAACTTCATTCACCATAAAGGCTAACAACATTATTAAAATACAATAATTCGAGTAACTCAATAGGTAGAGAATCCCTTATATTAAGAAAATATGCTAACATGATAATAAAATCAATAATATCCCATATAAAACCATTCTTCCTTTGATTATTTGTATAATATGTTGACATAGTTCATATTAATACCACCACCTTTCTATAGAATAATTTGTATAGGTTTTTTGAGTCTTTTACGATGTTGTAACTTTTCCTTTACCTATTGAAAAACTAATTAGTATAATATAGTGTCTAAAATTTCACATTCTTTATTATCCAACAAAAAATCTTCCTTCAATTCTCTATAAATTATAGGTATACCATGATGTGTAAGGAAATTTTTTAATTGAGTGACATTTAGTAATTATAATTTCAGCTCATCCATATATGGAACACATAATATCTACAAAAATTAAAATATAACATATTTAAAGATAAATTTTTACAACATTCCATCATTCAGTAGATTGATTTTCATTTCATTATTCATCTTATCAAAATGAGATTTAATTATTTTATTTAATAAGGTTGGTTTGGGAATCATCTAAAATAGATGTGATGTTAAAAATATATAAATATTAACATATCTAATTTTAATAAATCCATAATTATATTATATTTTTCAATTTTCATTTTAGTCATAACTCACTAATCTTTCTTATAAAATGAATCAAAACCCATGTCTTCATTCCTAGGGTTGTAGTGTATTGAGAAATTATAATCCATAAGCAGTTGTAACTTTATCCTTTTCCTAGTGTTGATATATTTCTATGTGAATATGTATTTAACTCTTTTTTTATATGTATATTTTTTTTTATTTCACCATAAATTTAAAGTATCGCAATCAATAATTAAAATATTACAACTTCAAACTTGTGATCTGAGTTTGTGTAATTATTCTCATGAATCACTAACTGCCTTAATTCATAGGTAACTAAACATTCCTTGTTCATAAGAAAAGAAACAATTCCATTCATTGATACATAAATATATATCAAAAATATATATTTTTTGATATTTTATTAGAAATAAGTTCATTCACTAGACTCTCCTATAGTTATTCAAAAAATCAATTACATTATTCTAAAAATGTTATCTTAAACCCATTATGATTCGTCTACATTTATATTTTATCTCATCAAGAAAAACATTTAAGAAATTATAGATAGTAACCTACTAATCCTAGAAAATGGTGTAACAATTTTATATTCATTGGTGTTTTCCATTCAATCACTACCTTATTCTTAGAAAGTTCAACTGATATTTCATCCGTAGTGAAAATACTACAAAAAATGAAACATCATTGTTTATGAATTATCATTTACTAAATTTTCCATATATCCCCTTTTTATAATTTTATTTGTAATAATTAAAAATTGAATATTCTATTAATTATAACATTTAGTGTATATCTAGATATAATAATTAAATTACACATTGAAATTATTAAGAAAAGAATTTGAATACCCTATTGATCAATACCACAAAACATGGGCTGAATTATTCAATCTAAAAAAATTACTCTAAATTTTTGATTTCCATTCCTCATACGAATTTATATATTTGGAATATCAACCGTCTTTACACATATTTGATGATACCATAAAAAATATGAAACATTGAAAAAAATTGATCTATTTAATATAGATAAAATTATTCATCAATTCATGAATAATGATACTTTTCTTTAAGGTACTGATAATTATTTCTAATTAATTTATGTATAACCTCATAGACCCATATTATATCATATTAAAAAAATAGGGCTCCCCATGGTGAATAATTAGGTCATTTAAAACAATTATCGCACAACACATATAGTTTATTCCTAATTTATAATAATTCCACAATAACCATCATATAAGGAGTCCTAGAAATATTTTTTCCATTAGTTATAATATTAATTTATATCACAACATCACGCTTTGGCGGTTTTATAGGTAGTTATTCAATAAAACACTTCTATGTATTCTTTCCCTATATATAAATCCTATATTCCAAGAATATTTTTTCCATTCATAGGTTTTTTCTCCTCATCATCTCTAATAAATCCATTAATGATAGTAACTAGAATGGGATATAGGAATTATTAAGGATATGAAGTGTCCCCTATGAAGGATAGAAATTCCATATCTCCATCATAAAATGAAATATCTATCTCTCCCCAAATAAATTTTCACATTATAATTTGAAATCCAGTCAATTATAAGGATTGTATCAAAGTAATCCTTATGTATACTGTTCAAGTTTCCAAATTGGGAAAGTCTATGGGCTATAATGGGAACTAACTAATGTATCATTATTGAGGTGTTATTTCCACTATAATTTTTTATTGACAGCTCTCCTTTTAAGGTTCAAGTTAAATATATCATTTTCCTAAAGACAAGGATGATATAAAAGGGTGTTATAATACTAAATAAAATAATTAATTAGCTAAATTTTAGGAGATAATAAATTAACCTACCAATTCATCTTTAGTAACATCAACCTTAGTTGTAATGATCACATAAGTTTATAATTTACCCATTTTCCATTTGTAAGTAATATTCCATTGACTCATGGGTAATTATTATACATAGTTATCTATATCCATAAAATTAATGAAATGAACAATAGAAATATCTTTCATGAACATGAAATCATATTCCTGGTATCCTTTCACTCTAGACATTAAGAAGACTCTTATTCAATTTAATAATGAGTCACATTGTTTCATTACACATTATTTCAAGTTATAAATTCCACACATCCATTCATATTCTTATCCTTTATCCTTTTTTAGAATGCTCATCTGCACACTTCATTTCATGTTTTCTCTTTGAAACTCATGACTTAGATAAGTCATTCTCTACATTGATGACACATAACACTATATAATTATATACAAAAATAATCTAAGTCACTTCATCCCTTCGATGTCTTGGGATTATCCCAAAAATTAACTGATTAATATTACATATTTTATTACATACATAATCTGTAGAATTAATTTATATCATTGTAAATTTAGCATCATTTTTGTTAAACATTTATCCTTAATTTTTATTAATATTGAAGAATTACTTATCTATATCTAATAATGTTTATTAGGAATTATTTTTTCAATGAATATCACATTGAAATTCCTAAAAACTGATTTATTTATTTCCTTTGACTCTTTAGTGTTATGGATTAACAATCGCCATTGACCAGCCTCTCTTTTGTGATGATAAACTTCAATGATAAAATTATCACTTTCTCTATTTCCCAAAGATAGAAATATCATATCCAGTGACATGATCCATATCTATTCTACTAATAGATTCATAGTCCTATTGATGATGGAGGTTCTAATTTCATGATGTGGCCCATAATTTTTTATCCATGTTGTTCTACAAAAGGATCCTCTAAGCAGGAAGATTTATTTTTTATAACCAGACCTAGATTCCCCAATATAGTTATAATTAGTGTCGCTTCAGCACTAGCTCAAGCTATAGCTTCATTTCCTTTACCAATATGGAAATAACTAAATAGATTATTTTTATTGATATGGTTTCCATTACTTCCACTAGGGTATATTTTTAAAAAATAGAATAAACTAAATTAGATCATAACATTGTTAATTATAAATAATACTATATACTTCTAAATCTAGTGTAACAGTTATTCTAAATTAAAGATTTGTCTCATAGTTGATAATATTGTTATAATTTTCAATATCATAAAAGCATAAATTTTTTTCCAAATCATTCATTAGGGTTTGTAAATAGTGTGTAAATCAACCAAACGGTATCCCTTGTGAGTTTCTAGTTATGTGTTTAATCTTATGAACACTCATCATACACCAATAAAATATAACATAACACATAATATTTACATTTCATATTTTTTACCCATAAGTGAATCTATTTCATAGTCGTATTGACTTACTATTATATACACAAGGTTGTACATGCTTGAAAAGAACAAAATCTCTAATTTATGGAATATTTATGATATTACTCTACAGTTAGACATATCCTTTGAGTCTATCATTGGATTATACTATATAATTTATGTCTTCATAAATATAGTCCCAAAGGATTATAGTACAGATATATTGATACCAACTATAAGACCCTTATCCCAATAACTCAGAGTAGGTGGTTAGTTTAATACATTGGAACAAAATGGAAGCGATAAAAACACAAATGATCTGCTAGTTTATTAGTATTTTGAGACTATATATATTAAATATTCTTACATTACATCTTAAAATATGAAAGGAAACCTAAAAAATATATTATAAAGTTTATTATTTTTTCTATTTAATAGTTAAAAATTTTCATAGTTTCCTTCTCTATATCATGGGGAATCGAAAACATAATAAAGGGTGAGATCAGATACTTGGTAAGGGAAATTCTAAAGAAGATGTTTTCATATAATAAATAAATAATGAATAATATGGAATAGGTTAAGAATTATAAAGTATTACATATATATAATACTATATGAGGGAAATAAATCTTTGGATGACATAACAACAACAAAAATCACAACAATATAAAAAATTAATTTCATATTGATAAAATTAAAAGGTCAAACATCATAATCTCACTGCCAAGGAATTGGGATAAGATGTTATATATAAATAGTTCTTTCATATTCTGAATACCAAAACTAGATTGTCTCAATGGAAATATTGTTTCATCGATGTTTTATAATATGAAATGTCTATCATATACATAGTCATATACATTTATCATATGAAAGAAATGAATTATTGTTTAGTACATAATAAATATAAACAGTCATATTGATGTTCTAGAATGAATTTCTAAAATTATCTCTAGTAAATAAATTAGTCAATATTTTCATATTCCATCTATATTAATATGGTTTATGTTATCAATATTTTATATCTGTTGAAACTAATAGGATTCAACATAGAATGATGAAATAGAAGAATATACATTAAATTTTTTATTGGATAATTTTTCAAAGAATAAATTTTTGTTTGGAAATAAATTATATTAAAGTATAAAAATTTATTAATTCTTATTGAAATAATTTTCATTGAAAATAACCATAGAATCATGTAATTTATGGCTCAAATAAATAAATAGTCACAATAGTTGAAAATGTTCTCAATTATTTTATACCTTTAATTAAAAGTTCCTCAATCAAAAATTGACAAAAAAGGTTCCTTTTAAAAGTATTTACAGAATATATTTCACGGGGAATAATTGTTTTACATGAATAATTGTATTATAATAGAAAAAATATGAAAAATTATTTCTAAAAAATATTGACATGTAATAAAATTATTCCTGACAAAATTGAAAAACAACATTGGTTTTCTTCTAAAATAATGCATTAGTATTTAATGTTCCAATAAAGATAAAAATGAAACTAAAGCATGTAAAGTCCATAAATTACAATATTAAAATTAAATTTTATATTATTAATAATTAATAATCATATAATTCTTTCAAATGGAACCTTTAAATAAATAATCCTGAATAAATATGATATTTAAAAAAACCCTTACCATTTTGGTCAAATTTGGATGAAAATTAATCATTTAAAATATTCTAAATTATATAATTCAAACCCATGAATTTAAAACGATTCATTATATAACATATCATATGTGTAGTAACTACACCTCATAAACATAATTAGGTGAATAAAATAATACATGACTCAATTAAGCAATATTGAGACGAATACTTATTATCTTAGTTCTTAATTGAATCATAAGTGTTTTGACCACATGTATAATAAATTTAAATTCATTATACTTCAATACCAAAACATTATTAATTCATATGTTAACATATATGATCCATTTATGATATTTCAACATGTGCTTATAATAATTCCATATTAAAATCTTCATTTTCGAGTGTTCATTGTTTCATTATTCATGTATTTTTTGGTTTGGTAGCTTCAGTTATTGCATCCTTCACATGGTTACATTATATAAATAATTTTAATAATGATATATATATAGGTATAATATTATTAAATTATATAAATATTTAAATTTATTTATGAATTAATAACATGAGAAACAAATCGCATTGCTTCTTTGATGTTGTTGTCCACACATACGCAAAAGTGGCATAATCATTTTTCAATAGTATGATTGGTAATAAGGTAAATGGTATATTATATTTTAAAATTCATTAATATGTTATTGATATAATATATATTCGTTATATGCATCATAATAAAATTACATTAATGTTGGTGATGGAAAATTAATATATCACTTCAGAATTTGGTAGTGTGAACCTTCACGTGAAAGATGTTTGGTATCACATTTAATAACATGAGATACTAATAAAGGTTGATCCATCAATATAATAACATAAAAATATATGGGATATTATTTTGCAATTATAATGGTATGTATATCATAGAATTTAAAGATTTATAAGAATAAATAAAATGAAAACTCTATGTTATTGATTATATCTCTTCCTTGGCCAGCATCCTTATGATTATACCTAAATCATTCTTAAAATTGTATAATGATAAAAAAATAGAAATATAATATTTATGGATGTATTTTAGGAAATTATTTTGTTTGGGATTTGATGACATAATGGGAACATGATTTGTGGACATGAGAGTAGATGTGGTGTCTTTTTATAAGTGATGGACATGACACGCTTTTAATTTTTAAAATGATTAAAATATATTACAATCTAAATCACTCCATATAGCTAAAAAATGATTAATTATCAAATATTAGATGATATAGGGTTTATGTGTGACTATAAAATATGATCCCAATATTTTTTTTATTCCATTTAAACCCGTATAACTTTAGTTTCAACACTTTTAACTCATTTCAACTCTTATCATAGTAACATAATGGCTTATGAAAGATAATATTCATAATAAATAAAAATTAAAATGGCCACATTAAAAAGTTTTTAAATAATTATTTGAAATATGTAGACCATTTTATAAAATTTAATTATTATATTTGTTATACTTTTATTTAAAAATAATCCCAAAAAACACAATGAAAAATAATTTTCCAGAAAAACACATTTTTATGTATAAAATTAGTTTATTAAAAACCTATGTATAATGATGAGTGAAATGGATAGAAAAGTATTATATTAAATAAAATTATACTTATTTTTCTTCAAAAATAATTTAAAAACCTAATACTACCACATAATTACATAATGTAAAGCGATTCACTAGAAACTGATTTTATTTGAACTAAAACATAACATTGATATCCAAAATGTGTAGTATTTATTTTTAATTTTATAATTATATTATTATTCACATTATTTTACTTTATATATATATATGGCTCTCTAGTCTTTCTTAAAAATATTTAATGTTATACTTATACAAATATAATTTTATAAAATTGAAAGGTTCATAAAATTAGTATTATTCATTATTTATCTAAAAATTAAATATTTCAGAAAAATCCCAAAAAATAATTCTAATATAATTTTGAAATTGTGAATTAATTTATTAAATTAATTTACTAAAAAATTAAATTTATATAGTTTGATAAATTTGGTTTAAATCATATGTTTGAATAACATTATGTGCTTTATATAATATATTTTTGGAACAAAATCAGACATATTGTAATTGAAACATGGGTGTTATAGTAATACTAATCAGATATAGAGTTCTATATAAATATTCTTCTTGGAGGATAATCTAACTCAAACATGATCGTGATATATCTTTATGGATGAGTATATTTATAGAAGTGTATTATAACATCCTATTGCCTTCTTTTGGGCACTTCTCTACCCTTTTCGGATCATAGTATTCTTGGGGTTTTCCTTAGGTTATCTTGAGTGATGTTTAGAAAATTTTAGATTTGTTCAAGGATGGAACATATTTAGGGGAAATACAATGCATGGATGAGGAAAATATGTTTTCTTGGATAGCCCATTGGATGGGTCCACACAGTTTGTAAAAAATGTAAAACATATGGATAGTGGGTTTTTAATGGTTATTTTAATGGTGTGGTAAAAAATGCACCCAATTTTGAAGTCCATAAGGAATAAATAGTTGAGGTGTAAAGTTCATTCTAAAAGTCCAACATATATATTAAACTGTGCACACAATGTGTAATTCCACTGAAAATTTTAATAAAAATACATGGACCCCTGGTATTAACCGAAACTATTAACACAAAATTGATTACTTTTTATTTTTAAGGCTCATAATAATTTATTTTTACTCCTAAAACCACTTACCATAGAGTATCGATGTAACACCTTGAGATTTTAGAAAAAAATTATATGTTCGATAGCATATTTCACACACAACTCTGAGATTAAAGTGTTGGAGTTGGTGGCCTAGAACCAACATCTTGTGTACATTATGATAACTTATATTCATGGTTTTGAATATTAATAAACAACATATCACATCATGAATATTATTATTGGTGACATAGTATGTGATAATTTCCTAATATTAATTGTTGCACTAAAAGTTCATAGTAGTTCCCCACTGTGATGAGAACTCGGAAGTGCTATGACACTATTATTAAATATATATGTTCTATAATCAGATCATATAATTTCAGTAACACAAATGATACATGCTATCAGGGGTGGATACTCATATGAAATTTAGGCACATTATCATGGATTACGCCCTTGTTAATATTTAGTATGGATATTATGAGAACAAGACCCACTGGTAGGAAATCCACATTACTATGTGTCATTCCATGTTCCAATCTGTTGATGTGTGTATTGGTCCTTAGACATTAAGATTATTATTAACAAGTATTACGAATCACATACTTAGATGTACTGATGAAAATTATGATGATAAATGTTCACGGTGATGTAGGATATGTTGGGTGGGTCATGAGTAATATTGCATTGATTAAATAATGTGAGAAAGGATTTATCCCTTTTGTTCTTTAAAGGAAGTTAATGTCTTAGTAACTTTTATGAAAATTATATTTCCTAAAGAAATCCATGGCCATGGTGATCAATAGAAATTTTCTATTTCTAGAAAGTCAAAGAAAGAAACATTGAGCATATAGGTTGATGGCATTGGCATACAACCTACTTGATTTGAGATATTCTGGTAAAGGTATTATTTTACACTGAATGAAAATTAAAATTTTTATTTAGTAAACACTTTTAAGGAAAAGTGAGAAAACACATACATTCAAGCAGGAGGACATGCCTCATAAGAGATCACAAAGTTATTGAAACAGAATTTAAGCCTATTAGATGATTCCTCCCTAATAAGTTTCCAAAAGATTGCATGAACATGCGTATCTGGATTATCAGTAATGAGGTTTTCAAAGCAATCCACCAACTTATCCCATGTTCGGGAATTCTCCTCTTTACTTATCTTCCCTTTGTTAAAACCCCTTATTAGTATAAGATTCTATTTTTCAATCCATGCAGACTGCTCGCTATTGATATCCACATGAATTGTCCTACCCATTATCTTGTCTACCTCTTTGTGGGTATCGTTGATATAAAAAAACTTCTCCACCATTTATTCTTCTGAATAAACAAGCAGTCCCAAGAGTTTCTCGCTAACTGCATTCTCCACACCAATTTTTTCTGTACCAACATCACCAGGAATAGCCATCACTCCTTCAGGGTTCTCCTATATAGTACCCATAGAAACAGACATTCATTCCATCTCTTTTGATTTCAATTTTTTACCTGACCGAGTCGCCATTGGATTTGGAAGGTATGAGTGATCTTTGCACTCTTTTTTTCATCCTTGTTGCCAAAATGTAATCTCCAGAGTCCTTGATAGAATTATGTCCTTTTTTCTTCCATGAATTGTACAGGATTTTTCTATGTTTCCCGCCCATATTGTCCTCTGAAAAATAGCCATAGCAATCCTCATCATCGGACCCACATGTTTATTGGGATTAAATGTCATTTTCTTGGTCATCCAAGCCATCTAGACCTGCAAAACGATTATAGGTTTGGATGTTTCTCTCACTCTGTCGCTGGCCTGCGACCCCATGACCCACTAGTGCGGAAGGGGTGTCCCTAGTATCTCTACTTGGAACAACAGAAATTCCTTCCTGAACACGCCACAGCTAAGAATCAACACTTTGATGTCCCACCAACTCCACTATAATACCCTTATTAGAGACAACCTGGTCCTTCTCACCTTCATTCCCCTCAACATCCTCCAAAGGTAGAACCTCTTGGACTAGGACAACCATTGAGTGAGGTACAGATTCACCATCCTGAACCTCCTCTCCCTTTCTATGATCCAATGGATCCTTCTTATGCATTTCAATGTCAGTCGCCACCATATTACTAACACTGGGAGCCAAAGACATCTCTCTATCCTTCTGCTTCATGCCCCTTTCCTTGCACCCCACCTGAAACCAGAAATTGGATTCCATACATGCCTACAAACCGAGAAAAAATCCACCCATGATTCGAAGACAACAGCCTATTTTCACCTATAATCTTCACCAATACCATCCCAAACCCACTCCATTGGTGGTTTGGATACATCCACCTCCACGCAAATCATAGGGTTAATCGGGTGGCTAACCGATTGAGTTCTACTGTCAGTACACAGGAACTGTCTGATCATATTCTACAACATTTTGAGGATAGAGGGATTCTGAAACGATAGTGGTAATTCTGGGAAGCTAATCAATAGAGGAATAGAAGGTGATTCCCTTTTCATGTGAAAATCAAAATTCCAACGAAAATGGAAAAACTTGTAACAGCGGCATTTGCACGGAGCACAGGATAGGGTGAAAATCATGTCATCCTCTGTTACAAATCGAATCATCAGGTGATTCTTGTAAAGAATCCACACAGTCGCTCCGTCATGAAGCCCCCAGGAATCAAAAACGAACCAGTCGAAAGCATCAACTGAAGTTCGTCATTGTCGAAACCGAGCAACCACAGTAAGTTTCAAGAGTCTAGAAGATTCTGTAAATTCCAAGAGTGATAGCGGCAGTTGAGGCACACCATCAAGTAGACCTGTAACCTTCAGACTGAGCGAAATAGGTGAAAAAATCGGTCGATCTTCTAGATTGGATAAGGGAGTGAATTGCCGGGATGGAACAAAAGGAACCCTCCCCCCCCCCCTTCGACTGGAAGGGGGGAGGCCGAAGCCATCGCCAGCCCTAGTTAGGGCATCGCCATCGAACGTCGCGAGCCGAGATGGAGAGTGTCTCGAGGGATGGACTTTAAGGGATTATATTACACAATAATAATTTGTATGAGGTGACATATCGTTGCATCATTAACTTCATTTTATATGGGTGACTTGGCATGTTGCTAGATGTTAACCTTGGACTTTAGGCTGCTTCACCTAATGCCACTAAGAATGAGGCCTAGAGGGTTACACACTAAGTGTTTCCTTAATCTCTGTTAAATAATATATTATTATTTATTATTTAATAGGATGAATAAATATTATTCCCATATGTGGTTTACTAATTATTCATGTATGATTGATTTCATTTATTCTATCACTAGTTATTTGAGAGAACATATTATGAGCGGAATATTTAATAAATATTTATTTTCTATTTAGTGAAAATAATATTTATTTATTTATTGGAGAATAATTAAATGATATTTGTTTAATAAATAAATATAAATTAGTCAAGTATTGATAAGTATTGTGGAGTAATGGGAGAATGATTTTAATAGTCCAGTGAGAAAACTAAATATTGAATATTATTTTATTAAATAATAATTAATTATAATTTGCTAGTTCAGTGCATATCGAGAAATAATAATATTACTATTATTATTTTAAATGGGGGTTTTTTAGGATTAAATTAATAATAAGGGCACTTCTTAAATTATTTTATATTAACCCTGGAAATATGAAAACACAATTATGTCATTTTTTCTAATTATCCTATTTGGTTGTGAACAAAAAACTTGAAGAAAAACTCTCAAGCCTAGAGAGATATATTATCTAATAATGCTCCGAAGAACAGCGAGAAACCCTCCTCCAACAAATCAAGGAGAATGCTTTGGAATATATTCTTGTGGTGATCAAATAATATGATACAAACATAATGATGTTCAATGAGAGTACCTAGATACTCTTTCAATGACATCTAGAGAATCTTGGAACACTTGTGGATCACTACTAGGGGAAATCTACACTTGGTTTCTACAATGCAATGATGGCGCACCGTAGATCTGTCATCGGATTCATTAATGAATAAATAATTCCTTGGAGGTAATTCTTTATCCAATTAAGTTAATTATAAACAATATTTATTGATCTCCTCTCTCTTAGTTCCAGTGAAATTCTTTATTGTCTATATCTTTGACTAAATTCTATGGATCATGGCATTCATTATCGTATAGATCTTGGATTAATCTTCAATTATGGAAAAATTAATGTTTGGGCATTACTCATTTCATGCTTCAGCTATTCCTAGAACCTACAAGTGGTATCAAATCCATGTACATTATTGTTTATAATTATTTAGAAATATTTGGTTATTTATGCATTTATAATTTAGTTTATCAATTCATCATTAATTATTATTTGAATCTAAATTACAAGATCTATTTATTCCACCTTCATTGCTTATAGATATACTCGAGACATTTAACTTTTTAATTAAAATAAATATGATGAATTCATCCATAAGTTCCAAGGATTATTTCCATATAACACAATAGTACATGTCGTGAAATCGGCATTACACATTGTGTACTCATGGCCAATTCACTAGGAGTTAATTTTTCAATTAATCTAACTCTGTGCATTGATGAAACTTGGTGTAGTTAATTATTGCATAGTGTGTTGACTAGTATAGATTGGCACATGATCATCCATAGTACTCACCGTGTAGCCAACGTACATGGTGTGTAGTCCCTTTGAGTCAAATACAAGTTATTTATTCAATACACAACCTACCTGATTGGTGATTGTGTTCTATGGAGTCAACACGGTGTGTGGCCCATTGGACATTTCGTGTACTCCAAATTCTATGAGGTATTTTTTAGATGCTGAGTCCCTAGGCATGTTCCTTGGATATATGGTGAAAGGTGTACATTCCATGTAGGTTGGATCTACATGCATTGTTCTTTTACCAGTTATGCATATTTAAAATTTATTTATTATACAGTATAATTCTTGATCCATGTACTTATGTGTGGTCATAAAGATGGGTCACACTATGTGATAGGTTTTAATATATATATATATATATGTGTGTGTGTGTGTGTGTGTGTTTAATAAATATTAGCTTAATGTTCAGATATTCATATCTTGTATGAGTCGTATTACAAGTGGTTACTCTACATGCATTGAAGAATAACACATGACCGGTGAATAATGTAATTTTTGTAATCATCTATGAAGTACACATCATGAAAGTAAATAATAAGTCGTGTATTCAATATATCAGAAGAATAAAATAGTATATGAGTATAATACATGCTGGGTAGATTTAGATGTGTATTCTCTGTATTTCATCAAAGGTACATTTATGTATAAGGTTAGTTTTAAATGAATTTATTTAATTTTTTTAAAATTATGATGGATGATAATCTTAATGAAATTCAAATAATGATTAAGATAAAAGGATATATTTATTAGAGATAATAATTTATCTATTCATGCACAATTTATCTTAAATAAGAATGATTAATAAATGAATTATAGTTTTACTGAATGCATAACTAATTTGATGCGTGTGGATGATCATTAGTTATACTATACATTTTTTATGTGATTGTATTCATTTAATTTATTATTAAATTAAATTCTTGTCCTATGTTCCTTATTTCCTCATTACAATGTAGGGTCTTCATTCCCATGGTTTCATTCATGTGAACCCCTTTTCCCTCACCTACACGTGATTAAAAGGCATATGTAATGGATAGAGCTCCAAATCTAGTGGAGGAGGTTCAATTTTGGAGTCGAGGTGAAACTAATCCATGGAGATATAAAGGTGGATATGTAGAAATATGTAAACACTAACCTCAATGGGTTCAAGGTGTTTCTCCCCTAGGTCAATGGTTAATTTATCAACAGTTAGATAAATTAATCATTATTATAAGCTCATGATCATACCATTTATTTTATTTCTATTATTTTCATGGTTATTTCATTATAGATGTATTTTCGTGGTCAAATAATTAACGAATTAACAATAATAAAAGATGTCAACAAAATAAACTGTATTATGCATAAATATTATCTAAGACATGATTAGTCACTTAAGTAATACCACTTAATATGAACAAGCATTAAATAAAGATAATAATTGGAAATTTTATCATTAAGGATAAAATCCATAAATAAAATATTAAGTTGGTGTATCCTTCCATTACATTCGTTACAATCAAACCATAGTTTAAAGTGTTTGACCAGCCAAAGTAGGAATGGTTGTAACTGAGAGGAAAAGGTAGAGGAACTCTAAAATTAATTATTCTAGGATTAGGAAGTCCACTTAGCAGATCAATGAAATGTGAGTTAATGAAGTTGGCATTTCAAATTCCTACCTAAAACCATTTGAGTTGCTTGACCAACCAGATATGGGATAATGAGAAGGGTAATATAGATCCTTGCCGCTGAAGTATCCAATAAGCAGGTTATTCTGAAGCTAATGGTGATGGATATTGGGTTTCGATAAAATAGTGTGAGACTAATAAATATTATATTTATTTTATATCTAAATTTTATCAGATAAAGTATTAAAATTATGCTCATCTTATTTGGTAGAAACATCAATAAAATGACATCAAAAATATCAATGTGATTCATACTTGAGCAGGAAAACCTTCTCACAAACACTAATTTCATGTAGAGGAAAATGTGTATATAGTTCATCATTCACCATTAAAAGAATTATTATGTGTTGGATGAACCATTAACAGATGCTCCTAGAAATGAGGCGAGTGATGGAGAGATATCTCTCTATGAGAAACATCTAAATAATTCTATAAATGTTCAATGACTCATTCTATCATCCATGTCCAATGAGATTTTAAAGAAACATGAGTACGTGGAAGTCTATAGCATGATAATTCACCTTTGGTATCCTTATCAAGAGAATGCGAGATAAGAGAGGTATGGGATATGTAATACTTTATCCTAGACTAATCTTGGAGAGTCTTCACCAACTGGGCCTCATGTAGTCGAGCTTATTGGTGACATTTAACACCTATATATAATTGGGATTAAATTCTAGGATGAGTTGCGTAAAATTATCATACTTTTATCACTACCCAAGAGTTTCTCTAGATTTATTGTGAATTATAATATGATAAATAATGAGAAGAATATTTCAAAACATATGACCTTGATTCGACAAGTGGATAAGGTTATAGGGAGTGACAAACCCTTTGTCCTTACGGTGAATAATAAAAGGAAGAACAAGTAAAAGGGTCCCAAGACCTATAAATAGTCTAAATCTCCCTATCATTGTCCTTCTATGAAGCATATGATCCACATTAAGGGAAAGTCAAAGGAGGAAGCGAGTTTTTCATGTAGAAAGTCATGCCACTAGAAGAGAAACTACACCTAAAATAAAGGGGAAGCTAGAGGTTTGTTCATTATCGAGTGAAATATTTCCATTTATACACATTGGGTATTAGATACAACATGCGTTGCTCACATCTATATGAAAATATAGGAACCATGTAGATTTTTTAAAATTGCTAGAGGAGAGGTGGATCTGAGAGATGTTAATAGAGTGGGTATGGCTACCCTAGTAATTGGTGACTACCACATTTCATTTCCAACGGGAATGGTTTTAGTTTTAATAGATTGTAATTATGTACCTAAAATTATGAGCAATATAATTTCTATGTCATATTTATATACAGAAGGGATTATTTTCAAATTTATAAATAAAATTTGTTTATTTAATAAGGAAAATATATGTTATGGTATGTCACATTTAAATAACAATATTTATGTATTAAATAAAAAAACCAAGTGTTGGAAATTGATAACAAATCATGTTCACATGACTCATATAACACCAAGTTCTGGAATCACCATCTTGGTCATGTAAATGAGGAATGTTTGAAAAATCTCTGTCAAGATGATTATTTGGACTCTTCTAAGATAAAACCACTTGATATATGTCTTTTTTGTATACAAGGAAAAATGACCAAACCACCATTCAGTGGACAGGTTGAAAGGGCCACAGAACTTCTAGTATAGGAACACACAAATGTGTGTGGAACATTTCCAGTATAAGGTATAGGTGGATATTTTTATATCATTACCTTTACTAATGAATTGAGTAGATATGGCTATATCTATATGATGATATATAAGTCAGATTCCATTGATAAATTCAAGTAATTTAATAAGGAAGTAGATAATCATCTTGGTAAGAAGATAAATAATCTTCAATTGGATTGAGGTGGTGAATATCTAAACCAAGAGTTAATTTACATTATATGGGAGTTTGGGATTCTATCTCAATTCACACCAATTTATACACCACAATGGAATGGTGTTAGTGAAAGGAGGAATCGTACCTTGTTAGATTTGGTAAGGTCTATGATGAGTCATACAGATCTTCCATTATCCTTTTAGAGATATGAATTACAAACTAAGTCATAAAAATTAAATTTAGTACCAAATAAAGAGGAAAATGGGATTCCCTTCAAGTTATGGAGTCAAAAGAACCCCATTTTTCACATATATGTGTATGGGGTTGTGAGGCATTTTTAAAGACCTTCTCGGGAAAAAAAACAAGCACCTCGTGTAATGAATTGTATATTTATAGGGTGTCTTAAGGAAACAATGGGATATTACCTATAAATACTCTCAAAAAAGAAATTGAATATCGCTAGACGAACCATCCTTCTTGAGAGGGTGTACATCCTCAAAAAGGATAGTGGGAGAAATATTGAATTTGATGAAGTTGATGCTCAAGATACACATGAGTTGGTAAAGGAAAAGAGTCCAAGGGTCCTTGTGGATGTAGTAGTTCCTGAAAAAAAAAGTATTGTGTAGCAGTATAAGAGAGGTAAGTGAACTAAAAATATATGGTTTTCTAGTCACCAAGGATGGGAACTCATTATTGGTAGACAATGATGATCATATCTCCTACATGGAGGTAGTAGAGAGGTCTGAAGCTACAAGATGGATAGAAGATATGAATTCTAAGATGTATTCCATGTACAAGATCCATGTTTGGGTTCTAGTCAATGCACCAGTAGATGTAAAGCATATTGGATGAAAATGGGTATTCAAGAGGAAACTGGACTTTGAAGGTAAAGTAAGTACCTATAAATCAAGGATAGTGTCAAATGGTTTTAAAAAACATCATGTAATTGACTACAATGAATAATTTTCCCTACTTTCCATGTTTAAATACATCTGAAATATATATTCTATAGCATCTTTCCATGACTATGATATTTGGCAGATGGATGTCAAAACTGCATTCCTTAATGTGAAATTTCAGGAAGATGTATATATGACACAACCAAATGGTTTTGTGACTCCAAGTGATGCCCAAATTATTTTTAAGTTTTAGAGATCCCTTTATGGTTTGAATCAAGAATCAAGGTCATGGAACATTTGATTTGATGAAACCATAAAAGAAATTGGTTTCATTAAGAATGAATGTGATCGATGTGTTTACAAAATGTTTAATGAGAATGTGGTTGTTATCCTAGTCGTATATGTTGATAAAATATTACTTATTGGTAATGGAATACTAGTATTATAATCTGTTAAAGACCGATTGAACAAGTGATTCTCCATGAAATACTTAGGTTAAGTAGCCTATATTATAGGGATCAAGATCATTCCTGCTAGATCCAAGAGGCTACATAGTCTATGTATAGTATATATATTGACCAGATACTAATGATATTTATTATGGAACAATCTAAGAAGTGATTGGTTCGAGTTTCACATGGTTTACATATTTTTAAGAAAATATGTCCCCAGAAACAATATGAGAGTTAGAGAATTAGTAATATCTCATACAAATTGATGTTTCCTATGCACCGAGAAAGGTAGGAAGATATTAAGAAGATCCAGGAGAACAACATTGGACTTCTATTAACTCTATCCTTAAGTATCTGAGAATAAATAAGGATATGTTCCTGGTGTAGGGAGTAAATGAGGAGATAGTCATCTGGGGTTATACTGATGTTGGTTTTTAGATAGATCAAAATGATCTAAAGTTAAAATCAAGATATGTTTTATTCCTCGACAGAAGATCTATGAGTTGGAAGAGTACAAATCATCTAGTTGTCACTGATTCTATAGTGGAGTCTGAGAATATAGTGTCTTCGGATGCAACCAACGAAATCCATTTTTATTAGAAACATTATGAATGAGCTTGATTTGGTACCTAGAGTTAATAAAACTATCACATTTTATTGTGATAATACTGCTACGGTGGCTCTCGAAAAAGATCCACAGTCGCACCAATAGAAAAATCATATACTCTGAAAGTATCACCTCTTGAAGGATTTCTATTAGAAGGGTAAATTTTAAGTAATAAGAGTACCCACAAAAGATAACATGGTGGTCCCCTTGAATAAAGTCATATCTCATCATAATCATGGGTATCATGTGAGAGCTAGCCAACTAAAGGTTGTTGGCAGTTGGATCTAGTGCAAGTGGAAGTCTATATAAGATGGTGCCCTAGAACCAACTTCTTGTGTAATTTATGATATATTATATTAATGGTTTTTAATATTAATAAACTTTTTATCACATCATGACTGTTCTTATGCAAGAAATAATATGTGATAATTCCCTAAGAGAAGTTTTCACACTAAAATGTCATAGAAATTCCCTACTATGATGAGATCCTGGAAGTGCTAAGACACTATTCATGAATATATATGTTATATAGCCATAAGAAATCATTTGAGGGACACAAATGATATAGGATATCATGTGTGGAGAATCATAGGAGTTTGATCCACCTTCTCATGGTGTACGCCCTTTGTAATATCCAATATAGATATTATGATAATAAAACCCGCTAGTAGGAAATCCACATTACTATGTATCATTGGATATTACTATCTATGGATGTGTGTACTGTTCCTTAGACTTTATGATTCTTGTTAATGAGTATTAAGAGTTATGTGATTAGATGTATTGACACAAACCGTGATGACATATTTTCGTAGTGTGGTAGGATACGTTGGGTGCGCCATGAGTAATATTGCATTAATGAATAATACAAGAAAAGTATTTATCCCTTATTTTCTTCAATGAAGTTCAATATCTATGGTCCCTTGATTAAAATGGTATATAATAAATAAATACATGATCATGGTGATCAATAGACAAGTTCTATTTACAAAAATTCAAAGAAAGAGATATCGAGCATATAGGTTGATGGCATTGGCATGTAACTTAATTGATATGAGATATTATGATAAAAGTATTATATTACATGGAAAGCATGCATATTAGGTGACCTATCATTGTGGCATTAAATTATTTCTCTATGGGTTCCTTGGCATGTTTCTAGATGCTAACTATGAACTTTAGGCTGCATCGCCTAATGCCATTGAGAAAGAGGCCTATAGGGTCACACACTATGTGTAAATAGAATCTTAGTTAAATAATATATTATTATTTATTATTAAACAGGTTGAATAAATATTACTCCCATACATGGTTTAATAATTATTCATGTATGTATTATCGCATGTATTTTATCACTAGTTATTCTCTAGAATATGTTGTTAAAGGAATATTTAATAAATATTTATTTCCTATTTAGTGAATATAATATTTATTTATTTATTGGAAAGTAATTTAGTAATATTTATTTAATAAATAAATAGACATTATTCAATGCCCGATAAATATTTTGGAGGAAAAGTGGACCGAGATTAATGGTCCGGTGAGAAATGACAATATTGAATATTATGTTATTAAAAAATATTTAATTATAATTCACTAGTTCAACACATGTTGAGAAATAATAATATTACTATTATTATTTGACATGAGGTTTTTCTAAGATTAAGTAAATAATAAGGGAACTTTTACAATTATTTTATATTAACCCTAGCAATATAAATACCCAATTATGTCATTTTTTATAATTAGCTTATTCAATTATGCACAAAAATCATGGAGAAAATATCTCAATCCTAAAGATCTCTATTATCTAAGAATGAACCCATGAATGGTGAGAAAACCTCCTCCACCAGATCAAAGAAAATGCTTTATAATTGATTCTCAAGGCGATTAAGGCGGATGATGCAAGAACATGGATCATCCGTGCTAGCACCCGAGACTCCTTTGGCGACATTTTCATATTCCTAGAACATGTTTGGATCATTGCTAGACAAAATCAACACTTGGTTTCTACAAAACAATGATGGTGCACCGTAGATCTATCCCCAAATTCATTAATGAAGAAAGAATTCCTTAGACGTAATTTATTATCCAATTAAATTAATTAAAAACAATATGTGTTGATCTCCTCTCTCTCAGTTCACAAAAAATTATTTATTGTCTATTTCATTCACTCAATTTTGTGGATCATAGTGTTCATTGTCGTACAGATCTTGTATTGATCATCGATTATGGAAAAATTAAAGCTCTGCACCGCCCATCGAACGCTTCCGCTGTGCTCAGAACCTATATAAAGGACATGTGACATATATGACCTTTTTAAGCTATCAGTTACTTGGTATATATGAATAGTATTAACTCATTTATGTAATATATATCATAAAAATAATGAATTAATGATTATTTTTTATTTATTTATTTTTAAATTCATTTTATTCATCAAAAATAAGATTTATACAAATATGTTTTTTTCTTTTTTTCATAAAAAATCATAATTTATTTTTATGGATTTTATAATATCTATTTGAAAAAATTAACTTCAATTTGGAAATAAGAAATCATAAATTTACATTGGAAGAAATATTTTATTTTGCAGAAAATTTTAATTTTTCAATGAATAGTGAAAATACATATTTTTGTAAAAATTTCATTTCTTTTAAATAAATTAATAAATTAAAATTTCCCATTCTGATTTGAATATTATTTAAATAAATAAAATAATTATTAATTTATATTAAATACACTTAATTTATTATTGATGAACTTCATAACTAATCTTAGTATATTTTTTCTTTTTGGGTTTAAAAATATGATTTTTCTAAAAACATTTTCAAAATGAATAATTTATGTCCATTTTAATTAATTAATGTAATACATAAAATTATTTATATATATTAAATTGTTGTAGTATATATAAATAAATATTAATTGATATTCATATGATGATGATTATTTTTCACAGAGATAATATAAAATCATCTTTTTCTTGAAAAATATTCTTCATGAATACCCTCTTTTTTCATCACGTATGTGGTTTTCGTTGAAAATTTAATTTTTCCACATAGATGAATATAATTAGGTAATTGTATTCCATTTTTGGAATCATAATAATTTATATTCATTAATAATTCAATTTTATTTTTTACCATAATGAATAGTGAAAACATCAATAAAACAAATTACAGCGATTAAGGTGAAAATGGGTTTACATGGGGATTAAACCAAATCGATAATGGTAACAATGACCTAAAAATGTATAAAAACTATTTCATGGATATATTCTGACCATATAATGCATAAGTATTTATTACTATCCAATTTTAATCCTTTTGGTATGTAAATAATGAGGTTAAACATTTTTCATTCAAAAATTACATGTCTGAGATTGAACTCACTAATAAATGTCCACCTCTTATTCAACATTAATCACAACATAAATACCTTTTGGATCATCCATTATATGAAAAAATTAGTTTTTAACTTCCCTTCCCTCATCTTAGAATCCTTTTTTGGTTATAAATCCATTATAGTAATGCATTTCCTATAATCCTAAATATGTGGTATGAGGAGATGTAAAATAACTGACTATGTGTTATTATTTAATTTATTCTTACACCTTATTAAAATTTTCATAAAAAAATATAATATGATTTAAAAAATATCTACTATATACAAATATTTTGTTATACTAATGGAATAACCTAAATCCATATCATCTTTGATTAAATGGAATACAAAATCCTCAATCCTATGTCTGAAAAACTACCTCCACACGAACCGATGTAATTTTTTTCATTATTGGCTATCAAAACATGTTGAAATAATGTATTTAATGTATATATATGTTATTTGAAAATTATTTAACTTCTAAATTAATTATGTCACATTCAAATTTTTAATTTCAATCCTTTGGGGGATATTATAATGTCACTCATCTATAAGTTGGACCACCGCCTCACAAAGAGGACTTATTTGTTTTTCAATAACGAAATACATGGAAGGTAATAATAATAATGTAAATTAATATATGTGATATTAATTAAATAATAATGATATTAATTAAATATTTATCATTATTATAAGTTAATATATCAATTTCATTCTAACACTGAAAGATGATAATTCCGTTCATGTATGTGTGGACAACTGCCTCCACGAAGTAATGTGATTATTTTCATCACCACATCATAATAATGATATATATAAGTATATTTAAATAAATAAAAATTTATTAATGACATTATTATATTTATTTAATGATAAAATAATACACACCTTATATTCATAATAATAATTGAAAAAACGAAAATATTACTCATTTGTACATACGACCAACCGTCTATATGATCTTATTTTAGTTCATTATTCATTACCATTTTTCACAATTTGGTTTATTATTTTAATTTTTGAATAAATATGATAAATATTTTTTGACTATTATTCTTGATATTTTGAAATAATTACTTCCTTGACTATGGTGAACACACCTAATCCATTTTCAAACAATGAACCGAACAACCACAAAACACCTAATGTAGACTTAACTAATTAAATATTTAAATATGTAATTTAAAATAAATGAAATGAATTATTTAATTATAAGTTATTAAAATTGTAATATTTTTTCATGATGTAAAATAATTGATGTAATTTTATTATACATTAGTCAAAGGTCATATAAAAAATTTAGGACTTGATGTAAGGGTTTTCTTGTGTCTCTTTTACTTCTTGGAGACATATTCAAAATTAAAAACTTATTTTTATTGTGTTGCATGTATACTTTCCATTTTTCATTTCATAGCAAGAATAATTCATAAATCCTTGTATTCTATGTTTCAGTCTGAATTATTTCATCCATGTGGATTTCACTTCATAGTTACCACATGTCAAAGAGTTTATTAGCTTAATTTTCTTTTGTTGTGTTGTAAAACATTTTCATTGACTCGGTTATGATATTATTATGTGTTAATTGATTTCTAATTTGATTTAGTATTTATTGAAAAAAAAAAATCATATGTATTATGCTTTTTTACAAATAATCTATACAATGATTATTTCTCAATTCAATGATATGATTTTTGTAATGGTTATTTGACTAAAATTCATTATCATTTATACATACACTGATGATATGCACCAATATTAATTTGTGAGAGGTATATACTTCAATTTGACATGTAATATCATGGAGATAAGTATGTTCATGATATTTACAGAGTAATGTGGTGTTATTATATCATGGTGCTTATGATTTAAGAGCTAAAAATGTGTCAAGGGCTTTATGTTACAATCTCCTTTATATTAGGATTGTTAATGTTCAATATTATTTTAAAGGAAATAATGCAGAATTATTCCCTTGAACCACATATATTTTTTTCATCGGGCTATGAATGTGGTTCACATTTTTAATTTACATTTCATTCTTTATTGATTAATTAAAGAAAACAATGGTTTTCTATAAGTGATATTGATGTTTTATTTTCTTTTAGATTGGTTATATTTCTCTTCCATATATTTGTTTTGTAAAATGATTTCAAAAATGTTCATTATATACATGAATGGTTCCATAAATATATTATACATTGTCATTGACATTATTTTAAATGGTTTTGAATGGAAATTTCTTAATGTTTTTCAAAAGAGTTTCATTTTCCTCCATTTTTTAAAAGATTTTGAAAATAAGTTTTATTTTTAACAATTATATCTTGAATAGATTTTACCACATTTGTTTCTATTATTTTACTTGAAGTTTCTTTTATATGATACCATATATGTATTAAAATAAAATTATTTTCTAAATATTTTTTAAATTTTTAGTTTTTAAAAGTGATTTCAAAAATGAAAAGGTTATTTTCATCAATAATGTATTTAATGATCTTTTAACTGTATTTTAATTCATTAAATTCTACAAACATTGTTGTTACACATGATCAAATGGGGATATTTTGTAATTATGACTTCCTCGTTATTTCTTTGGATGAATTATGACTTTTTAATGATAATGACATTGAAACTCTTTCTTTTACATGGGTTAATATTGTTTCAATGATATTATTATGTAACCTTTTATTTTACATGGGTTAATCTAGATTCAAATAGATTGTTGTGGAATATATATCATTTAGATAGGATAATCTTATTTAGAATTTAATATTATCAAACACATTTCCTAACAATGGGTGAATCATTTTTTAAATAGATTGTTATAGAATTCATTTCTTTTAAAATGAATAATCATATTTCAAATAGATTATTATGGAAACCATTTATTCTATACAGTTTAATCATGTTTGAAAATACTAAAGGTTGTTTCAATGATTTTTTGATGAAGTTAATGCTCTATACACTTTTTCATGAAAAACTTATTCAGAGTTGATTATAATAATGTGTGTTTACATTATAAACCACAGATGAGTAGTTCTATTATAAACCAAGGATACTTTATTACATTATTAACCAATGAAAGGTGGTTCTGTGATAAAACAAGGACATGTGTGTCATTTATAGCCCCCCCCCAATGTATTAGGTGATCCAGTGATGGAAGTCTTCCATATTAGATATGTTATTTATAAGTGTGATATGTTGATAATGTTATGACGATGAAAATCAATATTATCTATGCTTGTTATGGGCTTATAAGGTTACATATGATCAAAATGGATATCAAATTAGTCATGATTATTGATTATAATGACTCTTGTATTTATAAATAAATTATTCCATGTTATCATGTTTAATGATGAAGGTATTGGTGGGTATGAATATTTTATTTTACACTTTCAGTGGGTTACATCTGCCTCTCATGTTATCATCTCATAGTGTCTCATTGTTGTCTCAGATTCCCACTTTACAATGGCGGGAGGAATTAATCATTTATTTAGATATGTATGCTCCTTGATTGAAATGGGATGATGGGATGTCTGATTTTCCTTCCTGGATTCTACCTTGTAACATGTCACCTAATCTAGGTCTCCCTCAAAGATTAAGACGTTGTTTGTGAAACTCATTCCTGGTTTCATCTCCTTATAGATTCTAGTTAATTGAAATTATTCTATCTAGACATTCCAAGTGGTATTCATAGGGCATCGACCTTCAATCAGTGGAGTATTCATGTTGGACATCATTGGAAAAGTCTATACATTGGAAATTGGTCACCTACATTCTTCCTCAGAAGCGGACTTCTCAAGGGCATGCAACCCAAGCCATCCCATGTTGATCATGGGGTATCTTATATCAGAGACATGTATTCAATGGTTTTACTCAAGAATACCATGTTCAACATGAGGCAGGTAATGAGTTTAACATCTTTTAGAGATGAAGAGAGAGGGTTTGGCAAGGAGGCTTGATAGAGGCGGATCAGTGAGTTAAATCCCTAGGATGGAGCACCTAAAATGTTTACTAGAAAATGGATCATAAATCCAAATAAGAGCATACCCTATATGTTTAGTCACATAATGATAATATGTAACACCATGAAGGGGTACGTTCTTAAGAGGAAGGAACCAAGGTTTACCATTTTTTGGGATTGAACCTCTTAGTGGTGTCCTACGTACTCTGTTTTAAGAACAGGTATCAAAACCCATGTAGGTCGGATGGGGGAATCATGGCCACTAAAAATATCTTACCCCACATGAGTCATGCTCTATGTGAGAAACAAGATAATGCATTATACCTGGTGGTTATATCGTGAAAGATGCATTGATGAGGGATTGTGTGGGTCTTATACATAGGAGTTGCATGATACGGATATCATTCCATGTGAGGAGGATCTAATTACTTGTGAGTAAGTTCTCACTCCCATAAAGATGAGTGGTTGTGGAAAAATTTCACGTTGTGGCAACCCATGTACATTATATGGTTTTAGGGTACACTTTAACATCATGTGATGAGGATGATGGTGCTAAAAAGTTTTACATCCTATAGTATGGACATTTGAAACTCACTACTCACCCCATGGACATAAATAACTGGAAACCATAAACCCTTGGGGAATGGAAGTAAACAACAATATTAGGAGGTTAAGGTGTGGAGGAGTGGTCGATAGTGGGGTCTATGTTAGCATGGAAATACTGAAAACTAAAATCCATTAGCATGACTATAGTGAAAAGAAAAAGGTAAGTCAATACAATAAGGTACGTATCAAGAGGGACCAATAACTATGTAAAAGCATGGAGGGGTCAACTGAAGAGGGTATTAGGAAGTAGGGGGCTCACTGATAGGTGCTTCTCAAAGCACAAATGCTTCACAGAGGTCAGGGGATTCACAAAGAATAGTTCTTCAGGAAGCTGGGTGACCCTACCTTGGTATGGAATTATGGCTCAATGGAAGAGTGATTCATGAAGGATGGATGATCCCTAAATCCTTGACTGACCCAAAGGGTCTCCTTACTATGTGAAAGGCATGGGGATTCACAAAAGGAACCCCTACCTTAGGAATGGGAATTTAGGAATAAAGGAAAGGGTTATCATGAAGCTACAATACGTGGGTTATTCATTTTCTCTCTAGTTTTTTGTGTTGAGATGCTTCAAAATATGGGAGATCAGAAGTCAAGTGGTTGGGGTAGTCATGCCTTCGAGTGGGGTTGAGATGGATATTTATAGGCCATTATCGTCGTGATGCTCGGAGGTGTGCTGCAAAGTTAAATGGGGCTCTACAAATGGTAGTGGCTCCGTTGGACTCATAGAGCTATCTGTCAACTGTCTCAGTGCGGTTGTGGAGGTAATTAGGCTCATGGGAGTTCCATTAGTGCCTCACATGCACACAATGATGGAGTAACTCCATGAAGGATCTTTGTGAGGTAAACCCTTTTGATGATTTTTTTGGCATCCTGAGCATGGATTTACATAAAACCGGCTGTGAAATCCTCTCATAATCCCGAGGCATGTATTTTGGAACAAAAATCCCCCCCCCCTCCTCAGAATGGGAGCCTATGGGACAAGGATTGGTGGATTATAATGGTGAATATCCCAAAATTCATTGATTACAAAGTTGGATTTCAATGAAGGGTGAAGGATGCGTGCCTATGTGGAGTCACCGTGAAGCTCAGGGGCATGGTGGTATTCACAAAGCTAAATCAATTTCATGCCTATAAATTTCACATGGGGACCCCTATCTGAATTAGATATTCACACCAAACTCAACAGATATATTTTTTTGTGAAGATATTTCACCCAAATGAATGCCCTTTGTGAACTGGGTTCCTCAGAACTTTTCTCTATGAATGTTCCTTAGAGAACCAGGGCATCACGATCTACTTTTACTTCACGACCTACACAGAGTTCAAAGGATACTCCATGAGCCAGGGATCTGAAAATGATCTTTGTGAATGTCCTATATGAAAAATCTCAAAAAACACTTTTGTATCAGATTGAACGGCCACTTAAGAAGCAGCACAGAAGGCCCATGTGGATGCTCTCTAAAGAGAAGAAATTGTGAACAGTATCATGATCGGGGAGTATGTCCTAAGCCACTCTAACCACTAATATCCTCTCGAGATGAAATCAGAATCTCAAAAGGACTATCCTATATGAAAGAGGCTATTGATAGATTGATTCAATCTAAGGGTTGATGTATTCATCTTATCAGAAAGTAGAGACGAACCAACTTATTGCTTAAGGGGAATAATAGGGCAGTGCCTATGGCATCTAGAGATCAATGGTCATATATAGAGGGATAACTCTCCCATAAAAATAGACTGTATCTAAAACCATACCAATTAAATAAATGGTAGGCCACTAAACATTGACGTGTCTCTACTATAAAAAAATACAGTCATCAAGGTGGACTTAGGGAACCCAAGGAAGTGGGTGATCGATAATTGGGATTTATGCCAAGGTGGAAACTTCATAGAGGAATGGTCCTATGCCTACAGGTTATGTGTTTCTTGTATGATGGTTGGATAAGAGATGAGGTTACTGGGACTATATGATGTAGCATGGGTGTCTCAATTCCATATCTATCAGCTGAAAGAGATCATGTCGGAACTACTGAAGATATGGTCATTAGAGACCAACACATTTCATCTTCATCATGGGGAGGTCAGAATTACCATATAGGACCTCCATAAAATTTTTGGGATCCTAATTCTTGGGATAATGTATGATGAATTCCTCCACACAGTGAATGCGTGAGAGGATTAGGAGAAAATTCCACATATGGAAAAGGTGGTGCTAGATCTGGAACTGAGAACCACCAAAGAAAAGAAGGGGATGAGATACGTCCACATAAAACTATGGTTTGTCTATTTTCTGCACATTCATGTGGAGGATCCTACTGAGGGGGAAGAGGTTCCCATGAAACTATCCACAATGCCTCTCACATGTCTGAGAGGACCCTATAGAGGAAAAGATGAGTCTTACTTATGGATCCTGGAGGATGAAAAATGGAAGTTGTGGGGGTATAGTGTCAATAACTAGCCCCAAGAAATAGTTAGAATGGATGGGTTTATATCAGCACTTATATGTGGGTGGATGATTCTAGTGAGAGATGCACACATTGGGGAATGGTTGAGTATGTTTACCATGGTAACAATGTTAGAGTTAGAGTGGTGTATAAACCTTGGGATCTTAGTACTGATGAGGTTGTACAAAGTGTTCCAGCATATCAGTAAGGTAATGAAGCCATTGCATGTGTGTGGTCTACTCCATATCCTATACAATTGTGTGGTTATACACATGAGATGTTATGAATACCCAAATACCATCATAACTTCTGAGATGAACTTTTGGATAGCAATTCTGAACATCATAGGGAGTTTTTCATTCATTCTAGATTTTGACAGACGTGCTAATGAGGGTTGAACTGGAAGATATATTTACCTTTCACTTATTCCCCCTATTGATAGGGTTAGTAACTCATGGTGGTATGGGAACCATATAGAATCACTCATAACTCTTGGCCTTTCTAGATGAAGTGATGGTGGTACAGTTAGACTACAAGTCGATCTACTAACCGTACAAACCGCACCGATTTTTTAGGTAGATCAGGTGCCTACAAAGACTGAATACGAAGGAATACCTAGGATTATTTCATGAATATCACCCTTATTTGATGAGGAAACTCTGTTTTATACTCACATGAGAAGATGGAAAGATACAGAATGAGTTTCCTCTATCCATTAATGCATATGTGCTGGTTCATAACTATTCTAAGAGCTGGGAGACTGCCTACCATGGATACCCCCTAAGGTAAAGAACCATGTAGGAAAATAATGGAGTGGATCCTCTACCTTAGGACCAAGGTTGAATGGTGGAGAGAGAAAATTATGGTGGAAAGGCTGACACACATCATGGTGATGAGGCAGAATAAATGGGGCTGATGATTCGAGGACCTCCACCAGTCAAAGATGAAGGAAGAAGATGAGTAGCAACATGTATGAAACTCAAAACTGAGACAACTTGGGAGGAAGGGGTTCCATTGAGGGGGTTATATAGGGTTCTTTATCAAGGTACCGGTAAGATACTACGCCAAGTGGACATCCCTAAGGATTCCATCAATCCATGGTCCTGTGAAACCTAGGATGTCAAAAGGAAGTTCCTAGACACCAACAAGACATGGGACCATCTCAATAGGCATGTAATAGTACTGGTTTGGATCATATATGCCATTTTCATCTTCCTCGTGTCTCAAGGAGAAGGGTAATGATATGTGGTGTAGTTTGAGGATCTAATTCACTCTCAAGGCACTATATGTCCAATGAAAAATTGAGTTAGAGTGTTTTATACATGACCTCTCCTCTGAATCTATTAGTGGAAAAGCTGGCAGAGTGTTATCCCTTTCCAGACAAATCAAATGGATCCTAGGTGGAAGATGCCAATTAAGAGAGCCCCCAGAGGATGGAAAGGTCATAGGCTTAGAGGAAGACCCTTATAGGTATTTTTCAAAGTTATGTAAGTATCCTTTTAACTAATTCTCTTCTTCTATTACTTTCTTCATGGTTTTTATAGATTCCCCAACTGGAATCTATTTGTATAAGAGGATCTTGTGCAAGGGGCCAGTTGAAGTTTCCCAGTTAGGATCCAAGTATCACTGAGAGGGGGAGAGGGTGAATCAGTGATATCTTTTTTTTTATATTTCATTAATTTTGAAACAACCTTCACCTCATGTAGAAGAGTTCTTTCCCTTCTGAACACAATCAAAACACACATCCATAAGAACACAAGATTTACAAGGTTCACTACTCAACAGGAGTAGCTACGTCCTTGGTATGAAGCATAAACAATCCAATACCACGCAATCAACTGTAAAATAATCCTTTTATATGTAATACAATGAGTAGGATATACCCTTACATGCTTATAGCAGATACAAAACAATCCGAAAGCACGTGTTTATCCTCTTAGCACAAATAGGGAAAAATATTTTTAGTGATTCTTAAATAGATTTCACATTTTGATCTTTCAAAACAATTCATCTATTTTCTATCTAGAAGATGGTAAGAACTACCTTGCACACAACATACTACTTGAGCTAGACTCAAATATTCTATGCACCCTTTTAGGTGTCTTGCATGCAACTTTCATGCCTCGCATGTAAGATTTAATTTTTATGACAACCCTTCTTTTTATTACAACTTAAACATGCTTTATTACATAAAAATTCACTTTATACAACAAAGAATATCGAGAGGTTTAGTGTCTTTGGGGATTAGGATCATTACATAAAAACATGAAACATGAAATACAACATCTTTATTGAAAAAATCCTTTACATGACCACTACATTCCCTCGTACTTAGCATTGCATGGGATAACCTGAGGACATGCATATGAAAAGGGTGAGATATAAAGCCCAGTAAGGGAGTACACATGGAATAACATGAGGAGTACAATACATGTTAGGCAATAGGCATGTCAATAGAGCATAATATAAACATGAACATAAAGGCATAATAAAGCATGATAATCATAACATGGAAATGTGGCAACAACACTTAACATTGAACTAGCATGAGCCAAGGCTCATTGTACATGGAGCATGAGTAAACCCTCATTGCACATGAAGCACGAGTAAACCCTTATTGCACTTGAATTAGAATGATTCAACACTCATTGCACATGACGTATCATGATACTATACTTTACCCAATGCATTGGAGCGCTATAAGGGCGCACCCTTCTTAAACATTTCATTTCACGCATAAGTGTGCCACATGGATCATAAAACATGGATTCATAAAACATAATCATTTATTCCACGATAAAGGAATGTGGAATTCATACATGAAACTATACAATCAATAAGTAAATTTTCATAAAGGTTAATACCCTTGATGGAGAAATGGGCATGGTATTCACTACACAATGACATTGGCTTAGAAAATCGGTGTGATTTCGGCAGCGTAACGGTGTGACATAAGAATTCATAAAAATGGTTGATGAGAGAGAAATGGGTTCCTCATAATATTTACATGTAATGTAAAGTAAGGAGGTTATATAGATATATGTCCCAGAAATTGTAATGGAATTTATATTCATGATACAAAATTATTGCTTGAATGTAAAAGAAGAGAGAGAAGTTCCTTTCAGAATTTTGGCATAGTAACGGGTATACATGGGAGGCATTTAATGAGATATAAAGGGGTCTCCCATCATTAAAACAATAATAGGGCAGTATGGGGGAGGTGAGAAACCATACCCCAACATTCATAATTGAAATTAAAAGGTCATTACAACTTAAAGAAAATTGACAAAAATGAGAAAGGAAGAAAAAACCCTTACTTGGAAGTGTGCTTCCAAAGGCTAGAGAGAGGCTTGTGAGAGGATTCTTTGGAGGTTGGGGAACCTTGGGAGGATTCTAGAGAAATTAGGGAAGAGTTTGGACTAACTCCAAGTGATTTTAGTGAAGAGGAAGTGGGAGATTGGGTGGGTTTATATAGGAAAGGTGAGGGAATTATTTATTATTTAGGTTTGGGACCCCTTACATTAAATTAATCCAAACCACAAACCATACCATGGTTTTTGCCCATGGTTTTTGGAAAAGGGAATAGGAAAACATTATTTTATAAGGCCAAATTAAGAAAATCTTAAAATAATAAGGTTTCTTATGTGGAGTTGAGTCACGCTCCCATGGAAATTAATTTAAAACGGCAAAGTGTTGAATAAGTCTTGAGGGGTCCATTAATGCTTTGAAAAGTAAGTAAAACAAACCCAAAATCAAATTATTTTAATGATAAAACATATATTGGACGAACATAAGGATTATGGTATTTTATTACATCACCATTGGGTCATTATGATGTCATAAAACACATTATATATTTAAACGGTATTTAATTTTTACCCAAAAATTTGACTGTCTCAGAAAATTATGAAAATTTCTCTGTTGGATAATTTTGATGTCCTGATTCCAGAAATGACATTTATTTTATCTAAAAAAATTTCTAAATATGTTAATTTTCACTTTTAAAATAAAAACTGACATTTATCGAAAATTCGCGGGTTTTGACAAAAATGGATTTCAAACCTTAATAAAAAAATTTAATTGCATTCATAAAATTATAAGATCATTTATATTTAATAAAAAATTAATTTAATAATATTATTATTATTTTATTAAAATTTTATTTAATTCAAAAATCCCTTAATTTAATAAAATAGATTTATTAATTAAATAATAATTAAAAAACACCATTTGTACTTTTAAAAACTATTTACAATGTATCCAAAAATGACTAGAAATTATAATCATTATTATATACAAAAATAATGTACATGAACATAGTACTACATATTTGTTACATAATCCCTTAAAATAGCCGCATAAGACCTAAGGGTAAGGTGTGCGATGGTGACAGACTCTTGGGGTAGCTCGGATAACATCGCTCGAGTGGTAATCTCTATCAACTTCCACTTTTCCCGTAGACGGTCACGTTAGAGCTTGACATAATGAAGCTTAGCTTGGGCTTGGTCAAGGGTGAAGACCAAGTATGCCACCTCTTTTCCGAGCTCCAACAAATGGGCTTCGTATGGGGCAATTCTACCAGATGAGGCCATCGCTTCCTTTGTCTGAGTAAAATTGGGTTTGTTAAAGCCTTATATTTATACTAATCATGTGATCACTGTTCAACGGCTATAAAAGTAATGGTCACAACTCTTATCATAAAACCAAAGAAGTTTACACCTTATAAAAACATTTTTCATAAAGAGACATTTAACTGGATCAAGAGGTATTTCCATTAATGAAACTTTGGGTCATTACAATATTTCCCCCTTAAGAAATTTCACCCTTGAAATTTTCCTTTTCCCACACTAAAACAAATGTGGGTAACTCAGCTTCATCATATCCTCCGATTCCCAAGTTGCTTCTTCAAACTTTTGGTTTCTCCACAACACCTTGACGAGGGGCATTGTCTTATTTCGTAGAACTTTTTCTCTATGATATAAGATCTTCACAGGTTGCTCCTCATAAGAAAGATCGTCTTCCAATTGTACCACCTCGGAAGAGAGTACATGTGAAGGGTCCGGTATGTACTTCCTTAAGAGGGACACATGAAATACAGCATGCACTTTGGCCATAGTAGGTGGAAGTGCTAGTCAATAGGCCACATCCCCAACACGATCAATAATATCGAAGGGGCCGATGTACCTTGGACTTAACTTCCCTTTCTTTCCGAACCTCATGACCTTATTCCATGGAGATATGCATAAAAAAATCATGTCTCTAACTTTAAACTCAAGGTATCATCAACGATTATCTGCATAACTCTTCTGTCGACTCTGGGATGCCTTGATATGCTACTGAATGGTTTTCAACTTCTCCACCATTTCTTCGACCATTTCTGGTCCAAGCAGCTTACGTTCACCGACCTCATCCCAACATGTCGGTGTTCTCCACCTTTTCCCATAAAGGGCTTCATATGGTGCCATTTGGATGCTCGAGTGGAAACTGTTATTATAAGAGAACTCAACCAGAGGAAGATGTTGATCCCATCCTCCTTTAAAGTCCATTGAGCATGCTCTCAAAATATCCTCAATTGTTTGGATAGTCCTATCTGATTGGCCATCAGTTTGAGGATGATAGGCCGTACTAAAGTTCAGTTCAGTATTCAGATCATGTTGACGACTCTTCCAAAACATAGAGGTGAATCTTGGATCTCGGTTGGACACAATAGATAGTGGAACTCCATGAAACCTTACCACTTCCCTGATATATATCTGTGCCAGTTGATCCAAAGAGAAATCCTCCTGAATAGTAATGAAGTGTGCAGTCTTTGTAAGACGATCCACAACAACCCAAATTGGATTTTTGCCTTTGGATGTCCTTGGAAGTCTGGTGACAAAGTCCATGGTGATGTTCTCCCATTTCCATTCTGGTATGGGAAATGGTTGCATCATCCCCTTAGACTTCTGCCTCTCTTCCTTCACTTGCTGATACACCAGGCACTTTGATGTATATTCAGCGATCTCCTTATTCATATTATCCCACCAAAAGTTTTCTCAGAGATCTCGATACATCTTTGTGCTCCCTGGGTGAATAGAGAAATTTGAACTATTTGCATCATCCAAAAGTTCCTTCTTCAGCACCGGACTTGATGGAACACATAGTCTTTTCCCAAACCGCACAATTACTTCCTCATTAACATTAAACTCTGAGGATTTTCCCTTTTTGATAGCTTCCACTTTTTCCTGAATTCCCACATCATCCTTTTGACCATCCTTTAACCTTTCTAAAATATATGTTTGAGAAATAATTTGTGAAAGGATTGATAATGTTCCCTTCTTTATGATTCCCACATCCATCTTCATCAAGTCTAAGAAGATTGGATCCTTATCAATTCTCATCATTGATAGAATTGATGGGTCCTTTCTACTTAGGGAATCTTCCACCTTGTTCACTTTCCCAGGGTGGTAATGTATTTAATAATCATAATCCTTGATGAGCTCTATCCATATTCTCTGGCGCATATTATGCTCTTTCTGTGTGAATATATATTTAAGACTCTTGTGGTCAGTATATATCTCACATTTCTCTCCATAGAGATAATGTCGCCAGATTTTCAAGGAAAATCTCACCACCGCCAACTCCAGATCATGCGTTGGATAGTTTCGCTCATGGATTTTCAACTGGCTTAAGGCATAGGATATCACTTTATCATTCTGCATCATCACACAGCCTAAGCCCTTCTTTGAAGCATCACTGAATACCACAAAAAGTTCCCCACTTGTGGGTAAATTGAGCACAGGCATAGTGATAAGACTTCATTTCAACTCCTTGAAGCTTTCTTCACATTCATCACTCCAAGCAAACTTTACTCCCTTCAGAGTTATCTTGGTAAGAGGGTTGGACAATCGTGAGAAATTCCTCACAAATCGTAGATAATATCCAGCTAACCCCAAGAAGCTACAGATATCTGTTACCGATGTTGGCCTTGGCCAACCCTCAATTGCATATGTTTTGGAGGGGTCCACATATATCCCATTGCTTGTGATGATATGGCCCAAGAATGATACCTCCTTCAACCAGAACTCACACTTGTTGTACTTTTCGTAGAGCTTCTCCTTTCACAAAGTCTCTAGTACAGTTTTTAAATGCTCCTTATGATCCTCCTTGGTTTTGGAGTATAATATAATATCATCTATAAAGACTACCACAAATTTGTCAAGGTAATCTCTAAAGACTATATTCATCAAGTCCATGAATATTGTTAGAGAATTGGTGAGTCCGAAAGGCATTACTATGAATTCATAGTGCCCGTACCTTGTACGAAAATCAGTCTTGGGTATATCTTCCTTCTTCACCCTTACTTGATAATATCATGACCACAAGTCCACCTTGGAGAAGTATTGTGCTCCACACAACTGGTCAAACAAGTCATAAATTTGTGGGAGAGGATACTTGTTCTTTATCATGATTTTGTTAAGTTCACGATAATCAATGCAAAGCCGCATTGACCCATCCTTATTCTTGACGAAGAGGACTGGTGCACCCCATGGTGAAGCACTTGGGCGTATAAACCCTTTATCCAGATTCTCCTGTAGTTGTTTCTTCATCTCTTCAAGCTCAACAACAGCCATTATATATGGAGTCTTGGATATTGGTAGCTCCCCTGGTATAAGTTCAATTGAGAACTCAACATCTCTTCTTGGAGGAACGCCAGGCAGTTCCTCGGGAAACACTTCAGTGAATTCCCTCACAATAGGAATTTCTTCAAGGATGGTTTCTTCCTTGGACTAAATCATATGAGCCAGATATGTGTTCTCATAAGGCAGTAATATCCATGCTTGATATGATGGAGATAAAGGAGATTCATCTTCCTCCTGACACTTGAAAATAATTGGGGGTCGATTCTCCATATGGAGTGTGATTTCCCTCTCCCGACAATTTATGTTGGCTCTATATAAGGAAAGCCAATCCATGCAAAGAATTGCATCAAATTCCACCAGAGGTAGTATGATGAGGTTTGCTGGGAAATTCAATCCACATATTATAACAGGGGAGGACTTATATTCAAGGGATGCAATGATTGCCCCATTTTCCATACTCATCGACATCTTTACTTCCATGATTTGTGGTGGTGCTGGGATTGTTCTACTAAACTTTCGAGATATAAAAGAATGCGTAGAACCTGAATCAAAAAGTAAGTTTGCTATTATTAAATGAATAACTAGCGTAAATGTCATCACTTCGTTGTCGGGGTTCACTTCGGTAGAAGTGATGGCAAAATCTCTTCCTTGTTGTCTTGGAGGTTGTTGGTTGCCTCCAATAACCCTTGGATTAGGGCACTGATTTGAAAAATGACCCGGTTCTTTTTATTTTTAGCATTGAACAACACGTTGAGGTTCGAACGGAGCATTCCTCTCCTATGTCGCAGCTGCAGGTCCTTCTTGCCAACAGTTAATAGCTAGGTGCCCTTCTCTTCCACACCTGAAGCATTTTCTCGTCCCCTTAAGGCAATTTCTAGGGTGCTTCTTTCCGCACTTTTGGAAAGTGGGGTGCTGGATCTTCTTAGCACTGTTGGATTTATCCATCGGACCACCAGCATTGAAGTCCACCTTATGCTTCTTGCCCCCATGATACCCCTATGATTCCCTGATCTCCATTTCGACCTTGAGGGCACATCGGAAAATTTCCTCATAGCTGTCGAAGTCACGAATCGTTAATGCTTTCCGCAAGCTAGGCTTCATCCCAACAAAGAATCAGTCAACTTTGCATTCAGGGGTAACGACAAAGCCGAAAGCGTATCGTGAAAGCCTTGTGAAGGTTACCTCATACACTCCAACAGATTATTCATCTTTTTTCTTGAGGGAAAGGAAGTCCCTTTCCATCTTAATCCAGAGGGTGCGCGGAAAATATTTATCGAAAAACATCTTCCGAAAATCCTTCCATTCCAACGCCTCGATCTCCTCCTCGGGCTTCGTATTTTTTATCAACGTCCACCATTGATTAGTTCACCCTCTATATGATAAGCAGCCAGGATAACCTTCTCTTGTTTAGAACATTGAATGATGGAGAAGATCTTTTCAATGGAGTTGATCCATTGTTCAGCGATTGTGGGATCGGATGATCCACTAAAAGTAGGAGGCCTTTGCCTCATGAAGCTCTCGATAGCAACTTTTTCTTTCTTAGGGGGGGGGGGGTTGAATGTTCCTCTTGACCCATGTTTCTATTCAAAACTTGAGTTAGCTGAGAGAGAAGCGTGACAAAGTTCGTGATTCCCGCTCCCATTGGATTGGGCATCTCATTAGTATAGTCATCACACTGATCTTCACAACGATTGTTAGCCTGAGTCCTCCTATTACCGGCCATTGGCTGGAATAAAAGGAAAGTTAGGGGTAACACATAAAGGGTAATCCAAAGACAAAAGTTGATTACTTATAAATAAACTTTCATTTCCTTAACTCATGAGTCTATAGGCTTCAATCTAGGCTTTTCATGGTCTACTTTCTAACAAATATTCGTAGGGCATTTTTTTTTAATTCCCTTAATAAGGGTTCATACTAAGATTGTGAATTTATCAAAATATATCCCCCGGGAGTGTCGTAACCAAGAGTGCATCAAGGCCCGTTTTCGTGCACCAGTTCTTGTTCGAGTCTAGCTTAAAGCGGTGTTTTCGGGTTTTACCCCTAGGATACATCTGTGCTAGAGCTGCCTCTACCTGCTCGTATCCAGACAGGGATGTATTTGTTTGAGAAACCACTAAATTAGTATTTACCCAAACTTAGGGATTTTTTTATTATACTTAGTCTTGTATCTAAGGCTTTACTAGGGTTTCTTAATCCCAAAAATAACTAAACCTATCCTCTGATACCAACTATGACAACCCTGCTTTTTATTACAACTTAAACATGCTTTATTACATAAAACTTCACTTGATACAACAAAGAAGATCCAGAGTTTTAGTGTCTTTGGGGCTTAGGATGATTACATAAAAACATGAAACACTAAATAAAACATCTCTATTGAAAACTTCCTTTACATGACCACTACATTCCCTCGTACTTAGCATTGCATGGGATAACCTGAGGGCATGCATAAGAAAAGGGTGAGCTATAAAGCCTAGTAAGGGAGTACACGTGGAATAACATGAGGAGTACAATACATGTTAGGAAATAGGCATGTCAATAGAGCATAAGATAAACATGAACATAAAGGCATGATAAAGCATGATAATCATAACATGGAAATGTGGAAACAACACTTAACATTGAATTAGCATGAGTCAAGGCTCATTGCACATGGAGCATGAGTAAACCCTCATTTCACATGAAGCACGATTAAAACCTCATTTCACTTGAATTAGCATGAGTCAAAACTCATTTCACATGACTTATCATGATACTATACTTTACCCAATGCATTGGAGCTCTATAAGGGAGCACCCTTCTTAAACAATTCATTTCACACATAAGTGTGCCACATGGATCATAAAACATGGATTCATAAAACAAAATAATTTATTCCACGATAAAGGAATGTGGAATTCATACATGAAAATATACAATCAATAAGTAAATGTGCATAAAGGTGAATACCCTTGATGGAGAAATGGGCATGTTATTCACTACACAACGACATTGGCTTAGAAAATCGGTGCGATTTCGGCAGCGTAACGGCGTGACATAAGAATTAATAAAAATGGTTGATGAGAGATAAAGGGGTTCCTCATCATATTTACATGTAATGGAAAGTAAGGAGGTAATATAGATACATTTCCCAGAAATTTTAATGTAATTTAGATTCATGATACAAAATTATTGCTTGAATGTAAAAGAAGAGAGAGAAGTTCCTTTCGGAATTTCCGCATAGTAACGGGTGTACATGGGAGGCATTTAATGAGAGAGAAATGGGTCTCCCATCATTAAAAAAATAAGAGGGAAGTATGGGGGAGGTTTTAAACCATACCCCAACATTCATAATAGAAATTATAAGGGCAATACAACTTAAAGAAAATTGAAAAAAATGAGAAAGGAAGAAAAAACCCTTACTTGGAAGTGTGCTTCCAAAGGCTATAGAGAGGCTTGTGAGAGGCTTCTTGGGAGGTTGGGGAACCTTGGGAGGATTCTAGAGAGAGTAGTTCAGAGGTTGGACGAACTCCAATGGATTTTATTGAGGAGGAAGTGGGAGCTTGGGTGGGTTTATATAGGAAAGGTGAGGGAATTCTTTATTATTTAGGTTTGGGTCCCCTTACATTAAATTAATCGAAACCACAAACCATCCCATGTATTTTGCCAATGGTTTTTGGAAAAGGGAAGAGGAAGAAATTATTTTATAAGGCCAAAGTCCAAACTTCTTAAAATAATAAGGTTGCTTATGTGGAGGTGAGTCACACTCCCATGGAAATTAATTTAAAAAGGCAAAGTGTTGAATAAGTCTTGAGGGGTCCATTAATGCTTTGAAAAGTTAGTAAAAAAAACCCAAAATCAAATTATTTTAATGATAAAACATATATTGGCCTAACATAAGGATTATGGTATTTTATTACATCACCATTGGGTCATTATGATGTCATAAAACACATTATATATTTAAACGGTATTTAATTTTTACCCAAAAATTTGACTGTCTCAGAAAATTATGAAAAATTCACCGTTGGATAATTTCAACATCCTGATTCCAGAAATAACATTTATTTTATCTATAAAAATTTCTAAATATGTTAATTTTCACTTTTAAAATAAAAACCGACATTTATCGAAAATTCGCGGGTTTTGACAAAAATGGCTTTCAAACCTTAATAAAAAAATTAAATTGCATTCATAAAATTATAAGATCATTTATATTTAATAAAAAATTAATTTAATAATATTATTATTATTTTATTAAAATGTTATTTAATTCAAAAATCCCTTAATTGAATAAAATATATTTCTTAATTAAATAATAACTAAAAAACACCATTTTTACTTTTAAAAACTATTTACAATGTATCCAAAAATGACTAGAAATTATATTCATTATTATATACAAAAATAATGTACATGAACATAGTACTACTTATTTGTTACATAACCCCTTAAAATAGCCGCATAAGATCTAAGGGTAAGGTGTGCGATGGTGACAGACTCTTGGGGCGGCTCGGATAACATCGCTCGAGTGGTAATCTCTATCAACTTCCACTTTTCCCGTAGACGGTCACGTTTGAGCTTGACATAATGAAGCTCAGTTTGGGCTTGGTCAAGGGAGAAGCCCAAGGATTCCACCTCTTTTCCGAGCTCCGACAAATGGGCTTCGTATGGGGAAATTCTACTGGATGAGGCAATCGCTTCCTTTGTCTGAGTAAAATTGGGTTCGTTAAAGCCTTATATTTATACTAATCATGTGACCATTGTTCAACGGCTATAAAAGTAACAGTCACAACTCTTATCATAAAACCAAAGAAGTTGACATCTTATAAAAACATTTTTCATAAAGAGACATTTAACTGGATCAAGAGGTATTTTCCATTAATGAAACTTTGGGTTGTTACAACTTTTGTCATGAAAAACCTCTTGCGTGCAACTCTCTTCTTACACACAATTTATCTTTCTTAAGTGAAACTCTATTTCTTTCTCGCACCTCCCTTTACATAAATTTTTTTACACTTCAGATCTCAGGATTTCTTTATGTTACGAGCTTCTTAAATGAGATGAAGTAACCTCTTATTTATAGGCATCACTGACCCCTAGGCGAAAAAAACTTATCATGTCAGTCAAAATCCTGACGCGTCATGAAAAACCCCATTTAACGTCGCATTGGGCACGAAAGTATCTTTCATGCCAACCTTATCTTTCACACAATTATTGAATCTTTCACTCACTTTATTCCTTTTACATTTTTCAATGTTTTGAAATTGAATCATGCCTTGTGCGCAACATTCCAAACTCCCTTCAATCTTGCGTGCTAAAACAAACCTTTTTCACAGGTCTTTCCATTGACAAATTTTTATATTAGGATATTGGAACTCCACTTACACGCAACATACCAAGCCATCATCAAACTTTCACACAACTTCCTTTTCCAAAATCACATTTCTCTATCTCCCTATTTTCATCCCCAAAAATTTGGAAAACACTGGAAAATGGTGCCACCTTAAAATAAGCTTCATCAAGAACGCTAATATTGCTTCACTTTTATCTAGATTATTAAAGAAACAACTAATTTCATCATGAATCATATCTTATAGGATATATATTCTTTAATTGATCACCTTCCACATCATCATATTTTCATCGGAATGTATTATTACACCCTATATTTCAGCAACATCATTCTTTCCAATCAAAACTAAATATGATTGGCATCACCTTTTATCCCCCTTTACTTCATAAGTCTTACTTCACAAGTTCTCCAAACTTATGATATTTGGGAAATAAAAATAATTAATTCATCCTCTAGTTTTTCAATGCTATTACAAGGTGATTTGATTTATCCTCTTTGACAACAAAAGACAACACTCTGCAAAAGAAAAACTCTTCTTAGTACCTTCTCCATCCAACTTGGTCCCAACAATCTCCCCCTGTATATTTTGTTTTAAACCAAGATTCATAAATCACTAAACTTTTTATCCTCATGAAATGGATTACTTATCAACAATTCTAATCCTACGTGAGGTAACTCATTGTAGTAAATAAGAATTATTGACAGCAAAATCATGTTGTCCAAAAGTATTGACTATGAAATTTCTTCAGCATTTCTTCCTCAGCCTTCTCCAAAACATAAAATTATTTCTACCAAAGCTTCTTCCTCAACATTCTTCCTCATATTTCTAAACTCCTGTAAATTTACTGAATATAGAAATTTTGTTTACGACAAACACTCCAACAAACAGTTAGAATAGTTCACACACTAACATGTTGGATTCACAACTTACCCACAACTCCCCCTTTACACATGCAACCATAAGGACAGATTTATGAACTAATTATCACCCTTGACCACACTATCCAATGGTATGATGAGATAGGGTATAGTAACATGTATCTACACCTTGATGAGAAGGAGGTTGGACACCCGTGTTCAACCTCAATTTTTAAAATGGTTTCTTCAGTAAAGGTTCTGTGAATATGTCAGCAACTTGTTCCGATAAAGGAATGTACTCCAGATACAACTCATACTTCTCCACATGCTCATTTATGAAGTGGTACTTTTTTTCAATATGTTTTTAATGAGAATTTTGTACCGTATTTCTTGTACGATTGATTTCATATTGATTGTCACATCCCAAGAGCAAGGGTATCTTTACTTCAACAAGTATATCTTTCAATTGAGTCTTCATCCACATAAGTTGGGTAGCATCTTGAGTGGCAGCAACATACTCAGCTTCATCCATTCTAAGAGTCACTAAATTTTATTTCTTTATATGCAAACTAACACAACATTTCCCCATAAATAGAACTCCACTGATGTGGATATTCTATCATAAATGTTTCCTACCCAATCAGCATCTGAATACCTGGAATGATAAATATTTTTTGAGCCATAATACTTGATAAGAAAATTTATTGTTCCTTTGATATATATGAGAATTATTTTTCTAGAAATAAAATGTGATTATTTAAGAGTTCTCTGTAACCTTTCACATAAGGTAACAACATAGAAAATGTCGAGTCTTAAGGCAGTAAAATATAACAGACTACCAATCATATTTTGAAACTCTTTCTGATCAACTTAATTACATTGTCTATATTTAGAATAATTGGTTCCCACTACAATTGGTGTGGAAACTGGTTTCAAATTTTACATGAAAAACTTCTTCAGAAGATCTTTTGCATGCTATTCTTTAGAAAGAAAAATGTGGTTCTTCTTATGTATGATTTGCAACCCAAGAAAGTATTTAATTTCTCCCAACGTGGACAACTCAAACAACTTCTGCATATCCTCATAAAATTATTCACAAGATATTTCATCATTACCAGCAAAGATAATGTCACAAACATAAACAATTGTGATCATAAAGAACGTCTGAAATTCCTTGATATAAATATTGTTGTAAAATATTCCTTTCTTGAAACTCATCTTCCTTAAGAACATATCCATATTAGAATACCATGCCCCTGGAGCATGATTTAGCACATAAAAATCCTTTTTAATCATACACACATAACTTTCATCTTTTCTAACAATAAATCCATAAGTTTTTTCAATGTAAACTTCTTCATCAAGATTCCCATTCATAAATGAGGACATCACGTTCATTTGAAAAAAATGTAGCCTCATTTTGTAGAAATATCAAGAAATATTCTGATGGTTTCCAATCTATCCACTAGAGAAAAAGTCTCATCAAAATCAACACCTTAAATCTATGAGTAATCATTTCACACTAATCTTTCCTTGTTCTTTACCACTTCTTCTTCATTTAACTTTTTCGGGAAAAACCATTTTATACCAATAACATTTTTATCATCTAGCTTGGTAATGAGTTCCCATGTATCATTCTTTTCTATATGATCAAATTATTCATTCATCACTTGAACCCATTCTCGATGCTCAAAAGCATCATTCACATCATTTGGATCTACTTTTGAATATAAAGAAGTATTTGTAACATTATTTTTTGTTCTTCTTGTTTGAACCCTCTGATGTTGATCACCAATAATTTTATGATCCTCCACTTACTTCCTCATCCTAGGATGATCTATTTAAATTTTATCCACATCCCTTGAAATTGATGAGTCTACTTCTTCTTCTTGATTAGGATTACCACTATTGGAAGTATTATCTGAATCGTTAACAAAACTATCCATATCCTTCTCAAATTCTATATCACAAAAGATTTTTTTTCACTCTCAACATTTTCAACAACATTCACATCAGTAGAATTAACGATTCTCCCTATTTCTCTATTGAGACATCTATATCCTCTTCCTTTTGAAGGATAGACAAGAAAAATTCCTTCATCTTCTCTTTGCTAAAACTTTCCAAGGTTTCCACTATTCTTATTTATAATTCAAGGACTCCCAAAAACTCATAAGTGTTTCAAACTTTGAGTTTTTTCATAGAACATTTCATATGGAGTCATATCCGAATTTTTCCTATAGAAACATTGGTTCTGAATATAAATAGCAGTGTTCATGGCTTGCCTCCAATTATAATGAGAAATAATATGTTCAAGTAACATAGTTCTACCCATTTCCACCATACTTCTATTCTTTCTTTCAGCAACCCCATTTTTTTAAGTGTGTATGGTGAACTAAACTCATGTTGAATTCCATGCTTATAATTATAAATTTCAAACTATTCATATTTATAATATCCACCATTATCATTTCTCAAATTCTTCACTAAATACTCACATTCCTTCTCTACTTTCCTCCTAAAATTATTAAACATTTTTATCGAATCTGACTTATGTCTCATGTACATAACACAAGTAATCCGAGAAAATTTATCAATAAAAGTAATGAAGTATTTATCTCCATTTTTTTGATGACTTTAAAATTGGTCCACAGATATTATAATTTATAAGTTCCAAGGGTCGTTTTGAATGAATATCAACTCTCTTATTCACAGAGTTTGTAGTCTTCCCTTTATCACAAATAGTGTGACCCCAATATCTTCTTATTGATAAATCAGGCATATCTCGGACACTATCTCACGTTGATAGCTTTCACAAGTTTCTATGACACATATATCCCATACTTTTATTCCATAACTAATTTTTATCCACCATACCCATCTAAAATGATTTTTGTACTTCACCAACTTAGAACAAGTTCCCTTTGTACGTTGGCCTCTTGTAACTACCTTTCCATCATCTTCACTTTTCACAAAAAAACCCCATATTTTCTGTATATAACTTTCTTTCCCTAATCACAGAGTTATGAAACACTTAAAATATTCTGTTTCAGCCCATCAACATATTATTTTTTCCTATATTTCATATTTTCTTTCCCAATGATGGATGATCAAACTCCTTTGATCCTCCTAGATTCAGTATTGCCAAATGTCATTGTTCCTTCTTTAAAGTCTTTGACATTATTCAGAAACTTTAATTCTCCTTTTATATGAGAATAAAACCCACTATCAAGAATCCATGGATGTTCTCCTTTTGTAGCTTTCAAAGAGGTTTCAACAACAAGATCTTATTGTTCTTCATTTTCATTCTTCACCTCCAACTTCTGAGATTTGTTAAGAACCTTTCGTTGTGATGGAAACAAAACAAGACATCCCTTAGAAATATGTCTAGGTTGTTCACATATTCCAAAAATAATTTCCAATTATTGGAACCTATTTTCAACTTTCACACCAGCATTCTTAGATTTATTCTGAACTTCCATCTCGTATTTCTTATTTTGAGAGGATTGAATCCCCATCAAACCTTGTCTTCCATAACTTATGGAATAGTAGTAATGTTTTTTTTTTGAAAAAACACATATTTTATATGTTTCAAAATCCACCACAATTCCAGTAGTATCCATATAATGAATATTTACCTCTAAAACTTCTATACTAACCAGAGTTGTGAACATGATTCTCAACACTCTTCTTAATAGAACTCTGTTGACCATCAGCCATCCTGAATTCAAACATAGCTTTCTTCTTCAAATCATATTTCTATTCAGACTTACAAAAACCAAAATTATTAGAACTCTTTATAGACTTAGTATTTTTAGAAACTTATGATTTTTCATCATTGCGAACTTTGGCCATAAACATAGCCTTTCAGCTTTGTTCTTATTATAACGAGTTCCATATTAATCTCAACCTTTGAAGGTAACCGTTATTGGTAATTATTTGATTTATTCTTACTATAACTTTTTGATATATAGTTTTTAAAACTTATATTCCTTTCTTCAACTTCATAATGTTTCAGTTGAACAAGTTCCAACTCTTCTACTTTTTTCCTTCAGTTTTAATTCCAAATGTTCATTACGATTATTTTCACTCTCAAGAGAATTATTCAGATCATCAATCTATTTTTCCAACATGAATTTTTCATCATGAAAAAATTCTTGATTATGGAATTAGGAATCTTCATTTATCAACTTCCTATTTTCCTTCTCGATCCTTCTGATCTTTCTGAAACATTTATCAACCCTTCTTTCAGATGATATTCAATTTTAGTTTCTTCTTCTTCAGAACTACTATTTCTATAATCTTCAATATTCACTGCTGTAATAAAGTTATTCTCTCTAGATTACTTAGAAAAATATTTTTCTAATTCAGCTTCTCTATCCTCTTCTTTACCCTAGTAAAGAATTCCCCAACAGATTCAATATCACCCATTTTCAAGTCTTCATACTTCAGCCTCCAGATTTAATGTTTCTTCTTCTTCACTTTTGTATTTCCTTCATTGATTCTTTTTAGTTTATCCCATATTCATTTACCTATAGTGACACATTTCACTCCAAAAAACACACTCTCAGAAAGAGATTATAGTAACGCATTTTAAGTCTTCCATTATTCTCAAGATTCTTTTTATTGACAGGTGTAAGAGGAACCTTGTCATAAATAGTAGGAAATCCATTTGTTGTAGCTTCAAGAACTTCATATCCAAGATACATAATATAAGCTATCATTCTATCTTTCAAGATATGATAATTCTTTACATAAAATATCAGAATCACATTACTGTTCACGCAATTTTGATTCTCCATCATAACTTCTCTTCAAAACTTCAGCAAAGAACACATGAAGGGATCTTGTCACTCTAATACCAATTTAAGTTTCCTAGTCAGGATCCAATTATCACTGAGAGGGGGAGGGTTGAATCAGTGATATATTTTTCTTATATATCTCATTATTTTTTAAACAACCTTCACCTCCCATTGATGAGTTATTTCCCTGCAGAACACAATCAAAACACACATCCACAGGAACACAAGATTTATAGGGTTCACCACTCAGCAAGAGTACCTACGTCCTTGGTATAGTACAAAAACAATCCAATACCACACAATCCACTAGAAAATAATCCTTTGATGTTGAATACCAAGATTAGGTTATACCCTTACACTCGTGTATCACTTGGAAAATAATCTGAAGGCGTATTTGCACCCTCTTAGCATAGATAGGGAAAAACAATATTTCAGTGCTTCTTAATCTGCTTTCATAGTTTGATCTTTAAAAACAATTCTTCTCTTTCCGACCCAGAAGCTGGTAAGAAATATCTAGTACACAACTTACTGCTTGTGCTGGAAAAAAATCTTTCACACACCCTTTTAGGTGTCTTCTGCAAAACTTTCATGCCTCATTTGCAAGATTTAACTTTTTTCACAAAACACCTCTTACGTGAAACATCAATCTTGTGCATAACTCTCTTCTTCCATGAAACTTCTCCTTCTTACACGCAACTATTTTTTTTCACACCTCCCTTTACTTAAAATTCTTCCACACCTTAGAGCTCGTAATTTCTCTAAGTTTAGAGCTTCTTAAATGATATGGGGTCACCACTTAATTATAGGAATTGTCGACCCCTGCGTGAAAAAAAACCCTGTTGTGTCGTCAAAAATCCTAACATTTCATGGAAAACCCTAGTTTCCATATCATTGGGTGAGAAAGTCTCTTTCTCGCCAACCTCATCTTCCATGAACTTCTTGAATCATTCACACACTTCATGCATTTTCCATTTTTCAATGTTCTTACCTTGGATCATGCCTTTCATGCAACATTCCAAACTCCCTTCAATCTTGTGTGAAAAAAATAACCTTTCCCGCAGGTCTTTCCATTGCTATATTTTGATGTTAGGATATTGGAACTCCACTTATTCGCAACATACCAAGACATCTTCAAAATTTCACGCAACATCCTTTGAAAAATCACATTTCTCTATCTATCGATTTTCAGCCCCAAAAATTTGGCAAACACTAGAAAACGGTGCCACCTTAAAATATGCTTTAGTAAGAACACTAATGTTACTTAATTGTCATATGTATTATTCAACAAAAAACTACTTTCATCACGAACCATATCTTTCATGATATATATTCTTTGATCGATCACCTTTCTCATCATCATATTTTCAACAAAAAGTATCATTATTCCCTTTCTTCCAGCAACATCATTTTTTCCTATCAAAACCGAATATGATTGGCATCAACTTTTCTCCCTATGTCCTACCTAAGTCTTGCATCAAAATTTCTCAAAAAATATGATATTTTGGAATTAAAAATCCATAAGGCATCATCTAGTTTTGTAATTCTGTTACAAAGTTATTTGATTTATCCTCTTTGAAAAAAAATACAACACTCTACAAAAGAAAAACACTTCTTACTCCATTATCCATCCAACTTAGTCCCAAAAACCCTATTAAATGGGATGTATTTCAACCCACTAATGTGGAGGAATGTGATTTGAGGATTTCATTTGGGACAGATGTGGTCCCATGGTTGACCAGAGTTGATGAAGTTGAGGTAGCCACCTCAGAATCCCTAGAGTCCTCAATCGTATATTGGGGGCCAAGTCCCGACATCACAACAGTGATTACCCGAGAGGATAATACACCACCTATCGTATTCCATATGTTATTTCCTTATAGAATCACATGTTTTATTTCTTAATAGGTTGACTAAAATGGTTCTTGTATAAACAGTTATGGGAGTAGAATACACTCTTTTATAGAACATAGTTAGAGGTCCAAGAATCCCTTTTCTTGCATGGGTTACAATCCATGTTTGGTCAGCTGATCCAGTTCACAAGGCCATGGCCTCTGATGAATTTTTAGTTTTATAAATTGGTGATTCCACTAGGAGGGTAGTCCTTATGGATAACAGGGATGAATTATCCAAGGTGGAGTCAAATTAAGACAACCGAACTCAAGACATGGAGCCCAACCCATCTGATAGAATCCCAAAGGAGGATCCTTCCATTGGATCCTTGGATGTATTCCTGATGTAAAAACTTATAGATCGGGAATAGATGGATGATTTTTATTCTGACGCATATGTGGAGAGTCGCATGGTCTTGTGTATTGAGTTTAAATGCATTAATAATTTCATCAACAACACCTTAGAGGCGCAATGGGTGAGACGAATGGAGTCACTTCACCACTAGATGTGTGGTATGTGTGTCGGAGGGGTGGACACTTAAGGTCTCCACACACTGATCTGTGACTATCTCGAAAATAATATAAGAAAAATCAGTCAAAACCCAACTGCTTCTTGGTTCTAGGAGAAGTCTGAAAAAATCATGAAGCTCAGGGAGACTGAACGACAGACCAAGCATCTGGAATAACAAAAAAACAATCATTCATACTTCATTACCACTCAAGAAGATCATGTCATACAATTGAGGGTACAGTTGGAGAAATCCCAAGTACATTTGGGGTAGGAATCATGTCAAGTTAATGATCTTCATGCCAAACTAGATTATACAAGGATTATGGTTGATGATATTTGTCTTATAGCTGATGATGAGGAAATGGATCTCATGAGATGACAGTGGATCCTGGAGGGCAGGCAGAAAAGGGTGGTGGAGAAAAAGCACTAAATTGAAGGGAATATCTATAATGTGATCTTGTCGGAACTCCTAAGAGGCTCCAACATGTGCATTTCCCTACTGCTATCACAATCTTTATCTACTTTGAAATTTTGTGTTCACAAATACATTCTTCACCTTCTTTAATTTACTACTTTGATTATATCTATAAAACAACTAACGACTAATCACAAAGTTCATGTGGGTCATGCCCGGTGTGTTATACAAGGGATAAACACATAATTTTTCACTTTGTATAAGAGTGTAAAATAACCTTAAAAACATGGGGACTACAATTATTGATTGACCACCCATAGTGTTTTGGGTTAGAGAGGTTGTGGCTGTAGAATAGGGTTCATGGAACATCCAGCTTTCCTTTACTGATGTTCTCTAGTGTAGAAGCTTGATAACACTAGGGGAATTGTAATATATTTGAATAATTGGTAATGAAAGCTTTGAATCAAAATACCAAAAATTTAGAACGCAGTGAGAGAAGCGTTATGATATAGGATAACTACTGACCATGTTCACAACATTGTATCCATACTGATTATCCTGAAATGAGTACAAACAAGTGGGGGTCGACCACTAACCATGTTTGAAACATGGGAACTATCAGAAAATGTCATCTATAGACTACAAGAACATTGTCCCCGGATGGTAGGTGAGCCTTAGACAAACAACATTCCTTTACGGGGTTCCTTCAGACATGAAATATGATGATGAGATAAATAAAGGGGCTTGGGAGTGGAGTGATGGAATGTTTCAATGGCTTTCAACACTCATGGAATTATGCCATTGTAGCATAGAACACACTGGTGTGAGTGTATATGTTAAAAAAGGATCAAACCAATCTTTTAGGGGAGTATCATCTTGGATTCCAAGGGATATTTGAAGATGCAAACAATGTGGTAAATAAACAGAATCGTAGAATGACCTTTCTGGAAAGGGCATAGGATGCGTTAATGTTTTATTCCATGTAAGTGAGGATTATGAACACGTAGTTTTACCTCATATTGTGAGGATAATGCATAGTACATTTTAAAAATGTTTTATCATTATTCATCTCATAGTTTAACGTCATGTGACTGGGACATCTCCCATAATTTAAATCCATACTACATATACCTTGGATAATAGTTTAAAGTCATGTTTTCAGGACTGTAAAATGTCCTAAGGCATTTTTTTGGTACATAGAGAAGAAACCCTACCCAAATGATCCAAAAGGGTCCTACATACCACAAAAACATCTGGGAACAAATGAGAAGAAGACGTCCCAAAAGTGGGTATATGTAGTGAAGGAGAGTGATAAACTAGTCATGGATGAGACCATATAAATCCCTATGTCACGCCACACTTTCCCTACATGGATCTTTCTTTATGGTAATATAGTTTGGACCCATAAGCTCATGCACAGCTCAACCACATTGACACACACCTTACCATAAATGCTAAGACCACATGAACAATGCTTCATATGGGAAATAAGGAATTGTAAAGGAGTCTATCCAATATGTGGGAGTGCACATTGGGGTGACACCAAGTTCAAATTCCCACCAAGATAAAAGGATGTAAAAAGGGGGGTATGTTAACAATTACAAGGCCTAGATGAAAAGGGGATTAGAAAAAATTATTGACTGTTGACCATGATAGAAACACAGGGATCATAACCATACCGAGCAAGAACAGGGTGAAAAAATGAAAAATTGACTATTGACCAATTTCCAAACATAGGATATACCATTTTATACCAAATATCCACTATGGGATTAGACTAGGATGAGAGGAAGCTAATGCGACATGAGACCATCACCATTAGGGGGTCCGTCTGGATTTGATGGATAATGTAAAACCCATTCCATGGAGGAATCAAAGTGTGGGATGATCACATCAAAGACTGGGATCCAGATTCATGTGTAGAAATAGTTTAAGGTCAAATTGCTTCATCCTTGTCTAATAGTTTAATGTCATGTTGCTCAAAATAAGGTAAAATGTTCTGTCTTGGGGTATGCATACAACACATGGAAGTTAAACCTATCATTAATGATTCCTATGAGTCTCACATGTTGTATACACATATTAAGGAGAATGGAATAAGGTTTGATGTCAAAATGGTTAGACTATAACTGAGGCCAAAGGGACGAAAATGTTAATGAACCTATGGATATGCCCAAAAAATGTTGGGGCATCACTAGATATCCCATAAGGATGGGAATCAAGATACACATTTTTCTTAATCACAACATGGTATGATACCAACATTGGTGGGGGAAATCATCTATAGAGAGGAAGTCGAAGAATCCCACAATTATCATGGGGCATCCTGAACTTTTTCAGGGTAGGATCACAGTTTAATGTCATGCCTCAAAGACATTAACTCTCTGTTTAAGTTCATAGATCTTTGACCATGAGTTATGGTATCTCAAATGGGTATGTTCAGTATGGTGATATGATAAACTGTCCCTGAATGAGGACCTAACAGGCCTCTACACCATGAAACACATCTTGAAAGAGACCCATATACAGTTTAATGTTGTTATTCCTGAAATATAAACTCTTGGTTTATGGTCATGGATTTTGGTCCATCATCTCTTAGTTTAGGTTCATATTGTTTGTACCATGGGGTAAGAAGTCCAATAGGATTATGCGTAATGTGGCAGGTAACAAACCTGATGTGAAAGCATACCAAGAAGGCCCAACACACCACAGACTTATTCTTAAATTAAGATCATATAATGTTTAAATCCATATTTTTTGGACTATGCTAAGGATAGAGGGTCCATAGATCCGATGAGAATTCATCAGTGCCCAAATATAAAGTGTATGTGCATCACTACATATCCCATGAGGATGGGAATCAGGCCATAAGTTGTTCTGGAATTTCATGCAGTTTAATGTCATGCAGTAAGTATGAATATGAACTACCATGAAAAGGGGAATTTATGTGACTGGGCCCAATATGGAAAATTTAGGCATCATGACATACCCTATATAGATAGTAATCAAGATGTACATAGTTTGTTTATTCCATTCAGTTTATATTCATGTGGTAAGGACGTAGGTGAGCCGACATGAAGGAGAAGGAATGTTGTGACTAGACCCGGTATTGATGATTTATGCATCGCTGCCTATCCCATAAGTATGGGAATCAAGACACATGTAGTTCTTAAAGGGAAATATCCCTATTCATCTCTGATCTATACATAGAGAGGGAGGGTATTATTAGTGGTCGTACTAGGACGGAATGTCCAGGAGTCACTACGTATCCTCTATAGATTGAAATCTAGCCATATGTAGTTCTTGACAGGTGTCATGGTAGATGACCATTTCCAACAGTGATTTCCTATTAGCTGAGAGAAAAAAAATTCTATTCTTTTTTTCATCATGCATCTAGGATGATGGTGCCACAGTTTAAGGTTGTTAGACGGGACTAGTATGTGCATTTTAGCATCATGCAGTAAGTATTCTAGTTGGAATTTGGGGGAGAGGTACCCCAGAGGGTATGTGTATGGTGTGGAAAATAACCCAACATGAATAAGGGACAGAGAGTTCCACACCACACCACACACTCCCAAGAGAATCTCAGGCCAAGAGGCCAGGATGTTGAAATTATGGATGGGCTAAAAGAAGATATGTTTGGGTGTTCATACATATCACATAAGGATGGGAATCAATCCATACATAATTATCTATCACACCAGGGTAGATGAACAATGCTAGAAGCGATGTCTTCTCAAATAAGGACATCATAGTGGTGTTGTCCAATTTAGATTCATATAGATTGGACTGTACGGTTCTTCGTTTAGGGTCATAGAAATCGGAACATGGGGTATGCTTATCAAAAAGATATACAAAGCATGGAGAGGTGGCCAACCCAACATGAATGAGGGACAAGGAGACCCAAACTCCACACCACTTATTCTTAAGGATACCTAGAGAGGATCTTAGTTTAAGTACGTAGAGTTTGTACCTAAGGTCCCCGAGTTAAAGTCATAGATTATGGACTTGGTTATTGTGCGGCTCCACTATATGGGTAAAAACCCTATCAAGACTCCAAATCTCATGTGATTCATGCTCAGTGTGTGAAAAAAGGGGTGATGTTAGTCTCTTCCTTATCACATGTATAAGCATATAGTAAAGGTGATGAATCTTCGGGATAACGTCCCAAAAACACTGACATTCCCACTCAATTGGAACAAATGCACGGAGGGGTGACACGAAGGGTGTTAGAGTTCCACTAGAACATAGGGAGGTGGGAAGAATGTAAATAGAGTCCTATGAGATCCAAATTATGGAAGAAGATACTGATGGGAAGGACCACAGCTAACCATGTTTGAAATACAGGGTCCACAATCCCACCAATTAGGGGTGAGGCATACAAAAACAGAATCAAGTGTTGACCATGTTTGAAACACAAGATCTGCAATTTGTTACCTGGAATCTACTAGGTCATTGGACCAGGATGGGTGGTGAGCTTAAGTGACATGATACCATCACCTTTAGGGGTTCCATATAGATTTTAAGGAATCTATGTATGGACATGGTTCATGGAACTGTCTGTGTGTAACTCGACACATCATGTTTCATGCCTTACTGCATCAAATCATGTCAGTGGAAGGACCAAACTGAACTCAAGTTAAGAGAACATCATTTTGAAAATAATTTGAGGATGCATTGCTTGTTCTAAAGGCTCTTTGTTTAATTTCATAGTGTTTGTACCATTGGATCCCTGTTTAACATCATGTTCATGGGATGTGTATGTCCATATTAAAGTCATAGAATACGGTCACTATAGAAGAGGAGTGTTCCCAATGGAGTTTCATGGAACATATATAATAACCTAACATGTATGTGGAATAGATATTCCCACACACCGCACCTTAATTTCAAAGGAAACATCAACCAAGGGGGCATAAGGCTAAAATTTTGGTTGGGTGGAAATATGACATGTTTGGGAATTTCTATATATCCTATAAGGATGGGAATCAAGAAATACATAGTTTTGAAACATAGAATTGTAGATGACCAGTACTAGAGGTGATTTTCTCTTAGGCAAGAACAGCATGGTGGAATTGTCTTATAGATGGTACTATTTTGTTCTTAGTGTATGGTCATAGAATTTGGACCATTGTTCCCAGTTTAAAGTCTTGTTCCTGGGAGAATGGATTTATGCATTTTATCATCGTGCAAATAGGAATATGAAGAACAGTTTAATGTTGTGTTGTAGGGATTCATATAGATAGTTTAAGTTCATTTTTACCAAACTCTTTAGGAGAAGTACTATTTGAGGAACTTGGAATTGGTTAGAGGAGTGATGTGCTCCCCATCATTGGTGACCAAAGAATATGCACCATTAGGATATACCTTATGATTATTGTAAGGCCTTTCCCATTTGGGCTCCAACATTTGTGGATTTCTACTGGGTATCATTAGCATCCATAGAGCCAATACTCTGTTATCTTGGAGGAAGGACCCAAAATGAAAATTATTCTTGAAATATCTGGCTCTCTTTTTCTGATGTCTCTCTAGATTATGTAGGGCCTGGAGCCTATTCTAATTGAGGGATTCCAGTTCCACTAGATGGACTTCAAAAATATTTTCTAACATTTAATGGAAATAAACACTTATGATGAGTGGTAGAAACTGAATCTTGATGGGCAGGACGACCTCTATTCCATATACCATGGAATATGGAGTCAATTGGATTGAATTTTGAGTCGTCATCTTATAAGCCCAGAGATAATTTGGGAGATTATTTGGACCAACATTTATTGTTTTATCCCACCATTTTATGAAGAATTTTGGATAGGTTTTTATTGAATGCCTTAATCTGTCCATTTACATATTCATGGTAGTGAGAAGTATGGGTGGACAGAGTTCTATACTTAACATATAATTTCTTCATCTCAACTGCTCAAAAGTTGGTTCCATTATTGGTGAGATCAGTGTGAGGGAATATGAATCAGTGGATGATGTTTAAACTCATGAACTCAAAAATTGACCGTGCCTTGGATTCCTTGAGTGGAATTGTTTCTTCCCACTTGGAAAATAAATCAATTTCGGTCATAATGAACATAAAAAGTTGAGCTGTTGCTGGAAGATGTGGTCCCATGACATCGAGTCCCCAGAACACAAAGGGAAAAGTGTACATAGTAGTTTAGAGGTTCTCTGGCAGTTGATTCATGAATTTGGAATGATTTTAACACACATGTAAACTCTTGATGAACTCCATACCATTGTATACCATGGTGGGCTAGATGTAGCTCAGCCTACAAATCTGGTGGGAAAGCATCAACCCTTCCCACTGAGCTCGGTAGGAACCAACATGAACCTCCCACATAACCTGGGGAACATCATATTCTTGAATATGGGAGAAGATAATTCCATTGAACCCAAATTTTTAGATATTCATCTCAATGTTGGGACTACTCTAGAGGGTGAACTATGATGCACACCGACGAATTTACTCATGATTAGCTTGATCTTAAGGGATATTTCCGTGCTAGAGATACTCAAAAATATGGATTCATCCAATAAGAGTTATTTTAATATTTGGGGGAATCCAGAGGACATGATGTGGATGAACCATTGGTCATGTGGTTTACCTAATGGCTTTCATTATCTTATGATGTGATGGGAGTGATAACCATTCAATATGCCACATGAATGAATAGATAATCCTGGTCAGGCTCTACAAGAGAAGTGTCTCGATTGGAAAATGGATCATCTAGACCATTCTATTATTGGGGAACATGATTCACCATAGCTAAGAAGGGGACTAGGCCATTAGTTGGTAATTATGCTTGAGAAAGGTCACTAGCTCTTTCTTTCTGAAGACATAATCACCATTGATATGATTGATGATTAACTCAGAGACTCCCTTGATGTGAAAGTGGGTAACATAAAACTTGAGGCCCATATTGATATCATTAATGAAAGACTTATACTCTACCTCATTTTTGGTGTAGCCTTCTGATAGTAGTAATGAATATAAAAGGACAACTTGTGTTTATGCGATGAAGAAAATCCCCAGTACTACTCTGGTGAGTATGGGATCATTGAGCCTCCTTCCATATAGACTCTGGGAGGCTCCATTGAAATGAATATACAAACATGAAAATACCTGATCCACTATGAGGACCTCTTCATCTAGGAAATCAAGATTAAGGGGATACTCTGTGGGTTCGAATGGACGGCCAAAAATTATGCTAGAACCTAACCCTTGATGGCATTCTATGGAACGAATATGATGTCACATTGCTAAAGAATCACTCCCAAAGATATATGCGGCCAATAAATGTGGTTTGGTTTAGGATATACTTTATCTTATCAATGTGGGAAACGAGATTCATCTCATTATGTTGTAGATAGTGTTGAAACTCTTCCACTGAAAAAACTAATGCACGGCAGCTCTTCTTGATAGAAGAGTATCTAGACTTTGTGTCGAGGAGTATGTGACTGAGATAGTATGAATGTTATGTGTCCCTTCATTGTTATTATGAGAAATATTGGAATTGAGGGATCATTCCAAAGTGGTCATGTAGAGGATTGATGACATCCCAGAAATGGGTGGCATCAGAACCTGTGGTTCCGCCAAATATTGCATTATTTCATAGAATGCAGTTTGGCACTCTTCATCCCATTGGTAGATGGAACCTTTCATCATGGGCTAGGAAAATGGATTAAACTTTCCATCCAAATTCATGATGAATCAACTTATATAGGCTAAGTGGACTTAAAGGCCTCATTTCTCCCATAGGTTTCTTGGGGCATGCATTTTGATGATGGCTTTGATATTCTCTAGGTCGATCATGTTTCCTCTATAAATGACAATGAAACTGAGAAACCATCCAAAGGTAACCTCGATGAAAAATCTCATGGTGTTCATCTTCAAATGTTGAGAGTAGAGGAAGCTGAAAAATTTCTCAAAATCTCTAAGATGGTCCTCACACTGGTGGTATTTGAACACCAAAACATTGACATAACATTTGATGAGCATCCTGAGAATCATTTTGAAAATGTGGTGCATGTAACACTGATAGATTTCTCCTTCATTAGTCAAACCTGAGGTAATTACCTTATAGAAGAAATTCCCTTGTGGTGCCTTGGATGTAGTGGAGTCTTCATCATCATGGGCCATCTAAATCTGATTATATCTAGAATGCTCATCCATGAAGGAGAGAGGCTAGTGCCTAGCTATGGAACCAATCAACGGCTCTGTCACTGAAAGGGGAAAAGCATACATTGGGTAGTGGATGTTGAGATCCTATAATTTAATGCTGACACTGATATGCCTATTTTTATTCCAGTTAAAAATGATTTTGGTCATCCATATAGGTTATTAGACTTCCATGACGAAGTTGGATTTGATGAGCATACCAACCTCAACCTCGACTATGGCACCATGGGAGGGGTGAATCTTTATGGGAGTCTTCTTGAACCTGTGATGGCCTACAGGGAGAACAAGGTGTTTGAAAGAAACCTAAGGGTTCAGTCTTATAATCTCATCATATCTACAAGAAAATACATCACAATGATTCTATAGGAATTCCATATACTATTTTTGTTTCTCTATAGGCATGGTTTCCCAGATCAATGTTGAGGTTAGATTTATCTCAGCAATAAGATTCACCTGATCCAACTCATCTATGGTAGTGGAGATTCCTTATTCAAATGTGGGAGGGGAATCTTTCAAATCATTTTCATCATCTGAGGTAGGGGAATCGATGGGATGTTGTGGTTAATATAGGAAAAATGATCCTAGGGGAATACCGGTGCCTGCTTGGCCAGATTTGGAACACTCACTAAGAAATTACTACGCTGCTGAAATAATGGCGACAAAGGATTTAGATCTTATCCCATCAAACCTTCAATTGAGGGGTCCAAGCTTGATTATGTTAAAGTAGTGGTGGGGGGTCAGTCAGGGTCGGCTCAACCTATCTCAGGTAAACATCCAAGTATGGCATATAGTTGTAGTAATGGGGTAGACATCATGATACCTCACTGGGTTTTGGGTTCGAATATCACTAAAGCATAACCTGTGTAGGAATATGAGATAATCTTTCAATGTTCCTTTTATATAGGAACACATATACCCTTCTTCTCAAAAATGATGAAGCAGTGTCCCAATTCTAGCGTTATAGACTCCAACTGATGAATCAAGAAGATGAAAGCATAATCCAAGTCTATCCATGGGCTGGACACTATGGTATTGTGCTCAACCTCATTGGTCTTTACCTATTTTCCTTACTCTTTTAATATTTGACATCCATATAGTGGGATTCAAAAGAGGTAAAGGGGGACAAATAAAATTGGAGCATTCCCACTTGATCGTTGAGGGAGTACTTAAGGAATTGGTGATATGGGTAGGGAAGTGATACTTGCAAATGGATCTAGGCTCTTCCCATCATTGCATTGTAGGTGGTATCCTGCAAGAAATCCATAAACTCGGTGCTTTCAACCAGACCACTGAATTCAGTCTTCAAGTGGACTATAAAAAATATCCTTTTCTCGGTCATGTCATAACCCTAAATATTTATGTTAGAGGGAGTCAAACCTTATTTAGTTAGTCCTATCTTGTAGATAATATAGTTCTAGATGAGATTGATCCTTGAACCTATGTTGACTAGATAGTGGCGGACTTCGACTCCATTGAACTAGCAAGTGATGTACAATGGAAAGATGTTCCCCTGTATGAGAAAGCCTTCATCCTATCCTGATAATGAGATGATGGATTGGCATTCAAATTTATCAACTTCATGAGCATGGAAGGCCTCTACATACAATACATATATTTCAAACTAAAGGGTCTTTTTGAAGATTTAACGAGGGATTATCACATGTATTTTGATAGATGGAGGGAATCAAGAATCGATAACTTTGTAGGAATACTAAAAAGGTGATTGATCACATTTTACTTCCATGACAATTTCACATTTCTACCTATTGGGGGGTTTCTCTTTAGTAGGACGTATAATGAGAACTGCTAGTCAAACATGTAGATTCTGACTTGTGCTAGAAATTTCTTGTTTCACATCAACTAAACCACGCAATATCACTACTGGCTGACTATCGGCTGCCAGGGGTTTGGTCCTAGTTGGTAATGGCTGATCATAATGCAGTCGTGACCGCTCCTTCTGGTTTAGTAGCACGATCAGTGGTAGTAGTATGTCTGACATGATGGGATGAGAGGACTATTTTTTCTTGGTCTTGTGCATAGCCTGCTACCTAGTCTCATTATCATGCACAACATGGTTTGAAGCACTAACCTATATAATCTGACAATTCACATATCCCTAGATCCATTGACAATGGCATCGGCCGAATCTATTCATACGGATCTCTTGATACTCTTCATTGTATGGAACCACATAAGGATCCACCAACTCAACGGTATTCACACAGGCATACTTCTGGTCATCATTAGAGGAATATTCCAATACATGGAGGATGATGGGGAAAATTTTCATCTCTAGAGGCATGAAAAAACTGATAATGCCAAATGGAATTTGTGCCAGTGGAGGATTTTTATTTTACTTATGTCATCGGTGCCTAATCGTATGATACATAATGGGATGATATGTGGATTCATAACTGGTATCTAGAGATGGCGTGACAACTTCTAGAGGTTTGGACCGGACTATACTGACATAGATGATTCCATGACCACGAGAAACTACCCTGTGAGCTAGCCAGTCATCATAATTCTAAGTCTCATGGCTGGAGACTTACTTCTATTTGATGGATCCTTCACTATCAATGCCAGGGTTAGTAGAGATATGTGTTAGCAATGCTGAGAGTTCTCCCAACCCAATCACACTATTTTATATCTTATCATGGAGTCAGTCCTTGAACACAAAACACTCTGTAATGGTGTTTCCATGTATCTTGTGTTAAGAATAGTAGTCAGGGAAATTAGTGAGTTTGATCTCCTAAGATTTTATGAATTTGGGAATTTTCAGAAATCATTTCTCTAGATCACTTCTAAAGTAACTGGGAACCTTGGCCTCTGTGAAGTAATATGTCTAGTTTCTCTTATCTAGAGGGGGAGCCCTGGGGGTAGATTTTGATGAGATAATGGAGGTGGATGAGGGGACAGAACCACATTCTCTCATCTGGTTGGTGGTTCCAGTAAATTGTTAGGTTGATGAGTCAGATCTTGCGGAGCTTGATTTCCTCTAAGAGGTGGTTCTTGGAGAGGCTTTTCTAGAAAAAACTCTAGCAACTCTAGGCCCCCTACCTTCAATGTGGCAGTAGTCTCTATCTTGGTGGATCTTCTTGAAGGGGCCAGAAGAGGAAGAGGATGTGCCTTCTTATCCTATTTCAATGCTTCCTCTATGAATTGATTATTGTCTGAAAAATCATATAAACCACATGGGAAGTTATAAGTGATGATTTAGGGGACCAGTTTAGTTTGAACACTCCCCGTACACATCGTCAATAGTTGTTCTTGAGTTAGTGGCATTTTGAGTGAATACATGAGTCCATTCCACTATGTGAAAAAGTATATGACGCACTCATCTAGTCATTTCATGCACATTAAAGGGACCTTTGTACTTGTATTACAGGTGGTAGAGCTGAACTAATAGAGAAACTACATGTGAAGATCATCCCAACCAGTGATAGACCCGATGGGTAACTGGTTGTACGAGATGAATGAAGTCCTTTCAAATGTCTATAAAAAACATCAGAATCTGGCTGCTTTGTATTGACATAAAGTTCCCTACATGGGCCCACACATTGATATGAAGTGGACCAGATGCTACATTAGGTATCTCATCCCATTGAAGTATATGATGGTATGATTCCCGAAACCTGGTGGAGCTTCTATATCATCCACCTATGCTAGATACAGCTTGCTGCCAGGTGGTGCTTCAACCTTTCGTGTCTCGATGTACTTGATAGGAGTGGTGAGAGAATTTAAAACATCATCTTGGTAGTGATTCCTATCTTTAAAAAGATTCATGACCACCAGTGTGTTGATAGGATCATCTATATAATATGCAGGCTCAACAGCTAGTGGAGTTGCTGGTGGAGAAGCTGGTGGAGAATCTTGTTGAATCGCTCAATCTGGATCCTGAGGATAGTTATAAAGGTATATAGGTAGATTCAGAAACACATATGATGATTGATTTTCATAGACTTTGGTATCCACCCTTTCATGATTCATGGGATTGTCATGGTCGATGGGAGGAAACTTACTAAGAAGGACCTAGGGCTTCCCCTACTACCCCAGAGGAGGATTTTTTTGAGTATCATCATAATTAGTGTACTTATCCAAAAGTCTATGAGAAAGGATATCATCAATGATCCTCCATTGATGTTCAATTTTTTGGATAAAGGTGGTTGTGGTGAGATCCACCTATTTATTTTGCACAACATCGTATGGGTCTGGGGGATTAGAGGTTCTGATTTGATCCTTACCATTCTTGGTGTTCTTATCGATGGGTAATCATGTTGTGGGTTCCCCTAGTCCATGTCTCTACATTTTATATATAGTAATAATACCTATACGAGTGTCCACCTGATGTTTCCCTACCCTAGTGGGTGAGTCCTCTTCATCGGAACATTCCTCTGTATCCTTCTCCTTGAGTGCATTGAGCTCATACATATTCACTATGACTACAACTAGAGGCATATCCTAAATGTCACCGGGTAGGTATGGCTTCCACAGTATGGGACTAAAATGGAGAGCACCGTACTACCACCATCCCCATATCTTCAAAAGTGGAGATTATTCATCAATAATTATGTGGAGTACGGTGAAACTCTAAATGAATATTTACTGAAGGTTATGGAGAAAGATAAGTGACGTAGGATGTTTATCCATTATAAGTTCTACCAACATGACCATAAGGCACAATTGGTCGATGTCATCAATGTTCTCATGGTCTTGGGGTAGACCAACTGACGTCTATGGAGGCAAAACATTGTATCTCAGAAGGTTTTGAAAAATAACACAACCTCATCCAAGGTGAGAAGCTTCATATTGTCGAAGTATAGGGTCACAATCGAACATAACATCTTAAAAAACTTATTTTTAGTAAGTATGTCCCAAAATAATCCCTTATTTAGAGAAGGATATGACTCTTCATTGCCCCAAGCTTCGAATGGCACTACCTAAGAAACTAGAAGTTTCACCAATATAGACCAGTGTGGTGGTGGACTGGCCAATGGAGAATCCCCTATAAGAGATGACTGATTGTGGTATGCTGGATCATCTCTTGGGGGTGGTACTAACTGCATCATCATGTCCTTGTATGAAGGGGTATTGACCACTACCTCATATGTGAGGGAAACATCCATTGTTGGCAGGTCTGGTGGGTGCTCGTCCTCTACCGAACCCCAGAATAACTATATGTGATCTTCAGTAGAGGTAGAGAATGAAGTCAATGATGATAGGGATGTAATTGTGCCCAAATTTACCCTACTGGTAAAAGCGTTCTATGTAGTACATGTAGGGGTCGAATCCACAGGGACCGAAGAAGTAACCTTGAGATGCTATGATTTGGTGAAGGATGGGTTGTGAAGTGGCCAACTTGGGTTTGAATTGATTGGATAAATAATTAGTTAATTTAAAGAAAAATTAAAAAAAACAAATTTACTTGATCTAAAACAATTAATTAATATGGTTTGATCCTAGGTTGTTGCTTTTTGTGGATTGGATGCATTTCTTTTCTTAAAAATTTCATGTCATTAATTGAAGACGTATACAAACAATGAGATAATTCTCCCAAATCATTCACCAATTTAATCCCTACCCAATTCCAAGGCCAATCACCAATTCACTTTGAGGATCACTTTACTGAGCACTCAAATGAAATAGATCGTACTAGCACTCAAAATGTGTCATCGTTAAACTTGGAAAAGATGAAGAAGAACATAACTCATCGAATGGAAATATTAAAATAACAAACAAATTTAAAGCTTAAAGTACATGAAATAACATCCAATCCATCTCATGAAACTCTCTAGGACCAAACCATAAATTTTTAGCCCTCCATATATGCTATTATATCAATGGAAGCGAGAAGTCTACTTAAAGAATTGGAATTGAAGAAGAAGAAAAACATTGATAAAAATGAACACTCCACTGTTGTGTGAGAAATTCACAAGTGTTGGTGTGAATAAATTCACACCTCGATTCAGCAATATCAACGTGTGAAGAAAAGGAAAAGAATAAGTGAATAATAAGAATAGATTTTATTAAAATAATAAACGTGAAATAAAAACTTACATGGGAAAACTTGATGATGCGATTACAAATTGAAAGCTGGAAATTACAATTGAAAGAAATAAAATGGATGAAAGAAAAACATGGATTCAAAGAAAAATGTTAGATGATTATTCCCTTAACCACAAGATTCTTATATAGTCATATTAGGATCCTTATGTCCACCCCCAACAATTAAGAGAGTCAAAAGGAGGGTGAAGAATCAAAAGGAAATTAACATTACAATGTTGACCACAAAACCATCCAGATTCATCCTCCATTTTGACGTGCGCGTTTGACACTTCATACGGCCGAACCTGAAGGTGTCATAAATAAGAAATATTTTATTCCATGTGTCTTCTAGAAGATATCAAAATATCAGGTGATTTGGTTTAGCAGTTTTGGAGTTATGTTCAAAATGGTGGGGTGTTTTTATGAGCATTCTGCTATGGCCCACCATTTTAATTCTAAACATCATCCCCTTGTATCTCATTAAAATATTCTGAATTAGCTCTGACCACATTTGACTAAAATGATCCATATATTTTTCTCTTTCTACTGTAAAATTTGAGCTTCATTGGGCTTGGTTTGTGGGCCCCACATTTGTTTGATGGGCCTTAGACCCATTATGCTTTCTCCAGCAATTTTCTGCATTCGGGCGCAAAATTCTCCATCTTCCTTTGAGATTAATCCATCGGAACTAAAAGATAAAATGTTTCAAACAAAGTGATCAATAATATCCCAAAATTTCAAATTCCGAAAATGAATATAATTTTGTGCACAAACAATTTAATGATTGGGCCCAAATTTGAATTTTAAACATGAATTGCATTTAAGATGAAAATGAAGTTCTATTTATGTAATGAACTAAAAAAAATGTTTATGGACTTTGGAACAATGAATATAAAGATATTAACAATGAATATTATCCAGTTTTAGTGACTAATCACACCCCCCAACTTGATTTTTTCTAGTCCCAAGAAAAATAAATTACAAATATGAAATTCAAATCCCCTTTTCCAAAAGCATTTTAATACACATTGCTCACCCAAAGACCTCATACCAAAAAAAATTATGAAACCCATCAAAATAATTTAAAACAAGCTAGGTCCATAAGAATATCCCAAGCCCAATCCCATTCCTTTGTTCAAATTCATCGTCACATTTCATCTAATTCCAATTAAGCATGATAAAGTGTTGTGCTTCACAAAAGATATGGGGCCCATTTTATTGTTCAAGGGGAAAAAATGGAAGTGCTAGGTGGGAATCACATTAAACCTTAATATGAGTATACAATTTTTTTGATTTTGTTTGTTTGTTTGTTTGTTTTTATTTTTTTATTTTTTAACCACAGTATATATGAAAAGACTAACTCTAGACAAGAAAACTATGGAGTCACAATACCCAAGTGTTGGACGCCACACATATTGTCAATTCCATTCTCTACAATAGAGATATAAAGCCTAACTCTGGGCAAGACAACTATGGATTCATGATCCCCAAGTATCGGACGCCACGCATTTGGACAAAACATTGCTCTATGTGGTCAATTTTTTTTGGATACTCAAATTAAACTAAAAGTGACCCCAGAACCCTATGCTATAATGAAAGGGACCCAAGAACTCAAATTTACACCCATGATCCAGTACACGTGCATTGTGGAATTTTTATTAAGAGGATGAAAATGCAAACATTGAAAAATAACATCAGACAACCGCACTTTCCAAAAACTATGCTCATGAACTAAAACTTTCAATAAAATCAAAATCAAGGCATGCAAAATTTATTTGATATCCAAATTTAGAGTTTGAAATGTGTGTTATCATGTTTAAGGTTAATGAAATTTTTTTCATGCATGTTTTTATTCACAAAATAAATAAAAAATCATTTTTTATCTCCCCCCAAATTAGAATAACATTGTACCCAGTGTTTAAAGAAAAGAAAAGTTAGAAGGGGGTAAGAGAGGAGTTCAAAGAGGAAATTAAAAATGATAAACATGGAACAAATTCACTTGGTTTTTGAAGTTGAAGTTCATGATGCTTCAGATTACTCCTTTGATCTCTTGGGGGATGTTGGCACCTCCTTGATTGAACATGTATCACCCAAAATTTTTCCTGAACCATACAAATAAGAACAAAGAAGACAAAACAAACAACACAATGATTTATTTAAAACCAAGTATCAACATTTTTATGGTTTCCCTTTGTTTTATTTTAAAAATCAAACTGATGATACATTGTCTTCTTTATATTTTCTGGGTAAGGTATTACTCCGGGATCACACCGCATGACACAGATGAATACGGTGCTCCCCTTTCATACCCATCCTTACTCATAAAAGAAGAACAGGTCAAAAATCTATTTTTTTAAAATATAAAAAAAACATAAAATAAAATAAAATAAACTTATTATACATTGTCTTATTTATATTTTCTGGGTAAGGTATTACTCAGTGATCACACCGCGTGACACGGATGAATACATTTCTCCCCTTTTATACCCATCCTTACTCATAAAAGAAGAACAGGTCAACAGTCTATAGTAATTTATTATATTTTTAAAATATCAAAATTATTTATTAATCCTATTTGAAAAATAAATATGATTCCAAAAATATTGGAAACATTAAAACAACGGGTTGCCTCCCATGCAGTGCTTTTTTTTAACGTCGTTAGCCCGACTTGTACCCCCCCAACTTATCCAATTCCAACTTTTGACATTTTAATTAACCCATCTTTTTTTACTTCAATAAGATTGAGATTGATTATTTTTTTGAAATTTTTTTCGTGTAAAATCCTATTTTATACAATGATTGGTAAAATCCAAGGAATATCTGAAATGGTTGATCGAGTTGCTTCTTTATTATTGCCAAAGACACCGAGGATCATTCCTACATTATTGGTTTCCTGAGATGGATAAATGAAAACTGAAAGGTCTTATTTGTACCCTATAAAGGGATAATTAAGTGGGGATGAAAGGTTAATAATTTTGAGGTTGGGTTGATTGAATTTTTCTAAAAAAGATTGGAAATTTGAAAAATAAATTTATTCTTCAAAAAATTTAGAAATAATCGGTTCATTTTGAAATTGTGATTCCTTCTACAAATTGTCTAGTTGAATGTCAGGAATGGGTATAGACTCAATGTTTTTGATTTCTCCTAGTGGTTCAATGGTTGGTTCTTCTGAAAATTTATTAATGGAGTTATATTCCGGAAACTCAATCCATAATGTCAAATTTTCTACTTTTGAATCCAAAAAATCAATTTCCTCCTGATTTAAAGACCCTTCAAAAACTCCTCGATCCTCTCTAATTATCCCGAATCCAATGGTTGGTTCTTTTTTCAATTCATGGGAGGTTTTTGGGGTAAAATATTCATCTATCAATGATGAGGAAAGAACATCTTGAGTGGGAATGGGTTCCTCACAAGTTTTAATGCTTTGTAGTTCTAGTCTCAAACTTGATACCTCTGAATTCATTTTCACCATTTGTTCACACAAATTTTGAAGAATATTTTCAGGATTATGGTTAATAGATGTTTTGAAATCATGTACTTCCTCAATATTTATCTTTTAAATCATTCTTTATAGGTATGGAAATTGATCTTTTAAACATTCATCATCACAAAGATCGTTCATGTTATCGAGTGTGGGATAACCATTCAAGTGTTGATCAAAGTAATTTTCTATGTGAGGGGATTCCCATTCTTGATTTTCTATTTGATTCCATCCCGAGTTTATGAAAGGAAAGTGTTGATGATACTTCATTGGAGTTGAATGAAATTTGGATTTGGATTTTTTTTGGACACACAAAAACAGAAATGGGAAAAGAAAAGAGAAATATAGGTGAGAAAAGAGAAGCTGGGTGAGAATAGAAGGTGGGTGTCTAAGAAAACTTACTTGGGTCCCCGAAAACGGCACCAAAATTTGTTTGAGTCCAAATTTACCCTACTGGTAAAAGCGATTGATGTAGTACATGTAGGGGTTGAATCCACAGGGACCGAAGAAGTAACCTTGAGATGATATGATTTGGTGAAGGATGGGCTGTGAAGTGGCCAACTTGGGTTTGAATTGATTGGATAACTAATTATTTAATTTAAATAAAAATTAAAAAAAACAAATTTACTTGATCTAAAACATTTAATTAATATGGTTTGTGTAACACCCCAGGTAAATAAAGAATATGACATCTTTATATTTATCCATATTTGTGAATAAAATATTAATATTACTTTAAAGGGGATGTTATGCTCAATGACATATCCAATACGCAACAACAAGTTTCTTGGGAATCTTACGTTGCACTGTAATAATAAAATAATATTATTTTATATGGTAGTTAACGCCTAGCTGTTGTAATGGTGAGAATGAACAGAACTAACTAAAAAATGATTATATATGTTTGTCAAATATTTTTTTACTCTTTACAATAAATGTTAGAGGATTAAAAATGCAAATGAATCCAGTTTTTAAGCGTAAACATTCTAATATTCTTTAAAAGGTCGATTAACCGCCTCTTGATGGCGAACCCCTTTTAAATCCACTTTTTGACAATTTTATAAGCTCTATTTTTCAAACTAAGCATATTATTTATGATTGGGACATTGAAATTTACCTTGGGTTAATTTTTGGTATTTTTCCGAGAAAGTTCTTTTTTTAATGAATAGTGTAAAATGTTGTATTTTAATTCAAAACCTATTTTTAATCTAATTTATTTATATGATTAGATTATCTTTTGAATTGGTTTTAAAGTGAAATTAGAATATATTTTTACCATTAAATCCAATAGTGTTCGTTGGAATTAATTTCACTTTAAAATTGGACTTAAACTAGTGTCAATCTTTTGATACTTATTGTTTCATAAAAACACACTTTTTGTCATGACAGCGGGAATTAATTATTAAATTAATTAATGTGACTTATATGTTTTGAATTTTTTTAAAATAGACTTTATTTTTGAATTCCGAATATCAAATATAGCTTAGGGTGAATTTTTGGTATTTTTCTGAAAAACATCAATTTTTGATGAATAGTGAAACCACTAAGTGGTACTTATAAAAACTGATTTTTCGTTTAAATGAAATTTTACCACTTCTGTGTTTTGAATTTCAAAAATCCGACATACATGGTTGTCATTAAGAAGTAAAATTTGGTTCAATGGGATTAAAATAATTTTTTGGTGAATAGTAACTTATTAAGTTTTTAATCGCGATTAGAGGTAATTAGTGTAGTTTAAGGTAAAAGTAATGTTTTAATAATATGAAATGAACTTTAAACATGTCCTAACCTCATTGGATGTGTCATGGACGACCAAGACAAGCCATGGGTCAACTTGGGGACCCCATGGAGCCACTTTGGTTGGAAAATGACATAAATACCTTTTTATTTAATGTTAAAGTAAAAATGACACAAACATGAAATGTTTTACTAAAACAATTTTTACATGGGGTTATACAAGTCATATTTTTGACTATAAATAGTCATTGGAAATATAAAAAGATTTCCTACATCATAGTATTTGTTTTATAATTTTTAGACGTTAAATAAATTAAATTATTTATGACATCATGATGATGCAGCGATGACCTCATTATTTAACGATTTAAATAAAATGGAAAGATAATGTAATATCTAAGACCTACACATGTCCAAAACTTATTGTATGAGTGTATTTAGAACCCTTATCACATTATCCTCGAATTATATCAATGTGGGACCTCTTAAATCCGAATATCATTTTAAAATAAAGTGACTTTTCTTTACTTTCCAAGAGTGCCCCTCCTCTCCCCTTATAAAAGGCCCTCACCTCTACCTCATTACCCACACTCCCAAAGCCTTTGTCTTGGCCAACCCCTGCCCATTTTGTCTCTCCACTTCCCTCTCTTACTCCTTGAAGCATCACTTCGGGCAGAAGTCTTCCCAAGGAAGCCTTTGAGCTCAAACCAAAGGGAGTTACCCGATTTTAAGGTAATGTCTTCACTTAAGTCCTTTTGTTTTATTTTGCATCTCCAACCCCCTAAACTCTTTTTATTCATTTCTTTTGTAACAAATCCAGTATCTTAAATATACATGGATGTTGTTATAAGAATGATTTGAGCGACACTTACACACACCTACATCTAATGCTTAATGAACATACTGTTTCCGTGGATGGAGAATTTCTGCCTCACGAAACGATGATTGTTCAAAACTCATATAAAACCTTAAAAGGTGGCCATTAAGATGTCACTATATTTATATATGATATATAATATGTTTATGTTTTACTTAAGATTCTGTATTTTTCATTTTTGGCTTACCTTTATGGCTTCCATTATGGGTATACGCGATATCTTCATTTTAGGAAGTGCGGACTACCGCCCCCTCAAAGTGATGTGATTCGTTAATGACATACGTGGGACGTATAAAGGATGGATTTAATGTTATTATATATGATGTTATACTGGAATTATAATATACCTCTATATCATTATTATTTCTTTCCATTAAAGTATGAGATATAAATGAAAGTAGCGTTCATGCGTACGTACGGCTTACCGTCTCCATGAACGGTGCATTTCATTTCTTACCTCTAAATGATTATGTGATATTATAAATACATGTATATTCTAGATATATATGATATATATGATATCCAAATCAGGAATGTCATTCTGTATATAAAGAACCTTTGACCGCATGAACAACATGTAATTGTAAGAAGTCCACTTTCGACTTAAGAACCAAATATCGACAAAACAAACATTATTAACTTAAATGATTACATAATGTTTATAACATGGCAATAAGTGATATAAAAGGAATAATGAACTTGAAAAAGGTTATTAAGCAAATAGAAATTAACTCAAGTTTATTATTCAGTATGTTAAAGAACGATTGAGTCATGTCGGACCCGAGGTAAGGGATCCTACACCTCTCTTTCTTTTTAAGTACACTCTTTTATGTCATTCCTTTTAAGCTCATCTTTATTATGATTGGTATGTTCTTTTATATTAATCCTACTTTAATTATTATGTTCATATGATGAGAGACCCTATTTCCTCTCATCAATCCATTTTGGAAGTTTTGAGTGGCGCCGTTAGGCTGCCGAATTTTCGTAAGAGATCTAACCTCTCTCTTTCTTTTTAAGTCCTTTCCTTTATGTCACTTCTTTTAAGCTCCTCTTTTTTATTTTGGGGGATGTTCTTTTATATTCCTCTTTCCTTAAACTTTATGTTAATACGATGAGAGACCCTATTTGATCTCATCAATCCATTTTTGGAAGTTTTAAGTGTCGTCGTTAGGCTGCCGAGTTTTCGTAAGGGCTTTTTCATCTCTCTTTTATTCCCGTGAGATTTATGCTACATTTGCCACAATTTCCTTTGAGCGGTATATGTACTGCCAATTATTTTACTCATTGTGTAATATACTTTCTTTTATGATTATTTACATCAATGTTGTATTGTCCTTCTTTCACGAGGTGTATGTTTCGAAAGATACCCATGTCGGTAAGGGAACCTTTCACCCTCCTCTTTTTAAAAGACTTCTTTTGTTGGGTATTTTAATTTACATATTGTTATGTTGGGATATGTTCTCATATATCCTTATTGATTTAAATTTTATGTCCAATTGATGAGATACCCTTTTTTTATCTCTCATCAACTCATTTTTATGTGACGGCGTTAGGCTGTCAAGGGAACTTCTTAACCCAATTTCGATTTCTTTGGGTTCAACATGTAGTTATTGAATATGTCATCCTTTGAATATGTGTGAATGACCTTCGATTATTTTACACTTAATATCCACTTATATTTGGTGTATTCGTTTGTCACACATAATTATGTAATTGATTTATCCTTAAACCAAGGATACCATCTTTGTATGGGACTTCGTCTCAAACTCCTTTCATTGAGGCATATTTTGTTTTATACACAACCTTCTTTTATACGGTGTATAAACCCCTTTGACTTTTACGTTTATCCAAAAAGGAATCTTTTTTATACGAAGCGTTTTACTAAACGACAAAAGGGAATTTTTTTGTCGTACGTATGCAGCGACAACGACTTCTCCGCCGCCGTGACCATTATTTGAGTTTCGGCTTCCTCTACAAGCCATACATTTTTTTAAAAAAGAAAAATAAATACCATGTTTTAATTTTCTTTTATTTTGGTATTGAAAATGGTTTTCATAATGTTTTATATCAATGTGTTGTATTGATATCTTGTGATTGAAAGGTGGAAATGTTATGTTTCCTTTATGCATGTTTTATGTGATACGATTATGTTGAGGTTCTTGGGCATTATTATGAAGACGGGTGGTTCCGTGATAAAATAAGGGTGGGTGAGCCCGATATAGCTCTCCAATGCATTGGGTAACACGAAGGAGTGAAACGTTAAGGTTTCTCCGAAGAGATATAGGGAATAAACTGTGATGGGTATTCAAAAACGTAACCAAGAGGGTTACTCCCTACGTAAGAATGTTATGAATGCCTCAAGTTTCCTTTTATGTCTTATGATTTCTATGATTTATTCATGATTTGATGAGGTATGTTAAAGTGCCTATGTTTTATGGGTAAAGTATGATTTCATTCTTATGTATATATGAACTCATGTTTCCTTTCCATATTTTTGTATCCCTTACTGAGCTTTTTATGCTCATCCCAAGTTTTTGAAATGTTTTTCACAGGTCGAGGGAAAGGTACGTGATGTGATGATAGTGTCAATGATGTGTCAAGAAGGAATCCAAGTTTTATTTTAAATATTTTTCCGTTGATGGGAATAATGAATCATGTCTTTTATGTAACCACTTTGTTTAAATGTGGAATGTAATGCAAGTTTTATGATCTAATTCTCTAAAACACTAAACCTGAAAAGATCCTCAATGTTTAATCTTGTATTAACTCAAGATTAAGTAAGGTTTAAGGCTGGGGCCTTATAGTTTGATCCTAGGTTGTTTCTTTTTGTGGATTGGATGCATTTCTTTTCTTAAAATGTTCATGTCATTAATTGAAGACGTATCCAAACAACGAGATAATTCTCCCAAATAATTCACCAATTTAAACCCTACACAATTCCAAGTCCAATCACCAATTCACTTTGAGGATCACTTTACTGAGCACTCAATGGAAATAGATCGTACTAGCACTCAAAATGTTTCATCGTTAAACTCAGCAAAGATGAAGAAGAACATAACTCTTCGAATGTAAATCTTAAAATAACAAACAGATTTAAAAATTAAAGTACATGAAATAACATCCAATCCATCTCATGCAACTCTCTAGGACCAAACCATAAATTTTTATCCCTCCATATATTCTATTATATCAATGGAAGCGAGAAGTCTAATTAAAGAAGTGGAATTGAAGAAGAAGAAAAACATTGATAAAAATGAACACTCCACCGTTGTGTGAGAAATTTACAAGTGTTGGTGTGAATAAATTCACACCTTGATTCAACGGTATCAACATGTGAAGAAAAGGAAAATAATAAGTTAAGAATAAGAAAAAATTTTATTAAAATAATAAATGTGAAAGAAAAACATACATGGGAAAACATGACGATACGATTACAAATTGAAAGCAGGAAATTACAATTGAAAGAAATACAATGGATGAAAGAAAAACATGGATTCAATGAAAAATATTAGATTATTATTCCCTTCACCACCAGCTCCTTATATAGGTATATTATGTGCCTTATGTCCACCCCCAACAATAAATTCACCCCCCAACAATTAAGAGAGTCAAAAGGAGGGTGAAGAATCAAAAGGAAATTAATGTTACAAAGTTGACCACAAAACCATCCAGATTCATCCTCCATTTTGACGTGTGCGTTTTACACTTCATAAGGCATAACCTGAAGGTGTCATAAATAGTAAATATCTTCTTCCATTTGTCTTATAAAATCTCTAAAAATTTAAGGTGATTTGGTATAGCCATTTTGGAGTTATGTTCAAAATGATGGGCTGTTTTTATGAGCATTCTGCTACGGTCCACCATTTTAATTCTAAAATTCAGACCCTCGTATCTCATTGAAATCTTCTGAATTAGCTCTGAACACAGTTTAATAAAATGATCCGTATATTTTTCTCTTTATAATGTAAAAATTTGAGCTTCATTGGGATTGGTTTGTGAGCCCCACATTTTTTTGATGGGCCTTAGGCCCATTATGCTTTCTCCAGCAATTTTCTGCATTCGAGCGCAAAATTCTCCATATTCCTTTGAGATTCATCCATCGGAAATAAAAGATAAAGTGTTCCAAAAAAGTTATAAATCATATCTCAAAATTTCAAATTCATAAAATTAATATAATTTTGTCCACAAACAATTGAATGATTGGGCCCAAATTTTCATTTTAAATATGAATTGCATTTATGATGAGAAATGAAGTTCTATTTATGTAATGCACTAAAAACAATGTTTATGGACTTTGGAAAAATGAATATAAAGATATTAAAAATGAATATTAGCCACTTTCATTGACTAATCAGGATAACTGCACCACAAGATCCTTGAAGGGAGCCTTGTTTTCATCCACCTATATATCCCTATGAAGGGATTCAGAGATCTGGTACATCTCACCTTATGAGAGGAAAAAACTCACATGTCGGGCTTCTACCCCAGACTATAATGAAAAGTATTAGGGTGAAGGATACATTATTGAATGGAATTCAGCTTCATAATCTAAGAAGTGTATGGGATTTAAAACAACTTGGAGCTTCTCAGAGTTCTTTCTTTGGTGGTGATGATTCTCCCTTCTACCCTGGGATGGTTCTTCATGGCAGGGTAACTCCTAGGCACAGAGATGTCCTCCATGTGGTTTGGTGATGGGGTGGGGAGGACCTCCTCTTCATCTAGTTTTGATATGGGGAGGACCTCCATGTCTTTCCTCATCAAAGCAGGGAGGACCTTCGCTGGTAATTCTATGATAGTGGGGATGGATTCCTCTCTGGGTGATGACATGGTAGGGATGACCTCATCTTAAGTTTTTGGGAACTAGGTATGACCTCCATGTTGGTTGTGATAGATGGTAAAACCACCAATTTGGTGATATTTGGTGGTAGGAGATCCTAGGAATATATAGAACGAGGCAAGGGGAGGACCTCTATTTTAAGTAGCATGGGTACTGGGTGGACTTTCATAATAGTTTCTAGCTGCATGAGGATGAACTCTATGTTGTGTGATAATGGAGTGGGGAGGACCTCCTTGTTGGATTCCTGTGACATGGGGATTACCTCCATATTGGTTGGTAGTGGTAGCATGAGGATGACCTTTATATTGACTTATGGTGGTAAAATGAGGAGGACCTTCACATATATCGATGACGAAGTGGGGAGGAACTCCACATTGGAGGGTTCTAGAGTGGGGAGGATCTCCACCAGATATTGTGATTACATGAGGAGGACCTTCACATTTTTGGAATGTGACATAGGGAGGACCTCCGTATTAGGAACTAAAGGCATGGGGATGACCTCCATTTTGGAAATCAACATGGTGGGGAGGACATCTGCTTGGATAGATGCTGGGACATTGGGATAACCTTGATTATGGGTGTGAGAGTGGTAAGGACCTCCATTATGACTATAGATGGTATGGGGAGGACCATTTTTCTAGATCTCCTCATCACGGATTGGAAAGGAATGGTTGCTGGTGAAGTCGGTGGTTGAGTGAGTCAACCCGACATACCTGTGGGGCGGCTGTGGTCGCAATCCCAACTGGACACTGATGTGTTCCTACTCTATAGTATTGGGAACTATTGGAATGCACCAAGGGTGGAATAGGACATTAAATTCATGGAAGATGATCCCCCAAAAATGCATCTTCTTGATCATGTGCCTTACGTTAGCATCAGGTCATCTGGACCAGATCCAATAGATCAGGGGAATAAACCACATGAACTTCATCCTAATAGACTAGTTATTGGTGGCATTGATGAGGCTTGGTGGGAGACTCTTAGTGGACTCCTAGGAGGTGTTTATTTCTAGGGTGACCTGAGCATCCCCTACTTCTTTAGCATAGGGGATTGAATCATAATAACGCTTCAGGGAGAGGCTCATGAAGCGATTGGATGTCAGAGTGGGGAGCAGTTGATAATTGTGTGGACCTTTGGGTTGGCGGTGATAGTGAGTAATATAATCCTTTAGGTCCTGGAGGTCTATGTCCCTCATATTAATGACCCACTCATACTTATATCATCAGAAAAAAAATTCCATCACCCTCCCTTGAACATTCTCTGATGGTGAGATGGGGCGTGGGCACTTCGTATTCATAATCATGGATGTTATCATTGTAAGGACAGAGTCATGAGGGATTACCACATTAACATTTCACATCCCCTCCATCTGATGGAGGGAGGCAATTAATTCCCTAACTCTTGGGTATTTCAAAGTAGGAAAATTCAACTGTCTGTATGGATATCAGGAATGAAATTCCCAAGGACCCAACATCATCCAATCTTCCAGGGATATATGGAGAGATCCACATTTAAGATGTCATAGACCGTAATTCCCAACAATTAACTACCCTACGGTATAGTAAGTTCCACACCATGAAAACTATTTTCTTGATGGGTCCTAGTACCAAATTTCTGGATTTTGTGACACACCCATCTTCTAATGTCTCAAATTCTACTAATCTTCATGTTGAGGAGAATAGTTTCATGTCGGTTTCACCATTTTTTTTCTAAAGATTCTATCATTGTGTTCCAGCCTCATGTGTTATCATTCGCTAGAATCACATTTTTTACCCACATTCCTACTTTCCAAAGTCATGGTGAATTCATCACTTCTTTTGATATGTATTTTTCATTTATTGAAATGATTTGATGGGATGTTGAACTCTCCATCCCTAGATTCATCCATGAAACTTGTCACCTATTTTGGGTCTCCCTCATAGATTAAGATGTTGCTAGTGAAACTCATTTCTGGATCCATCTATTTATGGACTCCTAATAATTATGCTACTTATTTCTGGACATTCCAAGGGATATTGATAAGGAAGCAAACTTCAGTCATAGGATTAGTCACATTGGGTATCGATGGACATGTCTAGATGTAAGAACATTGGTCACTTTTATTATTCCTCATAAGAGGACTTATCAAGGGCATGGAACTCATGGGGTATATTATGCCATAGTAATGTATTTTGAGGTTTTTGTCAGGTACCCAATGTTCAACACGAGGCAGACAACAATTTTAACATCTTGTAGAGACAGATAGATTGGAGTTGACCAGGATTCTCTATAGAGGCATATCAAAGATATACATATCTAAGAGGGATCACATAGAAGGATTACAAGATGGATGGATCAAAACATATAATGAGAGCATACCATGGGTGGTGTGTGATAAAAATAGAATATTTCACATATTAAATCGGTATGTCCCTAGGAGGGGCACCATGGATTGCCATTTTTTGAGATTGAACCTCATGTAGGCATCCTGCATAGCCTTTCTAGAGAACGGGGATCACAAAATATGTAGTTTGGAAGGGTAATCAAGGATGATATAATTTTCTAAGCCCATGCAAGTCATGATTAGTGTGAAAAGAAAGATAAGGTAGTAGACATGACTCCCATGTCATGAAAGATGTATTGACGGGGTATGGTGTGAGGCATATCCGTAGGAGCATCCCAAAGCAGATCTAATTCCATGTGAGGATGATCTAATTCTATGCGAGGAAGATATCACTCCCATAAAGATTAGTGGTAATGGGAAATGATCGAGGCATGGAACCCTAATTTCATTACATGGGGAAAGGCTATATATTAATGTCATGTATTGAGGACAATGGTGTTGGGAAGTTTTACGTCCTACAACACAGATGAGGGGAACACACTCCTCACTCATACTTACATTACGGGCGCCCATCAAAACATGGGGAAGGGAAGGAACCAGTAATGTTGGGTGTCAAGGGTGTGAAGGAGTGGTCAATAGTGGGTTCCATGTTATTATGACTATACTGAAATGTTAAATCCATTAGTGTGCCTATGCTGAAATGAAAAAGTTAGGGCACTGCAACAAGGGACTTCTCATAAAGGACCAAGAAATCACTACTTACAATCCTAGATGGCTTCACATAAGAGGGTCTCACAAAGTTGGGGGGTCTCTCTTAGTGGTTCTTTATGAAGTTCAGATGCTTTTAAGAGGTCATAGGATTCATGAAACAAAGATCTTCACAAAGTAGGGTACCATTCCTTTCCACAATGTCTTGGCTCAGTGGATGAGTTCTTCATGAAGAATTAATTCTCTATGAAACCTTGAGTGACCCAACGTGTTTCTTTCCTCTGTGAAAGGCATGGTCCTTCATAAAAGACCTCCCTACCATAGGTAGGGGAATTTAGGAACAATGGAAAGAGGGTATCATGAGGGTACAATACTTGGGTTGATTCATTTACTCTCTAGTTCGTAGTAATCAGATGCTTTGTGAAAAGGGAGATTGAAAGTTGAATGGTTAGGGTAGTCATGCCTTTGAGGTGGGGTGAGTTGGATATTTATAGGCCAACACCATCGTGATGCTTGAAGGAACACCACAAAGAAAAAAAGGGGATGCACTAACAGATGTGGGTTTGTTAGACTTGTGGAGCTACCCATCAACTGGATTAGCCCAGTCGCAGGGTCCATTAGACTCATGTGAGTTCCATCAGCACCTCTTGTGCTCACTGTGATGAAGGAGCTTCCTAATGCGAAACCTTTGGATGTTTTTTTGGGGGTCATTAAGTCTTTGGTTTATTTAAAACCATTTTTGACTTCCTCTAGTAATCTTGGGGAATGTATTTAGGCGCCATCAAATATTCTTATGTTATTATTATCAAATTTGAATATTTCATCATACAGTTATTCACCATTTTTCTCCTAAATGGAATTCAATTATTAATGATTACATTTACCGTTACTGAGAATTTGATACCACCCTTCATATGTTACTTTTTTCACATGGTTATAATGATTGAGTTTGAACGAATTATATATAGTTTGTTTTCATGTGGATGTTGATGATGACCATATGTAGAATATGAAATTTTGGCTATTTTGGGAGATGATTCTCATCTTAATGAAATAGTTTTTTATGAATCCATGATGTTAAGACTTTGTCCTAATTATATAAAACACTAAACATAAAATTTATACGAGGATGTAAGTGATAAAATATTTTCCTTTTGATGTTGTTTGTTTTTTATAATGAATATATTGTCATCATTATCCATATCAGAGCTATAAATGTAATGTTTTTTTTTCAAATCTATATTTTTGTTTCTGTGTTTTGGAATGTAATGGGTGGTGTTAAAGGAATGTTTTAGTTCACATTGGAGAAAAAATTTCTTTTTTGTGAAGTTATATTATTAGTTATGGATACCCTATTAGTTATTTTAGATTATATATGATTGTATATTAAAGTTCTTAGACCCCCCTTTGATTTTTTAAGAGACTAGATCTTATTGTGATTAATGAAATTTTAGGAGATGTTGTATTGGGTTGAATTATATGTGAAGCTTCAAAAAATTTTGATTTATTATTTCTAATTTTGATGTAATATGTATTAATATATTGACAACCTTTATTGTTTTAGGATATATATATATATATAGGTAATTAGGGGAACATAATTATAAACATATAGATAACTATGGCATTGAAAACTGATTTGGCGATAAACTGATAAACTTTTTTTCAAATTGAGATTTCCGTATTTTTGTGCTTGTAAGATGAATGGTATAAGATAACAATTGAGGTTAAAATATTCTATAATGTTGATGTTATTGAGGTAATTTTGGATATCATTTTTTATTTATTTAATGATTTACTTTTATCTTTGGGCATTACTATTTAATATTGGAAATTAATGTATTATTTCATTGAATGGTGGTTTATTCATTCTGAGAATTTTCTTACTTTGTGAAAACTATATTAGTATTAATTAATTTTTAATGATAATAGGAATATATTTATTATCCATTTTAAGTCCATGTGGTATTTGATATATGATTTTAGTGATTAGAAATGAAAAAAAACTTGAATAATCATCATTTGGAGAAAGAATTATGTTGTGGTTGAAATTGGAAGAAGGCTGAAATTATACATGCCATGTAAGTATATTTCACTATGCTTTCGGTATAAATGGTTACTGAATTTCTCAAATATAGGTAAAGGATCATGAAATAATATTACTACCCTAGTTCATTCATTTCTGATGAACTGATGGTCTTTTCACTCATCATTTTTTTAGTTCTTAAAATTATTTTGATCATCCACATTTATATGATCAATTTTATATATCATAATCCATAACTATTTATTCGTTTTCATATCCATATCATTACATCCCACCTATGTAATCCTATTTTGAAACCTATAATGTGTTAATCTAGATGACCTTCTTATATCATTTTCCCTCTTTTTAAGAGAATGTTGTATTAACCCTTTTTATGATGATGGTTTAAGAAAAATGTATTTTAAAAATTTTATCATTTAATTACCGATATAAAACAAAAATTGTTAGGAAAAAAAATTTAAAATGGGGTTTAGTATGTAACACCACTATTTTTTATAAAAAAACAATGCTCTATAGCATATTTGACACGCAAAACTGAGCTTAAACGACCTGTGATATATATAACCATAATAACATATCTGTTAAATTAGAGGGTGTGAAAAATATTAAATAATTTAATATATAAATATATATATATATATATATCATAATAAATTTAAACTACTGATAAATGTTTAGTTATTTTCTAGTAATGTGATTTTATTTATCAAAAAAAATTTCTTCAAAAACAATTATAGATTTTTAGGAAAAAATATAATAATTAATTTTTGGTACATTTAAATATTTTAATTTTATAAATTGATATTTTATTTTGTATTAATATTATAAAATTTTAACTTTGGTTAAATTTTATATTTTTTTTTGGAAAATATTGATTTTTTAGTGAATAGTTAAAAATATTGATTTATTTTTATAAATGCAAAATATTTTAATTCAATTATGAAATTTTAAAAACCATTATGATTTGTATATGATTTAAGGTGAAATGGTTAATATTTATTTATATTTAATTCACTTAATTTCTTTTCAAAAAACTTCATATTGGATTTTAGTATAATTATTTTTTATGTTTAAAATTGATATTTTTCAAAAAACAATTTTAAAATTAATATTGTTTCTCCATTATATTTAATTAAAATAATCTTTAAATGTGAATTATTTAAATTAAATTAGTAATTAATATTAAAATAAATATTAATTTAGATTCATACAATTAATATCCTTATTTATAGAGTTAATATAAAATCATCTTTTTCTTGAAAAATGCCCTTTCAGAAAATCCACTCTTTCATCCCATCAATGGGTTTTATTTTATATTTAATGTTTCTATTTCTATTAATTGAATTAAGTAAAATGTATTAAATTTATCGAATCATAATAATTTTTATTATCTAACATGATCAACATAATTCTTGACCATAATGAATTTGGAAACAATAAAAATAAATTACTATGGTTAAGGGTAAATGGGCTTATTGGGGAATTAAACTAAAAAGATAAGGGTAAAAATGACCTATAATGATTTCTAAAAACAATTATCATGACATATTTCAACCTTACGATGACTAATTCTTGATATTTATCCATTTTTTATCCATGTGTAATGTGAAAAACGTTGTTAAACATTTTTGTTTTCAAAAATTACAAGTGTTCCCCTCACATCACTTATAAAAGTACACCCCCTCTCCAATATTATTTACACAATCAAAACATTTTTTTTCAAGACCATAAAAAAAATTATAAATTCAATTCCATCATCTTAGAATAATTTTTTGTCATAAATACATTCTAGATATACATTAGGTATAATCATAATGAGTTTCTCTGAGAAGAGGTAAAATCACGAACTATGCATTTTTGTTTTATTTCATCATCCGCTTCCATCAAATCTCATTCAAATATGATAATATTATAAATTTAGTATCTAATATATAAATTTATGTTTTAAAATTAATGGAATTTTCTTAATTTATATCCTCTTCGATCAAATGTGATATGAAATCATTATTTGTGTGTACGGTGAATCACCGCCTCACCAACCGATAACATTAATTTTCTATCATCTCTTCTCACGAATTATTTTAATGATGGATTTAAGGTATATATATATATATATATATCTTATATTTTTAACATAAGTATAATTCTAGAGTTATGATTTCACATAAACTATTTTATATTCCATTCCATGGGTGATATGATAATGAAGAACCGGTGTACGGAGGACTACTACCAGAAAAACCATTGTGATTTATTTTTCATTAATACTTTACATGGAATGTAATAAGGATAATGTTTTTGAATATATATTTTATAAATTAAATCATAATTATATTTTTTACACATTTTTCATTCTGAAATAGTACTATATGAATTTCTATCATATATTGAAAAATGATAATGTCATTCGTGTTCGTGTGGACTACCACCTCCACTAAGTGATGTGATTATTTTTTCATCACCAAATCACAATTAATATATAATTGTATGTTTAAAGAGATAATGTTTTATTTATTATATTATGATCATTTTATAAAGATTAATTATTACAAACCTTCATTCAATAATGATCATTGACAAATGGAAACATTACTCATGTGTATATATGGTCTACCATCTCTATGATGGAAACATGGTTCTTTTTTAATAACCATTTCTTATAATTTTTGTAAAAGTTATAATTGATGAATATATATTTTAATTATTTAATGACTATTATTCTGTATATGTTGATATTATTTTCTCTTAGACCATGTTAAAATCACTAAAGTCCCTTTGAAACAATGAACTGAACATCCTCAAAATACCTAGTGTAGACATTACTTATTAAATATATAAATATGACATTTAAAAATAATAAAATAAATAATTTTTTGTAATTTATTTAAAATGGATAATGTTATTATGAAATTGAATAATTTAATTAATATTTCTATAAATTATTTAATGGGCATAAATGTAATGTCTAGACACATAAGGGTTTTCCCATCTCGCTTTTAGTTTTGTGATGCATATTCTATATTCAAAAAAATTATTATTATTTGTGTATATACTTTCCCATTTACATGTAATATCAAAAATCTATTATAAATCATGTTATTTTGAGTTTCAATGTGAATTATTTCATCGTAGGGTATTTTACTTAAATGATACCATGTGACAATGTGTTTCATAGTTCAATTTCCTTTCATTGGGTTATACCAATTTTTTATTGACTCCATTTTGATATGATTGTGTGTAAATTAATTAAAAAAGTATATTATTATTTATTTCCAATTTTTTTATGTGGAATTTGATTTTTTACAAATAATATCTCTATTTATAAATTCTTAATTTAATAATAAGATTTTTATAAAGGAAATTTATCTCAAACTTATTTTATTATATTTCTCTGCCATATACATGTTTTCTAAAATGTTTTAAAAAAATTATAAAAAAATGATTTTCTAAAGATATATTAAATGTCCATTGACCTTATTTTAAAAGGTTTGAAATGGATATTTCTTAACATTTTCTAAATGAGTCACTTTTTATTCCCTTTTACAATATTTTTTGAATAGAATGGTTATTTTTAATAATGAAAACATGAAAAGAGATTCTCTCAATCATGTATATTGTTTTCCTTGATTTTCACATTATTTGTTATAACAATTTTTGTAATGAAAAGTATTTTGGAAATATTTTTTTATTTTTTTGTTTCAAAATTTTACTTTCAAAATGATAATTTTATTTTCCCCTAATTGTTTTAATGATTTTTATAGATATTTCCATTCATAAATGTCAATAACCTTATTGTTACATATACTCAAATGGGGATATTATGTAATCATACCATACTCATTCTTTCAATAGAAGGATTGAGAATATTTAAATGATATTGACATAGAACTCATTTCATTTTCATTGGTTAATAATTTTTTGAATATATTGTTATGGAAGCCATTTATTTTTACTACGTTAATTTGTTTTCAGGGATATTTTAATAGAAATTCTATTTTTCAATAGGATAATACTGTTTCAAAGAGATTTTCCTAGAAACAATTTCATTTCTATGGGTGCATCATGTTTCAAATATATTTTTTATGGAATCTATTTCCTTTCAAAAAGTTAGTAATGTTTCAATTTGTTTTTTTATGGAATCCAGTTTTACCTTGTGTTAATCAATCTCTAAAAATAATTATGGTTGTTCTAATGATTTTATGATGAAATGAATATTGGGGTAATATATTCATGATTTTATTCTTGGAATTATTTTATAATTATGGGTGGTTCCATTATAAACCATGTATGGGTGGTTCTATTATAAACCAATGATGGGTGGTTTTTTTATTGACCAATGAATGATGGTTCCATGATAAACCAATAATGAATGTATTTGTTATAATCCTATAATTATTTGGATAGTCTAGAGAGGAATTCATCCATATTGGTAATTCCATTTGTAAGAGTGATATGATGATAATTTAACCAAGATACCAATTAGATTTATCTATTCTTATTGTTGGTTTATAAGGTTTCTTATTATCGATATTGAAATCACATGTCTGATGATTATTTATTTTGATGACTCTTGACTTTTTTATAGATTTATTCCATGTCTTTTTGTTTGAAGATGTAGGTTCAGATGGGTATAAATATTCTTATATTATACTCATGAGATTTTATTATGTCATCATACCATTTTTCTATTTTTATTCTCTCTGAGGACACTAAATTGTTAATTCCTATGTTTACTCAAACAAAAAATTATATACACCCTTGTTATTTTTCATCATCACTATGTTATAAAAAATCAGTCAGAATGAATTATGTATAGAAATTTTCTATATGGGTGATGACGATGACCTCATTTTGAATATATAAGGGAACTTATAGTGGGATATGAAGTTATTCTTTATGAATTAGTTATTGGTGAATCCATTATATAATTAATTTTTCCCAATACTATAAAACAATAAATCTAAAAGGTCCTTTAGAATGTGAGAGATCCAATATATTCCTTTTTATATTGGATGTTATGGATAGAAAAAATTATGTCACCTTAATCAGTATCAATGATGGAAATGAAATGTTTATTTTTTCAATTCCAAATTTGAGAGCGTATGTTCAGGGCTATTATAATCCTTGAAATGGTGATCAAGTTTGATCTCCTTTTTCTATTTTTTTCTACTCCCACACATTTCACACAATATACATTTTTATCTAACTTATATACTGATAGATTATCATTTTATTGATTTAATTAATCTTGATTTTTATAGATCTTGATTTTAGGTTTTTTATTATCTCTTTCACCAATTTTCATGTTGGTGTTCCCATTGGGGGTGTTTAATTGTCCATGTGATTAATAGTAGGTGGTTAAATAAGGTTGTAACCTATATTTTAAACCAAAAAATTCTTTATTTATTTTGAAATTAATTTTAAATTGATTTGAAAAAATTCATTTGAGATGATTTCATTATTATATTTGTAATGTTCATTGAATTTTCAGAAACACCCCAATTTCAATTGAATTAAAAAAATTGGGTGTATTTTGTGTAACATGATTAATTGAATTGATAATTGATTTTTTGAAATGATTTAAATTTTATTATTGAAAAAATTTCATAAAATTATTGATTATTTTAAAAGGCATGACTTTGATGTGATGATATGATTTTTTAAATGAAAAGTAACGTTAAAACTAAAATAGTGAAATTAAACTATTATTGGTGACATGATTTGAAATGATTTATCTTCCTATAATTGAATAATTTTTCATTTTAAGAACATGTGATCTTGGGTATTTAGTGGGTGATTATAACATTCATTCTTGGACTATAACTCCTTAGTAATTGATTGGAATTCAAAACATGAACTTAACAAAGTTTGGCATGATTTTCTGTGATGGGTCGACTAATGGGGTGTTGATTGATTGCTTCTAATGGGTCCCCTAGTGGGATATTGACTTCGGTGTGCACTCCTATCATGATATTTTATGATGATTGAGTAGTCTAAGTATATTTTTTATAGAAACTAATGTACCTTGGTGCTAATGTGAATAATGATTTTTTTGTATAACATGATTATATATGGAATTGATTATATAATTAATTTATTCATTCCAATTTTTTTATAAAAACAATTATATAAATTGTTCATTGAATCATGTTTTTATTTATAATACATCATTTTTATTGAAAGCAAGGTTTTTTTATACTATGTAAATTCCTTTTTATTCCTTGATTTATATAATTTGAAATCATAAATGGTTCATGTTATTCATTTTCATATGGAGTCCTTTGGGGTTTGCAACTGGGATATTTATCTCACACCCATCCTTTTCTTTTGACTATTTTAAGATTATCTTATATCGATGCCATGAAAAGTTAAAGTGCCACATGTAGGTGGCTTGGGTACCTTTTTTGTGGGACCTAAAAATATGTAAGTGAGTGATGGAGATGTGATCCACCTATTACATTGATTTTATGAGTATTTTACTGAAATTTTTTGTGTTTTTTTGTGATCTTCTTGGGTATTTTTATCTATTTTATTATGGTACATTCTCCTTGAGGTTATTTGAAGTACTGACTTGTATCAATTATCTTCCACTATATTGTGTAAAAATAATTCACTTTAATTATTTTTTGATTCTTTGTTCTATTGAGCATCCCATGGTGATCGGGAATTCCCTTTGTTCCATGTTAACACTATCATTGGTATCAGGTTACAAGAGTGTATGGGATAGTTTATGAAAATGTGGAATTATAGGTTAAAGGTTCTAAATTTTTCTATGATGTCTGTATATAGTTTTGGTTTTCATAGTACATAGGATTTTGGAATGTTTGGATATTGGAGGTAGTTATGAGCAAGTGTTTGTTCATATCTCATCATACTGAGAGTTAAGTCACCATGGGTGTTTGGGAAAATATAAATTTTGGAATAATTTTATCTGATTCTATTATATTCAATACTTATTATAGATTCCTCACTTTTTAATACATATACTTTTCATTACATTTTACAAAAAAGAGGATATTTTAAAGTTTAGTATCTTGGAAACAAGGTATATAATACATGAAAATATAAAACATTAATCTAAAAAACGTGAAACACTTTTTCATTGGTTCATCCTAAGTACTTTTACTACATCTCATAACCTGGGGACATAAATCAATGGAATGGTTAATCTTATGGGCCATTAAGGGAAAGAAAGGGAATCAATTTACATGGATCTTGAGAAATATCAATAATAACATGAGGAATATAATAAAGGAATGAGAAAAGGGGAATATCATAATAAAAATTACTTGAATCGTAACATTTAAATGAGGATAAAATATTTAAATGATACATTTTTAAATATATTATAAAGGTTTTTCACCAATGTTTCATAAAAATTATCAAGGTTATTCACCAAGGTATTATAAAACATATCATCTCTAGATATTAATTACCGTACCCAATTCATTGGAGTGATATCAGGGAACGCCCATAATATGTCTTAATTAATGTTATCCAAATATATAATAATTAAACATTTCATAAATAACCCTTTTAGAATAGAAGAAATGAGTTTTATATAAAAATCATGGAGTTTTAAAAAGGTCTTAAATGCAAGATCTATATGACATTTATAACCCACCAAAGGGAGTTACGATTTTATGTATGTCAATTATAGAATAAAATAAATCATTTCTACATCTTAGTGATTACACTTGGAAATGAAATAGGTTTGGGTATTCACATAATTAAAATAAAAGAAAATTTCTTAAGGAGAAGAGAAAAATCATTACAAGTAAAATCAGCAGCATAACAGGTTTAAAACATGGTTTTAGAGAAGGTTAAAAATAGATGTGAAAGGGTTGTACCATTCATAAAATTATTTTAATACATAAAAGGGATAAATTAAATTGGATAAAATATCTTTTCTTGGAAATTTAAAATACATACCACATAATGAGGGAACTTGAATAGAAAAGATAAGTGGATATTTCCCTTACCATGAGGAGTAGTTCCTAAAACATGAGGATCTAGAAGTTGGGGGATTGAGGAAACCATGGGAGGTAAAACTATCATATATTCATGGAGGATGAAATTTGGAGTCAATGGAAGTGGGGAAATGCGTGGGTATTTATAGAAAAAGTGGGGATTTGATTATTAAGTTCAAAATTTAGGCTTGGGACACCTAGTTAGTGGTTAATGAAAAACCATTGGTTTTCCCATGGTATTTTCCTATTTTATGAGAAAATTGGGAAACCTTTTATGTTAATTTTAATCCAAAAGAGTTGAACAACATCTTTTATTGCTTATTTTGTAAAGGAAAATTAATGTTTTCACAAAACAACATTTTTAAAGTTAAAGTTTCCTTTTTAGAATTTGGAAAGTAAATTATGCATTTAGAAAGTTATTAAAATATATTAAAATACATTATATTAATAAAATAAAATATTATAAAGTGTGTATTATGTTTAATTAGTTATTAAAACATCATGACATAATTATGATGTCATTAACATACCGAAAAACTCAAACTGTATTTTTATTATTTAAAAAAAACAATGTATTTTGGAAAATTCTCATAAATTAACCCTAACCTAATTAAGACATGATGATTTTTAAAAAGATATTTATTTTATCATAATAATTATCTAAATATGTGAATACTAACCTTTAGATATTAAAATTCCTATTTATTAAAAATAATAGTGGATTAAAAATGCAGAGTAAAATTTATTACACTTTTTAAAATAAATATTTTATCATTTATATTTAAAAAATAGTGTTTTTATCAGACTATTTTGTTAAAATATTTGTTATTAATAATTTCATAGTTTATTAGAATTATTTTTATCTTTTCTGGAAGTTACTATTTCTCTCTGAAAAATCAATTTATCAAATTCTATCTCAATTTTATTCTAGAAAACTATTCTTAAAAAGGAAATGGTGGAATAAAGTTTTTTTTAAAAATAATTACACACTAAGGATGAGACGTGTAACCCCTTATTACACTTGTGTGCTCCCTAAGAGTAAGGTGTGTGATAGTGGTAGTTTTGTGGGGCACCTTGGCCAATATCGAATGAGTGGTAACCTGTGGTAAATTGAAATTCTCCCAAAGGAAATTTCATTCAGGTTTCATTTGATGAAGCGTGACTTGATCTTGGTTAAGGGAGAACCCTGTGATATAACCACCCTGAAAATCTCTAAAAAATGGGCTTCCAAATGAATGACTCTACTATTTTTGTTCTTCGACTCTTATTTTTGTACCAATTATCATTTGTCAAAATTTTAATTATAAACTCTAATGATAACATTAAAATTATTATTAAGAGTATATTTCCCAATGGTCATATTTTCCAAAAGTCATAATTGACTGATGGTCATATAACAGTTGAATCCAAATGGTCAAATTTCCATTTATATTCAATTCATTAAAAAATATATGGTGTTTTTGTGAATAATATAACACAAAATTTCAAGAAAAAATATTCATTCGAAAAGTTTGGGTCGTTACATTCTTACCCCCTTTAGAAATTTCATCAAAACATTTCATCTCATTCCCCCATTTGAGAAATGGTGTGGGTAGTTCTGACTCATTATAACCTCTGGTTCCCACGTCGCTTCTTCCAATATATGGTTCCTCCACAACACATTGATGAGGTTGGTAGTCTTGTTGTGTAGAAACATGTCTCTATGGTCCAAGATCTCCACCGGCTGCTCCTCATAAGAGATTTCATGTACCAATTGTACCACCTCAGCATACAATACATGTGAAGGGTTAGGTATGTACTTCTTCAAGAGAGATACTTTGAATACATCATTATCATTATCTAGATTTGGAGGAAATGCAAGGTAATAGGCCACTGATCCTATGCGATCAAGGATTTTATAAGTTCCAATGTACCTGGGGTTAAGCATTCCTTTCTCCCCAAACTGCATGACACTCTACCACAGTGATATTTGAAGGGACTCTTTTTTTTGAACACCAAAATCCAAGTCCCTTTGATAGTTTTCAGCATATCTATTATGAAAACTCTAATAATCCTTAATGTGTTGCTCGATGGCATGAAACTTTTATGTCGTCTCTTGCACAAGATTTGGCCCAAATATATTTCTCTCTCTAACTTCATCCCAAGAAGTAGGAGTGATACATCGCTTCCCATGTAGAGCTTCACGGGGTTCCATTTGAATACTTGAATAGAAGGTGTTGTTTTATGAAAAATCAGCTAATGGGATATGTTCATCCCATAAAACATTAACTTCCATTGAGAATGTTCTCATCATTTCCTCAATTGTTTGAATATTCCTTTTAAATTGGGCATCAGTTTGGGGGTGATAAGACATACTAAATGTAAATTCAATACTCAGAGAATGTTAAAGAACTCTCTATAATTTTGATATGAACCTTGGATCACGGTCAAAAGCGATAGAAAGTGTCACTTCAAGCAACCTCTCCACTTCCTTTATGTAAATATTGATGATTTTATCAATAGATAATTATTCCCAGATAGAGATAAAATGGGTAGTCTTATTGATATAGTTCACTATAGCCTATATTGTATTTATTCCTTTGGGTGTTCTCGAGAGACCATTGAAAAAGTACATAGTTATATTTTCCCACTACCATGTTGGTATGGGTAGTGGTTGTAATACCACATTAGGAAGTTTTCTCTCTTCCTTCACCTATTGACACACAAGGCATCTTGTAGTGTAGTCGAAAATCTCCATTTTCATGTGATCCCAACAATAATGATCATGAAGGTCCCTATACATTTTAGTGATTATAGGATGTATAGATATTGTAGAGCTATGAGATTCATCAATTAGCTTTATTTCTTCTAGAATATATGGAACACATAGCCTTGCAGGAAATTTCAGTACACCTTATTGGTCAATATTGAACTCAAGAAACTTCCCATTCTTCACATCCTCTATCTTATTCTACAATAAAGCATATTCTAAATCAGATTTCATGATCTTCTCTAGTAATTATGGTTGAGAAATAATTTGGGATTGGGTTGATGAAGTCCCATCCCTCACGATTCCCATGTACAACCTTATTAGGCCCTTAATTAATTGATCTCACTGAATCCTCATCATTTCCATAACAATGGGTTTTTTTCTACTTAATGAATTAGGGAATTTTTTTTTCTCTTCTAGGGTGATAATGAATTGAACAATGTTAGTATTTATAAAGTTCCAACCATATTTTATGTATCGTTTTCAATTTAATTTGAGTCAAAATATACTTAAAACATTGGTGGTATGAGTATATATCACAATTCCCCCCATAAAGAGAGTTCCTCCATATCTTTAGAGATAAAACAACTGCATCCATCTCTAGTCCATGCATAGAATAATTCTACTAATGAGGCTTCAATTGTCGAGATGCATAAACAATTGCCTTATCACTTTGCATGAGTACTCACCCAATCCCTTTCAGATATACATCACTAAATATAAATAATCATTCTATGATAGAGTATAGACTTAACACAGGCGCAGTAACCAATCACTTCTTCAGCTCTTGGAAACTATCTTCACACTTTATATCCCCAATTTACTTGGCCCTGTTTCGAGTTAAATTAGTTAGTGGATTTGAATGTTGTGATTTTTTTCACAAACCTCCTATAATACTCTGCTAAACCAAGGAAACTAAAAATATTGATTATTACTCTAGGATGATCTGAATCCTCCACAACATTTTCATTGTTAGGTCAACTAATATTCCTTCATTGTGTATAATGTTCCCCAAGAAAACAACTTGTTATAAGAAAATTTTCAAATTTTCTAAACTTTCCAAATATCATCTCCTTCATCACAGTATGTAATGTAACCCTTTGATGATCTTTATGCTCCTTAATAATTTTAGAATATATTAGAATATCATCAGTCAAAAATACCACAATTTATCAATGTTGTCCTTAAATAATCTATTCATCAAATATAGAAATATAGTAGGAACAATAGTTAAGCTAAAGGGGATAAAAACATAATCATAATACCATATATTGATTGGAAGGCAGTATTTAGAATATATTCATTCATCATTACCACTATAGATCAATATGAAAAGTTCATCCATAACAATATCTTATTGAATAATGAACCTAATGTGTTTTTTTTTCATGATCTAGGGACAATCGTTTCCACACCAGGGATTTTCAGGTGACGGTTTGTAGAAACCAGTTGAATCATGAATTGGATGATATAGTATGGTGTAAGGATATCCCTTTGAAGATGAGTTTTATGGTTTAGTGGATAATGAACCATGAAATCTCTACTCATGATAATGTGAAAAATAAAATGGGTTTCTATGGCCTCTTGTAGCATGTGCTACTCATCACTGAATTAGGAAACCATTTTCCAGATGTTCTTTTAAAGAGAATAAGCTTTAAGGATATAGAACTCATTAAGGCAGGAACTGGGCCTCAAAGGAGATAGTGACTGAATTCCACAATTTATGTCCAATTGGTTTCAAGGGGAGGAGATCCACGGGTTGAAATCAAATCTTGAGTGGTGATTTTTGTTGTAGTCTGATGGGTCCTATGGGAGGTGAAGAACAAGGTTTCTGAAGGAAAAAAATGCTTGGATCTTTTCCTCAAGTTTCACATGATGTCCTATGTGGAAGATATGTGGTATATTATCAAGGTTGGGGAATCATCATCACTACTCAAAAGATTTATTCTAATATCCCTTTCAGGAACATGGAGTAGAGGCATGGGAATTTCAGGAAGATGGGTCAGATAGCTTCCACATTGAAGGGTGTTAAAGATGGATGTTGATGGATCTAGATTATCTTGGAACATGGGAGGTGGATACATTATGAGTAATGACCAAGGTTTTTCATTATTGCTTTCAGTTATTATTTTGGTCTGGGAAACTCCATGGGAGTGGAGGTGAGATCCATGAAAACTGGCCTCTCACTTTTCCATCTTTACAACATTTTTCTTGACATGGTGGAATCTAATTATAGTGTTATGATTGTTCCTTTTAAGGTAAGGTTGGATATACTTGGTCCATGAAATAACTTGTTACAAGGTGGATATTTCTCATCTTTTCAGGTACCAGTGTCAATCACACATGGAGGGAATGGAATTTTGTTGCAGATATATTGGCTAGTAAAGGGAGTCCAAGTCAATGCATCATTTTGTACCATAGTATTGGTTCATTACCAACTATGTTTGGTCATTTATTAATGTGGGGATTTCTTGGGATTCCTCATTTCCACCCTCTTAATTCAAAAATTATTATTGGAATGTTGGAAAATAATAATAAAGGAATTTTTATTGACCCCATTATGTTCTCAATAATTAATGCATAGACACAATGATCCAACCTTATTATTCTAAAAGAGAGCATTTCCTCCCCACAGAGATTCACTTGTTTGGATAAACCCTTTATGAAAAATATCTTGGAGTTGTTTCTTTAATTCCTCCAACTACACATTTTCCATTCTGTATGGGGTCTTTGATATTGTCATGGGTCGAGGAATTGGTTAAATGGAGAAATCTAGCTCTCTTTTTAGGGGAGGTATAGGTAACTTCTCATGAAATACATTAATGTATTCATGAGTGATGGGGAAATTTACTACTCATATACTTTTATTTTCTTCTTACCCCTCACCAATAATCTCTATAATGAAGGCTATGGGAGGTGCTTCTGTACAATGCTCAATCCAATATATCTCTCCTTTGAAAATAACTATAGGCTTACTATTCATGACTGTTGAGATTTCATTTATTCTTTAGTTCGTCTTATTATTAAATTTTGTGAGTCTTTTCATCCCAACTATAGTTTCGAATTTCATCATGAGAATGACTACTATATTTGAGATGAGATTGTGCTCACCAAAGTGAATACTATAGAATCTATACACTATTGATGCTTGGATAATCTCCCTAGTATCTTTGACTGATAACTATACTTCTAGAATTTTAGGGATTGATTTTATATTCTATTCAAACTTAGAGGTAATAAATGAATGAATAGTACCAGAATCGAACAAAGTACTTTATAGATTTGATAGAACAATGACAATACCTACCACCAAATAATTTTGAATTTTAAGTTTAGATATCATGATAGTAAAAGACTAGCCTTGTTTAATTGGCCTATACTAATGTTAATAGTGATTCCCCCCCACTATCTTCGGATTTAGAAAGTGATGGGAAAAGTTAAGAGTTTTTTCACACATAAATAATTGAACTTCAAGATGGGCCTCCACCATCTTCCCTTTGTCATTAGTGTTGAGTGGTTGAGGCTTCACCACACTATGAACTTTCTGAGAAATATAGTTATCTCTTCCAAAAATGTAACATTTCCTTCTCTCAGGAAATTAGGTTCCCAAATGATTCCTCTCATATTTTTTGTATGTGGGAAGTTACACTTTATTTCCTTCTTTTTCCTCCCTAATTTTGGATCCAAATATCTCTTCTTTACATTCAATCTATAGGACCACTCCATCACTCTAATCTCTATCTCAACCTTCAATGAACTTCACACTATTGCCTCGTAACTTTCATAGTATCAATTGGTTGGATTATTACATAGATAGGGTCTTATTCAACTAAAGAATCAATTAACCTTTCCATTATTATCCTTGAAAAAGGTATAGGTGTAGAGATAAATATTTGTAAGGTTCATCACATAGCTTCCCATAAATTCATTTTTCATCTACTTCAGCTCTATGAATTAATTCCCCAATTTATTTCTCATCGAACTGGTGAAATATTTATTAAAAAAATATCCCATAAACTCTTACCACTTCATAGAATCAATATCTCTTCATGGTTTCATGTTTTTAAAAGGTGTGCACCACTGAACGACTTCCCCTCTAAGAAGTACATAGACAAGGTTAATTCCTCTTTATTTAAACAAAGGTGTACATGAAATATATTTTCTATATATCGTGTCCATTATTCAACAATCAACGGGTCGTTAAATACACTAAAATAAGGTGATCGTTGAACCATAAATGAAAAAATGTAATGTTGTTCCATTCTAGGTGAATTTGGTGTCTTAGTTTGATTCATGTTATTTCTAATAACTTGAGTTAGTTGATTCATCATTCTTAAGAAGTTTATATTCTATATTCCATCAAAGGGCCATCAGTGTCGGGTCCGTTAGGCTCGCCGTTTACCCAGTTCCTCCCATTTCCCACCATTTTATAAAATACAAAATCTTAGTGAGAAATGTGTTTCTTTTTATAATATTATAAATATAAATGAATTTTATGTCTTAAAATATCATTCTTAATTATGTTAATAATTAAAAACTATTACTTTTCTATAAATCCATCATAATTGTTCATAAAAATCTTTTGAATAACCAAACATATCACCCGAGAGTGTTAATCCAAGAGTACAAAAAGGAATGTCTCCATGCATCAGTTCCCATTCGAGTCTAGCTCAATGTAGTACTTTTCAGTTTTACCCCTAGATACATATGTGCCAGAGCCCCATCCACTTTTTTAAATCTAGTTTGGAATTTCATTGCACAAAATCCACTTACTTAATACTTTACCAAAATACAGGTATGTTTTCATATATTTTAACTTGTCCCTAAGGTTACTTCTAATATTTTTAAATCCCAATTTCCACAAATAACTAAATAATCTTTTAATACTAACTATGTAATCCCACCATTTTAGTACAAAAACTATTAATTACATTGTACAAAATAGATGATATTTTAAAGTTTAGATTCATGGAAACAAAGTACATAATAAATGAAAACATAAAAGATTCTTATAAAAATGTGAAAGGATTCTTCATTGGTTTATCATAATAAATTTTACTACATCTCATAACATGGGGACATACATCAAAGGGAAGGGTGAACATAAGGCCCAATAAGGGAAAGTAAGGGAAACAATTTTCATGTTATCTTAAGTAATATCAATAAAAACATGAGGAATATAATAATGGCATGAGAAAATGAAAAAAGGGAACTTCATGATAAAAAAACTTGAATCATTACATGGAAATGTTTTCATAAAATTTAAATGAGGAATTCTTATGCATATCAACACATTTTCTCACTGAGGTTCTATTAAAATTACCAAGGGTATTCACCAAGGTATCGTAAAACATATATTCTATAGAGGTTAATTTAGTTACCCAATGAATAGGAGTTCTATCAGGGTGCACCATTAATATGCCTCAATTAATTTTATCCTCATATATAATAATAAAATATTACATAAATAACCTATAGAGAATAGAATAAAATTGTTTCATATAAAAATCATGGAGTTTTAAAAAGTGTATAAACACAAAACTTTTATGTCATTTATAACCCATGTAATGGGAATGAGAGTTTTATGTATATCAATTCTCGAAAAAAAAATCATTTTTACAAATTTTTAAATACCCCAAGAAAATAAAAAGGTTTGGGTTTTCACATAAAGAAAATAAAATTGAATTTCTTGAGTATAAGAGAGAATTTTTGAGAAGTAAAATCGACAACATAAAGGGTATAAAACATGATTTTAAAGAAGTGTAAAAAGAACAGGGAAAAGGGTATCCCAATCATAAAATACTATTAATATAGAAAAGTGAAAAAATAAATTGTATATAAGAAATTATTTTTGGAAATTTGAAAGACATACCACATAAAGAGGTAACTTTATTGGAAAATAGAAGTGGAGATTTCTCTTACCTTGAAGAGTAGCTTCTAAAACAAGAGGATCAGGACTTTTTGGGCTTAAGGGAACCTTGGTAGGACTCAATAGGAGGAAAAAATATAATATATTCTTTGAGGATGAATTGGGGGTGAATTTATTTGGGGAAATGTGTGGGTATTTATAAAAAAAGTTGGGGATTTGTTTATTAATTTTGAAATTTAGGCATTGGACAGCTAGATAGTGGTCAATGCAAACCCATGGGCCTTCCCATGGAATTTTTCCATGGTATTGGACACTTGGGATACATTTTATATTATTTTAATCCATAATATTCGACCACAATATTATATTACTTATTTTTGGAATGGAATATTAATGTTTTTAGAAATTATCATTTTTAAAGTTAAAGTTTCTATTTTAGAATTTAGAAAGCAAATTATATATTCCAAAATTGATTAAAATATATTAAAATAATTTATATTATTAAAATAAAATATTTTATGTTTTTTATTTTTGTTAATTATTCATAACATCATTATTACATAAATATGATTTGATTAATATATCGAAAAACTGAAACTATAAATTTAATATTCATGAAAAAATTAAGTATTTTAGAAAATTATCATAAATTAACCCTAACATAATTTCTCTATTATAATTTCATAAATGATATTTATTTTATCATAATAATTCTCTAAATATGATAATTATATATTTTAAATATAAAAAATCATTATTTATTAAAAATAATAGTGGATTAAAAATGAATAGTAAAATTTATGACCCTTGAAAAAAAATTATCAAATTAAATTTAAATAATAGTGTTTTATCACACTATTTTATTAAAATAAGTATTATTCAAAATACCATACTTTATTTGAATTATTTATAACTTTTCTAGAAAGTAAAATTTTTATCCTAAAAATCAATTTATCAATTTTGATCAAAATTTTATTAAGAAAAACTATTGGAAATGATGGAATAACAATTATGTTTAAACAAAGGAACTAGACACTAAGGTTAGGAAATGCAACCCCTTATTACACTCACATATTCCCTAAGAGTAATGTGTGTGATGGTGGTAGTTTTTTGGGGAGCCTCAGCTAATATTGACCGAGTGGTAATCTCCACTAACTTGAACTTCTCGCATAGGATATTTTGTTCATGCTTCACTTGTATAAGCTTGGCATTTCCTTGGTATAGGGTGAACCCCCGTGATGAAAACTCCATCCCAGGATTTGAAAAATGGGAGACAAATAGAATGTCTTTATTTTTTGATTCTATCATCTCTTCTTTCTATTTCAATTATCCTTTATCAAAATTTTAATTATAAACTCTAATGATAACATTAATATTATTAGCAAGAGTATAGTTCCAAACAGTCATATTATTTAATAGTAAAAATTGACCAATGGTCATATAACGGGTGTATCCATATGGTAACATTTCCATTTATATTCACTTAATTAAAAAATACATGGTTTTTTTGTGAATAATATTACACAAAATTTCAAGAAACAAATATCATTCAAAAATCTCAGGTCATTAAACTTATGATTTGAATATCATAAATAATCACAATATTGATTTCTATTGATGTAATTTATATTCCCATATCTATTTTTTGAGTTGTTTAACTTTTTATCCTTGTTGTTGTTTCAATTTTGTATTTTGATGATGTGTATAATCATGTATCTGATATGGAATTTGAATGGGTTGAAGGAGGAAGCTACTGGTGAACCTCATCTGGTTAATCCTCCAATAGATCAGAATCATGTAGATAGATTGGTGAATGTTGTGCATGTCATTGGAATGGTACTTACAACTATTCCCATTTAGAATCTGGTAGTTTGAACTCGAAGGGGTGAATGTTTGATCATGCTCACGAGTTTCTCCACCAAAATCCCCCAAAATACCAAAGCTCTAATGATCATTAAGAGGAAAAGGATTGATTGAAACATATTTTTATACATTATGAGTTAATGAAAATTCCCCAATCAATAAAGCTGAAGTGTACTACCATTAAGAAATATTTTCCTAGAAGGATATGGTGGGATTTGAAGGTTATATGGAAGAAATAATTTTTATTGGATTTGAAGGACATTATAGTTCTTTTTAGTGGTTATTTTTATCCGTAATTTATGGTCTTGTAAATGTCCATAAAGATTATCATCCTCCATCATGGTGAAAACACTATGATTTTTTATAAAAATGGTTTTGTTGACCTTTTTAAATTTTCTCATATGGCAGTAATGGAAGGAAATAAATTCTTTAAATTTTGATATTTTAATTTGTTACACCTATAGTTTTTATGAATTTTTTTTCGAAAAAAATAAATTTTATTGATATCATTCATTAAACATGACACCAAGTTAATATTTCACTATATGAAACACCATGTTAAACTTACACTATAGAAAAAACTAGGTTATCTTGTATTATACACGACACTGAGTTTTAAAAAATAATGATATATTATTAATATTGTTATTTAAACGTGGACATCATAACCTAATCATTAAACATAAAAAAATAAATACTAATAAATTAATTTTAAATATTAAGTTTAATTGTTTTACATAAATTAATCATATTGATAAAAATTACATAACTTTTGGGGATGTATTCATATGTTTTGAATATACTATTTTCTAAAAAAATGTTATTTATTTCATTTTGTTATCATTAATAAAATTAATTTCTGGAAATTATAAAGCATTGATTTAATAAATTAAATTTGATTTATGAATTCAAAATGTCAATTTTTTCTTAGGGTAAATTGTAGGGGATGAAGAGTTTCTTTTTTATGAATAGTGAACAGAGTGAATTTTAATTGAAAACTGCATTTTCATATAATTTATTTATAAAGTTAAATTATATATTAAATTTATTTTAAAATAAAATTAATTAAATTTTATTTATATTAATAAAATTTATGTCATTAGAATTATTTTCATGTTAGATTTTTATATAGAAACTTTGGAACCATTTGAATATTTTGACTAAAAAATCTCTTCTCTCGTCGCATCTGAGAAATTAATTACAAATTACATTCTACCAATTTTTGGAATTTAATTTGAAAAAATGGAATCCAAAATTTAAATCACCATAAATTATATTATTTAATTTGGTCAATTATTTTTTTCCCATATTTATTAGTAAAAAAATTAAAATTTGCTACCATGATTAAGGATAAATTGGGTTTTGCACATTAAAATATTTTGTATTAAAATTGTTTCTACACAAAAATAGGATTTTAAATTAATAAATTTTATTACATATTTAGAAAATTTATTTATTATTTATCTAATAATTATTATTTAAATTTTATTCTTAAAGGATAATTTACCTAGGTATAAAAAAATATACAACATGCCATTGTAAAACAAATAAAAGGGTAAATTAAGTACACTAAAAGAATATGGATTAAAAAGAAACAAATATGTTTCATTTCAATTTTTGTGGTTTTTCATGACCATATAATACCTAATATACATTATTGTTCTATTTTTAGGGAATTTGAAGTAGGAGTGACCTCCCAATAGTGAATACTTTTTAGTATTTATAAAATTTCCACCCCTATTAAATTATAAAAGGGTACTCACTCCCCTCTCTTAGTCACACATCTCATTCCCTTTTTATTGAAAAAAAATACCCAAATAACTTCCAAACATAAATTATATTATCCATGAATAATTTTTTGGATAAAATCCATCCTAAGGAGTCTTTTTATGAAAAACTATGGAGGATACCTAAAGAAGAGGTAATTTTCATTAATGAACATTTTTTTTATTTATTCCTCCACATTCTTAAATTGTTATTATAACCATGTTATATAATAACCATATTATCTTGCACATAATGGTATGTTTTTTTATTCTATCATGACTAACAACCATCTCCCCTTCAATCAAATGGGTTATGAAATCATCATTCATGTGTACGACGGACTACAAAATGATGTCATTCATTTTTCAATAACCAACTCTAAAGGTTATAAATAATGATATATATTTTGTTTTTAAATGATATTTAGGATATTATAATGATTACTAAATTTTTATATCACACATAATGCCATTATTTTCATTTTGGGTGATTACGATAACATCACTCTTGTGTACAACAGACTACCAACTCGCAAAGCGATGTGATTCATTCACGATATACATGGAAGAAAATAAGTATGCATTTAATGAAAATATTTTATTGATATTAAATAAAAAAATTACAAAATTATACTATATAATTTATATTTCTTTCAATCAATTCATAAATAAAATTAAAACAACATTCTTGCGTATGTATGTCTTATCATCTCTATAAATGATGTATTTCATTTTTATAATATCTAAATATTATGGATTAATCTAAAAATGTATATAATGAATATATATGATATTTATATCAGTTATAGAATTATGTATATTATGAAACCATTATTAAGGTATGAGGACCAAAAATAATAAGTCAAGGCAGATATAAAAAACATAGTTATTTCCCGAAATGTGAATTTATAATAGAATTGATAATAAAAGGGTAATAAAAGGTCATATAAAAACCATATATGGTATGAAATGTATGAATATTTTTCTATAATATAAATAAAATAAACATATTATTATTATAAATTAGTTTTTAATATGTTCTAAGGAAGTCAATACATGGGTTAAGGGATTTCTAGTCTCTCTATTATTTCTAGAAATCATATGAAAATTCAACACTTTTTAATTCTGTGTGGTGTATATCTATTTCCCAATTGAAATTTTATATCATGAATCTTATTATTTTCATCAAATTTTAATTTTTATTTTATCTTATTCTTTATATGGGATATTGATATAAATGATTATTAAATAAGTAATGGATTTTTGTCTCAATTTTTACTTATCTGTGACACATTTCATATTCACCACCTAATTATTTTACATGGTGTATCTAATACCCGTAAAATTATTTTATGATGATTATCCATAAAATTATTGGTATTTACATATGCATGTTATTATATCTCCTTCATGGGGTTTACAATTATTAAGAAAAAAACAATAATGGTTTTTTTTACAATTTTCATTCATTGATATATAGGTTATGTTGTGTATGTATCTTCCTCTGTGAAGCCTATATAATTACCCTTTTATTGGTTATATCATGAATGTATTTATTTTAATGATATTTTATTATTCGTTTATTTGTATTCATTCATAGGTCTTATAATTTAATATGACTAAAGAGGAAAGAGTTTTATGATACAATCTCATCTCTTATAGGGCTAGTTTATGATTATGCTTCCAATGATCAAATATTATGGCATATCTCTAAATAAACACATAAATTTTTTTTATACTATAGTTAGTTTAGGAGAATATATGTTTTCCCTTAATTTTCTTATAATTATTTACTGCTGATTTCATAATGTTTTTAATAAAAAATATCATTTTGGTTGAAAAGTCTTTTTCTTCTAAAACAATATTCTATAAAAATGATTTAAATTTTTTGTAATAAATTTTATTCAAATCTAAAAATTTATTTTCAGAAAGAAATGTATTAAATGAATTTTCAAAATCATTTTCCATCTAAAATGATATCTTTTAATGTTTCTTATGATTTACTAGGGTTTTGATCCAAATATATTATTTTCATTATTTACATGATTGGTTTATGTTTAGGATGAAAATGTGTTTTTGAACCCCACAAATTTTAAAATGTTTATAATATAAAGATATGATTAAATGATTTGGGAAACTTTTTATTTTACAAGGGTAATACTATGATGAAATGATTGTGAAACCTATCTATTTTCCACTGGTTATGACATCATGAAATGTTTTATGAATCCTATTTTATGTAATGGGTTATGATATGATGACTTTTTATGATCATATGGAACACATATTTATGACATTAACTATGTGAAAGGTGATACTAATATCACTCTCCCATTAATTTGTTAATGATAAATGTTCTACGAGCTCATATGGTACATGGGTGGTCTGACCATGCTTGAAATGAGGGGTATATAGGTGTTATTCCAAGATTGAAAATGAGGGTACATGGGTGGTTAGACAAATTTTAAAAATGAGGATACAATGTTTTTTGGAACAAGCCCAAAAAATTGGTTACACATGTTGTTATCCCAAGAATGAATCAGGTACACGGGTGGTTATCCCTATTCTAATAACTTGTTAATGTATTTTTGGTTATCCTTGACATATGATTTTTTAAGAATGTGTGTATTTAAAAATCTATATCTTATAAAAATGTTATTCTCTCACGGATCATGTTATTTTATTTCATTATAATTCATGACTTATGAACTAAAAATATTTATTCCCTGAATCTTGATTATTATCTTTGATATGTAGTTTATGGTTTTCAAATGTTATGACAGTGATCTCATACACATATATTAATGTTGTGCTTATGCATCTCCCTTGTTTATCCATTATGAGAATTTTACCTCACCCTTTATTATGTTTCCCTAACCATGTTATGAATATATATATTATGTAATATTTTTCTAATAATGGTAGAGATTTGAAAATATATTTGGAGATGAAGTTACTCGAAATTGGACAAGTTGTTTATGTTTCCATGTTTCCAATCCACTAAACTGTTACCTTCCTCAGTCATATGTTTGTGCAATGAAATTATTGTTTAACTAAAAAGATTTAATTTCTACCTATGAAAATCATGGGTCCTTATAGTTGGTATTAGATGAAAGGTTTTGTCAAACCCTCTGAAATAGGTTGACAAAACTCTAGTGAGATACCTAGGGATATTTCAACGGATAATTCTAGGGATATTTCTATAGATAAGTGAAAGGATGATTTCAATAATATGGAAATTTCCTATAATTCTGGTGAAGGGTAGAGTGATTGGTTTCTAAGAAATTACCTCTATATCTAGATATTACAAGTGGATTTGGATTTGGAATAGAGGTACCTAGGGGTAATAACTCCAAAAGGATGCATTGATGTTGACTTGATCATCACCCAGTGCATGAAAATGGTCCTTATTGCACACCTAGTATGAAACTCATAGGGTATATTCACTAGAAATTCACAAAATCTTTATGAACCATTGTGATGCATTTAAATAGATGGTGACTAAGAATGATGTATGATTAACCTATTCTATCATAGATATAGAAAAAAGGGAGTCTTCATCATGATGGGGCCGAATCAGTCATTGTACATGGGCATTTTGATCCATATAAAGATGCATCTGGTGAGATTCTGGCTTCAACTCACCCAAATCACCACTCGAAATACCTAAAATCAGGTTTGAAATATTCTCCTTATGTTCATGTATCATGCGACGCCAAACCATATTTCTTGGCTATGAATAATGGGGCATCTGGAAGGATCCGGCACAAGGAAGAGGCAATAGGGGTAGTAGATTTCTCTTCTCATAGATTCAGGTGGGAAGATATGATGAAGTTATCTTTGACCAAAAATGCAACCTCTGAGAGAATCCTCAAAATTGGTAACTCCTTTCTTCTTTATGATAATCAGGAGCTAGTCTTTGATAGTTTTATGGTCTGAAAATTCTTGGTTATTACATGAATCGTTGTTCCCTTGGGGTGAAAACCATGGAAACTGAAATATCTAGAGTGATGCCTTTCTAAGACTTAGGGTTTTAGGGACTGGAAATGCATATCGAATGGTTGTGGGTATTTCTAAATTTTTTTCCATTGAACGATCTCAAGAGAAAGGTCTAGGGGTTCAAAACAATTTCCCATAAACCTATAACACTTTTCATCTAGGATTGGGATCCATGGTTCAACCCCTTTTCTCTTTAGAACACAAGAAAATATGTGTGGGTTTGCATATTTGGTATGATTTAGATCTAGTGTCATCCATATATTCTTCTTTATATTGCCTAAGCAATTGGGATTCCCATCAAGATTGATCGATCTACAATGGATGCAATGTTTTTTTCATTTTTCTCATATTTTGGTGGAGATCTATCAGATTTCAATCTGCATTGATAGTGTAGTTTTATCAATTTAAGACATCAATTTTTACTTAACTATTAAGTATGGAAAATTTATATTGTTTTTTAACATGTTTTTATATTATTGGGAACCTTAAGGAGAGATGTCTCATGCAGTTTTGCTTTCATGCATGTAATTTTAAGGGGCATGATGAATCTGGTTATAGACAGAAGATCTTATCAAGAAAAATGATTGTTGTTGTTATAGGGGTGATGCCTCAGTTCCTGATATAGGTGTGAGGGATGTTGATGGAGCTCCTCGCTCAGTCGAGGAAATGAGGAAGAATACTCAATGTCAGTAAGACCAATGGAGGACGTACCAAGTGTGCCGGAGAAGAATCATAAAACCTATACTGATATTGTGCAGGGAACTTCTGATGAGGGTGAAATCCTTGCACTGGAGCTTGTAGATTCTTAGTTTATGAAGGAGAAATCAATTATATTGAAGTACTATAAAGGTATGTGAAATAATGATGTGGAAACCATGGTGGGAGGTAACTCCTAGAAATGTACTTCTAGAAATATTGTTGATCACCATTTGTTGGACATAATGACTCAAATAAATACAGTCACAGTTCATTTCCTAAAATGACTAACAATAAAAAATCTATTCTTCTTAATATTTTAAATAGTTCCAATAGTAAGGATATGTTTCTTGTGGAGTTTGGAAACTCTCCTGAGGATATCCATGGTAATGGACGTGTTTTTCAGGTCATTTAGATGGTTGGAGTGTGGGATCCTCAGACTTATGAGGAACCAATTCCTCCTGATGAGTGCATTGAGATTCATGCTGATGATGGCAATTGGCAGCAGCCTAAGACATGGATGATGGGTCTTTATACAAGAGGCAGGGGTGGTGACAGAGTCTATAGATGATTTTTCTTGTTTGCATTTGCTGTTTTCTATACTTTTCATCTTCATTGTACTTTTTGGAACCTTTTTTTAATAAATTTTGGAATCATGGGTGCATATCCTTGGTTTCCACTTTCTTTGAATTTAGAAATCATATATGTGATTTTTCATAATAATGTGGTTTCAACTATGAATAGGGATTCTCATACTAGGATTTATGGTTTTAGTCGATGTTTGGAACTTGAGAGAACCATTGTAATCTTGAATGCAATATAGAGGGAAATTATTTTCCTCCTAAGTAGCCAAACATTATTGGAGATGGAATAAAAAATCTTACTGATATTCTCACAAAACATTCCCAAATAATGAATCATGTTGAAATTCCAAATTATAAATGTAGGTAACAATGATTTATTGAATCCTTCATGAAGAAAAACCACACTATGTTTTAGTGGTTCAGTTGATCCATTAGTCACCGAGTAATGGATCTATACCACATAAATGATATTTCCCATTTTTTGGTGTTCAAATAATGAAAAATTCAATTTTCTAATATATTGTTTGTAAAGAGGATATAATCAATATTGTAACATTATTAATAATTAGATTCAATAGTAGGTAATTAAATCGATGTAATTTGATGAGTTTAAGAGGATATTATTCAGTAAATACTTCCCTAATATTCTACAAACAATGGTGGAGAAGGATTTTCACAAGTACAAATAGAGTGATGGTGAATATATTGGTGCCTAAAAAGATTATTTTACAAGGCATTCATGGTACACTTCTGATTTAATTATAATTCATGGATGAAAAGATAATCAGTACATTGGTGTCTTAATACCATGTAATCTAAGGGAATTTTCTATAAGAGACTTTAGTTTCTACAAATAAGCCATTCAATGTGCACTGAAAGTACAAATGGAATATGGATATTACGACCATCCCCTTGGGGTTGATAAGAATATGAATATTTAATCTCATGAGAAATCACATAAATCACATGGTGGAAAAACAATCAGTCACCTACATTGCATAAATGTGTGAATAATAATTAAGGGGATTTCTAAGAATTATCATGATGGTGTTACATGTGTGGGAAGCTTGTTCATAAAGAAAAATAATTTAAAAGTTATGTGAATAGGACATTCAATGAAATGAATGGATAGAGAGATCAAAATAATGCACCAAACTCTCTCTAGTGTTTTAGGTGTATATAGTTTGGGATTATGTGAATCAATTCTCCAATCCGAGGATAAGTGTGGATGATAATCCATAACAACCATCGATAATAAAGAAAAAAAGTGAATTCTTATGCAATCAAAATGGATATGGTGAAACCTGAAATTGGGGAACACATATACTCACCTCATTAGTAGGTAATTCCATGTTATATTTTATATAAATGGGCCCTATGAAAATATTATGGTTTATCCTTTAGTGGAATTTCATTTGATTATCTCCCTCTATTTGTTTTATGAATAAAAAAGCACATTTTTTATTCTACCAGTACACGGTCGAGCCTCATCTTCCAATAGAAATGTTTTTGAATAAGATAAGATCTTATTTAAGAAATAAATGGTGAGTTATATTTTAAAATCATTTATGTCTCAAGGAAATATTAACATAATACTTATAGATATGATCTTGGTTTTATGATTTTTTTCATTGATCACGTATTCAATTTCACTTCACCCCTTTAGAGGTTTTATGTGATGTAAATTTATCATGATTAATGATATTTTCAGATAAATTTATGGAAGTGGAACTCTTTGGTGTGGTATATAGTAACATTGTTTATGGAGGATTAATTCCATTAAACTTTTTGGACATATGAATAATTTTACTGGAAACCTTTAGGGTTTAAATTATCTTGGATGTTGAAATAATTATGGGTTACTGTCGATCAATATATGATGATAGCACATGTCATTACTATTAGAGAAGATTTATCATTGCTTCAACATTCCATATTATATATTAAGGAATTTGTAGGGTTTCATAAAGTACCAAATTCAATTGTTTTTTATTAGGTTCTAAAGCTTACCTCGATGGTTTTTTATTTCATTAGAATGCTCTTGATAAAGAAATATGCTTTATAAATGTGTATCATATTAAAAGAGAAGGTTAATCTAAGAAAAAAAATCAAAAAATAGTGGATATTATAATATTGTAAAGGTGATTTGGATAATAACTATCCTCTATATGAATATCTATTTAACAATATCACTAACTAGATCATTCATATGGATCCTTATGAAGCCCTTTATATAAGGAAGTGTAGAAATCTGATGTATTGGAATGATGTTTCAGAAAGAATGATATTGGGACCCAAGAATATTGATAATATAAAAGGTAAGGTTATAGTCATTCAGCCATATACTAGGATAGAAACATGTTGAAACCAATTTTATGATGGTAATCATCGATGCAGTCTTGAATTTGATGTTAGTGAGAAGGTGTTTCTACTAATTTCTCCATGGATGAAAGAAAGGAAAACTGCACCTTATATATATTATTCACATTAAAATTATCGATCATATCGAGAGAATAACTTATCAATTGAAACTTCTAGTAGATATATCTCATAAACAATATTTGTTCAATTACTTCCCCTGAGGGAGAACATACCTTATGTATCACATTTACTAAACTCAGATGTCATACTGCTAGAGCTTGATCATTCTTATGAGGAGGAACCAGTTGAGATTTTGGATTATATTATGAATACTATATTAAAAAACACCAATCACATAGTCAATGTTTTGGGGTGAATCTATAATATTTTTGAAAAAAATTGGATGTAATGAGGAATAATTAGCCTCATTTTTTGGTACAAATTTGATGAATTTCAAGGGAGAAATTCATTTTTAAGGGGGTAGAATGCAACACCCCAAGTTTTTTATTTATTATTATTATTTGAATAAATTTAATTTAATTGATAGCTTATATTAAATGTGAAGCACCATGTTATGAATGCTCTATAGGAATCACCATGTTAATATTGTGTTACACAAAACACTATGTTATCTTTTGTTACACACAATACCGAGTTTTAACAGATAATGATATATTGTTAACATAGTTAGTTAAACATTACCTTAATAAAATGAAATCTAAATGTAGTGATTTTAATAGTGATAAATAATTTTTAAATATAATTTTAAATGGTTTTATAAAAAGGAAACATATTGATAAAAAGGTACCCAATTTTTGTTAGTCATTATATGTTTAAGAAATATTAATTTCTCAAATAAATGCTTTTTATTTCTTTTTAGGTAAATTAATAAAATTAATTTTTGACATTTTTTAAATTTAAATTGATAAAATAAAATTAAATTATGAAATCATCATTTCAAATTTATATTAGGATAAATATTAAGGATTTTTTTGAAAAGTTTTTTTTTTTTTGATGAATTTTGAAAATATTGAATTTTATATGGAAATTTCCTTAATGATTAATTTATATATAAAGATAAATTAAATATTAAATTTATTTTTAAGTAATATTGCTTCAATTTTATATCATGTAATCTAATTTAGGTCATTAGAATAATTTTCATAAATATATATATATATATATATAAACATTATAATTATTTGAACATTTTATCTTTAAAACTCACTTTCTCGTTGTGTCTATGTGATAAATGTAAAATTAAATTCCACCACATATGTGAAATGAATTTTAAAAAATGTATTCTATATTTATAATAATCATATATCATATAATATATTAAGGTAAACTTAATTTTTACTATAATTATTAGTGACAAATATTAAAATTAATTACCATTATTATGGTTGAAATAAGGTTTTGTGCATTAAATGTGTTTGTATAAAAATTCATTTTTGATAGAAATAAGATTTTTATTTAATAAAATGTTTTTTATATTCTATTAATTAGTTTTTCGTTATCTAATAAGTCTCAATTCAACTTTTTTTAATGAATTAATTACAAGTGTATATAAAAAGATACAAGTTACCATAGTAAAAAACTAAAGTGGTAAAATTGAGTAAACATAATAACTAAGAAATAACATGTAAATTTGTGATTAATTTTTTGTATTGGATGTGTTTATTGACCAAATCATCCATACACTCAATAATATTTCTATTTTCATGTAACATTAGATATGATTTACCTCCCAGTTCTCCATTTTTTGGTATTTACTAAAATGTCGCCCCTCCAAAATTGTAAAAGGGAACTCAATCTCCTTCATCACTCACTCATCTCAAGAAATTTGGCTAAAAAAATGCTGAAATTAATTCCCAAAATCCCTCAACTAATCCTCGAAGAGTTAGTTTGTATATAAAACCATCCTAGGAATGTTTTTTGTGTTCAAACCTAAGGGGGATACCTGAAGAAGATGTAACATTCCTCAATGAGCATTTTTTATGTATTCCCTCACCTATTTAAATTATATTTATATGATGATGATATAATAAAATCATTAGCTTCCATTTAAAGATATGTTCTTATGTTATATTAATTACCTATAACTGTCTCCACTTCCATCTAATTGGTTATGAAATCATCATTCGTGTGTATAGAAGACAACTACCTAACGAACTGATGTCATTATTTTTTCAAGTATAACCTATAAAATATGGAAAAATTAAGTATATATTGTTTATATGGGATATTTATGATATTACTATGATTATTTAATTATTATATCACACATATCTACAAGATTTCATTTTTTGGAATACAATATCATAGTTCATGTGTATGGTGGACTACCTCCTAACAAATTGATGTGATTGAATAGAGCATTACATAGAAGGTAATCTGAATGGGTATAGTGGACATATGTGATATAAATGACTTAAAATGATTTTATAATGATAATTTAATATTTACCTTTCTTATTTAAACTCAATATAAAAATTTGAAATAATGCTCATGTGTGTGTAAGACCTACCGTCTCCATGAACAATGCATTTCATTTTTTATTTATAAATAATATAGAATATAATAAAAAAAATATACTACATATATATGATATTTGTATAATTTTTAACATTATTTAAATTATGAAACTATGATTTAAGAAACATGAAAAAAAATAAGTAAAAATATATACAGAAAACAAAGTACTTATTCCCCGAAACGTGGCTTTCTCATTGAATTGTTGATAAACGGGTAATAAAAAGACATAAAAATCATATATGGAATGATATATATGAATATGTATCCTTAATATATTTTTTATAAACATATATTTATTATATAAGAGGTTTTAATGTGTATTGTGGAAGTCAATACATAAGGTATGGTATTTCTAGTTTTCCTTTTATTTCTGGTAGACATATGCAAATTCACCACTTAATTAGTTTTCATAATGTATATATACATCCAATTTGATATGTTATATCATGAATATCCATATATTCTTTATATTTAAAGTTTCATTTGATTTTATTATTTATTTTTTCTTTCAATTCAAAATAAAACTAATGTGGAAAAGGATTTATGTTTCACTTTTTTACTTCTGTGAGACACATGTAATATTCACCAAATATTTATTTTATGTGGTGTATCTAATTCCCTTGAATGTATTATATGATTATTATCCATTAAATTATGTTGATTTGTATAATTATATGAAAATCACTTTTTATAGGTTTTTTTGTATCAAAAGTTATCAAATAGATAATGGATTTTTGACTCAATTTTTCTTTTGTACATTAGTTGTGTTATTTACCAATCTTCTAATATTAGGTGTATATACTTATCAATTGACATATTATATCTTGACTATCCTTATTTTAATGATATTTCAAGTTTCATTTAATGTTATTATTTCATAGGGATTATGATCCAACTTTACCAAAGGGTTTATTATTTCATGTTACAATCTCTTCGTTTATCGAGATTGTTTATGATTACACATAAAACGATGAAATATTATGATATATCTCTCAAGAAACTCATGAATTCTCCTCTTATGGTTATTTCATTATAAGAATTTTTTCTATTAATTTTCCTATATTTATTAACTCATGAGTTCCGAAGAATTGTTTTATAGAAAATCATCAATTTGGTATAAAAGACTTTTTCATCCAAAATAATGTTTTGCAATTTTTTTAACTATTTTAAAAAAATTATTTTTGAGAGGAAATCATACATTAATCAATAAATGTTTTAAATGGTCATTAAAAATAATTTCACATATAGGATTATATCTGTTGATGTTACTTATCATTTATTGGTGATACGATCCAACGATACCATTCTTATTCATTAACTGAATTGTTTTTTTATGATGAAAAGATTCTCATGAAACCCACATATTTTCATGGGATAAGTTAGGGTGAAATTATTAAATTATTAGAAAAACATGTTCTTTTCCAAAGGTTATTCTATGATGAAATGACAAAATGATTATGAAACCTATATTATTTCTATGGGTTATGATATCATGAAATAATTATGAAACCCATTTCATTTCATCGTTTATGATATGATGAATATTTTATGATCTTATGGAAGACATATATATTATTTTAATTATTTAATGGGTGTAAAAAAATTTCTTCCTCCAATGCATTGCATAGTTATAAAACATTTATGAGATCAAAGGTTACATGGGTGGTAAACCCAAGCTCAATAATGATGGTGCACGGGTGGTTAACACGTGACCTAAAAGGAGGGTACACGTGTGGTTAGTGCAAAACTGAAAAGGAGGGTACAATGGTTGTTATAAAAAGAAGGATAAATAGGGTACACTCTTGGTTACCACTAGCCCGAAAATGTACATGGGTGGTCATCCCAGGAGTAGCATGTTATGAATATCTTAGTGGGTATCCTTGATATGATATTCTCTATATTTATGTGTATGAAAAAAAAAATCAATGTTTTTTGATAATTTTATGCTCTCATGGATAATGTTCTATTATTTCCTTAAGAATCATGTCTTATGAACAACCAATATTTCTGCTTTTACAAATGATTCTGATATTTGATATACATGTTACTGTTTTAATATGTTATCATTACATTATTGTACCCTTATGTTAATACTATGATTAAGTATCTACCTTGTTCATCCATACAAAGCATCCGAACTCAACCATTATTGTGATTTCTCTCCATGGGTTATAAAGATCTATATGATGTATGATTTTTCTAAGAAGGCTTAGATATGTGAATAACATATTTTGAGATGATGTAGCTCACCTATGGACCAATTGTCTATGCCTCCATACTTCCAAAGGCGATAAAATATTATTGTCCTTAGGCATGTGATTGTGTAAAGAAATTATTTCTCATCTAAAAATATTTAATATCAATTCCTGAAAATACTAGGTAATCATTGTATTCAATGATAAATTTGATCCAATGGTTTCTTACTATATCTCACTTCTTATGATGATATATTAGATAGAGAATTGATTACTGATCTTGAACAAGATAGTAATTCAGGGTTGATTGGAGTCCTTTTTTCTCATTGTGGAAGTTATATTAGTCCCACTAAAGGACTGAGAAAGTTTGATGACTCACATATTGTTTCTTTATTGAAGGTTTCATATGTACATCCTGTATTTCCTGGAAGATGACATATTACTTACTTTTAGTGTGATGTGTCTAGGATTTCAAAACACATTTTCACTGAGACACTAATGATCAAATGTTCATGGGGATTATTTTGTCACATATAGAATAACTATCATGTAATTTATGATGTGTGTGCTAGCACGTGTTCATGAGAACCAATATTTACTTTTTTTCAATTAGAATCTTCAATAAGTAATGGTTTCTATCCAAATACATTTTAAATGAAAACTATTCACATGGTGGAGGAGTTTCTATAGGAAATTGATGAAAATCTAGTGAATGTGAGAAGTGCCATCACTATAGCTTCATATTTAGTTGCTTCTTTATTCAATACTAATGAAACTCATTCATTAGTTTTGAATCATGTTGGTAATTTTATGAATCTTCATATGGATATTATGTCTTATTTGATGGATAATAATACACCACTCAAAATGAAGTGAGGGAAGGGAATTCATTCTTTATCATGTGGTTTATCTCTATTAGAGATTGAGTATGAATGGAATTTTCTGAATCATGATATGAACCCTCTTAACATCATTTTTTTATGGATGAGATGATTTCTCCAAAGTTATAAACTGAACAATATCTCTTATAGGTCATCATTAATACAATTGATGGGGTGTGTCATGTTTACCAAGGAGAGTGGGACAAGTGGTCTTGTAGATCACAAAATTATTTTCCCGATTTCTGCAGGGTAATATTGGTATTATATTTTGGATTGGAGAGAGAATATTTGAGTGGTGATCTCCCTCCATTTTTCAATGATGTTCTCGATGTGTTTCCATATAATTTCACTAACTTGACATTGTTAAGTGGGGTGGAGTTATCCATTTTTGATTACATGATACTCAACCAGTATTTATTCCCTCGTACTATACAAAACAAGTTAACTTTAAGGATTTGAAAATTCAAATGGACGATCTTCCATAGAAATTATTTTTATTCCCAAGTGTGTCACCTAGGGTAGTGAATGTTATTACTGTGATGAAATATAATGGAACACTTCATCTTTGTATTGATTATAAAAAACTCATTCAATTAATAGTAATAAACCAGTATCCATGTCCTCAAATTTATGATTTTTCTGATTAGTTTAAAGGGGTGATGTGGTTCTAGAAAATTGATATTTGATCTAGTTATTTCCAGTTGTGAATTATATAATCTAACATTTCGAAGAATGCCTTCAGGAGAATGTGTGCCCATTTTGGGTAGGTTGTGATTCATTTTCATCTAAACAATACTCCTATGATTTTTATGTTCATGGTGGACATGGTATTACTAGATTAACTAGAGTCAATCATGGTAGTCTTTGTGGGATACATCTTAGTATACTCCAAAACCAACTTAGACCATATTCATCGTTTGAGAGAAGTTATAGAAATTTTGAGAAATATATGACCTTATGGAATGATATTAACAACTTATTTCCTGATTCTAGAATTGAATTTATTGGGGAACTTGGTCTTATAATATGGTATTTCAGTTGATCCTATGAAGGTGGGGGTATTTTGACAAGGGAGAATCTGAATAATGTTTTCATGATTCAATGTTTCTTTCATTTGGTGGGATAATACCAAAGGTTCATTAATGATTTTTTGAATTTGGATTATCTAATGTTCTATTTCAATCAAAAGAGAGTGATGTTCTTCTAGTTTATACCTTCCAATATGTCAAAGTTTATACCTTCCAATATGTCAAAGTTTAGTATCAAATACCTTCCAATATGTCAAAGTTTAGTATCATATACCTTCAAGTTTATTTTATCCTCTTCAACTTTCAACATTGATATTGTATTAAAATTTGATGGATTTCATGGTTGGGTTTCCACGTACTCCACAACAATTGCCTTCAATCCACAACTTGTTTCAAGTATCACAACTTAAGAAGTATATTTTTGACCCCTCTATTGAATTGAGATGGGATAAGGTTGATGTTGAACCTAATTATTCTATGGCTAAGTATACAGAAATGATTTTTGATTCGTAGACAAAGGTTCTCCATGAGAAGATGACATCCTTGGTATGTGTTCTTTGGAAGCATGGTTCTAATTCATTTGAGACTTCAGAGCGTGAGGCATGGATGAGAGAGTAGTGGAATCCTCTATTTGATATCAAATCATTTTGTTGGTTTTCTAGGGATACAATGTGCTGATAGTGGGGAGTATTTAAATGTCGTACCTTCTTTCTATTTTTATGTACCCCATGTTTAGATCATACATTTTTTGGGGCTTGTCTTTTGTGAATATTGGAAAATTCTTGAATTTTTTTTTATAATGCATAGTTGGCCCACTGTTATGGAAAATGATGTGGTTTGGCCAAGGAAATAATGCGAGCAAGGTTGGAAAACTAGATGGTGGGAAAAGTTTGACAAAACAGTATGGCCACCCTTCTAAACTATGAACACTATGGATAATGGTTTTTTCATGGTTGGAATATGGATAGTTTATCAATGTGGATGAACTGTTCACCCCATCTAGAAGTCCATTATGAGTTCACATTTAGGGTGCACTATTACTATTAACATTATGGCCTATATTGAAAACCATGCATGCAGTTTTTTATTTAACTTAAATATTTATCAAATTTCCTAGGACCAAACTATTATCACCTAAACACCCTATTTATAGTATAAATTGAATTATTTTTCATTAGAGGATCTAAAATGGTGATTTGACTCCTCAAAACCTATCTAATAGGGGATTGAAGAAGTAATGACTTGTATGATCTATTTATGTTGATTTCTTCCCAACTCATGGGGTTTCTCCCGATATTATTTTGATGACTAATATATTTAATTTTATTAAATAAATAAAAAAAATTAGAGATACGACATGATCAATGAGGTGTAAAATAGTGAAAACTAAGGGCATCAACCCAAAAATCATTCACACAATCATGAGAAAGGTATACCATGGATGAAAAGACCATGTGGGGATTGTTAAGTGATCCCCTTGAAGACAATAAGTTCGATAAATTATTCCCCTCATGCCACATGTGAATAAGTCTAACACCATTTTGAATGATACATTATGTGATAAGAAATGTTCCATGGGAAGCTAGTTGTTTTTTTGATGGAATAATTAATCACTGAAGTGTAAGTCTCAATTGAAGAACGAGTGATTCTGTTAGAAAGGCAGATTAATATTTTATTTATAACATCATTGGGTTCATTAAGGAGTGAATCCCTACAATCATCGAATCTACTAAAGTTTAGAAAAAATGACTATTTGGGGTCCTCAACCCCTTCCCCCTATCATAATCCCAAGTGAGCATGAGCCATCAGTGTTCATCTTGAGACCACTGTCGAGGGGTTCATTCACACCCATTTTCTAGGATTGAGTGCCCTATCAGAAATAGGAAACATGTTTCTGACTTCCATGGACCTCCTCAGGGTGAAACTATTCTCCCAATGATTCAAGATCTAGATGAGATCCACTACCAAACTTCAGGACCTAACCTGCATGGTAACATTAGAACTGGTTCTTCCTTCATGAAGATCAATATTTCTTCAAGTCCAAATAATCCAACATCACGTTGTTATCATAATAACCCTCTCTTTATGTTCATGTATGTTATCTCCAACACCCTGAAACCATGCATGCATGTGATCTAAATAGGAGGAGGCATGTGACTTAACCCCTGTGATTTCATCGATACTATTCCACACTACTTCCTCACACTCTGCTTCAAATAATAGGTTGTTTGAATATTCCTCCTTGGATTTAGAACATCACACACATAAAGATGCAATCATTATTCTCTATCATTTGATAGCATCATCCATCAAAAAAGCATGGTTCCAAACACAGCCCATAAAGATGTTAACTTTTTATGGAATATCTTCGCACCAAAGTGAGCATCCCCACTCATCGTCGCAAACCCTTGCATGGATGAGGTTTTGGTAGACTTTGGCCAAGAAGATCCCTATCATGGAGCCCATGAACGTGTGTTTATCTTTGTTCTGATAGATAACAAAATTATCAAAGTGGTCCAATTTTTGATGTTCCAAAGTTTCTCGAGTGTATAAAGGATAATTTTATTCTTTATAGAAGGTGATAACTAGGGAAGGGAATCACGGGAAGCTAAGTGGTTCACCCGCCTAGTTGCTGAACAAGTAGTTAATCTCGTGTTTTCCAACAATCCATTTTAAATAGTTCCTGAGAATTGGAAGGTGTCCATGAATAAACATTCACAAATGATATGGTTTCCCCTTTGATGCATCCATATCTCCCATATAATTCCCCATAATGAACATTCCCCAGAGAGATCGTCCATCTAACACCTGCCAAACTAATTTTTCTTGAAGGAAGTGTATTGTAACTTCAATGCATCAAGGATTGATCCATCCACCCTCTACTAACTTTTTTATTTTATTCCATGAATCCCAATGGATCCTTCCTTCCCCATGGGAGTCCTAGATGAATGATGCCAGTATTATTTTAACATTTCTCATAACAATTTTTGAAACCTTGAGGACTAAGAGAAAGTGCATCAGGATATATGTGAGTATGTAGTTGACAACAATGACCCTTCCCTTGAATGAGAGGAAGAAGTTCTTCCATTTGTTAATGTGACTCGTGATCTTGTTGAACAGACCCTCATAGTGGATGATGCAAAATCATATAGGGGAAATTGAGGCTACTAGATACTCCATGGAAAAGTTTATCCAATAAAAGATGAGACGATCTGTAATCCTTTCCCCCCATCCATCGAAACAATGTTTTGAGATATAGATGCTCCCCTTCTCATGATTGATGACCTGACTACTCCATCTGAAATACACTTCTATAATTTTGATAAATTCACTAGTAGATCTACTACTCCTATTGATAAAAGAATATCATGTCATTTGTAAAGAGATGGTGATAGATTCCATTGAAGTTATTCCTTCTCTGGAAAGGGTGGATGTTTCCATTAATGATGTTCTTGGTTAGATACTTGATTAGGTAATCCTGGACCATAATGAACACACTGGGAGACTTTGGGTCTCCTTGTTTGAGCCCCCATACTGATTGAATGAAACTGTAATTTTTTCCCATCATTAAAACTATGTGCCATGGAGAACTACAACATATAAAGAACAGAACACCAAACTTGTTTGAAATCCTTGGGACTCTATAACCCTGAGAATGAAGCTCCAGTCATGTATGTCATAATCCTTTTTCATGTTGTTCTTTATATAATTATTAGAACTGGTGACCTTTCTGTTGATATCCTCAATCATTTGTTGTTCTAAACCAATTACGAAAAGAGTAGAACTTCCATTGAAAAACCAATGTCGTTCTTCCATGACCCATTCATAAAGACAGTGTGAGAGCCATCGATTAATGACACTTTCCAGGATTTGTTATGGAATATTAAACATTCTTATTGGACTGTACTATTTGAGCGAGGTGGGAACTTTCACCTTCAGTATTATAATGAGAATGGCAGCGCATCAGACTCAAGGTAGACTAACACCCCAAAAGTAATCTTTATTACATTCAATGAGATCACCCTTGATAGGATCTTAGGATTCCACATAAAATAATATAGAGAAACCATCTGGGCTAGTGGGGAAGTCCTAGTCGAGGAACTAAACTGCATCCCAGATATCATTCTCCTTAGGGATGATCTCCAAGAATGTTTTCATAGAGTTATACACCACATTGGAAATTGAAGAAAAAAATTCATAATTCCCTTTATGGTATCCTCCACGCATTCACGGGTTAGCCACAGTAAGATATTATTTTATGTGAGACATGACTATACAGAAGGGCACAACGGAGGAGTGCGGCATCAAAAAAACACACAAATATAGAAGAAAAACGAAGAACACAAGGATTTTACGTGGTTCGGCAGATTTGCCTACATCCATGGGATAAACAGGGCTACTTCTCTATTCACATCTCTCTGGTTCTCGTCAGAGGATTAGAGCACACCACCACTGATTCACAGAATACACATCTTCTGATTTTATAGATGAAACATTCACAATGGTTCAAGGGTTGGTTCAACAACCCTTGAAAATCCACCTCACCACCGGCTGTTGTCAACCACGTCGGATGCCCACCGTGGAAGAAGTTGTTGCAGTTATTGCTGACCAAGGAAAAATGCTGCAGCCAACAGTCCTCCCATGAATTCTTCCTTCGAAAATCACTCCCTAATTGGGAGTGGCTCCCACAAATCTCCCCCTCACGACCAATTTGGGGTAGAAGTTTCACTTGCAGTCTCCTTACAAGTGTTGAAAACTTCATCGGCAAATTGAACACGCTTCTTCACGCCAGATGATGTGGTACTTCCACTTTCTTCAATCGGTCTTGAGATAACTACGGTCCCCATCAAATGATACAACCCTTGGGAATCATTCTTAGTAAGCATCGTTGCATCCCCGCATGAGACTTCTAACACTCCACCTGCTATGGAAATATTGAACCATTTTGCATCGAACCTACTTAATGATACCAAGTTCTGTCTCATCCTCGAAACGAATTTCACGTCAGCCAGTTTATGTACTGCTTCATCAGGTGTCTTCAATTTCACCATCCCCACTCCTCGAACCTCATATGTTTATCCATCACCAAGTCTCACAGAATCTCGCACCTGCTGAAAGGTATGAAACACACCTTTTTCGTACATATGTGTGTCGAGCTTCTCGAATCCAAAACTCACCCGTCTTCCTTTAGATTTTTAGCCCGCTCGTTCTTCCTTCTTAGAAATCGGCATTCCCACTACATGTGCATGTATCATTTGTAGTAATGACACTGCACTTCTCCCCGTTCAAATCTCTCATCTGAGTGAAAGCTTCCTGTTGTCACATAGACTTCATCAACTGCCGATAATTTTGTGAGGTTTGCATCCTTCTCTTCAACTTTCTCTTTCCCAGCAACATACGGTATGCGCTCTCCACAGTCACTTTTATAGTAACCCTTTTTCTCACACAAGAAACACGCGATTTCGCTAGGATCACGTCCTCTCGTTTTTGGTGGTCATTCTTTACTTTCTGAAATCCGATATCGGATCCTCCCACGTTGATCATCTCGCATCGCCATGACTTGCTCGCCTGAATGCGTTGTTGGTCTTCTGAATGCCTCTGAATCTTGATGTGACACTATCACCTCATCCAGCTTCAATGTTTCCTTCCCCAGGAGCAATGCAGTCACAATTCCATCAAATGAACTTGGTAGAGACAACAAAAGCAAAATTGTTTTGTATTCCTCTCCAACTTTCACACCAAGCCCCAATAATTGCATCAGAATCTTGTTGAATTCGTTGGTGTGGTCCCACAAATTTGTTCCATCATCCATCCGCAACGGGGACAATTTCTTCTTCAGAAATAATTTTTTGGTGAGCAACTTTGTCATTTATCGCTTCTCCTACTTCTTCCGGATCTCATTCGGTGAGGTCTCATCTAACACCGAGTACTTTACCTCATTCGTCAAACACAGTTGAATTGTGCTGACGACCCGCATGTCGAGCTCTTCCCAATCATCGTTATCGGTTGTCTCAAACATTTCTCCGATCAACGGTCTGATCATGTCATACTGCATAAGAATATCTTTCACTGTGCTTTGCCACAAGCCGAAATTGTTCTAACTATCGAACTTCTCAATCTCAAATTTTGGCAGTGCACTGCCACCAGCCATCGTCGATGTCGCAAAACGTGGTTACCACCGTTGATCTCTCACCATTTTGAAACCACTTGATGGATTGCAAATTTTGAAAATCTAATTTTACGAATGTGTCTGGAATGGTCGAAATAGTGGGAATCGATTCGAGGATCGTCGAAATCGGACACCGATTGGTCGAGATATCGCCAAAACAAATTCAACAGTCCAGATCGCATGTTGGCGTGGGGATGGTATGGCACTGACGTGGCTCACCGGAGCAGTTGTCGGAATCTCGTTGGAATTTTTTCTGACGGTATGAACAATTTCGTCTTCTCCGGCATGGGGTTACTGTTCACCCACGGTTTTGATCAAACATTGACCGAGCTTATCTCCTTCGTTTCAGCTCCGTTTTCAACGCCGCCTGCGCCGTTGGAATCGTCTTGTCGTCCTCTTCACAAATCGAGCCTCTGAAAATTTTTCCGACCACTTTCAAATTTCTGGTCACCAGAAAACTCGATGTCGGTTGTCCGTTTCGACTCCGCTTGCTCTGGCTCTTTTTGATACCACTTGTAAGGGAGCATCGCAGGGGCGTGGCATTGAAAAACACACAAATACATAAGAAAAACGAAGAACACAAGGAATTAATGTGGTTCGGCAGATTTTCCTACATCCACGGAATAAACGGGGCCGCTTCTCTATTCACTTCTCTCCAGTTCTCATCGGAGGATTACAACACACCACCACTAATTAACAGAATACATATCTTCTGATTTTATAGAGGAAACATTCGCAATGGTTCAAGGGTTCGTTCAGCAACCCTTGAAAAACCACCTCACTGCCGGCTGTTGTCCAACGTGTTGGCTGCCTACCATGGAAGAAGCTGCTGCAGGTGTTGTCGACCAAGAAAAAATGCTGCAGCCAACAGTCCTCCTATGGATTCTTCCTCAACAAATCACTCCCGAATTGGAAGTGCCCCCAACATATACTTCCAAAAACCGTAGGATCACTGGTGAAGGAACCATCCTCTATGGGGATGTTGGTAGTGTTGCGCCATTTCATCTCCATAGTACGTGCCTAAAAATTTGGTGTCTTCTGTTCACCCTCCATACCCCAAGTAACAATGGAATTATAGCGGGTGATTATCTCTTATTCTGGAAGAATATTAGATAGTCGATTCATCTCACAAGAAAGGTCATTGATGGGAGTGTCATCCCACCCCTCTTCAATACTAGTTTCATCTATTCAATATCATTTTTGATGGAGACCAGGTCATGGAATTTAGTAGGTTGATCTGATCTCCAAAAAAGATGTCTCTTTTCAATCCGAAAAGCTTATTATGGGAGCCGATCCATCTACATTCAATCATAGTCTTGTTCTATGAAGATGCGTCCACCCAATCATAATTTCGGTTGGAGCCCCAATGGTCGGAGAAGAAAAACGACACAATTTTAGATCTCTTAAACTCCAGGTAGATGAGAATTTGCGAGTGAACAGAGATTGCATGCACCAGGTTGTTGACTCTAGTGTCCGGAAAAACAGATAAGCCTTTGAGGTTTGAAAAGAAATGGTCTAGTCGACACCTGATTGGCAGGATCCCCTTTTGGATGTTTCAGCATGTAAACATATCTTTATATAAGCCTATGTATGACATACCTGATCGAGAGATGAAGGGGATGAAGTCATATCTGTCCCTCCATGGATATATTCTCCCTCTTTTCTTAAGATCATACTAGAGCAGCCCCACAGCTCACAGCTCACAGCTCACACCCAGCATTGATTTAGGGGAGAAAGAAGCAGGACAGGAGGCATTGCCCTCTCTGGCTGAGGGAGCGAACCTGAATCTGAAGAAACTGAACGACTGGGAACTAAAACAGCAGGCCAATGTTTTCTGAACACAGTGAGAAATTTACTATGAAGATGGGAAGTTGAGAAAAATCTGGGTAGGGATAGGTAGACAATATACTTACACGAAGAAATAGAATCTTCGAATTGAAGGATTAATCGATCCGGAAACGGCTTTAAGAGATATAATCCCACACAGATTCTAGCGAACGAGGCATCCAGTAGATGAAGGGTGCGGAAGAGGGCGAAGAACCACCTCCTTAGGGAACGAGGGCTCCTAGACCCTTCCAGCACAAAGTCTTCCTTGTACGCAAGGAACATAAAGAATGAATGCCTGCTCAGCATGGAGGCACTCACCGGTGCCGCTAAACCCCATGATCTGATGATGTATTGGAAGATTGCAAGATTGGAAGAGGGGGTTTGTCCGCGCTGAATATCTCCACCAACGGCCACCTATAAAAAGTGGACGCCTCCTCCAATGAGCGTGGGGGAATCAAAAACCGGGAAGCCCACCGACCCAATAGGTAGATGTGCCTCTGTTTGATTTTTATTATTGAAAAATGTGGCATGAAATAAATAATGATTTGAAAATGTATCCATTTGATTAAAACCTATAATTTTGTTTTAAAATGAAAAGTAATATTGAAATTGAAATTGGGAAATTGAACTATAAATAATCAAATAATTTGAAAGTATTGATTTTACGGTGTTTAAATGATTGATTTTTTTGAATCACATGTGACCCTCGGTAGTTAGTAGGTTATTCGGAAAAAAACACACCAGGACTCTGACTCCCTATAAATTGATGAATGATGAAACCACTAACTAAATAAACTTCGGCATGATTTCCCATGATGATCGTTCTAATGGGGTGTTGGTAGATTTACTATAATGGGTCCCTTCTTGGGGTGTTTATTTGAGTGTGCACAGAAACCTTAAGCCACGATGATGATTGAAAAGTGGGAGGATATTATCTCTAGAGATTGACGTGCTTATGAGAATTTCGCTTTATTTTGTTTGCCTTGATTACACATTCCATTCTTTATAGAATTGTTTTATTCAATCTAACTATTTTATATATTTCTATATATATAATGGCCACTTATGCATGTTTTGATATATCATCCATCTTTTGAGTTGAAATGAAGTTTTTTGAAAATATATAAAATCCTTGTCCTGAATTTTTTATGTTTAAATTTAAGTCTTACACTGTTTATCGTAATGGAAATTCTTATGGAATCCTTGGTGGAATCATACGAGGATCATTTGTTGACAACCTACATTTTCCTTCATATATTTGCAGATTATATTATTCTTGTTCAAATAAAAAGGATAGTGCCACACAGAGGTCACAAATGTACATGCTACATGGGACATGGAGTGATGGATGTGACCGAGAGAGATGTGATCCACTTATCACATGCGTTTTTTAGCCTCTCTTTGAATGAAGTTTTGTATTTTGATGATGTTCAGTTTTGATATTGTTTTAGATGTCACATTCTTGTACATTATACCCGATGAGTGTTTGAATAATGACTTTTATTGTTTACCATCCTTTGTTTGGAGTAAATTATTTTCCATTTTTCATTCATTATCACCTGCTAGTTGCTAATATATGTGGACTGTGAACACCCTTCAGGCCATGTTTGAACTGGCTTGAGTATTAGGTTACCAGGGTATCCAGGCGGGTTATTTACATGTATAATATCATTAGAAAAGAATAATAATGATATTATATGGGTTTTGTTATGTTTATGAATGAAATTTTAAATAGATTGAATAAAAAATTTAATTCATTATGAAAATTGAAAATGGTTACTTCATGGATGTTATAGTCCACACAAAAACACTTAATGTGAATTTATTTATCTAAGTTAACAGAAAGGGATAAATCATGGATGTTTAATTAATATGATAACACTTTCGTATAATAATGATATTGGGATAATTATATTACTTCTTTATCATATTTTTGGACAAATAATATTAAGAATAAAATGAAAGGAATAAGTGACACTCACATTGGTACATGGAACATTCTCTTGAAGGTCCCCATGGAAATGAAGGGAAAACACTAAAAAATTCATGTCGCAGTCTTATGAATATTAGAAGGTCTTCTTGTGGGATATAATTGAAGAGTTTTAGAATGGAATACTATTTAAAGGGTGTTCCGTGAAGGGGTCCAAGTTTACCCTTTTATAAGCGAATGAAATGGAATTTTTGTGAATACCCTTTGATTTTCAATGATGTTAGTAGAAAATATATTTTTCAACAACTCAAAATGTAGATTATGACATTTTGTGAAGTGATATAGTGTATAGAGATATTCAACAAAGAATTCCAACATATGATTTTAACATTTTTTAATTATTTACCATCATATTTTACATTTTAGCATTATGTTTTTTTAGGTTTTTAGTAGTTCTTAAATATTTTATTTATATTTTATTATATAATATAATGTAACCCCTATTACAAAGATATATTTTATTAACCTAAGTTTATAATACATTATACCTAATTTAGATTCTAAATAATATAGAAATAACATTTAAATAAAAAAATTAATATATATATAACCTATTTTTTGTAAAAAAAATGTTTTCATCAACATGAAGTGTTCATAGTAATTCATACTATTGATATCCAATTGAATTAGTTATACTATATTTATCTATAGGACCATGATATTGAAGTCACATTTTAAAAGATATTAGTTTATTTAATATAATAAAATTTACACAATATTAGTAAAACAATTCATTGTTATATGTTTCCAAAATAAAAAACATGAGTTTTAAAAATACAACATAGTAATTTCAAATGATTTGAATTTATTATAAATATTATAGTTGATAAAAAACTGTTTCAAAAAAATATACATTCTTTTTGTAACACCCCAAGCTTCCACGATACGCTTCTCTTTGAATAATACAATAGTGTGTGTTGTACGCAACTTCGAGTTCTAACACACCACAACCAATCAAACTAGCTGTTATGAATAGTAATACCCACTTTTTTGAAATTTTATAAATTTTATCTTTCAAAATGGACTTCATTTTTGGATTCAGAATATCGAAATTAGCTTAGGGTGAATTTTTGGTACTTTTCTGAAAACTTTTAATTTTTGATGAAAAGTGAAAGACACTCAGTTATAGTTTAAAACCAAATTTTTATTTAAATAATTATTTATTTTATTTAAATTTATTTTAGGTCAAATAAATACATAATAACTATATAATTTCGATGTAATTCATTAGATTCAGTCGATAATAATTTTAGATATATAAAAAATTTATTGAACTTTTTACCGTCTTTTACCCACCTCATAAGAGAATTTGCAAATTTGCATAAAACTTAATTTTACCACTTCTGTGGGTTGAATTTCAAAAATCCGAGAGACACAGTTAATATAAGTAAGTAAAATGTGGTTCAATAAGACGAAAATAATTTTTGGTGAATAGTAACTTTTTACTTTTATTTACCACGGTTAAAAGTAAATAGGGTAATTAAGGGTAAAAATGATATCATAATTACCCCATCACATGTCCTAATTCTATTGGATTTGTTTAATTCGACCAAATACTACCTTAGGAATAAAATATGATCCTTTAGGTCCACTTGGATTAGATTAGGACATTTATTATTATTTAATTCAAAAAAGAGTTAAAAGTGTTAAATTCAAAGTTTAATAACTAAACCATTTTTAATATAGGTTTACACATAAGATAAGTTCAACTATAAATATTCATTAGAAATATAAAAATATTTCCTACATAATGGAATTTTTTTTAAAAAATTAGACATTAAATAATTAAATTAATTTATGACACAATGATGATGCAGTAATTACCTAATTAATGAAATATTAAAATAATTGATATTATAAATATCCAAATAAATGTAATTTGAGACTTTTTATGAATTCTACTAATTTTATAGGTTAATATGACATGTTAGGGTTGATTAAATGAATTTTTTTTCGAAGTAATAATGCTGTTATGAATTTAGAAAAAAACAAAATACTAAATAGTGTCAAAATTGACATAAAAGAGTTTTTAAAACAATTATTATATTATTAATTGATTTAATATTCCTAAAAATCTAAGGTTCTTCCAAATGACTTAGATAAGGCCATATATATTAATAATGAACCACTTGGGGTTCGCTTGGCTTGTTACAGTAAGTTTATTAACCATATAATATAAAAATACAAAGAGAGATGGTAAATGTCAAACTATTCAACTAAGAGTTAAATCTAAAAGATAAAGTTAATATAGTGACCCATACCTGTCTAAAACCTATTGGTTTAGAGTATTTAGATCCATCCCCACCTTATCCTCAATATAAATCAATTTGGAGCCATTATAAACTGGATATGAATTTATTATAAAATAATATTTTAAATTTTTCCTAAGGTGCCCCTCACCCCTCTTATAAAAGGGCACTCCCCCTTATCTCAAATTCACACCTTCAAAGCCATTTGGATCAGTCAAACCCTACCCAAATATCCTCTCAATTGTCCTATCTTCATCCTAGAGGCCTTACTTTATCCAGAAAGCCAACCTAAGGAGCCCTTTTGATCAAATCAAAAGGAAGAACCCGGAGAAGAGGTAAATATTTCATCACCTCTTTCAGGTTCCTTTCTTCTTCCACTTCCTCTTTCTTTGTTGTTTCAATTATAAAATAATAACTCAAGTATCTTATATATAATTTGATGTTATTATAAATATGGTACAACCAAATTCATTATTTTATCCATCCCTTGAATGACATGTCACCATACGTGCATACGTACGACTTACCGTCTCCACGTCGTGGTGTAATTGTTATTCAATACACTATTATTTGGATGGGTATAATAATTATGTGTAATTCATGTAAAAAATAAATATTACATGATAATTATTCTGTATATATGATATACCATCCAATTATATATTATTTTAATATCAAAAGAATGATATTGTTGCTCGTGCGTACGTACAGATTACCGTCTCCATGAACGCAATGAGATTCATTCACCATCATATCCATTCAAGACTAATTTTCATTTGATGATTAAAAATAATGTTTAAAGACTTGATATCATTCTGAATATGAATAAGATACATCCTATCCATAACAAACATTACTTACGTAACAAAGCATATAAAGGAAAACGAATCAGTTAATACCCGAAACGACGATAATACTAAAATATTATTAACAAAGAAATATTAAAAGATCATATATGATATCATATTATTGTATATGATTATTTTATAATTTAATAAAAATTATTTCACCATTATACAGGAGGTTAACCTATCCTCGACCAAGGAAAATTACAAGGTAAGGGTTAATTTCACAATCTCTTTATTATCCGAGGTTGTTTTTATGTAAGTATCTACTGGGACCTCTTTATCATCCGCATCCATGTTTCTTAAAAATGCATTCCAACCCATTTTTACTATTTACTTGACTATGGGTTAAAGTCATTTATACCCTTGTTTTACTTTTAATAAAATGGTTTGAAAGGAATCTTTCTGTCGTTTTCCAAACAAGGTACCTTATGACCTTTTCGACAAAATTAAGGTAAGAATGTTTTTTTAAATTATACGGCGAGTGTGGATATTTTCCACTGTTATAACATCGTCAAAGATTCCCATAAAAGATTATAAGAATATTTTCAAATATAAATGTTTTCTTTTATAATTACGTGACTTTTATATGATTTCAAAATAGAAAGATATATTTCTATAAAAAGGTTTTGATTTCATCTATGTCAACATCCTTTGATGGATTTTAAGTTTGTTTGAAGTTGATTTATTATGATACAAAACTTCCATATTGTATTAAAGGTTTTGTGATATGTTTAACTATGGATGTGTATTTTCATACCATTCATGGTTTATGGATAAATTATTGACATTTCATATGCCGGTTTTAATACGAATGTTTATGTTATGTTTAAACCTTTTCATATGAGGAATGCATTGGACTTAATAAGTGACGGGTGGAGCCCTCTATAACTCCTAGATGCATCGGTAGGTCTCATGAGACAAACTAGTGTCTTGACATAAGGCCTTGAAAAAATCTTATTTGTAGTCTTGGCACAAGGCCTTTACTATGTGGTTATGAAAGTCTGACATTATGAATTCCATTATTATGAAAGTGGCTATTGATATTGCATGTGATTATTTGACTAGTAGAATATACATGTGAGTAAGTAAATGACATTATTTTGATATATATTTTCCATATTATGATGAAGTTTATATTGAAAAGGTTTTTTTTAGTTCTATACATTGCCTTAAATGTTTACGATTATTTATGAAAGTTTCCGCTATATTGTTATCCTTAATAAGTATATGAGATCACCCCTTTCTATGTTTTATTTTACCTAGGATGCGAAGAATTATATTATGAATGACCTGTAGGGAGAGTCTATGAGGCCTCAGTGTTGTCTATGGAAACAATGTTGTTGTAGTTTTCCATTTTATGATGTAATGTAAACCTAATAAATGTATCTAGTACTTCCAAGTCTACTAAACTAATCGGTCTTTCGAGACTTGATCTTTTGTGATCATTCCAATGATACGTAATAATGAACCAACTCTGTGCTTCTGGGTTTGGTGCGTTACACTTTTTTATGGTAATTCTAATAAAGTTTTAGTTTTACAAATATCAGTATTTTTTTAATATTCACAAAAAAACAAATTCTTTTCAAAAAAAATGAAAATTTACTTACATGGAAATTATGCCATTCAATATACCAAAAAAGGATTTTTTTATCTAAATTATATTCTAATGTTTATAATTTTTCTATAAATGAATAATATAATGAAAAATAAAATAAACATTGCACACTTTTGTCTTTAAAAGTCAAATTGGATAATAATAAAAATAAATTTGATAAATAACTTATTACATTAATAATTGAATGATTATTTCATCCTTAAATCTAGTAAAATAACCCATAAATATATCCACATCTCACCTAAATATAAGAAATGATTTGGTGGCAGTAAGGGGTGGTGATTATGTAATCATAGAACTTGTTGCAACTTCCACATGCATGAATTTCTCTTGCATCATATTTCATGCATATAAAAATTATAAAAATTAGTCTTGTTATTGTTCTAGAGAAAACCAAATTGAACCTACTTCCTTCCCATTATTTGAATTATTTCATTTATATGGAATACATCCTATACCCACATTCATTTATTTCCATCACAAATTTTATAATATGTTTACTTCCTCTTATACTTGCTAATTTAACGAGTATATTACAACATTAAAATTTAATTATGACATATGATAATTTCATTTTAGTCCTTTTTTGTATTTATAACAATATATTAAAATATTATTTATTTATGTAAACTACTTTTTAAAATCAATGGTTATTACATTATCCACTGAAAATAAATTTATTCCTTGATTTTTTAAAACTATTATAATATGAGGGATTTCTATAGGGATATCATAAATAACCATATAGTGGTATTTCATCATGGGTATATTTAGGATATGATTTTATATTTAATTATAATACATTCTAAATAAAATCTTAATAAGTGGAGATGAGAAAAATCCCAATGAACTGACTTCCACAAACCTTGATGAAGACGTGTATAATATAGATATAATAATTATACCATTAATTTTTTTATTTAAAAATAAATATATCATTGGTTAAATATTAGATGACATAATATATACTAATATATAGTGTGAGAGATAATTTGTTTTAATTCAATAGAAATATTTGCATAGGATTTTTCGTGTTCCCTTGGTCTCGATGGTTTTTAATGCCTATTTTCCTTATTATACCTTTGTCTATGGAATTGATTTTCATAATTTCCAACTTCAATTAAATTTAAGAAATAAAAATTTATATCATTTCTCTTGAACTTGGAGTTTTTAGATTGATGTCCTCCATTTTCGTATTAATAGCATCTAAAAATCAAACTAAGAAAACATTTTCAATGCTTAATTACACATTTAGGAAATTTATTCAACTAAAAGTTCTTTTTCCATTATCCTTATCACATGATATTATAGAAGAATTAACCCCTATATTCATTTGTATGTTCTATAATTTTACTATTTGTTCATTGTTAATACTATTTTTATGACATCTGGTTTGGCATAGACATTTGGATTCTCACACTATATCCTTTCAGATGGGATTTTCATCATGGTAATCATTACATTTTCCCTTACACCCATGGTTTCATCCAAATTCATCCATTACTAAAATAAAAATTGTTTTACATAAGTAATGAAAAATTTACATTATTAGGTTAATTTCATAAATTTACATTAGAAATTTTAACCCCAAAATATCCTAGATCATGATACTATTGTCAAAACCTACAGTTCATTTAATTCAATGTATATCATTCCCAGTTCCACCTATATCATTTTTAATTAAATATAGTTTACTTTATGTTGGATTTTCTCGAGCATCATTAAATAAACACTAAAAATATCTTGAGAATCAATCAATCATAGTTGTTCACAAAGAGCTTATGAATAACCCAAGCATATCCACTGGGTATGTCAAACTAGGTGTACAATTATTCCCATTTCCACATGAGGTCTTGATTGATTTAATACACAAAATTCATTTTTGGGGTTATTACACCTAAAAATATATGTGCTAGAGCCTGAATCCACTTATAGAATCTATATTAGGTTATCATCGTAAGGAAAACAACATAATCTCTACTTTACCAAAATTTATAGAAGTTTTTATATACAGAGACTCATACCCATTGTTTTTTTTAATGTTATCTATATATAATCCCTAAAATAGTCAATATTATCTCTATTGGACTCAATTATTTTTCTATACCTTGAAATTATTATAAATCTCATCTTATTGTACCTTAAATTATATTTAACAAACATCATAACCTATAATTTTATCTAATCAATTTTACAATATCAACTATTTTTCTTTATGGTTATGATAATATAATTAAATTAAATCATGAGAATATTTCATTACAATATATACCAATGATATTTTATTGTTATATTTTTGAAGAAGTTGGTAAAAAAATTCACAAAAAAACCCTTGTCTTTTTCAACTAACTGATATTTATCTGATACTATATGTGGATTCATATTCCATAATAAGTATTAAAAAACTCACCCAAATTTTTCATTGAAGATAATATTCTTGAAATAAAATGTATTAATTTTATTATTTACATGGGGAAATGGATACATGATAAGGGGTGGGCTCATAACCATAGTAATGGTATTTATAAGTGATAAAAATCAGAGATCATAAGTGAAAAAAATGATAAACAGAAGGGTTTGAGAAAGTAATAATGGGAAATGAACATAAAACATATAATTCATATCCAATAACACATGAATCATCATCACAAAATCATAGTGAGAGTATTTGAAATTAATAAATCAATATCAACGGATTATTGAATCATAAGATCATGATAATAATAGAATACAAGACATCATTTTCATATGTCAAGGTTCAATCCCAACAAAATCACAACATAGTGGAAAATATTCTATATTAGATTTTTGAAACTCTATAATACTATACAAAAAATATCACGAGATTTGTATCTTAACCCAATGAATTAAAGGGATATATAATTTTTGGCCAATTTTTACATTATATCGTGTACATTCATAAGTGTTCCATATAAAAAATTCACAATTTCATTAAAGAAATATAATCCCAAGAGAGATATGAGTTTCATGATTATATAAACATTATAATACCATAAAACATCCAAATTGATAAAGTGGATGGTGTCAAAATTTTATATCAACATTTATTAAAAGAAATATAAATTTTTTTACATAGATGGAAATAACACCCTTAGAAAAAAAATGCTTCAAACAATTCCATAAAAGAGATTAATAATTGAGGAAATTTGATACTATGACATCAAATACATCATAAAATAAATATAACCGTGTAAATAAAATTGTAATTCATTAAACATAAATCCTCTTAAGGGGATTCCTTTATAAAAATAAAAAAGTAATGTTGTTGTAAAAATGTTAATGTTTTGTTTAGAAAAAACTTTTACCATTGTCGTAGAAGATGATGTTATGGTTCATTTTCAAAAGTCTTTTTTCAAGAGGAAAATAAAAACATATTTAAAGTATTTATTTCTAAATATAATAATCAATAATTTAAGCTTTTTGAGTGACAAAGTGGTTTATCATGAGGATCTAAGTGGAAGAAAAACCTTTGAATACAAAGTGTAGGAAGAAAAGGTTTTGAAATACTTGTATTAGAAAACCCAGATCACGAACAAAATACAAAAAAGTATTTTTGAAATTGGGAAAGTTTAATTATGAGTGAATTAAAACATTCTTGTTATTCCAAATATTATTGTAAATTTTTTTAAGGAAGAGTAAATCATGGACGTTGATGATAAAATGTTATTTAAGATAATTGAAATTATTATTAATATAGTATCATTTTCAAGGACTAGAATTCATGAATAAGGATTATTTTATAAAAATTTTATTTTATAAAGATAAGAAAAGTTATTACCATAAGAAATTAAATACAACAATAAAGAAAAATAATTATAACACTTGAAGGAATATTGAGTAGTGGAAAACCCTTTATATTTTAGAGGTATATCAATAATATTACAAGGAAACATAGAGAAAGAATGGAAGTCCAAAATAAAGTGAACTAGTAATTCATGATATTAGATGAAAAATATAATTAGTTACACAATATAAAATAGTATTTGTTGAGAGTATTGAAACATGCTTCAATGAAGGGTAATAAAGATGTAAAACCTTACAACATTTACAATTTTCTAGTAAAATCCACATCAGAAAAGTAAAATTCAATATAATATTTAATATCCTAAAATATAGAAGTATTAGGATATAAAAATATTAAAATGAAATAGGTATACCATTACAATGATATCATTTTGTATATTACTAACTATGTGTGAGGGAGTGGATATTTGAAACAAGAAACCTTTACCTTTTATATAAATTCCAATGATCCTCACATTTGAAATAAAAAAATTAAATATAGTATATACCATATATGGAAACATCATATTCTATATTTAATTTAATATGTATAATTTATTATCATATTCAATAAATTTATTATATATATTTTTCATTTGTTTTCATGAAAATTCAATTGGTGTCGCCTTATTTCCGTCAATTTTTGAGATCAAATATAATATTTTCAAAATAAGTAAAATAACTAATATAACACTTAAAAAATAATTAATTTATTTTTAAATTATATTAATATTGGAATTTATGTTTCTATAGTCATATGTTCTATAGTTTTTCATCATTATATAAGTAGGTGGTTAAAAAAACCTGAACATTAATACGTTGTATATCAATGGGTGAGTATGGTTAAATATGTGGATGCTAACATTATAATAAAAAAATAATGATATTATTTAGATGTTTTAAATTTATTGAATCATATTTTATGTTTTTTATAAATAATCGATAATTAGGAATAAAAAGGAAATATATTACTTCATAGAGGCGGTTGTCCACAAAACCTAATATTAAATTACATATGTTTTTTAAATGGATGGAAATGACTAAATCATGGATATTACATTAATATAATTTCATGTTAGTGAAATAAATATTGATTTATTCATATTACTATAGTTAGGGATCATTTGTTAATAGGACCCTAGGTAATTTAAAAGATTCAAGGAACATTAATTACAAAAGAAACCTATTAAAAATGAGTGTAGTAGTTAATAAGGGTCGATACATAGGGATATATATTTGAAAAATGAGTGTTTACATGTGTGTATTTGACCATGTCAATAAGAGAGACAATGTAATAAAGAAGTTACAAGGGTAGTGGTGAAACTAGTGTGGTTCTAATAACAATAAGATAAAGAAGTAACCAATAACATATAAATGAGAGTATAATAAATAAAAAATAATGAAAGAATATAGATACTAAGCAGGAAAATTTGATTGACTAGTTTTTATACTGTTATTTTTTTAATATTGAGTTATATACCTTCACTCATGCATAAATGTTATTAGATATGATGAAACAAAACTAGGAAATTATATCGAACAACCATCCTATGGGTAAATGATTCTTATAGTGTTTCAAAAGAAATATATAATAAACAACACAATAAGAAAACCAGTATCATATCATAAAAAAATTCTCAATTGATACTAATTGGAAAGACTCAGATGAACTATCATTTTCTATGGTGGAATTCCAATTGAAAATTAGATGGAAACCAAAAAAATCGGATATTGTTCAGATCGGTTCTTGAAAATGAAGGTTTTCATCTACATGAGGATTGAAAAATGGCATAGTTTATCGAAAAAATTTAAACTTTATTGATGATAACATACCTACTAATATAATATCATTCCACTATTTTCATTTTTCCAACAAACATGCTCCTGATATCAAAAAAATTCAATACATTCAAAAAAAATCATTGAGAAACAAAATAAATAATGAAAAAAATAATGAAGTAGTTCTTGATAAGAACATAAAAACTCCATTGATCTTCACCAGTGTTGTTTCCTACACGTATACTCCATGAATATTCCAATATCTCAATCCTACCATTTTTTATTCTCAATGTTATTTAATTTGTCTAGATAAATTTTCCACTTTCAAACGTCCTCCCTGGTAGGAATGATTTCATTTCTAACCCACCTCGATTTAGGCCTCAAATTCAAAGGAAACATCTATTTAATTAATTACTACCATGTTTATAACACAATAGAATAGATTATGTTTAGTTAACATACTTTAAATCCTAATGTATTATAGTTTTTCTTCCCAGATCAAGATCTATACATTGGGGATAAATTAATCTAAATTCCACTAGTTTCATGTGATGAATTACAATGTTGAGTATCTAGACTCAAGTTATTTCTTTTGATTTAATGGAATAATATTGGGACTCTATATTTTGGACTCATCATAGAGATTTCCATAAAATAATATGAAATAAAATTTCATTCCTAGGTTATCCTTTTGGAAAATTATAAACGGTAAGTGCCAGTAGCCCCATAGTGTTGAGCATGGAATCCTATCTAGTGAGTATTAATATCTTTGGCTCATGGTTCACACCATTCATGATTTACTATTTATATAGTTCTAGTTAATCTCTAGACTTGTGTTTCTCAATGGTCTTTTTATTTCGTTCTCATTATTTTCATTGAAGACAAGAATAGGTTTTTAGCCCTAGTCATCTTTACCAAGAAGGGATCAATGGGGTATTCATGGTTTCTTTTCCAATATCTGATCATCACCCTAAATATAGGGATGGGTTATCCAATTTCATCAATCACATGAAACCATGTTGAGATCCTTTTTCACTGTGGTTTCTCATGTTGCCTTCATGTGAATTTGATTCTATAGGCGTGACCATGATGCCGATTTCTAGCAGAGACACTACGACTTTTTAAAATTTCCACCATCTTAGAAAAAGTTATGGAATATATCATTAGTATTCATCTCTGTTATGGTAGTGGTCATTAAAATCTTCAATAGTGGTAGGAAAGACTCCTCTGATCGGCTTTATCCTCTACAGTGAATGTTCAGATCTTGTTCTAGAATGTCTTCTCAGTGTGTAATTCTATTGTGGATGAAGAAAATACATTGGAAATTTATTTAGATATGCACATGGTCATAGTTAATTAGGATGATCGACCATGATAAAGGTTGAAGAATCATCCCGTATTGTTTTTGTATGGTAGGTTCCCCGAACTTGTAAATTTTTGTGCAGATGTAGTCGATCCTGATGGTCATGTGGTGTCTTAGGGTGCATGCATTGTCAACGCGATATTTTCAATTTGAAAATTTTATGTTTTCTTCTCTTCAATGTTTTTCTTGCGGTGGATGACCAACTCTCATGGTCACTTCAGTTTGAGCATATTGTGATACCCATTGGACGTGTAGTTGGTTGAGAGATTATGGTCACTCTGACCCATTGTGATATTCTCACTATGGATCTAAATAGAATATAAATATTATGAGTAAATCATCAATAAAATTTTAATTGAACTTTAATAAAACATATTGTTTTTTTCAATGATATAAAAATATTCTCCATGAACATTAATCAATTAAGAACCCAAAATAGGCTCATTTAGTAAAAAATTCAATGAATAACTTTTTTTACCAAATTTCTTCTATATTCAATGATTATCCATTACTAGATCAATTTTACAATACAAAAACATTAATATCTCAAATGAAAATGTAGAAAAGTGAGATAAAATAATAACAAATAAATCACCCCATACATAGTTAATTCAACTCATGGGAAATTAAACAGATTCTATTTTTTATTTATGAACAATCCTCTAAAAAATTGATGATCATCCGACATTGGATCAACCATATATTCTAGAATAAAAAACCATTAAATCATCTATTTCAACAAATTCTATGCATCTTATGTGAATTATTCACTCTTACACACTTCACCATAAGATCATGTTCCAGTCCTAAGTATAAAAACCTGAGATATTGATGTGTGATTAAATATATAACCATAAGAACAAACATATTTCACTCTCTTATAATTTCCTCAAATAAAAGTTTAACTCTCCAGTTTATTGATACAACTGAAATGAATTTATTTTAAAATAAATTTCCCATCAATCATTTGGGTTCAATATTTACATAATATTAAGGAATTAATTTTTTTTACTCTGGTGCATTATTTTATGTTTTCCCGACGGTCATGACCCATCCCCCAGGGCACGTGCCGTGACTACCCCAAGCCCTCCTTCCTTAGGCCAGGGGCTGGAGACTAACACCAAAGGCGTAATTCCCTGGAACTGGGAAGGAATTGCCTTTAAAACCAATAAAAAAACAACCAAGCACACAACAAGATATGAAATTAAGTAAACTGAATAACAAAGAGTGTTGAAAGTAAAAGGGGCCATAATTCAAGCACAAATGTAAAGATACAAGTACCACTGAAATACAATACAACTGAAGAAAAAGAAATGCACCTACTAGATCATCCTCCAGGTTCCTACGTGAAGGGTAGGTACAGATCACCTTCTCAGCACTCCATGTACACCCGTCACCTTTGCGTACCGACATGTCGTATGGTCCACCTCTGGGCACCGTCCAGTCCTAGTACGCTCAGCCTCAGTCAGCGCTGTCCGTCATCTGCATCAAACACAACAAGGTACGGGCATAGCCCGTATAGGGGTGAGTATAACGATACTCAGTAGGGACCCTAAGACCCTCAAGGTCTCACAAAATCCACCAAGGATAAACCAAAAGTATGAAAATAATAGATAACCCTATATAGGTATATTCCCATACATGTACCTAAGTTATCAAGCAATACATATCAATCATGAATAAACACAGAGGTTCTGACTTATCTCACACCAGGTATAACTTAGGTACAATAGTTGAGATGATTAGTTATATCTACTAAACCATCTTACTCTGTTAAGATGCTTTGTTACTGGCCTGTACAGAATTTCTAAGAGTTGACCCAAACATGATCGCTAGGAGATGAACCACACAGGATCGCTGGAGATAACCCACACATGATAGCTAGGATCTGACCCACACAGGATCGCTAGGAGCTGAACCATACAAGATCCCTGGAGCTGACCCACACAGGATCACTAGGAGATGACCCACACAGGATCGCTAGGAGCTGACCCACACATGATCGCTAGGAGCTGACCCCCACAGGATCCCTAGGAGCTGACCCACACAAGATCGCTGGAGCTGACACGTACATGATCGCTCAGAGCTAACCCACACAGGATTGCTGGAGCTGACCCCCACTGGATCACTAGGAGATGACCCACAGAGGATCGCTAGGAGCTGACCAACATAGTATTAATAGGAGCTGATCCACACAGGATCTCTAGGAGCGGACCCCCACAGGATCGCTAGGAGCTGACTCGAACAGGTTTGCTAGGAGCACTCTTCTCGTCACAGCCAGCTACTGGGTTTCCGCACTAGTCTTGCTCGTCTCCGGGAGAGTCTGTTCTCCAAGCCACTTTTTGATTCTACAATTATCACAATGTCCCATGAAGACGTATCTCAAAGGTTCGTCATGTCATAGGGGTCTCAATGCAATAGATGGTGCGTCAATCGAACGCCTGGTCTGTGAGTTATTGGCATTTTAGTCCTAGGGGCCTGGTTGGATTCGTGTTCGATCCAACATTACCGTACGTCATAAAAATAAAAAACTCTAGTGGGGTATACTCAAAGGGACGATGTTGCTCTGAGGTTTCCATTACCGCTAACGGTTCTTCAAACGGACGTCTGGTGCCAAAGTTATGGTCAAAAGAATGTAAATGGGTCGTAGTGGGCTCAAGTCCGGTCCAACCCGGTCGAACCGACCTGACCCAACCTCATCGAACCGACCCGACCACACCTAGCCTAGACCGACCTGGTTCAGGTCGACCCGACCTGACCCGCTGGGCGGCCCGGCCCGCTGGGTCTAGCCCGGAAGGCCGCGAGAGGCCACGGAGGGCCACGAGTGGCCGTAAGGCCGTAGAGGGTGCCACGAGGTCGTGAGGCCGTGGGGCGGCTCGACCTGGGCAGTTTGGCCGGAAGGGAGGCCTGGGCGCGGCCCGGACGGCGGCGACAGCTCGGCCTGGACGGCGATGACAGCTCGGCCCGGACAGCGACGGCGGTTCGGATGACGACGACGACTCGGCCCGGACAGAGGCAGCTCGACGGAAGCTTGGCCCAAACGGCAGCGGCGGCTTGGCCCAGACGACGGCAGCGACTCAGCCCAGACGACAACAATGGCTCGGACGGCGGCGGTGGCTCGGTGGAGGCCACGAGGGGTGTCGCGAGGGCATGAGGGGTGGCAGTGGCCGTGGACGGCGGAGCGCCGCGGGATGCGGAGTCCTTGGGGCAGTGGGGAATTGTGCCTTCATCAGTGATTCTCGAGTTCCACCAGTGCCGACCGTCGGCACCGGTCACCGTTACTAAATTTGACTTCTTCCATTGTGAAGGATACACCATTCAAGAAGAATGATGGAGGGGTCCGTCCATGTTTGTTTGGCCCGCACCCTCCGCATTAGAGCGATATAAAGTAGCTCAATAAGAACAAGAACGTGTATGGAAGATATTTAAGAACTTTAATCCCCACAACCTTCGTCAATCACTAATCCCATTCCCGCAAAAGAAACTTAGAAGGGAAGAACATGGGAACAAAACCCCTACCTTGGATTGTTCATTGACATTGGCGCGAGAAGGAAGTATGGACGTAGATTCTTCATAGATGAAGACGTCCCACATTGGAGGAAGTCGAAGATATCGGCATTTGTTGCGCCCGCCACACCCCTCCGATCCCGGGATCCATCATTGGTTCTTTGTAGTCGAAGGAATTCTTCTTTGTGGGATGGGATTCTCCACGATTCTCCAAAGAGTTATCTCCTTCTCCTTTTCCCACCAAAAGAAAGCGGTGACAATATAATTTAACTTATGAATAAATTTTGTTGGCACACACACACACACATGTTGGAAAAATTAAAGTATTGATTTGGCATAATTAATGTGGAGGAAGCTCAAGAGTCTCCTCCACATTAAAGAGGGAGTTGAGAGGTTTCTCCCTTATTAAAAGGGGAGTTCAAGAGGATTATGCCTCGGGTGGTCCCCACCACCATAACCTCTCATGGGGGGTTAGGTTCGGGTGGTCCCCACCACCATAACCTCTAATGGGAGGTTAATTCAGGTGGTCCCCACCTGTGAAACTTTCTCATAGGAGTTTCAAAAGAAAACAAAATAAAATGTTACACACTTTATTTTATTTTATTTTTTTCACAAAAAACCCAAAAATTAACTTTCACCATAGACCAACTGCCATCGAGGTGAAAGTATCCTTAAGAAAATATCGGCACTGAGAGTTCAACGGTGCCCTTAGATTTGAATTCTGAGCACTGGTTTAAAAGTTATAAAAACCCGCTTGCACGTTTATTGAACATACCAGAAATAATGTTCAGAAATTAATTCTAGGCACTCCGGGCCTCATAATCACGCGCCGTCAATTTTTGTGGACTCGTAAAATTCCCATATATTTAAAAACAATTTAAATGGAAATTTTAGGTCTTTACATTCTCCCCAACTCAGGGATTTATGTCCCCATAAGCCACAACTCAAACTAAGGGAACAAGTGGGGGTACTGAGCATGAATCTGAGACTCCCACTCCCATGTGCTCTCTTAGAGGTTCATGTGCTGCCAACGTACATGCACTAGAGGTATCAACCACCCATGAAGTACCCAATCCTGTCAATCCTCAATCCCCACTAGAACCTCCGTAGAAGTAGCCCTATCCTCGAAGTTCAGTTCTCCATGGTCGATGATGTGAGAAGGGTCGTGCACGTATCTCCTCAGCCGGGATACGTGGAAGACGTCATGCACCCGGTGCAACTGAGGTGGAAGAACTAAGTGGTACGCCACCCATCCAACTCTTCTAAGGACCTGAAAAGGTCTGATGAATCTCATAGATAACTTTCCGCCTCGGCCAAATATCTGCAGACCTCGTCGGGGTGATAACTATAGAAAGACGTGGTCGCCATCCTCAAACTCCAAAGGTCTCTTTCTCCTGTCGGCATAAGACTTATGCCTTCTCTGTGCAGTCTTTATCCGCTCCTGGATGATCTGCACTTTCTCTATGGTAGCCCATACCATCTCTGGTCCCACTAGTGCTGACTCCCCTGGGTCAGTCCAACACAAGGGTGATCTGCAAGGTCGCCCGTACAACGCCTCGAAAGGTTCCACCCCAATGGTGGAGTGATAGCTGTTGTTGTACTCAAACTCCACCAAAGGCAAGTGATCCTCCTAGCTGTGACTGAAGTCAAGGACACAAGCATGCAACATGTCCTCGAGAGTCTAAATGGTCCGCTCATTTTGGCCATTCGTCTGAGGATGGAAGGCGGTACTCAAATGAAGTTGCGTCCCAAAAGCCTCTTGCAACCCCTTCCATAGCCGGGAAGTAAAATGTGCATCACGATTGGAGAAAATTGTCGAGGGTACTCCATGTAACTGCATAATCTCTTGTATATAGAGGCATCCCAAGCTCTCTACTGAACTCTACTCTCTGATCGGTAGGAAGTGGGCCAACTAGGTGAGTCGGTCGAAGATCACCCAAATCGAGTCATGAACCCTGGATGTACATGGAATTCCTATCACGAAGTCCATGGATATCCCATCCCACTTCTGCTCTGGGACCTCTAAAGGCTGAACCAAGCCTGCTAGTACCTGATGCTCTGCCTTCACTTACTGACAATTGAGGCACTGAGAAACAAACTCTACTACTACTTTCTTCATTCCCAACCACCTGTACTATGGTCAGAGATCCTGGTACATCTTCGCCACTTCTGGATGTACCGCTAGAGGGGATGTGTGGAACACCATCAATACTTCCTCCCGAATCGACACTGGTACCATGGTACATCCTCTGAAGAGGATGAAGTGCTCCCCACCTTCAAAAAATCCATCAGGTTCCTGTCCTGTGGATATCTGAGCACATCGTGCCTCACAGTCAGCGTCCCCACGCTACCCCTCCCTGACACGCTGAAGAAGTGGGGGAGTGACTGTAAGAGACTGAAGGAAAACTGCTCCATCACATTCCACATAGGAGATTTTCAAAGCGGCCAGCTGCTCCGTCACCTCGCCTAGAAATCATATACCAGATCTCCTACTGAGTGAATCTTCTACAACGTTCCCCTTCCCAGGAGTATAGAATATCTTGAAGTAATAGTCTTGGAGGAACTCAAGTCAATGTCATTGTCTCAGGTTCATTTCCTTCTAATAGAAGATATACCTGAGACTCTTGTGACCAGAGTACACTATAAAACATTTTCCGGCAGTATCTAGTAAAACCTAGAAAACTCCGAACCTCCTTCACACTCCTGGGTGGCTCCCAAGAAAGTACCACCTCAATCTTTACTAGATACAATAAAAATCCAGACTATGATATGACATGTCCCGGAAAGTGAACCTCTCAGATCTAGAACTGGCACTTTGAGATCTTACCATAAAGCTGGTGCTCTCAGAGTGTGTCCAGTACTACCTAAAAATGACAGGCATGCTCCTCCTCGGTAGCTGAGTAGATCAGAATGTCATCAATGAAGACTAACACAAAGCGATCAAGGTATGGATGAAATATCTTGTTCATGAGTCTCATGAACACTACTGGAGCATTGGTTACACCAAATGACATAACCAAGAACTCATAATGGCAGTACCGACATCTGAAGGATGTATTCTACACATCCTCAACTCGTACTCTGATATGGTGATAGCATGATATAAGGTTTATCTTTGAGAACCACCATGATCCCTTAAGCTGATCAAAGAGGTTTTCAATCCTTGGAAGTGGGTACTTGTTCTTCATGGTCACCTGGTTCAGGCGCCGATAGTCAAAAAAAAAGCCTCAAGCTCCCATCCGCCTTCTTGGAAAACAGAATCGGGGCTACCCAAGGAGAAACACTGGGCCGAATGAATCCTTTCCCCTGCAAGTCCTCTAGCTGTACCCAAAGCTCACGAAGCTCCGCGGGAGCCATCCGATATACTGGTGTAGATATTAGTGCTATCCTGGGGTACAAGTCAATGTAAAATTCCACCTCTCTACGAGGAGGTAGACCCGGAACATCATCAGGGAAGACATCCGTGTACTGGTCCACCATTACAGGATAATTCAGACTCTCCACATCAACCGCTCTGAGGGTAAGGCTAGCCAACTGATGTGTAATTGGATGCACCCTCCTCCGGGAAAGTCAATCCTGCACTGCAAAGGCTCCCTTCTCACTGGTGAAGGTAAACCTGGTCCCATCTGTGCGAACACACCACACTTTGCACCTAATACAGTCAATCTGAGCATGAACTTTAGATAACTAGCTCATACCCAAGATGACATCGTAAGGCCTCAATGACAGTACTAGAAGATCCCAGCCGAAGCTCTTGCCTCCTAGAGTAAGCTCACACTACCAGAACCAGTGAGTAATCGTTGAATCCGCTCCCGTAGGAGTCTCTAGCCATAAGGATCGAGTCAACGGATCTATCAGAATCTCCGAGCTCCGAACGAGGGAAGTGGAAATAAAAGAATGACTGGAACCTGTGTCTATGAGTACTACAACTAAGGTGGAGAAGACATAGAACATACCACATATCATCTCCAGAGTGCCATGATCATAGGCCTCAGCTGGCTGGAGATGAGATCGCCCCTGTCCACCTGTTCCCTGTGGTCAAGGTGGACCTCATGGTGGTGGTGGCGGTAACATCTCGAATCGTCTCCCACTGCCAGCTGCACGATCAACTCCTCTGCCACGTCTGCCTGCTCCCTGCAGACCTCCTCGGTCGAATCTCTTTCTCTACCTGAGTGGTATTTTGACCATATACTGATCATCCGTATGGTAGGTCGGACATTCACGAGCCATGTGACCCTTCCCACCGCATGCATAACACTGCCCACTCCTATCATGAATGGATCTATCTCGGGTGCCCCGCACAACTGACCCTAAATCATGAGGTCGTCCACCTATAGGTCTGGTCCTCTTGGACCTCTGTTTCATCTATCTATTTCCAACTATATAAGACTCAGCTGCATGATGAGTGGTGGTGGGTCTCGTTGCTGGTGACTGCTCAGCAAGAAAACTCTCCACTAAGAGGGCTCGCTCTAACACCCCCGCCTGCATCGGGATTCTGAGTGAAATCATAAAAGCCCTGATATCTCTCCTGAGACCTTGTTCGAAGGTCTGGGACCTGAAGAATGGGTCCCGAACCATATCTGTGGAGTAACGTGAGAGGTCCGTGAACCTCACTGAGTACTCATCCACAATCATTATACCCTACTATAGATGAAGGAGCTCCTGTATGCATAATGCGTGAAGAGTCGCTGGGACAAACTCTTCCCGAAATAGGCTCTCGAAGTCTGTCCAGAGAAGCATCACGTCATCGTGAACTTGGAGCATCAAGCTCCACTATATGCTTGCAACTACCTGTAGAAGGCTGGCAGCAAGGATCACCATGAGATCGGCTGGCATCCCTTCCAGTCGGAAGACTCTCACTATATCCTCCAACCAATACTCACCTGCCTGTGGGTCCGTCTCTCCCCTAAACTAGGGTGTCCTATGGTGCTCAAACTCGTGCAATGCACTCAAGAAGTGTGCATCGTCTGCTGCTGGGGTTTGTGGTATCGGTGTCCCAACAGGGAATGGTACCGCTAGTACCTCTAATGGAAAAGGCCCATGCACTAAGGCCTTATTGCTCGGTGGGCTATCAGTGCATGCTACTCTCAGAACCCTAGATGGCTATATAGGTGGAGGCATCCTGAAAAGAAACTGGTGTGCCACAGTCAATAAGTCTTAACTGGTGATCTGACTTAAGAGATCGCAAAGAAAACTCTTGAAAACACACTCGAAATCAGTGTTTTCGTGCACTAAGTCGGAAATCAGAAGTCAGGGTCCTGGTGTATGGATATGTCAGCCGCCAAACCTACACTGGATTCCCTAAACTATTAACCACACTAACTACACTTAACACTATTTCGGTTAAAAAGAAAGATCAGAGTCCTATGTTTTGTGGTAGAAACGACTCCTCTGATACCAATTAGTCATGACCCGTTCCCCGGGGCCCGTGCCGTGACTACCCTAAGCCCGCCTTCCTTAGGCCAGGGGATGGCGACTGGCTCCAAAGGCATAATTCCCCAGAACTGGGAAGGCATTTCCTTTAAAACCTATAAACACCCAACCAAGCACACAACAAGATACGAACTCAAGTAAACTAAATAAAAAAAGAGTGATGAAAGAAAAAGGGGCTGGAATACAAGCCCAACTATAAAGGTACAAGTACCACTGAAAGAAAATACAACTGAAGAAAAATAAAGGCAGCTACTGGATCATCCTCCAGGTTCCTACATGATGGGTAGGTATAGATCACCTTCTCATCACTCCACGTCCACCCGTCTTCTCTGCGTAATGACATGCCATATGGTCCACCTCCGGGAACCATTCTATCCTGGTACTCTCAGCCTCAGTCAGCGCAGTCCGTCGTCCGCATCCAACACAACAAGATGCGGGCGTAGCCCGTGTAGGGGTGAGTATAACGATACTCAGTAGGGACCCCAAGACCCTCAAGATCTCACAAAATCCACCAAGGATAAACCAAAAAGTATGAAAATAACAGATAACCCTACTTATGTATATGCCCAGACATATTCCTAAGTTATCAAGTAATCCATCTCAATCATGAAGAAACACAGAGGTTCTGACTCAGCTCATACCAGGTATAACTTAGGTACGATAGTATAGATGATTAGTTATATCTACTGAATCATCTTACTATGTTAAGAGGCTATGCTGGTGGCCGACACAGAATCGCTAGGAGCTGACCCACACAGGATCGCTAGAAGATGACCCACACAGGATCATTAGGAGCTGACCCACACAGGATTGCTGGAGCTGACCCACACAGGATCGCTAGGAGCTGAACCACAGAGGATCGCTAGGAGCTGACTCACACGGGATCGATAAGAGCTGACCCACATAGGATCGCTAGAGCTCACCCATAGAGGATCTCTAGGAGATGAACCACACAGGATCTCTAGGAGCTTACCCACACCATATCGCTAGGAACTAACCTACACAGGATCGCTGGAGCTGACCCCCACAGGATCGCTAGGAGATGACCCCCATAGGATCGCTGGAGCTGACCCACACACGATCGCTAAGAGCTGACCCACACAAGATCACTAGGAGATGACCCACATAGAATCTCTAGGAGCTCTCACACACACCTGATCGCTAGGAGATGACCCGCACATGATCGCTAGGAGCTGACCCGCACAGGTTTGCTAGGAGCCCTCTTCTCGTCACAGCCAGCTACTGGGTTTCCACACTAGGCCTGCTCGTCTCTGGGAGAGTCTATTCCATAATCCACTGGTCTATTATCCAACTACCACGATGTCCCACGAATAAGTATCTCAAAGGTTCGCCACATCATAGGGGTCTCAATGCAACAGAAGGTGCATCAATCGGACGCCCAATCTATGAGTTATTAGTCTTTTAGTCCTGAGGGCCCGGTTGGATTCATGCTCGATCCAACCTGAACGTAGCCCATCATAATCCAAAACACTATTGGGGTTACTAAAAGGGACCGTCTCTCTCTGAGGTTTCTAGCGCCACTGAAAGTTTGTCAAACGGACGTCTGGTGCCAAAGTTATGGTCAAAAGAATGTAAATGGGTTGTAGTGGGCCAGGGTTCGGTCCGACCCAGTCGAACCGACCTGGTCTGACCCGGTCGAACCGACCTGGTATGACCTAGTCTAACCGACCCGGCCTGACCCGCTGGGTCTGGCCCGACCCGATAGGCGGCCTTGCCCGTTGGGTTCGGCCCGGCCCGCTGGGTGACCCATCCTGCTGGGTCCCGCCTGGCAGGCCGCGAGGGGCTGCAGAGGGCCGCAGGTGGCCACGAGGCCGCGGAGGGTGCCGCGAGGGCGCAAGGCTGCCGGGTAGCTAAGTTGAGGCGGCTCGACCGGAAGGGCGGTGGCGGCTTGGCCCGGATGACGGTGGAGGCTTGGACAACGGCAAGGACTCGGTATGGACGATGGCGACTCATCCCAGACGACGGCGGCGGCTCGGCCCGGACGGTGGGGGTGACTCGGCCCTGACGGTAGCGATGACTTGGATGACGGCGGTGGCTCAGAGGAGGTCGTGGAGGGTGCCGTGAGGGTGCGAGGGGTAGCGGTGGCCGCAGACGGTAGAGCTCTATAGGGCACAGAGGCCGCGGGGCGACGGGGCATCGTGCCTTTGTCGGCGGTTCTCGAGTTTCACCAGTGCTGACCACCAGCACCTTTCGCTTTCACCAAAGTCACCTACTTTTATCATGAAGGATACACTATTCATGAAGAACGGTGGAGGGATCGAGCCTTGTTTGTTTGGCCCGCACCCTCCACATTAGAGAAGTAGCAAGTGGCTCAACAAGAATAAGAACATGTAATGAAGATATTTAAGAACTTCAATTCCCACAACCTTCATCAATCACTAATCCCATTCCTACAAAAGATACTTAGAAGGGAAGAACATGGGAACAAAACCCCTACCTTGGATTGTTTGTTGATGTTAGCGTGAGAAGGAAGTATGGACATAGATTCGTCATAGATGAAGACGTCCCACATTGGAGGAAGTCGAAGATATCAATGTTCGTCGCACCCGCCACACCCCTCCGATCCTGGGCTCATTCGTTGGTTCTTTGTAGTCGAAGGCGTTCTTTGTCTGTGAGATCGTTCTTCATTGGGGGATGCGATTCTCCACGATTCTCCAAAGAGTTCTCTCCTTCTCCTTTTCCCTCCAAAATAAAGAGGTGCCAATATAATTTAACTTAAGAAGAAATTATGTTGGCACAGACACACATATGTTGGAAAAATTAAAGTATGGAGTTGACATAATTAATGTGGAGGAATATCAAGAGGCTCCTCCATATTAAAGTGGGAGTTGAGAGGTTTCTCCCTCATTAAGAGGGGATTTCAAGAGGTTTAAGCCTCGAGTGGTCCCCACCACCATAACCTCTCATGGGAGGTTAATTCATGTGGTCCCCACCTGTGAAACTTCCTAATTGGAGTTTCAAAACAAAACAAAATAAAATGTCACCCACTTTATTTTATTCCTTTCATGAAAAACCCAAAAATTAACTTTTACCGTCAACCAACTGCCATCGAGGTGAAAGTCTTCTTAAGCGAATACCAGCGCTGCGAGTTCAACGGTGCCCTTAGATTTTAATTTTGAGTACTGGTTTAAAAGTTAGAAAAACCTGCTCGCACATTTATTGAACGTACCCGAAATAAAGTTCATAAATTAATTCCGGGAACTTTGGGCCTTGGAATCATGCGCTGTCATTTTGTTACGGACTCATAAAATACCCATATATTTAAAAAAATTAAATGGAAATTTTAGGTATTTAAATTCTCCCCACCTTAGGGCTTTACGTCCCCGTAAGACACAAATCAAACTAAGGGAACAAGTGGGGGTACTGAGCATGCATCTGAGCCTTCCGCTCCCATGTTCTCTCATAGAGTTTCACATGCTTCCAATGTACAAGCACTAGAGGTATCGACCAACCATGAAGGACCTACTCCTGTCGATCCTCAATCTCTACTGGAACCTCCGTAAAAGTCGCCTCATCGTCGATGTCCAGCTTTCCATGGTCGATGGTATGAGAAAGGTCATGCACATATCTCCTCGCCTGGGATACGTGGAAGACTTCATGTACCCAGTGCAACTGAGGTGGAAGAGCTAAGCGGTATGCCACCTCGCCAACTCTGCTGAGGACCTGAAAAGGTCTGATGAATCTCGGAGATAACTTACCGCCTCGGCCAAATCTCCACAAACCTCGTTGGGGTGAGACCCGTATAAAGACGTGGTCGCCATCCTCGAACTCCAGAGGTCTTCGTCTCCTATCAGTATAATTATTATGCCTGCTCTATGCAATCTTCATCTGCTCTTGGATGATTTTCACTTTCTCTGTGGTAGCTCGTACCATCTATTGTCCCACTAGTGCGGACTCCCCTGGGTCAGTCCAGTACAAGGGTGATCTGCAAGGTCTCCCGTACAACGCCTCGAATGGTGCCGTCCCAATGGTGGAATGATAGATGTTGTTGTACACAAAATACCCCAAAGGCAAGTGATCCTCCCAGCTGTGACTTAATTCAAGGAAACAAGCACGTAGCATGTCCTCAAGAGTCTGAATGGTCCGCTCAGTCTGGCCATCCGTCTGAGGATGGAAGGCGATACTCAAACGAAGCTGCATCTCAAAAGCCTCCTACAACACCTTCTATAGCCGAGAAGTAAAATGTGCATCACGGTCAGAGATAATCGTTGAGGGTACTCCATGTAACCACAAAATCTCTTATACATAGAGGCATCCCAAGCTCTCTACTGAACCCTACTCTCTGATCAGTAAGAAGTGGGATGACTTGGTGAGTCGGTCGACGATCAACCAAATCGAGTCATGACCCCTAGATTTACAAGTAAGTCCTATCACTAAGTCCATGGATATCCCATCCCACTTCTGCTTTGGGACCTCTAAAGGTTGAACCATGACTACTAGTACCTGATGTTCTACCTTCACTTATTGACAAGTGAGGCACTGAGAAACATACTCTGCTACTGCTTTCTTCATTCCCGGCCATCAGTGCAGTCGTTGGAGATCCTGGTACATCTTCACCACTTCTAGATGTACCGCTAGAGGGGATGTGTGGAACTCCATCAACACTTCCTCCTGAAGAAAAATGGTACCATAGTACGTCCTCGGAAGAGGATGACATGCTCCCCACCTTCAGAAAATCCATCAGGTGACTGTCCTGTGGATATAAGATCACATCGTGCCTCGCAGTTAGCGTCCCCACGCTGCCCCTCCCTGACCCGCTGAAGAAGTTGGGGAGTGATTGTAAGAGACTGAAGGAAAACTAATCCATCACGTTCCACATAGGATATTTGAAAAGCGGCCAGCTACTCCGTCGCCTCACCTAGCAGCCATATACCAGATCTCCTGTTGAGTGAATCTACTACAACGTTCCCCTTCCCAAGAGTATATACTATCTCGAAGTCATGGTCCCAGAGGAACTCAAGACAACATCGTTGTCTCAGGTTCAGGTCCTTCTGAGAGAAGATATACCTGAGACTCTTGTGATCAGAGTACACTGTAAAACGTTCTCCGGCAATATCCAGAAAAACCTAGAAAACTCAGAACCTCCGTCACACTCCTGGGTGGCTCCCAAGAAAGTACCACCTCAATCTTTGTTGGATCCACTACAACTCCATCCTCCGATATGACATGTCCCAGAAAGTGAACCTCTTGGATCCCGAACTGGAACTTTGAGAGCTTACCATAAAGCTGGTTCTCTTGAAGTGTGTCCAGTACTACCTGGAAATTACAGGCATGCTCCACCTCAGTAGCTAAGTAGATCAGAATGTCATCGATGAAGACTACTACAAAGCGATCAAGGTATGGATGAAAGATCCTGTTCATGATTCCCATGAACACTTCTGGAGTGTTGGTTACACCTAATGGCATAACCAAGAACTCATAATGTACGTACCGACATCTGAAGGTCGTCTTCTGCACATCCTCATCTCGTACTCTGAGCTGGTGATAGCTAGATCTGAGGTCTATCTTTGAGAACCACTGTGCTCCCTTCAGCTGATCAAAGAGGTCGTCAATCCTTGGAAGTGGGTACTTGTTCTTCACGGTCACCTGGTTTAGGCGTCGATAGTCAACACAAATCCTCAAGCTCCCATACGCCTTCTTGGAAAACAGAATCGGGGCTGCCCAAGGAGAAACACTGGGCCGAATGAATCCCTTCCCCTACAAGTCCTCTAGTTGTACATGCATCTCACGAAGCTCTGTGGGAGCCATCCGATATGCTGGTGTAGATATTTGTGCCTTCTCGGGGTACAAGTCAATGTAAAAGTCCACCTATATGCAAGGAGGTAGACCCAGAACATCATCAGGGAAGACATCCGCGTACTGGTCCACCACTATAGGATAATTCGGACTCTCCACATCAACCGTTCCAAGGGTAAGGCTAGTTAACTAATGTGTAATCAGCTGCGCCCTCTTCTAGGTAAGTCCATCCTATGCTGCAAAGTCTCTCTTCTCACCGGTTAAGGTAAACCTAGTCCCATCCGTTCGGACACACCGCACTTTGTGCCTAATACAGTCAATCTGAGCATGGACAGTAGATAATCAGTCCATACCCAAGATGAAGTCGTAAGGCCTCAACACCGCTACTAAGAGATCCCAGTCGAAGATCTCACCTCCTAGAGTAAGCTCACACTGCCGACACCAGTGCGTAATCGTCGAATCCGCTCCCTTAAGAGTCTCTAGCCCTAAGGATCGAGCCAACGACTCAATCGGAATCTCCGAGCTCTGAACGATGGTAGTGGCTATAAAATAATGGCTGGAACGTGTTTCTATGAGTACTGCAGCTAAGGTGGAGTAGACATAGATCATACCTCATATCATCTTCGGAGCGCCATGATCATAGGCCTTAGCCTCCTGGAGCTGAGCTCTCCCCTGTCCACTTGCTCCCTGTGGTCGGGGTGGACCTCCTAGTGGTGGTGGCGGTAACATCTCGAATCATCTCCCACCGCCAACTGCATTACCATATCCTCTACCACGTCCGCCTACTCCCTACGGACCTCCTCGGTCGAATCTCTATCTCTTCCTGGGCAGTCCTTCGAACATCTTCTAATCATCTGTACGGCGGGTCAGACAGTCACGAGCCATGTGACCTTGCCCGCCGAAGGCGTAACACTGCCCGCTCCTGGCATGACTGGCTCTATCTCGGGTTCCCTGCACAACTGAACCTTAATCATGCGGTCATCGACTTATAGGTCTGGTCCTGTTGGACCTCTATGTCATATGTATTCTACCAGTTGCATAATACTCCGCTACGAGAAGAATGGTGGTGGGTCTCACCATTGGTGACTGCTTAGCAAGAAAACTCTCAGCTAAGAGGGCCCGCTCTAACACCCCCGCCTACGTCAGGATGCTGAATTGAAATCATCGAAGCCCTGATCTCTTGCCTGAGCCCCTGATTTAAGGTCTGGGCCTTGAAGAATGGGTCCCACACCATATCTGTGGATTAACATGAGATGTCAGTGAACCTCGCTGATTACTGAGCCAAAGTCATGATACCCTGCTGTAGATGAAGGAAATACTGTATGCGCACTGCATGAAGAGTCGCTGGGACAAAATCTGCCTAAAACAGGCTCTCGAAGTATTCCCAGAGAAGCGTTACCTCATCGTGAACTTGGAGAATCAAGATCCACCATCTGCCTATTGCTTCCTGTAGAAGGCTGACAGCAAGGATCACCATGAGATCGGCTCGTGTCCCTACTAGTCAGAAGACTCTCACTACAACCTACAACCAATCCTTAGTTGCCTTTGGGTCTATATCTCCCCTGAACCTGGGTGGACTCTGGCGCTGGAACTCGTGCAATGCACTCAAGTGGCATGCACCGTCAACTGCTGGGGCTAGTGGCATCAGTGGCCCAATGGGGAATGGTACTGATGGTGCCTCTGCTGGTGCCTCTACTGGAAAAGGGCCCTACACTGAGGCCTCATCGCTCGGTGGGCTATCAGTGTGTGCTACTCTCAGAACCCTAGCTGGATGTCTGCGTAGAGGCATCCTGAAAAGAAACAGGTGTGCCACATTAATAAGTTATACCTGGTGATCTGACTTAAGAGATTATAAAGAAAACTCTTGAAAACACACTTTCAATCAGTGTTTTTGTGCACTGAGTCAGAAATCAGAAGTCAGGGTCCTGGTGTATGGATACGTCGGCCTCTGCACCAATAGTGGATTCCCTAAACTAATAACCACACTCACTACACTTAACACTATTTACATTAAAAAGAAAGATTAGAGTCCTATGTTCTGTGGTAGAACTGACTCCTCTGATACCAATTAGTCACGACCGTCCCCCGAGGCCCGTGCTGTGACTACCCCAAGCCTTCCTTCCTTAGGCCAGGGTCTGGCGACTAGCACCAAAGGCGTAATTCCCTAGAACTAGGAAGTAATTGCCTTTAAAACCTGTAAACACACAACCAAGCATACAGAAAGATACGAACTCAAGTAAACCGAATAAAAAATGAGTACTGAAAGTAAAAGGGACTGGAATACAAGCCCAACTATAAAGATACAAGTACCACTAAAATACAATACAATTGAAGAAAAAGAAAGGAAACTAATGGATCATCCTCCGGGTTCCTACCTGAAGTGTAGGTACAAATCACCTTCTCAGCACTCCACGTCCACCCATCTCCTCTGCGTACCGACACGCCGTATGGTCCACCTCTGGGAACCATCCAGTCCTGGTACTCTCAGCCTCAGTTAGCGTTGTCTGTCTTCTACATATAACACAACAAGGTGCGGGCATAGCTCGTGAAGGGGTGAGTATAACGATACTCAGTAGGGACCCCGAGACCCTCAAGGTCTCACAAAATCCATCAAGGATAAACCACAAAGTATGAAAATAACATATAACCATACTTAGGTATATTCCCATACATATACCTAAGTTATCAAGTAATCCATCTCAATCATGAAGAACCAAAGAGGTTCTGACTCATCTCACACCAGGTATAACTTAGGTAAGGTAGTAGAGATGATTAGTTATATCTACCCAATCATCTTACTTCATTAAGAGGCTCTACTGCTGGCCTACACATAATCTCTAAAAGATGACCAACATAGGATCGCTAGGGTCTAACCCAAAGAGGATCACTAGAGTTGACCCACACTGGATCGCTAAGAGCTGACCCACACAGGATCGCTAGGAGATGACCTACACGGGATCGCTAGGAGCTGACCCACACAGGATCACTAGGAGATGACCCACACAGGATCGCTAGGGGCTCACCCACATAGGATCGCTAGGAGTTGACCCACACATGATCGATGGAGCTGACCTGCACAGGATCTCTAGGAGCTGACCCCTAGAGGATCGCTGGAGCTGACCCCCACATGATCTCTAGGAGCTGACACACACAGGATCTCTAGGAGATGACCCACATAGGATTGAAAGGAGATGACCCACACAGGATCGCTAGGAGCTCACCCACACAGGATCCCTAGGATATGACCCGCACAGGATCACTAAGAGCTGACCCACACAGGTTCCCTAGGAGCACTCTTCTCGTCACAGCCAGCTATTGGGTTTCCGCACTAGGATTGCTCGACTCTGGGAGAGTCCGTTCCCCAAGCTACCGGTCGATTCTCGAACTTACACGATGTTCCACGAATAAGTATCTCAAAGTTTCTTCAAGTCATAGGGGTCTCAACGCAACAGACGGTGCGTCAATCGGACGCCCGGTCTATGAGTTATTAGACTTTTAGTCTAGGGGGCCCAGTTGGATTCGTGCTTGATCCAACCTGTCCATACCCCATCATAATCCAAAACTTTAGTAGGGTATACTCAAAGGGACTTTCTCACTCCTAGGTTTCTAGCGCCGCTGACGGTTCGTCAAATGGACATTCGGTGCCAAATTTATGGTCAAAAGAATGTAAATGGGTCATAGTGGGCCCTGGTCCGGTCCGACCCGGTCGAACTGACCCGACCTGACCTATTGGGTCCGACCTGCCGGGTTCAGCCCGACAAGCTGCGAGGGGCCATGGAGGGCCGCTGGTATCCGCGAGGACGCGGAGGTTGTCATGAGGGCGTGAGTGCGTGAGGGCGCAGGGTGGCTCGACTGGGGTGGTTCGACCAGAAGGGAGGTGGCAGCTTAGTCCGGACGGTGGTGGCGACAACTCAGAATGGACGACGGTGGCTCGGCGATGGCTCAGACTAGACGGCGGCGGCGGCTCAGCCCAGATGGCGGTGGTGACTCGGCCCGGATGGCGGCGGCGGCTCGGACGGCGGCGACTACTCGGCAGAGGCCGTGGGGGGTGCTGCGAGGGTGTGAGGGGCGGCGGTGGCCGTAGACGGCGGAGCACCGTGGGGCATGGAGGCCACGAGGTAGCGATGGACCGTGCCTTTTTCGGCGGTTCTCGAGTTCCACCGGTGCCATCCGCCGGCACCGGTCTCCGTCACCAAAGTCACCTTCTTCCATCGCGAATGATACACCATTCAAGAAGAACGTCTAAGGGGTCGGTCCATGTTTGTTTGGCCCACACCCTCCGCGTTAGAGCGGTAACAATCATCTGAACAAGAACAATAATGTGAATGGAAGATATTTAAGAACTTCCATCCCCACAACCTTCGTCAATCACTAATCCATTCCTAAAAAAGAAACATATAAGTGAAGAACATGGGAACAAAACCCCTACCTTGGATTGTTCGTTGACGTTGGCACGAGAAGGAAGTACAGACGTAGATTCTTCATAGATGAAGATGTCCTATGTTGGAGGAAGTCAAAGATATCAGCGTTCATTACGCCCGCCACACACCTCTAATCCCGGGCTCGTTCGTTGGTTCTTCGTAGTCGAAGACATTCTTCTTCAGTGAGAGCATTCTTCTTTGGGGGATGGGATTCTCCACAATTCTCCAAAGAGTTCTCTCCTTCTCCTTTGCCCACTAAAAGAAATAGGAGCCAATATAATTTAACTTAGGAAGAAATTATGTTGTCACACACACACACATGTTAGAAAAATTAAAGTATGGCATTGGCACAATTAATGTGGAGGAAGCTAAAGAGGATCCTCTACATTAAAGAGGGAGTTGAGTGGTTTCTCCCTCATGAAGAGGGGAGTTCAAGAGGTTTTAGCCTCGGGTGGTCCCCACCACCATAACCTCTCATGGGAGGTTAGGATCGGGTGGTCCCCACCACTATAGCCTCTCATGGGAGGTTAATTCATGTGGTCCCCACATGTGAAACTTCCTCATGGGAGTTTCAAAACAAAATAAAATAAACTGTTGCACACTTTATTTTATTTTATTCTTTTCATGAAAAACCAAAAAAATAACTTTCACCCTCGACCAACTGTCGTTGAGGTGAAAGTCTTCTTAAGCGAAAATGGCGCTACGAGTTCAATGGTTCCCTCAGATTTCAATTCCGAGCAATGGTTTAAAAGTTATAAAAACCCACTCACACGTTTACTGAAATTAACTGAAATAAAGTTCATAAATTCATTCCGGGAACTCCGGGCCTTGAAATCACGCGCTGTCAATTTTCGTGGACTCGTAAAATTCCCATATATTTCAAAAAAATTACAGGGAAATTATGGGTCTTTACAATGACCATTAATTTTTTCATAGTAATGTTTCAGGCACAAATTTAATTTTTATTTATCTATATAAATAGTCCTACTATGAATTCATAGAGACTCGTAATGGGATCCTAATTGAACTTTTTACTCCAAATTGAATGGATATATATTTTACTAAATTGGGATGGCTCTATATGGCATTCCATTCAACCCACTCTAAGTTAATTGTATCATGTTAATCCTTTTTCTTCCTTCATTTTTAGTTTAAATTAAAAAAGAATATATTCTATGAAACAAACTTTTCCTAGTATTTAAATATTATCAATAATATAATAGTTGAAAAAATCACTCCACAATCACATAATCCATAGAACTTTTGACAGATTGAAATTCCTTAATATAAGGATGATATTTTCCCCTAGGCAAGATACAATGGGTTTTTATTTTCTTATCCTTAAGATACTAAAATAATTTATTTATAGAAAAAATAAATTTAATTTTAAAAAATGGTGGCATTTTTAAAAAATTGTGGTGTATTAATGTGAACATAATGGAATAAAAACCAATGAAAAAAGAAAATCCCCACTCCCCCATATCAAAAAATCAACATTATCCCCAATTTTCAATCCTATGATGAGAGACCAAATTCATTAAGTAGGTGACAGATTGTTTTTTTGGGTTAACAATAAAGTTAAATATCACCTTTTTATGTCATTAAATAGAATTTCAATGCTGTTATTTTTTTTCCATTATCATTATTGTTATAAAAAAGAAAGAATATTTTCAAAAATAACCTAAAACAGAAACATGCTAAATAATAAAATAGAGAAAATATATATTTTATTTTAAGGAAGAAAATGGATTATAACTATTTTCCCAAATAGATTCATAACTCACTTGAATTGAACATCTAAATAACCCAATTAATAAAAAAGATTCAAAATATTACCTAAAATAACATGTAGGATTCCTCCAAAATAAGGCATTTGGCAGTATATACCAACAGATATGAAAAATTTAAAATTTAAAATATTAAAAATAGTATCCACCTGAATGTGGAGATTTGTAATAATAGTTAAATCAAAATTACTCACCTATTATTTAGTGAAAAGAACCCTATGGTTGGTTTTTTCATATAAATCATAATTAATATACAATAAATAATTATATGGAATTGATAATTTTTGAATAAAAATAACTACATGTTTAAGATTTTGCGAATTTTATCCTAAAAGCATTAGAAATCACATCTATTATGATTTTGAGATCAGTTAAAAATTTTCTCCAATTAATTACATTGTAGGGTCATATTCTTAAAGCATCTAAGGGAACATTATTAGAATCAGGTCGACAAGAAGTAGTCACAAGTGTATACCAATAAAAATAAATCAATAGAAACCCAACAAATGATCCATGAGTTGACTCACATGAATCATCAGATATAATGATTTCAGTTATACATTAGTAATAAAAGAGCATTCAAATATGGATATGGAATCTAAGACCTTCATCTTCATACAAAATTAGTGTTTAATCCTATGAATATTTACTAAGAAATTTTTATTCTCCTCTTTTGTTAATGCTAAGTCATCATTCACAAGAACTCACAAAATTTTGAAGGGTCTAGAACACATTGCTTTTAAATTACTAGGAATCAACATAAGCATAGAGTTAAAAAGATAATTTTTTTCACCCATATTAAAGTGAGTATTTTGAATTACGAAATAATGTAATGATTTTGTTCTTTCTTAATAAATTTGGGAATTGTCCTAAGACTCTCTCTTGATTTTATCCAATTCACTCAAATCGAAAAACCTTTTCTTACAACATACATAAAATTAAAATTAAAATTGGTTATTGTTCAAAAGTACTTGTATTATATCCCCAAATACAAATGAAAAGACTTTCAAAAAATTATTCAATTTAGAGACATACCTATTAGAGTTTTAAAATAAGTCTTATAAGACCATAATTCCATATCCAAAATTAAGTACCAATATTTTCTAAACATGAACAAAATTTTCAATAAAATCTATTTCAATTATAAGTTAGAAACATTGGTATTTCTACATTACTATTAAGGATATGTTGTACTACATTTTTTTTGACACAACCTTACTTTTCCATCATATCTCTGAAAATGAAATTTTTTACCGAGTACAATTTTTGTTTTAAATTATTTGAGCACACCAAAAATTGAAAAAATGTTCTTATTGTTGAATTCTATCAGACTAATAACCTGATTATTTATTAATTCCACTACCTCAAAAAAAATAGTCAATAGTGATCATGAATTACTTGTTACGAAATGTAGATGGAAAATGACACATAATGTCCATCCCCTATGAATAAATACAATACACATCTAAAATTCTCTTTGAGGTAGTTTTTTATTCTATCCATTATTACTAGGTTATTTACATTGATCACATTCAGAATAAAAATTTACTTCATCATTAAAATTATTAGGCCAATATAAATTAGATTGAAAATATTTTTGAGATTTTATCTCTATCCTATGATGTCCTGTAGAAGATGATGAATGGAAACTCTCAAGAATGAGAATAAGCACTTCCTCAGGAATGTATCTATTGAAAATTCCATGAAAACACCACCTCAATAAAAATTTATCATCCAAAAAAATACTTATGAATTGAAATAAACTTCTTCTTGTAGTTTTGTGAAATTTACTTAGGAATAATTATATTAGTTAAGAATTTAGAAAAATATAAATACAATGAATATTTGTTAACAAAAAAATGGGTTACTTTTAATTAGTAAAGAAAGGATTAATATCACTAGGATCATCACAATGAGTATCAGAAAAACTTGATAGATGATCAAAAATAAGATTCTATACACCCTACTTCTCTATAACTTCTAAAAAAATCTATTATCAAACGTATAAAAACAAAAAGAATAAGATTGGTCTCTTTCTTTGACATCAGATATTTCATGGAATTATGTTCAATGAAAATAATGACTTAGGACTTAAAAGGAACTACATATGATTCTCTAGAGAAAAAGAAAATAAGAAATAACTCCTTCTCTTTAGTGTTATAGTTTAATTTATAATCATCTATAAATCTAATATAAAAGTAAAACACATGAAATATTTCATACATCAAATGTACTAAAATTTCTCAAACATCTTTATCACTTAATTTTCACATATTTTCAAATTTAAATTTCTAATACGGTCTAGTGGTTGTGGGTGAAGAATTGTGGTTCACCATAACAAGGTTAAAATATTTATGAAAATTTCCTTCACATAAAAAGGATGTATCTATAAGTAGTAATGAACATAGGGAGATTTGTGATTTTAGAAAATTCATTAAAACCCTTCAGTGGAAATAAGTATTCCTTATGAAACTTATAACTCCATTGAAATTATCAGGAGTGTAAATATTTTGAATAAAATATATATTATAATTATAATCTTCAAAACCCAACTTAGAAACATTAGGACCCTACAAAATTCCTTATGTTACCATAAACTATCATTTTTCTATGTTAATAAATAATTTGGTCACTAATTATCTCATAAAAAACATTTCAATATTCTATAAAAAGATAAAATAATTATTCAAAACTATAGAAAAATCATCCATAAAAACCAGAATGATCCTTTCTATCAAGTCAAAATGATTTCCGTAATTCACCTTTAAATGTTGGCTAAGGAACAAAAAATGCTAAAGGGTATTCAAATGTAGGAAAATTATCCAAATGGGAATGTGAAAGTTGTCTTATTATGATCATATATGTCTACAAAAATATCATTTTAACTATAATAACCATCCATAAAACAATATATTTTAGTCCCAACAAGCCTATCATGAATTTTTTCTATGATAGGAATGGGAAAATGATATTCCAAAATTGCCAAATTTTATTTCCTATAATCTATAAAAACTATCCATTTAGTTTCCTTTTTAATATGTAATTGTTCATTAATTTTAATGGTGATAGCTATGAACCCCCTTTCTATTAGACTACATTGACTAGACAAACCCTATAACTATCTAAAATGAGATAGATAATCCTAGTATGTAACAACTTAATTACATTGTCTATCACTACTTCATTAATGTTTAGATTCATCCTATATTCATATCAAAAACAAGGTTATTGTTATTCTTCCATTAGATTTTTTTTAATATGGTATAATGGACAATTTTTTGACATGATTCACAACGTACCAGGGAAAACAAAATGGCCTAACAGATAGTAACCAATTGTCTGTTACTATAGATGGTTTTATATCAGTTTTACCATTTTTGTTTCGGCCTAATTCGAATTATTCCACTTTATGGAAGGTGGGATGGTCACATCAGAACTGGGTAGTATATCCTTCTTGTGTCATGTAGGAGGTGCCACAGTTGAGTGGTCCCAGTTGGTAATTGAAGTGGGTTCAATGTTTGTGCAATCAGACCACATCAGGTATGATGTCCTCAGATGGTCTCTAGTATGTTTATTCACAAAGCCAAAAACACCCAATGACCATTTTATACATGATTCATGGACCTAATTTCTAAACATAGGAGCTCATTGGGTGATTTTTCCAATGACATATAAGGAATCCATTGGTCGAGAGGATGGGATGTCGGGATCATTACACCCTTTGGGGGGGGATTATTGCCTAATCTGGGACTCTCTTATAGATTTAAGCAATGTTCATATATTTTTGAATCCTTATTTCATTCCCAATCATGTTTTTGCAGATTAACCTGGAGGACACAAGATCAATTAGGGATATACAGGGGTCGGGGATTACTGAGACAATGCTAGCTTAAGCCATGTAATGAGGTGCTCTGAATTTTATACTCATACAGGGGGACAATGATTGTTTTGATTTTGGGATCAAACCCACTAAATATGCTTCATATATATCCTTGTGAGAGGAATTAGATTCCATATAGTTCAGTGTCACATTATTTGAAACATCACCTTTTAAGGTCATGTGACAAGGACCCATACATACAATTTACCATCATGCAGTTAGGACATCTAGGCAGAAGATTTCTAGTCAAGATTTCATGAGGGATATATACTGAAGCATACCAAGATTCCCAAATGAGATATGGTCTCCTGGGTAGATATGACCCTACCATGGATATGGCCTGGGAAATACTTGGGTAATTTGGGTGTCAGGTTTGGACCTCAGAGAGGCTTCATATGTATCCCAGTTAGTTGGGAATCAAATCCCTTGTAGTTTGGTTTGATTTGGGACTTATACCCTTGAGGTTTCTGTTTGTGGGGGCATGATTGGGGCTTTCACCTAGGAGCTTCCATTTGAGAGAAACAAGGAAGGGCTTACTCCTAAAGAGGTTTCCCTAGTGAGTTTGGAGGAATTTTATTGGGACTAAATTCTATGGAGAATTTCTCTTGAGCTCGGGCCTTAAGAAGGCATCCTACATATCTTGATCAGAGTAGGAATCAGAGTTATCGTAGTTCATTGTATTTTGGGATTACACCCAGGAGGAGTCCCATGTTTCTGGAACCATGAGGAGAATCTTGACTCATCATGATTTGGAGATTTTTTTGGGGCTTATACCAAGGATGATGCCCATGCTTTGGGGTTATACAGATTTCATGATCACGACCAACCTCTAATCCCAAGTGAGTCATACTTAGCTTGAGATGCAAGAGGAGGTAGTAGATCTGAAGAGCGTACATCCCACATCATCCGTTGAAAGATGGTACTGAAGCCCAAAGGGAGAGAGAGATGGTGGATTTGAATGTGATGATCCCCTCCCCAGTGTTGATATCCAGGATAGTCAGGTCTGATGATCTATTTGGACATGTCCCAGGGTGAGCCTAAGAGGAGAAAGAGCGCCAACTCCCTAAACAAATATAGGTACTTACCTCAGAGAGAGTGCCCTGGAATGAGTTCTAGGAAAGGGGATAAGAATCTTTCTTCATGAAAGCGAAAAGCAGGGATGGCCCAATTGATTTTTCACTGTCCTCATTGAATGGAAAATCTAGTGATTACCATTGACCCTTAGAACATGGAGGTTCACATGAGTATTCCAAGGTTGGGCCCCGATTTACCATGGTAATTTAAATTTAAAGACATTACAAGGGTCCACAACATTGTAAGGATTACCCACGTGACTCCACTTACCATGTGTATGTAAACTCAGAAGGATATGCTGACGTGCCTGATGGTTATATCTTACGGGTCCAGTGGATTTGTAAAAGGATTTGGCCTGATGATGAAGGACTGGTTAGTAAAGGGAATTCGAAGGATGTGAAGGAAACAAGAGGGCATGATTGGGACTGGAAGGTAAAAGGCCCGAAGGTACCATATTCCACGTACAATTTGTTCATGTGGGGTAGGGTATGCTCTGTGTGGCGTATTGACATGTAGGTGGAGGGGTCTTCTGCATACTGAGATAGTATGCAGTCCTAGATATGGTCCATGTACCGTAGTGGTATGTGGCCCCATGTTCCATCCTCATAGGGTGGTTCTATGTGATGCTGGATTCTATCTACGTAGTAAAGTACTATGCGGTGGAGGGTTTCATCCATATAGCGATGTGCTATGTAGTATTTCATATTGAAGAAGGGCAATTGACCCTGCAGTTTGTGGGAAGTTCATCTGTAAAGGGCATATGGTTCACATTTCCCAAATTAGGCTCACATTCAATTCATTATTATGATTATTTCTCCTTCCTTACATGGTATGCAGTGGGTTTATACTTGCTGGAAACCATTCATGGTTCCATACATCATTGATTTTTTGTCTTCTAAGTCTTCCATATGTATACTCAGAGCTCCCCAAAAATCTGATCCCCTTCTCGGATCCCTTCAGGGGTCATTTTATAATGTGTCGAGGAGGCTGTATCTATGGGTCATAGGACACCTTTTTCAAAGCCCAAGAATAGATCACTCGGCTTACGGAAGACTTAGTTAACTGAGGTTTGTGAGGATGAGGTTCACAGTGGTTGTGGTTCGTAGTGGCGGTAATCACCACCTCAATCCCATGAATGGGTTATCTTGTTCATGAGATTCCTTCAGCTTCACATAGCTCATGAACCATTTTGATTTTTGAGTGTATTTCACGGCTGCGTACCACTCTGTCTCATTTTTTCCAATTCCACCATTTGTGGTGGAGCTAGTGCCGAAATACCCATCCATGTATTGTGGTTGGCGGTTGATGATTTCCATATATTATTCCCAGAACATAGTACGTGAACCACTCTGGGTCCTTTTCCCAAAGTTGGCTTCTTCATATTTTCTATTCAAATGAAAAATTAAATTTTCCATTTTTCAAATTTTTGGGAGTATTTTATTTCCCTTTTCCAAATTTTCATGAACCTACAATTTCCCTCCATCGGAATAGGGTCCAATCGGAATGAAAAGGAGGCTATTCTGATGTAGAAAGTGATTGTGGACTGAACTAGTTTTTGGTAGAAAGATGGACCTAGTGGGGGACCACACCGATATATAGGGGGTCCCATGTCATTTGTCTATTACCATATTTTTGGTGAACTCTATGCTCTCAATTTTCCTTTCAGTCGCCCTACATCTGTATACTACTCCCTTTACAAAATCCTTCAATCACAAATAGTGGTTTACCTTCCGCGAACCAAAAACCATTCACTATTGCTCTCATATGCAAACTAATTTTTAAATCCATGAACTGAACATTATCCATCCAAACTATGAGCTCAGACTTCTGTGTAGATAGGCTCTTATGTGGTTCAATTTCTCCATAAACTATTCGGTTCACTGGCTAACACCCTATGGTCCATTACCTCGTGGGTTGTTCCATGAACTGTCGGTTCATAGGGAATGTTTTCCATGAACTATCAGTTGGTTGGTAATGTATTCTACAAACTATTGGTTTATGAGGAATGTATTCTGTGAACCGTTTCAGGGTTCAGTATGCAGACTTCTCTGTTATTCAGAATTATTTAGTCCTTTGACAATTTTTTTTGGTCTTTTACCCAACGATTGTATTGGACTGACCTTTTGTGTGGTCTTTTTGTGAATAAAAGAGATGGATCTTTCACTAATCTCAATAGAAGTGACTAGGAGGAGAGAACCATGGTAGAGAACATCGAAAGACAACATTTTTTCTTACATCGTTCCTCAAGAGGGTATCCTTGTATATCTAGGCTCACAAGAGTATACGACTTATCCACTATCTGTACAATTATTTATTTACAACTTTGGAATATAAGATGGCGTTCCTTTCCCACCATTTGTCCAGAGTTAATTTTCCATTCACCTTGACACATCATGAGTGTATGACCAGATGAATATTATTTTCACTAGGGAGATCATAAATGCCCCGAGCCTGGATGACATATTTGTTCTGAATGGCTCTATATGGATGCAGAGCACTCAATGTTTCCACAATACATCTTATGAATAAGTTGTTCAGGATTACCCAACTAATGTTAACATGTCATGAATAAACCCCAATGAAGGGTGGAGGTCCAAATGGTATCTTTGATCTGGAGAGTTCTTTTCTGACGAATGGGCATGGGCCTTCTTGGTGAACCATAAATACCCAGAGTTCCCTAATCTGTTGGAAGTTGTCGGTATGTGTGAAGTAGTATGGGTCTCCTAGTTTTCCATATATTCACTCAGTGAAATATTTCCTGAGCTGCTCAGTCACTGGTGTTTGAACCCCAACACATTTAACTTTTCACACGGTGGAGCAGGGACCAATTTATGGGATGTCTATCAGACAGGGGGACTTCCTATCCTCGACAACATGTATAATGAATTTCTTCCTATGCCCGATACTTGGGAGAATACTGAACTAATATCTCCATTAGCGAGATATTTACTAGTCCTAGGAGAGGGAATTCTTATCACTAGTAGAAAAGTGATTTTTAACGTCACCAGTTTGACGTCGGTTTCTTATAAACTGACGTAAATAATTTTTCTGGTGAATTTTTGGCATCGGTTTTTTTAAAAACCGACACCAAAAAGGAAAAAAATTGTTTTGGCGTCGGTTCTTAAAAAAACCGACGCAAAAAACTAAAAAAATATATTTTGGCATCGGTTTTTATGAAAACCGATGCCATAAAATATACAAAAATATATACAATGTTTTAGATAATTCACTAAGATTTGATTTTACTAGTCGTGGTGTAAAAACGGAGTTATGGATTAAAAGTTATGGATGTCAGAAGTTGACCTTCTCTAAGAGACGTCTTAAAGAAGTTCGACTTTCAAAGGCCATAACTTTTAATCCGTAACTCCGTTTTAGCTCCACGACCATTCAAATAAAATATTAAGGAATTATCTAAAACAATATAATTTTTTTTTGGCGTCGGTTTTCATAAAAACCGACGCCAAAAATATTTATTTAGTTTTTCGCGTTCGTTTTTTTTAAAACCGACGCCAAAAAAAATTATTTTTGGTTTTTGGCGTTGGTTTTTAAAAAAAACGTGAAAAGGTATTTTAATTTTTTTTATGTCAGTTTGTTAAAAAAACAACGCCAAAGATATTTTTTTAACTTTTAGGCATTTGTTTTTAAAAAATTTGAAGTGAAAAATGTATTTTTTTAACGTTTTTGCGTCGGTTTATTTAAAAACCGACGCCAAAAAGGATAGCGATTGGCATTTTTGGCGTCGGTTTTATAAAAAACCGATGCCAAAAGACCAATGTAAATCCTCTTTTGCATTGGTTTCAAACAAAACCGATTCCAAAGAGTAACGCGGGATCATAATTTCAATTTTTTCACAACGCACGTTTAACTTTTTAAAATCCTGCCTATATTTTCATACAACGTAATTGAAAATATTTTTGTTTACTATATATATATCCAGTTTCTCTTTAATTCATCATTTTCAACATCTTCGATTCAATCATGTTTTCAATGTGACTTCAATCATTAATTTGAACATGGTATATATTCTATTCATTTGTTTTCTTTATTATTATTATCCTTCATTTCAAAACAACTCGATTAGATTTCTTATAATGATGATTCATTCTCATTTCTAAATATAAGTTATATGATGATAAAAAACATATCATTTCGATGGAAGCCCCTAAAACCATTGAAAAATGTTTGAGGTATTATATTTATTTTATTTCATTTGGTTTATATGATTTTAATTTATTTTTATCATGTTTTCTTTGAAACGAGTTGTATCAATCAAAACATTGATAGCTTCAACTTATGACAATGATAAATTTTGATCTATAACTCCGTTTTAGGTCCACAACCTGTCAAATCAAATATTAGGATATGATCTAAAACATAGAAAAAAAATTTTACTTTTTGGCCTCGGTTTTTTTAAAAACCAATGCCAAAAATATTTTTTTTTCATTTCTGGCGTCGGTTTTTTTAAATAACTGATGCCAAAACTGTTTTTTTTAATTTTTAGCCTCAGTTTTTAAGAAACCCGACGCCTAAAATGATATGACTTAGTTTTTTTGGCATCGGTTTTTTACAAAACCGATGCCAAAAAACAAATGTAATTCATTTTTCACGTCGGTTTACAAAAACCGACGTAAAAAGTCATATTTTTTACGTCGGCGACTTCGATGTCGGTTAAAAACTGACGTTAAAGACTATTTTCCTACTAGTGTATTCATCCTCTTCATGTCTGCTTGCTGATTTCATTTGAAGATTCGATGGGATTGTTCCTGCAGGCGAACGGGCCGAAGTTGAAAGTTTTCCGCAGCCGAACTCATCCAACTCAATGATCTCCAAACATTCCCAGATCATACTGTTCTACCCTCGAGGGGGGTTGGTACACCACCTAGGGATACAATATTTGGTCATATGTATTAACTGAGCTCAGATTATAGGGTTTCCTTTCTACAGTTCTGAGTGGATGGCTCTTCCCCTCTCGCGGTGTATATATAGATGTTAGAGCTTGTACCCTAATGATGGCATCCACAATGGCAGAGGGGCATCTTATCAACTTATCCATCCCTAACCTTGCCCAAATATATGATATATTGGGGAAGATATAAAAAGGGAGGTCTCTACATCATCTCATTAGGCCATTTCAATTTTTATAAGGTTGTATAGTAGAGAATTTTCCCTACTATGAATATCAGCACACTGCCGCAGTTCCTCATTCGGACTTCTGTCTAGCTTTACTCAATATCTCTATTGTCCATACCATGTTCTTGGGCATTGACAACATCATTGTTTTTCTGAGTGATCCTTCACATTTTACTTTTTCACCCTACCTCATTCATTACAGAATAATATCAGATGATGGGATGAGATCTTTAGAGGAACATTCATACCTCGTCACACTTCAGGATGATATCCTGACTGCTCGTATATACAGGACCACCATCTGAGAACCCTATGTTCCCTACCAGCTTTCCAGGTAGTTCAGATGTCTGTAGTGGGTCACATTATTTCCGGTCACCCTGGTTAAGAGGAAATCTCACATGGTAACCCTTCGTCAACTATTATTGATGATGAAGCAGGAGGACATTCCTTTATTCCTCCCATAGCGGCCTCTACTCACTTATCATTGGAGTATTCCCAACATTGGGTATCGTGCTATCCCAGTGATATACTAGCCAGGCCAGTCCGATGGGTGAAAATATCATTGACTACTTTCAATCCAATTTTACCTATGTCAGATGCACCATCTCCTCCATTCATATTGTAAGAAGTTGTTCCATTCGTCACCGTATCCTATTAAAGGGGGATTCATCCACTCTACCTATCTTTGTGGAATGTTATTTAGACCCCATACCTTTAGCTGATACATTTCATGGTCCAACTAAAGCTAGTTTGAGTGGAGCATCACTGAATACCCAAGAAGTCATGGACAATTCCTTGAACTTGGTTCCCAATACTGATCCACCGACAGAGCAGGAAGGCTCCCCTGCTTGGGTAACCGAACCTAGGGAAGCTCCATCTGTCATGATGCCATTTCCTGACTACATACCTATTTTGGAAAAGAAACAGATTCAAGGTTCCAATACTATCTGGAGTCATCGAACCGTGTGGAGGTGGGTGTGGCTACGAATATGTGCTATTGTTTATGAAACTTCTGTCCTAGAGTTTGCTGACGAAGAGGACACCCTTCGATAACAATTTACCGACTTGGGTTCTAGTGGCTTCGACTATAGACATCTGCACCAACTTTCACACCATATTGTCATAGTTCAATAGGATCTAGAAACTCATCAAGATAGCCTTTCTCAATTCAATGCTTCACACCATCACACAAAGAATTTTCCGAATATTACAAAAGAGAATCATCCCTTAATGGATGTGGATACAGACTCTCATGACCAAGAGATTTCCCAAATGAAAGAGTTACATGAGTATGAAGCTTGTGGCCAATCTAAAGGTGCTACTGGCATCAACAAGTGACAAATTCAAAGCCATTAAATAGAAAATGTGGGATCTTGGTGCCATTCGAAAGAAAGTTCATCCCCTAGTCGAAGCTAAAGCTAGACTGAGGGATGCTTTAGAGAAATATCTTGATGGTCCATACCATAAAATCATTGATCTATTGGAAATAGCAAGGTAGAATTCATTATAATATTTTTATATTTTCTTGTGCCATTGTTTTACTTTGATATTAAGGAGAGGATCTAGGTTTTTAACATCGTACTTATCTTTATTTAATAAAATAAAATCATTTTGTACCCCAATGATTCTCATTTACCCTTTTTAGTAGTGTCAATCAATCATGATCAACTGTATTTTAAAAAATTATTTTAATTGGATGTCAATTTTAATCACAAACTCAGATAAAGGAAATAATCAAATCATTCCCTAATTTTTTCATGAGATGAGTGGCTCAACAAGAATAGTTTTATTATTTCTAGGGTTTCATGGAAAACCCCACAAACATTGCATCTTTTCTATTATTACACTAATTTTTTCCTAATCCCATTATGGTGCGGGATTAGTGGGTATAAATTGACTCTTTCTTAGGCCACCATTTGTGGGTTTTCAACCTAAAAAGATTTGTGTCTCTTGATTTTTGGATGCTCAACATTTTTCCTAAACCATACATAGCATAGGTTTAGAGAGATGGTACTCGACTTTTATCCAGGGTTCCCTTTGTAGGTTTTCATCATGGTGAGTGTTTTCTATTTTAGGGGAACTTTAAAGACTTTCCAACTAGACCATCATTACTGATGTTTTAGGTCAAACAAGTTGACTATGATTTTCAGGGTGAGGGCTCCAATTTAGGAATCGTTAACCGATAATTCCCTATAAAATTTCAGATATTGATAAGGGATTTTTCTTGACCCTGGCATATATTTTTTGGAGAATGGGATATGACATGCGACATGGAATCCATTGGGAATACAGAAGTAGGGAAATACTCTCTTAAAGACAAATTTTCATTTGGTTAACATACCATTTTTGTGGACTATTTATGCAGAGCCGCTAGGGCATTGTGTGAATATTTTAAAAAAGTTTCCATAAGACAATAGCCAACCATTTTTGATGGCCAATAAATTATAATGAAATTTGTATCTGTTTCATTCTTAAATATGATAGTTAGTGGCCTATTGAGGTAATGATATCTGAATGTATCGGGGAATTTACATTGGTTCTGGTCTAGAAACCGCTCCCACACCAATTTGACTTGTGAAACGGAGGGCTAGTGCATGATGTAGTTTAACGTCATACAACCGGGACTTTTGAGACTTATGGATGAAAGTATTTTTTACTATAACCATAGGGGGTAAACAATTTTCCTTTCCCACAACAGTCCGACCAACAATATTCGATCACCTTCAGTCATGAAGGGGGAAAGAGGATATAAAATCTAATCTAGGGTGTTTCCGAAATTGGGGAATCAGGTGTGACATAAACATCATAGGGGCATATGAAGGTATGAAAATCCTATCCTGAGGAAAAATTTTCCTTTGGTTGATAGGAAATTTTTGTGGTAAACATATGTAGAGTTTTTAGGGCATTGCATGCATAGTAAAAAAAATGTGTCTCTAAGATAGTAGCCATCCATTTTCGATGGATATAGAAGGTTATGGGGATTTAGACCTTTCTGGACACAGATTATGGTGTGTGAAGAAGGATTCCTGATCCAAAAAAGGTGGAATTTCACATTGAAACTTACTAGGAATACTGGGAATTAGTGGAGGCATTTTTATCCTATCCATGTGAGTTATTTCCTTACAAAGGTATGCCCCTTGCGTAGGCAGGGATAAAGAAATTTTGTTTTATGGATGGACACAAAATATTAGATTTGGATGTCACTATGTATCCTGTGATGATAGGAATCAAGACGTATGTATTTATTTTAAGGTTTATCCTTATGCAGATTTGGTTCATACATATGAATGGGTCATCTTTGTCTTGTGCACAAGGTCACCAATGAGGTAGGACTCATGTTAGACTTTCCTATACAGACTCATTTAATGCACAAGAACATGGGGAAAGAAATTTCTTGGCATGCCATGACCCATGAATGAACATTGATTTTTAGGAATCATGCAGTTTTAACATCATGCGATTAGGAAATTCATATAGAATCTCTAACTAACAAGAGGATGATCAGGACGAGGTGTTACAAAATGTCTAAGACGTGGATAGGAAGGAAAGTGTAAGCCTTAGTTTCAAGGGACCTTGGATTGGGAGAGATGATACGGGGCTTGGAAGCTATTAAGCATACAGAAACAGGAAAAACCTCTCCCAAGAATGAATTTCCATTTGGTTGATATGCCATTTTTTGGGAAACATATGCAGATCCACCAGGGCATGATGTGCATAGTCAAACAAAGGTTTCCACATGAAACTATTATTCCATTTCTGATGGACTTGTAGGTATATGAGGATCCAAAATCACTCAAAACGCACAGTTTGATAGGAAAAAAAATGTGTCTGGACATGTTTGAAATATTCAGGCCATAGTCAATCATAGAGTTAGGAACTCTCATATATAGATTTATCTCGCATTCCAGATGAAATTTTTTGATTCCCTTGCTAGAGTGGGGTCCTATTTAGAAGATCGGGGTGCCCTAAAATCAGGCTCCCTATATGGGTTTGGCCCATGCACATGGAATAAGGAATTTTAGCTATATTTGGTCTACCTTGAAGTTTAATGTCATATGGTTAGGACATTAGGTTTAATAACATAGAGGGGAAAACTCTAGTATTCCTTTTAAATTTGTGAAAAAAAACCCAGTTATTGTGGATTGATTTTCCCAGGAATTGTGGGAAATCCCCTACTGAAATTCCTAATCCCGCATGAGCTATGATCGGTGTGAGAAAAAAGGGGTGTCAAGAGTGTTACTCCACCACCAAGGGATGGTAGGATAAAATAAAAGATAATTTTTGGTCCATAAAGTTTAACTTCATGAGGTGGGGATGCGTGTAACTCGACATCAACGAGCTAGCTGTTGTGGGACCATGTAGTTTTTTAAGCCTTGCAGAAAGGATGTTGACAATAAAATATTATGTCATGTTTCAGGGACTAAATATCAAAGGAATAACGTGTAAATATTGGATAATAAGACCGGAATGTCCCTAGTATTCCCCGAACGTGAGCAGAGGAAGAAAGTCTAAACCATGATTCTGGTAGCCCTCAAATTAGGAGGGATGATGTGAGGATTAGGAGAAAATGGGTGTACAGAAGTAGGGAAAACCTCTCCTGATGATGAATTTTCCTTTTGTTGATAGTCAATTTTGTGGCCAACATATACAGAGTCATCAGGGCATTGTGTGCATAGTCAAACAAATATGTCCATAGGACACTGTCCTCCCATATCTGATAGCCATGGGTGATTATGGGGATTTAATATTTATTAGGGAATGGAGTTTGATGGTTGAAAAGGGGATGTCTAGGTACATGAGAAATACCCATACCATGATTAGTTCAGAGGTACGAGATCCTATATATTGATATGATTCGTATGTAAGGGGAAACATGTCCTTTTGACACTTTCTGGATGTAGGAATACAGATTTTGAATCCCCTACATCTATTTTCATTTCACATGTAAGAGATTGTGGGCATTATTTTTTGTTTTATCCTCTGTGGTTGGACTTGGGATTTCCAGTCCGAGTGTATATATGTATGTCAACATATCGAGAATCAATCCACAAATAGTTCTTGAGGTACCAAATAGTTTAATGTTGTTTGGCAAGGATATATTTTTTCCATGAAGTTTAATTTTGTGCTGTTAGGACTCATGAATTTCCCTGAACAAGTCTAACCTACACACGGGGGGAGACATTTTTTCCATGGTGATTATACCAGGATATGGGATACAAGAGTCACTACGTATCTTGTAAAAGCTGGAATCAAGCCAAACATACTTCTAAAAACATATTCCATGTACCAGTCTGACCCACACACAGAGAAGGAGTTACATTTTTTATTTTTGAATGGTATCTAGGCCAAGATATAAAATCTAGGTGTCACTACATATCCTATGATAATAGAAATCAATCCACATGTAGTTCTAGTAGTAATATCCCTACATAAGTTTGATTCATATGTAGGGGAAAAGGGAATTTTTAGTTTGGTGGTGGCTAGACCAGGAGAGATGATCCAGGTGTTAGTATGTATCCTATGAGGGTAGGAATCAAGCCACACATAGTTCTTGAAAACATTCGATGTCAGTCAAACCTGTGCACATAGAGGGGGGGGGTTGTATCAAGTGGTTTCTAGACCAAGACATAGAGTCAAGGTGTCTCTACATATCCTTCAAGAGTAAGAATCAATACATACATAGTTCTTGAGGTACCTTAAAGTTTAATGTCGTGTGGTTAGGACTTCTTTGGACATGTAGTTTGACTTTGTGCGGTTAAGTCTCAATAATTTTTCTGCACAATTCTGACCCATACGTAGGGAGGGGAATTATATTTTTTTCAGGGTGGGTGGACTATGATATGAGATATGAGAATCACTATGTATCCCATTAATGAATGGGAATCAATCCATAAGTAGTTCTTGAGGTACCTTACAGTTTAATGTCTTGTGGTTAGGACTTATTTGGCCATGTAGTTTAACATCGCGTGGTTAGGACTCATGAATTTCCCTGCGCAAGTTTGACCTATACGTAGGGAGGGTAATTATTTACTTTCATAGTGGCTATACCAATATATGGTATCTGGGTGTCACTACGTATCCCATTAATTAATGGGAATCAATCCATACACAGTTCTAGAAAACTCTCTCCCTTCCTAGGCACATGACATACACAAGGAGGGGGTATTTTTTGAATAGGGGATGGGCTAGGATAAAGGATCTGGGTGTCACTATGTATCCTATGAGGGAAGGAATCAACCAACATGTAGTTCTTAAGGTAACTTACAATTTAATTTCATGTGGTTAGGACTTCTTTGTCCACGCAGTTTAACGTTGTGTGGTTAGGACTCATGAATTTCCCTGCGCAAGTCTGACCTATACGTAGGGAGGGGAATTATTTTGATTCACGATGTATGGATCGAGATATGGTATCTAGGAATCACTACATATCCTACGAGGGAAGGAATCGAGCCACACATAGTTTTTGAGGTACCTTACAATTTAATTTCATGTGGTTAGGACTTCTTTGGCCATGCAGTTTACCATCGTGCGGTTTTGACTCATGAATTTCCCTACGTAAGTCTGACCTATATGTAGGGTGGGTAATTATTATTTTCAAGGTGTTTGGACCAGGATATGGGATCTAGGAATCACTACATATCATGTGAGGTTAGGAATCAAGGAACACATAAGTTTTGAGGTACCTTACAGTTTAATTTCATGTGGTCAGGACTTCTATGGCTATGCAGTTTAACATTGTGCGGTTAGGACTCATGAATTTCCCTGCCCAATTATGACCTATACGTAGGGAGGGAATTTTTTTCCATGATGGCTAGACCAGGATATGGGTTCCAGGTGTCACTACATATCATGTGAGGACAATAATCAAGCCACCCATAGTTCTTGAGGTACCTTACAATTTATTTTCATGTGGTTTGAACTTCTTTGGCCATGAAGTTTAACATTGCGTGGTTAGGACTTCTTTTGTATAATTACAAAAATCATTTATTCAGGAACCTCGCATTGGTGGGAGTTGTGGTGATTTTTCCATCCATTGAAATTAAGGCATATGCTTCGTTGGAGTAGGCCTTGTGTATTCCATATGGTCCTTCCCATTTTGGATCAAATTTTGGAGGTTTCTCACTGAGTATCATTGAAGTTCTAAGGACCAATACCATATCTCCTTCAAGGAACGATCAAATGTGGTCCTTTTTATTGAAGGTTCATGTGAACCTATTCTAGTATACTTCCAAATAGTGGACTGTGTGCAATGTTTTCTCATCTAATCTCTCCAGCCTCTCGAGTCTCTTTTGAGACTACTCATTTATTGATAGTTGATCACATGCGACAACACATAGTAATGGTAATTAAACATCAATGGGTAGAACCATCTTCATCCCGTATACTGATGAGTATGAGGTTGCTTGAGTGGTGGTGCAGGTTGTGTTCTGGTAATCCCATAGAGCATGGAGGAGCTTATCTGACCATGATTTCTTGTCCTTGTCTACCATCTTCTAGAGTATATTGGATAAGGTCTTGTTAAAGGCCTCTATCTACCTGTTGGCCTCTGTATGGTAGCAGGATAAATGGTTTTCCACGATTCCATACTATTGATAGATCTTGTCTAACTCCACAGGGTAGAAATTGGTTCTATTGTCCATCAGTATTGTATGAGGTATACCAAATCTGGTGATAGTGTTGGATTTCACAAAGTCAACAATGCTTTTTTCCCTGACCTCTTTAAGGGGTACAACCTCTGCCCATTTGGAAAAGAAGACGATTGCTGTGAAAATAAATTTGAACTGTTTGGCCCTATCAGGAGGATACGGTCCCATGACATCCATTCCCCATATGGGAAATAACCAGGATTACTTGGATGTGTGCGGTAAATTTGGGGGTAGGTGAATGAAGTTGGTATGAACTTGACAGGGATGAAATTTCATAGTGAATTCAGTGCAATCCTGGGTTATCATGGGCCAATAGGATCCATGTCTCCAATTTTTTTGAGAGAGTTTGGATGATGACTGATGTGTTCCACAAGTTCCGACATGCACTTATTTCATGATGGCAATGGTATTTTTCCCATCGATTCACCTAAGGAGGATCCCATCAATACCTCACTTATAAAGAAACATTTGATGGTTTGTGCCATCATACATCATGAAGTCGATTGCCTGTCTCTAGACTAGATCCTTTATAGCCCTATCTGGTGGGAGTAATCCCTTTTGAAGATAATTTTCAACGGGAGTCATCCAGCTAGTGGTAGGAAGATACAACTCAAAGATGGAACTAATTTCCTGGATTTCTTCCATGTTGGTCTGAATGAATGGTAAAACCATATATCGATGGCAAATACTGATTACTGTTTCATCATAGTCTAGGTAGACCAAAGGTGTGGCTATATTTTAAAACGTGTCGGCTTTTGGATTTTGTGACCAGGGGACATAAGTCAATATTGGATCTGACAAGAAATTTTCCCTCAATTCTTGAGCATGGTTCATCAATGGGATCAACTCCTCTTTATTGATAGCACAATTTCCATTTACTTCCTTGATGACCAGTTGCAAGTCACCTTTTATTTCCAGGTGTTTGGATTTCACTTGGAGTGATATCTCTAGGATTGTGATAAAGGCATGGTACTCTACTTCATTGTTTTCGAATCCTTCTGACATTAGGAAGGAATACAGTAGAACTGCCTTTTCTGGGGATATGAGTATGATACCCGGTCACACTTTGTTGAGTCTGGGGTCTTCCATTATTTTTCCTGTCAGGCTTCTGGAGGCACCTACGAAGAGAATTTTCTACATATGGGAGTTCTCTTGAATAGAGAAAATTTCCTCATCAGGTATCTTGGCATTTAATAGGGCCACCTCCGTTGAGGGATGCTCTGCCTAGAAATCTGCTAATGCCAGAACTTTGATGGATTTATGCAGTATGAACCGTATATCAAACTATTACAGGATGACCTCCCATCATTACAGGAATCCAATTAATATCATAAGGCTGAGAATATACTTGATTGAGTTTCTAAGTGAGACTAAATGGACCTCGTAGTGCTTCAAGTAATTCCTTAGCTTCTGGACTACAATTTTTAATGCAAGGAAGCTCTTATCGATATTCAAAAAACAAGTCTCAACATCGATCACGGTTAGGTTGAGGTTATATGGACTATTATCACTACCGACGTCTTTCTTCTATGCAAGGAAGGTGCCTAGGGATCAATCCAAGGCAATCACATACATAATAAGTGGACTTCCATTGACAAATGGCATCCAAACTGGTGGGTTCAAGAGGTATTTCTTGAGGCTGTTGAATGCTTCCAGACAGTCACCAGCCCATTGATATTCTACCTTTTTTTTCATCAACCTGGTGAAGGGAAAGAATTTTCTAGCGAGGTTATCTATGAAGCACTAAATGGAGACTATATTTCCTTGAAGTCCTCTCAACTCAATGAGAATGCGAGGAGGTGACATAATAAATATGACCTTTTCTATCTTAGGGTTGACTTCGATGACACAATGGCATTGATGAAGTTGAGGAATTTACCTGAGGTAACACCGAAATCACAATTTAGGGGGTTCATTATCAGACTATGCTATTATAATTTATTGAATATAGTTTCATGATATGCCAGGTGGTATGAGCATTCTCATGACTTAACCATTAGATCATCAACATAGCATTGGACAAAATTCCCAGAAAGGGTTTGAAAATACGATGTATGGTGTGATGATATGTGGCACCAAATTTTTTCAAACCAAAATGCATCAATTTATAGAAAAATACCCCTATGTATCATTGAAGTGGTGGAATATTCATCATATTAGGCCATCCATATTTGATTAATACCTAAATAAAAATCCATAAAAGAGAGATCCTTATATTCAACAGTTTCATCGATCAGCAATTCTATGATCTAGACCGGGAAGTCATATTTTTGGAAATACTGATTGAGAACTCTAAAGTTAATGAAGACTATGATATGCCTATTATTATTTTTAATGATGAAAATTTTAGACAACTATATGGGGTACTGGACTTCCTGAATGAAGTTTTCTTTGATGATCTTGTCGAATTCATCCTCTATTTTTGCAGAACGTGTCGGGTGAGTCCTACTGGCAGCTTTCTTGTAACCAAGATGGTCTTCTGGAAGACCCATGTAGTGAATGGCCACCTCGGGATTGAGGCATGGAATTTCTATATTTTTCTAAGTGAAAACATCATGATTCTGCTTCAGGAAAGAGGTATATAACTCTTTCTCTTTGGAAGGCATGGTCACACTAATCAGAGTGGGTCATGGGTCTTGCTCCGTACCCAAGTTGATTTCCTTGAGTTCATCAATGGTAGTAGTGACTCCTTCCCCATATACAGGAGGGACATCCATTAGGTATTTTCTTCCTCCTCTATATACACACCACCATCCTCTTTATCTTCTGATGGGGAAACAAATTTTGAGATGATCGCTCCATAGTTGAGGGAAGATTTGAAATTTTCATGTCTGGGAGGTGAGGTTGCCTCTTCTACCTCGACTGTTGGTGGAGGATTCTCCAAAGAAGATGTAGTGAGGGGTAAAAGTGTTTCCTCATCTTATATGAGAAATGAGAAAATTCCTCCCACCTCATTGGGTGAAGCAAGGTTTTTTGGTGTATTGATGACGGTTCAAGAGCATTTTTATCCGAACCCCAACCATTATCTTGGGGGTTAATGAGCTTTTCAACATTATCAGGCTTGACGACCATGACTGAAATCACATGGACCACATAATATACATCTAAATTTGGACTTGTGAACTCAATCTAATTGATGGACAATGCGTATTCTTCCCCGATCTACTTAAGGGGATCAGTGGAATGTATTTCCAACCCATTTGTGGAGGCAATCCAATCAACACCATCAATCAGAAGTCACTTACCCTTTGGCTCATAGAACCCTGCATCAATATAGTGTGATTCATATAGGTAAAATTGGGCCTTATCAACTTTCAATGTCCCACTCTGTCCATTAATGATATATTTGAGACACACGATAGTCAGAGGAAGGGATTATTGTGTGTTGATGCAGTTGGGGATTTCCTATAAGGGAATTGAAGGATGTATTATTTTGAACCACCAAGAATTATGGGTGATCTACGAGGTCCCCGAATTGGGTTTCGAGATTAATTTGGCCTAATGGATTTTACTCACTTTTGTCATAGCCCAATAGAGTCATGGTGCAGGGCGTTAGATCATTCTCATTGTATCCTAGCCGACGAAGTGTCCAGAGTGGGTGGAGTTAACTCTATAGCCATTATCAATGATGAATTTTTAGATATTGACACCATTTATCATGGCATACACATATAAGGGTTTAATGCATCCTTGCATGTTGGCATATTCATCTTGATCCTTGAAGGAGACAACTTAATGGAATTATGGATGATTAATCTCTATCAGGTAGGATTTAAGAGCTAAAACTTCATTTTCAAACACTTGGGGACTTAGAAAAGCTTAGATGAGTACTTCCATAAGATCTTCTAATAGATTAAGTGCATCCAATATTGACAGCATGGCTGGTATCAACGATAACTGCTTTGAAATATCATATTTCTGATCTAAAGGCTGGTGCATCGCAACTCTAGGATGACCTTTCACAGGTGCTTTAGGGGCTTGAGCATTAGATTATGATGGGTTGACCCTTGGGATTAGAGTAGGGGGAGCTTCCATCCTTTGTGTATTGGGTAGGGTAGGTCTGCTCACCTGCAAAGGGTAACTAGTCACATGTTCTTCCTCTAATTGATATTCCATAAAGATTAGTTTGGGGTGAATTTTTATGGGGGAAAGATAAATTTCCCATCCCTGTTGGATCCATTGGAGGGTCCTTCCACATGTTTTTTCAACACTGACGGTTTGAGCGGGGGTGTGGCCATAAGCTTGATTTCTTCTGTGACTGTGTCTCCCTTGATATCTCTGGCTTCTGCGGATTCTTCCTATGACCCCCCCAATTGGGTGTGGGGAATTCTGGTTGATAACCATATTCATAATCAGAGAATGGATCCTTCAAGTGGTCAACATTGATGGAGCCAAGAATCAGCTCCTCTTCTGATAATGGATTTTCCTTATAATTTTCCTCCAGTTGTACTGTTTGGTGTGGCAATTCCCATTGTGTCATTTGGAGGGGTGGTGCCCATTATGTTATTTCGTGGGGTAGTGCCCATACTCTCAGATTTTATGGCATAAAATCTGACAGTGTTAAATCCAACTTCAGCTTTGGTGCAAGTTCATCTTCCTGCACTTTCTTTCTGCCCTTCTAATTGGACTTCTTTTTGGGCGGTCGGTCCCTAAAGGATTGTGGGGCCGAGGATGTGGGATATGTTATGTCAAGAGATATTGGAGGCACAATAGGTTTCTTTAACTACTATTGGAGGATACTAGGGGTTCAATTGATTATTTTTTGAGTCATCCAACTATCAAACTTTCTCTTCTATATGTTAACATCTTTTTTCCACTCCCTTAATCCATCTTGGTTAGTGGTGGAAACATATTCCACTTTCGATGGAAGTGGTCCCAGATTGACTTGTCCAGAATCTATCATATTTTATAGGAGGTCCTTGAAGATGAAGCACTTCTGTATATTGTTTCCTAATATTTGGTGGAAGGGAAAATATTTGTTCCAGTCATCAAGACATACTTCATCATCCCTCTTCAACTCAGGTATCTGAAGAAAATTTTAATTCATGGAAGCTACAAAGTAGACACGAACTTGGTCATCCCAGAACGAATACACATTATTTAATTATTCCTAAAATTTATTCCTCTTAGCTCCCCTTTTCTTATCTTGGAAAGGTAGGGGAATATACCGATGTCCAGGGGGGCTTCACATGATTATGTGTAGGCCTGGGAGCTGGAACCAGCACAAGGGGTGGCTTAAACGAGATAGAAACTGCTTAATCTCTTCCATCTCTTTTAACTGGGGTTGATGGTGTTATCTGGGACTTGGGGTTAGTACATTACAAGTAATATTTTATCCTTTGAGTGATGGAAGATATTTCTTAGAACCCACCTGTGTAATTCACTAGGATGAGTGGTGTTCATAGCTCATCACGAAGATTATCGATGCACATGGACAACATCTCATCTTGGGGGAGATGTCAGTTCAAGGAGTAAGTAAAACCCTTCCATATGGCAATAAAGTATGAAAATATCTAATTCTCTTACTACTTGAAGTTCATGAGGTCACTGAATGTTGCTTTTGGAAATTTCTAGATGAACTGGAATAAGAACTGACATTAGAGATCCTCTCATCCTATTATTGAGTTGGCTGGAAAATTGGTGTACCATACAAAGGCTTAAACATGTAGAGTTCGCACAAAGAATATGAGCTTCACAACTTCTTGTTTCTCTGGGGTTCCCACCATGGGATCATAGCAAGATGCGTATTACATTAGATTTTGCTCTGGGTCACCTGAGCCGTTGAACACCAGAAACAAGAGGATCCCAAAATTTGAAGATGGTGGAATATTGCTTACCTAGTCAGGGTAAGGTTTCCATTGTGGTTGTATCAGAGCACACCACCCATCCTTGCCTTATAATTGAGTTTTCAATGACTCGATGGTATTCATTATCCCTTGATGCAAGACCAGTTGGATCTGAGCATAAGCATGTGTAGGAAGAGGCAAGACTGGATGTTCTAGTGCTATTGGAACTTGAGGCAGATACCCAATTAGGGTAATCCTTTGTAGATTTTCCTAAATCTATTTTGGTTTCTTCCCTAATAGAGTAAAATATTGATATCCTACTTGGAATGGGTTTAGTTACACTGGTGGTCTTGAAACTACCTTGAAGGAGATTTCTGGCCTTGCTTCATCTGTTAGAATGAGTCCTAATGGTAGAGGAACCTCTATTGTAAGTGTGTGTTGACACTATACCTAAAAACATACCCAGTGGGACTACTTTCTTGAAGAATCTAAGTATTTATTCTCCTTATCTCTTTAATTTCTTCTTCCTCTTAAGAGAGTCTTTCCTCGAGAATTTGGGATGAATTTGACTTGGTAGGAGGAGGTGGGTTGTATGAAACCTTATTCTTATTCTTCTCATTATTGGGGATTCACAAAGGATGAAATGATGTTTTAGCTGAGGTAGAAACCAAATTTATGGTGTCCCATTGGTTCCAGGAACGTACACCTTCATGCAAGGTGGGGACCACCTCTAGAAGGGAACCATCTTATCTTGTATCCTCCTCATTTGTATTTTCCTCAGTATGGTCTGTTGGATTTTCATCCATGAAATTCTATGATTCATACTGCATTGGGGGTGGTGTACTGGGTGCCGAATGGTAAGAGTAAATCTTGCATCCCTTTTTTGATCTTCTCCTTCCATTCTGATATCTGCTTCGAATTTTCTAGCGAAGAGTGATTCTAAGGGAGCCTTGATGTGACCTAGAAGTACATATTCTCCATGAGGGGAATGAGTCATGAGGAATGATAGAATGAGTAACCTCTCTATTTTTTCTCCCTAGGCAGGAAAATATTGACTTCCAATAGGTTGGTGGTGGAGGTAAAAATGCCCCAAGCCTATGGGATGGGGTTATTCTGGTTCTCCCATTGATGCATCTCAGCCCAGATTTGATGGTCTTATGGGGGCACTTTATGTTTAAAATTTCCTCATCCCTACTGGTTGGGGTTGCTCATGTAATGTGGTAGTGGTTGATGCTATCATCGCCCTTTTATCTCGTTCATTCCAATGCGGGCATGATCTGAATATAGTGTAGGATCTACACATGAATTATTTGCTTCTAATGACATGATTAGTTCTCGTTTTATGGATTCTCTTAGGCAAGAAGCCTCTTGAAAGTTTTTAGTAGTCTGGTTCAAGAGATTTTTTATGACTTTATATCATCGAGCCTGATGCTTTTGAGACTTAATCAAGGCTGGTTCTTGTTAAGCGAGCCACTTTTCCTAAATAGGTACTTCATTTGGCTACCATCTTAGGATGATGAAATTTTAGGATTCTATTTCCAGTGGTTTTTGTTGGAAAGGACATGGGGTGGCGTGTAGATCTCTATGCTGTCCCCACCCTTGGATATGAACACCCTCCGAGGAATCAACAATGAGGAAATGTAGCTTGTGCAATGTGTGGAAGAAATCCAACTCAAGGTTCTTCTTTTTCCATTCTAATCGTGAATTTCATGGAGACAGAATAACTTCTCGGTTGATTTGCTGACAAATATCCCCTAGTATACTACCATTGTCCACATACCCATCATATGTAAGAAATTTTATTTTCAACTAATAGAGTGTTGTCCATATATCAAGGCGAATATTGTGCATATATTAATACAAAAATTCTTTGGAATGCTGAACTGAGAAGTGGATGTGGGATAGAACATAACTAGTATTTCATCCCTAGCTAGCTGTCTTCTCAAGAGTGACATATTATTTTGTACTTAATACATGGATTACTCTACATGTTGTTCCCAACTTAGATGCTTTGCGATGATTTCATCAAGAGAAACGAGACCAGTAAAGATTCCATTAATGCATGAACGGTGCGGGGGTGGCCTAGAGGATGAGCGTGAACCCGAGACATATCCCAGTCAAGAAAGGGTATCAATTTTCATTCATAGAGTTTTTAGCACATACGATCCTATCCTTCCAAGCACCTTAGAATATGAGGGCTTCCTCGTATTTGGACCGGCAGGTGGAGGACCTTCTTGTCGGTGCAGATTTTGTTTATGGGGAGGGTCTTCTCAATTGGTGTCATGATGACTAGGACTACCATCACAACTTAGTGTATAACCAAAAAGAGATCTCTATGGTGTACACCATGGGGAGGACCTTAAGGGAGGACCACAATAAGGGGAGGAACTTCTTGCTGCCTAACACCATTGAGGGGAGGGCCTTCACAATGACTACTATTATGGCAAGAAATACCATCATAGATATGACTGTAGGGAGAATATCTGTAGTGTATATTATGAAGAGGACCTTCAAGATAAACTGTAATGAGGGGAGGACATTCTTATTGATTAGTGTCACTATGGGGAGGGCCTTTGTAGTGACTTCCATCGTGGTGAGGATTACCACGATAGCTTGATGTACGGCTACAAAGAGAATATATCTACATTGTATACCATAGGGGGACCATCAAGGAAAACAATAGTAAGGGGAGGGTATTTTTTCTGTATGATCTTCCTATCAAGGGGTGGGATACCCTGACACTCATCAGGAGAGTGGTTCTCATAATCAATCATTTCTGGACCATAGAGTAAGCCCCCATGGGTTCTATGGGGAGAACCTTCAGATCTACTAGTAACAACATTGTGAGTAGGACTTTCACAATTGATAATACCAATTCCATAATTTGGTAATGGATTAGTTGGATCTTGATCCTCTATTGATAGATGAATTATGGAGTTAAGAACTCCAGCATCCACCAGAGCAAAATCATGAGTGTTTTATTCATTTTCCAGCTTCCTTTGGTGCCTCCCATTCTTGGGTGATCTATTGCGGACAACTAGGGATGCCTACTATTGGTACTGGCCATCATATACGGGTCCCTATTTTATTGGTTCCCATGATTACGTTGGGATATGCCAATGGGAATCTTGTGTTCTGTTAGGGACATATGCTTGCCCTAGAGTGACCACCACATTGGAATGAAGTACCCTAGTTGGAACAAGTGTTTGTTCGCGATCCAGTTGTCCTTGTATCACAGAATATAGTCGTTGGACCTCTTAGGCTAGAGAAACAATATATAATTATTCTGGAGTAACCATATTATTTTTTGAATGAATTACCTCGCATGGGGAGACATGATCATGGTCCAAAATCCTCGCTTTTACCACAGACATGATGACATGTTGACTGGTTTGGAGGATATGGTTTGGAATCAACATTTGATCCTCTATCATTTCCAGGATGTGATGAGATACATCTTGGGATGGAACAAGTATAAATGACTATTTCGATGTTGGAGCAAGAGTTTGTGCCTGCTTCGGTCCTCCATGTGTTTCCAATGGGTACTGATAGTTCTCTTATACTGGGGAAGAGGAACAAGTCTTCCCCCAACTTTTATCCAAGATATACCATCTACTTTGTCCATCTTCCACTATATTTGACTAGTGGGATTTAAATTTGTGAGCAAGAATTTGTATCTTCTCATTTTTTGATGTATTTGATCACAGGCTTGATGTGCATCCATAAGAATTTGACTCTACATATATTTTCTTGACACCATATTTGACTGGTATACTAAATATTAATAGGTAGAAATTTGAATATACCTGATGATTGCCACCATATTTGATTGGTGGGCTTTATATGCATTGACGGTGTTGTATGACTTCCCATAGTTTTCTGCCCTATTTAGATGGTGGGCTTCTTGTGCATCATCAAGGATTTGTGCCTTCTTATAGTTGGTTTACACTCTATTGGGATGTCGTATTTCTAGCGCATTAGTGTGGATTTGCATCCACCTATAATTTGATTCTCTATCCGCACGGTGGGATCAGAGAACATTGTTGGGAATTTGCACCGACTCATATTATGCCACCATATATCCATGGAGGGCTTTATAAGAGGGAGTGGGGATATATGTCCGCTCAAGGTTGACGTCGTATTTTCATGGTGGGATTCAAAATAGGGGAAAGAGTTGTATATCTTCCCATGGTATTCCATCATGTTTTTATGAATGATCTCTTCCTCATGAACTAGGGTAATGACCTACTTATAATTGTGCATTTTCTACCCCCTGCTGAAAGCCTGAGGGGCTCGTATCCATTGGACATCAGCAGGTTCCCTCGACCTGAGATTCTCTTCAGAGCAAGGATAATGGGTCGCGCGGCGCTGGAAGCAGTGTTCTCAAGTAGGGGTCCTTGAGTGGGGCTCTGTATAATAGGGAAAACATTGTTAGAGACACCCTCATATGCCTCCCAAATTTAAGGCAAGTAATCATTATTGCGATCCAGGGACATGCTCCCAAAATTATTGGAGAAGTCAAGTGGGGTCGTCCTTTGTTAGATTTATGATCATGGATAAAGAGGCGGATGACAAGTTTTCACCAATTGGAGGGCCTGCCTTCTAACCTCCACTGTGGAGAGAGTACCTTTTTGGTGTTACTCTTTGATCAATGCATTTGAAACCCAATATTAAAGATGATGGGTTGGGGATGGAGTCTTGTTCTTTGTTGGGGGACCAACTGCCTATACAGTCGCTGATGCGCATATATGAGCAAGTTGTTAGGATGCCATTGGATTAAAGGCAACTCTGTGTAATGCCTGTAATATATATGACATATATAGACAAAAAAACTCATCAAAGTAGCATCTCATGATACCATGTATAATTGATGATCCTGCTTTTCCATCTTAATTTTGAATGAAAAAGGGGATTGAGGTGGGGAAACCCACCACCTTGGTTAAGGATTCACATTGGGTTTACCATTTTTGTTTCGACACTATTTGTATCATTCCAGGGAAAAAAAGTTCCCAAAGGATAATAAAGAATTTTATGCTATTATAGATGGTTTCACGTCAGGTTTACCATTTTTTGCCCGATTCGTGTTGTGACCATTTTTGGAGGGCGGGATGGTCGCACTAGAACTGGGAAGTATATCCTTATTATGTCATGAAGGAGGTACCTCAGTTGAGTGGTCCTGACAGGTGATTATAGGGGTTTCATTGTTTGTGAAATCAGCCCATGTCGGGTATGATGTCCTCAGATGATCTCCATTGGATTTATTCATGGATCTAGAAGAACCCAAAAACCATTTTATCCATGATTCATGGACCTAATTTCCAAACTCAGGTGCTCATTGGATGATTGGTCCAATGACACTTAAGGACCCCATTGGTCGAGAGGATGTGAGGTCGGGCTCATCACACCCTTTTGGGGAGAATTATTGGCTACTTCAGGACACTCTTATTGATTTATGCAATGTTCATATGTTTGTGAATACTTAGTTCATTTCCAAGCATGTGTCCATGAATTAACCCTAGGATTCATGATTAATTAGTGATATACATGGGTTAGGGATTACTAGTACAACACTATCTTAGTCCATGTAATGAGGCACTAAAGAGTTTATCATCATCTAGGGGGGAAATAGATTGTTTTGATGTCGGGATTGAACCCACTAAATGGGATTCCTACGTATCCTTGTGAGTGGAATTAGATTTCACTTAGTTTAGTGTTTCTTTATTGGAAACATCACATTTTAAGATCTTGTGATAATGACCCATCCATGTAGTTTACCATCATATGGTTAGGAGGTCTAGACAGAAGATTCCTAGTCAAGATTCAGTGATGGATTTACGTAGAAGTGGCCCAAGATTCAAAAAATATATTTGGTCTCTTGGTCAGATATGACCCTACTAGGGATATAGATAGGGAAATACTAGGATAATTTGGGTTATATAGGTGTCGGGTTTGGATTTTAGAGAGGCTTCCTATGTATTCTAGCTAGCTGTAAATAATAGACCTCGTAGTTCAGTTTGAGATGGGACTTAAACCCTTGAGGCGGACCATTTGTGAGGGCATGGTTGGGAATTTTACATGTGTGCTGCCCATCTAAGAGAAAAAATTCAAGGCTTACTCCTGAATAGGATGCCCTAGATAGGTTGGGGGAATTTTATTAGGACATACATCTATGGAGAGCATCCCTTGAGCTCATTCCTTAAGCAGGCATCGTACGTATCCTGATCAGAGCAGGAATTAGTGTTCTCATAGTTCATTGTATTTGGAGATTAAACCTAGGAGGAGGACCATGTTTCTGGAACCCTGAGGAGAATCTCAACTCATGATGATTTGGAGGTTTGGTTGTGGATTATACCTAGGAGGATGCCCATTATTTGGGGTTATGCGGATGTCGTGATCACCACCAACCTCTAAACCCATGTGAGTCATGCTCAGTGTGAGAAACAAGAGGAGGAAGTGGATCTGAAGATCACATGTCCCACGTCATCTTCTGATAGATGGTACTGGATCCCAAAGGGAAAGAAAGAGAGGGGATTTTAATGTGCCAATTTCTTCCCCCGTGTTGATATCTAGGTTAGTCACGTTAGATGATCTATCCAGAAATGTCCTGGGCTAAGCCTAAGAGGATCAAGAGCACCACCTCCCACAAAATGACTAGGGATTGACCTCAAGGAGAGTTCCCAGAAATGTGTTTTGGGAATGTGGAGAAGCATCACTCATCAAATGGAAAAGAAGGCATGATCCCTTTGACTTTTCACTGCCCTCATTGAATGGAAAAGCCAATGATTAGACTTGACCCTTAGAATGTGGAGGTTCACATGAGTATTCCAAGGTTGGACCCCGAGTTACCATGGTAATGTAAACTTAAAGACATTCTAGGGGTCCACACCATTGTGAGTATTACCCATGTGACTCCACTTACCATGGGTTTGTAAACTCAGGAGAATGTAGTGATGTGCCCTATGGTTTTATCATACGAGTTCAGTGGATTTGGAAGAGACTTTGTCCTGATGCCAATGGACTGGTTAGAGGAGGGGATTAAGAGGATGGGATGGAAATGGAAGGGCATTATTAGGACTAGAAGGTGGACGACCCGAAGATACCCCATCCCGCATACCATTTGTTTATGTGGGGTGGGGTACCCTACGCATGGCGTATTACCGTACAGGTGGAGGGGCCCTCCATATATCGAGGTGGTACACAGTCCTGGATGTGGTCCATATATTGTAGTGTTACATAGCGCTAGGTTTAATCCTCATAGTGTGGTTCTATGCGGTGTTGGATTCCATCCATGCAGCGAAGCGCTATGCGGTGCATGGTTTTGTCCATATAGCGATGCACTATAGGTATGTCGTATTGAAGAAGGGGCATTGACCCTATGGTTCAAGGGAAGTTCATCCCTGAAGGGAATATGGTTCACAAATCTCCAATTAGTTTTGTGATCAGTTCATTATTATTATTTTGTCTCCTTCCTTTGATGGTATGCAGTGGGTTTACACCTGCTAGAAACCGTTCATGGTTCCGTACTTCGTCGATTTTTTGTCTTCGAAGTCTTCCGTTCCTAAACTCCACTCTCCCCAAAAATATGATCCCCTTATCAACTCCATTTAGGGTCATTTTATAGAGTGTATACGAGTCTATATATATGGGTCACATGATTTTTTTTTCAAAAATCCCATGAAGAGATCACCCAGACCGCAGATGACTCGGTTAACCGAGGTTTGCGGGGATGAGGTTCGTGGTTGCTGTAGTTCACCACAGTGAAAATTTCTAGTGGTGGTAATCACTACCTGAATCCCACAAACATGTTTTATTATTCATGGGATGATTTCAGCTTTTCCTTTCCTGTGAACCATTTTTGTTTGTGGGTGCGATTCACGTCGGCATACCACTCCATCTCATTTTTTCCAATGACACCGTTCATGGTGGAGCTGGCGCCGACATCCCTATCCATGTATTGTTGTTCTCAGTTGATGCTTTCTGAAGATTATTCCTAGAAATCAGTATGCGGACCACTCAGGGTCTTCTTCCCAATGTTGGATTCTTCAAAATTCTTCTTCAAATCAAACATGCATTTTTTCCCTTTATCAAATTTGTGGGAGTATTTGATATCCCTTTGCCACATTTTCATGACCTTACAGACAGAAACCCTAGATATCAAAAATTGACAAGAAAATGACATATTTTTTCTTACCTAAGACATTCATCATTCAATTTTTAAATTTCCTCTAGTCCAATAGAGATGACAAGTGGAAGTGTAGAAAAAGAACCAAATAAAGAATATTTCAAATTAGCATTAAGGGATTTGAGGTCTAGATCATGTTCTTTTTCACTATATAGTAGAATACTGGGAATTTTAGGTCAAATATCATTAAGGTGTTTCATATAATGCATGATTAAATGTTTTAGTGATTTTGAATATCATGATCAGTATCATGTGTTTCCACACTACTACCCCAAACCAATAGTTTGCTTCTCTCCAATGGTAAATATGGTTTAAAAACCTTTTCTCAGAAAAAATAATTAATACATTTGAAATAATTTTAATTAGGCTTATTCAGGGATTACTCCTCAGAAGGAGTTGGGAATGGTGCCTATAAATTTCCTAGAAACTCCCTATGACAAAAAATAATACTATTCATTATAAATACTGCTCATATTGGTTTGAATAGAGTTTTAATCCATGATTTTATATTGGTTTTAGATTCTAAATGGGATTACACCTATTTAGTATGTTAATATGGTTCTTCTTGATGACCTATATCATCAAACTCCATCATCTATACTTTTGAGAGATTTTCTTGAAATAAATGTTTCTTGATATTTTTTTAACATTATCTACCTATATTTTCCCTAATATTTTTTAATTTTCTCACCTAATGATATTCCAACTATAGCTTCCCCAACCAGAATAAATTCCTACACATTATGATATATAATTCAATTCAACACCCCTTTTTATGATATCATGTAATCAATAAGGAAAACCGCTTTGAACCCCCCAATTAGTAGGTTATCAACTCTTCCAACGAGGTGGGCAATAGACCAGTCAACTAACTGGTACTACTATCCCCAAATATTGAAATAATGATAAGGGATTGTAATTTATTTGAGACCCCAGGTAATAAAAATAATTGAACTGACTACCATCTTTTAAGGTTTATGGAATGTCAAAGATGCATGGGTCATGATGTTTAAGTGCTATAATATTTTGTATTACAACACTAAAATCCTCTATGAGATTATATGTTTCAAATTATTCTACAGTTTTATTATTAGAAAAATCAACTCAAGATATTAAGAAATGGTTGGGTGATTTGGAGTTTGATAAAAATTTTAAAAAATTTGGATATCTATGTTAATGGGGTTTCTTCTAAAGTATTTCAAGGAAATGAATGATTGAGGAAATATTCTTTATAGTGTTTTCCATTCCTATAATTAATTTTTGATGCATATTTTATATATATATTTTCTTATCATTTTAAGTACTTTACATTTAAATTTTTAGTAGGTGCAATGGGTTTCATGGTTTTTGTTGGGGGGTTTCTTAGACATATAAAATCCTTAGTATCTAGAGTTTGGGTTGGAGTTTTTTCTAGATTTTCATTATGGTAAGATCATGTATCATACCAATATTTTTAGTGTAGTTGGAAAAAATTCCAAGATGTAAATGTCATGTAATTATCCATGGGATTGAGATCAGTGGTTATTGGATTCATTCCATTATCAATATTGCTATATTTCCTATATATATCTCACCCATGTAACTCCAAATCTTTAACCTAGATTTTTTTCACTGTCAATATCATTTTTCAATATGTTAATCAAAACCAACTATCATATTTGGAAACATACAATTCAATTAACATTGAGATAAACTAGATCCATCCTTTGGTTGGTTTTGGAATTGATACTTCGGTTTTTCTTGCAAACCAGGGGGTGCAGTAGGTCTCAATAGTCCCTACAATATCTTAAGATAGGTTTTAATGATTATGGTAGCCCTTTTTTGTAATTATTTTAGAATATTCATCTATTGGTTTCATTTTTGGGCCATACCCAACAAAATTATCATTTTTTGGTTATTTTGAAGTTATATAAATGTTTTGATAGTATAACTATGACTGTATGAAATAGTTACAATGGTAACATCTCCCCCTTTGTGTGTTTTGAGTATTTTTTATATAAATTTAATCTAGTTGAACTTTATTTTGGGGAGTAGGATTCATTTCATTCATAAAATTTTTTACCCCTATATAATATTTGGGTTTTTTATTTTTTAAATGTGTATTAAAATTTTGTTTTTGCACATCACCAATTTTATCATATATATAAGCTATAGAGGATTAATAATATAATGTTTAATGTCATGGTGTGAGACTATTTTAAAATGTTTCGCTGAGATATTTATTTTATATTGGTGGTTGGGGATGAAAGAAATAATTCATTGGATCTATCCTAATATTCAGGGAAATGTTCTACTAAATCTTTTAAAAATCCTATAATTTTATACCTGATCTCTGAAGTTTTCCATCTACAGTAAAATTGAATAACATAAGAGTTGTAAAATTGGTATAATTAATCAAAGAGTTCATCATCCATATTTTGAAACCATTTTTTCCCTTGTAGTAAAAATGGGAATAATGTTAGTATTAACTCCTCCCCACTGAATCCTCTTAGTGTAAGTTAATGTACTATACCATATTTGTCTCTAATGATGTCAAGAGAGTGTTTATTGGGTAATTTATGGTAATATGGCATCATGTACAAAATTGATTGCTTAATCAAATAACACTAATACATAGGTGTTTAACTAATGTTTGAAGGGTTATTTTGATAGAATTTTCACCATAGAATCCATATTAAATTATATATATTTCAGCTCATTACTAGGTTTCAGCAGGTAGAAATTTCTTGTAGGGTTGTGGTTATCATATTTTTGATTATTCAATTTTTTTATCATGATCGTCTATTTAATGATTCTTCATGATTTTTAATGAACTCAATTTTATTTTTGATTTCATGTATGATGTTATAATTTTCTTTATATAATGACCTAGTATTCATCCACTTCATTTTCATCTAATTATATTTTTCACTTTAGTTTACTATTACTTGGTCTCATGTTCCCTTCACCAAATATATTTCCAAAATTTGACCGTTTACCTATGTTGTTATCTTGTCTTGAGGAAAATTAATTATTTATAAAACCTATTAATCAATACTATATATGTGAATATGGGATGATACATATGGATGAATTTATGAAAATGGAATGTGTGTGTATGTGTTCCCATGTAAATAGGAAAAACAAATAAATAAAGGGTGATAATGGTAGTAGTGAATATTGTGGAGTGATAATAACTAGAAGCTAGGGAAGTATGGAACATCATTGTAAGGAGAGTAAAATTCATAAACAAGTAATAAATAATCTATATTTTTTATAGGGGAATATTATTGGATAATTTTTATTTTGTTAATTATTTTGAGATTGAGTTTTCATTCTTTATTTATTCATGAATGTCATTGAATCTGTTGAATAGAATATAGGTAGTTATATCAAACATCAAACCTATGGATAAATGTCTCTTAAAATTTCTCAACTGTAACGTCCCTAACCCATATGAAGATTAAATGTGTTTAATATCAAAGGAAAATTCTCTATTTATACTGATGTACTACCCTACGATGAATCGTTCTCTTCTAAGATTAAAATTGAGTCATTAAGTACTCGAAAACCAATCACAAAAAAATTGTTCTCACTATCCCCTATATAATTAAGGGTTTATAGTATATGAGGATTTTGTAAATTGGTATTTTTAAAGAACAATTTATGAATGAATTATGCTAACATACATTCAAATAAAATATCATTCCCCTATATTATTTTATACAAAAATCATGCCCGTGATATCAAATTTTTTAATATATTCAAAATAGTCATTGAGAAATAGGGGAATCTACATTACATTAAGAATAATGAAGTTAATAATGAGAAATTCAATCATCCTTTGATCATAAAAATTTCTAGTATATGTTCATCTACTTCATGTGTCTTCCCCTTTCTCTATCTTACCGTTTTTATCATCCCTCAGTTCTCACAATTTAATGAGAAATTTAAGACTTCTAGACATGCTACATAGTATGCGGGATTTATATTATAACTAGAAATTTATTCCCCATTCAATCCTCATATTATTAACCCAATTATTTTTAATTTATTACTTCCACATTCATAACATGAATTCCTAGATTATTTTGGGTAAACATACCTCAAATCATTCTCATAAAAGAATCATTCTCTCATTATCGAGCTTTATACTTTTGTTATAAATTATTATCATCTCTAAAAGTGTCATGTGAGTAATTTCACATGTTAAGTGATACCACTAAAATTATATCAAGGGATTTAATAGAATAGTATTGGGACCTATTTATTATATCTATTCCTGGGGAATTCATCACAGGCATTTGCAATTAAAATTAATTCCTATGTCATCCATCTAGTGAATCCAAATCATCATGTGTTAGAGGAATCATATTGCTGAGAATGGTATATTCTATAGTGGTATTTCTTATATCATGACCATTATTTATACCATTAATGGTTGAATATTCATATATTACATGTTTATCTTATGAGTTGTATGCTTGTTTGTCACCATATTTAGTTCTTGTTATTATCTTCCCACAAAAGAATAAAAATTCATCCACAAACATCTCCTCCAGTAAGTGTGTAGTGAGGGATTCACACTATAATCGTCATGCTGTGATTATCATCCTCAGGCACCTAATGGGGTCCTTGATTCATTAATCAGATTAAACCCTCACTAGACCCTTATTTGGGGTGGATTATCATTCTTCTAGTATGTTACTTGACCCTAGTAGAGGATATGAATTTATATATTCTTATTAGGGAAATGAAATTTTCAAATTTTGGTCATCTTCTAATGAGGAATCAAAGATCTTGGTAGAATTTATCTCCCATTCAGTGTTTATCATGAATCTCTTCAATTGTTGTAGGATATATTCCTATAACTATCTTAATACTCTATTGTGACAGTTCAAATATGGGTTCAGTGTATCTTGGATGTGTGTGAACTCAAATGTGGAGGGATATAAGCATGATAAATCAATTTGTATGAGCATATGGGCATGGTATATTGGTATTATTTACCATGAGTAGGGGTACAAATAATCCCCCTTTTCTTTTTGTATGGAAGGATCATATTCCTTATAAATTTTTATGTAGATGTAGTTGATCTTGATGGCCATGACATAGAATAAGGTGTAGGTATGTTCGATGCAATACCTTTCCTATGAAAATTTTATTTCATGGTCACATAACTTTTTTTTATTATGGGAAACTAATAACACTCATGGTCACATAATATTGAACATACAATCATTCCCATTATTTATATAGTTGATTGAGAGATTTTGGTTGCTCCGAAATTTTACCAGGTATTCACTATGATGATTTTTTTTGAATTATGAATGAATCAACATTTTAATTTTGGATTTAAAATCCTTAAAATTAAAATTGGTCATAAATGATATAAAAACATACCCCTATAACTTTAATCAGTTCTAAACTGAAAAGAGAAACTTTAATTGAAATATCTAATGAATAGAAAATTAAACAATATTTATTTTAGATTAATTAATTCTACTTTATAATCTCAATTTTACATTAAAAACCCATTTATATCACCAAAAAATGTGTCATAGTGTGGAAAAATATTGCAACATCAATTTGGAAGAGTAATATTAGTAAGAAAATGTAAGTTCAATGTAATATCAACTTTCAATCCTTGAACATTCTATTTACATTATTTTTATAAATAATGAGAGTTATCTAACTAATATAATCTATATAATTATGGACATTATAGAGAATTATAGGAGGGGAAAATTTTCATATTTTCTGGAAGGAAGCTGAAGTGATTTTCATGGCATGATGGGCTTGAATTTTCCCCTTCTATAAGAAAATAAATGGGAACATCTAAGAATAGAAATTATTTCTTAATGTTATCATTAAAATATTAATTAGTTTATGACTCTATATTTTAGATAATTTTCTGGGTGATTATGGGTCAAGAATGTAATAACAAACATTTCCAATACATGTTTAAAACATGATTTTATTTATTTACCATTAGATTTCATCATTTTACCACTTTTTACCTTATTAACTAGTTTTTGACTAATTAATTTATATTTTATTATAAAATATAATTTAATACATCATATAATGAATTTAATTTATAAATTTAAATGTAATATCCAATTCAGTAAATTTTGTCACACCCCAAGACTTCACAATACATTTTCTTTTTAAATAAATTCAATAACTTTCATTGCACGCAATACTGAGTTCGAGCATACCATGATCGATTAACCTAGATTCTTAAATAGTGGTTATAAATATTATTAACCATATTATGAAAATCATGAATATTCCATTTATCTTATGTGTTTATTAGGAAATTATAGAAGAACAAATCAAATTTTGTGCATAAAAACTATATTTTTAAGGGGAATTTTACCACATTTTAAATGGAACACCTATTTTAAAAATAAATTTTTAAAATTTCAAAAATTTTATTTTTCATAATGTAATTAATTTTTGAATGTGTAAATTAAAAATTATATTTGGGTGAATATCTGGTATTTTTCTGAGAAGTTTTATTTTTTTGATGAATAGTGAAAAATACTACATTATAGTGAAAAAACTAAATTTTAATTTAAATAATTATTATACATTAAATTGACTTTTAAAGTCAAAATAGATCAATAATACATATATTAATATAATTTATTTTATTGAATAATATTTATATTTAAATTAGATATAAGAATTTATTTAACTTTTGAATGCTTCCTTTTACCCGCCTTCTCGCCACATCTGTGAGAATAGTGTTAAAAATAATTTAGCCACATATGTCAATTGAATTTGAAAAAATTTAAATAAATGTTTGTACTAAATATGATATTTATATTTTATTAGGAAAAAATTAATTTTTTATATTATGAATAGTAACTTTTTTAATTTTTTTTATTTACCATGGTTAAGGCTAAAACAAGTAATTAAAGGTAAAAATAATATTATAATATTATAAAATTACCCTAACACACATCTCAATATCACTATATATGTGTTTTTTGACCAAAATAAACCTTATATGAAATTATAACCATTTTATGCCACATGGGTTAGAATATGACATTTATTATATTTTATTTAAAAATAAGTTAAAAATGTCATGCTAATAATTTTAATAAGTAAATAATTTTTAATATACGGTTATACAGAAGATAAATTCGACTATATATAGTAATTTGAAATATAATAAATTTATCATCATCATGATAATTTATCCTTAATATTTAGAGAAGAAAAAATGTCATTCATGTATTTCATAACGATGATGCAGTAATTGTTTATGTAATAGAAATATCAAATAAATGATATTAAAAATATTAAAATAAATATAATTTTACATAATTAATGACATTCACAAATTTTATAAATAAAAAAATACAGTTTAGTGATATATTATAATTATTTATTCTAATTTATCTTATTTTTAGAATATTTTTAAAAAGAAAAATAATGAATAGTATCAAAATTGAAATAAATGATACTTTAAAATAAATAATATTTTATTAAATGATATAAAATTAATAAAAATTTATAATTCATCCAAATAACTATAATAATGTTAATATGTCATAAATTATCAAATTACGGTTATTTTATCATTTTATAGTAACTATATTAACCCAATAGTGTAAAAATCCAAGCTGTCATGGTAAGAGTTAAAGGGTATTACTAAGGGTTAATGACAAAAGATAAGGGTAAAAATATATCTTATACCTATATAAAAATTATTGGATGATATTATATAGAAACACACACATAGTATATTTTATATAACTTAGTTTGGGACTATTTAAATCAAAAATCAATTTATATTAATTTGAAATTTTAAAGGATTCAAAGAGTGCCCTACCATATCTTACAAAAAGGCACCTCCTCACTTACTTCCTCAACCACATTAATCCCTCTTGATTGAAAAAAAACTGACCATATCCATTATAAACCTCCCTAAACACATCATATAGTTTTGGTATTTGGAAAATACCAACCCTAGTTTCCCTAAGAAGATATCTAAGGGAGGTTCACTAAAGAAGAGTTAATTGTTTTTACCGACTCCTTCAAAATTATTTCTTCTTCTACTTCATCTTCCCGTATTGTTTACATTCTAAAATAATAAAACTAGTATAATATATTTTATATATGTTATTATTATTATGTGACAACCATATTCATCCTTCAATCCATCTTACAAAATATTATATCACCATGCATGCGTATATATGACTTACCGTCTCCACGTTGTGGTGTAATTAGATTTTCATAACCACTTTATTTGGATGGGTATAATGATGAATAAAATGAGTATAAATAAAATATATGACATGATATTGATTCTTTATAATTAATATACCATCCAATTCCTTACCAATTTACCATTAAGGGAATGATACCATCGTTTGTGCATACGTACGACCTATCACCTCCACGACACGACAAAATTCATTCTGCACAATAACAATTCATGAATGATAATAAAAATGTATACGATGAGGGAATAAAATATTTATAAACTTAATATAATTAGGTATATGATGAAAACATAACCTATAAATAATAAACAAGACTTACATGACAAAAACACATTAGAAAATGTAGCAGTTAACACCCAAATCGATGGTAATAATGAAATATTATTAAAAAAATAATATAAGAGTATCGTATATGATATAATAGATATGGATATAGTTATGGTATAATTTAATAACACATTTTAATTATTATATATAAGGTTAAACTACCCTCAAATAATGAAAAGTACAAAGTAAGGATTAATTTCGCAATCTCATTTTTATTCAGGATTGTTTATACGTAAGTATTTACAAGGACATATTTATCATCCATGCCCATGTTTCTTAAAAATGTATTTCAGAATAATATTACTATTATTATACAATTGTTTTATGTCATTTGTACCCACATTATACTTTTTATTATATTTTTCGAAAGGAATCATTTTTTGTTTTAAAAACAAGGTACTTTATGACTTTTTTTATGGTAAGACAGTTATTTAGATTATACAGTGTGGGCATCTTTTTCCACCATTATGAAGCCTTAATGTTTTGAAGCTTCACTTAAAATATTAAAATTTTATTTTCAAAATAAATGTTTTCTTCATATTTTCATGACTTTTAAGTAAATTAGAAGTAAAAAATGGAATTTCTCTCAATAAATTTTTAATGATTTTATTAAAATATTTTCCTCTTTGTCAACATCCTTTGTTGGATTTTATTCTTAATTGAGGATGATTTATTATGATATAATATTAAATATTTTATTAAAGGGTTTATGATATTAATTATTTTGGATCTTCTATTTTGATACGATTCATGGTTTGTGGTTAATATATTAGCATTTCATATGAAAATTTTAATACAAATGTTTATGTTGGTTATGTTTCACTCTTTTCATATGAGGAATGAATTGGAATTTGAAAGTGACTAGTGGGGCTTAGTATAGCCCCTTGATGCATTGATAAGTTTCATGTGACGAAATAGTTGGGTTTTTTCTTTTTGATGTATGCTGTCTTGGCTGAAGCCCTACTGATATGTTTATAATGTCCAGAATTATGAATTCTTTAATTATGAAATTAGTTATTGATATTACAAGTGATTATTGGACTTTTATAGTGTCCATGTGAATGATAACATAAAATTATTTGATTTACTATTACCAAAATATGCAAAATATTTTTTTTAAAAGGAATTTTTATCATTTATACACCTTTCCTAAAATGTTTATTCTTATTTATGATAGATTACACTATATTATTTTCCCTTACTAAACATATGAGATAACCCCTTTCTTATGTTTCATTTTCCCAGGATGTGAAGTAGTATATTATGACTAATATGAAGGTTTAAGCTAGGATAATCATTATGTTGAAAGGGTTATCTATGCTGTAGTTTAGAGTTTTAATTGTAATGTAAGTACCATATATGTAATCTATTTTCCAAAAAATCTAAACTGATCAGTCCATTGGGATTCAACACTTGTATCGATTGAAACACCTAGATTTTTTATGAAATATTTACTTTAAATAATTTTTATTCTTTAGTAACTTGTGTTGCACGTAATCACGAGTTTAAACGAACCTCAAAATTCCCTTATTATAAAATTTCCGTTATATCCTAGCTGTTAGGTTAGCAGGACTAATTATAACTAACTTATGAAAATGCATTATAAATTCATTGGCTATCAATTATTTATGAAATATATAAATCAATTAGATATTCGTATTTTTGAGTGAATTACTCTTGGTAATGAAAATAATGAGATATATATGTGTTATATACTTAATAAAATATTTTTTATATTCATCCAATGGATATTTTATTCATGGGGTATGAATAAAATGCTATTTAATGTATAAAAAAATAGTTTTTAAAAGGTTAATTTTACACCTTTGAATGGAGAACCCATTTTAAATTAAAATTTTGACACATTAATAATTTTTATATGAAAACATAAACATGTTATTTTGAAGCGAGGTATAAAAATTTACTTTGGATAAATTTCTGATTTTTTTTGATAACTTTCATGTTTTTATGAATAGTAAAAACACGCTAAATTTTAATTAAAAAACACTTTCTTCATCGAGATAATTCAAATGGTTAAGTTATAATATTGAATGGTTTTAAAGTATAAATAGAATATATTTTTATCGTTCAATATAATGTATGTCCTTATCATTAATTTTACATTGAATTCATAGGTAAAAACATTTCAATCTTTTGCAATGATTTTTAAACCCGTTTTCTCATTTCAACAATGGGATTAATTGTAAATTCATAACTGTAACTTATTTGTGTTTAATTTTGAAAAATGGATTCCATATTTGGAATCAATAGTTCCAAATTATGTTAATAAGATACTTTTATTTGTTAGCATTATTAATAGTAACTTTGGTAATTATTTTTATTACCATGGATAAAGGTAAATCGAGTAGTTAAGGGAAAAAATAATATTATAAAATTACCTTAACGCCTGTAAAAATCCTATTGGTTGACTAAATTAGACCCTTATCACATATGTTTTGAAATGTAATTACTTTATGGCCATATACCTATGAATATGATATGAATGAAATAAAAACTAATGAATGTGACAAAATATCACAATCTCATTTTTTATAACTATATTAATTTTAATATATTTATAAATAGTAGATAATATTGACTATAGATAATATATGGAAATATAAAATAATTATCTACATAATAGAAAATTATTTATAATTTTTAGAGATTAAATAATTACCATTACTGATGATACAATAGTGATGTAAAAAATTAATTTATTAATTGAAATATCAAATAAATGGTTTTAAAAATATTAAAATAAATATCATATGAATTAATTAATGCGCTCCAAAAATTTTATAAGTGGATATGACATGTTATAAGTGTATACAATATGTTTTTTTAGAATTTATCTTCTGTGTGGATTTTATTTAAATTAAAATAAATGAATAGTTTCGAAATTCACACTATTGATATTTTATAAAAATAACATTTTATTAAATTATTTAAAAATAATAAAAATGTTTAAAATTTACAAAGTGATAATTATTAGGTATAAAATGTCATAAAATATCCATTTATGGTTAATTAACACTATATAAGTAAATATTTATAACCATTAAATATCTAGAGTGCTATTACCATAATTAAAATTGAATAGAATAACTAAGAGTCAATAAAAAAGATATGGTTTAAATTGACAAAATATGTTGTCCAAAATTTATTGGTTGATGATATTAAAACCCTATATCATAGCATCTTATAAATTGGGTCATTTTGGAGGTTTTTGGGTATGGTTTTATTTTATTATAAATTATTATTTTTGGAGTTTCCAAAAGTTCCCCTCACATCAATTATAAAAGGGATCTTCCTCCCTCACCTCTTCACTTCATTTGGATCATTCAATCTCGACCAAACCTACCCTTTTCCTTATAAACATCCCTATTTTCATTCTAGAGGTTATTTTCATCTTTAAATACCAACTCTAGTGCTCTAAGAGAAGATTTAGAGGAGGCACATCGAAGAAGAGGTAATATCACTTACCGATTCTTTCAAAAAAAATTCTTCTTCTACTTCCTCTTCATTAGTTGTTTCATTATAGAGTAATAACATCGGTATCACTCATATACTGATATGTTATTATAAACATGAAACAACCATAGTTCACAATCTACCCATCCTATGAAAAATAAAATCACCACACGTGTGTACGTACGACTTACCATCTCCACGCCTTGGTATAATTCGTTTTTCACCACCACCTTACATGGACGGGCATAATGATGGAATTAATAAATATATATGATTGATATAAAATTATTTTGATTCTAAGATACTATACACTGTCTAATTCAATACCATTCAACAATTATGATAATGATATCTTCGCTCGTTCATACGTACGACTTACCGTCTCCACGGTATGATTTGATTCGTTGTACATAATCTTCATTAAAGCATGATTATATGAACTGTAACGCCCCGACCCCAGCTACCCAGAGTCAGTGCATTATTGCGTAGAATTGGCATGATCACAAAAGATCAAGTCTCTAAAGACCGATTAGTTTAGTAGCCTTGGAAACACTAGATACATTCATAAGTCTTACATTACATCGTAAAGTAAAACAAAACTACAACATCTTCTCTTCATATCCCCTTATATTATCCCTGCAGGTCATTCATAATATACTTCTTCACATCCTGGAAAAATTAAAACTTTGAAAGGGGTGAGCTCAGATGCTCAGTAAGGATAACAATATAGCGGAAGCTTTCATCAATAAACATAAACATTTAAGGCAATGTATAACTAAAACAAAAGCCTTTTAAACTAGAACTTCAACATAATATGGAAAAAGTAAAATGAGATAATTCCATTTACTTCTTCACATGGATATTCTACTAGTCGAATAATCACATGCAATATGAATAACCACTTTCATAATGATGGAATGCATAATGCCAGACTATCATAACCACGTAGCCAAGGCCTCGTGCCAAGACCACAAATACGATTTTGTCAAGGCCTCGTGCCAAGACACTAGTTTGTCTCATGAGACCTACCGATGCATCGAGGAGCTATAGCGGGCTCCACCAGTCACTTATTAAGTCCAATGCATTCCTCATATGAATAGGTTTAAACATATCATAAACCATAACATAATCATATCACATAAAATATGCATAAAGGAAACATAACATTTCCACACTTCAATCACAAGATATAAATACAACACATTGATATAATAAAAAGACTTTCAAAACCATTTTCAATACCAAAAATAAAAGAAAATTAAAACTTGATATTTATTTTTCATTTAAAAAAAGTTATGGCTTGTAGAGGAAGCCTAAACCCAAATAATGGCCATGGCGGCGGAGAAGTCGTTGTCCCCGCATACGTACGACAAGAAAAACATTCCTTTTTTTCATTTAGTAAAACACTTCGTATAAAAATATTCCTTTTGAATAAATGTAAAAGTCAAAGGGGTTTATACACCATATAAAAGAAATTTGTGTATAAAACAAAATACTCCTCAATGAATGGAGATTGAGACAAAGTACCTTACAAAGATCATTTTTTAAATAAAATAGATCTATTATGTGTATTCACTATAATTAAACATAATGAAAGTAAAAATACAAGATATGACATAATAATATCATGACATAATTTGAAAGTTGGAAATTAACCCAAAGAATGGTAATTGGGTTAAGAAGTTCCCTTACCTTGTGTCCGACTTGATTCGACCGTTCTTTGATCTCCTGAATAATAAACTAGAGTTAATCTCTACCTTCTTAAGAACCTTTTTCAAGTTCATTATTCCTTTTATATCACTTATTACCATGTCGTGAACATTATGTATTTATTTAAGTTAATAACGGTCGTTTTGTCGATCTTTGGTACTTGAGTCAACAATAAACTTCTTATAATTACAAGTTTTTTATGTGGTAGAATATCCATTATCTCCATAATTATATTCATTATTTAGATGTCATACATATCATATATATCCATTATATACATTCATTCATAATATTACGTAACATTTAGAGGTAAGAAATGAAATGCACCGTTCATGGAGACGGTAAGCCGTACGTACACATGAACGCTACTTTCATTTCTATTTCGTATTTAATGGAATGAAATCATTATTATATAAAGGTATAATATAGTTCCAGTATAATATCATATATAATATCATTTACTCCATCCTTTATACATCCCATATATGGAAATAACGATTCACATCACTTTGAGGGGGCGGTAGTCCGCACTTCCTAAAATGAAATTATCGCCTTTACCCATAATGGAAATCATAAATTATTCCATAAATGAGAAATACAGAAGCATAAGGAAAACATAAACATTATATATATATCATATATGAAAACAGTGTCATCAAAATGGCCACCATTAGAGGTGTTAAAAGAATATTGAACAATCATCGTTTCGTGAGGTAGTATTTCGCCACCCACATAAACAATATGTTCTTTAACCATTAGACGAAGGTGTGTGTAAGTGTAAACCAAATACTTATCATAAAAACATCCTAGTGTATTTCAGATACTTATGTTGTTACAAAATAAGGGAATAAAAAGAGTTTAATGGGTTGGAGAAGCTAAATAAAACAAAACAACATTAGAGAATACATTACCTAAAAATCAGGTAACTCTTTTTGATTTGAGCCAAAGACTTCCTTGGGAAGAATTATGCCCAAAGTGAGGCTTCTAGGAGTAAGGTAGGGAAGTTGGGAGAGTATTTGGGCATAGTTTGGCCGAGCCAAATGGCTTGAATGTGTGAATAAGGTGGGAGTGGTGGGGGCCTTTTATAAGTGGAGAGGAGGGGCACTCTTGGAAAGTAATGAAATATTACTTTATTACACAATGATTTTCGGATTCCAAAGGTCCCAAAATTATATACTTATAGGATAAGGTGATAAGGGTTCGAAATCTACCCATCCAATAGGCTTTGGACAAGTGTAAGCCTTGGAGTTTACATTATCTTCTCATTTTATTTAAATCGTTAAATAATGAGGTCATCGCTACATCATCATGATGTTATAAATAATTTAATTTATTTAATGTCTAAAAATTATAAAAAAATACTATAATGTAGGAAATAGTTTTAGCTTTCCAATGACTATTTATAGTAAAAAATATGACTTTTATAACCCCATGTAAAAATTGTTTTAGTAAAACATTTCATGTTTGTGTCATTTTTTTACTTTAACATTAAATAAAAGGTATTTATGTCATTTTCCAACTAAAGTGGCTCCATGGGGTCCCCAAGTTGACCCATGGATTGTCTTGGTCGTCCATAGAACATCCAATAAGGTTAGGACATGTGTCAAGCTCATCTCATATTATTAAAACATAATTTTTACCTTAAACTACACTAATTACCTCTAATCGCGATTAAGAACTTAAAAGTTACTATTCACCAAAAATTATTTTAATCTCATTAAACCACATTTCACTTCTTAATGACAACCATGTATGTCGGATTTTTGAAATTCAAAACACAGTAGTGGTAAAATTTCATTTAAACGAAAAATCAGTTTTTATAAGTACCACTTAGTGGTTTCACTATTCATCAAAAATTGAAGTTTTTCAGAAAAATCCCAAAAATTCACACTAAGCTATATTTGATATTCTGATTTCAAAAATGATGTCTATTTTACAAAATTCAAAACATATAATTTGCATTAATTAATTTTATAATTAATTCCCGCTGTCACAACAAATAGCGTGTTTTTAAGAAACAATTTATATCAAAAGATTGACAATTGTTCATGCCCAATTTCAATGTTAAATTAATTCTAATGACCACCATTGGATAAAATGGTAAAAATATATTATAATTATACTTTAAAACCACTAAATAGTATAATTTATCACTATAAATTATTTTTATTAAAAAAGTTGTTTTATGTATTTTTCACTATTCATAAAAATTTGGAAGTTCTCAGAAAATTACATAAAATTCAACATAGGCTAATTTCGACATTCCGAATCCAAAAATGAAGTCCATTTTGAAATATATATAATTTCAAAACGTGGTTATTACTATTCATAATGGCTATTTTGATTAGTCGCGGTGTGTTAGAACTCGAAGTTGCGTACAATGCAAGCTACTGCATTATTGAAAGAGAGGCGTATCGTGGAAGCTCGGGGTGTTACATTCTCCCCTCCTTCAATAAATTGCATCCTCGCAATTTGAAAATGTTCTTCGAAAATAAAAGGTTGAAAATAGAAAATACCTTTGTGGAAACCCACATCGGAAATAAGGTTAATAAAAATATAACATTAAAAGAAAGAAAGAGAAGTACAAAGGTCACCCGAGATATCCCATACTAGGGTTATATGAAAATATGGATATGGAGGAGAAACAAACCATCAAGGTCTGATGGAGAGTTGTAGAAAACAGGATTAGGAGAAAGTTAACCATAAGAAAGTCACAAACTTGTGATGGGTTGAACGATCATTGAATCCCCAATTGGAAAAGTTAACCGGCAACATTTTTGTTTTAAGTTACCTTTTATAAAGTTGAGCAATTCATTTAGGAGATTTACTAAGAACTTAAGGAAATATACATACTTGTGATGTAGACTTTCATTCTTTAATAAATTTTTACCACGAACCCATCTTTCACTCTAAAAGGTAATAGAACTCAAAAATATTCTATTTAACCTATTTTTATAAGGTTCCAAATATTAACACATACCATTTATATTAGTAAATCTATTTTGTAACAACCAGGGACTTCCTGTAGGCTAGTGGTAGGTAATAAAGGCCTGTCGCACTATGGTTGTGGGTTCGATTCCGGTAGCTTTGCCCGACGCGACGGGTTATGCCCCACCCTGCAGGTTGTCCTTTTCCTAAAAATATAGTATTATAATATTCCAAAAATAATCTTCATAAATTTTCTAACCTTAAACAATAATATCCAAAGATCAACTTAATCCATTCCAACCTTTATAGTTATCCAAAATACCTCTGTCCAAACTTTCTCTAAAAGGTCTCTAAATTCCAAAATTAATTGTATCATCAGATTCCTCAAACAAGGTAAAGTTTCTATTATTGTCACATACAAAAATATGATTACCTTCATCATATTAAAACCTTAATGAAATCAACAAGTACTGTAGTACAATCCTTATATATATATCACATTATTCTAATAACCAGAATATAATCCATGAGTCTAAAAGCACCAATACATTAATTATTCCGCTTCAACTGTAGTAACAACATAAGATTGTCCTTGATCCCTTGGCCTTTTCTGAGGTAAGTTTCCCTGACGCTTAGGACATTCATTTTCATAATGCCCCATTTCCCTATAATTGTAGCATTCAACATTGATAGCCTCTTTCTTTCCCTTGCAATCACGTGCCTGGTGACCTTTTTCCCCACATTTATAACAAACTCCCATTCCTTTTAGGCAAGTACCAGGGTGATTCTTCCCAAAATTATCACATAATGGAAAATCCTTCTTTCCCTTTTTCCCTTTATCCGTCTCTTATTCCATCGTTCTCTTCTTTTCTTTCTTTTCTTTAAAGTCATGAGACTTAGATAATTCCTTTTCCGTCTTGATAGCACATGAGACAATATCTTCGTATGACGAGAAGGTTTGTGAGGCTAATGCTCGACGGAGAAATGGTTTTAACCCATCAAAGAAACAATCAATCTTACTTCTTGGGTTACATATATAATCTACAGAATACCTCGCTAACCTTGTAAAGTTGGCCTCATACTTTCTGACATTCTCATCCTCCTTTTGTCTCAGACTCAGAAATTGCCTTTCCATATCTGCTCGATGGTCATGTGGAAAGTATTTTTCTAAGAAAATATCTTTGAACTCTCTCCATTCCATACTCGATACTTCTTCATCTTCCTTTGTATTTTGAATCAATGACCACCATTGATCGACATCTCCAGTGAGGTGGTAAACTGCCATGATAACCTTCTCCCTTTCGCTACCCCCCAAGGCATGGAATATTTTCTCTAAGGAGTTTATCCATTGCTCAGCTACTAATGGATTTGTACCCCCATTAAATGTTGGTGGTTGTTGCCACATGAAGCGGTCTAACATTGATCCTCCATGTTGCGGATTAGGGTGCTCCATACGAGTAAGGTTATTATTCACAACCTGAGTGAGTTATCCCAGTATGGTAATAAGTTGATCAGCACCAGTTGTATCTCCAGATCCACAATAATTATCTTGAGCAGGAGGGCAATCCCTACACGGAGTGCGTGCATTGATACGATTTCCATTCCTTCCACTAGGCGCCATTTCTAAACAATGGCATAAACTAGATTAGTTTATGAATCAAAATACATAATTCCATACTTGTAAAACACTTAACACTAATTGAACTATTTATGGATATAATCCATAATAAAAAAAGTTTTATTTGAGGAAGTATATACTCATAATCCTTCATAGTGGTTTGTAAAGAAAATGAGAATTATCCTAAGCATATCCCCCGGGAGTGTCGTAACCAAGAGTGCAGCAAGGCCCATTTTCGTGCACCAGTTCCTGTTCGAGTCTAGCTCAAAGAGGTGTTTTCGGGTTTTACCCCTAGGTATATCTGTGCCAGAGCCGCCTCTACCTGCTCGTATCCAGACAGGGATGTATTTCTCGGAAAACTCACAACATCTCTACAATACCAAAATTCTAGGAAGTTCTTCTATACTAATCCTCAAAGTCTATCTTTGGGATATGTGCTCTAATCAGAGTTTATCTAAATCTAGCTTCCAAGGTTAGTACTAAACTGCCTCTGATACCAACTGTAACGCCCCGACCCCAGCTACCCAGAGTCGGTGCATTATTGCGTAGCATTGACATGATCACAAAAGATCAAGTCTCGAAAGACCGATTAGTTTAGTAGCCTTGGAAACACTAGATACATTCATAAGTCTTACATTACATCATAAAGTAAAACAAAACTACAACATATTCTCTTCATATCCCCTTATATTATCCCTTCAGGTCATTCATAATATACTTCTTCAAATCCTGGAAAAATTAAAACTTTGAAAGGGGTGAGCTCAGATGCTCAGTAAGGATAACAATATAGCGGAAGATTTCATCAATAAACATAAACACTTAAGGCAATGTATAACTAAAACAAAAGCCTTTTAAACTTGAACTTCAACATAATATGGAAAAAGCAAAATGAGATAATTCCATTTACTTCTTCACATGGATATTCTACTGGTCGAATAGTCACATGCAATATCAATAACCACTTTCATAATGATGGAATGCATAATGCCAGACTATCATAACCACGTTGCCATGCCCTCGTGCCAAGACCACAAATAATATTTTGTCAAGGCCTCGTACCAAGACACTAGTTTGTATCATGAGACCTACCGATGCATCTAGGAGCTATAGCGGGCTCCACCCGTCACTTATTAAGTTCAATGCATTCCTAATATGAATAGGTTTAAACATATCATAAACCATAACATAATCATATCATATAAAATATGCATAAAGGAAACTTAACATTTCCACATTTAAATCACAAGATATAAATACAACACATTGATATAATAAGAAGACTTTAAAAACCATTTTCAATACCAAAAATAAAAGAAAATTAAAACTTGATATTTATTTTTTATTTAAAAAAAAGTTATGGCTTGTAGAGGAAGCCGAAACCCAAATAATGGCCATGGCGGTGGAGAAGTCGTTGTCACTGCATACGTACGGAAAGAAAAACATTCCTTTTTGTCGTTTAGTAAAACACTTCGTGTAAAAAGATTCCATTTGAATAAACATAAAAGTCAAAGGGGTTTATACACCATATAAAAGAAATTTGTGTATAAAACAAAATACGCCTCAATGAATGGAGATTGAGACAAAGTACCTTAAAAAGATCATTTTTTAAATAAAATAGATCTATTATGTGTATTCACTATAAGTAAACATAATTAAATTAAAAATACAAGATATGACATAATAATATCATGACATAATTTGAAAGTTGGAGATTAACCCAAAGAATGGTAATTGGGTTAAGAAGTTCCCTTACCTTGTGTCCGACTTGATTCGACCGTTATTTGATCTCCTGAATAATAAACTAGAGTTAATATCTAACTTCTTAAGAACCTTTTTCAAGTTCATTATTCCTTTTATATCACTTATTACCATGTCATGAACATTATGTAATTATTTAAGTTAATAACGGTCGTTTTGTCGATCTTTGGTACTTGAGTCAACAATAAACTTCTTATAATTACAAGTTGTCTATGTGGTAGAATATCCATTATCTCCATAATTATATTCATGATTTAGATGTCATATATATCATATATTTCCAGTATATACATTCATTCATAATATTACGTAACATTTAGAGGTAAGAAATGAAATGCACCGTTCATGGAGACGGTAAGCCGTACGTACGCATGAACGCTACTTTCATTTCTATTTCGTATTTAATGGAATGAAATCATAATTATATAAAGGTATAATATAGTTCCAGTATAATATCATATATAATATCATTTACTCCATCCTTTATACATCCCACATATGGCATTAACGATTCACATCACTTTGAGGGGGCGGTAGTCCGCACTTCCTAAAATGAAATTATCGCGTTTACCCATAATGGAAATCATAAAGTATGCCATAAATGAGAAATACATAAGCATAAGGAAAACATAAACATAATATATATATATATATATATCATATATTAAAATAGTGTCATCAAAATGTCCACCATTATAGGTGTTAAAAGAATATTGAACAATCATCGTTTCGTGAGGCAGTATTTCGCCACCCACAGAAACAATATGTTCTTTAACCATTAGACGAAGGTGTGTGTAAGTGTAAACCAAATAATTATCATAAAAACATACTAGTATATTTTATATACTGGTGTTTTTACAAAATAATGGAATAAGAAGAGTTTAAGGGGTTGGAGAAGCTAAATAAAACAAAACAACATTAGAGAAGACATTACCTAAAAATCGGGTAACTCTTTTTGATTTGAGCCAAAGGCTTCCTTGGTAAGAATTCGGCCCAAAGTGAGGCTTCTAGGAGTAAGGGAGAGAAGTTGGGAGAGTATTTGGGCAGAGGTTGGCCGAGCCAAATGGCTTTAATGTGTGAATAAGGTGGGAGTGGTGGGGGCCTTTTATAAGTGGAGATGAGGGGCACTCTTGGAAAGTAATGAAATATTACTTTATTACACAATGATTTTAGGATTCCAAAGGTCCCACAATTATATAATTAGAGGATAAGGTGATAAGGGTTCGAAATATACCAATCCAATAGGATTTGGACAAGTGTAAGCCTTGGAGTTTACATTATCTTCTCATTTTATTTAAATCGTTAAATAATGAGGTCATCGCTGCATCATCATGATGTCATAAATAATTTAATTTATTTAATGTCTAAAAATTATAAAAAAAATACTATAATGTAGGAAATCGTTTTATCTTTCCAATGAATATTTATAGTAAAAAATATAACTTGTATAACCCCATGTAAAAATTGTTTTAGTAAAACATTTCATGTTTGTGTCATTTTTTTACTTTAACATTAAATAAAAGGTATTTATGTCATTTTCCAACTAAAGTGGCTTCATGGGGTCCCCAAGTTGACCCATGGATTGTCTTGGTCGGCCATGGAACATCCAATGAGGGTAGGACATGTGTCAAGCTCATCTCATATTATTAAAACATTATTTTTACCTTAAACTACACTAATTACCTCTAATCGCGATTAAGAACTTAAAAGTTACTATTCACCAAAAATTATTTTAATCTCATTGAACCACATTTTACTTCTTAATGACAGCCATGTATGTCAGATTTTTGAAATTCAAAACACAGAAGTGGTAAAATTTCATTTAAACGAAAAATCAGTTTTTATAAGTACCACTTAGTGGTTTCACTATTCATCAAAAATTGAAGTTTTTCAGAAAAATCCCAAAAATTCACACTAAGGTATATTTGATATTCCGATTTCAAAAATGATGTCTATTTTAAAAAATTACAAACATATAAGTTTCATTAATTAATTTTATAATTAATTCCCACTGTCACAACAAATAGCGTGTTTTTAAGAAACAATTTATATCAAAAGATTGACAATTGTTCATGCCTAATTTCAATGTTAAATTAATTCTAATGACCACCATTGGATAAAATGGTAAAAATATATTCTAATTATACTTTAAAACCACTAAATAGTATAATTTATCACTATAAATTATTTTTATTAAAAAAGTTGTTTTAAGTATTTTTCACTATTCATAAAAATTTGGAAGTTCTCAGAAAATTACAAAAAATTCAACATAGGCTAATTTCAACATTCTGAATCCAAAAATGAAGTCAATTTTGAAATATATATAATTTCAAAAGGTGGGTATTACTATTCATAATGGCTATTTTGATTAGTCGCGGTGTGTTAGAACTCGAACTTGCGTACAATGCAAGCTATTGCATTATTGAAAGAGAGGCGCATCGTGGAAGATCGGGGTGTTACATGAATTAATTTAATATGATATATATTATAATAATACCATGATATAAATGATATAACTATAACCTAAAAATAATAATAAGAACATATTTGACAAAAAATTCATAAGAACATAATGTAGTTAATACCCGAATAATGAGTAACAATGAAATGTTACCAACAAACAGATTAAAATATGATCATAAATGTTATCATAAAAGTGATTATGATTCTAGAAGAAATCAGTAACATTATTTAAATCATTATAAAGGATATTTGGATACATACTAAGCATATCAGACCTAATGTAAGGTATAAGTTTACAATCTCATTTTTATCTGAGATTGTTTATACGTAAGTATTTACTGGGGTATTTTTATCATCCACATCCAGGTTTCCTAATTAAGTAATATTATTTATATTCTTCTAAATTTTTTTAAATTTAATTTTACCCTTTGGTAAATTTTTATTAAATGGTATGAAATGAATCTTTTGTTGTTATTTTATTTGAGGTATGTTTTTACTTTTCCAACAAAAGTACGAGGAAAATGTTTTTTTTAACTTATACAGCATGGATGGATTTTTAAAGTTCCATGAAACCTTATTTCCTTGAAACTTACCTTATAATATTACAAGGTTATTTTCACATAAAATGATTTCTTCTAATTTTTTTTGGAATTTTGAGTAAGAAAAATGTTTTTGAAGAAGAAAGAATATTTTCCATAAGAATTAATTTCAAGTGCTTTCTCAAGAATATTTTCCATCTAATATGAATCACTCTTTAAAACGGGTTATATTCTTATCCATGTAATTAACATTATTTGATTATGTTTACGATGGAATGATATTTAGGAAATCTATTTGTTTTATATAAATTATGATGGAATGATGTTTAAGAAACCCATTTTATTTCATGGGTTATGCTATAGTGAATGTTTTTTTATGTTTCTGTGGAACACATAAGAATGGTTGTGACCTATATCTTACTCCAATGAATTGGTTGAAGATTTATATCTCTTGAGATAGACATGACTGGAATGAAAAGTAAATCTGGTTCAGTAATACAGGGCTGGAATGAGGGTTAAACTCAGTTCAACAATGGACTTTGTCCGCTATGATGGTCTCGACAATGAGCCATGACTAATATGAAATTATTTTCTATGATTATGTGTGAATATCACGAATTTTCATGTATTATGTTATAAATATTGGGATTACATTGCACTTTTATGATTTATCCCATGACATGATATTATGTTCTTTTATATGCAGGATAAAATTTTTAAATGTTATGTTTATGATTGATATTCCCTGTTTTTACCCTTAATATGAATTTGAGCTCACCCTTTTATATGTTTCTTTTCCCCAGGTCATGAAGAAGGGTATTAAGTAAGACATGTCAAAAATGATTCTAGTTATGAATAAATAAGCGAGAGACAATGTGGATGTTTTATAAACTAATATATTATGTTTCTTAGTTTCTAAAGTCACTAAACCTATATAGTCATGGTGTGGGATTATTGTGTTATATAATAAATATTCTTCAATGTTGAAGTAATATATATATGTAAAGTATGGGATGTTATAGTTGGTAGCAGAGCATAGGTATAGTAAACCATTGGAAACTAGGATGAGAGAACCTTAGTAAGAACCGTAAGGATATATCTAAGTATAGGTTATAATTCTATCATAGTGTTTTAGAGATGTTCATGAATAACCTAGGGTAAAACCTAAAGTGTCCTAAATTGAAATTTTATTCTTGAATATGTGGTTTTACTATTATTATTAGTGTTTCTCACACTATGCTTCTTGGTTTTAGTCAATGGATAGAACCTAAAGGAACCACGTTAATGCTGAATGCGATGGGTATTTCAATGATTGTCCCCACGAGAAACCAAATGTTATGGGAGATGGAATGAAAAATCTTTTAGCCATACCTACACAACTTTCTCAAGATATAAATCATGTAGGACTTCCAAACAAGAAAAAGAGGGAGAAACATTCAATTGAGTCCTTCATGAGACAGTGTCCACCTTCATTCTACAGGTCTTCTGGTCTATTAGTAGGTGAACAATTGATTAGTACCACTGAAAAGATATTTTCAGTTCTAAATTGTTCTGAACACGATAAAGTCATCTTAGTAGTCTATCATTTGAAAACAAACCTGATCAATGGTGGGATCTTATCAAGAATACGATTCCATGAGATGAAATTGAGTCCATGGAATGTGAAGAGTTCAAGAACTTATTTTTTAATAACTACTTTCCTCATATTTATCAAACAAATATGGAGAATGAGTTCCTTGAACCTAAGAAAAAGGATGATGAATCCTTTGGAACCTATGAAGAAAATTTTACAAGACTTGCAGGGTATGCTTCTAGAATTATTATCCAACCTAAGAGTAAAATTGATCAATTCTTTTGTGGCTTAAAACCAAGTCTCTAAAGGGAATTAGCTGTAAGGGACTTCAATATCTATGAGGAAATTGTTCGATGTGATCTCAAGGTTGATATGTATATTTGAGTAACCCATCAGTCATATGGGTTTGAAAATAAGAGACAAATATAATTCAAAGAAAAATATAAAGACCACATTGAAAAGAAGACGAGTTTTCCCTTATGCTCAATGTGTGTAATGAAACATGGATGGAAGTGTCTTAATAGTACTAGTAAATGTTTTAAGTGTGAAAAATAAGGTCATCAGGCAGTTCAATGCTGAAGTGATGGAAAAAATATGTCTAATTACGCGAACAAGGAAAAGGCTACATAGAATGCACCTCATACACTTCAATTTTACAAGTACAAGGAAATGGGTCATTATGAAAATCAATTCCCTAATCTAAGGGTTATTGATGATGATCGACATCAAAAAAATCTTAAGGCCAAAGAAAAAGGAAAGTCGCATGAAATCACTTTCAGCGATGTGGAGTACAATAATGAAGTGGTGAAAGGTACACTTACCATCCACTCTAAAGTATAACATGTTTTATTTGATTCCGGATCCACCCACACTTTAATTTACGAATAATTTTATAAGGGTATTGTCATATTACCTCAACAATTAGATGTTGATTTAGCTGTGACAACTTCTAATGGAACAACAGTCGCATCAAAAGTTTATAATTCTTCTCTGGTTGAAGTTTGTGGGAAAATGCTTCCTTCAAATCTTGTGATCCTTTCTATAGTGAAATTTGATGTGATTATTGGCATGGATTGGATTTCTCTATATGGATCTAATATCAATTTCTAAACAAGGGAAGTCACATTTCATATTCCAGATCAATCTATGATCATCTATCAATGCAAGGATGAATATAACCTTTTAGTATAAATTTCTTCCATCATATAGGTCTTTATTCCAATAAATGAAAGTCATTTTTCTCAAATGGTTGGGGAGAAACTCAAGATTAAGAATAATCCCATTATATGGGAGTTAGATGATGTCTTTACAGAGGAATTGTCAGGTCTTCCACCAAATCGTGAAGTTGAGTTTTCTATAGAACTCATAGCGGGTGCTATGCCTATTTCAAAGACACATTATAGAATGGCCCCAATTAAGTTGCATGAAATGAGAAAGAAACTCTAAGAGAATATTTATAAGGTATTCATATGCCCTAGTGTGTCACCTTGGGGAGAACCTATTCTATTTGTTATAAAAAAATATGGATCAATGAGACTCTTCATTGATTATCAAGAACTTAACAAGATTAATATCAAGAACAAATATCATCTTCCTGCATTGATGACTTATTTTACCAACTATAAAGAGATCAATAATTTTCCAACACTCATCATCGTTCAAGATATATTAAGTTTAGGTCAAAAAAGAGGGTATACCAAAGGTGACATTCCATTCAAGGTATGGACACTATGAATTTATAGTGATTTATTTTGGTCTTACTAATTCGCCCTATATCTTCATAGATCTAATGAATAGAGTCTTTAGAGACCATCTTGATCAGTTTTTTGTAGTATTTATAGACGATATTATTTTCTATTCAATGAGAAAGGAAGAACATGAAGATCACTTGAGAATTGTACTGAAGACCCTAAGAAAGGAGAATATTTATGCCAAATTTACCAAGTGTGAATTTTGGATTTATAAAGATTTATTTTTGGGACACATATTCTCAAAATAGGGGATATCTATGGATCTAGTAAAAACATAGGTTATTAAAAGATGGTTGAGACCAAAAATGGTAACTGAGATCTGAATTTTTCTAAAATTAATGTCCAACCATCAATACAAGTGAAGATTAAAGTGTCACAAAAGGAAGATGCAGAGTTACAAAAGAAGGCGAGAAATGTTCCTGAATTTAACGTTGATTGTGAAGAAATAATAAGGTTCAGGAACCGGGTTTGTATTCCTCCCATACCAGAATTAAAGAATGAGCTATTGTATGAGGCTCATAGCTATTCATTCTTTATTCACTCTTGAAGCACAAAGATGTACATGGACCTGAAAGAGTACTTTTGGTGGGATGACAGGAAAAGAGATATCGCTGAATATGTCTATCGATGCTTGGTTTGTCAGAAAGTTAAGGCTGAGAGACAGAAGTACAAGGGGTTCTTATAACCATTACCCATACCAGAATGGAAATGGGAAAAAATCACTATAGACTTTGTCACCAGACTTCCCAAAACATCCAACGGAAATATGGGTTATAGTTGATCACCTTATGAAGTTGGCACACTTCATTTCTATTGGAGAGGATTTATCTCTTAATCATCTTGCTAGGATATATGTAAATGAAATGGTAAGATTACCTGGAGTATCACTTTACATTACATTTGACCAGGATTAGAGGTTTAACTTGAAGTTCTAGTGAAGCCTTCAACATGCTCTAGATACAGAGTTAAGTTTCAGCACTGCTTATCATCCTCACATAGATGGTCAGTTTGAGAGGACAATTCAAACTCTGAATGACATGTTGAGAGATTCTCTATGAATTTAAAAGGTTTTTGGGATCAACACCTACCATTGTTGGATTTTTATTACAATAATATCTTTCAATCCAGTATTACAATGGCTCATTATGAAGGCCTCTATGGAAAGAAGTTTAGAACTCCAACTTGCTGGGATGAAGATGGGGAAAGAAAGCTATTAGGACCTGATCTTGTTGAGGAAATGGCAGAAAATGTCATATCTATTCAACAACACATAAGATCAGCTTAGATTTGACAAAAAAGTTATACTAAAAACAAAATAAAAGGCTTAGAGTTTTAAGTGGGTGATAAGGTGTTCTTATGAATATCTCCCTTAAAGAGAGTAATGAGATTTGGAAATAAGGGCAAGCTGAGCCCTAGGTATATTGGTCATTTTGAAATTCTGAATCGTGTTGGGAAGGTAGCTTACCGATTGGCACTTTCACTGAATCTCTATCAAGTTCATGATGTGTTCCATGTATCTCTCCTGAGAAAGTACATACCTGATCTTTCACATGTACTAATCTCAAAAGTCATACCGATGGATCATGATCTTTCTTATGAAGAACAACTGATAGAGATTCTGGATTGTAGCGAAAGTTTTCTACCAAATAAGACCAATCGCTTGGTTAAAGTTTTATGGAGGAACCAACAATTTGTAGAAGCTACATGGAAACTTGAGGATCTGATGATGGAGAGGTATCCTAATTTTTTTGTTACTAAGTGACAAATTTCATGGGCAAAATTTAGTTTAAAGGGTGTAGACTGTAATACCCAGATGTTTTTATGAAATATTTTATTTAAATAATTTTTATTTTTCAGTAGCTTTCATTGCACACAATCATGAGTTTAAAAAAATTGAGAAATTCCCTTATTATAAAATTACCATTATATCCTAGACTTTAGGTTAGAGGGAATAATTATAACTAACTTATGAAAATTCATTATGAATTCATTAGCTATCAATTATTTATGAAAAATATAAATCAGTTAGATATTTTTATTTTTGAGTGAATTAATTATGGTAATAAAATTAATGAGATATATATGTGTTATGTACTTAATAAAATATTTTTGATATTAATCAAATGGATATTTTAATTATAGGGTATGAATAAAACCCTATTTGATGTATAAAAACCTGTTTTAAGGTTAATTTTACACATTTGAATGGAGAACCCATTTTAAATTAATATTTTGACACATTACTAATTTTTATATGAAAAAATAAACATGTTATTTTTAAGAGAAATAAAAAAATTTACATTGGATAAATTTCTGATATTTTTTTGATAACTTTCATGTTTTGATGAATAGTAAAAATACGCTAAATTTTAATTAATTTTTTTTATTGTGATAATTTATATGGTTAAATTATAATATTGAATGGTTTTAATATATAAATAGAATATATTTTTATCATTCAATATAATTTATGTCATTATAATTAATTTTACATTGAATTCATAGGTAAAAACTTAATAATCTTTTGCAATGTTTTTAAAACCCGTTTTGTCATTTCAACAACGGGATTAATTTTAAATTAATTTTTTCAACTTATGTGTTTTGAATTTTGAAAAATGGATTCTATATTTGGAATAATTAGTTCTAAATTATGTTAATTGGATACTTTTATTTTTGGGCATTATGAATAATAATTTTGGCAATTATTTTTATTGCCATGGTTAAAGGTAAATCAGGTAATTAAGAGTAAAAATGATATTATAAAATTACCTTAACACCTATAAAAATTCTATTTGATGACTAAAGTTTACCATTATCATCTATTGTTCTAAATTTAATCACTTGACGACCACTTACCTATGAATATGACATGAATGTAAGAAAAACTAAGGAATGTGACAAAATGTCACAATCTCATTTTTTATAAGTATATTAATTTTAATATATGGATAACTAGAAGATATTATCAACTATATATATTCTATGGAAATATAAAATAATTACCTAAATCATATAAATTTATTTATAATTTTTAGAGTTTAAATAATTATAATTAATGATGAAACAATAGTGATGTAAAACTTTATTTTATTAATAGAAATTTCAAATAAATGATTTTAAAAATATTAAAATAAATAAAATATGAACTAATTAATATGATACAAGAATTTTTTACTATAATATGAATTTTTAGGAGTGTATTAAATATATTTTTTCGAATTTACCTTCTCTTTGGACTTTATTTAAAGTCAAATAAATGAATAGTTTCAAAAGTGACACTATTGATATTTTATAAAAATAAAATTTTATTAAATTATTCAAAAATCATAAAAATTATTTAAAAATTACAAAGTGATAATTATAAGGTCCAAAATGTCATAAAATACCCATTTAAGGTCAATTAACACCATATAAGTAAATATTTATAACAATTAAACATTTAGAGTGTTATTACCACAATAAAAATTAAATAGAATAACTAAGTTTCAATTAAAATGATATGGTTTAAATTGACAAAATAAGTTGTCCAAAATTTATTGAATGATTATATTACAAACATATCTCAAATTTGCTTCGAAATTGGGACATTTTTGAAGTTTCTATGTAGGTTTTTATTTTATTATAAATTATTATTTACGGAGTTTCAAAAAGTTCCCCACACATCAATTATAAAAGGGAACCTCCTCTCTCACCACATCACTTAATTTTCAGCCTTCAATACTAGATACCCCCTGAACCTTATCCTTATAAAATTCCCTAATTTCATTCTAGATGTTTTGGTTATCTTCAAGGACCAACTCTAGTTCTCTAAGAAGATATTTAGAGGAGGCATATTGAAGAAGAGGTAATATCATTTACCAATTCATTCAAATATTTTTCATCTTCTACTTACTCTTAATTAGTTTTTTTAATTATAAAGTAATAACATCAGTATCAATCATATAATAATATGTTATTATAAACATGAAACAACCATATTACACCTTCTACCCATCCTATGAAAAATAAAATTACCATGCATGCATATGTACAACTTACCATCTCCACGCTGTGGTGTAATCCGTTTTTCACCACCACCTTACATGGTTGGGTATAATGATGGAATTAATAAATATATGTGATTGATAAAAAATTATTTTTATTCTGAGACACTATACTCCATCCACTTCAATACCATTCAACAATTATGGGAACAATATCATCGCTCGTGTGTAGGTACGACTTACCGTCTCCACGGTGCGATGTGATTCATTCTACATAATCTTAATTAAAGAATGATTATATAAATTAATTAAATATGATATATATTTTACTAATCCCATGATTTAAATTATATAACTATAACCTAAAAATTGTAATAATAACTTATCCGACAAAACATGAATATGAATATAAAGCAGTTAATACCAAAATAACGAGTAATAATGAAATGTTACTAACAAATGGATGAAAATATGATCATAAATGTTATCATAATTTTTTTTATGATTCTGTAATAAATCATTAACATTATTCAAATCATTATACATGAGTTTTTGATACATATGAATCATATCGGACATAAGGTAAGGATTAATTTTAGAATCTCATTTTTATCGGAGATTATTTATACGTAAATATTTACTGTGGTATATTTATCATCCACATCCATGTTTCTAGTTATGTAATTTTATTTATATTCATTTAAAAAATTTTAAAGTTAATTTTACCCTAAATTAAATTTTTATTAATTGGAATGAAAGGAATGTTTGGTCATTATTCGATTTGAGGTACTTTTTGACTTTTCTGGAAAAAATGCAAGGAGAATGTTTTTTAACTTACATAGAATGAATGAATTTTTATGGTTCCATGAAACCTTATTTACTTGAAGATTCCCCTATAATATTACATGGTTATTTTCACATAAAAATATTTCTTCTAAAATTGTGTGGCATTTTGAGAAAGGAAAACATTTTTGAAGAAGAAAATATATTTTCCTCAAGAATCAATTTCAAGTGTTTTCTCAAAATTATTTTACATCTAAGATGACAGACTTTAAAAAGGGTTATATTCCTATACCTATTATTACCATGATTTTATTGTGTTTGTGATGAAGTTTTATTTAGGAAATCCAAATGTTTTATATCAATTATTATGGAATTATGTTTAGGAAACCCATTTTATTTCATGGGTTATGTTATGGTGAATGTTTTTTTATGTTTTTATGGAAAACATAAGAATTGTTTCATTATGAGATGGGTGAGACCTATATCTCCCTCCAACACATTAGGTAAAGATTTATATCCCATGAGATAGACATGAATGGAACGACAAGTAAATCTAGTTCAGTAATACATGGAAGGAACTAGGAGTGAACTCGATTAAGTAATGGAATTTTTCCGCTATGATGGTCTCGACAATGGTCCTTAACTAATATGAAATGATTTTCTATGCTTATATGTATATTCCATGAAATATCATGTCTTATGTTATGACTATTGGTATTACATTTCAATTTAATTATTTATCCCCTGACATCATGTTATGATCTTTTATATGCAGGATAAGATTTTCAAATGCTATGTTTATGATTGATATTTCCCTTGTTTAACTTTACTGAGCATTTGAGCTCATCCTTTCATATGTTTCTTTTCCCCAGGTCATGGAGAAGGGTATTAAGTAAGATATGTAAAAAATTAGTCTAGTTATGAAGACATAATTGGGAGACAATGTGGATGTTTTATGAACCAGATGTTTATGTTTCCTAGTTTCTAATAACACTAACCCTATACTATCCTTGTGTGGTTTTATTGTGTTATGTAATAAATATTCTTCAATATTGAAGTAATATCTATATGTAAAGTATGTAATTTTATATATATCCCAATGTAATAAAATAATTCACCGAATCTGGGCTTCTAGGGTCGGGGCATTACAAATTTTATGTCTTAATATGATTAAAATAACATTTAATATAATAAACTTAATATATAGAAATGGAATTTTTATATATTAATGTTTTTTTCACTATTAAGTGTTCTTAATAATATTTAGTATTTTTTCCAATTGAATGACTGATTATATATTTAAATATATCATTAATCATTATAATAAATTTAATTTTTTGAAGATATTAATTTATTTTATTAGATGAAAATAACATAGTATTAATAAGACAACTTTTCGAAAATTACACTTTTAACATTACCATTATCAATAACTATAATATTAGTAATACTCCTTTTATTCTAAAAGATGAAAATCTCTACATTCGATAATATGATAATGTCAATATGAAATTTGATACCTATTTTTTTGTATTTAAATTATATATGTTATCAAAAATAAAATTTTAATATAAGTTATTAAATCAGATTTTGATTAAAATATTAATTATATTTCCAATACAACGTACATGGGTTTATTAAACAAAACATTGTAATATTTAATTAATTATATTACTTATAAATATTTATATATTTTTATAGAATAATGTGTAAAAATAATTTAATTCGTTCTTCTATTATTATAATAGCATAAATCTGACGGTTTTAGAAATATTTGTATTCATTCAATATTCACATAAAAACGAATGTTTTCTAAAAAAATACTAAATTTCTCATTCTATGAAATTTTTTAAATTTTAAATCTAAAAATTTACTTTTTTTATCTCATTGGTATTTTATAATTTTTTTTTATTATATATGAATTTAAATTAAAAACATATAATAATAAACTTCCTTTTACATTAAAATTCAAAATGAGAAATGTGAAAAATAAATTCCAAAAATAACTTATTACGTCAATAGAAAATGATTATATCATCCCATTTTCTAGTCATATATCCCATAGTTATCTCAATGTAAAATCTATTCATATGTTATGCTATAGTGGATGTCAAGGTAATTGATAATACTAGCATTTATCATGTTAAAATTTCTATGAGCATGAATATCTTTTGTATAAGATTTTTCTCATAAATAAATTGTTCAAGTAAGGTTATGATTAGTTATATAAAAGACCTAGAGTGAATACTTAGATTATATTATCAGATAAATTATCTTCACACAAAAGACTTCTATGTATCATTTCATTTCTTAATATATTTTATAGTCTAGTTACATCCTCTTATAATCACTCGTTTAACAGATATATTACAATAATAATATTTTATTTTATAATATCAGTCATTAATTATAGTTCTGTGTCACATGTATAATATGATAATAACATCATATTTATTTAAGGAAAATACACAGTTAAATCATGGTTTATTACCAGCCAACCCAACTTCTAGGATATAACATTCATATTTATGTAATATGATTTTGTTGTTAGTTTTAGTATTGGTGTTATGTGTGGTATAATCTATCAAATGTAGTTATATTTTTAAACAACATATAATATAATATAATTGGGGTATTACATTCTCTTATCCTTAATGAAATTTTATCCACTATATTTTTTTATCAGAAAATTGAAACTATAAAAGTAATATAATATAATAATGTTTTTCATGAACCTTATTTTCTAGGTATTGACATGGAAAAATATTGTCAATATACCTCTATAAGACTTATTTGAAAAATTGAAAATCATAAAATTTACCTTTTGTAATGACAATTACATTTTATATAGGAGTCGATAGATTTATCTTCATTTTTCTCAATATTGAGAAATTTATTAACCTTTTATATGGAAAATATGATAATATTTACATTATGGATCTCATCCAATTCTATATGAATTATTTCATCCTTCTATGTGCATCACAATGATAATGATGAATATTTCGTTCCTGAACCTCTAATATCAACTTATAATGGATAATAATCTCTACACTATTATGAAACTTTATCCCACTTATCTAAAACTTTAATAGTAATAAAAATCTATAATAATATCCAAATCATATATTAAAATTGCATAAATTTTATTTATTAATTATTTTCCCAGAAAACAGAAAAGATTAATCACTTATTCTTATTTTAATCCCAAACAAAATATTGTTCCATATACAGTCTCATACTCAATTATGTATATACCACAATCATATATTCTAGAATATAATTTCCCATATAGATTGAATTATGATGATATATAATAAAACATATTTAATTAAACATAACCAAGGAACTCATTTTCATGTCACAAAATCACTACATATTTTATCTATCCATTCTTTTAAAATTATCACATCTTTAAAAATATTTTTTATACTATTCAATATATTATTCCAAAACTCCCATTTTCAATAATTTCCTTACAACATAATATTAATAGAAAAATACATAGATTCTTTATTTTAAATCTCATACCTATCTATCATTAATAATACTAATACATATTAATTATATATTATCCAAATAACCATAATTATAATGAATTCAAATCCTTAAATGATACATTCAACAATGAGGGATATTCTTTTATTTCATTTTACATTATAGGGACCATCCAATATTCGATAAATGGAGACAATATTTCTATTTAAAGAAACATCCTAAAATCAACATTCACAATAACCAAATTTGTCATTCATCACCTTTTCCTCTAAAATAATAAAGATTTATTCTCAAGTTATTCTCATTATCTTCATCCATATAGTTTTAAAGCCTTCATCAATAACTACCAATATAGAATTATTCAGTTCATCCTTATTTCTTGGGCATTGGATCGAATAATTATCCATCTCCTAAGATTTAATGAACTATACATTACTAGATTTTATCTTGATTTGGAAATGATTTCATTTTTATCCAAACCTATAACAAACTCAAATTTTCTTTTAGAATTTACCCATGTGCTTATTCACATATTATTGACATGTAGGATGTGGATTAATTTTAATTTTATTTTCATTATCACTTGAACATCCATGAAACTCCATTTTTATCTTATTTCATAAGTCAAGATATTTATTTAGGCACATGATGTTTTTCAGGACTCAAGATAGCTCTCCATGAATAATTATAAGATCCTCTACTTTAGATTTACCCAAATTTTGTTACCCCATACCAATGTGGATATTAATCATGACACACGTCAATTTCTATAATATTTCCATGATCTACTCATCTCTAGCACATGCTGTATATATATGATGAATAGGGTAATCCCAACATTAACCATGGGTGTTTACTCTATTCCTCTATTTTAGTTTCATCCTGAATAATGGTACTCACTTTTTTTTATCAAATTAAACATGAAAAATAATCCATGGAATAAAAATCCCTATAGAGTTCTCAAATAATCTAAGGGATTATCATAATGCTCATATTAGCCATATTTTTTTTTAAAATCATGTCCCCAATGTTCTGAATAATCCTCTATTTATACAAACTAAATCATCATAACTATATTCCCCCTTATCCAGTTATTACTTATTATATGGTTAACATATACATGGGATCAAACCACATAGGATCGTTCAATTTTGTGGGAATATAAAAATAGATACACACAAGATTTTTATATTACACTGGGAAAATAAAAAAAAATTCATGGGGAAAAAATTATTATGACTTTTAATTTAATTAAATATTCTCATTATCATATCCTATGGAATTTAAAAACCTAAAAGATGATATCAATCCCTCAAAAAAGTGAAAATTGAACTAAATATTCTTTCAATAAAAAACAAGTAATAAATAATATGAAAGAATAAATAATCTATAATGATTCTATTTAATCTACAACATGATCCTAAAACATTTATCCATGTATGAAAAAATAACATGGATAATAATAATTGAAATTTTCAATGAAAAATTTCATAATGTAAAATAATCACGGTCTTACAATTCACATCCTTGGCTAAGACATAATAAACATTTCATTAATGGTCTTGGATAATTCACTTTCATTGTATTAGTATTTATACAAAAATTAAAAAAATATTATGGCATGAATTTATAGTCTCTAATTATATAGCATGACAACTTCTTTTGTCTAATTATACCTATCAGAGCATCATGTGTCCATCTATAACCTAGACACACCCTTCAACTTCACATCCAATGTATTTATCATATATCGAATGATTAAAAGAATTAAATTTATAAATGAATAATACATAAAAAGAGTCATCATCTAATAACCAATATAGAATATTACAAAATTAAATTAAATGGATTTCTCTAAAAGATTCATTCATTTGCTACCATATATTGAAATTTTATTTGGTTAAGACCACTTAAATGTTGTGGAAATGATACAGTATGAATCCACGATTCATAAAATATGAACATATAGAGGAAAATAATGTCCAATGAAATTATTTATTGTTATATTGAATTTTATAATGGAATTTTATTGACCCCAATACCATGAATTAATAAATAATGAAATATTCCCATTAATTTATTATAACATGACCCGTAGAAAAGAAAGAGTTTCACAAATATTTCAAAATCACATAGTCAGAATACATATAAAGGAAAACAATGGATGTTATCTTTGGAGTTTTCCACCTATGAGGTATAATAGTAAAAATAGTTTCTTTATATTGGAAAAAATTAAAATTACAAAAAACATTAAAAAATTTCATTTAAAAGTTGAACAATATCTATTTGTTTTGGTAAAAAGAAAGAATGAAATTTTACAGAACATTGATAAAATTATTTTCATGAAAAATATCCATGTAATCATATAATATTTGATTCAATGGAATTGATAATAATTACAGTGGATCCCTTTTATAAGTTGGGTGGGTGTTAATCTTGCAAATACATGAAATATTAATATATAAAATGTGTCTAACTCAATTAAAATGGCCCAAAAGTCTAATACCTGCAATGATATTGATGATAATTAATAGAAAAATCATAAAAATAAATTAATACAAATATATATTGTATTTTAAACCCAATAATATGGTTTAACACTGTTATTAACTCTATTTGACCATAGTCATGGTAATAAATTTTTCTAATTCATAAGGGTCATCAAATTAATTTCAAAAATTGAAAATTGGAAAATAAATGGAAAATTCATGATATTTTAGATATTTTAATTTCTATTTGAATTATATTATTATTATAAATATTTTATAATTATTTAAAATTATTTTTATGTATCAAATACAATCCAAAGTTATTACAATGACTATGAAAAAAATAACATTAATGACCTCAATATACAAATGAAATTATTATATGAATACATCCACCACTAATAATAAATTATAATTATCAACGAAATTATTGTAAACCCTCAATTCCTTGAAAAAATATAAAATTTGATAGTTTTAAAATCATTTACCTGATTTTTATATTGCTTTGTAAAAGCACAACCTCGATGTTACATAAGCATTCTATATAATTATACAAGGACAAAAAATTTAAAATAAATTTAAATCCCTAAAGAAAAATTTTCATATGAAATTTTATAATTTATAAATATCCCCAACTTCTTTCTCTCACAATTAAATAATATTAGTGAAATTAAATGAATGAGAGAGACAACTTTTATTTATTATTTTCATAAAGTAATTAAAATTTCATTATCATAGGAAAAATACAAAAAATGACATATATTACAATATAGAATGAAGGTATGCAAAATAAAATCATATGTTAAAATAAATAGTTTGAGTGATCCTAAATAATAAACCCATAGTTTTAACACCATTTGTCTCATTATACTCTTTATCAGGGGGACTATTTTTTTTGTTTTTAAGTAATTATAATAAAAATTAAATTTTACAATTTACCATATTTTTAAATACTTATTATAAATATGAAATAAAAATTTAATTATTTAATTCATATAATTGGTAAAAATTAATTTAAATATATGTATAAAAAATCATTCTAAAATAGTTTTTAAAATGATTTCTTTTTTAAACATGAAAGAGATTTTATAGAAATGTCAATCATTATATTAATAATTATAGAATAATTTTAGATTTATAATCATAATTCATTCTCTGAAATATAATATTACCTCAAATATATTGTAATTTTTAATTAAAAGAAAATAAAGGATAGTTTTCTCTAAAATATTAAGTTTTAAATATTCACCTAAAAATCCTTCATTTTTGAAAAATTCCAAAACATCAACAAAATATTATTTTGATGTGCTGGTTTAAACAATTATGTTCTTTTTTCAAAATGAATTTATAGAATAATAAAAAATTAATTCTAATTAAGAAAATTTAAAACTACTAAAAATCCTTTTGATAAGTTATGTTTTTTAAAATAATATAACGTTTGTATTCTTATTATTTGGATAATAAAAATAGTTAGAGGAATGTCAAATTTTCTAATTAAATTCATTTTCTTTTTAAGGAAACCATGCTATGCATATAAATTATTATATAGTTATTCCTATTAATACCCATTAACCTAATTTCTAGGTTATTGTAGAAATATTTAAATAATAATATTTTGTTATTCATTTAATCTCTGGTTTGTGTGTGGTGTATGTTATTGAACATAGTTTTATTTTAAAAGATGATATAACCTAGAATATAATTTTATTAAGAAATGGTAATATGAAATCTTTGAATTATCATTCATAGAGATGTAAGATCACTATAATATCATCCAAAAGGATAAGACACTATTTTGAAAAAAATTATGCCGATCTATGTATACATGAATATCATATTTTTTTTAATTTCAATAAATATACAACATCAAATTTATATGGATTTTATAAATTATTAAATAATATTCATATTACACCACTTGATAATCATTATAACTTTGTATGGATCATGGGACTATTTAATGTTATCTAAAAAATATTATATATTAAGAGGAATAATATATTGTGCTTTTATGTATGATCATATTATGTAATATTTCCATATTATATACCATCTAAACCTCATGAATTATTAATAAAATTCCCCTAACACATATACATTAGAGTGAAACCCATTTTATATAGTATTATAATGATTTAATTCATTTGAACATGTTTTTAAGACCCATTTTTTAATGATTATCCTCTTTAAGAATGTTATAGGATACTTCCTCAGTCCCCTACCTTCAATTCTAATTTTTAATATGTTTATTTATCTTGGTTTGGACTAATCTAGACTTTCTATTATTATTTTGGGAAGGATGTGTTTATCATTGTTTATATATATTTTACTCACACTTATTCACTTACTTTTTGGTTTTCACAACTATCTACCTCGACCATTCTTATCCCTCATACATTGGAGTGGTGGGAGTTTTGATGAATAGATAAAAACCATAATTAATCTCTATTTTATGGCCAAGGAATTGGTATTTTGTGTTTATTTTATGTTTCAACATTAATAAATTCATAAATGGAGAGCTATTGCTCTAATTTTTCATGATCTGTAATGGGTGAATAAATCGAATGAACATTTATTAGGGAATCTGATATATAGTTTTGTTGGAATATGTAATCACTTATAGCTATTTCATATAAATTCAAGACACATCCACAATTTTTCAAACCCATTAGGACATAATACATTTTTTTTTATTTTCCCTTCACGAGATAACCAAATTTATCATACTGAAACACATTTTTTCTCTAGATTTTAAATTCTATCTTCTGACAACCTATGATAGTCACATTAATAATTAGTGTATGATGATCAAGATGGATTTTTTTTATTTTTTTCATTATCGTTATCTTCTATCATTTTATTTCATTTTATGTTGAAAACACGGACTGTTCAACACCTAGTAACTGATACAGATGATGATAATTTTTTTAATATATCAATGAACATAAAAATAATTAATTATTTGGGATAAGAGTTAGATATAACATCTCATAAATATTCTCAATCATACCATTTTTGTTATTTTCAAATTAATACAACTTTTGATTACATGGATGATAAATAATATAATATAATTAAACTATTATGTAAATATTTAGTATAAGTAGATTAATGAATTAAGACATGAGAGGGGGTGATTTATATGATGATAAATTTTACTAGATACCATGTTTTCAAATACCCTTCCAAATCATTTGTATTTGAACCACTCATATTAGTTAAGATAATTTTTTATATATTTTTTAACCAAAATTCCTAGATATTATATATTTATAATGTTATAATTATTGGAAAATGTATTCTTACAAGTTTCAGTCTCATTGTATGCCAACATCTCTACACAACTTATTTTTATCCATGTTCAAGAATATTCCTATATAAATCTTCTTATCAATTCAAATGGATGTGGGGTGTTTTGATCATAACCACTCTCACTATATTACACATGCGAGTGCATTAAAAATATAACACATATGAACATTTCATCTTCCCTATACAAACATTAATGTTTGAATCACACTAGTTAGTATATAATTCCTCCTCCTTTTGATGTAGAATAAAAAAAATGATCAAGGATTTCATGAGTGGTGCACATAAGCTTGGGTTTTGCATGAAAGATCAGGGTTGTTAACATGAGGATCCTTTACAAACAGTAGACTTGGGTTGAAATTAGTTGGGAAAGGATTACACAACTGTGGACCTAATCAGTAGTTGACCCACATAGAATCTGTCGCACATAAGTCCCTACCTTGAGTGATCCATGTTTTCATTATGTTGCGAAGATGGGTCTTACACATCGTATAGTGACGATTCATCTTCTGTATCATCACCCTAAAGATGACAGGTGAAATTTAATTTATAGTTGAATACCTCACCGTCAATGCACAAGGCTTTGAGCATGGGAGAGGTATTACATGCACCTTTCTTATTTGGGCCTGATGTTGGGTTCACAAATCCCCGGTTTGAAGTCGTATTTGGCATCCAAACCTATTATGCGCCAGCACACGCTCAAGTATGGAACATATTCACTGAATAATGTACCTATTCATGAACCCCATAGAAATTTCATTGAATAATATGCCTTTTTGGAAACATACATATAATTGGGAATGGAAGGATGTTGCATGTATGTTTCAGCTTTTGATCACTGTTGAAAATAGTTGCACGTACCTTCCTTTGTGGCCTCAGGACTATCTATCGGGGAAGGATGAAATCTTAGTTTTCCCAAACCCACTGTTTGGGACCTTAGATGGGATTTAAACACCAAAAAATTATCCCCCTAAGAATTTGAGCTGAACGGGGACCATAATTTTGGGGTTTTAGGGAAGCATAAAAGAGTGGAATATTTCCTTTGTTGGTATACGCAATATGGGATTCAGGCATGCAAGTCCCTCGCACGCGCACAAAATCCATTGGTCTATTCTATTAAATAGGCAGTGGGGAACTCTTTATGGTACATGGAATATATGTGTGATAAGAATAATTCTCTTGTCTTCTTAAGTTTTCTCTTTTCATGAAAACCTATGCTTTGGATTCTTCTTTCATGAAAAACTCTCTTTCGCACATATGCCTCCGCGATTTGACACTTGTTTTTCATGACTTCTTCCATACATTCATGATAAATTTCTTTCTTCACATTGGGACATCCTTTTTACACACACCTTATTTGTATTTTTTCAGCCTCATCTGAAATTGAAAACTATCCGAACCCTTCTAAGATTGAAGTCACTGCTGCTACTCAATGAGTTGTAATGGATAGAAATACTCAAATACGTTAATCTAGGACTATCATGTCAGACAATCAGGTTCTCATGACTACTCTAATAGAGGTACGACAGAGTTATCTATTGAGAAACTATCTCATTTTATGGAATATTGGGCTGATGGATGAGATGACCTTCCCAGCCTTTAGGGTTAACACACCACGATGGTGGTTCACACATGAGGATGATCACAATAGCTATAACATCACTTTTGATGGCCATAAATCCCAATAGAATAGGGATATTTCTATTTATATGATAAATGGGTTATAAAATGATGTCATGGGGGAATATCTAGAGGCAGATAAAAATACCATCAACTATTATACCATTTTCCAAAGATTCTTGTTGAACTTCTACGAAAACGGGCAAGGGAAGCACCCCCTTATATCAGCGCTAAGAAAAAGCGCTAATAAAGGTTACCCTATATCAGCGCTAAGCGCTGCTAATGGTTACCCTGTATCAGCACGAAGAGCTTTTCTAGCACTGATAAAGAGGCCCTCTATCAGTGCTAGAAAAGATATGATAAAGAATCGATGTATCAGCGCTAAAGTTATAGCGCTGATACAAGGTAACCTTTATCAGTGCTAAAGAAGCGCTGATAAAACAACCCTTTATCAGTGATAGAAAAGCACTGTTAAAGAATCTCTGTATCAGTGCTAAAATTTTAGCGCTGATACAGGAATGATTTATCAGTGTTTTTTTAGCGCTGATAAAGAGTACCATTATCAGCGCTAAAAAAGTTCTAATAAAGGATACCTTTATCAGTGCTAAAATGTTAGCACTGATAATGGTAGTATTTATCAGCGCTTTTTTAGCACTGATAAAACCTTAGTACATTTATTTATAAAGTCGGTCGCACAGTGCCCTCATTTTATCGCGACCTAAAGCTTTCGCGGTACTAGAACTCTGCGACTCCCCTCTACCGCCCACTGAGTTCGCGTTTCCGGACCTCCGCCGCCCTCGCTTCTCATTTCCGGACCTCCGCCACCCTCGCTTCTCGTTGCCGGACCTCCGCCGCCCGCAACGACCTCTTCGGTTTTCTGGACCTCCCTTTAAGTCATGTTTTCCAAATATTTTTTTATTATTGTTCTTGTTGTTGGTTGAATCATTGATGGATATTGATTGTGTTATTTCATTTAGATTCATTGGTATGTTTTGTGTGTACCTTCCCTTAGGTTTTGAATTATGCTCTTAGTGGTTCTTCATGGTTAGTGGTTGTAGTCTCTTATTTGGGTGAAGGGATGTCTTCTTAGTATATTTCCATCTTATGTCCCACCATTTTAGTGAAAATTTAAATGGTTGGGTGACCTATGCTAGGTCTCTGGACATTATTGGGATTTTCTCTCTTCTTAGTGATGTAGACGTGTCATTTGGAGATGTATGATGTTCTTGGAGGATATACATTAAGGGTTCTTGGGAATATTGGTTATCTGTTCATTTTAATTTTTTCGTAGTGGTCCTCTATTAGGTGAATCTTCCCATTTGACCCTCTATCCCAAGGTGAAACTCCCTCCCTTTCTCTCTTCCCTTGGTCTCCATTTTTAGGGTGATTTGGCCTTTTATCTACAAGGAATATCTAAGTAATAATCTCATATTCTCTTTTATTCTCCTTTATTGGTCACTACTTTTTTCTCTCTTGGGTTATTTTTCTATAGAAAGGGTTTTGAACTAGGTTGGATTTAATCTCATTTATTTAGGTTAAATCTTTATGGTTATGGTGTTTAATTTCATCCTTAGGGCCTTTCCTTAGTTCAGTTGGTGGTTTCATTCTGGTTTTGTGAAGATATCAAGAAATAGGTAGGTTGTTCCATTATTTGACATTGTTTTAGGCGTTTAATATGATTTATTTGGATCTAAAATGGTTTTATAAATTGTCTGGGTTGTGGGAAACATGTTTTCCAATTTTTTTGTTGTGCGTAAGGGTTTGATAATGATTTGACTATTGTAAATGGTTGTTTGTCATTTGTGTTTCTATTATTGGAAGTGTGATTGTATAAAATAGATATAATTTTATATAGGGAGTGGAATTGAGCACAATGGAATCCTAGTTATCTGGTGGGTAGACTAGGTCTAGTATATTAGGTGAATTAGTCAGGTCGATGATTGGTATCCTTAATAAGGATATACATAACAACACTAACTAAACATTCATGTGCTAGGGATTGGAGGCTCAAATAGGACCTTCATGTCTAAGAGATGTGATCACCAAGAGTACGAGGATCCTAGGACCCTAGTAACCCTAATACCTTAGAGATTTTCTATAGTGCTCATACTATTCTTACCATTATCTTGTCACGTTTACTTTCTCTTTTATTTCAAAGAATGTTTTATTTAAATTGTATCTTCCTTTTTCTTCAAACATAACATGTTAATGTTTATCATAATGTCATTACATGGAATCTATTTTTTTTGTGTCCTACTAGGTATGTTGGCTCACACATTATATACACCCTCAGGTTTATGTAGACCTTATTATGTTTTACCCAGTTAAAGGCAAGGTTCCCTTGGTGGTGATGGTGGATATATGTGCTAGTAGTTCCCCTTTTGGTGACTGTTATTGGTTGTGGAATGGGGATGTTGACCCTCATGTTTCATGGAGGCTTGGTTGTATTGTTGGTTCTCTTACCTTTTTTTGTTATTTTGGATTTGGTTGAAATTGTTAAATGCTTATCCCCTATTGCAGTGTTATCTTTTGGTCTATTATATTGTAAAATTTGGTTATGATATAGTGTTTAATTATTATGTAATAATTATGGTTTTTTTACATGAAAAAACCATTCCCAAAGGTGTTACTAAATTCTTAAGAACTAGTTACAACCCATGGGGATTGGTAATTCCCTTTAGACCTTCCCACGAGTTGGTTCAGGTGTCAAGTGGGATGGAAACTTGGACTAGTTCATGACAAGAAGTCTACACCATAGTATGGTTGTCTAAATCCTTTCTGTATCGTGTCCATGGGAGGTTGCAATGTTGTATCGTTTTTTATAGTCTTAAATTCCATGAGCCCCATTTTATATTCTTTTTTCTCCTACACAACACTCATTTGAAATCTTGATTCTTTAAGGATTATAAGAGTCATTTTAACTCCTCTAAACTCCCTTCTTCTCGGATAGAAGCTCCAGTGGATGCGTTTGGTTTCTCTCTGATAAGGGGATCTCTCATCGATTGTATATCCTATATATCCTCTTATATCCTCCTTATAGAGTGATAGATCATCATCTTTTTAGTGAATCTAATATTCTTTTTTATGAATCTTGATTAGAGGTTAGACTACTTGATCTCCAACACCTTCATTATTCATTGACAGATCCCATTAAAGGGTGTTAAGTTTGGTTGATCACTAATTAAAGGAAGGTGGTTCCACAATGTTTCTTCCATACAATTAAAATTTTTTTTCTTGATTTATTCAATATGAATTATAAAAATAATTTAATATGATTTTAATTAAAGTGGATTTTATTTTTGATTTTAGAGGCATGTATTTTTGAAATAAATCCCCTTGTTAGTTGTTTTTTGTGTCATGGAATGATTTGATAAACTATATATTTTAGTAGGAATATTTTATAAAATAATTATCCTTGATTTAAAAAAATGATTAGAATATAATATGATTTTAAAAGGGAATAGATTTTATGAAAACCTATGATTTGGTTTTGAAATGAAAATTCATGTTGAAAACTAAAATTGGTTATTCAAATGTAATAAATGAAATTATTTGTAATGATTGATTTTCCCATGTTTGGTTGATTATTTGATTTAAAGTATATGAAGCCAGGGTATTTAGTGGTAATTTGGATAAGAATTTTAGTATATAATCTCCTAGCAGTAGATTTATGATGAAAATACTAACTTAAACATACTATGAAATGAATTTTTCCCCAATGGGAATTTAAGTCCCGATGACCTGAGTCGTGGGATGTGTTCACACATTGAGCCAAGATCACTGATTGAGTTGTGTGAGGATCATATTACTAGAAACTAACATACCATATGGTTTGATACATGTTACTATGATATAATTTTTATTATTATTACATGACATTGATTATAGAACTATTTTTTTCATGCCAACTAATTTATATAAGAGTTTTATATACATTGTTCATTTAAGTCAGTTTTTATATATCTTCCATCTTTTTTATTATGAAATTATGGGATGTTGGAAATATGTAAATACTAAGATACCATATTGGTACATGTTACTAAGATTTATGTGTGACTATATACTTATTATATTTTCTTATTATTTCTTACACACCACCACTTGAGTCGAGTAACCTGATTGAAATCCATATTGGTACTTTGGTTCTAATGTGGATATGGTTTTTTATGTGTTTGTGACATGTGTATGTGTGGATATATGGGTACTTAGGCATGATGATATAGAATGTAGGGTAGAGACCTAGGAGTGGTAGATTTATCATTCTTGATTATTCTTGTGTTTGGTCTGGGGTGATTTGAGGAAACTATAATGAATCTAAAGTAATTATATTTAATGAAGATGAATAAATACTAATGGTTATGCTATATTAATCACTATTTTTATAAGGAAGTGGTTTTGTTCTACTGTATTTGGAAGTCTTGTTTTGTGTACTTGAACCATAAATACTAATATTTGAGATTCAAATAGGATGAAGATGAATACAGATTGGATGGATGCTAATAATTTAACAATAGAGTACGAGAACGGAGTGAAAGAGTTCATCAAGTTTGCAAAGGATCACGCAAAGGATCCTTATCAAATCCTTTGTCTGTGTTTACATTTTTGTTATTCTAGAATACTTACTCCAGAGGAGTTGGAAGAACATTTGATAAGTCACAGAATAGATCGGATTTATAAATGTTGGAATAAACATGGAGAAAAAGTGAATATAGCTACTGGCTGGGATAAAACTACATTTTATGGATCGTCAGATATGAATACAAATATGGATAATGAAGAAGACCATATGGAGGATGTGATTACAGATGTCAGTGATGATGAAGATCATATTGAGGAAATGAAAAAGACAATTCAAGATGAACTCCGTGATTTCCCAAAATTGTTTGAGAAGTTAACGAGTTGTGAAAAGACACCATTATATGATGCTTGCACTAAGTATACAACATTTCCAGCTGTAATGAAGTTGTATAAATTGAAAGTAGGCAATTAATGGAGTGATGTCATTTTTACGGAACTACTTTCTCTCTTGAATGACATGCTCCCAAAAGATAATGAGCTCCCAATCCGGACATATGAAGCTAGAAGAATGCTACGCTCGATGGGAATGATTTCTGAAAGAATACATGCCTGCCCGAAAGACTGTATATTGTTTCGCAATGAGAAAAAATCACTTACAAAATTCCTAAAGTGTGGTGATTCTCGATACAAGAAAGATAAATCCAATCCTACGAAAGTTGTATTGTACTTTCCAATCATTCCAAGGTTTACGCGTCTATATGGAAGTGAAGAAACTGCAAGACAATTGTCGTGGCATGTAGATAAAAGAAATAAAGATGGGTTATTATGTCATCTGGCCGACTCTCCTCAATGGAAGAAAATTTATCATGAGTATCCTGAATTTGGAAAATAGTCAAGAAACCTTCGTCTTGCGTTATCTACAGATGGAGTGAATCCTTTTGGTTTTAAAACCAGCACTCACAGTACATGGCCTGTTATGTTGGTAAATTATGAATTTCCACCCTAGTTATCAATGAAGTGAAAATTCATCATGTTATCTATGCTTATATCAGGACCAAAACAACCAGGTAATGATATTGATGTTTATCTGGATCCTTTGATCGAGGATTTGAAGTTATTGTGGGACTCAGGTGTAATTTTGTATGATGATTATAAAAGTGAATACTTCACATTGAGAGTGATGTTGTATGGGACAATAAATGATTTCCTTGCTTATGGAAATTTTTCAGGCTATAGCATTAAAGGAACTCAAGGGTGTCCCGTGTGCGAAGAAGATACAAAATCAATTAGGTTGAAACATTCATCAAAATCTGTGTTTTTAGGACATCGTAGATTTCTACCTCGTCGGCATAAGTACTGATCTTGGAAGACATCATTCAATGGAAGTTCAGAAAAAAGCGCAACACCGTCTCCACTAACAGGTGATCAGCTATTTTAGAATGTAAAATATCTGAACACTATTTTTGATAAACCATTTTCAAAAAACCTTATGAAAATCGGTTGGAAAAAGAGACCATTTTTTTTGAATTACCATACTGGAATTGTTTGTACGCCAGACATTTTCTTGATGTGATGCATGTGGAAAAAAATGTATGTGACAGTGTTATCAGAACATTGATAAATTCCCCCGGAAAAACAAAAGATGGAATTAAGGAAAGGTTGGACATGGTTGACATGGGAATACGAGAAGAGTTGGCTCCTGTGAAGGGAGAAAATCGAATGTTTCTTCCACCAGCTGCTTATACTCTTTCTAGGGTGGAGAGATATGAGTTTTGCAACTTCTTCAATGATGTAAAGGTTACAGAGGGTACTCATCAAATATCAATAACATTGTTTCAATGAATTATTTGAAGTTAAAAGTTTTGAAATCACATGATTTCCATGTTTTGATGCAAGATCTAATTCCTATATCTTTACGTTGCATTTTTCCCAAGAATGTTCTTCATACGTTAACCAAACTTTGTTTCTTTTTCAAATCTATATGTAGAAAAGTTTTAGATCCGGGGAAATTTCCAGCTATGGAAAAAGAAATTTTCATCATATTATGTGAATTATAAATGTTCTTCCCGCCAACATTATTTGATATGATGGTTCATTTGCTGATTCAATTGGTGAGAGAGATTCGACTTTGTGTTCCTATGCACTATAGATGGATGTATCCTATTGAACGGTATATGAATATTTTGAAAGGGTATGTAAAAAATCGAAATCGTCCAGAGGGTTGTATAGTGGAGTGATATATTGTCAAGGAAGCCATTGAATTTTTTACTAAATACCTATCTGATGTGGAAAGCATTGGTCTCCTGAAATCTCGTCACACTGGACGCATTGAGGGTGAGGGAATTTCCGGAAGAGAAGTTGTGACAATCATTATTACAGATCGAGAGCAGGCTCATCTTTATGTTTTGCATAACAGTTGGGAGGTTGCTCTATATATTGAAACTCATAAAGAAATTCTTAGGTACTTGAATCCATCAAGGGATGAAAAATGGTTATCAGATACACATAATCACCAGTTTATAGGATGGTTTCAGGACCATATTTTTAAGGAGTTGGATGAAAATATGAATTCAATTTCAAAATGACTTCAATGGCTAGCCGTTGGACCAAGTGTGTTTGTATTATCTTACAGTGGTTATGTAATTAATGGTTATACATTCTATATAGATGAACATGATGAAGATAGTACCATGAAAAATAGTGGAGTTACACTAGTGGCTGAAGCGATGCATGTTTCTGGTAGTAAGGACAGAAATCCAATTTATGCAAATATGTCATACTTTGGAATTATCAAACTAATATGGGAGTTTGATTATATGACATTCCAATTGCCGATTTTTCAATGCAAATGGATTGATAACAACAGTGGTGTTAAAATAGATGAATGGGGATTTGTGAAAGTTGATTTTGGTAAAGAAGGGTACAAAGATGGACAATTTATAATGGCATCACAAGTGATACATGTTTTTTATGTTCCAGATCCCGCAAACCAAAAGTGGTCGATTGTTCTGTTATCATCCAAAACTACTGAAGGTTCTGATGAAAATTCAGTTGAGGATGATCCTTTTAGTGGTACGTCGAAATCATTTTAGAGCGGTCCCAATGAAGATGAAGTTTTTTATGTTAGAGGAGACCACAATGAAGGGATTTGGATAGTCGATAGAGGTGTCAAATCCATTTATCCTTTGAAAAAAAGAAAGAGAGTTCAGTAAACAGGTTATATTTTGTTTATAATATAGATCTTGTTATCTCATGTTATCATATTATCATTATTGAATTTATGTAATCTGAATTAACTGTTCAACCACTTTTGCAGATAATGACTTCTGCACATTTTGGTGCTCCTAAACTTGAGGCTGAACAAGTCTCTCAAGATGCTGCTGCTGTGGCAGCTGCTGCTCATGCAGCTCATGATGCTGCTACTGTTGCTCCTACTGCAGCTCATGTTTCTCCTACTACTCCTCCTGCTACGGCTCCTGCTGCTCCTTCTGCTGCGGCTACTGCTGCTCCTGCAGCTCATGCTGCTGCTGCTGCTGCTCCTGCTGCAGCTCCTATTGCTCCTGCTGCTCCTCCTGCTGCGGCTCCTGTTGCTCCTGCTATGGCTGCTGCTACTCCTGCTGCTGCGGCTCCTGCTGCTCCTAGTGTTGAGGTCCAACAACCATCATCACATGCCGTTGATACCATTCCAGATGAACATATAGATGATGATGATATCGATGAAGTGGTTGGGAATGAAGGACTGATGTCGTATAAAACACAGGTGTGTCGTAGTTTGACGGTGTTAGCCAAAATTTATAATGCGAAAAGGAAAGGCATCAAATTTGAAGTCGGATGGAATACACGAGGCCAACATGTGAATCCCAACAAGGCTATGTTTAGAAGATACATTGGAGTTGTCACTCTGCAACACATGCCGATTGACATAGATTCATGGGACCATGTTGTGTCCGGGATAAAGGCTATGATCTGGGAAGAAATTACGGTAACATTATGAATTTATTTCTTTAATTTACTAGAAAATAAAATAATGAAACAATGTCGTACTCCTCTCAATCCCTTGAAGAGTACATTTATAGTAGACGATTCACACAAGGATTATGTACTAAGGCTTGCAGGACAGATTCATCGAGGTTTTCGCACTATTTTAACAAGATGCCACCTGAAATATTCTAAAGGTAAAATAAACCTGCACCTACCCATTGTCTACGCTCACCTGATATCCCAAGAAGCATGGGATGCATTTATTGTCCGTTGTGGGGATGAGAAGTTTCAGGTACATTGTGGGTGATAATACGTTATCACTTTGATTGTAAATATTTCATTTATGAAACAAAAACTTTGTACTGAAAATAAGGATAGTGCATCAAAACCAACATACCCCTATCATAAAGCAAGGATGGGGTATGCTTCATTAGAAAAGAAAATGGTATGTATTTTAAATTTACAGTTATATTGTTAGGTTCCAATAAACAACATTATAATTATCTTTCTATTTTTATATGTAGATTGATGAGTTTAAAACCAAATGCACTTCCATCCCATGTCATGTGCTACGGAATGAGGCACGTGTGAACAAAGAAGGGAAGTTAGTAGATGAGAACACATAGAAAGTGTGGGAAATATGCGTAAGTATGGCACAACGATAAAAAGATTTGTTTTAAATTTCTATTACATAAAAATAATTAGTTATTTTCCTATATCCGACATTCACAGGAATCAGCTACTCCCGTAGAAAATACAGACCTATTATCGACGGCATTGAAGCAGCCAGAAAAATACGGTCATGTCATAGGTGCAAGGTTTGGGGTGACACCCCGAGTATATTTTGAGAAGAATAAAAAAATGGATGATACATGTGAAAAGTTGGAATAAATGAGCGAAAAATAGCAACCCTTAAAGAATGATGGAAATGGCAGGGAGAGTTGATAGAAACTTTTATGGGTGGGAAGCAAAGGGAAGACACAACTCAGGAACAACCAGTGCGTGAACATCCTGCCCCACCCCCCACCAGCTTTGAGGTGAGCCATTCACCTCAAAGAACTTTCTTAGCCATGGCAATCAATATTCTAATAATTGTTCCCATGAAATGTGAATCAGACAAACTCTGATAATTTTTCTGTACTGATATTCTACAGGGTGATAATGATTGTGATTTATATCTCTCAACACCCACCTATCACCTTGTAGCGAGGGATACCGTGTTCAATATCCCAGATGCCACACTGCATAATAGACCACTTCCGAAAGATCATCTGAAAGTGATGATTACTGTAGCTCATGAGCCAAATGCAGAGCTATATATTCCACTTGATGACGATGATATTCATACGGTCCAAAAGGCTATTGGTACATTCATTGCATGACCGTCACAACTTGTAAGAGTACATGCAGACAAAGAGGCATTTATTTCCTTTTTTTCAATGTAAACCCTTAAAAATAAATGAAAAAAGGGTCTGAATCAATGATTGTGGTTATAGAAGAAGAAATGGAAGGGGGTGACAAACGTTGGCTCAAAACCATCTAAAGGATCGACCAACCGATCCTAAGGAGATAATGAAATCACAATAACACCACCTGTTCTCTATCCACATTTACTAGCATTGAAGACTCATGTGGATACAAAGCTAAAAGATAGTAATAGCCATCTAGTGGTTTTCGAAGAGAATATACATGGAGAGGAAAGTCACGATTTAGTTGCCACTGAAAATGTAAATGAAATCCTTGAAAACGGTTGGCTAGGCCTCACAGTTGTAAATGTATATATGCGGTATGTTTCCATGAATTGATTTTCAAAAAGCTGATCTACTATGAAAATTATGACTAAATGCATTTTATATTGTCGACAGACGCATTTATGAAAAACAGTTGAAGGAATTTTCCCTTGAGCCAAGATTTGGACTCATTAGTCCTCATATCACATCAACACACCTAACAAAAATAGATCCATAAAAAAGGGATGCAATAGTGAACGAATTACTGAAAACATTTGAAAGAAAGATTATAGATGAAAGTCTTTTCCAAATACCAACCATGCAGGGGTAATACTCTATGATTAAAGAATATCAACTATATTTTCACTTATTTTGTTACTTATTCCTTTTTGTGTTTTTAGGAAACATTGGTTGCTAATTGCGGTGAACTTGGATACTCCGAAGATTTATTTTCTGGATTCAAAGCAAGGATATCCATCAAACCGACCACACATGATGGAGTTTGTGAATCTGTAAGACACCACATCTTATGTTTTAGGTCTAAACATCATGTAATATAATTTATATTATCTTTTATTAAGGATTCTGTTATGATAGGGCGGTGTATCATTATCGTCTAAAAAAAGTAATGAGGACAGGGGCTAAGCATAGGGAGGTGAGTAAGTACTACGTCTGGACAAATATCTGGGTATATATAATAAAATTTCACTATCCAAACACATCTCAACACAAGTTACATATTCTCCTAATGATCAATTTTTTTGCAGTTTCCAAAACAATCAAACGATAATGATTGCGGTTACTATGTTTGTAAATTTATGAAAGATACGGTTTTTCATCAGCAAACTAGCAACCCTAAAGAGGTATTTTCAAAAACAATTACTAGTTCATTTAAGTTATTTGTTAATTCTTTATTTTTATATTTTGCAGTACTACTCTGACTGCCAAAAAGCCTCATACTCACAAGGCAATATAGATATGTTCAGAAATGAGTGGGCCGCATACCTGATGGAAGATTGTACACAGATAAATTGAAGATCTGACATGGGGACATGTACAATTGGTGGTCATTTTTTGAGAGGGGTTAAGGGGATAAAAAGATGAAACATTGTTGTATGTAAATGTTTTTAGGAAAATTGTAATTATTATTAAATAAAACATCCTTTATCTAATGAGTCATTTTCCCATTTTAACATATGATATGCACTAGCAACATGTAAGAATGCTGAACCACTCAAAGGGTCTCTCTTTTGTTTAAAATGGACACGAATTTAAGTGAAAACAACAACTGACCTATGGAAATCCAACCAAATTCATTCAGATTGTGTTTATCTTTTAGGAGAACGATCCAAGGGTCCTTGGTGACGTGTACAAGTCATCCACGCCTCAATCCGAGGCACAGTGTGGCCGGTACCACTCAAAGGGTCTCTCTTTTGATTCAAATGGACTCGATTTTAAGTGAAAAAAAAAACAATTGACCTATGGAAATCTGACCAAACACATTAGGATTGTGTTGATCCTTTAGGAGAACGATCCAAGGGTCCTTTTTGATGTGTACGAGTCAACCCCGCCTCAATCCGAGGCACAGTGTGACCGCTATCACTCAAAGTGTCTCTCTTTTCTTTAAAATGGACCCAATTTTAAGTGAAAACAACAACTGACCTACGGAAATCTGACCAAATGCATTAGGATTATGTTGATACTTTAGGAGAACGAACCAAGGGTCCTTTGTGACATTTAATAGTCAACCCCGCCTCAATCCGAGGCACTCTGTGACCGCTATCACTCAACGAGTCTCCCTTTTGTTTGAAATAGACACAATTTTAATTGAAAACAAGAACTGACCTATAAAAATCCAACCAAACGCATTCATATTTCCTTGATCTTTTATAAGAACGATCCAAGGGTCCTTTTTGACATTTAAGATCCATCCCCACCTCAATCCAAGGCATAGTGTGGCCGGTACCACTCAAAGGGTCTCTCTTTTGTTTAAAATGGACACGATTTTAAGTGAAAACAACAACTGACCTACGGAAATCCAACCAAACGCATTCAGATTGTGTTGATACTTTATGAGAATGATACAAGGGTCATTTTTGACATGTATGAGTTAACCCCGCCTCAATTTGAGGCACGGTGTGACTGCTATCACTCAAAGGGTCTCTCTTGTTTAAAATGGACACAATTTTAATTGAAAACAACAACTGACCAAGGAAAATTCAACCAAACACACTCGGATTGACTTCATCTTTTATAATAACGATCAAAGAGTACTTGGTGACGTGTACGAGTCATCCCCACCTCAATATGAGGCACGGTGTGGCCGGTACCACTCAAAGGGTCTCAATTTTGTTTAAAATGGACACGATTTTAAGTGAAAACAACAACTGACCTACGGAAATTTGACCAAACGCATTCAAATTATTTTGATACTTTATGAGAAATATCCACGGGTCCTTTTTGACGTATAACAGTCAACCTCACCTCAATCCGAGGCACGGTGTGACCGCTATCACTCAAAGGGTCTCTCTTGTTTAAAATGGACACAATTTTAATTGAAAACAACAACTGACCTATAGAAATCCGACCAAACGCATTAGGATTTCCTTGATATTTTATAAGAAAGATCCAAGAGTCCTTGGTAATGTGTATGAGTCATCTCTGCCTCAATCCGAGGCATGGTATGGCCGATACCACTCAAAAGGTCTCTCTTTTGTTTAAAATGGACACGTTTTTAAGTGAAAACAACAACTGACCTGTGGAAATATAACCAAATGCATTCGGGTTGTGTTGATCTTTTAGGATAATGATCCAAGGGTCCTTTGTGACGTGTAAGAGTCAACCCCACCTCAATACGAAGCACGGTGTGACCGATATCACTCAAAGGGTCTCCCTTTTGTTTAAAATGGACACGATTTTAAGTGAAAACAACAACTAACCTACGGAAATATGACCAAACGCATTCGGATTGTGTTGATACTTTAGTAGAACAATCCAAGGGTCCTTTTTGATGTGTAAGTGTCAACCTTGTCTCAATACGAGGCACAGTGTGACCGCTATCACTCAAAGGGTCTCTATTTTGTTTAAAATGGACACGATTTTAAGTGAAAACAACAACTGACCTACGAAAATCTGACCAAACGCATTCCGATTGCCTTTATATTTTATAATAATTATCCAAGGGTCCTTGGTGATGTGTAAGAGCCGTCCCTACCTCAATCCGAGGCACGGTGTGGCCGATACCACTCAAAGGGTCTCTATTTTGTTTAAAATGGAGAAGATTTTAAGTGAAAACAAAAACTGATCTATGGAAATTTGACCAAACGAATTCGGATTGTGTTTATCCTTTAGGATAACGATCCAAGAGTCATTTTTGGTGTGTATGAGTCAACAACGCCTCAATCTGAGTCACGATGTGACCGATATCACTCAAAGGGTCTCTCTTGTTTAAAATGGACACAATTTTAATTGAAAACAACAACTGAACTACGAAAATCCAACCAAACGCATTCATATTTCCTTGATCTTATATAATAACGATCTATGGGTCCTTGGAGACATGTAAAAGGCATCCCCGACTCAATAAAAGGAATGGTGTGGCCGGTACCACTCAAAGGGTCTCTATTTTGTTTAAAATGGACACGATTTTAAGTGAAAACAACAACTGACCTAAAGAAATCTGACCAAACGCATTCAGATTGTGTTTATCCTTTAGGAGAATGATCCATGAGTCCTTTGTGACGTGTAAGAGTCAACCCTTCCTCAATCCGAGTCATGGTGTGACCACTATCACTCAAGGGGTCTCTCTTGTTTAAAATGAACAAAATTTTAATTGAAAACAACAACTGACCTATGAAAATATGACCAGACGCATTTGGATTGACTTGATCATTCATAATAACGATCCAAGGGTCCTTGTTGACGTGTAAGAGTCATACGTGCCTCAGTCAGAGGCACGGTGTGGCCGGTAGCACTCAAAGGGTCTCTCTTTTGTTTAAAATGGACACGATTTTAAGTGGAAACAACAACTGACCTACAAAAATCTGACAAAACGCATTTGGATTGTGTTTATCCTTCAAGAGAATGATACACGGGTTCTTTGTGATGTGTATGAGTCAACCCCACCTCAATCCGAGTCATGGTGTGACCGATATCACTCAAAGGGTCTCTCTTTTGTTTAAAATGGACACGATTTTAAGTGAAAACAACAACTGACCTACGTAAATCCGACCAAACGCATTCGGATTGTGTTGATCCTTTAAAAGAATGATCCACAAGTCCATTGTGACATGTAAGAGTCCACCCCGCCTCAATTATAGGCACGGTGTGACCGCTATCACTCAAAGGGTCTCTATTTTTTTTAAATGGACATGATTTTAAGTGAAAACAACAACTGACCTACGAAAATCTGACCAAACGCATTCGGATTGACTTGATATTTTATAAGAATGATCCAATGGTCCTTGGTGACGTTTAAGAGCCTTACCCACCTCAATCAGAGGCATGGTGTGGCCGGTACCACTCAAAGGGCCTCTCTTTTGTTTAAAAATTGACACGATTTTAAGTGAAAACAACAACTGACCTATGAAAATCTGACCAAACACATTCTGATTGCCTTGATCTTTTATAAGAATGATCCAAGGGTCCTTGGTGATGTGTAAGAGCCATCCCTGCCTCAATCCAAGTCACGATGTGTCTAGTACCACTCAAAGGGTCTCTATTTTGTTTAAAATGGACACGATTTTAAGTGAAAACAACAACTGACCTACGGAAATTCGACCAAATACATTAGGATTGTGTTGATCCTTTAGGAGAACGATCCACGGGTCCTTTTTGGTGTTTATGAGTCAACCCCACCAACCCCCAAGACCGCCCCCACCCCCTGGACACCAATCCACCCCCCAGACACCCCCACCCCTCTAGACACCCCCACCCCCTGTAAAGACCCCTGACACCTTGGACACCAGCCCACCCCTGGAAAGCCCCCCCGGACACCAATCCACCCCTGGACTGCCCCCACCCCCTGGACACTAATCCACCCCCACTCCTCTAGACACCCCAACCCCTGTAAAGCCCCCTCGACACCTTGGACACTATCCCACCCCCTGGAAAGACCCCATGAAAACCAATCCACCCCCTGGACCGCCCCCCACTGCCCTGGACACCAATCCACCCCTAGACACCCCCACCCCTCTGGACACCCGCACCCCCTGTAAAGCCACCCTGACACCCTGACACCTTGGACACTAGCACACCCCCTGGAAAGCCCCCCCGGACACCAATCCACCCCCTAGACCGCCCCCACCCCCTGGACACCCCCACCCCTCTGGACACCCCCACCCCCTGTAAAGCCCCCCCTGACACCTTGGACACCATCCCATCCCCCAAAAAGCCCCCCCCAGACACCAATCCACCCATGGACCGCCCCCACCCCATGGACACCAATCCACCCCCTGGACACCCCCACCACTTTGGACACCCCTACCCCCTATAAATCTCCCACGACACCTTGGACACCATCCCACCCCCTGGAAAGCCCCCAGGACACCCCCTACCCCCCTTGGACAGCCACCCCAAACCCTTGAACAGCCCCCCAACCCCCTGAATTCTGAATTGAATTCTTTATGTACTTAATTAACTTATGAATTATGTGTTAATGGTGTATGGGTATACTTTTTGTATGGGTATACTTGGTATAATTAGCTTATAATTTATGAGTTAATTTTGTATGGGTATACTTGCTTTAGTTAGCTTATTGAGATGCGGGTTTTTTTTGCAGGTGTTCGGGTGTGCTGCTGCATATTTTTTCATAGTAGCAGAGAGGGAATTTATTAGCGCTAAAAAAGCGCTGATAAATCGTGCTTTTATCGGTGATAAAAAAGGGCTGATAAAGGATAAGTTTATCAGCGCTAAAGTAGCGTTGATAAGACACTCATTTATCAATGCTCTTTTAGCGCTGATAAGGGGTTGTTTTATCAGTGCTCTTTTAGAACTGATAAAGTCTACCTTTATTAGCTTGTGTTTAGCGCTGATAAAGGTTTTATTTATCACCACTTTTTTAGCGCTGATAAAGTACCCCTTTATCAGCACTTGGTAAGCGCTGATAAAGGGTACCACCCTTTATCAGCACTGAGCTTTACAACGCTTTTTTAGCGCTGTTAAAGCTCGTTTTTAGCGCTATTAATGCTCGTATTTGTAGTAGTGTTTGAAAATAGCTTGGGATGCCACAAGCATTGGGGTATTGGATCAGGTAGAAACTTTTCCAATGATTTGGACTGTGTGTATTCGATATTTTACACATCCTTGTAGTATGTGGTGGAGATGCACCACATTGAACATTTCACCATGGTGTGGATGTCTTAGTTCCATTTCTCTTATCAAAAGGATCACTACTACAAAAACGGGAAAGGGAAGCACCCCCTTATATTAGCGCTAAACAAAACCGCTGATAAAACCTTCCTGTATCAGCGCTAAAATATTAGTGCTGATAAAGGGATTATTTATCAGCTCTTTTCTAGTGCTGATAGAGAATCCCTTTATCAGCGCTAAAATTTTAGCACTGATACAGGGTAACCTTTATCAGCACTGATAAAAATACCCTTTATCAACACTAGAAAAGAACTGATAAAGAGGACCATTATCAGTGCTAAGATGTTAGTGCTGATAAATTTACTCTATATCAGTGGTTTGTTAGCGCTGATAAAACCTTTGTCCATTTTTTTATAAAGTCGGTCACACAGTGCCCTCGTTTTATCGCGACCAAAGCTCTCGCGGTACTGGAACCCTGCGACTCCCCAGCACCGCCTGCTGAGTTCGCGTTTCTGGACCTCTTCCGCCCTCTCTTCTTGTTGTCGGACCTCCGCTTCCCACTGAGTTCATGTCTCCGGACCTTCGCCGCCCTCGAGCTTCGGTTTTCCGGACCTCCCTTTAAGGCATGTTTTTCATATCATTTTTTAATATTGTTATCCTCTCCCATCACACATAACCATATGGTGATTTGGCATGATAGATTTAATGGATATTTGAGATTGTGATGGTTGTAGCCTACATGATTCATCCTTTTCTTCTTCATGTTTGTCTCTAGGGTAACGCCCCTGTTGAAGCTTGAGTTTGGTACAACTTATTCTAATGGTTCTAGGACTATTATTCTATAAATCATATCACACTATTAAAACATTTTTAATTGATGTTTTGGGATATGAGGCTTTCCCATCAATGGAATTATAGTGGATTTTGTGTTGAATTATTTCATCCCTAGGTTTCATTTCCTCCAGTGGTGATGATTCTGCTTCATCTTAGATTCATGAGTGTTTTTCCTACATATTGTGATGGGGTTAGTGGGGGTGATCATCCAATATATTTCTATTACTCCTATGGTTTCACCTTTTTTCTAATGACTATGGTGGGTTTTTAGGTGATTTGGTATTTGTTTATTTTAGATCCTAGAAACCATTCAATTTGATGGTGGTATGGCTGGATATGTTATATAAATTCTTCCAAAAATAACCTTTATGAGAAGGTTTGGTTAGAATTATAGAATATATATGCTTTGATTTAATTATATTATTTGGTTATGTTGGGTTGGAAATGGGTGATGAGGTTCATAAGGTGATGAATTCTAGTTTGTTATCTTGTTAGTGAAGCTATTAATGATGATGTTGATCAGGCGCATCACAGTGCAGGTATCAAGGGATGAGTATCACCATGATTTGAGTCATGATTCAATAGCATATTATTGTTTGAAATTTGAATTTAGTGGTGTTTTATGGGGTATTTTTTATAATTTCACATACTATTTGACCTTATGTGGCTATGACATATTTATTTTTTCTTTTATCATTACTCCATTATTCTAGTATTTTCTATTAGTATAGTTTTTTTACTATAAATCAAAATGTGGAATCTTTGGGGAATGTTTGACATGGGTTGATTTTCCATAAAATGGATGGTTTATTTATGTAAAATATCTCTTGAGAAACCTAGTATTGGTGGAAATATTTATATGCTCATCATCAATGGAGATCAATGAGTTTACACTATCAGAGTTAAGTTTATGAAAAACTTAAGGTCCTTCACACTTGGATTCCAGTTTCACTAGATTCCTCCTAGGTATCATCGATTCCCTTAGATCCAACACCATGTCATCGTAAAGTGAGGAATGAAGGATAACCTTTTTCTTTAAGTACAACACCACCCGGTTCTGATGCATTTCTAGGTCATCCAATGCTTGAACCCTATTTTCTTCGATGTGTTCCCCCCTTATTTCCTTCATGCTATCTAAGTGACTTTGTCTAGAAGTGCAATTGTATGGCATGATGGCTAGACCACCAATATTTCTATCCTTTCCACCCACACCTCCATCTCTATCCTTCTCCCTCGCTGAGGTTACTGACTGCTTCTCTATAGTGGCCAGGCCCCTTCCTAGCAGTGTTTGGTCTGTCTCCCTTGGCTCTGAGCCTGTCATCCAGCTCCAAATACTTATTGATCCAGAGAGAAATCCCTCAACAGCCCCCAAGTTTCATTACCCATACTTCCCCTATCACTTTGGATCCTCATTTCCCACTCATATGAAGCTTACCAACTAAAATGGATTATGAACATGTTCAAAATCAAGGGACTTCAATGAGAGATCATCCTCCCACTTCAATAGGGATACTAGTTCTAGATCCAATGCCAGAGCCCTATCCTACCCATCATTATTATCTTAATATTTAATTCTCATGGTCTTAGTGCCCATGTTAAATCAGACTTCCTCACTATAGAAATAAAAAATCATAATTTCATTGTTTTTGTTGTCCAATAACACAAAAACCCTACAATAATCATAGAATTCTCCTCGAAGATTAAGTTTCATGGATTTCTACACTCTGACCCATCCAAAAACACTAATGGGTATTTTGGCAAAATAAATATGTTGTTGAGACTGTTCAAGATTACAATCAATTCATTACTACCAAGGTGTCCAACATTGAAACCTCCTTCCTTATGACTTTTGTTTTTGGAATCTATGACACTCTTCAAAGGGAATCTCTATGGCGTGAACAAAATACCTTCGATCCTGGCCACCATCCATTGTTTTTTGGGGGTGGCTCTAATGTCATTTCCAACACAATGGAAAGGAAAGGTAGAAGCCCATTCTAGTGGAAGGCCATCATGGAGTTTTTTCAGTTCATGGCTGGGAAGGGCCTCATTGACCTCATCTTCTCAGGTGACAGTTTCACCTGGTGCAACAACTATTGGGGACATCATCGATTGTGGAGTCTATTAGATATGTGTCTAGCCAACATGAAAGCCACTAACATATGCTCAAATACCATGTTTTTTCATCTTGCTTGAGGTATTTTGATTCACTCCCCCTTCTTGGTTTCTATTTCTTCTTGGCATGATCATCAGGAACGGTTTCACTTCCACCAACAGTGGGTTAACATCCTAGGGTACCAGGACATGGTTTGTGAAATATGGAATGAACCCTTATAGGAGTATCGGGCCACCTTCAACCTCAGTGACTTGACCTCGAACCCCGATAGGTGCGTGTTCGCCCCTTCCTCCTTAGGAACCTTCACCACCTGGGACTACTATCGCATATGGGCTCCTTCAAAGTATTCTGATAGATGGAATGATACCTTTGGTTTATTGGATTATTAACACTAGTTTGAGATTTATGTGTGACTATATAATTATTATATTTTCTTATTATTTCTTACACACTACCACTTGAGTCAAGTTACCTTATTGAAATCCATATTGGTACTTTGGTTCTGATGTGTATATGGTTTTTTATGTGTTTGTGACATGTGTATGTGTGGATATATGGGTATTTAGGAATGATGATATTGAATGTAGGGAAGAGACCTAGGAGTGGTAGATGTATCATTCTTGATTATTCTTGTGTTTGGTCTGGGGTGATTTGAGGAAACTATAATGAATCTAAAGTAATTATATTTAATAAAGATGAATAAATACTAATGGTTAGACTCTATTAATCTCTATTTTTATAAGGAAGTGGTTCTCTTATACTGTATTTGAAAGTCTTGTATTGTGTACATGAACCATATATACTAATATTTGAGATTCAAATAGGATGAAGATGAATAAATATTGGATGGATGCTAATCGTTTGACAATAGAGTACGAGAACAGAGTGAAACAGTTCATCATGTTTGCAAAGGATCATGCAAATGATCCTTCTCAAATCCTTTTTCTATGTTTACGTTGTTGTTATTCTAGAATACATACTCCAGAGAAGCTGGAAGAACATTTGATATGTTACGGAATAGATCGGAGTTATAAATGTTGGAATAAACACGGAGAAAAAGAGAATGTAGCTACTGACTGGGATAAAACTGTGTTTTATGGATCATCAGATATGAATACAAATATGGATAATAAAGAAGACCGTATGGAGGATGTGATTACAAATGTCAGTGATGATGAAGATCGTATTGAGGAAATGAAAAATACAATTGAAGATGAACTCTGTGATTGCCCAAAATTGTTTGAGAAGTTAAAGAGTTGTGAAAAGACTCCATTGTATTCTGGTTGCACTAAGTATACAAAATTCTCAACCGTACTAAAGTTATATAAATTGAATGTAGGAAACGGATGGAGTGATATCAGTTTTATGGAACTACTTTCTCTCTTGAATGACATTCTCTCGGAAGATAATGAGCTCCCAAGCCGGACATATGAAGCTAGACGAATGCTACGCTCAATGGGTATGAATTCTGAAAGAATACATGCATGCCCGAAAGACTGTATATTGTTTCGCAAGGAGAAAGAATCACTTAAAAAATTCCCAAATTGTGGTGATTCTTGATACAAGAAAGATAAATCCAATCCTACAAAAGTTTTATGGTACTTTACAATCATTCCAAGGTTTAGGCGTCTATATGGAAGTGAAGAAACTGCAAGACAATTGTCGTGGCATGCAGATAAAATAAATAAAGATGGGAAATTATGTCATCCGACCGACTCTCCTCAATGAAAGAACATTCATTATGAGTATCCTGAGTTTGGAAAAGAGCCGAGAAACATTTATCTTGTGTTATCTACAGATGGAGTGAATCCTTTTGGATTTCAAAACAGCACTCATAGTACATGGCCAGTTATGTTGGTAAATTATAACTTTCCACCCTGGTTGTGCATAAAGAAGAAATTCATCATGTTATATATGCTTATATTAGGACCAAAACAACTAGGTAACGATATGGATGTTTATCTGGATCCTTTGATCGAGGATTTTATGTTATTTTTGATTCAGGTGTTATGTTGTATGATGCTTATAAAAGCGAATACTTCATGTTGGGAGTGATGTTGTATGGGAAAGTAAATGATTTCCCTGCTTATGGAAAATTTTCAGGCTATATAATTGATGGAACTCAAGGGTGTTCTGTGTGAGAAGAATATACATAATCAATTAGGTTGAAACATTCATCAAAATCTGTGTTTCTAGGACATCCTAGATTTTTACCTCATCGGCATAAGTACCGATCTTGGACGACATCATTCAATGGAAGTTTAGAACAATGCACAACACTGTCTCCACTAATAGGTGATCAGCTGTTTGAGAAAGTAAAAGATCTGAACACTATTTTTGGTAAACCATTTTCGAAAAACCTTATGAAAATCGGTTGGAAAAAGCAATTAGTTTTTCTTGAATTACCATGCTATAATTGTTTATATGTCAGACATTTTTTTGATGTAAATCATGTGGAAAAAATGTATGTGACAATGTTATTGGAACGTTGCTAAATGACCCTAGAAAAACAAAATATGCAATTAAGGCAATGTTGGACATGGTTGACATGGGAATACGAGAAGAGTTGGCTCCCGTGAAGGGTGAAAATCGAATTTTTCTTCCTTCAGCTACTTATACTATTTCTTGGGAGGAGAGATATCAGTTTCGAAACTTCTTCAATGATGTAAAGGTTCCGGAGGGGTATTCATCAAATATCAAGAACATTGTTTCAATGAATTATTTAGAGTTAAAAGGTCTGGAATAACATGATTTCCATGTTTTTATGCAAGATCTAATTCCTATAGCTTTACATTATATTTTTTCCAAGAATGTTCGTCATAAATTAAACAAACTTTTTTTCATTTTCAAAGATATATGTAGCAAAGTTTTAGACCCTGTGAAATTGCCATCTATGGAAAAAGAAATTTTCATCATTTAATGTGAATTAGAAATGTTCTTCCCGTCAACATTCATTGATAGGATGATTCATTTTGATTGTTCACTTGGTGAGAGAGAATCAACTTTGTGGTCATGTGCACTATAGATGGATGTATCCTGTTGAATGATATATAAAGATTTTGAAAGGGTATGTCAAAAATCGAAGTCAGCCCGAGGGTTGTATAGTGGAGCGATATATTGTTGAGGTAGCCATTGAATTTTGTACCGAATACTTATCTGATGTGGAAAGAATTGGTCTCCTGAAATCACGTCACACTGGATGCATTGAGGGTGAGGGAATTTCTGGAAGAGAAGTTGTGACAATTAGTATTACAGATCGGGAGCAGGCCCATCTTTATGTTTTTCATAACAGTTGGGAGGTTACCCCATATATTGAAACTCACAAATAAATTCTTAGGCAGTTGAATCCATCAAGGGAAGAAAAATGGTTATCAAATACACATAATCACCTGTTTATAGGATGGTTTCAGGACCATATCTTTAACCAGTTGGATGAAAACCCGAATTCAATTTTAGAATGTCTTCGATGGATAACCGCTGGACCAAGTGTGTATGTATTATATTACAGTGGTTATGTAATTAATGGTTATACATTCTATACAGATAAACATGATGAAGATAGTACCATGAAAAATAGTGGAGTTACACTAGTGGATGAAGCGATGCATGTTTCTGGTAGTAAGGACAGAAATCCAATTTATGCAAATATGTCATACTTTGGAATTATCAAACTAATATGGGAGTTGGGTTATACGACATTCCAATTGCCAATTTTTCAATGAAAATGGCTTGATAACAACAGTGGTGTTAAAATAGATGAATGGGGATTTGTGAAAGTTGATTTTAGTAAAGAAGGGTATAAAGACGAACATTTTATAATGGCATCACAAGCGGTACAAGTTTTTTATGTTCCAGATCCCGCAAACCGAAAGTGGTCGATTGTTCTATTATCGTCCAAAACTACTGAAGGGTCCGATGAAAATTTAGTTGAGGACGATCCTTTTAGTGGTATGTCGCAATTATTTCGGAGAGGTCCCAATGTAGATGATGTTTTGTATGTTAGAGGAGATCATAATGAAGGGATTTCGATACTCGATAGAGGTGTCAAATCCCGTCAACCTTTGAAAAAAAGAAATAGAGTTCAGTAAATAGGTTATATTTTGTTTGTAATATAGATATTGTTATCTCATGTTACTATATTATCATTACTAAATTTATGTAATCTAAATTAACTCTTCAACCAATTTTGCAGATAATGACTTCTGCACATTCTGGTGCTCCTAACCTTGAGGATGAACAAGTCTCTCAAGCTGCTGCTGCTGCGGCTGCTGCTGCTCCTGCTGCTCCTGCAGCTGTTGCTGCTCCTGCAGCTGTTGCTGCTCCTGCTGTTGCTCCTACTACGGCTCCTATTGCTCCTACTGCTCCTCCTACTGTGGCTCTTGCTGCTCCTTCTAGTCCTACTACGGTTACTGATGCTACTGCTACTGTGGCTCCTACTGATTCAAGTTTTGAGGTCCAACAACCATCAGCACATGTCGTTGATACCATTTCAGATGAACATATATATGATGTTGATATTTATGAAATGGTCAGGAATGAAGCACTGACGTCATAGAAAACACCGGTGCATCGTATTTTGACGGTGTTAGACAAGGTTCTTAAGGCGAAAAGCAAAAGCATCAAATTTGAAGTCGGATGGAATGCACGAGGCCAACATGTGAATCCCAACAAGGATATGTTTAGAAGCTACATTGGAGTTGTCACTCAGCAACGCGTGCCGATTGACATAGATTCATGGAACCATGTTGTTTCCGGGCTGAAGGTTGTGATCTGGGAAGAAATTACAGTAACATTATGAATTTATTTCCTTAATTTACTAGCAAATAAAATAATGAGAAAATGTCTTACTCTTCTCAATCTCTTGTAGAGTAAATTTATAGTAGAAAATTCACACAAGGATTATGTACTAAGGCTTGTAGGAAGGATTCATCGAGGTTTTCGCACTATTTTAACAAGATGTCACCTAAAAGATTCCAAAGGTAAAATTAACCCGCACGCACCCATTGTCTACGCTCACCTGATATACCAAGAAGCATGGGATGCATTTATTGGCCGCTGTGGGGATTAGAAGTTTCAGGTACATTATGGGTGATAATACATTGTTTGAGGATACCTGCATTCATCACTTTAATTGTCAATATTTCATTTATGGAACAGAAAATCTGTACTGAAAATACGGAACGTGCATAAAAACTAGAATAACCCTATTTTAAAGCAAGGATGGGGTAAACTTCATTAGAAAAGAAAATGGTACATATTTTAAATTTATAGTAATTTTGTTAGGTGCCAATAAACAACATCATAATTATCTTTCTATGTTTATCTGTAGATTGATGAGTCTAAAACCAAATACACTTCCATCCCACATCATGTTCTATGGAAGGATGCATGTGTGAATAAGGAAGGGAAGTTAGTAGATGAGAACACACAAAAGGTGTGGGAAATATGTGTTAGTATGACACGACGATAAAGATATTTGTTTTAAATTGCTATTACATAAAAATAATTAGTTATTTTCCTTTATCCGACAGTCATAGGAATCATTTACGCCTGTAGTGGATAGAGAATTATTATCGACGGCTTTGAAGCAGCCAGAAAAATATGGTCATGTCAGAGGTGCGGGGTTTGGGGTGACACCCAGAGTATATTTTGAGAAGAAGAAAAAAACGGATGATACAGATGAAAAATTGGAACAAATGAGCGAAAAAATAGAAACCCTTGAAGAAAGATTGCAATGGAAGGGAGAGTTTCTAGAAAATTTTATGGGTGGGAAGCAAAGGGAAGACACAAGTCAGGAATAACCAGCACATGAACATCCCGCCCCACCCCCCACCAGCTTTTAGGTGATCCATTCCCCTCAAAGAATTGTCTTAGCCGTGGTAATAAATATTCTAATAATTGTTCCTATGAAATGTGAATCAGACAAACACTGAGAATTTTTCTGTACTGATCTTCTACAGGGTGATAATGGTTGTGATTTATATCTGTCAACACCCACCTATCGCCTTGTAGTGAGGGATACAATGTTCAATATCCCAGATGCCACACTATATAATAGACCACCTCCGAAAGATCATATGAAAGTGACGATTACTATATCTCATGAGCCAAATGCAGAGCTACCTATTCCACTTGTTGATGATGAAATTAATACGATTGAAAAGGCTATTGGGATATTCATTGCATGGCCGTCACAACTTGTAAGAGTAAATGCAGACAAAGAGGTATTTATTTCCTTTTTTTTCAAGATAAACCTTTAATAATTAACAAAGAAAGGGTATGAACCAATGATTGTTGTTATAGATGGAGAAAGGGAAGGGGGTGACAAACGTTAGCTCAAAACCATCTAAAGGATCGACCAACCGATCCCAAGGAGCTAATGAAAGCACAATAACACCACCTGTTCTCTATCCACATTTACCAGCATTGAAGACTAATGTGGATATGAAGCTAAAAGATGGTAATATTCATATAGTGGTTTTCGAAGAGAATATATATGGATAGGAAATTCAAGATTTCGTTGCTGTTGAAAATGTAAATGAGATCCTTGAAAATGGTTGGCTAGGCATCACAGTTGTAAATGTATATATGAGGTATGTTTCCATGAATTGATTTTCTAAAAGATGATCCAATGTGTAAATAATGACTAAATGAATTTAATATTTTTGACAGATGCATTTATGAAAAATAGTTGAAGGAATTTTCCCATAAGCCAAGATTTGGACTCGTTAGTCCTCATACCACATCAACACACCTTACAAAATTAGAGCCATCAAAAAGGGATGAAATAGTGAATGGCTTGCTGAAAACATTTGAAAGGAAGATTACAGATGATAGACTCTTCCTAATACCAACTATACAGGGGTAAAACTCTACAATTAAATCATATCAATTATATTTTCCCTTATTTTATTACTTATTCCTTTTTGTGTTTTTAGGAAACATTGGTTGCTAATTGCAGTGAACTTGGATACTCCAAAGATTTATTTTCTAGATTCAAAGCAAGGATATCCATCAAACTGACCACACATGATGGAGTTTGTGAATCTGTAAGACACTACATATTACGTTTTAGGTCTAAAAATAAATTAATATAATTTATATTATCTTTTACTGATAATTCTGTTATGATAGGGCCATGTATCATTATCATCTAAAAAAGTAGTGAGGATAGGGGCTAAGCATAAGGAGGCGACCAAGTACTACATCCGGAGAAATATTAGGGTATATATAATAAAATTTCACTATCCAAACCCATCTCAACACAAGTTACTTATTCTCCTAATGATCAATTTTTTTGCAGTGTCCAAAGTAAACAAACGATAATGATTGCGGTTATTATGTTTGTAAATTTATGAAAGAGATCATTTTTCATCAACAAACTAGCATCCCTAAAGAGGTATTCTCAAAAACAACTATTAGTTCGCTTAATTTATTTATAAATTATTTATTTTTATATTTTGAAGTACTGATCTGACTTCCGAAAAGCCTCATACTCACAAGATGATATAGATTTATTCAGAAACGAGTGGCCATGATACCTGATGGAAGATTGTACAAAAATACAATAAAGATCTGACTTGGGGACATGTACAATTGGTGGTCATTTTTGAGTGGGGTTAAGTGGATCAAAAGATGAAAAAAAAATTTATGTAAATGTTCATAGGAAAATTTTAATTGTTATTAAATAAAACATCCTATCTCCAATGAGTCATTTTCCCATTTTAACAGATGATATGCACCAGCAACAAGCAAGAATACTGAACCACTCAAAGGGTCTCATTTTTTTTTAAAATGAACACAATTTTAAGTGAAAACAACAACTGACCTAAGGATTGTGTTGATCCTTTAGGAGAACAATCCACGGGTCCTTTGGGACATGTAAGAGTCATCCGCGCCTTAATCTGAGGCACGATGTGGCCGGTAGCACTCAAAGAGTCTCACTTTGGTTTAAAATGGACACAATTTTAAGTGAAAACAACAACTGACCTATGAAAATCCATGAAAACCCATTTATATTGTCTTTATATTTTATAAAAATGATCCATGGGTCCTTTGGGATGTTTACGAGTCATCCCCACCTCAATCCGAGGCACAATTTGTCCGGTACCACTCAAAGGGTCTCTATTATGTTTAAAATGGACACAATTTTAAGTTAAAACAACAAATGACCTACGAAAAACAAACCAAACCCATTCGGATTGTGTTGATACTTTAGGATAATGATACATGGGTCCTTTGTGATGTGTAAAAGTCATCCCCACCTCAATCCGAGGCACGGTGTGGCCAGTAGCACTCAAAGAGTCTCACTTTGGTTTAAAATGGACACGATTTTAAGTGAAAACAACAACTGACCTACGAAAATCCGACCAAACACATTCAGATTGTATTGATCTTTTATAATAAAAATACATGGGTCCTTTGTGACATGTACGAGTAATCCCCGCCTCAATCTGAGGCATGGTGTGGCCGGTATCACTCAAAGAGTCTGTCTTTGGTTTAAAATGGACACAATTTTAAGTGAAAACAAAAACTGACCAATTGAAATCAAACCAAACACATTAGGATTGTGTTGATATTTTATAAGAACGATCCATGGGTCCTTTTTAACGTGTAAGAGTCAACGCCACCTCAATCTGAGGCACGGTGTGACTGCTATCACTCAAAGGGTCTCTCTTTTGTTTAAAATGTAAACAATTTTAAGTGAAAATAACAACGGACCTATGAAAATCTGAACAAACCCATTCGGATTGTGTTGATACTTTAGGTGAACGATCCACGGGTCATTTTTGATGTTTACGAGTCAACACCGCCTCAATCCAAGGCACGGTGTGCCCGCTACCACTCAAAAGGTCTCTCTTTTGTTTAAAATGGACACAATTTTAATTGAAAAAAACAGCTAACCTATGAAAATCCAATCAAACAAATTCGGATTGCCTTGATATTTTATAAGAACAATCCAAGGGTCCTTGGTGACATGTATGAGTCAACCTTGTCTCAATCTGAGGCACGGTGTGACCACTATCACTCAAAGGGTCTCTCTTTTGTTTATAATGTAAACAATTTTAAGTGAAAACAACAACTGACCTACGAAAATCTGACCAAACCCATTTGGATTGCCTTGATCTTTTAGGATAACGATCAAAGGGTCCTTTATGACGTGTAAAAGTCAACCTCGAATCAATGTGAGGCATGGTGTGGCCGGTACCACTCAAAGGGTCTCTATTTTGTTTAAAATGTACACAATTTTAAGTGAAAACAACTACTGACCTACATAAATATGACCAAACCCATTCATATTGTGTTGATCCTTCCGGAGAACGATTAAAGGGTCCTTTTAAATGTGTAAAATTCAACCCCATCTCAATCCGAGGCACGGTGTGACCGCTATCACTCAAAGGGTCTCTCTTTTGTTTAAAATGGACACAATTTTAAGTGAAAACAACAACTGACCTATGAAAATATGACCAAACGCATTCGGATTGCCTTGATCTTTTATAATAACGATCCAAGGGTCCTTTTTTAAATGTAAGAGTCAGCCCCACCTTAATAAAAGTCATGGTGTGACCGCTATCACTCAAAGGGTCTCTCTTTTGTTTAAAATGTAAACAATTTTAAGTGAAAACAACAACTGACCTATGGAAATCTGACCAAACCCATTCGGATTGTGTTTATCCTTTAGGAGAACGATCCAAGGGTCATTTTTGACATGTATAAGTCAACCCCGCCTCAATACAAGGCACATTGTTCCCGCTACCACTCAAAAGGTCTCTCTTTTGTTTAAAATGGACACAATTTTAATTGAAAAAAACAACTGACCTATGAAAATCTAACCAAACGCATTCGGATTGCCTTGATATTTTATAAGAACGATCCAAGGGTCCTTGGTGACATGTACGAGTCAACCTATCCTCAATCCGAGGCACAATGTGACCGCTATCACTCAAAGGGTCTCTCTTTTGTTTAAAATGTAAACAATTTTAAGTGAAAACAACAACTGACCTAAGAAAATCTAAAAAAACCCATTTTTATTGTGTTGATCCATTATACGAACGATACATGGGTCCTTTTTGATGTTTATGAGTCAACCCTGCCTCAATCCAAGGCATGGTGTGACCGCTATCACTCAAAGAGTCTCTCTTTTGTTTAAAATGTAAACAATTTTAAGTGAAAACAACAACTGACCTACGGAAATCCAACCAAACCCATTCAGATTGTGTTGATATTTTAGGAGAAATATCCATGGTTCCTTTGTGACATGTATGAGCCAACCTCTCCTCAATCCATGGCATGGTGTTACCACTATCACTCAAAGAGTATCTCTTTTGTTTAAAGTGGACACAATTTTAATTGAAAACAACAACTGACCTTTAAAAATCTGACCAAACACATTTGGATTGCCTTGAACTTTTATAAGAATGATCCAAGGGTTCTTGGTGACATATACAAGTCATCCCTGCCTCAACCGAGGCACGTTGTGACCGCTATCACTCCAAGGGTCTCTATTTTGTTTAAAATGGACACAATTTTAAGTGAAAACAACAACTGAACTACGGAAATCCAACCAAACCCATTTGGATTGCCTTTATATTTTATAAGAACGATCCAAGGGTCCTTGGAGACATGTACAAGTCAACACTTCCTCAATATGAGGCATGTTGTGGCCGGTACCACTCAAAGGGTCTCTATTTTGTTTAAAATGTACACAATTTTAAGTGAAAACAACAACTGACCTACGGAAATTCGACCAAACACATTCAGATTGCCTTGATATTTTAGGAGAACGATACAAGGGTCCTTTGTGATGTATAATAGTCAAACCTGCCTCAATCTGAGGCACGGTGTGGCAAGTATCACTCAAAGGGTCTCTCTTCGGTTTAAAATGGACACAATTTTAAGTGAAAACAACAACTGACCTACGGAAATCTTACCAAATGCTTTCGGATTGTCTTGATATTTTATAAGAATTATCCATGGGTCCTTTTTTACATGTAAGAGTCAAACCCACTTCAATAAAATGCATGGTGTGGCCGATATCACTCAAAGGGTCTCTATTTTGTTTAAAATGGACACAATTTTAAGTGAAAACAACAACTGACCTACAGAAATCTGACCAAACACATTCAGATTTTGTTTATCCTTTAAGAGAACGATCCACAGGTCCTTTATGACATGTATGAGTCATCCCCGCCTCAATCCGAGTCACGGTGTGGCCGGTATCACTCAAAGGGTCTCTATTTTGTTTAAAATGGACACAATTTTAAGTGAAAACAACAACTGACCTACAAAAATCCAACTAAACACATTCAGATTGTATTGATCCTTTATTAGAATGATCCACAGGTACTTTGTGACGTTTAAGAGTCATATTATTTTCAATCTGAGGCACGGTGTGACCATTAGCACTCAAAGAGTCTCACTTTGGTTTAAAATGGACATAATTTTAAGTGAAAACAACAACTAACCTACGAAAATCGGACCAAACCCATTCGGATTGCCTTGATCTTTTATAATAATGATCTATGGTCCCTTTTTGACATGTACAAGTCAACATTGCCTTAATACAAGGCATGGTGTGTCTGGTACCACTCAAAGTGTCTCTATTTTGTTTAAAATGGACAAAATGTTTAGTGAAAATAACAACTGACCTACGGAAATCTGAACAACCCATTAAGATTGTGTTGATCCATTAGGGGAAAGATCCACGAGTCCTCTTTGACATGTAAGAGTCATCCATGCCTCAATCTAAGGCATGGTGTGACTGATATCACTCAAATGGTCTCTATTTTGTTTAAAATGGACACAATTTTAAGTTAAAACAACAACTGACCTACAGAAATCCAACCAAAACCATTTAGATTGTGTTGATCCTTTAGGAGAATGATCCAAGGGTCCTTTTTGACGTGTAAGAGTCATCCCTACCTCAATCCGAGGCACAGTGTGACCGCTATCACTCAAAGGGTCTCTCTTTGGTTTAAAATGGACACAATTTTAATTGAAAACAACAACTAACCTATGGAAATCTGACCAAACGAATTCAGATTGTGTTGATCCTTTAGGAGAACTATCCACGGGTCATTTGTGACGTGTAAAAGTCATACCCACCTCAATCCGAGGCATGGTGTGGCCAGTATCACTCAAAGGGTCTCTATTTTGTTTAAAATGGACACAATTTTAAGTGAAAACAACAACTGACCAACAGAAATTCAACCAAACACATTCGGATTGTATTTATCCTTTAGGAGAACGATCCACGGGTCCTTTTTGACATTTATGACTCATCCCTGCTTCTATATGAGGCATTGTGTGGCCGATAGCACTCAAAGAGCCTCACTTTGGTTTAAAATGGACACAATTTTAAGTGAAAACAACAACTGACTTACGGAAATCCAACCAAACGCATTCAGATTATCTTGATCTTTTATAAGAATGATCCATGGGTACTTTGTGATGTGTATGAGTCAACCCTGTCTCAATATGTGGCACGGTGTGGTCGGTACCACTCAAAGGGTCTCTCTTTTGTTTAAAATGGACAAAATTTTTAGTGAAAACAACAACTAACCTACGGAAATCTGAAAAAACCCATTCAGATTGTGTTAATACTTTAGGAGAACGATCCACAGGCCCTTTGTGACTTGTAAAAGTCATACTCGCCTCAATCCAAGGCACATTGTGGACGGTATCACTCAAAGGGTCTCTCTTTGGTTTAAAATGGACACAATTTTAAGTGAAAACAACAACTGAACTACGGAAATCCGACCAAACACATTCGAATTGTGTTGATATTTTATAAGAATGATCCATGGGTCCTTTGGGACATGTACGAGTCAACCCCACCAACCCCCTGGACCACCCCCACCCCCCTGGACACCAACCCACCCCTGGACACCCCCACCCCCTATAAAGCCCCCCCGACACCCTGGACACCAGCCCACCCCCTGGAAAGCCCCCTTGGACACCCCTATCACCCCAGAAACCCCCTACCCCCCTTTGACAGCCACCCCAAACCCTTTAACAACCCCGAAACACCCTGAATTTGGAATTGAATTCTTTATGTACTTAATTAACTTATGAATTATGTGTTAATGGTGTACGGGTATACTTGTTGTATGAGTATACTTTGTCTAATTAGATTATGATTTATGTGTTAATTTTTCATGGGTATACTTGCGCTAATTAGATTATTGAGATACAGAATTGTTTTGCACGTGTTTGGGTGTGCTGCTACAGATTTTTTCGTAGCAGCAGACATGGCATTTATCAGCGCTAAAAGAGCGCTGATAAACTACACCTTTATCCGTGCTAAAGAAGCGCTGATAAAATATTTTTTTATCAGCGGTTTTTTAGCACTGATAAAGTCCACCTTTATCAGTGTTTATTTAGCACTGATAAAGGGTACCCCCCCTTATTAGTGCTGAGATTTAAAGCACTTTTTTAGCTCTGATAAAGCTCGTTTTGAGCGCTGATAAAGACCTTTTTTTAGTAGTGGATATTGTGTTAGAGATCCTCAGCCAATTTTCCCCAGATATGAAGATATTCTATTTTGATCATGGAGAAGTCGGCATCATCTTTTTGTAAATACACTACATTGGTGGTATTCCACTGGAAGTGTTCTAGTATTTCAATTTTCATTCATCGGAGAATTCCGAGATTGATAGGTTGTAGATCCCTCTCCCAGTGAAAGACATTTTGGAGGCATTGAAGAAGAAGAAGAGAAAACAAACTCTCATCTTCAATAGAGACATCCCTTTAATTTCATAGTTTGATATGTTTTTGAATACAATCTCAAATGTGAGGATGAAAGGGTGAGGTAAATAGTGTCTAATAGCACTGTAGGGGAGGAATCTAGGACTGAACTCGATGATCCAGATAGAAGAAAAGTTTGAGCGATGAGGATACATAATTGTGGAGAGATAGGATCTGTTTCCTCTGGAAATAAGGACGACCTTGTTTGTTTAAGGTTCAAACATTCCAATTGGTTTCTAAGGGGTTTGTTCATAGAACTGGAAACATCCAATGATTCTATATCCATTTGGACATACTTTTCCAAGGTAGGTGCTCATTAGTTGTGGACCGATGAGGCTGAAGCATTTGCGTTGGTCGAGAGGATGGGAGGTCAGACTCATCACACCTTTTTGGGGGGAATTATTGTCTACTTTGGGGCTCTCTTTATATATTTATGTTATGTTCGTGAATCCTTATTACACTACCAAGTATGAAAATGAGCTTTCCTTAAGATCTAACAATCAATGATTAATATGTATGAGATTTGGAGAAACTTTTATATGTATTTTAGGTTCTTCATCGATAGAGAATCATCTGTATTTGTTAGAGATTCTTAGACAATGGTATCCTTCAACACATTATATAAATATTTCTTGGTCATTATGATAACCATACTGGTTTTAAAGCCACTCAGCGTGGCACTTTAAGTATTTTGTCGTTCACAAGGACATGGAGTATTTCAGAGTTGGGATCGTACCCGCAAATGGGCTACCTATGTATCCTTGTTTAAAAAAGGAATCAGAACCCACATAGTTCGGGAATTAAGATATAGTTTAACATCATATGGGATGGATGAGAACTAATGGGTGATGGTCTTGAACCTTAGAAAGTCTTCCTACGTACTCTACTTTTAAAGTAGAGATCAAAGTCCACGTAGTTCGGTTATGAATTTTGGGGCTTATGTATGATTAACGGCCCAAAGAGATGTGTCGTGGTTACTTTTACACTCTAATCTTACATGAGTCATGCTCGGTGTAAGAAACAAGAGGTATCAGTAAAACCTAACGATTTGTGCAATGAAATATGTGGTCACAAGGAATGATATGGGGCTTACATATGTATGATTGCCCAAATAGATAATGATCGAGACTTATTTCATAGAAGAAGTTTGGGAATAGGGTCCATAAAGGTATATGTGCTTTTATGGAGATTTAGATACTCTAACTTGGGGCTTACTCCTAAGGATGATGCCCAAATTAGGAGGGGACTTGTGATTGGGTTTTATTCTTGAGAAGGAAGCCCAAATCAAAAGAAGTTAAGACTGGTTAAGAGAAATTATGACTGGGGCTTACTCCTGATAAGGAGGCCCAGGTTAAGGGAATTCAGGATTGGGGATTACTTCTAAGGAGGATGCCCATATTTTGGAACTTGGGGCTTACTCCTAAGGAGGATGCCCAAATTAGAGAAACTTGGACTGGGACTTACTCCTGAAAAGGAGGCCCAGGTTAGGTGAATATTGGGACTTACTCTTAAGGAGGATGCCCATATTAGAGAAACTTGGATTGGGGATTACTCCTGAAAAGGAGGCCCATGTTAGGGGACTATTGGGACTTACTCTTAAGGAGGATGCCCATATTTGGGGATTATGACTGGGGATTACTCCTGAAAAGGAGGCCCAGGTTTGGGAACATGGGGATTACTCCTGAAGAGGATGCCCAGGTTTGGGAAATTGGGGCTTACTCCTAAAGAGGATTCCCAAAATTAAGGGAACTTGAAGACTGGGGGTTACTCCTGAAAAGGAGGCCCAGGTTAAAGATCCTCTCATATTAAAGGATGAGGTTGAATTAATGAAATCTCTAACCTTAGTGACATAAAGGTATGTAAATCACTAGGGTTTAAGAGATATTCCATAGAATCCCTTTCAGATAAAAAATCCAACCAAGGAATCATTCCATAAATGGATTTGAAGAGGGTTTTGAAGGCTAAATCCTGAAGAGGAGAGGTGGATTTGAAGAAAAGAGATGAATGGACAAGAGGGGCACCCAAAAGGAAGGTGGGATCATAGGTCCTGTTTGGGCGCACAGGTCATGGTCGCGCAGGTATACCTGTGGGACACAGGTGTACTTGCGCGATGGTCAACCCATAGGGTAATACTTGGGCGAGGCTTGGCTCAAGACCTTAGTATTATCCCTAAAGGATTTTAAATGAGTGGCACGCATGTTCTGTTGAAGGGATAAGGTGGAACGCAAGTGTCTTCAATTCCCTGAAGGGTTAGACACTTAGGTGCACATGTGTTGATGAATTTCAACACTTAGCCCTTGTTCCCCCTCTTTAGATCTTCTGTTCTAGGTAAGAAATTACCTTAGAAGTGTTCGGAAGGCTTTGAGAAGAGACTAGGGCACTAAGAGCTCAAATCTGAGTTTCTGGATTTTTCCTCCCTGAAATGGGGGCCCCACAAGGGGTATTTATAGGCCTTTAAAGACCTTGGGTGAAAATAACTTAGGGCGCGCAAGTAACCTGCACGACCAATATGAGGCGCGCAAGTATACTTGCGCGGCTATGATGAAACTTGCTCGACCCAAGTTTAAACAGATCCTTGTTCATGCCTTTGTCAATTTTTTATGTTTCTTCAAACGATGAATCACTTTGTGTTAAGGTATTTCCCTTTTCATTCATTAGACTCTGTGACGGAAAGGAGCATAAAAAAAATCCCCCCCTCAGAGTTGGATCCAAAAGAAGGAATATGTGACTCTGAGGAAAAAGGAGAAAACCAAGGAACTGTGGTGCACAGGTGTTGAGTGCGCAGATGGCATTGCGCAGGTGTGAGCCGCGTAGGCTTCGGCGCGCAGGGGTGCAAATTTTCCTATAAATATGCATCCATTCCTCATGAAAAGCAACCGGTTCTCAAATATTCCCGCTCTCGCCGTGCAAGTTTCCTTTGTCGCGCAAGTGTCTTGTTTTCCATTGGTTATTTGTGTCGTGCTTCTATAGAGGTATATGGACTTGTGCGGTGATACCTGCGTGCCAAAAAACTTGCGTGACATAACTATACTTGCACACCAAAATTGGACTTACGCGCCTTAATTCCTTAGCCATTTTTTCACTTTTCTTCACAAATATTATGAAAAATCAACTCACTTAAGAGTTAATTATTTGACCTTTGTACAGATTTAATGGCTCCTAGAAGAATCGGAATGGCTGATGAACTGGCCAGCAAGAGAATTGATGATATAATGAACATCATTGGCCATGACTACTACGATATCTGTGATAGCACTCTCCTAGATTTGGCCATGTACTTGAAGAAGTACCATCTTAATTTTCCACAGAGAATCTATTTTCCTCTGTATGGCCATGGTCATCTGCAAGGAGTCAATGTTCCAGATGTAAGGAATTATATGCTCGAGATGCAGCCGCACTGCTATTCCTCTATTTTGGTTATGCTGTGCATTAAGAGCAACAACAATGGTGTGAACTTTCAAAATTTTCCTTTATTCCATTTCCTTGCAGATATGAAAATAGAAAACCATGGGCTGATATGTCTTACACTACCGGCTGATGGAAAGAAGACTATCATGACATTAGAAACAATATTTCAAAACAGTACTCTCTCCAAATGGCTCTTTACTTCCAATTCTCCATTCTCAAATCCATGTATCCATCTTCCAAGTCTCTTGGACAGAAATAGAGTCACTATTTGATCAGCAGAAAATTTTCTCAAACCACACTCAAGAACATTATTTTACAATTGTTCCAAGAACAGCTAGTATCACTGCATATCTTATTGTATCGAGTTGAATGAATGAGTTCCAGGTGGCTGCTGATGAAGCTCGAGATTCCTTAAATCAAATGAAGAATTATCTTGAAAGCTTCCTGTAATTATTGAAAAAGAGAAGAGACACCAGTCTGTGGATGTCCTTCTAACTCTTGTTCATTAATGAAAAACACTTTCATCTTCAATCATTTACGCATGCCTTCTTTTCCTACCTGCTTTAAATTTTTACCTAATCCAATGGGCCTAGTAAGAATAGTTTTATTTTTACTAGGATTATAAAAATAACCCTAAAAACTTTGAATCTTTTAATTTCTCAATATTACCTAAATCATAAGAAATGTATGTTTAGTGAGTTGTGACTTGACTTTTGTTTAGATTTCTCTTGTCTTTTGTGGGCAGTTTAAACTCATGCACACCGGACATAATAAAGACTAGTGTTTAAGGTCAAAATAACATTGACCGAATTGATTAAAATTAACTCAATTCCTTGATAATTTATTTGAAAACATATTACCACACTCAATTATGGGGGAAAACAAGTAAACTATGACTTAATAAATTTTGAATCTGAGGAATTATATGAGAAAAGGGATAAAAGGCATTAGAAGAAGTATTTCCCAAGAATGAAGTTACCACTATTTAACAAACCTGTTAGGGGGTTGAATTATACAGGGCCACCTAAGGGCATTGGCTGCATAGTCAAATAATAGCATCTTTTGGCTGACAGGTCTGTTATGTAGAATGTTTATGCAAGGCTACCTAAGGGCACGTACTGCATAGTCAGGAAAAAGAACTCTAAGAAATTTTACCTTTCTATTGCTAAAAATCCAGTGAAATTTTATGGAGATTAAAATTTTCTAAAGCATAGAGTATGCTGTATGGAAAGAGGTACTTGAATATGGAGATGATATTTCCAATCAAGATTATCAAATAATTGGATGAATGTCACTCCTGTGAAGGTCTGACCCAAACATAGGGAAGGGAAATATAAACCATAGACTTGAATAGTTTCAGATCATGAAAAAGAGTATGGGACATATATGTTAAGGATGGCTATTTTTGAGGATCCCTACATATTGTCGTTAATAAAAATAAGGAAAAAAGAGGTTTTCCTCCCAAGAATGAAGTTACCACTATTTTAAAAAACCCGTTAGGGGGTTGAATTATGCAGGGACACCTAAAGGCATTGGCTGCATAGTCAAATAATAGCATCTTTTGGCTGACAGGTCCGTTATGTAGACTACTTATGCAAGACCACCTAAGGGAACGTGTCAAATAGTCAGGAAAAAGAACTCTCAGGTATCAGACATTTTGTGACCAGAAGTCAAGAAAAAGGTTATGAAGATCTAAAAGTATTTAAGGTTAGGAGTATGACACATAAAAATGGGAATTGTTCAATGCATGTAGAGATACACAGACCAATTCTAACCACAATCATGTTGTGGATGGGTCTTGAATTGAGATGTTGGACTTCACTACGTATCCCATAAGGATGAGAATCAATCCATACTTAGTTATTGAAATACAGTTTAACGTCATATGGGATGAAAGTGTAGGAGATCTTAGTTTAGGGTCATAGAACTCGGACCATTATAAGGAATACACAGTGTGTGTTTGTTATAAACCTGATGTGAATGAAGACCAGGGTTTTCATACCACATTCATGTTTTCACATGGGGACTTTTCAGCCAAGGGACTGAAAGTGAAATTTGGGGATAGGTGGAATTTGGGGTTAGGCCCAAAGACTTGGGGATGGATTTGAGGGATTCTCAAATGTTCCTACATATCCCATAAGGATGGGAATCAATCCACACATAGTTATTTAAATACCCTTTGTATATATTTGGTTCGTACAAGTGAAGGGTGAAATGGGGAATTTAGTGAAATGATGGATTGACCCAAGATAAAAGGTTCGGGCATTGCAACGTATGCAAATAGTCTTTGGAATATAACATGATTAGAGATCAATGTAAATAATGATTTTCTCTCATGTGAGGGTGTCAAATAATGTTGTATTTTATTGTCGTATAGGATAAAAAGTGAGAATAGTTTAACATCATATAGCAAGGACGATGGTGAACCAATGTAAAAAGTATTGGTTTTGGGGATTCTTCACATATCAACATCATATGAGATGGGTGTGAATCGATGTGAAGATATTTATTTTGGTCTTGAACCTCTGAAGGTTGCCTACGTACCCAGCCTAGAAGGCACGGATCAAAGTCCGCATAGTTTAATTAAAGAATGAATTGGTAATCAACTTGTTCTAGAGGACAACGACCTAAAAAATTAGTCTCGGGACTTACACATGGTTAGCCTCCCAGAGAGGGTGTTATGGTTCAATTTTACTCTAAGATCACGTGAGTCATACTCAGTGTGAGAAACAATAGTTAGCAACAACCCTAACGATGCATAGTTTAACGTCGTGTTGGACGAAGAGACTATGTAGTTTAAAGTCTTGCAATGAGGACTATTGGTGATGCACAGTTTAGTGTCTTGTTGCAGGGAAAAAATACAGTTTAACATCATGTAGGACGTATTAAGGGACTTTTTTCAGTTTTACATCATGTAGGACAAATGGGCAGTACAATTTAACGTCATTTATGACAAATATAGGGACACAGTTTAATGTCATGTTGGACATGAACACAGTTTTGCGTCATGTTGGACAATAAGGGTGCTTTACATTTTAGCATCCTGTAGCTAAGATGATGTGGAAAATACAGTTTAACGTCATGTTGGACTAAAGGGGGACTGTGCAGTTTAATGTCATGCTGTAAGGAAAAAAGAAGACACAATTTAACTTCATGTAGGACGATGACACAGTTTAACGTCATGTTGGATAATGGTGCGAGTAGTTTATTTTCATATGCATGGACCCAAGATTATGCAATTTAACTTCTTGCTGGACTTAATGTACTTCTGTACAGTTTATCATCATGTAGCTAGGACAACACAGTTTAACATCATGTTGGACGTAAGGGACTATGTAGTTTAAAGTCTTGCAGCAAGGACAACACAGTTTAACGTCATGTTGGATGAAAGAGAAAATAGTTTAAGGTCATATTCATGGACCATGAGATGTATTTGTAATATAAAAAATACTTCTTCAGAAATCTGGAATTGGTTGGAGTCGTGATGAGTTCTCTATCCATTGAGATTAAAGAATAAGCTCCATTGGAGTAGACCTTATGTATTGAGTAAGGTCCTTCCAACTTTGGCTCAAGCTTGGGAGGTTTCTTTCCTAGTATCATTGGAGTTCTGAGAACCAATACCAATTCTCCCTGAATGAATGAACTAAGATGAACTTTTTTGTTGAAAGCTCATGCTATTTGATTTTGATAGACTTCCATGTGGTGCAAGGTGCACAATCTTTTCTCGTCTAATCATTCTAATTCATCCAATCGCTTTTGATATTGTTCATATGTAGATGAATGATCACAAATGGAAACCCTGAGTGAGGGTAATTGAACCTCAATGGGCAAGACTTCTTCTGTTCCATATACCAATGAACATGGAGTTGACCGTGTTGCAGTGCAGGTGGTGGTCCGATAAGCCCATAAAGCATGAAAGAGTTTATCAGGCCATGACTTCTTATCTTTATCCACCATCTTTTGCAGTATGTTTTATAGAGTCTTGTTGAAGGATTCTATTTTTCCATTGGATGATTCATGATACCGAGAAGAATTGTTGGATTTGATGTTGTATTCTTGATACAACTTCCTTACCTCAGATGAACAGAAGTTGGTGCCATTGTACTTCAATATGGTATGATGGACACCAAATATGGTAATGATTTTAGACTTGATGAAGCTAACAATGCTTTTAGAACTAACTTCTTTGAGAGGTATTGCCGCTTCCCATTTGGAAATGAAGTCAGTAGTAGTAAGAATGTACTTAAACTGCTTGGATGTAGCTGAAGGATAAGGTCCTACTACATCCATTCCCCATGTGGAAAATGACCACATGTATTTAGCTGTATGAAGCTACTCTGGGGGTTGATGAATGAATTTGGCATATAATTGGTAAGAATGAAACTCATTTTTGAAATCAACACAATATTGTATCATTGAAGGCCAAAAGTATCCAAGACTTCAAATTTGATCAGATAGTCTATGTTCGGACTGATGGAAACCACAGACTCCTGCATGCACTTCTTACATGACAGCCATTGTCTCTTCACCGTCAATGCATCTGAAGAGAATTACATAAAAACCTCTTTTGTAGAGAATTTTCTCTAGGTGATATGGGCTATAATAAAGAGTAAAATTGACCACACATCACCAGATTTGTTCTTTCCTGGCTCTATCAGGTGGAAGTGTTCCATTTTGAAGGTATTCCCTGATTGGTGTCATCCATACCGTAGAATGACCATATGGTTCAGAGATGAGACTAATTTCATTGATTTCCTCTATTCTAGTTTGAAAATAAGGTGAAATTGTACGATGGTGGGAAATAATGATGATTGTCTTGTCCTGATTTGGATCTGCCAGAGCTGTAGCTATATTAGCCAGTGCATCAGCTTGGGCATTTTGTGATCGCGAGACATGAGAAAATGTCCGTTCTGAAGGAAACTCCACCATTAACTCTCTGAAGTAATAATACAAAGGGATTGGTTCTTATTTTCTGATTGCATAATCCCCATTGACTTGTTTAATTACCAAGTCTGAATCACCTTTCACCTTTAAGTGATTCACTTGTGCCTGAAGTGCTAATTACAATCCTATGATGAGAGCTTGGTATTCTGCTTCATTATTTGTCCCGCCTCCCAACAATGAGAAGGAATAGGGTAGCACTGCCTTTTCCGGGGAAATATGTACAATTCCTAATCCATCTTTGTTGAATTTACGATCTCCCATTTTTTTCCATGTTGGACTTCTGGAAGCACCATCAAAGTACATTTCCCATGTTTAAAGATTATCTTCAATAGAAAAGACTTCTTCATCAGGAAGTTCAATATATAAAGATTTATCTTCCGCTGAAGGGTGTTCAGTAAGGAAATCAACTAGATCTTGGACCTTTATTACCTTTTGAGACACATACTGGATATAAAATTGCTGCAAAATAACTGCCCACCTTTCCAGACATCCTGTAAGCATTGGACGACTAAGTATGAATTTGAGCGAGTTATTGCGAGATACCAATTGGACTTCATGATGTTGCAGGTAGTGTCTCAAATTTTGAACTAAAAATATTAACGCTAGATAGTACTTTTCAATACTTGAATATCGGGTTTCTGATTCAATCATAGTCCGACTGAGATAGTAAAGGCTGTTTTCATTCCCAGTATCATTCTTATGGGAAAGGAAGGCACCCAATGATAGCTCTAAAGCTATCACATAAAGGATAATTGGTCTCCCTTCAACAGATGACATTACCACCGGTGGACTCAAGAGATATTTATGGAGAATATCAAATGCTTTTTGACATTATTCAGTCCACTGGTAGGCGACTCCCTTCTTCATCAATTCGGTGAAGGGTAAACTTTTTCCTTCCAAATTTGCGATGAAACGCCGAATATAGGCTAAGTGTCCTTGAAGTCCTCTCAATTGTTTCAAATTTCGAGGAGGTGACATACCAAGGATTGACTTTGTCTTCTCAGGATCGACTTTGATACCACGATGGTGTACAACAAAGCTGAGAAATTTTCCTGAGGTTACCCCAAAGGTACATTTCATGGGGTTCATCTTCAAATTATGTTGTCAAAGTTTGTGGAATATGAATTCCAAATCAGTAAATTTATTAGAACGTTGTTTGGATTTAACCACCAGATCATCCACATAACATTCAACAAAATTCGCTAAAAAAGGTTTGAAGATACGATGCATGGAACACTGATATGTTGCGCCTGCATTCTTCAAGCCAAAGGGCATTACCCGGTAGCAAAACACACCCTGAGGGGCACTGAAAGCTGTATATTCTTCATATTCTGGAGCCATTTGGATTTGATTATATCCAAAATATCCATCCATAAAGAAAAGTGCTTCAAAGATAGTTTTTGCATCAATTAAGAGTTCTGTTATTAGAACTGTAAAATCATCTTTAGGACAATGCCGATTAAGATATCTGAAATCAATGAAAACTCTAATTTTTCTGTTCTTCTTTTTCACAGGGACAATATTAGCCAACCATTTGGGATATTTAACTTCTCTAATGAAGTTACCTTTGATAAGCATATCCACTTTAGCTTCAATTTTGGAAGCATATGTTGGATGTGTTCTTTTTACGGCTTGCTTAAATCCTTGATGTTCTTCTGGCAAACCCAAATGATGAGTAGCAACATCAAGATCAAGGTCTAGCATCTTTGTATAGTTCCAAGAAAATATATCTCAATTTTTCTTTAAAAATGAAATATACATTTCCTGCTCTTCAAGAGTCATGGATGCACTAATTAAAGTGGGGCATGGATCTTCATTAGTACCCAGATTTATTTCTCTGAGTTCATCCATAGTGGTAGAGATACCCTCTTCAAATGCTGGAGGAGAATCCCCGAGATCTTCCTCTTCTTCTTTAACATGTGTTACTTCTTTTACTTCTACTTTCATAGTAGATGATGAAGCATAATTTCCATGATCAGGAGAGATGTTAAAATTTTAACATCTTGAAGAAGAGGCTTCCATTTTCGACCCTATTGATGATGAAGGGTCTTTATTGGGTAATAAAGAGGAGATGATGGATTGAGAATCGACATCATCGTTCACCTATGACATTTCTATAACTTCTTCTAGCCTGGTTGGCAAAGTATAGACTTGCTGGATTTCAGCAGATGAAATGAAGACATCTCTATTTGAGATTTCATCATTACTTGGTAAATCAACACTTTATCCCATGTTGTCTGGCTTGATTACCATAATTGACATTATGGAAGTTTCCATAAGAGTATTTGGATTTGGGTCTATCCTGTCAATTTGACTGATAGGAAACACATAATCTGTACTCACATGTGTGAATGGATTTACTGGAATCTTTTCCAAACCATATGGAGCATTAACTTTGGTAACCTCCCTTGTTGTGGATTTCTACTTACCCTTCATGTTATAGAATTCTGCCTCAATGTATTGAGATTCACATGTTTTGAAGGGGTATTTATCACCATACAATGTCCCAATTTGACCATCGAAACAATATTTGAGACATTGATGGTATGATGAAGGGATAACCGCATGTTGATGTAGCCAAGGTCTTCCAAGAAAAACATTGAAGGCTGTATCATGATCAATAAATATGATATCTGAATTGGATACAAGGTATCCAAACTGAGTTCTGAGTGTAATCTCGCCCAGTGGTTCTTGTTCATTTTTATCATATCCTTGCAACATCAGAGTAAAAGGAGATAAATAAGATTCTGTGAGGCCCAATCGACGAAGTGTACGAATGGGGATGAGGTTGACTCTTGAACCATTATCAATGAAAGATATTTGGATGTATACACCATTTACAATTCTAGATAAATACAAAGGTATAATATGTCCATACACGACATCATATTTATCTTCATCTGTAAAAGATATCACTGCATGGAATTCTGCAGGACCATTCTCAACATCGTAGACTTCAGCCGCAACAATTTCAGTTTCTAATTCCTAAAATCTTGAAAAATCCTCAATGAGTGCCTCTCAAAGATCCTTTGATAGATTTAAGGCATCCAGAATTGATAACTTGGCCATTACTTGGGCCAAATGTTTCAAGACATCATACTTTTGGTCCAAAGGTCTGCGTTTCCCAATAGGAACATGTGGTTTCGCAGGTGCCATATAAGTTGATTCTTTGGATGTAGATGCTTCCTGTATCAGGGTAGGAGTTGGAAATACTCCTGGATTTGGAAGATTAGAACGAATAGGTCTATTTACTTGCTGAGAGGAAGAAGGTGGAACCTCTAACCGATCCTCCAGAATAATTGTGCCAGGACTGAATCTGCTATTGGTGGAAGAATTTTAATGTTCTTTTTGAGCCTGCTGAAGGGCTCTACCATGAGTTTCTACTGCATATACAGGTCTAGCAGGGGTAGGATTGGAATAGTGGCTTCTGAGATATCCATGTCTTCATCTATATCCCAGACCTCTATAACTCCCTCTAATCCCTCTGTTTGATACAGGGAACTCAGGATCATCAAAATCGAAACTGTGACTGGCATAATGATATGTTAAATGAATCATATTAACAGAACCAAATATCAACTCTTCATCTGATGAAGAATCTGCCTGATTATCCAGTTTAGGCTATGCCGTTTGGTGGGGAGGTGCCCATGGATTTGAAGTTGATGGCATAAAATCTGCCAGAGTCAAAGACAACTTGGGCTTTGACACGATCTCATCTTCTTCTGATTGTTCCTCTTTCTTTTAATTATGCAGTTTCTTCGAGGATTTTCCCTCTGATGAAGTGGGTTTTGCTGTGGAATTCATAGAATAAGACACAATTGGTTTCTTCAATTTTGTTTTCAAAATGGAATGAGTTAGGTTGATCATTTTTCTGACCATACAATCATCATATTTCTATGCATTTTTACTTTTGAATTCTTTTCACTCACCTTCTTCTTATGGATTTGTAGTAGTAACATATGCTACCTGAGCTGAAGAACCTTTCAATTTGACTAGTCCCGAGTCCACCATATTTTTCAGGAGGTCTTTTAAGAAAAAACACTCCTTAATGGGATGCCCCAACATCTGATGAAATGGTAAATAGTTAGGACGATCTTCATCTCCTTCCTTGTTCTGCCTTTTGGGCCTTGGAAATTGAACTAAATTATTTTCCAGAGACGAAATGAAGTAACCATGAACTTGTTCATTTCGAAAAGTGTAAATTTTTCTCTTTAGATCCTCAAATTGTTTCCACCTCTGATCTTTTTTATCATATTGAAGAAATGACCTTTTTTGTTGACGCTCAGGAAGTGGAGCCCTTCGATAAGATGAAGGTTTTGAAGTAGAAGCAAGTACATGTGCTTGTTTAAGAATAACTATATCAGTCTCTACTTTACCCATTCTCCTTCCTAGAGCTGATTGAATTACACGAGTTTTATCCTTAGTTTTCATAAGAGAGTCTTCAATCTGATGAGAAATCGAAGTAAGGTCTCGAAACCCTCCTATGTATTTCATAGGGATCAATGGTGTGCACAACTCATCATGCAAATTTTCCACACAGATTGGAAACAATTCATCTTGAGGGAGTGATAAGCTTAGGGAATATGTTAATCCCTTCCAACGAGCAATGAAATCTGAAACCCTTTAATTCTCCCTTTTCTTACAAATTTTAAGATAAAAAACTGTTGTCTTTGGAAATGTTGAGCTGAATTGAAGAAGGAATCGTTGATGGAGATCCTCCCACCCGGTAATTGACCGGGATTGCAAACTTGTATACTAGAAAAAGTAGGTCCTTGTAATGAATGTACAAAACACCTGAGCTTAACTAGTTCTTTTTGCTGAGGGGTTCCCATCATAGGATCTCAACGAGAAACAAAATGTGTTAAATGTTGCTCTGGGTCTCCCGAACCATTAAATATTGGGAATGTGGTACTTGAAAAATTTGATGGGGGAGGAATTGCCTCAGCCCATTCAGGGTAAGCTCTCTTTTATGGTTGAATTTGAGCATGTTTTCCCTACATAGCTTCCAACTAAGCTGATAATGACTCAATAGTAGTTATTAAATATTGATAAACATCCGGTTGAGCTTGGACCTGAGCAGGTGCAATAACTAGAGCTTAGATAGGTGTGGTGGTTGGTACTGCAACTAATGGTAGCACCATAGATTGTTGTTGCACATGACCCATAGGACTAGACCTATGAGGGTGTACTAGTAAAGGAGGATAATCCTGATCCATCTCAGTAGCTACAAAAAATTCCCTTGGATGACTGACTCCAGCATGCTTAGGAGGAAGACTACCTTGATGCAGTTCTGCATTCAACCTCCTCAATTCCATCATTTGTTCCTCTTGTTGTGAGAATCTTTTCTCTAGTGAGAGTGATTGGCCTTCTCCAGAGGAAGGGTATGTAACCTGATTCTTTCCTTTCCCCTTGGTGGATTCCTTTCGGAGAGGGGAAAGTTGATTACTTGAAGGAATACCTAGATTCGGGGTAAGCATTTGGTTTCATGTACACACAACTTCTTCATTTGCTTATGTGTGCACAACCTCTTGAGTAGGAACTTCCTCATTTGATCCCTCTGAGTGAGCCCCATGTTCCGGAGGATCATCAAAAACGGAATTGATGACATTTATTGATGCATAACTCATTGCATCTCTTATATCAGAATTTCTATGATATTGTCTTCTTCCATGTCCCTAATGAGACACTGCCTTCTGTTGAGTTGATCCCTCAGGAATTTCTTGACGAACCATAATTTGGAGGTAATCTCCTGATAATTCAGCTCTTTGTTCCTCTTGGGGATTCTTCTTGAATCGATAGAAAACTGACTTTCTTTGAGGAAGAGATTGAGGATTTGAAAAAGTCCCTAGTTCGGTGGACTAGGGCTGTTCCTGTTCAACTCCACGAATCCTGTTTGCTGATTCCGAGGCTTGGGATAAAAGAGTCCCCAGTCTGGCAAGTTGGGGTGGTTCTTGAGTTGTTATATCTGAGACTTTCTTAAAAGATCTTCTGATCTTGCGGACTTTAGTCAGGAAATTGGCTGGATGCATCAACTTACATCCACTCAAATCACCTGGTTCAAATGAACGTTGGATGATTTCTGACACTTCTGTCACTTGATGATGTGCACACTCTAAACGAGAAGCCTGTTCAATATTCTCATTTTCATGATGCAAGAGTAATTCAACAACTTTTTCTCTGTATGCCTGATTTGGAGAAGAACTAGTTGAGGCCTATTCTTGAGTGATATTTTGATTACAAACAAATCCAATTGGCTGTGGTCAGCTATGGGTAATAACATTGCATGGGACCATTTTCAACGGGCTTTGTTGGTTGGAGAGTACACTGAAATGTAGTACTCCATAGACACCCCATCCCCTAATATGAATACAAGATGTGGCATTGGAAATTAACTGGCACAATCTTCTTAGTGTTCCAAGGCATGAATGCTGAAGGGCTCTCTGCTGTTTTTCAACCTTTAGATATCGAGAAACTGAGAGAGAGGACAAATCAATTTGGCATTATAACCCTTCTATTATCTTGACATGATTTTCATATTCATCATAAGATAATATTTTATTTTCCAGTTGACAAATAATTTTACACATGTTGAGACGAATATGTTGAATACAATCTTCCGTCAACATCTCTGGAATGTCATACTGAGATTCAGACAAAGGCCAAAACATGACTGACACTTCACCTTTTGCGAGTTGTTTTCTCATATTCATCATTTCCTCTTTATCATTCGGTGAATATTATTCTACCTGATTAGACCAGAGCTAGTTCTTCCTTGTTGCTTCATCAGATTCAACAAGATTGGTAGAGAATTAACTTATCAAACTAGAAGATGAATGACCCAGGGGTGGTTCTGAGAATGACCTACACCCCGAGTTGTCTTCTGATTGAGAAATTATTTCACCTACTAGTGGTAAAGCATCAGACATTACTGGATTCACATTTGCAAGTGCCTCAAGATAAGAGGGATTTCTCATCACTGCATTGTCCTTTGAATAATTTTCCAGGCAATGCGAATTACTAATGTAGAGACGATTTTTGCAGCTAAATTCATCATCATGGGGAGGACCACCATGGTGAGTTACAGTAAAAGATGAAACATTTTGCTTCTTGGTATTCTGGCCACGTAGAGGGTTATCGTGGCTCTCATCTTAAGATGATACTTTGAGATCGACCGAACTGTCAGGAAGCAAGCCTTCATGAGGAAGTGTTTGATGAAGACCTTCAGAATTAATGTTCCCACTATTGGGAACTGAGAGAGTAAAATCTTGAGTTACAACAGATAATTGTCTGAGTGCATCAAGAACTCCAGTATTGAGCAAGGCCTTATTACAAATTGGCTCTTGATTTTTTGACTGTGCTGGATGGGTCTTCTTCTTAGATGCCTTATTACTCACAATGGGAACCACTTGTTGATGAAAGTGGTTATTATGGGCAGGTTTATGTGCCTTCTTAGGAGAAATAATCAGGTTAGGTTGATTTTCTCCACTCAAATCAGGTGTATGTGCCTGACTTGGTTGTCCGTATGACATGGGGGAGTATGCCCCATAGCCCGCTTGGGTTGGAACAAAGGTGTGTGTCTGTTCTGGAGTGAACTATTGATGTGTCACTCCACTGGTAGGGATAGATTTGCATTTCTTTCCCTGTGATGCTGCTGAAGCTGTTATAATATCCTGGCAGGCATCCATAATATGAGAAGGGATTTGCTTCTTCTCTTTTACCATTTACAGAATATGCTTGGTGACTTTAGCTACCAGAACAGGGATATACGTACATTACATGCTTGGATTAGGAGTGTGTTCCTGCTCCTTTCCTCCTTTTCCTGTCAGTGAATTCTGACAGTACTCATGTATGGGGGCAGAGAGTTGAGTCTGCCTCCTGTTTGTCATTGAGGCTTTCCAATTGAATTCTTCAGGTGATACCAAATGAGACTGTTGGTAGGCTTGATCAATACTAGCAGGTGTATGTGCCTGCTGATTGCACTCCTCTGAATGTGGTTGATGAACTTACTTCAATACTGGAAGATGAGGCTGCTGACAGGATTGATGAGTGTAAGCAGGTGTATGTGCCTGTTTACCAGTTGTCAACACATTGGGTTGACGGACTTCATCGTATATAGTCATACGAGCCTACTGAGTAGATGATGATTTATAAATAGGTTTATGTTCCTGTCTATAGTACTCCGCCAGAATTTCCTGGTGGTAATGGCATGCTGCTACTAGACGAGTCTGCTGGACAGCGGAATTAAAATCGATGGGTGTGTGTGCCCGCTCGTTTATTTCCACCAATTTAGGTTGGTGGAATTCTCTGGAAATGGCAGAGATAATAACCTACTCACTGTTGACTGGTCGTCGCCTCTGGTGGTTCATCTTGCCTGCTCGGGTTCGAGGAACCTGAGACGAACGCCTGGGGATGGCATCCTCATCATGTTGAGGGCGCACTACCACATGAGTCTGGCGGCGATTGTTGGTGGGAGCCTTCGGGAAAGACTTCTGTCTCCTTGAATTAAGGCCTTCAATGACCTTCTCATTCACCTCCGCATAATATGGGAGGGACTGGTCATTACGTTCCAGGGATAACGACCTGAAACGATTGGAGACGGTGGTTGGCACCACCTGCTTCTTGATCGCTGGTCGTCGCTGTCCGGACGACCAGGGTGAATTATTGACTTGGAGGGCTTGTCTAGCGGCCTCCAGAGTAGGAATGGTACCATGTTGATGATATTCCTTAACCAGTTCATTTGATACCCATCGTTGAAGATGCTGAGTAGGCGATGCCTTCCTCAGAGCGGACGACGATCCAGCAGTAGTAGCAGCAGAGGTATTCACACCAGAGGCATTCACAGGTGTGAACTTAAGAGAAGCCATTTCTGTAATGCATATGATCTTGGAAAAGAGTGCCTCTTTGATATAACAGACATAATCAAGATAATTTTGGCCACTACATCTTTTGGATGAGCACATATGTTATTTATTATTTTGTTGGCCCTCTCATTTAGTTTAAATAGGGGCCTAACAAATAAGTAAAACATCATTTTAACTTGGTTAAGGATTCACGTCAGGTTCACCATTTTTTATTTCCTCAAAAAATAGAGATGACCTTGTTTGTTTAAGGTTCAAACATTCCAATCGGTTTCTAACAGGTTTGTTCGTAGAACCGGAAACATCCAATGATTCTATATCCATTTGGAGCTACTTTCCAAAGGTAGGTGCTCATTAGTTGTGGACTGATGAGGCTTAAGAATTTTCATTGGTTGAGAGGATGGTAGGTCGGACTCATCAAACCTTTTTGGGGGGAATTATTTTCTACTCTGGGATTCTCTTTATATATTTAAGTTATGTTCGTGAATCCTTATTACACTTCCATGTATGAAAATGAGCTTTCCTTAAGATCTGACAATCAATGATTAATATGTATGAGATTCAGAGAATCTTTTATATGTATTTGAGGTTCTTCATTGATAGATAATCATCTATATTTTTTAGATATTCTTAGTCAATGGTATCCTTCAACAAATTAGATAAAGATTGCTTGGTCATTATGATAACCGTATCGGTTTTAAAACCACTCAGCGGGGCACTTGAAGTTTATTTTCGTTCTAAAGGACATAGAGTATTTCAGAGTTGGGATCGTACCCGCAGATGGGCTACCAACGTATCATTTTTTAGAAAAGGAATCAGAACCCACGTAGTTCCGGGATTAAGATATAGTTTAACGTCATATGGGACAGATGAGAATTAATGGGTGATGAGATTGAACCTTAGAAAGGCTTCCTACGTACTCTAATTTTAAAGTAGAGATCAAATTCCATGTAGTTTGGTTAATAATTATGGGTATTACGTATGATTAACGGCCCAAAGAGATGTGTTGTTGTTACTTTTACACTCTAAGCTCACATGAGTCATGATCGGTGTGAGAAACAAGAGGTATCAGTAAAACCTGATGATTTTTTCCACGAAAGATGTGGTCACAAGGAATGATATGGGGCTTACATATGTATGATTTCCCAAATAGATAAATATCAGGACTTATTTTAGAGAAGAAGTCCGGGAATAGGGTCCATAAAGGTATATGTGCTTTTATGGAGATTTGGATACTCTAACTTGGGGCTTACTCCTTAGAAGATACCCAAATTAGGAGGGGACTTGTTTTTGGGTTTTATTCCTAAGAGGGAAGCCCAAATCAAAAGAATTTAAGACTGGTTAAGAGAAATTATGACTGGGGCTTACTTCTGAGAAGGAGGCCCAGGTTAAAGGGACTTGATAACTGGGGATTACTCCTGAGAAGGATGCCCAGGTTAAGGGAATTTGGGAATGGGGCTTACTCATAAGGAGGATGCCCATATCTGGGAACATGGGGCTTACTCCTAAGGAGGATGCCCAAATTAGAGAAACATTGACTGGGGATTACTCCTGAAAAGGAGGCCCAGGTTAGGGGACTATTGGGACTTAATCTTAAGGGGGATGCCCATATTAGAGAAACTTGGACTGGGGCGTACTCTTGAAAAGGAGGCCCAGGTTAGGGGACTATTGGGACTTACTCTTAAGGAGGATGACAATATTTGGGAATTATGACTAGGGCTTACTCCTGAAATGGAGGCCCAGGTTTGGGAACTTGGGGATTACTCTTAAAGAGGATGCCAAAAATTAAGGGAACTTAAAGACCAAGGCTTACTTCTGAAAAGGAGGCCCAGGTTAAAGATCATCTCATCTTAAAGGATGAGGTTGAATGAATGAAATATCTAACCTTAGTGACATAAAGGTATGTAAATCACTGGGTTTTAAGAGATATTCCAGAGAATCCCTTTTAGATAAGGAACCCAACCAAGGAATCATATCATAAATGGCTTTGAAGAGGGTTTTGAAGGCTAAATCCTGAATAGGAGAGGTGCATTTGAAGAAAAGAGTTGAATAGACTGGAGGGGCACCCAAAAGAAAGGTGGGCATGCATGTCCTGTTTGGGTGCGCAGGTCATGGTCGCGCATGTATACCTGCGTGACACAGGTGTACTTGCACGACGGTCAACCCACAGGGTAATACTTGGGTGAGGCTTGGATCAAGCCCTTAGTATTATCCCTAAAGACTTTTAAATGAGTGGTGCGAAAGTTCTATTGAAGGGATAAGGTGGTGCGCAAGTGTCTTCAATTCCTTGAAGGGTTAGACACTTAGGCGTGCAGGTGTTGATGAATTTCAACACTTAGGTCTTGTTCCCCCTCTTTAGATCTTCCGTTCTAGGTAAGAAATTACCTTAGAAGTGTTTGGAAGGCTTCAAGAAGAGACTAGGGCACCGAGAGCTCAAATCTGAGTTTCTGGATATTTCCTCTCTGAAATGGGGGGCCCACAAGGGGTATTTATAGGATTTTGAAGACCTTGGGAGAAAATAAATTAGGGCGCGCAAGTCACCTGCGCGACCAATATGAGGCGCGTAAGTATACTTGTGTGGCCATGATGAAACTTGCGCGACCCAAGTGTAAACAAATCCTTGTTCATTCCTTTGTCAATTTTTGATGTTTCTTTAAAGGATGAATCATTTTGTGTTAAGGTATTTCCCTTTTAATTCATTAGACTCTGTGATGGAAAGGAGAATCAACAGGATCTAGTAGTCCACTATAATGTGTTCCATTAATAATTATTGAGTGGATGACTACTTCCTATTAGGGAAACACAGATGAACCTATTATTGGGGACACTTGTAATGGAGGTAAATTCTGGAAGCTTGTAACAAATCCAACATGGGGGCCCATTAGGAGTTGTAACCATGTATCCTTCACCATCTATGGTGTATGATGGTGAATGGAGGCTTAGGTGATATAATTTTGTTTCCACCCATTGATGACGATACATGAATATCAATGATATATGCTAGCAATTAGGTGGAGGAACATCCAGAGGGAATCTTTTTGAAACACATTGAGGTGATCAATAAAGTGAGAAAAATCTGGAGCAGTGAGGAAGTCGGCATGATGCTCCTCGAGGGGCAGCATGGGAATCAAGGGAAACACAAGTTGGTGATGTATTAAGGATGGTAAATGGCATGTTACATCCCTATCTATGGGAGGAGAAGGTTCTTGGAAGCATCCTTGGGGGAAGTAGGTAGATTCCACACCAAGAAAAGAAGATCCATAGAGGCTCCTGGGAAGAATATGAGGTACCTACTATAATTAGCTACTAATAATATATTCCACCCTATTTGGTTGGATTGGAGGAAACATTGAAAGCCACTATCCATAGAATAATTATGGTGAAGGATGAAGAAAGTTGTGATTGAGCTACCATATGTTGGGACCATCACGGCTAGGGTGATATTCCACTAGTGGCATGTATATCTGATGACTATGGACACTGACACATATCAGTGGAGGTAGTATGAACCCCCTTATACCTTGGTACGAGTGATGTTTAGCGATGATACAGAATAGGTGTAGATGCAAATAATTGATGTTTCATTTTATGGGGAGGAATCGACTATCGAGGAGGCACATGAATCTAGTAATAAATAATCCTAAGGTTCAAATACTCATAAATTGAGTCTATACGAATTTTGTGAAATCACATCCTCTGAAGAAGACTTAGATGAGTTTCTAGACTAAAACCTTTTTTTAATTTCCTTCATTGAACCTTGCCCTTTCATTATCCATATGATCTAACTAAAACGTCACTTGTACACTAGATTCTTGAAAAGGGAAAAGGGTCCTATTCTATAGGGGGTGTAGGTGCAAGGATGGGTTCTAAAGAACATTCCTAGGGACATTTTATTGGGGATTAATGAGATGGTGCAACCATTAAAGAGGTCCGGGTGATGACATCCGAGCCCAAGGTTCTCCTAGTTACTAATGATAGGCCATGCCCTGGAATTCCAATAGTGGCTTCCACTGCTAAGGAAGTGGCACACCCTGTGTGGTTTATTATAAAAATACCTCTTCTTCATGTTAAGGATAGATATTGATTCACTTAGATGTCATACCTTCATGGAGACTTTTCATCAATTCATTTTTTGCTTCTGAAAACTCATACTCGATCACCATAAGAGGAGACAATGATGGTCATTGAATTTCCAACTAGTGTCTAAGGGTTTTCTAGGGTAGAAATACCTATTGTGGCTTAGTAACTCAATCCATCAATATCTATATCAAGTAAGTTATTTTTTTTCTTCAGAAATCCATACTTATCATTTTTTGATTAGGTTGATTGGCATGTTGCAGTCCCAAGCAGTGCTTCAAAGTTGAATACCCAGCTATAGGATGAGGTATTGAAATCTAGGGGAACTTCTTTAAAATCCTCACCAGTAATTGAGGAGTCAGTCAATCAAGATTACCTAAACTTATTCATGAGTGAATAGTGGGTTGCGGTTGTGAGTGGTTCTACTGGTGGGGCGAAACTCGAGGATGGAAAGGGAGAATTTGTTGAGGAAGAGTGAAGAGAGGATAAATGACATCATGATCTAAACCCATCCAATCTAAGAAGATGCCATAGGTAGACCCTACTATTACAATTATTATCAAATTTTCTAAAAATGAGGCTACACCACCAGAAGAGTAAGAGGATTCTAGGTTCGAGGCTGATGAATAAAATATCATAGTCCAACACATTATGTAGAGGAATATACATCATTTCATCACTCTCGCCCATGAGCCTGACCTGGGGAGCTTGATGGGATACCTCCACCACCTACTGTATAACCTGAGTATGAGAGGGGTGGATGTTCATGGTCTTTTCCCACTGGTTTGTGACTTCCTTGTTGTAAATGTGTGCGAAGGATGCCAACGTTTAGAGGTTTGATGGAACTGGAAGATGTCTAACAACATGTGGGAGATATAGGATGCCAGTCAAGAAATATAGTATTTAGGGGAGAAATTTAATGACAATTTCACATTTTTTTATTCTCACGTAGAGGTCTCCAGTGAATTGAGGACTCAGTTGGAGGAGAATAAGAAACATACGAGGGAGCTGATACTTCATATAGCTTATTTCTTGGATTAGAAGAATTGAGCATAGATTAGGGATAACCAGCTTCATCCCATTTATGGTGATGATTAATCAAATATGCAAAGGAGGAAATAGATCATGGATGTCACACACCATATTCAAGTGTGGATGCATCACTTGATTGTCGAATTAGAGCCATAGGGGAATGTTTTATTGGACTCATGAGAGGCTCCAACATGTGGATGATCCTCACCAATGCCACAATTTTCTTTTTTTTTCTACTGAAATGATTTTGGGAGCATGTACACAATTATTTTACTAATTTAATTATTACAGATTGATCATATTCGTGAGACAACAAATGAACCATCCCTAATATCACATGAGTCATGATCGGTGTGAGAAAAATAGGATGACCATACGATTTCTAATTGGTATGATAGTGTCACATAATCATCGAACACTTAGGGTATGCAGCTAATGAATGACCACCACGAGTGTTCTAGATAAAAGAGGCCATGACTAGAGAACATGTCTCATATAATAGAAAACTAAATTTTCAAATGTGAACTAGTGGTCAAATGGGATAACCCTATGGGTGTTGAATTATACTCAAGCAAGGGTGAATAGAGAGGAATGAATCATGATTCCCAAAACATAGAACAAAAGTATAATGAAATCACAATAAAGGTTAAATATTTTTCCTCTTAGAAATAGAGAACCTATATTTCTTATCTTGGGATGAGGAAAAAAATGGGGGTCAACCGCTAAACATATTTGAAACCCGGATCATGATTCAAATTTTCATCAAAAATCTTCTGGGGCATTAGCCTAAGATGATAGGTGGGACTCGTCCAAACACTATTCCATTACGGGGTCTCTTCAGAAATGGAGGAGGTCGAGAATACAAATTACGGGCACACGAAGTGTGTCAACGAAGTGTTGGAATCTTCGAATGGATACCAAAACTAATGGAAATATTCCACCATGGCCTAGATGGCATTGCAATAATCTTGTTTTTCTAAAATAGATCAACATAATCTTTTAGGGGAGTATCATCTATGACTTTGAGGGACAGATGAAAATTTGAACACTTTGGTAGATAACCAGTATTAGAGTAGGGGACTTATTAGGTGATATCCTAGGACAACTTGTAGTCTAACATCATGCAATGTATATGATAGACACATATTTAAACTTCATACCGTGAGGATGATTCATGGTATACTTTAACTTCTTGTGATCATGACGTACCTCACAGTTTAATTCCATTTGACTGGGATGTTGCACACTATTTAAGGTCATATGACATGGACTATAGAAAATAGTTTAAAGTCATTTTGCGTAGAATATGATTCTTAGTTAAAAGTCATAATGTTTAGGCCATTGTGAGGGTTCCCCAAACAGATATGTGTGGTATGTCCAGTTAATAAACTCATCGTGAACGGGGGAAGAGGTTTCTGAATATCATATTACATATTCCATGTAGGATTCACACACAGTATAGATTCATGATTCCGGGACTTAAAACACGGTGTGGTAGAAGACCAATTTCAGCATGGGGATACCCTTACAAATAAGGGAATTGAAAATTATCATAAATAAGTTATAGGAATACCATATTTATATGAGGTGAGGATAAAGTTTAACATCACATGCAATGGAAATTTCTTCATCATGTTAGGTTATGAGAGTATCATGAACTTTTTTTAGGACAAGGTAATTTAATGGGGCTAATAACTTGATGGATTCATGAAGTCAAAAATCCTAGACATCACTACGTATCACATGAGTATATGAATCATGTTTTTCATAGTTCTGGGAGATGGTACACACATATTAGGGTCATACAGTCTCTACCAACGAGGCATCCCATGGTTATCATGAGGTATTCCATGTTTATGGAATGAGGTAACATTTGCTAACTATCCTATACATATCATATATGTTCTCCCAATTTAAAATGGAGTCAACATCATCTCTTACTTAAGAGGCATCCTGGACTCATCTAGGGTAATACTAAATTTTAATGTCATGTAATGAGGACCATGGGTGGAATTATTCTTAAAGTGATGTGTATGGTGTGACAACCATAACCTATCATGAATGAGGAACAAAGAGGACTACTTCACAGAACACACTCTAGAGGATGTCTTGAGAACAATTTATAGATTTTTTGTTTATACTTAGACTCATATTTCATGTCCATAGATCATAGACCATGGGGTTCATCAAACTAATTTTTTCAGCATGGAGGAGTGAAAACCCGACATGAATGAGGGCCAAGAAGGCTCAACACCTCACCATGTACGATGAAGAGGCTATGCATATAGTTTAAAATCATAATTCCTGGACTAGAACTAACCATATGGGTACCTATATGGTAAAAAGGGAGTGAATACCCAGTGTGAGTATGGTTAAATGGGATCACACACAAAAAATGGGGATAGAGGGACAAAGGGTTTATGAATTCTTGGTTGGGCACCGAGGAGAGAATTTAGGGCGTCGCTACATATACCATGATGACGCGAATAAAGAAACACATAGTTGTAAAACATATTGAGGTAAGAGATGGATACTGATAGGCATGATCCTCTTAGATGAGGGAATTTGATCCATCCCACAGTTATCATGGGGCATCCCATGTTCAGGGAATGGGATAACATTTATTAATCATCCCATAAATAATGTATGAGGTTCCCAATTTTAAATGGGGTAAAATTCATCTCTTACATAAGAGGAATATTGAACTCATCCAAGGTAAAAATTCAGTTTAACATCATGCATTTAGGAAGATAGGCTATTATGTTCATAATTGTAAAACTCAGACTATAGGAGCTGTAAATAGATTTCAGTCATAATTCATGGACCCAACACAAAGTGTTTAAGGTTGTTTTTACAGGACCATGGGCTATTAGTTTAGGGTCATAATGTTTGGAATGAACCGAGTGGGATGTGACTAAAGAAGATATGTGAAATATAGGGGAATGACAGACCTGGCGTGAATGAGGGCCATGATGTCCCAACACCACAAAACATAGTCTGGAGAGAGTGTTAGATTCAGTTTAATGTTGTGATGCTCAAAATTTTTGTAAATAGTTTATGGTCATGTTTCATGAAACATCAACTATTAGTTTGAGGTCATAGTGTTTAGACCATAAGGTCTATTATTTTGTGGTCATAGATTTTGGACCAATGAAAGGGGTATTCACAAACAAGCATGTGTAGTGAGACAGAGTGAAAACCTGAATTTGATAAGGGCCTTGGAGGCCCAATCCCACACTAAATATTCCTGATAGGACTCACATACAGTTTATAGTTGTAATACATCGACAATAGTCTCTCATTTGAAGGTAATGGAGTTCCAAATAAACAGTAAATTTCATCAACAGATTGCATTTAGGGTGGTAGAGTAACCAACCACAAGTGAATGAGTCCTAAGAGGCCTACCACCACACAACACATTGCATAGAAATCTTGGATATAGTTTAAATTCTTGATGCTAGGACTAGGATTCCTAGTTTAAGGACCTATAACTCAGACAATTTTCACACATTTTAAGTCCATATTTTGTGGACCGTAGGATCGTATTTTATGTTATTATATTTTGGACCTAGAACACAATTTAACGTCATGTTCCTGGAATGTATATATGTAGTTTAATGTCATACAGTGAGGATTATGGTTGTTACACAATTTACCATCAAATAAATAAGGACATATAAACACTGTTTAACATCATACAGTAGGGATGATAGTTGTTAAAGTTTTTAACATAATTCATCTTGGATTTATGGTTTCCTTATGCAAAGTGAATTTTGTGAAACTTGGTGTTGGTTGGACGAGTAATGTTCTCTCCTTCCACAGTGACCGAATAGTACGCAACATTGTAATAGACCTTGTAAATGATTTAATTTCATCCAAACATGTGATCCAATATTGGTGGATTCTTTACAGGTATCATTGGAATTATAAGGTCCATTACCGTGTCACCTTGGAGGAAGGAGAATAGGCAATCCTTATTGTTTAATTACCTCATTATCTTGTTCTAATGCCACTATAAATTGTGCAAGGCTTGAAGCCTCTTCTATTTGAGGGATTCCATCTTGGATATATGGAGTTATACTATTCTGTATGGTATCTTATGCTCATTGATAGTTGTTAGGAGTGATGGTTGATGAATCTAAATGGACATGGGTTCCGATGATCCATACATCAGGGAATATATAGTCACTTAGGAGGAATTTTAAGTCATATTCTAGTAGTCCTGGAGGGTGTTGGGGAGTTTTTATGGCCAAATCTACTTTTCCTAGACCACCATCATCTATAGAATGTTAGAGGGAATCTTATTGAGTCTATCAATTAGTACATTTTCTTCTACATGATAGCATGAAGTATGGTTGGACCAGATATGTTTTTTGGCATACAACCATTTCAGCTCTACTGTTTGGAAGTTGGTTTTGTTTTCTGTGAGAATGGGATGAGGAACTCTAAATTAATGTATTATGTTTGATCTCAAAAAATAAATCATAGAATAGACCTTGAATTCCTTGAGATGAGAAACATCTACCCATATGCAAAATAAATCCAACACAATCCAAACGAATCTATATTGGTGAGCTATTGCTGGTGGGTAAGGTCCCACAACATAAAGTCTATAGACTGAAAAAAACTAAGAATACAATGTGTTATGGAGTGGATTTGTTGTTTGATGCAAAAAATTATCATGAATCTAAAACACATTATACCTCTTGTCATACTCAATTCTATAATGAATTATGGTGGGAAAGAAGTATCGCATCCTCTAAATCTGGTGGAAGATCTTTAATCTTGCTTGATGAGAAGTATAGGAGCCGACATGAATATACAATAAAACCATGGGAATATCATCATTCTAATTAATGATAGGATAAGTACATCAATCCCATATATTTAGAGAGTATTATCATGGTTATGCTTCCTCTAAAGGGTAAAATGCACCGCACATTGACATATTATTTCATGCTCTACTTGTTATGGAGGTACAATGATGCAAGGGATACTCAATGAAAGGGGTTGTATAATCCAAGGTTTATTCTACTGTGGAAGTACCTAGAGGTCCTAATTTGGAAGCACCGGTGTTTAGGTGGTTTACTTACTAGCTGTCATAGTCATTTGGCATGACAAGAGAAATAACTCTCCATTGCACAACTTGAATAAATAGGTCATCTTGGCCAGGATCTGTAAGAAAGGTGGCTAGACTGCCTAAGGAGTCATCTCAAACATTATGTGATTGGGGAATATGATTCACCTCTAGACAAGAAGGGAATTGGGCCATCATTTGGAGAGTTCACTCTAGTAGGGGAATGGGATCCAATATTCTAAAAATATAGTCAACATTAATATGTTTCATGAACAACTCAGAGTCTCCCTTTATTTATAATTGGAGGAAATCAATCTAAAGTTATATCTTGAGACTAGTGTTGAGAGCCTAATACTCTACCTCACTGTTGGTGCAACTTCCTAATAGAATAATGGAATATAGTAGGACAAGCTATTCATGACTAATAAAGATGATCCCTAGGCCTACTCTATTGATTTTGGGATCATTGAGCCTTCTACTAGTAGCACATTGGGAGGAACAATCTAAATGCATCTTCCAACATGGAACAACCTTATCCATGGAAAGGATAGACTCATTTGGGAAATCAAAATATAGAGGTTAATCTTCAGTAGCTTGATGGGTGTCTAGAGAGTCATAAAATTCCTAAACCATGATGGATTTCAATAGAATTAACCTATGTCGTACTACTAAAGGATAACTACACAACATGCTAGACATCCCATCATCATGGGACGATTCAAGATATAATTTTGTGGTTCTAATCAAGACCCCATCTCTGTCTTGTGATGCTGAAAATATTTCCACAACTTCTACACTGTAAACAATAGCACAAAGAGTCTCTTCTCTATAGGATATTTCTTGGTCTCTATGTCGAGGAGTATGTGGATGAGATAGTGTAAACTATTATCCTGATCATCATTGTTCTTCTAGATGATAATGTTGTTGAGGTACCATTCTAGGGAATTACTATAAAGGACCAAACACTTCCCATAGATGGGTGGCATCAGATCCAGAGGTTGTATAAGATACCACCTGATTTCCTTGAAGGTGGTCTCACACTCCACATCCCACTTCTAGATGGTAACTCATTAGTGTTCATAGGAAATTACTTACAGTTGTAGTCTAGATTCTTGATGAATCAATGAATATAGTATAAGTGGAATTGAAGACCTCTAATCTCCTATAGTATTCTTAAAGGAGGCATCTGGTTGATGGTCTTGATATTCTTTGGGTGGATCTCAATGCCTTTGTATCTGAAAACGAAGCTAAGAGACATTCTAGAGGTAACCTAGAATGCGCACTTCAAGGGTTTCATATTCAGATATTAAGAGTAGAGGAAGAGAAATTTTTTCTCAATATCTCATATATGGTCCTGACACTGGTGGGATTTGTCCACCAAAACTTCCACATAGAATTCCACTAGCATTCTAGGGATCACTTTGAAGATGTGGTGCATATCCCATGAATAAATTTCCCCTACAGACCGAAGGACATTACCTGATAAAAAAAAGTAACCTTACAGTACTCAGGAGGATATATAATCCTCATATTTGGGGGCCATATGGATCTTATTATACTTAGAATATCCATCCATGAAGGAGATATCTTGGAACCTAGGCGTGGCATCGATCAATATCCTCATTACTGGAAGTGGAAAATCATCCTTCCAACAATAGAGGTTGTGATCTAAAAATTCAACAAAAACTATGATTTTCTCATTCTTCATCCAAAATGGATTGATTTTCGCTATCTATTTAGGGTAATGAACCTCCAAGATGAAGTTGGATTTGATATGTTTATCAATTGGAGCCTTGACCATGGCAATATAAGAATTGTTCATTTTCTTAGGAGTATTCTTGAACCCTTGAAGACTCACAAGATGACTAAGATAAAGGACTGTGACGTGAGGGTCGAGTCCTATAATCTCTTCATAAATCATGGTGAACACATCACAATGATACTTAGAGAAATCCATATACTTCTGCTTCTCCTTTGGAGGCATGGACGGAATGACCAGTATTGGCATCATGTTTGTCTTAGTGTCCAGATTCACCTGAACCAACTCTTTGATGATGAGAGGGAAACCCTATTAGAATGCAGGAGTAGAATCCACCTAATCCTCTTCATCATACGAGGTAGGATAATCAATGTAAAGAAATTCATATAGGATAGCTGATTCTGTAGGATCACTGGTGCCTATTTGGGAAGATATAGAATACTTTCTAGGGAACTCCAGCTATACTGAAACCATGATAACAAAGATAGTCAAGCCAATACCATTTGGTCATTGACTATGAGGACCATTATTGATTTCAAAGCAATATTTATTAGTTGGCTTTCAGTAGTTCAACCCTACCCCATGAAACATGTGATAATTCCATGGAATAGTTTTTATAGGGAGAACATCTTAGTACTTCACATGGGTAGGGGATTTTCGTATCACTCAAGCCTAAACTATGTAGGAGTATGAGGTAATATTCAAATTCTCATTATACATAGGGGCACAATTCCCTTTCCTCTCAAAAATGACAAAGAAGCATCCCAATTATGGCATCGTGGCCTCCAACCGGTGAATTAGGATGATGAAAGCGCCTTCCAAGTCCTCCCATGGATTGGTCACGACGGTCATGTGCTCAACGCCTTTGGTTTGAACCTATATTCCCTTGATATTGTAAGAGATTAAATCTATATAGAGTTATTCATAATGATATAAGTGAGACACATCACCCTTAAGCACACCTAATAAATAGTTGAGGGAGTACTTAAGTCTTTGGTGACATGATCTATTGACTACTACATTAAAATAAAGCTAGAGCCTACATAGTAGGGAAATGTAGGAGGTATCATATGAGACTAACATGAATTAAATTATTTCTATGAGGCATACAAATATGTTCTTAAAACAAATCATTCCCCATAGTCTCTACTCAGTCAATTCATAACCATGAATCATCATGTCAGAGGGACTCAAGACAACTTCCTTGAGTCCTAGATTGCAGAGTGTATAGTTCACGATGAGGAAGATCTGGATTACATGTGTCCGTAAGAAAGTGGAGGATTTATAATACATTGAAATAGAAGATAATTTACAGCAGAAAAATGTTCCCCAATGTGAGAGTTCCTTCATCTTCTCTAGAGAATGATATGAAATCTTGGCATTCTTCTTGCTCGAACTCCCCTGCATAATATGCTTCTATAGCAAGTACTTCTGCTACAAAATAGAGAGGAATTTTCAATTATTTTTTAGGGCCTCACAAATATATTATATTAGGGGGAGTATATTTAGGATTGAGGGTATTTTATATATGCTGGTGAGGTGATTCAACATGTCATATTTTCCCACCAAATGCACTTTTTTCCTATAAGGTGATGCTCTTTGGTGGGGGGAATGATGTGTGCTTCCAGTTGTACCACTGGACTGTAGTTGGTTCTAGGAAAATCATGTTTCTCACCATGTAAGTCACCTAGAATTACTATAATATGACTATTGGATTTCTAAGGCTTAGATATGGAAATATTTTCCTAGTCATGGTGTGTTTGTAGCTCTTCCACCCAATCGGTTTACACAATCAATTTTGGTGGCATTTCTGACGGAGCAGGCTGAGAGGGATGTGGCTTCTGATATCATCACATAACCTATTTTCTAGTCTTGTAATAATGTAATGTTTGGTTTTATGTTCTTACTAGAGAATCCTTTCATCTTTTATGCAATTGAATATACCTTCGATGTCGTTGATCATAGGCATTTAAATTATTTTTACGGTATTCCTTATCATCCGGGTGTGTGAAGTGACCTATCAACATGAAAATATTCATAGAGGCATACTGCTGCTCATTATTAGAGGGGTCCTCTAATACATGGATAACCCTAGGGGGATTCCTAACTCTAGAGGAATTAAATCACTAAGAGTGTGGGATGGCATTGGAACCTACATGGTACTCTACCTCACCTTGTACTATTGGTTCCTACTCTTCTACAATTTGGAGGACTGAAAAATGGATGTAGAAGCATCAAATGAGGATGGATTGGTTACTTCAGGAGGTTTGGTCAAGCCTATGTGGGTGTGGATGACACCATGGGCATGATCGACTACCCTATATGCCAACCTGTCAGCATACACTACCACAAAACTCGGCAAGGGCAGCGCCACCCCTTTATCAGCGATAACGAAAAAGCGCTGATAAATGGGGGGGGGGGAGGATTTATCATCCCTAAAAAAAGCACTGATAAAGGGTGACTTTATCAGTGCTAAAAAAGAAATGATAAAAGTACCCCTTTATCAGCGCTTTTTTTAGCGCTGATAAAGAGACCCTCTTTATCAACGCTTGTTTAGTAGTGCTGATAAAGGGGGGACCTTTATCAGTGATTTTTTTAAAAGCGCTGATAAAGGGTCGACTTCAATTTTTTTTAAAAAATATATATTAATATATAAATATAGTTATATAGTTATATTGATATAAATATAATATATAATTTTTAAATATATTTTAGATAAGTATAAATTTACATTTACTCTTATTATACTTAATATATAAGATATTTAGTAAAAATGGCTTATAAAAAAATTAAAAAAAATATTTTTAATTAATAATTTTCTAATTATTATGGAGTAATAGTCATTTAATAAAAATTTGAAGACTAAAAAATAAAAAAATTAAAAAAACATCCAAAATATGTTGAAAACGCAACTCGAACTTCAAACGGCCATAACTTTTGATCCGGGTGTCCGTTTGAGCTCTACCACATATCAAATCTACGCCTGCAACGAGATCTACATCACTGTGACTCGGGGGGGACCCTGATCAAGCATTATTCAGGGCCAAAATAGGCCTAGAAGGCCTCCAAACCTGAGTTTTTAGTCGGGGTACCCATATTTTTTAACATTTTGTGGATTTTTAGCCTCGTTTAAGGGGGGCATTATTGGATTTTTTTTGGTGGGGACTGAATTTATTCCAAGTTATTACATTCATATTGATATTATGTCTTTGAAATTTCATCCTTTTTTATAATGAACTTCTATTTATAATCAAATATATAACTATATGTACATATTTTTTATATATTCACACCTAAAAATTAAATTTTTTAAATAAATAATTAAACATATTTATATATAAAAAATATTAGCTTTATCTAAATAATAACTAATATCCATTTTATTTAAAATACCAATATATTAATATTTATATAACTACTATATATTAATATAACTACACATATATTAATATAACTATATATATATATATTAATATAACTATATATATATATATTAATATAACTATATATATATATTAATATAACTATATATATTAAATTAAATATATATTACTATAAGAATGAATATAAATATAAATATATATAAATAAATAGATATATCATGAATAAGAGAAAAAATCAATATAGGTTAGTGGCAAAGGCATTAGGTGCGTAGGGCGGAGGTCTCAAGATCAAATCCGGGAGGAGGCACGGGTGCACGCGCAAGGGTGATTTAAAGGGCTAGCACTGATAAAGGGTGTAGGCGGTGTGGGCGGGCGCTGGAGGTGTGGGAAAACGCTGATAAAGGAGGGCTCAAGTGCTGTAAAAATCCCCCCCCTGAGATTGGCAGATTTTTTTTATCAGTGCTAAAAAAAAAGCGCTGATAAAAGGGGTCTTTATTAGCGCTTTTTGGAGCGCTAATAAAGGGGAAACCCCTTTATCTTCTCCAAAATTAATAGATCTTTTTTATAGAGCTGTTAATGGCCGTTTTTAGCGCTGATAAAAGCCATATTTTTAGTAGTGATACTTCTAAGTACCAACATTGGAAACATCTTTCCATTCACCTTATCTGTTGCTATCACACTTGGTGGAGATGTGTGACACCTTTTCTATGACATTTCCCAACTTGACCAGACCGTTATCCACTTATTATTGAAGCCAATCCTTGAAAAAATAACATTTTTTATTTGTATTCCCAAGGTTCATGTGATAATTACAATGGTTGGGGAGACCAGTACGCTTGGCTTAATGGGGCTTCTTGAATGCATATTTCATCAGAGTTCCTAACTACATGGAACTAAGGATCTATTTTGGAACCTATGCATCCTTAAAATAATAGGTCTAGTTCCTCCAATCTAGTAAAGGTAGTCTGGGAGCTTGGTCCTGATGGGGGATCAGATCCAAGTTAGGTGTTAGAGCCACATTTTGTTGTCTAGGTGGATATACATGGTGGTGAGGTTCCTTAGGATTATGCACTATGTGAGGCCGGGAGTGATAAGAATACTGCATTCTGTGATGCTAGTCTAGTTAAAGGGCCTAAATATCCAACATCTCGGGGTCCTGTACCTATACTATATTGAAGTCTCCGCTTTGGAATCCCTTCAATTAAGAGTTGTACGAGGCAACACACATGATTTCATAGACACATTCTATGATTCCTATGGGCATTGGGACTTATTAGAGAAATACCATAACCCACCTAGGAGGTTTTGTTTGATGAGGGTAATGAATAACTTAGTCTTGATGTTCCCCACACACATAGTCAATAACTACTTTTGAGTCAATGTCATATCGAGTGAATACATGAGACCCTTCCACTGGGTGACAAAATCTATGATAAACTCATTAGGTGGCTGGTAGCACATGAATAGTCCTACAATGCTTGTCTTGAATGTGGTGGAGATAAATAGGTAGAGTAACTTACTTTGAATATCTTCTTAACAAGTGATAGACCTAATGGGAAACTAGGTGTACCTGAAAAATGCATGTACATAAAATGTTTGTACAAAAAATTGGAGCTTTGCGGCCTCATGATATTTTTGGGTTCCCAACATGGTCTCACACCTCTAAATGAAGTAGGAAAAATATTGTAGCAATTCACACATCCCATTTAAATGGGAAAATATTGGGTTCCAAAAATTGGGGGGTTCTTTCATGTCATCCACCCATGTCGGGTATAGATTTTGATTAGGTCATATTACCACCTATCACACTTCCAGAGATTCAAGGTGAGTGGTGAGAGTGCCTATCATATCTTATTAATAGAGATATATATCATGATAAGGATTATTAAACACTAATGTATATAAAGGATCATCGACTCCATAAGAAACCTTAGAATCTCATAGAGAAGATTTATCTAGGTCCTGAGGATCATGATTATATTGCTCAGGAATATTCGATGAATAATTTCTCAGTTTCATTCCATAATCCCCTACCCCTAATCTATTTGGATATGCATGATCACTAAGCTCAACTGGGGAAAACTATCCAAGGAGGAGTGGTTGCAATCTTGGTGTAAGAGTAATATGATCCTATCAAGGAGAACCATAATATGAGCACTGATCAGAAAGTATCTCATCGATGACCTTTCCTAATATGAGACATGATGGATCATGGTAGAAATCATGGGATTGAACTTTGTATTATGTGAAATATTAATTTATTAGAGAGATCTATATGTCTATTTCAATTATTATTATTATGAATGGAGGGAAATTATGCATAGGGACTCCTATGTTGAGTTTCTACCTTTGCAGGAGAGTGAAGAAACCTATATGAGGTTCTACCTAATACTATGCTACTGTAGGGGGTGTTTTTTCCTCACCAAACCCTACAATGGTGCCCCCATCCTTTAAAAAATAGGGAACGACCATGTTAACCCCATGTATACATGGATATAATTCCTCAATATCACCTAGTTAGTCAGGCTATCTCAGGATAAGGATGAAGTGGAATGCATCATACTGTCCCCAACCCCGAATCTGCACATGAAAAGATACCTCTTGCATGATTATATGGAGTACTATGAGGCTCTTGATTCATCCATGTTGGAGGGTATAGAGGTAATTGAGTGATGATAGATGCTGAGACACTAGGATATATATCAAATTAATCTTTCAGAATTACTGATCAATTTCATCGAAGTGAAAACAAATTCCTAGAAAGACCAACTAATACTCATAGAGGTGGTGAAGTGTTTCCCAAATATTCTAGCAAAAACACATTTTAATGCCTCAGTGAGGTATTCTAGGATATCTATGTTGGAATTTTTAATTTATTATAACACCACTTATAACTGATTAGCAACCAGAATCTCCTATTGGTTTTCTTCCTCAAAGGTAGTTCCCTACTCTTGATCAACCCATGCTTTGATCGACACTATCTAAGATATTTGTGGTGGCACTAATATAGATTGGTCTAGTCGTTGGATGGACGGTAGATGAGCCACTACCTAGGATACATGCTCATTGCATGATGGGTCATCCCATGCAGGTGGCACAAATAACATCATTATTTCCTAATAGTACCATGTGTTCACTACTTCCCCATGTGTGTGGGCAGAAATACTCTTCAGTGGATCTTGGAGGTAACTAACAGTTTTATGGAGTTATTCTAGACCATCACATTTATTTCTGGTCATGGGTAGTGGTGGAGATGGAGACTGATGATGAATGAGTTGCTCCACCATGAGCCCCTAGAAGGGGAAAAAATCTTCATCCACCTACATGTACCTACGGATGGATTGGGATCTCTTGTGGATTTCACCTTCTATAATGGATAACCTAACCTATCAAATTCCTTCCCTAGGCTTTGATTCTAACAACTAGGGTCAAGGCTCCATCATCGAGTCATATTACACCCTCAGAATCCAAATGGTTGATGAGGTTGATAATTAATTGACACGTACTATGATTTTTTCCTTCAACGACGGTGGTTCACCCTTCTTTCCTTAGATGTTACATTAGTGTAGGTTCATTCTTGAACATAGGGAGGAACTCTAGGCTTCTTGGTGATGAAATGGAATGGACATCTGCTTTGGTTGGTTGGGTTAAAATGAGGGAATCCATATCAGTTGTTGTTGGAGGAGGGAGGACCTATACATTGACTTGTGAAGGAGTGGTGAGGGCCAACAATCTGATAGGAGGGGACATGGGGAGGACCTCTATATTGACTAGTGGTAATGTAATAGGGAGGACCTCAGTATTGGTGAGTTGAAGAAAGAGGAGGGACTTTATAATAATTGAAATAAGAATATGGAAGAACTCCATGTTGAGGAGTGAGAATACAGAAAAGTGATCTGAATTGAATATTGAAAGTGAAGGGTGGAACTCTAATTTGATTGGTAGAAACATGGGGATGTCCTCCATGTTTTATATTTTAGGAGTGAGGAAGACCTCCACTATGGTTGGTTTTGTTATGGGGAGGACCTATGTTCATGTTTTCAATGATGTAGGGAGGATATCTTCTTTGATCGGTGATGGAAAAGGGATGGGAAAGAGGAGGACCGTCAACTTATTTGATGTGACAAGAGGTGGACCTCCATATTCAAAATCATATGTACATAAAGAGACTTTGTACTTACCATCAATGAAGCAGGTAAGACCTCCACTTTGATCATTAGGAACATGGGGAGGACCTACGATTTCATTGGGGATGATACAAGGAGGGCCTCCATACTGAATCTCACCATTAAGGACTGACATGTAATGGCTACTATTTGTTCTAGTGATTGATAGAGTCAACCCAGCTTACCTGTGAGGCAGTTAAAGTCTTGATCCCAACTAGGTGAAAATGGATTCCCACTTGTTTTTTGTAGGGATCTAGAAGAACGAGTCGATGGTGGTAGGATCCAATGAAGCCATAGAAGATAATTTCACCTGTTGGGTGTCCACCTGATATTTCAGACATCGTTGAAGCTGGGTGGACCAGACTAGTCCTAGTGGACCAGGTTCTAAGTACATATGTTCTTTAGCCAAATGGACCAGTCATTACTAGCACTGATAGGGCCCAATGGGAGCCCTTCATGGAAGGTCCCAAGAAATATTCATGGACGTAGTGACTCAAACATCCACACCTGCTCAGCGTAGGGTAGTGATTGATAAGATTTATTCATGGAGAGTCTTCCTAATATATATGACATCAGAATGAGGATGGGTTTCTCCCTATACAGCCCTTTGGGGTAGTGGTGTTAGTGAGGCGTTGAATCCTCCTAGTCTTGACGGGCCATGTCCCTTGTCGGAATAAACCCTCCTACTTTTATCAAAATATGAGTGTTTCTATCACCCTACATTAGATGATATCATAGTGTGATATGGGGTGTGGTAGCTCATTAGTTGAGTTTAGAGGGGCAATTTTGGCAGATGTGGTGTCGGGCAGGGTTTCCCCATTAACATTTGTCATATCCCTGTTCCTGCGAGTGTGAGGTTGTTAGTTTATTATGGATGGGATCTTGTAAGGTAAGTGGATTCAACCATCAGTATATTTATATGGAATTCTATTCCCAATTCCCCAGTGTCATCCAATCATCTAATGGCATATAGTGATCCCTAATGAAAATTTCATAGACCAAGGAATGTACAACATTTACTACCCCAATTTTGGGTGTGTTCCATGTTGGGCCCACATTTTTCTTGATGGTTCCAATCATAAGTTATCTAAGTCCACTAAAAAGTTAATATACTGATTTCATGAAGGCTAATATTCCCCATGTTTATGTGAAGAGTTTCACATCATGTTCACCATTTTTATTTTTTATAAATTCCCTAGGGCCACTACCTATGTGTTAATGTGTGATGGAATACTTGTTACCATGTAATCCCTCATTACAAAGGTGGGTAACTTTAATCACTTTCAATGGTGATTTATTCTCCTTGAATGAATTTGGATGATGAGATTTCATTTCTCCTTTCATGGATTCTTCCTTGGAACTTGTCGCCTAGTCTAGGTCTCCTGTATAGAGTTAAGTCATGTTCACTGAACTCATTTCGTGTTCCATCTCTACGTGTATACTAGTTAATTTCACCACTTATATTTGGACATTCTTGTTTTTTATTTATAGGGCCATAACCTTCGGTCATGAGAGTAGTCACGCTAGGCATCGCTGGCATGTCTGGACACAAGGAACATTGGTCACCTATATTTTTACTATTGGTAGGGCATTTCACGTAGGCATATTAAGTATAGAACCCAAGGCATCCCATGTCGATAATGGGGTATATAATTCCATTGGCCTATATTATTCAAGGATTTTACCTATGGAATCATGTGTTTTTAATGAGGTAGCCGATTCCATGGGCGCATATCTTCTAATGCTTTCACCTCAAGAATCCAATGATTTTGATGAGGTATAGATTTGGGATAATGAGTTTAACATATTTTGGAGGTGGAGTTGATTAATCAAAATTCTCCATAGAGGTGGATCAATGAGGTGCTTCCCTAGGAGGGAAGATTTCAGACCTAGAATTTTATTAGTGGACGGATCAGAACTTTGCATGGTAGCAGATCTAGGATGTGTGCCCCATAATGGGAAACTATCACACCACGAAGGTTGATCAGGAAAGCCCTTGTGATGGATTAGGGGGGGTAAATCCCTAATATGGAGAACTTGAACGGATTACCAATGGATAGATCATAACACCCCATGGGGATGATTTAGGAGTTTTTTATATAAAGAGAATATCTAACACCATGAAAGTTGATTAGGACACCCATTGAGGTGGATTAGGGTGGTGCATTCCTAAAGGGAGGACCCCAATGGTTTACTAATGGATATATAACAACTCCCATGGGGTGGATATGGGAGGTGTGTATCATAAAGGGAATATTAAACACCATGAAGGTTGATCGAGGAACCTCTTGAGACAAAGAAGGAAGGTATATCCATAGAATGAATCACCAAATTTTATCATTGGTTGGGATTAGACCTCAAAGAGGAATCCTATGTACCCTATTTAGAACATAGGGATCAAAAACTATTTAGATGGATGGAATTGTTTATGGTCACGTGAAAAGACTGATCCATATAGTTTTACATTAATCATTAAGGATGATCATGTCGTGAAACGTGCTTCGAAGAGGGATTATGTGAGGATTATGTATGGAATATTCCCTTCGAAAGATTAATTATCTTCTTTATATTTGTTGTGGGGATTACACATTGAACTGCCTAAGGAACATAGAGAAGATGTGGCTCCTAGGAGAGGTGAATTATCATATTAGGGATACTACCCAATGAAAATTATGATGGATATAGATGCTGGGTTGGGTCCTCTGGGAGGATTCCTACATATCCTGATTAGTTAGAAATAAAATCCCACATAGATTAGAATGATTTGGGTCTTATAACTAAGGAGGAAGCCCAAGGGAACATTTTCTTGGGTCTTACACATGAAAGAGGACCACATGATGAGTTTGGCTAGGGATTAAGTTTAGGAGAAAACCATTTGAATGAAGGTTTGGGCTTATATATATAGAGAAGAACCAAGCCGGTGATTGGGAAGCTTTTATGATCACCATTATTATCTAATCCCTCACAAGTCATGCTTAGTGAGAGGAACAAGAGGAAGAAATATATATATAATGCTCGTGTTTTGAAAGAAGTGTCAACAAGAGATATTCTGAGGCTTACTCATGGATGTTACCCAAGGTATATCTCATTCCTTGTGAGGAGGAACTTTGTCCATGTGAGTGGTAATGATTCATTAGAGATGCTCGATGCAAGAAGATCGCTTAGTGGTGGGGGAGAAGGTGGAATCCCATGATGATCATAAATGGGGCATCATGTTTTCATCACGTAGGGTAAAGTCATAGTTTGACATCATCTATTGAGGACGTAGGGACTAGGTAGTTTTACATAATGCAACTTGGATGTGTAGGGGATCACTCCCCATACCATTGGATTACATAACCATAGCTCATGTGCCTCTAGGAATCACATGGATTTGGAACATCCATGTTGAAAAAACATCCATTTTATAAAAACAATAGGAGTGGTCAGTTCTAAAGTACAGGTTATGGTCCCTATGATGATAAGAAATAGGGGTTATGATACTTATACTGAGAAGAAAAAGTTATGGAAGCACATAAACTAGAGGTATTGGGGATATCACATTAGGGACCATGAAATTGTTGTGTGAAAGCATGAAGGGGTGTGTATAAGTGGTGTATTCCAGGTATGGGTGTTGTTCACAAACCTTGGTTTAGAATAGTGCTATAACACAAGGTTATTCAATGGAGTTTTTAAGGAGGGGTGTGTGCAAGAATGAGTTTTTCATGTAAGGTCTAGTGTACACATAAGAGGAGATATTGTACTCACTCAACTTGGGTTGAAAGTTGTTTTTTGAGGATTGAATAACATTGGGCCTAGTCTATTGGGGACCCATAGGGAACTTTTCACTCAAAATTATCTACATTGTTTTTTCCTTGTTTTTTTGATGTTTCAAAATATTGGTCTTATGCGTAGCATAGATATTCTTCATCTTCTGAAGTATCTCCCCAAAGAATGGGTGTGACAGTATATTTATATTTGAATTCCTTTGTGTTAGAACACGAGTATTTGAGAGAGGATGAGGTATATCACATACCATTATTCTTTGGGCTGGATGTTGGGTGCAAAAATACATAGTTTGAAAGTGTATTTGGAATGAAAACCTTTTGTGCACTAGAAGATGCTCAACTGTGGATCTTACATTGTGAAGAAGGTTCTTCTGTGGGAACCCCTTAGGAATTCTGTCGGCTGATCAACCTTTATTTAATCATACATCATATTGGATTTTTAAGGATGTTTTATACAAATTATATATTTTTTACACCCTCAATAAATGTTTCAAATACCTTCTTTTCTGGCCTTGAGATAGTCCTTCAGGGCTGGTTGCATGCTTAGTTTTCCCAAAACACATTGTTTGTGACCATAGACAGAATTTCAGTGCAAAAATATTTTGGTGGGAGTTTGAAAGTAATGGAATAGATCATGTTGCAATGTATAGGATGTTATTATTTGGTGATTTTAAAGAAGGGTGTATTTTTGTATGTTGTGAAAGGTCATATCATAAATTGTACCTCATTTTTTTCATTATTCTAGAAGAAGGGTTGTTACACTATGACATTTATTATCATCCACCAATGAACTTTTGAACCATTTCCAGGAACGTCATGGTAGGTGAATTGCAATGTGACATTGGGGGTTATACTTCATCAGACCATTGTTCTATTTTATTTAAATTGTGTTTACCTTTAGATCCCACTAATGATTTTAGTTCATCCATCCAAGAATAGGGGGATACCTTCTTTTATTATCTTTTCCCATCCTTCATATTCTCAGATTCATGAATGATTTGAGCATATATATTTTCTAGCAGAGGTGAGATATTCCCTATTCCTTTAATCCTTATTCCTTCCCTTTCCCCATTTTGATATCAAAGACTAAGATTATTTTTTATTTACTAATTCAAGAGAAGTGGGTTGGAATTAGAAAAATTGGTGTGGATATTGTATGGTAGGATAGAGGAGGATCTGATATAATGAACACACAATGTTTCATATCAGTGTGGTTGAGGTAAGCTATGTCCCTAACCATTCAATGATTTCTTCCCAAATAGAAAACAAGCTTGTCAAATAGGTTTCATGTTTTAGGGAATTTATTTCCATTGGACTCAAGGGGTTACATGAAGTGAAATAAGACCCACTAATCCTAGATTAATCAAGGCTATCCCACAAAGTGTGTTTTATCTCAATTATTTCCTAATGAATATTGTAAAATTAATTTTTTATTTATTATAATTAATTATAGTTCCTCAAAATAGAGTTTTGTGATCAAGGATGATGTTAGTTTCTAGAGGTTCATTATCCATTGATGGAGTGAGAATAACATAATGGGATAACTTCATGCTTGAGGAAGGAGGTTAAAAACATTAATATATGATATATAAATTCATAAATTGTGTGAATTTTATGTGTGTGTAGGAGAGTGTGTGTCCCAAATATATGTCATGAGTGTTTTATGTTAAGAGTGTAAAGACTAGGTAGTCAAGTTGCTATCATAGAATTTCCTCCAGTATTATATTAGAATTTTGTGTCCATCAATGGTTATATTGAAAATGTGTTAGGTTGGACTAAATGTAAATTAGAACAGAAGTCAGTGTTCATTATGGATTGAAATCTTGAGTGGCCTATGGAAGTATCATTATAGATATATAGTACTCTCTAAGAGAGTTTAATAGGAGTGACATTTTGTATGACATGGGAATAGACATATGGGATATGAGTGCTGGTGGGAATGTGAGGGTGAACCAAAATGAAAGTTAATGGGGATCCTAAGTATGATAATTGATGAGTATGAGATATCAATATATTGATAGTTTCCCAAAGACTTCTATATTGAATATAGTACTGTTGATGTCCATGTTTCCTACTGGATATAATATATCCATAAAAAATTGAAATGTGAGGTGTTCCCTTATATTAACGAGAGTTGTGACCCTATAGGGATTCATTACGAATTTATTGATGAGCGGAACTAATTTTTTTTATATTCTTGGTGTTGTGACATCCTTAATATGGTTTCATCAAGTGTTGAGTTCCATAACAGTATTCCCATTGTGATATTTTTAGTGTTATGGGTTCTAAAGACATTCTATTATATGTTAGGATGGATATATTTCTAAAATTTATTTAACATCAAGTATTTTTATTTCATAGTTAATAAATTAGGTTCCGTTCAAAAAGTTATTAGTGGGATAATTTTTCACCATGGTCATGTTGATGTTACTTTAGTGTTTAGGTATATAATTATAATTCATTAACCTTTGTTATTGTGTTGATTATTGAGCTAGTTCATTCACTATACTATTAAATACATTTTGATATTTTTCCCCAAGATTTGTATTCCTATGATAGATTATATAACATAGATAGGGATGAAAGGGAAACATTTTTTTTACAAGGATATATATCATTTACCCTGATTGTTATGAATATGATGATTCATTATTTTGACTAGTATGTATGGGATGAATCATTATCCCGTGGATAACTTTTTTATATTATTTTTTATTGTGATATAACAATCATTTGGGGATATGTCATTTCCCATAATTGTGATGAGTATGAAAAAAAATCATCTTTCCCAATATGAAGAGAATGGGGATTATTTTACCCTAGGATCCCCTATGAGGGGAGTGGTGAACCTAGGTGTTACTATTTTCTTTTGGTTGGAATGTTTATTTTCTCCATGTTAGTAGGAAAAATTTAATCCTCTTTGATTTTACTAATTTTTCACCAAATATAGAAATGGTGAAATAAATAAGAACCCAAATATTTATACATTATTAACAACTAAAGGATTTTACCAGGTGTAACACTGATGATGTGTTGGTTAAACAAAAATATACTATTAAATACTATGTTTTATGAACAAAAATTTTATATCCACAGTCACTCGGTTTCGTTCCCATGTCCTTCACAACAAGGTAGTTCACCGCCTCCCATGGAGCTAAAAATCATAGGGAAGAGTTTCTAAATAGTTTATTATTCACCACATAATGGTTTTTTTAACCACCCTATCATCTATGAAGTTACCCCTATAGTTATTTATAAATTTCCACATGAATAGTATTTTTAAAGTGGTTTATCCTCACTATGAAAATCACTAGTGTTATGCCCATATCTTGGGCATCCGGTCAAACCCCGCTATGTAGATTACACTAACTATGCTGTCAATCTGACTTTATTGAATTTCCAAAAAACACTATTTCTTCATAAATATTTCTTTAATACCTTATGATATGACTAACTTGATATTTATATCAAAATATTTTTGAAAGACATGTTAATGATTTAAATTCCATGGAATACCTTTCACGAACTGGCATAAATGCTTTAAAATAAAACCTTTATGATCATCCTAAAAAAATCTCATATTATATAATATATCTATACTAAATGGAATCCTGGAATTTAAAAAACTCTAAAAATCATCACCTTTCCCTAATAAAAGGCCAAACATCAACAAAAAACTAAATTATACATGATATAATTATTAGTTGTTTCTATATGAACATTTTTACATTTCAAAATTCTCTAATGTTGTAAAATTACAATGTGGTAAGGGCTCCTTCTTGGCATCCAAGAGACCCGGGTTCAAAACTAGGTGGAGGAGAATTTCTAGGGCATTGTAGCAGTCACTGTAGCAGTTACTGTTTAGTACTATAGCATCCAGAACTATTCACCCAATTTGGGCCTTTGGGCCATTGGTTTGGGCCTACGGGTCTCCAGGGCCTTTAAGTCATCATAGGCCTTCGGGCCACAGGGCCTTCGAGTCACGTAGACCATGGAGTAGCCCAGTTCACACAGAACATTCCCCAGAAGAGGATCAGAGAAATATGAGTAGCAGCCACCAGATGCAGAGCTAATTGGATTGGAAGAATGAGAGGGTATGACAGCTGCCATCGGGACCAGGCACCGTGCAGCTTTTTACGGGGCAATGCTAGCTGATCAGCAATGCATGGTGGGGAGCTAATGAGATCAATGATCTAAGATGCTGGGGAGGGGAAGTTCTAGTAGGCTAGGCCTACGGGTCATGTAATGGGCATGGTATTCCTTTGGACCTTCGGGTCATGTATTGTGAGTCCTGTCGGGCCTTGTGCCTTGGGCCTATGAGTTATGTGCAGGTTCCCCCTCAACCCTTAAAAGGGGGATTATCTATAATAAAATAAAAAGAAGGCCTTCGGTCCATTCGGGCATAATCATTATAAAGTGACACATATCCACTGAAAATTATGTTCATCAATTTTCTATTTTTGATAAATTCTTTATATTCTTTGTAGAAATACTTCCTTTTCTAAAAATGATATGAAATTTTACATAAATCCAATGTGGAATATCTCACTTTAGTCGTACACCTTCATGCTACTTCACTAATATAGACCAGAATTTTATAAATAAAAAGATATAAAATAGTAGGAAATGTGACCATTAAAAAACTAATTCTAGGATTATATTTTCCTATAAAAAATTCTACCTTGGGGTTTAAACATGGTAATCAAACTATAAGGGATAAAAGAAAATAAAAACACACCATTAATACCAATTATTGATCATCATTGATCCAAAATTCTACCAATTTTTGATTATTGACAAACCAAATTGATAATCAGTTCTAGGAAAAGTAACCACTTATTCTAGATATAAATAGTACAACTCCACCAACACATTAGTCTTATAAAAAAATTCATGGTATAAGAAAAGAGACATAATGAGCATTCCAAGATTCATGATATTTTATTTTCAAAACCCCCTCCCTCTCTATGAGTGATCAACTTCTATTACCCACATAAATTGTACCCACAATGGTTTTTATCTACCCTTAACATTCTATAACGACCCATGCTTTACCTACATTGTTATTACTTAAAAATTGAATCACACTTATTACAACATATAACAAAACCATTAAAGGACCGTATAGGTATAGTGTCTTTAGAAACTGGGGAACATAAACAACTGGTTCATAAAGCATCTACATTGTCTCCCATTTATTTCATCATATCTAGAGTCCCTTTTGGCATATCCTACTTAATAAACTTTTCCTGACATGGGGAAAGAAAACATACAAAAGGGTGAGCTCAAATGCTCAGTAAGGGTAAACAAAAGAAATATCAATCACATCATATTCATAAGAACATAACATTTTGGAAATCTTAACCTGCAAAAGAGATCATAATTTCATAACATGGGATAAATCATAGTAGTGAAATGTAATCCTAATAATCATAACTTAAAACATGAAAATTTGTGGCATACACACATAATCATAGATAATCATTTCTTAGTAGTCAAGACTCATTTCCAAGACTATCTTAGTGGAAAAAGTTTATTTCTGAACTGAGTTCACTCCACGTTTCAGTCCTGTTTCACTGAACCAGATTAACCTGCCGTTCCAGCCATGTCTATCTCATGAGATATAAATCTTTACCCAATGTATTGGAGGTAGATATAGGTCCCAACCATCTCATAATGAAACCATTCTTATGTGTTCCACAAAATCATAAATCATACATCATAGTATAACCCATGTAATAAAAATGGGATTCTTAAACATCGTGCCATCATAACATAATCCATATAAGATAAAAGGACTTCATAAAAATAATTCCATCATAACATAATCAAATAAATGTAAAAATAGGGAGAGAAATAGAACCCTATATTATCTTAGATGGAAAATAATTTTGATAAAACACTTAAACTCCATTCTTGAGGAAAATGTCCTTTCTACTTCAAAAACATTTTTCTTTCCTAAAATGCATATAATTTTAAACTAAAAGAAGTTTATTAAAAATAAAATTGAAAACTTGTAAAGGAAGCTTCAGGGAAATAATTTTCTAAAAATCCATTCATGTCGTATAAGTTAAAAAAAATATTATTCTCGTACTTTGGCCGGAAAAGTCAAAAAGTACCTCGTACGAAAAACGACAAAAGATTCCTTTCATATATTTTACTAAAAACTCACCGAAGGGTAAAATTGAATTTAAAAAATTTTAGAAGGATATAAATATTAAATATTGAGGAAACATGGATGTGGATGATAAATATTCCCCAGTAAATTCTGAAGTATAAACAATCTCAGATAAAAATTGAGATTGCAAGATTTTCCCTTACCTTAGGCCCGATTTGCTTCGTACGTGTCCGAAACTCCTGTATAATGATTTAAATAATGTTATTGACTTATTCCAGAATTATACCCATTGTTATGATATCATATATAGTCATATTAATAGATTCTTATCTTCTTATTAGTAATATTTCATTGCTAATTGTTATTCGGGTGTTTATTGCTTTTTGTTCTTATGCGTGTTTTGTCGAATAAATTCGTATTCTTCTTTTAGGTTATAGATACCTAATTTCCAGAATGTTATTTGTATAATATATATAATATTTATTCATTAAATTAATTTATATAATCATTATGCAATGATGATCATGTAGAACGAGTTTCATCACATCGTGGAGACGGTAGGCCGTACGTACGCACGAGCGATGATATCGTTCCCATGATCATGGAATTGTATTGAAGTGTATGTATACTATTTCAGAATCAATATCACTTTACAATAATTATATATAGTTATTATTTACACCATTATACCCATCCAATTAAGGTGGTGGTGGAAAATAGATTACACTATGACGTGGAGACGGTATTCCGTACGTACGCACGCGTGGTGATTTCATTTTCTGTAGGATGGATAGATGGTGAAATGGGGTTGTTTAATATTTATAATAACATATAAGTATATTAGTGATACTGATGTTATTACTTCATAATGAAACAACCAAAGAAGAGGAAGTAGAAGAAGAAATAATGTTGAAAGAATCGGTAACAGACATTACCTCTTCTTTGAAACGCCTCTTCTTAAACTCCTCTTAGGGAACTAAAGATGGCATTTGAAGAATACCATGACCTATAGGATGTTTATAGGGAAGTGGAGAAGAGAAATTGTCAGGGGTTGTCTGAGCTTGAAGGCTCAAAGAGGTGTGGGGAGGAGAGAGAGGAGGTGCCCTTTTATAAGGGAGGAGAGGGCACCTTTGGAAAAACTAAAAATATTATTTTATTATAAAGTCATATTCAGTTTTTAATATCTCCAAAATTTATTTATTTTGAATATAAGGTGGTGATGGGTCTAAATCCTCTCATCCAATAGAATTTAGACAAGTTTAGGTTTCTAGTTTAACCTTATCATTTAGATTTAACTTTTAGTTAAATAATTTTACTTTTACCGTGTCTTCTTATTTTCTTACACTATAATGTTAATAAACTTACTATAACAAGCCAAACAAACCCCAAGATGTTTATTATTAATATATATAACCTTATATAAGTCATTTGGCGGAACCATATATTTTTAAGAATAAAATAACAATTAATAATATAATATTTTTTTTAAAAACTATTTTATGACAATTTTGACACTATTTAGTACTTTATTTTTGTGAAAATCATAACATCATGATTAGTTTGAACAAAGTTATAAATACTAACATGTCATATTAACCTATAAAATTAGTGTAATTCATAAAAAGTCTCAAATTACATTTATTTGGGTATTTATAACATCAATTATGTTAATATTTCATTAATAAGGTAATTACTGCATCATCATTGTGTCAAAAATAAATTAACATATATAATGTCTAAAAATTATAAATAAAATACCATTATGTGGGAAATAATTTTATCTTTCTAATGAATATTTATAGTCGAATTTATCGTATGTATAACCCTGTATTAAAAATGTTTTAGTTATTAAACTTTGATTTTAACAATTTTAACTATTCTTTAAATAAAATAATATTAAATGTCCTAATCTAATCCAATTGGACCTAAATGGTCATATTTTATTCCTAAGGTTTTTTTGGTCGAATTAATCTTATCCAATAAAATTAGAACATGTGTTAGGGTAATAATAATATCATTTTTACCCTTAATTACCCTATTTACTTTTAACCGTGGTAAAAAAAGTAAAAGTTACTATTCACCAAAAATTATTTTTATCTTATTGAACCAAATTTTACTCCTCGATGTTAACTGTGTCTCTTGGATTTTCTAAATTCCACTCACATAAGTGGTAAAATTATGTTTTATATAAATTTTCAAATTCTCCTAGGAGGTGGGTAAAAGACGGTGAAAAGTTCCCTAAAATTTTTAGATGTATAAAATTATTATAAAATGACTACAATGAATGAAATTGAACTTATATAGGTATTATATATCAATTTTCACATAAAATAAATTTAAATAAAATAAATAATTATTTAAATAAAAAGTCGGTTTTTAAATAGTAACCCAGTATTTTCACTATTCATCAAAAATTGAAAGATTTCAGAAAAATACCAAAATTTCACCCTAGGCTAAATTCGATATTCCAAATCCAAAAATGAAGTCCATTTTGAACGATAAAATTTATAAAATTTCAAAAAGTGGGTATTACTATTCATAATGGCTAGTTTTAATAATATTTTAATAGCATATCATTGTTTAGTGAAACTCGGTAGTGCGTATAACGCAAGCTATCGAGGAAGGTCGCGATTGAGTGTAAAGAAATCCAAGCTAGTGTTGTGTGTGGTGAAATATTCCTTTGATGATGTATATAACATAAAAAACAAAACATTTCTCATAAAAATCTCGGGTGTTACATTCTACCCCCCTTAAAATGAATTTCTCCCTTGAAATTCGTCACTTTGTAACAAACAGATGAGGATACCTCTCCCTCATCATATCCTCAAGCTCCCATGTAGCTTCTTATAATTGGTGGTTCCTCCATAAAACTTTCACCAAGTGAGTGGTCTTGTTCTGTAGGACTTTTTTGCTATGATCCAGAATCTCTATCGTCTGTTCTTCATAAGAAAGATCTTACTCCAACGGTAAAACTTCTGAGTTGAGTACATGTGAAGGATTGGGTATGTACTTTATCAGGAGAGATACATGGAACACATCATGAACTTGAGAGAGATTCAGTGGAAGCACCAATCGGTAAGCTACCTTCCCAACACGATCCAGTATTTCGAAAGGATTGATATACCTAGGGCTCATCTTTCCCTTCTTTCCAAATCTCATTACTCTCTTCCAAGGAGATATTCATAATAACACTTTTTCACCCACTTCAAACTCTAGGTCTTTTCTTTGGTTATTGACATAACGTTTTTGTCGACTCTGAGCTTCTCTAATGTGTTGTTTAATAGATCTGACCTCTTTTGCCATCTCATCAACAAGATCAGGTCCTAATAGCTTTCTTTCCCCAACTTTATCCCAGCAAGTTGGAGTTCAACATTTATTTCCATAGAGAGCTTCATAAGGAGACATCTGAATACTGGAGTGAAAGATATTATTATAAGAAAATTCCACCAAAGGTAGGTGTTGATCCCAACCACCATTGAAATCCATAGAGAAAGCTCTTAACATATCTTCTAGAGTTTGAATTGTTCTCTCAGACTGACCGTCTGTCTGAGGATGATAAGCAGTGCTGAAACTCAACTCTGTATCTAGAGTATTCTGAAGACTTCGCCAGAACTTTGAGGTAAATCTCGGATCCTGATCAGATATAATGGAAAGTGGTACGCCATGAAATCTTACCACTTCCTTTACATATATCCTGGCAAGCTGATCCAGAGAGAAATCCTCTCTAATAGCAATGAAGTGTGCAGACTTTGTTAGACGATCAACTATGACCCAGATAACATTATTTCCTTTGTATGTTTTAGGAAGTCCAGTGACAAAGTCTATAGTTATGTTTTCCCATTTCCATTCAGGTATGGGTAATGGTTGTAATATCCCCTTAGAATTCTGTCTCTCAGCTTTAACTTGCTGACAAACCAAGAATCGAGAGACATATTCAGCAACATCTTTTTTCATGCCATCCCACCAGAAGTACTCTTTCAGGTCCCTATACATCTTCGTGCTTCCAGGATGAATAGAGAATGAAGAACTATGAGCCTCATCCAGCAGCTCCTTCTTTAATTCTGGGATGGTAGGAACACAAACCCGATTCCTGAACTTTATTATCCCATCACAATCAAGGTTGAATTCAGGAACATTTCTCACCTTCTTTTGTAACTCTACATCTACTTTCTGTGCCTCTTTAATCTTCACATGTATAGATGGGTGAACATTCATTTGAGAATGATAATATTTTTCCTCTTCCATTATAATTCCAACCATCTTCTTTGGCACATATTCATCTCCTTTTGTGTGAAAATATACTTTAATCTTTTATGATCAGTATAAATATCACACCTTTAACCATAAAGATAATGCCTCTAAATATTTAATGCAAAGATTACCGCAGCTAACGCCAAATCATGAGTAGGGTTTTTTTGCTCATGGATTTTCAACTATCATGAGGCATAAGCTATCACCATATCATTTTGCATAAGAACACACCCTATCCCCTTATTTGATGCATCACTATAGATCACAAACCTTTCTCCACTACAAGGAAGTGTGAGTATAGGTGCACTAGATAACCTTCTTTTAAACTCCTTGAAATTCTCTTCACACTCCTCCGTCCAAACGAACTTAAATCCTTTTCAAGTCAACATGGTGAGTGGATTAGATAATCGTGAAAAATCTTTCACAAAATGTCGATAATATCCAGCCAAACCAAGAAAACTTCGGATCTCAGTTACTGTTGTTGGTCTCGACCATCTTTCAATAATTCCTATTTTTTCTGGATCCACAGATATCCCCTCTTTTGAGATTATGTGACCGAAAAAGGCATCTTTTTGAAGCCAAAATTCACACTTGGTAAATTTGGCATAAAACTTCTCCTTTCTCAGGGTCTTCAATACAATTCTCAAGTGATCTTCATGTTCTTCCTTGATCTTTGAATAGAAATGAATATCATCTATAAAGACTACCACAAAGTGATCAAGATAGTCTCTAAAGACCCTATTCATTAGATCCACGAAGATAGCCGGGGAATTAGTAAGACCAAATGGAATCACTATAAATTCATAGTGTCCATACCTTGTACGAAAAGATGTATTTTATATATCCTCCCTTTTGAACCTTAATTGGTGATACCCTGAACGAAGATCAATCTTGGAAAAGTATTGAGCTCCGTGTAGTTGGTCAAATAATTCATCAATGCGTGGGAGATGATATTTGTTCTTGATAGTGATTTTGTAAAGTTCTTGATAATCAATACAGAGTCTCATTGATCCATCTTTCTTCTTAACAAATAGAACAATTTCTCCCCATGGCGATGCACTAGGGCGTATGAATCCCTTATCAAGATTCTCTTGGAGTTGCTTCTTTAATTCCTGCAACTCAATTGGGGCCATTCTATAACGTGTATTTGAAATAGGCATAACACCCGGTATGAGTTCTATTGAAAACTCAACTTCACAATTTGGTGGAAGACCTTGAAATTACTCCAGAAAGACACCATCAAACTCCCATACAATGGGAATATTTTTAATCGTGAGTTTCTCACCAAACATTTGAGATAAATAACCTTCATTTAGTGTAATCAAGACCCATAATATTGAAGAAATTTCCACTGGAAGGTTATGTTCATCATTGCATCGATAGAAGATCATAGATTGATATGGAATATGAAATGTGACTTCCCTTCTTTGGAAATTGATATGAGTTCCATATAAAGAAAGCCAATTAATACCAAGAATCACATCAAATTCCACTATAGGAAGGATCACAAGATTTGTAGGAAGTAGTTTCCCACAAACTTCAATCGGAGAAGAATTATAAACTTTTGATGTGACTGTTGTGCCATTAGGGGTTGTCACAGCTAACTCAACATCTAACTGTTCAGGTAATATGGTGATACCATTAGAAAATTCTTCAGAAATAAAAGAGTGGGTGGATCCAGAATCAAATAAAACATTTTCTACTTTAGAGTGGATGGTAAGTGTACCTTTCACCACTTCGTTATCATACTCCACATTACTGATAGAGATTACATGTGACTTTCCTTTGTCTTTAGCCTTAAGAGTTTGTTGACGTCGATCATCATCAACAACCCTTGGATTAGGGAATTGATTATAATAATTACCCATTTCCTTTTACTTGTAACATTGAAGTGTAGGAGGTGCACCCTGTGTAGCCTTTTCTTTGTTCGCATCACTAGACAACTTATTACCCTAATCGCGGCATTCAAATTCCCGATGACCTTCTTTTCCACATTTGAAACATTTTCTTGTCCCTTTAAGACAACTCCCTCCATGTTTCTTTCCACACTTTGAGCATAAGGGAAAACTCATCTTATTTTTAGTGTGGTCTTAAGATTTCTCTTTGAATTCCATTTTCCTCTTCTTATCAAACGCATATGACTGATGGGTTACTCCAATCTCCATCTCAACCTTGAGAGCACATCAAACGATTTCCTCGTAGCAATTGAAGTCCCTTATGGCTAACGCCCTTCGAAGACTTGGTTTTAAGCCACTAAAGAATCGATCGATCTTACTCTCAGGTTGAATAATAATCCCAGAAGCGTACCTTGAAAGTGTTGTAAAAATTGCTTTGTAGGTACGAACAGATTCATCATCCTTTTTCTTTAGTTCAAGAAAATCCTTCTCTATCTTTGTTCGAATAATACGAGGGAAGTACTTATTGAAAAATGAGTTCTTGAACTCGTCCCATTCCATGGGATCAATTTCATCTCTTGGCCTCGTATTCTTGATAAGATTCCACCATTGATCAGCTTCAACTTCCAAACGATACACTACTAAGATGACTTTTTCATGTTTGGAACATTAAAGAACTAAAAATATCTTTTCAGTAGTACTGATCCATTTTCAGCAACTAATGGATTAGTAGACCCGCTGAATGAGGGTGGACGCTGCCTCATGAAGGATTCAACAGAATGTTGCTCCTTCCTTTGCTCGTTTGGAAGTCCTGCATGATTCATATCTTGAGAAAGTTGTGTGAGCATGGCTACAAGATTTTGCATTATGGCTCCCATAACATTTGGTTTCTCAGGGGGACAATCATTTCATTGGCCATCAAATTCAGAATTAACACGGTTCCTTCGGGTTCCAGCCATTGACCAAAACCAAGAAGAATAGTGTGAGCAATTCTAATTATAATAGGAAAACCACATAATCAAGAATAAAATTTCACGCTTTAGGTCTTATCATAGGTTATTAATGGCCATTTCTAAAACACTAAGATTGTGTTCTATTCTTAGACTTATCCTTAGGGTTCTTACTAAGGCTTTCACATCCTAGTTTCAAAAGGTTGACTATACCCTCCCTATGATACCAACAATAACAACCCATACTTTACATACATTGTTATTACTTCAAAATTGATTCATACTTATTAAAACATATAACCAAACCATACATTGTTATTACTTCAAAATTTAAGAACACTTATTACAACATATAACAAAACCATGAAAGGACCGTATAGGTATAATGTCTTTAGAAACTGGGAAACATAAACAACTGGTTCATAAAGCATCTACATTGTCTCCCATTTATTTCATCATATCTAGAGTCCCTTTTGGAATATCCTACTTAATAAACTTTTCCTGAACTGGGGAAAGAAAACATACAAAAGGGTGAGCTCAAATGCTCAGTAAGGGTAAAAAAAAGAAATATCAATCACATCATATTCATAAGAACATAACATTTTCGAAATCTTAACCTGCAAAAGAGATCATAATTTCATAACATGGGAAAAATCATAGTAGTGAAATGTAATCCCAATAATCATAACTTAAAACATGAAACTTTTGGGCATACACACATAATCATATAGAATCATTTCTTAGTATTCAAGACTCATTTTCAAGACTATCTTAGTGGACAAAGTCCATTTCTGAACCGAGTTCACTCCTCGTTTCAGTCCTGTTTCACTGAATCAGATTAACCTGCCGTTCTAGCCATTTCCATATCATGAGATATAAATCTTTACCCAATGGATTGGAGGGAGATATAGGTCCCACACATATGATAATTAAACCATTCTTATGTGTGCCACAAAATCATAAATCATACGTCATAGCATAACCCATGTAATAAAAATGGGATTCTTAAACATCGTGCCATCATAATATAATCCATATAATATAAAAAGACTTCATAAAAATAATTCCATCATAACATAATAAAATCAATGTAAAAATAGGGATAGAAATATAACCCTATATTATCTTAGATGGAAAATATTTTTGACAAAACGCTTGAACTCCATTCTTGATGAAAATATACTTTCTACTTAAAAAACATTTTCCTTTCTTAAAATGTCATATAATTTTAAACTAAAAGAAGTTGATTAAAAATAAACTTGAAAAATTTTAGAGGAATCTTCATGGAAATAATGTTCTAAAAATACATTCATGTCGTATAATTTTATAAAAACAATCTTCTCGTACTTTGGCCGGAAAAGTCAAAAAGTACCTTGTATGAAAAACGAAAAAAAATTCCTTTCATATCTTTTACTAAAAACTCACCGAAGGGTAAAATTGGATTTAAACAATTGTATAAGGATATAAATATTACATATTGAGGAAACATGGATGTGGATGATAAATATTCCCCAGTAAATTTTGAAGTATAAACAATCTCGGATAAAAATTGAGATTTCGAGATTTCCCCTTACCTTAGGTCCGATTTGCTTCGTACGTGTTCGAACATCCTGTATAATGATTTAAATAATGTTATTGACTTATTAAGGAATCATAAACATTGTTATAATATCATATATGGTCATATTCTTAGATTCTTAGCTTCTTATTAGTAATATTTCATTGCTACTTGTTATTCGGGTGTTTATTGCTTTATGTTCTTATGCGTGTTTTATCGAATAAATTCTTATTCATATTTTAGGTAATAGATACCTCATTTCCAGAATGGTATTATTGTAATATATATCATATTTATTCATTCAATTCATTTATATAATTATTATTCAATGAAGATCATGTAGAACGAGTCGCATCACATCGTGGAGACGGTAGGCCATACGTACGCACGAGCGATGATATCATTCCCATGATCGTGGAATTGTATTTAAGTGTATGGATACTATTTCAGAATCAATATCACTTTAAAATAATAATATATAGTTATTCTTTACACCATTATACCCATCCAAGTAAGGTGGTGGTGGAAGATAGATTACACCACGGCGTGGAGACGGTATTCCGTACGTACGCACGCGCGGTGATTTCGTTTTCCATAGGACAGATAGATGGTGAAATAGAGTTGTTTCATACTTATAATAAAATATCAGTATATGAGTGATACTGATGTTATTACTTCATAATGAAACAACTAAAGAAGAATAAGTAGAAGAATAAATAAAGTTGAATGAATCAGTAATAGACATTACCTCTTCTTTGAAGCGCCTCTTCTTAACCACCTATTAGGGCACTAAAGATGGTCTTTGAAGAAGACCAGGACCTCTAGGATGTTTCTAGGGAAGTGGAGAAGAGAAATTTGCAGGGGTTGGCCCATCTTTAAGGATCAAAGTGGTGTGAGGAGGAGAGGGAGGAGGTGCCCTTTTATAAGGGAGGAGAGGGGCACCTTTGGTAAAACTAAAAATATTATTTTATTATAAAGTCATATTCGGTTTTTAACAGCTCCAAATTTATTTATTTTGAAGATAAGGTGGGTATGGGTCTCAATAATCCCATACAATATAATTTATACAAGTTTAGGTTTATATTTTAACCTTATCATTTATATTTAACTTTAAGTTAAATAATTTTACTTTTACCATGTCTTCTTGTTTTCTTACACTATAAGGTTAATAAACATACTATAACAAGCCAAACGAACCCCAAGTTGTTTATTATTAATATATATAATCTTATCTAAGTCATTTGGCAAAACCTTAGATTTTTAAGAATAAAATAAAAATCAATAATATAATATTTTTTTTAAAAACTATTTTATGTCAATTTTGACACTATTTGGTACTTGATTTTTTTGAAAATCATAACAGCATGATTAGTTCGAAAAAAGTTAATTAAATCAATACTAACATGTCATATTAACTTATAAAATCAGTTTAATTCATAAAAAGTCTCAAATTACATTTATTTGGGTATTTATAACATCAATTAAGTTAATATTTCATTAATAAGGTAATTACTGCATCATCATTGTGTCAAAAATAAATTAACTTATTTAATGTCTAAAAATTATAAATAAAATACCATTATGTAGGAAATATTTTTAGATTTCTAATGAATATTTATAGTCTAATTTATCTTATGTATAACCCTATATTAAAATTTTTTTAGTTATTAAACTTTGATTTTAACTATTTTAACTATTCTTTAAATAAAATAATATTAAATGTCCTAATCTAATCTAAGTGGACCTAAACTGTCATATTTTATTCCTAATGTTGTTTTTGGTCGAATTAATCTTATCCAATTGAATTAGGACACGTTTTAGGGTAATAATAATATCTTTTCTACCCTTAATTACCCTATTTACTTTTAGCCGTGGTAAAAAAAAGTAAAAAGTTACTATTCACCAAAAATTATTTTTATCTTATTGAACCACATTTTACTCCTTGATATTAACCGTGTCTCTCGGATTTTCGAAATTACACTCACAGAAGCGGTAAAATTAAGTTTTATGTAAATTTTCAAATTCTCCTAGGAGGTGGGTAAAAGACGGTGAAAAGTTCAATAAAATTTTTATATGTCTAAAATCATTATAAAATGACTCCAATGAATTACATTGAACTTATATAGGTATTATGTATCAATTTTCACATAAAATAAATTTAAATAAAATAAATAATTATTTAAATAAAAAGTCGGTTTTTAAATAGTAACCCAGTGTTTTCACTATTCATCAAAAATTGAAAGATTTTAGAAAATTACCAAAATTTCACCCTAGGCTAATTTTGATATTCTGAATCCAAAAATGAAGTCAATTTTGAAAGATAAAATTTATAAAATTTCAAATAGTGGTTATTACTCTTTATAAAGGCTAGTTTTAATAATATTTTAATAGCATATCATTGTTTAGTGAAACTCGGTATTGCGTATAATGCAAGCTATCGAGGAAGGTTGCGATTGTGTGTAAAGCAAGCCAAGATAGTGTTGTGTGTAGTGAAAGATTCCTTTTATGATGTATATAAAATAAAAATGTACCTAAATATCACAAAAAATTCTTCCCTTTTGAAATTAAACTAAAAAAAATAGTGAAAAATAAAATAACAAAAAAAAAAACATGTAAAAAAGCATATAAAATTGGGAGATTGTAATTTTTGGACCTCCTAAATTAGAGGGATATTATTAAATATAGAGGTTCAACTGATGTTTCCCAAATATTTGGTTGGCCAATGGATTTGTAATCATGTCTTCTACTTAGTCATCAGTTCCAAAATACTGCACAATTATCTTTCATTTATAAAACTTTTCATTAAATAATTCATACTGGATCTCAGTAATAATTGTACAAAAATCTTGGAATGGATTATTATGATATCAATCTCTCCATTGTTATCCTATAAAATCACCATTGGTTACTTATCCTATTCACCAATGTCAACCAGTTATTACTACATACATAATATCTTTGTATAATCCTTAGTTAGTGAGATATATTTTTCCTTTTTAGTACATTGTTTAGTTCTTTCTTGTTTCTTTATTAACCTTCCCACACATTTGGTTCCAATAATTATAGAACCACCGCTCATGGATTCTCAATCCATAATATCACTAGCCTAGTCAGCATCAGAAAATTCCAAAAATTCATGTTTCCTTCCTACATCAATGATTAATATAAAATTAATAGTTACTTTAACATTCCTCGGGATTCATTTACCTTTTTTGAGATGATATAATTTTATATTACTCTAGAAATTGGAAACTAAACATGCTGTAATGATAATATCATGTCATATTATAGGAAAAAAAGAATGATTCTAATTATCCTCCTATTGAATATGGGACCCAATTACTGTGCATCATCATGATTCCGAAGTTTAATTACAACTAAAATGGGAGTTGAAATTGGTTTGGAATCATGCATGTTAAACTTCATTAGTATATTTTTTTGCATATTTTCTCTCATTTGTGAAAGTTCATTCCTCCATCTTTATCACTTGTAGCCCAAGAAAGTATTTGTGTTCACCAATCATGGACATTAAAATTATAATTTCATGTATTTATAAAAATTTTCCATCGATTTATTCACCTTTAGACAAATATGACATAATCCATATAAATGAGAACCATAAATTGGCCTAAAATTGATTTTTTGACATAAATATTATGTTTAAAACCACCCATTTTGAATTGAGGATTCTTTACATATGAATCCAGGTGACTATACAAAGCTCGTGGTACTAGATTTAGACCATATATAGGATTATTAAATTTGAATTTTTTTTTGATCTTTCCAAAATTTTCATTACAGTTATTTTTATTTGTAAAACTCCACTTTGAGAACACCATTTAAGAAAACCATTTGAAATACAACTAATTCTATTTTTTTCATCTCTGAATTGATATTTCCAAAAAAACCATGGTTGAATATAGTTGGGATACTAGAGAGAAAATAACTTCCAGATAAATAACATTAATATATTAATGATCCTTATAAACAAAGAAATCATTCTTTCAAATTACATTTCCTCAATCATATATTTTTTGGAACGTCCACTTTTCTCCTATGAAATTATGTTTTTATATCTATTCAATGAGATCCCAAATCTTATTTTTATAAATCTGATCTAATAATTCATTTAAATTTTTCAAACATGATTCATCATTCACTAATTCATCTTATGAGTTTGCTTTAATAGTTAAAACTAGTGGTTCTTAATTGAAATTTCTCAGCCTTCTTAATTGAGTCAATGGAGATCTATCATCAATTACATTGGATGGGTAAAATTAAATTATCTTATTTATTCTCTAAGGTGATATTTTTCCTCTTTAATAGTTTCTTACTCTTTTAACTCATCCTCATATTCTTCATCATCCACAATAATCTGCATAAAGTTTGATTTTGTGTTGACTTTGTTTTCATCGTTTTATTCTTTTAGAAAAAAATGTAATTTTACTATAAGAGTTTTTCACAACTCTCTATGAAATGGTTTTAACTTAATTACACTCCATGATTTATCTCATCCTGTGGTTATATAATTTTTAATACTTACTAATTTTTTATTATCATAGAAATAATCCTTTATCTATATAATTAACATAGTTTCCATGATCTCCTTATATTTTTTGGATATATCACTTACTTCTAAATACATATAATTTTTTAAATGAGGGATTCATTCCATACCAAATTAGATCTGGGTCACTCTCTTTCAAATGGATTAGAAATCACCAATTCAATGTGTACATAAAATCATTAAATCCCGCTTTCCAATATTGAAGAATTTTTTACTTTTAATGAGTAATGTTTTGGCTATATATTTCACCATTGTATTTCATAATTCAACAACACAATTTTTTGTGGTGTTACATTGGGTGAAAAATCATGCATTATTCCATGTTTTTAGGGTAGGTCTCAAAATCAATAGAAATATGTTTTGTTCCATTGTTAGACTATAATATCTTAATTGTGAACCCTGTCTTATTTTTGACTCCTTTCACATAACTCTTTATAAATTCCATCACATTTCTATAAATTTTTATAAAAATGGTACAAGCCATTCTGACAATGTATCTGATGAATAAAATGAAACATTTTTGTCTGTATGGTCCAAAAATATTTATTAGTCCATAAATGTCTCTATGTAAATGATCAAGTATATTATATTACATCTAGTTCATTTAATGATAGGGATTTTAATGTATTTTTTCTATATGCATGCGTTTCATCTCTTTTTTACATTATAATTTTTAACATGGAATGTCTATAAAATATTTTAGTGTTTATTTTAAAATTTTTTTATTAATGAAAATGAAATAATCTCTAATTACCCAAGTTTTCTCTCAATCCAATAGAAATAGTAATGCATTATCATGACTATCCACCTTGTATAGATATTGTTCATTCTTTTTTCCTCCGACAAAAGATTTCCCATATCTACATGTTCTCAGACACCCTTTATAGTCAAATGTAACCTCTTAAAAATAGTCATAAGGTTGACTCACACTTATATTATTATGTCATAATCATTATATGAGGATATCTAAGTCTTAATTATCTCATAACCTTCAAAATGAGTATTATTTTCCCAACAATATTAAAAGATCAATCATTACAAAACCGAACAGTTCCATGAATTGTAGATTTCACATTTTTCAAGATATTTGAGTTTCTTGTCATGTGAGATTAACAACAACTATTGAGTATCCATATTCTTCTATTCATATTTCTTTTGAGTTAAATTGTACACTAGAATATCCTTATATATCATCTTCTATTACTTCAATAAAATACCTAGTTCTGTATTAGAAATTTATGGCCTCTCCAATTTATCCTTAGCATCTATGGTAAAATTATACTCATTTTATTCATCTATTGATGAATAACTGTTGTTAAAAAGGGTTTTTTAGATTAATGTGTATTAATATGTCTCTATGATCTATATTTTTAATTTCCAATTCCTCTTTGCATGTAATAAATTTATTTATTACTAATGTTTGAACATCCAAATAAATAATGATAGAAATTATTTCATTTATTTTATTAAGAATATGTTATCATTATACACTGAATACTATGGGTATTTTTACTATATTAATATATTCTATCCTCATCACATTATTATATAGTGTGTTCAAGGTAGATATATAATTGAATCTAAATCTATGGAATAATCACCACTCATTAATTTCTCCACATCTCCCCTGTATTCTTATATCACCTTAGTTGATGAAATGTGTCCATGAACTATAAATTATACTTGAATATTTGATTTAATTTAATTGGAAAACACATTTCTCAACCTTATTATGACTTATTCTTGAGGTTAGACAAAAAACCATTTTTATTTCCCTTATCGATTTTTTTCTATTGGAAGTTTTTATGTTTCCTCATCACATCAAATACCACTTTTTTCCTTTGAATTTGGGACTCTGGATATTTAGATCCTTTATTGACCCTTCGCATCAATTATCCTCTAATGAACCACCAGATGTGTATTTTAATCAATGAATCACATTATTTCAATGATGATTCATGTTATATTCTTAGGGGAACAACCTATTATTCAATGGTCTCAATATTCTCAACACTACCCTCTAAGTTCCTCTTATTGTCATCAATCATCTTAGTATATTCTTACATATTCATCGTAAAAGACAAAAACTATTCTTACTTATACTGACTAGAAATCAGATTATATAACTCCAATTACAACTAGTATATATCTACATCAAGATCATCTAAATATTCAGAGTATTATTTTAGAAGAACATTAATAGTTTATTTTATTCATTAAATATTAATTTTTTAAATAGCACCATCAATTTATTACTTGAGATTAATAGATCCTTTAGAATCATCAACAAATTTTCATAAAGGTTCTTCCTACTCAAAAATATTCATAAATAAGTATTTTTTTTATTTAATTTTATCTATATTTCTCTATCTCTAGATAATATTCATTATCATTTTCATATTCTCTCCCAATGTTCATTTGATGAAATTTTATTCCCGATAAACTCTTTGTTTTTGAGTCTCTTATAAGAGGGTAGCATGTTCATGGTTTTTGTATAACAGTATCTTCACTTTCATCTTCATAAAATCTTCTTGGAGACTGTACCAAAAATATCCCTCCATTACTAAACATGATTCATTCCATTGGTAGTTTTATTTTTAATTTACACCTTCATCTATTGAATTTTATATCCAAAAGAGGTATAAATTCATCATCCACATCATCCACATAGTTATCTTATTTTTAAAATGTTAAGATCATTTATTGAAATGAATTATATCTCCTTACATGAAGGTGTTTTGTCCCTTTTTTATTAATTCACATTTCATAAGCCACTAAATGTCATAACATTACATCTAGAGAATAATTATGAAAATAAATTTCTCTTATAATAAAGTATCGTTAATTACACATAGTTGTAAATCATCAATATATCATCTTAAAAATATAAATATCCTTTATCTATTCACCAAGTTACTAAGGATTCCCAATATCTTCAGTGATATAGTTCAAGATTCTATAAGTATTTTCATCATGAAGTATTTTCAAATCCTCAAATATGTTATTATGATCCAAAAACATGTCTCCATTCACCCTAATATCACCTTTATATAAACTTTATAATTGTTCCCACATGGAATTTTCATTGCAGATGATCCTAAATTATTTATAGGTTCGATCTGATAGAGATCTTTTCAAGTAATATTTTGATTTGTTATCAATATACAACAACTTACTATTAATCTCAAACATGAATTTACATATCCCATCATTTACTTCCATCCCAATTAAGGTGGAAGGGATAACATGAAACCCGAGAGATTAAAGATTTGTTATCATTGTGTTACATTAAATTAGGTCAGTTCTTTGATAAATTAAATTAACTCCTTTGCCATTTATTGTATTGTACATCTCAATCAACTTTTTATGATAGATTCAGTTCCTCTAAAATAGTGTTTAATACTGTTATTCCATAAGGACACCCTAAGATGGTAGATGTGAATCAAGGTTTAAATTTTTTATTTTGGACTGAATTGATCTTATAAACACATTGGTAGAAACATATTAAACCAATATTATTTTACAATTTATTCTCCAAATAAAGAAATGTAAAAAAATAGAAAACGACAATTTTATTTTAGTGCACCACTAATGACTCATTCATGGAGGATGTGTGGAAGATGTGTCGATCATATCATAATCCTATGCTTTTCACTATTCCTTTGTGGATTAATTTTTTTTGTCTATGGTAACTCAATTCCATGATCATTACACTAATAAATAATTCAAGGATAGTTCACCACCTCACTTAGATCTCCTTTTTCGAATCCAAATTGTGAACCATATTGGATGATGTATTACATAATTTAATAAATTTGTGTAACATACCACATTATAAAAAAATTTATAAATATATTGCATCGTGAATTCCAAAATATGATGCTTCAATCCAAGGATCATTCATTAGAAAAGTCATCGGATATAGCTATGTAAAATTTCAAATCTAAAAAAATCTATAGAATATGGGTTTTATGGTTTATTAATCACCATGTAAAATACATTTCACACCAAAATATATTCTATGGGGTCTTCCCAGTAATTCATGGTGCATTTCCTCGTGAATTGTATTTTCTATATAGTTTATCCTCACAATTCTATTCACCAAATATATGGGATCATAAAAATCATGTGGTTAACCACTTATATATAGAGGAATATTTTTATGAGGTCTACATCACTTATCTATACTTCCAAAAAACATAAGATCTTCATTAACATATCTTTAATGCATAATGATGAGTTTATCAAGGTATTTATAGGTGAACATTTCCACAAAAATAACTAATCACTAAAATTATACATAACCACCTTTTCAAACTGGTATAAATTCTATGGGGATGATCATTCATGGTAATAAAAAAGACACTGAGTCCTACCAGAAGAAACATCCTTGCAATTTTGGATTTTTGAATTTTAAAAAATAAAAAAATACATTTCCTAAAAAAATATATTCCATGAATATTACAATGAAATGATATTTACATTATGAAATATCATATCCCAAAAAATTCTTATGCGACTTCACATGATCACTATATAGTGACACACATCTCCCAGGAACTATCTTCATCTCTATTTAGTATTAAAAACTACAATAGATGCTATATATAAATCATTCCTTTGCTAAAAATTCTACTCAGTTTCTCATAAATGTTATGTTGAAAATATCCCATTGGTTCTACTCCTTTATGAAACATCACTGAAAAAATACAGAATTTCATACCTAAAAAGGTATAAAACATTGGGAAATGTCTCCTTTAACAAAATTCTTTCCATATTTTATTTCCTTTTAAAAATCCTTCAATGGATTACAAACATCATAACCGACTTACAAAGGATTGATAAAAATAAAAAACACAAATGATATCCATCATAGATCACTTTTTTTCAAATTATGATACATCATTCACCCATATGTCATTATGGAGACATATCATTCCCTTGGTGATACATCATTAACCATATTGGATTTGGTGGTGCAAATTTACATTTTCTGGATAATTATAGTGATGTATCACCCATGTTAGTTATGTGTTTATGACATATCATTTTCCTTGACTAGTTTATTTATAATGAATCATTCACCCTCATGTTACAATATTGGGATAGACTCTCCCCCATGACTGATCAAAGGATGGGTGATGAATTATTCATTATCATATTGTTTTAAGACTATGGGATCATCCTCCCATTCTTAAAATGGCTAAAAAGGTATGTGTCAACCATTCAGATGACTCTATGAGAACACAACTATGAAACCGATCTATTATTCTGACATTAATGATCATTTTTTATTAAGAACATGCATGAACATTTATTGAAGTTTCTATTAGGGACATCGTTAGTGGTGGAAAACAAAATTTCATACTCACACCATCCAAAAAAACCTTTGTTTTCACACAGGACATATGTTTGGCATGTATGTTTAGGGATGGATCGTGTATAGTTTGATGATGTAGGAGAGATAAATATAGTTATAGAGATATGCATGATGAAATATTTTGGATAATAAAAGATCCCAAATGTAATTAATTCTCAATTTGTCTTATATTATTTATGGTCAACCATTTAGAGATACTATATCTATTTCATGACTCTATGACCGTCATGTGTTACATTTTTTTATAAAAAGGATATGTTATTATTTTGGGGTAAAATTAATTCTACAACCCCTTATTTTGTATGTTCATATGTGGGTTTCAATAGACATTTCTATTATTAATTAATATTATTTTAATGATAATAAATGGTATAGTCTCCATTTGGGAATATCAGACCATAATTATTAGTCAACATCGTTATTAATTATATGAGTTATTTTTGATATCATATTGTACACCCAACTTATTTCAGCGGTTGATGACTAGGTGGGTGTAGTTACACTCTTACTCAACAATAATTTACTTTTACCCACTTGGTGAATTGAAAATAATATTCATTATAAAATACCTTTTAAGTTCAATGATTAAATAATGTTATAATTTTATATAAATCTCAAAATATTAATTATAATAAAAAAATAGATGAAATTTAAAAATATAACACTTAATTCTCATTTTTTTACATAACTAGATGGTACATCATTTCCCATATACTTGTTTACCACACCATAATAAAAAAATCACAGTATAAAAATATTTTACAATATGAAGTATAAATGTTTTGAAATGAGATATATAAAAACTAAAAATATTACATTCTAATTAATTTTCAACAATTATAAAATTAACACACTATTTTAAAATCAAAATTCACTAGAACTCATGTCTACCACATCAATGAATATAATTTTAACAAAATCACATAACAATGTTGTAATTTGAAATATACATGTCAAAAAATGACATGAAATTCAAGCACATATTACCCAATAAATGAAGATAAACATAAAATAAAATAATATAAACCATCTCACAAAAATTTCCTAATAAAGTCCAATAGTTATTGAATATATGAAATATGTTTTAGGAAAAAAAATTAAAAAATTCATAAAATATTTTAAATTTAAAATTACAATTTTTATCTAATGAAACTAAAAATAAGTAAAAATTATCATAATAAAAATATATTAATGAAAGTATACATTACAATTCCCAATGAAGAAAAAATTTCTAGAAAAAACTCATTACAAATGATTTACATAAAATGAAAAAATAGAAATAATTTTTTTCAACCAAATTTAATTCAAAAATAAAACAATATAGAATATTCCATAATAATAGACGTGAAAAACTAATATTTAAAATGAACTAAAATTGAGATCCAATTAGGTCACTACTAAAACAATTTCATTATCCTTGGAAATATAATTGATTTAGTTAAAAACCAATTTGACACCAAACACAGTCAAGTAATTATGTTAAACAATATCACTTAATATATAATACATCTGACTACCAAAACACACACCCATTACAAAAATTCAATACAGTTAATTTTATAGGTTAAAACATTTAAATATTATCACGATATATGATATGATTATTTGTTTATAAAAAGGAAAAAATTAACAACTTTGGACCCTTTTTGTTTTATCAATACACTTTTACAATACCAATTGAAATATGCTAATTTTACACCCTTGGAAATAATATTCCATAAACTATTAAAAACAATTTAAAAAATTGTCTTTATATTAAATCGTTTTATAATTTATAATAATTACAAAACTTTCATAATCATATGAAATTCCATCCCCCTTATACACTAATGTTCAAGATATAATATTTATAAATAAATTACAATGATAATTCATCCATATTTAATGTTTGAAATGACTTAATATTAACCCAAATAAATAAAATATACCAAATAAAATTTAAAATAACCAATAAAAAGAAATATATCCTCAATTATAGCAAAATGATATTTTTCTATGATATATGAAAAACCACTTCTTCCTTAGGAATGTTTTGAAAAAGGTTCATAATATTATTTCCATAATACTATAATGGATAAACATAAATATCATGATAATAATTGGAAAAATAGATAAAAAAATTAAATCAACTAGAAATTAAATCCTAATTTTAATTTCGCGTGATCATAAGGAATTTTAAAATTTTATAAAAAAACCCATCAATGACACTAAACTTGTTTTGGTAAATTAATAACCAAGTGCTATAACAAAAAACATACAATTTTACTTACAAAAACATCCCAATACTCAAGAAGGATTAACAAATATTATTACTAAATAAATAATGATAAATAATAATTATAGTTTTATTTCAAAAGAAACCATTGTTACCTATATTTTATGGATTTACCATAGTTCACATTTTAGTCATGTGATGTGGAAACAAATGAACAAATTGAGATAGGATTACATGATGGTATCCCTAATTGAATTCACTCTATGTGCATGTGTTTCAAGACCATGGATAATAACCTTTCACCCCTATAAATCCTTCCATTTTCACTCTTTAAAATAATTTTATCCAAAATTAGTAAATGAAACTATCTATAATCCAGAGTTGAAGCAAAAAATATTAATATCTCATGAAATTGTAAAAACGATAAGATTTAATGTGGGAATACTATCTACCCATGGAAACTCAAGTACTAGTATGATAATGTGTTGGTTAAGCACTCATCATATATAACTATCAGGTTTTGATATTCCTATATCCATTTTACCATTACTCACCTAAGAAAACGAGAGCTCAAATATCATTGTTTAATGAATCTACACATATCAACATTCCACATCACATGAGTCCATTCACCATAAAGCCCAAAAAATATAGTGGAACCTTAAAGGATGGATATATGTACAGAGCATATCAAAATGGAATCATAGGAACAATTTAAACTTCTCAATCAAATTAACAAAATAAAGGATTTATTACAATGAAAATAACATGTAGTTTCCTAACATTAAATGTATATAAAATGGAAATAAAATTTTTTCGAATATAAAGGGAAAAAATAAGTTATATCACTACTAAAGAGATAACTACCATCCCAAAACTAAATTACCAAAAAGATGAAAAAATGTTATACAAATTAATCATAAATACAATAATACAAATATTAAAAACTGAAACTAATATGAAAAATACATTATACTAAATGAAGATCTATAAGTTCAAAAAAATGTTGATTAAACCATATTATTTTTACCCCAGGATAAGAACATGTCCCAATGTTATCTATTAACTAAAAAAACCTTCATCTATACAACATGTAATTCATTCACAGTTCCCTCTATAATGGATTGAAAACTACATACACCCCGTAGTGTGTATTTAGGGTGTGATATTTAAAGGCCAAGTTATATTGAACCTAATAATAAATGAAATTCATTTTATAAGAAATTTAATCAATTCTAGTTTGATATTAAATAATTAAATTATATTTTTATTAGAAATTAATTTTAATGAAAACCATTAACTTGACATCTTGTGTAAATAAATTATAACCCCTTTCATATAATAATTTATCTAGAGTTACATTATAATAACCACTTTGAAATTTTAAATTTTGATACCTATAGATTTAAAAAAAGGATCCAAAATTTAAATTTTTTTGATCAAACTTTTAAAAACCATTTAAAAATATAATTAGGTAAAATATGATCCCAAAAAAGAGGAATTACCAATTTCTAGCCATATTAAGCATCATTGGGTAAACATTTTACATTTATAATATCTTATTATTATTAAAAATAAAAATCAATGATTTTGTTAAAAAGTAATATATTCATTATAACTACCAAAACAAAAACAAAGCATACTAGCAAGTCGATATGAAAAATAAGAAAATAAAAAATAAGAACAACAAAATTATCATCAAGATAAAAACATTATTTAATGAAATGTACATCATGGAAAACTCACTAGGTCCTAAATATTGTGATCATATTTATACTCTAGTGTAAACGACTACAAACTATTATTATATTCATTGAAAAATGTCCTCTCTTATTAATCCTAGTTAACCTTATCAGATGGAACGCTCCTATTTAGAGTGAAATCTAAATAGTGGGTCACTATATTTGTAATGTCCACGAACCTGCACTCATAGTTCTTATGTTAAAAACATAAACATAAAATTTAGGGAAATAATATAGATAAATGTCACATGATTTTTTCTATCCAAACCTTACAAAATAAAATCAAAATATTTGATCAATTACATACCCATGTACATTTTAGTTTTAATGCTTTAGATAATTGGGACATACTCATAAAAACATGGATTAATTGACATGTTGTTCATAAAGATCAATATTATCCCCAACCATGTTCATCAAATTTATTAACCTTCTTAGGAAAAATATACATAAACTATTCTTCATGACCTGGGTAAAAGGAGTCATAATAATTTTTTTCTAAAATTCTCATGAAGTGTAAATATTGGCTTTAAAAATTTAATATCATTAATGAGTATAACATGAGGACAAAATAAACAATAAAAAAATTTCATATCCACCATCATAAGGTAACCCATAATGATGAATCCCAATATAATAAATCATGAAAAATGGTATAATTATTTAACATAGTACAATAGAAAAAAAATAATCATTGTCAATGTGATGTCAATATTTATCAAATAAATCATTTATAACCCACATCATGAATAAATAAAACGTGGTGGTATATTGGAATATTATCTTTATAACCTATTTTAAACCCATGTAAAAAATAATTGTATCCTAGTTAAATCCATAGGATAAGACCTTTGATAACACACTCCTTATTTCCTATAAATACAATGAATATTAACCAATTCATTGGAGAGATATATGGGCACATCCATCATATAAGCTATATTGAGATCACCCGTTTTTCATGATATATAGAGGGGCTCAAACCTATTAATAATATATATATAAATATATATCATTATAAAGATCTATAATGGGTCTCAACCTATCATTATCAATAATTACCAAGTACTATTTTAGAATAAAACTTTTAGAATCTATCACATTTTGACATAACAAAAATCATTGTTTTATCATTGCATAATTCAACCGTAGAAATGTGATGGGTTCAATTTCAATATATTAATCCATATAGAGATGTAATTAGGATGGTATCATTACAAAATATCCCCAATGGGGAATATGTAACATCATGGGTTATTGGTGTTGATGAATATTAATACCATTACAAGACCATGAAAAACAATCTTGACGATAATACCCTTTCCACTTTGAAAATGTATTTTAAAAACTAAAAAATTCATAAAATATGATGAAAATAATTTTCTATTAAAATATACTTGGAATAATATAAATGGATAATAAAATAAAATAATGGTCAATATGGTAGGAATAAATTCCCCTTTCATAAAATATAATAAAAAACATTCTCTTCAAACATCATTTTTAAAATTAATCAAAGGTGACCCATTAAAAAATTTTCATTTTTAATTTTTTTAAAAATGGTCATAGAACTTGTGAAATAGTATTATGTAATAATTTATGTTTATTAATTACATTTTTTTATTTTATTTTATAAAACTTTTATTTTGAAACGAAATATTCTCAATCCAAAATAATATACATGATCAATATCACTTATAAAAAACAATCTTCAGGATTCATTAATTAATATTGGTGGATGTGTAAATCAATAATTAAAAAACATAATGAGTGAAGAATAAATTATATTCAGTTAACAAAAATATGTTATTATGATTTTCCCCAACAATCATTGAACATAAACAATCTAGAAAGGAATTGAGATTGCAACATAAAGCCTTCTCCACATTTGTATCTTTTCAATTGTAAGCCCCATGAAATAATATCATAAAATGAATCATTAAATATATTGAAAATATGGATCTTAATGATATTTAAAGTAATATTTGAATTATATACACCTCATTAATGATTTAGGTTCATAATATCAACATATTCCCCTAATAAAGAGAATTTGAGATGAATAAGCATAACATAAATGATATAATTGAATTGAGAATTAATAAATGAAGAGAATATGTGTAAAACATTTAAATAAATATAAGAAAGTTTAATTATATAGTAAATTAATTTAGAGATAAATTCAAATATATTCATCACATAAAAAAGACAATGAAGAAGATTTATAACCCCATAAAGAAAATTGAGTTAAGGATCCTTTTACAACGTGGTAACATTAAAGTCAAATCCCCTTGGATGAACTAATTACATTTCAAAACTAAAATACAATGAATTATTATTTATTTATGATATATCATGTAAAAGGTGTGTATATACATCATATAAGTGAAAAGAGGTATAAAAATAAACTACAGCTCAATGAAAGGAAATTGTGACGAAATCCCATGCCTCGAGTCCAAACATTCCATATATATCCATTTCCTTAAATATAATAAACTTATATCAATTATTTAATTTTTTAAGAACATTTTATAGTCATATTAAATTATAATTAAACCATTTTTTTCATTTATTACAATGAAATATTTAAATACTTAGTTAGTTATATCCACCTTAGGTGTTTCGAGGATGTTAAGTTCATAATTTTAAAATGGATTCGGTATATTTACCATAGTCAAAGTGTTTAGTGTTAAATCATATAAAGAACAAAAGAATTTACATAATTATAATTTTTATACATCTATTACACTTTTAAATCCAACAATGAATGTTTTTTATGAAAAAATAACTATATTATAATCATGGAGACGATATGTCATATGTATGCATTAGTAATGATTCCATTTTTCAACGACCATTATAGAAAATATAATTATTATTTATCTTTCCATAATTATGATAATATGATAAGTATAATATTATTTATTTGAATACACTTATATATTTCTTTCATGTGATGTGGTTATATAAACTAATTTACATCACCTCATGGAGGTTGTAGTCCACACGTACGCACGAATGCCGTAATGATTTTTCAGGGAATGTAAATGTAAGAAAGTAAGTGATGTATTATATTTTATGAATGATATATATTTAATTAATAATTTATAAAAAATTTAATTTCATCTTTATATCATGTCTTTAATGGTTGTTATGGAAAATTAATTACATCGGTTAGTGAGGTGGTAGTTCGCTGTACACACAAACGATGAATTCTATTCACATTTGATGGAGGGTGGAGATGGATATTGGTCATTACACTTACATAATAAAACCATAGTATATATAATTTAATAATATTATCATATCATAATTTTTTGAGACTATTTTAATGGTATGGAATAATAAATAAAATGAAAATGTACGGTTAATAACCATACCTCTTCTTTGGAAAACCTCCTATACATTACACATTAATACCTATATGGATGTTATCATGATCTAAACAAGGACTCCATGATATTTTTAGTTATTTAAGGAGATTATTTCTTCAGGTTTTCCTAATAAAAAATGTTCTTGATGTGTGGATAAATGAGGAGGGGATTCCTTTTATAAGATAGGGGAGGGGGCACTCTTGTAATTTCTTAGAAAATTAAATTACTATAAATTAATTATGATATAAAAAGGAAAAAAATTATACTATTATAATAGAAAATGATTTTATGTTTAAAACCTCTCTATTATATATTTTTTAAACGTTTATACCATATTTTTACCCATATCTTTTGGTTTTAACACCTGTTAACACTTTTTACACTTACCGCGTCAACACGATTTTTTACTATTCGGGGGTCAATATAGTAACAAAAAATTAGAAAATATATCATAAATTGATCATGGATTATATTTTAAACCATAGGATATTAATGGTTTATAATATATTATTTTATAGTAATTTTAAATCATTTAATAAAATATAATTTTCATAGAATATAAAAAATTTATATTTTTGAACTATATAATTATTTTTACTTTTCTAACTTCAAGAAAAAAAATGAAATTCAAATAAAATATTTTAATAAATCCATAAGCTGATAATTTTTTCTATAAAATTATTATATACAATTTTTTCTTTTGTTTTGTTCTAATTTAAATATTTTATATATCATGTATTTTATTTTTCCATTAAATGAAAAATTATTGCACCAGTGTTGTTTAAGCATTTACGGTAATTTTTTCATCACTAAAAATTAAAATTAATGTACCTTGATGAAGATAAAAAATTTAAATTTCACTATAAAATATAAAACCCATCATATCATGTGTTAATCACAATGTAAAAAAAATTATAGTTAATAAAAACAAGAGAGTGACATTTTTTTACTTTTCTTTAAATAAAATATTATTAATGTCATAATAAAATCCATATGCATGAACAATAAAATATCCAAATATTGGAATATTATGGATGAAACTTACTCATTTAAAAAATTAAATAAATTGTTTGGGTTCTTTTTATTCCTTAACAAATTATTCTTAACACAAATTAACTAATTTACCCTTTACCACAGTAACAAAAATTAATATGTTAACTAATCTTAATTACTTAAAATAAAAGGAAAATATTTACTACATTTAGAACTCAGGATTTAACATATAGAATCAATTTTAAAAAACTCACAAAAAAAATTGGTAGAATTTAATTTAAAAATAATCTTAAAAAACGCGATGAAAAATAATTTTTTAGTAAAATTTATGTTTAAAGTATATTTTTTATTATAAAATAAACTATAAAAAATTAAAAATCACATATTTGTATTATTATACATAAAAATTAAAAGAAAAAAAATTAGAAACTAAACCAAATTATAATTATAATTTAATATTACTTTAGAACAGAACACAATTTTACTTAAAAATCAGTATTTTTAACTATTTATTGAAATTAAAATTTTCCTTAAAAATGTAAAAATTTCTCTATAAGATAATTTTTATATGAGGACATGAAAAATTATGTTAATTTTAAAAAATAAAAATTCTAAATTTCTTATAAATAACTTATACTTTTTCTCATAAAAAACCATCAAAAATCATTTCTAAAGAAAACATTACTTTCATGAATAAAATGGTTTTACTAAAAAAGTTCTTATTTCCAAATAATTAGTCAATAACATTGTATTTATTAGAATGTTTATATATGTTCAAAATAGTACATAATCATATCCATTGCCTCAAATTTACTAGATAGGTTATTTCATTAAATTTTAAATAATAATTTTTTTGTTCATTTAAGCAAGGTATTGTGTGTTATACACCTTATCGAACATAATTTCATCCTTTTCAAATATCATGATATTAAATTATCAATCCCCCACAAAAAGACGTTTCCTCAAAATTTGAACTTGAGCTCAGAAACTAGATGCTTGGCTTCTCAAAACACCGTTGTTGAAATCTCTCATCATAGAAAGGGTAAATAAAACAACCACATTGAAAAATGAAGAAAAGGGAATTATGAAGGTCATATAGAAAAACACATAACTAGATTTTTAAGTTGAGAAAAATTAGAAATTGACAATTTGGAAATATAAGAAAATCATAATGTCTATATAATGATAGTGAGTGGTAGATATCCTTGATCAAAAGAAATTGAATGGCCACAAAAAAGTTAATGACCACAAAACCATTAACCAACTAGGTTTTAAATTGGCTTTCGATTCATTAGAAATGAATGAAATATGATGAATTTTTTTCTTTCAAGATCCTATTACTAAATTGGAAGAATTAATTTATTATGTATCCTAAAAAAATGAAAATATAGTTTCTTTAAATGTTTAGTGTCAAACCTTATATAAATTTCTAAAACAATGCCATATTTTTCTCCAATAATGAGTATTAATGAGGAATTTCTAATACCCGAAAAACTTTTATCAACTTATAATGAATCATATAATCTATAAGTGAGTAAAAATATATTCCTCATGTATTTATGCATTAGAAAAACAAACTAGTTAGAACAATATAGTATAAATTCAAAAATTTATAAACCTTTATATGATGTAATAATACATTAATCTCCAAAATTGAATTGAATTTACCAATGTTCAATGTAAATCATTCAACAAATAACTATCCTTAAAATTATCCAAAATATTCATAACCAATATTTAAACCCCAAAATAAGAAGTATTTTATCAGACATTCTTTCAAGAAAGTTTCATATTTATCTCTGAATAATGTTCTTCCCTAATAAAGTCATATACCCAACAAGGTATATGACCTAAAAATATAATATGATAAAATTTATACTCACTTATATAAGTAACATGAATCACCATAGAGACATGTTAAGATCATATGTTATTTAGAAAGATGATTCATCCTTTAATCCTCAAATAGCATTCGATGTTAATCATAAGGGTTAAAATACATTAACATTATAAAATATCTCCCAAAATATCAATAATCACCTAAAAAATCCATCATTTAATATCGAAAAAGTTATGTCAGTAACATTGAACTTATGATCAACCTAAAACCAATAAATACATTAGGTTATCCATAACTCTTAATATAAACTCACCTGAAAACATCATAATATCAATGTTTATCTAAACCTTTATATGAAACAAACTGTATAGCAACGGACTTACAATACTAGATCCAATGATAAAAAGAATAATATTTACATTTATTACATTGATATTGATAAATGTGACCAATTTTTTTTGATCCAAACCATAAAACATAAAAAGTAAATATTAGGTCACTCACAAACCCATGGAACTTTTTGGTTTAGAGTTTTAGATAATTAGGATAAACACTTAAAATCATGGATTCAAAAACAATAGTCTCATAAACATCAAAATCATATCCAACTAAGTTCTTCACATTTAGTAAACTTGTTAGTTAGAATATTCAGAAACCATTCTTCATAACTAGTGGAAAATGAGTCAAAAAAGGGTGATCTCAAATTCATAATAAGAGAAAACAAAGGCATTAACAATTAAATATCATTAAAGAGTATAATAAGATAATATGAGAAATGATAACATAAATTTCATGGGAATGATCATAAGAGAAATCATACTGATCAATTACAACATCAAAAATCATGAAATATGGAATAATTCAACATACTAGAAGAAGAGTCACATGAACCAATAATCATGAGCCATTAAATGTTGATCTTGATCAACTGAAATATTTATAACACATAGAAGGATTAATGAAAAGGTGTAGGTATCTTATAACATTATCTTAATAACCTATTTTAAACAAATTTCATTAATAACTAGAGCTCTATTAAATCTACTAAAGAAATATCCCATTAACTCCCTCCTTCATTCTTCTAAGGATAAGGAAAATTACCCAATGCATTAGAGCGCTATCTATAAGTATCCAAAATATAATCTACATCAAGATTATAAGGCCCCAGCCTTAAACCTTACTTAATCTTGAGTTATTACAAGATTACACATTGAGGATCTTTTCGAGTTTAGAGTTTTAGAGAATTAGATCATAAAGCTTGCATTGAATTCCACATATAAACAAAGTGGTTACATAAAGATAGTATTCTTATTTCCCATCAATGGAAACATATTTAAAATAAAACATGGATTCTTTCTTGACACTTCCTTGACACTATCATCATATCATGTACCTTTCCCTTGACCTGTGAAAAACATTTCAAAAAACTTGGGATGATCATAAAAACCTCAGTAAGGGATAAAAAATATGGAAAGGAAAAATGGGTACGTATATACATAAGAATGAAATCATACTTTACACGTAAAACATAAGCACTTTAACATACCTCATCAAATCATGAATAAATCATAGAAATCAGAAGACATAAAGGTAACTTGAGGCATTCATAACATTCTTACGTAGGGAGTAACCCTCTTGGTTATGTTTGGAATACCCATTACAGTATATTCCCTAAATCTCTTCGGAGAAACCTTAACGTTTCACTCCTTCGCGTTACCCAATGCATTGGAGATCTGTATCGGGCTCACCCGCCCATAGTTTATCACGGAACCACCCGTCTTCATAATAATGCCCAAGAACCTCAATATAATCGTATCACATAAAACATGCATAAAGGAAGCATAACATTTCCACCTTTCAATCACAAGATATCAATACAAAATATTGATATAAACACATTATGAAAACCATTTTCAATACCAAAATTAAATAAAAGTAAAACATGGTATTTATTTTTTTTAAAAAAAAGTATGGCTTGTAGAGGAAGCCGAAACTCAAATAATGGTCACGGAGGCGGAGAAGTCGTTGTCGCCGCATACATACGAAAAAAAATCCCCTTTTGTCGTTTAGTAAATGCTTCGTATAAAAAGATTCTTTTTGAATAAACGTAAAAGTCAAAGGGGTTTATACACCGTATAAAAGAAGGTTGTGTATAAAACAAAATATGCCTCAATGAAAGAAGATTGAGACAGAGTCCCATACCTCGGGTCCGACTTGACTCGGTCGTTCTTTAATCTCCTGAATAATAAACTTGAGTTAATTTCTACTTGTTTAAGAACCTTTTTCAAGTTCATTATTCCTTTTATATCACTTATTGCCATGTCATGAACACTATGTAATTATTTAAGTTAATAACGGTCGTTTTAACGATCATTGGTACATGTGTAAAAAATAAACCCTTTATAATTACATGTTGTTCATGTATCCATTATATCCAGAATTATAATCGTTATGTATATATCATATATATCCAGTATATACATGCATTTATAATATTACATAATCATTTAGAGGTAAGAAATGAAATGCATCGTTCATTGAGACGGTAAGCCGTACGTACGCATGAACACTACTTTCATTTCTATTTCATATTTTATAGAATGGAATCATAATGATATAAAGGTATAATATAATTCCAGTATAATATCATATATAATATCATAGTTCCATCCTTTATACGTCCCACATATGGTATTTAATGAATCAAATCACATTGAGGGGGCGGTAGTCCGCACTTCCTTAAATGAAGATATCACGTTTACCCATAATGGAAACCATAAAGGTATGCCCAAAATGAAAAATACAGAAGCTTAAGGAAAACATAAACATATTATATATCATATATAAATATAGTGACATCTTAATGGCCACCTTTGAAGGTGTTAAAAGAATGTTGAACAATCATCGTTTCGGGAGGCATAAATTCGCCATCCACGGAAACAGTATGTTCTTTAACCATTAGATGTAGGTGTGTGTAGGTGTAGCTCGAATCCTTCTAATAACAACATCATAGTATATTGAAGATACTGGAATTGTTATAAAATAAATGAATAAAAAGAGTTTAGGGGGTTGGAGAAGCAAAATAAAACAAAAGGACTCAAGTGAAGACATTACCTTAAAATCGGGTAACTCTCTTAGATTTGAGCTAAAAGGATTCATTGGGAAGACTTATGCCCAAAGTGATGCTTCAAGGAGTAAGAGAGGGAAGTGGAGAGACAAAATGGGTAGGGTTTGGCCGATCCAATGACTTTGGGAGTGTGGGTAAGGAGGTAGAGGTGGGGGCCTTTTATAAGAGGATAGGAGGGGCACTCTTGGAAAGTAAAGAAAAGTCACATTATTTTAAAATGGTATTTGGATTTAAGATGTCCCACATTGATATAATTCGAGGATAAGGTGATAAGGGTTCTAAATCCACTCATAAAATATGTTTTGGACATGTTTAGGTCTTAGATATTACATTATCTTTCCATTTTATTTAAATCGTTAAATAATGAGGTCATCGCTGCATCATCATGATGTCATAAATAATTTAATCTATTTAAAGTCTAAAAATTATAAAAAAACTACTATGATGTAGGAAATCTTTTTATATTTCCAATTACTATTTATAATCAAAAATCCGATCTTTATAACCCCATGTAAAAATTGTTTTAGTAAAACATTTCATGTTAGTATCATTTTTACTTTAACATTAAATAAAAAATTATTTATTCCTTTTCCCAACCAAAGTGGCTCCATGGGGTCCCGAAGTTGACCCATGGATTGTCTTGGTCGGCCATGACACATACAATGAGGGTAGGACATGTTTCAAGCTCATCTCATATTATTAAAACATTATTTTTACCTTAAACTACACTAATTACCACTAATCGCGATTAAGAACTTAAAAGTTACTATTCACAAAAAAATTATTTTAATCTCATTGAACCAAATTTTACTTCTTAATGACAACCATGTATGTCAGATTTTTGAAAATAAAATCACAGATGTGGAAAATTTTCATTTAAACGAAAAATCAGTTTCTTTAACTACCACTTAGTGGTTTCACTATTCATCAAAAATTGAAGTTTTTCAGAAAAAAACCAAAATTTCACCCTAATCTATATTTGATATTATGAATTAAAAAATGATTTCTATTTTAATAAATTCAAATCATATAAGTCACATTAATTAATTTAATAATTAATTCCTGCTGTCATGACAAAAAACGTGTTTTTATGAAACAATAAGTATCAAAAGATTGACACCAGTTTAAGTCCAATTTGAAAGTGAAATTGATTCCAATGACCACCATTGGATAAAATGGTAAAAATATATTATAATTTCACTTAAAAACCAATTCAAAAGATATTATAATCAAATAAATAAATTATATTAAAAATAGGTTTTGAATTAAAATACAACATTTTTCACTATTCATTAAAAATGAACTTTATCAAAAAAATACCAAAAATTCACAAAAAGTATATTTTGATGTCCCAATAATAAATAATAAGTTTATTTTGACAAACATAGCTTATAAAATTGTCAAAATATAGATTTAAAAAGGGTTTTCCATCAAAAGGCAGTAAAACAATCTTTTAAGATTATTAGTGTATTCCATGCATAAGATTGTATTTATTTTCATTTTAAGCCTCTAAAAAACTATCTTAATCATTAATAGATATAGATAAAAATATATATTATTCATTACTTACTTGGGATGTTACATCCTTCCCCCCTTTAGAAAATTGTTTCCCCACAATTTATTTACTTATCGAATAAATGGGGGTACTTATCCCTCATTGCATTTTCAGATTTCCATGTTGCCTCTTCCATCATGTGGTTTTTTCACAAAACCTTTACCTGATTAATCACCTTATTCCGTAACACTTGCTCCTGGTGGTCAAGAATCTGGACCGGTTGTTCCTTATAAGATAGGTTCTCTTCCAGCTGAACTACTTCTGGACTCAAAAAATGAGATGGATCTGGCATATACTTTCTCAACATCGAAACGTGAAAAACATTGTGTACCTGAGATAAACTAGGAGGTAAAGCCACTCGGTATGCAACTGATCCAACTCTCTCCAGAATTTCATATGGTACAATAAACCTTGGACTCAGCTTTCCTTTCTTACCAAATCTCATCACACTTTTCCAAGGAGAAACCTTGAGAAAAACATGATCACCTACCTCGAAAGACAGATCCTTCCTCCGGTTATCTGCATAACTCTTCTGCCTGCTCTGAGCTGTTCTCATGTGCTTCTGAATCAGCTGAAATTTTTCTGCCATCTATTCTACCAATTCTAGTCCCATCAACTTCCTTTCACCCACTTCATCCCATAAAGCTGTAGTTCGACACCGCTTCCCATATAATTCCTGAAATGGTGCCATCTGTATACTGGAATGAAAACTGTTATTATATGAAAATTCAACCAAAGAAATATGTTGGTTCCAACTTCCATGATAATCCATCGAACAAGCTCGTAGCATATCCTCCAAGGTCTGAATTGTTCGTTCTGACTGCCCATCTGATTGAGGATAAAATGCTGTACTAAAATTTAATTCAGTACCCAACGACTTCTGAAGGCCTTTCCAAAAGTTATAAGTGAACCTGTGATCACGATCAGATACAATGGAGAGGGGAACTCTATGTAACTTGACTATCTTTTTAAGATACAAATGGGAAAGTTGATCTAGGGAAAAAGTATCTCGTATAGCAAGGAAATGAGCAAATTTAGTCAAGCGATCAACAATAACCCAGATTGCATTATTACCTCGAGATGTATTCGGTAATCCCACAACAAAGTCCATGGATATATTCTCCCATTTCCACTCTGGTACTGGTAAAGGCTGAAGCATCCCTTTCGGTAACTGCCACTCTGCTTTAACCTGTTGACATGTCAAACACTTCACAGTAAAATCAGCAATATCTATTTTCATTCCATCCCACCAGTAATACTCCCACAGATCTCTGTACATCTTAGTACTTCCAGGATGAATTGAAAACGGAGAACTATGAGCTTCACATAACAACTCTCTCTTCAACTATGAATCATAAGGCACACACAATCTCTTCCCAAATCTCAAAACACAATCACTATCAATGTTGAATTCATGCAACTTACCTTTCTGAACCATCTCTACCTTTTTCTACAACTCACTATCTTGCTTCTGTGCTTGCTTGATTCTATCTGATAGAGAAGGTTTCACTGATACCTGAAAAAAACAGAAGAACATCCTACACCAACAACTTCTATGCCAAAGTTCATCAAATCCTTAACCAAAATATCACGTTCCAAACTCAACATTGCTAATTAAGCATTACTTTTTCGACTCAAAGCATCAACCACATTATTTGCTTTTCCCGGATGGTAATGAATTGTACAATCATAATCCTTGATTAATTCCAGTCATCTCCTCTGTCTCAAGTTTAACTCTTTCTGAGTGAATATATAATTTAAACTTTTGTGATCAGTATATATTTCACACTTTACTCCATACAAATGATGCCTCCAAATTTTTAAAGAGAAAACAACAGCAGATAATTCCAAATCATGTGTAGGTTAATTTACCTCATGATTTTTCAACTGTCTTGAAGCATAAGCAATTACTTGATCATTCTGCATTAGGATGCAACCAAGTCCTTCAATGAAGCATCACTGTAAATAACAAACTCCCAATTCCTGGAAGGTAGTGCCAAAACTGGAGCATTCACCAATCTTCTTTTCAACTCCTGAAAACAATCATCACATTCTTTTGTCCAGATAAACTTAACACCCTTTCGAGTTAGCTTAGTCATTGGACTAGATAACCATGAAAAATTTCTAACAAACCTTCGGTAATATCCTGCCAAACCAAGGCAGCTACGAATCTCAATTACATTTGTGGGTATTTTCCAGTCTTCCATAACTTTTGTTTTTGCAGGATAAACAATTATCCCATCTTTAGAAACAATGTGACCAATGAAAGAAATTTGTTGCAACCAAAACTCACACTTGCGGAATTTTCCATATAGTTTCTTTTCTTTTAAGGTTTGCAAGATAACCCTTAAATGTCTTTCATTCTCATCTTTACTTTTAGAAAACACCAAAATATCATCAATAAAAACAACAAAATTTTTTCACCTGAGTCAACTGAGCCATCACTACAACAAACTATTTAGTCCTGATTCTGACCATCTCAGGATACTGATTTGAAAGGTCATTTCCCTCTATATGCCTTCCAAGAAAAGATGTTCTGTTTCCTCTATGAAAAACCATTCTGAACAAACATGTCTTAGATGAATCAACATGGTAATCTTCAAATGCTATATCATTTCAAAAAATATTTTTGGATAATCATTTAATAGAATTCTAACTCCTAAAGTTATCTAAACCGACCTCTGATACCAACTATAAGGCCCCAGCCTTAAACCTTACTTAATCTTGAGTTATTACAAGATTACACATTGAGGATCTTTTCAGGTTTAGAGTTTTAGAGAATTAGATCATAAAGCTTTCTTTACATTACACATATAAAAAAAGTGGTTACATAAAGATAGTATTCTTCTTTCCCATAAATGGAAACATATTTAAAATAAAACATGGATTCTTTCTTGACACTTCCGTAACACTATCATCATATCATGTACCTTTCCCTTGACCTGTGAAAAACATTTCAAAAACTTGGGATGAGCATAAAAAGCTCAGTAAGGGATATAAAAATATGGAAAGGAAACATGGGTACGTATATACATAAGAATGAAATCATAATTTACCCATAAAACATAAGCACTTTAACATACCTCACCAAATCATGAATAAATCATAGAAATCATAAGACATAAAGGTAACTTGAAGCATTCATAACATTCTTACGTAGGGAGTAACCCTCTTGGTTACATTTGGAATACCCATCATAGTATATTCCCTAAATCTCTTCGGAGAAACCTTAACGTTTCACTCCTCCGCGTTACCCAATGCATTGGAAAGCTGTATCGGGCTCACCCGCCCTTAGTTTATCACGGAACCACCCGTCTTCATAATAATGCCCAAGAACCTCAACATAATCGTATCACATAAAACATGCATAAAGGAAACATAAAATTTACACATTTCAATCCCAAGATCTCAATAAAACATATTGATATAAAAACATTATGAAAACCATTTTCAATACCAAAATAAAAGAAAAGTAAAACATGGTATTTATTTTTCTTTAAAAAAAGTATGGCTTGTAGAGGAAGCCGAAACTCAAATAATGGTCACGGTGGCGGAGAAGTCGTCGCCGCATACGTATGACAAAAACATTCCCTTTTGTCGTTTAGTAAATTCTTCATATAAAAAGATTCCTTTTGAATAAACATAAAAGTCAAAGGGGTTTATACACCATATAAAAGAAGGTTGTGTATAAAACAAAATATGCCTCAATGAAAGGAGATTGAGACGAAGTCCCATACCTCGGGTCCGACTTGACTCGGTATTTCTTTAATCTCCTGAATAGTAAACTTGAGTTAATTTATACTTGTTTAGGAACCTTTTTCAAGTTCATTATTCCTTTTATATCACTTATTGCCATGTCATGAACACTATGTAATTATTTAAGTTAATAACGGTCGTTTTAACGATCATTGGTTCTTGAGTCAAAAATAAACCCTTTATAATTACATGTTCTTCATGTATCCATTATATCCAGAATTATAATCGTTATTTTTATATCGTATATATCCAGTATATACATGCATTTATAATATTACATAATCATTTAGAGGTAAGAAATGAAATGCACCGTTCATGGAGACGGTAAGCCGTACGTACGCATGAACGCTACATTCATTTCTATTTCTTATTTTATAGAATGGAATCATTATGATATAAAGGTATATTATAATTATAGTTTAATATCATATATAATATCATAGTTCCATCCTTTATACATTCCACATATGGTATTTAACGAATCAAATCACTTTGAGGGGGCGGTAGTCCACACTTCCCTAAATGAAGATATCACGTTTACCCATAATGGAAACCATAAAGCTATGCCCAAAATGAAAAATACATAAGATTAAGGATAACATAAACATATTATATATCATATATAAATATTGTGACATATTAATGGCCACCTTTGAATGTGTTAAAAGAATGTTGAACAATCATCGTTTCGGGAGGCATCAATTTGCCATCCACGGAAACAATATGTTATTTAACCATTAGATGTAGGTGTGTGCAGGTGTAGCTCGAATAATTCTTATAAAAACATCCTAGTATATTGAAGATACTGTAGTTGTTACAAAAGAAATGAATAAAAAGAGTTTAGGGGGTTGGAGAAGCAAAATAAAACAAAAGGACTCAAGTGAAGACATTACCTTAAAATCGGGTAACTCTCTTAGATTTGAGCTAAGAGGCTTCCTTGGGAAGACTTATGCCCAAAGTGGGGCTTCAAGGAGTAAGAGAGGGAAGTGTAGAGACAAAATGGGCTGGGTTTTTCCGAGCCAATGGCTTTGGGAGTGTGGGTAAGGAGGTAGAGGTGGGGGCCTTTTATAAGAGGAGAGGAGGGGCACTCTTGGAAAGTAAAGAAAAGTCACTTTATTTTAAAATGGTATTCGGATTGAAGAGTTAAAACATTGGTATAATTAGAGGATAAGGTGATAAGGGTTAGAAATCCACTCATCCAATAGTTTTTGGACATGTGTAGGTCTTAGATATTAAATTATCTTTCCATTTTATTTAAATCGTTAAATAATGAGGTCATCGCTGCATCATCATGATGTCATAAATAATTTAATTTATTTAAAGTATAAAAATTATAAAAAAAATACTATGATGTAGTAAATATTTTTATCTTTCCAATGAATATTTATAATAAAAAATATGATCTTTATAACCCCATGTAAAAATCATTTTAGTAAAACATCTCATGTTTGTGTCATTTTTACTTTAACATTAAATAAAAAATTATTTATGTCATTTACCAACAAAAGTGGCTCCATGGGGTCCCCAAGTTGACCCATGGATTTTCTTGGTCAGCCATGACTCATCCAATGAGGGTAGGACATGTGTCAAGCTCATCCCATATTATTAAAACATTATTTTTACTATAAACTACACTAATTACCACTAACCGCGATTAAGAAATTAAAAGTTACTATTCACCAAAAATTATTTTAATCTCATTGAACCACATTTTACTTCTTAATGACAACCATATATGTTGTATTTTTGAAAATCAAATCACAGAAGTGGCAAATTTTCATTTAAACGAAAAATCAGTTTTTTTAACTACCACTTAGTGGTTTCACTATTCATCAAAAATTGAAGTTTTTCAGAAAAAAACCAAAACTTTACCCTAAGATATATTTGATATTCTGAATTAAAAAATGATTTCTATTTTACAAAATTCAAATAATATAAGTCACATTAATTAATTTAATAATTAATTCCTGCTGTCATGACAAAAAGCGTGTTTTTATGAAACAATAAGTATCAAAAGATTGACACTAGTTTAAGTCCAATTTCAAAGTGAAATTGATTCCAATGACCACCATTGGATAAAATGGTAAAAATATATTATAATTTCACTTCAAAACCAATTCAAAATATATTCTAATCATATAAATAAATTAGATTAAAAAGTGGTTTTGAATTAATATACAACATTTTCACTATTCATTAAAAAATGAACTTTATCGGAAAAATACCAAAAATTCACACAAAGTATATTTTGATGTCCCAATCATAAATAATAAGTTTATTTTGACAAACATAGCTTATAAAATTGTCAAAATATAGATTTAAAAATGGGTTTCCATTAAAAGGCAGTAAAATAATCTTTTAAGATTGTTTGTGTATTCCATGCATAAGATTGTATTTATTTTCATTTAAGCCTCTAAAACACTATCTTAATCATTAAAAGACATAGATAAAAATATATGTTATTCATTACTTACTTGGGATGTTACAAATATCACCCATTTTTATGTGTTATAATGGGGATCAAACCTTCAAAAAAGCTATATTAAGATTATACGTGTGCTATAATGTGGCTCAAAAAATCATTATCATTATTGTAAAATAACTATTAATGAATAAAACATTTTTAATCTTTCACTTTTTTGAATAAAAATATTCAATGTTCTTTCAATTCTTGATTAACTAAAGGAAAAGAAATGGGTTCTATATCAATGTCATAGTTCATATAGAGAAATAATGAGGATGTAATCATTAAAAAATATCCCCAGTGGAGCATAAATACTAGTATGTGTTATTTGTGTTGTTGAATTGGAATACCATTAAAAGAACAAAAAAAAACATTCCTGAGTAAAATACACTTTTTTTTACATTGAAAATAACTTTTAAAAACTAATAACTCAAAAAATATGATGAAAATATTTTTATCTTAAAATCACCATGGATTATTATAAATTAATCTTCAATGAAAATTATTTTCATGATGGAAGGAAAATCCATTCATGTTTTAAAATTTTAAAATAATAAATCTTTTCAAATATTTTTTAATGGGGAATGAATGGTGAAAAAATTGGAAAATATTATATTTAAAACCTTTTTAAAGAAGTTATCATAACATTTGAAATGGAATTAGAAAATAAAATATGTTTACAAAAGAAAATTTTTGGCGATATTTTTTAAAACATGTATATGGAAGAGAAATTTTCTTGATAAAAAAGAAGATACAAGATCGATATCACTTAAAAAATAGTTTCTTATTGTTTATTTAATAAGGGAGGAAATGTAAATTTAACAGTTTAAAAAAATCATAACCATATGAGAATCATATATATGTGGTTTAGGAAAATTATATCATATTATTTCCCCCAAGTTAACTATGATCATTGAAAATGTTGAAAGGAAAAGAGATTGTAACATAATGCCTTTGAAACATGGGTATATTTTCAATTGAATTCCCCAATGATATAATTACATAAAATTAAACATTAAATATTATCAAAATAAGTAAATTTATGATATATAATTTCAAATGGGTAGTATATAAACCTCATAATAGATGTTAGTTTCAAAACATCAATATACGTCCCAAAGAAATATAATTTGAGACAAATAACACTTATAAAGATAATAAAATATAATTTTTAATTAATAAATGAATATATTCTTATTAAAATATATAAATCCACAAAACACAAGTGGAATTTCAATATAAATCTACTTATAGATCCATTAATATATAATAATTTCATAATCCTTTTACCCCTTGGTAACTTTCAAGTCCAAGAACCTTGGATGTAGTAATTCAATTTTAATATTAAAATAACATGAAGTATGATGGATTCATGATATGATATATTAAAGGTAGGAATATAAAATAAATAAATAAAATTAGTAGCATAAAAATAAAATATTCCTCAATAAAAGGAAATTGTGAAAAAAATACCTTACCACAAGTCTAGATTTTCTATGTGCATACCTTAAATAATCTATATTAAAATTATATCAATTATAAATTTATATAAAAAAATTCATGTTTATTACTTTATCATAAAATCAGTTGTTTCATTTATTATAATGACATATTTACATACATAGTCAGTTAATTCCAGATCATTTATTTTGAGAATGTTTGGTAAATAACTTCAACATGGCTTCAGTATGTAGACTATGGACAAAGGGTCATTATTATACCATATCTAGAATAATAATAATGATATAATTATAATTTTAATTCAATAATAATACATTCAATTCCAATAATTAATGATGGTTATGAAAAATGAACTATGTTACCATCATGGAGACTGTAGGTCGTACATACGCATGAGTAACATTTCCATATTTCAAGGAAACTTTTCATAATATTTTAAGTATTATTTAATCTTTAAAAAATTATAATAATATAATAAACACCATATATTTTTTAATAAACTTATATATCATCCTTGTGATGTGGTGATGAAAAATGCATCACATCACCTTATGGAGGTTGTAGTTCACATGTATACACAAATGAAGTAATTATTTTTTAGCGATGGAAGAGGTTAGAAAAAAATATCATATTTTATTTCTTGAATTATAAATACATTTTCAATATAATATAAAACATCATTTCCCTAATTTCGACCAACTATAAAATGTGGTGATGGAAAATGAATGACATCGGTTAGTGAGGTGGTAGTCTTCCATACATACGAATGATAAATTCCTTTCCACTTTGATGGAGGATGGAGATATATATTTGTTATTAAACTAACATAATAAAATCACAATATATTTAATATACTAATTTTATAATATCTTAATGTTTGGATATGATTTCAATAATGTGTAAAAATAAATAAAATTAAAATTCTCAACTAAGAACTATACCTCTTTTTCAGACCACCTCATTTCCATTAAACACTTAGATCTCTATGGTTGGAATTATGATCTGGAAAAGGCCTACATGATGTTGGTAGGGATTTAATTAATGGATTATTAAATGTATGTTATGAGACAAATGGTTCATTAAGAGTGAGTAAATGATATTAATAGTTTCCCTTTTATAAGAGAGGCAAAGGGAACTCTTGTAATTTCATAAAATATTAAATTACTATAAATTAAATTTTATATCCAAAAGTCTCAAAATTGATAATATTATAATATAATATGAGTATGTTTCTATATTCCCAAATAAAATAAAATAACTCACGTTTATATCACATTTGTACCCTTATCTCTTGTTTTAACCCCCCATTATCCCTTTTCACACCAACCACAAGAATAAGGTTTTCGCACATTGAGGGTCATAATAGCCACTATAAATCGAAAAAGGCACAATATATGGACCATTAATGGTATTTAAATCATATAATAATCAATTTTTATGAAGTATTTCCCTATGAAAGGTCTCAAATAGAATATCTCCCATAATCATTTTTCAGATTTGGGAGAGGGTGACTTTCATGCTCCTAAAGAAAGGATTGAAGTGAAGGAAGCTCATGATAAGAATCACCCTATGAGGCTAGATCCCCAGGAAGAGGTAAAAAAACTACCTTGGACTCCCAGTTAGTAGAGTATAACTAAGTACACATTGTAAATGATTATTTTTGATAATCCTCAATTAAAGGAAATAACACCATCATAGACTGAGACAGATTTATTAAACACAACAGGAGGACATGAAGATGAAAGGACTATTATAATTTAACTAGTACCCATGTTATAAGATCTTCAAGAAAAGGTAAATTCCCTATAAAATTTCAGGATAACAACTTTAAGAGGAAGAATAATGGCCCTGAAAAGCTTGTGGAGCCGGGGACTCCCAAGGAGCAAGAAGCTCAAGAAGGCGAATCATCAGCCATCGATCTGGTGCATGAAAAAATAGAGATTACCATGTAAGATATCCACCTAATTAGTAATGAACTGGTGGAGTGTAATTATTTGGAACTTATTATCCTTTTCAATGAATAATACTTAGAGCAGGAATTATAGGATAACTCAACAATGGAGGGGTTTGGCACCTACCAAAGGAAGAACTCTATAGTGGAGTTTATCCAAACCTAGGAGAATGTGGATGACAATATTGAATACATATTCATTAATGATCTAGATAAAAAGTCCAATGATCTAAAATGGAGTCTCCATTGAGGTAAGGTTTCTAAAATTCTTTACCTATAACTTGAAGAGTCATCCATTACTTATGAAGTTGGTTGACTCTCTGCTTTTGTAACAGGAAGTTTTCTCACCATTTCCTTAAAAATACATTTTTTAATAAATAAAAATATTAGTATGGATTGTAAAAAAGGGAACATAACATTAGATAATAAACTAATTTTACTAAAAAATTAATTACTATATCCTAATAATTAATAATTAATTTCTTTTTATTATGATATTTATATATTTTTTAAAATGATTTTAATATTATTCATTCCATCTAATTAATAGACTAGGTTATAATGACTATATTTATATAATAATATTGCATGGTTCATTTAAGTTTGATGTCTATTGTCATAAACATTATCAAACATAATTAATTTCTTTAAAAAACATTGGATATTATAATATAGTATAAAATTATATCTATTTTATATTTAATCCAAAATTTACAACTTATTATCCTAGGGTTATGATGATATTTTTAGTTATAGGTGATGAAATAATTGATGATAATTTAACATAATATAAATAAAATCCACTAACTAAATTAGACATATCACCTCTAATTACCCTTCTAAAAAATAGACACACTCAAATTTAATATCATTGATGATAAACATGTAATAGATAATATAAAATTTAAAATAAGTAAATACATAATTATTCTATAATACTAAGTGAAAAAATTATGGCATTAAAACAATTTAATGATTTTATAAGAAAACTTTTAAATCACTTGGGGGAAAAATCCATGAAATCATCATTAGAATATATTTTATGAATAATCCTCCAATAGAAACACCATTTAAATAAATAATAAACCTAATGTCCACATAAATATAAAAAATGAACATTATAATTGACTAATAAAACACAAAGAAAATTTAATTTTTTCCCAACACACAAATAAATTGAAAAAATTGAAACCCTAAATTATTATCTTCATAATTATATTGGTTGTTAAAAAACCACTTTTTTATTTAATTTTAAAATACCACACATGAATCTTCACAAACACGTAGAGTGTATAGAAAATTATTTTTTAATGTATAATTAATTGAAACCATGGAAATATACACTACACCAACATTGTAATACCAAACTATACTATATAAAATTTAAATTTTGATTATATATATATATATATATATAATTTTAATGAGAAGAGAGTTTATAATTTCAACCACTATATGAAATGTTTATAAAATTTAATTTTTGAAAATTATATACCAAAAATTAATGAATCTAATGATAATGATTTTATTCTACCATAACTAGAGTGAAAATTACCCTAGATTGTCAAACCATTCCATAAAATTAGAAAAATCATAATTCATTTTGTCCAAGAAGGATTACCTAGCTTGTAATAGATATTTTAAGTCATGAAAAAGGTAGAAAGAGATTATAGAATCTGGTTTTATTAATCAAACCATGAAAAATCACTTTTTATGAAATATCATAATTGGAAGGAAAAAGGAAGAGGGGTTTCTAAGAGTAAGAATCTCTAAAAATACCTCTAACAATTGAAGGATAAAATGGGTGGTGGAATAAGTTATATATTTTTTATAAAAATAATTTATTTATGTATTTATATGTTTTATAATATTCCTATATAGAATAATAGAATATTATTTTCAGAAAAATAGAATTTATATTGGGTCATAAAAAACATATTCAAAAACCACTGAATTAGGAAATTCCATTAAAAAATTAAATACTTAATACAAATACTAATGATAAAAAATAGAAAATATATACAAGAAATATATAAAAATAGTGAAATTATGGGTGTCAATGGTTGATACATTTTTTAAAATATTATTGTAAGTTAACTACATTATTAAACATGTATTACATTTTGAGTCTATAATGAAGCATTCAACATTGAACATCTTGAAAAAATTGTGAGTCATGAAATTTTTTCAAAGTCAACTATGGAAGTCATCTGATTCCACCATAATGGGATGAATTATTATCATATAAAACTTGTGGAGTAATAGTTATTGATTATTTTGAATTGAAGTTTCAAAAATTAGTTCTAGAAATAAAAACCATGTGACATTGATTTTCATACTTTTGATGAAATTTCAATTCATTTCTTGTGATAAAAGTTGTTCTTAATTTTTTAATTATATTTTAGTTTTATTTTCCATTCCATTGAGATTATTTGAGGAAATAGATTTTGGTGTTTGATATGATGATATGGAGTTGAATATAATTGATCAAAATTGGCCAATATATATTTTTTAATTATTTTTTATTAATGTTGAATTTTTTAAATAGAGATTAGTTATTTTGAATCTCTTGTCAAAATAAATAAATATATTTTTTATTTTTTGCAATGATATTTTTTTATTTAATAGAAATGGTTGATTAGGGATTTTAAAAGTGAGTTTAATCGAGATTATTTATAGAATTAATAATGATAATTATTCTATATTAACTAGTAAAATATTATATTTTGTTAGGAATGTTTTACTATATATTTAAAATATGAATATCCTAGAGTTTATAATTATGGGAAGATGTAAAATGTTATGATATCACTTTGATAGTAATTCCATCTATTCAAAATATACAATACATGAGTATAATGATTTTGATAATTTGAAAACATATAAATGCTCATAGGTGAAATATATTTTTCTATGTGTGTATCAAACTAATAGAATTAAGATAATATTTTATGATATTAATGATACATTAGTTACTTGTATTTCAATTATCATAGCATGAATGTATCACCCACAAGGTATATAAACCAAATAAAAATCAATTTTTATCAAATTCAATCTTGTTTTTTATAAGGGTAGTAATAATTACTTCATATTGATTGGATCTATACTTCCACAAGTATTAGATGTTTATTTTAATGAGAGATCATAATAATGGATTGACACTTACTCAACCCACATATTAGTGTTACATTCAAATTCACTCTAATATCTACCATGTTCCCTATGTGGGATCTATAGAGATTTGATGTTTATTATCTATAATTTCATTTATTGAATTTTAAACTTTTTATTTGAGAGACTGGGCACACAATCCTAATAAAAATAATAATATTTTTGTACCAAATATTTATATCAATAACCATAATGGAAATATATATCTATTCCAATTTTCTGAATTTTTTTATTATGATATTATTAGATATAAAATAATTGATATAGGCCAACTCATGACTTTTCAAAACATTAAATATGTATTACAAATACTTATGATCTCTACATGTAGAGATCTCTAAAGTGAACATGTGAATTGATTGTGAAAATGTTTTACTTAATATTAGTTCATAGTTTATGATTTACATGATGAATCTAAATAAATATTTTGAGAATATTAAAGATTAAAATTCATATTTTCTTGAAAGGAATGTTTAATTTATAGAACACCAAAATATTTTAATGATCATTTTACAAGTCAATATAAAAAAATTAAATATATTTATTAAAATGTTTTTATAATGGAAATATATTTTTATGAATTTATTTCAGGGTATCTCATTCGGAAAAATAACATAAAAAAATACTATTATTATAAACATATTGAGGTGAAATATAAATCCTCAGTAGCTATTAAAAATGGAACTATAATTAACAAGTAAAATAATTGATACAAAAATTAGAAAATATAAAAAACTTTTAAAAAACTAGTAAGCGGTAACATTTCTTCCATAATATTCTCAAAAACCTAAAACTATTTTTATTAATAGTTTATGTTTAAAAAAATTATAGCCATATATTGATTTAGAAAAAAATATAAAATTTTCATACCTATATAAATATAGAATTGGAGGAATAAAAGGGAAATAATATTTCAAAATTAATATCAAATGTTATTAATTTATTTGGGCTATTATGTAAGTAATTATGGAAAGAACACATTTCATTTTAGAATATGGGTATTTCTTGGAAACTATTTTTTTTCTAGAGTAAATGGGAAACAATTCAATGACAAATACTATAAAGAATTATTTTTACCTAGTTTTTTATTTTGAGAAGAAGTTTGAATTTTTGTTTTGGAGGATTATGAGGGGTAAAATGGTCATTCTCCCCTCACATATGATCTCAAGTAATTTTTATGACCACTTCCTTGGACCCAAAATTGTGAGTTTATCCTTGGACCCAAAATTGTGAATTTATCCTTGGACATGGGTTTGGGGGAATTATGCATAGTTCGAATTTTGAAAAAATATTTTTTATTTAATAAACTAAATATAAAATTATTTATGTATATTTTGGTGTTGAAATATATTAAATGGAACATCATATTCAGATTCCTCCTTTGTGGTTGAGTATTAAATGGGTGGTTTTCTTAGGTGAGGTATAAACTCTCTTAGGGTTCCCAAACTTGGGTCATGTGTCTAAATGGGAAATTAATTAATTAAAAAGAGGTAAAAAACCAATACCCTATTTGGATTCTTACTCATGATAGTAGAATAGGATATGTTTATCCCATGAACGACACCCAAACGGAGAGTAGATATGGGTGGAGATACTGCTGGACATCTTCCATGGAGGATATTGGGACCAAATCGACGTGCGAAAGCTTCCTGGTGAATATTTAGTCTAGAAGCGTCGTCTTTTATGCCATGGGGTAGGTTAGTTTTTGAGTTTTATGACCTGATCCATGTATATTAATCGTTTTCATATTTTAGATCCCTTTTACAACATCTAAGGACCACTAGAGTATCAATCTGTACATGATAGTGTGTTAATGGGGGTTTCTAGATACTTGTAGGGGTTTCCAGTTAGAAAAGCCCAACCACCCGACATGTAGTTTAGGAATACACACTATGAATTATTCATGTTCATTTTAGATTATAACGACCCATACTTTACATACATGGTTATTACTTCAGAATTGAATCATACTTATTACAACATATAACAAAATCGTGATAGGACCATATAGGTATTGTGTCTTTAGAAACTGGGAAACATAAACCACTGGTTCATAAATCATCTACATTGTCTCCCGTTTATTTCATCATATCTACAATCCCTTTTTGGAATATTCTACTTAATACCCTTCTTCCAGACCTGGGGAAAAGAAAACAAACAAAAGGGTGAGCTTAAATGCTCAGTAAGGGGTAAACACAGGAAATATCAATAATATCGTATCCATAAGAACCTAACATTTTGAAAATCTTAACCTACAAAAGATATCATAATATCATGACATGGGATGAATCATAGTAGTGAAAAATAATCCCCAATAATCATAGCTTAAAATATGAAACTTTGTGGCATACACACATAATCATAAAAAATCATTTCATATTAGTCAAGACTCATTTCCAAGACTATCATAGCAGACAAAGTCCATTACTAAACCGAGTTCACTCCTCATTCCAGTCCTGTATCACTGATCCAGATTAACTTTCTATTCCAGCCATGTCTATCTCATGAGATATAAATCTTTACCCAATGAATTGGAGGGAGATATAGGTCCCACCCATCTCAAAATGATACCATTATTATGTGTTCCACAAGAACATAAATCATATATCATAGCATAACCCATGTAATAAAAATGGATTCTTAAACATTATTCCATCATAAAATAATCCATAAAAGGACATCATAAAAATAATTCTATCATAACATAATCAAATCAATGTAAAAATAAGGATATAAACAGAACCCTATATTATCTCATATGGAAAATAATTTTGATAAAACACCTGAACTCAATTCTTGAGGAAAATATCCTTTCTACTTCAAAAACATTTTTCCTTTCTAAACATGTCATACAATTGTAAACTAAAAGAAGTTTATTAAAAATAAACTTGAAAACCTGTAAAGGAAGCTTCATGGAAATAATTTTCTATGAAATCATAAAAATCCATTCATGCCATATATGTTAAAAAAAAATTCTTCTTGTATTTGGCCGAAAAGTCAAAAAGTACCTCGTACTGCAAACGACAAAAGATTTAGTTCATATCTTTTACTAAAAAATCACCAATATGTAAAATTTGATTTAAACCATTGTAGTATAATAGAAATAATATTACATATTGAGGAAACATGGATGTGGATGATAAATATGCCCCAGTAAATACTGAAGTATAAACAATCTCGGATAAAAAATTGAGATTGTGAGATTTTCCCTTACCTTAGGTTAGATATGCTTTGTACGTATCCGAACCTCCTGTATAATGATTTAAATAATGTCATTTACTTATTACAGAATCATATTCATTGTTATAATATCATATATGGTCATATTCTTATCTTATTATTAGTAATATTTCATTGCTACTTATTATTCGGATGTTCATTACTTTATGTTCTTAGGCATGTTTTGTGGAATAAATTCTTATTTCTCTTTTTAGGTTATAGATACCTCATTTACAGAATGTTATTAGTGTAATATATATCATATTTATTCATTCAATTCATAATGAAGATCATGTAGAATGAGTCGCATCACATCGTGGAGACGGTAGGTCGTACGTACGCACGAGTGATGATATCATTCCCATGATCGTGGAATTGTATTGAAGTGCATGTATACTATTTCAGAATCAATATAAATTTACAATAATCATATATAGTTATTCTTTACACCATTATACCCATCCATGTAAGGTGTTCGTGGAAAACATATTACACCACGGCGTGGAGACAGTATTCCATACGTACGCACGCGCGATGATTTCGTTTTCCGTAGGATGGATAGAAGGTGAAATGGGGTTATTTCATATTAATAATAACATATAAGTATATTATTGATACTGATGTTATTAATTCATAATGAAACAACTAAATAAGAGGAAGTAGAAGAAGAAATAAATTTGAAACAATCAGTAACGGGTATTACCTCTTCTTCGACACGCCTCTTTGAAACCTCTTCTTAGGGCCCTAAAATTGGTCTTTGAAGAAGACCAAGACCTCTAGTATGGTTCTAGGGAAGTTAAGAAGTTAAATGGGCAGGGTTTGGCCAAGATTGAAGGTTCAAAATGGTGTGAGGAGGAGAGGGAGTAGGTTCCCTTTTATAAGGGAGGAGAGGGGCACCTTTGGAAATCTAAAAAATATTAATTTATAATAAATTCAAACCCCACTTAAAAACTTCCAAAATTACTCAAATTCAAAGATTAGATGATATAGGGTTGTAATCTCATCAAAAAATAAAATTTAGACATGTTGGGAATTTATTTAAAACATTATCAACTTGAATTATCCTTATTTAATCTATTTAATTTTATTTGTGGTAAAAATATTCTAAATTTTAAATCATTATAAATATTTACTTATATATTGTTAATTGTAACACCCTGAGCTTCCACGATACGCTTCTCATTCAATAATGTAATAGCTTGCATTGTACGCAACGTCGAGTTTTAAAACACCGCGACTAATCAAAGTAGACGTTATGAATAGTAATACCCACTTTTTAAAATTATAGAAATTTTATATTTCAAAATTCACTTCATTTTTTTATTCGTAATATCGATGTTATCCTAAGTTGAATTTTTTGTAACTTTCTGAGAACTTCCATTTTTTTTATGAATAGTGAAAAAGACTTAAAACAACTTTTTTAATCAAAATAATTTATAGTGATAAATTATACTATTGAGTGGTTTTAATGTATAATTAGAATATATTTTTACTATTTTATCCAATGGTGTTCATTATAATTAATTTCACTTTGAAAATTGACATAAACAATTGTCAGTCTTTTGATATGTATTGTTTCTTAAAAACATGATATTTGTTGTGAGAGCGGGAATTATTTATGAAATTAATTAATTCAACTTATATGTTTGGAATTTTTTAAAATAGATATCATTTTTAAATTCGTAATATCAATTATAGCTTAGGGTGAAATTTTGGCATTTTTCTGAAAAACTTCAATTTTTGATGAATAGTGAAACCACTAAGTGGTAGTTGAATAACTGATTTTTCATTTAAATGAAATATTACCACTTCTATGATTTGATTTTCAAAAATCCGACATACATGGTTGTAATTAGGAAGTAAAATGTGGTTCAATGGGATTAACTTTTTTTTGGTGAGTAGAAACTTTTAAGTTTAATTAATCACGATTAAAGGTAATTAGTGAAATTTAAGGTAAAAATGATATTATAAAAATATGAAAATACCTTTACACTTTTCCTACCCCTATTGGATGTGTCATGGCCGACCAAGACAATCCATGGGTCAACTTGGGGACCCCATGGATCCACCTTTCTAGGAAAATGACAAAAATAACTTTTATTTAAAGTTAAAATAAAAATGTCAAAAACATAAGTTGTTTTATTAAAACAATTTTTAAATGGGGTTATAAAAGTCAATGTTTTGACTATAAATATTAATTAGAAAGCTAAAAAGATTTCCTACATCATGATAACTTTTTTATAATTTTTAGACATTAAATATATTTATTTATTTATGACACAATGATGATGCAACGATTACCTCATTAATTAACGATTTTAATAAAATGGAAGGATAATGTAAACTATAAGAATTACACTTGTACAAAGCCTATTGGATGAGTAGACTTCGAACCCTTATCACCTTATACTCTAATTATATAAGTGTGGGACCTTTAGAATCCTAAAATCATGGTATAATAAAGTAACATTTCATTACTTTCCAAGAATGCCCCTCCTCTCCACTTATAAAAGGCCCCCACCACTACCACCTTACTCACACTTTCAAAGCCTTTTGGCTCGGCCAAACTCTGCCCAAATACTCTCACAAATTCCCTCCCTTACTCCTAGAAGCCTCACTTTGGGCAGAATTCTTCCCAAGGAAGCCTTTTGCTCAAATCAAAAGAGTTACCCGATTTTAAGGTAATGTCTTCTCTTATGTTATTTTGTTTTATTTTGCTTCTCCAACCCCATAAAATCTTTTTATTAATTTCTTTTGTTACAAAAAATGTATCCTAAATATACTAGGATGTTTTTATAAGAAGGATTCGAGATACACTTACACACACCTACATCCAATGGTTAAAGAACATACTGTTTCTGTGGATGGCGAATTTCTGCCTCACGAAACGATGATTGTTCAACACTCATATAACACCTTAAAAGGTGGAAATTAAGATGTCAATATATGTATATATGATATATAATATGTTTATGTTTTCCTTATTCTTCTGTATTTCTCATTTATGGCATACTTTATGATTTCCATTATGGGTAAACGCGATAATTTCATTTTAGGAAGTGCGGACTACCGCCCCCTCAAAGTGATGTGAATCGTTAATGCCATATGTGGGATGTATAAAGGATGTAGTAAATGATATTATATATGATATTATACTGGAACTATATTACACCTTAATATAATTATTATTTCATTCCATTAAATATGAATTATAAATGAAAGTAGCGTTCATGCGTACGTACGTCTTACCGTCTCCATGAACGGTACATTTCATTTCTTACCTCTAAATGTTACGTAATATTATGAATGAATGTATATACTGGATATATATGATATATGAAATCTAAATAATGAATATAATTCGGGAGATAATGGATATTCTACCACATAAACAACTTGTAATTATAAGAAGTTTATTGTCGACTCAAGTACCAAAAATCGACAAAATGACCGTTACTAACTTAAATAATTGCATAATGTGCATAAAATCATAATAAGTGATATAAAAAGGATAATGAAATTGAAAATGGTATATATTTACTCTAGTTTATTATTCAGGAGGTTAAATAACGGTCGAATCAAGTCGGACACAAGGTAAGGGAACTTCTAAACCCAATTTCCATTCTTTGGGTTAATCTCCTACTTTCAAATTAAGTCATGATATTATTATGTCCTATCTTGTATTTATACTTTCTTTATGTGTAATTATAGTTAATACACATAATAGTTCTATTTTATTTAAAAAAATGACCTTTGTATGGGACTTCATCTCAATCTCCTTTCATTGAGGCATATTTCGTTTTATACACAACTTTCTTTTATACGGTGTATAAACCCCTTTGAATTTTATTTTTATTCAAAAGGAATATTTTTTATAAGAAGCGTTTACTAAATGACAAAAGGGAATGTTTTTGTCGTACGTATGCGGCGACAACGACTTCTCCACTGCCGTGACCATTATTTGAGTTTCGGCTTCCTCTACAAGCCATACCTTTTTTTAAAAGAAAAATAAATACCATGTTTTACTTTTCTTTTATTTTGGTATTGAAAATGGTTTTGAAAGTGTTTTTATTATATCAATGTGTTGTATTGATATCTTGTGATTGAAATGTGGAAATGTTATGTTTCCTTTGTGCATGTTTTATGTGAAACAATTATGTTATGGTTTATGATATGTTTAAACCTATTCATATGAGGAATGCATTGGACTTAATAAGTGACGGGTGGAGCCCGCTATAGCTCCCGATGCATAAGTAGGTCTCATGAGACAAACTAGTGTCTTGGCACGAGGCCTTGACAAAATCTTATTTGTGGTCTTGGCACGAGGCCTTGGTTACGTGGTTATGATAGTCTGGCATTATGCATTCCATCATTATGAAAGTGGTTATTGATATTGCATGTGATTATTCGACCAGTAGAATATCCATGTGAATATGTAAATGGCATTATATCATTTTAATTTTTCCATATTATGTTAAGTTCATGTTTAAAAGGATTTTGTTTTAGTTATACATTGCCTTAAATGTTAATGTTTATTTATGAAAGCTTCCGCAATATTTTTATCCTTAGTGAGAATCTGAGCTCACCCCTTTCAATGTTTTAATATTTTTCAGGATGTGAAGAAGTATTTTATGAATGACCTGCAGGGATAGTCAGAAGAGGATATGAGTGTCGACTATGGATACTATTTTATTGTATTTTTTCACTTTATCATGTAATGTAACATTTATGAATGTATCTAGTGTTTCCAAGGATACTAAACTAATCGGTCTTTCGAGACTTGATCTTTTGTGATCATGCCAATGTTACGAAGTAATGCACCGACTCTGGGTAGATGGGGTCGGGGCCTTACAGTTGGTATCAGAGGCAGTTTAGTACTAAACTTGGAAGATAGATTTAGATAAACTCTGATTAGAGCACATAGACCAAAGATAGACTTTGAGGATTAGTATAGAAGAACTTACTAGAATTTTGGTATTATAGAGATTTTGTGAGTTTTCCGAGCAATACATCCCTGTCTGGATACGAGCAGGTATAGGTGGCTCTGTCACAGATGTACCTAGAAGTAAAACCTGAAAACACCGCTTTGAGCTAGCCTCGAACGGGAACTGGTGCACGACAACGGGCCTTGCTGCACTCTTGGTTATGACACTCCTGGGGGATATGCTTAGGATAATTATCATTTTCTTTACAAACCACTATGAAGGGTTATTAGTATATACTTCATCAAAGAAAACATTTTTATGGATTATATCCATAAATAGTTCAATTTATGTTAAGTATTTTACAAGTATGGAATTATGTATTTTGATTCATAAACTAATCTAGTTTATGCCATTGTTTAGAAATGGCGCCTAGTAGAAGGAATGGAAACCGTATCAATGCATGCAATCCATGTAGGGATTTCCCTCCTACTCAAGATAATTATTGTGTAGTTGGAGATACAACTGGTGCTGATCAACTTATTACCATACTGGGACCACTCACTCAGGTTATGAATAATAACCTTACTCGTATGGAGCACCCTGATCCGCAACGTGGAGGATCAATGTTAGACCGCTTCATGAGGAAACAACCACCAACATTTAATGGGGGTACAAATCCATTAGTAGCTGAGCAATATATAAACTCTTTAGAGAAAATATTCCACGACTTGGGGAGTAGTTAAAGGGAAAAGGTTATCATGGCAGTTTACCGCCTCACTGGAGATGCCGATCAATGGTGGTCGCTGATTCAAAACACAAAGGAAGATGAAGAAGTATTAAGTATGGAATGGAGGGAGTTTAAGGAAATTTTCTTAGAAAAATACTTTCCACATGACCATCGAGCAGATATGGAAAGGAAATTTCTAAGTCTGAGGCAGAAGGTGGATGAGAATGTTGCAAAGTATGAGGATAACTTTACAAGGTTAGCGAGGCATGCTGCAGATTATATACATAACCCAAGAAGTAATATTGATCGTTTCTTTGATGGGTTAAAAACATTTCTTCGTCGCGCTTTAGTATCACAATCTTTCTTAACATACGAAGATATAGTCTCGTGTGCTATTAAGACAGAAAAGGAATTCTCTAAGTCTTATGACAATAAAGTAAAGCAAGAGAAGAAGAGAATGGTGGAAAAAGAGACAGATAAAGGGAAAAAGGGAATGAAATATTTTCCATTATATGATAATTGTGGGAAGAATCACCCTGGTACTTGCCTAAAAGGAATGGGAGTTTGTTATAAATGTGGAGAAAAAGGTCACCAGACACGTGATTGCAAGGGAAAGAAAGAGGCTATCAATGTTGAATGCTACAATTGTAGAGAAATGGGGCATTATACAAATGAATGTCCTAAGCGTTAGGGAATCTTACCTCATAAAAGGCCAAGGGATCAAGGCCAAGCTTATGTTTTTTCCACAGATGAAGTTGAATAATTAATATATTTGTGTTTTTGGAATCAAGGATTATATTCTGGTTATAAGAATAATGTGATATATAAGGATTGTACTGCAGTACTTGTTGTTTTCACTAAGGTTTTAATATGATGAAGGTTATCATATTTTTATTATGTGACAATAAGAGGAACCTTAATTTGTTTGGGGAATCTAATGTTACAATTGATTTTGGAATTTAAGGACCTTTTAGAGAAAGTCTGTACGGAAGTATTTTGGATAACTATAAAGGTTGGAATGGATTAAGTTGAACCTTGGATAGTAATGTTTAAGGATAAAACATTTATGAATATTATTTTTGGAATATTATAATAGTTTTAGAAAAAGGACAACCTTCAGGTTGGGCGATAACCCGTCGCTTCAGACAAAGCTGCAGGAATCGAACCCACAACCATATTGCGACAGACCTTTATGACCTACCACTAGCCTATAGGAAGTCCCTGGTTATTAAAAAATAGTTTTCGTAATCTAAATGTTATGTGTTAATATTTTGAACCTTGTACGATTAGGATAAATATAATATTTTTGAGTTCTATTATATTTTTGAGTGAAAGATGAGTCTGTGGTAGAAATTAGTTGAAGGTTGAAACTCTACTTGTCAAGCATAAATATATATATATACCTATATCATATTCTATGAATAAATTAATTCTTAAACATTATTAAAGGGATATTAAAACAAAAAAATGTGTTATCCTAATACCTTATGTCTTTTTGAACTGATGATATTTTAAATCAACATAGATTGAAGGCTTTGAGGCCCTCAATTTGACACTTGTTTGTGATTGATGACCTCAATCACTCCCTAAAAATATTTACGTTTTTACTCTAATTATATGTCTCTAATTTCCACCAATATTCTCCTAATCGAGATCATAATTGGGTGGTGACTTTTTCATTTCCCTTTCCCTCTTATTAAGGCTAAATTTTATTAACCTTGTTTCTGATGTGGGTTTTCCACAAAGGTATTTTCTATTTTCAACTTTTTATTTTCAAAGAAGAATTTCAAATTGCGAGGACGCAATTTATTGAAGGAGGGGAGAATGTAACACCCCGAGCATCCACGATACGCTTCTCATTCAATAATGCAATAGCTTGCATTGTACGCAACGTCGAGTTCTAACACACCGCGACTAATCAAAGTAGCCGTTATGAATAGTAATACCCACTTTTTAAAATTATAAAAATTTTATATTTCAAAATGGAATTCATTTTTTTATTCGTAATATCAAAGTTATCCTAAGTTGAATTTTTTGTAATTTTCTGAGAACTTCCATTTTTTTATGAATAGTGAAAAAGACTTAAAACAAATTTTTTAATCAAAATAATTTATAGTGATAAATTATACTATTGAGTGGTTTTAAAGTATAATTAGAATATATTTTTACCATTTTATCCAATGGTGTTCATTATAATTAATTTCACTTTGAAAATTGACATAAACAATTGTCAATCTTTTGATATGTATTGTTTCTTAAAAACACGCTATTTGTTGTGACAGAGGGAATTAATAATGAAATTAATTAATGCAACTTATATGTTTGGAATTTTGTAAAATAGACATCATTTTTGAATTCGGAATATCAATTATAGCTTAGGGTGAAATTTTGGCATTTTTCTGAAAAACTTCAATTTTTGATGAATAGTGAAACCACTAAGTGGTAGTTAAATAACTAATTTTTTGTTTAAATGAAATATTACCACTTCTATGAATTGATTTTAAAAATCCGACATACATGGTTGTCATTAGGAAGTAAAATGTGGTTCAATGGGATTAATTTTTTTGGTGAATAGTAACTTTTATGTTTAATTAATCACGATTAAAGGTAATTAGTGAAATTTAAGGTAAAAATGATATTACAAAAATATGAAAATACCTTTACACTTGTCCTACCCCTATTGGATGTGTCATGGCCGACCAGGAAAATCCATTGGTCAACTTGGGGACCCCATGGAGCCACCTTTCTAGGAAAATGACATAAATAACTTTTATTTAAAGTTAAAATAAAAATGTCAAAAACATAAGTTTTTTTACTAAAACAATTTTTAAATGGGGTTATACAATTAAATTTTTTGAATATAAATATTCATTAGAAATATAAAAGGATTTACTACATCATGATAATTTGTTTATAATTTTTAGACATTAAATAAATTAAATTATTTATGACACAATGATGATGCAGCGATTACCTCATTAATTAACGATTTTAATAAAATGGAAGGATAATATAAAATCTAAGCATTACACTTGTCCAAAGCCTATTGGATGAGTAGATTTAGAAACCTTGTCACCTTATCCTCGAATTATATAAGTGTGGGACCTTTAGAATCCGAAAAGCATGGTATAATAAAGTAACATTTCATTACTTTGCAAGAGTGCCCCTCCTCTCCACTTATAAAAGGCCCCCAACACTACCACCTTACTCAAAATTTTAAAGCCTTTTTGCTCGGCCAAACTCTGCCCAAATACTCTCCTAAATTCCCTCCCTTACTCCTAGAATCCTCACTTTGGGCAGAATGCTTCCCAAGGAAGCCTTTGGCTCAAATCAAAAGAGTTACCCGATTTTAAGGTAATGTCTTCTCTTATGTTATTTTGTTTTATTTTTCTTCTCCAACCCCATAAACTATTTTTATTCATTTATTTTGTAAAAACAACAACATATTAAATATACTAGGATGTTGTTATAACAAGGATTAGAGATACACTTACACACACCTACATCCAATGGTTAAAGAACATACTGTTTCTATGGATGGAGAATTTCTGCCTCACGAAACGATGATTGTTCAACACTCATATAACTCCTTCAAAGGTGTCCATTAAGATGTCACTATATTTATATATGATATATAATATGTTTATGTTTTCCTTATGCTTCTGTATTTCTCATTTATGGCATACATTATGATTTCCATTATGGGTAAACGCGATAATTTCATTTTAGGAAGTGCGGACTACCGCCCCCTCAAAGTGATGTGAATCGTTAATGCCATATGTGGGATGTATAAAGGATGGAGTAAATGATATTATATATGATATTATACTGGAACTATATTATACCTTTATATAATTATGTTTTCATTCCATTAAACATGAAATAGAAATGAAAGTAGCGTTCATGCGTACGTACGGCTTACCGTCTCCATGAACGGTGCATTTCATTTCTTACCTCTAAATAATACGTAATATTATGAATTAATGTATATACTGGATATATATGATATATGACATCTAAATCATGAATATAATTCTGGAGATAATGGATATTCTACCACATTAACAACTTGTAATTATAAGAAGTTTATTGTCGACTCAAGTACCAAAAATCGACAAAACGACCATTATTAACTTAAATAACTGCATAATGTTCATAACATAGCAATAAGTGATTTAAAAAGGATAATGAAATTGAAAATGGTAGATATTAACTCTAGTTTATAATTCATGAGGTTAAATAACGGCCGAATCAAGTCGGACACAAGGTAAGGGAACTTCTTAACCCAATTTCCATTCTTTTGGTTAATCTCCTACTTTCAAATTAAGTCATGATATTATTATGTCCTATATTGTATTTATACTTTCTTTATGTGTAATTGTAGTTAATACACATAATAGATCTATTTTATTTAAAAAAATGACCTTTGTATGGGACTTCGTCTCAATCTCCTTTCATTGAGGCATATTTCATTTTATACACAACTTTCTTTTATACGGTGTATAAACCCCTTTGACTTTTATGTTTATTCAAAAGGAACCTTTTTTATACGAATCATTTACTAAACGACAAAAGGGAATGTTTTTGTCGTACGTATGCGGTGACAACGACTTCTCCGCCACCGTGACCATTATTTGAGTTTCGGCTTCCTCTACAAGCCATACCTTTTTTTTAAAAGAAAAATAAATACCATGTTTTACTTTTCTTTTATTTTGGTATTGAAAATGGTTTTGAAAGTGTTTTTATTATATCAATGTGTTGTATTGATATCTTGTGATTGAAATGTGGAAATTTTATGTTTCATTTGTGCATGTTTTATGTGATATGATTATGTTATGGTTTATGACATGTTTAAACCTATTCATATGAGGAATGCATTGGACTTAATAAGTGACGGGTGGAGCCCTCTATAGCTCTCGATGCATCAGTAGGTCTCATGAGAAAAATTAGTGTCCTGGCACGAGGCCTTGACAAAATCTTATTTGTGGTCTTGGCACGAGGCCTTGGCTACGTGGTCATGATAGTTTGGCATTATGCATTCCATCATTATGAAAGTGGTTATTGATATTGCATGTGATTATTCGACCAGTAGAATATCCATGTGAATAAGTAAATGGCATTATCTCATTTTAATTTTTCCATATTATGTTGAAGTTAATGTTTAAAAGGCTTTTTTTAGTTATACATTGCCTTAAATGTTAATGTTTATTTATGAAATCTTCCGCAATATTGTTATCCTTACTGAGCATCTGAGCTCACCCCTTTCAATGTTTTAATGTTTTTCAGGATGTGAAGAAGTATTTTATGAATGACCTGCAGGGATAGTCAGAAGAGGATATGAGTGTGGACTATGGATACTATTTTATTGTATTTTTTCACTTTATTATGTAATGTAACATTTATGAATGTATCTAGTGTTTCCAAGTCTACTAAACTAATCAGTCTTTCGAGACTTGATATTTTGTGATCATGCTAATGTTACGAAGTAATGCACCGACTCTGGGTAGCTGGGGTCAGGGTGTTACATTAATTGCCCATAATTTTATACTTTATGACATTGTAGACCATATAAATTTTAATTTATAATTTTTAAATATTTTTTGTGCTTTTTAAACAATTTTATAATATGTTATTTTTATAAAATAACAATAGTGTCAATTTTGACACTATTCATTATTTGAATTTAAATAAAATACACATAGAAGATATGTTTGAACTAAAAGATTTAATAGATTCATAACATGTCATATTTATCTAGAAAATTCATAGAGTACATTAAATAGTTCATATAATATTTATTTTAATATTTTTAAAACCATATATTCGTGGAGTATATTAAATAGTTCATTTATTTGATATTTTTAAAACCATTGACTAAAACCAAGTATCATAGTGTGATAAACACTAATCATAATAGGAAAACCACATAATCAAGAATAAAATTTCACACTTTAGGTCTTATCATAGGTTGTTCATGGCCATTTCTAAAACACTAATATTGTGTTCTAGGTTTAGACATATCCTTAGGGTTCTTACTAAGGATATCACATCCAAGTTTCCAATGGTTGACTATACCTTTCCTCTGATACCAACTATAACGACCCACACTTTACATACATGGTTATTACTACAAAATTGAAGCATAATTATTACAATATATAACAAAACCATGATAGGACCGTATAGGTATAGTGTCTTTAGAAACTGGGAAACATAAACAATTGGTTCATAAATCATCTACATTGTCTCCTGTTTATTTCATCATATCTAGAGTCCCTTTTTGGAATATTCTACTTAATAACCTTCTTCCAGAACTAGGGAAAAGAAAACATACAAAAGGGTGAGCTCAAATTATCAGTAAGGGGTAAACAAAGGAAATATCAATCATATCATATCCATAAGAACATAATATTTTGATAATATTAACCTGCAAAAGAGATCATAATATCATGACATGGGATGAATCATAGTAGTGAAAAGTAATCCCAAATAATCATATCTTAAAACATGAAACTTTGTGGCATACACACATAATCATAGAAAATCATTTCATATTAGTCAAGACTCATTGCCAAGACTATCATAGCGGACAAAGTCCATTACTGAACCGATTTCACTCCTCATTCTAGTCCCGTATCACTGAACCAGATTAACTTGACATTCCAGCCATGTCTATCTCTTGAGATATAAATCTTTACCCAATGTATTGGAGGGAGATATAGGTACCACCCATCTCATAATGATACCATTATTATGTGTGCCACAAGATCATAAATCATACATCATAACATAACCCTTGTAATAAAAATGGATTCTTAAACATCATGCCATCATAACATAATCCATAAAAGGACATCATAAAAATAATTCCATCATAACCTAACCAAATCAATGTAAAAATATGGATATAAACAGAACCCTATATTATCTTATATGGAAAATAATTTTGATAAAACACCAGAACTCCATTCTTGAGGAAAATATCCTTCTACTTTGAAAATATTTTTCCTTTCTTAACATGCCATACAATTGTAAACTAAAATAATTTGATTAAAAATAAACTTGAAAACCTATAAAGGTAGATTCATGGAAAAAATGATCTAGGAAATCATAAAAATCCATTCATTCCATATAAGTTAAAAACCATTCTTCTCGTATTTGGCCGAAAAAGTCAAAAAGTACCTCGTACTGCAAACGACAAAAGATTCTGTTCATATATTTTACTAAAAACTCCACAATAGGTAAAATTTGATTTAAAACATTATAGGAGGATATAAATAATATTACATATTGAGGAAACATGGATGTGGATGATAAATATTCCCTAGTAAATACCGAAGTATAAACAATCTCGGATAAAAAATTGAGATTGTGAGATTTTACCTTACCTTAGGTTAGATATGATATGTACGTATCCTAACCTACTGTATAATGATTTAAATAATGTCATTGAATTATTACAGAATAATATTCATTATTATTATATCATATATGGTCATATTGTTTTCTTCTTATTAGTAATATTTCATTGCTACTTGTTATTTGGGTGTTCGTTGCTTTATGTTCTTATGCATGTTTTGTTGAATAAATTCTTATTTATCAGTTTAGGTTATATATACCTCATTTAAAGAATGGTATAAGTGTAATATATATCATATTTATTCTTTAAATTCATAATTAAGATCACGTAGAATGAGTCACATCACATTGTGGAGACGGTAGGCCGTACGTACGCACGAGTAATGATATCGTTCCCATGATCGTGGAATTTTACTGAAGTGTATGTATACTATTTAAGAATAAATATCACTTTAAAATAATCATATATAGTTATTCTTTACACCATTATACCCATCCAAGTATGGTGGTGGTGAAAAATAGATTACACCACGGCGTGGAGACGGTATTCCGTACGTACGCACGCACGGTGATTTCGTTTTCCGTAGGATGGATAGAAGGTGAAATGGGGTTGTTTCATATTTATAATAACATATAAGTATATTATTGATACTTATGTTATTACTTAATAATAAAACAACTAAATAAGAGGAAGTATAATAAGAAATAAATTTGAAAGAATCGGTAACGAATATTACCTCTTCTTCGACACGCCTCTTTGACACCTCCTCTTAGGGCACTAAAATTGGTCTTTTAAGAAGATCAGGACCTCTAGTATGTTTCTATGGAAGTTGAGAAGGTAGATTGGAAGGGGTTTTCAGCACTTGAAGTCTCAAAATGGTGTGATGAAGAGAGGGATGAGGTGCTCTTTTATAAGGGAGGAGAGGGGCACCTTTGGAAATCTAAAAATATTAATTTATAATAAATTCAAACCCCTCATAAAAACTTCCAAAATTAATAAAATTAGAATATTATATGATATATGGTTGAAATATCATCAACCAATAAAATTTATACATGTTTGAAATTTATTTAAAACATTATCAACTTGATTTATCCTTATTTAATCTATTTAATTTTATTTGTGGTAAAAATATTCTAAATTTTAAATCATTATAAATAATTAATTATATGTCGTGAATTGAACATAATTTTATACTTTATGACATTTTAGACTATACAGATTTTAATTTATAATTTTTAAATATTTTTGTGATTTTTAAACAATTTTATAATATGTTATTTTTATAAAATAACAATAGTGTCAATTTTGACACTATTCATTTATTTGAATTTAAATAAAATCCACATAGAAGATAGGTTTGAACTAAAAGATTTAATAGATTCATAACATGTCATATTTATATATAAAATTCGTGGAGTACATTAAATAGTTAATATAATATTTATTTTAATATTTTTAAAACCATTTATTTGATATTTCAATCAATAAAATAAATTCAACGTCACTATTGTGTCATTGTGTCATATTTTAATGATAATTATTTAATCCCTAAAAATTATAAATAAATTCAAATGATTTAGATAATTTTATTATCTTTATGGAGACTATTCATGTTCCATGTTTTATAAATTTTATCACTAAATTAAAATTATTACACTTATAAGATTTAAGAGAGTGACATATTGTCACTTTCTTTAGTTTTAATAATAATTACATCCTTTTCATGGTCAAAGGTCCATGAAATGAATTTATTCTGACAATTAGGTGATATGGGTCGACTTTTATTCATCCAATAGAATTTTGGAATGTTTTAGGGTAATTTTGAAATCTTATTTTTACCCTTAATTACCCGATTTACCTTGAACTATAGTAAACAAATTACCATATTTACTATTCATAATATCAAAAAAAATAAAAGTAACCTATTAACATAATTTGGACCCATTGAATCCAATTATGGAATCCATTTTTCAAAATTCAAAACACAGAAGTTGCAGTAATTAATTTAAAATTAATCAAGGTTTTAAGCAAACAGGTTTTAAAAGTTAAAACATTGCCAAAGATTGAAATGTTTTTACCTATGAATTAAATGTAAAATTAATACTAATGACATAAATTATATTAAATGGTAAAAATATATTATATTTATAATTTAAAACCATTCAATAATATATTTTAACCATATAAAATATTTTGATGAAAAAAGTTGTTTTCAATTAAAAATTTGCGTATTTTTACTATTCATCAAAATATGAAAGTTATCAGAAAAATATCACAAATTTATCCAATGTAAATTTTTATATCTTGATTAAAGGAATAATTTTATTTTTTAAAATTGAACTTATATACTTTTCAAAAATTAGCTTTAAAATGGGTGCGCCATAAAAGGCGGAAAACTGCATTTTTTAAAAATAATTCTTTTATCTAAAAAATTTATTTTTTTATCGTATCATATGTAAAATGAATTCTAATTTTTTATAAAATTAATAATTTTGTTAATACTATTTATAAAGGATACTTTATATATTATTTTAAAAGCATATCATTGTTTAGTGAAACTCGATATTGCGTACAAAACACGCTATCGAGGAAGGTTGCTCTTGCGTATAACACAAGCCAAGATAGTGTTGTGTGTAGTGAAAGATATCATTTATGTTTCATATAACATAATACATAAAAAAAATACTTCTCATAAAATATCAGGGTTTTACAAAGATAATATTTTTTTAGTATATATTGTGTATAAGGATGTTTTGATAGGAAATAGAAATCCTCTAGGTGTGCTCAGTTTGGACCAATGGTTCATTGTGATTAAGGGGGAGTTAAATTTGATTCCACATCATTTATGTTGGGTTTCCATTTTTCTTAATGAAAATTACCAATGGTTCCAACATCCATAACTAAGTACATACTTTCTTTCCAAATATTTGTGGTCAGTTGAGGTTTTAGACCCAATGACACTTAGGAAATCACATTGGTCGATATGATGGGAGGTTGGTCCCATCATGCTCTTTTGGGAGGAATTGTTTCGTACTCTAAAATCTCTTAAATATTGGTGATAAGTTTGATAATATCTTACTAATATTTATATGGGATATGTTACCCGAAAAAATGATCATAGGTTAATTCATTTGATGTACGGAAGAATAATGGGATATTATTATTAAATCCATCTATATGTATATAGGTTCTTCATAAATTTCCCTATAATGAATATGATATTAAACTTAGAGGTGGAATAACCCGGAACATCAGATTTTTCTATGATGGAGGGAGGCAGTTAATATTTTGAGGATGGTATTGATCCATTATGAGCTATTCCATATATTTGTATTATTATAGGAATCAAAATCCATGTATTTCATTTAATCCATGCAGCTTCACATCATTTACAGAGGAAATATGTTTGGGCACTTAGGTACTGAATATTTGGGATTTTTTTTTGAGGGAATGTCCTATATATCTTGTTTGTAGTAGGAATATGAGTTATCATATTTCTCTCATGCCCTTAGGATTGGATCTAAGGTATATTACATTAAATGGGGGATGTTTATTTCATTCCACTAATCTAGGATTTCATACTAATATTTACATGTCTAGTATAGATTCATGATTCCAATTATGTGTTCATTGCGACTCCCTAAGACCATACAAGTTATGCTCAGTGTGATAAATAAGGGATAGAAAATGATCAACCTCATTGTATAAAGATAAAGGACTAATCTACTGGTACAAACCTTCAGATGTTTAATATGGAGCTTATGCTATAGGAAGGTGTCCTATGTATCCTGGGTATAATAGTAATTATATTCATCGTAGTTAATTTGTATTATCAGTTCACTATTGGATGAGGTATAATGATCATACCATGGGAATGATTGGGTATTGATGATTGAAATTTTGGATACATGACATAGCTCAAACTGAAGTGGATGCACATCTGAGAACAAGATCATTTCATAGGAATGGATCATATGTATCTTGGTTATGTCAGGAATCAGAGTCATCTTAGTTCACTAGGTTTTCAATCCCTCAGTGGATGAGGAGAGATGATCAACCCATGGAAATGATTGGGTCACTATGGTGGAAAATTTAGAGACATGGTGTGGCTTACACTGAAGTGGATACCTATCTGATATTGGAATCGACCCTTAGGACAGATTCCTATGTATCCCTGTTATAGAAGGAATCATATTAATTATAGTACAACTATTTGGGGCTTACACACTGACATTTCCCTTATATTGATAGATATTTTTTACATGAATGATATTTTCATTGAGACTTCCTAAGCCCACATGATCTATGCTCAATGTGATAAATATGGGATGGTAAATAATCAGTCTCATTACATGAAGATTCGAGAATTATGTTCTAAGAAATCCCATTTGATGATTAATATAGATCCCAAGAATTAAGAAGGCATTATACATATCCTGGTTCTAGAAGGAATCAGCTTCATCACAATTCAATTGGATTGGGGTTTACACTCTGATGTTTCCCTTCGATTGGGGCTTACACACTGAGGATGGAAAAGGTTATCAAGACCCAGGATTCCACCTTTACTTGGCCTTATTGCCTTCCTGAAATGTGTTTATAGTATTCTATTCATGCCTTGATCATCCGCATGACATGTTAGAGGATGTATGTATGACATGTCCAAACACAATCACATTATCTAGTTGATTTTTTTGGGATGTCTTATAACCTAGATGGCATTTCTGAATGCTATTTTATGATCAATTCTATCTTTCCTAGAGGACATCACAAGACCTGGATGGATATTCTTGTTACCAATCAAAAGATCCCAGATAACATGCTTATAGTGTGTCACATGATCCAGCTGACTTTCCTAGGTGTCATCACAAAATCTATCTGATACTCTTTGAGGGTATCAAAATATTCAATGTAGAAAATCTGTATGGTGATGCATGATCCAAGCTGACATGTCTTGGGGAAATCATGATATCTAACTAGAATTCTCGAAGTGTGTCATTAGGGTTAGTTTCATTCTTGGGTTACTGTCGTGAGACTTATCTAACATGTGTTGGTGCTGACATGTGAGTTAGGTTACATGTTTGAAGGGCACCACATGGTTTAGATAGAGAGACCATAGGGATTTACAAGACTTGGTCGACATTCCCAGGGCACTATGTCATATTTTCTTACATGTACAAGGGAGTTCGCATGATCCCAAAAGTCTACCATAAGAGCATCAAATGATCTGAGAAACATGTCTGGGTGTTGTTTCATAACCTGGTTTGTTCATGCGAAGTTCATGAGGATCAGAGTATGTGTTTATTCGATAATTCTCCCATATTTTAGTCTTTCTTTGATCCCTTTATCAAATATTCTTTAGATTTTATATGTGTTATTTTATTTTTTTTATTTCAGGTTTTAGAAAATATATGGGATGTCCTTCCTGTAACCCACTATAAATGCTACACATAATCAATTAAGGATCATGAAATCTGTTTATCCATGCCTCATGATCACTCCTGTTGTTCCCCAAAACTTACCTGATAGGAATATTTTTCAATCATGAGATCATCCACTCTACGAAATAATCTCTGGTGCTTGGGTGCACTGGTGAAAGGTTCCCAGGAAAATTCCATCTATGTGAAGCTACATTATTCATTCTTGGGTGGGGTATTTATATGCCTCATCACCAAAGTTATTCACCACTTTTCAAAAATAGTATTTCACAAATCTAGGATGGAGTTTGTGGAGGGATTTGGCATCATTCTTTTCATGAGTTACCATTACAGGAAACTCTAGGGGAATCAAATGTTTTTAATATACACCTTGATGAACTTTTCAATACCTCCTTTATTGGAATATTTGAAACTAAATGGGTCTTTACAAATGATATGTACATTACAAGGGAAACTCATATTGTCCATCCAGAACATCCAAGTGCCTTCACAAGATTAAGCCTCCCATTAAAAGGCCTCCACATGATCTTATGAGACTTATTTAGAACATTTCTTGAGATAAGTATGGATTTTCTTGGGGCCTTCATTAATTTAGGTCATCATCCTGGAAGATTTTACAAGACCATGTTGTGGAAAACAAAGGCACTTCTTAATAATTTTATATCCATGATAGGCTCCTCTACATCCACACTTTTATTTACATTTTTTTTAAAAAGGGTTTGGGATCTCACAAGGTTGTATGAGTTTTATCAAAGACAATCACGTAAAATATTGGTGATGCATCACATGACCAATAATGAGTTATGTGGAGATGCTTAAGCATTTACTAGAGAATTCCATACATTTTTTCCTTATAGATTGAAAGGGGAGAATGATGTGGCATGGACATGTATGAGGCCCTTCACATGATGAGGATGACATTCTAGTGGGATTTTAAAAGATTAGGCAAACTTGTCCTTGGGTGCATGCGATGTATTTTAGATCACCCAGGGAGAGTTTTTTGATGTTTAATATCACAAGAGGCTCCTGACTCCACCCCTTCTTATTTCCTTTTTTTATTTTACAAAGGCCTATTGTTTTCAAGAGTTTTTTGGAGTTTTTTCGAGGAAAATAATTATCACCATAAGTGATGTATCATGTGAGTTTTGTGACTATAAGAGGATCCCTAATTTTGGATATTTTCCTCCTATTTTATAAGGATTTTTGGATGGTTAGATGGGCATCCACCGACTAAAATGTTTCATCACATGGGAGAGATTTTCTGGATATGTCTTCATGATCATATATTCTCTGGGGTACCTTCACAAAAGTATATTGACTTGTTGAAGTAATCTCATGGGGCCTTCAAAAGGCTATGCACTTCACATGACCATCCATATTAACATTTTCGGGTCATGCGATCACATTTATTCTACGTGTAACCATCCATATGGAATTATTTTTCCATTTATTTTTAGGTAAAATAATACCCATATTTAGGTATTTCATACTTTTGAGATTTTCTTATTGTCATTTTGTGGGAATAAAAAAAATTCCACCCTCATGAGTAATGTTAGTTGTGATAAGGGCTCAATTCTAAGGAAAGAAAATGCACAACTATGAATTTGGAATTATCACCAATATGTTTTTGGTGATGCTCAGTCTTCCACGCGATTATTGGTATTCTATGGGATTCCCTATAAATAAGGGAGTAAAATGGGATTCATTCAACAACAAATCATTTCTACAAATCTCTCTCTCCTGAATTCCATCGTGTAACCTCATCTCTAGATATTTTTGCAAAAACCCATCACGATAATTCACTATGAGACCATTTTTGTGAGAAATTCTTCATAAAACATTCCTTTCCTAGGCACCCACTCAAATCATGAACTATCTTTTCATTGGTAATTGTATGAACATTGGTCACGGGGATGTGATATTCTTGAGGTTTTCACAAGATCTTATATCATGATCTCATGATATTTTTATTATTATGTGGCTTGTATGACCATTTTAGGGTTACACAATCTTGAGTATTTAAGGATTCATGTGTTTTATGCAGTACCTTGTATGTTTATGTGACCCATTAGATCTTCAAATTTAATGCGATTTGAGAATCCTTTATGTGATTCATGAATACCTTTTTTGATTCATGTGATGCGCATGATAATGATGTAAATTTTTGTCTTCCCTTTGACAAGAATTTATTTTATTTCTCTAAAGTATTCCATTTACTTTTTCTTAGATAGCTTCCAACTCACATCAAATTTCTTTCACTATAGCTAATCAAAGGGCCATGATTTCCAGAAACCGCGATGATGACCCTCGATATCATGTTAATTCTAATAATGATATTCTAAAATGGATTCTTTCATTTGACCTTCAAAACTACCCTTTATCACACTGGATGCCTTTATACATATTTGTCTTGCTAGATGTTGTTGTTAATCCTCCTTCAAACTTCAATATGCCTTCTTTTTGGGTAAATCGTGACTGTACTCAAATGATAATTTACAAGGATTGTAGACTGGTTGTATCTCGATCCCCAGGATTGTCTTATATATTGGAAAAATCTCCCTTGGGTCTGAATAACTTTGATTTTGATCATCATCCCATCACTGAGAGAAACTTGAGTATATTCGTTTCCTCTTTAAATGACTATTGTGGCATATGGAGCTTGAAATTGGATCTCTATCCTAGTAGTATTTTTTCTGATGAATGGGAATGACCATTCTGGGTCAGCCAAAGCTACTTAAAGTTTTTTTATCAAATAGATATTATCCACCTATATGATAGAGCTTGCGCTTACCAATTTATTTTCATTCACTAGTATGATATTCTTAGTTAATTGATTAGATATAACTATTCTAGAAGTATCCCATTTAATTTATCCCAAGGTGAGGTGGGGATCAGCCTATGGGATATCTATAGGCTGGTTGGTATCCATTATCTCTAAGAGATGTATGATGAGTTCTTTAATGTAAGAGATGTTTGGGATGACCCTTTATAGTCTCTAGTATTGGTGACATACATGCTCATCATTATGAAGGAATATCTATGATTGGAGCAGACTATGTCATACCTTAATTATTTCAATGTCTAGATCAATATTTTCCTCTATCGTAGTGGAGTAAGTCCAACTAATATATTTCCCCATCGGTGCCCTTCCCAACATGTCTGCGATATTGTCAGATCATATTCAGACATTTTTGAAGCCAAATATCATACTTCAAGGGGATATAAAGTGAGGTCCAAGATCTCTCTAATACTTAAGCTAGTGTGATTTATGGTCGTGTTTATGAATGGATGAAATTTCCTAGACAGGGATACAAGATTAGGAATCCAGATCAGTATGTTGGTAAGGGAATCTCAGTTAGAGGAAGGATAACACCTTAATCTGGTGGTGCTGACCCTTTCAAAACTTTAAAAACTACTGGTCCCCATTAAATAAGGAAAACCCCATATAGGATCAGTGGTATTTTCCATTTTTTATTTGGATATATAGGGTAACATTACAATTTCTATGAATACTACAATTCCCCCAACATCGATGATGCCTTATCTCATCATAGGTTGCTGAACATATTTGTGTTTGGGGTGATGTCATTAAGATCATATAAGTTTTCAGATGTGTTGATTCGACCTAGTATATTTGATTTCACTACTTATCCTGCAAGGACTGGTCCGATCATTGATAATGAAAACAACACTATTAATGAAATTTCATACATGATCTCCCTTTAGGATGATATTCTTACAATTAGGAAGGATGATCTGAACATCTGAAATCCATATACTCTATATCGGTTTTCTCATCAATTCAGATGTACCCAAAGTGTATCCCCTCCTCCTTTGGCTGGTGTGTAAGGAGATAGATTCCATGGAATCATCAGCCTGTTTTGGATGATATTCACACATGAAAAAATTGATACTAAGATCATTACTTTTTCCATTGATTCCCCCACCTTTCTTACTTAGGAATATGCCCAGGCCTTAGTATTAGCCTATCCAGGTTATGTGCTATGTTGATTGGTTTTTCATGTGGACAAGCCATTTCCCTCACAAGCCCCTATATTTGTGGAAATCATGGAGTTTGTTGAGAACATGGTCGATACTATGAGGAAGCACACTCATCCTTTTAAGGACTATCCTGATAGTGGGAGATACTCTGTCAAGTAAATCACCCCTTTAGAAGAAGTGATATTTGGTGCATCTATTAAGGAGAGGATATATGGATCCTCCTCTCCTAGTTTATTTCCATCTCAACTAACTATTTATTATTTTTGAGTGTCTATCCCATCAGTCACCAAAGCTCAAACATGACTTCATTTGATCTTGAAGATGCTTCACACCATGATTACTGATACTCACTTGGAAACATCTATTTCCCAAGGGGAATAACTTCATCAACTATTTAATGACTTTGGGGTAGATGATTTTGATCAAGAACCACTATATGAAATCAGAAAACAAATGATCCTGACTGAGAAAGATTTGGACACCAATGAGATGGGTTTTCATGATCTTGAAGATGAGGATCCCCTTGATGAACACATGAAGGAGGTGTTAAAGGCACTGGAGTAGAGTCAATGACTTATATTGAGATTTCATTCTGAGATGGATAACTAGACCATAAAAATATAGATATATGAGGAAATCATAGATCACCAGATATATGAAATTTCTACATCATCATCTTCATTGGAAGCTTCTCAAAAGGGAGTTGATGAGATGAATAATTTAGTTGATACTCTCTGTCATGGGGAAGAAGTAGAAGACATAGGGTGAGCAACACATCCGATTTCAATTGATGCTTATCTCCAGTCTCTTCCCAACATGGATAGCTGAACTGATCGAATCTTATTTTAGTTCGACTATTGATATATATTATATCCTTGATGACATTTTTGGAGAGAATCATCAATGTGGATATTCCTCCTACTATACTCTATCCTTGAATGAATTTTTCAAACCATCCATGTTGTTATCTTGTCTTCTTTTCTATGATAAGAATGAATCATTGATGATCCTATTTCATATTAATATCCACCATTACCCATCCATTTCAGAATATCACATAAACATTAATGCCTAGATTTAAATGTTATAAATCTAATAGATTATTCTCCAAATGTTCTCATGAATTCCCACTAATATGACTTTCCTTAATGATATATATATACTCCAGTTATTTTGATATTACTTAATTCAAAGAAGGATAATTTGTTAGAATACATGTCTGGGGTGGGAGTTCTTTATCTTTTTCCATAGATGATTAGCTTGGTGAGCGTAGCTATGTTTTTTCCATGTCCATATAGCATGACTTATAAGATTTTATATTCTTTCAAACTAAATCATTGTTGTGATATATTTTTTTGACTTTTAGCTTGAACTTTCCACCACAATAGTTTAGTGTCTTTAGCATGTATATTCTATCAATTTATTTTAGGGTACATTTTCTCAGACCTTATATCAATTATTTTAAGGTTCTTTATGATCATAACTTCTATTTCCTTAGTGTAGGGTATTTTATATCCGAAGTTCTATTTCTTTTGCGTAGGGTCTTATAGATTCGACCTTCTAGTGGTGTAGTTTAGGGTCTTTTAGCTCAGAACTTCTATTTTTTTAGTTTAGGGTCTTTTAGCTCATACCTAATAAAAAATCATAGAACATGGTGTCGACACATCGGGAATGACCCAAAACACTCTGGGGTGTTGAGTTCTATAATTCTATATTTGTGGCTCATGAGGATCGAAGCTCCCTTCCTACAAGGAGGAGATATATCTTGTTGGAAGGTCAAATAACTTATGAATAGGTAGCATTGAAAAAAAGATGTGTATCCACCCCATTTCAAGGGCCATAAAAGGTTTATGGTGCTAATATTTATTGAGGGTGAAATACAATGAATTTTAGGTCCACATGGATAGTTAGAATATGGGTGATATATGTCATAACCCAAATGTTTGAGTTGGTGAATATGGGAGTGGGAAGAAATTCTAGGGATAACCCATAACACTATGAAATCCTAGGTTGCTCTATTGTGATTCCGGGGCTCATAGGGATTGGATCTCCTTTCTTGAAAGGAGTAGATTCCTTTTGTTGGTACGTCAAGAACCTTATGCATCAGTAGGATTTTCAGAAAAAAGATGATATCCACTCCTTACTGAAGGCCATGAAAGATTTTTGAAGACTCAAACATCTAGATGATGATGTTGGGTCTGAATTAAAGCTATCCAAGAAGGGTTCGGGCACACTAGGGTAGTTCATCTCTTAAATAGTGAAGCTTGATCCCTATTCCATGTGCTTTCAAATCATGAGGTGTGGGATATCAAGGTTTTTTCAATAGAGTGTTGCATTCTTTCCTTGAGAAAGGGTACAAAACAAGGTGATGTAACATTGAGGATGTCTAATCCATTTTAATAATTGGATATGATAATTGAAGATAAAGGTCCAAAATGCTCAGTTCATGAGGATGGTTTTGGACAATCATATCAAGAATGACCCAGAACTCACTAAGTTTCTGAGTTATGCTGTAGTGATGTCAGGGCTCACAAGGATTGGAAGAAACTTTTTATAGAGTGAAGCATTTTGTTGAAGACCATATGTGCATATTCACGAGCCATATATATACATGAATAGTCAAAAAGGGTCCCTTGAAGCTGGACATATATTTCTAAGGACCACAGATGATTGTAGAGATCTAGGGATCTCAAATCATGAATTTTGATTTTTGGAAATTTTAATAACCAAGAAGGGTTTGATCACCCTAAAAGATACATCACTTCCTAGGTAACATATTCTCTTGGTAAGAAGATGTGAAAAATCATAACTCCAGATTCTTCTAGAACAAGGGGGTCCAACAAGCATATCATGTCTTTTCCAAAGGTAACAATGTAGAAACTATATGATTTATGCCTTGTTTATTTATGCCATAATTGTTTTCCAAAACACTAGATATGAAGACTTTGGAAATGGAAGAATTGAATTTTTCTCAGGACACCCTTTACGAGTCTTCAACCTAACAAGATATGTGTCTCTTTCTCTATAAATTTACGATATTTTGATTTGGACCATTATAGGATACATTTTAAGGTTGTACATCTCTGAACAATGTCAAGGTAGTTTTATGGTTGTGAAGAACATGGACCTACTATGGGTGATGGTACACAAGAGCCTAATTAAGATACCCATGTTCAAGAGTACCCCATCAACCTTCTAAGAAAGATATTAAAGTATTTTAAATCATGGATTGAGGATCTCATGTAATGAGTAATTATTTGGTAAAATCATACCATGAATGGACTAGAACACACTGAGGTGCTGAGCTCTGTCTGGGGGATTTTAGGACTCACAGGGATCAGAATTCTCCTTTTTTAGAGTGACACATTTGTTTGATGATCATAGGAGCATATGTAGGATCCATATACATACATTTTTAGTAAAAAATATCCCCTTAAAGTCAGGAATCCTTTCCAAAGGCCATGGATGATTTTTGGAAACTAGAGGCACTCTAGACATGAAGTGTGATTTATTGATTGAGGTGATTAAAACATGATGGAAGAACCTCATACTCTGGTTTACCGGGGTAAGACTATTATGGTCAACTGATAAAGAATAGAAAATGGGTGATGTGATGTACAATCTTCATTATGTAGTAGGGATTTGTTTTTCTATTTTCAATTTAGCACCTTGAATTAAGGACCCTTTTCGTGTAGTTTATCATAATTCGATAATGGGGTTTGAAGGGATGTAAAAACCTAAGCATGATAAATTGCATGAAAAAGAAAATTGTGCACATATTTGAATCATATGTAGAAAAACAATATTGTATGACTCGACCCCTATGATGTTTAGGGTTCATTTTTTACTTATTTGGTTTTATAGCTAGACTCATGATTTGATATCTGGGTGTGACTATGTATCTTTTAATTGGTGGAATCAAGCCATACATATAGATTGAATGGGAAACACTCTACATAGGTCTGGCTTGTAAAAAGAGGTTGATATTATTTAGGTTTATTATTATAGCTGGGCCACAGGATTGGAGATCTAGTCATCAATACCTATGATGATAGGAATCAAGTGACACATAGTGATTTAGGAACCATGAAGTTTAACATCCCATGAAAAGGACGTTTTCTTCAAAATGTGAAAATAGATATTGTGGATGGACCCATGAAAGGAAATATAGGCATAACTACAAATCCCACTAATGTAATAATAAATCCACATGTTGTACTTTAATAGGAAACACTCTATATAGGCTCAGAGCACATATAAAGGTGGAAATTGTTTCTGTTTATTGATGTAGATGGACCTAGGATTAGTGGTCTGAACATCACTATGTATCCTGTGATTATAAGGATCAATCCACACATAGTTCTTGAGGAACCATGCAATTTAACATCATGTGGAAATGTAGTTGGATTTACGACATGAAAAGTGGTATAGTGTCTGGAACCACAGATGGAAATATCTATGTCACTATGTATCACACAATTGTAGGAATCAAGACATACATAGTTCATGAAGAAGGACCTTCCTACACTTGTTTTTCCTATATGAAGAGGAGATATATTTTATATATTTTTTGTGACTGGGCCCAATATTGAAGATCTGGGAATTACTATGTATCCAATGATGTTAAGAATGAATCCAAACATAGTTCTCAAAAAGAGTTTTTATAGGGAGAAATCCCCAACAATAGTGATCCTATCTGGAGAGGGCCATAAGAATGTGCAGATTTAAGTCATGAAATGGACACCAATCATGCATTTTAACATCATGCTATGTGGAATCATGGTAAAACATTTATGGTCCATCATTTAGGACCATGATGAACCCTTTATGAGCTGTTATGCCTTATTTGAGTGAGGATTCCCTTACTGAAATTCATAAACTCACGATAGCTATACTCGGTGTGAGAAATAAGGAATAGCAAGGGCCCCATACACCATGAAGAGGAGATTAAGGATATGAAATGGGTATTTTTTATCCATTCATGTCTGGAAAAAGATATAGGATTGTGGTGTTCCTAAGAATCTCATTAAAATAATAATCATTCCACATTTAGTTATAAAAGAACCGTTCAATTTAATGTCATATAACAAGGACATCAACCATGTATTTTAATGTCTTGTTATATATACATGGGTCACCCAACATGTAAAGGAAGTAACTCTGTGGATTTGTACAGTTTAAAATCATGTAGTAAAGACATCATTCATACATTTTAGCTTCATAATTTAAGGATTATGATTAACAGATGTGTAAGAGAAATAAGATCATGTTTTGGCCCAAGACTAGAGGTTCGAGTGTCACTATGTATCATGTGATGGAAAGAATTAAGCCACATATAGTTATTTGATGAAGATACACCCTATGTGAAGATAACACTCACATGGGGATAGGGTAATTCCATCCATCATTCTCACATGTCTTGCTCATGTGCAATGAGTTGTTAGGGATATGGTGCTTCATGTGCAATTTAACATCATTTATTGAGGATGATCATGTGTAATTTATTTTCATACAAACATGATGTCAGATGCTGTGAAATTTAATATCTTTCTACATAGACAACTTATTAACAATTTAATGTAAAGTGTTAGGATGAACCTATGTTTTTTAACATCATATAAACAAGATTATACCCACTTGATTACAGTTATGGAAATTATTTCATGAGAAAATTCGCATTAGTGGGTGGTGTGACACGCTTCCCATCCATTTTTTACAAAAAGTAAAATCCAATGTGATAGACCTTATATATGATGTAAGGCCATTCCCAATTGGGTTCCATCTTTAGAGGATTATTTCTTGGTATCATTAGGGTCATAAGAGACATCAACAATTCTCCTTGGAGGAATGAACAAAGGAGAATATTTTTGTTTAAAGATCTTGCGATTTGATTCTGATGGATTCAAGATTGTTCAATGTACAAAAACTGTTACCATTGAGCTACTCCAATTAATCTAGTTGGTTCTGCAATTTCTCATAATTCTAGATTTTTCTTCAAATTTATATTCAATGAAAATGAATTTCTAATTTTATGGGTAATACTTCATCACTCTTGTACACCAATGAACATGGAATTGCTTGTGTAGTAGTATGGGTGGTGGTACAATAGGCCCATAAATCCTGGAGGAATTTTTCCAATGAGGAATTATTATCCTTGTTCACCATAATTTTGTATATATTTTATAGAGTCTTATTGAAGGCCTATATCTATCCATTTACCACTTCATGATAGTGAGATGAGTGCTTGGGATTGATGTTGTATTGCTAGTATAGTCTCATTAACTCTATAGAACAGAAGTCAGTACTATTGTCCATTAATGTTGGGTGATGAAATCCAAACCTAGTAATGATATGGGAAATAAAAAAATTTATGATATTATTCATCTGAAGATAATTGAGGGTTATTGACTCAGTCTCTTTTGAAAAGAAGTTTGTTGAAGTAGGTATGTACTTGAAATACTGAGTTGTGGTCGGGGGATATGTCCTCATGAAATCCATTACCCAAATAGAAAATGGACTAGAATATTTATCTATATGAAGAAATTCTGGGGGTTGATGGATGAAGCTTTCATGGATCTGGAATGATGGACATTTACAAGTGAATCTGGCATAGTCAGGTATCATGGTTTTCTAGTACAACCCAACTCCTTGATTTTGTGGGAGAGCCTAGTCCCAGATTGATGAGCATTGTAGGATCCCGTAAGTACTTCTTCCTTGAAGGAAATAATATATCATTATTCTATGCATATGAGGAGGATTCTGCTAACGCCATGCTAGTAAATGGACTTATTTTTATTGAGTCATAATGTAGGGAAAAGTACACTACATGACACTTAACATGTTCCCTTATGTCTTAGTCTATTGGTGGAACTCCATTTTGGTGATAACTGATTATGGGATCCATACGTCTAGGGGTGGATATTGATTCTTAAAGCTCTAGGACACTGTTGAACAAATTTATTTTGTCCATATCAAAGATGATGACTGATGATACCATTATTTGATTCATGATAAAAATGATTTCTTCCTCCTGATTTGGGTCATCCTAGACTGTGGTTTCATTATCCAATGCATCGATGCCAACACTCTGTGATCAAAAAACATGATATAACATGGGATCAAAAGGTAACTATTCCATCAGTCCACTGATTTATTCTATGAGATGGGCCATTTCATCATCTTTGATAGAATATTAACCATTTATCTTCCTTATCACTAGTTCTGAATCCCTTTTAATATTCAGGGAGGATATATGAAACTATATGAAAATTTCCAAGCCAGTGATAATTTATTTGTATTTAGATAGATTATTTATGCATCCCTCAGATAGTGAGAAAGATATGAGAGATATTTCTTTGCCTGTATAGACAAATAAAATCCCTATGCCAATCCGATTGAGTCATGGGTTTTCTATATTTTTTCTGATAGGACTTCGGGAGGTGATATCATAAAATATCTCCCATGCCAAATTTGTGTCATGTTCATAGAAGATCTCCTCATATGGAAGCTCAATGTCCACCATTGTATTTTCCAGGTAAGCATGTGTTGTGGGGAAATCAGTTAGGACTTTCCCTTTCATCATTTTTTGTGATTCGAATTGAATTTCGTATTGATGCTGAATGACCTCCTTTTGGGCCAAGCACCCAATCAACAAAGGATGACAATGATTGTACCTAATTGGGTCAATACGATACATTATATAGACATCATTGTGTGGAATGTAATTACTAAGCTTTTTCATAGTGAAAATGAGTGAAATGAAGTTCTTCTTGATATAAAAGAACTGAGTCTTAGTACCTATCATTGTTTGGATGAGTTAGTATTAAATTTTAACTCTCCCCATATCATTTATATGCAAGGGAATGGTGCCTAGTGAGTATTACATGGTGTTCATATATAATATGAGTGGTCTCCCTTCCATCAGAAGTGTCAGAACAAGTGGGTGCACTAAATACTACTTGAGACTTTTGAGGGCTTCTTGGATGTCATCTTCCCATTGATATGTGATTCCATTCTTCATTATCCTTTCAAAGGGAATAGATTTTATATCCATATTGGATTAGAAACACTAAATGTAGACAAGGTTACCTTATATCACCCTCAATTATTTGATATTTATTTGAGTGGTGAAATTGATAAAACAATATTAGTATTTTTCGGTTCTACCTTTATTCCATATTGGCATACCACAAAGCCAAGAGACTTCCTAGATGTTACCCCAAAATTTTATTTTAGTACATTGATCTTCAGACAATGTTGTAATAGTTGGTGAAATACTGTTTGGAGATCCATTAAGTGATCACATCATCATCTTTATTTGACCACTAGGTCGTTGACATGAAATAAACTATTATTCCAAATTATGGTTTAAATATATGATGCATGGTGAGTTCATAAGTAGAACCCACATTTGTTAAGACAAAGGGCATGACCTGATAAAAAAATATCCCCTTAGGAGATCTTCAGTTGGTGGATTCATTATATTTAGGGGATATATTTATCTGATTGTACCCTGAATACCCATTCATTAATGAATGGGATTAAAAGATAGTAGTTTCATCAATCAAAAGATCTAAGATTGGAAGTGGAAAATCTTCCTTTGGTAAGTGCCAATTAAGGTCTCTGAAATCAATGAAAACACTATTCTGCCCATTTATTTTCTAATCTGGGATGATGTTAGTGTGCCATATTAGGTATTTCACTTCTTTGAAAATGATTCATTTGATTTTTTTTTTCAAATTTCACATCTAAATTTGTAGCATGAGAGGGGTGAATCCTTCTGGGTACCGGTTTGAAGTCTCAATTCTCATCGGGTAAGCCAAGAAGGTGTGTAGCCACATCTGGATTCAGGCTGGGAATTTTTATATCCTTCAAAGAGAGCACAAATCAATGTTTCTATAAGAATTTAATATACATCTATTTATCATTGAGGGGGATGGTGTCCCTAATCATTGTGATCCATAGGTCTTATTCAGTTCCTAGATCCACCTACCAATGCCCATAGATGGTGGTGGATACAACTTCCTCAAATGTGGGAGGAGTATTCCTGAGACCATCCTCATCTTCCTCCACCCTTATATATGGGGGGAAATTTTCAAATGGATTTGGTGATCTGAGGGCTTCTCGATCACTATCGGGGTGAGAGAGGCCATGAGAAGAGACATCAACATCATCTATTGTCTTAGTCATTACAGAGATATGTCAGAGTTGATTTTTTTATAAATTGTCACTAGGAACAGGGGAGAATGAACAATTAAGATCAAGTATGTCACTTATACTAGATTTGTAACGACCCAATGTTTTAAATCGAAATTCCCTTCTTATAAATATTCCATAAAATCACATAATAATGAACTACTGTGTGATAATTTACCTTTAATCTTAAGTTTGTCACTTCTGTGTTTGGAATTTCGAAAATCTAGCTTACACGGTTGTGTTCAAGAAGTTTTTTAGAGTCTAATAAAAAAAATAATTTTTGGTGAATAGTAACCTACCCTAATGAATAGTAAAACACCCTTATGAATAGAGATATACCCTAATTAATACTAACCTTACCTCTGGTGGTATAAAAATAATATTCATGTTGGAATTTTGATATACCTATAGTTTAGAATGAGTTAATGAATGCTTTAAAACTGGTTTTGATAACAAATTATTATTTTATTTAAATATTAAAATACTCATATTTAGAAAATTATTTTTGAAAAAGGGACTTCATTTTTGGATTCTACACGTCGAAAAATGGTCGGGGTAAATTTTTTGGATTTTTCTGAAATACATGAATTTTTGGTGAATAGTGAAATACCGTAATTTACAAAAATAAGCTAAATAAGGTAATTATAGAGTCATGTGTGATGTTCTGCTGATGTAAGCCCACTTGGTTCGGGATTAAATTATACAATTACTATAATTGGTAATGCAGTACTCACTATTCCTTGTGTTGGGAGGGATTAATAAACAAATGAATTTTATATTAAGAAAAACCCTCTCTCCTCCACTATAAAACCCCCCCTTCACTCCCTCTTTTCTCCACTCCTCTCAAGCACCAAGACTTCTCTAAATTCTGCCCAAATATCTCCCCAAACTCCTTCCCCACTTCCAAGGCTTTCTGGGCTTTCCAAAATTCCAAAATCAAAGCCCCCAAGAGGAGTCTCAAAGAGAGGAGATCAAAGGGTAAGAACCCTCTTTCGTTTTCAAGTGTTTTGTTTTCATTTCCTTTCTTTTCTTATACCATGTTCCCCTTCCCTTATCCAAAAGGCATGAAAGATCCATAATCTCATATATTCTGTATGCTAATCATGTTTATGGAAAATTTCGAGCATCATGCTTCCCCTCCTCTCCCTCACGTTCTAGAATTAAAACATCGCCCGTGATGTGTCAAATTACCAACATCATGGATAATATGTTTTCAAATTCGTTTATCGTTTTGTTTATGGTAATGAAACCATTTATGTTATGGCTCAACCAGATTATTATATATGTTATAATTCCTATTTATGTTTCTGTAATCCTAATACACTCATGACATAAAACAATAATTCAAAACAAATCAATTATGGGAAAAATCGTTAAAATTAATTCAAGTGTTTATCATTAATGTTTAATGTAATGTTTCTCTTTCACTCTAATTAACCAAATGAATTTTTTAACCATGTAACCTACTATATGTCCACTAATGTTATATAACTTCAATTCTGGACAACCACTTTCATCTTACAATTTATTTTAACCTAAATAAAATTTAACCGATCATTAAAACAAATGAAACAAACGGACCCAAACAATGAAATTGATCCTTGTAATCAATCAAAATGGGTATAAATGAACATTAAAAGGGTATAATTAATCTTTTAAATATATATAAGGTTCTGGAATTATTGATTAATAAACCTAATTTGACTGTTCAGGGCATTAATATCAAGTGGAGAACACCAACAGACCTAAGGTAAGGGATCCTCTCAATTTCCCTCTTATTCAAGATTGTTCACTATGTTAAGACATGTTGTGTGTAATTAATAATTATGGGGTATTATTTCAAACCTCCCCATACTGACCTCTTTATGTATAAGTGATGATAATTCCCTTTCCTCTCTCACTAATCCCCCTCATGTACTCCTGATACCATGCCGATAATCTGTAAAGAATTCTACCTGAACCTCTTTTATTCCTTCAGGTTGTCTTATCTACCTTTCTACCAAAAGGATGTTATCTTATATTTTCTTGTGCATACTGTAAATGTTGCGTACATGTTCCAAGTCTATTTATCAAGACTCTTACATTACTTTATTTAGGGTATATTCATGATTTTAAGTGATTCTCTCCTCATTACTTCCCGATAAGTGAACCTGTTTTAAGGGAACTTCCCGAATTCTTTCCTATTATCAAGTGTACTATATACTTTGTTTTAAGTCACATTTGTCCTTATAAAATCAGTCTTTTTATTATAAAACCCTCCTGTTTTACTTCTGTTTTTATAAAAAATATTATTCCGCTTTTCGTTTTACGAGATATTTGATGTTTTCTTAAACCGCACTAAAATGTTTTCACTCAATGATTTCTAAAAACTGTTTTTACATGTTATCACTTAAGTTTGTTATCTCTTTTCATGATTAATGACTTTATACATTATTAATGCCTATTTATGATTTAATTCCTTTCTTTTATGGACGCTTTTATGTTACGTCCCTTTTTATGCTTCATGACGTGATTGTGTGCCCATTTCTTTCCTTGGGTACTCTTGTGTTTATGTATGATTAAGGTTATTTATGTGGAAAGCATATACATGAATAATATTATATGGGTGTACCTAGATAGAGCTCCAATGAATTGGGTAAAGTTAATGTCTCATGAAAATATTATGGGCAAACGGTCCGGGCGGTTAGCCTTGGATTGTGCTACTATGGGAAACAAGATTGGCGGTTAGCCTTGACTCGTACTAAAACTATTGTTTAAAGTTGCAGCCACCTATCTATGAAACTATGATTATATAATCTCATGCTTACATGATCCCATGATTATTTTGTCCCATGTTTTTATGATCCCATGTTTATATGTTATGATTCCATATGTTCCATGCTTCCGATAACATTATGTCAAGCCTCCTAACTCATGTGCTTAAAGTTTATTCTTATTTTCTTTCCCTTACTGGGATTTTTAGCTTATCCCTTTGTTCATGTGTTCCCCAGGGTACCCTATGAAGATGTAAGGGATCAAAGGAAGTTAGGAGCTCATTATGAATATTAAATAAAGAAGTTTTTTATCCCATGTTTTGTGATATATGTACCTAGTCTTCCTAGACACTAGACATAACGATACTTGGCTTGTAATCTGATGATGAATTATGTTTAAAATCATGAAATGTTATGTGTAAAAGGATAGGGTTTCTATAGTTGGTATCAGAGGATGGTCTAGTTATTTTTGGAGATTAGGAATAGAGCACCTTAGTGAGAACCTTAAGGATGAGACTAAGTATTAGAAAACATTCCCAAATTTTGGTGAGTATTGAGTAAGTGGTTTATCAAGAAAATACATCCCTATCTAGATAGGAGCAGGTAGAGGTGGCTCTGGTACAGATGTATCCAAGGGGTAAAACCCGAAAACACCGCTTTGAGCTAGACTCGAACGAGAACTGGTGCACGACAACGGGCCTTGCTGCACTCTTGGTTACGACACTCCCGAGGGATATTCTTTGGTAGATTCACAAGCTTAGTACAAACCATTATTAGGGGAAAAAGGACATAAGTATATAAGTTAAGAAATAGATTGAGGATAACCTAGATATAAACCTAAGGAATAACCAGTCAGGATGTACTTATTCTTTATAAGTTTATCCTTTGATGTTCAAAGTTCCCTTTCTATGCTCAATAGCTAAGTATTCAAGACCGCTAATTATACGTTATTTTTCTTAGTGAATGTCGGGAAATAGAAGAAAACGTTCCAACAACCAATGTGATAGGAAATGTGATGATTTCCCTAATGACATGCCTGATGTGTAACACCCCAAGATTCCATGGTACGCTCCTCTTTGAATAATAGAGCAACGTGTGTTGTACGCAACCTCAAGTTCTAACACACCGCGACCAATAAAAGTAGAATTTATGAATAGTAATACCCACTTTTTAAAATTATATAAATTCTATATTTTAAAACGGACTTAATTTTTGTGTTCTTAATATCGAAATTATCCAAAGTTGAACTTTTTGTAATTTTCTGAGAACTTCCAATTTTTTATGAATAGTGAAAAATAATTAAAACAATTATTTCAATAAAAATAATTTATAGTGATACATTATATTATTGAGTGGTTTTAAAGTATAATTAGAATATATTTTTACCATTTTATCCAATGGTGGTCATTAGAATTAATTTAACATTGAAATCGGACATAAACAATTGTCAATCTTTTTATATATATTATTTTTTAAAAATACGCTATTTGTTGTGACAACGGGAATTAATTATAAAATTAATAAATGAAACTTATATGTTTGGATTTTTTTAAAATATACATCATTTTTGAATTCGGAATATCAATTATATCTTAGGGTGAAATTTTGGCATTGTTCTGAAAAATTTCAATTTTTGATGAATAGTGAAACCACTAAGTGGTAGTTAAAAAACTGATTTTTTGTTTAAATAAAACATTACCACTTCTGTGATTTGATTTTCAAAAATACGACATACATGGTTGTCATTAGGAAGTAAAATGTGGTTCAATGGGATTAAAATAATTTTTTTATGAATAGTAACTTTTAAGTTTAATTAATCGCAATTAAAGGTAATTAGTGAAATTTATGGTAAAAATGATATTTTAAAAAAATGAAAATACCTTTACACATGTCCTACCCTATTTTATGAGTCACAGGAAACCAAGAAAATCCATGGGTCAACTTGGGGACCCCATAGAGCCACTTTGGTAGGAAAATGACATTAAAAACTTTTTATTTAATGTTAAAATAAAAATGTCACAAACATGAGTTTTTTTACTAAAACAAATTTTAAATGGGTTTATATGAGTAATATGTTTGAATATAAATATTAATTAGAAATCTAAAACGATTTCCTACATCATGATTTTTTTTATAATTTTTAGACATTAAATAAATTAAATTATTTATGACACCATGATGATGCAACAATTAGCTCATTATTTAACGATTTAAATAAAATGAAACGATAATGTAAAATCTAAGACATAAACATGTCAAATACCTATTGTATGGATTGATTTAGAACTCCTATCACCTTATCCTCTAAATATATAATTTTGAGACATTTTAAATCCGAAAAGAATTTTATAATAATGTAACCTTTTATTACTTTCCAAGAGTGCCCCTCCTATCCTCTTATAAAAGGCCCCCACCTCTACCATCATACCCACACCTCTCAAGCCTTTGGCTCGGCCAAACCCTTCCCATTTTGTCTCTCCACATCCCACTCTTACTCCTAGAATCCTCACTTTGGGCAGAAGTCCTCCCAAAGAAGCCTTTGAGCTCAAATCAAAAAGAGTTACCCATTTTAAAGGTAGTGTTTTCTCTTGTGTTCTTATATTTTATTTTGCTTCTCCAACCCCCTAAACTCTTATTATTAATTTCTTTTTTAACAGAAACAGTATCCTAAATATACTAGGATGTTTTTATAAGAAGGATTAGAGATAAACTTACACACACCTACCTCTAATGGTTAAAGAACATACTATTTCTGTGGATGTCGAATTTCTGCCTCACGAAACGATGATTGTTCAACACTCATATAACACCATCAAAGGTGGCCATTAAGATGTAACAATATTTATATATGATATATAATATGTTTATGTTTTACTTAAGCTTCTGTATTTTTCATTTATGGCATACCTTTATGGTTTCCATTATGGGTAAACGTGATATTTTCATTTTAGGAAGTGCGGACTACCGCCCCCTCAAAGTTATTTGAATCGTTAATGCCATATGTGGGATGTATAAAGGATGGAGTAAATGGTATTATACATTATATTATACTGTAATTATATTATACCCTTATATAATTGTAATTTCATTCCATTAAATACGAAATATAAATGAAAGTAGTGTTCATGCGTACGTACGGCTTACCGTCTCCATGAACGGTGGATTTCATTTATTACCTCTAAATGTTATGTAATATTATAAATGCATGTATATACTGGATATATATGTTATATATGATATCTACATCATGAATATAATTCTGGATATAATGGATATTTCACCACATGAACAACTTGTAATTATAAGAAGTTTATTTTTGACTCAAGTACCAAAGATCGACAAAATGACCGTTATTAACTTAAATAATTACATAATGTTCATAAAATGGTAATAAGTGATATAAAAGGAATAATGATCATGGAAAAGGTTCTTAAGAAAATATAAATTAACTCTAGTTTATTATTCAGGAGGTTAAGGAACGATCGAGTCAAGTCGGACACGAGGTAATGAAACTTCTTAACCCAATTTCCATTCTTTGGGTTAGTCTCCTACTTTAAAATTATGTCATGATATTATTATGTTCTATCTTGTATTTTTAATTTCTTTATGTGTAATTATAGTTAATACACATAATAGATCTATTTTATTTAAAAAAATGATCTTTGTAAGGGACTTCGTCTCAATCTCCTTTCATTGAGGAATATTTGGTTTTATACACAACTTTCCTTTATACGGTGTATAAACCCCTTTGAATTTTACTTTTATTCAAAAGGAATCTTTTTATACGAAGCATTTTTACTAAAAGACAAAAGGAATGTTTTTTCTTACGTATGTGGTGACAACGAATTCTCCGCTGCTGTGATCATTATTTGAGTTTCGGCTTCCTCTATAAGCCATAACTTTTTTTAAATGAAAAATGAATACCAAGATTTAATTTTCTTTTATTTTGGTATTGAAAATGGTTTTGAAAGTGTTTTTTATTATATCAATGTGTTGTATTGATATCTTGTGATTTAAATGTGGAAATGTTATGTTTCCTTTATGCATGTTTTTTGTTATACGATTATGTTATGGTTTATGATATGTTCAAACCTGTTCATATGAGGAATTCGTTGGACTTAATAAGTGATGGGTGGAGCCCGCTATAGCTCCTCAATGCATCGGAAGGTCTCATGAGACAAACTAGTGTCTTGGCACGAGGCCTTGACAAAATCTTATTTGTAGTCTTAGCACGAGGCCTTGGCTACGTGGTTATGATAGTCTGGCATTATGAATTCCATCATTATGAAAGTGGTTATTGATATTGCATGTGTTTATTCGACCAGTAGAATATCCATATGAATAAGTAAATGGCATTATCTCATTTTAATTTTGCCATATTATGTTGAAGTTCAAGTTTAAAAGGCTTTTTTTAGTTATACATTGCCTTAAATGTTTTTTTATTTATGAAAGCTTCTGCAATACTGTTATCCTTACTGAGCATCTGAGCTCACCCCTTTCAATGTTTTAAATTTCCAGGATGTGATGAAGTATATTATGAATGGCCTGCAGGGATAGTATGGGGGGATATGAAGACATGATGTTTTTTTAGTTTTTTATTACTTTATGATGTAATGTAATACTTATGAATGTATCTAGTGTTTCCAAGACTACTAAACTAATTGGTCTTTCGAGACTTGATCTTTTTTTATCATGCCGATGTTACGCAATAATGCACTGACTCTGGGTAACTGGGGCCGAGGTGTTACAGTTGGTATCAGAGGCAGTTTAGTACTAACCTTGGAATATAGATTTAGATAAACTCTAATTAGAGAACATAGCCCAAAGATAGACTTTGAGGATTAGTATAGAAGAACTTCCCATAATTTTGGTATTACAGATATTTTGTGAGTTTTCCGAGCAATACATCCCTATCTAGATACGAGCAGGTAGAGGCGGCTCTGGCACAGATATACCTAGGGGTTAAACCCGAAAACACCTCTTTGAGCTAGACTCGAACTGGAACTAGTGTATGACAACTGGCCTTGCTACACTCTTGGTTACGACACTCCCGGGGGATACGCTTAGGATAATTCTCATTTTCATTACCATCCATTATGAAGGGTTTATGAGTATATACTTCCTCAAAGAAAACATTTTTTGATTATGGATTGTATCCATAAACTGTTCTATTTATGTTAAGTGTTTTACAAGTATGGAATTATGTATTTTGATTCATAAACTAATCTAGTTTATACCATTGTTTAGAAATGGCGCCCAATAGAAGGAATGTGGACTCCATCAATACGTATGATCCAAAGAGTAAGAAGGATCATATCTTTCACAGTATTAAGCCAACATTTATAAGGGAAATAGTCTCCCATGTGTTCTCAACATATGAAGAAATAGTATCATGTGTTAATAAGATAAGTAAATAATTCTCTGAGTCTTATGGATTTGAAGGGAAGAAAGAGAAGAAAAGGATGGAAGAGAGAATGATGGATAAAGGGACGAGGGAAAAGAATAATTTTCCAATATGTGACAACTGTGGGAAGAAACACCTTGGAACTTGCCTGAAGGGAATGAGAGTTTTTTATAAGTGTGGAGAAAAAGGACACCAAGTGCGTGACTGCAAGGGTAAGAAAAAGGTTTCAAATGTACAATGCTTCATCTGCAAGGAGTGGGGACACTACGCAAACCAATGTCCAAATCATCAGAGTATGCCCCATATGATGTTATTGGATAATAATCAAGTTATGATACTACCACAGATGAGGAGGAATGATTAGAGTTCTTCTGTTGTTATTAAAGAATTTTGTCATTTGAGTGTTGTATCAATGACGTATTGGTTATAATAATTATGGAGTATATAAGGATTGTACTGCAGTACTATTTCATCAAGGACTTGAGATTGTGTGGAACCAAGAAAAGTGACTCCACAGTAGGTTAACTTTTTGGAAAATATATGGTTGAGAGAAAGATAAACCATAATATGGTTCTGATACCGAGATAGTGATTTTGGAATAATACATGATTTATTTGGATAAATTATATTGGAAATTCTTAACTTCCTTGAAACTGATTAATGATTTGTATACATTTTTTGGATAGAAGGAGTATATCTAGTATTCTATTAGGAATAAGGGATCATGAATGTAATCAATGACGATTTAAGGTAATTCAAGATGTTGCAGTGTTTTAAAAGAATGCATGATGAAGGTGTTCACATGTTGTTACACGGAAAAAAGGATCTTCATTATTTTTACCTTTCTTATAAAATTTGGACTGTGGGATGGACAGAAGTATTTTGGATAACTATAAATGTTGGAATGGATTAAGTTGAACCTTGGATAGTATTGTTTAAGGTTAAAACATTTATGAAGATTATTTTTGGAATATTATAATACTATAGTTTTAGGAAAAGGATAACCTGCAGGTCAGGGGATAACCCGTCGTGTTGGACAAAGCTGTAGGAATCAAACCCACAACCATAGTGTGACATGCCTTTATTACCTACCACTAGCCTACAAGAAGTCCCTAGTTTTTACAAAATAGTTTTCCTAATCTAATTGGTATGTGGTAATATTTGGAACCTTATACAATTAGTATAAATAGAATATTTTTGAGTTCTGTTACCATTTGGAGTGAAAGATGGGTTTGTGGTAAAAAATTTATTAAAGAATGAAAGTCTACATAACAAGTAAGTATATTTCCTTACGTTCTTAGTAAATATCTTAAATTAATTTCTCAACTTTATGAAAGGTAACTTAAAACAAAAACTTTGTCGGTTAAATTTTCCAACTGGGGATTCAATGACCGTTTTACAAATCACAAGTTTGTGATTTTCGTGTGGTTAAATTTCTCATAATCCTGTTTTCTACAACTCTCAATCAGACCTTGATGGTTTGTTTTTCTTCCACATCCATATTTTCATAGAATCATAGTATTGGCTATATCGGGTGACCTTTGTACTTCTCTTTATTTCTTTTAAAGTTATATTTTTATTAACCTTATTTCCGATGTGGGTTTTCCAAAAAGGTATTTTCTATTTTCAACCTTTTATTTTCAAAGAAAAATTTTAAATTGCGAGGACACAATTTATTGAAGTAGGGGAGAATGTAACACCCCAAGCTTCCATGGTACGCTCCTCTTTGAATAATAGAGGAGCGTGTGTTGTACGCAACCTCGAGTTCTAACACACCACGACCAATAAAAGTAGCAGTTATGAATAGTATTACCAAATTTTTGAAATTATATAAATTTTATATTTCAAAATGGACTTCATTTTTGTATTCTTAATATCGAAATTATCCTATGTTGAATTTTTTGTAATTTTCTGAGAACATCCAATTTTTTATGAATAGTGAAAAATACATAAAAAAAATATTTTAATCAAGATAATTTATAATGATAAATTATACTATTGAGTGGTTTTAAAGTATAATTATAATATATTTTTACCATTTTATCCAATGGTGGTCATTATAATTAATTTTACATTGAAATTGGACATAAACAATTGTCAATCTGTTGATATATATTGTTTCTTAAAAACATGCTATTTGTTGTGACAACGGGAATTAATTATAAAATTAATTAATTCAACTTATATGTTTGGAATTTTTTTAAAATAGACATCATTTTTGAATTCGGAATATCAATTATAGCTTAAGGTGAAATTTTGGCATTGTTCTGAAAAACTTTAATTTTTGATGAATAGTGAAACCACTAAGTTGTAGTTAAAAAACTGATTTTTCGTTTAAATAAAACATTACCACTTATATTATTTGATTTTAAAAAATCCAACATACATGGTTTTCATTAGGAAGTAAAATGTGGTTCAATGGGATTAAAATAATTTTTGGTGAATAGTAACTTTTAAGTTTAATTAATCGTGCTTAAAGGTAATTAGTGACATTTAAGGTAAAAATGAAATTATAAAAATATGAAAATACATTTACACATGTTATAACCCTATTGGATGAGTCATGGAAGACCAAGTCAATCCATGGGTCAACTTGGGGACCCCATGGAGCCATGTTGGTAGGAAAATGACATTAAAAACTTTTTATTTAATGTTAAAATAACAATGTCAAAAACATGAGTTGTTTTACTAAAAAAAAATTTAAATGGGGTTATACGAGTCATATTTTTGACTATAAATATTCATTAAAAAAAATAAAAATATTCCCTACATCATGATTTTTTTTATAATTTTTAGACATTAAATAAATTAAATTATTTATGACACCATGATGATGCAGCGATTACCTCATTATTTAACGATTTAAATAAAATGAAATGATAATGTAAAATCTAAGACCTACACATGTAAAAAACCTATTGGATGGGTGGATTTAGAACTATTATCACCTTATACTAGAAGTATATAATTTTGGGACCTTTTAAATCTGAAAAGCATTTTATAACAAAGTAACCTTTTATAACTTTCCAAGAGTGCACCTCCTCTCCTCTTATAAAAGGCCCCCAGCTCTACCACCTTACCCACACCTCTCAAGCCTTTGGCTCGGCCAACACCTACCCAATTTGTCTATCGACCTCCCAATCTTACTCCTAGAAGCCTCACTTTGGGCAAAAGTCTTCCCAAGGAATCCTTTGAGCTCAAATCAAAAAGAGTTACCCGTTTTAAAGGTAGTGTTTTCTCATGTGTTCTTATGTTTTATTTTTCTTATCCAACCCCATAAACTCTTTTTATTAAGTTATTTTGTAATAAAACCAGTATCCTCAATATACTTGGATGTTTTTATAAGAATTATTATAGCTACACTTACACACACCAACATCTAATGGTTAAAGAACATACTGTTTCTGTGGATGGAGAATTTCTGCCTCACGAAACGATGACTGTTCAACGCTCATATAAAACCTTCAAAGGTGGAAATTAAGATGTCACTATATTTATATATGATATATAATATGTTTATGTTTTACTTAAGATTTTGTATTTTTCATTTATGGCATACCTTTATGGTTTCCATTATGGGTAAACGCGATATTTTCATTTTAGGAAGTGCGGACTACCACCCCCTCAAAGTGATTTGAATCGTTAAAGACATATGTGGGATGTATAAAGGATGGAGTAAATGGTATTATACATTATATTATACTGGAATTATAGTATACCTTTATATAATTATAATTTCATTCCATTAAATACGAAATATAAATGAAAGTAGCATTCATGCGTACATACGGCTTACCGTCTCCATGAACGGTGCATTTCATTTATTACCTCTAAATGCTATATAATATTATAAATGCATGTATATACTGGATATATATGATATATATGATATCTACATCATGAATATAATTCTGGATATAATGGATATTTCACCACATGAAGAACTTGTAATTATAAGAAGTTTATTTTTGACTCAAGTACCAAAGATCGACAAAATGACTGTTATTAACTTAAATAATTACATAATGTTCATAAAATGGTAATAAGTGATATAAAAGGAATAATGAACATGGAAAAGGTTCTTAATCAAATATAAATTAACTCTAGTTTATTATTCAGGAGGTTAAAGAATGATCGAGTCAAGTCGGACACGAGGTAAGGGAACTTCTTAACCCAATTTCCATTCTTTGGGTTAATCTCATACTTTCAAATTATGTCATGATATTATTATGTCCTATCTTGTATTTGTAATTTATTTATGTGTACTTATAGTGAATACACATAATAAATCTATTTTATTTAAAAATATGATCTTTGTAAGGGACTTAATCTCAATCTCTTTTCATTGAGTCATATTTGGTTTAATACACAACTTTCCTTTATACGGTGTATAAACCCCTTTGAATTTTACTTTTATTCAAAATGAATCTTTTTATACAAAGTGTTTTTACTAAATGAAAAGAGGAATTATTTTTCTTACGTATGCGGCGACAAAGAATTCTCCGCCGCCGTGACTATTATTTGAGTTTCAGATTCCTCTATAAGCCATAACTTTTTTTAAATGAAAAATAAATACCAAGATTTAATTTTGTTTTATTTTGGTATTGAAAATGGTTTTGAAAGTGTTTTTTATTATATCAATGTGTTTTATTGATATCTTGTGATTGAAATGTGGAAATGTTATGTTTCCTTTATGCATGTTTTATGTTATACGATTATGTTATGTTTTATGATATTTTTAAACCTGTTCATATGAGGAACGAATTGGACTTAATATGTGACGGGTGGAGCCTGCTATAGCTCCTCGATGCATCGGAAGGTCTCATGAGACAAACTAGTGTCTTGGCACGAGGCCTTGACAAAATATTATTTTTAGTCTTGGCACAAGGCCTTGGCTATGTGGTTATGATAGTCTGGCATTATGCATTCCATCATTATGAAAGTGGTTATTGATATTGAATGTGATTATTCGACCAGTAGAATATCCATGTGAATAAGTAAATGAAATTATCTCATTTTAATTTTGCCATATTATGTTGAAGTTCAAGTTTAAAAGGCTTTTGTTTTAGTTATACATTGCCTTAAATGTTTTTGTTTATTTATGAAAGCTTCTGTAATACTGTTATCCTTACTGAGCATCTGAGCTCACCCCTTTCAATGTTTTAATTTTTCCAGGATGTGATGAAAGATATTATGAATGACCTGTAGGGATAGTATGGGGGGATATGAAGACAGGATGTTTTTTAGTTTTGTTTTACTTTATGATGTAATTTAATACTTATGAATGTATCTAGTGTTTCCAAGACTACTAAACTAATCGGTCTTTTGAGACTTGATCTTTTGTGATCTTGACAATGTTACACAATAATGCACTGACTCTGGGTAACTGGGGTCATGGCGTTATATGATGTGATGGAAGCGGGTGCTCAAAACTTCATGGCAGTACTTGCTCAGCTGACACGAGTTATGAATAATAACTTGAATCAGGTGGAACGTATCCCTTCTCCAAGTAAAGAGCAAGTTGTCATAGAATCCTTCATGCGGCAAAGGCCTCCCATGTTTAGTGGGTCTTCTGATCCCCTCCTCACAGAACAGTGGATTAACTCCATTGAAAATATTTTCTCTATCCTCCAGTGCTCAGAAGAAGATAAGGTGGTACTGGCAGGCTATCGTTTTTATGGGGAAGCTGATCAGTGGTGGACACTGATTAAGAATACAAAGTCACAAGTGGAAATCGATTACATATATTGGGAGGAATTCAAGAGGATGTTTTTAACAAATATTTTCCTCGAACCCTCCGTCTCAAGATAGAAAGAGAATTCCTCGGACTCAAGCTGAAGGAAGATGAGTCCATCGGGGCGTATGAAGCAAACTTTACCAGGCTTTCAAGGTATGCCTCTGGCTTTGTCATGAACACTGAAAGAAAAGTGGATTGCTTCTTTAGCAGACTAATGCCGAGTCTACAAAAAGTGTTGGCGATTCGAGAATTTTACAGCTATGAGGAGATTGTCCGTTGTGCCCTCAAGGTTGAAATGGAGATTGGAGAATCTCAGTGGTCTCATGGGCCCAGTGACAAGAAACGGAAGATGGAAAACAACATGGGTGGTCCATCAAACAAATCCCAAGATGGGAAGAATCTCAACTTTCCCCTTTGCAAAAATTGTGGTAAGAAGCATCCTGGTAACTGTCTGAAGGGAACCAAGAACTGCTTCAAATGCAGAAAGTTTGGTCATCTGGCCAAGAACTGCCGAAGGGGTATGAAAAATACCACTAATGTTGAAGAAGAAAGGAAGGTTCATATCAACACTCAGCCTACAGTGCAGTGTTATAACTGCAAGGATCTTGGGCATTATGCGAACAATTTCCCTAAGACGAGGGTTATCAGAGGCAATCAGCAACAACCTCCAAGGCAACAAGGAAGGTCTTATGCTATCACTATTACTGAGGTGGAGCCGGAAAACGATGTGGTGACAGGTACGCTTATTATTCATTCAAGAATATCGAACATACTATTTGATTTTGGTTCTACGAATTCTTTCATATCTTGAATGTTTAGTAGAACTATTCAAACACCACCTCAAAATTTGGAGGAAAAGTTATCTGTGAGAACAGAGAATGGGGAAATTATGGCATCCTTGATTTATAACTCCTCCCCGGTTTATGTTTATGGACTGAACATCCCATAAAATCTTGTCATACTTCCTTTAGTGGAATTTGATGCTATCTTGGGAATGGATTGGCTATCTTTGTACAAGGCCAACATCAACTGCCGAGAAATGGAGATTACTCTTCACATCCCGAAGTATCCTCCGATTCTTTACAAGTACAAGGAGGAAGATAAGTCTCCTTTAGAATATTCATCTCAAGTTTGGATATTTATTCCTTGTGAGAAAGAATATCTAGATCCTATGATTGAGACAAAGGTGTTAATCATGTTTGAAGACATGCCCATCGTGATAGATTACACTGATGTATTCCCCGAAGAGTTTCCTGGTCTTCCTCCTGACTGGGAGGTTGAGTTATCAGTTGAACTTATCCCTAGATCTCTTCCAATCTCAAAGAAACCTTAGAAAATGTCCACCATTGAGCTGGAAGATCTAAAGAAGCAGTTATAGGAGAATATGGAGAAGTGTTTTATACACCTGAGTGCTTCACCGTGGGGTGCTCCAGTCCTCTTCATCAAGAAGAAGGATAGATCAATGCGCCTCTGCATTGATTATCGTGAGCTCAATAAAATCACAATATAAAACAAGTATCCCCTTCCATAGATAGATGACTTGTTCGATCAGCTATGTGGGGCTAGTTATTTCTCTAAGGTGGACCTTCATTCAAGATATCACCAAATAAAGGTGAGGAAGGAAGATATTCCCAAGACTGCCTTTCGAATGAGGTATGGACACTATGAGTTCATAGTGATGCCCTTCGGACTCACTAATGCTCCAGAAATTTTCATGGATTTAATGAATAGAGTATTTAGAGATTACCTCGAAAAATATGTGGTAGTCTTTATTGATGATATTCTGATATACTCCAAGAGAAAGGAGGAACATGAGGAGCATTTGAAAACTATGTTAAAGACTTTGTGAATGGAGAAGTTGTATGAAAAGTATAGTAAATGTGAGTTCTGGATAGAAGAAGTATCATTCTTGGGGCATGTTATCACTAGTAAAGGGATATCTGTGGAGCCTTCCAAGACAAAGGAAATTGAAGAGTGGCCCATACCAACTTCTGTAATGGAGATCCAAAGATTTTTGGGGCTAGCTGGGTATTATTGACGATTCGTAAAGAACTATTCACGATTGTCAAACCCAATGACCAAGATGACATAGAAGGGAGTAAAGTTTATCTGGATGCAGGAATGTGAATAATATTTCAAGGAGTTGAAAAATAGGCTTATCACTGCACCGGTACTCACACTCCCTACCAGTGGGGAACTCTTTGTGGTGTATAGTGATGCTTCTAAGAAGGGATTAGGATGTGTGCTGATGAAAAATGATAAAGTGATAGCCTATGTCTCAAGGAATCTGAAAATCCATGAGCAAAACTATCCAATGCAGGCTCTGGAGTTAGCGGCTGTGATCTTTGCCTTGAAAATATGGTGATATTATCTCTATGGGGAGAAATGTGAGATATATACTGAACACAAGAGTCTCAAGTATATATTCACACAGAAAGAGCTTAATATGTGCCAACGAAGATGGATAGAGCTCATTAAAGATTATGACTGCTCAATCAACTACCATCCCGGTAAGGCAAACAAGGTGGCAGATGCTCTAAGTAGAAAGGATCCTGCATCTTTTTCAATGATGAGAATTGAAAAGGATCTGATCTTATTAGATTTTCAAAGGATGTACATGGGAATCATTAAGGGAGGAACATCATCAATCCTTTCTCAAATGATTGCTCAACCATACCTCTTGGAGAAAATAAAGGTTTCTCAAAGAAAGGATGTGGAAATTCAGAAACGGGTGGAAGCTGTTAAAAATGGGAAATCCTCAGATTTCAAAATTTATGAGGAAGGAGTTGTAAGATTTGGGAAATGATTATGTGTACCATTTGATCTAAAGATAAAGAAGGAGCTATTGAATGATGCACATAGCTCTAACTTCTCTATCCATCCTGGGAGTACCAAAATGTACCGTGATCTCTAAGAACACTTCTGGTGGGATAACATGAAGAGAGAGATTGTAGAACATATATCAAGGTGCTTGGTATGTCAGCAAGCTAAAACTGAGCAACAAAAGTCCAAAGGTATGATGCATCCATTTCCTACACCCATGTGGAGATGGGAAAATGTTACTATGGACTTTGTCACGGGTCTGCTGAAGACGTTGAAGGGAAATAATGCGATATGGGTTGTGGTTGACCGACTAACCAAGACATCCCATTTCATCGCTATTTGGGAAGATCTCTCGCTTGAATAACTTTAAAATATATATATGTGAAGGAAGTGGTGAGACCACACAGTGTTCCACTCTCAATTGTCTCTGACCGCGATCCAAGGTTGAAGTCTAAATTCTGGAAGAGTCTTCAACATGCTTTGGGTACTAAATTAAATTTCAGCACGACCTATCACCCCCAAACTGATGGCTAGTCTGAAAGAACTATTCAGATTCTTGAAGATATGCTTAGAGCCTACTCTCTAGAATTCAAAGGTGGATGGGATCAGAATCTCCCATTAGTTGATTTCTCACACAAAAATAGCTTCCACTAGAGTATTCAGATGTCTCTATATGAAGCTCTGTATGGAAAGCGATGTAGAACTCCAACCTGTTGGGTTGAAGTTGGAGAAAGAAAGCTACTTGGACCCGATCTTGTTCAAGAGATGACAGAGAAGGTTCAAGTCATCCAGAAACACATAAAAGCAGCTCAAAGTCGGAAAAAGAGCTATACTGACAATCGTCGAAGGGATTTGGAGTTTGACATTGGAGATAAAGTCTTCCTTTGAATATCTCCATGGAAGAGAGTCATGCAATTTGGGAAGAAAGGGAAGCTAAGACCAAGGTATATTGGCCCCTTTGACATCCTTGACCACATAGGAGCCATGGACTATCATCTTGCACTTCCACAGAATATGGCTTGAGTTCATGATATTTTTCATGTATCACTCTTGAGGAAGTACATACCTGATCCCTCACATGTACTAAACTCAGAGGTGATGCAGCTGGAAGATGATCTCTCCTATGAGGAGAATCTAGTAAAGATTATAGATCGGAGAGATAAGGTTCTACGCAACAAGACAACCCATCTTGCCAAAGTGTTGTGGAGGAACCATAAGTTTTAGGAAGAAACATGGGAATTGGAGGAAGCAATGAAGGAAAAGTACCCGCACCTGTTTTTGGCCTTGAATGTAAAATGAAATTTCGAGGGCGAAATTTCATAAGGGGGGAAGAATGTAACGACCCAATGTTTTAATGGAAATTAACTTCTTATAAATATTCCATAAAATCACATAATAATGAACTAATAAGTGATAAGTTACATTTTAACTTAATTTTGTCACTTATGTGTTTGGAATTTCGAAAATCCAGCTTACACGGTTGTGTTTAAGATGTTTTTTGGAGTCTAATAAAAAAATAACAATTTTTGGTGAATAGTAACCTACCATAATGAATAGTAACATACCCTTATGAATATTTATATACCCAAATGAATAGTATCCTTACCTATGGTGGTATAAAAATAACATTCATGTTGGAAATTAGATATACCTATAGTTTAGAATGAGTTAATGAACACTTTAAAACTGGTTTTGATAATAAATTATTATTTTATTTAAATATTAAAATAATCATATTTAGAAAATTATTTTTTAAAAATGGACTTCATTTTTGGATTCTACAAGTCAAAAAATGGTTGGGGTAAAGTTTTGGGATTTTTTTGAAATACTTGAATTTTTGGTGAATATTGAAATATCGTAATTTTAAAAAATAAGCTAAATAAGCTAATTATAGAGTCATGTGTGATGTTATACTGATGTAAGACCAATTGGTTCAGTATTACATTATAAAATTAATATACTTGGTCATGAAAGACTCACTATTCCTTGTATTGGGAGGAATTAATAAACTAATGAATTTTATATTAAGAAAACCCCTCTCTCCTCCACTATAAAACCCCCCTTCACTCCCTCTTTTCTCCACTCCTCTAAAGCTCCAAGAATTCTCTAACTTCTGACCAAATCTACCCCCAAGCTCCTTCCCAACGTCCATGGCTTTCTGGTATTTCCAAAAGACCAAAATCAATGCCCCCAAGAGGAGTCTCAAATAGAGGAGATCAAAGGGTAAGAACCCTCTTTCATTTTCAAGTGTTTTGTTTTCATTTCCTTTCTTTTCTTATACCATCTTCCCCTTACCTTATCCAAAAGGAATGAAAGCTCCATAATATCATATATTATGGATGCTAATCTTGTTTATGGAAAATTTCAAGCATCATGCTTCCCCTCCTCTCCCTCACGTTCTAGAATTAAAATATCACCCGTGATGTGTCAAATTACCAACATCATGGATAATGTGTTTTCAAATTCTATTATCGTTTTGTTTATGGTCATGAAACCATTTATGTTATGGTTGAAACATATTATTATATATTTTATAAGTCCTATTTAAGGTTCTGTAGTCCTAATACACTCATGATATAAAACAATAATACAAAACAAATCAATTATGGGAAAAATCGTTAAAATTAATTCAAGTGTTTATCATTAATGTTTAATGTAAAGTTTCTCTTTCACTATAATTAACCAATTTAATTTTGTAAACATGTAACCTAATAGATGTCCACTAATTTTATATAACTTCAATTCTGGACAACCACTTTCATCTAACAATTTATTTGAACCTAAATACAATTTTACCGATCATTAAAACAAATGGAACAAATGGACCCAAACAATGAAATTGAACCTTGTAATCAATCAATATGGGTAGAAATGAACTTAAAAGGGGTATAATGAATCTTTTAATTTTATATAAGGGTATGGAAATATTGATTAATAAACCTAATTTGACTATTCAGGTCATTAATATCAAGTGGAGAACACCAACGGACCTAAGGTAAGGGATCCTCTCAATTTCACTCTTATTCAAGATTGTTCATTATGTTAAGAAATGTTGTGTTTAATTAATAATTATGGGGTATTATTTCAAACCTCCCCCATACTGACCTATTTATGTATAATTTATGATAATTCCTTTTCCTCTCTTACTAATCCCCCTCAAGTACTCTCGATACCATGCCGATAATCCGTAAAGAATTCTACCTGAACCTCTTTTATTCCTTCGGGTTGTCTTATCTACCTTTATACCAAAATGATGTTATCTTATATTTTCCTTTTCATACTGTAAATGTTGTGTACATGTTCCAAGTCTATTTATCAAGACTCTTCCATCACTTTATTTCGGGTATATTCATGATTTTAAGTGATTCTCTCCTCATTAATTCCCGATAAGTGAACCCGTTTTAAGGGAACTTCCCGAATTATTTCCTATTATGAAGTGTACTATATCCTTTGGTTTAAGTCACCTTTGTCCTTATAAAATCATTATTTTTACTATGAAAATCCTCCTGGTTTACTTTTGGTTTTATAAAAATTATTATTCCACTTTTGGTTTTAAGAGATATTCAATGTTTTCTTAAACCACACTAAAATGTTTTGAGTCAAAGATTCCTAAAAACTATTTTTACATGTTATCACTTAAGTTTGTTATCTCTTGTCATGATTTATACCTTTATACATTATTAATGACTATTTATGATTTAATTCCTTTCTTCCATGGATGCTTGTATGTTACACCCCTTTTTATGCTTCATGACGTGATTTTGTGCCCATTTCTTTCCTAAGGTACTCTTATGTTTATGTATGATTGAGGTTATTTATGTGGCAAGAATATACATGAATAAGCTTAGATGGGTGCTCCCAGATATCGCTCCAATTCATTGGGTAAATTTATTGTCTCATGAGAAGATTATGGGCAAACGGTCCGGGCGGTTAGCCTTGGCTTGTGCTACTATGGGAAACGAGATTGGCGGTTAGCCTTGACTCATACTAAAAGTCTTGTTTAAAGTTTATGCCACCTATCTATGAAACTATGATTATATAATCTCTTTCTTATATGACGCCATGATTATTTTGTCCCATGTTTTTATGATCCCATGTTTATATGTTATGATTCCATATGCTCCATGATTCCAATATCATTATATCAAGCCTCCTAACTCATGTGCTTAAAGTTTATTCTTATGTTCTTTCCCTTACTGGGTTTTTTAGATCATACCTTTGTTCATTTGTTCCCCCAGGGTACCCTATACATATGTAAGGGCTCAAAGGAAGTTAGGAGCTCATTGTGAAGATTAAATAAAGAAGTGTTTTTAGCCCATGTTTTGTGATATATGTACCTAGTCTTCCAAGACACTAGACTTAACGACACTTGGCTTGTACTATGATGATGAATTATGTTTAAAATCATGAAATGTTATGTGTAAAAGGCTAGGGTTGCTATAATATTTATGGGGAGGACATAGTTATTGTCAAGCATACTCTGTGATTTTCAGGGGTGATCCCCAAGCTATTAGGGGCTACAAACTGCATATCATCATCCACCATTAGTTGTTTTCCTTCCCATTTGTATAAACATACTTCAACATATGAGGCTCTAGAGGTCTAAAAGGGGGAAATATCACTTTGTAGTATGATAACAATTTCATTGGTGTGGTATTTCAGACAAAGATGGAATGTTCAAGGTACCACCATGTGTTTGTGGAGCCAGGACCTTTCGAGAAGGACATTGTTTATGGTGTCTATCCAGACAACCTTAAACTCATTACTAGAGTTGAGATACCCAAACTAATCTTCGAGATTGATCATCTTGATAGGTATTTTCCCACTCTTATCGTACCCTTGAATGGTTAGCTTTGTGGGGGATATGCCCCTTACCTATATCCTAAATGCCAGAGGGTTTGAACCTGGGTGAGGATGAACCTAGATCCATTATCAATCATATCCATTCAAACATTGATATTATTGAGTCTTCTTGAAACATATAAGGGCCTAATGTGTGCTTAGAGGACTTCTTCCTAATACTAGTTAGTGATAAATATGGAGACATGACATTCTGATGGAATGGCCTCCACTTGATATACCTCAACTGTAGATACTTCTATATCAAACACCTGTGGTTTTTGGATGGATTTGATGTGTTCGTACCAAAGTTAATTTTAAATATGGATTGTATTAAATATTGAGACCTTGTATTGGAAAACATTCAATTATTTCATAATGTCGTAATTTTGTTCTAGAGTGGGGATTATCCTGGACAAGTGGCTCTGGACTTGAAGAATTTGAGGTGGTTGGGAAAGGTTCTTGTGTAGAGGTTGTGGGATAATCTACTTCTAGTGGAACATTTCATGACAACCTTCCATGTTTCGTAGGATAATCAGATAATTGAACCCCTACTAGGTGGTCATGTAAGAGAACTGGGAACATACGACTACTAGAGGGTTCTGGGACACCTCTATATCTTTTTTTGGGATTACCGGAGGACATTACCATTGGTATATACTAAATATATGTTCTCTATGGGGATTTGATTGAAATTTTGGGTCCGAGCATGACCGTACATTCCCCTGTACCTACGGTTCCTATACATGCAGCCTCACGTTTCCCAGATATGTTTAGGAATCTCATATTCATAGGAATTTTCATCATCAGAGAGTGGTTTGACAAGTGTATCTTGGTGAAGGATCCAAAGATTCGGTCTTCATTTGATGAGGGTTCCATTTGGGGTAGTGGTTCCATTTATTTAGATATATCATTGAAGAAATCCTTAAGATTCATAGTTTGTATTAGAGAACTATATGACTCATCATCTTCTGTTTGTTACTATTTTCGATGGTCATAAAGACTATTAGGATACATATCAATTGTCACCTTCTTGGGTGGTGGGGGTATTTTGGGTATGAACAACTATGGTATCATGGTGCAATGGGATTGGAAAAATATTTTCCAAGTCATCCTATTATTGAAATTATATTCATGACTGGCCAGAACATTCTTCCAATGACCCTCTTCTTCTGACTACGCAATGGTTGTGCAACCTACATTATATAAGGAGTTGTTTAACAACACATGTACAAAATGAAACATATATTGGGGTATGTATTTTAGGAATAATAAGTAATGGATATTATGACCCATCCATCTCTAGAAAGGGAAGTATTCTGGATGGTCAGTGGGGTTTACCTTGTCCAGATTCATGGTATTCTATAGTGTGACCAGGCTATTGTCCATGTGTACTAGTAAATAATTTGGGACTTATTAATTTCAGAAATATTATTCTTTATTCACCCATTCCTCCAATTCCACATGACCTTGATTTCAATGTCATTTTGGATGAGAGAGATTTTGTGGTTGTTCTCACTCAACAGGAGGTTCTAGGTGGTTCAAGACCTACTTAGGTTCTTGGATGGGCCCAGCTACTTTATTGAGAGTGACACATGTAGCTTAAAATTTTTCTATCTTTTTATCCTATGTTGAGGTCATGAGTTGAGTGTTTTTTTTGGGTTTTCTTAATGGAGTCCTCTAGAAATTATTCCATTTCAGAAAACTCCCTGATCCAACCTAGATACTTCATTGGAATTTATGGTGTCTTCAACTCACCATAGATGTTTTTAACATATATTTCCAGTAGTTTCTCTTGTAGGAGATGGATTATAAGTGAATAGTTTTAATCCTTCCATCTAGCTATGAAGTCAAACACCCTCTCATTTTTACGTTTTTTTAGTTTTTAGGTTGTAAATTGTCATTTTCCTTAGTTTAGATATGAATAAATAAATGAATTAATAATGAATGTATTCCCATAATTTAATGGATCATATTAGTAGACTACTCTACCAAAAAAAGGTTGGCCTCGTCAGAGTCTGTACAAAACACCTTAGCTATTTTGCCTCATGTTGATCTCGAGGGGCAATAATCATCCTACATTGGGATAATAAGTGTCTGAGATGTTGTTTGTGGACTCCTACACCATCAAATCTAGAGAAGGTAGGATTTCAAAAATTATATGGGGGAAGAGTATCATCCACCCACTTGATATATGGATTCCTCTCGGGCTGTATAGCTACATGTATCCCTTCTATGACTTCTATTCCTATATCTATGGACTCGATGATTTTATGTAACACCAGGGGAAATTCTGTATGAGCCACCTACCATCAACAAGGACTGTTTGGGGTATGATAAGGTTATTCTTCCTTTATATCCTACTGATTCAAGAATTATGCTAAGACTAAATGATTTTTGTTGGGATAGAGAGGATATCACTACAATGGAGGGAAGTCACAATAATTTCTAATTCATCATTTATGTATACAGGATACGTGGATTCTGATCTATTGTGATGCTTAGATTCCACAAATGCTACCAGATCATCTCTTATATGAGGAGGAATACTCACCTAAGCCTAAAGATGATACCTTATAAGAATATTTCCTTCGAGTATATCCTCATTGAGTTTACTAAGTGATTGTATCTCACTCTCATATTGTGAAATAATTTCCCATTTTGAAGGAACTTCAAATCTTCTAGGTAGTGATTAGTATGTATCCACACTTTTCCCATTTTATTTTACAGTGTTCCATCATAGAGGTTTCAAATAAATATTTAGAGGTGCATGATTTTGGAACCTTCTTTGGTTATACTTTCATGTAACCTTGTTTGGTGTGTCTATATCACTCTCTTATCCGGTTAGATCTTTCTTGTTATGACCCTTTTCATTTCAATCTTGATCCACAATGTCTATCATGATGAATGTGATGAAATTTTAATAGGTGTATAAGGAAATGATGGTTTTACATTGAAATTCAATGCAAAAAAATGATTCTAAAATTCCTTCATCAGGGCCATTCTTCAAAAAATTATCTATATTTTTTGGTTTTATATTATGACGATAGAGGTGTCTAATTTACTTTATGGTACATTACTCTCATCTTGTTTTGTGAATAGTGACATTTAGGGAGTTTTTGGTTGATATTTTTGAATATTCCCTAAATTACAGAGGTTTTGCTTTTTGTATGATGAATAGATGGGATGATGAATGTTGATATTTAGCCCCCAACCTTGAGAAGAACTATTCTATCTGATGTGATGATGTTGAAAATTCCCCCATCCCTCTGGGATGGGGGTTATTTGGTGCCAAAATTGAATTGAATGATCATGTTGTTAAGGATCCAATAATTCCAGTTAGGGATTTGTTGATTCTCGAGAAAAAAATTGAGATATAAATTCCCCCAGCCTAGTAGGATGGGGTTTTTCAAGAATCACTATTGATTTTCTTAGGTCCCTCTCAAGGGGTGATGAACCTAGAAATGTTGATTGAGATATAAATTACCCCATCACAATGGGATGGGTTTTTTTCATCTACTACTGATAATCCCTAAATCATCTCTGAAATTGGAGATTTTAGGGGTGGAGATGGTGGTGAGTATTCCCCCAACCTGGCAGGTTGAGTTCACTCTAAGATGTCCAGTATAGAGGATGCTACTACAAATCAATTGATTTGAAACATATTTGCTTGTGTGGGAGACAGGTGTGTTGAAGGCTCATGATGGGGATCATTCTTTATGGGATGTTGTCAAGTTGATCACAACTTCCTCTTTAGTTTTTGAAATGTATTCCCATTTATTTGAGGGGACATTTTAAAAACTTATTAACTATCCTATCCCTCTATTCATGATGTTTGGGAATCTTTAAAGTAAGGGGGTTTTGTATTAGTGACCAAATAGCTCGCATGTTACATGTTCTTCTGATTTTTCCAGAGGAAATTTCATTAAAGGATTTTGTATCTGAATGGTTATGTTGTTCTGGGGACATAGTGAAGTTCAATGCTCACTGTTTTTCCAATACTCAGATACATACTTCTAGAGATGCCTAGAAAATTAGTTGGTGGAGAGTTTTCACATTTTGGAGATAAACACTATATAATATTTTTTCATGCTCCTCCATTCTTGGGTTATAGACTATTTGAAAGGAGTACTTATCCCACTAAATTAGAGTATATTAATGAGATGAATATGATATGTGCATCCTTGATAGGGGAGATGTCAAACCTCCAGTCCCTAATGAGTATCCAATATATTTTTGGTGTAGATAAGGAATGCACTGTTTTTCTATCTCAAATGGGTCCTCATAGTCAGGAGTTACTAGGAATGAAAATATAATGTGGATGTTTTTCTAGATAACTCTATCTATATGTTAATTTCAGCATCAAATTCATCTGACATACATGCCTCCATCTAGTCAGACCATAAAAGGTTCTTCTTGGGGTTTCCCATTGAACTGAGTGGAGTGGTGGTGGAAGTTCATTAGGAAATATATGTTGTTTAGCCCGATGTTTTGAGCACCACTCTATATAAAGGAATCCGGGTTTTGAACACCTCTTAATATGGTTGTGTCTAGAAAAGGGGAGGATTTCCTTGTCCAGGGGAGATATCATCACAGGGAGGTTGACCATTACAAATGTTAAGAGTAGAGACCCCACGATCAATCTCCACACTACCATGGGGAGCAATATCATGGTAATGATCATCTTCTCCTTCAATTGAATAGTCAACAGACCCTTTCGGTGTAGATAATGTGTTACGAATGACCTCACATACAATAAAATTCAGAATATTGGGAATATGGTTCTTATTCCGTGTGACAGATGGAATATGCAGACCTATGTTTAGAAATTCTCCATGGATATGAGCACTCTATATGAATTTTTTACAAAACATATTGATAACCATCTAGTGATATGGTATTAGAAGCACACTACTATGAAACTACTAGAATATTCCAACAAGATTATTTTTTATTGATAAAAATATGATCATGTCTAATTACGCGTTCCATTCTCACTTAGTGATCTATGGTCAATACGGTAAAATGAGCCCAATCCCATGCCTTTGGAATATGTCACTAGTCTTTCATGGCTAGATTATGAAGAGACACCGAGGAATGTGCCTCTCTCACTTTGTGAGACCCAGTTGAAACAAGAATATGATCCTAGACTAAATATGTATTCCCCACTAGAATATGATGAAATAACTACAAAATGAGAGATGGGATAGGGGCCTCCTCTTGTATTTCCTCATGATGATATTGGTGAAATCCTTCATTAGTTTAAGAGGGAATATGCTTCTAGCTTCCATGATCTATTGGAATATTCCAATAAGTTTCACGGACAAGAATATGAGCCTGTATCAAGGCATGGTCCATTCTCACTTGGTTATTCATGGCTAGAATAAGGATATAAACCCAATCTTAGAAAATTGGAGTATTCCACTGTTCATTCTTGGTAGTAATATGATCCTCAAATAAGGCATGTTCCTTTCTCACATGGTGATATACATCTAGAAAAGGGATACCAGCATGATCCTAGTCCTTTGGAATAAGCCAAAGGACTTTTTCAACATGAATGATTCTCTATCTCGAGGAATGTGCCACTCTCCCCAGGTGAGACCTGGTTAGAATGGAGATATGCACCTAATATGATCTTGAATCCTTTACCATAATATGCTGATAATCCTCTTTGATGTTAGAAAGGTTGTGTGTTTCCTATTGAGAAACCACTACTTCAAAATGACCCAAGTTATGAGAATCCATGGATAATAGGATAAGAATATGCACATGTACCTCTATCTGCAACAATGTCGAAATTTTTCGGAGGAGTTATTAAGAAATTACTAGGATGTGAAGACATTTTAGAAAAGTGTGCATAATAATATAAGCCTTTAAACTTTTGATCTCCACTATGTACTGTATGATATATTTGATTGATGTTGGGATATGAGATAACTTCATATCCACCTTGAACCACCAGAATATTTTGATGGACTTCATGCATAGGGATAGGGATAGGTGCCTCCCCCATGCTAGCTACATGAACATTCCCCAGTACATTTTCCATGTGAGAAGGGATATGAGACTGCTCAATGGTTACTTCTGAAATATGCCAGCATGGATCATCAGTGGAAGTGGGGAATGAGCCATCTCACATTTTTCCAACAAATTCCTTCGTCAATGTGTATTCCTTGTTGCCCATACATGGGAATTATAGGTGGCAGTGTGTCCATTGGTACCCTTAGTAGGTGATTATTAGCATCAGAGGGGATGGTTCTAGGGACGATGGCTGACAGGTTCCTTCCTCAGTGGCCCCTTAACTGTGAGGGAGACATATTTGAATCTATTTTCAATGTTCAATAAATATGGAAGGTTTTGATTTTCTTACTATATGTATAATATCCTGTAGTGGTTGTTTGTGGAAATGAAGGCTACTGCCTTAGCTTCATCATTTCCTAGACGATGCATAACATTCTTCTTTAGTAATCAGTGATCCTCAAGGGATGCTTTGTTTTTCATTATTATAAAGAATCAATGGTACTCTCATACAATTTTATCACCACATAACATTTAAATTTTCATGTATATGAGATAATTTTGTAGCAAGAAGGGTTTTCATCCATAGTTGACTTTCTAGAATGGCCACTAGATGATAAAATTATCTTAAATCAAGGTACTATTGATTAGATCAGTATTTTATGTCATGTATATAATAAGGAACAAGTTTAACTATTAGTGTAATATCATAGGCATGATGTGTTGTCAATCAAATATGAATGGTTTTCACAATTTCCCTTTTGTTCCCGATCTAACCATTCTTCTCATAGGGACTTTTCAAATCAAGGATGGACTAGTTTCATTAGAACCCCATTTACATTGGCTTGACTGTAATATTTATTCAAGCATTATCATCATTCTTTTATATGATATTCAAAAAAATTTGGGCTAACACATGATTAACTTATCATCCTGTAATTTCAGAGATTTACATCAGGTTCATCATTTTTATTTGTATAGAAAATGATAAAAAATGGCCCAATGTATAATATCCCAATAATTTTTTATTAGAGGGATTCCCATTGTGTTTACTATTTTTTAAGTTGAAAAGAAACAAACACTAGGTGCATCCAGTTTGGATCGATAGTTGATTTTGAGTGGGGGTAGTTAAATGTGTTTCAAAATCATTTTTCTCAGGTTACCATTACTATTATTAATGAAAAATCCAATAGGGTCCCACACCCATAACTAGGTATAGAAATTATTTCCAATAAATGTTTCTCTATTGGGGTTATATACCCAATGACACTTACGAAACCACATTGGTTGAGAGTTTGGGAGGTCAGACATATAACACCATATGGTGGGGGGGGGGGGGGGGTATTGTTTCCTACTCAGAGACTCTCTTATAGATTTAATATATATTAAAAATATCTTCATAATCCCATATCAAGATAGGATAACCTAACAAAATGATCATAGTTCAACTCCTTTTATGTACAGAAGAAGAAGAGGATCTCATTATTGAACCCATCTATATATATCTGATGTTCTTTATCCATTTCAAATAGTTAATAACATCTTATATACCATTTTATCATAACTAATAAATTCAAAATTTACTATCATGTAGGTAAGTAATAATTATTTTTAGGAATGGATTGATCCATTATGAGACATCCTACACATCATATTTATTGTAATAATAAAAATCCATGTAGTTCATTAAACCCATACTGTATAACATCATTCGGTGTGGAACATTGTGCATGAACTTAGACACTGAATATTTGGGTTCATGTTTTTAGGGGGTGTCCTATGTATCATGGTTGTAGTAGGAATAAAATTTATCATAGATTTTTCACCCCCTTGGGACTATCCCCATTGTAGATTCCCTTATATATGGGATGTTAATATCATACCTATCATCATGGATTACATAGTGATATTTACATGGTTGGTGGAGATTCTTGATTCCAATGACCTCGGCCCACGTGATTTATTCTTGGGGTGAGAAAAAAATGATAGAGAGTGATCAACCTCATTATTTATGGATTCACAACTTATGTTCTAAGAATGACATTGGGATTATTGTTATGAAGCTTGATCCGTAGGAAGAATCATATGCATCCTCATTATAGCTGGAATTAGAGTCATTATAATTCATTTGGATTATCAGTCTATTGATGGATGAGGTATAATGTTCATCCCATGGGAATGATTCAGTTTTGATGGTTGAAATGTCTAATACATGGAGGCTTTTACACAAAAGTGGATGCCCAATTGAGTTCAGGATCGGTCCATATCAAGGATTCCTATAAATCATAATTATGAATGGAATCATAGTCATCATAGTTCACTGGGTTATATATTTGTTCGTGTATGAGCAGAGATGATCATCCCATGGGAATGATTGGGTCCTGATGGTTGAAATTTTGGAGAGTTGGTGAGGATTATACTAAAGCAGATTCCCATTTGAGTTCAGGATTGGGCCTTAGTAAGGAATCATACGTATCCTAGTTATGGAAGGAATCAGAGGAATCAAAGTTAAAATGGTCGGGACTTACACACTGATGATTCCCTTATATTGCTAGAGACCTGTTACATGAATGATACGATCATCGTAACTCCTAAAGCCAATGAGAGATATGATCAGTGCAAGGAACAAGGGATAGGAAATAATCAGTCTCATTTATCATAGATGCAGGACTTATGTGTTGGGAATTACCTTTAGATGCTTAATATAGTTTCCATACCTTAGAAGGAACCCTACATATCCTAGTTATGTAAGGAATCAAATCCATCATAGTTAAATTAGATTGGTGCTTACACACTGACATTTTCCTCTTGATTGAGGAGTACAGAATGAGGATAGACATGGTTATCACATCCTAGGATGGCCGTTTAACCTGTCCTAGATTCATACCTAACTTTTGTTGATAGTGTGCTCAAAATTCATTGATCGTATTCTTGAAATGTTGTAGGATGTATTCCTGACATGTAAAAACACAATTTCTGGATTCAGTTGACTTTTATGAGGGATTTTTTACAACCTAGATGGAATGTCTAATGGTTTTCACATGATCAAGTCTTTCTTTCTCAGAGGACATAGTGGGACTTGGTTGGTTAATATAGGTACCCATCGTATGATCCTTGCATATATCCATAGAGGGAATCACATAATCTGGATAAATTTCTTGGTTTTATCATTAAAGATGCATGATACACTTGGAGGGAATTTTTAGGGTAAATGAAACACATCTGGAGGGTGATGCATGATCCAAGATGCCATGTATGGGGGAAATAATGAGATTTAACATTCATTCCTTGATGGAATTTTGACAATACATTTACACGCCTGGTTTTTATCATGAGACTTACCTAACCTATTTTGGTACCATAATATGAGTTAGGGGACATGTTTGAAGGAAAAACCAAGGTTTGGATGGCGATCCCAAAGGGATTAACGGGACATGGGTGGCATTCTTGGGGGGCTCCATTTCACCTGATTTGACTATCTAGGGGACTTCACATAATCCAAATAGTATACCAATGGATCATTTCATGACCTGGGAATTTTTTTTTGGTGATGTCGCATGACCCAAGTGGTTCATGCGATGTACATCAGAATCATTATATATTTTTGTCACATAATTCTCCCGTATTTTATTCTTTGATGTATCCTTTCATTGAATATGCCTTAGATTGGTTAATTGGTATCTTGTTTTGGGTCTCGTGTGTTTTATCAAATATATGGGATGTTCATCGCATGACCCTATAGAAATAATCTATATGATCTATGAGGGATCTTAGAAGTGTTTATGCATGCTCTATAATCACTGTGATTATTCCCCAAACATTACCTGATACGAATATTTTCTGGTTGTGAGATCATATGATATGAGAAATATTCTCTGGTGCTAAGGTGACTAGTGTGTGGTTCGAAGGAAAATTCCATCTATATGAAGATGTCATTTTCATGCTGGGTTGGGGGATTTATATCCCTCACCAACCCATTTATTCACTTCTTTTTATGGATCGTACTGCAAAAAATCCAGGATGGAGTCTATGCAAGTATTTGGCATCACAAGTTTTTCATGTTCCTCCCATTTTCCACTCTAGGGGAATCCAATTATTTTCAATGAACATAAGATAATCCCATCAATGCCTCATTTATTTTATTATTTTCAACTAATGGGGTCTTTCCAAATCATATGGACATGCCAAGGGACTCTCATATTTTTAGTCCAGTACAACCATACTCCTTCAAAAGATCATGATTCCCATTATAAGGCCATCACATGATCTTATGTGAATTTTCTAGAACTTTATAAGAGACAACGATGACTTGCGATGTGCCTTCACGGAATAAGTTCGTCATTCTGAAAGATTTTGTGAGACCATACTTCGAACAACATAGGCACATCGTGAGAGTTTTATGACCATGAGAGGCTCTCATCATGCCACTCATTTATTTCCATTATTTATTTTAAAAGGAACGAGGATCTCACATGGTTGTATGAGTTTTTTAAGACAATCTCTCTACCTCTTAGTGATGTGTCGCATGACCAAAAAATGGTTTTATAGAGATTCATGAGTATTTCATAGATAATTCCATATGACTATCATTATCAAGATATAGGGGGAATGTGTGGCAGCATGGAGTTTTCCATGGACCTTCCGGTGATGAGGATGACATGCCTGAGGGATTTCACAAGATGATGTAGACATGTCATTGGGTTCAGATGGTGTCTTTCAGATTGGAAGGGGAATGAAATATAATTCTTACAACCACATGAGGCTACCTCCTTATGCAATTTTATTTATTTATTTACTAGGGCCTGGGAATTTCACAAGATTGATCGAGTTTTGTCCATAAAAAGTTTTCTCCCTATTGGTGATCTTTTATGTGAATTTTATGCCCACACATGGTTCCTACATTTTAGATAATTTCCTCATATTTTAAATGGTGATTTTGGATAGATTTATGTGTGTCCATTGGTTGACATGTCATGTGACCAAGGGGTCTTATCTAGTTGCCATAGTGTGATGAGATATTTTTTGAGGATCCTTTGAAAAGTATGGCTTCTCAATGGGACTTTGAGAGGCCTTCTACTAGCTATGTGATGTATGTGACCGTGTGTATGACATTCTACTAGTCATATCGTCATGTTTCTTCTACAGGTGACCATCCATATTCCCTTCTTTATTCATTTTCATTATGGTGAAAATATTACCCATATTCATGTATTTCTTCCTTTATATATTTTATGATGTTCATTTGGTTGGAGTCAATAAGGCTATACATGAAGGTGTACTAGTACCCAGCTGTGCAATCAGGTACATGAAAAAACATCCCGTGTGAGGGAACATGGCTATGAAAAGTACACAACTAGACCATTTCATAGACACATTATATGTTGAAGTTCACATCCAAAAAAATTACCTGGCCAGACCATGTGAGGTACATGGGTAGGTTCTCTATATAAGGTACAAGCAGGCAGTTAGATTGATATATCTGAATCATTCTACCAAGTTTAAGTCAAAATTGAAAAAATCATCAAAGTTGATTTTTTTTCATGAATTCCAATACCCAAAATATCTCAACAAAATTTCCTTTACCAAGAAAGAGAATGGGTTGATCAGTGTTTTCATCGACATTGGATAACACAACTGACATTGTATGAAAGTTGAATTCTTGGTTCTGATCACATAACTATGGATCAATGAAATGGTTGACTATAAATACCTTTCAATCATGTATGGTTATTCAAGGTATAATTAAATCCAAATGGATCTAGAATAGGAATAAACCAAAACCATCAAGTCCCTCTTGGGATTATTTTTCTACTGGTTGATGTCTTTTGGTTTGAAGAATGTCAGTGCTACATATCAACGTTCCACTAATCTCATCTTCAAACCCTTTATTGAAAAATTAGTTGAGTTTTATGTTGATGATTTTGTGTTAAAATAAAAAAAATTTCTGACCACTTTGCTGATTTGGAAATATTTTTCAACAAAAATTAACCACACAGTCTGAAGATAAATCCCAGGAAATGTTATTTCATCACAACTTCAAGAAATTTTGTGGCTTCCTAGTAAATCATTGGGGAATTAAATCTGACCCTAATAATACTAATGAAATTATATGTATGTCACCACATCAATACCTCAATGAGTTTAGAGGACTCTAGGGGAACCTTTTTTATATTCAATGATTCAAAGAAAATATCATAGGAAAGTGTTTTCCGTTCAGTAGGTTGATGAAGAAATGGGGTGTGTTCTTGGGAATGTTGAAAACTATTTAAAATACGATATACTTGAAAAATATCACATTATCCCACCAGTGATGATTCTTCTATTCAAATGAAATCCACTCATCCTATACATGAAATACATGGAATTATCATTGGGGGCTGTTACTGCATAAAAAATTACATGGGCAATGAAAGTATACATTATTATCTTACTCTAACCATGATTGATACTAAAAAATGGTATTAAAATACAAATGAAAAATAATTATTTATGATTTTCAAAATAAATAAATTATTTAATTATATACAACACCATGTGGTCCATTTGATCTCATGAATTAAAACACTCAAATATATCTTAAATCATCCAATAATGATTGTATATTACACACGATGCGATGTCATTCTATAATAGTTCAACATCTAGTCTATAACACAAAAAGAGATAAAAGGAAATCCTTGTAGAATTTCATGTAAGATTATCCCTCTATGGAAGAAATTTCAATGAGTACCGAAATTCTACAAGAGGAAACATTTTCTATTCATGATTCTAAATATATGTGTGAATTTTACTTATATATTGTATATAGAATCCTAATAGGAAATTGAATGGAAGACCCCAAGCTAAAAAATGTTGGATTTGGAATCATTCTAATTTCTATAACAAAGGAATCTATACCTTACTTCTTTCGGCTATCTAAAGGCTGAAATAAAAATGATGCTTAATAACATGAACTCATTGTAGGCTCAGAGTTATATTTTCAAATACTATTATTGAGACCTAGTTATTTCCTTGTAAGGCTCTTAAATATTTCTATATATATATATTTATAGAGCTAGGCACTATGACATTGTCTGAATCCAAGGTATGGTGTTCCTGAAATTAATTTTATTAAAATATTAAATATATTTTTATTGTCTGAGTACATTTTTATAGAATATGGCATAAATATTACATTTAATTTCTAATTAGAAATACGAGACCATGGTTTAGTCTGTACAATGACCTTTACCCAAGGCACGACCTAAAATGGGTCGGTGCTAGGAGTTCAAATAACTGGGCCATTGGTAGTATGTTCAGTGGATAAATTAATTAATTAATTTAACCTAAATGAAATTTCTATAAGAATACATATAGTGAGAATCATCCAAGGTTAGCTGCATAAACCTTGGGAGTATTCCAGAGCTTCTTCTCCTCCTCTCATTGGTGAATCACCTAAGAAAATGATGAAACTATGCATCAGAGAAGATCAAGACATAGTGAACTCAATGAAATCCTTCATTCATTTGATACCATGTTCTTCAATGATGAATGATCCAATATCTAGGTAAGACTTAGCTACTTCTGGTTTAGACCCTTTTTGATTAAATTGATTGAGGAGAGAAATTCCCTCTATTGATCTATGCCAATTGTGGATCCTTAACATAATCCTATATACTAATTAATTTTTGTTCCAACCTCAAATACCCTTGTTCTTTATGTTTTCCAATAATTCTTGGAAACAATTGATTAAAAAAATTATGGTGCCTTTCTCCCCCTTTTTCTTTATGTTCTTCACTGGTGGGATCCCTCTACCCTTGTTTGACTTTTTAGGTGGTTCTTATTCTGTTCAGACCCCTAGAATGATGAAAAAATCACATGTGATGGGAGGAAAGAGCAATTAGGGCCAGATATGGGTTGTTTTCAGGTTATGGGAGATCATTTCAAAAATTAGTGGCCAAATATTCAATGGAAGAGGAACCCATGATGTGCGATATGTGTGATAAATCCACGATTCCCATCTAAAATCGATTTCTAGCCACTTGATGGTCAGAAACATTAATAAATAACTAGATACGATAAAACCATGAGGAAAGAAGGAAAAAATAAAAGGTGTGGAATATATCTACTTTATGTATAATGGATATGTAAAATAGTGAAAATCATGACTACATGTCGTATACTATGATGAACACATGGTGTGTAGACCATTTTTTATGGTATCTAGGGTTTTGGTATTTCATAAGGATGGATTTCCATTTAGATTCCCTATATATTGGGAACCCCTTTCATTATGTCGATGAGCCAGGTGAATGAGCACATGGTTAGGCTCATGTCATGTGGCTAAGTACACATGCATAATGTGAGAACATGGGTATCACTGAGTGTGAAGGGTAATGTCATGTAATAAAGTATATAGAAAAGGATTTGATACACAAACATGGCCAAAGTCAAGGGCATGACCCCGAGTGCCGTGGGACGCTGTGTATATTCCCCACACTCTATGTAAAATTACATTCTTGGAGAGATGTTTACCTATAGTGACATGACCAGCTGTTTGACTAGGATCAGACACGATGTGGGTCCCATCACACTCCATGTAACCATTTTTTCCTTTTTAGGAAACTTCAACCTCTCATATCTCCTTCATTTGGGCTCAGATTCTTGCATGCAAGTAGCCTATATGGAGTTTTTATGTGCAATGAGATGGTTACCTTAGTTATAGATTTAAGGATATGATTTGGAATGTTATTTTCATGATTATTGTTTACAAAATTCTTGACGATGGCAGTGATCACACAAGACCACGAGAGGCTTCTACAATAGAACCCTCCAGCTGGGATGGGCATGGGTCATCTACCAACTTTTAGAGTTGGTCCCTCTAACTATGTTGGGAATGGGTCCTCAATAAACTTCTAGGGTGGAGCCTTCCAATTGGGTTGGGCATGGATCCTCTACTTACATCTATAGTGGAACCCTCTAGTTGGGCTAGGTGTGGGTCCCTTATAGGCTTCTTGAGAGGAACCCTCCTGCTGGACTATGTATGGGTCCCCTAAAACTGATTTGAACCATCCTATTGTACCAGGTAATAGATTCTATACCGTGATATTGTGGCCCCTAAACTATGAAACACAATGGTGATATATGGTTTGATTGGGATGGTTACTTATGAGCAGATGTGTGCGATGATGGGCATCATTGATGATGTTTTGGAACTATTGGAGACTCTTCTTCCTAGGATGAGTAGTGAGATGAAGATCCCCTTTTTCTTTCATATTGGTTTCCTATGACTGCTTATATATATATATATATATGTTTCTATATCCATACCTTCATATTAGGTTACACTCCTTCAATGGGTTGCAAATATCCATGAGGTATGCCATATGATTTCCATTTTTAGCTTCTCATGGTTGTATGAGTCTACTCTCATGAGATTGGTGGAAAATACTTGACATGTAGTTCATCTACTCACCATGTTAGTTCCCCCATGTTCTTGGATTTGGTTACTAATTCTATTTCTTGGGTTGATATATATCCTTTTCAATATCTACCATCATTCTATTCCTATTAAAGCTATTATTTCTCCCCCATCGTCTTATAATTTTTCCTATTGGGTATATTTAGACACATCCCTACATGGGGTTTTCCCACATGTTTTTGGTCTTATGAAGGCAATAAAATGTTTGGTGGTGACTATAAAGTAGGTCAGGGATACCTGGTACTTTGGACTATATATGATGGCCGTATCTTGGAGATAAGGAGATGAGTTGTCTTAGTATTTTACATTCTAGTTTTATTCATATTGGGACATCTTTTTGGTTGGGCATTTATTTTTCCTCTTTACTTCTCATTTTACACTACCGTACCCATGTACTGCCTAGATGTTTTTCTTCTGTGGTTGTTTCCCATGAATTTTTAATTGTCACACTTTCCTATGAAGTTATGCATTGAGATGGTTATCTGTGTGAATAAATGTTCATAGGTTGTCACACCCCGACATTATTTATTCTTTTAGTTTATTCTTTTATTGATGTAAGGTAATTTGTTTGAGGTTTTGGTTATGTTACAGACTTATATATTTTAGTTTTATTGTTTTTGGTGGATTTTTTTCCTATGTATGGCCTGCGTGCATGGTTTGAGGGTAAACCGTATAGAATTTTAATATAGAGGATGTTTTAACTTTGATATATTCTAGCATATTTTTCTCTAAAATTTATAGGAATAGTTCGGGTCAAACCATGATAGGCCTAGGAGAAATCGTTTGGATTTAGGATGGTGTCTGGTAAATGATGTAAGGCTTGTGCATGGTTAGGAGAAAATATGTGGCAAGCATGCTTGGGGGATCTGCAATTTGAGATTTCAAAATCACACAGTTGGTGAACAGTTTCCTAATGTATGATGCCAGCCCATGTAGGGTTCCACTCTTCTCTAGTAAGGAACACATGGTTGGCTCATGGTTTTTCAAAACATGGTGCCAAAACAGGTGCCATTTCTACGTCATTAAAAACATTAGATTCATATTCTACCCCTCTATCATGTTTACAAAAATTCAGGATTTTCCATCCTTGCTTAGTATCGGAACACCAAGGGGTTCCTGAAAACCCTTCTCATTGGCTATCCCTATTCTATAATTTATCTGAATGGTCCTATGGTAAGATCATTTGAGTTTTGGTTAATTTTTCCCTTCTATTGTTTTTTTCTTATTCCTATTTTTTGTTCCTATTTTACTTGGATCTCTCTTTTCTGAACCCTAGGGTGAGGGTTGGAAATTGTGGGTAGTTTTCATTGATTCCAATGTGTGTGTATTGTCTCTTAGAACAGGTTCTTATTTCAATTTTAATTTTCATTTCATGCACATGTCAATGAGGTAGGTGTTTCCATCTCTTTCCATTATAATACGTTCCACGTGATGACTGAGAACATCTTTTTAATTTCAAAATGTGTGACGTATGGTTGTGATGTGTTGTGTGAATATTTGTGCTATTTTCATGTGAGATAATTAGGGTAAATGTGTGATTTCAAGGGATTCCTATATTTATGATTATATATATGCATCTAAGGAGTTTTATAAACTTTTAAATGATATTTTTAAATGAAATTGGGAACTTTGGATTTTTTTAGCCATTTTCACGTTTAATTAAATTGGTTTTCATTTTGAATTGTGTTCCAGGTATGGTTGTAATACCCCATTATGATCAAAAATTCATGTGTGTATTGTTTAGGTTGATGGTAATGTCAGTGGTGATTCTTTGAATTGTGTTTAGTATGTTGCATTCATGTATTACCATTGATGTTCCATTGGTTTTTGGCTTATCCATATGTGTACAATGTGAATATATGGATGATCTCACAAATGAGGTTGGGCCCATTTGAGAAAATGTTCATCTTTAACCTTTGTTTCTGAATTCTTATCTCCAATTTTTATTTTCCTCTTTCATCCTCCTCTAAAGTGGTTTCATCAAGCCTCTATGTTTTATAAATGGTTCCTTGATGTTAAAATGAATTAAATGTGGTTTCAAAAAGTGTCTTTAAATGTTTGGGCCATTTTGAATCTTGAGGTGTGCGTTGAAACATTAATGTTAAGGAGGTCCCTGTTGGAACATTTTGAAAATGAGGCTTGTTTTTACCATGGTTATGTAAATGGTTTGGAATCAAATTTGGATTTGAAATTGAAAAGTCCCAGTTAGTAATTTGGGATGTTTTCTTAACGTGTTTTTAAATTGACATGTTGTGTTTTCCCAGTTGGAACTTGTGTATGACATGATGTGAGATGGGAACCGTAATGGGCGATCCTCCAAGGAAAGGTTCATCACAATGGTGGTGCTGATGTTTGGGCTAGGCAAGCATGGTAGATGTGGGTTATTGGTTTGAGCAACGAATGTGAGGACCTCCCCATTCACCATGTAATATTATCATGGGATTCATGGGAATCATATAGAGGGTTGAGTAAAGGTTAGTTATCAACCCTATTAGTTTGGTTGTTACCTACTAAATTATATGAGAGGCCATGTGGGATGTGCCAATGGATTTTCTAGTTTAGAGTGGCTAGTTGGTTATCGACTATAGATCTACACCATATGATGATTTGTGAGTTCGAAATGATTATGTTTACGAATTCCTTCTAGATATATTTTATAAATTATCAAGATTATATATCAACATGTTATTGACTATCTCTAATGTCCTAGGTCACCTGTTTCACTAGTTTTTGTCTATTTGTATTTATACTTTTTTTCTAGTGTTTTTTCTACTTGTTTAATTTCCATTCATTTAGAGCATATCACTATTAATTACTTGGGTTTGATTTTTCTTTAGGTTTTTATTATGAAATTGTGTTGTTGTAAATTAGAGAACCATTTTAAAAAAGTAAAGTGGAATGTTGTTTAGAAAACTATATTTTTCTGGAACAGATTTCATGGATTTTGTGGTGCTTACCTAGTGATCTATTTATTCTAAAATCATACTTGTTCCACTCAACATCAATAGAACCAATCTGTATTGTAGTTTTAGGGTTCTAGTTTGGTGGTCCTTGGGAGAAGTTTAGTTTATGGATGGTGGTAGCCAAGAGGACATGTGAGGATCATGTTAGTCATCTTTTAGTTATAGTTTTCTTTTGAAGTTTCTATTTTGTTCAGTAGTTTTTTGTATTTGGATTAGATTTTATATTTATTTATGTTCAGAAATTATTGGTTATTTTGTGTTCTTTACTTGGTTATTTGATCTCATTTATATTGGGATAAATCATTTCCACATTGATATCTTTGATTCCCATCGCTAGTCACTAGCCAGAGAGGATTAGGAACACCTCTCAACACTACTTTGGTACCATGTGGGGTGTCGGGTTGGATGGAATACCGGTATGTTTTGTGAAAAATTTGTATCTTATGAGACCTTTTTTATTTGGGGTGTCATGTGTATTGGATACAAGTACTTTAGAGACTCGAGAAGAAGGTACCGGAAGAGTGTTTTGAACTCCTTGTCATTATGATCCTTGGGTTTCCAGGGGTATTTTTGGATTTGAGTCTTTTTTTGGTTTTTGATTTGTGTGGATAGGGAATGAAAATGGATGTATAATAGTGAAAATTCAAGTTTTACATGGATTAGTGACCCATGTGGAACATGAGTGCATGAATCAAGGTATTCCTATTGGTTGGATCCTTCCTAGGCATGAACCTTAAACCATGTTGTTGGGTTATGCATAGTCACTAGTTCTCTTTTCGTGAAGTTCATTGTGGGGGTTTTTGGTGTGAGTTTTTATTTGGTTCAGTTTTCATTAGCATGAGTGGATTTTGGAATATAAAATGGTATTATATTGAAATGGGTTTCAAAATAAAAATTATTTGAGGTTTGGTTTTGTTTTAAAAGTTTTATTTGTGTTAAAATAGATTTAAAAGTGAGTTTGTTATTTTAGAATGTGGCCATGGGGCCATATGGTTTTGGAATTTGATATGGAAATGTTGGTTTTAAAAATATATTTTTTGGTTCGTTTGTGGTTCTTGTTTTGTGATTTGGTGTTTATATTGTGGTTTCTCTTTTTGGTTGAGTTTGGTTTGATTTTAATTTCAAGTTTTTTCCTTATTTGTTGAGAGTATGCCACCCAAAATAGTCTTATAGGTTTCTAGAGAGTTTTTTATAGTTATTGTCCCTATCTAAACACTAATTTGGGTGAAATAGTTTTGTTATTATCATTTGTTTCCTATTTTATGAGGTTATCAGGGCCCTTTTTAGGATATGGAATGGGAGTTTAGAGTGTCTTTGGATCATTGGGAACTCTTGAAGTTGTGAAAGTTTGAGATGTTCTGAGTTCATTTTAATTTACATGTTTAGAGTAGTATAAGGTGGTCATTTCACCATCATTGTAGGATGAAATATCATTGGAGTGGTTTAAGAATCTTGTTTTTATGATGGTTTATACCATAGGAGGTGAAGTTGAGGAAAGTGGAAGAGTTATTGGGTTTTCAGAAAGGCTATCCAACAATGTATAACTATGTTGATCAATTTAAAGATCTATTTTCCTTTTCTATAAAGGCAGTGTTAAAGAATCGGCTAAAGGTTCTTCTCATTGTGAGGGGTCTTCATCCAGAGATCAAGGATCAATTTCTATTTTCTGGATATCTTCTATTCGAGATGTTGGTGGAAGATGCATTTTTGGATGAGTTGACTTCAAAGTGTAGTCGATGGTAGTTGTAACCGATGAAGGTTCCTCATCTGGTGATAGGTGTGTGCTGGAGGAACCTATGAGAAATTTACTTTTTCAGTCCCAACATCTCTATCATTGGACTGTTTGATTATGTGACTCTATTGTGGCATGAAAGGGCATTAAAATTCTTTCTATCATAATCCTAAAATGGGTTTTCATCGATTTGGGAATTTGTGTCATCTAGAGAAGCTTTTCAAGTGGAGTTTCTGGGAAAATATTTTTTGGTCAGAGGATGTAAGCTCCTAAATGGGGGAAATAGATGCTTCAACACATCAGGGCTCCATCCATAGGCCTTAGAGTGTATCTTTTCACACAATCAGGTATCCTTATAGATGTGGGGAACCATGGAGTAATTATAGTATGATTTCATATTTTTTTGGTTCTATTGGTTGTTGTCAGTTCCCCTTTAATGTGATCGATTTTGTGGCTTCATTTCATTTAATCATAATGGTTGTGGCTTTCTAAATGTGAGTCTTTGAGTAGTTATTCATTCTTTTGTGTTCCTAGATTTTTGTGGATGGTTTTGGGTTCTATTTGTGCTCTCTTTAAATATTATCATTTAATGTGGAATTAATGAATTGTGTTTCAACTTAAGGCTTGGTTTAATGTTATTCTCATTGGGGTTCTGCTTATTTTTGGGTTTTATCATTCGGATGGGAGTTCCTAGTGTTTTTGATGTATTTGTTTGGTGGTTCCTTACCAGTTCCATCATGTTGAGAATTTTGTGTTGATACCACTGTGATATCCAATTTGAAAATGGTGGGGATAACCAAATTTGATCCTATTTTGGCCTATCTTGGTATTGGTCAGTGTTAGTGGGGTTCTTGTGGTGGGGATAACCCTTCTCCCAGCATCTCCCTGAGTTTTTTTTAGAATTTTTCTTAGAGTTTGTTTTTTGTAAAATGTAATGTTGAAAGGTCACATCGGGGCGTGTGGTATCATTACATTTTATTCTGTTTGGAGTTCAAGTTTGTACCTTATCTAACATGTTGAATTTCTAGGGGAAAAAGTGTTTGTGGTGGGGGTAATTATGAACCTTGACCTGATTTTTCCTTTTATTTTATTCCTTTATTGATATCAGATCCATTGGTTGATATTTAGGATGATTTACTAGATTAGAGTTTTTCATTTTGGATATTTCATGTGTATTTTTGGCCATTGTATGGTTTGGGTTTATAGTTTGATGGTAAACCATGTAGCCCGTTATGTTAGGGGTTCTTCTCAATTCAGTTTTTTCTTACATCGTTTTGTTTTCATTCCTGTCAAATGGTTTGTTATGAACCTTGTGAGACCTAGGATAAATCATATATCTCGAGGATGGTGTTTGAGACATGGAAAATGACCTTCACATGGTTAGGGTAAAACATGCAGCAAGTGTGCATGGAGGATCCACAATTTAAAAAAGTTGAATAAAATGATTAGCACGTGGTTTCCAAATCCATGTGGCCACCTTGTGTAGGGTGGCTCTCTACTCTATTATGGTGTTCATGTTTGGCATTCAGTTTTTCAAACCATGTGTCCAAACCATGATACTTTTCATGTTTATTAAAAACATAAAATTAATATTCTACCACCCTCTGTTTTCCCTAATTCATGATCTCTTTCCCATGCTTGGTCTAAGGGCACCAGGGGTCCCCCAAAATTCCCTTATCCTAAGATATCCCTCCTCTATGGATTCTACATGAATTTCCCAAGCTAATTTCCTTGGAGTTTTGTTTAATTTTACCTTCTATTATCTTCTCACTATTCTTGTTCATGGTTCCACATTGGCTTGGATCTCTCTTGGCCAAACCGTAGGTTAAGGGATAGCTAATGTGGGAGGTTTTTATTGATTAATGGGTGTATGGATTATCTCTCATCTAGGTTATTATTTATTTTGGATTTTAGTTTCATGCACATTTTGTTGAGGTTGGAATTTCCATCCATTTCCTTTTAAATACATTTTATGTGAGGCTTGATTAGTTCTATTTAATTTTCTAATGTGTGACTTATGGTTTTTATATGTCATGTGAAGAGTTGTGGTGTTTTAATTTGGTAAAATTGGTGAAAAAGTGAATTTCAACAGATTTCATATATTTAATCTTATATATATATATATGAGTGTATGGTGTTGGATAAAATTCCAAATGATCATTTAAAATGAAATTTGGATCTTTGGGTTATGCTTATCCTTTGTTATTTTTAAATATATTTTTTCATTTTGAATTGTGTTTTAGGTGTAGTTGTAATACACCTTTTTGATCTAGAATTCATGTGTGGGTTATTTTGGTTGATGGGAATACTAGTGGTGATTCATTAAATTGGGTTTTGGATGATACATTAATGTTTTACCATTGATGTTCCATTGGATGATGGAAAATCTATATGTGCACGAGGATCACATATAGATGAGAATATAAATGATGATTTACCATGTTAAAACAATATCCCTCCTTTACCTGGTTTTCTAAATTTGTATCTCCCATTGTTATTTTCCTTTTTTTCTCCTACACTCAAATGGATTCCTTAAGATTCCATGTTTTCTAAATGGTTACATGGTGTTAAAAGGGATCAAATATGGTTTCCAAAGGTGTTTTTTTTAATGTTTTTCCCATTTGTAATATTGAGGCTGTGTTGTAAAATTATCATTAATGAAGGACTACTCAACACCTTTCAAATATAATGCTTATTTTCACCTTGGTTTTGGAAATGGTTTGGAAATAGATTTGTAATTGAAATGGAAAAATATCATTTGGTACTATGGGATGTTTTTAGAAAGTGGGTTTAAAGTTACTTGATGTTTAGGCATGATTGTAACTTGTGTATGAATTGATGCGATATGGTCACCTCTATGGTGTACCCTCCGAGGATATGTTCATCACATAGGTGGTATTAGTTTTTGGGCTAGGTAAGCATAATGGTAGTGGGTTTCTGGTTTGAGCCACACATGTGGGGACCTCCCCATTTACTGTATAAAATTATCATGGTATTCTTGGGAGTTATCTATAGGGTCTATTAATGGTTAATTATTGACCCTGATTATATGGGTTGGTACCCATTGATTATCTAAGGGTCTAGGTGGGACGTTTCATTGGATTAGATAGTTTAGAGTACCTAGTTGGTTATTGACTATGGAGATACATCGTACATTGGTAGGTGAGTCCAAACCATGTACATCGAGGGATTACTTCTTGAGATGTTTAAGAAAAGACCATGATTATCTATCTATATATTCCGACTTATCTCTACAATTCTTTGTAACATGTTTCACTAGTTTCTGCCTTCTTGTATTTTTACTTTTGTAATAGTGTTACACCTGTTGTTTTATTTCCATTTATTTTCAACATATCCTTTTTATTAAATGAGATGGATTCTTCTTTGGGTTTTGATTGTTCCATTGGTCTGTTTTAAAATAGAACCATATTTAAAAAAGGAAACCGGTGTATTGTTTAGAAATAATGATATTTTTGGAAATGTGTGTTTAAATTTTGAACTAATAAAACCTATTTTCTATATGTATTTCAAACTAGTGTTTTGGGACAATTTTGAGAAAGTAAATTCATGGATTCAATGGTTCTTACCTACTAATATATTTATTCTCACACCCTATGTGTGCCACTCGACATCGGTAGACCCGATCTATTTTACAGTTTCATGGTTATTATTGGGTTGTGTAATTGGAGAAGGTTTTTTTCTGGATAGTGGTGACCAAGGCATCACCTGGGGATCATTTTAGTTGTGGTTTGGTTTTAGTTTTATATTTTAATTTCTATTTTCATCATAAGCATATGTATTTCGATTATTTTCTATATTTATCGATGTTTAGTTGTTGTTGGTTCTGATGCATGCTCATATGGGTTATTTGATCATGTTTATCTTTGGATAAATCATTCCCACAGTGATATATTTTATTCATGATGGTATTCTCCAGCTTGGGTCAGGTGTTAGGGTGGATGGAAGCCTGACCTTTTTTTGTGACACATGAGAAGGACTATTTTTTAGTTATGCCTTCAACACTGGTCACCGACACAAAGCTTATAGAGGCAGGCTTGGTGTAGTTGTAGCTTGAGGCCCGAATTTGGTTAGGTCTTGATAGATTGGTATCAAAGGTGATTCACTCCTTCAGATGGTGGTTGGAGTATTTCTATTATATGTATTTGTTTGGAATAGGGAAATTGTGTTAGAGTGTCTCAAGTGTAGTTCTCAGGCTAGGGAATCCAATGATGGTGTAGGTGTCTGACATATCTATTCACTAGGACCATAACTACCTACATATTGACATGAAACACATAGATATTTTCATAAAGGGAGAAATGGTATATTCATCATATAAGAGTGGGCCTTTGACTATCATTCTGGAGTTAGATCCGCATTGTTATATATATATATATAGATATATTCTCATATAACCATGGTACAAATAGATTATAATTTAACGATGACACCTTGATGAAAACCAACCAAAATAATAGATCCGGATCATAAAGATGATATGATTATTTTTGAGGCCACATTTCAGGGCCCATCCTACAAGATTCTTCCTCTGGTAGGGAAGGTAGAAGTACCTCTACATGGAAAGAAGAAGATTGTCCTAGTAGAGCTGGCTGAGGAAACATACAGGAATAACACACTTCTTGAGTTTTAGTGCCAGGGGATTCTAAGGTTATGAGGTGAACATGATCCTTATAAAAAAAGAATTGGATATTTTTTTGGTCCATATCTTTATGATCTTCAGGAAACAAACAAATCATGTAGTTTCACGAGAATCTAGCTTTTTCAATGGAGCAGTTAGACGCTGGTGAGGTCTTGTTACTCAGAAACATGATGAGTTGACACTCAGGTAGCTAGACATAAAGTGGATATTCCATGAGGAGTATTAAACATCCTGATTATGCACTATTAATATTCAGTTGGTTCGTGAAATATATAATGGGAGGGATAATAATGTCCGAGTAGGGAGTGGCATTTATAGGCTGTACCTTTTACTCCTTTGACATGATCTGGGATGGCTACTTCTGAGCATAGGAGTTTGAGCAGGGACTCTATAGAGATATTTGTTCCAATGTGTTGCCCTTGTGCATCACCCCTATTCCGGGGTTCTTGAGTAGGAACTAGTGAAAGAGACAATTCTATCAAATAAACATAGGAAAACTAAAGCTGCAAGTGGGCATCATAGATCTGAGTTGTCTGTAGTAGCTAGTTGATTATAGTCAGTGGATCTTGGTGCATGGGATCCATTTGCGATCAGACTAAATCACATAGTTATGAGGTATAGAGATATCACAAAACACCATGAGATCCTATAGAGGTTCAGTTCAATTCTTGTTATGTGTGAGTTCACACAGCATGTGACTACCCAACCATATGAGTGTTGGAGCATAGACATATAACAGATAGAACACCATGGCAGAGGCATCACCATGATCAGGGATCTCCCAGGAGAGTGAAGGGTGGTCCCTAGGGAGGAAGAGTTTTCAAAGGAGGAGAAGGAGTTATGGGTGGTGGATGATTCTATGTGATCCTTCTACCACCACCACTAGGTTCCCTATGTCAGGATTTGGGAGATGGTGCTCGGGGCTGTAGATAGCTGCAAGCTTTAGAGACATATGACCATGTGGGACATGAGACGATGAGAGGTATGATCTGGGTTTATTATAATATTTCTTAAGTATTAGAATACATAGAGTCCATTGATTACTTTATCTATATACTATTAGTGAGAGAGATGGAGTTCCTAGTTGAGGTGCTATCCCAATAGCTCCGTCTTAAGGTTCCCATAGGGAACACTTCTTCTATATCTACCGGTAGTGCAAGATATCTCATCATGGATATAGGTTCATGTGGGAAATTTTGGTCAACATGATGTAACCCTATGATATCATGTTGGGTATTTATTGGTTGTCTGAAGTTTGAGAATAGATTGATGATCACCACAGATGAGTTAGATCACTACGTACTGATGTGATGATATTCACCAGTATAGGAGAGAGACATATCAAGGTGGGATGAGTGGGTTCAACATGCTGGAGCCTTCAAACCATCACCTACGTGAGTATAGATATGGGTGTAGAATGAGATTTATGAATTTTGATTCCATCATCTTTGGGGGATTACATAAATGTATTCCCTGAGGAAATTTTAGGACTATTTTTGAGGCATGATATGTATTTTCATATTGACTTGCATCCAAGGACTACTTTGATATCTTCTGTGGAACATCAGACGATCCCTACTAAGCTCTACGAGTTAAGGTTTCTATTGGAGTACCATTAAGAGAAGGGTTTCATTAGGCCGAGTTTTCCTACTTTTTAGGTCCTGTGTGGTTTGGGAAAAAGGTGGATGAGTGATTGCAGCTTTTCATAGATTATCATTTCCTGAACCTGTCCATGATAATGAACAAGTAATCCTTGTTGAGGATTGAAAAACTCTTCGACCATTTCTGAGGAATGAAATGGTTCTTAAATATCGATATTAGGTCTGTATCGCACATGTTAAGGGTTCACAAGGATGATATTCCAAATATGGAATTCTAATTTCGCTGTAGATATTATGAGTTCTTGGTGATACTCATTGGTGTGATGAATACCCCTGCTATGTTTATGTCTTTGATTAACCCTACCTTCCCAACATAATTGGACCAATTTGTCACTGTATTTATCAAAGGAATACTCATATACTTTTAATAAGAGGATAAACCTGTAGATACCATGAGTATGGTTCAAGATTTGATTCAAGAGCACCAGCTTTTCCAGAATCTCTTGACGTGCCAGATCTGGATTCACGAGGTTCACTTTCTGGGGCATGTCATTTCTGAACCTAGTTTATCCATGTACCCTGTGAATATTAATACATTTCATTCCTATTATCCACCCAAGATAATGTATAATGACTTATTTTGGATCATATACATTATGGATTCCTTCATATAGTCGAGTGGGTTGTTGGGAGAGTATTCTCTCCACAAATCCCTATATATATGTGTTTGGTTTTTTTTCATTAAACATTCCATTTAAGATATACAATAACTGGGAGAATAAGTTTGGGGTCTTCCTAAAATGTGGGATATTTGGGACACAATCTCACTGATAATGAAATGGTAGAATAGTTTCTAGGGGTATTTTATTGCCAGTTGATACTAGAGTATTGGTTGGTAGATGATATTATTTTTTAGAGAAAAAACTTGTTTCCAAAAAATATATAATCTGAGAGATTAAATATTAACCATGAAGTGATTTTATAAAGGGTTTGTTTAGAAACCCATAATTATGATTGGGTTAACATAGTATTGATCATAACACTAAGGTATGGTGTCATGAACCAACCCAAATAAACCACGAAATAGTCACCTGAGGTAACCATAAACAATAATCAAGAGGTCTTACCAATCCTCCCTAGGTAGAAACTATTTCTAGGAATATTTCATTAATGAATTGGGAATGACTAATCCCATGAAACAATTGATAAATGAAATAGAATAAACAAAAAACTCACTAAAACAAGAAATAAATGGGAAAACGAATTGATAAAAGTAAACACTATAGAAACATCTAGATTACTATGAGATTTACCATTATAAATTGAACTACTGCCACCCCAATGTTATCAAGATCGAGCAAGAAGCTGCACCAGAAGCATAATACAATGAAACAAGTATATGTATTAGTATTAAAACTCATTATGTATTTTTGAATAAAATACTCCCTGTGAATTAAATTTCAAAATAAAATAGGTTTATACTTTTTTAAACATAAGAAATATAAAAATATGGGTTTCTAATTTTATCAGAATAACAATAAAAATTAATTCATTTTAAGTAAAATAACATTCCATTATATTTTCAAACCAATTTTCAATGAATGAAAACTCTTTCATTGAATTCATTACAAATCATAACCTATGTTAAATACATGTATTTAAATAAAAAACAAAAAAAAAAGATTTTATATTATAAATATGTTAGAAAAGAATACTGTAAAATAGAAAAATTATCATTTTAGATTTTACTATGAGTAACAAGAGTGAAAGATAGAAAGAACTATGGGAAACAAATATATATCTTGGTTAGTTGGGTCCCTATGTTCCTCATAGTCTTACTAATCAAACTGTATAATCAATTCTCATGAATGAGCATCAAGAGAGGTCAAATACAAATTCATTGGGTTCCCCCAAAGAATAATAATATTTTTAATTTTTTTAGAGTATAAACCTAATGGGGATCCAGAATCAATTCCCCATCGAATCATCCAACATACTAGTCCTTATTCCACTATCCTAAGTACCCAGAGGTTCCCAAGTTCTTTTTTCTAATGGTGGTGAGTTTTTAATCAGCCGTAATATACATACATAATATAAAATTTCAAAAAAATCCATTATTCACTTCATCATAGCCAAATTACCTTTAATTACAACCAATTTTCCCTTTCCCAAATATATAATGAATAACAAATCCCATTACTGGGAATACATCACATAACAAAAATTCAGAACATATCCCATTTAATATACAAGGGAAACCCTTATGAGGGGTTTTCATTTCATTAATCATTTAAATTTTCCAATTGGGACTCATACTTTAAAAATAAACAATTTTTTTGTGAATCAATTGGACATTAAAGTGGAACTACATTTCAATGAAGGACAAAAAAAATTATTAGATAAAGTTACCCCTTGTTGGAATCTTTGGTAAAATATTATAATCACGTGAAAATGCATTTCCAAGAATCAAATTCACTTTTCAAATTATATAGATCTCATATAATAATGAGAACACATTTTATAAATAATCAGGAAATCATGGATTTCAAATGTAATTATTGTAAATAGCAAGCCTACCTCAAAACATTCTTCCTATGGTGATAGTAATCTGAACACACTTCAAGAGGTTTCCAAAAGAAATAGAGATCATGAAAAAATCTTGTGAAGAAAAATCCTCGTTTACATGGTCACACATATTCACTTATACATATATAAATACCCCTAGATGTAGTGTGGTTATTACCCTTTCCGTGAGATAATATATAGAAAAGGGGTATATATATATAAATTCCATACGCATGTATATATGTGTAATTTTCCTCTAGGGATCCAAAAATTGTTGTCTTCATGAATGGAGGTCTGAAACCACCTCATGCAGTTCCAAGGAACATAAGAAAAATTAAATGAAACCCAAAAATTAAGAAAACCCAAATTAAAAATCAACATAATAATTAAAACGGATGAATTCCAACATGAAACCCAAGAAGAACTCACTACCTTCAATATGTGAGAAAAAATTTCATCTCAATCAGGTCCAAGTATTCCTATAAAATAGTAAAAAACCCTAGTTGGAAGAAAACCAAAAAAAAACTAGACCATTAGAAACCCCTACGGTTCATCTGGCCTCATGCATCAATGAGGGGAAAGAGAAAGAGGAAATAAGAATGTTTTAGATATGAGGAAATTATTTCTTATATTGATCTCATGAAGAAACTTAAGGGAAGTCAGATGTTGGAGGGAGAATAAATAAGGAGGGGAGGTGAGACTAAGCCCCCTTTAGTTGTGGACAAAGACATGCAGTGAAAGGGGAACAGGGACCTAAATGGGGGGATGAAAATAATATTAATAATAATGAATATCAATATTTATGAATATTAATAAAACATAATAATAATAATATTATTATTATTAAATCTTTTTTACAATATATTTATTCATTTCTATTTATCCATTTTTAAATCCCAGATTCTGTAAATGATTTGGTCTCATAGTTGACCAAACTAATCACCAACTATGTGCCTCTACTGGGGGTCATGGACACCTCACATGGGTAGGCCACGCAATTTTCCAAAAAATGTGACATTATTCCTATTCAGCAATATGAAAATCAACCCCCACCCCACATGGTCTGAGCATGGTTTCTACTAACCATGAGACAACTATGGGTCCTTATAGAATACCCCCAAATTTAAAAAATATAAAACTAGTTTGACCCAATACAAAAAAATAAGATAAAATATATTTAAATAATTAAAAATTATTGGTGTGGACTGATAATTCTCCCAACCATTAACACTTTCTACCACTATAATGTCCTGGATGAAATGACTATCCTACATAAAATGAAAATATGAGCATCACACAAATGAAAACTTATCTACCAGATTATTGAGAACTCAAAAATCATTTTCCTCCCAATCCTAAAAACTCAAAAAAAAATCTAAAAAAGACATCCCTAGGGATCCATATCAATATAAGAAGAAATAATTAATGAGGCAAAAGGTATTGAACCATCATGTAGAATGAAAAAAAGTGAGGTATTCACACCTCTAAATATAAACTCAAAACAAGGAACAACCCAGCCTGAAAAATAAAAATCACTGAAGAAACTAATCATGCTATATTCAAGATCTCCATGGGAAACTTTCATATGACCCAATTCCAATTATATATGAATATCTATTTTCAAGGTTAGGTGGGCTGTAAACAAAAATATACCCCATCAATAATACATTAAAACCATGTTTACCATGGGAACCATATATAATGGGATCCCAACCATATTTGGACTTTAGTTGAACTAGTTTCGGTTGAGCCCAAGCAATTTATATAGTGGTCCTCCCACAATTTTATAATTCTGGTCATACCATGATTAAACAAGAAAAAACAACCCAAAATAGATGAAATAAATCCAAAAAGAAAAGATTAATTAAAAATAGTCATAATCATCCAAGTAAAAAAGATTCAGGACATACTGTGAATGAAAATACATTAATTTTTATTTTTATATAAGAAATAATGTAAAAATTAAGTCTAGAAAATTAAAAATTAAATTTACCAAGAGAATGGGAAATACAAAAATCCTTAATAAAAAGGAGGCATGTGAAGATAAAATGGATCCTAACATAAAAAATTGGATCCTTACCATGCCCTTAAAAACATAAAAAATCCAAAAAAATGAAATACTACATGCTAATTAAAAAATTATAGCAAACTATCAGGAATGGAAGACAAGACACGACGGTGAATTCCCAAATTAATGTTCCTAAAATATTGGTGATCACTAAAACAGGGTAAATACACTAAGATGTTATCTAGGAATACTACAATGAGAATAACTTATTCAAAACCTTCTCAAATATTCCAAAAACCTCAAAAATGACAAGATTAGTCCACTAAAATGTATCCACCAAAATTTTCCACAACAAATAAAAATAAACAAGGTAAAGCTCAGACGATTCCCATTTTGACATCTAAACCCAAAAGTGAGGTTAGCATACACCATACCCACTAACTTCTTCACTATGTGAAAATATTCAATACGAGGCCATTTTCTAGAGCCCTAATGTCTTGTAGCACCTTCTTCCCCACGGTTTGGAGTTGAAAATTCTCACCCCAAACTACTCCTTTAGTAACAAAATTTAGGAGACCTCTTCAAGTGACCTAATTAACCACACCAAATTGAATAAAAACACATTATAAAAATATTCAACCTCTCCTTACATATAATTCCATGAGGAATATTCTATAAACAAGAATTATGGAACTAAATTGAACCACATCATAAACCAAAACTCCATATCTCAATAAAAAACCAAAAACAAAAAAAACACCATTTTAAAATAATTATAAAAATTTCAAAAACCCAAATTCCTATATATAATAATCTAAAAAAAATACACAAACAAATACTCAGTCACTTTTCAAAACATTGAATTCTACATTTTTATATTTTTTTTTTCAGAAAATACTACAAGCCTGAAAAACTAAAGACCTAACATTGGTATTCCATAAACCCTCAAAAATATATATACATCTATTTTCATGTTCAAACACCCATCCATATACACCAATAACTGTCCATTTACCACATAAATATATCCACTTATATATGTGTGTGATTGTGTGAGCATTCTTGGAATAACAAGGGTAAAAAAAAGAAATTTCCATTTACAAAACTATATAGCCAAACAAAATAACAAATTCCCAACCAATTTTTCAATCCACCTCATATCAATAAATCAAAAAATTTACAAATTCCCAGGAAACATCTATTTAATTTTTCCTAAAACATTTACAAAACCAAAAAATTTTTCCAAATCCATTTCCTATCAAAATTTATAAAACCCCTAGAATATCTGAAATAGATCCTAAAACACATTCCATTTTTGAAAAAAAATATTTCATGATCCTTAAATCTAATGTTTTCATTTTTTAAATACAATTCCCATAAAATTATTACCATTTTAATACCCAATGTATTTATAAAAAACAACTCAAACAACTACCAATTAAAAAAAATGAAACCCAATACTCAATTAATGATTCTAATATCTCATATGAACAACCACTACACATGGATTGGACACATGGTTTGACAGGTTGTGAGGGAATTTGGTGAGAATGTTAGAGTTCACTAGAGGTAGTGACATGTTCTACATATGGTTTACCTGACCATTCACAATGAACAATCAACTTATGTATCTCTCCCATTATAAGCCCCAAATAATCTTGACAAACTAGACACACTTAATAAAAAACCAAGGAAATGGAAAGAACCTAAGATCCAAGCTTATATTTTATGTTAAAACTACCATGGACCACCATAGAAATTATAACATCCTTCTGAATAAGTGGGGATCAAGCGCCTACCCAGGACTGACCAATTGAATTGTAATGCCCCGACCCTAGTTACCCAGAGTCGGTGCATTATTACATAACATTGGCATGATCACAAGAAAGATCAAGTCTCGAAAAACCGATTAGTTTAGTAGCCTTGGAATAACTAGATACATTCTTAATGTTTACAATACAACATAAAATGAAAACTACAACAATATAGTCTCCATAGTACACACTCTTATCCCCTCATACTATCCCTGCAGGTCATTCATAATTTACTTCTTCACATCCTAGGAAAAATAAATGTAGAAAATGGGTGAGCTCAAATGCCCAGTAAGGATAACAATATAGCGGAAACTTTCATAAATAAGAATAAACATTTAAGGCAATGTATAACTAAAACAAAAGACTTTTAAACTTGAACTTAAACATAGTATGGAAAAAATAAAATGAAATAATTCCATTTACTTATTCACATGGATATTCTACTAATCAAATAATCACATGCAATAACAATAACCACTTTAATAATGATGGAATACATAATTCCAGACTGTCATAACCACATAGCCAAGGCCGAGTGCCAAGAATACATATAATATTTTGTCAAGGCCTTGTTCCAAGACACTAATTTGTCTCATGAGACCTACCGATGCATCAAGGAGCTATAGAAGGCTCCACCCTTCACTTATTAAGTTCAATTCATTCCTCATATGAACAGGATTAAACATAACATAAACATTCGTATTAAAACTAGCATACGAAATGTATATAATTCATCCATAAAACATGAATGGTACAAAAATAACACATACACATTCAAACATATCACAAAACCTTCAATACAATTTAAAATTTTTGTATCATAATAAATCAACTTCAAATAAGCGTAAAATCCATCAAAGGATGTTGACAAAGATGAAATCAAAACTCTTTTTAGAGAAATATATGTTTCTATTTTGAAATCATTTAAGAGTCATATATTTATAAAATAAAAAATTTTCTTTGAAAATATTCTTATAATCTTTTAAGGGAAGCTTCGACGATTTTATAACGGAGGAAAATAGCCACGCCCGCCGTATAAGTTAAAAAAACATTCTTACCTTAATTTTATCAAAAAGGTTAAAAAGGACCTTGTTTGGAAAACAACAGAAAGATTCCTATATAAAATTTTTATAAAGATTAAACAAGGGTATAAATGATTTTTTACCATAGTATTTAAAATAGTAAGAATGATTTGAAATACATTTTTAAGAAACATGGATATGGATGATAAAGAGGTCCCAGTAGATAATCATGTATAAACAACCTCGGATAATGAAGAGATTGTGAAATAACCCTTACCTTGTACTTTTCCTTGGTTGAGGGTAGGTTAACTTCCTATATAATGGTGAAATAATTGTTGTTAAATTATACAATAATCATATATATTAATATTATATCATATATGATCTTTTAACATTTATTTGTTAATAATATTTTAGAATTATCGTCGTTTCGGGTGTTAACTTACTCATTTTCTTTTATATGTTTTGTTATGTAAGCCATGTTTGTTATGGATAGGTTGTATCTTATTCATATACATAATGATATTAAGTCCTTAAACATTTTATTAATCTTAAAATGAGAATTACACATGTATGGATACAATGGAGAATGAATCTCATCGCGTTCGTGGAGACGGTAGTCCGTACGTACGCACGAGCGACAATATCATTCTTTTGATATTAAAATAATATATAATTGGATTTTATATCATATATAAAGAATAATTATCATTTTATATTTATTATTTACATGAATTACACATCATTATTATACCCATCCAAATAATAATTTATTGAATAACAATTACACCACGACGTGGAGACGGTTAGATGTACGTACGCACGTATGATTACACGCCATTAAAAGGATGGATAGAATACTGAATATGGTTGTACCATATTTATAATAACATCACAGTATATATAAGATACTGGAGTTATTATTTTATAATGGGAATAACAAATATAGAAGAAGTGGAAGAAGAAAGGAACTTGAAAAGGGGTGGTGAAATCATTACCTCTTCTTCGGGTTCTTCCTTTTGATTTGATCAAAAGGGATCCTTAGGTTGGATTTCTGATCAAACAAAGACCTTTAGGTTGTATTGAGGGATGTTTAGAGAGTATTGGGGAAGGGTTTGTCTGAACCAAAAGGCTTTGAAGGTGTGAATTAATGAGAAGGGGGAGTTCCATTTTATAAGAGGGGTGAGGGACACCTTTGGAAAATCTAGAAATATTATTTTATAATAAATGCATATTCAGTTTCTAATGGATCCAAAGTGGATTATTTAAAGGTTAAGGTGGGGATGGGTCGAAAAGCACTCAACCAATAGAATTTAGATAGGTTTGGGTTATTATATTAACCTTATCTTTAAGTATTGACTCTTAGTTAATTAGTTTCACTTTTACAATGTCTCTTTTTATATTTATATTATATGGTTAATAAACATACTATATACTTCCAAGAGACCCCCAAGTGGTCCATTAATGATACACATATCATGAAATAAGTCTACTTTACGAAAATTATTTTTTTAGGAATTTAACATCAATTAATAATATAATATTTGTTTTAAAAACACTTTTATGTCAATTTTGACACTATTCAATAATTGATTTTTGTAAAAATTATAACAGAATTATTACTTCGAAAAAAGTATTTTAAATAAATCTTGACATGTCATATTAACCTAGAAAATTATTTTTATTCATAAAAAGTCTCAAATTACATTTATTTGGGTATTTATAATATCAATTATTATAATTTTTCATTAATTAGGTAATTATTGCATCAACATTGTGTCATAAATAAATTAAATTATTTAATGTCTAAAAATTATAAATAAAATTCCATTATGTAGTAAATATTTTTATATTTCTAATGAATATTTACAATCCAATTTATCTTATTTATAACCCTATAATAAAAATGTTTTAGCAAATAAAATTTTATTTTAACTCTTTTAACTCTTCTTTGAATTAAATAATAATAAATGTCCTAATCTAATACAGGTGGAACTAAATGAAAATATTTTACTCCTAAGGTTGTTTTTGGTCGAGATACACTTGTCCAATATAATTGGGACACATGTTAGGATAATATTAATATCATTTTTACCCTTAATTACCCTATTTACTTTTAACCGTGGTAAATAAAAGTAAAAAGTTACTATTCACCAAAAATTATTTTCATCTCATTGAACCACATTTTACTCCTTGATATTAACAGTGTCTCTCAGATTTTCGAAATTCCACTCACCAAAGTGGTAAAATTATGTTTTATGAAAAATTCAGTTTTTTAACTACCACTTAGTGGTTTCGTTATTCATCAAAAAATGAAAGTTTCCAGAAAAATACCAAAAATTATGCCGAAGCTATATTTGATATTATGAATTACAGAATGATGTCTATTTTAACATATTCAAAACATACCAGTTGCATTAATTAATTTAAAAATTAATTCCCGTCGTCAAAACAAATAGCGTGTTTTTAAGAGATAATAACTATCAAAAGATTGACACTTGTTTATGTCCGGTTTAATTGTGAAATTATGTACAATGACCAAAATTGTATTAAATGGCAAAAATATATTCTTAATATACTTTAAAACCACTCAAATTTATAATTTATCAATATAAATTATTTCGATTAAAAAAGTTGTTTTTAATTAAAATTTAGTAATTTTCACTATTCATCAAAATATAAATGTTATCTGAAAAGTTCCAAAATTTCACCTTAGGCTAAATTCGATACTCCGAAAACAAAAATGAAGTCCATTTTGAGAGATAAAATTTATAAAATTTCAAAAAGTAGGTATTACTGTTCATAACGGCTAGTTTGATTGGTTGTGGTGTGTGTTAGAACTCGAAGTTGCGTACAACACACGCTATTGTACTATTCAAAGAAAGCTTACCATGGAAGCTTGGGATGATTCATTGTAAATTTTTGATTTCCCCATTCTAAAAAGTTAATTTATCTATTAAAATTGAATAAAAGTTTAAAATATTGGATTTAAAAATGGTTCACTATTTAATGTTGGTAAAAGTGTAATACTAAAAATGAATTTGTTCTTACATTATGTATAAGAAACTCATAATATGGATTCTAAAATTATAAGGATTATATAAATATTAAAATTTAGTTAATACTATTCATAACCTCTTATGAACGGCTTGTTTGGTAGGTCATGGTGCGCTTGAACTCGGTGTTGTGTGTAGTGCAAGTTATTGAATTATTTTGAAGAAATATCACACTATGAAATCATGGGGCGTTACATTCTCCCCTCATTCAATAAATTGCATCCTCGCAATTTGAAATTGTTCTTCGAAAATAAAAGGTTGAATATAGAAAATATTTTTCGGGGAAAACTCACATCGGAAATTGGGTTAATAAAATTTATTATTAATAAGAGGAAAAGAGAAAAGAAAGGGTCACCACTAAATTATGATCACTATTCGGAGAACATTAGTGGAAATTAGAGACATATAATTGGAGGAAAAACGTCAATATTTATAGGTAGTGATTGAGGTCATCAATCACAAAAAAGTGTAAAATTGAGGGCCTTAAATTCATCAATCTATGATGATTTAAAATACCATCGGTTCAGCAAAACATATGGTATTAGGATAACACATTTTTTTGTTTTAAGCTCCCTTCACTAAAGTATAAGAATTAATTTCTTTATTGAATAAGAGAAGAAGAAAAATATATAATTGACAAGTAGAGTCTCATCCTTTAACTAAGTTCTACCACAAACTCATCTTTCACTCTAAAAGACAATAGAACTTAAAAATAATATTCTATTTATCCTATTCGTATAGGGTTAAAAAATAAATTTATAATTCATCTAGAAGAACCATTAAAAAAATGACATTATTCAATCCAGGACATCACGTGGGTCAGTGGTAGGTCATACACCCTTGTCGCCCTTCGGTTGTGGGTTCAAGTCTCATGGCCTTTCCGGACGCGAAAAGTTGCCGCCCGACCTCCGGGTTGTCCTTTTATGGCAATCCAAAATAATCCAAACTAGAACTATCCAAAATACTTCAGTCCAAAATTTATAAGGAAGGTAAACACAATGAAGATCCTTTTTTCCGCGTAATAACATGTGAACACATTCATCATGTATTCTTTTAAAATTATGCAACATCCAAAATTACCATAAAACCTTATCGATTACATTCATGATCCCTTATTCCTTAATGAATAGTAGATATATTCCTTCAACCAAAAAATGTTGTAAACCCCATCAATTATGGAATATACAATTCATTAATCAGTTTCAAGGTATTCAAGAATATCCAATATAATCTATCCAAATCAATCATGTATTATTCTAAAATCACTACGTCGGTATCAAAACCATATTATGGTTTTTCTTTCTCTCAACCATATATTTTCCAAAAATTTAACCTGCTATTGAGTCACTTTTCTTCGTTCCACACAATCTCAAGTCCTTAATGAAATAGTACTGTAGTACAATCCTTATATACTCCATAATTATTATAACAAGTACATTGTTGATACAACACTCAAATGACATAATCAACATAAGAACTCAAATCATTCCTATTCATCTGTGGTAGTATCATAACTTGATTATTATCCAATAGCATGATTTGCGGCATAGTATGATGACTGGGACATAGGTTCGCGTAGTGTCCAAACTCCTTGCAAATGAAGCATTGTACATTTGAAACCATTTTCTTACCCTTGTAGTCACGTAATTTGTGCCCTTTTTCTCCACACTTATAACAAACTCCCATTCCTTTCAGGTAAGTTCCAGGGTGTTTCTTCCCACAATTATCACATATAGGAAAATTCTTCTTTTCCTTCTTCCCTTTATCCATCTTTCTCTCTTCCATCTTTTTCTTCTCTTGCTTCCCTTCAAAGCCATAGGACTCAGTAAACTCATTACTTATCTTCTCAACACATGATATTATTTCTTCATATGATGATAATACATGGGAGACTATTTCTTTTATAAATTATAGCTTAAAACCATGAAAGATATGATCCTTCTTTCTCTTTGGATCATGTGCATTGCTGGAGTTCTCAGTTCTTCTACTGGGAGCCATTTCTAAACAGTGGCATAAACTAGATTAGTTTATGAATAACAATACCTAATCCCAAACTTGTAAAACACATAACATAAATTAAATAGTTTATAGATATAATAAATAATCATAAAAATTTCTCCATTGAGGAAGTATATACTCCTGAACCCTTCATAATGGGTTTTAATGAAAATGAGAATTATCCTAAGCATATCCCCCAGGAGTGCCGTAACTGAGAGTGCAGTAAGGCCCATTGTCGTGCACCAGTTCCCGTTCGAGTCCAACTCAAAGTGGTGTTTTCGGGTTTTACCCCTAGGTACATCTGTGCCAGAGCCAGCTCTACCTGCTCATATCCAGACAGGGATGCATTGCTCGGAAAACTCACAAAATCTCTACAATACCAAAATTGTAGGAAATTATTCTATACTAATCCTCAAAGTTCATCTTAGTTCTACGTGCTCTAATCAGAGTTTATCTAAATCTAGCATCCAAGGTTTTTACTAAAGTTCCTCTGATTTCAACTGTAACGCCACGACCCCAGTTACCCAGAGTCGGTGCATTATTACATAACATTGGAATGATCACAAGAAAGATCACATCTCGAAAGACCGATTAGTTTAGTATCCTTGTAATAACTAGATACATTCATAAAGTTTACATTACATCATAAAATGAAAACTATAACAATATAGTCTCCATAGTCCACAGTCTTATCCCATCATACTATCCCTATAGGTCATTCAAAATTTACTTCTTCACATCCCGGGAAAAATAAAACATAGAAAATGGGTGAGCTCAAGTGCCCAGTAAGGATAAAAATATAGTAGAAACTTACATAAATAAGAATAAACATTTAAGGCAATGTATAACTAAAACAAAAGCCTTTTAAACTTGAACTTCAACATAGTTTGGAAAAAATAAAATGAAATAATTCCATTTACTTATTCACATGGATATTCTACTAATCGAATAATCACATGCAATAACAATAACCACTTTCATAATGATGGAATTCATAATGACAGACTATCATAACCACACAGCCAAGGCCTCGTGCCAAGACTACAAATAAGATTTTGTCAATGCCTTGTGCCAAGACACTAGTTTGTCTCATGAGACCTACCGATGCATCGAGGAGCTATAGCGTGCTCCACCCATCACTTATTAAGTCCAATGCATTCCTCATATGAACAGGTTTAAACATAACATAAACATTCGTATTAAAATAGGATACGAAATGAAAATACTTTATCCATAAACCATGAATGGTATAAAAATAACACATCCATAGTCAAAAATATCACAAAACCTTCAATACAATATATAAGTTTTGTATCATAATAAATCAACTTCAAATAAGCGTAAAATCCATCAAAGGATGTTGACATAGATGAAATCAAAACTCTTTTTAGAGAAATATCTCTTTCTATTTTGAAATCATTTAAGAGTCATATATTTATAAAATAAAACATTTTCTTTGAAAATAGTCTTATAAGCTTGTAAGGGAAGCTTTGACGATTTTATAATGGCGGAAAATAGCCGCACCCACCGTATAAGTTAAAAAAACATTCTTACCTTAATTCTGTAAAAAAGGTTAAAAAGGACATTGTTTGGAAAATGACCGAAAGATTCCTTTATAAACTTATTATAAAGAGTCAACAAGGGTATAAATGAATTTATACCATAGTCTTTAAAATATTAATAATCATTTTAAATACATTTTTAAGAAACATGGATGTGGATGATAAAGAGGTCCTAGTAGATAATCACGTATAAACAACCTCGGACAATGAAGAGATTGTGAAATAACCCTTACCTTGTACTTTTCCTAGGTTTCGGGTAGGTTAACCTCCTTTATAATGGTGAAATAATTGTTATTAAATTATACAAGAATCATATATATTAATATGATATCATCTATGATCTTTTAACATTTCTTTGTTAATAATATTTTAGAATTATCGTCGTTTCGGGTGTTAACTTACCCATTTTATTTTATATGTTTTGTTATGTAAGCCATGTTTTTTATGGATAGGTTGTATATTATTCATATCCATAATGATATTAAGTCCTTAAAAATTATTATTAATCTTCAAATGAGAATTATACTTGAATGGATAAAATGGAGAATGAATCTCATCGCGTTCGTGGAGACGGTAGTCCGTACGTACGCACGAGCGAAAATATCATTATTTTGATATTAAAATAATATATAATTGGATTTTATATCATATATACAGAATCATTATCATGTTATATTTATTATTTAAATGAACTAAAAATCATTATTGTACCCATCCAATTAATAATTTATTGAATAACAATTACACCACGACGTGGAGACGGTAAGCCATACGTACGCACGTATGGTGACATGTCATTCAAAGGATGGAATGAATACTGAATATGGTTGTACCATATTAATAATAACATCAAAGTATATATAAGATACTGGAGTTATTATTTTATAATGGTAATAACAAAGATAGAAGAAGTGAAAGAAGAAAGGAACTTGAAAAGGGGTGGTGAAATCATTACCTCTTCTTCGGGTTCTTCCTTTTGATTTGATCAAAATGGATCCTTAGGTTGGCTTTCTGATACAACTAAGGCCTCTAGGTTATAGTTATGTAAGTTCAGAGAGTATTTGAGAAGGGTTTGGCCGAACCAAAAGGCTTTGAAGGTGTGAATTAATGAGAAGGGGGAGTTCCCTTTTATAAGAGGGGTGAGGGGCACCTTTGGAAAAGATAGAAATATTATTTTATAATAAATTCATATTCGGTTTCAAATGGCTCCAAAATGTATTATTTAAAGGTTAAGTTTGTTAGGGGTCGAAAACCACTCAGCCAATATAATTTAGACTGGTTTGGGTTATTATATTAACCTTATCTGTAAGTATTAACTCTTAGTCAATTAGTTTCACTTTTACAATGTCTCTTTGTATTTTTATATTATATGGTTAATAAACATAATATATACATCCAAGAGACCCCCAAGTGGTACATTAATGATACTCCTATCATGATATAAGTATCTTGGCCGAAACATAGATTTTTAAGAATTTAATATCAATTAATAATATAATATTTGTTTTAAAAACTCTTTTATGTCAATTTTGACACAGTTCAATAATTGATTTTTGTCAAAATTATAACAGAATTATTACTGAGAAAAAAGTTAATTAAATCAATACTAACATGTCTTATTAACATATAAAATTATTGGTATTCATTAAAAGTCTCAAATTTAATTTATTTTTGTATTTATGATATCAATTATTCTAATTTTTCATTAATTAGGTAATTAATGCATCACCATTGTGTCATAAATAAATTAAATTATATAATTTCTAAATATTATAAATAAACTACCATTATGTAGGAAATCGTTTTATCTTTTTATTTAATATTTACAATCTAATTTATCATATGTATAACTTTATATTAAAAATGTTTCAGTAAATAAACTTTGATTTTAACTCTTTTAACTCTTCTTTGAATTAAATAATAATAAATGTCCTAATCTAATAAAAGTGTACCTAAATGAAAATATTTTACTCCTAAGGTTGTTTTGGTTCATATACACTTGTCCAATAGAATTAGGACATTTGTTAGGATAATATTAATATCATTTGTACCCTTAATTACCCTATTTACTTTTAACCGTGGTAAATAAAAGTAAAAAGTTACTATTCACCAAAAATTATTTTCATCTCATTGAACCACATTTTACTCCTTGATATTAACAGTGTCTCTCAGATTTTCGAAATTCCACTCACAGAAGCAGAAAAATTAAGTTTTACGAAAAATTCAGTTTTTTAACTACCACTTAGTGGTTTCGCTATTCATCAAAAAATGAAAGTTTCCAGAAAAATACAAAAAATTAGTCCTAAGATATATTTGATATTATGAATTCAAAAATTATGTCTATTTTACTAAATTCAAAACATATTAGTTTCATTAATTAATTTAAAAATTAATTCCCATCATCAAAACAAATAGTGTGTTTTTAAGAGATAATAACTATCAAAAGATTGACCCTTCTTTATGTCCGGTTTAATTGTGAAATTATGTACAATGACCAACATTGTATTAAATGGTAAAAATATATTCTAAATATACTTTAAAACCACTCAAATTCATAATTTATCAATATAAATTATTTTGATTAAAAAAGTTGTTTTAATTAAAATTTAGTAATTTTCACTCTTCATCAAAATATAAATGTTATCCGAAAAGTTCCAAAATTTCACCTTAGGCTAAATTCGATACTACGAATACAAAAATTAAGTCCATTTTGAGAGATAAAATTTATAAAATTTCAAAAAGTAGATATTACTATTCATAACAGCTAGTTTGATTGGCTGTGGTGTGTGTTAGAACTCGAAGCTGCGTACAACACACACTACTGTACTATTCAAAGGAAAGCGTACCGTGGAAGCTTGGGATGTTTCATTGTAAAGTTTTGATTTCCCCATTCTAAAAAGTAAATTTATTTAGTCAAATTGAATAAAAGTTTAAAATATTGGATTTAAAAAGGGTTCACTATTAAAAGTTGGTAAATATGTAATACTGAATTTGAATTTGTTCTTACATTATGTATAAGAAACTAATAATATGGATTCTAAAATTATAAGGATTATATAAAGTTTAAAATTTAGTTAATACTATTCATAACCTCTTTTTAACGGGTTGTTTCGTAAGTCATGGTGCGCTTTAACTCGGTGTTGCGTGTAGTGCAAGTTATTGAATTATTTTGAAGAAATAACACACTATGAAATCTTGAGGTGTTACATGAATTGAAAAAAAATCTAATCATGAATCTACTAGACAACCCCAAATGGAATGGAATAATGGACTAATACTATTATTTAATGAACCAACCTAGTTTGACATTGATTTGGTCACTTGAGCTAGGAAGAACATTGCTCGAGAGGGGTTATTGATTCTCTTAGGCTGGAAAATTATGTCGAGCATCAAGCAAATCTCAATTGGGAATTATTTATCCCATGAAACAGTATAAAAATAAAATAAAATAAATAAAAATAACACTATAGGAGGAGAATAAATGTGAAAATTAATAGATAAATATAAAAACTATACATACCTCAATGTGTCCTTATGGGTCACCATTATCCACTGAACCAATGTCGTTCTATGGGGACCAAGACCATGTTGGGAGCTACACCAATAGATAAAAACAAAGATATAGGTATAATCATGCATATTAAAACTCAGAGGAAGATCAGAATAAACTAATCCATATTCATTATATTTAATAAATAAAAATATGTCATGCTACAGTGGTGATATGGGATATTAAAAAAATAAAATCTTTTAGGAAAAAAAGAAAATGAAATTTATTTTATGTAAAAAAAAGTTTCATTGTATTTTAAAAACAGTTTTAAATGAAAGAAAACCCTTTTAGTGAATTACTTAAATAATAGAAACTATTATAAATTTGAATCTCAGTATGAAAAAAATATATGAAATTTTATATAGGATGTTTAAAAAAATAGTGAATCCCAAATAGAAGAGAAGTTTAAAATTCTACAATGAAATACAAGAGTTAAAGTGAGAAATCACCATAGTAAATCCCTATGTAGATAGGTTTGATTGGTCCCTATGATCTTTATACTCTTGGTTACCAAAACATATAATCCATTATCATCCCCGAGCCACTACAGAGGTTAACAAAAAAAATTCTAGCATCCATCGACACATCATTATTTCATTTTGTTAGCATTGTATCATATACCATATGGGGATCCTAGGTCAGTTTACTACTGAATCAACAAGAAATCTAATCCTTAGTACTCTAACCTAACTTCAAAAGGGATCCCAAGTTCTTTATTAAAATTTAGTTGAGTTTTTATCATGAAAAAATATACATATATAACAAAAAAATCACAAAAATACACTATTTCACATCCTCATCGTTGTATTATATTTTAAGGTAATCCCCTTATTACCACTCAAAATACATAACAAATCGTAAGTCCTATCACTGGTAATACAACAAAAAACACACATTTATCACACAACACATATTAAATATAAGGACATTCCGTAATCGGGTTTTCTATTTCCTCAAATATTTCAAAAGTGCCAATCGGGCCTCATCCTTTTAAAAGAAACAAATTTTATTTAGAAAAACAATTGGAAAATCAAATTTTACATTATTTAAAATAGAGAAAAAAATATTATTACATAAATGAAGGCTTAATTAAAATCTTTTGTAAAATATGGTATGTGAATGAATATTCATCTCTAATAATAAATTTCATATTGCATAGCCTATAAATATTAGAAAATAATGAAATTTTTTTTCTAATATAATCCAGAAATCAAGTAATTCAAGTTAAAGGCATGAGAACAGGGAATCCACCTCAAAACTTGTTTCCTCACATGATGGTAACCCAAACCAACTTCAAGAAGAGTTTAAAAAAGTCATGAAAAGTAGAATATCTGATCACATGGTAGATATTAGAGAGGGGTAGTTTTATGTAGTCACAGTCTGTATGATTTGCTTAAGACCTATGGGTACTATAATGTCACCAAGTCTACGGGTAATGTAATATATAAAGCCTACAGGCCTTGTTAGGGTTCCCCGTCATCCCTTGAAAGGGTGTTATCAAAAATCAATAAAAAAGAAGGCCTTCAGGCCATTCAGGCACCTACAAACTCATAGATACACACACACATACACACACAATCACACACACATAAATATATATCCCTAGTTACAATGTATATATTCTCTTATCCAAGATGGAATTTGAATAATGAGGATATATATATATATATATATATTCCAAACCCATGTATATGATTGTATTTGGCCTTCAGGGAGCCACAAAGTGTCACCTTCAAGAAAGGAATATCAAAATAACCTAATGATTGTACATGGAACAATAGAAAAAAATACAAGAAACCCATAAAATAACAATGTAATGACTAAACATCAACCAAATAATTAAAACTAAAGAAAAAAATACTAGAAACTGATAAAAAATCACTGTATTTGATGTGAGAGAATCAAAACTATCTTAATTGGGTCCAAAGAACCCCAAAAAGTAGAATAAAACCCTATCCAAAAATAAGACCCAAAAAATTAGACTATTAGAAACACATAGTGTGTGGTTTAAATCATACCATAGCACGAGGAAGGTGAAAGATGAAAAAATAATGTATCAAAGATTATTAAATACTTACTTGTGATGATCACATAAAGAAATAGAAGGGAAATCAAACATCATAGGGAGAGGGAATGAGAAGGGGAGGAAAGGCACAACCTCATTCAGTCATGGTTCATGACACGTAGGGAATGTTGATATGATAAAAACCTATATAGGTGAGGGGGAAAGTAATAATAATAAAAAAAAACAACAACAAATAATGAATAATAGTAATGAATAACAATAACATATAATAATCATAATTAATATCAATAATATATTTTTTTAATTAAAACTTATTTTAATTTTTTTTACATGTTTAACAAACATAGAAACTATTTATGCTTTTGAAACATTGTTTTACACCCTTTCACCTTTCGTGATATTATACTAGAGGTACTAGGAACCTCAAATGTACAGGATGTATGGTTTTGAAATCTATGTACTGACCATGTGATTTAGATTTTGTCAAAATTATTGGCCCCCTTACATATTCTATTACATGTTTCTACTTGCTATACATCTTCAATATTTCCTTAGAAAAAATCCCCAAATACAATAATTTAAAATAGGTCCATCCCAAACGCAAAAAGTGAAGAAAAATGTAATTAATTAATTAATCATTGTTGTTGTGTTAAAATAAGTGTACATTAATATAAATTACTCTATATGGTAATGTGGTGTATATATAACTCTCACATTGAGAACATACATTGAATAATATTATTTTATAATTATTAATGATCACTATAGTTCATTCCGTGTTATTTTTATTATCAACATGCTCATAGATTAATATGGGATATATTAGAATTAATAATGCTGCAGAGAATGAATAAAATTGTCTAGTAGTATAAATCATGCAATTTTTTTTAGGAAGAAATATCATAGTTGGTGTCTTGAAAATAAATTAGATACTATATAGAGGAAAATAGTTTCATTATGGATGGAAATTTGAATAATTTCACAACAAATCATTATGGACATGTGTAGGGAAACCAAGTTAAATTTCTTCCGATTATGTCATGGTTCTTGAACAACATGTTCATCATTCATGTGTTATTATTTACAATATTTAAGAGATATATTATAATTTTTATGATGTGTATAGATAAATTTCGAGGTTTTTATACCCATATTACAGTTCCTAAATAATGGAAGTTGTTTTCAATATGGGAAAAGAAGAGTTTTTCAAGTTTAACTGGGCACTATTCTTAGGGATACCATGTCATTGTTGATTTAAATATGGTAGGGTCATAATGATAAATAATTTTGGTATGTTTATCATGTTGTTTATGGGGATGAAATTAACTTGATTTAGATATCATCATTATAGGGTATTACGATAAGATATAATTTTTAAATGGAAATTTCCAATGAAAAATGAGGTATCTTGATATTTATGGTAATGGTTTTAAAAAAATCCATTGACAAGAGAAAACAAAAAAATTAAACACTATAAGTCATATATTAAAAAATATTATATAAATATTGATTTCAGTTAGAAAATAATGAAAAAATATTGAGATGGCTGCCTTAGATATTTGGGGGTGTGTGGTAGAGAGTAAAGGGTAGGATTTTAGGAGAAGAAATAAGGTCCACACATTCTCTATACTTGGAAAAATTTCTGAAGGATTCATGTTGACCAACCATTTTCATTAGAACTAATATTTTACCACTCTTACTTAATATTATTTAGCATATAAGAAATAGAGTTAATAGAAACATTCCTAGTCTGAATCCACTATTCATTATAGATAAAAAATTAATATTTATAATATGATATTGAAAACACTAAGAAACAAGTATTTATCCACTCGATTAAATGAGTTTTTGAGCATTCTAGAAAAACATACGTTATATGTAATTCTTTTTATCTATTTTCCAAGAATGAAATTTTACTAGATTTTTTTTCTAATCCTACACACTAATTGATATTGGAAGATTTTGTGAAACATTTTTATTTTCACCATTTCCACCCCTCTCAGTGATTCTAATTTTGTTTTCATGTAACCTAACATTATTGAGATAGAATATTAAGAAAAAACTACAGACCAATGATGTTATTTTTTTGAAAGAATTTAACAAATTCTATTGAAATTGAAATTTTTATTATTGAGAAGAACTTGTATTATCAATAGACAAAAGGATAAAAATATTTTCATTATTTTAGTGATAAAAAAATAAATAATTACCATATATCTAATGTAATGATTTCATAATAGAGTGGAGATACAGTCATATAGGCCCTAATAGTAAATATATTCAAATTTATATAGACCCATGAGAGATTATTCAACCAAATATTATCAATATTACACTATTTTTTTATAATTTCACTACGATGAATAATATGATGTTAATAGAGAACAAGTATGAATAAATTTAACAAGTTGAAGATAGTTTTATATGATATCAAAAACTAAGGTAGGTATATCGAATTGAATTTTTAATAGAGTATGCGTGTGTAATTCTATTCAGTCCTATATAGATATATATGGTATTAGACATGAATAAAACACTCCATATACACATAAAAAAAGTGTATCAATGAGGAAAAATATAAATTTAGAGTAGGTGGTTCAAACCATACTTATTGACGTTAATCTTTCAATATTCTTTGGAAAAAGGCTATATCATCCATTATTTATATATATAATATGTAATTTATAGGAAATTATATTCATAATAAATTATTTTATATGGAACATGCTAAAAGCATCTAATTTTTGTGCAAACATTTTGTTATCCATCATTTATTATGGAAAATTATTAGAGACAGGGGAAGATTGATTAGACGATTGAAAAAATGATTGTTAAGGTTTATCAACCCATTAAAATATGCTAGAAATTCTTCAATAAATGAACTTACAAAATTATATACTATTTCAATTTCATAATTATTTAATGTAAATATATCTATAACAGAATCTATGATGACGAACATAAAATTCTCGAAGTTAGATACATGAAGGTTTCTAACATGATTTCAGAATAATAAAATAGAGAGGAAAAAACACTTGTTAATACAACTCATAAAGCATATATAATAAATAATAAATTGATGAATTATTAATAAAAACGTAAAAATGTAAAAAGTAGATTATTTTAAAAAATATAACTCAATATAGTGATATTTTTTTACAATCTTGAGAATGACCCAAATTCAATAGTCAAATACACTTTGATATGAAAAGTTAAAATATGATTTGATGATGAAGATTGTAAACATGGACAATGGTTATTTGAGATGAATAATAAGAGTGATATGATTTAAAATAATAATACTTCAGATTTAGATTTGTGAACTAATGAAGAGATTATTTCTAAATCCAACCATATTTAAAAAAATTACAACATTGATCAAGGTTAATGTTAATAAAAATCCATGATTCCCAATATTGTGATTATTCAGTAAATATATATTAGAACCCTTCAAAATATGATAGGTATTTTGATGAATTAAATTGTTTTGAGTGATATAACACTAATAGGAATAATGGGATTTTTTTAATAATGTATCAAAAATAATTCACCAACATTCTAGTTTTTACACTACAGATTTTTATGACGTATTAATGGATATTAAATATTATTGGTTCTCCATGAGTATTATGTGAATTGAATGACTAATTAATTTTTTAATTATAAAAGGGAAAATATATATTATGTAATGTCCCGGTTCTGGGTGTCGCCCAATGTTGCCCTGAACCTGGTTGGTCACATAACCTCAAGCGCGTTTCCCCAAATGCCAGAGGCTGCAGACTGGCAGTAAGGGACAAGGTCTGATTATAGGGAAACTATTCCCTCATTAGAATAGAATACACAGTTGAATATCAAACAATGAACAACAACTGAATCATCAATACCATACAAGAAAGTTAATAGTGGAAGACTGAAAGAAATGTAACAACTAGATCATATATAAATGATGCATGTCACATTTGTCTAGGAAAAAATCCAAACAAGTCACAATGTTAGAAATGAAATACTAAAACCAATGTATATAAAAAAAGTAAACTCCAATAGCTTCACAAGCCACAGCTTGGTCCCACACACTCTATCTCCAACAACAATCCAGTACCTGATGATAAAGGGTGATTTCCCTTCTCTATACCTGCATCCATATAATCTTTTTGGGTCTAAACGAATGAACCAAATAGGGTGTGAGATGAATCCCAATGGGCAATCACCACAAGTCTTGTGGCTAATTTTCATTGAATATATATAGTAGAAAAATGAAGAAATGAAGAAATAAACTAGGACATGCTAAAAAATAAAAAATCCTACAGTTTCAATTGTATTAATTTATATTTATTATTGAACCTTTGAAACAGTTAATCTCAATATCTAGCCTATACTTTATATCCCCTAGGGTAAAAGTACCAAAATAGATGTCTCAGAAGACCATCTAAACAAACAGGTAAAAATGAGTCCAAGATTGTGCTTTGGCTTAGAAGACTCATCACAATCATTAAATCATTCAAACACCCCTATGGGAAATCTCTCATGGTCTAACACCTTTGGTTCAACATAGAATTACTCAATTACAAATGACAACCTGGGCAGCTCTCATGTTCTATACCCCTGGGTCCACATGGCATTAGTAAATTATAAATTACATCTGGGTACCTCTCATGGTCAATACCCGCTGAGTCAGCATATCATAAATAACCATAAATGACCTCCTGGGTAGCTCTCATAGTCAATAACCCTGAGTTAATGTCTATATAAAGGATTCCATATTCCTGTGTAATAATCATTGTTACCCCTATAGTTTTCCTGGTCCAAGGCTCTCACAGTCTACTGGAAGATGAGCATGTATATCATAACAAGGCAACACATGTAATATATAACTACTACATGGGTAGAATTCAGATGAATAACACATTCAATTCATAATAATCAAACAAACTCCATCCTAAATAACTCAAGGCATCAAAACAAGGTACGCCTCATAGGAAACCTAGGCCAGGCAACAATAAACAATCAAGCTAGGAAAACAGACCCATGGGGTGTCCCATAAACAAGGAATCAAACATTACTCATATTCCAAAGTCCTTTTCAATAAATTAAACCATAACAGTTAAATAATGGGGTTAAAATTCAAAACACGCAATACCCCAAACATGGGTATTCTCCAATTTAGGAATATATAATCCAAATACAATCAAATAATGGAACAAACCACCTATCTCTATATCATACGATGAACACTCTTGAATTTAGGCCCTTGAATTGGCCTATAATGAGGTAGATCTATGAAAAGTGTAAAAAGGATCAACCCTCAATAACTCACGAGAGAAGAGGAATTAAGAAGAAAGGCTCTAGGGAAAGAGAGAAATCACCTGTGGGAATCTAATGCACCATACCGCCTCTCAATCAGAGCTCAGACAGAGGAATGGTAGGAGCTTGAGGTTCTTTTTCCATTCACTACTGTCCTATATGAAACACAACAAGAAAAAGTGCGTTATGGAGATGAGATGCGACCCCAAAACAATTTCTCAAATAAAAAAGAAAAGTACATGGCATTTTAATTTAATGTACATGACCTGTACTCACCTCAACTGGCCCCATATCTAGGCGGTCTTCCAGGTCACCCACACAGCCATGTACTCGGCCGTTACATGGGCCATACATGGCTGCACGTGGCAACCGGGTACATGAAATGTCCTCATAAGTACACAAAATTTACTTATAAATTCTCCAATTCTTCCAATTTCCTCAAAAACACCTGAAATAATGATCCATACCTGAAATGAAAATATAGATTCTTATAAACTTACCCCTTAAAGTAATTCATCCCTGAATTTCCCTTCCAAGGGCGGTGAAGTATAAACTTCAAACAAATATGTCCACTATGATTGTACGTCGACCTCCCTATCCCACGTCACGTCCTGTACTCACCTGTGATGACATAACACCCATACAAGAAGAATAGACTGGCCATAGAGAACCTTTGTGTTGTGATCCACAATCCAAGTAGGGTGCTCCATGAAGGATGCATCCACCTCCAACTCAACCTCCTCAGGTTAAAAAACATGATACAAGTATTAAAAGTATCATCGTGGATGAGAAACATGAAAAATGTCATGCATAGCCCGGTACCTCTGAGGTAACTGTAATCAATATGCAACCAGACCAACTCTCTTCAAAACCTCAACGACCCGACAAATCTTAGAGAAATATTCCCCTATATCATAATCCTTATTAGTCCCAACCTCAGTGTGAGGCATAATAAAACCTAATCTTTGACCTCGAACTCCATAGGTCATCTCCATTGATTTGTATAAGATTTATGTCAATCATGTGCAGTATCCATCCTTTTCTGAATCAACTCCACCTGCTCAGTGGTCTCCTATAAAAGATGAGCTCCCATCATAGCTACCTCTCTTGGCTCCAGCCAATATTGGGGTGATCGACATGTCTTACTGTACAAAGACTCATAAGGTTCCATCTAAATCGTCGCCTGATAACTGTTATTGTTGGAAAAATACACTAGGGGTATGTGTCTCTCCGAAGAGCCCCAAAAATCTGAGACACATGTTCGTAGTATGTCCTCCAAAAACTGAATCGTGCACTCAGGATGGCCATCTATTTAGGGATGGTAGGCTGTACTCAGAAGTGCATGTGTACCCAAAGCCATCTATAGCCCCTAACAGATATGAGAAGTAAACTAGGCATCCCTATCTGAAATGATAGATTGCAGAACCCCATGCAAAATTACAATCTATCAGATGTACAACCTTCCTACATCATTAAAACTAATGGTTTCCTTGATCAGTAAGAAGTGTGTGACCTTCGTGAGTCTGTCAACAACATCCCAAACCACATCATTCCCTCGAAGAGAACTCGTTAAACCCATTAAAAAATCAATGGAGACTTAATTCCACTTCAAATTGGGAATTATTTACTACTGTAAAAGCCATGTCAGTCACTGATGCTCAACCTTCACCTATTGATAGGTGGAACATCTCATAACAAAACCAGCAACATCTCTCTTCATGTTTGGCCACTATTACTGACAGTGTGGATGTCGATATATCTTGGTGACCCCAGGATAAAATTCCCATGAAAAGGCATGAAAATATTTCATCATCTCCTCACGTATATCTGCTGACACACATACACAACCATGAAAATGCAAGACATCATCATCACCTTCAGTCCAACCAGGTGTAGGGTGCGCTCCTGACACACTCTCCCATATGACTATGCCTTTGTAATCTGATATCTATCTCATTAAAACTCAATCAAGAGGAGTAGAGGTAAGAACTATAGAATAAACAAATGTTCACCTCTACCTATCATCCACCTCCAAATTTATATCATAGAACAGATCCATAAGCTACCACTCATTGGTGGCCTCTTGAACTAGATATATCTGATTACTCCTCCTCAACGCATCGACCAATTCATTGCCTTTCCCATGTATGTAGGAAAACTCAAAGGCAAAATCTTGAAGGTACTCAACCCACCTTTGATGCCTCAAATTTGGATCATGCTAAGTAAAGATAGACTTTATACTTTTGTGGTTTGTGTTTACCACAAAATTCTCTCCCAAAATTTAATGTCTCCAACAGTGTAAAGCATGCCCAACTGTAGCCAACTTGAGATCATGCATAGGGTAATTAATCCCATGTGGCCTCATCTACCGAGACCCATATGAAAAAAATCCTTCCCCATTCATAAGAACTACTCCCATCCCAATACTTGATGCATCACAGTATATAGTGTAACTATTTCTTTGATATGGAAAAACAAGTACCAGCATTGAAGTCAATCTCCCTCTCACCTCCTCAAAGACTGAATCGTAGGAATCAATCCACAAGTACCTCAAACCCTTTTTAGTCAGGCCCATTAATAGTACATCTAAGTGTGAAAAGTCCTATATAAAGTGCCTGTATTAACCAGCCATCCCCTAAAAACACCATACCTCAAATACGTTTTTTAGCTACTCCCAAGAAACTAATGCTCTCACTTTCTCTGGATCTACTATCACTCTTGTCTCTGAGATGAAATTACACAAGAAGTGAATCTGGTCCATCCAAAACTGGCATTTTGAGAGTGTAGTGTATCACTAATGCTCTCTCATTGTACTCAATACGATCTTAAGATGGGTGGCATGGTCATGTCTATTGTGAGAGTACAACGAGATATCATCCATGAAGACTACCAAAAATAATACAATTAAGGATAGAACACTCAATTCATCAGTGCCATGAAAAATGTTGGTGCGTTCGTGAGACCGAATGACATAACCAAATACTCGTATTGACCATACCTACTATAAAAGGAAGTAGGAGGTATATCTAATAGTCTAACACAGAACTGATGATAACCTGAACTCAAGTAAATCTTTGAGAACACTCGGGCTTCTCGAAGATGATCAAAGTGATCATCAATCATCAGTAAGGGATATCCGTTCTTGACCAGAAAATGGTTTATCTTATGATAATCCACAAAACATCTAATGGTGCCTTCCACCTTCTTCACAAAAGGATAGGCGAACCCTAGAGTGAAGTACTGGGTTGGATGAAGCCCTTTTCCTGCAACACCTCCAACTATTTCTTGAGCTCCTATAACTCTGTTTTAGCCTTCCTATATAGTGGAATGAACAGTGGTGCCACTCCTATCACAATATAAATAGATAAATATACCTCAGGCTCCGGAGGTAAACCCAAAAATTCATTTGAAAAGACATATCTGAAATGATCCACCACTAGAGGAAATTATATCTATGAAGTCCCCTGGCCATCTAGATATAAAATACCAATCTAGGCTATAATTTCTCCCAACCCATGATGCTCAGGTCCCTCTCTACTCAGTTGGACATCCCATTTGTGCTTGTTTATAAAATGATCACCCTCTAGTGACATGAAACTCACCATAAAACAATACCAGCCAAAAATGTTCTGAAAGGAGAAAAACCAGTCCCTTCAGAGAATGACATAGAATCCTATCATCTCTGTGACGTAGAGGTCCTAAAAGAAAGACACACACCAACCTTAAGAGGGCACTCCTTGCACTAATGTAAACTATTCATTATAATTCCCAAAGAAGTGTCTAGCAGCATAACATCATCAGACATAAAGATACAGAGCCCAAGGATATCCAAAAAGATAACAAATATAAAATTATAGGAATCCCCTATATCAAAATGAGAAGAAGATAAAATTGAGGCAACTAGAATTGTGCCTCCAACAGTAGAGGGTCTGAGATCCTGCTCCTGCTGGGTTTGCTCCACTGCAATAGTCTGACCTGTATCGTGGACCTGCGACCCTACCTGATTACCCTGAGCTGATCCACCCTATTATTGTTGTAAACCAGTAGCCTGACTACCACGTCATAACCACCTCCTCTGCATGAACGTCCTGAAGAACTCCAGTTCCCCAACTGAGGAGAAACTGGTGGTCCTTCTCCTGAACGTGGATTCATAACTGATCCCTTCTTACCAGCAGCTGGTGCGAAAAAGGAAAACACATTGTATATGACCCATCTTTCCACAATATCAGCACTCAACTGGGTCTCTCAAGCACTAAGTTCTCATCTTTCCACTCTTTTTTCCCTACTAGAACCTCACCTGGATACCTATAAATACATCCCTACTACTGGAATCACCACATGAAGGATCTCTATGGTTCTTCCTACTATCGGTCGAAGGAGTACCAACCTTATATGATGAACCGCCCTAGATCACAGCTCCCAACCCCCCAGATTATGCTCAGTAATCATCACCTAATTTACTATAGTTGTTACTGAAGTTAGCCTAAAAACATTCACATGTTATCAGATTTCATAACTGAGACCATCCTCAAATCGCCTTTCCAAAGATAACTCATCACCTCCCAGAATAGGTGCGAATTGTTGAATCTTTGTAAAACGAGAAGAGTACTCCATCCCTAAAATAGCTTCCTACTCCAAATGCTTGAACTCTCAAGCTCGATTTTCCTACAACGTCTCAGGGTAGAAGTAATCGTATAATATCCTATAAAACTCTTCCCAAGACATATGCTAATGGTGTCTCACCAGTGAGATAACATCCCACCATCTATTGGTGGAATCATGTAACAAGTACGTTGTGAGATGCTCCCTCCTCTTTGGAGGCATATCTATATGCTCAAAGATAAAAAAACATACCCTCCAACCATGACTCTGCAACCTGTGGTCCCCCATACCCTGAAAAAGTGGGAGGATGCTACTGCTTGAACACCCGCATCAACTATTCCATAGATAGGGAAGGATGTGGTGATCCCTAGAAAGTATACATCATCCTCATAATGCCTTCATGAAACTACGCATTATCACCTACGTTCGATATAACAACTGGTGCAAAGATAGTCATGAAAGGAGGATCTACTAGTAGTCCCTGATCTACCATTTCTATTGTCAGATCATTGTCCCAAATTGGGCATACAACTAGAGGACGTCTTATCGGAATGACTCTACATGTTCAAGCACACACCTCATTGAAAAATTATCAAGGACTGAGACATTTAAGAGAAATAAGGGAACAAGAGAAGAAAGCATTCAAGTTCTACAAAATAAGGTTACACGACATGTAGAACCACTACACCGCATGTTTCTTTTATGCCTTAACAAGGCATTTACTTCTACCAATACTGGTCATGTAACACCCCTATAACCGGGATGTTCTTCTTAAGACACAACATGTACTAGAATTTTCCCTCCTTACCAGGTTCTTCTATAGGGATAGAACTAAATGGTTCTCTCCTGGGTAACACAACATTTTGTGTTCACCATAGACATAGGGTGTACAACCTATGTTTCATCCACCCATGTCATTGGTCACACGACCATATACAGAGTCCTCTCTAACATGACATGTACTCCCGATACATGGTGTGTTCCACAAAATATTTCACAACCCCATCTCTCTACTCACACAGTAAAGTTACATAGTCAACAATTACAGGGAATGTACTTAATAAAATTCAATTCTTCCAAAATAGAGGAACACGTGGTGTGTGTTTATAACACCACACACCATGTTGTCTGGGTTTCCAGACTGTAAGCCTCTGAAACCTCTTCAAAACCCTTAAAACATAAAATTTTTTCTAGGGAATGAAAAATTAAGCCCCATGAGAGCGCATACTCCCACAAATCAATGTTTGGCATCCTTATTCATATCACAACTTGAAAAAAAATTCAATTAACATTCAAGAATGATCCACCAAATTCCAATCCAAGAGGGCCTATAAAAACTCAGGGACCAAATTTTGGCATCCATACAAATGAAACATTACATATACCAATAACCTATCAAAATTTCATGCATTTTATCATGGAATATATCACAAAATCATGGAAATCTAGTCCAATATCTATCACCACATCATGCAATCAGTAATTCATCCTAAATTGCATCACAAGAATGTATGGAATGTGATCTCTAGAAAGTTCATATATGATGCATGTGATGGAATACCCTTATCTAATCGTGTCACAATAGAAATAGTACCACAATTATACAAATAATAACAGCATAAAACAAGTGAATCACCCAACAGGGAACTCAAATCAATTGTAAAAATTGAAAAGTCATAAAAATTACAATATTCAATATAATATAGATTTTCCTAGTACACGGGTCAGCTACTCCCAGGAAACAATTATTACCAACTACCGATTCCTTCATATCCCAGTCTATAGGCTCCAAACAGTAATGAAAAGAAGAAAAGAAAACCTAATCTGATACCACATTGTAACATGCTGGTTCTGGGAGCCTCCCAAAGATGCCCCGAACCCGGTTGGTCACATAACCTCAAGCGCATTTCCCCAAATGCCAGAGGCTGCCGACTAGCAGTGGAGGACAAGGACTGATAATGGGGAAACTATGCCCTCATTGGTAGAGTATTCACAATGGAATAATAAATAGTAAACAACAGTGGAAGCAGTAATACCATACAATAAATTAAAGACCGGAAGAATGATAGAAATGTAACAATTTGAGCATATATAAATGATGCATGTCACATGTTTCTAGGAAAGAATCCATACAAGTAACAATGATGGAAATATAGTTCTAAAACCGAAGTTCAAAAAAATATAAAACTCCTACTGCATCGCAAGACTCAGCTTGGTCCCATGATCTCAAGCTCCACCACCAGTCAAGTACATGATAAATAACAACAATTTCCCTTATATATACCTGCAACCATATAATTTGTTTGTGTCCAAAAGAATGACCCAAATAGGGTGTGAGACGAATCCCAGTAGGCAAACACCACAGGATCTATGCCTAACTATCAGTGAATATATATATTAGGAAACATGTAGAAATGAAGCAATAAACTAGGAAGTACTCAAAAGTAAACAATCATACAATTTAAATTACATTCATTTATATTTATTATCTAACCTTTGAAATAGGTAATCTCGGGATCTATCCTAATATCTATATCCCCTTGAGTAAAAGTACCAAAACAGATATCTTAGAAGACCATATAAACAAATAGGTAAAACCGGGTCCATGATTGTGCTTTGGCATGGCAGACTCATCACAATCATTCTATATTCAAACAGCCCTCTGGGAAAGCTCTCACAATCTAACCCCTTTAGTTCAACAGAGAATTACGCAATTAAAAATGAACTTTTGGGCATCCCTCAGGGTCAATACCCCTCGGTACACATCACATCAATAAATTATAAAAAACCTTCGGGTTTCTCTCATGGTTAATACCCCATGGGATAACATATCATAAATAATCACAAATGACCTCCTGGGTAGCTCTCGCGGTTAATACCCCAGGGTCAAAGGCTACACCAAGGCTCTCATGGTCCTATGTAAATAAACATGGAACCCCCACATTTTTTCCTGGCATAAGGCTCTCATGGTCTACTGGAAGATCAATGCCCATATCATAACATGTCAACACATGTTATCTATAACTAATATATGGATAAAATTCATAAGCATAACACATTAAATTTATAATAATCAAACAAACTCCATCCCAAACAACTCAATGCATGGAAAAAAGGTACACCTCAATGGTAACCTAGGCCAAATATCCATAAATTGTCAAACTTGGAAAACACACCCATGGGGTCTCCTATAAACAAGGAATCAAACTCACGCATATTCCACAACCCCTTTTCAATCAATTAAACCATAGAAGGAAAATAATGGGGTTAAAATCAAAATCACTCAATACCCCAAACATAGATATTCACCACTTTAGGCATATATAATCCAAACATAATCAAATAAAGGCATAAAACTCCTACCTCGATGTCGTAAAATGAACACTCTTGAACTTAGGCCCTTGAATTGGACTAGAATGACATAGATCTACGAAAAGGGTAAAAACATTCAACCCTTGATAACTAATGAGAGTGGAGGAATTAGGAAGAAAGGCTATTGGGAAAGAGAGAACTCACTAGTTGGAATCCAAATCACCTGGAATCTCAATCAAAGCTTAGACGAAGGAATAGGAGGAGTTTGAAAATATTTGGTCATTCGCTACTCTCCTATACATAAAATGGGGAGAAGATGTGTGTTCTAGAGATGAGATGCGACCCTGCACCGATTTATCAAATAAAAAATAAAATTATCTAGCATGTTCATTTAATGTATACGCCATGTACTAGCCTCATCCGGCCCCCACTTTAGGCGGTCTACCAGGTAACCAACATGACCATGTACTCAGATGTTACATGACTAGTACACAACTGAATTCAAGAACCAGTTACACAACGTGTACTTATAAATTCCCAAATTCTTCATTTTTCCTAAAAAACCGCCAAAATCAAGATCCATGCCTAATATGAAGATCCTGGTTCTTACATATCACTGCATAATAAATTATTATAAAATCTTATTAGTTAAAAAATAAAGAATTATTTTAGTGAAATTATTTGTGGGTAGATTCTCTCTCCAAAAATGTTCCATGTCCATTGATGGTGTGGATTCTTTCATGACAATGATATATGAATATATTCAATATATGGTATGTATCACAACACAATAGACGTCCAACATTAAGTTATTATTTTTTTATTATTGTTATCATTTTATAATGGTATTTATTTATTTATTTTTGATGCATGGTAATAAAAACATTTCAAAGGGTTGATATAGATTTCAACACGATTTTGAATGTCAATCAAAATTTTAAATTATTTCATCGTAAAAAATAAAGAGTTTGAACATTTAGATTTGGATGAATTAAAATTCATATGTCTATATAAGTATTGGATTTAGATATAACTATATATTTGGTCCTTATTAGATATATTTTACTATCTAACTGAGGGAAGGGAAATTTGACATGATTATAGAGGTTTTAAAAAACACATAATTTTTATACCAATTGAACAATTCCCTAAAATTGGATAAAAGGATATGATATCATGAGAATAGAGGGATATCATTTAAGAACTAGTGAGAATAAATACATTCATATTAAGATTATTAAAGAAAATTATTGATGATTGGGTATCACCGACACATCAATAAGAAATATGAAGAATTGGAAAAGGATATCAATAATTCTAATAAGGAGTGAACTTATTGGAACTCTAACACTGGTGTAAATTTTATACTTTTGATTTTGGAATTCAAAATTATTCTCTTAAGGTGTATTGTTTAATTTAAAAGTAGGATATAGGTGGGTTTTATTTCTTTTCAGTAGTTTGGAAAAATGAAGGATTTTGAGCCTACTGTAAATATTGTACAAATTTTTTGATTTGGTGAATTTTTAGAAATGAAAACATCAACATGTGTTTTCAACATTGATTTATTATGTTGAAATTAAACTAATTAAAATTTATTTTGGTAAATGATTTTTTATTTACATATTAAATGTAGATGATATTTGTTGTTTTACTAACCAAAAACAATATCATTAGATGAGAATGAATAGTAATTGGTATATATAGAGTAACCTGTGATGAATCAATCTCAGGGAATAACCCATTCATTAGACTCTAAAGTTTTATAAAAGTGAAAATATAATTTTAAAAAAAAGTTAAATATAAAAATTATTTATCCAATGTATTTTATCTCCCCATGGGTTTAGTAAATGATTTTTAATCATAAAGGAATCCTGATCACTATTATATAGGGATAGTATTTCACTAGACTATCATTCAGGAAATTTTACATATCATTAAATGTGGTTCACTCATATATAGGGATAATAATGTTTTTTTATTGAAAATAAATCAATGCTTTAGATGGTCATTGTCAAACTCAATCAACTGGAAGGTGATGGAGTGTAAATTGTCAAATTGTATATGGTATAAGTTACATAATTTATCTAAAGTTGAGTCATTTGAAAGATAAATTGCATATGAATAACTTTTGAATAAGTTAAAGGAATATAGGATTAATAAAATTTAATTCATTTATGTTTTACATGATATAGTGAAGTTGATTATTGAATACATTCATGGACCTCAAAAAAATTCCAAGATGTCAAAATTTTGATGTGTTTCTTGAGAATATTGTTACCTCACATAAAATGATTTGTTTTAGTGATCAAGGAAAATAGTAAAATGAAAATCATGTTGGATGAATTTAATAGTATACTAGTTTCCTATAATAAGAAAATAAATTAATTTTATCGAATAGTAAAGTAAATATAAAAATAGCTTGAAGAGAGGGGAAAAATATTGGTCACTATAGAAGATGATATGGGGGAATAAGATGTGAATTTCATAATTTCATTTTATACCTCAAATATGAAAATTTGAAATTTAATGTTTTAAGGGAATGTTCCACTAACATATATTTTCTATAGAAGGGTAAAATACCACACTCCTATGTTCCCCATAATGTTTCTAAGGAAAAGGAATATGATCCACCCATTCATAATTCTTCAATTAAATTTGAAATAATGAAGACAACAATTAAAATTTAATTAGAAAGAAAAATATTCCTTTAAAAGAGAGGAATAATTTTTAGCAATAACATATGGAGAATATTTTCTATTTAAAATTCCCTAGTAAATAACTAATTGTTGCTATTATAGGAAATACAAAAACTAGGGACAAATGTCTAGGTAAAGAAGATTAAGAAAAGGTAATTGATTAGGAAATTGTTTTAATTGATGTTGTATATTAATATATAAATTATTAGAGTGACAATAAAAATAAGGAAAAAAATTGATATGTGACAGTATGTTTTATATAAAATAAGTCATGTGGGGATAAATTTGTGTTTAAGTACTATATTGAAATTCATAACAATGATAAGATTGTAAACTCATTCATGGTTTATATAATCATGATAAATATGTAAGATAAGGTGTTAATAATAATTTCTTTGAAAAAAATATAATCAATATGGTCAAATGAATTATGATTATTTATGAATGGTTTGTTGAAATTAGATGGATGTCAGTGGATAATGAAAGGGATATAAATATTAAATTGGATTTTTTAGGATAGATTATGAGGGAAGATGATTAAGTTATGGAATGTCATATATATTATAAAAACAGATTTTAGATTGCTATAAAAATTTAATATTAAAAAAATGTATGTATTAGGATTGGTTATAGTAATATATCTTTCAATATTAGGAACAGAAAATAGGATCACATTCCCAGATAGATTATTGATATGTGAAACACCCAACTGTACACTATAGAATGAATACATCATGAATTGAGTGTTATTATTCAATAATGACATGGAATTAATGAAATATAGGTTTTATATAAAGTATTTTAATCATATAACAAGAACAATGAAGGATTAGAATAAAATATTAATAAAATTTGTATGATTTAAAAGGATAGTATTATTGTGGTAAAGGTGATATATATAGCCAAGTATTTATTTGTGTTTCAAATAATTGTACCAATTGAGACATGAATCAATAATATAAAATAGCTCAATGAATTAACAATAATGATAAAACTAAAAATATGCTCACATCAATATAAGACATGGATGATCAATCAAATATGGGGGAAGATAACAAATGCAATGAACCAAATAATGTGAAAATACAATCATAGATGAAAAATAAAATTATTGAGATGGATTAATTAGCATATAATTATTTAAAATAAGTACACCAAGATAGTGTTTTACTTTATATGAATGAATGAAATTTCTATATCATTCCAACAAGAAATCTTCTAACAAGTATCAAATATGATATAGAAGGTATCAAAAAGAAAAAGAATATAAAGGATTGTTGATTATTATTTATAGTAAATTAACTAGTTTAGGAAAACTTATGAGAAAGATAAAAATTATAGACATTGAAGGTCTTGATCATAAGCTCTTATGTATAAATAATGTATGTTAGTTGGGGAAATCTAATAGTTCTACAAAGAATAACACTATAGTCAAATTAAAAGGTGATAAAATTTTAATGAAAGGGATTATCCTGAAGGGGAATAATTAAATTATTAATGAATAAAAGTATATAAAAATTATATACGATTCATTTATAGTCTCATATAATACCCGAAGAGTGGGAAAGGGTGAATCAATTTATCAATTTTTTTTCAATAATTATATTTTTACCTTTTTAGTTATAAATAATTTTCTAAACCATTCACATTAAAATATATGAATAATATAAAATAAAAATCATAGGTAATATGATATATTCATTTATTTAACCCAAATAGGTTATATATAATGACTAGACACAAAGTAAAGTAATAGTGTACTAATAAAAATTAAATTTTTTATGATAATAGTGTTATTAAATTTTAATATATACACCCATTGATTTTTAAACACAAAAAATATTTTGTTGAAAATATCAATTAAAATTTATGAAATAAGTTCATCATTAAAAAAATATAAAATATCCACTTAAAATCATCAGGTATTAACCACATATTTAAAACTAAAAAAATTAAATTTGATCTCTACATTCAAAATTTTTTACGCCACATTAGATTACAATTATTAATTTCAATTTATTTTATTCTTTGAAATTTCTTAATATCTTTTCTTGATGCTTTTGAATAATTCTTTATGATTAATTCATTCCAGACATACAAATATTATAGCTTCATAGTGTTTATATACATGTTTAGAAATAATATGTAAACTTTATATATCAACGTGAAATATATTTATAAAAAAATTAATTCTCAAAATAAGCATATTTCATAGGATATTTTTTTCAATCATTCATATACAGTTCATCTTTATGATCTCGCTTATGTAGTGAGTTCAAAATAATTTTCAAACATAAATGAATGATGGAATATATTTTTAATGGTATATTACCAGGAATCATTCATTTGAGTATTGTTTTGGTAGTTGAAAAATTATATTTAATGTTACACATATATATAATATGTCAAAATACTATAAACATAATGAAACACGTCATGAATTATTAAAAAATTACTTCAAAAATCATAAATGATATCATAATTTAAATATTAAAATCAAATAAAAATAATCATTTCATAATTTCTTACTAGTTTTAATGATCCCTCATTTAAATTTTGTTTTCATCCTTCTTTTACGGTGACCTAATAACAATGTCTCCCATTTATGAGAAAATTATTTAAGCATTTAATAATTTATTCTTATAGACTATCAAGTTTTATATTATTATGTTATTATATTATTGAGCTACACTCCTAGCCATCATGTTTTACTTAGTCTAGATTATCCCCTAAATAGAATCACCATATATAACATACCTACTTTGAATTTAATGAAACACCTCCTATTTAACCATTCACTCACTTTGATAGAGAAATACAATGGGTTGGACTCTTTTTTATATTAATCCTCCAAAAATGATGTATATGCATTATTATATCTCAGATCACTAGAATATTATTTTTTTGAATGAAATAAGTGAAAAATAATTTCGTAACCTATCCATATTTCTTTTTATATCTCCCTTATATATTTTCAATATTACATTTTATAATTTTTCAAACACTTTTCTCAGTAGTCCTTCAAAATCAACCATATTTTTGATTTTTTAGTGTTATAAAACATATTTATAATATCAACTGAAAATATTATAATTTATTAAAATTAAATGTAATATAATGAAGTTAATATGGGGATATGGGTACCTTTAATATCCATTTATCTGGATGGATATTCTTGAACACCATGGGTTATGTTGTGCTTCTAAAATAATATTCTAGAAATTGGTTTTGTAAATATAGCATCTACCTGTTCATTGGTTCAAATAAACTAAAAATTAAATATCCTCATTCAACCATATGGAATGTTAAATTATATAATATTTTAATATGTTTTGTAAAAAAGTAATTTAATGGATTTTTATAAAGGTAAATATCACATTTAAAAAAACAACATATCTAGTTCTATATCTTCACCATGGACTTTTATATGTCTTTACATTTAGATAAATGCTTCAAAATTGTAAAATTACACTAAAAATTGTCAAAATTACACTTTATTCATATAAATTTACTCTAAATGACCATTATGTATTATTCTATATGATCACCCAAAAATCCTCCATTAAATCATGTCACATATATAATACCATGTAATTTAGTAGTCAAATATTAAAAAAATGAAAATATTAATACTATAAAATAATGAATAAACCATTTTCTCATATTTAGTTTTTTATGTTTATTTCCCAGTTTGATAGATTTAGAGAAATTATGACTATCATATACTCTATATTTATTCAAAATATCAATAGTAATTTTTTTGTAATTATGTGTGATCTTATTGTTTATTCACTTATCGAACAAGTAAATATTGGTGTTATCTAATCAAGGGAATCTCAAACTATGTCATCATTAGTTTAGAAATAAATTCTCAAGATTAATCTTTATTTACCCCAAATATAATAACAATTATATAAATTGGCATTCTAAAATATTATTCAAAATTATTTTCTAAAAAATTTTTTTGATTTAAAACTCCTATTTTAGATTCACAATAATGTAAAATTAATGGATGTTATGAAAAATATATCTTTATGTTCTAATTTTAATAATATAAATCATTCTTGTTATTATAAACTACTTTCATAGCATCATACAGATGAAACCCATGTGGTTGTTCAATATACACTTTATAATTCATCACCTCATTTAAGATAATTAACATCATATTCATTTGCATTATTTTTTATCTTCATTGAACACCAATTTCATGAAAATAAGGGTGGTAGTATGTCTCTCCACTCAAGTAAAATTCTCTGACAAATCAATTTCTTCAATAAAGTATTCATTAGAAAAAACTAAAGGTTTTTCTCCCACTACTTAACCTTGGTCAAAAAACATGTTTTTAAAGAAATATTTGGATCTGTCAACAATGTATCTAATTAGTATATCCAATAGTATCCATTTATTATTTTTGATTTTGATATAGTTTATCATTATATTATTTTACTAATTATTCCACAATTTATTTACATTTAAATTATCTATGTAATATTTCCGTTAATTGAGTAGTTCTCTGAAAAAATTCCTTATTTCTATGTACACTCCAATTTTTTTTTTGTATTTTCAAATAAATTAATTTTTGGTTGAGTGAGGACCATACAAAGATCAATTTTTGGATAAGTGAGAAGCTAAACAAGAAAAAACACAAAAGCAATAGCATCTCCAAGGTGATCCACCATTGCAGACACAAGACCGAACAAACCCAAAACATCAAAACTCTAAAATAGAGGTAGCAAACAAAAGATTAGTCAGCATAAGAACCATCAATGGAGGTTGATCTATGGAAAAGGACTCATCGACAAAGCTCCTGAATGAGGAACACAATTACCGTCAAGCCACCGTGAAGACACCACCAAGCCAAAAGAGCATCCCAACAGACCTTCCTTCACCGAAGCTAGAAACATAATCCAAAACATTATGGAATCTATCACACCAAACCAAGATAGAGCTATATAAGAAGGAGAAAAATGAAATGGAAAAGTAAACAAGGAGAAGTAGAGCCATGAGAGCACAAAAAAGGAAACAAAGACACTAGATTTATATTATAATTAGTGTCTTTATGTTACTTAACATATTTGATACGTCCATTGATATCATTATTTATTTTTATCTATCATTTATATTTATCACATCCACCTTCCCCTCATAATTTATCTTAAATAATAAATCCTTAAATTGATAAATAGAATGTTTTGGTTGGAAATATTTTTCATAATCATACTCTTGAAATAATTCAGATTGATTCAAACATTATTTTTTTAGATTCATGATTAGGAATTTTCACATCACTTATTCAATATCTTTTTATAACCTTTTTTCAAATAATTTTTAATCCATTCACTTTATGAAATATCCCAAAGTAATCACTTCATTAGAAATATCAAAAAAAATTCCATGAGTTCCATAATTATTACTAATGAAACACTTACTATAGAGTATTAAAACGTGTTTACGAATTTGTTTCATTCTATGTAATATTACATGACTTGTATCCTTATTTATAAGAGAGGCTAATACAATATTCTTAATATAAAATGCAATTTTTTAGCCTAATTAAAATTTTCCATGATATTTTAATTCCTTGAAGTAATTATTTTTATATTATATATATTTTATTCTTTTACCATTTTAGAACTCAAGTTTGTCATGGGTGCCTCATACATGGGCCATCATTTTATAATCCATATTTCGGAATAAAATTTTTATAATAATTTGATATAAATTTTGAAAAATTATCTAACATAAAATCACAATGGTTTAATGAAACTATTTTTCTATGATCCTACGGTATTTCTTAATTCAACCCCACAATTTTGTTTTTAATTTTAAATATTTGCTTTTTCAATAAACTATTATGAATAATAAATAGGATAAAATATCTCACATCTATAGATCCTTTTTGAGGCATAGGATGTTGTACCTCTCGTTCCCCTCGTTGTTTGATTTTCATGATCACAATCACCTTATTATTTATCTAACATTGTTTTAAGTGTTTTTGTTTTATAGGCAAAAGATTGCCAAGGAAATGGGCCATGAAGCACATCAAGTGGACTGAATTTCAGTCCACCGGCCAACCGGTGTGATAGCACCGGCCAGCCGGTGGACCTGGCAGAGGCATTTCCCACTGCCAGGCTCCACCGGTCAGCCGGTGGCTCTGTCACCGGCCAGCCGGTGGCACCCAGACTGAATAGTGACAGCTACTGTCTGCCCACCGGCCAGCCGGTGGCTCTGGCACCGGTCAGCCGGTGGTGCCTGGAAAAGAATTCTTCTCCTCTGCCAAGGCACCGGCCAGCCGGTGGCCCTGCACCGGCCAGCCGGTAGCCCAGTCAAACTAGCCGTTGGGTTTGACCAGTCAACCCTCTCTTGGCTACCAACGGCTATTTAAGCCTCTCCAACGGCTCCGAAGCCTCCCCAAGGGTTCCATGCCTATAAATAAAGGTCAAGGAAGCCCTGGACATCTACCGGAACTATACGGAAGCCCACGGACACGTTGTTCATCATTTGGCGTACCTCCGGCGACTCCCTTCAAAGGAACCTCAATAGCTCCAACTCAATTCCACATCCAAGGAGCATCTCCATAGAAGCTTGGAAGCGTCCTTCAACATCTCCATCCAATCAAAGGCGCCCAAGGCTTCTCAAAATACGGTTTTTTATTGTATATTTATTTTGAGCTTTAATTTTGGGTTTGTGCCTACAAACCCCATACCCTTTTCTCATCCCCCTTTCTTTTGGGTTTCACACCACCATTAAGGTGTGAAGAGGTTTCTTCAAGCCTTTCCTTTTAAAGGGCTTGAGTTTTCGGTGAGCTAGCCTTCACCCGTTAAAAAGGCTAGTGGGTTCTTGCTATTCCATTGAAAGCAAGTGGGTTCTTGCTAAACCAATAAAAGCAAGCTGTAATAGGTCCTAGTGCTACCTCAAAGCCTAGTGGGTTTCTTGCTAAAACCATTGAAAAGCAAGCGGTAGGAATCTCTCAACGGTTGAGTTGGGAGCGGAGACGTAGGCCGGGTTTTGGCCGAACTCCGTTATCAATTTCTTGTGTGATTGCCTCTTTTATTTTCCGCTGCATTCTTTACTTTGATTTCAATTTGTTTTAAATTGTCAATCATTTTTTAAAAGGCAATTCACCCCCCCTCTTGCCATCACTTCCCGTTTTGTTCCGACCCAACAATTGGTATCAGAGGGAGTATTTGAATAATTCCCTAACCGGTTTCAAATTAAAGATCCTTTTTGATGGCTTCTACCGCTTCTTCTTCTCAAACCCTCGAAGGTCATTCATTGGGTCGTGATCCATTGTTTGATGGAACCGACTATACTTTTTGGAAAACCCGCATGTCAACTTTTCTTAAAAGCATTGGTTATCCAATTTTTAAAATTTTTATGCAAGGATTTTCCCTCTCCTCTCCCGATGAGTCTAAATGGACCCCCGTAGACATTGCAAATTTTGAGCTTGATGGCAAAGCCATGAACGCTCTTCATTGTGGTCTTGACCGTAATGTTTTTTATTGTATTTCTTCTTGCACATCTTCTCATGATATTTGGAAGCTTTTAGAACTATCCTATGAAGGTACTAGCGAGGCTCCAAAGCAAGAACCTGCTCAAAAGCAAGAACCCGACGAAAAGATCAAGCCCGTTTGCCCACCTCACAAGAAAAGGTCCAAGAAGAAAAAGAAGAAGGCTTCAAAGGCAACATGGAGTGATAGCTCCACCTATTCATTCTCCTCCTTCTCCTCAAGCGACCAAGGTAAAAAATGCCTAATGGCAAATCATGAGGTATCATCTTCCGACTCTTTTTCCTCGTCTTCTAGTTCTTCAAATTCTTTCAATCATTTGTCTTATGAGGAACTCCAACATGTTAGAGACCAATTAGAAAATGGTTTTCATGAGCTTTCTTCAAAATTTGTTGCTTTAAAAAAGAATTTCAAAAAGCTTTCCTCCGAAAAAGACCAACTTCTCAAAGAGAAGGAGGAACTCTCCCTAAAAATCCAAAATTTTCCCAACGTTGATTCTTTGGAATCAACCATCAAGGACCTTAGAGAAACTCTAGTGAAGTTCACCCAAGGGGAACAAAATCTTTCAAAATTGCTTGGTTCCCAACGAATTTCAAGAACCACCCATGGACTTGGCTATACCAATATTGCTTCCTCCTCCCATGCACCCACTGTTTTTGTAAGGGGGAGCTCTAGTTTTAAATTTTGCAACTATTGTAAAAAACCCGGGCACCTCATTTATGAGTGTGATTGCAAAAATGCCCGGTATGGCCAACCCAAGTCTATTTTCTATTCCGATGAGTTCTATAGGAGAAGACCCGCTATGAGACAAGTTTGGATTGAAAAATCCCTTCTTGCGAGTCTCTCTGGGCCAAAATTTATTTCCTATCCCCGGTGATTTTTTGTTTTCATTTAGGGGGAGAATTTTCAAAACCTTGTCTTAGATTCAAACTTTCGATTTCAACTCTTGGTATCGAATTTCTATTTCAAAAATTTCAATTGATTTTCAAATCTCAAATCTTGTTTTTCAAATCTCTTTTCCCTCAATCAAGTTTTATGCCCTGCGCTATTTTGATAATCACAAAGGGGGAGAAATTTCTTTATTGATTTGGGGAGAATCCTTTTCATCATGCTTAGCATTTCCTTTCTTTTATGTATTTTACATTGATTGTTTTGGTGATTGTGATCATCAAAATAGGGGGAGATTGTTGTACCTCTCGTTCCCCTCGTTGTTTGATTTTCATGATCACAATCACTTTATTATTTATCTAACATTGTTTTAAGTGTTTTTGTTTTATAGGAAAAAGATTGCCAAGGAAATGGGCCATGAAGCACATCAAGTGGACTGAATTTCAGTCCACCGGCCAACCGGTGTGACAGCACCGGCCAGCCGGTGGACCTGGCAGAGGCATTGCCCACTGCCAGGCTCCACCGGTCAGCCGATGGCTCTGTCACCGGCCAGCCGGTGGCACCCAGACTGAATAGTGACAGCTACTGTCTGCCCACCGGCCAGCCGGTGGCTCTGGCACCGGTCAGCCGGTGGTGCCTGGAAAAGAATTCTTCTCCTCTGCCAAGGCACCGGCCAGCCGGTGGCCCTGCACCGGCCAGCCGGTAGCCCAGTCAAACTAGTCGTTGGGTTTGACCAGTCAACCCTCTCTTGGCTCCCAACGGCTCTTTAAGCCTCTCCAACGGCTCCGAAGCCTCCCCAAGGGTTCCATGCCTATAAATAAAGGCCAAGGAAGCCCCGGACATCTACCGGAACTATACGGAAGCCCACGGACACGTTGTTCATCATTTGGCGTACCTCCGGCGACTCCCTTCAAAGGAACCTCAATAGCTCCAACTCAATTCCACATACAAGGAGCATCTCCAAAGAAGCTTGGAAGCGGCCTTCAACATCTCCATCCAATCAAAGGCGCCTAAGGCTTCTCAAAATACGGTTTTTTATTGTATATTTATTTTGAGATTTAATTTTGGGTTTGTGCCTACAAACCCCATACCCTTTTCTCATCCCCCTTTCTTTTGGGTTTCACACCTCCATTAAGGTGTGAAGAGGTTTCTTCAAGCCTTTCCTTTTAAAGGGCTTGAGTTTTCGGTGAGCTAGCCTTCACCCGTTAAAAAGGCTAGTGGGTTCTTGCTATTCCATTGAAAGCAAGTGGGTTCTTGCTAAACCAATAAAAGCAATTTGTAATAGGTCCTAGTGCTACCTCAAAGCCTAGTGGGTTTCTTGCTAAAACCATTGAAAAGCAAGTGGTAGGAATCTCTCAACGGTTGAGTTGGGAGCGGAGACGTAGGCCGGGTTTTGGCCGAACTCCGTTATCAATTTCTTGTGTGATTGCCTCTTTTATAGTTTTTGGTCTTTTATTCTTAATAGTTTAAGTATTATCATAATCATTAATTTCATAATGATGCAGAATTATTTTCTTTTTGATATATCAGATATGTTTTTTCGACTATTTAATCCCCCATTGAATGTTTTTAATTATTTCTTTTGTTGAATATAACTAAATATTTTATGCAAAAACTTGTTCCCTTTATCATTTTTTAAATAGTGAGTATTTTAGTTTATTTAAATTTGATAAATATCACTATGAGTTATTCTTCCAAATATTATTGATACTTCCCCCTTTATCAAGATAGAATATTCCTTCCTTCTAAAGAAAACATCCATGTTAGATCCATGATTTTGGATCATGTATAAAATATTGTGTCTTTGTCCATCAGTAAATAAAATCTCAATATTCTTTAACTCTTATAGAATAACAATTTTATATTTAAATACTTTGAATTTTTTAGACTAATCATTAAAAAATTGACAGTTTCATTGACTTGTTTTTCCCATTTTCTACAACACAAAATTTCTATTCAGGTTGCATTGGTGCCCATTATTAAGAATCCTAGTGGTGTTCCTATTGGTTTTTTTAGTAAAACTTCAAATATGTTTTCCTCGAAATCCATATTCTTTTATGTTTATGGAAATATTTACTGATTATTATAATTTTATACCTTCCAAAACTATAAAAAATATTTTAATTACTAACTTTTCTTTCCTCGATAAATAAAATTTTAATCATCAATTGGATTAATTTTTTTTGGTGTTCACATTTCTTTGGGAGATACTTATCACTCTTCAATAATATGTTTTTATCCAATAATAAAATTATTTTTGGACATTTTTAACGGAATTAAATAAATATCCTTTAATTGTATTTTTATTTTCATAGAAACAATAACAAATTGAGCTCGTATTTCTACTTCTAATAGATAAACCTCTCATGTAATTCCTTGATTAACTTCGATATATCCATGTATTACCAAGATAAGCATATAATTTTAATTTCGGGAAAGAAAATACAATTCCAAACTTCCATTTAATAGATTCTATGAACCTTCTTGAACATTGGGGAATTAATAATTTTTTAAGTATTCTCATCAATTATTTTATCACCTAATTCATTCAAAGAATCTATTCAAGTGTTAATTTTATTAATTTTATATTAACATTCCTAGAAACCATATCATATATTTTCTTTCAATGTAGGCTTTTATAATCTACAATTACCAAATACTTGTTCATAGAAAGGTTAATTCATTTTTCGACAAAATAAAATATTAAAAAAAACTTATTTTTTTTCTAATATGTCCATATTTATTTTCTATATAATGTTATTATTCATGTATACATGTTTTACTTTGAGTGATTCATTAACTTATGATTTTATTTAATATAATAGTTATGATCATTAATGATATTTTCTTATCCCTTCAATGTTATCTTGAAATATTTCATTTCATATATATTTTCCTAAAAACATTTTTTCCTTTTAAAACATGTTTTAGAAATATATTTCTTGATTCATGTCTTTGAATATATTTATTTCAATCATTTATGTCATTCCAAATTTCCCACATCCAATTATTCTTTTAAGAAACTATCACATCAAATGAAGCATTTTTCTTACCAATAATAGAAATGATATGTCTTTATATTCAATTCAAAAACATATAACACCAAGAATAACTGTCCATTTATCTAATGGAAATTTATTTTAATCTAAAATATATGGATATTTATAATCATTATATTAATTATTAACATTTCCTCTCTTATGGAATTTGTTTTTCAGTTTTAGATCAGAAACCTGTTTTTTATTTTTCTTCTGAAGAAATCTATTTGTACTACCTCTAGAGGTGTTAGTGCACACTCTTTATTCTACAAAATCTATTGGAACCCTAAGAAAAATTTCCAATATTACCATATTTTATTAAATAAAAATTAAATTAATATCAAAATGTTTTCCCCTATATATTTGGATAGATATTATAGAAATGAAATCATTAATAATATCCTCCTCATTAATTTGTTTTCTCGGCTTCAGGTTATCCACAGATTCGGTGGTTATCACCATTTTTAATTTATAAAAATCACCTTTTGACATTAACCTCATTAAAAAAGTCACTATATTTCTTAATAATATTAATGATACTAATGATTTAATTACCATTCTTCAATTATTGAACCATATTCTTTGTAAAAATGTGCAATACCACTTGGAATATTTTCTATTATATCATATTATAAAATTTATATCCATGCACTTCTACATTTAAAACCACATATAATATTCTATTAAAAGATTCTTTTAAAGATTCATTTGAAATCATTTTTAGATCATAAAAAATTTTACACAATACACGATGTTTTTCTTCATTCACCATACTATCCCCATTATATACAGTGAAAAATATGTGTGACATTTATTTAGAGGACATGATTCTCATATTGATTGTATATTTTTTATTTTAAATAGAACACATAGAGTCAATTTGTGTTATAACATCAGTAATCAATATTATTCTATCCATTAAATTCAACTCAACCTTAATCATATCATTGATTTGAATACCATAGACTGTAGATACTTTTATGTTAAGAAAAATATCTATCAAATAAAGTTTTATCTTGTTTTTAAAAATTTGATAATTAATCCAGTTTAATATTATAAAATTCATTGCATTAACATGATCATATATAGGAAAAGAGCCATTGACCAATGAAAAAATATTATAAACTTGGGGATATAAAACCACAGGTATATTCTAAGGTCCCATATTATGTCCCTATAGGTGTGAATTATAATATTATATCTTTTTTATTTCAAGATATATCTTCTTACATTATAAAAAATAACTCCTATCAGAAACCATTATCATGAAAACATCAAATGAAATTAAAATATTCAATATAAGGAAAATTATTGAATTATATAGTATTCTATAAAGGGATATATCTAGGGAGAATATATATACCATGGTGAAGGTGTACCGATAACCACTAACTTTTGTTTATTAAAATATTTTGGATAGGGAATTATAATAATAGTCTAACATCCATTATATGGTTTTTCATACACATTCATTCCCAAGAAGTAACTTTCCCATTATCTCTTTATAAAATATGTTGAGAATAATTTCCTTGAATTGGTTCATATAATATATTAGAATTATAAAATATTTTATAATGAAAAAAATACATCATGGGCGAATTTTCCATACCATGGAAACATGGTAAACCTTATGTTATGTTTTCATTTCTATTTAGAAGAAAAAATGATAATAAAAAATAGTATGCCATTAATCAATTATTCTATTTTGATGTTTAATGGCAATATCTACTCCCATATATTTCCAAATCCCAAAAATATTATTTGATTAATTAATTTTAAAACACAAAAAATATATATACACATTAAACTATTTCTTTATTTTAAAATTAAATTATTTTTCAAATATTTTCAAATTAAAATATTAAACATATAAACAATATATAAATTAAAATATTTATAACCCCCAGTCCATTTTTCTTGGGAATATAAAATTTTTGTTAATATAAATTTACATAAAAACCATTAATACTATGAATAGTTTCTACATATACATTCAATATACTCATACATAAATTAAAGAATCATATCATTAGTATATGTGTTATGATTTTTTATATTTAATCATACATATCACAATTTCTCACATACATGAGAAATTATAACATCAAACCATTCATAAATAGATAATTCAAAATTTTATTCAATCCTATACATAATGTTCTTCCTTATAATTTTACATATGTCGAAATATCAAATTCCATTTAAAACATATGTAACAGGAGGAATACTATAATCAAATGAATGATAATATATTTTACTTTATTTAAATATAAGTGTACTTTGTAAAATTAGGTCCAACCATGTGTAGAAATAGTATTTCAAAACACTCAAAAAGCAATCAAGCACATCAAGATTTCTTTAAAACTGATTATTACTTTAAAATAATTATCTAATAAAAGATTTAATTTTGAAATATAATATAATACCTAATTCGAAAATGATTTAATCATTCTAGTGACCTAATAGAGGCCAAAAGATAAATTATATGATAAATGGTTTATCTACATTTTAAAAACAAACTTGTGAAATTAGTTGATAAATTAAGGTTAATTTTATTTAACTAATAAAAAATATCATCATACTCAAATGTGTGACATTTCTCAAAAATAGGAAGATTATTTGGTATCCATATATCATAAGTATAGGAATTAAATGAGTTTTTTTGAAATTGATATACCTTGATATTTGGTTTTCCTTATAACCAATGGTTATTGATAAAAATTGGAACCATTTACTCTTTATTAATAATTATAGTGTAATTTCTTATCTAATGGTGGTATTATACAAATAAGAATTATTACACTATATTAGATAACAATGTAGGTTGGAAAATGTTATATCTAGAAATAAAATCTTGAAATTTTGATTCAAAAATTTTATAGATTTCAAAAAAATAAAATTAACTAATTATCTCAAAAAATAGTTTTTATGATTTTTTGTTTTGATTGGAAGAAATATTCATAAAAATAGAGAATCCTTGAGTGGATTTAGGATAATTAATAACAATTTTAGGATGATTCTCACTAAGAAACGCCAATTGGAGAATTTTAGACTTAAGTGTCTTGAAGTAGATATCCATCACTAATAGGTCATTATTATGTATAGGTAGGGGGAAATTTCCAAAATAAATAAGTAAAGGGAAAAATATAAAATTTAACTATATTAAAATTGTTCGAAGTAATTTAGAAATTACTAAAAGGTGAAAAGCCACGAAATGATTTAAACTAGATGGTATAAAAGAATTTTTCCAGGATGATCATCAAATATCAATGAATACCAATGAATGAAAAATCATCATGGATATTTTTTTTTTCAAAATTCAAGTCATATTTATAGAAAACATGATATTTAAAAAAAAGTGTGAATAAATTCTTAAATAATGAGTATTCAGGTTAATAAAATCAAGAGGATAAAGGGTGTATGATTTTTATTATTATGAAATCACATAAAATGAGTTTCCTTAAAAAAATCCACTAATAAAAATAAAATAATGTAGTGGAATGGAAATTTATAAACAAAATAATATATGTTTTGGACTAGCTCTGGTGTAAAAAAGGTTGATGTCTCTTAGGTAAGAAATTATTGTATCTCATGTAGAGATTTAAATTATTAATTAGGTTTCAAATAATTATTTTTGGATTAAATAAATGAACGTGGAGCTTGATATATTTGAGAATAAAAATAATTCTAAGATTATTTCAAGACTATAATTCCAAATTCTACTTTAATAACATATATTTTTAAGAACATGTATATTGAATAAGGTGTTTTTATTCAATGAATGTAATGAAATATGTATTAAGGATGAAATAGTATTAATTTTATTGAAGTGCATAAAACTTTTATTCCACATAATAATTAGAAACTATTACATTATTCATAGCAATGGAAATTTAAATGATGTACATGACTTTATAAATAAAAATTAAATTAGTATTTATAAATAATGTAATTTAAGAAGATGTGTGTATTAAAAGGATGGATAGTTTAGTTATATATGAATATGAGAATAGAGTGTTTTTATTTATAAGGAGACTTTATTATGTGATGAATGAATTAGGAGAATGATATTTAATTCTTAACTAAAATTTTAAAAATCACTGATTCCATCATAATAGAGTTAATCATAAACTACTTATTAAAATTGATGATAATCAAAGAATGATTTTTTTGAATTACATGTGTTATTGAATTTGTGTATGCTTATTCAAAGCTCAATGAAAGGTATTCTAGGAATTTATTTGGAATGAATTCAAAATGCACATTATTGATGGATTTTTATTTTTCCTTGGTTTATAGGTGATTCAATGTAATCATGAAACTTTTTATCCCTATTGAAAATATTTCATGTATCTAAAACCATTATTTAAAAAGAAAATAAATCAACTATGGAATCACTATTTTTACCCAGATGTTGTTTGCAAAGGATGGTGAAGGAAGCATAGTCAATATTTTGAAGTATAGAAAAAATAAGTAGAGTTAAATCATACATAAAAACATTAAGGATATTATTTTTATTGGGAATATGTCAAAACATGACACTGAGGGCCCAACGGGATGGTGGTAAGCCATGATTGATACCCTAAGCATGCCTCCAATAGGCCATGGGTGGGAAGAAGGAACCATGTAGGCATATCACACACATGTGAGGCCTTACACTAGGATACATATATATGTGTACACATCAATATCCACAAATATAATAATGGAAGGTAAAATAAAATTGATATGAAAAATACATTCATGTAACTATATCACAAATTAAATTATGAACACAAAATGGAAAGCATGAAGGTATAAATAAAGTCCAACCAAAAATATTAAGAGTTCAATGTATAGATAAAATTTAATGTTTTTGACTCCATATCAACAATAAACTTCATAATAAGTAATTTTTTCTATATAAGAAATGAAATTTTCATGCAGAACCCATTCATGGGTGACTATAACATACCCAGTAGGAGCTCATATGGGAAGTAATGATCATTAGGCCTCACCCTGAATAAGTAAACACTGGAATTATAAAGACAAAAATACATTGATAGTAGATATCATTCGGAGATTATAAGGGATTCAGAACTGTCACGACCCGTCCTCGGGGCCCGTGCCGTGACTACCCCAAGCCCGCCTTCCATAGGCCAGGGGCTGGTGACTAGCACCAAGACGTAATTCCCAGTAAAAGGGAAGGCATTGCCTTTGTAAAGTAAACAAACACCACAGAGAAAGAAAGTAGTAGAAGTAAACACTAAGTAAAAATTGGGTACAACAGTAAGTGCAGAAAAGTAAGTGGGCCAGTATACAAACCCAAACTAAAAGTAAAGTACAACTGGAAGGGAAAACAACAACTGAAAAGTAAAGTCGCAATGTCGAGATGTCCACTAGAAATCCCACCTGAAGGGTGAGTACAGATAACCTCCATATCTCCTTGGGTCCAGCCGTCCGCTCCGAGAATGTCCCACCCAGTGGTCCACCTCCAGGAACCGTCCTGCTCCGCAAGCCTCAACCGCGATCAGCGCTTTCCGTCGTCTGCAACCAACACAACATAGTTTGGGCATAGCTCGTGCAGGGGTGAGTATAAGCTACTCAGTAAGGACCCCAAGACCCCCGAAGGTCTCCCAGAATCTACAATGGATAATCCACAAAGGAAATATACAATCACGAAGTAACATTCGACACTGCTTAGGTATATTCCCATACATATACCTAAGTCATCAATTCTCGTTTGGCTCCAACATCCGAGCCCAAGTACAACCCAGTCCACACAGGAAAGAAAAATGTAAATCCACACAGGATAGCACAAAACAATCCACATAGTAAATAAAAACAGGATTCAGCTCACACAGGTATACTTCTTTGTAAGAAGATAGAGATGATCAGATATTTCTAATGATTTATCTAATCTATCGGACCCACAAAGGATCGATAGGTACTAACCCCTGCAATGACCCACAAAGGATCGATAGGTAACTAACCCCCGCAAAGACCCACACAGGATCAGACCCACACAGGATCAGTAGGCGCTGGACCACACAAGACCACTGAGCGCTGACCCACACAGGATCGGAACCACACAGGATCAGGAGCACTGATCAACATAGTATCGCTGAGTGCTGTAGTCATCGCCGTCGAATCCACTGAGGATCTCTGTACAGTCATCGTCGTCGCAGTCGCAGCCAGCTCTAGGGTTCCCGCACACAACAAGCTCGTTCGAGAGGGTCCGCTCCATGAGCCGAGGGGTTGATACATAAACTGACATAAAGTCTAGAGTTTATGTATCCAAAAGTTCTGTATCGTCAACAGGAAGTCAACGTCGCAGACGGCGCGTCAATCGGACGCCCTGTCTGAGAGTTATTTGCTTTTTTGTCCCAGGGGCCTGGTTGGTTTTTAAGTCAAAACCAACCCGACCATACTACACCTACGTCCAAAACCTCAGGTGGAGTAAGCCAAAAGATCCGTATCACTAAGAGGAATCCAACAAGGTCGACGACACATCAATCAGACGTCAGGAGCTTAAGTTATGAGTGTTTATGCTCCGAGGACCTGGTTGGTTTCGTGTATGAACCAACCCAGTCTAACCCAAAGTATTCCAAAACCTTGAGTGTGATATTTCGAAACGACTATCTCGATCCAAGGATCACATCTCCACTGACGGTGCATCGATCGGAGGTCCGTAGCCCAAGATATGGGCAAAAGACCGAAAGAGGTCTGAAAATGGGGGGTCTGGGCCCGGACCGACCCCACCCAACCCCCCTGGGCCAGCCCGAACCGGGTCGACCCGACCCGGGTCTGGGTCCGACCCGGCCCAGCCGGTGCAGCCCAACCCGTCCTGGGCGTGACCTGGCTGGCGCTGGCCGGGTGTCCAGCGGGTCGGCTCGGCCGTTACGGCCGAGCGAAGCGGGGGGCGCGTTGCCCCCGTGTGGAGAGACCGTGGCCCCGCGTGGGGCCGTCCTTTCCAGCGGACGCGGACGGATTCCCCGTGTTGCTCCCTCCTGTCCCGTGTGGTCGCGGGACTGTGGCCTACCGCCGCGGCTCCTCCCAATGGCGCGCCGGGCGCCACCGCCTCCTACCGCCGGCACCGCTGTGCCGGCGAGGCGCGCCGGCGGGCCGCTCCGCAGACCACCGGACGAGTTCCGGTGGTCGGAATTGCATGTCGTCTTCTCCATTGGCCCTCCTGGGGCCCGTCCTTCACTGAGAGGACCTCACATTGCCCATGCAGCCTGCTTTGTCGTCGCCCGCTAATCCGCTCACCAAGAACGAAGAGACGGTGGGTTCAGACTTGTTCCTTGGTCCGCACCCACCGTGTTAGTGGTTTAAAAAAGACTTCTGAAAAATATTTTAAACATATGCCATGGGTATAAAATCAAAAGATTTAAAATGCACCAAAAGAATCCATGCCGAGGATATAATTCACAAAGAATTGAAAGAACCGCAACCCCTACCTCAATCGGTTGTTGATCGAAGATTGTCGCGGGGGAAGGAACGTCGCGGAATAAGCATCGCGGAAGGAGGATCGTCGGCGTCGTGGTACACAACGTCACGTTGTCGATCTCCAAGGGTTTGGCGTTCTTTGTCTCCCTTCATCAGAGGTCGGTGTTCTTCGCGTTCTTCGTGAAGGAGGATGAAGATCTTCAAGCTTTAGAGTTTCTCCAAATCCTCTCAACAAGCCACCCCCTACAAACCTAGTGTTGGTCTTATTTTATTCCCATGCCAACAATTTGAAATTCAAAGATAAGTAATGAAAGATTAATTTAAATAATTAATTGCAAAGAATTAACCACCCAATTAATAGGGGCGTTTAGTATTTAAGTAAACGCACCAGTTGAATTTATTTAAAAAGGGGGTTTTTGCGGGTGCGTTACTTAGAAGGAAAGAAATGGTGGGGCTTGTGCGGGCCCCACCTCAAAAATATCCTACCAAGTGGGTAGGATATTATGGGTCCCATATTATCCGCTTAACCTAGGTTAAGCCACTTAAGTAAAATAAAAATAAAAAGTCGCACCACTTTTATTTTTATTACTTAACTTAACCCCAAAAATTAAAAACCACACCCGAGCAAACACAACTCCGGGAAAGGTTTTTATAAGAAATTACCGGCGCTGCGATTCCATTGATGCCCTCGAAATTCGATTCCAAGCACTGGTTAAAAAGTTTGAAAAACCCACTCATTCGTTCACTAAACGTACCCGAGCCAAACTTCGGAAAATGATTCCGGGCACACCGGGCCTCGAGATCAGGTGCCGTTAGAAACTACGTTCTTTTAAAATTCCCAAGAAAAATTAAGAAAAAAATTTCCTTGATTTTTACGGGTCTTTACATCACTCCCACCTCGGGGCATTACGTCCAAGTAAAGCTAAATCAAAAACTAGGGAAACAAAAGTGGGTACTGAGCACGCATCGGAGACTCCTGCTCCCAAGTTCTCTCCTGGAGGTTCCCATGCTGCCATTTGATGCGCACTAGAGGAATCGACCATCCACGTAGGACCCACTCCTGTCGATCCTCGATCTCCACCGGGACCTCTGCAAAGGTCGCCCCAATATCAACGTCCAGCTCCCCATGGTCAATGATATGTGTCGGGTTGTGCATATATCTCCTCAGCTGAGATACGTGGAAGACGTCGTGCACCTGGTGCAACTGAGGTGGTAGAGCCAGGTGATAAGCCACCTTTCCAATCCTGTTGAGGACCTGTAATGGTCCGATGATGCATGGAGACAACTTTCCGCCTCGGCCAAATCTCCGTAATCCACGTCGAGGTGAGACACGCAAGAATACGTGGTCGCCATCCTCGAACTCTAGTGGCCTCCGCCTCCTGTCAGCATAAGACTTCTGCCGGCTCTGAGCTGTCCTCATCTACTCCTGGATGACCTGGACCTTCTCTGTCATGGCCTGGACCATCTCTGGTCCCACAAGTGCTGACTCCCCAGGGTCTGTCCAGCACAAAGGAGATCTGCAAGGTCGGCCGTACGATGCCTCGTATGGTGCCATCCCGATGGTGGAGTGGTAGCTGTTGTTGTACGCAAACTCCACCAAGGGTAGGTGGTCCTACCAACTGCGACCAAATTCGAGGATACATGCACAGAGCATGTCCTCGAGAGTCTGTATGGTCCTCTCCGTCTGACCATCTTTCTCAGGGTGAAAGGCGGTGCTCAGATGTAGCTGCGTCCCGAACGCCTCCTACAACCCCTTACAAAGCTGGGAAGTAAAGCGAGAATCTCGATCAGAGACGATAGATGATGGCACACCATGAAGTCATACAGTCTTCTGAATGTAGAGACGTCCCAAGCTCTCCACTTAGCCCTGCTCTCTAATGGGTAAGAAGTGAGCCGACTTGGTGAGTCGGTCGACAATCACCCAAATGGAGTCATGACCTCTGGAAGTGCATGGAAGTCTAGTCATGAAGTCCATAGATATCCCATCCCACTTCCACTCCGGGACCTCTAAGGGCTATACCAAGCCTGCTGGTACCTGATGCTCTTCCTTCACCTGCTGGCAGGTGAGTCATCGAGAAACGAACTCTGCCACAACCTTCCTCATGCCTGACCACCATTGTTGTCGTCTGAGGTCCTGGTACATCTTCGCCACTCCAGGATGTACCGCTAAGGGAGAAGTGTGAAACTATCTCAAAACCTCCTCCCTTAAAGAAACTGGTACCAAGGTACATCCTCTGAAAAGGACGTCGTGATCTGCTCCAAATGAGAAACCATCAGGTGCCTGTCCTGAGGATATCTGTGCACGCCACATCTCACAGTCAGCGTCCCCACACTGTGCCTCTCTGACCCACTGCATATCATTGACCATGGGGAGCTGCACGTTGATGATGGGGAGACCTTTGCGGAGGTCCCGGTGGAGATCGAGGATCGATAGGAGCGGGTCCTACATGGACGGTCGATTCCTCTAGTGCACATCAGATGGCAGCACGGGAACCTCCAGGGGAGCACTTGGGAGCGGGAGGCTCAGATGCGTGCTCAGTACCCACTTTTGTTTCCCTAGTTTTTGATGTAGCTTTATGGGGACGTAAATCCCTGAGGTGGGAGTGATGTAAAGACCCTTAAAATTCAAGGAAATTTTTTTCGTAATTTTTCTTGGGAATTTTACTAGAACGCGATTTCTGACGGCACCTGATTCTGAGGCATGAGCCACCGTGCCGAGGAGCAGCAGACGGTTGAGGGGCCACCCAGGAAGAGGCAGAGGGTCGATCGTGGCGGTCCGAAGGGGCCAGGCGGACGAGGCAGAGGAGTTGGCCGAGCAGCAGGTGGTGGGCGATGCTTTGCGGCTCTACCACCACCACCACAAGGAGGTCCACCCCGACCAAAGGGAGCTGGTGGGCAGAGACATGCACAACTCAAGGTAGCGGAGGGCTATGACCATGGCGCGCCCGAGATTATTCGAGGTACTATCTGTGTCTATTCCACCCTTGCTGCAGTTCTTATAGACACAGGAGCGAGTCATTATTTCATAGCCGCTTCCCTTGTTCGGATCTCGGAGATTCCGACAGAGTCGTTGGCTCGATCCTTACGGCTAGAGATTCCTACGGGAGTAGACTCGACGATTAAGCACTGGTGCCGCCAGTGTGAGCTTACTCTCGGAGGCGAGAGCTTCAGCTGGGATCTTCTTGTAGCAGCGTCGAGGCCTTATGACGTTATCTTGGGCATGGATTGGTTATCTACAGTCCATGCTCAGATTGACTGTATTAGGCGCAAGGTGCGATGTGTACGCACTGACGGGAGCAGGTTCACCTTCACCAGCGAGAAGGGAGCCTTCACAGCACAGAATGGACTTCCGTAGAGGAGAGGACATCCCATCACTCATCAGTTGGCTAGCTTCATCCTAGGAGTAGTTGACGTGCATAGTCCTAGTTTTCCAGCAGTGGTGGATCAGTATGCGGACGTCTTTCCCGACGATGTTCCAGGACTACCTCCTCGCAGAGAGGTAGACTTTTATATTGATCTGTACCCCGGGACAGCCCCGATATCCACCCCAGCATATCGGATGGCTCCCGCCGAGCTTCGAGAGCTACGGGTACAGTTGGAGGACTTGCAGGGCAAGGGATTCATCTGACCCAGTGTTTCACCCTGGGCTTCCCCAGTATTGTTCGCCAAGAAGGAGGACGGAAGCTTGTGACTTTATGTCGACTATCATCACCTGAACCAGGTTACAGTGAGTAACAAGTATCCATTACCGAGTACTGAAGACCTATGATACCAATTTTTCATGACCCGTCCTCAGGGCCCGTGCCGTGACTACCCCAAGCCCGCCTTCCATAGGCCGGGGCTGGCGACTAGCACCAAGGCGTAATTACCGGTAAAAGGGAAGGAATTGCCTTTGTAAAGTAAAAAACACCACAGAGAAAGAAAGCAGTAGAAGTAAACACTAAGTAAAAACTGGGTACAACAGTAAGTGAGGAAAAGTAAGTGGGCCAGTATACAAACCCAAACTGAAAGTAAAGTACATCTGGAAGGGAAAACAACAACTGAAAAGTCAAGCCGCAATGTCGAGTTGTCCACTGGAAAAACCACCTGAAGGGTGAGTACATACATCCTCCACAGCTCCTCGGGTCCAGTCGTCTGCTCCGAGAATGTCCCGCCCAGTGGTCCACCTCCAGGTACTATCCTGCTCCACAAGCATCAACCACGATCAGCGCTGTCCATCATCTGCAACCAACACAACGTAGTGCGGGCATAGCCCGTGTAGGGGTGAGTATAAGCTACTCAGTAGGGACCCCGAGACCCCCTAAGGTCTCCTAGAATCCACAAAGGATAATCCACACAAGAAAGATACAATCATAAAGTATCATTCGACACTGCTTAGGTATATTCCCATACATATACCTAAGTCATAAATTCTCATTCGGCTCCAACATCCGAGCCCAAGTACAACCCAGTTCACACAGGAAAGAAAAACGTAAATCCACATAGGATAGCACAACACAATCCACATAGGAAAGAAAAATACGATTCAGATCACACAAGTATACTTCTTCGTAAGACGATAGAGATGATCAGATATTTCCACTGATTCATCTAAGCTGTCGGACCCAAAAAGGATCGATAGGTACTAAACCCCGCAATGACCCACAAAGGATCTGACCCACAAAGGATCGATAGGTAACTAACCCCCGCAAAGACCCGCACAGGATCAGACCCACACAGGATCTGTAGGTGCTGGCCCACACAGGACTGCTGAGCGCTGACCCACACAGGATCAGACCCACACAGGATCGGGAGCACTGATCCACGTAGGATCGCTGAGTGCTGTAGTCGTCGTCATCGAATCCACTGAGGATCTCTGTACATTTGTCGTCATCGCAGTCGCAGCTAGCTCTAGGGTTCCCGCACACAGCAAGCTCGTTCGGGAGGGTCTGGTCCACGAGCCGAGGGGCTGATACATCAACTGACACAAAGTCTGGAGTTGATGTATCCAAAAGTTCCGTATCGCCAACAGGAACTAAACGTCGCAGACGGCGCGTCAATCGGACGCCCGGTCTGAGAGTTATTGTCTTTTTCGTCCTAGAGGCCCGGTTGGTTTTTAAGTCAAAACGAACCCGACCATACACCACATGCAACCAAACCTCAGGCGGAGTAAGCCAAAAGATCTGTCTCACTAAGAGGAATCCAAAAAGGTCGACGGAACGTCAATCGGACGTCCGGAGCTTACGTTATGTGCGTTTCCGCTCTGAGGGCCCGGTTGGTTTCGTGTATGAACCAACCCGGCCGAACCCAAAGTATTCTGAATCCTTGAGTGCGATACGTCGAAACGACCCTCTCAAAAACGGGGGGTCTGGCCTGGACCGACCCAGCGCAACCCCCTGGGTCGGCCCGAACCAGGTCCGACCCGGATGGAGCGACCCGGATGGCGCTGGCTGGGTGGCCAGCAGGTCGGCTCGGCCGTTACGGCCGAGCGAAGTGGGGGGCGCACTGCCCCCGCGTGGAGAGACCGCTGCCCCGCGTGGGGCTGCCCTTGCCAGCGGACGCGACCGGTTGCCGCGTCCCACTCCCTCCAGTCCCGCGTGGTCGCGGGACCGTGGCCTGCCGTCGCGGCTGAAGCCACAACGGCTCCTCCCTGCGGCGCACCAGGCGCCGCCGCCACCTACTGTCGACGCCGCTGTGCCGGCGAGGCACGCCGGTGGGCCACTCCGCGGACCACCGGATGAGTTTCGGTGGTCAGAATTGCGTGCCGTCTTCGCCATTGGCCCTCCCGGGGCCTGTCCTTCACTGTGAGGACCTCACATTTCCCATGCTACCTGCTTTGTCGTCGCCCTCTAATCCGATCACCAAGAACGAAGAGACGGTGGGTTCAGACTTGTTCGTTGGTCCGCACCCACCGTGTTAGTTGTTTTAAAAAGTCTTCCGACAAATATTTTAAACATATTCTATGGGTATAAAATCACAAGATTTAAAATGCACCAGAAGAATCTATGTCGAGGATATAATTCACAAAGAATTAAAAGAATCTCAACCCCCTACCTCAATCAGTTGTTGATCGAATATTGTCGAGGGGGAAGGAACGTGGCAGAAGAAGCGTCGCGGAAGGAGGATCATCGGCGTCGTGGTACACGACGTCACATTGTCGATCTCCGAGAGTTCGGCGTTCTTCGTCACCCTTCGTTGGAGGCCGGCATTTCTTCGCGTTCTTCGCCTTCTTCGTGAAGGAGGATGAAGATCTTCAAGCTTTAGAGTTTCTCCAAATCCTCTCAACAAGCCACCCCCTACAATCCTAGTGTTGGTCTTATTTTATTCCCATGACTACAATTTGAAATTCAAAGATAAGTAACGAAAAATTAATTCAAAGAATTAATTGCAACGAATTAACTGCCCAATTAATAGGGGCGTTTAGTATTTAAGTAAACGCACCAGTTGACTTTATTTAAAAATGGGGTTTTTGCGGGTGCGTTACTTAGAGGGAAAGAAACGGTGGGGCTCGTGCGGGCCCCACCTCATAAATATCCTACTAAGTGGGTAGGATATTATGGGTCCCATATTATTCGTTTAACCTAGGTTAAGCCAATTACGTAAAATAAAAATAAAAAGTCACACCACTTTTATTTTTATTTCTTAACATAACCCCAAAAATTAAAAACCACACCTGAGAAAACAGAACTCCGGAAAAGGTGTTTCTAAGAAATTACTGGCACTACGATTCCATCGGTGCCCTCAGAATTTGATTCCAAGCACCGGTTCAAAAGTTAGAAAAACCCACTCGTTCGTTCACTGAACGTACCCGAGCCAAACTTCGGAAAATGTTTCCGGGCACACCGAGCCTCAGAATCAGGTTCCCTCAGAAACTACGTTCTTGTAAAATTCCCAAGAAAAATTAAGAAAAAAATTTCTTCGAATTTTACGATTCTTTACAAGAACCCTCCCAAAAGTAAACCTTCTATGATTGTGATCACATTCCATGACAGAATATAATATGATTCCTAAGAAAACCATGAGAATAAATTATTGATGATCACACAATGGGCCACACAAAGTGATTCATAACAATATCTTAGACTAATCCCATAGATTGGATCACATCCCATTCTCCGGATGTGATGCCTAATTGCACCCTCATTATAATGGACCAAGGGTATTAACCATTTAGATATTGGCCTACAGTGAAGAGATTGAGGACCTCAACCTATTTGAAATAAAATACCATTTGAGTATGGGTTATAAATGGTTTTTCATCACTACTCTTGGTATTCTTATATACTCTATCTCATTATAGTTCACTTTGGCTTGTGCCTATGTGTGCTGATCATTACCATGTACTTTGTCCATATATGGGTGCCCTGCTCATTTTTGGGTATTTTGTTCTTGTTAAGGTGTCAGGCCATGCCTGTGTATAGAGTCGTGTTTGAGTACTTGGCCTTGTCCACGTAAAGGGTCATACAAATGTAATCCAGTTGTGCCTATGTACTCTAGTTATTCTCATGTAAATTGTTGTATCTGTGCCTGTGTACCTTGGGGTTATATGTTGAGTCACCAATTAGGGGCCACATAGTGTTTGGGAAGTCCCAATGGAATAAGTTTTTTAATTTTTCCTGAAACCATAGCCACTATGGATGGGGAATACACAACGTTTATTTATCTGATCTATACGCCATGTAACACAGGATATTCCAAAACCCACTGGTCACCATGTTGTTCCACTTGTTTTGATTTCTACTTCTTTTCAACAGTAAATATACTCCCTGAAATAGGAATCTCAGCTAACTGAACTCTGATTCTCACAGGTGGCTAGATTATAGCTACCAATATTCTTGTGAATCATCCCATAGAAATGCATCCTCCAAACACATAATACCATGAAAATGAACACCCAATCTGATTCCACATACTTCATCACCAACATCATCAAATACCATAATCATAACATTTATCCTATTCCAAAATCCATGGGAGTGATATTTTATAGAAATGAATGAATTCACATTGATCATCTAACATTTATTTTCCTAATGACATGTCAAAATAAAAAATGATGGCGAATGTGAAATAAAATATTGGGGAAATGAAAACAACACAAACATGAGTAATGAACCTTAATCATTATTTGGGTTGGCCTCAATCATTTTTAATGGGGTGGGGAAGGAATGAAATGAATAATCTATATTTTTTTTATAAATTTATAATTTTAAAAGGTCGTATCAATGCCTTGAAATAAATGATCAAACTATTAATCAATTTTTTATATTAATTCATTCACATTCAATATGAGATAAAAAACAGGGAATGAAAAACATAAACAAACACCATTAATTGAGTTTGGATTGATCACTAATGAAAAATGATTTTATATCATTATCATTGACAAGATCCCCAAAATTTGTTGGTGAGGATTAAATCTTTAGTAGTTATCATTGTTATATGATCCAGTTATCATCTATCAAAGAAATACCATAAACTCTATCAAAATACATATGGTTATGTGGAAATCCCTATGATTTATTGTAATTAGGATTAAATATAGGGGTTCTACATCATAGAAATTAAATTAATAATAAATTAATTAAATAACTAATTTATTTATCATTCATCCCATGACCACATTGAAACTAAAGTCCCAATGTGCACAAAGGATATGTCCCACCAAGGTTAAAAAACATTTCATATTCAATAGTGGTCTTATATATCCCATTTGAGACCCCATTGGGGAGTTATTACACTATTTTAGAAAAGCTACATTTGTGTCATATAATCTATTTAATGTTTTTTCTATATTGAAATTGACCCTCCTTGGGCTCTGGAATCCCTTGTTAACTCAGCCCTAAGGTTCAAAAATGTTTTTTAAAATATTAGATTGTTTGGAGACATGAAAATAGAGTCATTACATTCTCACCATCATAGGTATTTTCTTCTAGAAAAGAAAATAACTTACTCAAATAGGTGAGGGTACTAAGTTCGCATATGGTTACCTTTAGACCATGTTCACACCTAAAGAATATTTTTCTATAACTAGGAACACACCAACGGAATCACACACCCCTGAATGATCTTATCCTTTTGATACTAAATCTCTACCAGGTACTTCATGAATGTTAATCCATCCTTGATATGTAGATCTCCTCACTTGATAACATGTGTCAAGTCGGGCACATACATCATCAACTACAACAAGTGAAGGAAATCATGTACCTAGTATAACTATGGTGGTTGGTCCAGACAATATTCCACCTCAACGACACTACTTAGTAGCTGGAAAGGTCTACTGAATCTAGATGATAACCTTCCTCCCTAGAATAATCTCTTCACTCCAAGTTGATGTGTGAAATTTAGGAACATATTTTTTGCATCATTGAACACCTAATGGTTATCTTATCGATCCACACAAGGCTTCTAATTTATCTATAAAGTCTTCATCCACTTCTTTATTATTTTAATCTTCTCTGTTGCAGCTCACACCAACTCTAGGATAGTGAGTTCTAACTCCCCTAGAATAGTCATGCACATTGGTGGCCTGTAGGGTCTCCTGTGTAAGTCCTAAAAAGTTTCCATACATGTAGTTTATTGGTTAAAATTTTGATATGAAAGATCTACCTTGTGAAGGTGATCCTCGACACTATGTGTGTATTTAGAAAATAAATCCCAATTCATATCCTCTAGAACATTTATAGTCTTATAACTACAGAAAACTATCTAGTGGTGATTGTTTTTGTTAAAATTTTAATGAGTCCTAAAGTCATCCTATAATCATCTTCATACTCATGAAAGGAATTATAAATAATGAGAAAAAATAATCATCTAGGGAACTCTATGAAGACAAAGTATCTTACACACATAAAGGCTTCCCAATACCACTAATTCTAGTTCTAGATCATGGTTAATTTATTTATTATCATGGGGATTTCAGTATTTGGACTGATAGGAAATCCCTACCTACCTCTAAAATATAACACATCCAATTATAGTCTCAGAGGAATCACAGAGCACAACATACTTAACACCACCCTCTGGTCATTTAATGACGGGTACAATCATCAACCTCTACTAAAAATCTTGAGAACCCTACAATAAACTCTCAATTTACTGAAAAAGTAACCCCTTTTAGGTAAAATCAATCAATGGTACTGCAATACTAGAGAATTTGAGCATGATAATCTAATAGTAGAAAACCATCCCAAGGAAGATATTCACATTTTTCACACTATTTGGTTTCTCTTGATCATGCACTATCACAACCTTTATAAAGTCCACTACTAATCCCATTGTTGAGATGACATGTACCAGGAAGTGGACATTTAAAACACAAAACTTAAACTTAAATAGATTCCTATAAATATGATTTTTTCAGAATATTTCTTGGTCCACCCTCACATCTCTATCATTTGCATCATCTAACACATAGGACAAAAGGATGTAGTCAATGATGACTACCATGAACTGGTTCAATAAAGGCTGTAATATCAATTTCAAGAGTTCCATGAACACATTTGGGGGTTCTACAGGCCAATAGGCATCACAAAGTACTCATAGTGACCACATCAACTAGAGAATGTTCTCTTAGGTATATCATGAACCCAACATGGAATTGGTGATAGATCAACCTAAGATATAAAATTTAGAACCATTACAATCATTTTAAAAGGTCAAATAGGTAACAAAATATGGATTTTGGATATTTATTTTTTATGTTCATTTGATTTAAATGATGTACGTCCACATATAACATCATGCTCCCATCCTACATCTCGGCGAACAACACTGGGGATACCTAGGGTGATAGATTGGGTTTGAAAAAGCCCTTCTGCTAAAAACAATAAAACTACACCATAATATATAAATAATAACAATGGGGCATATGATATGAGGGTGTAGATATTCAGGTCATCCCATGGTGTATGGTCATGTAAAATTTTATCTCTCTACGTGTATTTCATCCCAAAACATCCTCCAAGAAGACGTCCTCCTATTATTCCTCTACTATATGAAGTTGAAAGCTAAAAAATTATTGTACACAATGGGTAATACTGAAAAAATGATGCATAATTGGATATATCCTCATATTTATGAGCTAACCCAACTCTACATAGGCTTCCTTTACACCAACAATGGAAAATATTATCCCATCAATGCAGAAACACCACATCCTCTGACTGAAATGGCTGATCTGTGAATGAACTATGGATTGCCAGTCCATACCTAGTATAGAATCATAAGGCCTCATAGGTTTTGTTGTTTAAGACCAATGGAATATTCCCCATTAATATTTGGGTCACACTCTAAAAAAATTGTATTATTATTGAATCTCTTCCAGTAGGAGTCTCCAAGCACATGGGTTGAGCCAAAGGCTCAATTGGAATCTCAAGATCATGAAAAAGGGATGTGTCATGAAGATAATGGATTTTTCCTAGGTTTATCAATAATATTGTAAATTATAGAATACATATATCATACCTAATATGAACCCATAGTCTATATGTCATTGTCCTCTACTATCGGTAGCGACCCTCACCATAATCACCAACTATTTGAGCCCAGTGTGGAACACCTAGGGGTGGTGTTGGAAATAAATAAAATTATTTGCAACATAATACTAATATCCTAGATACACAACCTCATACACTATCTAGGGGACCTCCCTTTTATATAATCTAGCTATTCCAAGGTGGTTTATAAACTATATCTCTATCAACTGGATGGAAGGTCAGAGAATCCCACATGATATGTCCCTGAAAAAATGCATGATTACCATCACCTCTACATCGAATGACTAGAACCATTATGATATACCTAAACTGTAGAAACAATAAAATAATACTATCCCATAAAATTCCTTTTATTACTAGATGCCTAAGTGAAATATCGATTACCATCTTCTATAGTCTCAGCTCGAGGGAGCCCACTAAATGGACCGACTTATGATGACTACTCTTTTTAAAATATATAAACAAGCAATGATCACTAGATAACTACAAAATAATTAGGAATAAAAATATATGTCACACCATCATAGATATGTCCTTTATGGCCATGTTAAGGGTTCTGTACTTGAGATAAAACATCTCAACCCATATCCATGAGGCATTGTGTGAGGTCAGTAAACCTTGATGTATACTGTCCTTCTGTCGGGCTTCCTTGATGGTGGTCTAGAAGCTCCTAGATGAAAACTTCTCACAATTTTTTTTGATATAAAACTAGTATAAATAGATACAAAAATCTATTCATGATAGGGTTTCCACATAAAATATCTGATTCAATAGAATCTTTTATCACCCTTCTGCTCCATGTATAAAACTCACTACTAGGACCACCATATGGTCTAGGGGAGACCCGACTAGGAAAAAGACTATCCCAACTCCCACAATCTATTCCTATACTAACTGAGGGTCTAAATCACATTGATACCCTATCGGTTACTATTTATAGAACTCATGAAGTGTTTTTATCGTGCACATATCAACTGCTGGTACTTTCACTGAAACATGATTCTCAATAGGTGGAGGTAAGACTAAAAAACCACCCAGTGGTACCTCCTCTTGTAGAAGACCGTATATTGAGGCCTCATCATTAGGAGGACAGTACTTGAGATACCAATGTGGAATACAATATGTCTTTAATTGTTCAGGAATCTTGAAAAGTCATTATATACCTTTTTCAATAAATATATCTGGTGAACTGACTCAAACATGTCATGGAAACCACAACCCCTTCCTATAGGATGCATGTGAAAATGTATTAAATTCAACTAGTATATACATATTCTATGTCAACAAGTAGGTTATTAGGGTCATATTGAATGGATACATCAGTCTTCACACTAGTGTCAGGTTCTCTAGCTAGAGATATGAACTCAATCTACATTAACAATGTTCCCACAGTTCCCAAACCAAAACTCACAACTAAAAATATAAAAAAACTAACACAAATATGACCTCAAAAGATAATAATTTATCAAAACCCCATCCATTGGGACCTTCCTAACTAGCGATAAGCTTATTTTGATCTCCCATACTTTCCATTAATAGGCCAGGGGATAGGGATGAGCTTCAAGGTAGAATATCACACAAAAGGGAGACCCCATACTATGGTACACACACAGAAACACACACATCTCAAACCACCAATATAATTATAAAATATAAAATAAAATGCATACAAAAAAATGAATTCATATCACTATATCCCTCATCATAGTATAGACTATGTATGGGAAAGAATGAAGGTTCAGATGAAAACCCAACAAAATAGTAAAATATTCCAAAACTCTAAGACGTAGGGGACTACTTTCAATTGGACTATTAGAACAAACCACATCTTGTATATCAAAAATATGGTATATTATATCTTATTCTACCATGGAATCTATCATAAGGAATTCCTCCTTAATAAGGCATGACATTTGAGAGAAGATCCCATATAGTTGTGAGTATAGAATAGCCTATAGTTTACCCCAAAAATCACTAAAAAATAATGCATTAAGAGAGTATTCATCTCATAATCACTTTGGTATGTCAATTAGAATATGAGATGTGATAATAATAAACAATATATAATCAATACAAAAACTCAGTATCAAGTTATAGTTTCAAACATACTTCACGCCTAGGATTATGATTGAGGATTAAATGTAACACTCATTCAGGAGAACTCACTACATGGGCCTTGATAAAAATAAAATTTCTCATCTAAAAATGAATGATCATGATGCCTATCCATGAATAAGTACATTATATAATTTTGAATATATTGATACACATATAGGTGATATCATCTTGGGCCTACGAGGGATTCCTGAACCTATAGAAATAAACCCACTAGAATGGGGATCAAATGCACTGATAGGAAGTAATGGGATTCCTCGACCAACCTAGGGAAGAATAGACATAAGATCACTCCATAAGACACATGGATGGGTTAATAATTATATCTGGTACTAATCTCATTATGGGGATCACATACCATGCTCAATACATAGTGCATATCTACACCCACATAAGGATAGTCTGAGGGGATGAACATAACATATATTGATCTATACTAAAGAGATTGAGGGCCTCTAGCTTCCCTGGAAAAAGTAAAAAACATGAATAGGGTATACACATCATGACTTCACTACCCTCGGTTTTCTTTTGTACTAAGACCTTTGTATGGGTACTTCATCTACCACCCATGTACTTTGGCCCATGATCATGTACTCTGGGCTTGACCATGTATATTTGTTGCGTTCAGGTTACCTCTTCATTTTTTGGTATTCTTTTAATGACTGTGTAGTGGGTCATGAATGTGTACCCTATCATGTCCGAGTGGCTAGCCATGTCGATGTACTAGGGCATGATATTGTACTCTAGTCATTATTATGTACATTGGTCATTCTCATATACCTCAACATGTTCAGGCCCATGTAACCTAGGGAAACATCCTATGTCACCAGTCATAGTTCACACAAAATGTGGAAAGACTACCCAATATGTGATATCTTATTTGTTATGAATCCTTATGTACCATAGCAAGGACAAAATTACATGTGTTCATACAAACTACACTCCTTTTAACTCAATATTTTCCAAAACCCATTGGTTAATAAAGTGTTATTCTTATGTTGCCTCCATTGATCCAGCCACATTTCCCACCCATGAAATGAGGAACTATGTTGACTATACACTAATAATCATTGCTGGCCATATTCCATTGATTAATCTTCTCATAAACTTTCCTGTATCACCATGTCATATGAAAACCCTATCCCATAAAATGACGACTCATGATCTGATTCAAAATCCTCTATTTTTAAGACACACCAAAATAATGTCATCATTCCCAAATCATAACCCATATTAATGATCTATTTTACTAAATAATGATTTTGAAATGACTCTTTATTAGGTATTAATCAAACCACTAGATAAAGAAAAAACAAATGATGAACATGTGATGAACGATGGTATAAATGCATAAAATAAAAACATAAGGAATTAACCTCAATATATTTGTTTGGAAAATCTGAAACTATTTTTGGGTTGGTTGAAAATGAATAAGATAATCAAGAATAAAATATATCCTCCTTTCCATGTTCCATTAATATTAAATTTACACCCATAAATGAACAATTTAATCACATATCATTTTATTTGAATGATTGATTCATGTTTGACATATGAAAGAATACTGAATAAACAAATATAAATAAATGTATTATATAATTTTTGGATCGATCATAATGACTATGGTTTCTAAATAATTGTCATTAGTGTTATCCACACACTATATTAGTGAAGATAAACTCCTCAGTACTGATTATTGATCGATGATTATGTCATCATCCACCAAATATATCCTCCACGCTCCCTTAAAATACCATTGATTATGTGGCTAACCCAATGATTTCCAAGTAACATGATTTAAAGGTATAAGATATAATTAATTGAAATTAAATAACTAATAAATAATTTAAATAATTTATTTAATTATCAGTCAATCAATGACTGATCTTAAACCCAACACCTTCTACACATAATGTTTATGTTTATCCAAGGGTAAAACCCATATTTGGGATTCAATATAACTGTCAGATTTATTATCTAAGACCTTGTTTCTATATTATTACATTATTTCATAAAATTGTTCTTGCATGACATAATATGTTTATTATTTTTATTATAATAATAATTATCCTCCCTAGTCCTTGAAATATTAGGTTGTCTCACCACCTTTCTTTGAAAATATTACAAATTTTAACAGTGTAAAAATAGATTCATTGAAAAGTATTTTTAGTTATAGGTTATCTATTTTATCTCATTTAATGAAAAATAATAATAGTGGAGATAACACATCGATATATAAATGGTATCGTTAATTTAAAAATATGTACAAAGGAATACACCTACATGTTTTTTGGGGTATAAAATACAATTGAGACACTCTATAAAATGATAGGATGTCAAATTTGGTATGTTTATTTTATATTGGGAAATAATTTTTTTATTGATAAGAAAGATGTAAGAGTCCATATCCTTGAAAACTATAGAAGTGGAATATATTTCTAATAATCACGATTTCAAAAAAATTATATATATTAATAAAAAACATTAAAAAATTTGTGTCAATTAAAGTTTTCTAATTATAATTAAATATGATAACCTATGTGTTAAAAATCATTTATAAAATATTTTTCATTATTATAGGATGAATTAGATAAGGATGTATTATCAATTTATCATGTTTAAATTTTATCGATGATTTCAAAATGGGATGTCTAATTATCTCAAAATAAAATTAACAATATAATGATGAATACTTTATCAAAGTATTGTTCTAAGAGGTATTGGTTTCCATTGGTAATTCTAGCATGAAAGAACTATACTAGAATACTACAATGAACATGAGATGTACATGTTTAAGACCTAATGACAACCTTTATATCATTATAGTTTCATATAATCATCAAGGGAGACATTAATAAATAATGGATGATGATTTACTATATTATACATTTAACTAATCTAAAAATTGTATACATAATTTCATGTTGATATGAGAGAATTAATGATGGGGTTATTAGAAGTAAAAGTCATAAGGAAATTATTTTTCAACGGAGAAAAATTCAATAAATACCTAAACCATACATGTTACAATATCTATCTGTATATGACTACACATCACATCCAAATCAAAATAATCGATATAATTGAAAAAAATATTGAAATAAAAAACACTTTATACAAAAGGTGTGACAAAAAATGTTCCCTAATGGTACAAAATAAAGAGTCCAAATTTTATATCCTTATTTAAAAAACCAATAGAAAATCATAACACACCTGATCCATTAAATTAACAACAATGGTAAAATATTCCACCTTAAATCAATAAATAATTAGTAGAAACAACTTATACATCAGAACAGTAAAATCTCATAAGTTGACTCCATGGTTTACTTAGATCATAAAAAATAGGTCAAATATTCATACTAATAGTAACATGTGTAATTTTTGAATAAATCATAACATGGGGAATTCAACACTCAAATAAATCCAATATATAATAATTCTAGGTGTGTAGTGTATGACTACATTATAGATAGGTGAAAAGTGTAAATAATAATTTTTGTAATTAGTTATAGTAATCATGTATCCATGTTTAAAAAGTAACAATATAATTAAAATCAATTAAAAAAGAAATAAATATAATTAATAAATTAATTATTTTCATCCAAATATACCAATCCTATATTAATATGAGCTCAAAATATTTTTAGGGTAATAGTACACCATAAGGTTATGAATGTTGAGGTTGTCCAATAGATCTCATATTTTACATGTGGTAGTGTGCATATGTGTGTGTATATATATACATATCAATAATCATCCTCCATAGGGGCCACAATCTCTTCATAGGGATGAACATCATATGAACAAACTCACAAAGAAGCCTTCTCTTACACCCATAAGAATGAACATATATATAAATATATACTAAAAAACACTGAAATATATTATTCCCTGAACTATATAAGGCCTATATCCACTTATTGAGAACAATATAAAAAATATATATATAACCCCATGGGATAAATATTCCCATAGATTAGGATAGAAACTACATGAAAAATATCAATTCTGACATACAAAATACTGAAAATTCTTGGCCATCGATATCCAATATCATTAAAATAAACCAGTAATCCCACAGATCTTGTAAATATAAAGTAAAATTTTCAAATTGTTATTTACTTAGGAATCTATCATAATATATCAATACAATATTTTTAGATTTCAAATATTAGAAAACCGATGTCAAATAAAGTGTCATAATCTTAAAAATCATATAGACACATCCAATTTTTTTTAAAAAGTCTTGTATTTATAGACTCAGAAAAGTGATAAAGTAAAACAACATCAAAAAATTTAGAGAAGCGTCAGAAAAATTTGAACCATTATAAAAGATGTACATAATATTTATGAAATGGATAAAGTATCAATTTAATTCAATAGTATCAATAATGGATGGAACTCTAGGCATAAAGTCTCACCATATAATATGAGATAATGTAGATTCATTAAAAACCATTTTTATTATGTTTTTGTTTTATTAAAATTAATTTTCTATGCTTCACTCACACAACCCCATGCCCCTAAAACATTTATCATATACTAATATAATATAATGTGAAATAGAAAACCCACCAAATTGTTTGTAGATATGAAGCCATATGATGAAAAGTATTTACATTCAACCGATGACCAACCAATGAACCATAGTTTGGAAGATATTTTTTTAATCATTTCACTAAATTGATAACTAAAATAGTTTATAACTAGAGGAATCATTTCAACAATAGTGGTTATTATAGACTCTAGAAACCAACCAGAGGAAAGAGAACCCAAATAAGAACCTGCATATGAACCCTAGATAGAATTTTATTATTAATTGATTCATTGAACTAATATAATTTAAGAAAAAATGAAAATAAAAAAGATATGATATCATAGGTAATCAGAAGATGGACTCCCTTAAACACATGATGATGATTTTGAATGAAGTAAGAAGATTGGATAGAATGGATTTAAAAACAAATAGAGAGAAATAAATAATTTGGAGGAAATTTATTAAATGAAGGGTTGATTCCCAATACTAGGGTAAATATGGATTAATTATAGAGGAGAAAGGTAAAAAATACCCCACTTTTAATGTGTTTTATAAAATATTTTACTAAGTAACATCTATTAGTGCTCCATATACCCGATGGATTCAACAGAACTACTGAAAACCTAGGAGACCCATTAGGTACCTGGTCTTGAACCAATCAGTACCCAATGATTCATAGTCCCTATGGGTTACCCTTTTTCTTTCCCTCTTCCCTTATACTCTTCCACTTCCTCCTCTAGATAAAAACATTCCCTAAATGTATTTAGAAAATAAATTTATAGGGATAAAGAAATGATAAATGGGGGGGGCATGTAATTACATATTTTCTATTATTGGCTTCTCATCCTAGAGACACTACAACTCAATTAAAGGGAAATATTATGTGGTCCCTAGGATCTCATCTCATATTCAACGTCCCATGTCTTATCTAAACGAACCCCATGCTACGTGTTAAAATTTTACATGTACCAAATGAATAAAATTTCAAGATAAGATCTTATTATTTTGGTTGATGATATAAAAAATTTTCTCCATAAAATACTTATCTAACATCATCACAATTTTATCATATTGATCCACATGAGTTACGATGGGTTCATATATTCCTATCCATTATAGAGTGAAAATTTTATTAATTATACTTATAAAATGGCGGTAATGATAATATATACTACATTTCCATATCATAATACAAAGTATTAAATTCTATAATAAATTAGGGGGAATGGTTTTATTTAATTCCCATATCTCTATAAACTCATGAAGATGATAACCAAATGAATACATGATAATTTAAATAAATTTCCAATGGATGTCACCTATAATTATCATAAAATATATGATAAATTTTATCTATTGATAGAAGCTTATGGACCAGATATTCTCATTAAATCATCTCTATAAATATTTTGAGACCAATCATCGAGGACTATAATATATCAATATAGTATAATAGAGAAGATAATCATCTATGATATAGTTCCTTAAATTTATCTATCTAAATGGACTTTTGGTAACTATTATTAATATAATACATTAATAATAGAATATAACTCTCCTAAGAACCACAAAAATCAAGGATATGATATCATAATATGTATAACAAAATATAAATTATTTCTTTAAATTTAAAATTATTATGAAGGTGATATGTATTATTTAGCTACACTTGGGATATAAGGGTCTTCTTTAACACCTGAAAAAAGTTATAGGAAAATATCATGTCATGGTCATATTTAGTTTTATTGGGAACCCCAAGAAGTTTCACAATCTACAAAAAATAGTTTTCTTAACTCGTAAAATGAAGATATTCCTTTTATAGTTAGAATGTGAGAGATAATAGTTATGTTTTCAATAACTACACATATCACATCATTTCACAAATGACTATGGGGTAATGCTTTCCAAAAACCTGTAGTAACTTCATTGAATTTCCATACAGAAATTGTATGTGGCAGACACATACCTTAAAAAAGTTGACGTTCCACTATAAATTATATAAATTTAAAAAAATTAGACTTGATTTGTGAGACACCAACCCAATTATACTAAAGTCAGTAGTCTTTACACAACATTAAAACTATATATAATAGATCTAACCCTGAAGGATCGAATATTTTAACATTATTGGGAGACTAGATACATACGTGATTCTCCCATTACATTTGAAATCATGAAGTGAAATATAAAATTATATTGAGAACATTATTATTTATTCTATTATGTCCCTTGAATAAATTATTTATTCCTTTGTTATATCCTGGTTAAGGGAAAACATAATAAAGGGTGACCTCAGATGCTCGATAAGGGAAAGCGTACAATTGAAGTTATCTTTGAATAAATAAATCGTGAATAATATGAAAGAGATAATAAATAATAAAATATATAATATATAATATCATAAAATGGAAATTCATTCATGGATCACATAACAATATAAATAATCCATTGGATAACAATTACATGTATTATACTGATAGAATTCATAATTCCAGATATCATAATCTCACCGTCAAGGACCCATAACAAGACATCATACCGAAATAGTTATGGCATGGTGCCAATACCCATAGTCATTTGTATCCTAAGAACTACTAATATTATGAGAGGATATAATGAACCCCTATGATCACATATTATGTATAATTTATTCATTATATTAAAGAAATGGAAAATAATTCAATAAATAATCAATAAAAATCGTAATGAAAAACTATCTTAATTTTTTTAATATTTTACGCATTTAATATATAAGAAATTATTATCATAAGACATTTAGACAAATTATTTTGATATATTCTTTAGAGTATATAAATATTAAGTCATATAATTGATAAATTGATTTTAAAATAGTTTAAAATACTATTGTAAGACCATGAGAACTTTTCTTGAAGAAAATACCCATTTAAATATGAAATATCTTATGTAAAATCTATTTTTTTACATTATTAAGAAATACAGTTTCATTGAAAATAAGCATGGAAATCAATAAATTAAACATCAAATAATATAATAGATGTGATGGTGGGAAAATATGTCCTTTTGATAAATGTTAAAACAATTTTTTTTTCACACCCTCCATAAAAAAGATCCTTATTTGGAAAATGAAAAGAATATTATTTTAAAACCATTTTGATGAATGTAAAACATGGGTAAAAATTAATTTTAATCATTCATTTTATAATACTAGTGAAATTATTGAACACATATTATAGAAAATATTTATATGGATGAAAACATTTCCGACCCGATTGAAAAGAAGTCATTTTCCCTTAAATATATTCATTTAGGCTTCTGAGTTCTTAGGTAGATATATATAGAAGTAAAAAAATAATTTTTAGAAATAAAAGGATTATAATAAAATATATGTGGTTTTGGATAAAATTAACATATAATTCCTATAATGTAAAATGAATCATATGCAATCTCAAATAAGTATGACATTGGGAAAATGAACCCTTCGAGTATTACATGCCTTATATATTCTTTTAAAAATTTGTATAATAAATTTATATTTATAATTATTCTTTACCGAAACCACACTCATACTTAAAAAATAAAATATGATCCACTTATAACATATTATATATTTTTTTATAAAAAAAATATTTATTTAAATCACTGTTCTATGTGTAAACATTTATATTTTTCAGGCGTCTTTCAGTTCTCCAATTGTAGTTCTTTCACTTTGATCATGGTTCCACCATCTCCAAAATTATAGTAATTTCATATAAATCTCATTATAATATAACATGAAATTTATTCAATATTATTTAATAATTTAGTTGATAAACATTATTACATCACTCATTTAGACTGTAAACTGACCTAAACAAGATCATGTTATAAAGATCAAATGGGAAAGATAATGACAAGGTATAATATTAATATAAAATTTAAAAATGATTTTTATGTCAAAAGAATAATATAAATTCATTATATATAATTTTATAACTATCTATAAAATAATTATAAATAAAATCAAACATATCACTCATAGAGATGGTAGTCCATATAAACGCATGAACAATACGTCCATTTTATTACAAATTAAATTGAAAAAAATAATATATTAATATAGGGACCCAACCTAAAAAATTACATAATCTTATAATTTTTTTTGAATTCACTTCTTTAGATTTAAAAAGATATTTTTAGTTTAGAGTTTTAGAATGTTAGGACATAATTCATACATGTCATCCCATAATCATACAAAGTGGATACTTAGAAAACAATATCCATTTTTTCCTAAAAAAACGTTTATAATAAAAAACATGAAAACTATTCATGAAAATTCATCACAACATTCACCATTACATCTCCTTTTCTATTACACAACCTTAAACACTATGAAATACATATTAAAACATGTTATGAGAAAAAAAATATCACTATTGGATATAAAAATAAGGAGATAAACCATTATTAAAGGAATTATAATAAACATATGCATTTTTTTTCAAATATATACTTATCACTGTACAAGTATCATATAGTTACATTATAAAAACTTGATATTTACATAAAAAATAGAAAACATAAATAATACTATAAAGGTAACATGTGGAATTAATTACTTAATATTTTAACCCTCGTATCTACCTTGTGATTTGTAACACTTATGGATACCTTAAAATGTAATCCTCATGACAAATTTATGGTGAAACCATCGTAGATACACTTAGGGAAACCATACATCCAACCTCCAACATAAACATACCCAATGCATTGGAGGGAGATATAATTCAAACCCTTAGTCGTAAAAAATTCCCAAGAACCAAATTATAATCATAAAACATGAATACTTGAATCATAAAAACATTACTTTTGAATTTGTAATAAAAGAAATTTAAAAGTGGATTTTTAAAGAAAAGAACCATACAAATATCATATATTTGAAGTGAGAAATTATAGAAATAATGGAATAGTTATGTAAACAATAAATACACATAATAAAACATAATATAATAAAAATTAATTTGACAAATAATATTAGTACCCCGTAATCAATAATGTAGAAGGTTAACCCAAAGAATTGAAATTGGGTTAAGAATTCCCTTACTTCAGCTTCATCTTACTTAAAATGTGTTTAAACCCTATGTATAATGGTTTAATGAGCGATATTAATATAATAATAAACCTTATTCATATTTATAATTACTGATATGATATTATCATAACATACTTCCAACCATTTATTAATAATATATTTTTTTAATTTTATTATTTCAGGTGCTTTTGTTTCATGGATTTCTATGGTTGGTTTATTATGTATTTTATTATCAGAATGGAGAAAAACTTTTGAATTGAAATAAAATTTTATTAATGAACATATGTCATACTAAATGTTCTTATATATCTATTTAATTATATATAATAAGGATGAATCATTAAATAAAACCTTATTGATGAACATTAGTTCATTTTGGTGAATTTTGATCATTACGAACCACTTTTGTTTTATTAATTCATATTATGTAAAAAAAATTGTTCCCAAAAGTAATAAGACATATAATATTTATAATAAATTATGATTTAACCATATAAAAGGTTTTATGACCTAAATTTAAGGCGTTAATGGAAATGGGAAACACATCGTCCATGATATCGGTAATTTGACATATCACCGAAGATGTTTTTATTTTTAGAATAAAAGGGACATGAGAAGAAGTATAAAGTTGAATATTTCCAAAAAACAAGATAAAATTACTGTAAAAATAATAGAATGGATATTTCATAACTCTTGGATAAGGGGAGCTGAAAATAATATAAGAAAATAAAAATAATTAAAAATATATTAAAAAGAAAATAAAAGATGATTTTTACCTCTTGAATTATCTCCCTTGAGTACCTATTTAAGGATATTGGTATTGGTCTTTTGGTGAGACCAGAAGGCCTCAGATGCAGGGAAGATGTAACAACCCGAGATTTTATGAGATATATTATTTTTAATTTCATTGATATCTTCATTTGTACGCTACACCAAGATTATCTTACACTATACGCTACACCGTATTAGCTTGCAGTATACACAACATTATTCTTGGACCATGTTACACACAATTTCATGTTCATTTGATAAAAGTTATTCTATGAAAAATTTAGTATATATATATATTCAATGTATCAATGAAACATTTTTGGATTCTATTATAGACAACAACAAAGGAAGATTCCACTACAAGCAACACTGTCATGGATTTCATTACACGTTAGAGCGACCTTCCTTAATAGCTTGCATAGTACGCAATACCGAGTTTCACTAAACAATGATATATTGTTATTATATTATTATGAACTAGCCTTTATGAATAGTATTAACTAAAATTTTAATGTTATAACATTACTACTCATCTTACACATTTTCTAGAACATGGTATTAGAAAAAAAATAAATTTTTCGGGTAAAATAAGTATTTTTCAAAAAAATATAGTTTGGATGCCTTTTGAAGGCACATCCAAATTAAATCTAGTTTTTGAAATGTTTATAAGTTCAATTTTACAAAATAAAATTCTTCTTTGGTATCAGGATATAAAATTTTACTTTTGATAAAATTTTCATATTATTCTGATAACATTCATATTTTAATGAATAGTCAAAACACGCTATATTTTAATTAAAAACAAATTTTTTCATCATAATAATTTTATTGGTTAAATTATAATATTTAATGTATTTAAAGTATAAATAGAATATATTTTTACCATTTAATATAATTTATGTCATTAGTACTGATTTTACATTGAATTCATAGGTAAAATCATTTCAATCTTTTGCAATGTTTTAACTTTTAAAACTTGTTTTCTTAACAATGAGATTAATTTTAAATTAATTTCTAAAACTTCTGTGATTTTAATTTGAAAAAATGGATTCAATATTTGGAATCAGTGGGTCCAAATTATGTTAATAGGCTACTTTTTATTTTTGGGCATTATGAATAGTAACTACGATAAATTTTATTTACTACAGTTAAAGGTAAATCGGGTAATTAAGGGTAAAAATAATATTATAAAACTACTCTAGCACCTGCCAAAATACTATTGGATTAATAAAAGTAGAACCATATCACCTAAGGGTAGGAATAGGTTCATTTCATGGACTTTGACCATGAATATTATATAATTATTATTAAAACCAAAGAAAGTGACAACATGTCACTCTCTTAAATCGTATAAGTGTAATAATTTTAATTTAGTGATAAATTTCATAAAACATAGAACATGAATCGTATCCAGAAAGATAATAAAATTATCTACATCATGATAATTTATTTATAATTTTTAGGGATTAAATAATTATCCTTAATGATGACACAATAGTAATGTTGAAATTATCTTATTGATTGAAATATCAAATAAATGGTTTTAAAAATATTAAAATAAATATTATATGACCTATTTAATGTGATCCCCAAATTTCCTAGATAAATATGTCATTTCAGGAATCTATTAATCATTTTTGTTCGAACATATCTTATGCTTTTTTATTATTTAAATTCAAATAAATGAATAGTGCCAAAATTGACACTATTGGTATTTTATAAAAATAACATATTATTAAATTGTTTAAAAATCACAAAAATATTTAAAAATTAAATATTCAAAATTATATGGTCTAAAATTTCATAATGTATCTAATTATGTAAAATTAACAACACATAAGTAATTATTTATATCAATTTAAAATTTATAATATTATTACCACAAATAAAATTAAATAGATTAAATAAGGATAAATCAAAATGATAAGGTTTAAAATAAAATCCCAACATGTATAAATTTGATTTTTTGATTCAATTACAACCCTATATCATGTAATCTTCATATTTGAGTCATTTTGGAAGTTTTTAAGTGGGTTTTGAATTTATTATAAATTAATATTTTTAGGTTTCCAAAGGTGCCCCTCTCCTCCCATATAAAAGGGAACCTCCTCCTTCTCCTGTTTACACAATTTTGAGCCATCAAGCTCGGCCAAACCCTGCCAATTAATCTTATCAACATCTTTAGTTATATCATAGAGGTTCTGGTATTCTCAAAATACCATCTCTAGTGCACTAAGTGGAAGTTTAAAAGAGGAACGTTGAGGAAGAGATAATCTCTTCTACTGTTTCTTTCAAGTTTCTTTCTTATTGTACTTACACTTATTTAGTTTTTTAATTATAAATTAATAACATAAGTATTACTTATATACTTATATTTTATTATAAATATGAAACCACCCTATTTCACCTCCTATCCATCCTACGAAAAACGAAATCACCGCGCATGCGTACGTACAGTATACCGTCTCCACAACGAGGTGTAATCTGTTTTCCACCACCACCTTACATGGATGGGTATAATGGTGTAAAGAATAAATATATATGATTATTATATTTTATATCATCCACCCCAACTCAATTCAATAAATATGGTAACAATATCATCGCTCGTGCATACGTACGATTTACCGTCTACACGACGCGATGAGATTCATTCTCCATGTTAACCATTAAATAATGATTATAAAGTATATATAATGAATAATAATGAGATATATGAAATAATAATGATACTGTATTTAGGTATATTTTTTTACTTACATCCATTCAATTTAATAATGAAACCAAAACATCGTTCATGCGTACGTACGGTCTACCATCTCCATGAACAGAGTATTTCGTTCCATTTATTGATCTATTATATATATTTATATTCAGAATATATATTATATATAAATCATGTTTTACATTATGGAAGTAATTAATAATTATCTAAGTAATCATATGATTAATTACAAGTCAAAACGCGTACGACAAATGAAATGATTTTACCTAAAACGATGCTTTAACATGGAATTGACAAATGAACGGGTAATATAAAGTCGTAAGTGAATTATATATGATATCATAACTATTTTTATGGTTCTGTAACAAGTGAATAATATGTTTAAACCCACTATACAGGAGTCTCGAACACATAAGGAAGAAATTGGACATAAGATAAGGGATAATTATTCCAATCTCGTTCTTATCTGAGATTGTTTATTCGTAAGTATTTACTGGGGTATTATTTATCATATATATCCATATGTTCTCAAAATGTTTTCATAAAATGTTTAATATTATTCCATGTTTGTTTAAATTCATTTTTACTCTTTTTGACATTTATTACAAGGTATGGAAGGAATCTTTCTTTTGTTTACCATATGATGTACTTTTTGACTTTTCTGACAAAAGTACAAGAATAATTTTTTTTAACTTATACGCCATGAATGGATTTTTATGGTTTCATAACGCCTTATTTTCATGAATCTTAATCTACAATATATTATTATTATTTTCAACAAAATCCTTTTTTAAAAAAAATTTTATGGCATTTTGTAAAAATAAAATGATTTTGAAGAAGAAATGATATTTGCCTCAAGAATTCCTTTCAAGAGTTTTGTCAAAACTGTTTTCCATCTAAGATGACATTATATAGTATGTTTATGTTTCATGTATAATGTCTCTATTATTTAAATGGTTTTATTTTTCTTATGATGAAATTATATCAATTTGTTTTATATGGATTATATTATGATGGGATGATGTTTATGAAACCCATTTTATTCTTTGGGATATGATAAATGATTTATGATTGTTTTTTGGAACACGTAAGAATGATTTCAATATGTGATTTGTGGGACCTATATCTCCCTCCAATGCATTGGGTAAAGATTTATATCTCATGATATAGACATGGCTGGAACAGAAAGTGAATTTGGTAAAGTAATACATGGCTGGAACAACAAGTACACCCGGTTCAGTAATGAACTTTGTCCACTATGATGGTCTTGGCAGCAATTCCTTGGCTACTATGGAAATCATATCATGTTCTTAATCGTGTGACACAATTTCATGTTTTATTCCCATGATATTTTATCATGATTAATGTTCCTTTATGATATATTCCTTATGTACTTCCAAGATTTATTCCATTGCTCAATATTTTGCTGTTTTATGTTCATGTTTTTACGTGAAAATGTTTATGGATTGTTTTTATGTTCTCCATGTCTACTCTTACTGTGCATTTGAGCTCACCCTTTTTATGTTTTCTTTTCCCAAGGATATAAAGAAAGGTTTTAGGCAAGAAAAAAAGGGGAATATCTTTATGGGATATGTTGAAGATCTTTCACCGTGATTAAAAGATTATGTTCTGAGTTTCCAAAGACACTAAACTAATACAATATTTGGGAGTATTTTTTGTGTCATGTATTAAGTTTTCCGCAAAATTAATGTTTTGTACATGTACTTAAAGCTTTGGGTCTCTATAGTTGGTATCCGAGTGATGGTTAAGTCAAACTTTGGAAACTAGGATTGGAAAAATTTTGTGAGATCCGTAGAGATATTTCTAAGGTATGTCTAGGGATGTCCCTAAGGTTAATTATAAGTACAGGTTATAGTCCTAGGATTACGGTAACGATCATAGAATTAAACCTAAGATGTTAGATATTGAAATTACTCCCCCTTTATTATTTTGTTTTACTATCATGATTTTTTCCTCTCACACTATTCTTTTTTTGGGTTTTAGAAAATGGTTGGAAACAGGAAGATACATGTTAATGGAGAATATGATGGACAATGGAATGATATTCTTCCTGAGTTACCAAATGAAATGTTATTTTGAAGGCGAAACATCCTCATTATGCCTAATTAGAAGTCTCATAATATGATCAATAATCTCAAATTTGGTAAGATTCCTGACTCAACTAATAAGAGAAAGATGGAGATTCATGATGATCATATAGGAAAGAAAGTTCAATTTCCCTCATGTATGTTTTGTGGGAAGGGGCATCAAGGAGAATGATTCAAAGGAACTGGAAGATGATTTGGGTGTGGAAAATAAGGACGCAAAGCCAGTAATTTCAAAGGAAAAGGATCATTTAATGCAATGGACACGGATAATGGTATTTCTAAGACATCAAAAAATGGTAATATGTTTTAAATGTGGAATGAACGAGAATTATGAAAACCAATTCCTTATGGGAAAATCGCATGAAGAGAATCAGCATGTTCGTATGGGTAGTATTTATGTTGATGATGATGGAGAGAATACAAATGACATATGAGATGAATGATGTGTTGAGGAATAAAATGATGAAGCTCAATCAATGGTTTAAGAAGGTAGTGTAATGATTTCATGTTTGTCAAGAATAATGTATGGTACTATGGAATAAAGAAAAATCTAAGGATTGTTACACTGTTGTTTTTACATGAGTATTTGAAATTATATTGTACCAGTAACCATGAAATGTGATTGAAATATTTTTGTAAAGAAGATGAAATGCGCATAATGAATGGATAAAGAGAAAATAATATATATGATAGTATTCATGATCTCATGACTGATATTAGGACAAAGTGATATCATGGTTTCAGTATATATAATTTTTGGGATTTTGGTATGTGGAAAGAGTTACCTTTTTACAGAATTCATGTTTTCACTAAGGTTATAGGGTAATTCATGTTTCAATAGAATACAAGATTAAGGTATTAACATGTTTGGAATTCAATCAACAAGATATATCTTATGATATATTGGGGATGAATGATGGTATTCACGTGCTTGTTATGTGACCTTTCCAGTAATCATTTTCTTTATACTATGAGATTGGACAGATGTATATTGGATAAGTCTAATGCTTGGAATAGATTATGTTGGACATTATATAGTATTGTTTAAGGCTAGAACTTTTTTTCGATATTATTTTTGTAATGTTATAATAGTATAGTTTTAGAAAATGGACAACCTGCATGACGAGTGACAACCCATCGCGTCAGAAAAGGTTGCGGGAATCGAACCCACAACTGAAGTACGACAGGCCTTTATCACCTACCACTGGCCTATAGGAAGTCTCTGGTTTGTAGAAACTAGTTTTATTTTATTAAACAGTTTGATAGATGAAGTATAAGTCCATTTTGGGAACCATATATGATTAATCTCATTATAGATGGACTTATGTATATAATTTGTTGTGACAGATGGAATGACCTATCATTCTATCACATGATCTGCTAACACTTCAAAAATTCAACTTCATTTCATTAAGAGATGAAGTGGAAATTATTCAAGGCATGAGCAATGATGAGATTGTACTAAAATCAAGTAAGTATTTCTTTTAATTCAAAAATTCTTCAACATTTGGGAAATGATCTTCAAATCCAAAAATATTTTCCTAGTGCGCTCATATAAGATGAACCAGATGGTACCTTAGATCATACAAAATTTATGGCATTGTGATTGTTGGATTTTTCATATCCATGTCCTCTACCACACTTCATCAAAAGTTGATGGTTAGATTTTTATTCCATATCAATGTTTTCACCTATATTGTCCTATGTTGAAACACATTTTTGAGTTACTTTGGGTGACCATTATGATTCTAACTTTCCTTTTTAAAATTAATTTTTAGTATTCCTTTTTACAATGTGGGTTTCTATGAAAGAAACTATCAAGTAGTAAACCATTTATAACCCCGACGAATTTCGAGGGAGAAATTCATTTTAAGGGGGGTAGAATGTTACACCCCGAGATTTTATGAGATATGTTACTTTTAATTTCATTGATATCTTCTATTATACACTAAAAGAAGATTATAATGCGCTATACGCAACACCGTATTAGCTTGCAGTATATGCAACACTATTCTTGGATTGCGTTACACACAATTTCAAGTTCGTTTAATAGAACTTATTCTATGAAACATTGAGTATATATATATATTCAATGTATCAATGAAATATTTTTTGTATTTTGTTATACGCAACAACAAAGGAAGCTTCCACTATAAGAAACAATGTAATGTCTTACATTACACGTAAGAGAGACCTTCCTCGATAGCTTGCGTAGTACCCAATACCGAGTTTCACTAAACAATGATATATTGTTATTATATTATTATGAAATTTCCGTTATGAATATTATTAACTAAATTTTTAATTTTATAACATTACTACTCATCTTAATCATATTCTAGAACATGGTATGAGAACAAAATGATTTTTTCGGGTCAAATAAGTATTTAAAAAGAATGCAGTTTTGCAGCCTTTTGATGGCGCACCCACATTAAATATTGTTTTGACATGTTTATGAGTTCAATTTTACAAAATAAAATCATTCTTTGGGATCAGGATATAAAATTTTACTTTTGATAATGTTTTCATATTATTCGGATAACTTTCATATTTTAATGAATAGTAAAAACACGATATATTTTAATTAAAAACAAATTTTATAATCGTAATAATTTATATTGTTAAATTATAATATTTAATGGTTTTAAAGTATAAATATAATATATTTTTACCATTTAATATAATTTATGTCATTAGCATTGATTTTACATTGAATTTCTAGGTAAAATCATTTCAATCTTTTGCAATTTTTTAACTTTTAAAACATGTTTTCTTAACAACGGGATAAAGTTTAATTTAATTTCCGAAACTTCTGTGATTTGAATTTTGAATAATGGATTCCATATTTGGAGTCATTGGGTCCAAATTATGTTAATAGGCTACTTTTTTGGGCATTATGAATAGTAACTATGGTAATTTTTATTTACTATAGTTAAAGGTAAATCGGGTAATTAAGGGTAAAAATAATATTATAAACTTACCCTAACACCTGAAAAAATCTTATTGGATGAATAAAAGTAGATCCATTTCACCTAAGGTTCGGAATAGATTTATTTCATGGACTTTTGACCATGAATATTATATAATTATTATTAAAACCAAAGAAAGTGACAACAAGTCACTTTCTTAAATCTTATAAGTGTAATAATTTTAATTTAGTGATAAACTTCATAAAACGTAGAAAATGAATAGTCTCCAGAAATATAATAAAATTATATACGTCATTGGAATTTATTTAGAATTTTTAAGGATTAAATAATTATCATTAATGATGAGACAACAGTAATGTCCAAATTATCTTATTGATTGAAATATCAAATAAATGGTTTTAAAAATATTAAAATAAATATTATATGAACTATTTAATGTGCTCCAAGAATTTTAAAGACAAATATGACATGTTAGTAATCTATTAAAAATTTTGGTTCGAACATATCTTCTGTTTGTATTTTATTTAAATTCAAATAAATGAATAGTGTAAAAATTGACACTATTGGTATTTAAAAAAAATAACAAATTATTAAATTGTTTAAAAATCACAAAAATATTTTAAAATTATAAATTTAAAATTATATGCTATAACATGTCATAATTTATTTAATTATGGTCAATTTACAACACATATGTAATTATTTATAACAATATAAAATTTAGAATATTATTACCACAAATAAAATTAAATAGATTAAATAAGGATAAATCAAAATGATAAGGTTGAAAATAAAATCAAAAAATGTCTAAATTTGATTGGTTGATGATATTATAACCCTATCTCACCTAATATTCTAATTTTATTCAATTTTGACGTTTTTAAGTGGGGATTGAATTTATTATAAATTAATATTTTTTGGTTTCCAAAGGTGCCCCTCTCCTCCCTTGGGCACCTCCTCCCTCTCCTCTTTACATAATTTTGAGCCTTCAAGATCGGTTAAACCTGTAAAATTACTCTTCTCAACCTCTCTAGTTATATCATATAGGTTCTGGTATTCTCACAATACCAACTCTAGTGCCCTAAGAGGAAGTTTAAAAGAGGCACGTCGAGGAAGAGGTAATCTCTTCTACCGTTTCATTCAAGTTTCTTTATTCTTATAATTCTTCTTATTTAGTTGTTTCATTATAAAGTAATAACATCAGTATTACATATATACTGATATGTTATTATAAATATTAAACAATCCTATTTCACCTCTTATCCATCCTACGGAAAACGAAATCATTGCGTGTGCGTACGTACGGAATACAGTCTCTACGCCGAGGTGTAATTTGTTTTTCCACCACCACCTTAATTGGATGGGTATAATGGTGTGAAGAATAACTATATATTATGATTATAAAATAATAATTATTCTATGATATTATTTCATCAACCCCAACTCTATTTAATGAGTATGGGAATGATATCATCGCTCCTGCGTACGTACGGATTACCATCTCCACGACGCGATGAGATTCATTCTCCATGATAACCATTAATGAATGATTATAAAGTGTATATAATGAATAATAATGAGATATATGAAATAATAAGGATACTGTATTTATTAATATATTATTTACTTACATCCATTCAATTTAATAAGGAAACGAAATCAGCGTTCATGCGTATGTACGGTCTACCATCTCCACGAACGATGTATTTCGTTCCATTTATTGATCTATAAAATATATTTATATTCGGAATATATATTATATATAAATAATGTTTTATATTTTGGAAGTAAGTAATCATGATCTGTGTAATCATATGAATAATTATAAGTCAAAACACGTACGACAAATGAAATGATTTTACCCAAAACGATGCTCTAACATGGAATTGACAAATGAACAGGTAATATAAAGTCCTAAGTGAATCATCTATGAAATCATAAATATTTTTATGGTTCTGTTACAAGTAAATAATATTTTTAAAACAAATATACCGGAGTCTCGGACACATACAGAAGAAATTGGACATAAGTTAAGGGATAATTATTCCAATCTCGTTCTTACCTGAGATTATTTATTCGTAAGTATTTACTGGGGTATTATTTATCATCTATGTACATATGTTATCAAAATGTTATCATAAAATGTTTAATATTAATCGATGTAAGTTTAAATCCTCTTTTACCCTTTTTTAATTTTACCAGAAGATATGGAAGGAATCATTCCCATGTTTACCATACGAAGTACTTTTTGACTTTTCTGACAAAAGTACGAGAAGAATGTTTTTTAACTTATACGGCATGAACGGATTTTTACGGTATCATAACGCCTTATTTTCATGAATCTTACTCTACAAAATTTCATGATTATTTTCAACAAAATACCTTTCTTTTAAAATTTCATGGCATTTTGTGAAAAGAAAATGATTTTGAAAAAGAAAGGATATTTTCCTGAAAAATTCTTTTCAAGAATTTTATCAAAACTATTTTCCCACTAAGATGGCATTATTTAGTATGTTTATGTTTCAAGTATAATGTCTCTATTATTTAAATGGTATGATTTTTCTTATGATGAAATGATATCCATTTGTTTTATATGGATTATGTTAGGATGTGATTATGTTTATGAAACCCATTTTATTCCTTGGGTTATGAGAAATGATAAATGATTTTTTTGTGGCACATGTAGGAATGATTTTAATATGAGATGGGTGGGACATATATCTCCCTCCAATTTATTGGGTAATGATTTATATCTCATGATATAGAAATGGATGGAATGGAAAGTGAATCCGGTTCAGTAATATAGGGCTGGAACGACAAGTAAACCCGCTTCCGTAATGGACTTTGTCCACTATGATGGTCTTGGCAGCAATGCCTTGGATATTATGGAAATAATTTCATGTGCTTAATGGTTTTCCACAATTACATGTTTTATTACCATGATATTTTATCAATATTAATGTTCCTTTATGATCTATGCCTTATGTACTGCCATGATTTTTGTCATTGCCCAAGTTTTTGATGTTTTATGTTCATGTTTTTACGTGCAAATGTTTATGGATTGTTTTTATGTTCTCCATGTTTACCCTTAATGATCATTTGAGCTCACCCATTTCATGTTTAACTTTCCCTAGGATATAGAGAAAGGTTTTAGGTAAGAAAAAAATGGGAAGATCGTTATGGGAGATGTTGAATATCTTTCACAGTGAATAGAAGATTATGTTCTGAGTTTCCAAATACACTAAACTAATACGGTCTTTGGGCGTATTTTTGTGTCATGTATTATGTTTTCCGATAAAGTAATGTAATGTCCATATATGTCAATCTTTGGGTCTCTACAGTTGGTATCAGAGCGAAGGTTTAGTCAACCTTTGGAAACTAGGATGTGAAAACTTTAATGAGATCCCTAGAGATATTTCTAAGGTATGTCTAGGGATGTCCCTAAGGTCAATTATAAGTATAGGTTATAGTCCTAGGATTACGGTAACAATCATAGAATTAACCCTAAGATGTTAGATATTTAAAGTAATCCCCCTTTATTATGTTGTTTTCCTAGCATGATTGTTTCCTCTCACACTATTCTTTTTTTGGGTTTTAGAAAATGGCTGGAAACATGAAGATTCATGTTAATGGAGAATATGATGGAAAATGGAATGAAATTATTCATGAGTTACCAAATGAAATTGTATTTGGAAGGTGAAACATCGTTATTATTCCTAATTAGCAATCTCATTGTATGATTAATAATCTCAACTTTGGTAAGATTCCTGACTCAGTTAATAAGAGAAAGATGGAGTTTCATGATGACCATAGAGGAAAGAAAGTTCAATTTCTCTCATGTAAGTCATGTGGGAAGAGGCATCATGGAGAATGTTTCAAAGGAACTGGAAGATGTTTTGGGTGTGGAAAAGTAGGATACAAATCCAGTAATTACAAAGGAAAAGGATCAGTTAACACAATAGACAAGGATAATGGTATTGCTAAGACATGAACAACGATTATATGTTTTAAACGTGGAATGAACAAGAATTATGAAAACCAATACCCTAAGAGAAAATCTCATGAAGAGAATCAGTTTGGTCGTATGGGTAGTATTTATGTTGTTGATGATGAAGAGACAACAAATGATATATGAGATGAAAGAACTGTTGAGGAATTAAATAATGAAGCTTGGTCAATGGTTTAAGAAGGTAGTGGAATGATTGCATAATTGTCAAGAATATTTTTTGGTACTATGGAATAAATAAAAATCTAAGGATTGTTACACTATTGTTTTTCCTTGAGTATTTGAAAGTATATGGTACCAGAAACCATGAAAAGTGATTGAAATATTTGTGGAAAGCAGTTGAAATGCGCATAATGATGGGATAAGGAGAAAATAATATGTATGATAGTATTCATGAGATCATGACTGATATAAGGACAAAGTGATATCATGGTTTGAGTATATATAAGTTTTGGGATTTTGGTATGTGGAAAGAGTTACCTTTTGACAGAATTCATGTTTTCACTAAGGTTCTATGATAATTAATGATTCAAGAGAATACAATATTAAGGTATTCACATGTTTGGAATTTGATCAACAATATATATATTATGATATATGGGGGATGAATGATGGTATTCACATTATTGTTATGTGACCTTTCCAGAAATCATTTTCTTTATACTATGAGATTGGACAAATGTATTTTGGATAAATATAAAGATTGGAATGGATTATGTTGGACATCAGAAAGTATTGTTTAAGGCTAGAACTTTTTTTCGATATTATTTCTATAATGTTATAATAGTGTAGTTTTAGAAAAAGTACAACCTACAGGATGGGAGACAACCCGTCTCGTTGGACAAGGTTGCATGAATCGAACCCACAACCAAAGTGCGACATGCCTTTATCGGTTACCACTAGCCTACATGAATTCCCTGGTTAGTAGAAACAAGTTTTATTTTATTAAAAAGTTTTACAGATGAAGTATAAGTCCATTTTGAGAACAATATACGATTAATCTCAAAATTGATGGACTTATGTATAATATTTTTTGAGACAGATTGAATGACCTATCATTCTATCGCATGATCTGCTAACACTTCACAAATTCAACTTCATTTCATTAAGAGATGAAGTGGAAATTGTTCAAGGCAAGAGAAATGGTGAGATTGTACCAAAATCAAGTAATTATTTCTTTTAATTCAAAAATTATTCAACATTTGGGAAATGATCTTGAAAACCAAAAATATTGTCCTAGTGCCCTCATATCTGATGAATCAGATGGTACCTTAGATCATCAAATTTTTTTGGCTTTGTGATTATTGTCTTTTTTAGAGCCATGTCCTCTACCACTCTTCATCAGATTTTGATGGTTAGATTTCTCTTCTGTATCCATGTTTTCACCTATGTTGTCCTATGTGGAAACCGGGTGTTGAGTTACTCTGGGTGACCGTTATGATTCTAACTTTCCTTTTTAAAATTATGTTTTAGTATTCCTTTTTACGATGTGGGTTTCTATAATAGAAAATTTCAAGTAGTAAACCATTTATAACCCGACGAATTTCGAGGGCGAAATTCATTTTAAGGGGGGTAGAATGTAACACCTCAAGATTTTATGAGATATATTATTTTTAATTTCATTGATATCTTCTACTATACGCTACAACAATGTCACACCCGTCGTTTCTAATTTATTTATTTATTATTATTATTATTATTATTTATTAATTTACTTTGCGTCGGGTAGTTCGGGTCGAAACCTTACTTAAGATTTAGAGTTCTTTGTGTTTTGATCTTGTTTGCATCCAGCGTAACGCGGTCGAAGCTGCGCGGCCTCGCTTGGGTCGCCGCGCGGCCCCGTTGGGTTCACCGCACGCCTTGCTGATGTTTAGTTACTGAAATAAAATAAATTAAAAATTGTTTTAATAATAATAATCATAATAATTTCTTTTGAAATTACTATTATTATGATTATTCTTATTTCTCTTTTAGTTTATTACAATTATTATTGTTTTGTTAATATTATTATTATTTTTAATATTATCTTAATTGATATAAATTTTTATTTTACTTTATTATTATAATTACCAGTTATTTTGGATTCCTTATTATTTATTTATTTGTCCTTTCTTTCTTTATTTGTTTTTTTTCTTCTTTCCCTTGGTTAGGGTTTGGTTGTGCCCCTCCTCTCCTTTCTCTCCCGCTCGCCCCCCCTGGCCTTCTCCCTGTGCGGTGCACCTTTCCACAGCTCCCTTCCCCTTCGTGACACCTCCCCTTCCAGCATTCCTCCAGGCCGCACCTCCTATCCGGCAACCACCCTCCCGGCCGACCCCCCCCCCTCGGCCCGTCGCACCCCCCTCTCTCCATGGAGCCCCGCCGGACTCCCCCTCCTATTTTCCGGCTTCCGACCGGCTAGCCGCACCGGCCTCCCCGCACCCCATGGTCAACCACCCATCCGCCTCTCCTCCGGACGACGTCCTCGAATTCACCGGCGCCCTCCCCCTCAAGCGACTTCCCCCCCTTTTTCCCTCGTTTTCTCTGGCGAAATAACCAAATCACCTCCAGTTTTGTGGTCGGCCCGTCAAGTTGAGCTTCCCCTTATTTTCTTCATCCTTTTTGGTTTGATTTATTTTCTCCTTGTCACCCTCTTAAATTTGTCCGAACCTAGGGTTATGTTCTAACCCATTTTTCTGGTGTTCTTCATGTTCTAGGTTGGTGCAGAAGGCCTCTCAGGTCTTCTCGGTACGTGTCCCGGCAACCGCCGCCGAAGGCAAGGCGGTTTGTTGTGTTTCGATTTGTCGGCTTTGTTCCGAGGTAATGTTTTCTTGTGTTGTTTGGTTTTGCACCTGCTGAATTAGGGTATTTATGTGTTTTAAATTTCTTAGTGATTATCTTGAAGTGAGAAAGCCTTTTTTTATATGATTGATGAAGCAGTCAACTTGTAAAGTAGTGTTATTACCTGAAATTCAGTGTCTTTATTATGCAACTCATGTTGTGTTATTTGAGGTCATTTTATAGTACATGAAATTGGTTTATTATATGATATAAGGGCTGATTTGTTTTTGATATTGTTTCGGTGTGCTTTTGGCCTTAGAAGAGGTTTTTGGGTGTGTTTGTTTTATGTCGTGTTATGACTTTTTTTAGAATGTTTTATAAATGGAGTAAATGGTTTATTTTATTTGTATAGATGATGTGAATCATGTTTGGATATGGTTACGATGTGCAGATGATTTTAAAGTGGTGCATTGATATGAATTTGGGTGAATTTTTAGTGTAAATTTTGTGTTGCTAATGTGGTAGTGTTTCATAAATTGATTTATTGATTTGTTCAATTGCACGTGTGGTGTGAAAGTGGTCTTCAAAAAGATTAAGTGTGTTTTATTTTTGAAGTGACTTTTCCTACTTGAAATTTAGTTTTACTGGTGAAAATTCTTGTCGCATTATCCTGAAATGTTTTATAGATTGTTTATGTGTTTAATTGTTTTATTAAATTATATGTGTAGTGTGTTGGACCTCGCTGTGATGACTTTGGGCTGTGGGTGTCGAGGTTTCCTACATGTACATGCAGATGGTAAGGCGTATATATATATATACCTTCTTTGTGCATATTCCCTCATGGCGCGGGGAATATGTGCAATGCAGCTAGGGTGTATATATATATATATATGTATAAATGCATGTGTGTGTATGCGCCAAGTGTCAGTGTGAGGGATCGTCGACAAATAGCGACATGTTTGAGGTAGGTCCCTTGTGACATGATCTTTAATTAGAATTTCCATAATTGCTTAGTGTTTTATTAAAAGTGCATCTTCTTCTTCTACGTGAGATACATATGCAATATATATATATATATGTGTGTGTGTGTGTGTAAATGGTTTTGGGTTCTTGAAAAGCGATTTCCTTAATGTTTCGAACATAAAGTAGGTATTTCCAAAGACGCGCGGACTTTTGGCTGATTTGGTTTTAAAGGTGAAATGAAACGTTGTTTTTCAAAGAAGTTCCAAAATGAGCTCTGAAATGTGTTTTGGGTGAACATGTTTTCTAAAGAAAAATCATTCCTATGGAGTAATGAGGCATGTTTGGCACCTTGAAAATTAATAGTGAAAGTGAAAACCCCCTCTTAAGGCATTCCCCATTATTTTAGAAACATGATGCGTATGTTAAGTGTGTGACTTGTGATATGTCCCTAGTAAAGAGGCTTCTGCATTTTTGTGTGACAGATAGAAAAAATGGGGGATGTACTGAATGGGGAGATCGGTGATGAGAGGTTGGGTGTTTTTTTGAATAAAGAGAAAGATGTGTTCATGTATGTTAGTTTTATGAAAACTCACCACCACTTGAAACAAAGCACAATGGGAAACCTGGGTATCTAGGTGGGTGAACTAGGACTAGTGGGCTAGTGTTCTGGAGGTGACTCGATCCGGTTTCACGGGAAGGACTGGCGATTGCAACACTAACTAAAAATATGTTTTTTTTCTGAGGGTCATGGCCTTCTAAGCCACGTTTTCTGAGGGTTGTGGCCTTTTAATCCATGTTTTCTGAGGGTCATGGTCTTCTAAGCCATGTTTCACTGAGACACGAAAATACTAGGTCCCCAACTAACACTAGATGTGTAGGGACTTACCATGGTGCTTGTGATACAATTTTCAATTTAGTTGTTTCAAGCTTGTTCCCTCTTTTGTGAAAACCCTATTTTTAAATCTAAATTGGTCTCCTTAAATTTTGAAATGTTAATGCATGCTGAAAACATATTTTAAAAAGGGAAGATTAATGTTTTTTCCTTGGTAATGCAAGCTTGTTGTTTGAATTTGAAAGGAGGGAAAAAAATTATTTTAATATGCCTTATTTTCAAACTAGCATAATTTGGATTTCTTATTAAAGGTAGTGGCATAGGGATTTTCTTGTATTTTGGCTTTCCTATTGAACATCTCAGTGCTCATGCCTACTTTATCCTTACAGTTTCAGGTTTTTGTTTTGGGATCGCTCGAGCTTGGTTTTACGTTTTGTGGTGACCCATGGGGTCACTTGGAGGTATGTTTAGTTGGTTACCTTTATTTTATTTTCCACTGTTAGTGTTTTACCCATTTGTTCAGTTTTTTTCTTTATTTGTTTTCTTGTTTAGTTTATGTTTATTTATCTTTGTCATGGGACAAACCATTCCCAACTAGTTTATTTTGATGTCCAACACTGGTTGCCAGCCCATGGGGATCGGGAACGCCCTTCAGGCCATGTCGCAGACCGGGTCGGGTGCTGGGTTGGATGACGCACCAGACTGGTTCGTGACAAAATGGTATCAGAGGGAAAGGTTTTCTCTCTTGGGTCGTGTTCTTTTAGGTTAGCGTCACCATAGAATTGAGTTAAGGTTGTTGGGACTCGACGTCCTGGCTACGAGTAAGGTTCCTGGCAAGCACACCTTGTGGCGGGACTCAAGTTACCAAAGTATGTTGAGGTTTGTATGAGTTTTTGGTCCTTGCGGTTAATCTTGTCTAAGGTAAATGAAAAAGGGGTAAGGTCAGTGGTCCTAGTGAACTCGCAGGGCCTGACAAGCCATGCGGAGCTTGGGACGCTGTCCTGGAATACCCTCTGTGGTAGTGGTGTGATTGGCGTATGGCCGCCAAACATATGTTCTAGTCACCCACTGACATAAGTTTTTCCTTACGTCATTTTTTTCTCTTTATTTTGGATTTGTGGAAATTTGTATTTTTATGTAAAAATGTTTTGGTCTTGGAAAATGTTTTCAAATAAAGCGCTTTAAAGATGAAATGGTGTTTGAGGTTTGAGAAGTGTGGGTTGGATGTTTTGGTTTTGAAAAATGGAAAGGTTTGGTTTTGATCCTTGGCGCTCTCATGGGCAACCACATGCATGAGTGTATGCAAAAAGGGAAATGGTTAATGGCACGAGCGGATGAGTGCCTTGATGGATACGAGGTGGGTGCCGGTGTGGCACGAGAACATGCATGTTCGAGGCCCATGGGACACCATTGCTGTTTGTGCAACCCACTGGCTTGCTTGTCTTCAAAATGTTTTGTTAAATGAAAATTTGGTGTTTTAGTAACCGACATTTGCGTGGTGTGTCCTTGTGTTTTTGAGATGTTGGATGTGTGGCGTTTTGAGCTGATTACTCTTTCTGAATGGTTTGTGTCTTGAGTTTGAATTCTTATTCGTAAGTTGGTGTGTTTTCGTGTAGTTAGTGAATTCTTTTGAAAAGTGATTTGGGAAGCCCTTGCGATGGTTCCCTCCACACGTTCAGTGTTCTCTTGTGGTATGTCTTGACCATTGGACCAGTTTGGTTGAGTCCATAGTTTTCTTTCTTGACTAGTGTATGCCCCCCATAAAGCATTGACATGTGATTGAAGTACGACTACGGGGTATTCCCCGTTGACCGGCACTCCAGTTGATCGAAGGACTCTCTTTTTGAATTCTATAATTGAACCCACCTCTCCTTTTTACAACTAAGTGGATCCTCTCACAGCGGGATGACAGATGCGAGGGGAGTTGAACAGAGTTTTGGTTTCTTTGAGTTGTCTGAGTCGTCGAGTATGAAATTTGACATCATTGTGCTTGAAGGTTTTCCCCAGAAACGGCGAAAGGAAGTCCAGTGGGGAAGGGTGAAGGCGGTTCAAAATTTCTAGTGTTGACCAGTGTCTTGAAGGGATTTGTAGTATTTTCATTGGTTTCAAGGGTCATGTTCGGTGATGTCTTACATTGTAAGTTCTCTCAGATTGTCAAGGGTGAAGTTTGATCTCATTGATTTGAAAGTTCTGTTTGGAAACAGTGAAGGATATTTTAGTGGGAAAAAGGTGGAAGCAACCTAGAGTGGCTGGTGAAGGCCATATTCGAAATTAACTTTGGTACTTCGTTGGTTTCATTTAAGAAAGGGTCTACATTAGGCCACTAGTGTGGCAGACCCAGTCACATGGGGATACTATGGTCTTTTTCAGGAATCACTTGTTGTTTAAGACTCAGTTTGAAGTCCCAATGCATATAATGTTCCTCTCAATAGAAATGATCATGTTCAGGTGACTATTCGTGGTGTCGTGTTCTCATCCATTGTGACAGAGGGTGATGCACATGCACCATTAAATCTCTTGTGTTGGTGAATGTTCAGTGTATGATCAGTTGGATGTCGTAATATGTTGTGGTTGCTGGTGTTTCCTTAGTTGTAGTGTGGTTTCATGTGACACCAAAAGGAGAAGCTCCGTTCCAGAGTCTTCAATTTCTGACTACGAGGAAGGATATGCTTCAAACATCAGGGCTCTAGCCATAGGCCTCAGAGAGAAGCTGGCGCATGGTCAGAAACCCCGGGATTGTATAAAATCCCGATTTCATTTCTTTCATCGGTGTTGAAAGTGAAAGCAGCTTAAATTTTTTTCTAGGGTTGTTCTGTTCGAATGAGCTGTCGGGTTGCGTAAGGTTTTCGTGTCCATGTGGAGGCGTGCTCGTCTCGTGCCTTAAAGTCTTGGGGGTTGCGTTCCACTGGATGCAATCTCTTTAGTGGTTCTTATGAGAGTCTGTTGGGTAGTTCAGTCTCAAATTTGAATGGTGTTCATCCAGGAAATTTTAAAGATGTTTGTTGTGGCCAGCCGTGGTTTTGACGCCTAGTGGTCGGGCCCCTCCCTCCCCACCTAGTCTGTTGGGTCTCGCACGAATGTCTCTAGGACGAATCAGTGCTGGGATTTTCTTTAATGGCGGGGAGTCTGCTCGAACCTCTCCCTTTCAGTTTTCCAGTCTCATTTCGAGAATCAGTGACTTCCTAATGGTGGGGACCCCCTCGAGCCTTCCCATATTGTTCTGTAGCTTCTGTTTTCAAAGATGGTTTGGTGATAAGTGATAGGAGTGTTCCGAGGACGTGGTTTGACCTCTTTTGTTCATTCTAGACAAATGGTGTGGTTTCGGTTTAATAGCGCTTGAGGCGTTTTGGATTTTGAAGTTGGTTTCCCTGGGTGTGAGAGTTCACTTCCTTGATCAGTCAACTGGAGGCATTCAATCTCTTCAGGGGGGTGACACATATCAGAAAGTCTTTTTACGAGTTTCTTGAGTATGTCATTTTAGTCACCTTCTCTGAGCACAATTATTTTTCCTCTTTCCGTTTTTTTTTCATAAGGATCTTCTTTGAACCTTAAGGGGGTGTTGTTTGCTCCTTTGGGGATCAGTTTTTTTGTTGTTTTCCGGGGACAGAAAGCTTTATGGTCGGGAGAATTGTCACACCCGTCATTTCTAATTTATTTATTTATTATTATTATTATTTTTATTAATTTACTTTGCGTTGGGTAGTTCGGGTCGAAACCTGACTTTAGATTTCGAGTTCTTTGTGTTTTGGGCTTGTTTGCATCCAGCGCAACGCGGTCGAAGGTGCTCGGCCTCACTTGGGTCGCCGCGCGGCCCCGCCGGGTTCACCGCACGCCTTGCTGATGTTTAGTTAATGAAATAAAATAAATTAAATTTTTTTATAATAATAATAATCATAATAATGTCATTTGAAATTACTATTATTATGATTATTATTATTTCTATTTTAGTTTATTACAATTATTATTGTTTTGTAAATTTTATTATTATTTTTAATATTATCTTAATTGATAGAAATTTTTATTTTACTTTATTATTATTATTACCATTTATTTTGGATTCCTTATTATTTATTTATTTCTCATTTCTTTCTTTATTTGTTTTTTTCTTCTTTCCCATGGTTAGGGTTTGGTCGTGCCCCTCCTCTCTTTTATCTCCCGCTCGACCCCCCTTGGCCTTCTCCATGTGCGGCGTGGCTTTCTGCGGCTCCCTTCCCCTTCACGCCGCCTCCCCTTCCAGCATTCCTCCCGGCCGCACCTCCTATCCAGCGACCTCCTTCCCAGCCGCGCCTCCTGTCCGGCCACCACCCTCCCGGCCGACATCCCCATCGGCCCGTCGCACCCCCTCTCTCCATGGAGCCCCGTCAGACTCCCCCTCCTATTTTCCGACTTCCGACCGGATAACCACACCGGCCACCTCGCACCCCATGGTCGACCGCCTATCCGCCTCTCCTCCGGCTGGCAGCCTCAAATTCACCGGCGCCCTCCCCCTCAAGAAACTTCCCCCCTTTTTTCCCTCATTTTCTCTGGCGAAACAACCAAATCGCCTCCAATTCTCTGGTCGGCCCGTCAAGTTGAGCTTCCCCTTATTTTCTTCATCCTTTCTGGTTTGATTTCTTTTCTCCTTGTCACCCTCCTAAATTTGGCCGAACCTAGGGTTATGTTCTAACCCATTTTTCTGGTGTTCTTCATGTTCTAGGTTGGTACAAGAGGCCTCTCGGGTCTTCTCGGTATGTGTCCCGGCAACCGCCGCCGAAGGAAAGGTGGTTTGTTGTGTTTCGATTTTCTGGATTTGTTCCGAGGTAATGTTTTCTTGTGTTTTTTGGTTTTGCACCTGCTGAATTAGGGTATTTATGTGTTTTAAAGTTCGTAGTGATTATCTTGAAATGCGAAAGCCTTTTTTGTATATGATTGATGAAGCAGTCAACTTGTAAAGTAGTGTTATTACCTGAAATTCAGTGTCTTTATTATGCAACTCATGTTGTGTTATTTGAGGTCATTTTATAGTACATGCAATTGGTTTATTATATGATACAAGGGCTACATTTTTTTGGATATTGTTTCGGTGTGCTTTTGGCCTTAGAAGAGGTTTTTGGGTGTGTTTGTTTTGTGTTGTGTTATGCCTTTTTTTAGAATGTTTTATAAATGGTGTAATTGGTTTATTTGATTTGTATAGATGATGTGAATCATGTTTGGATATGGTTACGATGTGTGGATGATTTTAAAGTGGTGCATTAATATGAGTTTGGGTGAGTTTTTAGTGTAAATATTGTGTTGCTAATGTGGAAGTGTTTCATAAATTGCTTTATTGATTTGTTCAATTGCACGTGTGGTGTGAAAGTGGTCTTGAAAAAGATTAAGTGTGTTTGATTTTTGAAGTGTCTTTTCCTACTTGAAATTGAGTGTTACTGGTGCAAATTCTTGTCGCGTTATCTTGAAATTTTTTATAGATTGTTTATGTGTTTAATTGTTTTATTAAATTATATGTGTAGTGTGTTGGACCTCGCTGCGATGACTTTGGGCTGCGGGTGTTGAGGTTTCCTACATGTACATGCAGATGGTAAGGCGTATATATATATACCTTCTTTGTGCATATTCCCTCATGGCGCGGGGAATATGTGCAATGCATCTAGGGTGTATATATATATATATATATGTATAAATGCATGTGCATGTATGCGCCAAGTGTCAGTGTGGGTGATCGTCGACAAATAGCGACATGTTTGAGGTAGGTCCCTTATGCCCTGATCTTTAATTAGAATTTCCATAATTGGTTAGTGTTTTATTAAAAGTGCATCTTCTTCTTCTACGTGAGATACATATGCAATATTTATATATATATATATATGTGTGTGTGTGTGAATGGTTTTGGGTTCTTGAAAAGTGATTTCCTTAATGTTTCGAACATAAAGTAGGTATTTCCAAAGACGTATGGACTTTTGGCCGATTTGGTTTTAAAGGTGAAACGACACGTTGTTTTTCAAAGAAGTTCCAAAATGAGCTCTGAAATGAGTTTTGGGTGAACATGTTTTCTAAAGCAAAATCATTCCTATGGAGTAATGAGTCCCGTTTGGCACCATGAAAATGAATAGTGAAAGTGAAAACCCCCTCTTAAGGCATGCCCCATTATTTTAGAAACATGATGCGTATGTTAAGTGTGTGACTTGTGATATGTCCTTAGTAAAGAGGCTTGTGCATTTTTGTGTGACAGATAGAAAAAATGGGGTATGTTCTCAAGGGGGAGATCGGTGGTGAGAGGGTGGGTGTGTTTTTGAATAAACAGAAAGATGTGTTCATGTATGTTAGTTTTATGAAAACTCGCCACCACATGAAACAAAGCACAATGGGAAACCTGGGTATCTAGGTGGGTGAACTAGGACTAGTGGGCTAGTGTTCCGGAGGTGACTCGATCCGGTTTCATGGGCAGGACTGACGATTGCAACACTAACTAAACATATGTTTTTTTTCTGAGGGTCGTGGCCTTCTAAGCCACGTTTTCTGAGGGTCGTGGCCTTCTAAGCCACGTTTTCTGAGGGTCGTGGTCTTCTAAGCCATGTTTCACCGAGACACGAAGATCCTAGGTCCCCAACTAACCCTATCTGCTTAGGGACTTCCCATGGTTCTTATGATATTATTTTCAATTTAGTTGTTTCAAGCTTGTTCCCTCTTTTGTGAAAACCATATTTTTTAATCTAAATTGGTCTTCTTAAATTTTGAAATGTTAATGGATGCTCAAAACCTATTTTGAAAAGGGAAGAGAAATTTTTTTCCTTGGGAATGCAAGCTTGTTGTTTGAATTTGAAAGGAGCGAAAAACATTATTTTAATATGCCTTATTTTCAAACTAGAATAATTTGGATTTCTTATTAATGGTAGTGGCATAGGGATTTTTTTGTATTTTGGCTTTCCTATTGAGAATCTCGGTGCTCACGCCTACTTTATCCTTACAGTTTCAGGTTTTAGTTTTGGGATCGCTCGAGCTTGGTTTTACGTTTTGTGGTGACCCATGGGGTAAATTGGAGGTATGTTTAGTTGGTTACCTTTATTTTATTTTCCACTGTTAGTGTTTTACCCGTTTGTTCAGTTTTTTTCTTTATTTTTTTTCTTTTTCAGTTTATGTTTATTTATCTTTGTTATGGGCCAAACCGTTCCCAACTAGTTTATTTTGATGCCCGACACTAGTTGCCAGCCCGTGGGGATTGGGAACACCCTTCGGGCCATGTCGCAAACCAGGTCGGGTGCCGGGTCAGATGACACACCAGCCTGGTTCGTGACAACCAATATTAGTTTTCATAATATGCAACACCGTATTAGCTTGCAGTATACGCAACACTATTCTTGGATCGTGTTACACACAATTTAAAGTTCATTTGATAGAAGGTATTCTACGCAACATTGAGTATATAAATATATATATTCAATATATCAATGAAATATGGTTGGATTCTGTTATACGCAACAACAAAGGAAGATTCCACTACAAGAAACACTATCATGGCTTGCATTACACGCATGAGCGACCTTCCTTGGTAGCTTGTGTAGTACGCAATACCGAGTTTCACTGAACAATGATATATTGTTATTATATTATTATAAACTAGCCGTTATGAATAGTATTAATTAAATTTTGAATTTTATAACATTACTACTCATCTTACACCTTTTCTAGAACATGGTATGAGAACAAAATAATTTTTTGGGGTAAAATAAGTATTTTTCAAAAAATGTAGTTTTGCTGTCTTTTGATGGAGCACCCACATCAAATCTAGTTTTTGATATGTTTATAAGTTAAATTTGAAAAACTAAAATTCTTCATTGGGATCAGGATATAAAATTTTACCTTTTGATACATTTTTCATATTATTCTGATAACTTTCATATTTTAATGAATAGTAAAAACACACTATATTTTAATTAAGAACAAATTTTTTCATCGTAATAATTTATATGGTTAAATTACAATATTTATTGTTTAAAAAGTGTAAATAGAATATATTTTTACCATTTAATATAATTTATGTCATTATCATTGAATTTACATTGAATTCCTAGGTAAAATCATTTCAATCTTTTGCAATGTTTTAACTTTTAAAACTCATTTTCTTAATAATGGGATTAATTTTAAATTAATTTCTAAAACTTATTTGATTTGAATTTGGAAAAATGGATTCCATATTTGGAATCAGTGGGTCCAAATTATGTTAATAGGCTACTTTTTATTTTTTGGCATTATGAATAGTAACTACGGTAATTTTTATTTACTACAGTTAAAGGTAAATCGGGTAATTAAGGGTAAACCGAATATTATAAAATTACCCTAAAACCATAAAAAATCATGTTGGATGAATAAAAGACGACCCATATCACCTAAGGGTCAGAATAGATTTATTCCATGGACTTTTGACCATGAATATTATATAATTATTATTAAAACCAAAGAAAGTGACAACATGTCACTCTCTTAAATCTTATAAGTGTAATAATTTTAATTTAGTGATAAACTTCATAAAACTTAGATCATGAATATTATACAGAAATATAATAAAATTATCTACATCATTGGAGTTTATTTAGTATTTTTAGGGATTAAATAATTATCATTAATGATGACACAATAGTAATGTTGAAATTATCTTATTGATTGAAATATCAAATAATTAGTTTTAAAAATATTAAAATAAATATTATATGAACTATTTAATGTGATCCACGAATTTTCAAGATACATATGACATGTTAGGTATATATTAAAAATTTTTGTTCGAACATATCTTCTATTTGTATTTTATTTTAATTCAAATAAATGAATAGTGTCAAAATTGACACTATTGGTATTTTATAAAAATAATATATTATTAAATTGTTTAAAAATCACAAAAATATTTAAAAATTAAAAATTTAACATTATATGGTCTAAAATGTCATAATATATACAATTATAGACAATTCACAACACATAAGAAATGATTTATAATAATTTAAAATTTAGAATATTATCACCACAAATAAAATTAAATAGATTAAATAAGGATAAATCAAAATTATAAGGTTTAAAATAAAATAAAAACATGTATAAATTTGTTTGGTTGATGATATTACAATCCTATATCATCTAACCTTCGTATTTGAGTCATTTTTTATGTTTTTTAGTGGGGTTTGAATTTATTATAAATTAATATTTTTATGGTTCCAAAGGTGCCCCTCTCCTCCCTTATAAAAGGGCACCTCCTCCCTCTCCACTTAACACAATTTTGAGCCTTCAATATCCCCCAAAACTTTCCAATTAATCTTCTCAACCTCACTATTTATATCATAGTGGTTCTGGTATTCTCAAAATACCAACTCTATTTCCCTAAGGGGGTGTTTAAAAGAGGAACGTCGAGGAAGAGGTAATCTCTTATACCGTTTCTCTCAAGTTTTTTCTTATTTTACTTCCTATTATTTAGTTGTTTCATTATAAAGTAATATCATAAGTATTACTTATATACTAATATGTTATTATAAATATTAAACAACCCTATTTCACCTCTTATCCATCCTACGAAAAATGAAATCACCGCGCGTGCACACGTACGGAATACCGTCTCCACGCCGAGGTGTAATCTGTTTTTCCACCACCACCATACTTGGATGGGTATAATGGTTTAAAGAATAACTATATATGATTATTATAACATCATAATGTTACTGATATTTTCTATCATCCACCCCAACTCTATTCAATAAATATGGGAATGATATCCTCACTCGTGCGTACGTACGGATTACCGTCTCCATGATGTGATGAGATTCATTCTCCATGTTAACCATTAAAGATTGATTATAAAGTATATATAATTAATAATGATGAGATATATGTCATAATAATGATACCATATTTATGTATATGTTATTTACTTACATCCATTCAATTTAATAAGGAAATGAAAACAACATTCATGCATACGTACGGTCTACCGTCTCCATGAACGGTGTATTTTGTTCCATTTATCGATATATTATATATATTTATATTCTGAATATATATTATATATAAATCATGTTTTACATTCTTGATGTATGTAATAATATGAATAATTACAAGTCAAAACACGTACGTCAAATGAAATGATTTTACCTGAAACGATGCTTTAACCTGGAATTGACAAATGAACGAGTAATATAAAGTCATAAGTGAATCATATATGATATCATAAATATTTTTTTTGGTTATTTTAAAAGTTAATTATAAGTTTTAACCTACTATATAGGAGTCTCGGACACATAAGGAAGAAATTGGACATAAGGTATGTGATAATTATTCCAATCTCATTCTTATCCGAGATTATTTATTCGTAAGTATTTACTGGGGTATTATTTATCATCTATGTCCATATGTTCTCAAAATGTTTTCAGAAAATGTTTACTATTATTCCATGTAGGTTTAAAGTCATTTTTCCCTTTTTGAATTTTACCACAAGGTATGGATGGAATCTTTCTTTTGTTTTCCACACGAGGTACTTTATTGACTTTTCCAACAAAAGTATGAGAAGAATGTTTTTTTACTTATATGGCATGAACGGATTTTTACGGTTTCATAATTCCTTATTTTCATTAATCTTACTCTACAATATTTCATGATTATTTTCAACAAAATAATTATATTTTAAAATTTCATGGAATTCTGTGAAAATAAAATGATTTTTAAGAAGAAATGATATTTTCCTCAAGAATTCATTTCAAGAGTTTTATCAAAACTATTTTCTATCTAAGATGAAATTATTTAATATGTTTATGTTTCAAGTATAATATCTCTATTATTTAAATGGTTTGATTTTTCTTATGATGAAATGATATCCATTTGTTTTATATGGATCATGTTATGATGGGATGATGTTTATGAAACCCATTTTATTATTTGGGTTATGATAAATGATTTATGACTGTTTTGTGGAACACGTAATAATGATTTCTATATGAGATGGGTGGAACCTATATCTCCCTCCAATGCACTGGGTAAAGATTTATATCTCATGATATATACATGGCTGCAACGACAAGTGAATTCGGTTCAGTAATACAGGGCCGGAATAACATGTAAACCTAGTTTAGTAATGGACTTTCTCCACTATAATGGTCTTGGTAGCAATGCGTTGGCTAATATGGAAATCATATCATGTGCTTAATGGTTTTCCACAATTACATGTTTTATTCCCATGATATTTTATCATGATTAATGTTCCTTGATGATCTATGCCTTATGTAATGCCAAGATTTATGTCATTGCTCAGGATTTTGAGGTTTTATGTTCATGTTTTTACTTGCAAATGTTTATGGATTATTTTTATGTTCTCCATGTTTACCCTTACTGAGCATTTGAGCTTACTCTTTTTATGTTATCTTTTCCCCAAGATATAAATAAAGTTTTTAGGTAAGAAAAAAATGGGAAGATCTTGATTGGAGATGTTGAAGATCTTTTACCGTGATTGGAAGATTATGTTCTGAGTTTCCAAAGACACTAAACTAATACAGTATTTGGGCGTCTTTTTGTGTCATGCATTAATCTTTCTGCAAAAGTAATGTAATGTCTATGTACGTCAAGATTTGGGTCTCTACAAAAGAGGCTTGGGAATGTATTTGAGTATAAATTAGAGTTCTATAAGGATTATATTTGCGAGGGGAACAGGTGGTGAAGGTGGTTTTTATAGTCGAGTAGAGGGGTGTCTTCTCATTATTATATTCATTAGTTTATTATTTTGGATCAAGACAAGGAATTGTATGAAAATTATCATAAAAAAATATAAAAAATAATGAAGTAAGTTCTAGATGTTTGTCTTACATCATCCATACATCATCTATGAATAAATAAATCATGTTCTTAGCATACATTGTATATTAATATATTTTATTATTCACAAAAAATTAAAGTATTTTTAAAAAACCAAAAAAAACACCCTTAACATTTTTTGAAGTTTAGAATTCAAAAATAAAATCCGTTTTTTTAAAATAATTTCATAAATATTATAAATTTTAATTTTAATTAAAATAATAAATTATTCTAAAAATACCAGTTTTAAAACAATAACTGATTTTATAATACATTGAAAAATTAATTAAAGCCTCATAAAATTATCTTATAATCATATCTCAAAAATAATAATAATTTATGAATATATTCATGAAAATATATTTTCTTTTAAACCATTATTTTAATTTTACAATTGTAAAAAAATATTTATGACTTACAAAAATACAAAAACATAATTTTTATCTCCAAAACATTTATTTAATTATTCCATGATATAAACATATAATGATTACACTTATAAAATAAATAAATTTTATTTATACTCTCATTGGTAAGGTTACTATTCTATTGGCTATTTTATTATTCCTAACGTTTATGTTACTATTTTTATGGTCAAGTAACCGTTCTATCAGTCTAAATTACATAATTTATATAAATACTTATTATTTCATTATAAATTTATAAATAATTGTACTATTTAATTCCAAATTGGAAAAAATATTATATGAGTACCAACGTCTTTAAATTCTCTTCACCTTCTTGAAATTTCATCCCCATGATATTTATTTACTTATTTAACAAGTGAGGTTACATTTCCCTGATAGCATTTTCATATTCCCATGTAGCTTCTTCAGCCATGCGGTTTCTCCACAAAACTATAACATGGTGAATTACCTTATTCTGCATTACTTTCTTTCTAAAATCAAAATTCTGAATAGGTTTCTCTGCATAAGAAAAGTTCTCTTCTAGTTTAACTTTTTCTTGGATTAAAAATGAGATGAATCTAGAACATACTTTCTCAACATTGAAAGGTCAAAAACATTTTGTACCTGAGATAAACTCAGAGTCAAAGCTACTCTGTATGAAAATTGTCTGACTTTCTCTAGGATTTTCAAAAGGTCCATTGAACTACGAAATTATATTTCCTTTCTTCTATAAATACATAACATGTTTTAGTGTTGATATTCAAAGAAAAACATGATCACCTACCTCAAAAGAAAAGTCTTTCCTCATTTTATTTGTATAACTTTTCTCCTTGCTCTGAGAAATCCTCATGTGTTGGATCATCTTCACTTTCTCAGCAACTTTCTCTACTAATTCAGGTCCCATCAACTTCCTTTCTCCAACTTAAAAACAAAATGTTGTAGATCGAAACTTCTTACCATATAATACCTCAAAAGGTGCCATCGTAATACTATAATGTAAACTATTTTTATAAGAAAACTCAACTAAAGGAAGATGTTGATCCCAAATTCCCTAGTTGTTCATGGAATGTGGTTAAAGCATATCCCCTAATATCTGAATTGTTTGCTCAGTCTATCCATCGTATTTGAGATGAATAGTGGTTCTGAAATTTAATTCTATGCCCAATAACTTCTGAAGGCCTTTGTAGAGGATAGATGTGTTCCTTTGATCTTGGTTATATATAATGGATAAATAAACTCTATTTAACCTAAAAATATCTTTTAGGTATAGTTATGAATGTTTATCCAAATACATAATACCTTGAATAAGAAGGAAATGGGAAGATTTAGTCAGTTGGTGAAAAATAATCCAAATAACATTGTTGCCTCAAGAGGTGTTTGGTAGTTCTAAAACAAAGTCCATAAATATATTTTCCCATTTTCACTCTGGAACTGGAAAAGGATGAAGCATCTCCTTTGGTAGTTTCCAATATTCATTAACTTGCTGACATGTAAAACATTTCATGATAAAATCTATAAAATCTCTTTTCATTCCATCACACTAGTAATACTCCCAAAGGTATCTTACATTTTTGGTCTTCCAGGACGAATTGAAAATAGAGAACTATGAGCTTCACAAAATAATTCTTTCTTCAGCTAGGATTTACAAGGGACACATAATATCTTACCAAATCATAAAACAATATCTTTTTCGATAATAAATTCCAGAAACTTACCCTTTTCTCTAATTATGCATTTTTTGTAACTCACACTCTTCTATATGCACCTACTGAATTCTTTCTAAGAGAGACTGCTTCACTGACACCGGAAACAAGATAGAGAATTTCTTACAGGAAAAACTTCCAAGACATAATTTATCAACTAATTAAACAAGGGGTGTTTTTACAGACATAACATGGTTAATGATGCATCATGTTTTCGAATAAAGGAATCTAAAACGTTGTTTTATTTTCCAGGATGGTAGTTGATCATGCAATGATAATCCTTTATCAGTTCAAGCTATATTCTCTTCCACATGTTTAATTCCTTTTGAGTGAATATATACTTCAAAATTTTATGGTTAGTACATATTTCACATTTGGATCCTTAAAAATGATGCCTCCAAATTATCAAATAAAAAACCACATCTACTAATTAAAAATCATATCTGGGATAATTTAACTCATATGGCTTCAGTTGTGTGAAGAATAAGCAATTATAAAATCATTATGCAACAAAACAAAACTAATTCCATTTAATTAAGCATCGCTATAGATGAAAAATTATCCATTTCTGGAAGGCAAGGACAAACCCAGAGCATTGGCCGATATCTTCTTCAGTTCCTAAAAAAATATCACATTCTTCGGTCTAAATAAATTTAACCCCATTTGTGTCAGGTTAGTTAGCAGGATAGATAACCATGAAAATGTTTTAACAATCCATCAGTAAAAACCATATAATCAATGAAAAATACAAATCTCTTTAATATTCATAGGTCTTGGACCTTCATCAACCACTTTTGTTTTAGTGGGATCAAATTTTATTCCATCCATATTTAAAATTTTCCCAATAAAATAAATATATTTCGACTAAAAATCATATCTTATAAATTTTTCATATAATTTTTTTAGAGTTTGCAAGAAAGTATTTAAATGTTTTTCATGATCATTACATATTTTATAAAAGACTAAAATATCATAAATAAAAACAAGAGAAAAAATTCCCAAATATACAAAGAATATTATATTCATAGGATCCACGAATATAATAGGGGAATTTTTCAACCCAAGGGGTATAACAACAAACTCATAATTCCAATATTTAGTATTAAAGTTGTTTTTTGAGATGTCATCCCCCTTCACCCTCAGTTGATGGTACTCGGATCTCATGTAAATTGTGGAAAAATACTTAGCTCCCAAGAGGGTATCAAAGAAGTGATAAATATGAGAAAATTATTCTTAACAGTAATGTTTTTCAAAGAATTATAATCTGTGCAATGTATCATGGAACCATAGTTATTTTTAATTAAAAAAAATAGGAGCACCACAAAGTGAAGTGCTTGGAAGAATGAAGCCTCTATCTGGCATCTCATGTAACTTATTTTTCAATTCAATATGTTTCACTTGATCCATTCGATATGGGGGTTTTGAAATTGTCTTAGCCTTATGAACCAAGACATTTGTAAATTTAAATTCCCAATTAGGTATAAAACTAGGAAATTCATCAGTAAAAACATCATGGTATGCATTTACCACTAGTATATCTTTAATATAAACAATTCCCTTCTTTTCAACAATATTCGCAAGGTAACGTCCATATTCATCTTTTAAACATTTACCAGCTTCTTGATATGTTATCAGTTGTATGGGTTCATTATTTATTACAAAATGAAACTCTTTTTCTGAAAAAAAATTATTTATCTCTACAATTAATCTTAGCATGATAAAAAGAAATCCAATCCATATCTAGAATATCACCAAACTATACTAAGGGTAAAACAACAAGGTTTTCTGGTAATTACTTTCCACAAACAATAATAGGAAGATTCATATAATTCCTTTTGCTATAATATTTCCCCTGGGGTTTTAACTATAATTTACAATTTAATTTCTTATGGTGAAATATCCAATTTTCTATAAAATATTTTATCATGATTAATCTTATGATCATATTCATTATAATATTTACACTTATGTGAAAACATACCACATTGAAAACACTTCATGGTTTTGTTAATACATTCCCCATGGGTCTTTTTTAACTTGTTTCCCAAACCATAAACTGGAATTTATTCCCTTCAGATTTCATTGATTGATTCATACCCATAACTTTCCATCTGTACCACTTATTCTACATTTTTTTTCAAAGTGCACATGATCATAGAAAAACTAAATTTCTACCCTCTCATCATATCAGAAAAATTTCTCATAACATTTTCATTCATGGGAATATCATTACCTTAAATATCATCATTTTAATCCTAATAAAAAATGATTGATTTTTCTATTAAGATCCCGAATAAAATTTGGATCATACCTAGATAATCGGGTGAGGTTTTCTTCATACACAACCACTAAATCTTCCACATTTTGATGAAATTAAAGGAAATTATCTTCCATACTAAGTTGAAAAACCTATAGAAAATATTTTTCAAGGAAAGGATTATCAAATTCACCACATTACAAGGAATCAATATCCTCACCACCCCTAACATTCTTTACTATTAACCACCAATTTTCTACTTCACCTTCAAAATGATAAATGGAAAGATTAACTTTTGATTATATGAACACCCTATAACATTGAATTTAATTTTAAGAATTTTAATCCATCCTTCAGTCTCCATTGGTCCAGGAGATCCATTGAAAGCAGGAGGGTGTTTCCTCATTAAATGTTTCACTATCATCATGTTCCTTTATAGTATCCCATGTTATTATATTGCATGGTTTCCACAACCATTTATATCTTACATCAACAAAGAAATTACAATCACAAACCCTTCAGTTCCAATTCCAACCATTCCTGATTGCATATTCATAAAGATATCATCCTATCAGTGCCTTTCTACTTCAGCTTCATAGTTTCTTCTGTGGAAAACCATTCTGAATAGTCAAATCTTAGATGAAGAAAACAAGTAATATTCAAATTCAATATCATTTCAACATAAAATAACATAAAACCATATATGGTATTCTATTAACATTATCCTAACCCCTAATGTTATTTAAACCATGATATGATTCTAACTACAAGGACCTGACCATAAACATTACTTAATCAAGTAAATTCCATTAGAATTCATTTCTTTATATTACAAAATATCTTTTATGTTTAGAGTTTCAGAATCTTAATAAATAATTCATTCATATAAACCCATAATGATTCAAATTGGACACTTCTAAAAAATATCCATTTTTAATAATACAAATGTTTTTAATAAAAAACATGAAAACTATTCCTGAAAAGTCGTCACAATATTCATCTTTGCTTCTCCTTTTATCTAACCAATTCCTAATCCATATGAAAACATTTTAAAACAAAGAATGAGCAAAAAAAGATCATTATGGGATATTAAATGAAGGAGAGAGACCACTAGTACATGAATGCTTATAAACATATGAAATCATTTTCTCAAAGACATACTTCTCACCAAATAATTATCATATAGTTACATTGTGGAAATATAAGATTTCCCTAAAAAATAGAAAATATAAATAACCACGTAAAGATAACTTGGGGAATTAATTATATAATATTTTAACCCTCATGGATACCTTATAATGTAACCCACATGATTACCATATGTTGTAACCATCACAGTTACACTTAGATTAACTATATGGCTGACCAAAAACATAAACATATGAAATGAATTCGAGGTAGATATATAATACACCCTTCAACATAATAAATTCCCAAATACCAAATTATAATAAAATTATGGATACTTGAATCATAAAAACATTCAATTTTAATTAAAAAAAAGAAATTTAAGAGGGTTTTTAATGACATGTACCATACAAATATCATATATTTGAAGTGAGAGATGATTGAAATAATAAAAAATGTGTATAAAATGTAAAATAATAATAATAATAAAATATAGTAAAATTAATTACACACATAATCTTAGTACCACATAATCAATAAAGTATAAGGTTAACCCAAAGAATAGAATTTGGGTTATGAATTCCCTGACCTCAGGTTTGTCTTACTTAAAACTTGTTCAAACCTCTTGTATAATGGTTTAAAGAGTGGTGTAAATATACTATATTACCATATTAATTTTTAATTCCTTTAATGATATTCTCATAACATCTTTCCACCCATTTATTTATAACATGTTGTTATTTTCATTGTTTTCGGTTTATTTATTTCATGTTTACCATGGTTGGTTTATTAAGGATTTTCTTATCAGAAGGGAGAAAAAAATCCAAAATTGAAATTAACTGTTTTAATGAACATGATGAATATTAAATTTTATTGTATATTATTTTTTTATATGTAATTATGATGAATAATTAGATAAAACATTAGTGATAAACAATAGTTTCTTTTGGGGAATTTTGACCATTACGAACCACTTTTGTATAATTTATTAACATTACGTATAAAAACTGGTTCTAGAACATAATATAACATATAATATTTATAATAAAATATTATTTAACCATATTTATACTTTTATGACTATACATGATGGAGGTAATGGAAATTGAAAATGTATTGTCCATGATGTCGGTAAATCCACACATCATGGATGATGTCTTTATTTTTAGAACAAAAGAGAAAAGAGAGGAACTAAGATGATGAATATTTACATAAACATGATAAAATTACATTATATTTTTGATAATGGAATTTTCACACCTCTTGAATAATGGGAGGTGAACAGAGTATAAGAAAAGAAAAAGAATTGAAAAGAAAATAAAATAAAGTGAAAGAGGATTTTTACCTCTTCAATTCTCTTCTTTGAGAACCTCTTTAAGGACCTTGGTTTTAGCCTTTTCATGATACCATAAGATCTTGTACATGGAGAAGAGTCATGGAAAGTTATTTGGGTAGAAATTAAGAAAGCTACAAGGATTTTAGGTGTGAGGGGAAGAGGTGGTGAGGGTGGTATTTATACTATAGGAGAGGGGTGTTTTCTCAATATTATATTCATTAGTTGATTATTTTCACTCAAGTAAATGAATAGATTCAGAATTATCATAAAATATATTTAGATAAATGAGATTTTGGTATTTTTGGATTACATCATACTTACATCATCTATGACTCAAAAAATCAAGTATTTAGCTTATATCATAAATTACCATACTTCACTATTCACAAAAAATTCAAGTATTTCAGAAAAACCCAAAATTCACACTAACCATTTTTCAATATGTAGAATTAAAAAAATGAAATCCATTTTACTGGATTAAATTTACATAAGTGGTAGAAAATAATTTTAATAAAACTTCACAAAACGCAGTGAAACTCATTTTTAGAAAAAATGTTGTTTTTAAGCATGGAAATTATTTTAAAGAATTTTTTTAATATTTATTACTGTAGAATAAATTAGATTATGTTAAATAAAATGAGATTTATTTTTATTTCTAACTAAAGAATAAAATAATTAATACTTTTACATACTTTATTAAGATAGAAAAACCAATTATGGGTTTTATTTAAATAAAATATTACATTGATTTCAAAATAGTATGATTTTTTTTTTGTGTTCACCATTATATTTTTTATATGAATAGTATTACATATTAAATATATCATTTTTATATATTACACTTTCATATTATTTCGTGTTGTTATTTTATAATTAAAACCTTTTGAAAATTGAGTATTTTTCTAGAATTAGTATTTTTCACCAATCACCCAAAAACCCACTATTTTTGATAAATCTCATAGGTTCACCATAAGTTAATTTTGACAATATAATTTCAAACCTTAAATTAATTTTTTTATATAATGGTTCTAATAATGGTTTAATTTAATTTTTATAATCTAAACATAAAGAAATTAATTTTTTTATGAGGAATGTATTCTTATGGAATAAAATGAAAATATTATTACTTTTCTGAGTAACAAAAACATGATTTATGTAAAAAAATTACTTTGTTAAGGTTCTTTTTTTATTAAAGAATTATTTTCATAATTTTGTTTTATATCTACCATCCAATCAAACAATTATGTTATAAATGGATTATATAAATAATATTTTTATGTGTTTTGATTAAGCTTAGTGTTTTGTGTGGTGCATTCTAAAATAATAATTATTCATTTAAAGAAATATAAAATATTTTTTACTACATCCCACCCCCATAAAAAACATACTTAAAATTTTAATTCATTTTAATAATATCATTAAATTTTAATATCCACACTCTTGATAACTGGGACACTATTTATGGAATCACCCTGCCTCATCTTAACTCAGATCATCACCCTATTCTAATCAGTCTCAATTATATAATTTTCAAGGAAATCCTTCCATTTTGATTTAATAATGCCTAGACCCCTGTGATTGATTGTGAAAAGTTTTTTAAAGACACATATAATTATATGAATTATACCAATGATGCTCTTTCATGTATTATAAAATGAAAACTTTTAATGAAAAATCTAATGACATGGTGCAAAGAAATAGTCAACCAAAATTATAATGAAATATCTTCTCTAGAAAACACTTCCAATAAAATTCAAAATGAATCTACGCCCAATGAATTTTCTAATGATCCCAAATAAGAAATTGATCTTTTCATAAAACTAAACTCTCTTCTCAAATTAAATGATAATATATGAAAAAAAAACTTGCAAAATTAACTATCTCAAAGATGGTAATAGGAACACTAAATTCTACAATTATTTGCAAAGAGCCAAGAAAGCTTGTAAACCCCTTAATATCCTTAAAGATGGGTATAAAATCCTTGAAAATGATGAATATTTGACTAATTATATTTTATCCAACTTCTAAAATATCTCTAATGGTTCAGTTATTAATAAATACATAATTCAAGATATAATTCATATCATATTGGGTGATAATGAAAATAATCTCTTAATGAGTGTCCCTATAGAGCACAAGATTAATGAGGTAGTCTTTATCTTAAATAAATACAGTTCCCCTTGTCCCTATGGTTTCAAAAATTCATTTTTTCAAAACTATTGGGATATCATCAAATATGGTATTTGTAAATTGGTTAAATAATTTTTCACTAATGGATACCTTCTTTAAGGGATTAATGATATATTACTATCCCTTAATCCCAAAATTGGGAACAAATCAGAAATTCATCTTTTATGACCCATTTCTCTCATTAACACTATCTATAAAATTATCTCCAAACTTTTATCCAACATTTTTTCTCTTATTTCTAACAAAATTGTCTCCTGGAACCAGTTTGGATTTCTTAAGGGAAAAAAATCTAGGACTACATCTGTCTTTCCTATGAAAGTAATAATTTACTAAAAAAGTCTAATAAAGGATGAAGAATTTCCATTAAACTTAACATCAAAAAATATTTTCACACCATGGACTGGAGTTTTATTTTCAAGGTCATTACCAAGTTTGGTTTTAGTGATACAAATTTTAACATTATTAAAAGTCTTTTTGGTTTTGCTCAAATTTTAGTTTTGATTAACAGTGGTCCGAAGGGATATATTAATTGCACTAAAGGAATCAAACAAGGGGACCCTCTCTCTATCATCCTTTTGTTATTGTTGAGGACTACCTTAGCATACTTATCACCAATCTGGTCACCCAAGATAAAATTAACCATATTATTGCCTCCATAAACTTGATTGTTCCCTTTCATCAATTATATGAAGATGATATTATTTTATTCCTTCAAGGGGACAAATGGAACATAAAAAACCACAAATATGTCCCCTATCACTATGAATATGTATCAGGTAAATCCATACACTGGAGAAAATCCTCCATTTTCTTCGGCAAAAGATATCTATTAACCAAAAATGATTCTATAATAAATGACCTTTGATTAAAAGAAGGATCTCTCCCATTCATGTATATTGTATTTCACATATTTTTGGGGTATCCTAAAATCACTTACTTCTCAAATGTAGTCATCCATATTAATAATCAACTCTTTTCATTGAATTGAAAATCCTTATCCTTGGCAGGGCAGACTTGTCTTGTCGAATATACCATTGTTTCTAAAATGGTTTATTCCATGATGATCTTTAATAGCCTATTGAACTAATTAAAAATATAAACAGTAGAATAAGAAACTTTTTCTAGAGTGGACTCACTCTTGAAAGGAAACTTTTCATTTCCCCTTGGAATAATGTTTTTAAACCCCTTGACAATGGTGGTTTTTGTATTAAGAACCTTTGACTCTTTAATGAATCCCTTCAAGATAAGATCACATGGAACCTTATAAGTAATAATTTCATGGCCTTGAATTTTCTTAGAGGCATATTTTATAACAATTTATGTAAAGGTGGTACTTTTCACATGGACTCTTCTATATGGCGTTCCATTAAGCACTATTTTTCTAAAATCATGTCTAACTCTAGATGGATTGTCAATAAAGAATATTCTTTGAAATTTTGGATGGATAACTGGAATGGGTTCCATCTTTTCTCTTTGACCAAATCCATTCAATTATATACTGATATTAGTATCCTCCTAAATGAATGTCTTCCATATTTGGATATGGATTTACCTAATGTGATCAATAACATTATTACCAATTATCCTTTTGTCAACCCTAATGAATTTTTAGTTTGGAAACCAGCTCATAATGGTGTTCTAAACTCAAAAATCTACTAAAATCATAATCTTGTTATTGCTATACAATATTTATCCTGCATCAAAAAATTTAAGAATCCATAGGTTAGACCCTCTAAATTCACATTGGTCTGGAGAATAGCTCACAATAGAGCCACCGATGATTATTGTATTCAGTTATTTGGAATTAAACTCTAATCTAAATGTGGTTTTTATAATAAACATAGAAAGGATATTGAGCACCATTATTGTCTTTTTATACAACTTCTACGCTATGTAAATACATATTTGACATTTTTTAATCTTATATTGACATGTTTGGACTCCATTAAAACTCATCTTCAATGTTTCATAGCTATGGATGCCTCTCCTGAAGTTGAACAACTTTTTGTTGCTGCTGTTATAGAATTGATACATGTAGTATTGTATGAGAGGAATTATATCATTCACAACAATAATAAAATCAATATTCATCCAGCTCTGGTGAAGATATTCATTTCTATCAAGGAAGATGGAATGATGAAAACATGTAACTTCCACAACTCCGTTAAGGATCTTATTATTATTTATATGATCATAATCAAAGGATGATTCATTCATATGAAAGGTATGTTGGAAGTCTTCTGGAAACCCCCTCTCAGTGGCTATATTAATATAAATGTGTATGGTGAATCAAAAGGAATCCTAGGCCCCAATGGCTATGGAGTAGTTTGCAGGAACCTCAATGGTCATATTTTGGGATGCAGCTATGACATGTGTAGTTTTCCCTCCTCCTTAGAAGCTATAATGTATGACATTATTATCACTGTTAGTCTCATCAAGAAAAAAAGGATGAAACAACATATGGATTGAAAGTGACTCCATTACCATTTTTCAAGCTCTTCAACATAGGGTGGTTCACATGGTGTGTCCCATCACAGTAAGATGGATGGTGTGCCTCCAACATCAGAATAAGCTCAGTCATATTATCACCCATACTTACTGCAGGGTGGACATGATGGTAGAATTTCTTACAAACAAAGTATGTAATAATGATATTGCCTAGATGGACGACCTTCCAACAGATATCATCACGCTCCATGAAAAATATTATAACAAATTTCCCTCTTTCAGACTTTTGTAATCATGTTTTCCATCTTTATATATTTTTGTGATTTGGTATTTTGACCAAGGAATCTTCATTTTAAAGAAATCATTACATTTTAATAGATTTTATCAAGAATTTTAATTTCATGTTTGAGACTGGGAAACTTACATATTTGTAAACAAAAAATATGTATACATAAATAAGATTTCAACATATGAATGTGCTTCTAGAAGAGTACCTTACTAAATAATTGATACATTACACACAATGCATTAAATATTAATCATATATTTCTTAAGTTTTATGAATGAAATGAAAATATGCTAACTAGATTCCTGTCAACATTCTATATGGAATTTATTACCCTAGATTGGTTATTTAATCAATTTCCAATATTAATTGTAACTATAAAGGACTATGTGGGATTTTTCATTCCTAATTCATTAAAATCGACATTTAATAGATCATTAAATATATAATATATATATAATTTATTTCCGAAATCAAAAAAATGATTAGGTGAAGCTAATATGATAATCAATATGAATAATACATTTTCATATGAATTAATACATTAATTCCTTAAAACTCTATAATAAGAAACATATAAATGCTAAAAAAATTTACCTTAAAATTATAATACATGTAGTTTATGAAATATTTTTTTATTATTCATCTATTGACTCGTAAATCCTAAAAAATAATTAAATCCAAAATAATAAATATTTTATAAAATAAAAAATTAGGAATAATAATTATGTTTCCAAATAGCATATTTCTATGCATCATAATGGTAATTGACTAACATATCCTTTTTTAAATATGATTTCTACAATGAGTCTTAATCAACAACTCCCTTATTAAGGTGAAATGGAAATATAAATTATTGTATTGAACATAGATTATATTAAATATTTTAAAGACCAAAAATCAAATAAATTATCATCTAAACATTATATTATAATCAAGGTACATGTTCTCACATCTTAAGGGACATTAACATAAGATGTAGTGATTTTATAAGATTATCTTTCTCCCTAATTATTTTCTAATGCAAAGTTCCTTAATTCTAAGATAATGAATTTTAATAATTCCCTATAACCTAAAAAATTACAACATTGGACATTATAGACTTATTTATTTCCCTCTAATTCACTATCGTTATTCCCTTTCTATCCTCAAATAAAGAAAACAACCAAGCCCATTATGAAAATACCATGGTATTTCTTTCTACAATTATCACGTTTGGGAGGTTATATCATTCCCTTATTTTCATTCACCTCATTTTCTTTTTTATTGTACATAGTTAACATATTATTCTATTAATTTCTTTTTACAATATATGACATAGAGAACTAATTTTCTATCCTGATTCCACTTCATAAAATATCATTTCATGATGAATTTGTTTGAGGGAGTAGTGTCCATCAAGGTCTTGTCTTAAACCCATATGAGTAATTTTAAATCATAGTTTTTTGGACAATTTATGTATTAAATATAATTCCTTTATAATCTTTCAATTTTTACATCATACTAAATAACAATGTCAACTAACTTCTATCATAGATTGAGGAATTACCTTTCCATATAACTTGATTACTCTCAAGGAAATTATTATTTGAATAATATCTCTAAAAAATTATTCTATCACATTATCCCTATCTCATCCTACTGATTTTTAAATCAATTACCACCATTTATTACCGAAAATATATTAATAGAATAAAAATATTTCTTTATTTACTTCTAAAATCCAGAATTATATTTTCAATGGACTTAATCCACTATTTAGTTATCAGTGGATTAGTAGTTCCACTAAAATATAGAGGTTTTTTCAAAATTATGAGGTCCAAAAAATGTTGCACAATATTTAATTTCATCAGGACACTCCATACATGCATGGATATTGGTAATAACCAAATATAATTATCCTAGTATAGTTATAATATACCCTTCTCCAACACCATGCATGCTAAGTTTATCTCTAGGGAAATCTCTATATTGATTATGGGAATTAACATGTTTTCAATTCATTCAATTAGGTGATATTTATATAAAATTTGATATACTAGATTATGTCATAACAATAAGAATCATAGTGTTTAATTCCCAATTTAGTACAAAAGGAATATAAATTTAATATTCATGCATATATAATCTCATAATTATGAGATTAGTGTCTTTAAAAATATATTCAAACCAAGAAAATATTTTCAAATCTTTTATAATTGTTCATAAAGAGTGTGTGAATGAGACAATGAATATATACTATGAGTTTTGATCTTGGTGTGTAGTTTTATCCCAACTCATCGTACAACGATTGAAATTATGTTAGTACCCAATATTCCTATTTTTTAGTTGTTACCCCTAAGTGAATTTTGTCAACATCTGCGTCAACATTCTAGTATCTTTACATGGATATATTTTATATAAAACCCAAAAAATATATAAATTAATAAAACATTTCTCCATTATCATATATTAACATCCAAGGATCGAATAACAATTGAGAGGGGAGGGGGGGGGGGTGAATTAGTTGTTCACTTTTTATAAGTTTCAAAACATTAAGAAACATAACCCCCAAAAAATGTTAAGAATTATTTTTTTATCAACAATAATAAAATACTTAAGCTTGAAAGAATAGTAAGGCCATGTAAGGTGCACAAAATTTATAAGGTTAGACCTCAATATAAGAACCTACGTCCTTTCCATAGCCACTCTTGTGGGTCTATGGAAATCCAATATAATGAAAAAGAAAATACAACTTGTGTCAACTTATGTTTGACACCTTATATCTCCTGATATGAAAGATTATAATGAATCCCATAAGTTTACAATGTTTTCATAATGAAAAATTGTGGAAAACAAAAGAATAAAAACTTTGTTAAATCATATCCATAAGTTCTCGGTCCAAATCCTCAATCTAATCTAGCTAAGTCGGATATTTTCAGTATGATAAGGATGGTTCAGATTTTTCATTCCTTAAAAACTCAATGAAAACATCTTTAATATAATGGGAACCTTTCATATTGAATTATCCAGTGATCTTCATTAATTGAGTGAATGATCTGAACACATATTTATAGGAAACTCAGAAGACAAGGGCCGGAAACATGAAAATCCTTCCCGCTTCATCAAGTCTCAAAAACTATGAAAATATCTCACATTTAATATTAAATCATGGAATTATTAAATACTACTTAAATTTATATGAGATTTACGCAATACTGAAATTTGGGTTTGATAATGAGGAATCTTGATTTTGATTTTTCTAGAAACATGGTCAAAAATGTAGTTCATATTTTCTCAGAAACATGCTAATAAATGTGGGTCCATTTTTTAGAAACATTCTTAGAAAGGTGATTCAATTTTCTTCAAAAAATATATTCTGATTTTCTCAGAAATCAGGTTTTGGTTTTCTTAGAAATCAGGTTCAAATTTCTAAGAAATCAGGTTCTAGTTTGAACAAAATTGAAGTTCAAATTGGTGCCGAATTCATGATCTGATTTTCTTAGAATTCAGGTACTAATTACCTCAGAAATAAGTTCCATTTTTTGAAAAATTTATGTTCCAATTTTCTTAGAATTAAAGTTCATATATTCTTAGAATTAACATTTCGATTTACTTAGAATTACTGTTCTGTTTGGTGCATAATTCAAGTTTTGATTTCCTCAGAATTTAGGTTCTGATTTTTCAGAATGTTTCTCAGAATTAAGGATCTAATTTTTCCCATAATATTCCACTGAATTCTGTAGAAGATTTATCCTAGAATGTTTCTCATAATTCTAGCTCCAATTTTACAGAAATATGGATAAGATTTTCTCATAAACATCCTTCAAAATCTGCCAATTATTTTAAGCTCACCAACTTCCCTAAACTCAGCAACTTCTTTCTTTCTTTGCAATAAGGAAAAAATTCTAGCAACCAACAAATTCATCTTCTTCTATATCAAAAACATTCATAAATAAAAAGGTTAGTTGTCAAAAAATACAAAACTTTGTTAAAAATACACCACAAAGTTTCGTCAATCTCACCCTTTGGATTTATTGAAAACCTTAATTAACAACTTTTCCAACTCTCAGAATTTTTACTCAACACTTTTTTCTAACTTTTATCAAAACATATCCTTTCTCAAAAGAGAGTTTCTTGACACCACACTAATGGATAAATTAATGTTTTTTAAGGATTTCCATCTCATGGTGCAAAGAACGTTTTGTGTCCAGGTAATGATAAACCACCCCTTGCTCAAACTGCCCCTATAAGTTTATCTTCCTCATTATCACTTTACTTTTTCTCTCTTGTTTTTCTTTTTATCTCCCCCATTAAATGATTAACACAACTTAATATTTACGAAATAAAGATAAGTAAAAACTTCTTACAATGTAAGAAGTTATTTATTACTCTCCTCATTTTTCAACATAATCCAATGTACAGTGGGGGGGGGGGTCCTTGTGAGGTTTAAGAAGACGTGGGAGGAGGCTAAACATGGAGTTACAACCTCAGTTCAAAAAAACTTTCCTTCATGATTTAATTTGCAAAGATATAAAAAATTTGATACTTTTTTTATTTTTATTCCATCAAAAAAACTCCAACAGCAACATTATCTTTTATAAAGTGAAATTTTAATATAATGTGTTTCCATCATGAGTGTTAGACAAGATTATTAGAAAGATAAATTGCACTCTAATTATCACAAATTATCTTCAATGGTTTAGAAAATTTTACTTTCAAATATTCCAGCTGAGCTTTCATCCATATAATTTGAGTACATGCCCAAGCAGCTACAACATATTCAGAATCGGTTGTGCTAAAATTTACCGATCTTTGATTCTTACTATGCCAACTCAAACAACATTCTCCTAAGAAAAATGTTCCTCCTAAAGTTGATTTTCTATAATTATAATCACCAGAACAATCTGCATCAGTGTAACTATGAAAATTTTACTTGCTATTTCTTTTGTATAAAATTCCATATTAATTTTTTCCTTTGAAATATCTCAGAATCCTCTTTTCTGTGAATATATGTTATTCTTTCAGATTAATTTGATACCGAGCACATAAAGTCACAGTATAAGAAATATCAGGTTGTGAAACTATAAGGTAAATAATTCTTCCTATCAGCTTCTAAAAATTATTCTAATTCAAACTTATTCCGAATTCATATTTTTCAATATTGTGGTCCCTGAAATAGGAGTTTAAACTTCATTTGATTATTCAATTTAATCTTCCTTAACAATTCCTTGTAATAATTTTCCCAGGAAAAGAAAATTTATATTTATTTTTGTTGAACTAGTAATCCAAGGAAGAAAGTTAAATCCCCCAACATTGACATTTCAAAGTTATTAATCATCTATTCAGAAAAATATTGACAAATATTTTCTTCATCCCCAGAAAAAAATATATCATGCACATAAAAAATTACAATTAAACTTCTAGAGTAAAAATATTTCACCTAAAAGTTGCTATCAACTTTTCATTTAGAAAAGTTTACCTTTCTCAAACAATTTTCATGCTTCGAATACCAAGCACATGGATCTTGTTTCATCCCCTGCAAATAATTCTTCAATTTAAAAACTTTGGCTTCATCCTCATCATGTAAAAACCCATAAGGCTATTCAATGAAAACTTCCTACTCAATATCACTATTTCAGGAAGCTAACATTATTTCTACCAAATAAACTTTATAATTCTGATCGGAATCCACTACAACAAACCTTAAAATAGTTTCTAGCCTTGTAATGGGGAAAATGTTTCATCAAAATCCACACCTTCCACCTGTGTATATCCTTTACAAACATGTCTTTCTTTTTTTATTGAAAATTCTCCATGATTATTAAATTTATTTCTATAAAACCACTTGGTTCCACAAAATTTTTGTTTAATAGACTTGGAACAAGTTCCCATGTTTCATTCTTCTCAATCGGATTCAACACTTTATTCATAACATCCACCAATTCTTAAGGATGAATAGCCTCTGAAACTGAATGTGGTTTATATTTTGAGATACGTGATGTCTGATTTTCTAATCTCAAATTTTTCTTGTCTAAACTAGAGCCATATGATTCCCAATAATATTTTCAGATTCAAAAAGATTTTGTAAGGTAGGAAATATCAAAGTTTCTTCCCCAACATCACATTCTTCAATACATAAATCATCTGAATCATGATGAGGTTATTTTTGATAACATTTACTATTGTTGGATTTCTAAAATGTTTCATCCTCAAAATTCTCAACAAATTTTGTGAAGGAACATAGATTTTCAATTACCTTCAAATAATATGAGTCCACTAACTTTTGTAATTATTTGTTCCAATATTTGAAAGTTCTCCTATTTCGTGAATAACCCATGAATATTTCTTCCTCATTTTCTCATCAAACATTCCCAAATCAATATTTTTTACTTAAAGATAGCATAGACATCAAAATAATTTGAATTATTTCAATGAGTTATTTTTTATACCACATTTCATAAGGATTCATGTCGGTTTCCGGTCACAATAAGCATCTATTTTGAACATGTAATGTAGTACTGGTAGCTTATCTCTAAAAGAAGTTTGAAAGTTTGTATTCTTCAAACATACTTCTTCCCATTTACACCAATCTCCTATTCTTTCTTTCTGCTAATCCATTTTGTTGCGGAGTATAGGGATCACTATACTGATGTTTGATACCATGGTTTCATATATAGTATTCAAAAGTATTTTTTGTGAATTCAGTACTATTATATGTTCCCAGCTTCTTTATGGAAACCCCCAATTCATTCTCAATATCTTTTCTGAATAATTTTAACATTTTAATAGTCTCGGAATTTTTCATCATGAAGATGATGTTTTTCATTTGTGGAAAATCATAAATAAAAGTGATAAAGTATAAATCATCTTTTTTGATTGATGTTTCATCAGCACAAATAGATCAGAATGAATAATCTCAAGTGGTTTTCTAGATGGAATCTGAACTCTTTTATGACTTTTTTAGTCATCTTTCCCTTCTGGCAAGTAAGACAAACATCTTCATCTCTTCTTTTAAATTCTGGAAAATTCCAAACTGTTTCGACTTTAGAAAGCTTATTCAAGTTCTTAGGCCCTAGGTGTCTATGTCTTTAGTGCCACAACTTGTTTTTATATTTAGCACTCAAATTATAAGTGTTATTGGATTCTCAAATTTCAAATAGATTCCCACTGGATATTTCTCATTTCATAATTAATTTTCCATTTTCACACTTTTTATAATACAATAATCTTTTTTAAGGATTATTTATTTTCCATCATCACAAAGTTGACTTACACTAAGTAATTTATGTTTTATCCCATCAACAAGCTATACTTTCTAAGATTTTTGTTTCTCTGATTCAATCTCTACCGTTCTGTTTCCTTTAATTTTTGAGGAACTATCATTTCCAAAAGTAACCATTCCTCCATGATGAATTTCAACATGTTCCAAGATTTTCATATCACCTATCATATGTGAAGAACAACCAATTTCAAGAATCCATGGTTTGTTCCTCTTACTTTCCTTCAAATATGTCTCAACAAGAAAAGTTCTCTCATCGACCTTCTTATTTTCATCCTTCTTTTCTTTCTTATCATAAGAAACTTGTTCTGGAAGGAGTGTCATAAATTTTTCGGCATGATGACCTGAATGATCACATCTTCCATAAACATCTTCCAGACATTAAAATTTATTATTTGTTGGAATGTTTCTGACATCTTGAGAATTCACCTTTTCAAATTTATATGAGTGAGGAAAGTTACTAATTCATCTTTCTCTATTTCTTACAATTTTCTCAAACCTTCTTCCATATAGAGATAAATTGTGCTAACAATTATAAGCTCTATGTTTATAGATTCCATAATAAAACCAATAGCCCTAAAATATTGATTTTTCATTAAAGATTGATATTTATCTATAGAAACTTGGTTAAGGTTTTTAACATATTTCATTATTAACATACTCATGACATGGACCATAATTTCCTTTAAGTGAGGTTTCAAATTTTGTAGATTTTATTGGTTTCTCAAAAACTTTTTCTACCCTAGGTTTCCCAATACTTATTCCTGAACCAAAAATGTTAGAAGACTAAAATGAAACATTTAGTTTTTGGTAAGAGAATATTTCACCTGATTCTCATAATGAGCATTCAGAGTAATTTTAGAGGTCTCAGCTTTTACTTATGCAGCTTTGATGATGTTTTCTTTCATCTTCCTCAGGATATTTTTGGAATCAATAAGTTTATATTGAAACTTTTTAACTTTTTATTCCTTATATTCTAGCTTCTTTCTAAGATATTTAATCACATTTTCATGTTCATCATTTCAAAGTTTGTAGATTTGAATCTCCGTAATATATTCATCCTCCGGATTGATGATATCTTTTGTTCCATTAGAATATTCTTCACGATCATTCTTCTTTACTCTAACTTATTTCTTGAGATATTTGTTTTTATTAAGACATGTAATAAGTTTGATTCTGATATTACACCCTCTATAATATTCTTTACTACATTCTTTACTCTCTAATGAGTCTTTTTTTCTCAACTTTTGCAATGAAGGTTATGAATTTTTTTGAACTTTAATCTTTAGAAGAATCATTGTCAGCTTAGTCTAATTTAACTATCTTTATCAACATGCTTCTATTATTTCTGAAATACTTATTCTTGATTTTTTTTGGAAGACTTCTCTTCATTATCATTTATGTTCAACTTTTTACATCACGTTTTTTCATCGAAATCGTCTCGAAATTATCCAAATTTTTTCTTGGGGCTATTCATATAATTGTGCCCCATTCGACCACACTCGAAATATTTGAGATAATGTTTTCCTCTATAATTTACTCTTCCTCTTAAATAGTTATTAGATATAAGAGACATGATTTTTTTCATTTAGCGCATCATCTTTCTTATCATTGGATTCACAAGGATTATCTTCATCCACTTTAGGTATTTTCATCTTTCTCATGGCTTCAAAATCCATTTCATTTTTCATTTTCTTCATAAATATTGGATCTCTCCTCATTTATTAAGATAAAATAAAGTTATAAAATTCACCAAGAGTTAAATAATCCTTATCTTCTAAGGTATAATTTTTAGAATCGAACCTGTCTGGAATGGTTCTCATTAGTTTCTTCATAATTTTAGAATCTTCCAAGACATATTTAAATCCTCTGATATTGTACACAATTTCATTAACTCTACCGATTTATTCATCAATTTTTTTATCATCTCCCATTCTGTTGTCTTCACACTTACTACACTATATTTATAGCTTGGCCTCCTTGACTTTTTTATTTCCTTAGAAAACGATCTCCAGTTTTTCCCACACGTTTTTTGATGTTTTGGGACCCATCACCTTCAGAAAAAAAATTCTGATAGGGATATGAGAATAGAATATCTAGCCTTTCCATCAAATTATATGATTATATTTTTAGTGAATTTCATAGAAGAATCTTTCTCAATAGGTGAAAAACTAATAGTAGTAGCTTCAACAACTTCCAGGACAAGAGATAGGAGATAAGGAATCATCCTATTTTTCCATCTATAATAATTACTTCCATCAAATGTAGGAATTACTATACTATTTAAAAATTGATATTCTAAATGATAAGGATTAAACAATGAAACCTCCCTCTAGTACCACTTGAATTTCCAAGGATCAAATAACAAATGAGAATTGGGGGGTTGAATTAGTTTTTCACTTTTTATAAGTTTCAAAACTTTAAAAAACATAACCCTTGAAACCTGTTAATATTTATTTTCCTATCAACCTCTAACAATTAATTAATCATGCAAGAATATTAAAGTAAGTAATGAATACACAATTTACAATGTTTAGCCTCAATCTGATAACCTACATCCTTTCTATAACCACTCTCGTGGGTTTATGGAGATCCAATATAATGAAAAAGTGAATATAACTTGTATCAACTCCCATTAGAAACCATTTATCTCCCGATTTGAATGTTTATACTATCTCACATTAGTTTACAATGTTTTATTAACGAAAAATTGAACCAAACACAGGAATAAAAACTTTCTTGAATCTACTATACAAATGCTCAACCTGAATCCTTTGTCTGATTTTTCTTTGTCTAATCTTATCAGTACGGTAGGGATTGTTTCAATTTTTCATTTCCTTAAACACTCAAGGAAAAATTATTCAATTTTGTGGGAACCATTCACTTTGAATTATTTAGCTTTCTTCCTTTTTTCATGTGTTAATGTTACAATTCAATTAATGATCTAAGAACATATTTATTGGAAACTCAGAAAACAAAGGGGGAAACTTGAAAATATGTCATGCTTCCTCAAATATCAAAAACTCTAGAAATATATCGCATTTAATCTTCAAGCATTGAATTTTTTTAAACCTACTTAAATATCTCCAAGATTTACGCAAATTTGAAATTCGGGTTTGATAATTCCAAATCTTGATTCAGATTTTTCCAGAAACATGCTCAGAAATGTAGTTCAGATTTTCTCATAAACATGCTGAAAGATGTGGTTCAGTTTTTCTCAGTAACATGCTCAAAATGTGATTCGGTTTACTTCAGAAATCAGGTTCTGGTTTACCTAGAATTCCAGTTCCTATTTTCTTAGAATTCATGTTCTGGTTTCCTCAGAAATCAGGTTCCGATTTTCTTAGAAATTAGGTACTAGTTTGCTCAGAAATCATTTTTTCATTCACTCACAAATCAGGTTATACATTCTCCAGAATTTAGGTTCCAATTGGTTTTTAATTACAGTTCTTATTTTCTAAGAATTGAAGTTCCAATTGGTAAATAATTTAGGTTCAAATTTTTTCAGAATTCATGTTCTCATTTTTTTAAAAATTCATGTTCTGATTTCCTCAGAATCCAGGTTTCGATTTGTGAATAATTGGGGTTCCAATTTTCTCAAAATTGAGGTTTCGATTTTCTCAGAATTATGGTTTCTATTTTCTTAGAATTTAGGTTTTGATTTCCTCATAATTAGGGTTCTAATTTTTCAAAACGTTGCTCAAAATTCTGGATCCGATTTTTTGCAGAATGTCTCTTAGAATTATGGATCCAATTTTCTCCTGAATATTGCTCATAATTCTAGATTTGATTTGCTCATAATTCGGGATATGATTTTTTCAAAAACATCCTTCAAACTAAAAAACTCAACAACTTCCTTAAACTCAAAAACTTATTTCTTTCTTGGAAAAAGGAAAAAATTCAGCAACCAATAACTTCATATTTCTATATATAAAAAACATTCTCAACAAAAAGGTTAGTTATCAACAAATAAAAAAATTTGTTAAAAAACACCACAAAGGTTATTTAATATAATTATACATATACTTGAAGTCTTTAATATAGTTATAATCTCTTTTACCTGTTATCTTAAATCTAATTTGAAAGTTTTGTATTAAACTACATCTTATATGAACTATAAAACTCTGAGTACAGTAACCTGAAGCATGTGGTTTTCATAAAATAGTTGTAAAATATACAGGATATAACATCCCAATCGATCAACTAGTCTCACTTTATTGGGAGACTAGATACATAAATCATTCTCACATTATAGTTGAAAACCCAAAATCAAACATATAATCATAGTAATAACATTATTATTACTTGTAGTATTTCACTAAAATCATTCATATATCCCATCATGGTATCATAGGGATGGAAATAATAATAAAAAGTGAGATCAGAATCTTTGTAAGGGAATGTGTGTAATATTAGCTATCATATAATAAATAAAGTGTGAATAATAAGGTAGATATAAACAATAATAAAACATATCGAATAACTAATATCAAATAATGGGAAATATTACATGGATTACATAAAGAAATTAATAATTACATTGATAAAAATAAGTAGTTTCATAATTATATAATTCATAATTTTGGACAACATTATTTTACCATTAATCCCTCATTCTATGAAATCACACTTAAATATATATGTTGTACACCAAATATCCAATCATGTTTGTCTCATGGGTTCTACTAATGCATCAATGGACTAAAACAGGCCACTATCATCATGTAATAAGACCAATTCATGGATCATATTAAATTAAGGACTATATTTCATTACTAAATTAATGTTTTTCTACCACATCAACACAACCATATTTGAACGAATCTCAAAATCCTCGTACATTACATGCCTTCCATATGGGTCGACCTATTGAGGATGTCCATAAAAACTCATCCTATATATATAAATTTTTAAATATGAATACATATATATATATATATATAAGTATATATAAATATCTATCCACCCTAATGGCCACTCTCTATTGATAGGGTGGAACATCATTGTCTTGTACAATATCATCGCCTAGGAGGAATGTCATATTTACTTAAGAAGTAATGTAAAAATATATATATAATCATATATATATATATATACATGTGCATGATTCATGAACTATATGAGGCATCCCTCTAATTAGGGATATAAATATTAAAAGTATATATGAACCCCCCTAAGAGAAAAATTCCCATGTCCCATGAAGGAAACTGTAAAAAAATTCTCAATAAATTCATATTCAATATTGAGTATAATCATGCCATAGTTATTAAATATCTCCAAAATAAACATATATTCATATTTATAATGTAAATATCATGTAATGAAACATGTTATGTGTTTTTAACCCATGAATCATCCATAATACATCACGTGGTCCTATTTGATGCACAACTATTCAAATAACTATGTTAAATTACATTAAAAAGACAAAATCTTGATTCAAAAAAATTAAAAACATTTTAACCATAGATATAATCCATGAAAGTATGTAAAACTATTATAAATAATTTTAGGAAGATCTATAACATAGTTTATCTATTAATATAATTAACTAATTTCAACATAGATGGGAACTCTTTACATAAGCCCTCGTGAGATAATAAGGGACATCCCATTAATCATGGATTATTTAATAAGATATTACTATTTTTGTATTTTTTAATATATCCCATTCTATGGGTATCCCGTACACAAATCCATGTCCTTGTATCTTCCATAAATTATCAATATGATGATAAAAGAGGATCACCCATATAATCATGTGAATATGTTTATCCCAATTCCTAAAAGATCAGTTATGACACTAATTACTAACCTACAAACCATATGTTATAAAAATAGGATGTTAAGATTCTACACTAATTAAAAAACACCAATATTTATTTACTAGAGGTTTTTATACCTGAAGATGATAGATTATAGTCGTTAGATGCCAACCAGAGGAAGGTTGACCCAATGTAGAACACATTTCTGAAATCCAGATAAATTTTAGTCATTAATAGATCCATTGAACAACTATGATCATAGAAATAAAACAAATTTTTAAAGAGATCAAAACTTTTTTTAGTAAAATACAGACACATTGTACAATTATAAATTTAATTTGGAGGCATGTTGAAGCTTGGATTAAAAGGATTTAATGTGAAACTATCACAAAACATATATTTTATAAAAATTAATTCCTGAATTATTATACAAAGAAGAAAATAAAATCCTAAAAAATAAAATGGAGTGGGGTTTTTTGGTAATTGTATACATAATATAACAACTTGAAACAAGGATATAATAAATTATGGAAAACACCTTAACATTCTCTTAAATTCCCATCACTCTTCTAAATCTTCCTAGAAAAAACTAGGACCTAAAATAAAAAATGGGTGATCTATAAATCCTAGTAATGAAATAATAAAAGTATAACTTGATGAATGTAAAACATTTTAGTCAATTGTAATATCAATGATACACAAGAGGTGTGTCAATTATAAACATGAACATCGAATCATGATATAAGATGATAACACCAAGGAAACAAATGAATGTGGAAACAACATAAAACATGAAAAAATAAATAGAATACAAGGATAACCACTAATACATCATAAAACAGTTTTCTTATTATAACCTTTTTCACAATACAAGGTATCTCATGTGATATAAACATTACCCAATGCATTAGTGGGCTATATAATTACGGCCCCACCCATAAAAATCAAATTAAGTACATTTATTAGGGTTCTACAAAGATCATACAAAATACCAACAATGTTCATCAATTTTAATCCAACAATTATGTAGTGTGGGTTACGTACATAGATTCCCACAAACAGTGAACAATAGGTCCATCTAGGTAAATAATCCTTATTGGAAATGAGGATGGGTATACATAATATAATTGTTTGTCATGGAAAATCATAGGATAATTTAGATAGTATAACCTGTGTATATAAATATTCATGGAAGGGTTTAATGAGAGTGAATGTTGGTGTATCATTCCATGTAAATCACAAGGACATTAAAAAGGGTGTGTAAAAAAATTACAACATTAATAATTTGAAATCAGAAGGAATAAGTCAAATAATTTTTTTAAGAGAGGATGGGGGAGGAGAGAATCCATTACCTTTTAAAGGTGCTTCTAATAGCTTGTAATTAGCTTCTTAAGTTATTGGGAACGTCGTGGGAGGGATCTGTAGAGGTATATGGATATGAAACTAGTTATCAATGGGTTTGAGTGAATAGGAGTCGGACGTTTGGTTAGTATTTTTGAAAAAGTCAGCAGAGTTCTTTATTAATTTATAAACATTGGTGTTGGAAAATTTATAAAAAAAATTAATACCAGAAACCATCCTATGATTTTTCAAATTTTTTCTTCCAAATATGATTATTTTTAAATATTTTATAATGAAATGAATATAATATTAAAATAAAACCTTTCCTGATTTGAAAGTGAGTCATGCTCATTAAGAATTGATTTTAAAAACTTAAAATATAATATAGGTTTTTTATGATTCATTATGGGTTTATAAAACTAATCAAATAACAAAAAAGGAACATTAATTTAAATGGGAAATATATATTTGGACATGGATTATTTTTATATCATTTATTATATGACTTTTGGTCTATTATGATTTCATAATATTGAGAGTGTATTTATAACATATTTAATTTTTAACCAAAAAACTAATATCTTAAAAAATTATAAAAAAATCAAAAATTTCTATTTTCTACATTAATATTTGAAAAATAATATTTATTTTTCCAAATTAATTCTCAAACTTTGAGAATTTACCCTTGTAAAAATATATCCTTATTTATAATAAAATACTAGTTTTTATCACACTAATAACCTTCCAACCCTTATAATAATAATATTGAAATACAATAAACTGTATTGTCATTTAAATTTAAATGACTATTATTTAATAATAATAGTTTATTAAAATAATATTTATTTATAAAATTATTGAATTTTACAAAAGGTGTATCTTAATTTAAACTCTATATTTACGAAAAATAAATTTTGACTTTGTTTTTTTACAAAATCAAATATTAATAGAAATCATTATTTAATAATTAATACATATAAGGTAACAATGAATGGGTATAAATATAATCCATATTTTATTAATATGGAAATATGAAAAATCAAATTACTAATTTCTAGATACATAACTCCTTGTTACACTAGCATATACCTTAACAATGTGGTGTAAAATGGTGGTACATTCATGGGGTGGTTGAAAAAATATGGGTTGTACAATGATTTTTATATTATTGAACTTATCATGTATACAGTTCCACTAAATCATTAGTTATTAAATCTAAACATAACATTGGTCAAAGGAATTTCCCAATGATTCTCTCCCCCTTGAACGCATGACGAATGGAATTTATACATTATGATCTAACTGATCTAGGCCATCGATTATTGAATATATATAAGTAAAATATTGTAATATCTCTTTATATATAGTAATATTAACTCTCACTCTTCAATGCATATATTATCAATAGTTGTGATTTTTAATGGTCTGTTAAAATTCATATGTTTTATTTATTAATTGTATTAAATAACCAATATAGTCCATGTGTTTTATATTACTAAGTTACATAGTATGGAATTTATTCCTTCAAAATGGAATTTGATTTATAAAATTTGTTGTCATTAAATTATTTCCCCCTTCAGAAATTTCACTATTGAAATTCCATTTTAAACCAAAAAATAGATGAGGGTACTTCTGTTTCATCTCTACTTTTATTTCCCATGTAACATCAAAAAACATGTTATCCCTCAATAACAATTTTTCCATGTGATTTTTCATATCACACCCCTACCATGATTTATTAATTATTTTTAATTATTTAATTATTTTTAGCTTTGTTTTTGTGTTTCAGACAAAAAAAGGTTTTATGAATATAAATTTCTGGTTTTTCTATATAGGCTCATGGTTAGTAATAACCTTGAAGAGACTCTGAAAGCGTACCTCAATGTTAGGTGAGAAGAAAAAATAACTATCACTTAGTTTCCCTAACCATTCAACCCACCCATGTGAGGTGATGCAATATCATAATATAGGGAACACATTTGGAACATGGTTTTCCAAATCGTGTGGCATACCCATACATAGTGTCTAGTTTTCAAAAAAAAAATGAAAATTCAATTTACACATTTTGAAATTAATAAACTCTAAGGGTTTTCATCCACTTCCCCTCCCACTCTCATTATACACCGTCCCCCCTCTCCTATCCTCCATATGAATGACTCTACCTCCCCCACGAAATTATTTTGGATTTTTTCATGAAATTTCATTATGGAATCCTATCATGTTAGTATTTACCATCCCCTATAACATTATACTTCCTCTTCTATATCTACCTCAATACAACATGATTTTTTCCAAACCCTAGGGTTTTATTATGTTCTGATATTATTTTCTATCCATGATTTTATTTCATTTTACAAGTATCCTTATACTAGAACGAAATGTGTGGTCCTCCCAAAGTAAAGTCATCAAGTTCTTCTTTGACACTGTGTTGGTTACTGTATATCTAATTTATTTAATTAAAATACATGATATATTAATTACTTTAATATGTATATTCAATATATTATTATATAAATAAGTTATAGAAATATGTTTTAATGAAAAAATGGGTTTCTTTATGATTTCAACATGTTCATCATATTTTTGGAATGGGTTCCATTATGAAATAATTTTTCCAATTTTGTTTTATTATAGTAAAATCCATAAGCTATTTATTTATTTTTAAATGGTTTTAATTATGTATATTAAAAATTAATAAATATTTTTTGGTCTTTCTATATGTTTTCCATAAATTACCAATGGAATTTTTACATTTCATAGTGATCGTCTATGTGATTTCAAATACTTGATGAATTTAAATGGGAATTAACCATATACACATATATGGGTTCCATCTTGGTACATCATAACTCATGGATTTTATAACCCTTATATTGGGGGAAGGAGTGATTATACATATATAGATGTATATATTTTTAATTGTGAAGTTTCTTTTTCAAATATTAAATCCTTGAGAAAAAGTGGTTTTCCAAATAAATGGGTTTCTCTTATAAATGATGAGGATCGATTGACAATTTCAATTTTTTTTAAAAAATGAAAACCGCTATTAAATAATTCCACTAATATTGGAAATTTGGAAAAAGATAAATTTAGAAAATTTAATATATGTCCAGTAGGGGGAATGTGATTTGTTGACGTAACTTGGATATTTGATGCATTTTAGGAGGTAGGCCGGAGGTGGGAATATGAATGTTGGATTCGTGTTATTTTATTTTTATTTATATGGTATATTGCATCCTTGAGTACTTTAGAGGGAAACCTATATACACATTTTTTACTAGTTGAGATTACTCCTTGACTTTCATCCTTGAGTTGTTAACGTGACTACCCAAGGGATATTCCACTCGGTCAAATTAGGGAGTGTTTTACTGATTATTTGTATAGTGATTAATGATATATGATGACAGTAGATATTTTGTAAGATCATATTTATAGATTGGTCTTGGGTTGTCTTAAATAACACATGATATCCCATGACACTTATTTTACATATGCACTACTTTAATATATATTTTAGACCATTAATGTAATGACTTCTAATGTTATGTATTCTGATTGAAAATTTTATTTCATTGCATGTCCATTTTGGGAATGTGGGTTTTGGTATGTGTGTAATTATTTAGAAAACGTTTTAAAAAGGGAAAATGGTAAAAAAAATTAGAAATATATTCTTTCTACTTGATTTTAAAGGAATGTAAAACCCTATTTTTAAATATATTATATTTCCAAAATATATTTTTTGGTTTTCTCTATAGAGGTATTAAATAGGGATTCATTTCACTTTTTCTATCCCTAATAAGGATTTTTATAATGAGGCCTATATCTCTATCATTTTATAATTTTTAGTTTCATTTTATCTCTTAGAGTCTGCCATTTGGTGTTTACATTCACTAGTTTATATATAACATATATAATTATAATGAGGTAGTTATGTTTTTAATTTTTTTTCAATTTAGTCTATCACAATGGTGAATTATGGTTTTACTAATTTCTAAAAGGGAGGGTAACTATAGTTTCTGTTGGAAGAAGAAGATACATTAGATGTGGGGGTATTTTAATTGTATGATAGGTCGATCAGATGGTGAGGGAGGTTTTTGGTTCTCACTATTTTTCTCTTATTTCAATGTTTTGATAATATCTTATTGTTTTGTTTTCTCACAATCATGGATGTTTGACTTAGGGATGGATCAAGCCATAATTTTATTTAATTTCTTATAATAATTTATTTAATTATTTAATAGGATAAATATTTCCAAATTTTGTGATTCCTTGTTGCTAAAGAAATCATACTAGCATATCGGGATTTGGAAAGACCATTATGCCTTTTTTGTAGACTGTTTCATGCATCTGATCGATGGATGACTAAGAATAGTTCATGAAAAAATGGTATCATAGTGATAGGTATTTTAGATGAAATTGTTATATAATGTATAGATTTTTATTTTATATTTTTTGAAGATAGAGATATGATTTTAAGGGATCAGTAGGTAGGTCATGGGTTGGTGCATGAACCCCAATATGCATGAAGAAACCAAAACTACCATAGGATGTTGATATTATAATTTTGTTTTTTTTTAATTTGGGGATGAATTAGGTGTCTATCTAGTGGTATATGAGTATCTTTCATGAATTTTTTACCTATGTGGATATTAAATACGTGGTTATGTATTAATCATAGTAATAGTTGTTTAGTTGAAACATGGTCCACCAAGCCATGCAGTCAACTCTTGCCCAATAACTAGTCCCTTATTGGTTGTCCTTAGGTTGTATGTCATTAGATAATTCAGATTTATAATAATATGAAAATGGGTTTTTATATCTACCTAGTAATAAACATATATAGAAATTATATTAATTTTTTGGAATATTTATCACATTACACAAACACATTCTTGAGTACCGTAATAATTTACTACCTTTGGAAACATGAAAACATAAACACTGGCCTATAAGTAAGTTAAATAAACTCCCAATACATTCTTCACAACTATCATTAAATATACATATATTTATAACATGAGTAAGGAAAACATAATAAAGAGTGATATTAGTTTCTATGTAAGTTTGAACAATGGAGATATATAATTGTAACATGAACATAAGGTTATGACAACATGATCATAAAACTTCAAAAACATATCCTACATATCAATGATCATAATAATTAGTCATGACATAAATATTTTTAGTTAAAATGAAATAAATAAAAATAGAATCAATGAAAATTATCCATTAGGTCATAATGTTCTAATAAGGCATGAGTTTGTGGCATATATATAGGTATTGAAAATCATGTCCATATTAGTCAGAGATCACTATCAAGACCATTATAGTGGAAAATTTCCTTTACTATACTATGTTCGCTCCTTATTATATCCATATAATACTGTAATAAGTTCACTCCTCATTACATCATTTTATTAATAAATTTGGTTCACTTCCTGTTCCATCCATATCTATCTCAAGAGATATATAAATCTTTACCCAATGCATTGGAGGGAGATATAGGTCCCACCCATCTTAAAATAATAACCATATATATATTTGTGTGACACAAGATCATAAATATTTATCATATCTGAAGCAATGAAATATAATATCGTAAACATTACATCATATCATAACATATAGAAAAGAGATAGGTGTTATAATCATTTCATTATTGTATAACCTGTGGAAAGGGGAAAGTTCCATCAGTATATAACACTTTTAAGAGAAGTTATTTTTGTGAACATCATTCCATTAAAATATAAAACATTTAGAGAAATAATATGCATACTAACCTTGGATAATATCCATTGTAAGGCATGAGTAACAACAACAGATGTCATCTTAGGTGGAAGATAAATTTGAAATTATCGTTCAGTACATTTGTTTAAGAAAATATAATTTTTACATAAAAAATGAATTTTAAAACATAAAATAATTTTAGAAAAAAATAATTGAAAATAACCTTCAAAACATTTAAAGGAATATTTTAAGTAAAAATTGGTCAGAGAGTCAGAATTTTTCTTTCCTGATATACATATAAACATGAAGGCTCCTTTCACATTTTTGGTAAAATCCAAATGTACATTGTTTTGGAAATTATTATGAATATTCCATCCAAATTTTTTTTGTAAAAATTAAAAATTGGGCATAAATTTATTTTAAAAATCATTAGAGGGTAATAAAACAAGTTTAAAAAAATATTTTTTTAGAAATCTTGGTTTTTATTGAAAATAGATTTTTGACCAAAAAGTGAAATAAATTAAAATTTTATTTAAAAAATTTTCTTAATTGTATTATGAACCAAATAGTGGAAAATAGTACAATCACTTGAAGATATCATGAATAACTAGAGGATAATATAATTGATGAGAATTTTTGAGATTTTTGTAATGAGATTTCAACATTGGAGTTTTGATCATAAATAATCCAGATAAATGATGAGATTGTAACATAATGTCTTTACCACTTTGTTAACATGGAATTCTAAGAAAAATGAAGGAATAAAAAAAAATATAAATTTAATTATCATTATGATTAATAAATTCACGATAATACGTGTAAATGTGGCTATAGATACACCTTGTGAAAGAATATAGGTGAATAACATAACAAACATCTCAATGAAGGAAAATTAAGAAAAAAAATATCTTATCGATTTGGTAAATAATTTTTTTTATGTTGAATAATCATAAATTAAATTCATCAGATGTATATCCTGGACATAGAATAAAGAGGTGGTGTATAGAATGTATCTCATGAAAGTAAAATATGAGATGGAAATCCCTTACCTTAAGTATGGACTTTTGTCCTACTAATTAAAAACTCCTATATAATAAATATAATATTATTATACATATATTACTTAATATTATTCATATGTATCATAATATATATGTATTTATTATGAAACTTTATTATCCATTTATTAATGATTCCATGTTAGACATACATTTTCGGGTAGTAACCGTTTTTTCTTTCATAAATGTTTTGATTTTCTATATTTTTATTATCATACTTTAATAATTATTTAATATACTAATAAATTATAAACATGATATAAATATCATATATATTCCATATAAATATATTTATTATAATATATAGAGTATATAAATAGTAAATTTAATACACCATTCATGGAGATGGTAGTCCGTACGTATGCGTGAATGCTCCTTCGCTCTTATTTTTGGATTGAAATAATGAAAGGAATATGATATTTTATCATTAAGATAATTTTTCAATCATTTATAATAAATATTTTTATTAAATCCGTCCTTAATAGACACTACATAAAGTGTGACCAAATCACATCTCTTAGCGATGTGGTAGTCCACCGTACACCCGAACGACATTATCATATTTACAAAAAATAGGAATCATGGAATTATGTGTGATATATTAATTAAAAAATAATAATTACATCATAATTATCATAAAAATCATATATAAACATAATTTCCATCGTTATTACCAACCATGAAATACGGTAATTGAAAAAATAAATGTATTCGGTTCACAATGCGGTAGTCCACCATATACAAAAATGATGATTTTATAACCCATTTTATGGATTCATTTGTGGTTGTACATATTAAATAGTGAATAAAAATATTTCAATATATTTATGATATTATATAATTGTGATATAATAATTAAATCGATTGGTTTATCGTAGAAATAAGACAAAAACATTCATTGATAAACATTATCTCTTCTTTGGGTATTTCCTTTGTTGGTTTGCACCAATGGAATTCCTTGAATGTGTTTTTGGACAAGTTAAGGATTATAGGAATAAGGGAAAAGATATGGGAGGTTATTGTTTTCAAGGATTATCCAAAAAAAAACTAGTGAAGTTATAAATATGGGAGGAGATTGAGTGCCCTTTTATAGTTGAGGAGGAGTTGCATTCATTTGAATTTCTGAAAGACTGAATTCCACCAATGATGTTTTTGATTTAATGCGGATAAAATAAAAAACCAATCAAGATATTAGAAGGTATTAAGTAAATATATTTCCAGAAAATAGGGTTTTTAAAATTTTTGGTCATTTTTACACCTTGTATTATATGTTTAAACAACAAGTAATATTATTTTTACCCATCTCACTACAAATAATTTTATTTTATTTCAAAAATTACCTTCTTAAAAACATAACATACCCATTTTAGTCATTATAAAATATTATGATTCCAAATATGGAATCATTTTTCCCAATTTAGTTAAAAAAGTAGAAGAAAATTATTTAAAAATAACCCCAAAAAATGTCGAGAAAGCGGTTTTTAAAGCGAAAAAGATCAAAATATTACAATGTATTTATAATCAATTTTAATATAAAATTTATTCTAATTAAATACATTGAATTAATATATTTATAATTTAAAAAAACATACATTAAAAAATTAAATATATTTCTTCTACATTAATGAATTAAGAAAAATTTCATTTTTCAACTAAAAGATAATATTTTTAACTATTCATAAAAAATGAAACATTTTAAAAAAATCCCAAAAATTCACCTTAGAAAAAAATTTAAATTCTTAATAAAAAAAATTTTACATTACAAAATTATTTTTCTAAAAGTCAAAATAATTAATTTCTGTATTGTTCCCAAATAGGTACAAAAAAATGTTTTTTTGAGAAAATAGTGTGTTCAAAACATATAATGACTTTATCAAAAGTTATGTATTATATTAAGAATAAGCTTTAATTATATAAAACCATTATCTTTAAAAGTTATTTATTACTATTAAAATTTATATGTTTAACTTTTCATTTTTGATTATCAGGTTTCAATAGCAATATTAATAAGATATCATTGTTTTGTTAAAACTTAGTGTTGTGTGTAACACATGCTAAGTCGGTGGTGCATGTAGTGTAAGTTTAACATAGTGTTTCATATAATGAAAACATAATTTGGTGTATTTAATAACAAAATCAATTAAAAAATTATAATTTATTTGTAAATTGTTAATAAAAACCGAGGTTGTTATATTATACCGAATTTAAAATTATTTTCTCCCTAGGAATTCATCCCTCAGATACAAAAAATAATGAAAATTATTCATCATTATATCCTAAAGTTCCCACTTATCTTCCCCAAACTAGTGGATTAAATAAAAAAAATTGAGTTTGTGAGTGGTATTGTTTCATATAACTTTCTTAGTATGATCCGGAATCTCCACTATTTGTTCCTCATAACTCCAATGGTGTGACCCTTGAGTTTAGTACATGTTATGGGACAGGTATGTACTTCCTCAAGAGATATACTTGGAACACATCATGTAGTTTATATAGGTTCAGTAGAAGTTCCATGTAATAGGTTATTATACCAATACAATCAATAATATCAATGGGGCCAATATACATAGGGCTTAGTTTACCTTTCTTCTTGAATCTCAAAACATTTTTCCCTGGAAATGTTTTATGAAACACCTTATCACTAATGTAAAATTCATTATCACATTATTGACTATTATCATAACATTTCAATTGAATATGAGCTTCCTTGATTTGTTAGTCAATGGATTTAGCATTCTCTTCCATTTCATCAGCAATATAAGTTCCCAAAAGATTCCATTCTCCATCTTAAATCTAGCATGTTGAAGAGATACATTTATCTCCATAGTATACTTTATAAGGACCCATATGAATTTTTTAATTAAACATATTATTATAAGAAAAATAAACTAGAGGAATGTATTTCTCCCAACCACCATTGAAATTAAAAAAACGTTCTCAACATGTCCTCTTATGTTTGAATTTTTCATTCAAAATGGCTATCTGTTTGAGGATGGTAATCTGTGGTGAAATTCAATTCCATATAAAGGGATTTCTGAAGACTTCACAAAAACATTGAGCCAAACCTCAAATCCAGATCAGATATAATAGAATGTGATACTCCATGGAACCTTACCACTTCTTTAATGTATATCAATAAATTTTGACCTAGGAATAAGTATTATATAATAGTTATGGCGTGTGTTGACAAAGTAAGGTGATCAAATACCACTTATATAGCATCATTCTCTTTAGAGGTTTTGGGGAGTCTAATAAAAAAAATACATTATTATTTTCTTGAATTTCAATTATTGTACGGGTAATGGATGGAACAGAACCTTAGGATTTTGTCTTTTATCCATAACATGTTGACATAACAAGAATTGAGATAAAAACACTATAATATCCCTCTTCATTCCTTCCCACAAAAAGTATTCTTTCAAATATCTTAAAATATTAAAACTTTATAGATGAATAGGGAATCAAGAACTATGATATTCTTCTATAAAATCCTTATACAAGTCTTTTAAGGATGGATTGAATAGATGGTTCATGAACCATATCACTCCATCATGGGAAACACTGATATCAGGAACATGTATTAACAACTTTTCCATCTCTAAACCTTCCTTATATGCCTAATTAAACTTAAATTGGGTAGGTTCTTGAATGTTTAGTTCATAATGATAATATTTTCCCATCCCTTTAGGATTTCTATATACATCCTTTGCAAATCTAGAAATATTGGATCATTTCTAATCCTGATCTGGGCTAATCTAATATTATCCTTTCAACTCAAAGCATTAGCCACCTTTTTCTCAATACAAGGGTTGTAATGTATTATGTTTTCATAACTATTAAGCAGCTCTAACCATCTTATTAGGTGTATTTTCAACTCCTTCTTTGTGAATCCATAATTTAAACTTTTATTATTAGCATATATATCATAATTTTCTTCATATTGACAATGCCTCCATATATTTAATGATAACATTACCGCAAACTAACCCCAAATCTTGAGTTGGGTAATTTTTCTCATGAATAATCTATTTTACTGAGACATAGGACATAAATACTTCATTCTATATAAGAAAACTTCCCAATAAATTCTTGGATGCACCACTATATATTACAAACTCTTCTCTACTATTGGGTAATGTAAGAACAATTGTGATTACTAACCTTCTCTTCAGTTCCATGAAAATTTCCTTGCATTCATCTGTATAGAAGAATGTTTCTCCCTTCCAAGTAAAATTGGTCATAATATTATATATTCTTGTAAAATTATCCAAAAACATTTGATAATATCAAGCTAAACCAAGAAAACTATAGATATTTGTCACCATGGTTGGTTCAGGACAACATTTTATAGCCTCTATCATTGATGGATCTACTAATATACCCTCTCTTGAGATTATATGATGTAAAAATTGAAATATTTTAAATAAAAAATGCACATTTCGAGAAATTTTCATATGTTTTTTTATTACTTAGGGTCTTTAGATAAATTCTGAAATTATCTTAAGCTCTTTCATTATCTTTTATTAGAAACTAATATATTATATAAAGACTAACACAAAGTGATAAAGATAGTATCTAAAGACTCTGGTCATTAAATCTATGGAGGTAGAAGGGGAATTAGTAAGACTATAATGAATCAATATATATTCATATTGTCCATACCATTTTTGGAATGCCATATTGTGTATATCCTCCTTCTGGAACCTCAGTTGATGATATCCAAAATGAAGGTAAATATTGAAAAATTATTGATCTTTCTGAAGTTGGTAAAATAGTTCATAGATATGGGGAATATGATACCTATTCTCAATTATTATCTTGATCATCTTTTGATAATCAATATAGAGTCCCATTGATCCATCACTGTTTTTTTTAAAAAGAGCTGGTGCACCCCAAGATGAAACACTTCTCCAAATGAATCCCTTTTTAAGGAATCCTTGAAGTTTCGTATTCAATTCCTTTAACTCAATTGGGTCCATTCTATAAGGATTTATTGAAATTGGTGTGGTGCTATGTATGAGTTCTATTCAAAACTCAACTTCACTTTTTTGTGGAATGAGAGGAGATTCTTCCTAAAAGAGATCAAAATATATCCTTGAAAAATTGTTATATAATTAAAACCTGGTTTCTCCCAAATCATATAAGATAAAACCCCAATTTTAATGGTAATTTAGACCCATATGTTGGATGAGATCCCTATAAGAATATAGTACTTATCATTATATTCTTATAGGATCATGGGTTGTTTTTTAATATCAAAAGTAACTTTATTTCCAAAATAATTGATATTTGAATTATGAAGTGAAATAAAATCCATGCCTAAGATGACATTAAATTTAACCTAAAGAATAATGACATGATTTGTAGGAAGAACATCCCCACCAAAATTAGCTAGAGAGGAATAATAGACTTGAGATGTGATTATCATACCTTGAGGGGTTTTCACCACTAATTTTAACTCTAATAATTTCATTGCAAACATGATACACTTAGAAAATTCATTAGATATGAAAGAATGGGTAAATACAGAGTCATATAAGAATTAATAGTTTTCGAGTATATGGTAAATGTACCTTTCACCATGTCATTATCATACCCCTCATCAAAAATAGTAATAAAATGATATTTCCATATGTAACCCATCTTAAGAGGTTGTTCATTTTGATCATCATCGTTAACCCTCAGTTTTTGGAACTGGTTCGTATAATTTCTAGTCTCATTACACTTGAAGTACTAAAGTGGAGGGGGAACATTCTATGAAACTTTCTATTTATTCTCACTATTAGCTAAATTATTCCTATCACTTCATAAATCCATTTCTTGTTGACCTTCCCTTCAAAACATAAAATTTTTTTCCCCTTAAGGGACTTTTCCCCATGATTCTTCCCACACATTGAGAATAAAGTAAATCTCATCTTCTTACCTCGATGGTTTTAATATTTTCTTTTTGAATCCATCATTCTTTTATTTTCAAAAAGAGGCTATTGATACATAATTTCAACCTATACTTCCACCTTGATTGAAAATCTATCAATATATTCATATCTATTGACGTCTCTTATGGACAACCCCTTCAGAGACTTGGTTTTAATCCACTAAAGAATTAATAAACCTATTTTATATTGGATGATAATATGAGAATCATACCTCACGAGTCTGATGAAATTCTCCTCTTAAGAACCTATAGATTCAAAATCCTTTTGATTTAGATGAAGGAACTACCTCTCCATATTCTTATAAAGAACATGAGGAATGTACTTATTGAAAAATAAGTTCTTTATCACTTCCGAATCCATTTAGTCAATTTAATCTTGTTGCCTCTTATTTTTTATAAGAGTCCACCATTGATCTAATTCACATTTTAAATGGTGGAGGGATAAAATTAATTTTTAATGATCTCTACACTACAGAATGGAAAAGATATTTTCAGTCGTACTGATCCTTATTTAGGAACTTGTTGATGAATATTTCCACTAAAGGAAGGTGGACATTTCCCCATGAAGGACGCAATAAAACATTTTTACGACATTATATTATTGGGATTTTTAGTAAAATTTATAGATTGAGAAATCATGTAATCATATATAGGTTACTTTTCATCCCACCCTCATAACCTTAGGATTATCATGGGAAAAATCAATACATTTCTTGTCAAAATCATCATTAAAGGTGTTCCTTTAGTTTCTAGACATTAAATAAAAAAAATCATTTTGTAAGAAACAATTATCATAGTGTGAACTGCATAATCATTTAATATAGTTTTTGAATGTCTAAATGATGACTAATTCTACTTTAATCTATTTCAGCATAGGTTTATCCTCACTAATTCATAGAAATATAAAATTTAGATCCTTCATGATGGTTCCTAAAACGTTTGTGAATTCCCAATCAATATTCCCTGGGAGTGTCAAAATAGGTGTGTAGTAGTTCCCATTGTTGTGCAATGGTTTTCAATAGAGTCTTTCTCAATTTGCTGCTTTTGGGGTTGTTTCCCCTTTATATATAAATCCTAGATCCACGTCCACATGTAGTATCCATGGTGGATTTTAATTTCATGAAACCACTCGACATATCATTTATAAAAATTATAGGACATTTCCCTATACTTTTACCTATCCTTAGACTTATCCTTATACTTTACTATAGTCATATCACTAATGTTTTCTCACCCATGTTCCCAACGGTTAACTAAACCTATCCTATAAGGACAACTATAATGACCCAGGCTTAATCACACATAGATATTACATTATTTTTTCAAAATATTTATTACATTACAAAAAACATGTGTGAGGAATATAATTATTTAGTGGATTTCAAATCATGGAAACACAAACACCATTACATAATTTAGATACATAATCTCCAACTAAATTAATCATAACATGCAACCCTCTTAGATATATCATAAAAAATACAAATATTCATAACCTGAGGAAATAAAACACAAGAAATGTTGAGTTACGATGCTTAGTAAGGGTAAAAAAGGGAGATATGTAATAATAACAAGATTATAATTGTATGAGAAAATGATCATTACAATTAAAACCCCCACCATACTTATCTGAGATCATAGTAATGAGTCATAGAATAAATATTCGATGTTCATAAGACATGAATCATAAGGGAATCATATCAGATGATCTATGAGAGCATAAAAATAACATAAGAAATATATTTTTCCAATACATGAAAGTATGGAAATCATTTCCATAATATTCAGGTCCGACTTCCAAGACCATCATAGAGGATAATATTCATTATTGTACTGAGTTCACTACTTATTCAAGACATGTGATACTATAATGAGGTCAATCATCATTTTGGACATGTATTATTTTACTAGGTTCGGTCCCTATTATAGCCATGTCTTTCTCATTAAATAAATAATTCTTTACCCAATTCATTAGAGGGAGTTATAGATGCAACCCATCTCATAATGAACATAATATTTATGTATTCCGCAAGATGATAAGAATTCATCATATCATAATGCATGAAATTAAATGGTTATCATAAAAATCACATCATATCATCACCATTAGAAAATAGATAGGTTTAATAATAGTCTCTTCATATAATAACCCATGAAAATAGGTGGTTTTCATAAACATATAACATGTGGAAGAGAAAAGGGTTTCATAAAGATCATTCCATAAAAAAGTAAACTATTAATAGAAAGAATATTAATGATACCCTTAGATAATATTCCCAAAAAGTAATGAGTAACACAAATAAATTTTATCTTATATGGAAAATAATTGTGAAAGGATCATTTAAAAGTTTTTCAATAAAATATCACTTATATTTGGAAAATTAGTTTTAAAACATAAAACCATATAAAAAATAAATAAAAATAAATTTCAAAAAATATAAATCATTCTCAAAATAAAAGATTGGTCCTGACGTCATAATACATTTTTCATATTCTATAGTTAAGCATGCATGTTCCTTTCACATTTTATGAAAAAGAAAATCATGATATTTTTGGAAAACGACATTTAGATCCAAGTATTTATTGATCAAAAAAACATAAAACGTGCATAAAATGAATTCTAAAAATAATTATTGGGTAATAAAAAACTTTTTAATTTTTTTGAAAATATTTTTAGAAAACATGGTTTCGAAGGAAAAGAAATTTCGGACAGAAGAGAGAAATGAAGTTGGATTTTTCTGAAAACATTTCCTAAATAATATTTAGTTAAAAAGAGTGGAATATTTTTACAATTACAACGAGGCATCATGAATAACTAGAGGAGGATAAAATGAATGAAAATTATTGAGAGTTTGATCATGTGATTTCAACATTTGAGACTTCATCATAAATATTCTCGATAAATGATGAGATTGTAACATAACATCTTTACCCCTTTTTTAACATTGAATAATATTCCCCATGAAGAAATAATAGGAAAGAGAGCATAAAATATCATTAGTATGAGTTAATTCATGATACTACATGTCAAAGGGGATTTATATACACCTCATGAAATAATATAGGTGAATAACATAAGGTACGTCTCATAAAGGGAATATTACGACAAAAATATCTTACCTATATGGAAACATTTTATTTTTAGAACCTAAGAAAGATAGATACTAAAATAGATATGAAAATAATAATAAAAATTATTATAAGAATAATAATTTAAATTCAGGGGAAGTATATACATGGAACAGTAAAAATAAGATGTGTATATAGAATATGTCTCGTGAAATTAAAAAGTTTGAGAAAATACCTTACCTTAAGTATTAACATCCATCATACTCTTCAAAATTTACATGTAATAAAAATAATTTTATTATAAATCTATTAAATAATAATACTCACATTTTTCAAACCATATATTATTTTCTTATGACCTCTAATTACCAATTTATTAACGATTCCATGTTAACGTACCCTTTTCGTGTATCACCGGTTTGTTTTTCATAAATGTTTTGATTTGTTATATTTTTTATTCTATTAAATTTATAATTATTTAAAAATTTTAAAAATTATGAACATGATATAAATTACATATATATTTAAAAAATTATATTTATAATTATCTAAAAAATAGAAAAATATGAAATTAAATATACCATTCATGGTGATGGTTGGTCGTATGTATGCATGAATGTTGTTTAAATATTATTTTAGATTGAAATAAATAAAGGAATATGATATATTATAATTAAAAATATTTTTTATTTCATATATATCACAAATTTTTCTTAAAACCGTCCTTAAAAAATTCCATGAAAAGCGTGAATGAATCACATTGTGTCGTGAGGTGGTAGTCCTCCATTCGCATGAATGACATTATCGTATTCCCTCAAAATAGAAATAATGAATTTATTTATGATATAATAATTACTAAATAATAATAAAATCAGATAAATGATATGTTAAGGTAATTTCCATCATTATTACCAACCTTGAAAGGTGATATTGAAAAACATTCGACATTGGTTCATGAGGCGGTAGTCTGATGTACAAATGAACAATGATTCCATAACCTATTTTATAAAAGTATGTGTATTTTTAGGTTTTAAAATATCATAATAACATTTAATTATATGTAAGAAACATTGGATATTATATAATAGTGATATAATATTAAATTAATGGGTTTGAGGAATGAGTAAAAAAAAGTTAATTGATGAATGCTAGCACTTATTTGGGTATTTCCTTTTTGGTTGCACTAAATACCTTTTGTGGTTGGATAAATGAAAATTTTCAGGTTTATAGGATTATGGTTGGGTGGTTTTGAGGTTATTTTTCTAGGTCATTTTTGAATGAAATTTTTGTGAATTTTTTAATAAAGGAGGATATTGAGTGGCCTTTTATAGTCGAGGAGGAGTGTCATTCATGTAAAATTTTCAAATAGTTAATTCCACCCATGTTTGCGTGTAAATTGGATTTAATAATGGATAAAAAATAATAATATATTATATATGGTTTAAATGTGGCAATATAATATTTTATTGGGTCAAGTGTAGGATCATTTTGACACCTTATACTATATGTTTAACCAATAATTAATTTATTTTAACCTCAATTTCTATAATTAATTTTAATATCTTCACTACTCAATATAGTAAAAAATTAATTTTTTATTATTAGAAGTTATAAATTATTATGATTCAAAAAATGGAATCCATTTTGAAAAATTCAATTATATATATGGAAAAAAGGTATTTAAAATTAATCCCATAGACATTTTGAGAAAGAGGGTTTTTAAAGAGAAGAAGATCAAAATCTTAAAATCATTAATGATTCAATTTCAGAAATAAAATGATTTCATTGAAAAAAGTTGGATTAATTTATGTATAATTGAACTAAATATACATTATAAAATTAAATAAATAATTTAACTATTTAAATGAATTAAAGGAAAAGTTCATTTTCAATTAAAATACAATATTTTTTACTATTCATAATAAGATGAAACATTTTAAGAAAACCCCCCATAAAATCACCCTAATAAAATCTTGAAATTATGAATTTAAAAATTATGATTATACTATCAAGATAAGTTTCTAAAACTATTAGATATTTTTTTTATTTTTCTTCACAAAAAGACATACAAAACAGTTTTTTAAATAGTATTTTCAAAAAATATAATAACTTTACCAAAAATTATGTATTTTAGAATCAAAATTTTTCGTCATGTAAAACCATTATATTTAAAAATTCATTGATATAATTCTTGTTAATATGTTTAAATTCTAGGTTATAATGATCTAGTTTAAGTAACAATATTAATAATATATCATTGTTTTTTGAAAACATAGTGTCCTGTGTAATGCATGCTAATCCGATATTTCATGTAGTGAAAACTTACATGGTTTTGCTTATAAAAAAACTATTAAATTGTATTATAATTCTAAAGAATATCCATAGATAAATTTTAGGTTATTTAGAAAAATTTACATAAAAACATGGGGTGTTGGAGATTTCTATTTTGATGTTGTTTTAATGTAATGTTTGATTGTTTAAATGATTGAATTTAATGTTTCAAAATTGTTTTATGTGGGTAAAATTAGTTAGTAAATTCTAAAAATGGAATATTATGATGTTAAATGATATTAAAATGGATGATTTAAAAGGTTTAATTTATTTAAATTCTTTGGTTTTGATAATTGTGTGGAGGTGAATCCCAAAAATTGTATGTAAAGTGGTGTAATTGAAAGTGGGATTTATAAATTTATTTTTTTTTTGAATTATTTTTTAAATTAAATATTAGAAAATACATTGAAATATTGTTGGTTTTATTATTTAATAGAGATGAAATTTTTTATGGGATGTTTTGAAAAATATTTTTCAGTCTTTTAAATTCAAATTTGGGGATTTTAAAGTGAATCTTCATCATTTAGTAAAGGTTTTTTCAATTTGGTAAGTTTCATTTTTTTTTCAATTTATAAATCATTATGGGATCAAATAATTAAATTTGGGAAGCATGAATTTATGGATTCATGTTTCTTTTTATTTATATTTTCCAGAAAAAAGATCTTGTTAAAGCGTGGATGGTAGGACTTTAGGATATCTTCCTCTATGTTTAGGTGAAGATCAATTCTGGGAAGCAGTGTTAGATATTATTTTTAGGTTTGGTCTTGTCGAGTATGAGGTTACTATGATCTTTTGTGAAAAAAATGAAAAATAAATTCTCTCAGTATTCCCCTTGAGTACTCCTTATGGAGAATCATATATTTTTGGGATAGTTCATTTTGATGAGGTGCATTCATATGTGTTGGTATTCCTTGGAGGTTAAATTCTCGGGTGAGTGGGTGGAATGACTAGGAATGGTTTTTTTATAATTTAGGTTCATCAATTGTTGGTTTTGTAGGAGATATTATGAGTTTTTCCTCTATTGACCTAAAACTATAGCCCATGTTGGCCTCATTGAGGGATTTGTGTTTGAGGAATTTTTTTGGGAACTCTCATTCACATGTTGTCATTTTGTTGCATTTGGCATACCCACATGTGTAATATAAAGAGGTTATGTTAGTTGTTCTACCAAGAGGGAATGTCTCAGTTAGAGGTTATCCACTATTGACTATAGGGTAATAGATTATTCAAGATATCAGGGCTCTAGCCATAGTCCAAATAGTGAATCATGTCATGCAATTGAAGACTAAAAAGGTATAAGTGGGTTCCCTTAGGACACATCTATTCCTTTTTATGGTTCTTATTCACTTGGTTTGTCCCGAGTTCCTTACATGAATTTGCTCTCTTTATGACATAAATTTATAATCTTTTGGATCTCATTCTCATTAAATTATTTTGGGAATTATGGTTAAAATTGAATTATATTTTTTTATTCTGATTTTTTAAGAATTTGGTGGTATTTGTAATCTCATAAATCATTTCTTATAACATTTCCCCCTTTTTAGGACTCATGAGTTGATCAAGCATAGGAATTCAATGTTTGACCATAGTCTAAATTTGTTAGTGAGGATAGCATATAAATATTTCGAGTTTAACCAAGTTTCCAAGAGTTTATAATGGGTTAATTATTTGTTCCCACCTGCCCAACCACAATCAATGTAATTTGGTCGGCCAACAACATAGGTCATGTAAAAAACTCTCATTTGGATCTCGTGTAAACCATGATAATAAAATATCGTTCTTTAAATTCTATAGATCAATGTGTTCCTTGTCGGTTGTTGTGTTTTACGATATGGTACCCTCTTTCTATTTTCTTTTATTATTACTTGGTTTTAATTCCTTGATCTCACTATAAGATTAATTGGTTGTTAGTTTGATTTTCCACGGTGATCTATTAGACGCTTTTGAGAGTTTGAGGTTTCTGGTTACGAAGGGAAAGTGAATGTTGGATATTTTGGTCTTTGGTTTTTAGGCCACTCCTTTCAGGTGGTAGTTCTTCCTTACATGATGGCACTATCAATCTAAATTTCATTGGAGTTTCTAGAGGTAGAAGGTTTCATGGTTTGGAGAATTATCACACCCTGCTCATGATTTATTTTTTATTTTTAATTATTTAAATATTTTTAGCATTATTTTTGAGATACATTTTGAACCAATTAAAAAATTCTAAATGTTGGGTTTTGCAACATAGGATAATGGTTGGAACATGGTTAGTAAAAACTATACAGAAATCACGTGAGGGTGCCTACAAAATGGAAGATTAGATAGCATGATTAGTGCACATTTTATTTAACCATTTGGCTGGCCCATTCAAGATACTCCATGCTATCTATAGGGGGTGAATAGTATATCAATCCATGCAACCAACTCATGCATCATATCTATTTTTTTAAAAAGAATTTAAACAAAAAATACACTATCACTCCTGAGAAATTGAATCCCTCAAAGGGTTTTCTTCCTCTTCCCCTCTCCTACACATCATGCACACCCCCCATAACACTCTCTTCTAGTTACGGACCACCACAACCTCTCCTCCCTTTATTTTTAATTGTTTTTCATGTCATTTCTTCATGTGATCAATTCATGTGAGTAGTTATCCTCCTATAATACTTTCTTTTTTACCCTTTCTTCTCTTCCTCTATCAAGAGTGAGGATGACCTACCCATAGTCATTTTATACGATCCATGTTTTTAAATTTTAATTATGGCTAGGGTTTTCATTAATTTTATGTGATTCCTTGGATTCAATTGAAATTATATTGGGTATTATGCAATAAAGGTATTGAGTTATTCATTGATTTGTGGAAGCTTTCCCTATGTTTGAACCATTGAATTAAAATTTATGGTTTAATAATTATTTTTACAAAGTGTTTTTATTTTATTTTTATATAACTAAATTATTGAATGGTGTTTTGAAGAAATAAATGGGGTTTTTTCATTATTTCCATAGAATATAAATGTTTTTGGCATGGGATAAATTATGAAATAATGTTTCAATGTTTTTTTGGAAATATCAAACATCATATGTGATAAGTTTTTTTTAAAATTGTATTAGTATTGTAAATTTGAAATTCTTAAAGATGTTTTGGCCATTCAAACACTTTTCCATAAGGGTATGATGGCTTGTTTTGGATTCCTATATTTCCTCTATGTTATTTGAAACCCATGATATATTTAACTGTGGAATAACCATATATACGTATAAATATATATAGATATATATGTCCCTCAGTGTACATCATCACTCATGGATATAGGAAAATGCACAGTTGAAAAATGGGTGGTCATACGCACACACAAATATATATATATATATATATATATATATATATCGAGGTGTATATATGTTTAAGTGTGAATGTGGTTTTGGAACATGAAATATTTGGGAAAAAGTGGTTCTCCAAATAAGTGGTGTTCCATTTAAATCATGCGTCGAAACTGGCACATTGAAATGTTTTATTGAAATTAAAACCACAATGTTTTCATGAACCTTATAATAGAAATATTTAATTTTTTAAATGATTGCAATCTGATATAAGCTTAGTTACGAAATTTTTTTTGTTGACGTAATGGGGAATGAGGTTGTTCTTATGGAAGGAGATCATATGTGTGATTTTTACTGGTTTATTCTTGTCAAAATTATATGACATGAATTTTTTGATGGATTGAAAAAACTAACATCCATTTTTACTAGATTTTAATCCTTGGGAAGTTTTTTGGGAGCACTATACTAGTTGAGAATGCACATTAACTAATGTCACATATTAGATAACTTGACTTCCCATTGGATGTTCACCATAGTAAAACTAGGGATGGAGTCTTTGAGAGTTTTGATAGTGATTGATGGTATCCGGTGAAAGTATAGTTTGATTATGAGAATATTTATATATTGGTCTATGGTTATCTCAACCAGTAGTTGATATCCCACTACACATGTTTTGGATATGAACTTTTTCCCTATATTTTATAAAACATTTATTGAATGATTTTATACGTTATTTTTTCTAATTAAAATTATTGATTAATTTAATTTTCCTTTTTGGAGTGTGGGTTTTAAAAGGTTTCTCATTATTTTGACATGGTTTTAAAAATAATAAATGGTAAATTGGTTTTTCCGAAATATTAGCTAAAAGGTTGTTTTGAAAGCAACAAAAAACCATTTTTTATAAATTTAATATTTTCAAAAAATATTGAATTCCATTATATTTAATGTTAAGTCATAGGGGGTGATTTTTATTTTTTAATCCCTAATGAAAATTTTTATACCAAGCCTATATCTCCATAATTATTTTTTTGCATGTTTAAACATATCTTTTATGATCGCTCATAGGGTGTTGGGATTCTCTAGTTGGGTGTCAACTTGTATACTCATAAGGATAATGTTATGTTTGTATGTTGTTTTTATTATAGTTTACTATATCAAAATGGCCACTTAGTATTATATTTATTTCTATAGATGAAGGGTAACTATTGCTGCTAGTGGGAAAAGAATATCTATTGGTGGTGGGAGTATTTTCCTTGTAGGAAAGGGTGTGTGAAGGGAGAGGGATATTTTTGGTGACCACTGATATTATTCTACTTTCTTAATTTTGGTATTAGTTTTTTTTTAAATTTTTTCTCCAGTATTGATTTCTAATATAAGGATGATTCATTTTATAATTTTATTTAACTTTCACTAATTATTTATTTATTTTTTAATAGGTGAAATAATTACCAATTTGTATTTTTCTAATACCCAAGAACTCATGATAGCCTATGGGGAATTATAAAAATCTTTAATCCTTTTCAAGGATAGGTTTAGTTGCCTAATGGAGGGACTTCTTGGGATGGTTCATCACATAACTTGTTTTTAAAACATTTCTACCATTATTTAATATCTCCAATAAATTATCCTTATATGAAAACTCGTTATCCATGGGTAACACCCCAATATTTAGTAAATGTGTGGGGTATGATATGTATATCATCAAGATAGAAACTCAAAATACATTAAGTAATTGAAAATCGAGAGGTGGTATAGTTATTTGATAGATCATGACTCTGTTGAAATCAAGAATCAAAAAATATTTTATGTATTTTATACTAAGAACACGCATATTCCAAAACCTCAAAAATTTATTCCATGAAGATATAAAACGGAATACCTTATATCTAACCATAAACACTACGTGTCCTTGATGAATGTATGCATATATTTTAGGTTGAAATTGTGTATATTTAATATAATTATTAATGGTTTAAACCTTCTTTGTCATATATTGGATATTAATAGGTCTAATAAGATTCATCTATCTAACATATTATTAGTATGTTATAGTCTAAAACCTCTTCCTATTATGATCCTTATATTCTTCCATTTTAATTCTAGAATGGAAACCATTGTAATATGATAACTTCTCTAGAGGTCAGTTCTGATCCCTTCATTCTTGTAAATCTATTGAATAAGATATCAAGATATCCACTAGATTCTTAACGTTTTTCCCAGAATAGACATCCATATGAGGGGGATAAGATATTTAAAAAAGTTTTTCTGTATCCAATGATTAGTGAGGCCTTCTACAGAACCTCATGGGAAACCTTAAATCTCAATCATATACAGTAGAGATTTGTAAATGATTTATTCTTACAAATTCATTTATCTGTATTGTATTGAGTTGTTTAAAAGAAAAATAACCCTTGATAGAAATGAAATGAACTGACTTTTTATCATGATCGACTACAACATAGAAGGAATAATTTCCTTTCTATATCATGGGGAGTCCTATAATGAAATATATAGTTTTTCTTTCCCATTTCTATACTAGATTGGGTAATTTTGAATTATACCCTTACACATTATTAATTCATCCATCACATATTGGAATGTAAATAGTTGAAATAAAAAATGGGAATTCTCCTAATTCATGGTATCCCCATATATTTTTTTCATCAGATATTTATATATCTTAGTGCTTCTTGGATGAATACAGAAGTTTGAGATATTATCATCATCCAATAGTTCCCCCTTCATATCTTATTTTGATGGGAAGCATATCTAGGTTACAGGGCTTAGAAATACATATTTTTTAAAGATAAACTCCACAATATTAATAACCATTATCTATATTTATGCATCATATATTTATACATCCTTGGACTTCTTAATAAGGGATGGTTGAGTAGTTATTTGAGAATAGTAGGATAAATTTCCTTTTATTATTCCCATATCCATCCTTTCCATGTATAAAAATACTGTATTTCTTTTAATTTTGATCATGTGTAGGGTTACTAGATCCTTTCTACTGAGCGCATCTTCTAATATTTTCACCTTTTAAATATGTTATTGGATTTAATAATCGTAATCCTTGATCAGCACTAACCACCTTCATTGGTTCATATTTATATCATTTCGTGGGAATATATACTTTAGTAATTTAAGATATGTATATTTGTTGCACTTACATCCAAAGAGATAATGTCATCAAATTATCAATGTCATGATTATTACAACCAATTATAGATCATTATTTTTGTAGTCTTTCTCATGGATCTTTAAATTGTAGGGGGCAATGTATTTTCATTTTTAATCTCACATGAGTACACAACCCACTCACCTTTTTTATGCATCACTATAGATCACAAATCCTTACTCACTAGAAATTTATATTAGCATTGGTGAGGTGATTAGACTCTTAGTTAAATCTTTATTTCTATAATCACATTAATCAGTCTTGAACGAATTCACTCCCACATGATATATCTTTGTTAGTGGGTTTTATAATTGGGAGAATTTTCTCACAAATTGATGATAGTATCCAGATTTTTCATGAAAAATATTTATATTTATCATATATTTTGGTCCAATCCATCGTTAAATTACCTCTATTTTCTAAGGAACTACATATATCCATTCAATGGTGATAACATTTATAGGAATGGTACTTTGTCTATCAAAAATTCAAATTTACTGTACATAAAATGTAAAATTTCCTTTCATAGTGTCTTAACTATATTATCAAAATGCATGTAATTATCATCCTTTATTATTGATTAGATAAGAATATCATGTATAAAAAATACAATAAATTTTTTGATGAAATCACTAACAATTATATTCATTATGTCCATAATGACATTTGAATCATTGGTGATTCCAAATGGAATCAGTATGATAACATGGTACCCATAGCATGTTTTAAGATAATCCTTAGTTATATCCTCCACCTCAACCTTTACAAGGTAATATCATGAACATAAATTAACCTTAGAGATGTGTTGGGCTGCACACAGCTGATCAAACATGTCATCAATCCACTATAGAGGATACCATGTTATAATAATGATCTTATTGATCTCACAATAATTAATATAGAGGTGCATTGACCAATACCTAATTTTTATTTAGAGGACTAGTTCACTAAATGTTAGAGGAATTAGTAATTTAATCCCTCTATCATGTCTCCCTTATTGTTTTTTTCATTTTCTTTTATTGTTTAACAGTGTACATTCTATATGGAATCATAGATATTGGAAAATCTCTTGATATATGTTTGTTTAAGAACTCACCATCATGGATTAAATTATGAATTGGAAATTATTCATGATGAAAATCATCATATTCCATCCCAATGGGAATGTATTTAAGAATGATCTTTTCATTTTCTTTAATCACTTGAGCAAGATAAGCATTCACATAAGGGAATAATATCTATTCTTAAGATAATGATTCCAATACCGATTCTTCCTCCACTCTGAAACTGTATATAATTTTTGGGTGACTCATGATACAGAGGGTGATTTCCTTCTCTTGTAAATAATATGGAATCAATATATAAAAAAAATTCCATGCGTAGAATGGAAATGAATTCTTTTAATAGGATCATATTAAGGTTCACTAGGATTTTTAACCAATAAAAAATAGACAAAGGAGAAATTTTATACATGGGATATAATAATTGAGTCATACTATATTTTGACCTAAAGTTACACATCCATGTTATTGAGGTGGGGTTAAAATAGATCAACTAAACATGTATTACATCAATGAATATGTGGAATCATTGTGACATAGAAACTTTTTGGTTTATGAATGGATTATGGTAATTATTGTCCCAATTTGATAATAGTTATAATTATTTACTTATTCTAAAATAAACATAGGGATGGTAATTTTAAGTCTATAATACACATAAACAATTAAAAATAAACATTTAAGAGATCAATAATAAATAAAAATCATTCCTTATTTAATAAATTTATGGGTTTCAATCTATGTTATCTATTATCATTTTCATAACATAAAATATTAGGGGAATTTTTATTCCATTAATAATTTTTCGTAAAGGTCTTAATAATTTACCAAATCATATTCCAAAAGAGTGTCAAAAAAGTGTGTCAAAATTCATATTTATTCTACACAATGTGATGATCTAGTTAATCCCCAATGTTCCTCTTTAGGGTTACTAACACTAGGTATAACAATTCTATAGCCACATCCACTTTTGATATCTAGAAATATATATTTCTTCTTAAAAAATACATACTCTATAATTTAATAAAATGTATGGATGTCTTCCCATGGTTATTTTTATACCCAAGACTTTAAAAAAATTAAATCCTAGTCCCCAAAAATAACTATAAATTTATTGAATCTAGACTATGAAAACCCATATGTTTTCAAATAATCAATTCATGATTTATTAAATAAATGCCCAAAAAATAAAATCCCAAAATAAAGAAAGGCCAAGTGTATTTCTAATATATATCCACAACATCGTTAATTTTAACATTTAGATAAGAACAATATTTTATACTTGTTAACTTGATCTTAAAATTCCGTCACTCTTATAAAACTACAAATGATAACTTAGGGATGTACATAAGAAATGGGTGGTCTTTAAAGAAAAATAAGCTAATAATCAAAGAAAAACATGAAGAATTTTACACATGTCAGTCAATAGGTATATCAAGGTGAGAAAAAGGGGTGAGAATTATAAATATGAACATCTTAGGATGATATAAGATGATAAGATCAAGGCAACATAGGTATGTGAATAGTATATAAAACCATAAATCATAATAATAAGTCAAATATAATAATTGAGACATCATAAAATAGTATGCTTAAGATTAAATTTTATGTATCGTACATGGTATCTCATAAGCTAAAAAAATTACCCTATACATTGAGGGAATATAAAATTCTAGGCCCATCCCTCACATTTATATCATATACATTAATTAGTGTTCCAGATAGATGATAAAACATAAGAATGATATTCATAGAAATTATTATTAGGATTAAGTGGTGTTTTTTAATAATATTTAATTATAATATAAATTTAGGATACATACATCTTTGTGAACACCCTTGAGTTTAATTGGGTATGGGTTTGCACAATACGAATATTTTTCAAAGAAAACCACAAGATCATTTCAGAAGGACATCAAATGTACATAAAGATTCATGGAAGGGTTTAACAAAAGTGAATGGTGGTCTCTCATTACTTGGAAATCATGAGGAATATAAAATTAATGTGTTCAAAACATTCCAAAAATAATAATTGGAAATAAAGGGAATAACCCAAAAATAGTGCTAGAATAAAGATGATGTGAGAATACATTTCCTTGGGATGAGACTTCTAAAACATGGTATAAACTTCATATGATAATGTGAACACATAGGAAGTTCATTATAGAAGGGTAGGGAGAGGAAATGGTTGGAAAATGGGTTTTGATTTAAGGGGATATTGAGGTTCGGTGTTTATTTAAATAAAAAGAAAGGGTAATTCTTTAGTAATTTCTAAACATAGCTTTTGGGGTCAATATTATAATATAATCAAAACGGAAAACCTTCTCATGAGTTTTGAAAGTTGTTTTATATAAATAGTATTGTTTTTACATATATTATAAGGCCATATATAGAACATATTAAAACAATATCAGTGTAGATCGGGAAGTGAGTCATGTTCATAAAGAATTGACTATAAAAACAAAAAATTTATTATAGGTTTTAGAGGATTCATTAAAGTTTAATAAAATTAATAAAATAAATTTAAACCCTTAATTTTAAGGGGGAATATTTTTCCATCATCATATTTTTTATAGAATTTATTACATTACTTTTTCTCTATTATGATGTAATAATACAGACCATATATTTATATCATATTTATTTTAAAAAACATATTGTCAGCGAAAATTAAGAAAAAAATCACCATTAGAAAAATTTTATGTGCCTAATTTGAAATAAATCATTCTTTTATCAAAATAATTATCCTTATATGAGTATTTATACCTTTAAATTGAAAACAATATTTTTGAAAAACTACTATTTCTTATGAAAGTAATAAAATTCCAACCCTTATAAAAATGAATCTGGAATTAATTAAATTTTAGCATGATTGATATTTAAATAATTTTTTAACAAATAATATTTTATGAAATAAAAAATAAAAAATTATTGAATTAAGAAAAAATAGATTCTTAATTGAATCTATATATATCATTGAAATATAATTTGGATTTCTTCGTATCAAAATCCATTTTTTAAACTCATTATTTAATTATATATATATTTATTTGAAGGAATAATGAAATAGGGATAATATATTAATTATTTTATTAGTAATAACAATATATAATTTCATATCACTAATTAATTGATAGATAACCAATTATTATAGCAGTGTACAACTTAAGGTTAAGATATGTGATATTTTTAATTTCTTGGATTGGTTTAGTGAACATAGTTTATGTTGTGATCTCTATAATCTTGACATTCTCTTGAAAAAAGTTTTTTATTAGGATTTAGTTATTAAATATCTTCTTGGTCATGGATAAGGTAGAATACTAGTGAATTCACCTCCCTCACAAGCTCTAATAAATGTGCTTCATAGGGTATGATCATACTGTTTAAGGCCATAAATTCATTTTTCTATGACAATTAAACTTTACCATATCCCTTAATATATATTAATCAAAATGGTGAAAACACAATAGATATATTAAAAATGAATTTTATTATTAGTTGTCTTTCAAATATGATAGGATCTATTTTATAATAGTCCAAAAAAATTACGTAGTGAATATGTTTTCTATAACGACATTACATAATATGGAATTTTTTCTTTGGAAATGGAATTTCGTTTATACAAGTTCATGTAATTACCGAAACATTAAGGAAACTCTCATTTGGAGGGAATTTTTGAAATGATGGGTTCAAAGCATAGTTTGGGTTAAATTAAAGTTAATTATTTTAGTGAAAATTAAACATACCATTATTCTATGGACTTTAAACAATTATTCTACTGGGTACATGTTAGGGGTCTATTTTAAACATGATCGACTCATAATAACAATTTTACCCTTGGGATACCCATTGAATACCATGTTCAGGATCACTATTTACACAATGTTCACTAGATCATAAGGGTCCTCCACTACCAAAAAATTTATATAAAAATATTTATTTTAAGCAGAAACAAAGAAAAATAAGTAGTATGAATCTCTACAGACAATCTACATCCAATTTAATGGTTTGGAGAAGCGTCCCCACTATACAAAGTTTTTTCCAATTCCATTTTTTGTTTTCAATAATTGGTCATAATAAATAAATTTTATTCTATGTTTAACTATTATTAATTAGATGTCAAAAAATTTGTATGTTTTATCTCATGAAATAATTGATCAGGTTATTAGTTTATCCTTGTATTCATGAATAACTTTTCCTTTTTATCCATTAGAAAATGATATAAATTATCCGAATAATAGTAGGAGAAATAATGTAAAATATACACTACAATTCAAAATGGAATATATATTATTAGAGATATATACAAGGTGATAATAATTTTTTTCAGGAATGTTGTATTGTGGAGAGTAAAAAGGGGGTTTTTTAGGTGGATAGTTTGATGAATATGTATAGATTTGAAACAATAAAATTTGTCAACTTATAGTTTAATAAATTGCATCGTTGATAATATTTTCATTTAACTATTGTTTTTAATGATATGTATGACTTAATTGTTAGGTTTTCAAAAAAACCAATGGGATATTTACAGAAAACATTCATGTATATAGTTTTTATTGTGTTTGTAAAAAATTTGAAATTTAATCATTTAAATATAATAATCATACTATTTGAAATTCAATATAGTTACATGAAATTTGGGGGATATTTTAAATTTTTTTATCAATGAACTAAAAACCATTTTGAATGATCAACTATGTTATTCCATAAAAAATTATCTTCCATTATTATTATTTGAATGGTCTTGAATAAGTTATGGAGTAATTTTTATCAGAATGAAATGTTTATATAACATTATATTAAATTATATCGTTTCATTATTGGAAAATGGATAACAAATATTATTAGTACTATGGATAATATGACTATGATAACACTATAACAATAATAAAATATTTGTTAATGAATTTGATTCCTAATAGGTTATTTATATCTATATGTTGTAACATAGTTCTATAAACATAATGGATGTAATTGAATAATTAATTACACGGTTATGATTATGTTAATTCAATAATTATATTTAATGTTATATTATGAAATCTTGGTCACAAAATAAATTTTGGAAGTCAAATATGTATTGACCATTGGTTTTTGGTGGGATACAAATTTTGATTTAATTATGCAATTATTCCTATTTTTTAATTTTATGGAGGTTGTGTTTTTAGGTTTTTATGAATTCAAAATTACATAAATGTTGAAGGCTTGGTGTAACACCCTAATATTTTTTGAAATGTATTTTTTCAAATTAATTTAAACTTGTGATATTTTACATTTCAAGAAACACAATATATAGCTTTTGTTTTATGAATACACCCAGTTATTCTTAATTTTTACACTACACCTTGTTATTATTTCATTATATGCAACACTAGGATAATTTTTCAATACACACAACACTGGGTTATCTTGTGTTACATGCAAGAACAAGTTTTATTGCCTTTTAGTGACACAACTACTTTAATTATTTTTTTTGAAACATTTATAAATTTTAATTATCAAATTAGACATCATTTTTTAAGACATAATATCAAAATTTACTTACTATTTTTTATTGGTAATTTATGAGAATATTCATTTTTTTGATAAATAGTGAAAATTACTAAATTTTAGTTAAAAACTACATTTTCTGTTAAATAATTATTAACATGAAATTATATTCAAAATTATATTTTAAAGTCAAAATTGATCAATTATAAATATATTAATCTAATTTAGGTCATTGGAATTATTTTTATATAGAGTTCATGCATAAAAACGTATTGAACTTTTGAACATTTTTACTTTAAAACCCTACTTTCTCGCCACATCTACGAGATTAACATTAATTTTAAATTTTCCACTTATCTGAATAGAATTTGAAAAAAATGGAAATATAAGATTATAATAATTATAAAATTAATATTCTTGTGATTTCATCATACTATTTTACCAAATATATTAGTGGAAGTAATATAAATTAATTACTACGATTAAGGTAAATTTAGACTTAACTAGGGGATAAACCATAAACATAAGGGCCAAAATGACCTAGAAACTTCTCTAAAATCCATTATGTGCAAATGGTTTTACCATATACCTTATTGATTAAATTTTTATGATTTACTTGGATATTATTCCATGAAATGTACCTATATAATAAGCTAAGTAATGACAAATGAAAAAAGGAACCTTTATTACCATTAACATTTATAAAGCTTTAGAGAATGAAAGAAGCCATAGAGTTTTAGTTATAAAAATTATTTTGGAAGGTAAAATAGTTTTTTATCATGGTAATTTATCTTTAATTTTTAATAATGATATAATTGCAGTAAATGATTAACAAATACAAACACATGAATTATTTAATTAATAATTAAATAAAATTAAGGATGCTAAAAACATTAAAACTAACATAAATTTAGTTAAATTTTGTGTTATAATAATTTTTAGATTAATTTATCATGTTACACATATTTTAACATTATAGAATTTAATTCCAATAATATTTCAATATTATTTTAATTAAAATTAAATAAATAATTTCAAAATTGACATTAATGTTATATTACAATAAATGATATTTTATTAAAATAATTAAAATTACAAAAAAAATTACATTCTGAAAATTTATTTTTAAATGTCCTCAAATATAAAATTTTGTTCAAAAAATGGTCCAATTTATCTTTTTTAATTAACATATTTACCTTTAAGTAGAAAAAAATTGTTAACAAGGTTCATATTAATGTAGTGTTTTTGGGCATTACATGTTCTTGTTTTAACATTAATTTCCAACACACGTGAGAATTACTTTTTTTTAAATTTAATATAATATTTATAATTCAATGGGTTTATATTTTATAATTAATCTTAGTTGAATTTATTCTTAATGTTTATATTACTTAGGATATCAAACTAGTTTCCTTAATAAAAACCAAAATGTTAAAAGTTGGGAAACATAGAAGTTAAGGAACAAAATTATAAAAATACAATTTTTTGTCATAGATATTTGGGTCAACTATAAGTCCCATTTAATACCTTATTTTTCCACTTTGGAAACATGTGAGGTAGGGGATACCTCCCAATACTTTTTACCTTTTTCAGTTTACAAGACTGCCACTCTACCTCCACTATTAAAAGGAATTAAATCTTCCCCTTCCATATATCTATCAAGACACTTTGGATAATCGAAACCCTACCTAAATAATCTAAAAAAATTCCTCCTAAAACCAAGAAGCATCACTTTGAGTATAAATGCAACCATGGAATTCATTTGGTGCAAACTAAAAGGAGTTACTCAAAGAAGAGGTAACATCCTTCCACAAGATCTTTTGTTTTATTTTTATTACCCACGACCTCAATTATTATCATTACTTGAATATATAAAAACTAAATTTCCTTAATATACTTATGTGTTTTTATTATAATGGTTCTACCTTAACCTATACACACAAACATTAAATGGGTAACAAATATACCGTTCAAGTATGGAGAACTACCACCTCAAGGAACGACGTCGTTGGTTTTCCTATAACACCACTCATGGGTGGGAATTAAGATGAAAAATATATTTTTATATGATATTTATTCGATATTTATTTTTTTATTCATACTTATTTAATTTTTATATAACACTTACCATCATGATTTCAATTTTTTTTAAATACTATAACTTTATTTGTGGATGTGTGGACTACCGTCTCCTAAAAAAGATATGATTCATTCACACATTACACAAAATTTATTAAGAATTGGTTTTGTAAAATTATATGATATATATAAAATAATAATTATACATTAATGATAATATAAATATTTATACATATGTTTAATTTACATTATCTCTTTCAAATATGACGATAAAATAGAAACAACGTTCATGCGTATGTACGACCTACCATCTCAATGAATATTGTATCACATTTAATATGTATATATTTTATATATTATTATAAATATTTATATAAAAAATATATATGATATTTAAATCTTATTTTACATTCTATAATTATTTAAATAATGATATATTTAATTTTATCAAGAATAAAAAGGCAGAACATATACAGAAAAACAACGCGATTATTACCCGAAACATAACATTAAAATGAAATTGTTGATAAATAGGAAATATGAAGTCATAATAAAATAATATACAGTATTATTTATACTAATATATTTCCTTGAAAGATTTATAACAAACATATATTTATTATATAGTAGTTTTTAATGTGTGCAAAGAAAGTCAAGACATAAGGTAAGAGTTTGCTCATCATACATTTATTTCTGTGAGATATATACAACATTAGCCAATTATTCTTGCTGTGTGGTTTATATATTTCCCTATGAAATATTATACCATGAATTTAATGTATTTAATTATATTAAAATTTTCAATTTATGTTACTATTTCATTGGTTTTACAGTTCAAAATTTACAAAATAGGTAAAGTAATTTTTCTCAATTTGCCTTGTTTGAAAAAAACATTTTGTAATGCACCATTAGTTTTTTATGAGGTGTATATACTTCCATTTGAAATTTTATATAATTAATATCCTTTATTTCATAATATTATAAGTTTTAATTAATGTTATTCTGTCATGGGGATCATGATTTAAAAGGTACTCATGTAGTAAGGGAATTTCTAGTCTCACTTTTATTTCTGTGAGACTTATTCCATATTCACCACACATTTCTTTTCTGTGGTGTACATTCTGAACATGAATGCATTATATTATTATTATTATTAAATTTATGGGTATTTACATAACCATTTGATTATACCTTTTTCATGTGGTTTATTGGACATAATTTACCAAATCTGTAATGTAATTTCTTATCAACTTTCATTCATTGAGACACATGACATGTTATTCACCTATATCCACCTATGATGTGTATATGATGGAATTTTACATGTTATATCATGAATATAATTACTTTAATGATATTATAATATTCATGTAATGTAATTATTTAATGGGTATTATGATTCAAATGTCTCAATGTGGTGTGAGAGACTTTGAAATGTTTAACGATTACATTCCTCAAGAAATGTTTTAAATTATCCTTTCAAAATTATTTTCAATCTAAGATTAAATAAATGGATATATTTTTGGCTTTATTAGTGACAAGATACAAGGGAAATATTATTATTATTTATTTTAATTGTTTATGTTTATGATGACAGGTTTCTTATGAAACCTATTTCTCTTCCACAGGTTATACCATGATAAAATGCTTATAAAACCCACATATTTTTAGGGGTTATTATATGATGAAATTAATGTAAAGACTATATATTTTCCATAGGTTTTCATAGGATTAATCGTTTATAAATCCCATTTCATTTCATAGGTAACGATATGATATTTATGAAACCAACCTCTTTTTATGGTTCACGATATGATGAATGACTTAGTATTTTATAGAACATGGATATATGATTTTGTTATGTGATTAGATGGACCTGCATCTAACTCCAATTAATTAGGTAAATATTTATATCTCATGAGTATGACCAGGCTGGAATGGGAAGTGAACTTGATTCATTATAATATATATGGACCAATAAGTGAACTCGGTTCAATATAAATAGGATGGAACAAGAAGTGAATTTAGTTCAATATGACTAAGCTAGAATGAGAAGTGAACTTGATTTAGTATGATAGGGATGGAACGAGAAGTGAACTTGGTTCATTATGATAAGGCTAGAATAAGAAGTGATATTATTTTTGTATGATAGGGATTGAATGAGAAGTGAATTCGGTTCAGTATGATCGGGCTAGAATGAGAAGTGAAGTCAATTCGGTATGGAAGTACTGGAATGAGGAGTGAACTCTATTCAGTATGATAGGGATATAGTGAGGAGTGGTATTGGTTCAGTAGGATAGAGATAGAACATGGAGTGAAATATTTTTATTATGATAGGGTTGGAACATGATGTCAAACTAGTTCAGTAATACCTGGATGGAATGGGAAGTGAACGATGTGTAGTATTATAGTTTTGGAATGGGGAGTGAACCCACATTAGTAAAGGGAATTATAAAATAAGATCATATTGGGAATGAAACATTACTAATATGATGGTTTTGGGTGTGAACCCATTCCACTAATATTTCCAAGGAAATTATTCCTGACCACAATGTAAATCATTTTATATGTTTATGTTTTTTCAACAATAATATATCTTATGCATATTCTATTATATCATATATTATGATATCGATATACTTATGATTAAACTATTATGGAATACTAATATTTATGATATGACCCTTCATTACGATCTTTTATATACAAGGTATGATATTATAATGCAAGGATCACGTTCTCATACCTTTATGTTCATGCTATTCTTGAATATCTCCCTTGCATACCCTTACTGAGAATCTGAGCTCACCAGTTTCTTATGTTTCCTCTCCCTAGACAATGATGAAGGTTTTTTAGAATGTTTAGTAATGGAAAATCTTTAAGGGATTTATTTAATATTATTCATCAGGTTAGAATATTATGTTTCCACATTTCCAAAGACACTAGACTAGTATAGTCCTTAGGCATGTATTTTTTTAATGTGCTAAATATTCATCTAAAATGATGTAATATCCATGAATTTTAATTCTAGGTCACTCTTGTTGGTATAAAATGAATTTTTTATTAAATGTTTGGATACTAGGATAAGAAAGAATTAGAGAGGACCATAGGGATATTATTAAGGACATGTTTAGGGACCCCTATGAGGACACACTACTAGAAACTAAGGCTTTACCAACGGTTTTAAACCATTGGTAAAGGCTGCCAAACTATTGGTATACTATATACCAACGGTTTGGCAAACTGTTTTCAAGTAAAGTGTAGGGATAACCCATTACCAATGGTTTTAGAATAACTGTTGGGAAAGGTAGTGTAATCCTAGAGTTTCCCAACAGTTTAAAGACCCATTGGTATATAGGAGTATTTCGAACGGTTTGAAAACCATTGGAAATACTGGCAATGTAATCCTAGTTTCCCAACAGTTTAAATAACAATTGGTATATAGGAGTATTCTATCATTTTCATATCATGGTAAAACATGTACAAAACTATACCAATAGTTTTAGTAAATAGTTGGTATAGTGTAATACCAAAATTTGGTAGACCAGCCAATTAAAATCTCCTCCACTCCTGCATAAACTCTTTTAAGCAACAAAACCACTGCATAGTCAACTACTTACACCTGCATACACTCTTAACAACAACAAACACCGGCTATAGCACACAAAATCACATAAAAACAGGATACTCTTATAACCATGGAATGTACCACAATTATAATCATGTATATGAACCCAATTACCCTATGCAATACAAAATTCATAATTGAATTATCAATTGAAGACATGTAGAATTAATTATGTAATGAATTCTGAATTATTAATCAATAACACATAGAAAATGAATTATGTTGCATACAAAATTCTGAATAAATATGGTCAGTTTTCCATATACCAGTTGTTTTTACCTAAAATGACTTCCATTTTAAACAAAAACCATACACTTGGAGTGATACTGGAAACAACGTTCCCCAAATTGAGGTAGGGTTGACTCGTACACGTCACAAATGACTCATGAATCATTGTCATAATGTATCAACAAAATCTGAATGTGTTTGGTCAGTTTTCCATATGCCAGTTTTTGTTTTCACTTAAAATGTTTTACATTTCAAATAAAGGTGAGACACTTTGAGTGGTGCCGGCCACACCACGCCTCCGATTGAGGTGGGGTTGACCCTTACACATCACATACGACCTGTGGATCATTGTGCTAAAGTATCAACACAATCTGAATACGTTTGGTCAGTTTTCTATATGCCAGTTGTTTTTACTTCAAATGATGTCCATTTTAAACAAAAGAGAGACAATTATAGTGATACCGGCCACACTGCACCTCAGATTGAGGCAATATTTACTCGTATATGTCGCATATGACCCATGGATCATTTTCCTAATGTTTCTACAGAATCCAAATGTGTTTGGTTGATTTTCCGTATGTCAATTTTTGTTTCCAGTTAAATTGATTTCAATTTTAAACAAAACAGAGACACATTGAGTGGTGTCAGCCACACCGTGCCTCGGATTGAGGCGGGTTTAACTCGTACATGTCACATATGACCCATGGATCGTTTTCCTAAATTTTTAAAAGAATACGAATGCATTTTGTCGGTTTTTCGTATGTCAATTGTTGTTTTCACTTAAAATGATGTTCATTTTAAACAAAATAGAGACACTTTGAGTGGTGTTAGCCACACCTCACCTCAGATTGAGGCGTTTTTGACTTGTAGACGTCAAATATTACTCATGGATCGTTTTACTAATGTTTCAAAAGAATCTGAATGCGATTGGTCGGTTTTCCGTATGTCAGTTGTTGTTTTCACTTAAAATGATGTCCATTTTAAACAAAAGAGAGACATTTTGAGTGGTTTAGGCCACACCACACCTCATATTGAGGTAGGGTTGACTCGTACATGTCTCAAATGACCCATGGACCATTTTCTTAAAGTATAAACACAATCTGAATGCGTTTGGTCAGTTTTTTGAATGTCAGTTGTTGTTTTCACTTAAAATCATGTCCATTTCAAATAAAAGTGAGACAGTTTGAGTGGTGATGGCCACAACGGCCCTCAGATTGAGTCTTTGTTGAATCTTATAGGTCACATATGACCCATGGATCATTTTACTAAAGTTTCAACAGAATCTGAATGCCTTTGGTCAGTTTTTTGTATCTCAGTTGCTGTATTCACTTAAAATGATATCCTTTTGAAACAAAATAGAGACACTTTGAGTGGTGCCGGACACACCGCACCTTGGATTGAGGCAAGGTTGAATCTTACTTGTCAAAAATGACCCATGGATCGTTTTTATAAAGTATCAACAAAATACGAATGTGTTTGGTTTGTATTCCATATTCTAGTTGTTTTCACTTAAAAGAGTATACATTTTAAACAAAAGAAAGACACTTTGAGTGATACCAGCCACACTGTTCCTAGGATTGAGCCATGGTTGACTCATACATGTTAAAAATGACCCATGTATCCTTTTCCTAAAGTACCAATAGAATCTGAATGCGTTTGGTTGGTTTTCCGTATGTCAGTTGTTGTTTTCACCTAAAATGTTTTCCATTTCAAAGAAAAGTGAGACACTTTGAGTGGTGCCAGCCACACCACGCTTTGTATTAAGAAAAGATTGAATCGTACATGTAAAAAATGACCCATGGATTGTTTTCCTAATGTTTAAATAGAATCGAAATGCATTTGGTTGGTTTTCCGTATGTAATTTGTTGTTTTCACTTAAAATGATGTCCATTTTAAACAAAAGAGAGACATTTTGAGTGGTGTCGGCCATGCCGCACCCTGGATTGAGGCGGGGCTGACTCATACACATCATAAATTACCCATGGATCTTTTTCCTAAAGTATCAACACAATAAGAATCCATTTGGTTGGTTTTCCGTATGCTAGTTGTTGTTTTCACTTAAAATCATGTCCATTTCAAATAAAAGTGAGACAGTTTGAGTGGTTTCGGCCAAACCAGCCCTTTTATTGAGGCGGGGTTGACTCATAAATGTCATATATGACCCATGGATTGTTTTAATAATGTTTAAACAGAATCTAAATTCCTTTGGTCAGTTTTCCCTATGTTAGATGTTGTATTCACTTGAAATGATGTCCTTTAGAAACAAAAGAGAGACACTTTGAGTGGTACCATCCACACTGCGCCTTATATTGAGGCGGGGTTGACTCTTACATATCAAAAATGACTGATGGATCATTTTCCTAAAGTATCAACACAATCTGAATGTGTTTGGTCAGCTTTCCATATGCCAGTTTTTTTTACTTAAAAACGTATTCATTTTAAACAAAAGAAAGACACTTTGAGTGGTACCGGCCACAACGCTCCTCAGATTGAGACGGGGTTGACTCATACATGTCAAAAATGACCCATGGATCCTTTTACTAAGGTATAAACATAATCCGAATGCATTTGGTTGGTTTTCCTTATGTCAGTTGTTGTTTTCACTTAAAATGTTGTCCATTTCAAAGAAAAGTGAGACACTTTGTGTGGTTCCGGACACAACGCACCTCAGATTGAGGCGGGGTTGACTCGTACACATCAAAAATGACCCATGGATCATTTTACTAACGTTTCAACAAAATCCAAAAGTGTTTGGTTGGTTTCCCGTATGCCTGTTGTTGTGTTCACTTAAAATATAGTCCATTTTAAACAAAAGAGAGACACATTGAGTGGTGTCGGCCACACCGCACCTCGGATTGAGGCAGGGTTGACTCGTACACAACAAAAATGACCCATGGATCATTTTCCTAATGTATCAACACAATCTGAATGCTTTTGGTCAGTTTTCTGTATGCCAGTTGTGGTTTTCACTTAACATCCTATCCATTTCAAATAAAAGTGAGAGAATTTGAGTGGTGCCGGCCACACCGGCCCTCATATTGAGGCGGGGTTGACTCATACAAGTCACATCTGAACCATGGATCATTTTCTGAATGTTTAAATATAGTCAGAATGCCTTTTTTCAGCTTTCCATATGTCAGTTGCTGTATTCACAAAAAATGGTGTCCTTTTGAAGCAAAAGAGAGACACTTTGAGTGGTGTCGGCCACACCACACCTCGGATTGAGGCAGGGTTGACTCGTACATGTCCCAAATTACCCATGGATCATTTTTGTAAAGTATCAACACAATCTGAATGTGTTTGGTTGTTTTTCTATATTCTAGTTGTTTTACTTCAAAGAGTATCCATTTTAAACAAAAGAAAGACACTTTGAGTGGTACCAGCCACACCGTGCCTCGGTTTGAGGCGGGGTTGACTCAAACACATCAAAAATGACCCATGGATATTTTTCCTAATGTTTCAACAAAATATGAATGTGTTTGGTCAGTTTTCTGTATGCCAGTTGTTGTTTTCACTTAAAATGTTTTCCATTTCAATGAAAAGTGAGACACTTTGAGTGGTGGAGGACACACCGCACCTCGGATTGAGGCGGGGTTGAGTCGTACACGTCAAACATGACCCATGGATCGTTTTTCTGAGGTATCAACACAATTCGAAAGAATTTGGTTAGTTTTCCATATGCCAGTTGTTGTTTTCACTTAAAATGTTGTCCATTTCAAATAAATGTGAGACACTTTGAGTGTTACCAGCCACACCGTACCTCATATTGATGCAGAGTTGACTCGTACATGTCAAAAATGACCCATGGAACATTGTGTTGATGTATCAACACAACAAAAATGGGTTTGCTCTGTTTTCCATATGTTAGTTGTTGTTTTCACTTAAAATGTTGTCCATTTCAAATAAAACTGAGACACTTCGAGTGATACCACCCATAATGTGCCTCAGATTGAGATGGGGTTGAATCATACATGTCACAAATGACGCACAAATCATTTTAATAAAGTATAAATAGAATCCGATTGGGTTTGGTTGTTTTTCCGTATCCCAGTTTTTGTTTTCACTTAAAATGTTGTCCATTTCAAATAAAAGTGAAACAATTTGAGTGGTATCGGCCACACCGTGCTTCAGATTGAGGCGAGGTTGACTCGTACACTTAAAAAAATGACTCATGGATCATTATGCAATAGTATCAACACAATCTGAATCCATTTGGTCATTTTTCCATATGTCAGTTTTTGTTTTCAATTAAAATGTTGTACATTTCAAATAAAAGTGAGACACTTTGAGTGGTACCGGCCACACCGTGCCTCAGTTTGATGCAGGGTTGAATTGTAGACGTCACTTAGGCGTTTTGAGTGTTTTCAAGTGTGGATTAAAGATGTGGGTGGTTCTAATCCTCTCCTTGCTTAAACTTTTTTATTAGGGTTTCCACTCTTCTCTTATCTTCTTCCGAAGCTCTAAAACCCTCTTTTCCTTTAGGATTTTGTGTGAATCTCGAAGAGATCTTAGATTGGGATCCGAGGTCTAGGGAGGAGGGTTGGGGGGGGGGGCTGTTCGAGGTATAGGGAGGAGGGTGGGGGGCTGTCCGGGGTCCAGGAAGGAGGGTGGGTAATGTATCTAATACTCTATCTGGGTATCATCAATCAAATTCTGAAAGGACTGTGAACCGCCATGGGGTGTCATCCTGGAGAAGGGATAAATCACGACATTACAGCATCGTGACCACAGCGTGACCATGACGTGTTGGCCTGGTCTTGCGACATTCACGAGGCAGTATCTTTCGGGCAGGAGTGAAGGGAGCGGGAGGAGGCGGGGCAACATTCCGGCCGTCGCTTCCCTCCCCATTAACTATGGGTGGGTAATGTATCTAAAAATCTATCTAGGTATCATAAATCGAATTCCTATAGGACTGTGAACTGCCATGGGGTGTCATCTTGGAGCAGGGCCAAATCACTGCATTACCACAGCGTGACCGCGACATGACCGCAGAGTGATCACGGCGTGTTAGCCCGGTCCAACGACATTTGCGGGGAAACACCTTTCAGTCAGGAGCTAAAGGAGTGGAAGGAGGTGGGGAAACATTCCGGTAGTCGCCTCCCTCCCCAATAACTATGGGTGGGTAATGTATCTATAACTCGATCTTGGTATCATACATCAAATTCTGAAAGGACTACGAACCGTTGTAGGGTGTCGTCCTAGAGCAGGGCCAAATCACAGCATTACCGCGGCGTGACCACGGCGTGACCGCGGCGTGACCACCCATTCCCACGACATTCGCGGGGCAACATCTTCCGGCCAGGAGTGAAGGGAGCGAGAGGAGGAGGCAAAACATTCTGGTCGCCGCCTCCCTCCTCATTAACTATGGGTGGGTAATGTATCTAAAACTCTATATAGGTTTCATACATTGAATTCCAAGAGGACTACGAACCGCCATAGGGTGTCACCCTAGAGTAGGGCCAAATCACAACATTACCATTGTGTGACCACAGAGTGACCATGGCGTGACCGTGGTGTGACCACGGCGTGACCGCAGCTTGACCACAGTGTGTTGGCCCTGTCCAGCGACATCCGTGGGGCAGTATCTTCCAGTGAGGAGTGAAGGATGTTGGAGGAAGCGGGAAAAAATTCTGGTGGTCGCCTCCCTCCCCATTAACTATGGATGGGTAATTTAAGTAAAACTCTTTCTAGGTATCATACATCGAATTCTGACAAGACTGCGAACTACCACAGGGTGTCGTCTTGGAGCAGGGAAGAATCATAGCATTACAGCGGCATGACCGCGGCGTGACCGAGGCTTGACCGTGGGATGACCGCAGCGTGGACGCGGCGTGACCACGGCCTTACCGCGATGCGTTGGCCTGGTCCAGCGACTTCTGTGGGGCATCATCATTGTTCTAGGATTCCAAATAAATCCTATGTAGTTGTCCTTTACATTATAGAAACTAATCTTATGTTATAAAAAACAGACTCTTGATTCAGGATTGTGGTGTGATAAAGATAAATATTTTATATTCGTTGTTTTTAAAAGTGGTACTAGGTAGTTTAAAATACTGATTGAGATTCAAATTATGAAGGTGTATTACATGTCAATGGTATATTCATTTCTTGGAACTCTAAAAATAAAACTTCAATCACCTTGATAATTGTAGAATTTGAGTATGTTTTAATATCTCAGGATGCAAAACAAATCTTATGGGAGAATTCATATATTTAAAAGATTTGATGTGCATCAAGGCCAAGAAAACACCCCAAACAGTGTTAAGATGAAGCTTATGGTGGGGAGAACTATAATCCTGACAGGTGTTAAACAATGACACCATCAGTGTTTTTAGATATATTGGCCCTGGTAAACACCCAAAGGGGTGGCCAAGAGGCCATGAAAACACCCAAACCAATTTTTTCCATAAGATACGGTCACAACGTACATGATATAATAAATCAAATATTTAACTTGTTATAACAAGGGATCATCAGAAGGTTGTAGTGAGAAGAACAATGACGCAACGTCTATGGGGAAACGAAATGATGGAAAAAAATCATACACCCTAAACTATCACAGTGAGTTTTCACAGACAGCGCACCTCTGTTGGAGGGGTTTTATTATAAAAACATGATTTTATTTATCAAATGAAACAACTATATTAGAGAACACTTATTTGTAAGAACCCGATTCATATTCTTGAGGTACGAGTTTCTTTTTTCCTTTTTTCCTTAAGTGTTTTTGAGAAAATAATAAAAATGAGGAAAAATCCCAAATTTTGGAAGTACACACCGTGTAATTTTCCACACGCTGTATACTTGGGCCGTGTGGGGTAAGTACACATGGCGTGTAGGCCAGTCGGTGATGAAGAGTTTAAAAAATGGCTACACACCGTGTACTGGGTAACTACACGCCGTGTAATCAGTTGATAGGTGAATAGTAAGGTGGTGGAGGTAGCCACCAGAGGAGTTACAGTACCCGCCATGTAGTCAGAAATACACACCGTGTACTCATGTCGATGATGAACAGTGCCGCGGTGGAAAGAAGCCTTCGGGGGAATAATTAACAAAATGAAAAGTACACGCCATGTACTTAAGAGTGCATGCCGTGTAGTTTGTTTTTTCGCTTAAAAAAGAAAGTAGCCTCTTCTGTTCACAGAGGAAGCCTAAAACTCCAGAGGAGAGAAGAAGAGACGACCAGAGCTTGGATGATCTTCCGACCGCACATTGGGAACCCGATTCCTGCACCATCGATCTCCTTGAAATCGCACGGGTGAGTTCTTCCTCCTCCTTGTGTGTTTCTCACCAATTATTTCCTGAGGGAAATTTATTTTAGTTTGAATGAGTTTATGTTCACCCCATATCTATGTCGTTATCGTTTGTTTCGGGAGGCATCATACACATATACCGATCAGAGTCGATCGAGGTAGGTGGTATGGTGTTTATTTACAACTAATGAGTTGACTTTGTGTATCGTTGTGCTAAAATCCCATGTTTGGGGTGTCGTAAGGCTGAGGCCTCTACTGAAAAGTTATATAGAATTGTGTAGATAATCTAATGATAAAATTAAACTACTGTTTAGGATCACTACCTGGATCCGGAACCACCCCGGGGGGTGTATTCCACTGTTTATCCGTTTGGCCAGGATACCCAAGGGTATACCATGATTATATTGTGCATTGCATTTTTATTGAGAGGAATTGATTATGACTTGCTTGCTTATGTTTTGGGCTCAGCCTGGTTACTTTCTTAGCCTGAGGGAAGTGTTTCGTTAGCCCGAGGGCAGTGGTTCTTTTAGCCTGAGGGAAATATTCGACTTTCCTATGGGCAGTAGATTCTATGCCTGAGGGCGACACTTCTTTTGCATGAGGGATATATCTGTTATGCCTCTGGGTAGATACCTGAGGGTTTCGATTCTGTTTACCTAAGGGTAAGGTTTGCATGTCTGAGGACACTGACTATTGACTTAGAATATTCAATTTGGTGGTGTCTTAAATTGAATTATTAAATGAATGTTAAAATGGAAATATAACTGGTAGTTAGTTACTTTTGAGTAATTCTTCGTTTATTACATTTACTTTTTCCCAGTGTTGTTGCGCATTTTCACTGAGAGTTGGGCACATGCCTTTTGTGGTTGCCGACTTGGATTTATTTCTCACACCCTATTTGGGTCATGTCTTCGGCCCAAACAGATTATATTGTTGCAGGTTTCGATAGGGGCAAGGGTCCCCATACATGTACTTGATTGTTGCTTAGGAGTAGGAGAGCATGGGATAGAGCTTAGGCTTGCGATGCTACTGACTGTTCTGTTTTCTTCCACTGTACTTGTACTTTTGTTTTATTGTATTGTATTTCTGTGAAAAATGTTTTGGTTTCTTACCTAGAACTAGCGACATGTTGCATTATTATATATATGACTGCTGGTTCTATTTTACTTCAGTTTTTCATTTTTGTTGTATATTATTTACTTCTTCCGATGTTGTATGTTATTTATATTTTTCCACTACGCTACACTTTGACAAATGAAGGCATACTTTCCCCACTATCAGACATGGGGCCTCAATGCTAGTCGCCAGCCTCTGGGGTTTGGGGAAATGTGGTTGGGGTTATGTGACCAACCCGATTCGGGGCACCCATTGAGTGGCACCCGGATCGTGGATGTTAAAAAGTGGTATCAGAGGAGTTTCTTATCATTGACTTACTGTTTAGAGCCTTATTCAGGGATAGTACAAAGATGGTAGTTGGTAATAAGTTGTTCCTGGGAGTAGCTAACCTGTTTATAGGGAAAATCTAGTCTACCTTGCTTATTGCAATGTTTTCCGATTTTGCGAATTTTACAGTTGATTTTATTTTCATCGTTGGGTGATGCACTTGTTTTGTGCAGTTTATATTTTTATATTTGGGTTCTATTTAGTTGAAACCTGATGAGATGAGGGTATTCCATCTCATGCATCATTTATTCACATGCTATAAATCACATGTCATGTATTCTTTCAATGCCATGTAGGTGCATTAGAAATTTCATGTTTTTGTGATAGTTGTTGTGCTAGAAAAGCATGATGTTGTGATAGCTGATTTGATAAATACTTTCTATTTGATAGGGTATTTTTTGTGATTTTTTGATAGGATGAACACCAAACATTGGTTTTGGGGAGTATGGGACCTCAATAACAGAAATTTGGTGGATCATTGATGTGTTTATTTTGTTATAACATGTATAAGATTCCAAGCTTTGATTCGCGGGGATTATGGGACCTCACGGATTGGAATTTGGTGCATAGATGTTTTTTAGTGTTTTTCTAGGCTCTAGAGTAGTTTCTAAGGCATACTATCCAAAAAAAACTAGAATACATGTCGTGTTATTTTGATTACATGTTGTTTACTCTTCTGTTTAGGAAGAAATGTATAATTTTTAAGTACACGCTGTGTATCCTCAGTACACACCATGTAGTCTTTTTCCGTGTCAGAGACTGTGTGGGCAGGGACACAGGGTAGGGAATGGCTTTGGGGAAACACGCCATGTACCAGTTGTACACACCGTGTAGTGTTGATCCAGAGTTCTCCTGTGTAACTAACAGTACAGACGGTGGAAACCTTAAGACATACACACCGTGTTTAATTTGAACACACCGTGTAGTCTAACCCAGGTACCTGGCCATGTCAGAAACAACAGCGGTCGGTGTGATCATTCCTAGTACACGTCATGTCCTCCTGGAACACGCCATGTAGTGTCAGCTGTATAGCCGGCCGTGTAGCGAGCAACACGGGTCTGTCTGGGGCTTCCTTGAACATGCCGTGCCTCTTTGGAACACGCCGTGTAGTGTGACCAGGGTACACAGGTCGTGTCATGAACAACACAGGCTGGTGAAAGCTTGTCAAGTACACACCGTATACCTATGGGGAATGATGTGTAGTCTTGTTTTAGGAAATTTGTGTGGCTTAGCCATGTAGAAGGACTCAAGCAGTGAATCGGGGATTCAAGTACATGTCGTGTAATTAAGAAACATGCCGTGTGTTTTGGGTGTTATACAGACAATTTAAGCTGGAGTACACGCCCATATGAATGGCTTGTGAGAACATGTCGTGTGGTATTTATACATGCTGTGTAGTCAATTTTTGTAAAACATGAACATTTTCTTCCTCCTTTACCCTTCTTAGGTTCCTTGTTTTCAGTATTTGATAATCCTAAATCTAAGGCGTGTTTTGACCATGTAGAGTCATGCCACCGAGACGACCACATGTTGTTCTCTAGGAGAGCGGCGATGATTATAATCCAGAGGTGGTAGGCCATGGGCTGCCAATGGAACCTCGAGTAGAGCCAGATGCGGCACCATCCATTATACCAGACATAAGCATGAATGCGCAGTTCCGTGAAGGCTTCTTGCGGTTCATGTAGACCTTCCAGGGAGCACCGCAGGCCGCCACATCTATAGAAGAGCTGACACATATCTTCCAGTAGTAGCATCCTCCCACATTTTCAATGGATGGTGGACCACAGGCTGTAGAGTCTTTGCTAGATTCTATACAGATGATATTCGATCATCTGGAGATGCCTCCTTGGAGGAGGGTCAATCTTGCTACATAAATGATTCGTGATTCTGCCAAGAGGTGGTGGGATGTACCACGCAATCTGTGCACTACCGAGACATGGTGTGGGAATATTTTCAGGCAGACTTCCATGACTTCTTCTTCTCGGAGATGTTGAGGGTAGATCGAGCTCGAGAGTTCATGAATCTGCACTAGGGCGCCATGTCAGTGATGGAATATTCTGCTCGCTTCACCGAGCTTCAGCGATTTGCACCCATTCTGGTGGGTGATGAGGCATTAAGGGCTCGATGCTTCGAGGATGGTTTTTGGTATGACATCCGAGCACTGGTGAATGTCTTCAGGTTTCCTGCAGTGCATCCCATTGTAAACCAGACACAAATTATTGAGCAGAACCTGCAGTAAGCTAGTGGTGTGGGCTAAGGTGGTTCGACACCATTTTTTGGTACTATTTCTACCGGTAATAGGAAGAGACAGATGTACTTATCTCATGGCGGTAGTACTAGTCATAATAATACTTTAGGTGGCCAGGCTATTTGCTAAAAGTGTGAAAAAGAGGGCCATAATAGAGCTCAGTTTCCACATGACCCAGTGGAGTGCCAAGCTTGCGACAAGAAGGGTCATTTGTAGCATTTTTGCTGGGCGTTTCTACTAGTGGCTAGTGATAGGGGTTCTGGGCAGACTCCACATGTGGGAGAAGGACCAGCAGCTTCTTACCAGTTTGGAAACTATAATACGTCAGGGCGTGCAAGCTGAAATGGTGGTCATGGCTGTGGTAGCCAGACACCAGGATCTCATAGGCAGTAGGGTGGGACATCTCAGGGTAGCCAGGCTATGTCATAGGGCCGCGGCACTGGGCAGGCATATGCAGTGCAACAGACCCAACCAGAGAAGGATCCCAGACCTTCTTATGTTAGAGGTACTATTCTAGTTGCTTCTGTTTTATCTTCAGTACTTTTCGATACGGGTGCTACACATAGTTTTATATTTGTGCTAGTTGTGGAGAGCCTTGGGCTCTGTGTTTCTTCTTCTTCTGTTTTTATGACTCTAGGCACTCCGTTGGGAACTAGAACGACTGGTGTGCATCAGTGCAGGGAGTTCCCCCTAGAGGTTGGTGGGTGACACATTCAATTGGACCTCTATTTCTTAGAGATGACAACTTATGATGTCATTCTCGGTGTGAACTGGTTGGTACACTTCCGAGCCTTTGTGGATTGCTATCGTCGCAGGGTGAGTTTCACGTCACCAAAGGGCAGAGAGTTTCTATACAAGGGAAAATGGGATCTTCAGGCAAGCCGAGCTGGACCTGAGCATCGTGGGAGAGGTGGAGTGACAGCCCAGATCACGAGTTTATATCTGGATGATCATGGGACTTGTTAGAAGGATTTCCCTACAGTGGTTGATCGTTTCAGGGATGTCTTCCCGGATGACTTTTCAGGTCTTCCTCCAGAGAAAGAGGTGGATTTCTCTATTGAGTTTGTTCTAGGAGCATCACCGGTTTCCATTACTCATTATAGGATGGCTACACCAGTGTTTCAAGAGCTCAAGAGGCAGTTAGGGGAGTTTCAAGCAAATGGTTTTTATCTGACCCGGTACTTCTCCTTGGGGTTCTCCGGTCATTTTTTTGAAGAAGGAAGACGGTACCCTCATAATTTGTGTGGATTATCAGAATCTAAACCAATTGACGGTCATGAACCGATATCCCTTTCCAAGGATTGATGATCATTTTTACCAACATTGAGGAGCACGAGTGTTCTAGAAGATTGACTTGAGATCTGGATATCATCAGTTACATGTTAGACCATCGGACATACTGATTATAGCGTTTTGGAGCAGATATGGTCTATTCGAGTACTTGGTTATTCCATTCAGACTCACGAAAACACCAGAGGTTTTCATGGCTCTAATGAATCATGTGTTACATCCTTATCTGGATTATTTTGTGGTAGTCTTCATGGACAATATCTTGGTTTAATCTCACACTCGAAACGACCATTCCACCCATCTTGAGATCATACTGAGTACACTGAGAGAGCACCGACTATATGCTAAGATCTCAAAGTGACACTTTTGGATGGACTAGATTCACTTCCTGGGTCATATTATCTCAGAGGCAGGAGTTGTAGCAGACCCAAAAAAGGTAAGAGCAGTAGTTTCCTGGGAGCGACCTAAGAACGTGTTTGAGATAAGGAGTTTCTTAGGGATGGCTGGTTACTACATGCACATTATACAGGACTTCTCCCTCTTAGAAGAACTGTTGATGGGTTTGACTAAGAAGGGGGTGATGTTATTTTGGTCGGAAGTTTGTGAGACAACCTTTAATGAGATGAAGGGAAAGTTGAAATCAGCACCGACACTGATACTTCCAAAGCAAGGGAAGAGTTATACAGTTTACTATGATGCATCAGGTATTGGGCTAGGAGCTATGTTGATGTAGGGTTATCGAGTTGTTGCGTATGGGTCTCGGCAGTTGAGGCCACATGAGAGGAATTACCTGATGCATGATCTCAAGTTAGGTGCAGTTGTTCAAGCATTTCTCTGTTGGAGACACTATCATTTGGGAGAGAATATTGTGGTTTTCACCAACCACAAAAGTCTCAAGTAAATCTTTACCCAGCGTGACTTTAATTTGAGACAACATAAGTGGGTTGAATACCTACAGTCCTTCGAATTTGAGCTTGCCTATACACCTGGTAAGGGTAATGAAATTTCTGATGCACTGAGAAAGATGGCTCAGATATAGGTAGTTCATGAGGCTAGTGGTGAGTGGTAGCTTTTGTCTTTGTTAACTGAGATGCATTTGGTGGTGCATGATATTCAGGGACAATCCTATCTTTCTTCTTTAGCTGTGACCTCTACCCTCCTGGATAGTGTGAGGACATGACAACTATCTGATTCTGAAGGCCTAGTACTACGAGAGTCGGTGGAAAGTGAGGACCCTCCACCTGGTTGGACGATAGGCAATGAAGAGGTTATTCATATCCATGGATGAGTGTGGGTTCCAGGGGATATACTCGAGGAGTTGATGCAGGAGATTCATGCTTCATCTTGGGCAGTTTATCCTGGAGTTACCAAAATGTACCATGACTTGAAACATCAGTATTGGTGGCCGGATATGAAATGGGAAGTAGCTAGTTTTGTTGCGAGATGTTCCACCTATCAGCAGGTGAAGGCGGAGAATCAGAGGCCATCCAGAATGTTACAACAGTAACCCATTCCAATGTGGAAATGGGAGGATGTTGTGATGGACTTCGTGACTGGGTTGCCGAGGTCACCTCAAGGGAATGATGCTATGTGGGTTGTTGTGGACAGATTCACGAAGGTAGCTCACTTTTTTCTGATCAAGGAAACCTTCGACGTTGATGAGATCCAAAAGTTCTATATCCGATAGGTAGTACACCTTCATGGGCTCCATCGTTGTATCATTTCAGATAGGGACACCCATTTTACATCTCGTTTCTGGCAGTTTCTTTAGAGGGCATTGGGTACACATGTTCTTATGAGCACAACATACCACCCTTAGACTGATGGCCAGTCAGAGCATACGATTCAAGTGCTCGAGGACATGCAACGTGCGTGCATCCTAGACTTTTGGGGATCATGGGAGAAGCACATACCCCTAGTCGAGTATTCCTTCATTAACAGTATTCGGGAAACTATTAATATGGAACCTTAAAAGGATTTATATGGTAGGCCATGACGATGAACCTTGTGCTAGATGGAGGCAGGTGAAACAACTTTACTAGGACCATGTCTCGTACAGGAAACTTCGGAGCAGGTCCAGTTGATTTAGAAGAAGATGGCTACTGCACAGTCTCATCAGACATCTTACGCTGATCACCGGAGACGACACTTGGAGTTCGTGGTCGGGGATCAGGTTTTCTTTAGTGTTTCACCGAGGTTGGGTCATAGATGGATCAGGAGATAGGGTAAACTTTCAACGAGGTATGTGGGGATGTTTGATATTCTAGAGAGAGTCGGGCCGATTTCCTATCTATTGTAGTTACCATAGAGGTACCGACCATGCATGACATCTTACTTGTATCTCAACTGCACCGTTATCATTCAAAATCATCTCACGTCTTTCAGCCTGAGAAGGCTGAGCTTCAGGTCTATGCATCCTTCAAGGAGCATCTAATTCGTATTTTTGATAGGGGCACGAAGGTTCTATGAGGCCGGTCAGTTCCCCTCGTATAGGTGCTATGGCAGCATGGCCGAGTTCAGGATGAAACCTAGGAGTGGGAGAGTGACATACATGCTCAATGGCCAGATTTGTTCTCAGCTTTATCTTCACCACCCTTGGAAGTGAAATTTGGGGATGAATTTCTTTAAGGGGGGAAGTTTGTAAGAACCCGGTTCTTATTCTTGAGGTACGGGTTTCTTTTTTCATTTTTCCTAAAGTGTTTTTGAGAAAATAAGGAAAATGGGGAAAATACCAAATTTTGGAAGTGCACACGGTTTACTTTTCCACATGCCGTGTACTTAGGCTGTGTGGGATGAGTACGTAGGGCGTGTAGGCATGTCGGCGATGAAGGGTGTAAAAATCGACTACACATCATGTACTAGGAAATTACACACCATGTAATCAGTCGGAAGGTGAATAGTAAGGAAGTGGAGGTAGCCGCCAGTGGAGCGACAATACACGGCATGTAGTCAGGAATACATGTCGTGTACTCATGTCGACAAATGAACAGTGCGGTGGTGCAAGGAAGCCGCCGGGGGAACAGTTAAAAAAATGAAAAGTACATGCTGTGTACTTAAGAGTACATGCTGTGTAGTTTATTTATTTTTTCTTAAAATGGGCAGTAGCCTCCTCTATTCACAGAGTAAGCTTAGAACGCCAGAGGATAGCAGAAGAGATGACGAGAGCTTGGAGGATCTCCCGACAGCACACCAGGAACCCGATTCATGCGTCATCGATCTCCTTGGAACCACACGGGTGAGTTCTTCCTCCTCCGTGTGTGTTTCTCACCAATTCTTTCCAGCGGGAAAGTTATTTGAGTTTGAACGAGTTTATGTTCACCTTAGATCGGCGCCGTTCTCATTTTTTTCAGGAGGCATCATTCACTTATACCGATCAGAGTCGATCGAGGTAGGTGGTATGGTGTTTATTTACAATTGATGAGTTGAATTTGTGTATCGTTGTTCTACGAGGCCATATTTGGGGGGTCCTAAGGCTGAGGCCTCTACAGTAAATATATATAGAATTGTGTAGATAATATAACGATAATCTTAAACTTATTTTTGGGATCACTGCTTGGATCCAGAACCACCACGGGGGGTGTGTTCCTCTGTTTAGCTATTTGGACAGGATACCCAAGGGTATACCATGATTATATTGTGCATTTCATTTTTCTTGAGGGTAATTGTTTATAAAATTCTTTATTATGTGTTGGGCTCAGCCCGATTACTTGTTTATCCTAAGGGCAGTGTTTCGTTAGCCCGAGGGTAGTGGTTCTTTTAGCCTGAGGGAAATATTCGATTTTCTTGTGGGCAGTAGATTCTGTACCTGAGGGAGACACTTCTTACACCTGAGGGTAATATATGTTATTTCTGTAGGCAGATACCAGAGGGTTTCGACTCTGTTTACCTAAGGGTAAGGTTTGCATGTCTGAGGACACTAACTGTTGACTTAGAATATTCACTGTCGTGATGTCTTAAATTGAATAATTAAATGAATATTAAAATGGAAATATAACTGGTAGTTATTTTCTTTTGGGTACTTCTTAGTTTATTTCATTTACTTTTGCACACTGTTGTTGTGCATTTTCACTGACAGTTGGGCTTGGGCCTTTGGTGGTTTCCTACTAGGATTTATTTCTCACACCCTATTTGGGTCATGTCTTCAGCCCAAATAGATTATATGGCGGAAGGTGTCGATAGGGCCAAGGGTCCCCATACAAGTACATGATTGTTTCTAAGGATTAGGAGAGCATGGGACCGATATTAGGCTCGCGATGCTGCTGAGTGTTCTGTTTTCTTCCGCTGTACTTGTACTTTTGTTGTATTGTATGGTATTATAGTGTAACTTGTTTTGGATTCTTACCTAGAACTAGAGACATGTTGCATCATTATATATATGACTGCTAGTTCTCTTTTACTTTAGTTGTCCATTTCAGTTGTATATTGTTTACTTCTTCCAATGTTGTATGTTATTTATCTTATTCCACTGGGCTACACTTTGAAAAATGAGGGTATAGTTTCCCCACTATCAGACCTGGGACCTCGCTGCTAGTCGGAAGCCTCTGCCATTTGGGGAAATTCACTTGAGGTTATGTGACCAACCGGGTTCGGGGCACCCATTGAGTTGCACCCGGATCTAGGATGTTATATTATTCAAGATATGAAATTCAATATAATTAAGAAGAATTAAGAAAGAAGCTAAATTAAATTTAAAGCATTCTTAAATTAAAGAGGATACAAGAGGGACTCTACCTCAAGGTGGAACCAAGTGATCCACTTAGGATCTTGGAGCTTTCTAACTAAAAGATGATGCTCCTCCATTGGGTATACGCACCTTCACACACATGAAAGGACACCTAGTAGACACCTGCATGGCCATGATCATGTGCAAGGGGATCCTTGAACATATGATTATATGAATATATCAGTCTCCACTCACATACGCATGCATTTATATATATATATACATGGGCACACCTAGCCCCATATGTGCATAATCACTGCTATGGGTGACTGTATGTGTAACGGGGGAACCCACATACATATACATACTTACCTATGCACATGCAGCCAAGTCACCCTTGACTTGGCGACTCGAAACCAATGAGAAGGGATCAAAGCAATTCACAAATGATATTAATAACCTTAAAACACATGAAGGATGCTACATAACCAGTGAGAAACAAACCAATGACATTAAACCCTTACCTAGATTGGAAGTGGAGAACCAAGTCCACCCAAACCAACAAGAAATGACCCAATTCCCTATCGAAAATATAACATGGAGTAAAAAACAATAAATCCCAAAATAAATGAGGTGAGAGACATGTAGTAACCATATAATCATACCTCGGATCAAATTCGGTGGACTGAATCAATCTGAACTCCTTCTGGCACCATTCGCAGAATATAACAACCCTCTGTCCATAGAAAGTAGTCAAAGATCTATGTGACCAATGCGATAAAGAAATTAAAATAAAAAATAAACTAAAACATACATGTCTCATGTGACTATACTTGTCACCGACCAATATATAAGTACCACACCACCCCGTGGGTCAAATCATGTTCCTACAAGCAAAGGTGAAACGGATCAATGTTTCCAAATGATACTATAAAATAGTACATTCCAATTAATTAAAAATTACTCTTCCTATTAATGGTATATAATCAATTTGGCCCGAGTTTCAACTTAGTTTTGTTTTTTTCGATACAAGGGATGATGTCTTATTATTATTTGTTTTTATGTTTACACATTAGATATTTATTTAAAAATGATGCATGTATTTGGCATTATTATTTATGGTTTCAGTTTTTAGCCTATTGCCCTGGGGCCTGTCCACATGAATAATTCTTGGAATGTAGGGTTTAGTTGAAATTTATGAGCATTAATTTTATTGAGGTCACTAACAATAAGGATTTAGATCATGTAAAATATTCCTAAGAGGATTGGTCCATGTAGTGATAGGTGTAGCAATTTTACATATAGCGTTTGATGAGGAAATACTTATGAAGATGGATTGGAATCTTGGTAGGATCTTAGAGTGGGATGGTCCCTCTGATTATATAAAATGTATTATGATAGGTTTTACTCCATTTAATGATTCAAGAGTTCAACTAAACTGATGAAGGATGAGATGCTAGTGTGGGTATTGGGTATTGTCAGACAGATTGGCATTATAATGCCAAGAGGATTTGTGCGATTTAGCTTAGGAAGGAACTTGGTTTGGGGGGCTGTGTTATAATACATGATTTTAATGAGGTTCTTGACCGGATTATTGAGAATATAATGTATATGGGTTCGACAAGGTGTGCTTTTGTGACTAGGAGAATCATAAGGTGACTAATCCTTTTTGTCTAGTTGGATGATGAGATCTGCATCGAGGCATGGGATAATCCTTGAGAGATGAGTCTATACTATGTGACTGAGAGGATAGACTAGGATAGGTTTGATAGGATTGGGTGAGTGGCCAACCCATGCGAGGATGATACGATGTATGGAGACACTTGGAGACACTTGGGGTTATTTTTCCTATCTCATGGAGACACTTGGGGTTATTTCATAACTCCAACATAATCCAGAAATGTTCCCACACCATGTTTTAGAAAAAACAATTCCATCCCATGGAAGACCCCAAGGCTCCTATATCTTCCATAGTTTCCTCACACTCACACCTCATGGTATTACAGTATACAAGTGATCTAAGTCAACTAGTCAGGATAGCATCACTACCCTCCATCCGTAGAAAGAAGTAGAATACCTAAGTGGCCAATGCGATAAAGAAAAAAAATAGAAAGTAAACAAAAACATACATGTATCCTATGACTATACATGTCTCCTCCCAATATATATGAACCAAACCACCCCATGGGTCCAATCATGTTCCTACAAGAAAGGGGGAAACAATTCCATTTAATAATATCTTCATTTTTCATTAGGTTCTTTATCTAGAACATTGTTGGAAACCCCATACTAGTACACTTAGCCATTGAATATGAACCTATGCTACATTAGTTTAGTTGAAGATTGTGTATACAACCCTCTTCACTATGGAAATAACCACATAGGGGCCAAAATCAATGTTTAGTAGTTGATCCTACTCTTGAACCTGGTTGGGCACGAATCCATGAACCAGATGGTCTACTTGGTCATGAGGGTGTAAACCATATCATTATACTATACTAAGAATAAAGGTGTTGGTATCTTTTCTTATAGAATTGGGAATTTCTCAAGTCATGAGTTCCAATCTACTTTAGTTCCTATGTTAATGGCCCCTTAACTATCCGTAGATGTCAATGGGTGCCTGTCATGGGTGTGTTGTGGTGTGTAGTGTCTATCTATAATTTCTGTAGTTCTTCCATATTGTGGGAAATGTGTATTTGATGGTTAGTTTGACAAATACATTAGTAAATTGGAAAATGCACCCATAGTAAATAGATATATACCCACTTTTGGTAGAGAATACCATCCAAATAACCAACTCAGAAATCCGAGACCAACATTTTACTTTACCAATTCCAATTACATAATATAAGCTGCACCAAATTATGTTTTATGAACCAATCAATTAAAGGGAATGAAACCCCTCAAAATAACCCCTAAAATCTCATATACAATTACTCACATCCAATTAACCCACATCATTTCACATCTTAATGACGATACAACCTCATCACATATATATCATAATGAACAAAAAAAATCCAACACAGTATAAGGTCTAATAGGAGTCTATAGAGGAAAATATGAGGTCTTTAAAAAATCAGGAACTTTTTATTGAATGAACTGTTTGAATGAATGGAAGAAAACCTATGAATCTAACCCTTCATTTCTAGAAGACTATACTTTTAACAAAGTTACAATTTACCCAATAATTCACCACACCATGAGTTGGTTACTACCCAAAACCCTAGAAAATGCACGATTAATATGAATGGTTATCCTAACTATGAACCTAATAATGCATTACTTGTTGCCTAATTTTTTTAAAAATATGACTAATTTTTACCTGGAAGTACCCACCAAAAACCCTAGCGGGAGGAGAGGGAGCCGAGAGAGGGGACATCCCGTGGGGTGTTCGACCATGGGGGGTCTCGTGGGCGACTAGAGAGGGGGCCAGGGGACATCGGAGTAGGAGATTGAGCCAAGAGGGGAGGGGGATGTCGCCAAGGGAGGGAGACGATAGGGGAGGGGGGAACGTCTCCAGGAGCTGAGAGGGGAGGGGGGCATCGTCGTCGGAGAAGGAGCCGAGAGGGGAAGGGGAATGTCTCTAGTGGAGAGGGAGGGGGGTCGGGAGGTGGAGGCGGAGGCCGAGAGGAGGTCGACGTCGGAGAGGGGAGGAGTGCATGGGGATGAAATGTCACGAGGGAGCCCTAAATTGGGTATATTTTTTCCCAACAGTTAATAAAAACCATGATTAATAGTTTTATTTTCCATCAGTTTTCTTAAACCATTGGGAAAACCCAATATATAACAGCCTATGCCAAGGGTTTACTAGAACCGTTGGTATATGTTCTTTTTTCAAACAGGTTTTCTAAACCATTGGGAACAAAGTGTTGGTATAGGATCGATTTCCAGTAGTGACAAGTCTAGGGATGAGTAAATGTATATGAAAATGTCCTTGAATTTTTGTAATGGATTGATAGAGTGGTTTCCAAAAAATTACATCCGTATCTAGATACTAGAAGAGTATTTGGATATAGAATAGATGTACATAGGGGTATAAACCACAAAAACATCATATTGGGATAGACTCGATCGAGAACTGGTGCACGAAAACAGGCCTTGTTGAACACCACACAAAGGGATATTCTTTGGAAATTCACAAACTCTTTACAAATCATCAGGAAGGATTTAAATAAAATATGAATATGAATAACCTATGATAATCCCAAGGTTTCATCGATTAATGAAGTTTTCATGATTTAGAAATTATATATGTAATTTTTCACAATTAGGTGGGTTTTCACCATGATAAGTGTTTCTCGCCCTATGATTTCTTATTGAGTCAATATAAGGGACTATAACTAACTGTGTTAACATTGAATGTTTTAGATTTGGATGTTTTGGGTTTTATGAAAATCTATTCCTACATATAAATCTCATAAAGAGAATCAGGAAGATGGTATGAGTATTTGTTGTACAACTGGAGATAAGGAGACTATTAACCACATGTGAAAGTTATGGATTGTTCTTCTAGTATTTTTTATATTAATAATAAGAAGCATGATTATATTGAGGTTGTGGAACAACAAGAAATGATTCATATTTAATATTATTAGAAGTAGGTATTAAGGAATAATTTTATGATGCATGAGTAATGGTTTAAGAATAAAGTTTTATGATTGATGTGTATATGTTTTGGAATTAAAATATTACGTTATATAATTCATGAAGTATATAAGGGTTGTTTGTAGAATTTTGTTTTTAATTATTTTCAAGAATATGTTAAATTATACTAATGACATAGAAAATTTATTTAATGGCAATGTAAAAATAAGGGAAGGTAACCCTTAACATGTTCTTGAGGATGAAAAAATGAAATTTTTGATAAAGAAAAATGGATAGTATTTATGGCCTCAGAACTGGTAAGGTAGTTTTTGAAAAAGTTGGATATGTCATCCTGGATGAAGTTTACAACTTCTTGGATTTAAGGAATATATCCAATAATTGTAAAATAAGGAATACTACTTGTTTTTGATAAGTATGTATAGTAATTCATGTTATTAACATGTTTCAAGAGAATACAGGATAAAGGTACTCACATGTTTTGAATGTGACAACAAAGAGATACATTATGACATATCATAGATAAATGCTAAGATATTTTTTTTGGAAAATTAGAGACCTTATTCTAATGTTTTCAACTTCCGTATTTATGAATTGATATAAGGATAACCATTTATAAAAAAAATTGTAGAAATTTGGATGTTGTATTAGAGATTAATTTATTATCTCACAATATGAGGATTAATGCAAATTGGATAACATGTAACAAATTTTTTTGTGATGACTAATGAAATATGGCATCACCTATCATTCTATTTTTGGATCTCATGATATTTTAATTCTTTTGGAACATAAAATTCACCATCATTTAATAGAATAAGTGATGATGTGAAAATTTATTGAGCCATAACAAAGGGTGTGTTTTTTCTGAATAATATAGGTATATCTTCTCATGAAATTATTCAACATTAGGAAAAAAGATCCTGAAATTAAATGATGTCATAGTGTCATCATTTTTGATGATATCAGTAACCTCTTCCATGCTTCTTTGGTATATTGTTTTTTGATTGTTAACATTCTCTAGATCACCCACTTTCTTATGATAAAAGATCTTTATAAATCTATATTATTAGTTATTATTATTTTCCATGTCTATGTTTTCTCTTGCAGTAAATTTTCTCCTATGTGGAGCCCTAGTTATCAGTTACTTTGGGTAACCGTTTTGGTCCCAACAATCCATTTTTAAATAAAGTTTTAGTATTAAATTTTATGATTTGGGTTTCTATGAAGGTAAATATATTGTATTAAACATTTGAAATAGAACATGAATTTTGATGGAAAAATTCATTTTAAGGGGGTAGAATGTAACACCCAGATATTTTCTGAAATATGTTTTTTGAATTAATTTAAACATTTAATATTTTCCATTTCACACAACACTCAATATATCATGTCTTATATTAAAGCACCAAGTTATTATTTATTTGTAGGATACACTATGTTAATATTTCATTATAAAACACCCCAAGATAAGCTTGCGTTATGCACAACACCAAGATAGTTTGAATTACACCCAAGACCAGGTTTTACAACCTTTAAGTATTGCACCAATTTGAAAATAATTTTTGAAAATTTTATAAATTTTATCTTTCAAAATAAAAATAATTTTTGAATTTTGAATATCTAAATTATCTTATGATGATTTCATTTTATTTTTCGAATATGTTTTATTCTTTGATGAATTGTTAGAAATACTCCATTTTAGTTAACAAATTATTTTTTATTTATATAATTATTAATGTTAAAGTATTTTTTAAATTGGTTATCAAAGTCAAAATAGATAAATTATAAATCTATTAATCAAATTAAGGTCATTTTATTCATATTTATATTTTATTTAGAAATAAAAACTTATCAAACTTTTGAACATATTTAATTTATAACCATCCTTTATTCCACATTTCTGGGATGAGCTATAAAATTAATTTTCCCACTTCTATGAATTTAATTGGGAAAAATATAAATAAAAAGTTGTAATTAGTATAATATTTATTTTCTAATTAGATCGACTTATTTTTTCACCAAAAATATTAGTGGAATAAAATAATATTAATTGTAGTGATTAAGGTAAAATTAAGCTTAATAAGAGGAAAATATTTTACTGTAGGGCCAAAATGACCTAGAAACTTGTCCAAAATCCATTGGTTTGGAATAGTTCGAACATATCCCATCTTGGATCGTATTGTATGCATCATTTTGATAAAATTCCATGAAACTTACCTATATAATAATTTAAGTAAGGAGAATGGAAAAAGGAACCCTCTTTACATTTATCATTTAAAAATCATTAGAGTATAGAAGATTATACATAGTATCAGTTATAAAATTTATTTTTAAATTAAAATGAATTTTTTATCATTGTAATTTATATTTAATTTTTATATATGATATAATTACATTAAAATCTAACACATGGATTATTTAGTTAATAATAAAATAAAATAAATGATGTTAAAAACATTAAATGTAATGTAAATTTAGTGAACTATTGTGTTCCATTATTTTTTAGATTAATAAACCATCATACAAAGATAAGAACATAATATATTTGAATTATATTAATATTTTTATTCATTTATTTTTATTAAAATTATATTAATATTGTCAAAAATTACATTAATGTTATTTTACAATAATTGATATTTTATTAAATTACTTAAACTTACTAAAAATCATATCTTCTAACAGTTTATTTTTTAATGATAATAAATATAAAATATGCTCCATTAAGGGATTGATTTATATTTTATAATTAAATTAATTACCTTTAAATAGGGAAAACATTATTAGAATGGTTTGGTTTAAAGTAGTGTTTTTACATGTAACATGAATTTGTATTAAAATAAACATCCAACAAAAATGGGATTATTATTAAATTATATATAATACTTAGAATTAAATTTTTATATATTTTCTAACAATAATAAATTTAATCTATTCTTAATGGTCATATAAAAATGGTTTTAAAACTAAAAAGGTTCATAAAAATAAAAATGATAAAAGTTAGGAAACGTAGATGTTATGGAAACAAATGATTAAAAACCCACTTATATTGGGTGTTCGAAAATAGGATAGACCATAAATCCCATTTACAACATTAGTTTTTCATTTTTGAAACATGTGAGGTAAGGGAGATATCCCAATAGTTTTTACCTTTTGGTATTTAGAAGAATGCTGCTCCTCCTTTATGAAATGAATTCAATATTCCCCTTCTATGCACCTCTCAGAAAACATTGAATCATCCATACCCTACCCAAATAGGATCCCAAAATCCCTATTCTAATAAATTACACATAACATTGGGTATAAATATAACCAATTAATCACATTGGTTCAAACCTAAATGAGTTTCTAAAAGAAAAGGTAACATCCTTCCATAAGAACTTTTGTTTTATTTTCATTTTCCACCACTTAAATTATTCTTATTCCATGATTATATAATATCACCAATATCCTAAAAATATTGTTATTTTTTTAATATATGGTATCTGCCTACACCTATACACACTTCCATCAAATGGGTAATGAAAATACAGTTCTTTTACAACAAAATATCTCCTCAGGAAATGATGTCATTCGTTTTCCTTTAAAACCACTAATGGTTTGGAATTATGATGCATAATATGTTTTTATAGGATATATATATATATATATGATATTTATGTTTTATTCATACTTATATAATTTTCATATAACACATAACATCATTCTTTCCATTTTGTGTAAATACGATAACTTCATTTGTGGACATGTGGTTTACTACATCCTCAAAGCAATGTGATTTGTTCACACTTTATGTGGAATATATTAAGGATCAGTTTAGTAAAATTATATGATATATAGAAATAATTATTATTATTATTTAAGGATAATATATGTGTATATAGAGACACAAATTTTTCATTTAATTTCATTCTGTAAAATTTGATGATAAAACTGATGTAGCCTTCCTACATACGCACGATCTATCGTCTTCAATAATGATGTATTCTATTTCATATTTCTAAATTTTATAGATTATAATCAATATTTTTATATAGAATATATCTGATATTTACATCATGTTTCACATTCTTTAAATAAGTAAATAATGATATATGTATGTGGATTAAGAATAATAAGTCATAATATATATACAAAAACAAAGAAATTATTACCTAAAACATAACATTAACATGAAATTGCAAATAAAAGGTTAATATAAATTAATAATGAAATAATATATGATGTTAAATATAATAATATGGTTCTATTATATATTTACAATAAACATATATTTGTTATATTAGAGGTTTCAAAATGAACAAAGAAATTCAAGAATGAATGTGATGGTTTTCTCATCTCACATTTATTTCTATGAGATATATGTTATATTCACCAATTAGTATTGTTGTGTGGTGAATATACTAATATATGACATTTCATATCATGGTTTTAATTTATTATATTAGATTAAATGTTTCAATTTTTTTATTCTTCCATGGGTTTTACAGTTCATAATTTATCAAATAGGTTAAGTAATTTTGTCTTAATTTTCCTTCTTTGAGAAACATTTAATGTTATGAACCTATATTCTTTTATGAGGTTTATATAATTACCTATTTCATGTTTGATTCTCTCTCAAATTTACCCAAGAGATGAAGGTAGAACGGTCCTTGTAGTTTAGCTTGGGTTTTTGAATCCTCAAAGACCTAAGAAGAAACCTATAGACACGTACATTCTATGGACTATTTTTGGCTATGAAGTGACCAATGTGGGTTGATTTTATGTGGGTTTATGGTATAACTAACAGATTTAAGTGAATTAAATTTAAAATAATGAGTTGATCATAGGTTATTGCTCGGGGTGGATTGGACGTATTTCCTTTTCAATGATTTTAAATTTCTTATATTTGAGATGGGTTCATTTAAGGAGATAAAAAAAACATCATCACTTACCAATTTAATGCCTACACCCTTTAATACTAATCACATATAAACTTGAAGGATCAAAGTTTTGAGCACTTCATGGTAAAGGTTCGTATTAGCACTTGAAGCGTGTGGTCTTAAATTCCACAAGGACGATGGAGTTTAAAAATCATCAAATAAAAATGTCAATTAAAGAAGTGATTATACATTAATGGGGTGATATATAACATCCAATCCAGACCCTTGATACTCCCTTGGATCAACCCATAAGTGGGTTAACCCTCCATTGATCCCATGGTTTCAATGGAATCAGAATGTAGACTCATAAGGGAGGAAATGGAGAAGTAAAGAAAACAACAAAAATAAAATGATCACTCCACCGTTGTGTGAATAATTTCACAAGGTTTGGTGTGAATAAATTCACACCTTGATCAAACGGTATCAATGTGATATCAAGAACAACATAATAAGAGTATAAGAAGAACTTTTATTATGAAACTAAATTGAATTGAACAACTTACATGTGAAAGGCAAATTTGAGACAACAAAATTGCAGTATAACATTACAATTGAACAAAGCATCCAATATTCTTCAATCCTCCAACACCACTACCGTAAATAGGAATTTTTGAGCCCTTGGGTCGATCCTAAAACAGCCCAAGTCTCCTCAATTAATTTTGGTAGGCCATCGGTGGGTTGAAAGTAAGGGAGAGTTGATTTTTCCACCCTTGACCCGAGGTGACAACCATATTTCCTTCACCGAACAGACGTGCTTGGAATACCTTCTATTTGGCAGACTCAGAGTAGGAGATTGAAGAATAAAATGGAGCTCTATATTTCTTCTAACCGCCTATAAATTTGGGCCCATTTGGAGTTGTGGATTCTGAGATATGATCATATTAGTGTGCTATTTTTCTGGGCCTCAGAATCTGGCCTAGAATTTTATCTCTAACTTGGGACGCCTAAATGAACACCATGGAAGCAGAAGTATCATTGGATCTTGAATCATGATTTGTTCCTCTACATGTCTTATATAATACCAAGAAATTTGGGATTCATTAGGTCTGTAATTTGGGTCCCACATTCTCATCAATGGGATAGTGTCCAATATGCCTTCTCCATAATTGCTTCCTTTCATCACAAAATATCCCCATCTTCTTCCATGAATTATCACATGATCCCTGAATGAAACATGATCATATTGAAGTTTAGATCAATTTACCAAAATATAAAATTAAAATATGGATAATTAAATTCCTTAAAATCAGATGAATCATTGGGTACTTAAAATGATGTTAAAAAATGTACCACATAATAGTGCATTTTAAGAAGGTATTACAATCATAATGTGAAATGATGTTCAAAGTGTAAAATGAACTAAAATGGTGTTTATGTATAATAAATAACGTTAATATTATATATATTAAAAATGAATATTAGCCTCATTTAGTGGCTAATCACACCCCCCAACTTGAGTTTTGCTAGTCCCGAGCAAAATATATCTCAAAAATATGAAATTAGAATTACCTTTTCCAAAAAACATTTTAATACACAATGATCACTAGAAACCCTTATACCAAACAATCATAAAACACATCAAAATATTTTAATACAAGATAGTTTCATAAGAATATCCCAATCACAAGCCCATTCCTTTTTTCAAATACATTTTTATATTTCATCCAATATCAATTATGTATGAGGATGTGTTTTTGCATCACGATAGACATGGGGGTTCATTTTTATTCAAGTGGGGAATGATGGAAGCGCTAGGTGGAATCACATTTCAATATTAATATGATTATTAATTTTTTTTAATGTATTATTCTATTTTGTTTTTTTTTGTTTTTGTTTTTGTTTTTTGCAATTTTTCCATGGTAATTGAAGTTGCACTCAAAAGAGTCAACCCCTGTAGCGAGACTTTGCCGATGACTCCCAGGCTCAAAGACCATAGGGCACCAAGTGAATCCCACATACTTGGGCATCATCTCGAGTTAACTCAGTCACAAACAAATTCAAATTACCAAAAATATAGGTAAAATTATTAACTCTGGTCCAGACAACTATGGATTCACGATCCCCAAGTACCGAAAGCCACACATTAGGTCATTTCATTGGTCTATGCGCAAATTTTTTTTTAATAATTTTTTTGAATACTCATATTAAACTAAAATGATCACCAAAACTATGCTATTTATTTAGGGGACCCCATGAACTTATACTAATACCCCACTATCCAAAGGACCTGTATTGTGATTTTTTTATTTGGATGAAAATATAAACGATGAAATATCACATTGGACAGCCACACTTTCCAAAATCTATGCTCATGAAATTATAAAAGGATTAAAATCCGAATCAGGGCATTCTAAATTATTTTATATTCAGTTTCAAAGTGTGCAATGTGTATTACCATGTTCAATGTTAAAGGAATTTTTCCTTCCATTTACAATTTTTTTCTTCTTCAAATTATTCATTTTTTTTACACAAAAGCTTTTTTTTATTTTTTTCTCCCCCCCCATCTTAAAAAATACTATCCCTAGTGTTTTAAGAAAATAAAATTTAGAAGGGGTAGAGGTAGAGAATGAAATTTAAAAAAAGGAAATTGAAATTTAGGGTCATGGAATGAAGTCACCTGGTGGTTGAAGTTGAAATTCTTGTAGGTCCCTTTTAATCCTTTGATATCCATGTCACTTGCATAGTTCCCTAGTAGAAAAAACAAAACAAACAAAACAAAACAATAAAAAATATATATATATATATCTATATATATTTATATAATAAAGAAAGTAAAATATAAGTATATATAAAAAAATTAAAGAATAAGGAAGCAAAAAAAGTCGTATGTCAGTGGTAAGAGCGTGCCCCTATCTCTCTTCGGTCCCGGGTTCAAATCCCCACGTCTTCGCCAGTTGTGATGGGGTTTGACCCACAACCCAAGACGCATCCCTTTTTATTATTATTATTATATTTTTATTTATTTTTTGAATTTTTATTTTAACCTACAAACACATTAAAATAAAACAAACTAATGATACATTTTCTTCTTTTTAAATTTCTGGGTAAGGCATTACTCAAGGATCACACCACGTGACACAGATGAATATGGTTCTCCCATTTCATACCCATCCATACTCATAATAGAAGAACATGTCAACAATCTATTTTTTTTAAATATCCAAATGATTCATTAATCATATTTAAAATATAAAGTTGATTAAACCAACAAAATTATTGGAAACTTGAGAACCATGGGTTCCTCCCATGCAACGCTTTGTTTAATGTCTTTAGATTGACTTGAACCCCCCAAATTATCCAATACCAACTTTCAACATTTTAAGGACCACATGTTTCACCACTTCTAGTAGGATGAGATTGATTTTATGTTTATAATATTTTTCATGCACAAACCTCTATTCTAAAATGAGAAGGTAAATCCAAGGAATATCATAAATGATGGATTCAATTTCTCTTGTAGTATTTTCTAAGACATTAAGAATAATTACCTCTTTATTGGTTTCAAGATAAGAAATGGTGAAAAATGGAAGTTTTTGGGTATCCCCAATGAATGGAAACTTGAGGGTGGATTGAAAGTCATTTTGTTCATGTTTAGGTAGGCTAAAACATTCAATCATAGGTTGAGACTTTGAATTGAACTCAGTTTCATTTTCAAAATTACTCAACAGAATTGGTTCCTTTTGAATAGAATATTCAACCACAAAATTGGAATGATCAATTTCAGGAATGGTTATGGACTCAAAGTTTGTGATTTCTCTTAATGGTTCAGTGATTTGTGTTTTTGAAAATTCATCAATGGAGTTATACTTAGGAGACTCAATCCATGATGTCAAATTCTCCTCTTTTGAATCCAATAAGTCAATTTCCTCCTGATTCAAACACCCATCAATAATTCCTTGATCCTCTTCATCTTCCCCAAATCCAATGGTTTTCTCTTCTGTAAGTTCATGAGAGGTTTGTGGGAAACTAGACACTTCACATAAGGTTATGGATGGGATAGTTTGGTTAGGGATGGGTTCCTCACAAGTTTTAATTCTCTGTAGTTCTAACATCAATGATGAAACCTAAAAATTCATTATATCCATTTTTTGACACAGTTTTTCAAGTAATAGATGTGGATTATGATGGATAAGGGGTTCATCCAAATGGTCTATTCCCGGCGGATAATTAAGTTGTTGGAATTGCACAGGAGGGTGTTCAAATTGGCTTTGTGGGGATTGAAATTCATTATATGTTTGAATGTTTTTTGGGTCATAGGAGTAAAAACATTGTGGTTCATTAGGTTGTTGATGATCCCACATGTAGAAATTAGGATGGTCATTGTACATCACACATGGGGTTGGGTTATCAATGTGGGGATAGGTTTCCCATATTTGGACTTGTTCAAAATTTACTTCCATCGGAGTGAGGGGTGATAAAAGAGAAGTAGGATGAAAAAAAGGATGATAGTGTCTAAGATAACGTACTTAGGTCTCCAGAAACGGTGCCAAAATTTGATTCTCGCTCAAATTTACCCAAGAGAAGAAGGTAATACGATCCTTGTAGTTTAGCTTGGGTTTTCGGATATCTTTCCAGTGAAATCCTGGGTGGTCATTATACCTTTGGTTGAAGTTGTTTTGGTATTGAGGATTTTGAAAGTTAAAGTCATTTACTTCCACTGGGAGTCCTCCTAAAAGAACACCCTTGATGGATGGAATGGTTGGGATGTTGTCTGTCTTATGGTCATGTTTTTCATAAATTGTGCAATCAAGGTCAACAGTTGGGATTTCATGGACTTTCCTAAGGTTTATCTCTTCAACCTTCTTAGAGAGTGCTGTGAGTTTAACCCTAAGGATTTCCTCTTCTCTAAGTGTATGAATTCCAGTAGTTCATTGTGGATTTTCATAATAAGGTGAAGTTCCCGATGTTTGGTTTTGTTCATAAAGGATTTCTAGATACTCGTAAGAATCATTTGGGGCTTTGTTTTTAAAGGTTCCATTACACATAATGTCAATGAATTGTTTGTTCCCCGGACCAAATCCTTCATAGAAAATTCTCACTTGTTATGGAATAGAAAAACCATGTTGTGGAACCATGTTTAGAGTGTCTTTGAACCTCTCCCATGTTTCATAGAATTGATATCCCACTTTTTCAAAAACATTTTGGATACTCTTTTTAAGTGCAATTGTTTTGTGGTGGGGAAAGTATTTTTTGTAGAATTATCTTTGTAGTTGGTACCAAGAGTTTATGGATGATGGTCTCAAATTGTTTAGCCAATTTTTAGCTCGATCCTTTAAAGAAAAAGGAAATAGCCTCATCTTAGCTGATTATAGTTGATGTGGGGGACACATGGTTTATACAATGTCATTTAACTCCTTAATGTGAAGGTAGGGCATCTCGGACTCCATTCCATGGAATGTGGGAAGATGGTTTAGGAAATGGGGTTAAAAGATGTAGTCGGAATCTCCTAGGGAATTGTGTATAATTCATTAGGGGGCATTGGTCTAAGAAGGTGTGAGGTTGTCATTCATGGTTTGATTAATTTCATTCCCCATGTTTGGGGCTACCTCATTTGGGTTTCCATTTTGGTTTCCACCCGGGTTTATGAGTTGGTTTCTTTGAAGACCTTCCATTAAAATTGGATCAATTTTGGACTCTAGAGTATTAGGAAGATTAGGATCTAATGGAATGAGTTCCCTTGGTTTACTTGACTCCCCAACCCCAATACTATCCACCATAACTAGACGGTTTGATTGATCACGGGTGTAGGCGGACATGCACCAAAAGAACTAAAAAACGAGAAAGGGACAAGAGAAGAGAATTTGGATGAGAAAAGAAGAAATGTGGGAGAATAGAATTATTGTTTATATTACTTACTTGTGTCCCCGGTAACGGTGCCAAAATTTTATTCTCAGTCAAATTTACCCAAGAGATGAAGGTAAAACGGTCCTTGTAGTTTAGCTTGGGTTATCGAATCCTCAGAGACCTAAGAAGAAACCTATAGACACGTACATTCTATGGACTTTTTTTGGCTATGAAGTGACCAACATGGGTTGATTTTATGTGGGTTTAAAGTATAACTAACGAATTTAAGTGAATTAAATTTAAAAGAATGAGTTGATCCTAAGTTATCGCTCGGGGTGGATTGGACGTATTTCCTTTTCAATGATTTCAATTTCTTATATTTGGGATGGGTTCATTTATGGAGATAAAAAAACATCATCACTTAATGGTTTAATGCCTACACCATTTAATACTAATCACATTAAACTTGAAGGATCAATGTTTTGAGCACTTCAAGGTAAAGGTTCGTATTATCACTTGAAGCATGTGGCCTTAAATTCAAAAAGGACGATGGAGTTTAAAAATCATCAAACAAAAATCTCAATTAAATAAGTGATTATACATTAATGGGGTGATAAATAACATCCAATCCAGCCCCTTTATACTCCTTTGGATCAACTCATAAGTGTATTAGCCCTCCATTGATCCCATTGTTTCAATGGAAGTGGAAAGTAGACTCATGAGGGAGGAAATGGAGAAGTAAAGAAAATAACCAAAATAAAATGATCACTCCACCGTTGGGTGAATAATTTCACAAGGTTTGGTGTGAATAAATTCACACCTTGATCCAACGGTATCAAAGTGATATTAAGAACAACAGAATAAGAGTAGAAGAATAACTTTTATTGAGAAACGAAAGTGAATTGAACAACTTACATGTGAAAGACAAATTTGAGACAACAAAATTGCAGCATAACATTACAATTGAACAAAGCATCCACGATTCTTCAATACTCCAACACCACTACCTAAAATAGGAATTTTTGAGCCCTTGGGTAGAGCCTCCAACATTCAAATCCTCCTCAATTAATTGTGGTAGGCCATAGGTGGGTGGAAAGTAAGGGAGAGTTGATTTTTCCACCCTTGACCTGAGGTGGCAGCCATCTTTCCTTCACCGAACAGACGCACTTGGAAGACCTTCTCGATTGCCGAATCAGAGTGGTCCATAGAAGAAGAAACTGGATATCAGTATGTCTTCTAATCGCCTGTAAATTTTGGGCCCATTTGAAGTTTTGGATTCCGAGATGTGATCATATTAGTGTGCTGTTTTTCTGGGCCGCAGAATCTGGCCCAGACTTTTATCTCTATTTTGGGCCGCCTAAATGAACACAATAGAGGAAGAATTAGCATTTGATCCTGAAGAGTGATTTGTTCCTCTACATGTCTTATATAATTAAACGAAATTTGGGATTCATTGTGTTTTTAATGTGGGTCCCACATTCTCATCAGTGGGATGGCGTCCAATCTTCCTTCTCTAGAATTGCTTCCTTTCATCAAAAAATATCCCCATCTTCTTCCATGAATTCTTCATTGATCCCTGAATGAAACATGATCATATTGAAGTGTAAATAAATTTACCAAAATATAAAATTAAAATATGGATAATTACATTCCTTAAAATTAGATGAATCATTGGGTACTTCAAATGATGTTAAAAAATGTACCACATAATAGTGCATTTTAAGAAGGTATTACAATCGTAATGTGAAATGATGTTCAAAGTGTAAAATGCACCAAAATGGTGTTTATGAATAATAAAGAACATGAATATTATATATATTAACAATGAATATTAGCCTAATTTAGTGTCTAATCAATGTTATAACATTAAATTTATTTATTTCATGATATTAATTTTTTTTCATTTATGTTATTCATTCATCTAGATCACGATTTTAAAGCTACTTTTGTAGTAAGGAGAATTTTAGTCTCACTTTTATTTCTATAAGTTATATTCTGTATTCAACACTCATTTAATTTTTTGTTTTATATAATACCCATGAATAAATCATGTTATTCTTATTCTAAAATTTATGGTTATTTACATATCCATTTTATGATATAATTTTCATGAGTATATGTCTCAAAAGTAACCAAATCAGTAAAGTAATGTTTTCTCAATTTTCCATCATTGAGAAACATGCCATGTTATAAACCCATATTCTTATATGGTGTGTATATACTTCCTTTTAACATGATTTATCATTAATATAATTCTTTTCATGATATTATAATCTTCATATAATGATATTATTTAATAGGGATTACGATTCAAATATTTCAATGTGGTATGGGTCACTTTGAAATGTTTCAATATTATTATCCTCAAGAAAAGTTATAAATGATACTTTAAAAATTATTTTACATCTATGATGAAATAAGATGATATATTATTTTATTTATTAGGGATATGATCCAAGGAAACAATTTTTAGTCTTTCATTTAATAGTTTATGCTTATGTTGACAAGTTTCGTAGGAAACCAAATTCTCTTCCATGGGTTATACCATGATAAATTGCTTATGAAATCCATTACATTTAATTGGTTGTTAAATAATGAAATTTTTTCTAATCCTATCTATTTTCCATAGGTTATGACAGGAATAAGTGTTGGCAATACCCATTTATTTTAATGGGTTATGATATGATATTTATGAAACCCATATCTTTTGATGGGCCATGATATGATGAATGTTATAATATTTTATATAACATGGATGTATGATTTTATTATGTGATGGGTGAGGATTATATCCCCCTTTAGTTAATTGGGTAAATGTTTATATCCTATGCATGTTATTGGTATGGAACAAGAAGTGAACTCAATTTAGTATGATGTGACTGAAACTAGAAGTGAAATCATATTATTATGACCAGGCTAGAACGAGAAGTGAACTCGGTTCAGTATGAAAATGATGGAATGATAGGTGAACTTGGTTGGGTATTAAAGGGCCCGAATGAGATTTGAACTCAGTTCATTATGACATGGATAAAATGATAAGGTAATTTAGTTCAATATGGAATGAGGAATGAACTCAGTTTAGTGTGGTATGGGTAGAAATAGGAGTGAACATGGTTCAGTATGATAGGAAATGAATGAGGAGTGAACTCAGGGTAGTATGATATGAAAAAATGAGAAGTGAACTCTGTTCAATATGACAGGGCTGGAACATAATGTGAAATCAGTTTAATAATACAAGGCTGGAATGGGATATGAAATCAGTTCAGTAAAACAAGTATGGAATGGGGAGTGAACACTGTTTGGTAACAGAATTTGTCCACTAAGATGGTATTTAGAGTGAAATGGGACTAATAAGATGTATTGGGGAGTGAAACCATTAGACTATGATGGACTTTTCATTAATCCTTGAATACTATAGAAATCATTTTATATGTTTACGTGTCTTCCACACTCACATATCTTATGCTTATGTCATGATCTAATGGATTATGCCCTTTATTTCCTAATGAGTCAGGTCTTATGAACTACAAATATTTATGCCATGTCCCTTGATTATGATAATTGATATGCAGGGCGTGATCATATAATGTTAAGTTCATTTTCTCAATATAACGACCCAATCTTGATGAACATGAATGTTACATCTATTTAGATGAATATTCATTTAATTTTACAAATGCATGCCCGAGGATCGAATAGTTTAGTTCATTTGGAAACATGAAATGCATTCTTCTAAATTATGAAATATATTCAACATCTACCATAAATATTTCCCCTTTAGTACACCTACATAAAACCATTCCTTTTATCCTGGGAAAAAAATATAAAAAGGGTGATCTCAGCTGCTCAGTAAGGGTAGGAAATGAAAATATAGAAGAAAACATGAACATATAAATGTAAAAACATGATCATAACCATTGAAAATCATACCATTTATAACATATATCAAATCCATGAGTAATAGAATAAATCTTGGTAGTTATTAAAGAATAAATCATAATGTAAAATGAGACATGACAAAATATAATTGGAAAAAACATGGATTTTTTGGAAACACATAAGAAAAAAATATTTCATATTAGTTAAGGCTCATTTACAAGGCCATCATAGTAAAAAAATTGTCCATTACTGAACCGATTTCACTCCTCACTCCAGCCCTATATTACTATACTAGGTTTAATTACCATTCCAATCCTATAATACTGAACCAAATTTACCTTTCATTCTAGCCCTATATTAATAAACCGGGTTTACATATCGTTCCAGCCAAGTATTACTGAAGTAGATTTACTTGTTTTTCCAGCCCTGTATTATTGAACAATGATCATTTACCATTCTAGTCCAATCTATCAAATGTGAAATAAATCTTTACCCAATTAATTTGAGGGAGATATAGGTCACACCCATCTCATAATGAAATCATTCTTACATGTTACAAAAAAACATAAATAATTCATCATAGAATAACCTAGGGAATAAAATGGGTTTTATAAACATCATTCCATCATAAAATAATCAATTAAAAACATATGGATTTCATAAATATAATTCCATAAAAAACATAGAAAAACTTTAAGAATAATGGGGAAAATATACTTGAAACATATCCAAATTAAATAATATCATCTTACATGGAAAATAATTTATATTTAGAACTTGAAATTAATTCTTGAGGAAAATATACTTTAATATTCTTAATTGTTTCTTTTCTCAAAATGCCACACAATTTTATAATGAAATAATTTCATTGAAAATAACCTTGAAATCTTGTAAAGGAATCATCATGGAAATATGGTGTTATGAAAACGTAAAAACTGGTCATGCCATATAAGTTAAAAGAAAACAATTTTCTCATACTTTTGTTGAATAATTCAACAAATTACTTCATATCAAAAAATGATAAAATATTAATTTCACACTATTTAATAAAAATTATCAAATATGGTAAAATTGACTTTAATGAATTTTATAAGGATAGAATGGTTGTTTTGGAATATATATTTAGGAAACATGGACATGGTTGATAAATATACCCCAATATATACATATGTATAAATAATATCAAATAATAACGTGATTTAGAAATTGAAATTTACTACTTTATAGTAAGTCAAATAATAGGACTCATAAAATAAAGAAGATTATATACAAATGTAAATACTATAACATTCAGAATAAGAATCATAAAAACATTCATGGTCTGCATAAACACCAAACAAAAGAAATAGGTGGTGTATAAGGCATTTGTCCCACAGAAATAAAAGTAACAAAAAATATTCCATTACCATAGGTCTGGGTTCCTTGTTACATGTCTTAAACTTCATGTATAAGAGTTTAAATAGTGGAATTAACTTATTCCAGAATCATATTCGTTTTTAAAATATCATAAGTGATCATATTACTACTCGTTTGTTAATTATATTATTATTCACCCATCAGGTATTAACTTATTTATTTTCTTACGCGTTCTTTGTCATATATGTTCTTGTTCCTCTTCTTAGGATATAATCATATCAATTTCGGAATGATATTAGTATAATATATATCATATTTATTCATTATATTCATTTATATAACCATATTTAAATGAATACCATTTATAATGAATCGCATTGCATCATGGAGATGGTAGGCATATGTACATAGGAGTGAGGATATCTTTACCATAATTGACTAATGGTATTGAAGTGGATGGTGTTAGTTATGACCTGTCGCTAAGAGCCCATGTCATGACTACCCCAAACTCGCCTTCCATAGGTCTGGGGTTGGTGACAAGCACCGAAAAGCTGTATCCCTATAATGGGAATGCATTTCCTTTAAACCTATACAAACACACAATCCATGAACACAACTAGAAGCAACCATAAAGTAAACTGTTGTTGTAAAAAAGTGTAATAAAGTAAAAAGGGGCCAGAATACTGGCCCAAAGAAAGAGTACAAGTACAAATAAAAAGAGAAAATAGCTCGTAGATCATCCACTGAGGATCCTAATTAAAGGGTAGGTATAGATCTTCTCCACAACACTCCATGTCAGCCCGTCTCCTCCATTTACCGCATGGTCCTGGCTCCCTCAAGTCTCAGCCCAACTGCTCGCCATCTGCAGAAGACACAACAAGGTGTGAGAAAATCCCATGCAGGGGTGAGTATAAATATACTCAGTAGGGACCCCGAGACCCCCGACGGTCTCCCAGAGTTCCACAAAATAAATACCACAATTCAAGACCCCAATCACAAATCAAGAATAAATAGTCGGCTCGCACTAGGAATTAAAGTAAAAGTTCAGGAATAAATATGATCTACCTAAGGTTATATCATTTTATTCGATTAGGAAGTTTCCAAAATTGAAACACAGGGGATTTGTTCCATTTTTGATCCACACAGGGTCGTATCTTTCTGATCCATGATGGTCCACTCTAAGGATATTCCTCTTTGGGTCGCGCACTACTGATCCACATAGGGTCGCTATATTTATGATCCACACAAGGTCTCTATGATGATGATCCACACAAGGTCGTTATGATGATGATCAACACAAGGTCTCTATTTTACTGCTCCACACAGGGTCTCTATGATTCTGATCCACACAGGGTTGTTAGTACATCAGTAGGGATGATTATTCATACAACTACATCATCACACTCCAGAGTTTTTGACACTGACCCGCATTGGTCACTCTTCTTCATCATGTCATAACCAGCCACTGGATTACTGCTCATAACATGATTGATTCTGGGTGCACCACTCCTCAATTCATCAGTCTTATTTCAACTAGTACGAAGTCCTGCAAAAGACATACCCAAGATACCGCCCAATCATAGGGGTCCCAACGTGACAGATGGGGCGTCGATTAGAAGCCCAATTTGTGAGATATGGGAACTTATGTAAAAAACGGCCTGGTTGAATTCAAGTCTGATCATACTCAAGTCACACATAAAACATCTTCAAGACTCACATAGATTATCTCTGATGGACCACCTTGTCACAAGTGTCCTAATGCCATAGATGGTGTGTCGATTAGACGCCAGGTCTGTTAGTTACATCCCTTTCCGTGAAATGGGGGTGATCTCACCTTGGTTCAGCCCAGATCGGTTGGGTCCACCAGAATATACCTAAGGTATTTCTACCCAAAAGGGGTCCCAACGCCACCGACGGTGTGTCAAACAAACACCTGGTTCGTCAATTACAGGCGTTTATTTATTTGTGGGCAGGGCCAACTACGGCCCGGGCCCACGAATCAATGAACCGACCCCAACGTCCGGACCTAGTGAATGGGGAAGACCATTAACAAAATGGGTCTGGGGGGTCTGGTAGACCTTAGGACCCGTTGCGTCAGGCCGGTCAGACCGAGTCGGACCGGGCCCAGACCCAACCGGCCCACGAATAAATAAATTCCCGTAACTGAAGAAACATGTGTCCGTTTGACATGAATTCAGTGGCATTGGGACACCTTTTGGGAAGTCGTCCCTTTGAGATATTCTGGCTGGCCTGGATGAGCCGTGCTGGACCGAGGTGCGATCACCCCCGTTTCTCGGAAAGTGATGTAACTAACAGACAGGGTGTTCGATCAACGCACCGTCTGTGGAATTAGGGCTCTTGTGAGAAGGTATTACTTTGGAGATACTATATGTTAGTCTTAAATATGTTTGATGTGTGACTTGGGTTTGATCATACATGAATCCAAATGGGCCCTTTCTAAAAAAGTGCTCATATCTCACAGACCAGGCGTCATATTGACACGTTGTCTGTCACGTTAGGACCCTATGACAGGGCGGTCCCTTGGGTATGCCTTTTGAGGATCTTCAAACATGATGAAATACGACTTCTGGATTTATTATAGGTTCTCCCAGAATCAAATGTGTAATGAGTGGGAATCTAGTGGTTGGTTGTGACATAATGAAGAAGAGCGACCAATGCGGGTCAGCATCAGAAACTACAGAGTGGGATGGTCAAGTTTTATGACTAATCATCCCTACCTCTTAACTAGATACCCTGTGTGGATCAGAATCATTAAGACCCTGTGTGGATCAGCAACGTAGCGACACTCTGTTGATAAACATCATAGAGACCCTTTGTGGATCAATATCCTATCGACCTAGTGTGGATCACCATTCTAGAGACCCTATGTGGATTAGCATTGCATGACCCGACGAGGACCATCATTAGAGTGGCCCATCATGGATTAGTGATATATAACCCTGTGTGGATTGAAAATGGAAAACATCCATCATGGATCAGTTGTGGAAACTTCCTAAAGGAATAGAATGATATAGATTTAGTCTGATCATCTTTATTCCTGAACTTTGAGTTGTATACTTGGTCTGAGATGAATATTTCTTTCTGATTTTGGATTGAGGTCTTGCATTTTGGTATTTATATTGGAGAATTATGGGAGACCTTTGAGTGTCTCGGGGTCCCTACTGAGTATTGTTATACTCACCCCTACACGGGATTCGATCGCACGTTGTTGTGTCTTGTGCAGATGACGAGTTGTTGGGATCAGACTTGAGGGAGCCAGGACTAGGTAGTGCACTGAGGAGACAGGCTAGTGTTTAGTGTTGTAGTGATGATCTTCACTTACCCTTCAGGTTGGATCCTCGGTGGATGATCCAGGAGCTTTTTTCTCTTTTCAGTTGTACTTGTACTTTTCAGTTGGGCTTGTATTCCGGCCCCTTTTTACTTTAGTACACTTTTTACTATTGTAGTTTACATCGTGGTTGCTTCTAGTTGTGTTCTATGATTGCGTGTTTGCATAGGTTTAAAGGAAATGCATTCCTGTTATAGGGATACACCTTTTCGTTGCTAGTCGCCAACCCCTGGCCTATGGAAAGTAGGCTTGGGGTAGTCCTGACACAGGACCTAGGGGATAGGTCATGACAAAGTTGTATCAGAGGTGGTACCCAACCTTAACTGCGGTGCACTCCCTGGGTTGAGATGTATGACCCACAACGAGGACGTTATGCTCTAAAGGGAGGGGTGATTGTAACACCCTCAAATGATAAAGGGGTAAATTACTAAATGATATGACTAACTCCAACAAGGTGCACCTTCATTTTTGAGAGCCTACCTGATTAGAACTCCACAGATAAGCTTGCTTGGCATGGAGTAGTGATCAGGATGGGTGACCTTCTGGGAATTTTCCCTGGGTGTGTGTGAGTAAGGAAAAAGCACATTGTAAAGGAAATGTGTTGGCCTAGGGGGACAATCATTTATCAGATGACCCATTCAGGCATGTGGGTGGGCCCTAGGGTGGGGACCATGTGTCTACGGGGAAACTGGTGGTACCTGGAGGTCGAGGACTCGACATCCATGTTATGGCGGGGTGTCTGTGCATTACTCACCCTCCCAATCTCCTTTTTATATGGAGCTTGGGGAGGTGTATTGGATCAGATTCACCAACTGATGATGTTCTTACAAAGTGTTACGACACCAACCACTTGGAGGAAGGGACCGGTTCCTGCGAGCGGTGACGAGCGACACCGAATCACGAACTGAATGGTGTCAATTGAGCGATAACAATGGTGGATGGTTTTGGGGATGATGAAAACCAACTCTTCTTCAATAACGAAAATTTTCTAATGATTTTGAGGTAGGATGATTGTTTAAATGTTATATTTGATGATTTACCTTGATCTCACTTGCTATCACATTAACGCAGAGGGTGTGGGCCAAACGAACAAGGCCTGGACCCTCGGCCGCTTCGCGCATGTTCCTTTATTTGGGGACAGTTTCCTCAAATTGATGACAACAATACATAGTGGGTCAAACTATGAGGGCAGTAGCATGGGTGAGATGTAGACGTGGAAGACACCAAGAACAGACCGCTAGAGCACATCTGGTGGCCCATAGAAGAAACCATCGGCACACCATTTCGGCGGCAGTCAGTGGAAGCTGGAGGAGACCTGCGGAAACCAGCTATGGGTGGTGGAAGGTGGCGCGTGACGGCGCACTACGGTGGCCGAATGCATCTATCCTAAGCAGGCCATGCCAGACAAGGATGGCGCAAAGCTTCCGCGGCCAGCGGGCCGCAACAGAAGGAGGCGGCGCAGAGCAGCCACGTCCAGTGGGCCGCGGAAGAAGGGGGGTGACGCGGAGCATCCATGACAAGAAGGAGAATCGCATACCCACACCGCACAATGTTGGCGAAAACTGGTCGGCTAAATGTATGACTATTCATGAAGTGGGGCAGCGCCCCACCAGTAGGATGAAACGGCCCACAACCACGGGGCCAGTGGGATGCAACGGTCCACCTCCGGGTGGACCGACCTATCGCAGGCAGGAACTGACAACAGGTCGGGCCAGAATCACCTAGTGGGCCAGACCCACCAGCGGGATGGGCCAGACCCACGACCAAACTAGCATGAACGGGTGGGTTCAGCCCCACCAGGCGGGCCTGGCCAACCGTGGCCGGGGCCCATGAACCAAACAGTTGTGACACCCCGAAATGATAAAGAGTTAAATGACTAAATGATATGACTCATTTCAATAAGGTTCACATTCCTTTTTAGGATCCTACTTGATTAGAACTCCAAAATTAAGCATGCTTGGCCGGGAGTAGTGATCTGGATGTGTGACCCTCTGGGATGTTTCTCAGGGTTTGTGTGAGTGAGGAAAAAGCACAATGGAAAGGGAATGTGTTGGCCTGTGGGGCAAATCCTTAGTCATATGACCCGTTCTGACATGTGGGTGAGCCTCATGGTGAGGATGGCGTGTCTGCGGAGCAACTGGTTGTACCTGGTGGGCTAGGATCTGATGACCATGTTAAGGCGGGGTGTCTGAACTGTCACTAAGACCTAGTTTTCATATTTGATATAAGAAGTGGCACCCAGCCTTAAGTGCGGTGCACTGCTAGGGTTGATATGTAGGGCCCACAATGGGGACGTTGTTCTCTAAAGGTGGGGGGTGATTGTAACACCCCCAAATGATAAAGGGTTAAATAACTAAATGGTATGACTCATGTCAAATGAAGAACCTTTCTTTTTTGGAGCCTACCTGATTAGAACTCCACAATTATGCATTCTTGGCCTAGATTAGTAATCAGGATGGGTGACCTTTTGGGAAGTTTCCTAGGGTGTGTGTGAGTGAGGAAAAAGCACACTAGGAAGGACAAGTGTTGGTCTATGAGGAATTTCAATAGTCAGATGACTCGTTCGGGAACGTGGGTGGGCCCTAGGATGGGGCCCATGGGTCTGCAGAGCAACTGGTGGTACCTGGTGGGCCAGGACCCAACGACCATGTTAAGGCGGGGTGTTTGAGCTATCATTGGGACCTAGTTTTTACTTTGTTTATTAGAGGTGGTACCCATCCTTAAGTGTGGTTCCCTACCTAGGATTAGATTTAAGGGCCATAACGAGGACTTCATGATATAGGGGGGGGGTGTGATTATAACACCCCCAAATGATAAAGGGTGAAATGACTACATGATATGACTCATGTCTACAAGGCACACCTTCATCTTTGGGAGCCTACCAGATTTGAACTCCATAATTAAGCATGCTTGGCCAGTATTAGTGATCAGGATGGTTGAACTTTTGGGAAGTTTCCTGGGGTGTTTGTGAGTGAGGGAAAAGCACACTAGAAAGGATATGTGTTGGCCTGTGGGGACATTCATTAGTCAGATGACCCGTTCGGGCATGTGGGTGGGCCCTAGGGTGAGGCCCACTTGTCTGTGGGGCAACTGGTGGTACCTAGAGGACCAGGACTCGAAGACCATGTTAAGGTGGGGTGTCTGTGCTGCCACCAGTGACCAGTTGTTATAGTGTATGTAATATTTCAGAATCAATATCATGTTATAATAATCATATATAGTTATTATTCCCATCATTACACCCATCCTTGTAAAGTGGTGATGAAAAATAGATTACCCCACAACGTTGAGAAGGTAAGACATAATAATCATAATAACATCTCAGAATATAATTGATACCAATTTTATGACATTATAATGGAAACAACTCATGAAGAAAAAGTATAAGATGAAATAAGTTTGAATGAATCGGTAGAGAAGATTACCTCTTCTTCGACGAGATCCCTATAGATCTCATCTTAAGGAAACTAGAGTTGGTTTTTTGAGAAGACCAGTACCTATATAATGTTATTAGGGATGTCGAGAATGGAAATGTTTTTGGGATAGATGAGGTTGAATTCCCAAAGTGAAGTGATGTTGTGAGGGAGGATGTCACCTTTTATAATTGAGACAAGGGGCACATTTGGAATCTCTAAAAATATTAATTTATAATAAAAAAAACCACATCAAACACCCTCTAAAATGTCATATTTTAGAATAATATATGAGATAAGGTTGTAATATCATCAACCAATAATTTTTTTGACATATTTTATGTCCATTACAACCTTATAATTTTAATTTATCACTCAGTTATTCTATTTCATTTTAACTTGGGTAACAAATATTTCAATATTAAAAGGGAGAAATATTTACTTATTTTATTTCATTTAGGTCATAAATAAATAATATATGACATTTTAGACCATAAAATAATTATTTTATATTTTTAAAAATGTTTTATGTCTTTTGAATAATTTAATAATACATTATTTTTACAAAACATAACTAGTGACAATTTTGACACAATTAAATTCATATAATTTTAAAATATCAATATAAGATTTTATCGTAGAACAAAATAATTCATTATATCCCTATGAGGTCAATTTCATCTAGAAAATACACTGGATTTATTAATTATCCTAAATTATATTTATTTTATTATTTTTAATAACAGTAATTTGATATTCCAATTAATATAATAATTACTACATTTGTTTTTTGTAATTATTTAATATACATATATTATTGAATAAAAATATAAAATAAAACACTATGAGGAAGATAAATCCTCTATATTTCATAATAATACTTATAGTCGAATATAGATTTTGTAAAATCCTATATTAAAAATGTTATTTTTATTAAAACATGAATGCGAAAACTTTAACATCACTTTAAATAAACTATTATAATTGTCATAATATTTTACATATGGATCCAAATGTTTTATAACATGACCCATGGATGATTATGGTAGATATATAATATTAAAATATCATGACCCGCCTTCATGAAGATGTGGGATGGGACTTCAAAATGCCAGAACCTTCCTTCTTCAAGTTGAAGGAGAGATAATGACCCCCTAGTCCTTCTTTGAAAAGGCCCTAGAGTGGATACTAGCACCAAGGGTATAGAATCTCACATAATATGGAAGAAATTTCCATTTTTATAGAACACGATCAGGATATTAGATGGTAAATCCCAAAAAACTCCAAAAATTGAAAGTGACTGTTAATCCAAAATTCCATTAAGATATGCATGTTCAAAATGGACTGATATAAGGTTAAAGAAAACTCTAATGAAAAGTACCAAAAGAAATAAAATCAGCAATGACAACTCCCAAAGCATGAGATAGTAATGTCTGACATAGTCCTCAAATTTCCCCTGGAAACCTAAAAGCAGTTTTATATGCTTAGGGTGAGTATACAGGTATAGTTAATAGGGAATCAAAAATCTCTTTTTCACAAGTGGGGACACATTCTAATGCCCCGTGAGAAATAGAGATAACCAAAACACCTAGCATGGAAACTATCCATACAGCCCCACCAAGTAATACTACCTCAAAAACAAAATTCAGGTAAAGTAATAGTAATAGCACATTGATGGTTCGGTACCCTGTGCCGCTTTCCCACTGGTCATTTAGGATATCCTACGTGTCAGACCTCCCCCACAAATCCCACTGTAGTCCCACTGTCATCCCACTGTCGCCCCACTGTCGCCCCCAACAACAACCATATGGGCCATCCCAACCATACATTCATCCCACCTGGAAACACATGTGCCACCAAAACCTCACATAACCACACTCGCAGACACCTAGTCCACAACAACGACCACCACGTCTGAAGACACCTGGGCTAGAACGACCACTACCATGGCCGAAGAGACCTAAACATCATCCCAAAGACACTTGGTAAACAAACCTGCTCACACACACTTGGACCCACCACCAAAAAACACCCTTCCCAAAGTTTCTTGGGCCATAATAAACCTTAGGTTGTCAAAACCTACCCGAAGGATCTTAGGCTCCCTAGGAGAGGGAGTTTAAAGGGGCTAAAATCAGCCACTCATAATATTTTTGGGAAAAAACCCCCCCCCCCCATGTAATAGGGGTGTTCGGCATGAATTTCTCAAAATGGGTGGGGTGAATTTAAGAAACACAAGAACTAAATATTATACATATAGGTAAATAAACACTCATCCCAACCTAAGGGTTCCGAAATAGATAACCAGCCTTTACACCACTACTCACACTGATATCCCTATATGCACAAATACGCAACATCCAAAACCAGAACAAAACCCATCTCTATATAACAAATCCCCCAGTATACCCATTATCGTTATCATGTTCGAGTGATTCCTTTTAAAACATTCCTCCACTAGTGGGCTACTAATAGTCATAACTAATAGCCAAAAAAACAACTAATTCAAAAATGACCAAGAATGATTTTAAGCATTCACACCCTATTATCTTATAATGTCAATGAAACAAAAGGGATATATGAGATCCGTAAAATCACTAGAACCAAACCAAACCCCACCATACCGACTCTATATGAACTCCGATTCACAGGACAACAACTTCTCAACAAGAACATACAATCCCCCTTTTTGAGTCTCCCCAAAAACATTAAACAGAACAACCATGCATATTAACAGAATAGAGTAAATGAGTTTCAGATTTATCCACACCATTTGTTAAGTTCATTCCATTTGGTTAACATGGGTGATCACATAGGGGATATTATTCATCGATCATCCATTTACTAAACCAAGTTTACGTGATTTACTAGTTTCCATGTTACAACTATCGAATCACAAGACTATCTAGAAAAACAAATCTTCATTAGTGCACAATAAGGGACCACAAATGGCCACATTTTTTAGTGGACACAGGTCCATACAATTCACAACATAAAATGAAGGTAAAACACAACAACATCAACATAATCATTCATAACCTTTCATTCTTTATGAGTCTGTTAATTATATTTGTTAAATTTGGTTTCATCTACATCCTGAGGGAACATCATCATACCCACCCCGCATGATGGAAGATAAAGAGTGATGAAGAAGGAACCTCTACCTAGATGATCACATATCAATGTTTTCTACAAGTTCCAAGGACAGGGGATGCATGAATTGCAGAGGAATAACTCCAAGGACTCCAAGGATAAGCATAAAGGGCTCTATCATGGGTGCACGATTATATCGGGAGGAAGTATCTATGCACACTAATAGAAACATAAAAGAAAAAATTTGGAAAGAGGGTATTGACTTAAGAATAGTCCAGATCCAAAAATTAGGGAGACGATTTCGAGGTACTTAAAATTCAGATCATGGATGGACCACAAGGGTGGGTGGTTTCACATGTTTGAATTTAATTAAATTCAATAATTATCCTCAAATATAGTGAATATAGAATATCATATCACAATGAGTTAATAGATTTATTTCAGATGAAGAAAACACATAACATGGGAGAAACTGGAAAACACAAGAACCTTGAAAATTTAGTAAAAAGTGGGTGACATGCCACATAGTTTGGAAATTCAAGGGTCACCCCACTCATATAGGATTTAAAATATCATTTATGGGATTTAAAACGGATTTAAACTACTTTAAAAGGGTAATAAGAAAACAAAGATGTGTTACAGGAAAATTGGGGGAAGGAAACCCTGACACCCCTCTGGGGCACTGTTGGGGTGCTGCACCGATCAGTGGAGCGGATCAGTGACACAAAGATCGGTGATACCCTACCACTGATTCCCTCTTAACTCACCAATGGTGTCCACGACACCACAAACACCATAGTTTGACAATGTAATGGACCAATAGGTTATGGGCCATTACACCAGATACCTCTCAAACTATTCTCTCCCTCAAGAATCCAAGAGTGTACCCAAAGAAAGAGAGGGGTATACACAACAACCTCATAAGATACATCTTAGGGAAACACCACTCTAAAGTTGTTAGAAATATGGATTATCCCTTTACATCTAGGAGCATCTCTCTCACCCATCTCCTGAACAACTGTAGAAACAGTAAGCAACCACATAAACACAAAATTCACACCGTACAGACATATGGATTAGGGAGTTCCTTCCTCCATGTCAAGATACTATCTGCTTTGGGTGGAACAAACTCACCTGCATGGGTTTAATCACATCCACCTTAATGCATCTGGATTAAGGATCTTGTCCCCCTCCCCATTTTTTGGAGTTTTCACCCACATTTAGAGAATAAGGGAAACAACCCATCTTATAGCAAACAAGGTCAAGAATTACATCACTACAAATCAAAATGAAAACACAAGATCAAAACTCCAAACAACTCTAGATACTGGGCACACATATGTGACTCCCATTCCCACATACTTTCCTCAAGGCCACCATACCTCCAAAATGCACGAACCAAGGCAATGGTTAATCCGTGAAGCACATTCTCCATTTCATCCTCGATTCTCACCTGTCACTCCACAAACATCACATCGTCCTCGATATCCAAATCCAACCAGTCAAGGACATGGGAGTCATCATGTAATTATCGACAGAACTCAGATAAATGGAAGATGTTGTGGATCCTCTCCAGCATCGGTGGTAACTCTAGCTGATACGCCACCTTGCCAACTCGTCTCAACACCTCGAAGGGTCCGATGAACCTAGGAGAGAGCTTTCTCCCCTTGTCGAACCTTCACTACCCATATTGAGGGGATACATTAAATAACACATGGTCTTTGAAAATAAAATCCCAATGCCTCCTCCTATGATTGGTATATCACTTATGTCGGTCCCGGGATGCCTTTATATTCTGACACACAAGATAAACCTTCTCCGTTGTTCTCTGCACTACCTTTGGGCCAAGACCCCCTACCTCCCCAACCTCAGTCCAACACATTGGAGAACAACATGGTCTCTCGTATAATGATTCAAATGGATCCATGAAAATTGTAGTGTGACAACTATTGTTGTAGTCAAACTTTACCAAAGTAAAGTGTCATAACCGTGATCCTATGATGTCCAAAACACATGATCATAGCATATCCACCAATGTATGGATGGTCCTCTCTGTTTTCCCATCTGTCTGAGGGTGGAAAGCAGTGCTAAGTCATAGCTGGGTGCCAAAAGAATGCTGCAATCCCTTCCATAATGATAAGGTAATGTGAGTATCCCAATTTTAAAAGATGGTTTTGGGAACTCCGTGCAGCCACACAACTTCACCCACATACTTCTATGCTAAGGCATCAACATCACTTGACTCTATAATTTGTAAAAAGTGATCTGGTTTCATCAATAGGTCTAACACTACCCATATGGAATCATATCCCCCCTCATCCCTTGGTAGTCATGTGAAGAAATCCATAGAGACATCATCCCACTACCACTCAAGAATATCTAAGGGATGTGAGAGACCGTTAGGTACACGATGTTCAGCCTTTACATGCTGACACACCAGAAACTTCGCCACAAACTCTGCCACTGCCCGTTTCACTCTGGGACACCAAAACCGACCTTTCAAACCCCGATAAATCATAGAAACTCTCGAGGTGTACCATGAGGGTTGAGTTATGGAAATCAGAAAGAAAAAACGCACACCTTTTCACCAGAACAAACAGCTTCCCAAGGAACAACATCTGATTCTGACCATCCTCTAACCATCCCTCCAGACCATCACCCTGGCTAACATGATCAAACATCAATCAAACCTCTTAGTCTCTCTAATGATACTCCTCTACATACTATACCAAGGAAGACTGCATTTTCATCTAAAATAGACAACCTTTACCATCCTACACTCTCTTTTCCTGATGTAAAGTAGCCAGATCTCCCATTCCCTTCCAAAAATCTGCTGACTCCTGAACCACATCCTTCTGTGACTTACTACTCAATGAATCGTCCACCATGTTCCCCTTTCTAGTGGTGTTGGAGATCTCAAAGTCGTTATCCTGAATAAACTCTATCCACCTCTTTTACTATAATTTTTGGTATTGTTGGGATAAAACATACATTAGGCTCTTGTGATCTGTGAAGACCAAGAAGCATTCCCCGATGAGGTAATGACTCCATAGATTTAGCACGAACAGAACTGCTGAAAGATCCAGGTCATGGGTGGAATAGTTACATTCAAGAGGATGTAACTTCGTACACCTATAAGAGATCACTCTCCGCTGCTGCATCAGCCACGCCCTAATCCTAGAATAGAAGAATCACAGAACAATTCAAACATTACCCCTTCCTCTAGAAATATCAGCACTGGGGCACTAACCAGATTTCTCTACAGATGACTAAAAGCCTCCTGTAAATTCTCACTCCATACAATACCATGGTCCTTTCTGGTCAAGGCTGTCAAAGTTTCTGAAACTCAAGAGAAGTCGGGTATGAACCATCAGTAGTAACCTACCAGACCTAGGAAACTATAAACATTCATCACATTCTTGGGTGATTCCCATGAAACAACTGCTTCAACCTTTGATGAATCCACTACTACCCCTTACTGAGATAGAATGTGTCCAAGATAGTGCACCCCTCATGTCAAGAACTTGCACTTGGAAAAAATCCCATAGAGATGGTCATGTCGAAGAATTTCCAAGACCTTCCTAAGGTTCTTAGTATGCTCCTTCTCTGATCTTGAGTATATCAGGATTTCATTGATGAACACAATAATGAACCAGTCTAGAAACTCGTGGAAAAAAGAGTTCATGAGCCCCATGAACACATCAGGTGCGTTCATAACATGGAAACACATGAATACAAACTCAATGTTCCCTTATCCGCACCTGAAAGAATTACCCGAGATGTCACCCTCCTTCACCCTCAAATGGTGATATCCTGACCATAGGTCGATCTTAAAGAACCAACCCACTCCATTCAACTGGTCAAAAGGGTGCCAATCCTCGGGAGGGGGTAACAATTCTTGACCATCACCTAATTCAGTCTTAGGTAGTCTATGCGTAGCCTGAGACCACTATTTTCCTTCTTTGTGAACATGACCAGAGAACCCCATAGAGATTATCTTCGTCGGATAAAACACTTATTCATCAGGTCATCAACTTGACTCTGCAACTCTCACAACTTAGAAAGTCCCATCCGATAGAGATCCATTTGAAATAGAACTAGCACATAGTTGTAAGTCTATCCCAAACTCAACATGATGTTGAGGGGGTATAGCTACTACCTCTTCAGGGGAATATGTCTAGAAACTCACTAACAATCCCTAGGAATTCCACCGTTTAGGAGTCTGATGACTCCACTAACATCTCAACTAATAAGGAAAAAAGGGGTCCACTCGTCAACTGCCCTCCTGGAAACCCCGCTTGCCTATGAAAGCAACACGTTGTCCTCCTGTGTATGAGAAAAAGATATTTCTATGGAATTAAATGATAATACCATGAATGGAAAATAGATAATTGATGCCCATGATGACATCATATGGCTGTATTTGCAGCATAAAGAGATCCACACTAGACTGATACAGCCCCAAAATTAATCTGCATCCTCGACAAACATCAAACATGCCAGTCTAACACCCAAATGATGTACTCATCAGCAGGGGAATGGAGATTCTCTCTACCTATATACCCAAAGAATGGTCTATACTAGGTGCAATAAAGGACTGTGAATCTCCGAAATCAAACAAGGAACCTGCAAGAGTTCTAAACAAACTGATCGTACCTCGAATGAACTCTGGCCCATCTGGAACTACTACCTATTTGGCGTGAAACTTCCCACACCTAGATCCTCTACCCCTAAGCTTTTTTACACCTCCCAGGCCATGCCCTGGTTGAGGTCTCTGGGGAGAGACCTAAGGTTAGGCTCCCCCAGCACCATCTTCCCTCGGTGGAGTGGGAGCTTGTTGCCCATGCTGCTGCTGCTGAAAAGGTCTGGCTAGAAAACACTGCTACTGAGGTTGGTTCTAAACCTTACCAACCTCACCGTACTGCACTCGAACTAGAAACTGAATCTGGATGTGTCCAAAACCTGCACAATAAAATCACATCGGTCCTGGGGTCGTGGAGAAAGAGCGAGGAATGGGAGATCAAAACTGGAACTACTGAGGCCTTCTCCCCATCGGCCGAAACTGGGAAGGCCCTAATGCTGGGGGCCTGCTGCTGATGACTTTCCCATTTGATGAGCTCAATTAGATCAACTCGCGCGGAACACCTCATATCATGTGAATCCTCTCTACCACTAAACCATTCTCTTGAGCCACCAATTATGTTAGTAGAGTGAAGGGAGAAACAACCTACTCAAGAGAAGGTCAGAGCACCTCCTCTAAGCATCTAGCCAGTGTCTCCTCATTCGGGAAGAGGTCAGGATAGAAAAAAAGGAGATCTTAAAACATGGTCCCCAAATCCCTTACCAACATACTCCCTTACTATAGGTGGAACATATCTTTCCACTTTTCATCATTCATTGTAGAAGTAATGATTTCCTCCCAGAACTCCTTCTCAAAGTTATTCCACAAAACCTCAGTCTTAATCCTCTCTCTGAGGAAGACCATCCACCACTGATGCGTTTCTCCCCTCATCTGACTGACTGCCAACGGATCCCAGTACTCTCTCAAATCACGAATCAATGTATAGGTGACTTCCAGCTCCTCAAGCCAGCCCTCTGTCTCCAAGTCGGACACACTACCCTCGTACTTCTCGAGGGTATTCTTCTGGAAAGAATGTGGAGTCTTCTTCTAGTTTTCATCCACTTCCTCTCAATCAATCATCTGATGATTGAACATATTAGCCTAATAGGCCTCGATCACCCAAACTACTCATGGACATCATCTGAGTTCCATAGATGTAAGGTAAAAAAGGAATGCCTAAGCCTGAGTAGTATGGATGATTCCTTTTAAATTATTCTTAAACCTTTTATTTATTTTAAAATCCCAAAACACCCAACACACACAAGGACACAATTCATTGTGATTCATGTACCTTCCCTAGGTTCTCTTCCTTGCAATTAGTGTAGCCTCACATAGTCGTCTGTTAGGCTCAGATTCCTTCCATCAGATTAGAGGGGGGGGGGGGCGCTAAAATCTCATGCCCTAGCCAGTCTTCCTTTGACTATTTCACACACCAATATTTACTATCATTTTTTCCATACCATACTAGGAAATCTTCACTATCCCTAATGACGAACTCCATCCTATCTCTCAACCATCACCTTTGATATCATTTTTTCATGACCAGCCTTCCCCAATACATGGTAAGGGACATCAAACTGCCAGACCCTTCTTTCTTCAAGTTTAATGAGAGATAATGACACTTGATTCGTACCTTTAATGGGCCCCAGATTGGAGACTAACACAAAGGGTATATGATCTCATGTAATATGGAAGGCATTACCATTTTTATAAAACAATATCATAAGATAAGACAGTAAATCCCAAACAACTCCAAAAACTGAAAGTAAAAATAAATGCAAAAATACATTCCCATTTGTATGTTCAAAATAGACTGATACAAGGTACCAGAAAAATATGATGAAAAGTAGTGAGAGAAATAAAATAAGAAACAGAACTCCTAAAGCCCGAGCTAGTAAGGTCTGGAATAGTCATAAGAGTCATCCTAGAAACCTTAATGAATTTTTATATACATAGGGTGAGTTTACAGGTAAACTTAATAGGGAAACAAAAAGCTCCCATGCATAAGTGGGGAGACATTCTAATTCCCTACGAGAAACAGAGATAACCAAAACACCTTGCAATGAAGCTATACACCCACCCTTACCAAGGCACACTCCCCAAATAAATGAAAGTAAGGTAATGTAATAGTAATAGCACATCGATGTATGGGTACCCCACACCGCTTTCCCACTTATTATTTAGGACATCTTACACGTCAGATCTCCCCCACAAATCCCACTACAGTCCCACTGTTTTCCCACTATCTCCCCCCAAAAACATCCATATGGGCCATCCCAACCGTATGTTCATCCTGCCTGAAAACACTTAGGCCACTACAGCCACACATAACCATGCCCAAAGACATCTAGACCATAACAACAACCACCATGTCTGAAGAAACTGGGGCTAGAACGACCACTTCCACAACAAAAGACACCTCAGACTCATCCCGAAGACACCTGGGAAACAAATCATCCTGCACACACCAAGGCCAACCACCAAAACTCACCCTGCCCAAAGTGTCTTGGGCCATAATAAACATTAGGCCGTCATAGCTTTCCTAAAGGATCTTGGGCTACCAGGGAGAGGGAGAAAAATGAGCTAAAAACCATCCATGCATAAGATTGTTCGGAAAAAACCATCCCCCGTGAAATGGGGGTGTTCAGAATGAAGTGATCAACATAAGTGGTGTGTGTATAAGAAGCATAGGAACTAAATATTATACATATAAGTAAACAAATACTCATCGCATCCTAAGAGTTTTGAAATAGAAAACCATCCCGTACACCACCACTCTTGCAGCTAGCTCTACATGCACAAATACACAATAGCCTCAACCATAACAGAAACCATTTCTTGAAAACAAATCCCCCCATCGTACCCATTCTCGTTATCTTTTTTAAGTGAATCCTTTTAAAACATTCCTCCACTACCAGGATACTAACAAGACTAACCACAAGCCAAAACAACAACTAATGGAAAAATGGCCAAGCATGATTTTAAGCATTCACACCTGGTTCTCTAGTAATGTCACAACAACAAAAGGGATCTGTGGGATCCCTAAAAGTATTAGATCCAAACAAAGCCCCAACATACTGGATCCGCAAAACCTCAAATTCATAGGCCCACAAATTCTCAATCAGAACATTCTATCCCCATTTTGAGTTTCCCCACAAATATTAAACTGAAAAACCATGCGTATTACCAGAACAGAGTAAGGGAGTTTCCTATTTATCCACACCTTTCATTATGTTCCTTCTATTTTGTTAATCGGGGTGATCACACATGGGATCTTATTCATCAAGGATCCATTTAATCACATAATATTAGGTGATTAACTAGTTTCCATGTTACAGTCATTAAATCAAAACACTATCATAAAATGTCGAGCTTCACTAGTGTTCAAGAAGGGGCCACCAACGACCATGATTTTCAATGGACATGATTCCATAAAATTCACAACATAAAATGAATGTAAAACACAGAAACATTAGCATCATAATTTCTATCCTTTCATTCTTTAAGAGTCCGTTAATTATCTTTATGGATGTTGGTTTCATCTACGTCTCGAGGTAACCTCATCATACTCACCCCACATGATGCATGATAAAGTGATATAATGGAACAACCCCTACCTAGATTGTAATGTTCTGGAGATCTCCGGCCCATTCCTTTGTCAAAAAGAAGGCCACGAAGTGTTCTGGAGGGTATAATGGACTTTTCCCACACTTTCCAGAATTTTAAAACTACACGTCATGTAGTTTGAGTACATGCCTTGTACCCCCCCTTGCCGGGCATACCCCGTGTTGAAGGCCGTGTCCTTGCCGTGTGAGATAAATGGGTACACGCCGTGTGTCCAATACTACACGCCGTGTAGTCTCTCCTCGTGTACGCGTAACTGTGTGTTTACCAGTCAACAGATGTGTGCCGTGTTTGAGCCGTGTCCTTTCCATGTGCAATAAATGGCTACACATCATGTATCCAGTACTACACACCGTGTAGTCCCTCCCCGCGTATGCGTTACCCTCAAACCGTGTGTTGACCAGTCAACGGCCGAAGAGTCGTGTTGGAAGCCGTGTGGAGACCGTGTGAAATAACCGAGTACACGCTGTGTAGCATAAAGTACACGCCGTGTAATTTTTCTTTTCTTGCCTATAAAAGGAGAGGTCCCCTCCTCCTTTTCAACTCACCCCTCTCCTCCCCTTTCCTCTGAGCAGAGCTCTCCCAAGAGACTTGAAGTCTCTTTCATCCATAACTTCTTCATCCGATCTCCGATTTATGATCCGTCAGTGGCCATGGGATCGTAACGACGAGGCGGAGCTAACAAGATTGGATCTGTTGTATTCCCAACGACATTTCCTTTATGACTTCCACCCAAGGAGGTTTTTCTGGGACCCAATAGAAGTGACGAACGCCGACGGACGTCTTATAAGGTTGATCCAGGGGAGCGTTGCGATCATAACCTGTTGAGGTAGGGATCTTACCTTCGTCTCTCTAAATTGTGCATCATGTGGGGTGGGTATCCTCTTATTTTCTTGAGAAACAGTTGAACCATTAAATAAAGATAATAACTGGTTAAATAATGGGGATGGGGATGTCGTTATGTTTATCTTTTTTTATCCTATTGATATGTTGTGAATTGAATCGGCTTATGCCTATCGAAAATCCCGGTCGTTGGGGGCCTTTTCTTGCACAATTAAATGTTTCCCTATCATTCTAGACCATTTTGTGGATGAAAACTTTCTGGAATGTGGAAATTGGTTAATCATGTAAAGTTGGCTGTTTAAAAGATGGAACCCTTGTGTGAACACCCTGGTTAAACAAAATGGAATAATGAACATTTGGGTTTTGGCTTGGTTACTGGTGTGTGAATGGGAGGGGTGAATCCTGGATTGTTACGAATAGAACAGGCATCAGGGCTGTGGTAAATGATGTTAAAGTGGCCATGATGTGGCACAAACCTTTTTTTGTGGGTTGTTGGGGATTGGGTGGGCTGCGGGGCTATGATAAATGGTATTAAAGGGATAATGATGTACGGTGCAGTTGTGGTTATGGCAGTTGGCAGCGGGGCTGTAGGGATGGGTTTGAATGTGAACGGACTACTGGTTTTTAATAATAAATAAAAGTGGAAGAGTTAATGAATGGTGGGTCATGGTAATAGAATGAGATTAATAATCAATGGGTTGGTTGGATGATAAGAAGGGACTTGGTTGTGTTGCTTGTGTTTTCCCTAACTTTATTTGTGGATGACAGGGATATGTTTTGCGAATGATCTATGTAGTTGGTTGTGGATAGTTTCCCAGTAGTTAAGGAACTAAATAAACTAATTCTACTTAAACGTGAAAACCTAAATGGGGTTGTGGTTGTTTGTTGTATGCATGCTTCGTAGTAGCAGTGCCATGGAACGTGCTCAGTTTCGCTGTTTAGAAGCCATAGGTTGGGCTGTGTGTTTGGTATACATATACATATATCTATATATTTTTTGTTTTATTGCACACCACCCATGTTGATCACTTAGTGCTGAACACTCCCATTTCATGGGAGAGGGTGTTTTTCCCTTAGGTACTAGCTCTTTCCTGCTCCTTCTTACTTAGGGTGTGATGTCTTGAGGAGAACATACACCTAAGACCCTTCGGGTAGGTTTCGATTGGGGTGGTTTTAGAACAAGACTCTTTCAGGAAGGTTCTACTGTTTCCCAAGAATCTTCAGGATGAGGCCTAGGTGTATGCGGGTGGGATATGTGGTTTTGAGGCCCAGGTGTGTGCGGGTGGGATGTGTCGTTTGTGAGGCCCAGGTGTGTTTGGGCGGGATACATGGTTGTGAGGACCAAGTGTGTGCAGGCAGGATATGTGGTTGTGAGGCCCAGGTGTGTGCGGGTGGGATAGGTGGTTGTGAGGCCCAGGTGTGTGCGGGCGGGGAGAGTGTGGCAGCGTCAGGACGTTCGCCATTAGGAAGAGCAGCTAACTACTGGGAAATGGTGCGGGGGTACCCAAAACTCTTGTTTCTTATATACTACTACCTGACATGATTGTGTTTTTGGTGAGTGTGGCTGGTGAGGTTGGGTGGATAGAATTCCTTGCTCGGTTTCTTATGTTGTTCTCATGGGACATTAGGATGTATATCCACTTATACACGAGAACTTTAGGTTTCCCTACTGTGTATACTTGTATGCTCACCTTACGTTTACTTTCAGGTTTCCAGGAGGACTACCAGGGTCGTGCGGGACCCTACTAGTCGGACAGTTGCAGTTTTTGCAGTTGTTGTACTCTTGTTTTCTTTTGGTATTGTACTTTGAGTTTTCTTGTACTTGTACCTTGTTATAAAATTGTTCAAACATGCATGTGGGATTGGTTTGAGTTATTTATATACACTTGTTCCTTTCCTTTTTGGTGGTTGACTTGTCCTATTTCCCGATCCTAAATAATAAAAAGGGTAATTCCTCCCATATTTGTGAAAACTCATACCCTTGGTGCTAGTCGCCAACCCGGGGCATACTGGAGGCGGGACTCGGGGGTCATTATCTCCCTTTCCCCATTGCCAGCTCAGGAGGGGCATCTTTGGTGGGAGGGGGTCATGATAGAATGGTATCAAAGGTGATGGTTGAGAGATAGGATGGAGTATGGTGATAGGCACAGTGAGGATTACATGGGATGGTAGGGCGACAATGTTAGTTAATCTTGGTGCGTGACATAGGCCAGGGAATACCGGCTAGGACACAGGATTTTAGGGCCCCCTGTGATCTGATGCAAGGACTCTGAGCCTACCGAACGACCAAGTGAGACTACATTGATTGCAGGGTAGAGATTCTAGGGAAGGTACATGCATCATCTTGATTGTGTTTTACTTGATTTGGGTGTTCTGGGAAAGAAAATGAAATAAAATGATAAAATAAAACATTCTGTTTTTCCTTACTACTTGGGATTAGGTGATCCTTGTTTACCATATAGCTATGGAACCTGGACGTCTTCCCCGGGTGTCTCAGACGGCTGAGGCCCAACAGATTCAGGCAGTCGATCAGTTGAGGATTTACCGAGAGGAGGAAGATAACCAGTGTCAGAAGACTCTCCGTTCTTTTCAGCAGTATACCCTCAAGAAGTACAAGGGTAGTACATCGGATACGGAGACGGAGGGGTGTCTTGAGGAGATATGGATATATTTTACCTTGATCCGTGCTCTGAGGGAGTATTGGGTTCCCCTAGCAGTCAGTCAGCTGAGAGGTGTGGCGCGACAGTGGTGGACGCTCTACCTCGAAGAGAGGATAGAGGCAGAGGTTCCATGGGCTGACTTTGAGAAGGAATTCTGAGAGGAATTCCTTTCTTCCATGATCAAGGAGAAGAAGTGGAAGGAGTTAATCTCCCATCAGCAGGGGAGTATGTCAGTATGAGAGCTGGGGATCAAGTTCAATGATCTCCTGTGCTTTGCTCCAGATCTCTTTCCGGATGAGGAGTCTCGGGCGACACGTTTGGAGGAGGCCCTTCGTCCTTCGCTTCAGTATGCTATCACCCCATTCACCCTTCCGACGTACATGGCGGTAAAGAAGAAGTCAGAGGTTGTAGGGCGGATGCACTCGTAGAGAGGTGCACCCCGAGAGGGGATCCAGCCCGAGTCGTTGAAGGGGAAGGCAGTCAGCAGCAGGTCTCCTACGACAGGACCTTCCAGGTTCAGGCCAGCGGGGAGCAGGCCCCAACAGTTCCAGTTCAGATCTTCGGGTCCTCATCCCTTTTTCATGATCCCAGGACCGAAGTGTTTTTCTTGTTGAGGTTTCGGGCACGTTCATAGTCGGTGCCCGACCCAATCTCAGTTCGGTGGAGGTGGGAAGGTTCAACGCCCACCTCAGCAGCACCAGTTGCCAGTGAGGCCCTTCCAGCAACATCAGGACCATGCTCCTCCGAGGGCTGACTTTGCGGGAGGAGTCCAACCTTAGGGTTCTCCTCAAGGACCTCGACCAGGGCATGGTCGGGGAGGTGGAAGACATCAGAGAGGCAGAGGAGCTGGGCGTGGACAGTTTCACTCAACAGAGTTGACAGCTCCAGCAGTACCAGAGGTGGTGTGAGGTATGGTTTGTTTGTTCAGCACTCTTGTTTCTTCTTTGTTCTATTCAGGAGCTTTGCTCTCATTTGTTACACCTGGTCTAGCCCATTCTTTGAGACTGGAGGTAGAGAGACTTTCCGTACCACTGGTGCTGAGTACACTAGTTGGAGGCCATACCATCATATCTTGTGTTTTCTGGAGATGTGGGATGACGTTGGGACCACATCGATCTAGTGGGGACCTTCTTCTGTTACATATGCAGCCATATGATGTCATCCTAGGCATCGATTGGTTGTTTTCTGTTAGTTCCGTTATCGACTGCTTCCAGAGAAGAGTCGTGTTCTACGACGTGGATGGGCAGCGCGTATCTTTTGTTGGCGTAACGAGCTATCAGGTAGGAAGTCGGCATGTGAAGCATATCCTTTATTTTTTAGGCGGGTTATTAGTGGATCCAACTGATACATAGATGATGGATCTCCCGGAGGTTGTTGGGGATTTCCCCAACATTTTTCCTGAGGAGGTTGTGACTCTACCCCCCCGACGTGATGTTGAGTTCGGGATAGAATCACAGCCTGGTGCCCGTCCGATTTCGATGGACCCTTATAGGATGTCACCTTCGGAGTTGCGGGAGTTGCACATTCATATTGATGATCTGATGGAGAAGGGTTTTGTTCAACCTAGCATATCCCCTTGGGGTGATCCAGTTTTTTTCGTGAAGAAGGAAAATGGTGGTCTCATGCTATGCATAGAAAACCGAAGGTTGAACCAGGTAACGGTCAAGAACCGTTACCCCATTCCAAGGATAGATGATCTCTTCGAACAACTGAGTGGAGTTGGTTGGTTTTCTAAGATTGATCTACGATATGGATATCATCAGCTGAGGGTAAAGGACAATGACATCTCGAAGATGGCATTCAGGTGCAGGTATGGGAACTTCGAGTTTGTAGTGATGCCGTTTGGAGTTACGAATGTATCGGCTGTGTTCATGGGACTTATGAACTTTGTCTTCCGAGAGTTTCTGGACCGGTTTGTTGTAGTGTTTATCGATGACATCCTGATCTAATCAAGATTAGAGGAGGATCATGTTGAGCATCTCAGGGCAGTCTTGGAAGTCCTTCGACACCACCAGATTTATGGGAAATTGTAGAAGTGTAAGTTCTTGATGCAAGAAGTACACTTCCTTGGGCACGTGGTGTCTCAGCATGGAGTGTCAGTGGACCCATCGAAGGTGGAGACAGTTGTTTCTTGGGAAGCACCCAAGAGCATTGAAAAAGTTCGTAGTTTACTGGGGTTATCAGGTTACTATAGGAGGTTCATTTCAGACTTCTCTCGAGTTGCTGCTCAATTGAAAGCTTTGACTAGGAAGAACCAGGTCTTCCTATGGAGTGAGCAGTGCCAGAAAGCTTTCGACTACCTAAAAGAGAAGTTGGTCAGTGCTCCCGTACTCAGGTTTCCAGAGGAAGGGTTGTTGTATGAGGTGTTTTGTAATGCTTCTGGCCTTGGTCTGGGGTGCGTGCTGATGCAGAAGAAGGGGGTGATCTGTTATGGGTCTAGGCAGTTACGCCCTCACGAGTGTATCTATGCCACCCATGACCTAGAGCTTGCAGTAGTAGTGTTCGCACTAAAGTTGTGGAGACATTACCTCTTTGGGGAGCGCTTTGTGGTCTTCTCAGATCACAATAGACTGCATTATGTCTTCTCCCAGCATGACCTGAACTTACAACAGCGGAGATGGGTCAAGTTTCTCCAAGACAATGACTTTGAGATCTCTTACACTGAAGGTAAGGGCAACATTGTGGCTGATTCTCTGAGTAGGAAGTCACATAAGGAAGTAGTTCGGGAGTCCATTGATGCTTGGAAAGCGATAGGAAAGTTGGCTGCCTTGCACTTGGATGCAAGGGAAGAAGGTGTTAGAGGCTGTTTGTTTCACATGACGGGGCAATCCTCCTTGTTGCAGCAGGTGGAAGAGTATCAGTGGGGGGACTCCGAGGCGGAAGTGATGCGGGATCGTGTCGATCAGGGGATTGCTCCAGAAGGATGGTCAGAGGACAGCCGACATTAGATGCTTTTACATGAATTTTTTTTGTCCCGAAGACAATGCGTGAGGGTGTTCTCCATGAGTTCCATAGCTCATCCTTGGCGGTACATCCAAGTGTTTCAAAAATGTACCGAGGCATGAGGGAATAGATTTGGTGGTCCAGGGTGAAACGGGCAGTGGAAGTGTTTGTGGCCAAATTCCTAGTGTGTCAGCAAGTGAAGGCTGAACACCGTGTTCCCAGTGGTTTGTTTCATACTTTAGATGTCCCCGAGTGGAAGTGGGATGACATCTCAATGGACTTCGTCCCAGGACTACCCAGAACTCGGGGTGGTTATGATGCTATCTGGGTAGTGGTGGATCGACTGACAAAATCAGATCACTTCTTAGCAATTAAGAAGTCAGGCCTAATGAGTACCTTAACACAAAGGTATGTAGATGAGGTGGTGCATTTGCATGGAGTCCCGAAGACTATCATCTCAGATCGGGATACTCAGTTTACCTCACGAGTCTAGAGGGGGTTACATCATTCTTTTGGAACCTAGCTATGCCTTAGCACTGCTTTCCACCCCCAGACTGATGGGAAGACAGAGCGGACTATCCAGACGTTGGAGGACATGCTACGATCATGCATTCTGGATTTCAGAGGATCATGGGTACGAAACTTGCCTTTAGTAGAGTTTGCCTACAACAACAGCTTCCACTCTACTATTGGAATGGAACCATTTGAGGCTTTATATGGAAGTCCATGTCGTTCAACCATTTTCTTTGTAGAGGTTGGTGAGATAGGTGCTCTTGGGCCAGAGGTTGTGCAGAGCACAATGGTGAAAGTCCAACTTGTACGTGAGAAGATGAAAGCGGCTCAGGACCGACATAAGTCTTATGCTGATCATCGGAGGAGGCCCTTGGATTTAGAGGTGAGAGATCATGTCTTCTTGAAGTTTTCCCCTCGACGGGGGCAGCGGAGGTATGGGAAGGGGAGAAAGATCTCACCTAGGTTCATCAAACCTTTTGAGGTGCTGAGGCGAGTCGGTGAAGTGGCATATTAGTTGGCCCTGCCACCTCAGTTGGAGAAGGTTCATGATGTCTTCCACGTCTCCTAGCTTCGTCGGTACTTACATGATGACTCTCACCTTATCAACTGGGGAGAATTAGATATGGGAGATGACACAACCTTTGAGTAATGACCAGTCAGAATCAGGGATCGTAAAGAGAAGGTGCTCTGTGGATGAACCATTCCGTTGGTTCGTGTGTTGTGGAGGCATGGCGGCCTCGAGGAGAGCATTGGGAGCGGGATACCCAGATGCATGCTCAGTACCCAGAGTTGTTTTGACTTGTGTTTTCCCTTGTTCTTCTGAGCTTTGTGTTGATGTTATACTCTGTACCTTTGATATATGGAATGCTTGGCTTGTCGGTTGTGAGACCTTTTTGTTTCCTTGTTCCCTGGTAATGTGTAACATGTACGAATGTGTGGGGAAAGAGAAAAACCTGACCCTTAATCGAGATGCATTAATGAGGATGCGATTAAACCCATGCAGGCGAGTCAGTGCCACCTAAAGTGGATAATATCTCGACATAGGATAAGGAATTTCCCAAAACTACATGTTCGGGATGTGTGTTGGTTGCGTAGTGTTGGGGGTAGTACGAGTTGAAAAATCCTAATGTATGAAAGTGGTAATACCCAATTCTTAATCGAGACGCATTAATGAGGATTCAATTAAACCTGTGCAGGCGAGTCAGTGCCGCCTAAAGCAGATAATATCTCGACATAGGAGAAGGAATTCCTAACACATATGATTAGGGTTGTTGGCTGGGTTCCTGTTATAACGAGAACCCTAAGAGGTATCTTGTTGGGTTCCTATGGGGTGGTTTTGAATTCTCGGGGACGAGAATGTTTTAAGAGGTATCTGATGTAATGGCCCGGACCTCTCTGGTCCATTCCTTTGTCCAAAAGAAGGCCACGAAGAGTTCTGGAGGGTAAAATGGACTTTTCCCATACTTTCTAGAATTTTGAAAGTACACACCGTGTAGTTTGAGTACACACCGTATACCCCCCTTGCTGGGTATACCCCGTGTTGAAGGCCGTGTCCTTACCGTGTGAGATAAATGGGTACACGCCGTGTGTCCAATACTACACGCCGTGTTGTCTCTCCCCGCGTACGCGTAACTGTGTATTGACCAGTCAACGGAAATGTGCTGTGTTTCATCTGTGTCCATGCCGTGTGAAATAAATGGATACACACCGTGTATCCAGTACTACACACCGTGTAGTCCCTCCTCGCGTATGCGTTACCCTCAAACCGTGTGTTGACCTGTCAATGGCCACAGAGCCGTGTTGGAAGCCACATGGAGACCGTGTGAAATAACTAAGTACACGCCGTGTACCATAAAGTACACGCCGTGTACTTTTTCTTTTCTCGCCTATAAAAGGACAGGTCCCCTCCTCCTTTTGAACTTACCCCTCTCATCCCCGTTCCTCTGAGCAGAGCTCTCCCAAGAGACTCGAAGGCTCTTTCTTCCATAACTTCTTCGTCAGAGCTCTGATTTACGATCCGTCAGTGGCCACGGGATCGTAACGACGAGGCTGAGCTTCCAATATTGGATCCGTTATCTTCCCAATGGCCTTTCCTTTCCAAATTCCACCCGAGGAGGTTTTTCTGGGACCAGACAGAAGTGACGGACGCCGACGGACCTCTTCTAAGGTTGATCCAGGGGAGAGTTGTGATCGGAACCTGTTGAGGTAGGGATAATACCTTCGTCTCTCTAAATTGTGCATCATGCGGGGTGGGTATCGTCTTGTTTTCATGAGAAAAGGTTGAAAAATTAAATAAAGATAATAACTGGTTAAATGACGGGGATGGGGAAGTCGTTATGTTTAACTTTTTTTATCCTATTGATATGTTGTTAATTTAATAGGATTATGCCTATTGAAAATCCCGGTCGTTGGGGGCCTTTGCTTGCGCAATTAAATGTTGACCTATATTTCATGTAACACCCCGAGCTTCCATGATACGCTTCTCATTCAATTATGCAATAGCTTGCATTATACGCAACTTCGAGTTCTAAAACACCGCGACTAATCAAAGTAGCTGTTATGAATAGTAATAACCACCTTTTAAATTTATAGAAATTTTATATTTCAAAATGGACTTCATTTTTGGATTCGGAATATCAAAATTAGCCTATGTTGAATTTTTGGTATTTTTCTGAGAACTTCTAATTTTTTAATGAATAGTGAAAAATACATAAAAATATCTTTTTTAATCAAAATAATTTATAGTGATAAATTATACTATTTAGTGGTTTTAAAGTATAATTAGAATATATTTTTACCATTTTATCCAATGGTGGTCATTAGAATTAATTTAACATTGACATTGGACATAAACAATTGCCAATCTTTTGATATAAATTGTTTCTAAAAAACACGCTATTTGTTGTGACATCGGGAATTAATTACAAAATTAATTAATGAAACTTATATGTTTCAAATTTTGTAAAATAGAAATCATTTTTGAATTCGGAATATCAATTGTAGCTTAGGGTGAAATTTTGGCATTGTTCTGAAAAACTTCAATTTTTGATGAATAGTGAAACCACTAAGTGGTAGTTAAAAAACTGATTTTTCGTTTAAATGAAATATTACCACTTCTGTGATTTGATTTTCAAAAATCCGACATACATGGTTGTCCTTAAGAAGTAAAATGTGCTTCAATGAGATTAAAATAATTTTTGGTGAATAGTAACTTTTAAGTTCTTAATCGCGATTAGATGTAATTAGTGCAGTTTAAGGTAAAAATAATGTTTTAATAATATGAGATGAGCTTGAAACTTGTCCTACTCCTATTGGATGAGTCATGGCCGAGCAAGACAACCCATGGGTCAACTTTGGGACCCCATGGAGCCACTTTGGTTGGAAAATGACATTAATATATATTTATTTAATGTTAAAATTAAATTGACACAAACATGAGTTGTTTTAATAAAATAGTTTTAAGTGGGGTTACACAAGTCCAAATTTTGACTATAAATATTCATTAGAAATATAAAAATATTTCCTACATCATAGTATTTTTTCAATAATTTTTAGATATTAAATAAATTAATTTAATTACGACATCATGATGATGCAACGATGACCTCATTATTTAACGATTTAAATAAAATTGAAAGATAATGTAATATATAAGACCTACACTTGTCCAAAAACTATTGGATGGGAATATTTCGAAGACTTATCATCTTATCTTCAAAATATATCAATGTGGGTCCTTAGAAATTCGAAACACTTTTGAAAATAAAATAATATTTTCATGATTTCCAAAAGTGCCCCTCCTCTCCTCTTATAAAAGGCCCCCACCTCTACCACCTCATTCACACTTTCAAGCCATTTGGATCGGCCAACCTCTGCCCAAATACTCTCCCAACTTCCCCCTATTACTCCTAGAAGCCTCACTTTGGGCATAACTCTTCCCAAGGAAGCCTTTGGCTCAAATCAAAAAGAGTTACCCAATTTTGAGGTAATGTCTTCTCTAATGTTGTTTTGTTTTATTTTTCTTCTCCAACCCCGTAAACTCTTTTTATTCATTTATTTTGTAACAACACCAGTATCCTCAATATACTAGGATATTGTTATAAGAAGTATTCGATCTACATTTACACACAGGTACATCTAATGGTTAAAGAACATACGGTTTCTGTGGATGGCGAATTTCTGCCTTACGAAACGATGATTGTTCAACACTCATATAACACTTTCAAAGGTGGCCATTAATATGTCACTATATTTATATATGATATATAATATGTTTATGTTTTACTTATGCTTCTATATTTCTCATTTATGTAATACTTTATGATTTCCATTATGGGTAAACGCGATAATTTCATTTTAGGAAGTGCGGACTACCGCCCCCTCAAAGTGATTTGAATCGTTAATGCCATATGTGGGATGTATAAAGGAAGGAGTAAATGGTATTATACACTATATTATACTGGAATTATATTATACATTTATATCATTATTATTTCATTCCATTAAATACGAAATAGAAATGAAAGTAGCGTTCATGCGTACGTACGGCTTACCGTCTCCATGAACGGTGCATTTCATTTCTTACCTCTAAATGTTATGTAATATTATAAATACATGTATATACTGGATATATATGATATATATGATATCTACATCATGACCATAATTCTGGATATAATGAATATATCACCACATGAACAACTTGTAATTATAAGAATTTTATTTTTGACTCAAGTACCTAAGATCGACAAAATGACCGTTATAAACTTAAATAATTACATAATTTTCATAACATGGTAATAAGGGATATAAAAGGAATAATGAACATTAAAAAGGTTCTTACGTAAATATAAATTAACTCTAGTTTATTATTCAGGAGGTTAAAGAACGGTCGAGTCAGGACAGGATGCAAGGTAAGGGAATTTCTTAACCCAACTTCCATTCTTTGGGTTAATCTCCTACTTTCAAATTATGTCATGATATTATTTTGTCCTATTTTGTATTTTTACGTTATTTATGTGTACCTATAGTGAATACACATAATAGATATATTTTATTTTAAAAATGATCTTTTAAGGACTTCGTCTCAATCTCCTTTCATTAAGGCATATTTGGTTTTATACACAATTTTCTTTTATACGGTATATAAAACCCTTTGACTTTTACGTTTATTCAAAAGGAATATTTTTTTATACGAAGCGTTTTACTAAAAGAAAAAAAATGAATGTTTTTCTTTCCGTACATATGCGGCGACAATGACTTCTCTGCCGCCATGACCATTATTTGAGTTTTAGCTTCCTCTACAAGCCATCACTTTATTTTAATGAAAAATAAATACAACGTTTTAACTTTCTTTTATTTTAGTATTGAAAATGGTTTTGAAAGAGTTTTTATTATATCAATGTGTTGTATTGATATCTTTTGATTGAAATGTGGAAATGTTATATTTCCTTTATGCATGTTTTATGTGATACGATTATGTTATGGTTTATGATGAGGAATGTATTGGACTTAATAAGTGACGGGTGGAGCCCGCTATAGCTCCTCAATGCATCGGTAGGTCTCATGAGACAACTAGACATTGAATTGGCCGAGGCCCTTTCCCAATTTGATTTATGGTTTTGGCCGAGGCCTTAATCATTTTAGACATCTTGGCCAAGGCCTTGACAAAATGTTTCAGAATGTCTGGCATTATGCATTCCCTCATTATGAAAGTGGTTATTGATATTGAATGTGATTATTCGACCAGTAGAATATCCATGTTAAGAAGTGAATGGCATTATCTCATTTTACTTTTGCCATATTATGTTGATGTTCAAGTTTAAAAGGCTTTTGTTTTAGTTATACATTGCCTTAAATGTTTATGTTTATTTATGAAAGCTTCCACAATATTGTTATCCTTACTGAGCATCTGAGCTCACCCCTTTCAATGTTTTAATATTTTCCAGGATGTGAAGAAGTATTTTATGAATGACCTACAGGAATAGACTGAAGAGGATATGAGTGTGGACTATGAAAACTTTGTTATTTGTTTTTCACTTTATGATGTAATGTAACATTTATGAATGTATCTAGTGTTTCCAAGGCTACTAAACTAATCGGCCTTTCGAGACATGATCTTTTGTGATCATGCCAATGTTACGAAGTACTGCACCGACTCTGGGTAGCTGGGGTCGGGGCGTTACAGTTGGTATCCGAGGCAGTTTAGTACTAACCTTGGAATCTAGATTTATATAAACTCTGATTAGAGCACATAGCCCGAAGATAGGCTTTGATGATTAGTATAGAAGAACTTCCTAGAATTTTGGTATTGTAGAGATATTGTGAGTTTTCTGATCAATAAATCCCTGTCTGGATACGAGCAGGTAGAGGAGGCTCTGGCACAGATGTACCTAGGGGTAAAACCCGAAAACACCGCTTTGAGCTAGACTCAAACGGGAACTGGTGCACGACAACGGGCCTTGCTGCACTCTTGGTTACGACACTCCCGGGGGATATGCTTTGGATAATTATCATTTTCTTTATAAACCATTATGAAGGGTTATGAGTATATACTTCCTCAAAGAAAACATTTTTATGGATTATATCCATAAATAGTTCAATTTATGTTAAGTATCTTACAAGTATGGAATTATGTATTTTGATTCATAAACTAATATAGTTTATGCCATTGTTTAGAAATGGTGCCTAGTGGAAGGAATGGAAACCGTATAAATACACGCACTCCGTGTAGGGATTTCCCTCCTGCTCAAGATAATTATAGTGGAGCTAGAGATACAACTGGTGCTGATCAACTTATTACCATACTGGGACAACTCACTCAGGTTATGAATAATAACCTTACTCGTATGGATCACCCTGATCCACAACGTGGAGGATCAATGTTAGAACGCTTCATGAGGAAACAACCACCAACATTTAATTGGGGTACAAATCCATTAGTAGCTGAGCAATGGATAAACACCTTAGAGAAAATATTCCACGCCTTGGGGAGTAGCAAAAGGGAGAAGGTTATCATGGTAGTTTACCGCCTCATTGGAGATGCTGATCAATGGTGGTCATTGATTCAAAACACAAAGGAAGATGATGACGTATCGAATATAGAATGGAGGGAGTTCAAAGATATTTTCCTAGATAAATACTATCCTCGTGACCATCGAGCAGATATGGAAAGACAATTTTTGAGTCTGAGACAAAATGAGGATGAGAATGTCACAAAGTATGAGGCCAACTTTAAAAGGTTAGCGAGGTATGCTGCAGATTATATACGTAACCCAAGAGGTAAGATTGATCGTCTCTTTGATGGGTTAAAACCATTTCTCTATCGAGCTTTAGTATCACAATCGCTCTCAACATACGAAGATATTGTCTCATGTGATATCAAGACAGAAAATGAATTCTCTAAGTCTTATGACAACAATGTAAATCAAGAGAAGAAGAGAACGGTGGAACAAGAGACAGATAAAGGGAAAAAGGGAAAGAAGGATTTTCCATTATGTGATAATTGTGGGAAGAATCACCCTGGTACTTGCCTAAAAGAAATGGGAGTTCGTTATAAATGTGGGGGAAAAGGTCACTAGGCGCGTGATTGCAAGGGAAAGAAAGAGGCTATCAATGTTGAATGCTACAATTGTAGGGAAATGGGGCATTATGCAAATGAATGTCCTAAGCGTCAGGGAAACATTCCTCATTAAAGGCCAAGGGATCAAGGACAATCTTATGATGTTACTACAGTTGAAGCAGAATAACTAATGTATTGGTTCTTTTGGACTCATGGATTATATTCTGGTTATTAGAATAATGTGATATATATATAAGGATTGTACTGCAGTACTTGTTGATTTCAGTAAGGTTTTAATATGATGAAGGTAATTATATTTTTAGTATGTGACAATAAGAGAAACTTTACTTTGTTTGGGAAATCTGATAAATTGATTTTGGAATTCAAAGACCTTTTAGAGAAAGTCTTGACGGAGGTGTTTTGGATAACTATAAAGGTTGGAATGGATTATGTTGATCTTTGGATAGTATTGTTTAAGGTTAAAACATTTCTGAAGATTATTTTTGGAATAATATAATACTATAGTTTTAGGAAAAGGACAACCTGCAGGGTGGGGCATAACCCATCACGTCAGACAAAGGTGCAGGAATCGAACCCACAACCATAGTGCGACAGACCTTTATTTCCTACCACTAGCCTACAGGAAGTCCCTGGTTATTACAAAATAATTTTAATAATTTAAATGGTATGTGTTAACATTTGGAACCTTATACAATTAGGATAAGTATAATATTTTTGAGTTCTATTATCTTTTTGAGTGAAAGATGAGTTGAAGGTTGAAACTCTAATTGTCAAGCATAAATATATATACCTATCTCTTATTCAATGAATAAATTAATTCTTAATCTTTAGTAAAGGGATACTAAAACAAAAAAATGTGTTATCCTAATACCTTATGTCTTGTTGAACTGATGATATTTTAAATCAACATAGATTGAAGGCTTTGAGGCCCTCAATTTGACAGTTGATTGTGATTGATGACCTCAATCACTCCCTACAAATATTTACGTTTTCCTCCAATTATATGTCTCTAATTTCCACCAATGTTCTTCTAATCGAGATCATAATTTGGTGGTGACTTTCTTATTTCCATTTCCCTCTTATTAAGACTAAATTTTATTAATCTTATTTCTGGTGTGGGTTTTCCACAAAGGTATTTTCTCTTTTCAACCTTTTATTTTCAAAGAAAAATTTCAAATTGTGAGGATGCAATTTATTGAAGGATGGGAGAATGTAACACCCCGAGCTTCCACGATACGCTTCTCATTCAATTATGCAATATCTTGCATTGTACGCAACTTTGAGTTCTAAAACACCGCAACTAATCAAAGTAGCCGTTATGAATAGTAATAACCACTTTTTAAATTTATAGAAATTTTATATTTCAAAATGGACTTCATTTTTGGATTCGGAATATCAAAATTAGCCTATGTTGAATTTTTGGTATTTTTCTGAGAACTTCTAATTTTTTAATGAATAGTGAAAAATACTTAAAAACAACTCTTTTAATCAAAATAATTTATAGTGATAAATTATAAAATTTAGTGGTTTTAAAGTATAATTAGAATATATTTTTACCATTTTATCCAATGGTGGTCATTAGAATTAATTTAACATTGAAATTGGACATAAACAATTGCCAATCTTTTGATATAAATTGTTTCTTAAAAACACGCTATTTGTTGTGACAGCGGGAATTAATTATAAAATTAATTAATTCAACTTATATGTTTGGAATTTTGTAAAATAGACATCATTTTTGAATTCGGAATATCAATTATAGCTTAGGGTGAAATTTTGGCATTGTTCTGAAAAACTTCAATGTTTGATGAATAGTGAAACCGCTAAGTGGTAGTTAAATAACTGATTTTTCGTTTAAATGAAATACTACCACTTCTGTGATTTGATTTTCAAAAATCCGACATACATGGTTGTCATTAATAAGTAAAATGTGGTTCAATGAGATTAAAATAAATTTTGGTGAATAGTAACTTTTAAGTTCTTAATCGCGATTAGAGGTAATTAGTGTAGTTTAAGGTAAAAATAATGTTTTAATAATATGAGATGAGCTTGACACTTGTCCTACCCCTATTGGATGAGTCATGGCCGACCAAGACAACCCATGGGTCAACTTGGGGACCCCATGGAGCCACTTTGGTTGGAAAATGACATTAATATATATTTATTTAATGTTAAAATTAAATTGACACAAACATGAGTTGTTTTACTAAAATAGTTTTAAGTGGGGTTACACAAGTCCAAAGTTTGACTATAAATATTCAATATAAATCTAAAAATATTTCCTACATCATAGTATTTTTTTTATAATTTTTAGATATTAAAAAAATTAATTTAATTACGACATCATGATGATGCAACGATGACCTCATTATTTAACGATTTAAATAAAATGGAAAGATAATGTAATATATAAGACCTACACTTGTCCAAAAACTATTGGATGGGAATATTTCGAAGCCTAATCATCTTATCTTAGAAATATATCAATTAGGGACCTTAGAAAATCGAAAAACTTTTGGAAATAAAATAATATTTTCATGATTTCCAAAAGTTCCCTTCCTCTCCTCTTATAAAAGGCCCCCACCTCTATCACCTCATTCACACTTTCAAGAAATTTGGCTCGGCCAAACTCTGCCCAAATACTCTCCCAACTTCCCCCTCTTACTCCTAGAAGCCTCACTTTGGGCAGAACTCTTCCCAAGGAAGCCTTTGGCTCAAATCCAAAAGAGTTACCCGATTTTGAGGTAATGTCTTCTCTAATGTTGTTTTGTTTTATTTTTCTTCTCCAACCCCCTAAAATCATTTTATTCATTTATTTTGTAACTAAACCAGTATAATAAATATACTAGTATGTTGTTATAAGAAGGATTAGAGCTACACTTACAAACACCTACATCTAATGGTTAAAGAACATACGGTTTCTGTGGATGGCGAATTTCTGCCTCACGAAACGATGATTGTTCAACACTCATATAACACCTTCAAAGGTGGACATTAAGATGTCACTATATTTATATATGATATATAATATGTTTATGTTTTACTTATTCTTATGTATTTCTCATTTATGACATACTTTATAATTTCCATTATGGGTAAACGCGATAATTTCATTTTAGGAAGTGCGGACTACCGCCCCCTCAAAGTGATTTGAATCGTTAATGCCATATGTGGGATGTATAAAGGATGGAGTAAATGGTATTATACACTATATTATACTGGAATTATATTATACATTTATATCATTATGATTTCATTCCATTAAATACGAAATAGAAATGAAAGTAGCGTTCATGCGTACGTACGACATACCGTCTCCATGAACGGTGCATTTCATTTCTTACCTCTAAATGTAATGTAATATTATAAATACATGTATATACTGGATATATATGATATATATGATATATAAATCATGAACATATTTCTGGATATAATGGATATATCACCACATGAACAACTTGTAATTATAAGAATTTTATTTTTGACTCAAGTACCTAAGATCGACAAAATGACCGTTATAAACTTAAATAATTACCTAATGGTCATAACATGGTAATAAGGGATATAAAAGGAATAATGAACATGAAAAAGGTTCTTAAGTAAATAGAAATTAACTCTAGTTTATTATTCATGAGGTTAAAGAACGGTCGAGTTAGGACAAGATGCAAGGTAAGGGAATTTCTTAACCCAACTTCCATTCTTTGGGTTAATCTCCTACATTCAAATTATGTCATGATATTATTATGTCCTATTTTGTATTTTTACGTTCTTTATGTGTACCTATAGTGAATACACATAATAGATATATTTTATTTTAAAAATGATCTTTTAAGGACTTCGTCTCAATCTCCTTTCATTGAGGCATATTTGGTTTTATACACAATTTTCTTTTATACGGTGTATAAACCCCTTTGAATTTTACATTTATTCAAAAGGAATCTTTTTTTTATACGAAACGTTTTACTAAACGAAAAAAATGGAATGTTTTTCTTTCCATACATATGCAGTGACAATTACTTCTCCACCACCATGACCATTATTTGAGTTTCAGCTTCCTCTACAAGCCATCACTTTTTTTAATGAAAAATAAATACAAAGTTTTAAATTTCTTTTATTTTGGTATTGAAAATGGTTTTGAAAGCGTTTTTATTATATCAATGTGTTGTATTGATATCTTGTGATTGAAATTTCAAAATGTTATGTTTCCTTTATGCATGTTTTATGTGATACGATTATGTTATGGTTTATGATGAGGAATGTATTGGACTTAATAAGTGACGGGTGGAGCCTGCTATAGCTCCTCGATGCATCGGAAGGTCTCATGAGTCATCTAGATGTGGAATTGGCCGAGGACCTTTCACAATTTGATTTATGGTTTTGGCAGAGGCCTTAATTATTTTAGACGTCTTGGACGAGGCCTTGACAAAATGTTTCAGAATGTCTGGCATTATAAATTCCCTCATTATGAAAGTGGTTATTGATATTTCATGTGATTATTCAACCAGTAGAATATCCATGTGAAGAAGTGAATGGAATTATCTCATTTTACTTTTGCCATATTATGTTGATGTTCAAGTTTAAAAGGCTTTTGTTTTAGTTATAAATTGCCTTAAATGTTTATGTTTATTTATGAAAGCTTCCGCAATGTTGTTATCCTTACTGAGCATCTGAGCTCACCCATTTCAATGTTTTAATATTTTCCAGGACGTGAAGAAGTATTTTATGAATGACCTGTAGGGATAGTCAGAAGAGGATATGAGTGTGGACTATGAATACTTTGTTATTAGTTTTTCACTTTATGATGTAATGTAACATTTCTGAATGTATCTAGTGTTTCCAAGGATACTAAACTAATCGGTCTTTCGAGACATGATCTTTTGTGATCATGACAATGTTACGAAGTAATGCACCGACTCTGGGTAGCTGGGGTCGGGGCGTTACATTTGTAGACTGTTTTGTGGATGTAAACTTTGTGGAATGTGGAAATTGGTTAATCTTGTAATGTTGGCTATTTGAAATCTGGAACCCTTGTGTGATCACACCGGTTAAACAAAATGGAATAATGAACATGTGGGTTTTGGCTTGGTTACTAGTGTGTGAAAGGGAGGGGTGAATCCTGGGATGTTACGAATAGAACAGGCAGCAGGGCTGTGGTAAATGATGTTAAAGGGGTGATGATGTGGCACAAACCTTGTTTTGTGGGTTTTTGTGGATTGGGTGGGCAGTGGGGCTGCGATAAATGGTATTAAAGGGATAATGATGTACAGTGTTGTTGTGGTTATGGAAGTTGGCAGCGGGGCTGAAGGGATGGGTTTGAATGTGAATGGACTATGGGTTGTGAATAATAAATAAAAGTGGAAGAGTTAATGAATGCTCGGTCATGGTAATGGAATGAGATTAATAATCAATGGGTTGGTTGGATGATAAGAAGGGACTTGGTTGTGTTGCTTGTGTTTTCCCTAACTTGATTTGTGGATGGCAGGGATATGTTTTACGAACGATCGATGTGGTTGGTTGTGGATAGTTTCCCAGTAGTTAAGGAACTAAATAAACTAATTCCGCTGAAACGTGAAAACCTAAATGGGGTTGGGGTTGTTTGTGGTATGCATGCTTCGTAGTAGCAGTGCCGAGGCACATGCCCAGTTTCTCTATTAAGAATCCATAGGTTGGGCTGTGTGTTTGGTATACATATATATGTCTATATCTTATGTGTTTTGTTGCACCCCACCCATGTTGAGAACATAGTGCTGAACACTCCCAATTCATGGGAGAGGGTGTTTTTCCCTTAGTTACTAGCTCCTTCCTGCTCTTTCTCCCCTAGGATGTGATGTCTTGAGGCAACCTTACACCTAAGACTATTCGGGTAGGTTTCGATTGGGGTGGTTTTAGCCCAAGACTCTTCGGGCAGGTTCTACTGTTTCCCAAGAATCTTTGGGATGAGGCCCAGGTGTGTGCGGGCGGGATATGTGGTTGTGAGACCCAGGTGTGTGCGGGAGGGATGTGTGGTTTGTGAGGCCGAGGTGTGTGTGGGCGTGATACGTGGTTGTGAGGCCCAGGTGTGTGCGGGCGGGGAGAGTGTGGCAGCATCAGGACGTTCACCGTTAGGAAGATCAGCTAACTATTGGGAAATGGTTCGGGGGTACCCAATACTCTTGTTTCCTATATACTACTACCTGACATGATTGTGTTTTTGGTGAGTGTGGCTGGTGAGGATGGGTGGATAGAATTCCTAGCTAGGTTTCTTCTGTTGTTATCATGGGACATTAGGATGTCTCCGCACTTGTACATGAGAGCTTTAGGTTTCCCTACTTAGTATACTTGTATGGTCACCATACGTTTACGTTCAGGTTTCCAGGAGGACTACCAGGGCCATGCTGGACCCTACTAGTCGGACAGTTGGAGTTTTTGCAGTTGTTGTACTCTTGTTTTCTTTTGGTATTTTACTTTGAGCTTTCTTATACTTGTACCTTGTTATAAAATTGTTCAAACTTGCATGTGGGATTGGTTTGGGTTAATTATATACACTTGTTCTTTTCCTTTTTGGTGGTTGACTTGTCTTATTTCCTGATACTAAATAATAAAAAGGGTAATGCCTCCCATATTTGTGAAAACTCATACCCTTGGTGCTAGTCGCCAACCCGGGGCCTACTGGAGGCGCGACTCGGGGGGTCATTATCTCCCTTTCACCATTTCCAGCTCAGGAGGGGCATCTTTGGTGGGAGGGGGTCGTGACATGGATGATCAAGGATTGATGTTTTCTCCTAGAGCCATGGAATGGGCATGCACGACTTGCATAGGAAGAACATCAAGGACTCCAAGGATGAGTGGCAAGGTCTCTAACACGGGCACACGATCGTCTCAGGAGGAAGTCTCCAGGAGCACAAAGAGAAACGTAAAGGAAACAAATTGTAAGAGAGGATCATGACTTAAGAATAGTCCAGATCCTAAAATATGGTAGATGATTTCGAGGTATATAAGATTTGGATTGTGTCTAGACCACACAGTTGGGAGGTTTCACACATTGTTATTAATTTTTGTTTAATAATTATCCTTGGAGATGGTAAATATAGACTAGCTTACGACTTCTAGTTAATAGATTTCTTTTAAACGGAGAAAACATGTAACATGTGAGAAACTGGAAAACACGGGAACCTAGAAAACGTGGTAAAAAGGGGGTGACTGGCCACATGTATTGGTAATTCAAGGGTCTACCATCTCTTATGGAATTTAAAATATCATTTATGGGCTTTAAAATGGATTTAAACCACTTTAAAAGGGTAAGAAGAAAAAGAAGAGGTGTTACAGGAAAACTGGGGGAAGGAAACTCTGAAACCCCTTCGTAGCACCATTCGGGTGGCTCACCAATCGGTGGGACTAATCCATAACACACCGATCAGTGACACACTGATCAGTGAGACCGATCGGTGACACTCCGATCAGTGAGACCGATCTGTGACTCCCCGATGGTGTCCACGACACCCCAAACACTAGATTTTGACAAAGTAATGGACCAGGAGGGTCTGGACCATTACAGAAAATATATTTTTTCAAATATTTTGGTCATTTATTCTAAATTACAATTTTAATTAAAATAATTTTATTTATTTTTCATCAATTAAATAACCTCTGCATCAACATTACATAAGCCATTAATGTAATTATATAATATCTAAATATTTTATATAAAATATAATTTTGTATATAATTTAATTAGTATTATAGATATTATTTATTATAGAAGTTGTAAAATATTTATCCCTATATAAAAATTAGTATACTTATAAGAAATAAAAGTCGGACATTATGTCACATTCTTTTATTTTAATAATATTTATATCATTTTCATTAACAAAAGTCCATTAAATAAGTTAATTATGATACATAGGTGTTAAGGATCTATTTTTACTCATCCAATAGGATTTTGGAAGGTGTTTGGGTAATTTTTATTGTCCTTATCAAATTATTTTGTTACCTAAATTACCTGACTTACCTTTAACCACGTTAAATAAAAATTACTGTAGTTACTATTCAAAATATCCAAAAAATATATGTAACACCCGAGATTTTTATGAGAAATTTTTTTTATGTTATATACATCCTCAAAGAAATCTGTCACTACACACAACACTAGCTTGGCTTTCTTTACACGCAATCATGACCTTCCTCGATAGTTTTCATTATATGCAGTTTTGAGTTTCACTAAACAATGATATGCTATTAAAATATTATTAAAACTAGTCGTTATGAATAGTAATACCCAATTTTTGAAATTTTATAAATTTTATCTTTCAAAATGGACTTCATTTTTGGATTCGGAATATCAAAATTATCCTAGGGTGAAATTTTGGTATTTTTCTGAAATCTTTCAATTTTTGATGAATAGTGAAAACACTAGGTTACTATTTAATAACCGACTTTTTATTTAAATAATTATTTATTTTATTTAAATTTATTTTATGTGAAAATTGATACATAATACCTATATAAGTTCAATGTAATTCATTGGAGTCATTTTATAATAATTTTAGCCATATAATAATTTTATTAAACTTTTTTCTCCGTCTTTTACCCACCTCCTAGGAGAATTTGAAAATTTACATAAAACTTAATTTTACTGCTTCTGTGATTGGAATTTCGAAAATCTGAGAGGCACGGTTAATATCAAGGAGTAAAATTTGGTTCAATAAGATAAGAATAATTTTTGGTGAATAGTAACTTTTTACTTTTTTTTACCACGTTTAAAAGTAAATAGGGTAATTAAGGGTAAAAATGATATTATTATTACCCAAACACATGTCCTAATTATATTGGATAAGATTAATTCTACCAAAAACAACCTTAGAAATAAAATATGACCATTTAGGCCCACTTGGATTAGATTAGGACATTTAATATTATTTTATTTAAAGAATAGTTAAAATAGTTAAAATCAATGTTTAATAACTAAAACAATTTTAATATAGGGTTACACATAGGATAAATTAGACTATAAATATTAATTAAAAGCTAAAAATATTTCCTACATAATGGTATTTTATTAATAATTTTTAGACATTAAATATGTTAATTTATTTTTGACACAATGATGATGCAGTAATTACCTTATTAATGAAATATTAACATATTTGATGTTATAAATACCCAAATAAATGTAATTTGAGACTTTTTATGAATTAAACTAATTTTATAGGTTAATATGACAAGTTTTTATTGATTTAATTAACTTTTTTTTGAACTAATCATGCTTTTATGATTTTCACAAATATCAAGTACCAAATAGTGTCAAAATTGACATAAAATAGTTTTTAAAACAAATATCATATTATCAATTGTAATTTTATTCCAAAAAATATAAGGTTCATAAAAATGACTTAGCAAAGGTTATATATATTAATAATAGACAACTTGGGGTTCGTTTGGCTTGTTATAGTAAGTTTACTAACCTTATAGTGTAAGAAAACAAGAAGACACAGTTAAAATAAAATTATTTAACTTAAAGTTAAATCTAAATGATACGGTTAAAATAGAAACCTACACTTGTATAAATTCAATTGGATGAGAGGATTTCGACCCATCCCCACCATAGCTTCAAAATAAATCAATTTTGAGCTATTAAAAACTGAATATGACTTTATAATAAAATAATATTTTTAGTTATTCCAAAGGTTCACCTCTCCTCCCTTATAAAAGGGCACCTCCTCCCTCTCCTCCTCACAACACATAGAGACTTCAAGCTCATCCAAACCCTGAAAATTTCTCTTCTCCACTTCCCTAGAAAAATCCTAGAGGTCCTGGCCTTCTTCAAATACCATCTTTAGTGCCCTAAGAGGAGGTTAAGAAGAGGCGCTTCAAAGAAGAGGTAATGTCCGTTACCGATTCTTTCAACTTTATTTATTCTTATACTTCTTCTTCTTTAGTTGTTTCATTATTAAGTAATAACATCAATATCACTAATATACTGATATGTTATTATAATTATGAAACAACCCTATTTCACCATCTATCCATCCTACGGAAAACGAAATCACCGCGCGTGCGTACGTACGGAATACAGTCTCCATGCCGTGGTGTAATCTATTTCCCACCACCACCTTACTTGGATGGGTATAATGGTGTGAATAATAACTATATATTATTATTGTAACTTGATATTGATTCTGAAATATTATACATACACTTCAATACAATTCCATGATCATGGGAACGATATCATCGCTCGTGCGTACGTACGGCCTACCGTCTCCACGATGTGATGCGACTCGTTCTACAAGATCTTCATTGCCAAATGATTATATAAATTAATTTAATGAATAAATATGATATATATTACACTAATACCATTCTATTAATGATGTATCTATAACCTAAAAAAAGAATAAGAATTAATTCGACAAAACACTCATAAGAACAAAAAGCAATAAACACCCGAATAACAAGTAGCAATGAAATATTACTAATAAGAAGATAAGAATATAATAATATGACCATATATGATATCATAACAATGGGTATGATTCTCGAATAAGTCAATAACATTATTTAAATCATTATACAGGAGTTTCAGACACGTACGAAGCAAATCAGACCTAAGGTAAGGGAAAATATCACAATCTCAATTTTTATCCGAGATTGTTTATACTTCAGAATTTACTGGGGAATATTTATCATCCACATCCATGTTTCCTCAATATGTAATATTTATATCATTCCAAAAAAATTTAAATCCAATTTTACCGTTCGGTGAGTTTTTAGTAAAAGATATGAAAGGAATCTTTTGTCGTTTTTCGTACGAGGTACTTTTTGACTTTTCCGGCCAATGAATGAGAAGAATGTTTTTTTAACTTATACGGAACGAATGGATTTTTAGAACATTATTTCCATGAAGCTTCCTTTACATGTTTTCATGTTTATTTTTAATCAACTTCTTTTAGTTTAAAATTATATGACATTTTAAGAAATGAAAATTTTTTTGAAGTAGAAAGGATATTTTCCTCAAGAATGGAGTTTAAGGGTTTTATCAAAATTATTTTCCATCTAAGATAATATAGGGTTATGTTTCTATCCCTATTTTTACATTTATTTGATTATGTTATTATGGAATTATTTTTATGAAGTCCTTTTATCTTATATGGATTATGTTATGATGGCACGATGTTTAAGAATCCCATTTTTATTACCTGGGTTATGCTATGATGTATGATTTATGATTTTGTGGAACACATAAGAATGGTTTAATTATGAGATGGGTGGGACCTATATCTCCCTAAAATTCATTGGGTAAAGATTTATATCTCATGAGATAGACATGGTTGGAATGGCAAGTTAATCTGGTTCAGTGAAACTAGACTGAAACGAGGAGTGAACTCAGTTCAGAAATGGAATTTTCTGCTAAGATAGTCTTGGAAATGAGTCTTGACTACTATGAAATGATTATCTATGATTATGTGTGTATACCACAAAGTTTCATGTTTTATGTTATGATTATTGGGATTACATTTCACTACTATGATTTATCCCATGTTATGAAATTAGGATATCTTTTGCAGGTTAATATTTTCAAAATGTTATGTTCTTATGAATATGATGTGATTGATATTTCTTTTGTTTACCCTTAAAGAGCATTTGAGATCAACCATTTTTTTGTTTTTTCCCAGTTCAGGAAGAAGGTTATTAAGTAGGATGTTCCAACAGGGACTCTAGATATGATGAAATAAATGGGAGACAATGTAGATGCTTTATGAACAGGTTGTTTATGTTTTACAGTTTCTAAAGACACTATACCTATACGGTCCTTTCATTGTTTTGTTATATGTTGTAATAAGTGTGCTTCAATTTTGAAGTAATAACAATGTAGGTAAAGTATGGGTCGTTATAGTTGGTATTAGTTGAAAGGAATAGTCAACCATTGGAAACTAGGATCTGAAAGCATTAGTAAGAACCCTAAGGACAAGTCTAAGCATAGAACACAATCTTAGTGTTTTAGAAATGTCCATGAATAACCTATGATAAGAACTAAACCGTGAAATTTTATTCTTGATTATGTGGTTTTCCTATTATAATTAGTATTGCTCACACTATTCCTCTTGGTTTTAGTCAATGGCTGGAACCCGAAGGAACCGTGTTAATTCTGAATCCGATAGGCAATGCAATGATTGTCCCCCTGAGAAACCAAGCGTTATGGGAGTTGGAATGAAAAATATTTTAGCCATGATCACACAACTTTCTAAAGCTATGAACCATGCAGGACTTCCAAAAGAGCAAAGGAAGGAGAAATATTTTGTTGAATCCTTCATGAGGCAGCGTCCACCCTCATTCAGTAGGTCTACTGATCCATTAGTTGCTGAACAATGGATCAGTACTACTAAAAAGAAATTTTCAGTTCTACAATGTTCTAAACATGAAAAATTCATCTGAGCAGTGTATCGTTTGGAAGGTGAAGCTGATCAATGGTGGAATCTTATCAAGAATATGAGGCCAAGAGATGAAATTGAGTCCATGGAATGGGACAAGTTCATGAACTTATTTTTCAATAAGTACTTCCCTCGTATTCTTCGAACAAATATGGAGATGGATCTTCATGAACTAAAGAAAAAGGATAATGAATCTCTTGGTAACTACGAAGCAAATTTTACAAGACTTGAAAGGTACGCTTCTATGATTATTATCCAACCTGAGAGTAAGATCGATCGATTCTTTAGTTTCTTAAAACCAAGTCTTCGAAGGGCGTTAGCCATAAGGGACTTCAATAGCTATGAGGAAATCGTTCGATGTGCTCTCAAGGTTGATATGGATATTAAAGTAACCCATCAGTCATATACGTTTGATAAGAAGAGTAAAATGGAATTCAATGGGAAATATAAAGACCACATTGAAAAGAAGATGAGTTTTACCTTATGCTCAAAGTGTGGAAATAACATGGACATAGTTGTCTTAAAGGTACAAGTAAATGTTTCAAATGTGGAAAAGAAGGTCATCAGGCATTTGAATGCTGCAATGAAGGGAAGATGATGTCTAGTGATGCAAATAAAGAAAAGGCTACACAGGGTGCACCTCCTACACTTCAATGTTAAAAGTGGAAGGAAATGTGGCATTATGCTAATCAATTCCCTAATCCAAGGGTTGTTGATGATGATTGACGTCAAAAAACTCATAAGGCTAAAGACAAAGGAAAGTCACATACAGTTTCTATCAGTGATGTGGAGTACGATAACAAAGTTCTGAAAGGTACACTTACCATCCACTCTAAAGTAGCAAATGTTTTATTTGATTCTGGATCCACCCACTCTTTTATTTCGGAAGAATTTTCTACGGGTATCACCATATTACCTCAACATTTAGATGTTGAGTTAGCTGTGACAGCCCCCAATGGATCAACAGTCGCATCAAATGTTTATAATTCATCTCCGATTGAAGTTTGTGGGAAAGTGCTTCCTGTAGATCTTGTGATCCTTCCTATAGTGTAATTTTATGTGATTCTTGGCATGGATTGGATTTATTTATATGGATCTCATATCAATTTCTAAATAAGTGATGCCACATTTCATATTCCAGATCAATCTATGATCGTTTATCGATGCAATGATGAACATAAACTTCCAGTGGAAATTTCTTCCATCTTATGGGTTTTGATTCCACTAAATGACGGTTATTTATCTCAAATGGTTGGTGAGAAAGTCACGATTAAGAATATTCCCATTGTATAAAAGTTTGATTATGTATTTCCGGAGGAATTTATAGGTCTTCCACCAAATCGTGAAGTTGAGTTTCCAATAGAACTCATACTGGGTGCTTTGCCTATTTCAAAGACACCTTATAGAATGGCCCCAATTGAATTGCAGGAATTGAAGAAGAAACTCCAAGAGAAGCTTGGTAAGGGATTCATACACCCTAGTGTGTCACCTTAGGGAGGACCTGTTCTGTTTGTTAAGAAGAAAGATGGATCAATGAGACTCTGCATTGATTATCAAGAACTTAACAAAATCACTATCAAGAAGAAATATCCTCTCCCATGCATTGATGACTTATTTGACCAACTATGCGGAGCTCAATACTTATCCAAGATTGATCTTCGTTGATGGTATCATTAATTAAGGGTCACAAGGGAGGATATACCAAAGATGGATTTCCATACATGGTATGGACATTATGAATTTATAGTGATGCCATTTGGTCTTACTAATGCCCCAGATATCTTCATGGATCGAATGATTAGAGTATATAGAGACTATCTTGATCACTTTGTGGTTGTCTTTATAGAAGATATTTTTTTTCTATTCAAAGCGAAAGGAAGAACATGAAGATCACTTTAGAATTGTATAGAAGACCCTAAGAAAGTAGATGCTTTATGCTAAATTTACCAAGTGTGAATTTTGGCTTCAAAAAGATTCATTTTTGGGTCACATAATCTCAAAAGAGGGGATATCAGTGGATCCAGCAAAAACAGCGGTTATCGAAAGATGGTCGAGACCAACAACAGTAACTGAGATCTGATGTTTTCTTGGTTTGGATGGATATTATTGATGTTTTGTGAAAGTTTTTTCACAATTATCTAATCCACTCACTAGGTTGACTCAAAAAGGAGTTATGTTCGTTTGGATGGAGGAGTGTGAAGAGAATTTTAAGGAGTTGAAAAGAAGGTTATCCAGTGCACCTGTACTAACACTTCCTTGTAGTGGAGAAAGGTTTGTGATATACAGTGATGAAACCAAGAAGGGGCTAGGGTGTGTTCTTATGAAAAATGATATGGTGATAGCTTATGCCTCACAATAGTTGAAAATCCATGAGAAAAATTACCAAACTCATGATTTGGAGTTATCTGTAGTAATCTTTGCATTAAATATTTTGAGGAATTATCTTTATGGTGAAAGGTGTGATATTTATACTGATCATAAAAGTATAAATTATAGTTTCACACAAATGGAGCTAAATATGCGCCAAAGAATATGGTTGGAGTTGATTAAAGAATTAAGGCTGCTCAATTCATTACCACCTAGGGAAGGAAAACAAGGTGGCATACACATTAAGTCGACAAGACCATGCTAGCTTATCCATGATGAGGATCACAAAAGATCCAATATTTATAGATTTACAAAGGATGGATCTTGGAATTATAATGGAATAGGAAAAATCTTATCTTTCTCAAATGGATGGTCAACCATCTATACATGTAAAGATTAAAGAGGCACAGAAAGAAGATGTAGAGTTACAAAAGAAGGTGAGAAATGTTCTTGAATTCAACCTTGATTATGATGGGATAATAATGTTCAGGAATCGGGTTTGTTTTCATCCCATCCCAAAATTAAAGAAGGAGCTTCTGGATGAGGCTCATAGTTCTTCATTCTTTTTTCATCCTGGAAGCACGAAGATGTATAGGGACCTGAAAGAGTACATCTGGTGGGATGGAATGAAAAGAGATGTTGCAGAATATGTCCCTCGATGCTTGGTTTGTCAGCAAGTTAAATCTGAGAGACAGAAGTCTAAGGGGATGTTACAACCATTACCCATACCTGAATGGAAATGGGAAAACATCACTGTAGACTTTGTCACTGGACTTCCTAAAACATCCAAAGGCAATAATGCTATCTGGGTCATAGTTGATCGTCTCACAAAGTTTGCACACTTCATTTCTATTAGAGTGGATTTCTCTCTGGATTAGCTTGACATGATATATGTAAAGGAAGTGGTAAGATTGCATGGAGTACCAGTTTCCATTATATCTGATCGGGATTCGAGGATTACCTCAAATTTCTAGAGAATTCTTCAGCATTCTCTGCATACAGAGTTGAGTTTCAACACCGCTTATCATCCTCAGACAGGCGGTCAGTATGAGAGAACAATTCAAACTCTAGAAGATATGTTAAGAGCTTTCTCTATGGATTTCAAAGGTGGTTGGGATCAACACCTACCTTTGGTGGAATTTTTTTACAATAATAGCTTTCACTCCAGTATTCAGATGGATCCTTATGAAGCTCTCTATGGAAAGAAATGATGAACTCCAACTTGTTGAGATGAAGTTGGGGAAAGAAAGCTCTTAGGACCTGATCTTGTTGATGAGATGGCAGAAAAGGTCAGATCTATTCAACAACACATTATTGAAGCTTAGAGTTGACAAAAAAGTTATGCCGACAACTGAAGAGAAGACATATATTTTGAAGTGGGTGATAATGTGTTCTTACGAATAACTCCTTGGAAGAGAGTAATGAGATTTGGAAAGAAGTTAAAGTTGAGCCATAGGTATATCAGTCCTTTCGAAATACTGGATCGTGTTGGGAAGGTAGCTTACCGATTGGTGCTTCCACCGAATCTCTCTCAAGTTCATGATGTGTTCCATGTATCTCTCCTGAGAATGTACATACCCGATCTTTGACATGCACTCAGCTCAGAAGTCGTACAGCTGGAGCAAGATCTTTCTTATGAAGAACAACCTATAGAGATTCTGGATCGTAGCGAAAAAGTACTACGGAATAAGACCACTCGCTTGGTGAAAGTTTTATGGAGGAACCACCAATTAGAAGAAGCTACATGGGATCTTGAGAATATGATGAGGGAGAGGTATCCTCATCTGTTTGTTACAAAGTGACGAATTCCGAGGGAGAAATTCATTTTAAGGGGGGTAGAATGTAACACCTGAGATTTTTATGAGAAATGTTTTGTTTTTGTGTTATATATACCATCAAAGTAATCCTTCACTACACAAAACAGTTGGTTGTCTTGCTTTACATTCAATCGTGACCTTCCTCAATAGCTTGTGTTATACGCAATACTGAGTTTCACTAAATAATGATATGCTATTAAAATATTATTCAAACCAGACGTTATGAATAGTAAAACCCACTTTTTGAAATTTTATAAATTTTATCATTCAAAATGGACTTCATTTTTGGATTCGGAATATCGAAATTAGCCTAGGGTGAAATTTTGGTATTTTTCTGAAATCATTCAATTTTTGATGAATAGTGAAAACACTGGGTTACTATTTTAAAACTGACTTTTTATTGAAATAATTATTTATTTTATTTAAATTTATTTTATGTTAAAATTGTTACATAATACCTATATATATTCAATGTAATTCATTTGAGTCATTTTATAATAATTTTAGACATATAAAAAGTTTATTGAACTTTTCACTGTCTTTTACCCACCTCCTAGGAGAATTTGAAAATTTACATAAAACATAATTTTACCACTTCTTTGAGTGGAATTTAGAAAATCCGAGAGACACAGATAATATCAAGGAGTAAAATGTGGTTCAATAAGATGAAAACAATTTTTGGTAAATAGTAACTTTATATTATTTTTTACCATAGTTAAAAGTAAACAGGGTTATTAAGGGTAAAAATGATATTATTATTACCCTAACACATGTGTTAATTCTATTGGATTAGATTAATTCGACCAAAAAAACCTTAGGAATAAAATATTACCATTTAGGTTCACATGGATTAGATTAGCACATTTAATATTATTTTATTTAAAGAATAGTTAAAATAGTTAAAATCAATGTTTAATAACTAAAACATTTTTAATATAGGGTTATATATAAGATAAATTCTACTATGAATATTCATTAGAAATATAAAAATATTTCCTACATAATGGTATTTTATCAATAATTTTTATACATTAAATAAGTTAATTTATATTTGACACAATGACGATGCAGTAATTACCTTATTAATGAAATATTAACATAATTGATGTTATAAATACCCAAATAAATGCAATATGAGACTTTTTATGATTTAAACTAACTTTATAGGTTAATATGTCATGTTAGTATTGATTTAATTTACATTTTTCGAAATAATATTGCTGTTATGAGTTTCACAAAAATCATGTACCAAATAGTATCAAAATTGAAATAAAATAGTTTTTAAAAGAAATATTATATTATTAATTGTTATTTTATTCATAAAAATATAAGGATCAGCCAAATGAATTAGATAAGTTTATATATATTAATAATAAATAACTTTGGGTTCGTTTGGCATGTTATAGTAAGTTTATTAACCTTATAGTGTAAGAAAACAAGAAGACACGGTAAAAGTAAAACTATTTAACTCAAAGTTAAATCTAAATGATAAGGTTAAAATAGAAACCTAAACTTGTATAAATTATATTTTATGAGAGTATTTCGACCCATCCCCACCTTATCTTCAAAATAAATAAATTTTGAGCTATTAAAACCCGAATATGACTTTATAATAAAATAATATTTTTAGTTTTTCAAAAGGTGCCCCTCTCCTCCCTTATAAAAGGGAACCTCCTCGCTCTCCTCCTCACACCAAATTGGGCCTTCATGCTCGGCCAAACCCTGAAAATTTCTCTTCTCCACTTCCCTAGAAACATACTAGAGGTCCCTGTCTTCTTCAAATACCATCTTTGGTTCCCTAATAGGAGGTTAAGAAGAGGTGCTTCAAAGAAGAGGTAATGTCCGTTACCGATTTATTCAACTTTATTTCTTCTTCTACTAATTATTCTTTAGTTGTTTCATTATGATGTAATAAAATCCATATCACTAATATAATGATATATTATTATAAGTATTAAACAACCCTATTTCACCATCAATCTATCCTATGGAAAACTAAATCACCGCGTGTGCGTACGTACGTAATACCGTCTCCACGCCGTGGTGTAATCTATTTTCCACCACCACCTTACTTGGATGAGTATAATGGTGTAAAGAATAACTATATATGATTAGTGTAAAGTGATATTTATTCTGAAATAGTATTCATAAACATCAATATAATTCAATGATCATGGGAATGATATCATCACTCGTGCGTATGTACGGCCTACCGTCTCCACGATGTGATGCGACTCATTCTACATGATCTTAATTGCATAATGATTATATAAATGAATTTAATTAATAAATATAATATATATTACACTAATATGATTCTGTAAATGAGGTATCTATAACCTAAAATAAGAATAAGAATTCATTCGACAAAACACGCATAAGAACAAAAAGCAATAAACAGCCGAATAACAAGTAGCAATGAAATATTACTAATAAGAAGTTAAGAATCTAAGAATATGACCATATATTATATCATAACAATGGGTATGATTCTGGAATAATTCAATAACATTATATAACTCATTATACATGAGGTATGGAAACGTATGAAGCAAATCTGACCTAAGGTAAGGGAAAATCTCGCAATCTCTATTTTTATCTGAGATTGTTTATACTTCAGAATTTACTGGGGAATATTTATCGTCCCCATCGATGTTTCCTCAATATGTAAAATTTATATCCTTCTACAATTTTTTAAATCCAATTTTACCCTTCGGTGAGTTTTTAGTAAAAGATATGAAAGGAATCTTTTGTCGTTTTTCGTACGAGGTACTTTTTGGCTTCTCTGGCCAAAGTACGAGAAGAATGTTTTTTTAACTTATAGGACATGAATTGATTTTTAGAAAATTATTTCCATGAATATTCCTTTAAAAGTTTTCAAGATTATTTTTAATCAACTTCTTTTAGTTTAATATTATATGACATTTTATGAAAGGGAAATGTTTTTGAAGTAGAAAGGATATTTTCCTCAAGAATGGAGTTCAAGCGTTTTATCAAAATTATTTTCTATCTAAGATAATATACGGTTTTTTTATATCCCTATTTTTACATTTATTTGATTATGTTATGATGAAATTATTTTTATGAAGTCCTTTTATCTTATATGGATTATGTTATGATGGCACGATGTTTAAGAATCCCATTTTTATTACATGGGTTATGCTATGATGTATGATTTAAGATTTTGTGGCACAGATAAGAATGGTTTCATTATGAGATGGGTGGGACCTATATCTCACTCCAATTCATTGGGTAAATATTTATATCTCATGAGATAGACATGGATGGAATGGTAGGTTAATCTGGTTCAGGGAAACAGGACTGAAATGAGGAGTGAACTCGGTTCAGAAATGGACTTTGTCCGCTAAGATAGTCTTGTAAATGAGTCTTGACTACTAAGAAATGATTCTCTATGATTATTTGTGTATGACACAATGTTTCATATTTTATTTTATGATTATTGGGATTAAATTTCACTACTATGATTTATCCCATTTTATGAAATTATGATCTCTTTTGCAGGTTAAGATTTCTAAAATGTTATGTTCTTATGAATATGATGTGATTGATATTTATTTTGTTTACCCTTACTGATCATTTTAGCTCACCCTATTGTATGTTTTCTTTCCCCAGGTCTGGAAGAAGGTTATTAAGTAGGATATTCTAAAAGGGACTCTAAATATAACGAAATAAATTGGAGACAATGTAGATTCTTTATGAACCAGTTGTTTATGTTTCCCAGTTTCTAAAGACACCATACCTATACAGTCTTTTCATGGTTTTGTTATATGTTGTAATAAGTGTGCTTTAATTTTGAAGTAATAACAATGTATTTAAAGTATGGGTCGTTATAATATAAGTAACATATTAACATTATTTAGACCCAATGATTAAAAGAATGTATCCCTTTTTTCAAAAATCAAAACAAAGAAGTTGTGGTAATTAATTTAAAATTAATATTTTTATTGTAATGAGAAAACAACTTTTAAAACTAAAAAAATGCACAAGATTTCAATTTTTATATATAAAAATTCAGATAATAATTAATGAAAATGACCAAAAATATATTAAGTAATAGAATTGCAGTTATTTATATTTTAAAACCATTCAATAATATAATCTGACAAAATAAATTATTTTGATGAAAAAAGTTTTCAAATAAAATGTAGTATATTTTTAATATTAGAATTATATTTTGGACATCCCCTGACATATCCTTACAAATATCACTTTGGATCTTGCTAAAATTTTCACATCTTATTTTCCAAAGGATGACTAAATCATTCCTTTGAAACCAACTATAACAACCCTGGCTTGAATAACATCAATATTAAATCTTTTTAGATGATTATTAATTTCATTTTACAAATCCAATCCTAAGGACTGTAATAGTTTAGTGTAATTGGAATCTTTGAATTCATTCTTGTAACTTATGAAATATCTTCAAAATTTCCCATATATATCTTACCCTTTATTACTCATACTTAAACCTATTCTTTATATCCTAGGGAAATGAAATCATATAAAAATTGTGCCCTTAGATGCTCAGTAAAAGAAGTAAAAGAAAATATCAAACATAACCTGAATATAAGAATATAAACACACGAACATAACCTTTGAAAATCATACCATGTATAAAATATATAAAAATATTGAGTAGTGGAATAAATCATGGTAGTTCATAAGGAATAAATCAGAAAATAATTTGAACCATTAGAAAATACAATTGGCATAAAACATGGATTTTTGGAAAACACAAAAGCAAAAAAAATTCATATTAGTCAAGGCTCCTTGCGAATACCATCATAGCAGAAAAAGTCCATTACTGATGCAAGTTCACTCCACATTCCAGTCCTATATTATTGAACTGGGTATACTAACCATTCTAGTTTGGTATTACTGATCCATATTTACATGTCGTTACAGCCCTGTATTATTGAAATGTATTTACTTATAGCTCTATCCCTATATTACATAACCACATTTACTTATTGTTCAAATGTTGTATTATTAAACCAAGATCATTTCCCATTCCAGTCTTGTCTATCTCAGGAGATATAAATCTTCACCCAATGAATTGGAGGGAGATATAGGTCTTACCCTTCTCATAATGAAATCATTCATATGTGTTTCAAAAAAACATAAATAATTCTTCATAGCATAACCTTGGAAATAAATGGGTTTGTTAAACATCATTCCATCAATACCTAATCAATTTAAAACAAATAGATTTCATAAATATCATTCCATAAAAAACAAAATAAAATCATAAGAATAATACAGATAGTATATTTGAAACATAACCCTATTAAATAATAATATCTTATATGGAAAATAATTTTTATTGAAAACTTGAAATTAATTCTAGACTAAAATTCCCTTTTGGTCTAAAAATCATTTTATTTTCTCAAAATGACACACAATCTTAAAATATTTTTTTAATATAAACTCGAAATATTATAAAAGAAGGCTTATGTAAATATGGTGTTATGAAAATGTAAAACCCCATAATTACACATAAGTTAAATGAAAACATTCTTCTCGTACTTTTTTCATATTAGTCAAAAAGTACATCATATCAAAAAATGAAAAAAGATTTCATTCATACAATTTAAAAAAAATAAAAATATGGGAAAAATATAATTTAAACAATTGTAGGAGTATTTAAAGCATATTTTGGAATACATGTTTAGGAAATATAGACATGGATGATAAATATATCCCAATATATACTTATGTATAAAAAATCTTAGATAATAATGAGATTGAAAAATTATCACTTACAACATTTCAATCAGTAAAATAATACACCTCATAAAATAAATACGATTATATGTATATGGAAATACCATAACCTTTATAATAAGAATCATAAAAACATTAATGGGTAGTATAAAACCCACATAAAAGAAACATGTGGTGTATAAGGCATATGTCCCATGGAAATAAAAGTGAGAAAAAATAATCGCTTAGCTTAGGTCATGGTTCCATTGAACATGTCAGAACAACCTGTATCAGGGTTTCACTAATTTTATTCACTTATACCATAATCATATAAATTTTTATAGTATCATAAGTGATCATATTATTACTCATTTGTTAATAACTTTACTAATCATTTATCAGGTATTAACTACTTTATTTAATTATGTATGTTTTGTCGGATAAGTTCTTGTTCCTCTTTATAGGATATAGTTATATAATTTCCAGAATGATGTTAGTATAATATATTTCATATTTATTCATTCTATTCATTTATATAACCATTCTTTAATGAAGATCACGTAGAATTAATCACATCGCATCATGGGGATGGTAGGTTGTACATACACATGAGCGACGATATGATTACCATAATTGTGGAATGATATTTTAGTGGATGGTGTATATAATATTTCATAGTCAATATAAATTTATAACAATCATTTTTTGTTATTATTTTCATCATTACACCCTTGTAAGTAAATTGGTGATGAAAAAAAGATTACACCACGGCATAGAGATGGTATGTCGTACGTACACATGCGTGGTGATTTAGTTTATCATAGGATATGTATAAGGTGAACTATGGTTGTTAAATAATCATAATAACATCTCGGAATATAATTGATATTGGTGTTGTTACTTTTTTATAGAAACAAGTCATTAATAGAAAGTAGAAGAAGAAAGAATTTTGAAAGAATCGGTAGAGGAGATTAAATATTCTTCGATGAGCTCCCTATAGATATACTCTTAATGGAAATAGAGTTTGTATTTCGAGTAGAAATTTTCCTCTAGAATATTAACAAGTAATATTATATGGGAATTCATTATGGGTTTTTGAGATTGAAGGATCAAATTTAAGTGATGTTGTGAGGGAGGAGTTTCCCTTTTATAATTGTTGCGAGTGGCACATTTGGAATCTCTAGAAATATTAATTTATTATAAAATTAAATCACATTCAAAAACCTAAAAAATGTAACATTTTAGAATCTAATATGGGATAACATTGTGATATCATCAAAAAATAAATTTTATTCAAGTTTTTATTTCCTTCTAAACATTATCATTTTAATTTAACACTTAGTTATTCTATTTCCTTTTAACTAGGTTAATTTTTTTTTCAATATTAAAAGGGTGAAATATTTAATTATTTTATGTCAATTGGATCATCAATAAATAATTTAGACCATTTTAGACCATATATTATTTATTATATATTTTTACATTTTTTTCTGATTTTTAAATAATTTAGTAAAACATTATTTTGACAAAAAATAAATACAGTCAATTTTGACACTATTCAATTCTTGGATTTATAAAATATCAAGGAAATATTTTACCCTAAAAATATATTTTTTATTATATCCCTATGAGGTAAAAGTAATATCTAAAATTAATTGTATATATTAATTATCCCAAATTTAATTTTCTTTAATATATTTAATACCATTAATTTTATATTTCCATTAATAAAATAATTACTACATTAGTTTTTGGTAATTATTTAATACACTTTTCTGGTGAAGAAAAATTAAAAATAAAACACTATTGAAAAATTAAATCCTTTATATACGAGATTAATACTTATAGTATAATATAGATTCTAAATAATTCTTCATTAAAAATGTTATATTAATTAAAACATGATTGTGACTACTTTAACATCACTTAAAATAAAATATTATAAGTGTCAGAATATTTCCCATATGGATCCCAACGGTCAATAACTCAACCCTTAGATGATTATGGTTTAAAGATACTATAAAAATAAGAAATTTTCATGTGTTTTGTTAATTTAATGTTCATTATCATTTTTTAAATTATTTTATTGATTTTTCATCAATTAAATAATGCATTAATTATTATTATATAAGCCATTAAGGTAATTATTTAAACTCTAAAAAATATAAATAAATTAAAATAATGTATATAATTTCATTATATTTATGAAGACTATTTATTATCTAAGTTTTATCATATTTATCTCTATATAAAAATTATTATACATATAACAAATAAGATGGTGACATTTTGTCACTTTCTTTTATTTTAATAATATTTATATCATTTTCACAGAAAAATTCCATTAAATGAGTCAATTATGATCCTTCAGTGTTAAGGGTGTATATTTACTCATCTAATATATTTTTTTCCAGGTGTTAGGGTAATGTTATTGTCCTTATCATATTATTTTGTTACCTAAATTACCTGATTTACCATTAACCACATTAAATAAGAATTATCATAGTTACTATTCGTAATATCCAAATAATAAAAGTAACCTATTAACATAATTTTGACCCACTAATGAAACATATGTAATCCATTTTCCAAAATTCTTAAAACCTATTTTTTATTAGTTAATTTAAAATTAATCCCACAGTTGGAATGAGAAAATTGGTTTTAAAAGTTAAAACATTACAAAAGAATGAAAATTTTTCTATTTCAAAATTCATGGAAACATTAATTAAAATGACCAAAATTATATTAACTGATAAAAATATAGTACATTTATACATTAATTCCCTATAATAATATAAATAACCATTTAAATTATTTCGACGAAAAAGATGTTTTCAACTAAAATTTAGTATATTTTAATTATTCATCAAAATATGAAACTTATCAGAAAAAATATGCAAAATTAATCCAAAGTGAATTTTTATATCCCTATTCCAATTAAGAATTTTATATTGTTTAATATAATATATAAAAGTGTCAAAAACTATATTTAAAATGGTTATACCATCAAAAGTTGATAAAACCTCATGTTTTAAAAAATACTTCTTTTATCTAAAAAGAATGAATTTGTTCTTATATCATGGATATATAAGATAAAATTTAAATATAATATTGAATATATTAAATATATATTTCATTAATAAAATGTATCAAGAGTGATTTCATTATTTAATAGAGTAACTTATTTTCATTTATATAGTTTTTTCAGAAAAGTATTTTATTTTATTTAAAAAGTGGTTTATTTTCATTTATAATTAATTTCTCACCAAATAATTAATTATATATACATGTGTAAAGTATATTTTCATAATTTAGTTAATACTATTCATACCACCATTATATCATCTTTGTTATAAGGTTTCATAATAATATTTATTTGTTCCCTTAAACTTGGTCTTATGGGAAATGAATTCTATCAAAAGTACTTGATATTATGTGTAAAACAAGCCTAAAATAGTGTTGTGTATACCGCATGATGAGTTGGTGCTGTGCATAACACAAAATTATCTTGGTGTATCGTACAATATAAGGAATTCAAGAACTAAAAAAAGAATCTATCTCATAAAAATATCTGGTTGTTACACTCATACACTTCTCCTCATGTTATTCTTACACATCTCCATTTTTTACCCTTAACAAGAATATAATATCACCACTATCATATACTTCCTATCACTAGGGAATGATGAAAGGTTTTAAGTTGGTGTATTATAAGGGCCCGGAACCCTGTGAATCAACCCTCTATGTGTTATCGAGGCTTGTAGATCTCAGAGGAGGCTCGGATGATGTTTGAAAGAGTTTGGGTGCTGAGAACTGGGAGCAGGGAACTTTCATGGTGTTAAAGTGGGTTTAATGCTGTGTAGAGTAAAATTTTATAATGAAAAATAGGGTTTTATGCTATTTTATTCTTTTGGGAAAAAAATAAAAAGAAGATGTTTTTTTTCGACATAAACTGACACCGACGCATTACACGACGTGAAAGGGGATTACACATAATTTAATAGACCTCTTATATAATGTGTTATGTGTTTTCCAGCCACTTTATTTTTTAAAACCCTATGGCTATAGTGGATCTCTATAAACTTTAGGAGACTCAATGATCCCTTCTTCTATGTTTTGAAAATTCTTTTATCAAGGATTGACTCCTCACTCCCCCTTCGATCTATAGCAATATGCCTTCAATACGATGTAAAATATACCTCTATTTTTGTGGGTTATTCAATCTATTTTCTCCTATTTATTGTTTACATGTGATGGAAATTGATCTCCCATGTTTCTAATGGGGTTTTATTGGTGTTTGGTTGGTGCGGTTGTGTCGTAGCATTCTTAGATGGATGTATTTTTTGCAGGAGAGGTGATCACGATCCATTTCATGGTCTGTTATGGTGCGAAGAATGTCAATGGACTTTTGCAGTAGGGGATTTGATTATTCTTTATTTATTTATGTGCAATCCTAGTGCTATCGTGTTTTATCCCCATTAATTGTAATGAAATTGAACAAATTAAATACTTGAACTAGATTAAAGAATTGGTATTGGTCATATAGCAATGTTGTTTCCTTGTACCATGATAACAGTTTGCCTCTTGATTTTATAGGTAGTGTGACATCTCTGCCATTATTGGTTTATCATGTTATTTTGTATGGAAGTTAGTAAGGAATTTATATCAGTAATTAATTGATAACATAGTGGATAATTCGTCAAAGAGGCATGTTTAATGAATATTGTTGTTGTTGTTATAATTTAATCTTAATGAAATTGATACAGATATGCATGTTTAATTGAATTTGTTAATGAACATGAATCATGTTGATTATTATTGATAAAATAATTAAAGTCATGATAAATTAATTGTTTAATTAATTTTTAATAGCTTGTGATAGCTTTTTTCTTAGGCTTCCCGTAGTTGGAACCTATGAATAATGAATTGGGTAATTCAAGATGGAATAAATAACCGATTTTGGTATAAAAGATAATGCCTTTATAGAGCCCTAGTTTCCTATTTTATTGTCAGGCCGAGTACCTTCTTCTTTGGAGAAATGAGAGATCATTGTGTATAAAGGATAAATGCCTTTATTTAGATCTAATAGCATATTTTTATGTTTGGTCCTACTGCTTGTGATGTGATCTGGATATGAGACTTGTGGTATGTTCGGTAGGGAGGCCCGGAGGTGACATGATCCTGGGATTGATGATCCTAGAGGGCTGTTGTGGTATGTAGGGTAGGTAGGCCTAGTTAATGTGGTATAATATGATTCCTAGAGTGTTGAGATGCATTGGTTTATGCCTGTTGTGTTGAGGATGACATCAGAGATGATGGAATGGGTTGATATTGGGCATAATCATTGATATGAAAGTTAAATGCTTTTTGAATATGTTGTTTGTTTATCTGAATTACTTTCCCACATCTTGAAGAATATGGTTTTCCTTACACTCCTTCCAAGAGGGGAGAATACATCGGTTCATGCCACATAGTTTTTGTGTTTATCTTCTCATGGTTGGATGGGTCTATGATCCTGTTATAGGTGGCATGGACTTGACAAGTAGTTCATCTACTCTCTGTGTTGAGACCCTTGTGTTCGATACCATAGAATGTTTTTATAGAATACCTAGAAACAAATACATTGGTAATTATTGTTAAAAAATGAATAAATATTTAACCCTTGGAGTTGGGTCTTTCTATGATGAAATACTAAGGTTTTATTGCTGAGAAACTACAGACACGATTTGGTTATTCCTAGAGGGTATGGGACTTTATTGTGATACTTATGAAATTAAACATGGAATTTTAATTTTTAATTAATGATAATGAATTAATTTACGGAATCTCATTAAATGGATTTGTGCTTATAAGATATCCAGTCTTAGAATTGGCAGTCGGGAATCCGAGAGTTGTTACCTGATGTTGATTCTAAGACTAGATTATTCCCAAAGTGTCATTTTGAGAAATATCATAACATGATCTATTTGTGTTCCAATATGCTAATACACCTTATCAGTTAGGGAAACTGGCATCCTAGGGATTCTAATCCCTAGGGGTGTTTTCCCCAACATACTTGTGGGATGAGGCATAGAGGACTACCCCCTTTGGCCCCACTCTCTTATCTTTATAATTACTTGTGCTTGTCTGCACAGTGGTTAGTTTTCCCCATATATGTGTATAGAGGGTTGTAATGTCTCGTCGTTATTCAGACCCATATGTTTTGGATATAGTTTCCTAAAGGAAACAATAGGTATAACATGTATGGGTTGTGATGGCTTAAGGGTACTTACTCGGTGCATGTGTTGCAATGGCTTGAGGTATAATACCTGATGTATGATATATGTTATGTGGGTTGTGTTGGCTCTAGGAAATTACTTGGTTACATTGGTTACATGGACGTGGTGGTGTGATGCATGTGTTTCATTTTAACGTATTAGGTGTGTGTTGGAGTGCTTTGACCAGGACTCTATGGGCAAAACTTTTTAGGAGAGAGATGGTGAGGATGTGCGACATTGGGGAAAAGTGGAAAACTAGTGGGGAAGTGGTAGTGGGGCACCCATAACTGCAGAAATAGTGGGTGACCTAGACCCAACTATTCAGTGATTTTGATTACCATATCGTGTATACAGTTTGCTATGCATGATGTCATCATACCATTATAGTGTAGACTGTTCTGCATCCACTATTGAAATGGTAATGTCCAAAGATTAATTTTCGTATTGAAAGGTTATAACAGTTCCCAGCCTATAATGAGAACCTTTAGATACTATTAAATTAATCTAAAATATATGTTCTATGGTCTAGATACATCTTACTTATTGAACACAGTAGATGTTTGGCCATCAGGTGATGGGTGCTCATAAGCATTGAGACTTCTTCTCATGAAGTTCGCACATGGTGATCTTCAGAAGTGAGATAATGAGGTCAAACCAGCCAATCGGAACACCACATGTTCCGAGTGTCATTGGATATTCCTATCTATGATTATGTGTAATGGTCTCCTGACTTGATATCATTACCAATATCTATCATTTTATTGCGTACGTTGATGCAAGATGAAAACCATTGAAATTATGTCGTGGAGAGGTAGTTTGTGTTGGGTGTGCCATTGGTGTAATAACATTGGTTGAATGGTCAAGAATGGATTTGTCACTTCTGGTTTATGGAAGGAATATATCTTAGGCCATGTTGATATGAATGGTAGTACATTTATAAGACCATTTCCGTGTCAGTCATGGGTAAATCTTCCCAGTTACATCAGAAAACTATAAAGTAATGAAAATGCGATGAAACGTGAGTGAATCCTACGTTATGAGATATTACTGACAAAGATATTATATTACACAGTGCATGTTCATAGGTTGTTTGTTGTTACTACGACAATCCTGATCTCTTCAGGGGCCATGATGGGTTATTAGATCATTCTCTTGGTTTGTGAATACTATTCACTACTATCAAGATAAGGGCCTAGAGGGTCACACACAATAGCATATTCAAGAATCTTCCCTATTCAGTTGAATATGAGTTTTGGATATGATGGGCGCCACCACTGGGGTCTAGGATTTTTCCAAAGTTAAACGATCACCAATGTAATAAATAAATTCATATTATTCAAGTTTAGAATAATGAGTATTGAATTTATTTATTAAATGTACTTACAAGATTTAGTAAATACCTGAAAAATATTAATTGATGAATGTTTAATTATTCAAGGTTCAATTAATATTTATGGGAGTGACGAGTCGAGTTGATGACTCAATTATTATCGCGTAATATATTTTAAAATATTACAAGTGAGTGATAATAATATTTATGACTCAGTTTAGTAGTCATAAAATTTTGTTGATAGTGCATTAAGTATCTAGGGCTGGCGAGGAGATACCTGGTATTTTAGTTAACCTCTATAAATAGAAGAGGAGGGGATTTTTCCAAAGACTATTCATGGAGATTCTCTCTCCTCTCCTCTCTCCCATAATCTAGAGAGAGATTCTCTGGATCCAAGGAGTGTGGATCAAGAACTCTCTCTGGAATCGCTAGTGTTGCGGTGTGGTGATTGTTGGAGCATCGAAGTCATCATCGTAATTTCACGATAGCACCCAGATTATGATGAACGACACTCCCACAGATTCCTTGAAGCGTGTGTGGACGATCTAGAGGAATTCAGCTTCAGATTCTTGAAGCAGTGATCGCCAACAACGAGCAAACATCATGCCTGACTTCAAAATTAAACGAGGTATTTTTACGGTTTATTTTTGTTCTTAAAACACTTCACGTGAGATCCTCTGATTTAATTGGGCATCCCTACACAGATGTCGACAAGTTTACGTCGAGCTGCAGTGGAAAATTATAAAACCCACCTGTTTGGGGCTTCTGTTTCATGCCCAGTTCCAACAAGTGGTATCATAGGGAGAACATGTCGATTTTAAGGCCTGAAAATTATAATTTTCATTAAAATATAAGGAGGGCGTCGATACAGTCCCAACGATGCAGACATAATCCGTATAACACATCAGATGGCAAGTCTGTAGCCATCCAAAGTTTCAAAATCGGACATTAGATGACCAGTGTTTTAGTCCCGTGAACACCATGTGGGAACCCACACGCCGGTCTCCCTCCCCGTGGAAACCGGCTGTAGAAGGTGCTGGAGCTGCACCCATGCACTACCTCAATGTAGTGGTTGCTCCCTCCTTCTCCCCTTCATCGGGCTGTAGTAGTAGTGAATCACCAGGCCACCTATTCTCTCCATGTGGAGGCAAGTCGCACCAAGACCAGTCCAAGCTGCCGGATAGCCTCATTACCGCTACAGCGCACCACATCCCCATGACCCATTGGTCTTCCCCTCAGAGATACACCTACAGCGCACCATGGCTACCTGTAGAATATGGTTCCCTGCATGCCGCTGCTATCTGTCCTTCTTGCGGAGACCCGCTGCCGTAAGCAGGGCATGCCACCTCTATCCCAGACATGTGGCACCTCCAGAAGAAGGTTCCTTCTACCACTTCAGAGACCCGTAGAACCACGGGGCCCTCTGGTCTTCCCCACAGCACCATGGCGCAATAAGGCACCCTCCTTCCTCACTTACCGGCCACCCTGGATCACCACTACTCCCGGCTAGCCTACACCGTCCCAGACCTGCCTCGTTGCGACCGCCGTCCAGTCTTCCTAGTTGATAGGTAATCTCAATGCCCCAAAATAGGTCCGAGCGGGTCGGCCCAGCCCATAATGGACTTGGGCGGACCGGGCTGGTCCTGAATGACCCTGCACGAGGTCATAACCGCCCTGACTGGGCTTCTGCGGGTTCGCCCCAACCCGCACAGGCCCTGCCCGATGTTTAAGGGGCCCGGGTGAATTAATTTAATCAAAAATTTATTAAAATAATTAATTTAGTTATAGTTTATTATTAAGTTTATTAAATATTAATTTTTTTCTATTAATATTTAGATGCGGCGTAATAAATTTTATTGTTAGATTAATTAAATTTAATAATTAATTTAACTTTTAGTTTTAAAATTAATTCAATTAATCGGGACCGAATGACGTGAAATTGAATTACAAACAAGAGTGAAGTTTTTAATTCAATTAATATGCCCTCATAATTTATTTTTAATCCAAGTTTAATTTTTATTCTACATTTATTTAATATATGCAAGCATAATGCGTATTTGTATGATCATGAGCTGAGTCCAACCAATTCGAGTTTGGTGATTTTTTTAATTAATTAATTAATTTATTAATTAATTAGTTTTATTTTAATAATTAGTTTAATTAATTTAATGGTGATCTTCATATCGTCTTAGTGTCTTTATATGTATAAGGACCTGCGTGCCCACTTTTCTGAGTTGTACCTTTTACACCTCAAGATCCCCTTGCCTGCGTGCGAGTACTATTGTATAATGACAAGATGAGGCTCGACACACTTCGTGCCAAGTGATGGTGATGCACCAGACATGAGTTGGATGAATTGGATGAGTAGACGGTGTTATTCATGTTGCAAGCCACGCGACTAAAGGTACTAACCCCTATGGTTGTAGGTTGGTCCATTATTCACTCAATGGATCATCTAATAGTACCGGATCAGGGTCAGGTTTTCATTTTATTTTTTAATGGTTTATTATTTTGGTGCATGTGTAATTTATTATGCGATCGCATAGTATAATAATAAACAAGAATGCAAGATAAAATGAACATGTGACGCGATGAAATTTTTATTTCATGCACGGTCAGTTGTGAGTGAGATCACATAGTATGTGCTTATAAAAATAAAAAATTATTTCATTCATCTCATTAAAAATAATAAAACCCACAAAATATAAATTGAGTCATAACTAACTTCCATCATTCATGTTTCGATAAAACCAGCTATTTGAGGTTTCGGTCATTCCATAGATGAGGGTGCCTCTTACTACCTGCGTGTCCTTATAAGAATGATGGGTTGAATTAACTAAAATTGATGCCAATAAATAGTCATAGATATATTTTTTTTTAATTTTAGAGGCAAGCGTTGAGTAAATAAATTTTGGTTTTAAGAATATAGGACTTCACTCAATAGATTATGGAACCATAAGTTAAATCAGTCGGCCAACCAAAAGCCTACCTAGAACCCCCCATGTAGTGTCATAGCCACAACTTGTAGTCTATGAGGGGGTGGTTCCGGGATCCTAATCACTAGAATACTCAAGTGATATAGTATTTTGATTCTAGCATAAGGGGTTCCTAGAATATGATAAAATAGTGGGAGGCATTAAAAGATCTAAGTAACTAATCATAGAATTCTAAACTGGTAATCCATATAAAAGGCACTAATCTAGTAAAATTCATTTTTTTAGAAAAATGGTATGTTATACAACAAGTATAAAACTGTGATATTATATTTGACAAAGTAAATTTCCACACTGACATGAGTTTCCATTAATAGTACAGGATCATGCACATAGTACTATGACATAGGAAACTCAAGGAGCTAGTGTCCCCAACACTGTTAATTACCTCAAGATGTGAGGTTGAAACTTATTACATGAGAATTATGTACCAAGCATATGAATAGTGGAGCGGTGATTCCCTAGCAGAGAAATTGTGGGGATTCCATGGCACAGATGTCCGCAGCTCCGTCCCCCTCATCCCTGGCAGGGGGAGGGGGCATGGTCTTCCTCCACCCTTATCGTCTCAGTCCTTCTCCCCTTCCAGAAACCCAGATTACTTTCCCCCCTTTCCTTCTATTTCTCTTTGTCTTAAGGTCCCTGACCTTCTCAACGGCTCGCCCCAGTGAGTGCTTTCTATGAAGGAGTTCAATGAGGAATCAGACCTTCACCGGTTGACGCTTTTGGCCCAATTCAGAGGCCGTTGTCCCTCTATCAATGCTTTCGATCGCTTCGTATTTGATTCTTGGGATCTCCAAGAGCGCGTAGTGGTGGGTCTCTTCGATCGACGACACCTGATGGTTCACCTCTCCTTGGAGGATGACCTAATAGTCGCCTAGTCCTGAGCCCCTCATGCAATCAATGGATTTGGGTTTTCTCTTCTCCGCTGGTCTACTGAAATCATCATGAATCGTGATGCGCCCTCGTACGCTGTATGGGTAAGATTCCGGGATTTACATGTTCCTTTCCAGAACCCTTCTATTATTAGGATGTTAGGAAATATGGTAGGGAGATTTCTATGCTCTAATAGTAGGATGTCAGCGACATGTCATCCAATATCTCCTCGAGTTTGTGCCGAGGGTGACGTTTCAATGTCCCCAACAGAGTGGCTGTGGATTTCAGTTGGAGAGGAATTTAGTTAGAGGAAAATAGTTTTCATCAAATCATGGAATGGTTTCTGCCTGGGATGCCACAAAATAGGGCACTCGGTCTCTGTCTATCGTTGTGGGCGTAGGGTTCAGCAAGAGGTGATCAGCACAACTATTGGGAATGTGTTGCTAGCTGAGGCTATTGAGAACCAGAGAGTGATGGGTTTTTATGGTAGGGATTAGCAGGATGAGATTCATGGGGGGTAATCAGGAGATGGTGGAATTCTCAGGGGAAGCTGGGGTGTACAAACGAGACTTGGTACCTCCAGGTCCAAGTGTAGAAGTAGTCTTCATGAGGCTGCGAGGTGACTTGGCTAGTCCCCCCCTGCAACAGGACCAAGGCTTGGGGCGCTCAAGCCCATGAAGTGGCTGAAGGCACTCAGGAATCACCTTCTACTCCCACTCAGGCTCCGGGGGAGGGTGTAGGATATGATGAAGTAGGTGGCTCAGATACTGGGGCTGAGGCAAGCCAAATTCCCATCTCTTATGCAATGGCGGTGAGGACTAGCATTAACATTGTCTCTGGTTGGGTGTCTAATGGAAAGAATAAGTCGAAGATAGGCCATGAGTGGGAGAATATTTCACTGGGGGGTCGCAGGACACTGGACTCCAGGAAGGACTTCAACCCGAGGGGAGGTGTTTCCTATATTTCCCTCAACAACCAGTTTGGGAGCTTGAGCAATGAGGGTGAGTCTGAGGGACACTCCAAGGGTTCTTATGAGACTGAGTCTGAGAGTGAGGGTTTATTTGTGGAGATCAATGGATTGGGAGTGGAGGGAAAAGAATCTCACAACCAAATACAGAAGAAAAGGAACAAAGAGAATGGGGACCTAGGGTGCTGTATTGTTTCTAGGAAGCCGACACTGAAGGGGTGAAAAGACTACTATTTACAAACATGACCGATAGAGACCCGGTCAGCTAAAAAAGAGGGGAAACCCAAGGATCTGGAGTCCCAATCAGTGGGGAGAGTGAATGGACCGCTAGTTTTGGTTACCGAGTCACATGAGAATGAACCCACTACAGAATGAGATCAGCATGAGGAGGGGATCTTACATACAGAGGAGGTGATAAAAATGGTGAAGGAGGATGTGTCTTCGGGTATGCAGAGGGAGCCAAGAACTGGGGAACCTGACAAGATAGGTGTTGTGTAAGAGGAGGTGAAAGTAATTGAATTGGCCTCACCTATCAAGGTGGGAGTGAAAGGGATGCATGGGGAGAAGGAAGGAGAGTCTATGATCAGGGAATATCCATAGGAGTTTCTAGTGATTTTAGAGGAGGGGATGACTAAGAAGGTGGTAGACATCCATGCTTCTGCTGAGACTACGGAGAGGGTTGACAAACAACACCAAATACTAGTCAAAGGTTTCAACAGAAAGAAAAAAGATGAGTAGGAGTTCTTGCGAGCATGGAGTAAGTTGGAATCCCATTTCGAAGGCATCATCAGAGATAATCCTGGCAAAGTGGTAACATCTCACTTCTGGAAATTGGTTAAGGATAGTAGGTCTACTGGTTTTAAGTTGGTATTTAATAATTTTTTAATGTGCTATAGTGTTTGATGACAAGGGTGAACTTGTTGGTTTCACACATTCTCCATAATAGTGTTCTTATTTAAATAAAAATATATTTGGTGGTGGTACCAAGCATATGATAGTTATGCTATCATCAACGTCTGGTGTCAGTTGTGATCGCTACACCAGGATATGGATGATAAAACATGAATTCTCATCTCCAAGATGTTTTCAAGGAGAAAGCAAAGCAATTATATGAATAAGGAAATGTTACACCAACATGTGTAAATTTAAAGATTGATTATAATCTTTAATTGGATCCCTTTCTCATATCATTTTCATCACATTACTCATGTTTTGTTTTAAGTATTAAAATGAAAATGTAATGAGTAAATTCCCCATGACCAGTTAGGTTAATGTTCTCCAAGTGAATAATAATAAAAGAAAGTTAAGTTTTAATTCTTATGGTGAATAAATTTAAAGAAAATGTGAAAAGTTCAAAGGCATTTAATACCAATGGCACATTCACAACGTTCATCAATTAATGAGTTATTAACAAAGGTTATTTTCATTTATTCTTATCAAATAATACTATGGGAGTTTAAAATCAACAAACTGACATAATGAAAAAAAAATTCGCTTCTACATTAGGCATATTCATCAATGTAATGTTTCCTTTTACTACCTGGGTATTTAATACTATATGTTTTTTACATATATGTAACTCAATAAAATTACCAAGAAAGTATAAAAACATTACTAGAAGTCATGTGTATTCTCCAAGTGGTTGTGAAAGTCTGATTCCTAGGCCAATGGTGAGAAGTACACAACCTCTTTAATTACAAAGTGAAAAATTTTTGTTGAACTATTATTGAGTATAACCATAAAAAAAAATCTCATGTGTCCATGGACGCATGGAGACATTCTTTCAGGTTTTAGAATAAATAATGTTTTTGGAAACCTCAATCACTAGTTCAGCAATACATGAATCATAGGCAATTAGTGATGAATATAAATGTAAGAATTATACCTAGTTGTGACAGGAAAATTATTTTTCAAGTAATAATAAAAGTGGATGTCATGAATATAATAAGTAATGAATTTAGGCTCAACACATCTAAATACGTTTTGTATTATCGATGTCTTTAGTTTGGACTTAAGATCCTTTAAAAATAAAGATATGTCATAAATCTTTTGGAAATAGTTCAACAAGTAAGTGTAAACTATTCCACGTATAATATAGAGGTATATATACTCTATAAGATTACTTTAAGTAATTAAGGAATAACAAAGTGAAGTATATACATGGTCTGGGGATATGAGTTCCTTCGGGTTGGGATACCGAAGAATATCTCGACCAAGCATTCATCAATCATGATAATGTTGCATGGAGCAATTTCTAAATGCACATTACCTAATCAAAATCACAAAATTGATGTTAATAAGGAGGATTGATGATGAAATCTTACATATCAACATTGATCAAAAAACATGTAGCGTAGAGAAATTCCTAAACGCATATTTTATACATCAAAATTTTGATGTAAGTAATATCAATGTCACAACTTTGAGAAACTTCCTTTATATTTTTTGAAATTATTCTAAAATAAACGACGATATCCCACAATCATATGAAAACAATAATGACAAATGGATATCATACGAGTCATAGTATGATGTAAATAGATTACATCATAGGGACATGTGTTTAGACGAAACTAGTTTGTTCGGATACAAAAAAAACTTGCATCAAGACAAACACATTTCACATTTAGTATAATAATCATAATAATTGTTTAAGATGTTACATAAATCCCTAAGATATAAGAGTAGGTAGTCAAGCAATAGAATACACTATATAATGGTGCACATCTCTATTAGAGATTGTGGGAGCTATATATACATGTGTTTAGTCAATGATCAAAATGCACATGTAGTTGGCATAAGAACTAGTTCAACAAGCGCATGTGGAACATAGTATGTCCCAGAGACACATACTACATAGGAAGGATAAAACCACAGTGATGGTTTTTATATTCACCACGGTCGGTGATCTATTATTCAAAGTGAATAATATTTCCTACAAGTAACCAGTATATGGAAAATAGCTAAAATTTATAAGACCAAATAAAATTAAATTAATGGATTCCATGTATAAAAGTACAAAAGGGGCTTATTATTTTGAATATTGCGGTGGGTATTTAAGTGAGTTGATACATGGATGGTTCATGTGTAGTACCAATAGGGCTCGATTGGTTTCACCAAGTTGTTATGCCTAAATCCTCTAGAATTTTACTTATCATAGATAATATCTATGATCAATTTATTTATCATTGGATGTCATGACCACCAATCGTGGATGGTGTCTATACGATGCAACCAGAAAGGGACGATCACATCACTGAATGTTAATAAAGGTCGCAAGTTACTGAAATCCGATTTAGGATTAAAGTAATCAAAATGATCATAGTATATACATTTTCAAAAAATGATTTCTATGTGTCTACTAGAGGTTAGTGGGAGCACTAATGCTTTCCAAGAAACAATATGTTTGGAAATATATGGAAAACAAACATTGGTCTCACAGTTTGTTAAGACCAAAATGAATTTTTTTCTCCTATGATTGACTTAAAGTAGCAACCTAAGTTCTAGGGAATATGATCTACTGAGGTAGATCTATAAGTTTCTTGGTCCTAGTCAATCGTACGTATAGTGATACTATATTGAAAAATACAAGTTGGAACAATTCAAGAGATGAATTGTTGCCTATGTCACAGGGCATAATCTCCCAATGTTGACATGTCCATGACATGAGAAGAGATAAACATGGGGAGTTATAATCCATACGTCGTAACGATGGATCAATCACACATGCCATAATATGTACAAGAACCGATATTTCCAAGGTATGTTTTACTATAGGTAAATATCAGTTATATCCAAGATAACTGCAAGGGATGTAGTCAGAACTATATAATTGTACTTCGAAAAGTACAAAAGATATGTACCTGGTAAGTGGAGAAGAAAGGATACTAGTTTTTAGGGATACAAACTAGTCTTCCATAGATCAATGTGATCTAGTATTTCAGTTAGGCTAAAGGTGATGAGCGAGTCAAGCTCATATCAGCTAGTGGTGTCCATACATACAAGAATGAGAACATTGAAACATCTAAGATATCTAAGAAGCAGTTAAATGAAATGATTTTTTCTAGTTCATGGAATCACACCTAGTGAGAAAAGTATAATCATAATATAGGTTATTATATTCTTACTAGCCAAGATGTCATGTTATGATAGTGGAAAAAGAGGTATATACTCGAGATATCATCTCTTGAGAAGTTTTACTCAATTTGATAAGGTTTCAAAAGTAGAATAGCCATGCGACGGAATCGTGACAGACCCAGTAGCTAAATCTATTACTCAGTATAAACATGATGTTCATCAAGTGAGTAGCTATAAAGTTTGGTTAGCAAGTTGGATCTAGTGCAAGTGGGAGTGTTTAAAAAGTGGGTGCCCTAGAACCAACTATTCGGTTGTTTTGATTTCCATATCGTGTATATAGTTAGCTATGAATGATTTCATATTACCATTATAGTATAGACTGTTCTACATCCACTATTGAAATGGTAATTTACAAATATTTATTGTCATATTGAAAGGTTATAACAGTTCCCATGCTATAATGAGAACCATTAGATACTAAGACATTAATCTTAAATATATGTTATATGGTCTAGATAAATCTTACTGATTGGACACAGTAGATGTTTGGACATCAGGTGCTTGGGGATCATAATAATTGAGACTTCTTCTCAGGATGTTCTCACTTGGTGATCTCCAGTAGTGAAATCATGAGGACTGACCCACCAATAGGAACACCACATGTTTCGAGTGTAATTGGATGTTCATATCTATGATCATGTGTAATGGTATCCTGAATTTTTATCATTAAAATTGTATTTCATTTGATTGCGTACTTTGATGCAAGATGAAAACCATGGAAATGAAGTCATGGAGAGATAGTTTGTGATGGGTGTGCCATTGGTGGCACATCATTGGCTGAATGGCCAAGAAAGAATTTTTCATTTCTGGGTTTTGGAAGTAATATATCTCAGGCCATGTTGATATGGATGGTAGTACCATTATAAGATCATGGCCATGGTAGACATGGGTAAATCTTTCTAGTTACATCAACACACTATAAAGAAAGGAAAAGGCGATGACACGTGAGTGCATCTTGCTTTATGAGATATCACTGACAAAGAGATTATATTACACAGTGCATGTTTGTAGGTTGGTTGTCGCTGCTGTGAAAATACTTATCTCTTCAGGGGCCATGATGGGTTGTTAGAGCCCTCTCTTGGTCAATAAATACTATTCACTTCTATCGAGATAAGGGCCTAGAGGGTCACACACAATAGCGTATTAAAGAATCTTCCCTATTCAGTTGAATATGAGTTTTGGATATGATGGGCGCCACCACTAGGGTCCGGGATTTGTCCAAAGTTAAACTATCACCAATGTAATAAATAAATTCATATTATACAAGTTTAGAATAATGAGTATTGAATTTATTTATTAAATGCATTTACATGTTTTAGTAAATACATGAAAAATATTAATTGAATAATATTAAATTATTCAAGGTTCAATTAATATTTATGGGAGCGATGAGTCGAGTTAATGACTCAATTATTATCACATAATATATTTTAATATATTACAAGTGAGTGATAATAATATTTATGAATCAGTTTAGTAGTCCTAAAATGTCGTTGATAGTGCGCTATGTATCCGGGGCCGATGAGGCAATACCATGTATTTTAATTAACCACTATAAACAGAAGAGGAGGGTATTTTTCCAAAGACTATTAATAGAGATTATATCTCCTCTCCTCTCTCCCATAATATGGAGATAGATTTTATAGATCCAAGGAGTATGTATCAATCACTCTCTCAGGCATCGCTAACGAAGCCATGCGGTGATTGTTGGAGCATCAAAGGCGTTGTTGTAATTCTGTGCTAGCACCCAGATTACAATGAACAACACTTCTGCGGATTCCTTGAAGCATGTGTGGATGATCTAGAGAAATTCAACTTCAGATTATCCAAGCAGTGATCACCAATGATGAGAAGATGTCATGCACGACTTCAGAATTAAACCAGATATTTTTACGGTTTATTTTTGTCCTTAAAAACCTTCAAGTGAGATCCTCGGATATAATCGGGATGCCCTTCACCAACGTCGACATGTTTACGTCGATCGTTAGTGGAATTTTTTAAAAAACCACCTGTTTGGGGATTCTGTTGCATGCCCAGTGCCAAAAAATAAAGATCATTATTATATAATATTCTCTTGTATGAGATACTTGGTGAGAGTATCCTTAGTGACGCTGGGAACATAGTATATATGTTTAGGTGACAATTTTATTTCACTTGTTTTTCAATGTGATTTAGCATGGTTTCATTACATTTTCATAAGAGGCTCCAGAGAGGATCCAAATGAGTATACTTTTATACTCACCCAATATTATATAAAAATTTTTTCAGTCCATTTTGTTTAGGTTTCACATCAGGATGGTTACTACTAGCCTTGGGTTTTGTAGTAGCTTCTTGGAATTCATGGTCATTATTGTATTTACATTCGTTTTGGGTACTTTCAATTTTCCATTTCATTTTTTGTAGTTATTGAATGAAATTATATATCTGTACTTTGGTTTTCTTCTATATTGTTATCTGATAAAGAGTTGGTTTGCGACTATCTTAGTTATCTCTTTCTCATGTGTTATCTTATATGGTAATGCCTCCCAGTTGTTTTTTTTCTTATACCCATAGTTATTGTCACCAAACTGGGGCCCACTGGAGTAGGTAATAGGGTTTTACTATCTCTCTTCGCTCACTATTGGCCTAGGAGGGGTACACTTTGTGGATATGGGTTTGTGATAGAGTGGTATTATAAATCTAGTTTAGGGATAGGATGGACTTTTGAGTTAGGAACAGCTGATGAAGCATGTGTTTGTAGGGAAACAATGTCAGCTATGTTTATAAAGTGTCGTAAAAATAAGAGATCAGCTATGAAATGGGGTTTTAGGGACCCCTGTGATCTGATATATGAACCTTTAAGCTTATAGTGGATACTAAATGAGGTGATACTAGTTGTAGTGTAGAAACCTAGGAAAAGGACCATGCATCATTCTTATTTGCAGCTATGTTTGAATGTGTAGACGTTGGTAGAGGTTAACCTAAAATGAATAAAATAAAACAATTAATTAATGTTAATGTATTCCATATTACCGATTTAGTAGCTCTAACTGCTTCTTCTTTTGAAGGTACAGCTCTAGGTCGGCTCCCTCATCAGGTTTATGGAGAAGATATTCAGCTTGTTGGGCCAAAAAATCATCTCATAGAAGAGGTTGAAGATGACAACACTTAGAGGAAGACACTCTGGTTGTTTCAGTTCCAGATTCAGTAGAGGTATGAGGGATCTGTATCATATGTAGTCATAGAATACTGGTTATTGGAGGTTGATATATCTTTCAGTTCAATCTGTGCATGGAAAGATCACTACATTTCATTGGATTTGACGATGCTGCATGGGGCATCGATGAAGTGGTGGTTCTTATTCCTTGGAGATCATGAGGAGTCGATAGTCTCATGGGAGGAGTTACACGACCAGTATGGAGTTGAGATTCATTCATAAGCTACGAAGGTTTCTATACACCAAGATATTTATACACTTGGATAGGGGTGATCCAATTTGCGAGTGTTAAGGATCCATTTCAGGAAACTTTTGTGATATTCTTAGGACCTTTTGAAAGATGAGGAGGCAAGGGTGGCAGATTTAAAGGAGGCTTTGAATCTAAAAATCTAGTGCCCAATCACACCATTTAGGTTGAATATGTATCTTGAGGTGCTAAAGAGAGAAGAGGTCATCAATATGACATCAGCCAGAATAGAATTATCCCAAGAGGGGAGTCATCATGAATCCTTGTGAAGAATAGTTGTGGTACAGGGTTCCCATTTTTTAGTACAGAAGAGATTCTGATCATCCAGTGGTAGGTCCCAACCTTCGAAGTCTCGTTTCTCTAGGGGTAGTGGAGTTAATTCCTATGATAGGGGATGTGATGTGTATTTTTCGTGTAGAGGCCATGGTCTTCATCTATGAGAGTTCCTGACCTTTTGTAAGAATTTATCATGCACTAGGTGTTCTTATCTTGGTTCCTCCACTCAGTATGTTCTATCCAAGGCAGTAGCACTAGGTTTCCCTAGTTTGGGATCAATAAAGAGTAGACGGGGTAGGAAAAGGATAGCCTCATGATTCTCCCCATACATAAATAGAAGAGCACGTCCATGGAGGTGGTTGTCAGTAGTGTTAGAGAGGCCACAGAGCAAGTCTTGGTCACCTTCATGCTTTAGCGTTTCTAGCACCAGGAGAACCATATGTCATTCAAGGTACCCTTTGATTGTTTTCTACTTGGGTTCATGCTTTTTTTGATTCTGGAGGAACACAATTTTTTATATCACCTTCCCTTTTCAATGCTTTGGGATTCGAGGTAGATAGGCTTCTAGTGCCCCTATCATTGACTACGCTAGTAGAAGATCAATCTGACTTGTTATAAGTATCCCAATAATGTGAGTTAGGTCTGGGGTATAACTACCCTTGGGTAGATTTTATATGTTTATAGACACAATGATATGATATCATCCTTGGGTTGAAGTTGTTGTATTTGGTGCAGGCTATTGTGGATTACTTCTGGAGGTTGGTTGTGTTCTTCGATGCGGATGGATATCCAACAATGTTGTTTGGCGATCAAGAACCTCATATGGGTTAGAGGAATGTTCTGTTCTTGTCATCATTCATGGATAAGATAATTCTGAGTTCATTATATGTTCATTAGTCAATGTTTCCCATGGTCATGGAAGAGTACCTTGATCTCTTTACATAAGAGGTTGTAGTGTTACCCCCTTAATGAGAGCTCGAGTCCAAGATCGATCTACAGTCAGGAATGTCACCAATATCAGTGTCTCTTTATAGGATAAAACTTTCTGAGTTATTGGTGTTATGTATACAGCTCAATGGTCTATTTTAGTGTGGTTTTGTTCGTCCATGTGTGTCATCGAGGGGGGGGGGTGGGTGTGCACCCGTTTAGTTCGTAAATAATTCTGGTGACAGTTTGTGGTTGTGTATCGATTATCGTCGCACAAACCATGTTGAATGGAATTAACACTATCCTCTTATTCATGTTGATGATTTATTTGATCAACTAAAAGGTGAAAGTTTTATTCTTGAAGATAGATTTTTGGTTTGGATATCATCATATTCGATTGTAGGATGAGGAAATTCCAACGAAACTTTATGTTGTCTTCATAGGAATTACGAGTTCACTGCAATGTCATTTGGTGTGATAAATGTGCCAGGAATGTTCATAGGGTTGATGAATGATGTGTTGCATTATTTATGGTATATATTTGCGGTGGTTTTGATCAACAACATCCTTGTGTACTCAGCATTTGAGGAAGAGCATGTAAAGCATATGTGTGCCATTTTGGGAGTTTGTTTCCATGGGAAGTTATTTCAGAAGTTTCCAATGTTTATGTTTTGGGATCTATAAGTCTATTTCATGGGTAATTTTTTATCCCAACATTGGTTAGAAATGGATCCATCAAAGCTTGAATCATTTGTGTCTTGGGCAGCCCCAAAGACAGTGGTAGAGGTGTGATGTTTTGTTGGACTTATATGATATTATAGGAGGCATGTAACCAATTTATATTAGGATTTGATTCCTCTAATGGTGTTGACCAGAAAGGATCAGGAATTCTTCTAGAATGATCAGTGGTAGGTGGATTTTTTATATCTGAAGGAGAAGTGGATTAGTTCCCAAGTACATTTTCTGCTAACAATAGGAGTTCAGTTCGAGGTTTTCTATAACACTTCACATCTTCGGTTGGGATGTATTCCTATGTAGTATAGATCAATCATTTTTTATGGGTCTTGATCGTTACATCCCCATCAATTTAACTATTCCACCCATTATCTCTAGATGGAGGCAGTTGTGTTTTCCTTGAAGTTATGGAGACATTACCTCATTGGCGAGCACATTGTGGTCTTCACCAATAATAATAGCCTAAGGTATGTTGTCTCCCAATGTGACATGAGATTATTCCATCATTAGTGGATGGAGGTTTTATAAGATTACAAATTTTAGGTTTTGTATGCACCTAGAAATGGGAATTTTGTTGATGATGCTTGAGCAAGAAGTCATGTAGTGATGCAGTGTGTGAATCATGTGGTTCTTGGAGGGCGATGGAAAAAATTTTACTAATAAAATTTGACATGGGTGAAGTTGGGGGAAGAGGTTTTCTTTTTCAGATGATGGTGCAATCATCTCTGGTCTAGTAGGTAGAAGAGTCCCAGTTGGGGGATCTTGAGGTGGAGGTTTGGAGACATTGAGATTTTTGTGATGAGGCCCCTAATGGTTGGTATGAAGATGAACAACACTTATAGTTGTTTTAGGGAATTCGTTTTGTTCCTTTTGAAATTAATGAGGTGGTTCAAAGAGAGTTCCATAGTTCCACCCATAGTGGAACATCCTGGTGTGAAAAAGATGTATCGAGTCTTGAGAGGTTAGTTATTGTATCCTTGTTTGAAGTGTAAAGTTGCAGAGTTTGTGTCTTGATGTTTGGTTTTCCATAAGGTGATGTTTGAGTACCATGTTCATAGTGGGTTTCTCTAGAAATTAGATGGTCCTGAATGGAAGTGGGAGGACATATCGATGGAATTTATTACCAGTTTTCCTCGAGCTCAAGGAGGATATGACTCTATATGGGTGGTTGTGGATTGTTTTATGAAATCAACCTACATTATAGTGATCAAGAAGTCTATCTAATTATATTTTTTGTTAAGGAAGTATCTAGAGGAGGTCATGAGACTCCATAGTGTCCCAAGGTTGATCATTTCCAATCGAGACCATCATTTTACCTATAGGGTGTAAAGAGGTCTCCATCATGATTTTGGTTCTCATTTATGCCTAAGATTTTCATCCACAAACATACGGTCAGATAGAATGGACCATCTAGACTCTTCAAGACATGTTGTGATCTTATGTCTTAGATTTTATAGGTTCATGGATGAGGCACCTTTTCATGGAATAGTATTCTTACAACAATTGTTTTCACACTACCATTAGTATGGGACCATTTGAATCATTGTGTGACCAACCTGGATGTTCTCCATTGTATAGGACTATGGTTTGAGAGTCCACAATTCTCAGGATGAAATTGGTAAATAACACAATAGATGTGGTTTGGGTGATTCCTAAGAGGTTGAAATTAGTGCAAGATCATTAGAAATCCTATGTTGATCATATGAGGAGACATCTGGAGTTCAACATTTAAGATCATTATTTTTTGAAGGTGACTCCCCATAGGGGGTAGTGAAGGTTTTTTCATGGGAATAATATTTCTCCCCGACTTGTTGGGCCTTTAAATATGTTGTCTTGTGTTGGAGATGTGGCATATCAGATAGAACTTCCTCCATAGATGATCCAGATACACAATGATTTTCACATGTCATAGGTCCATCGTTATCTTCATGATGACTCTCACGTCATCGGTTGGGGATAGGTCGATGTTGAAGATGATGTCACCTTAAAAGATCAGCCATTAGAGATCCATGACCTATAGGTGATGGTGTTTCATGTGTATGCTATATCCTTTTTTCGTGTCTTGTGGTGGACCAATGGCATAGAGGAAATTACCTAGGAATGTATGTTGCAGATACGCACTCAGTACCCTAATCTATTTGATGTTTAGCTGTTCTCCAATATTGTTATTCGTTTGGCGGTTGTAGAACTTTTCTATTTATGAGATGGGTTTATATTGTTTCTTTTTGTTGCTTTCCCTCTATTGAGAGGTATCTACTATATGAGAGCTCATAGGAGCTAGTTGTGGTTTTTTGTGTTTTTTATCTAGTGAGGTGGTGATCTCTTATGGTGGAAAAATCTTTGACAGGTATCTCACTGAGTGGTTGTTTACATGAACCCCTTTCTGCCTCCTATCTTGGTTGGTTTTTGATTCTCAAGGATTAGAATGTTTTGAGAGGTATCAAATGTAAGGTCTCGGATCCGATTGGATCGACCCTTTTCATATTCCCAAGGATGGTGAAGATCATAGGAGGATCCAACGATGTTTAGAGGAGTTCAGTAGATGGTAATTGGGAGAAGGGAACTTTAACTATGTGGAAGTGGGTTGCATGTTGTATAGAAGAAAATTTCACAACCAGAAAGGGGGTTTCATGCCATGTAATTTTTCAGTGTTTTAAAACTAAAAATAAAATTTAAATGTGACGACTGTTTTGGTAGAAACTATACCTAAGGCCTTATATGACATGAAAAGGGGGATTACATGTCATGTAATTCCCCACTATTGTAATATATTAAGTGTTTTATAGCCACTTGGGTTTGTTAAACCCTATGGGTGTAGTGACATTCTGTTGACTCCAGGTGACATGGAAACCCCTTATTTGACATTTTGGGAATTACATCATTATGGATCGATTCCTAATCTCCTCCTTCAATCTGTAACAATCCATCATTGATTTGAGATATGATATACCTCTGTTCTTATGGTTTTATCGATATGTTTCCTCCCGTTTCTTCTTTCCATGCGATGGAACATGATCTCTAATGTTTCTAATGTACTTTTCTTGGTGTTTGTTTGTTATGGTTATACTTTAGAGTCCTCAGGGTAGATGACGTTGTTGCAAGATAGGTGATCATGATTCATTTTGAGGTTCTCTCTCATGAAAATAAATTCTATGACCTTTTGAGGAAGGAGATTCATTGATTCTCTATTTATTTACACGAAATAATAGATCAAGCTTGTTTTAGACCGTGGGATCATAATGAAATTGACCTAATTAAATACTTGAAACAAATTAAAGAATATGTTTTGATTATGCAGTGATGTTGTTTCCCTATAACATGATAACTATTTGCCTCTTTATTTTCTAGATAGTCTGATATATATTACTTTATTGCTTTAGTATGTTGTTCTTGATGGAAATTGGTAAATAATGTAAAGCCAAAATTAGTTGGTTAATAAATATGTAAGTTTAATAAATCTAGTTGTTATAATTTTATTTTATACAAATTTATGCATATATATGAATGTTTAATAGAATTTTTTAATGAACCTAAAGCAGGTTGATGAATGTTGATAAAAGAATGAAAGGATTGTTTAATTAATTTTTGATATATTGTGATGGATTGTTTAATAGTTTTTATGTAGTTGGAACCTATGAATAATGAATCAATTATTTCAAGATGGAATAAAGAACCAGTTTTGTGATAAAAGTTAATGACTTTGTTGGGCTGGAGTTACCTGTATGCTTGTAAAGGCCGAGTTCCTTGTGCTTTGGAGATGTGAGATCTCATTTTGTGTGAAGGTTGAATTCCATACACTGGGGTTGAGAACCAGTAGCTATTTGTTTCATGCTACTTGGGATGTGCTCTAAATATGAGACTTTTGGTGTGTGGGGAAAGGAGGTTCGGATATGACATGAGTCTGGGATGGATGAGCATAGAGGGTTTTTGTGGTACATGGGGCAAGGAGTCCTAGTTTTTATGACAACAGTTGAAAACTAGAGTGGTGAGATGCATCGTTTTATGCATGTGGTGTCAGGGAGGACACTGGAGATGATGGAATGGGTTGAATTTGGGGATACTTGTTGGTTTTAAAGTTGAATGCTTATTTAATATGTTTTTTATTTATCTTCTTTACTTTCCCCACTTCTTGAGGTAGATGGTTTTTCTTACTCACATTCCAGGAGAGTCAAAGACATGTGGTGTATGCCACATGCTATCTATGTTTATATTATCTTGATTTTATGGGTTTACGCTCCTACTATAGGTGGAAAAAACTAGATAGATATTTCATATACTCATCGTGTTGATCCCCTTGTGTTTAGTAGCATATATTTTTTTCTAGAATACCTAGAAATATAGAAAGAGATAATTATTGTTAGACAAATGAATTAATGTTTAACCCATGGGGTTGGAGCTTACTGGGATGCAATGTTGTGCATATAAGTCTGAGAAACTGTGGACTAGGTTTGGTCATGCATAGAGGGCATGTTCCTTTGTTGTGATACTAATGAAATGAGACATTGAATTGTTAATTGTTAATTAATGGTTAATAATTAAATAACATAAATTGAAACTGATAGAAAGAGATGATGTACATTAATGTATCTTATTAAATGGTTGTGTTCTTAGAGGATATCTAGTCTTAGGAGTGGTATTCGGGAGTATGAAAGATGTTAACATTACTTGAGTATAAGACAAGGTTATGACCACAGTGTGTTTGTGAGCTATATTATATCATGTACTTTTTTTGTTTATATATTTTACTCAACCATGTAATTTACTGCCACTGACAGCATAAGGATTTAGATCCCTGAGGGGTGTTTTACCCAATATCCTGGTGGGATGATGGATGGGTGACTACCCCCTTTAGTCCCACTCTCTTCTCATGGTAGTTACTTTTTCTAGTATGAATTATTGTTACTATTCCTCATACATTTGTATTCAAGGATGTAATGAATCATGGTTGTTCACATACATATATTTTGGATAAGGTTTTATAATGTCTATTATAGGTATAATGTGTATGAGTTGTGATGGATGGAGGATCCTTACTTTGTGTATGGGAAGTAATGGCCTGTGGTATAATACATGATGTATGATACATGTTATGAGGGGTGTGGTGGCTCTTAGAGACTAGCTGTTTAATTTGTTTAAGTGGGCATGGCGATGTGATGAATGAGGTGAATGTAGACACATCATGTGCGTGTTTTGGTGCTTCGCCAAGGTCTCTATGGACTAGCCATTTTAGAAAGATATGCTCAGGACATTTGATGTTAGGGAAAAACGAAAAACCTATGGGGTAGTGGTAGAAGGTTACCCTTGAATTTATTTATTATATAATATTCTCTTGTATGTGGTACTTGGTGAGAGTACGGATGGTGAGGTATGGAACGTAGTATACCTGTTTAGGTGATGAGTTAGTTTCACTTGTTTTTCAGTGTGATCTAGCATGCTTTATTTACTTTTTCATGGGAGGATTCAGGGATGATAATACTAATTATACTGTTATACACACCCTATGTGATATAAATTGTTTTTTCCGGTCATTTGGAGGAGGTTGGAGATCTAGCTGGTTTCTAACATCTTTGGGTTTTCGAAGATCAATTTGGGATTTATGGTCATTGTTGTCTTTACTTTCCTTTTTTGTACTTGAGGTTTTCTCTTTTAGTTATAGTATTTTTTGCATGAAATTACATATGTGAACTTGGGGTTTCTTTTATATTTTATTCTAATTAGGAGTTTATTTGTTTCTATCTTACGCCTCTCTTTCACATGTGTTCTCTTAGAGGTTAATGCCTCCCATTTGTGTGTTTACTGTACCCTCAGGGCTGGTTGCCAACTGAGGTCCTACAGGAGGTGGGACTTAGGTGTCACTATATCTCTTCTCCCATTTCTAGCACAGGAGGGGTACACTTTTTTGGGAGGGGGTTGTGCCATGTACTAAAGGGTAATATCTGTAAGGGAGATGTTGAATATGTTTCATTAAGTTAGAAGATTATGTTTCCATATTTCCAAAGACACTAGACTATTATGGTCCTTAGATATGTATTTTTGTAATGTGTTGTATATTCATCTAAAATGATGTAACTTCCATGTTTGTTAAGCCTAGGTATCTATACACGGTATGATGTATCATTGTATATTTTCCCCATATTTTATTTCTTAGACTATCTAATAATGGGGAGGGACAAGCTTAATGATCATTGTAATAAACCACAACCATAAAAGAATATGATTTTCAATATGGATTTTAATTTTTTAGTTATTTGATGAGATAAGTTTCTTATACAGAGTTCAAGAATGAATATAGGGGTTTAAACACCTCATATATGTGTATTTAATTGTGAATAGTGGTTTAAAAGATAGAATGTGAAATTATGAATGCCCAGAATGTTGGTCAGGTGGTTAGGGTTGTAGTTTGTAGTCATCAGACGGATAATGGTAGGCCACCAACTCATAGGTGTCTTAGAGATGGGAAATTTATCCCTGATGGGTCCAGTAAGTAGTATACATCCTAGTATTGGAAAAATAGCGGGTTTAAAATATTCAAGACAACTATTTTTCCCATTTAATTTTCCAGAGCGGGAGACCACTTCTCCCCATTATTTAACTCACATGGCTAGGGGACCTTCCTATTATTAACCTCTTAAATATTCCCCAAGATGGGTTTTTAAAGGATGTTTATTATTGATCAAAGGTGTATCATCAACTATAACAACATTTTTTGGACTTCTCCTCCTCTTGATCAAATTATTATCTTCTATTGTTTAGGGATAATATTATTATTTCATCATCGTATGGTGAAATCATCAAATTATAACGGGGATTTCAAACAGACTAGCTATAGGATGTCCTGATATTAGATATTAATAATGTTTCATTCCAATTGTATGATTTATGTCCTCATAGTTATTTTTCTTAACTTTATGATTGAAATTGAATTAATCTAGGAATTTTTGACACTTTTTTTAGGGATTTGTCCTATGATGGTGTTGGCAGACTGTCACAAAACACCAATAGGTGGTTGTCTGTGGTGTTTACATAGAGAGTTCATCTGATGAGTTTTCATCAGATATTTATAGTTTAAATATCAAGGTATTATTAATTGTAAATTCTATAATTAATCTTTTTTTTTGTTTAGAAATCATTTTGGGGAGTATATGATAGATGTGATCGATTATGAATTTCAAGGCTGTAGAGGATCATTGGAAAAATATAATAAACCAAGGGATTGGTGTTTTTTAGAGTCTTTAGTGGAAGGTAGTTTAATCTACATTACCCTTTTGATAATGATATTTTATATGTGATATAGTATGTGTTGTCTCTCCATGTGGGTGAACAACCTTATCAATTTAAATAAATTTTTTAATTAAAGTAAAATGATTTATTTAATGTACAATTTCATATAATAAGTAATGTTACAAGGTAAATAATGACCTCAAGAGAGATCCTATTACCTCGACCACATAGCGACAATGACTTAATTATAATGTTTTTATGGAGGTATATGCACCCCTATGGTGTATAAATTAAAAAAATTGAACATGTTGATCATGAGAGGCCCAGTTTATGAGATTTCAGACACCTCCGCATAGTGGTGTGAGTTTCAAATGATCCATGGTCCTAGGATTACTCTTAAGACCATTATGGTGGGTAGTATAGAACACAATTTGGAGGGTATTTTGTGAAATGATAGAGGTTTTACAATATAGATTAAGACCCACAATGAGATTACTTATATGAATAACCTTGGATGAGACTACTTGAGATGCAATATGAGTGTTATTTTGTTTCTTGAGATATTTTGGTAAGACTTTACCCATGAGGCCATCTGCTAATGCTATTATTAGGGTACTTTTGGGGGGTGATTTTCATTATGTTATGGTTTTTAAATTTACTGAGACCATGTTTTAATAGGAATACCATGTACGGTTCCCCATCTTTGTGTTTACCTGATGTACCCCATGTAAGGTTTATATCCAATTTTGATACCTAGGGGACCGTAATAGGTTCCTTGTTCATGGTAAAACCTTGAGCTGATATGTTTGATAATAGTTAGAGATAGTATTAGGTGTAACATAATAACTAGTACTACACATGAAAACTGATGGGGATGTGGATATTGGTGTGGGTTTAGGAATTCAGAAAACCCTAGAAATATAGTATTATGTAATTTATTTTTAACTTAAGGATTCCTGGATGTGCTTACTGGGATCGATATTATCATCATGATACAATACGATGGTGGTCACATTGTGGATGACTAGATGTGTTTCCTTGGAGTAAGAATTTTATTTATATGTGATATTAATGTTGAAGTTTGGTTTGTTTCATGGGATTCCATAATGGATCCACATGAATTATTTTTGTTATACCGGGATTCATATATGGGTTAGTATGAGATACTTGGGACAAAATGAGTCCCTAACATTCATATCATTCTATGATCAATTCATTCAGGTTTTGGGGATTTTTATTTTCATTACTATTATTACGACATTCCTAGGTCATCCAAAGGATCTGGATAGTAAGTCCTAATGATATTAATTTTTATTGGTCAAGATTCCCATTATTCATAGGATTTATAAATTTTAAATGGTTATATAGAGTTCATTCTGATTTAGTGATTACCCAGGGGCCCTAATAATTGGCTACAAGCCATTAATCACCCCGAAGATTCATGAGATTCTAAAGAGGCATGGGATCTAGATATTGAGTCATTCATGATGAGTTGTGTGTTCATATAATCCTATGAATGAACATTTTATCCCATATTTATGAGTTTTGAATGATATCATGATGTCTTTATAGAAACTTCATCACAGTCCAATGTAGGGATGGTCGATCAAGGTTATAGACTTGATGATCGAAAATGGATTATTGATTTATTATGGTTTATTTTTTTATCTAATCATATCACATGACCATTTCACAATAATTTTTTAATGTATAGTACTACATTGGTGGTCAATTACAATGTTATATTCTCACACACTGATCGGGACACCATTTCACTATGATACTGGAAAATTCTCTCTCTCGTTATAGGTATATTTTGTGTAGTGTCTTAGGTTATGATCATCAAGTGACATAACATGGAAAAAGGATATTGGGACGATGAATGTCTCCATGTAATAGTGTATCCTTATTTAATCATTCTATTATTCATTTTATTTTGTATATGTGATTTGAATAGTGGGTGATCAGCATTTCCTGCCTATATGAGTGAATTCTATGATATTATGTCATGTTCATTATATTCATTTATTCTATGTAATAATATATTTATGATGCATGGATATTTATTTGTGATTTTACACTCTAAAATAGAGGTAAATTATCCAAATGGCACCACCATAAACCCTCATTCCATGTTGGCATCCTCTAGTTTAAGTGGTATCATGCTTGAGGTCACATGGAGGTCCAATTCTACTATAGTTCATAGTGATCCGGGTTAGGATGATAAAAAGTTGTATCAAAGGATTTATATTTATTCACATACAATTTGGAATATGGTGGTCTAGATATATAGAATATTTTAGATCATGTTATTGGTTTTGGGTTGGTGTTTTAGGAATACCTACTATTGTATAATATCTAGGATATTAGTGGATTATTATTTCCTTTATTGATATGAAGTTTAATAGTTTTATAATTTCACCTCATATGATAGAAATGGTGTTTCTATTTGTGATTTAATTTTTAATATTTCACTATTTTCATATAGGAAAGAGGCTTCTCATGTTCCATGATTTGGTACTTAGGATACATATGACCTATATTCCTACATGTGTGTAAAAATATAATTGATGAGAGGTTTTTTATATTCATGGAGTTAGTAACATCTGATATGATGATTCCCTATATAAGTTTTTGTGTCATTCTAATCCACAGGACTAATGTTTATATCTATATTTTCTTTTGAAGGAATTTTATTTCGATCTATAGTGGGATGATCATTAATGATGATTAATTTATCCTTATAGGAAAGGACATCCTATGAAAATATTATGTTTTCCTAGGAATTATATTCCCTTATCATAGGCCATTGAAGGGTGGATATTCAATGACATTCTTTATTTAATGATCTAATAACAATCTATATGAGGATTTCTTATATATCATGGAATGTCATCATAATTAACTAGGCTAGTGACCATGATGTCACTTGATACATATTATATAGTGTAATAGAATTAATTACATCTTTAGTGATTGATGATATCATGAATCTCTATGGGAGGACCTATACATGGATTCTTGATGAGTAATTAGTTCCCTAATAGGATGATCAATTAGAAAAAGTTTCCTAATCTATGAGTATATGAGACCCATGATGGTGTTTTGGAACATATATATCCATGAGTTTTGATATGGGAACAAGATGATTATTATGGGTTATTAAATTGTTCGGTATGGTTTCTATGATAATTATAGAGGACCTAGTTACCACTATCAATTAATAAAACTTTAGAGAGTTAATGACATGTAATGTTAAGGAAACCCACAAGAGGGTTTATTCGGGGAGTGAGAGTTCCCTAAATACAAAAGAACTAGAATCTCAGTGAATTTTACAATGATTCATGGGAGGTGAAATCATGTTTTATGGAAAATTCATGGATATACATAAAGGTTTTATAAAATTATCACCTTGATTGTTACTGTTTTGGAATTTAAGGCACAATGAGTGTCTTGGTATTGAGACTGGATTTGAAGGGAATCATTATTCGATTTCCTGACCCTACTGACTCTTGATTTTTTAGGAGTTTTGTGATGGAATGTATAGGTGATTTTGGATTAAAAATAAGAGAAATTAGGGGGAATTCGTGTGATAAATAATGGCATTTTCCCTATTTCACATTTTAAAGAGGACTCCCAATGGAACTGTAGTTTGGATAAACATGAGCTCCATATAGAGTGTTTGGTAAATTTTTATAATTTTATAATTTTTTGAGGGTGTGGATGGATGATTCTAACTATGTAATGATTCCATATTATGGCTAATTGTGTTTTTGACATAGGAATTAGTTAAATTTAATGCTTTTTTAAATTAACATCATGAGTTTTAATGAATTGAAGAAATAATATTTTATGGATCAAGATAATTTCTTTATGGCATGTCATAATATCTCAACAATGTACATCCCTTAATATCATGGGTTGGTTTTTAGTGATTTGGTTTAATGGGAGCATATTCCTCTAATGTTTGATGAGACTAGGATAATATATGTGGTTTAACATAGGACTTATTGAATCGTGGATCAAGTAATAACCATGTGTGAGATTAGGACTGATGGAATTAATTAAAAACTCATGGAAATGGTAAGCATTGTATTTTGAAGATAATTTTACATGTTCTCCCATGGTAAAAGATATATTGGAATTTGATTTGGGAGTGGTTACATGGTAAATACATGAAAATGATCTAGTTCATCTATTGACATAATGATGGGTTTAGCATAAGAGTAGTGTCACACATGTGATATACAGATCTACCAGCTATGTCACTAGGATCAATATGATTATATCCATAAAAGTTTACTCTTTAATTGGATTTTGGAACAAATTAATCTTAATTTGGTGAATTTTGGAAAGTATTATGGATATTGTTCATATGATCTAGGAATCAGTTAAAAATGATGTCTCTCGTTAGTGTTTAGGTGTGAAAAAGTTTGAAAACTTATTATTATGGTGTTTTATGAAAGGAAATATATAGGATGTGGAGATAATTTTTTGGATTTAGTGGTTCTGTGGTTAAAAGGATATCATGGTGGGGAGTTTGATATCAGACATAGGTGCAATAAAACTCATGTTGGAATTTTTATGGAGGTAAAGAATCAGAATTTAGATGATCACATTTTCATGGGAATACCAATTAGTAAATGGATTTAAATATATCTAGAATCAAAAATGTATACTAGGTAATAATTCAGATATGATGTTATATGGAATATGAGAATTATATTTGGGATAGTGATAAACTAAGATGATCTGAGCATGATCAGGTCAGGGGTACCATGATTCTCATGGTATGGAAGAGAACTAAATCTAGTTTGGGTCTATTGAGGATACAACAATGCAGTTTTACATAATGTTTTTTACATCCATCAATGAGCATATTCAAATAATCAATGAATAACTTTAGGGATAAAGACATCATGATTAGTTGATTTGGAAGTGTGTTAGGGGATGATGTTGTGTGTCTATGAGATAGGTTAGTCTGAGAAGGTTCATCTTGTGGACTTGCATATAACTGGATATGTTAGGTTAGGAACCAAACCTCACATATCATTTTGGACTATATGAGTACATTTTAGGGATCAATTGGGTATTTTTGAGGAAAAGATTTTCTTATGGGAAATGTTTATAAATGATTTATGATTACCTGATTATTTTTCAATTGTAGAATAAAGTGGGTACCATTGTTGGAGTGGTGATTTCTCAATGATTTGTGAGAGGTATTAAAAAAACCAGACATAGTTCATCATAAAAACATGAGATAGGCGAGTCGATACATGATTTAATCTTTGTGAAGTGTCATGGATTTGAATTGATTATTATGAAATAATTTATATAGTGAGTAGAACCACTTGTTGGATGATAAATTGGACAAATAAATATGGATGTATGATGAGAAAATATTTTCCAGAAGCATCATCTGGGTGTTTCATTAATAAATTTGATTACTGGATACTATTTGGAAGTTTAAGTGACTTATATTTAATGTTACTATTTAGAAGAAAACATTCATTCAAGAGTGGAACACCACTATTCTGTAGAAACTATTGAATGCTATTGGTTGGATGATAAAGTTTGATTACCACCAAGACTTCATGATTATGATATGTGTAACAGTGGTGAGAATGTAATACCCTATTTCTCTATGAGTGTTTAAATTTTAATAGTGGTTTAAATTTTTAAATTAGTGGACATACTATGTTTTTGGGTTTTGGGGGAAAAATTTAGGGGTTTAAACACATCAAACAAGTGTTTATACCCATAAAATGATGTTTGAATTGTGGTCATAGGGAGTAAGAAATACCATAATGTGGGATGGTTAGAAGAGGGACTTACAAATCTTATGGGATCCTCATCTATTCGGTGTCCTTCTACATGCTATCCAGTGGATTTAAAAGGCTAAATATGATGATTTTACTCCTTAATTTTTAAAAAATATGTCAAAACCCTTTTCCCCTTATTGATTCACTCATGCATCCAGGGGTATAAGGACCCGACCTTAAAACAGTACATAATCTTGAATTAAATTAATAATTCACATTGATGATCTCTTCAGGTTTAGAGTTTTAGAGAATTAGGACATAACTATTACATCTCAAAAGATTACAAAGTAGACACATCTACTGAGTTTCCATTTTTTTCATAAAATAAAAACTCTTAAAAAGAAACATGTCAAGTTCCATGTTTTAGATAGCATTTCTTTCCATGATACCATCCTTGACCCTATTTGTCTTTATGTCCTATTGAAAAAATTTCAAAAACATGGGATGAGCATAAAAAGCTCAGTAAGGGTTAAAAAACAAGGAAATAAGACATTAGATCAACAATATATACATAACATAAGCTTTTTAGCATACATCATAAATCATAAGATTTGAAAAATACACATATAAATCATAAATCATAAAGGCAACATAAGGTATACATAACATACTTACATTGTAGCTATCACAGCTACATAGGGAGTCACATATGGAATACCCATCATAGTATATTCCCTAAATCTCTTAGGAGAAACATTAACATTTACCTCCGTCACGTTACCCAATGCATTGAAGAGCTATCTCGACCTCACTTGTGCTAGGTTTATCACGGAACCACCCGTATACGTAACAATGGCTATGAACCATAACATAATCATAACACATAACTTAATCATAAAGGAATGATAACATTCCCACATTGAAATAACAATATAACATTTTATGATATTGAAATAATGAATCCATTCTAAAAACCATTTTCAATACCAAAATACATAAAAAGAGTATATGTTATTTATTTTCCTTTTAAAAACATTACATCTTGTTAAGGATGCCAAATATCAAATAATACTCGCAGTGGTAGAAAAGGTCGTTGTCACCGCATACGTAAAAAAGAAACAAATTTTTTTTTGTCGTTTAGTAAAACACTTCATAGATAAAAGATTACCTTTGAATGAAATAAAAAATAAAAATTGTTTTATACACCATATAAAATAAAGTCATGTATAAATCAAAGGATGCCTCAATAAAAGAAGATTGAGACGAAGTCCCTTATAATGATGATATCCTTAGATTAAAGATAAATAAATTACATAATTATGTGTGACAAATATAAATACACCCAATATAAGTGGATATTAAGTGTAACACAAACATAGGTCATTCACATATATTCACAGCACAACATAATCAATATTTAGAGGTTTAACCAAAATATTTGAAATTAGGTAAAGAAGTTCCCTTACAAAAACTTGACAGCCTAACGGTGTCACTTTAAAATTCAGAAAATGAGTTGATGAGAGATAAAAAGGGAATATCATCACTTGGTCATACATTTTAGAGCAATAAGTATATATAATAACATATCCAAACATAAGAATATGTAAATTAAAAGACATAACAAAAAGAAGTCTTTTAAAAAGAGAAGGGTGAAAGGTTCCCTTACCGATTAGGGTAACTTTCGAAACATACACCCCATGAAAGAAGAATAATACAATGACGATTTAAATACACATTAATTAAAGTATTTTACACAAAAAATACAATTATGGGCATTAAATACACCTCACAAAAGGAAATAGTGGAAAATGTAGAATGAATCACATGTGAATAAAAAGTGAGATATAAAAAAACCCTTACCTCGCTGTAATCTATCGAGTCGTATGACCAAAAGATAATAAACATCAAATGAATCCCATAATACCATGAATATAAATATAATCATGATAATATATATGAAATTTCAGAACACAATACACCACATGAAATAAATAAGTGGTGAACAATGGAAATCTCACGGAATTAAAAGTGAGATAAGAAATCCCTTACCACGTGTCCAACTTGACTCACTCGTATGTTCCTTCTTCTTCCTAAATGATAAAATTAAATTAATTTCTACTTGATTAATAATATTTTTAAATTTTATTATTCCTTTTATATCACTTATTACATTTCCATCACAATTATTTAATTATTTGAGTTCATAATGGACATTATGTCGATGTTCGGAACTTGAGTCAAAAATAAACTTGTTATAATTATAAATTGTCCATGTGGTCAAGAGTCCATTATCTCCAAAACTATATTCATAATTTATATGTAATATATATCATATATATCCATTATATATATGTAATTATAATAGTAAATAACGTTTGGTATATAAGAAATGAAATGCACCGTTCATGGAGACAGTAAGCCGTACGTACACATGAACGCTACTTTCATTTTTATTTCATACTTTAATGGAATGAAAACATAATGATACATTGGTATATTATAATTAAATTATAATATATATATTATATATGTTACATAATTTCATAAATTCTATCCTTTATATGTTCCACATATGGCATGAACGAGTCATATCACGTTGAGTGGGCGATAGTCCACACTTCCTAAAATGAAATTATCACGTTTACCCATTATGGAAACCATAAAGGTATGAAATAAATGAAAAATAAAGAAGAATAAGGAAAACATAAAAATAATATATATCATATATAAATATAGTGACATCTTAATGGCCACCATGAGAGGTGGTAGGAGGAGATTGAACAATCATCGTTTCGTGAGGCAGTAATACGCCATCCACAGAAACATCATGTTATTTAACCATTAGACGAAGTTGTGTGTAAGTTTATGTAAAATCATTATCATCACAACATACTATTATATTTAGGATACTGGTGTTATTATGGGATCAAATAATTAGAAGATATTGGTGAGTGAAGAAGGAAAATAAAAGAATGAAACTCGAGAAAAGACATTACCTCTAAATCGGGAACTCTTTTTGAATTGAGCCAAAGGATTCCTTGGAAAGACTTCTGCCCAAAGTGAAGCTTTTAGGAGTAAAATAGGGATTTTTATAGATAATATGAGCAGAGTTTGGATGATACAAGGGCTTTATAGGTGTGGGTAAGGGGGTAGAGGTGGGGGCCTTTTATAAGAGGGAGGAGGGTCACTTTTGGAAAGTCTTGAAATGTTACTTTATTATAAAATGATTTTCAGATTTTAAAGGTCCCACAATGATATATTTTTAGGATAAGGTGATAAGGGTTTGAAATAAACCCATAAAATAAGGTTTAGACAAGTATACGTCTTATATTTTACACTATCTTTTCATTTTATTTAAATCGTTCATTAATGAGGTAATCAGTGCATCATCATGGTGTCATAAATAGATTTATTTATTTAATGTATAAAAATTATAAAAAAATACCATGATGTTGGAAATATTTTCCATCTTTATAATGACTTTTTAGAGTCGAAGATATACTTTATGTAAAGAAAATTAAAATTGTTTTACCCAGGATATACAAACCTCTTTTATATTTCTCTTCTTTTCAAAAATAATGTCATAAATGTCACTATCACACCCATGTGACTCCATGGGCCCTCAAGTTTGGTAAAAAGCTTCAAATGTTAGGACATGACTCAAAACATAGTATTTGGACACATGTTGGGGTCATTTTATACTATTATGATATTATTTTATTACCCTTTACTACCCGATTACTAATTAATCACGATGATTAAAGATAATTACCGTCGCTAACATTCATAATGTCCAAAATCAAAAGAGTCTTAATTAAATATTTAGGAACTTATTCTTCCAAATATTTAATCCATTTTATCAAATTACAAACACATAAATTCAGTAATTAATTTAAAAATAATTCTCGTTGTCAAAAACATAGATGAGTTTTTAAGAAGTAAAATCTATCAAAAGATTTATTTGGTTTTACATCCAATTTAAAAGTGAAATTAAACCCAATGAGAAAAATTGTATTAAATTATAAAAAAAATTAAATTACACCTTAAAACCAATTAAAATGACAATCTAACTATATAAATAAATTGGATGAAAAGGCAGTTTTGAATTAAAATGCTGTATTTTTCACTATTCATTAAAAAATGTACATTTTCAGAAAAATAACATAAATTCACCCTAGAATATATTTTATATTCCAAATTAAAAATTGATTTTCATTTTACCAAATTCAAAATATAGAAGTTTAATTAATAAATTATATAGTTAATTCCCACTTTCAAAACAAAGAGCGTTTTTTAAGAAACAATATCTATCAAAAGATTGACACTTGTTTATGTCCATTTTCAAAGTGAAATTAATTCTAATGACCACCATTGGATTAAATAGTAAAAATATATTCTAATTAAACTTTAAAACAAATTAAAAATATAATCTAACCATATAAATAAATTATATTAAAATGAGGTCTTGAATTAAAATACATCATTTTCCACTATTCATTAAAAATTAACTTTATCGGAAAAATAAAAAAATTCACACAAAGTAAATTTGGATGTCCCGATTCTAAACAACGATTTTATTTTGTCAAATATAACATATAAAATTGAGAAAAAGTATAATTAAAAAGGGTTCTCCATCAAAAAGGCGGTTAATCAGCCTTTTAATGAATATTATAATATTTATGAATAAAATTGGTTTCATTGGAATTTTAAGCCTCTATCATTCATTGGGTAATTGTTAAAATATTTTTAAAAAATATATAATTATTTTTTAGTTAGTTCTGTTCATTACCATCATTACAACGGTTAGGCGTTAACTACCAGTTAAAATAATAATATTATATTATTAGTGTGCAACGTAAGGTTTCAAAGAAACCCATTGTTGCATGTCAGGAACGACATTGAATATTTAATCTCCATTAAAATTTAATATTTAATTAATAAATATGAAAATGTCATATTCTTTATTTTCCTAGGATGTTACAAGGGGACTCTCCAAAATTATTCCCCCATTCATGATTCTTCAAGTTGGTTTTCAATGATATTGTATCATCAATCCATGGTATGAGTTCAACATCGACAATTTTTTTTGATCTTCACATCCTCTTATTCTAATTATATTCTTCTCCATTATTGGTATCATTAAATGATTTAACATGTGTATATTGAAATCCACAATTTCACATGGGGATTTTTTGAATCCTAGCTAAATTATACGCTGATGAATTTTTTAAACATTGGCATGCATCATTTCAATGAGGAATGTCATTGTAGTTATTTTTTTATATTTCCACATAAAATTGAATTAATTTGGTATTTTTTATAGCTTCATTGGATAGGGATTTGACATGGGTTGGTGTCTAGATTTCATTTATGACCTACCATAGGTGGTTGGTCATGTTTATAGTGTAGTGATGTCACCTAGTTATCTTTCAATGGATATTCATAACATAAATATAAATTTATAATTATTTATAATTTTTTTATCATTTTGGTTGTCTGATATTGAGTGTGGGGATTGCGTGATGGACTATCTCATTTGACTCTTGTATGGGTTTGTAGAACCATTGGAAAAAGTTATTGAGAAGTTCTATTGATGGTTTTTAGCCTCTTTAATAGTAGGTGGCCTCTAGTACAGACACCTTTGGTTTATGAACATTTTTTGTGACATGGTATGTGTAGTCATGCCAAGTGGGAGATTTACCATGTTAATCAAATTAAATTAATTAATTAATTTAAACTATTTAATTTAATCTTTAAGGTCATATAATGATTAAATTCCCAATGATAAAAGATCTTTAACGATTGGACTAGTACCTTGACCACTAAGGGACCATGAACTAAATATAATTTATGTATGGAGCTACTAGAAACATTTAGGGGTAAAAATTAAATAGATTTAGCCCATTGATTAGAAAAAACATAGTATAGTAACTATTAGACCAATAGAAGATGATGTGTGAGTTTCACTAGATCCCTATACTTATTTGACCTTATAGGAGCATTCTAGTATATTTTTATACCACCATTGGGCAGGGAGGAAATGAATTAATAGAAGATGGCCTAAGTAGAATAAAAGCCAACATGAAAAGCTTTAGAGGCATGAAATTTTTTGAGATGACCTAAGACATGATAGGATTGAAATGTTATATATTGAATGACGATATTAAGGAATTATCTATGAGTAAATGAGGATATTATATGGTTATAGTAATTAAAAGGTATTAGATTCCTTTGGGATGGGATTTGGACCTAGTCCGACCCTGTTTTAAGGGGATCCCCAAGTAGGGTAACCCTGCCATATGTTAGAATGATGGACACCATGTAGGGTACTTTTTCTATATTCTGACCAAGTAAACCATAGTAGATTCCCAAATCATAGACTAGCCCTCAATATGTGAATTTGATAATGATTAAATATGGTAGTGAGTTCTACCTTAGAACCCATACCGATCATGAAAGATCAAGGGGATATGAATCATTGTAATGGGAAAGGAATTTGGAAAACACTAAAAAATATAATTATTCTTTCATTAATTTATTTTTATGCACTTAGTGATGAAACAACATTATTTTTTATGATCCATATTATGATCCTAATGTGATATGATTACAGTAATATGGTTTATTCCAATATGTATCTCCTAGTACTCGACATTGTTGTTGTATGAGTTAATGGTGTTGATTCCCAGGGTGTTTCATGAGATCTAGTAATGGAGACCTTGAAGGAATCATTAGGATTCCAAGATTCACACTCATGTCTTTATGTGAAACCATAGATGCTATGGTTCTATAAGATGACTAGCATTTCTAGGATCTATACATTCATGATTCAAATATTCTTATCATAATTAATATTATTAGGAGATTCCAAGTTCACCTCTTAGATCATTCCAGTTGATCATAATGATATCAAGTGGTCTCGATCTTGATGGCTAGGATACTAGTGATTCATCCATCTGGCATGGTTAAATGGTGATGGATTTGATTTATTGATTTCCTAAGTTCTCAGAGATCCAATTTTAAGGAAATAATAATGAGTTGTTTGGTCACTTTATCCTAAGTATTAGGTATTCCTAGGATATTTCATGGAATCTGGTATTTATATGGTTGGAATGATCTCCTAATATTCTCAGAGAAGCAATAGTCATTACATCCAATGGTTTAAGAAAAATATTTTAAAATATTGGTATATTTTCTTGGATTTTCCAATGTATTTTGTGTATTTTGTTTCAATTTAAATAAGTTATTTTTTATATTATACATTGATTTATTAAGATTTTTTTTGATATAGAAATTTTTTAAAAAATTATTATTATTTTTAATCTTCTGAATATATTTCTAAATTTTAAAATTATTATTTCCGTAAATGTTGCAGACTATATTTTTTATTTATATAAATTTTTATAAATTGGGTGAAGTGACTTGAATTTATTTTCATAGAAATATAAATTATTTGGAATATTCTTTGTGTGGGTGTATAGTTATGTAATGTCTTCATCTAAATAATTTACTATGTAAGTAATAATTCGAATCATTAGTGATTCATTTTCTTGATAGCATATTCCCATTGAGGTTGTGGGTATTTATGCTCTTGATCTGCCTTTGTTGATATTATATTTCATATATAAGGGAGTTATTATAGAAGAATTTTTATTTTTCATATGGTGAGTTAATTATTATGACCTAAATGTTTTAATATTTATTAATACTGAATTGTTATTTAATTGAATGATAGTATTCATTTTTAAATTTATTATTTCTAATGGTTTTGGGAAGACTGAGGTGTTTCCTTACAATGGTTTTTTTAAATAGATTATTTATAATTTTTTTCCAAATAAAGGATTAGATTTTCATGATTTTATTACTAATTCAATGAATTATATGGGATTCAATGGGAAATTACTATTGAGATTATACTCCACCCCAACATGTGTACTTCAGTGTAAAAGTATATATTGTTAGATACTGTGCATGTAAAAGGAGGGATGTTTTTTATTATTATTGGCGATCCATAGAATCATGATGGATTTATAGAAATATGAGTCCGTGGATTTTTACTTGAGTGAAGTTATTATTTTTATGTAAAATTTTTATTTTTATATTGACATTGTATTCATAAAACCTAAATCGTTCTATTATAAAATACTGATTATTATTATTTAATTAAAATCGTTTTACTTCCCCTTGATTTTTATTCAATATATATATCTGTCAATATAGAAAAACATTCACCAAAATTTATCTTTTATCAATAAATACTACTTTTTTTCCATTTCCATATTCTGAGCACACTTGAGGTCTTAAGGATATATAGTTTAGGTATATAGATTTTAGTACACGATTCTGTATTTAAATTTTTTTGTTATCATAGAATGGTTTTGCAGTAAATCTATTTTAATACTAATAATAATATAGTTAAGGGTGGTTGAGACTAACAACATACTAGAAAAAATAAATATAATTTTTTTATTTTGATCATAATGTTACTAATAAGCCTATATATATATTAAATTATGAATAAAACCATTAATGATTTTCCTAGTTATGTCAAAGGTCTTAGAAAAATTATTCAATATATGAATTTACAAATTTATTATTCTGAAAAATATATAACACTTTCATAGGAAAATTATTTTCATAATGGATTTCTAATATCTCAGTGGCTTTTAATATTAATTTTTTTTAAAAAAATTAATTGGGAAAGAGAGTTTTCTTGATTATATATTTATTTTATTGGTATCCAAGTATGATAGAGAAACATATAGATGAATTATTTAATTTATATGTTGATTAATTAAAATATTTCATTAGAGACTATAAAATAATTTTCACCAATATGATTCAGTACTAGATAAATACATCAAATAGTCTATGATAATTATATGGATCATAAATATTTTTATATGATTATAGAAATAATTATCGAGATTATAATGGAGGTGAAGCCATATAAGTCTAGAGATATGGATTTAATAAGGGGGTTTCAAGAATATAATCCACCATAATTTATAGGTTATGTTAAACCAATATGTCTAAGTATTTGTTTGTTTTTATCAGATGTATATTCATATTCTCATGAACGCCAAAAACAGTGAATATTTATTTTAAATTCTATTCATAAGAAAGAGTATCTCATGAATGGTCTGAGTTAATATCATAATTGAGACTAAAAAATGACCATGAATACAATTATTTACATTATATTAGGAATTATAATTACCGTATTAATGATTTCAAGCTATAACAACTTGATATTTTATAAAATTTATTATTCAAATAAATATTATATCTTAGATGACTTACATTTCACACAAAAAAATGTTTTACTGAATCATGATATACTTTTAATATTACTATGTAAAAAATATAATTATAACCTAGCATTTAAATTTAGTGGAATTAATAGAAATAAACCAAAATTTTAAAATTAACTTTAATTTTTTATGTAAATAAAATATATTTATAAATAAGTACTTAATTTTTATTAAGGTCTTTTATGCATTGAAAATACATTTTTTCAATTTTTTTTTAAAAAATCGTATATTTATTTTTTGATAACTTTATAATTTTAATATAAAAAAAATAACTTCATTTTTTGAATCAACCTATCAAAATTATCATAGGATAAATTTTATAGAATTTTCTAAAAAGGATAAATTTTCATTAAATAGTGAAAATATGAATTTCTATTAAAACAATCCATCTCATTTAAGGGATTTAAAAAGATATGTATTCTTAAAAAATGATTTAAAAGTAATATTGGTTAAATAATATATATTAAATACAATTTATATCATTATAATTTATTTCATATTGAATTTTCATATTGAACCTATTTATACTTACAAAAATTCTCTTTTTGGAAAACTGTGCTTTCATCACGTCCATTGGATTAATTAAAAATAAAAAAAAATTCACTTATATGAATATAATTTAGAAAAAATGGATTAAATATTGGAAATAATAATAATTAATATAATATAATAAGGCCAAATTAATTTTTGGTCAAAATGAATTGTAAAAACAGTAAATCATAATTATCGTGAATGAGGTTAAAATGTATTTTTCGAGGTTTAAACTAAAATGATAAGGGATAAAATAACCAAAAGACAAGTCAAATTCCTATTATATGCACATATTTAGAGCCTTATTACATGAAGAATGATTTTCATGTACTTTTGGGATGCATTTATATGAATCTAAAAAATATAAAAATTTTATGTAACGAGTAAACACAAAATGTCAACCACTTACATTTAAATTCCATTAATGTATTAAAATAGGTAAAAAGTAAAGATATGAATGAATATTGATGGTAATTTTGAGAAACATTTAATTTATTTGATGTCGGTAAATTATTTTTTAATTTCATTAATTATAAAATTACTTTAAATTCATAACCAACACCAACACAATAATTATTTAATTAATAAAAATAAAATATAAATGACGTAAGAAATATTAAAAGTAATGTAAATTAAATAAATTAATACATTCCAAGAATATTTTAGATAAAAATAACAAGATATACTAGTTTTAAAATATTAGAATAAATTTCAACCATTTTATTAATATTTGTAATGTTAATTTAAATGAATAGTGTCAAAATTGATAGAAATGTTATTTTATAATAAATAATAAATAATAAATTTATTAAAAATTCCTAAAAACTATATACCCTTCTATGTTATCAGAATATGATTAAAAATATCAACCATGGTACATTTATGTAGTAATGGTCATTTTAGAATAATTATATTAACCCCTAAATTGGAAATTTTTTTTATCATTATAAAGGGTAAAATGTGGTTTCACATATTTCATGTATTTGTGTTAAAATTAATTTTCCACACAAAGATTATATTTATGTTATAAATTTTATTTAGTGTTTAGAAGTATTGGATAAACAATTTTTATAGGTTTCTTTTTATTTCTAGTCTAAAATGATAATTTATATAGATAAATATTCTAGTTACTATAGTAAAGACTATATTGTTTAAATTATGAAAACATAGATTTCATTAAATTTTTTTTTAAAGTATGTTTTTTTGGTATAGGTTTATATGGAAAATATCATCCCTATAGTCCTTTATTTTTAATCTCTAAGGAAATGGGGTTAGAGTAACTTTTAATTATTGAATAGTATTTGGTATTTAAAAAATGTCACTCCTTCGCTATTATAAATGGAAACCTCCGACCATAATATCTTCACACCAGATACACCCTTTAAAACAAAACAAAAAACCATAAAAAATACATTTAAAAATCATTATGCATGTCATATAAACTATTTTCATAAAAAATGATCAACCTTTGGGTCCATAATTAGAGATCCAAAGGGGGTTGTTTTAAGTGAATTTCATTTTCACCAGTAAACTCTTTCTTTTAAATTTTTATCCTACCACCTTATAACATGTTATATTAAATTTAAAATAATAAATCTGATTACTACCATATACTTACATGTTATTATGTTTATGGAATAACTTATCCATCTCCTCTTCAATAAAATGTAAAATAAATCTATTGATCATGTTCATGGTGGACTACCACCTCACGAACTGATAAAATTTGGTTTTCATCACCACCTACCAAGTATAGATATAATTATGGATTCATCAAAATTTTATGTTATTTAGGAAATAATTATTATTTTTTAATTATAATATCACATAACTTCTTACATTCCATTCAGGGGGAATAAGATAATGATGCTCTTTTGTACAGCAAACTACCACATCATGATGTGATAGAGATAGGTTTAATAAGAATATGTGATATATATGAAATAATAATTATTTTGGAAATGTAATATATATTTTTTACCTTTATTTTGTTTCTTCCATCGAGAAAATGGTTACAATGTTCATGTGTACATATAGCCTACCATCTCTATGAATAGTTTATATCACTTTCTGTCTATAAATTTTATGAATTACTCTAGTTAAATATGTAATGAATATATTTTTTATTAATAACATGGATACAATTATAGATATTATAGAAAAATGATAAAGGAAAGATGAAAAAATAGACCAAGTCTAAACATACATGAAAACCAAATAAGTTATTATCCAAAAGGTGATTCTAACAAGGAATTTTTAATAAAAGGGAAATGAAGGGTGATATATAATTCTGATAAAAATGATATATACTTGTATGGTTATATATTAAATATATAATATACTGATATATATTATATTGGAGGTTCGAATGTGAATGAAGGATATCAAAACTTATTGTATGTGTTTTTAATCTCAAAATGCATTTTTTGGTCATCTGTTATATAATGTACCAATATGATTTTATTAGGTTTATATGCATCCCCTTATATGTGTCACATAAAAAATTTATTTATCCCCATGTTATTTAAATTTATTTTTAATATTTTTATTTCATGCTTTTTATGATTCAAAAAAAACCATAGTGGTATTTTTTTATGTTACTATGTCATTATTTTTATAGATTGATTAGGATTATTATTTTTATGAATAAATATTATGATATATATATCATGGCCAAAATTAAATGTATTATAATTGGGTTTGTTTCCTTAAGTAAAGTTTCATTTAATTTTTCTATCTTTATGTACTCATGATTTGAAATAAATGTTTTTAATAAAATCCGACTTCATTTCTCATTTAAATTGATTTTTTTAAGTATTGATGTTTCATAAAAAAATTCAATAAGGTTTTAATATTGATATATAAATTTTAAATTCATTTAAACCCTTTTTACTTTTTACCAAATGTTTTTAAATGAATCCTCATATTGTTTTCCAAACATGGGAAATTTTCCTTTTACTAAAAATATGAAAGAAATATTTATTTTAAAATTTATGACATGAATATAATTTCCCACCATCTTGACTATTAATGTTTTTTAATATTCCATTATATATTTTCAATTGTATTTTTAAATAAAATCATTTTTATAATTTTTTTGGAAATGTGATTTTTATAGAAAGGTTATTTTCTACATTAAATTTTCTTTGTGATTTTAGTTTAAATTAATTTTATTTCAACTTTGAAATCATTTGATATTACGTAATATTAAATGGGATTATTATTCAATGATACAATATTTATTATTTCTCTAGAAGTTTTCTGTATTTATTGAGAAGATGTTTAGGGAACTCGTTTCTATTCCACGTGTTATTCTTTGATTAAATGTTTATGAAACCTATTTATTTTCATGTGTAATGATATGATAAAAGAGTTATAAAGACCCATTAATTTCATGTGTTCTGAAATGATGAATTCTTATGCTCTTATAGAATAAAAAGGTAAGGATTTAATGAAATATAGAATCTATATCTTCCTCCAATGCATTGGGAAATTATTAATGATATATGAGATCAAAGGGTACACATGAAGTTATCCCAATCCCGAAAGTGGGTACACAAGGGGTTATCCCAGGACCCAAAAAGGTACATAGGTTTTTATATATATCAAAACATGTTACGAATGTATGGGTGGATATTATTGATATAAGGTTGTATGCTTTTATGTGTATGCCAAAAATTTATATCATTTTCTATATTTATGATCCAATGGTTCATGTTATTTGATTCCTTTATGATTCACATCTTATGAAATTTAAAGATATATGAAATGAAATATGTTTATTATATATGATACTAAGGCTATGATTTTAAAATGTTATTCTCTTATTCTCATGTACTTATGATCATTTTATGCTTATGTGATCATTTATATATCCCTTTATTACCATTACTGAGCATCTAAGATCACCCTTTCTTTTGTTTTCCTTCCCCGGGTAATGAATAATGGTTTTATATAAGTTATGCATAAGAAGAATAATATGATTAAAGATTAATATATTAGATTTTTAATATATTCAATTAAATATAAATATTTGTTATGTTGTCCCCATAGACTCTAAATTTTGATGTCCTCATGAGATTTTTAATGACACGTACTGAATATTTATAAAAAAAATGCAATATTAATATATATAAATATTGGGTAACTATAAAAGCTACCTAGACCTTACGAATAATTTCAAATTTATCATTTTAGTATCACTTTTATTTCTTACAAATCAATGTTTACAAATCATTTCTGTTGTGTTTTAGAGTTTGTGTGAAAACACTATATCATGTTCTATAGGTCACGACATAGATTTTTACAAGGATATGATCAAGGATTATATTTAGGAATTATCTTGACATGTATTTCGATTAATTAGTGGAACTATATTATAGGTAGACATAGAAGAAATATATATTGTTATGAAATTATATTAATTGGTTAGTGAGAAAAATAGTTCATTTAATATAAATAATAATAAATAAGATGAATTTTAAATGAAACCAATAGTGATTTCTTTATGTTTCTCTCTATTAAGGGGGATAAAAATATATAAAAATATATGGAAAACAATATTGTAAATACTTAGTCAATTATTACACCATGACTCAATCATCAATGTGAAAAGATTGTTTATTTAATGTTAATTTGTTCGGATTTTTTCACATGTGTCTAGAAGAGGGTAATCAAACCCAAAACAAGTGTCAAACATTTTTGTGGGTAATGTGATTACATTGAGTCTACGGACCATTGGAAGAATTGACAGTACATAAAAGTAAAAGTATTTTATCATTATAACTGCAAATATGGATGAGAAATATGATATTGTAATAGGGCCATATACCATTCAAGGAACTATATTGGTTATGTCAATTCTCGTTATATCTTAATTTGATATAGATCTAAGTTATTTATTTATATAGATATGTTGTATTAAATTATTTTATTCATGGTGATTTAATTTATTATTCAATGATAATTGGTTCAAAATTTGGAGAAAAATGTGAGAAACGTAAATAATTTCTATATTATACCATTATCCTTGGTGATGTTGAATTATCCTGATATTTTATTTTATCATACGATTAAAAAAATTACTTTATCATATTATTAAAATTTATTATCAACTAGAATGATGAAATTGACTTCCATTGTCAAAGTGTCCTTTTTTATTTCTCCATTTATTGTTTTTTGTTCCCTAAAAGTAGAGTAACATTATTATGTAAGTATAGGTAACCAATTATTCATTAATTGTGATCCATATCATGTGAATATGTGGGTTTAGTTCTTAAATCTACAGATACTAGTAATTAAAAGAATATTTATTTTGTGGTTGAAAGGTATTTTTTGTTTTAAAAAAATATTCCTCAGGATTAGCAGAAAAATTATTAGTATGACTTATAATTATCATTTTTCTTAGAAAAATTCAATTTCCTAGCAGTAGTACACAACATATCCAATAATTTTGAAAGAATTAAAAATTTTATTTAGAGAATTCTTGAAGATTAAATTTATATTCCATGGATTTTACCTCATGATTTAACCGTTTTATTTTACTTATAGGATAATACTTTTTTTTAATTATCAAACAACAAAAAAACAAAAATTTGATGATAATAAAGACTGAATATAAATTATAGGAAATTTGTGGTCTCTTTTTTGAGATATATATATAATCTATTATATAAAATTATTCACAATATATGATATAATCATTTAAGAAAATAGAAAATTATTTTCATAAGTTTTATAGTAATTATGAGTTTATCATCTTATTTACAATGTTTGTATTTCATATATAATGTTCACAATATTTAATAAATTAATGTTACACTACTATACATATAAAATGGGTGTAGTATTAAAGGATTATATTTTTTTTATGAAATAAAAAAGATGTCTCATTATACATATTTCAAATATATTTTAGTTATCTCTAATGAAATAATTTTCCACACAATATATAATAACATCCACTCCTAGATCCAATAATGAATGTTTCAAGGGATTTGTTTTCGTATTTATATATTTTATTTAAATTGAAATAAATTTAAATCTTTAATGTCTTGGTAAGGTGGCCTTAATTTCATTAAAAAATATAGATTTCATAAATTAGATGGGTATTATCATCGAGTTATTTGAGATATCATGAAAATAGTATTTCAAATGAACATTTTGAATTAAAAAATTTAAATATTAATGGAATAATAATTGTCAAAATAAGTTTTATTAAATAAATATAATTCAAAATATAGAATAAATTCATAGTTATTTGTCTTTGTGTGAAGGATATAATATGTAATTTGATACTTAAGAGAATTTTTGGGATGTTTTCGAATATAATGAGTACATATCATTGATGATTTATTGATGAATTAAAAATGTATTTAAAGTAATTACATTTCAAATGATATGGAGTTTTCCATGGTGGTTCATGAATTGAATATTTATAATCATTAGTTAAATGATCATGTTTTATACAAATAAAATAGTTTAAAGGTCATGTTATCATAGTTGGATCCCGATCTATGGCCATAAGGGCGTTTACATTATCTTAAAACTATTATATTTGAATTTTCATTTTCAATATGAAATTATAATAGTGAACGAGTTATATTGAGTGGGAAAACCAACACTAAAGTAGTTAAAGATGATAAGATATGTTTAATTTGATATGTAATTTCTAATGTTTTCATCTTGAAATAGATGAATGCAATATCAATGTAGTTATTTATAGATAAATCTAATTTATACATTCATAGAAAAAGTGAATGAGTCTCATTTGTCTGAAGCTAAGTATAATAGAATTAAAGAAACCTATTATGGCAGGGAGATTGGTAACATGTTTAGAATATCATTGAAGAATACCCTTTTATTTAATGGTAAAGTGGTTATTATTTTATGTTAAATAAATACATCATGAAATTATTCAATATTTCATATTAGGAAGTATATTTCAATTGTTTTTTGACAGATGATTTGAAAGGTTGTGCATGATATTACAAAACCCATGGGTAAGGATGTTGGAAATATAATTCCTTATCCATGATTTAGGATGGATAGACAAGGGCTTCAACATACATGACATGATATGATGGACACCAAACACCTTATTCTTGGATAGGGTACTAAAATGATGACCAATAACAAATAGAATATGACATGTTTTGGGTAATTGGAATGATTTTCTTTGATTACTATAATTTAAAATCATTAAATAAAATCCCTCATATTTATTTATAATGATTATCCTAGATTATTTGGGTTTCATGGATCATAATTCTAGCATGGTTACCACATGTTTAGAGGGTTGAGTCTCAAGGTGTAACCTAATAACTCAAGTGAAAATTGATAATTGATTAATGTGGAATAGTCTTCATTTATGTCCATACTTATTTGTTATCTTATAGTAAAATATACACTTTTAAGATAATTAGAAAAAATATTTCTTTAGACACCATTGGTTGTAGCCTACTATGTTATACCAAAACCCTCCTCAAGCCTCTATGGTTCCATGAGAATATTTACTTGTTATAGTTAATGATAATAGAAAAGGGCCTATGATAGCTGGTTAATTGAGACTTATGGTTGTAGCAAGGGGGAGGTAATTGGAATTGATTTCAAGACTAGATTTAGGTATTTTCAATGTTTCTTTTTTGGGTTTACTTTTACACATGCCACTACTATTACTTGACATGTTTATTATATTTTTTTGTGGGCAATTTCCTAGTTTTGGGTTTGTTTATAACATGAATAACTATTGTTTGTTATTAGTTTTTATAACTTTTTCTTTGTTTTTTTATTTCAAATATTATATTTATCTATTTAAGAGGGTATAGTGTCCCCACGTAACTAATTATACTTTCACTTCTAGCTGGTAGCCTTTGAAATATTGGGAGGGATACTAGAGGTCATGTGGAAAGCAATCTTAGTGACATAGTTTTGTGGAACCAGGGTTAGGATTATATGTATTTGTACCAGAGATGTTTCTATAATATTTAATTACTATTTTTGAATGTTATATAGGAGACTATTATGTGTTAGGCCTTGGTAATTTCCTCATGTATGGTAGTAGATGACCCATGTTTTTGGGGGAACCAAAGTTCTCAGGGTAAGAGTATTTTTCATGATTTTTTCTACTTGTAGTTGGATGTTATTTAACCTTGTGTAATACTCATGTTGTGTGATGATATTTTTTTAAAGACTTTACTCATGGAATAGTAAGGCATGATGGTTGATCATGAATTTATAAATTTATTTTCTCAGGGATTTATATGTAATTGATTATATTAGGAACACATGGAAAATTACGATATGGTTGGGTTGTGGGAAATGAATATTATTTTTTATTTTTTTATTTTTTTAAATAAAAGTTCCCAATAAAGGTGTTTTAATTATTTAATTTGAATGATGTTAAATGTAAATGGTTAAAATAGATCCCAATTGGGATGTTTCAACTGATTAGAAAGTTTTGATAAGTTAAAATGGTATCAAATGAGATGTTTGTAATTTTTAGGTTTTGTTTACCATCTATTGGTGATGGAAAGCATAAGGATAGTTTGGTTTAGTGATAGTGATTGATATTTTTTTCATTGGGATAGTGTATGTAGAGTGGGTTTTTTTGATATTTGTGACCCCATTATTTTTATCATTGGGAATGATATTTTATGTTTCCATTTAAGTGTGTTATATTTTAATAAGGGATTACCCCATCATATAATTTACCGATAGGGAGACTAGAGAACATCAATAAGAATTTTCCACTGGTGGTGGATCTAGAACCACCATTGGTTCCATGTTATAGGTCATAAATAAAATTCTATGGGAATTTTTCCCACTTTATATTGTTCATGGAGACAGACCCAGGACATTAGCACCAATTATTTCTTATCTAATAATATATTTTCAGCTACAAAATCCTATAATGTTTGATGGAGAGGGAGAACTGGAGGATGATGAGTTCTGGATTGATTTACTTTTGATTAATCTGAATACTTTAGATACCTAAAAAAATATGTTTATGTTGAAAGATTAATTTTTTCAAGTACCAGTAATGAAAAGGTGAGATATTCATGCTTGACATGAGAAGCTGGAGGGTACGACATAGAAATACATGTTAGAGAAGTTATTGGAATACATTTATCTATTTAATATCATACAATAGAGAGATTAAATGTCAATTTGTTTTAGAATGGGGGGTATTTCAATGATTTATTATGATGGTTGCTTCACCAATTTACATTGTTTTATTATGATGATGATAAACAACAGGTAGTTATAGAAAAATAAATCTAGGATGAGCATATATGAGAGATAAAGTCCCAAGTGAATAAATTATGTTTGAATAATTTTTTTATGAGGTGAACTAAACTCTCATTTATAAGGGGAACATGGTGGAGGATTCTAGTGGTGGACAAGTAGGATAAGATGAATGACCTGGTGCAATATATCCAAATAGTAGAAAGATGTTTTTTGAGAACTTTTACCAAGGTAGTTGTAGTATAAGTAACCAAGAGTTATTGTAAAACCTCTTGGGGAAATATTCTATTGGTTTGAAATCATCTTGGAATACCCGGTCACGTGCATCATATGTGTCTTTGACCACAAGTGGAGTGTTGAGCTTTTATCAGGATGGGACACCTGTTGAGATTATATTAAAAACCTATATAATATTTTAATAATGGTGGATCGATTCTAATACAATGTACTGTTAGGGGATCAGATACCCTGTTTCATTATGGATGATGGAGTTCTACTAGAAGAAATATCAAGGTTGATGATAAGGTTTTATAGGAAAAAATATTCCATTTCAGTATAGTAGTGCAATGAATGGGAATGATACATGATGTTAGGGTAGTGGGAAGGGTTAGTTATATTCAGTTTAGTATACACCTAATAGTTGACAGGCTGGACTATCAACTATTTGAGTTATAATTCTCATAGATTCTATGCTTCCTACTGATTTTTATGATATCAATGCTTCACATTATCTTATATCCGATTGATTCAAAAATGGGTTGAGTCTGATAGTGAAATTATTTAGTGGATTTATGATGATGAACACTCTTTAGGGGGTATGATTAAAGGGAATCTATCTTTAAAGATGGTGTCCCATCAATATTTAAGAGTACCATATCCATTGTAGTTTTTATGTACATGAACTATCATTTACTGACCTTTTATTGTAAATGGAATCATTATATTCCAATAAAGATCATATAAAATGTTATAATTAAAGGGTAATATTCACAGTTATTTATAGTGACATTTATATTCACCATGGGGAATGGTATTTCCAGGAAGGAAATACAAGGATAATTCCTTAGTGGTTGGCCGACCTTATAACCTATGCTATGAGTTTAATGCATGATGATGAATGAGTAGATCATGTGGTCAAGCATCCTATAGTTTGGTAGTTTTAGGATGTGTTTCCTAATGAGTTATTTGTTATGTCACCAGATATAGAGGTAGAGTTCATGATTTAGATGATAACTTGTGGTGATGTGCTTTCTATTCAACTTTATACAATGTATCCGGTTGAAATCTAGGAGACTAAGGCATAGTTAAAGGAGTTGGATGATAAAGAATAATCCTACAAAGAAGGTCACCATGTGGATTTCTATTTTTTTCACCAAAAAGGATAACGGAACACTATTTTTATATATTAAATACCAGATTTTCAACCTAATTATGATTGATAAAAAGTATCATCTTCCCCATATTAATGTTCTTTTTGACTAGCAGATATGTGCCTAAGTATTCTCCAAGATTGATTTTATGTTGGGATATGAGAAGCTAATGGTGATACCTACTGATATACTGTGAACCAATTTCATGAATTTTATGAATTTTATGTTATATTATTTATGTGTTTTGGGATTGGTAATGCTCATGTTGAGTTCATGGCCTAGAACCATCCAATATTTCACTCGTACATAGATCAATTTTTTGTTTTCTTCATTGATGTAATCTCAATGTACCCTTAAACATATGAATATCATTCCGAGCATCATAAAATTACATCAAGCACACTTAGAGAGGTTATACCATACACTAGGATATCAAACAATCTCTTATTTATCAACAAAGAACATTTTTTTGGGATATATCATCTCTTCAGAAATTTAGCCAATGGGCCCTTGAAAAGATCGAGAAGTTTTTTATTGGGAGTAGCCCACACATGTTTTTTATATTATAATATTTTTAGGATTAGAGGGTTATTACCAAATATTAATTAATGACTTTTTTCCCTTGGAAGATCCTCTATAGAGACTAACCAAGATGTTGGTAAATGTTTAATGTTCAAGAGATTTTGGGAATTCCTTCAAGAAGCTAAAGAGGCATTTGACCACCATAACAATTCTGATATAAAATTTTCAAGGAGAGGAGTATAATTAATATTTTAACATTTATAGGATCAATCTAAAGGTTGTGCCGATGTAGGTAGACTGAGTCATGGAATAAATATTATGACAATTGAATCTATATGAACAGAAATATCCTACACATTATCTCATGTTTCTTGTATTGCTTTATACCTTAAAATTTTGGTGGCATTATGTCTACATTGATAGTTTTATTTTCTTTACTATCTTAAGAGCCTCAAATCTATCTTTTCATAGTGAAAATTGAATCTTTGATATCTATGATGGGATGATTATATCCAATAATTTTCTTTTAAGATATATTATACAATTGGAAAAGTAAAAAATAGTTTTTGGTGCCTTGAGTTAGAATAAAAAACCCAATTTGTAAAGGAATTCTATTTTTAATGGAAGAAGATATCCTTGTTAACTATGATGAATATCAGTATCATAGGGTAATAGAATACAACCCCCATTGTACTTTTTTATTTTTACCTTTATTTTAATAAAAATAATGGAATAGAAAGGTTGAATGTGAAGTTTTCTGTTCTTTGTGAAATTATATTAATGGCAGAGTGCGACCTCATGTATGTAACATTGATGATTATTAGAGTATCCATTCCCATGACCATTTCATTATTCCAACATGTATATGAGCAGAGTTGATGTATGTGTTTCATGCAACAATGTGGGATGTCAACCCTTTTTTGACCAAAATGTTTCATGATATTTGTAGATAGTTTTAATGGCTAGGAATAATGAAATATATTGTTATTTTTTTGAGGAAATGCTAAACTTATTAGATTGTGAGGGCTAAGAATCATTGGTTAATTGGTCTGTTACATCCATATCTCATACTGAAATGGAAGTGGGATGACGTTACCAAGGTTTTTGTGGTGGGATTGTCAAGGAATCTATAGAAAAGTGATATGATATGGGTGGTTGTGTACCTATTGACAATGGTATCCAATTTCATACTAATTAGGTAGAAATTCACTATCCATATAATGGGAAATTTTTAAGTGTGATAGATAGTAAATTTTCATCAAGTTCCTAGATCCATTATTTCAAAAATAACCTCATTTTATATCTCACTTTAGAAAAGGCTTATAGAGGGCTCTTGGTGATCAAGTGTTTAGGATTGTAACTTTTCACCCACTAACAGATGGAAAATAAGAACATACTACCTATGTGTTATGGAAAATTCTTATAGCATGTGTCATAGATTTTAATGGGACATAGGAAAATCACCATGTTCTTATTAAGTTCACCTATGAATATAATTATTAGGTTACTATTTATATAGAACCATCGTAGGATATATATACTAGGTCATGTTGATCACCATTATGTTAGATGGAAGCAAAGAATTAGTGTTATTGGTGACAATTATTACATAGGTGACAAAATTGAATGTTCAGTTGATTCATATAAATATAGAAACATCACAAATATTACATTATTCATATGATGCTGACATCATAGAAATTTTTAGTTTTTAGTGGTTAATTTCATGTTCTTTCAGGTCTTTCTAAGGTTAGGATACCATTATATTATGAAAAAGGTAATGTTGGGGCCTAGATATGTTAGACCATTTGAGTTTCTAGTGGTGATAAAACTAGTAGTATCTTGGTGTTCTCTTATATAGTGGTATGGTGATATGAATTTTTTTCAGGTTTCACAGCCTTTGTAGTATCACCTTGAACCATCTTATGTGATTGATTTTGATGACGTTGATCTTGATGATGATTCATTCTATGAGGAGGATATTATTTATATTTTGGATCACTATGAGAAAATTCATTGGGGTAACCCCATTCCATTTTTATGATTTTTTTGGAAGAATGAATGTGTTTATGAAAAAACATGGGAAAGGGAAGCTAATATATGGGCCCAATGGCCTGGTCATTTTACCAGATAGGCTTAGTGATGATTGGAAGAACTGCTTGAGGATGATCTATTATATCATGGGTAGGTTGTAAGATCCCAAAATATTATGGGTAATGTATTTGTTTTAATTAAATTTTAACTCATTTTAGTTGATTAATATTGGACAAAAATCCCTCAAGGCGACATTTTTTTATTTTTGGGTTGATTATATTTATTGACAATGAGGGTTTTCTTGGCCAATTTTGGAGTTTTAGATATATTATTCACTAGGAATGTTGAAAAATATTCAAGACAAATGAATAGATTCCATTTAAGTAGTAAATAAAATTTCATACATATGGTGATGCCATTTCCAAGGGTTTTCTAAATCTTTCATCTCTAAAATTTAGAGGATAGAAAGCATCATGAAAAATGGATTTCCTTGAATTATATATGGAAATAGTGAAATTGAATGTGTTTATTAAATAATTGGCTTCACCAATATAGTTTTGTGAAGACACAATGAAGTTGATGGTAATCTATGTGACTATAATTAGCATCTTAAACAGGAAATTACCATGGCGCTTTGTGAGATAGGGATAATCGTGAATGAAGTGTGGGAGCATCAAGAAATGATGATGAAGTGTTTCGAAGAATAATTAATTAGTGGAAACACCTCTATATTGGTCTCCACCCATTTATAAAGATCATAGAGACTTAAAAAAGATCTTAATGCTCTAGATTTGTTATGTTGAATCACGAAGTGTGTTATTGCGGAAAGTTTCACAAAGAAAGGTGGTTTGTGAAGGCTATAAATGCCAACTAAAAATTGAGAGCATCATGAATGTATTGAACTTCATGGAGGAAATAAAAATTCAACAAAAAATTATGAGCTCCACGAAGGCTAATTAAGTTTCATGAAAGACTTGATATTTGTGAAAGGTGGTTACTTCATGAAGGCTATTTGAGATTCGTGAAATAGGTGAGCTCCACTAAGGCAGTAAACATTGTGAAAGTGTTAATAAATTATTTCCCTATAAATTAATAGTAATGTGGTATTCATTAATTACATGAATGTGGAACATAAATAGATCATCTATCTAAAGTTGAGGATGTATTCATTATTGATAATTAAGGGACCTACATGTCGAAAAGCTGTGGGTAAATACCTTCTAATATAAGTGAGAAAACAAAGAGGAAGTAAATGATCCTTTCCACTAATAGGGTGATATAGAAAGATACTCAAGGGGTGACCCTTGGGTTAGGAGTGAGATACCACTAGACCATGTAAAGGTAGTGAGCCTGGGCATAGAATTGATCTAGCCTGAACCTTGTAATTTAGCGGTGAGGCTTAATGGATTTAGTACATCATCACATTATTATTGTATGATCCATGGATGTATCCCAGTGAGGGTGAACCAACTAAAATTGATGTGTCTCTTGCATGATTTCAATTCGGTTAATACACTAATATGAGAAAGGAAGAGGAGAGTGTTTTTAATAAAGAAACAAGATCTAAACGTTGAGGGGTTTTTCATCTTGAATACCATGATTCAACCCCCCCCCCTCTGAGGGTATTTAATATAGTTTGTCTAAAAATTTGTATCAGAGATAAAATTTGAAAGTCAGTGGTTCTGTCTTAGTAAACGAAATCAATGATTTCAATGTTAAAGGGATTCTGGTCTTCGATGGAAACCATTTTCAATTATGTAATATTCAGATGCGACACTACTTTCGATCATTAGGAATAGATGATTTAATAGAATCTATCAATAGAATATCAGCCAATATTGATATTGGTAATTTATCAGAAGCTAACCAAAGGGAATTGGATACAAAAAACAAAGGAATCAATGATTTAGGGGGATCCCTATACAATGAAATATATATGAAGGCGATGTTGTGTAATTCATCACATGCAATATGGGAAAAGTTATTGAATATTTATGATGGTGACTCAACAATCAGAGAAGCAAAGACATAGGTTCAATGGAACATGTATGATGATCACAAAATGCATTATAATGATTCTATTAATGTATTATTTGAATAGGTAAATATTGTTTTGGAATAAAGACATGGTCTTACAGAAATTATTGAAGATTTAGAGATTGTTAAGAGTATCATGAGAAGACTTCCACCTCAGTTCAATCAGAAATTTTCTGTATTGAAAGTTAAATATCCAAAAGAGATGACACTAGACAGCTCGCATAGTACTCTTGTTACATACGAGATGGCGAATGACAATAATGAGTCTGTAAGTGGAATTTAAGGACATGAAGAAAATATCAATTTAAGATGGTCAGGTAGAAGAAGAAATAGATGAGGTGATGTCATTTCATACCTCAAATACTTGAAGAGGAAAAGGAATTCATTAAAGAGAACTCCCTCTTTCGTACTTTTGATGTGGAGATTTTAGACATATTACACCAAGGTTCCCAATTAATATTTATGATGATGAAGAGGAGGGAGTTGAAATTCACACAAAGATGTATTTAGCTAATGTGAAAGGATAGAAAAATGTTAAGAAAATTTCTTTATAACGAAAATTCTACTATAAAAGGATGACTATAGTTTAGAAGAATATGAGGGAGAAGAGTTAGAGGACTTCAATGATCATGAAGAAGATAATATGGTTATAGTTGTTTGAAATTTTCAAAGATGGGAAGAAAGTGAAAATGAAAAAGGATACATCAAAGGAAGAGTTGACCATTTGGTCAAATTATAATATTATCTTGATAAAATAGGTGTTTGGAAATCCAAAATAATGAAATATAAAAAATTGATTCATGATAACAAACATTATATGATTCACCAAGAACAGGAGAAGCATGAGTAGAATAAAGAAATTGAAAAATAGAAGTATTTATTTCTAGAGATCTCAGAAAAGCTTATTGAGTATAATCTCAAAATAGAATAAAAGGAAAGTGAAATAGATAGATTGACTAACACTGTAAAAGATAAAATCTAATGTATCATAAAACGTGAAGATGAATTCATCATCATATGATAAAGTATTAAAGAACAAGAGAAACTACTGAATCATGCTATGACATTTGGAAAGAAGATCATTCAGAAAACATAAATGATATAGGTGGATCATAAGGGTCCAGTAGAACAAAATCAGTTGTTGAATCCAAATGATAAGGTAGGTATGATGCTTGATTGAAAATAGAATGAAGTAATGGTTGAATTTAGAGCACAAGCACATTATCTAAGATTGAAAACTGATTTTGGTATAAATCAGAACTAGAATATTTGGGGAACCCATGGGAGAACTATGAATATGATATTTCCACTTTGTAATGCACACCATATGAGAAGTTATTGTTGTGGAATGCTAGAAAACTGAAAAAATGTTTGTTCGATATCCAAGAGGTACTAAAGGGAACAAGACCAATAGAGGAATCCATATATAACTCAATATTGTAAATGATCCATTGATAGTAACTTTTTCAGGATTATAGGATCCAAGAACATGGAACGATACAGATCATTAACAATGTAATGAAATTTGATGAAGAAGACCGAATGTGGTTATAAGAAGCAATTAAATGTATCAACAAATCAGATGAAAATAAAAAATTTCATTATAGCATTACAAGATGAAGTTGGTCCATCATACATCTAGGAAGATAAAGATTATCAATCAGTACTGGGTGTGAATTCAAAACATGGACCAAAAAGAAGATAGCTAAATAGGTAGTGGTTGTAGAGATTGATTTTAAAGAATCATATCACACTAGAATATGGATCATTGAAAATAGATGCACCTCCCATATGATAGAAAATAAGGAACTTTTGACATGAATTAGATAATACAATGAATTGTTTTTAAGATTTGGTAATGATTAAGGACAAAACAATATTGGCTCAGAAAAATCCACAACTGGGGGAAAATACAAGAGATGTCCTAATTTCATGGTTGTTGAAGGTCTCATTTAAAACATGAAATATGTAAGTTATATTTTTAACTCTTGACATGCCATAATATTTCACAATAAATTATGTGTGATCAAGGAAAAAGTTGGTGTTGTTTTTTTAAGTTAAATTGTACAAAAGTGAATATTTACCTTGTGAGTGGATAAGTAGATAAGTTCTTTTTATACAAGGAATAAGAAAACATGTTATGGAATAAACATATTGTCTTCAAAATCCAAACGAATTAGAATATCTTGGTAAATATTTTTCCACTCGAGATCCTCCAAGTTTATCATGTGATCATACTCATAGAGTGATGATTTTCAACAAGGGAATATCATTTGAAAGACATAAAAGCTAAAAGAGAAAAGGTCAACAAAATTTCCTGAGTTGGTGTATATTTATGTGTGTAGAAATAATTTAGTAATAGGTATTTATGGGTGGAGGTATTAATATCTCTTCATTGATGATTTTAGTGGAATGTCTTGGGTTTGAATTGTAACACCCCGAGTTTCCACAATACGCTTCTCATTCAATAATGCAATAGCTTGCATTGTACGCAACTTCGAGTTCTAAAACACCGTGACTAATCAAAGTAGCCGTTATGAATAGTAATAACCACTTTTTAAAATTATTGAAATTTTATATTTCAAAATGGACTTCATTTTTGGAATCGGAATATCGAAATTAGCCTATTTTGAATTTTTGGTATTTTTCTGAGAACTTCTAATTTTTAATGAATAGTGAAAAATACTTAAAAACAACTTTTTTAATCAAAATAATTTATAGTGATAAATTATACAATTTAGTTGTTTTAAAGTGTAATTAGAATATATTTTTACCATTTTATCCAATGGTGGTCATTAGAATTAATTTAACATTGAAATTGGACATAAACAATTGCCAATCTTTTGATATAAATTGTTTCTTAAAAACACGCTATTTGTTGTGACATTGGGAATTAATTATAAAATTAATTAATGCAACTTATATTTTTGTAATTTTGTAAAATAGAAATCATTTTTGAATTCGGAATATCAATTATAGCTTAGGGTGAAATTTTGGCATTGTTCTGAAAAACATCAATTTTTGATGAATAGTGAAACCACTAAGTGGTAGTTAAATAACTGATTTTTCGTTTAAATGAAATATTACCACCTCTGTGTTTTGATTTTTAAAAATCATACATACATGGTTGTCATTAGGATGTAAAATGTGGTTCAATGAGAGTAAAATAATTTTTTGTGAATAGTAACTTTTAAGTTCTTAATCGCGATTAGAGGTAATTAGTGTAGTTTAAGGTAAAAATAATGTTTTAATAATATGAGATGATCTTGACACATGTCCTACCCTCATTGGATGTGTCATGGCAGACCAAGAAAATCCATGGGTCAACTTGGGGACCCCATGGAGCCACTTTAGTTGGAAAATGACATAAATACCTTTTATTTAATGTTAAAGTAAAAAATGACACAAACATGAAATGTTTTACTAAAAAACTTTTTACATGGAGTTATACAAGTCCTATTTTTTAATATAAATAGTCATTGGAAAGATAAAGATATTTATTACATCATAGTATTTGTTTTTTAATTTTTAGACATTAAATAAATTAAATTATTTATGACATCATGATGATGCAGCGATGACCTCATTATTTAACGATTTAAGTAAAATGGGAAGATAATGCAAAATCCAAGGCATAAACTTGTCCAGAGCCTATTGGATGAGGATATTTCGAACCCTTATCACCTTATCCACGAATTATATAAGTGTGGGACCTTTAGAATCCGAAAAGCGTTGTATAATAATGTAACATTTCAATCTTTCCAAAAGAGCCCCTCCTCTCCTCTTATAAAAGGCCCCCACCTCTACCACCTTATTCACAATTTCAAGCCTTTTTGTTCGGCCAAACTCTTCCAAAATACTCTCCCAATTTCTCTCCCTTCATCCTAGAAGTTTTACTTTAGTCAGAAAGCCATCCTAAGGAGACCTTTTGATCAAATCCAAAGGACGAACCCGAAGAAGAGGTAACGTTTTCATCACCCTCTTTCAAGTTTCTTTCTTCTTCCACTCCCTCTTTGTTTATTATTTCAATTCTAAAATTAAAACTCTAGTATCTTCTATATACTGTGATGTTATTATAAATATGGAACAACCATATTCAGTATTCTACTCATCATTTGAATGACATGTCACCATACGTGCGTACGTACGACTTACCGTCTCCACGTCGTGGTGTAATTGTTATTAAATATATTATTATTTAGATGGGTATAATAATGATATTTAATTCATGTAAATAATAAATATAACATGATAATGATTCTGTATATATGATATACTATCCAATTATATATTATTTTAATCTCAAAATAATGATATTGTCGCTCGTGCGTACGTACGGACTACCGTCTCCACGAACGCGATGAGATTCATTCTCCGTCGTATCCATTCAAGTATAATTATCATTTGATGATTTTAAAATAATGTTTAAGGACATGATATAATTCTGGATATGAATAAGATACAACCTATCCATGAAAAACACGACTTACGTAACAAAACATATAAAAGAAAACGAGTAAGTTAACACCCGAAACAACGATAAATCTAAGATATTCTTAACAAAGCAATGTTAAAAGATCATATATGATATCATATGAATGTATATGATTCTTGTATAATTTAATAACAATTATTTCACTATTATACAGGAGGTTAACCTAACCCAACCAAGGAAAAGTACAAGGTAAGGGTTTACTTCACAACCTCTTCATTATCCAAGGTTGTTTATACATAATTATCTACTAGGACCTCGTTATCATCCACATCCATGTTTCTTAAAAATGTCTTTCAAAAAAAATTTAATATTAAATGGAAAATGGGTTAATGTCATTTATACCCTTATACGTTTTTGAAAGGAATCTTACCGTCGTTTTCCAAACAATGTACTTTTTGACCTTTTTTACAAATTTAAGGTAAGAATGTTTTTTAAACTTATACGGCGGGTGCGGCTATTTTCCGCCATTATAACTTCGTCGAAGCTTCCCTTACAAGCTTATAAGAATATTTTCAAAGTAAATGTATTATTTTATAATTATGAAACTTTTAAATGATTTCAAAAAAGAGAGATATTTCTCTCAAACAGCTTTGATTTAATCCATGTCAACATCCTTTGATGGGTTTTAAGTTTAATTGAAATTGATTTATGATACAAAACTTCCATTGAACATTTTGTGAAATATTTGACTGTGGATGTGTTATTTTTATACCATCTATAGTTTATGGAGAAATTGTTGACATTTCGTATGCTAGTTCTAATACGAATATTTATGTTATGTTTAAACCTATTCATATGAGGAATGTATTGGACTTAACAATTGACGGGTGGAGCCCGCTATAGCTCCTCGATGCATCGGTATGTCTCATGAGACAACTAGACGTGGAATTGGCCGAGTCCCTTTCCCAATTTGATTTGTGGTTTTGGCCGAGGCCTTAATCATTTTAGACGTCTTGGCCGAGGCCTTGACAAAATGTTTCAGAATGTCTGGCATTATACATTCCCTCATTATGAAAGTGGTTATTGATATTGCATGTGATTATTCAACCAGTAGAATATCCATGTGAAGAAGTGAATGGAATTATCTCATTTTAATTTTTCTATATTATGTTGATGTTCAAGTTTAAAAGGCTTTTGTTTTAGTTATACATTGCCTTAAATGTTTATGTTTATTGATGAAAGATTCCTCTATATTGTTATCCTTACTGAGCATCTGAGCTCACCCCTTTCAATGTTTTAATATTTTTCCAGGATGTGAAGAAGTATTTTATGAATGACCTGCAGGGGTAGTCAAAAAGGGATATGTGTGTGGACTATGAAGACCATGTTATTGTATTTTGTTTACTTTTTGATGTAATGAAAGACTTATTAATGTATCTAGTGTTTCCAAGGCTACTAAACTAATCGGTCTTTCGCGACTTGATCTTTTGTGATCATGCCAATGTTACGAAGTAATGCACCGACTCTGGGTAGCTGGGGTCGGGGCGTTACAGTTGGTACCAGAGGCAGTTTAGTACTAACCTTGGAAGCTATATTTAGATAAACTCTGATTAGAGCACATAGCCCTAAGATAGACTTTGAGGATTAGTATAGAAGAACTTCCTAGAATTTTGGTATTGTAGAGATGTTGTGAGTTTTCCGAGAAATACATCCCTGTCTGAATACGAGCAGGTAGAGGCGGCTCTAGCACAAATGTACCTAGGGGTAAAACCCGAAAACACCGCTTTGAGCTAGACTCGAACGGGAACTGGTGCACAACAACGGGCCTTGCTGCACTCCTGGTTACGACACTCCCGGGGGATATGCTTAGGATAATTCTCATTTTCTTTACAAACCACTATGAACGGTTATGAGTAAATAATTCCTCAATGAAAACCTTTTTATGATTATGGATTATATCCATAAATAGTTCAATTTATGTTAAGTATTTTATAAGTATGGAATTATGTATTTTGATTCATAAACTAATATAGTTTATGCCATTGTTTAGAAATGGCGCCTAGTGGAAGGAATGGAAACTGTATCAATGAACACACTCCGTGTAGGGATTTCCCTCCTGCTCAAGATAATTATTGTGGAGCTAGTGATACAACTGGAGCTGATCAACTTATTACCATACTGGGACAACTCACTCAGGTTATGAATAATAACCTTACTCATATGGAGCACCCTGATCCGCAACGTGGAGGATCAATGTTAGACCACTTCATGAGGCAACAACCGTCAACATTTAATGGGGGTACAAATCCATTAGTAGCTGAGCAATGGATAAACTCCTTAGAGAAAATATTCCATGACTTGGGGAGTAGCGAAAGGGAGAAGGTTGTCATGGGAGTTTACCGCCTCACTGGAGATGCCGATCAATTGTGGTCATTTATTCAAAATACAAAGGAAGATGAAGAAGTATCAAGTATGGAATGGAGAGAGTTCAAAGATCTTTTCTTAGAAAAATAAATTCCACATGACCATCGAGCAGATATGGAAAGGAAATTTCTGAGTCTGAGGCAGAAGGAGGATGAGAATGTCGCAAAGTATGAGGCTAACTTTACAAGGTTAGCGAGGCATGCTGTAGATTATATACGTAACCCAAGAAGTAAGATTGATCGTTTCTTTGATGGGTTAAAACCGTTTCTCCGTCGAGCTTTAGTATCACAATCCTTCTCATCGTATGAAGATATTGTCTCGTGTGCTATCAAGATAGAAAAAGAATTCTCTAAGTCTTATGACAATAAAGTAAAGCAAGAGATGAAGAGAACGGTGGAACAAGAGATAGATAAAGGGAAAAAGGGAAAGAAGGATTTTCCAGTATGTGATAATTGTGGGAAGAATCACCCTGGTACTTGCCTAAAAGGAATGGGAGTTTGTTATAAATGTGGGGAAAAAGGTCACCAGGCGCATGATTGCAAGGGAAAGAAAGAGGCTATCAATGTTGAATGCTATAATTGTAGGGAAATGGGGCATTATTCAAATGAATGTCCTAAGAATCAGGGAAACTTACCTCTGAAAAGGCCAAGGGATCAAGGCCAATCTTATGCTGTGACTATAATTGAAGCAAAATAATTAATGTATTAGTGCTTTTGGACTCGTGGACTATATTCTGGTTATTAGAATAATGTGATATATATATAAGGATTGTACTGTAGTACATGTTGTTTTCATTAAGGATTTAATTTGATGAAGGTAATAATATTTTTAGTATGTGACAATAAGAAAAACTTTACTTTGTTTGGGGAATATGAGGTTACAATTGATTTTGGAATTTAGAGACCTTTTAGAGAAAGTCTGGACAGAGGTATTTTGGATAACTATAAAGGTTGGAATGGGTTAAGTTGAACTTTGGATAGTATTGTTTAAGGTTAAAACATTTATGAAGATTATTTTTGGAATATTATAATACTATAGTTTTAGGAAAAGGACAACCTGCAGGGTGGGGCATAACCCGTCGCGTTGGAAAAAGCTGCAGGAATCGAACCCACAACCATAGTGCGACAAGCCTTTATTTCCTACCACTAGCCTACAGGAAGTCCCGGGTTATTACAAAATAATTATACTAATCTAAATGGTTTGTGTTAACATTTGGAACCTTATACAATTAGGATAAGTATAATATTTTTGAGTTCTATTATCTTTTTGAATAAAAGATGAGTTGAAGGTTGAAACTCTAATTGTCAAGCATAAATATATATATACCTATATATTATTCAATGAATGAATTAATTCTTAAACTTTAGTAAATAGATATTAAAACAAAAAATGTGTTATCCTAATACCTTATGTCTTTTTGAACTGATGATATTTTAAATCAACATAGATTGAAGGCTTTGTGGCCCTCAATTTGACAGTTGATTGTGATTGATGACCTTAATCACTCCCTACAAATATTTACGTTTTTCCTCCAATTATATGTCTCTAATTTCCACCAATGTTCTTCTAATCGAGATCATAATTGGGTGGTGACTTTTTCATTTCCCTTTCCCTCTTATTAAGGCTAAATTTTATTAACCTTATTTCCGATGTGGGTTTTCCACAAAGGTATTTTCTATTTTCAACCTTTTATTTTCCAAGAAAAATTTCAAATTGCGAGGACGCAATTTATTGAAGGAGGGGAAAATGTAACACCCAGAGCTTCCACAATACGCTTCTCATTCAATAATGCAATAGCTTGCATTGTACGCAACTTCGAGTTCTAAAACACCGCGACTAATCAAAGTAGCCGTTATGAATAGTAATAACCACTTTTTAAAATTATAGAAATTTTATATTTCAAAATGAACTTCATTTTTGGATTCAGAATATCGAAATTAGCCTATGTTGAATTTTTGGTATTTTTCTGAGAACTTCTAATTTTTTATGAATAGTGAAAAATACTTAAAAACAACTTTTTTAATCAAAATAATTTATAGTGATAAATTATACTATTTAGTGGTTTTAAAGTATAATTAGAATATATTTTTACCATTTTATCCAATGGTGGTCATTAGAATTAATTTAACATTGAAATTGGACATAATCAATTGCCAATCTTTTGATATAAATTGTTTCTTAAAAACACGCTATTTGTTGTGACAACGGGAATTAATTATAAAATTAATTAATGAAACTTATATGTTTGGAATTTTGTAAAATAGATATCATTTTTGAATTCGGAATATCAATTATATCTTAGGGTAAAATTTTGGCATTGTTCTGAAAAACATCAATTTTTGATGAATAGTGAAACCACTAAGTGGTAGTAAAATAACTGATTTTTCGTTTAAATGAAATATTACCACCTCTGTGTTTTGATTTTTTAAAAATCCGACATACATGGTTGTCATTAGGATGTAAAATGTGGTTCAATGAGATTAAAATAATTTTTGGTGAATAGTAACTTTTAAGTTCTTAATCGCGATTAGAGGTAATTAGTGTAGTTTAAGGAAACAATAATGTTTTAATAATATGAGATGAGCTTGAAACATGTCCTACCCTCATTGGATGTGTCATGGCAGACCAAGAAAATCCATGGGTCAACTTTGGGACCCCATGGAGCCACTTTAGTTGGAAAATGACATAAATACCTTTTATTTAATGTTAAAGTAAAAAATGACACAAACATGAAATGTTTTACTAAAACAATTTTTACATGGAGTTATACAAGTCATATTTTTGACTATAAATAGTAATTGGAAATCTAAAACGATTTCCTAAATCATAGTAATTTTTTTATAATTTTTAGACATTTAATAAATTAAATTATTTATGACATCATGATGATGCAGTGATGACCTCATTATTTAACGATTTAAATAAAATGGGAAGATAATGCAAAATCCAAGGCTTACACTTGTCCAAAGCCTATTGGATGAGGATATTTCGAACCCTTATCACCTTATCCACGAATTATATAAGTGTGGGACCTTTAGAATCCGAAAATCATTGTATAATAATGTAACATTTCAATCTTTCCAAAAGAGCCCCTCCTCTCCTCTTATAAAAGGCCCCCACCTCTACCACCTTATTCACACTTTCAAGCCTTTGTTTTCGGCCAAACTCTGCCCAAATACTCTCCAAACTTCTCTCCCTTCATCCTAGAAGCTTTACTTTAGTCAGAAAGCCATCCTAAGGAGTCCTTTTGATCAAATCAAAAGGAAGAACCCGAAGAAGAGGTAACGTTTTCATCACCCTCTTTCAAGTTTCTTTCTTCTTCCACTCCCTCATTGTTTATTATTTCAATTCTAAAATTATAACTCCAGTATCTTCTATATACTGTGATGCTATTATAAATATGGAAGAACCATATTCATTATTCTACCCATCATTTGAATTACTTGTCACCATACGTGCGTGCGTACGGCTTACCGTCTCCACGTCGTGGTGTAATTGTTATTCAATATATTATTTTTTAGATGGGTATAATAATGATATGAAATTCATGTAAATAATAAATATAACATGATAATGATTCTGTATATATGATATACTATCCAATTATATATTATTTTAATATCAAAATAATGATATTGTCGCTCGTGCGTACGTACGGACTACCGTCTCCACAAACGCGATTAGATTCATTCTCCGTCGTATCCATTCAAATATAATTATCATTTGATGATTTAAAAATAATGTTTATGGACATGATATCATTATGGATATGAATAAGATACAACCTATACATGAAAAACACGACTTATGTAACAAAACATATAAAATAAAACGAGTAAGTTAACACCTGAAACAACGATAAATCTAAGATATTGTTAACAAAGCAATGTTAAAAGATCATATATGATATCATATGAATGTATATGATTCTTGTATAATTTAATAAAAATTATTTCACCATTATATAGGAGGTTAACCTACCCCAACCAAGGAAAAGTACAAGGTAAGGGTTTACTTCACAACCTCTTCATTATCCAAGGTTGTTTATACATAATTATCTACTGGGACCTCGTTATCATCCACATCCATGTTTCTTAAAAATGTATTTCAAAACATTTTTTCTATTAAATGGAAAATGGGTTAAAGTCATTTATACCCTTATACGTTTTTGAAAGGAATCTTACCGTCGTTTTCCAAACAATGTACTTTTTGACCTTTTTGAAAAATTTAAGGTAAGAATGTTTTTTAAACTTATACGGTGGGTGCGGCTATTTTCCGCCATTATAACTTCGTCGAAGCTTCCCTTACATGATTATAAGAATATTTTCAAAGTAAATGTATTATATTATAATTATAGGACTTTTAAATGATTTCAAAAAAGAGATATATTTCTCTCAAACAGCTTTGATTTCATCCATGTCAACATCCTTTGATGGGTTTTAAGTTTAATTGAAATTGATTTATGATACAAAACTTCCATTGAACATTTTGTGAAATATTTGACTGTGGATGTGTTATTTTTATACCATCCATAGTTTATGGTGAAATTTTTGACATTTCGTATGCTAGTTTTAATACGAATATTTATGTTATGTTTAAACCTATTCATATGAGGAATGTATTGGACTTAATAAGTGACGGGTGGAGCCCACTATAGATCCTCGATGCATTGGTAGGTATCATGAGACAACTAGACGTGGAATTGGCTGAGGCCCTTTCCAAATTTTATTTATGGTTTTGGCCGAGGCCTTAATCATTTTAGACGTCTTGGCCGAGGCCTTGACAAAATGTTTCATAATGTCTGGCATTATACATTCCCTCATTATGAAAGTGGTTATTGATATTGCATGTGATTATTCGACCAGTAGAATATCCATGTGAAGAAGTGAATGGAATTATCTCATTTTACTTTTGCCATATTATGTTGATGTTCAAGTTTAAAAGTCTTTTGTTTTAGTTATACACTGCCTTAAATGTTTATGTTTATTGATGAAAGCTTCCGCTATATTGTTATCCTTACTGAGCATCTGAGCTCACCCCTTTCAATGTTTTAATATTTTTCTAGGATGTGAAGAAGTATTTTATGAATGACATGTAGGGGTAGTCAAAAAGGGATATGAGTTTGGACTATGAATACCATGTTATTGTAGTTTGTTTACTTTTTGATGTAATGAAATACTTATTAGTGCATCTAGTGTTTCCAAGGCTACTAAACTAATCGGTCTTTCGAGACTTGATCTTTTGTGATCATGCCAATGTTACGAAGTAATGCACCGACTCTGGGTAGCTGGGGTCAGGGCATTACATGAATAATCACCAAGAAATCTAAGGTGTTCAGTTACATAACAACTTATTGAAGGGATGTGGAAAAGATTTTGGTTCAAAGAATCTGAAAGATCAAAAAAGATAATTGAACAGAGTTCACAAATAGCCATGTGGAGGATTATATTGAGAAACATGGGATAAGGATCATATCATTACTCGTAAGAATTCCACATTAAAATAGGTTATTTGAGAGAAGAAATCTAATTATTACGAAAATAGATACTATAATTGTCATTGAGAAAGTCCTTCTAGAGGAGTTCTAGAAAGATATAGTGATGAGATCAATCTACACGTAAAAAAGAGCATTATTATGTCCGAATGAATAGAAGACTCTATATGATATATGATATGTAATGAATCCATCATTGAAGTAATTTAGATTATTTGAATGTAAGTGTTTCATTATCAATAAGGAGAAACACATTAAGTTTGAATACCGTGGAGATAAAGGGATATTTATTGGATACTAAAATAAAAGAAAAATATATAAATGGTTCAATAAGCGGCTAGGAGAGGTAGTTGAGAGAAATGATGTAACTATAGTAGAGAATGAGAGAAATATTCAGAAAACTCATGATCCGTATCACGAGGATAGTGATGAAGATAAAATCATGTCAGAGGATTTTCTAGTTCTAGAGGATAATTCAAATAAAGATTCAGATAATGAAAAGGATGAGAGTAAACTAGTATATACATAGAGATCGATTATAAGAGAAGAAATTTATAGACAGAACATAATTTGTGATTAGAAACTTCCAGTGTAGACAAGGAGGATGAAGACTCTAAAGAAAGAATTGTTCTTATCATAGGTAGAGACTAAATGTATTTTTGAAGTAACCAAAGATGAAAAATTGGTCCAGGCTATGAGTGAAGATCTTGAAAAAATTGCAAATAACCATAAACGATAGATTGTTTTGAGGTCAATAGAAAATAATTTCATCAAGATTAAATGAGTGTTTTCCAGTAAGAGGAATAATGATGTAGCTATGATTTAGAATAAAGAACGACTACTGTGCATAGGGTATTCCCAAATATAGGGTATCGATGTTGATGAAACATTTTACCTTGTCTCAAGACTAGAGACAATTGGATTATTCTTGGCTAGAGCATTACAAAGAAAGATAAAAGTTTTCCAGATGGATTTGAAGTCTTAATATCATAATGGGATTATGAAAGAAGAAGTTTATATCGACAATATAGATGGTTTTCCAAATAATGAAGATTATAACAAAGTGTGTCGACTAAATAAGGATCTATATATGCTAAAGAAAGCACCGAGTGCATGGTATTCAGGACTAGATTAGTTTTTGAAGAAGCTCATCTTCTAGTTTGGTGGAGTTGATTAAAATCTATATATCAAAAATATAATATATCAAAGGATTATGGATCTAGTGTATGTTGATGAAATAATCTTTGGTGGATCAGATGAAGCTCAATGGAAATAGTTTATGGAACTCATGAAAAGTGAATTTGAAATGTCAATGATTGTTGAACTGATGTTTTCCTTAGAATACATGTAACACAATGAAAATAATGTCACATTTATTTATAAACATAAATATGACAAGGAGGTTTTAAGATGATTTGGAATTGATAATTTCAATGATTTTTCAACTCTTGTGGATACTCATATGAAACTATCATGGGATGATGAAGGCAATTTAGTTAATATAATAGAATATTGGAAAAAATTGGTAGTCAATTATACCTCGTAACAACAAGACCTAATATTGATTTTTCTACATGCCATGAAGTAAGATATCAAAACAATCCTTATAAAATACACATTCTTTCAATGAATGGAATAATTTTGAATATAAAGGTAACACAAATATTTTGGTTTGATGAATATTCAAAAATATTAGTAAGAGTTATTGGGATATACATATACATATTGGTCAGATTTAGCATATGATAGAAAATTGAATTCAGGTGGTGCATTCTATCTTGGGGGATTTGGTTTTTACTGGATAATCAAGAAACATGATTTCATTTCATTGAGAACCAAAGATGATAAATATATTACACCTACTCAAGTGTGCCTGAAGTTATTATGGATGAAGTGGTAGAATGATGATATGGGAGTTGAAGTGATGTTTTCAATCAGAATCCATTGTGATAATTCAAGTGCTATAAATCATCAAAAAAATCCCATCCATCACTCACGGAAAAATAATATTGAAATATAGTATCATTTTACCAAGTATAATTTGGATAAAGGGACTTTGAAGTTGGAGTATGTTCCAATAGAAATATAAGTTGCAGATATTCTGAAAAAGAACATACCCAAAGTAAGGTTTAAATGGCATCGACTGGATGTGTTCATTTAGTAGACTCCTCACAGTTGAAAAATTGTCTTTATGGGATCCCCTCTCCAAGAGGTATGGTATTCTTTTCACTAATGTATTAATCTGTTTTCTTTACCCTATTTTATACCATAACAATGAGACCTTCAGGATCGTTGAAAATGGGTGAGAAATTGTGGATATCAATGTGATAAAATATCATAGTCAACACAAACGAAGAAGCTGATAGGGGGAAAAGTGAAGCGGGTGGAGTTTTAAATATGAAGATGATAATAGTGATCAGTCAGAGGATATATATCGCAATATATGTGGTTCCTGATGAAATTAGTTGAGTGTTTGTAGAATAAATTATTTCACAGATGAACTTTGTATTATATTCTTGTTTCAAATATCAAGCATTGAACATGTGATAATAGAGTGTGTGTTGAGTGTGTATTTGATCTCTATCAAAATCATAATACAAAAATTGTGATATTTGATCAAGGAAGCTACAATGAGGTATCAAATGTCAGAATTTTTCAATAAACCCAATGGAGAAGATTTTTGGAAAAAACACCCATGGTAACATTGGAACATTTTTGGAATGATTGTGTTTGTTGGAAATGTGGGTTTTCATCGCTAGTTGTAGAGTTCGAAAGAAATTTTTGACTAGGAATGTTGCAAAATATCCAAGACAATGGAATGTATAACATGGATGTAGTATAGAATTTTCATACATAAGGTGATGATGTTTCCCATTATTTTACAATTTTTGGGGTCTAAAATTTTTAGGAAGGCTAGCATCATGAAAATTGCATTTCCATGAATTACTTATAAAAATATGGAAACAGAATAATGTTTGTGTATAATGGTTTTTGCAATGGTGGTTTCATTATGGGACAAAGAAGTTGAATGTAATCTTTGTTACTACAATAATCAGCGTGAAAAGTAAATTCCAATGGTGCTTCATTAGATAGAGAGCATCATAAATGAAATGAGAAAGCATTGTTAAATGATGATGACAATTGATGGAATCTTATAGGATCAGTGGAAACACCTATAACTTGGAATATTCCCCCCATTATAGGAGAAACAAGTCTTTAAAAGTATCTTAAGGATCCAGATTCACAATGGAGATTCGTGAAGGGTGTTCCTATAAAAAATGTTCATGAAGAAAGGTTGTTCTCCAATGCTATAAATTCCAACTGGGAATTGTGAATATTGTGAAATTATTTATGTTTTTGAGGGCAATAAAAATTTTATTGAATATTGTGAGCTTCGTGAAGGCTAGTTTATCATCGTGAAATTCATGAGCTTCAAGAAAGGAAATTACTTCATGACGACTATTTGAGCAATGTGAAAGAGGTTATCTTCACAAAGGCTGTAAGCACCATGAAAGTGTTAAGAATTGGTTTTTAGTAATTATGTGGTAAAGTGGTATTTATCAATTGAAATAAAGTGGAACTTAAGAAAAGAATATATCTATAATTCATGATATAGTCATTAGTGATAATAAAGGGTACTATATATAAAAACGGTGGGTAAATCCCTTCCAAGAGGAGTGATAAAAGGGAGATGAATAAGGTGACACTTTCCACTATTAGTGATCCCGATAAAGAGACTCAGGGAGTGGCCCTTGGGAAATCACTGAGCTAAACATAAACCTTCTAAAGGTAGTGATCCTGAGCAGAAAAGTGATCTATCCCGATCCATTAAATTTGGAATTGAGGATTAAAGGATTTGATACATCATCATATCATCATTGTATTCACATTAGATGTATCCTATTGAGGGTGAACCATGTAAAATTTATGTGTATCATGCATGATTTTAATTCTATTCATAAATTTCTACATGAAAGTGAGGGAAGTGTGTTTTTTACGATGAAACAGGGTTCAAAAGGATTAGTTGTTTTAATCTCCCATGACTTGATTTGACCCCCTCTTAGGGTATTTATCCCAGTTTGGATAATGGTTAATGAAATTACTCCTTTGAGTAAGTAACGTATCAGGAGTGCACCAGGGGTTTAGGACATGAAATGGGGAGAAAATAGATATGCAGTGAATGGTGAAAATTTGGCACATAGTTAGTACACACCGGGAATGATGAATATAATCCCTATATAATGGGGATTCATGGTCTCAAAACCATGAACCGAGGCCCGAAAAAACTATGTAGTCTTAGATATATCCAACCACACATCCACTTGATGGTTTGAAAAAAATGTGAAATCTCCCTTGCAAATAGTGAGACCCAATTTTCTATTATAAAGAGGGGACCACATGGTTAATGCATGGTATAGAAAACCATGCAGCCAAAGTGTGTGCCTTAGTAAAAGGTGAAATTTTCCAATTTTCCTCTATATAATTATACAATTTATCATGATTTTTAACCACTCATTTATTCCCCAACATCCTTGGTTGTGAACTTTCTTCTCCCATATCCTCCTTGGGTAGTTCTCCATTAATTTTATGAATTACGAGGTGTTTTTTATTTTGATTTCATTCCTTGGGAATGTATATAATTCAATTTCCTTATATTATCTAGAAGTTGATTTATTTTTTTTATAAATCTCCTGATCCTTATGTCAAGGGATATCTTCACTATGGGGTCTGATGTTATTTTATATTGAATCAAGTGTCGTTGTTTGAAAAGATGTTTTCTAGAACTATAATGTGGGTTATCTACAAGATATTTCCAATGGTATTAAGGTTTATTCTTATGTATGTATTCTATTATATTATATCATTTTTCTTCGTAATTGATTCCATTTCTAAAATAATTAATTGTGAATTTAAATGATGCAATAAACCCTTAAACGAAGACATTGGTTTCCTTGATGATTATTAGGCTATGAATATGTCCACCATTGGTGTTTGACACTCCCTTGATAATGAAAAATGAGTTTTCAATAATGAAATAGAGGGTTTATGAGATTAATTTTTTTTTGAAAATTTAAATGTTTCCATGATATAAGGGTTTTTTTGGAATAACTTGGGAAATTAAATGTGTAGTGATATTATTAAGAAATGAAATGTGAAATGGTTTAAGGGGAATGTTATTGTAATTAAATGGTTTTTAAGAGACTATAATTATCATGTTATATGAATATATGTCTAAATGGATTAAGTATATATATAAGGTGGTAATGTTGTAGATTTTGATGGACCATGGGAAAGGAAGAACAATTCAATTGGTGATCCATTGCTATTATACTTTGGAAAAAGGTCTTGTACGTTGTACATTGTAATTGGATATTGATAAAAGATTATGAAATTTTAGAGATGACATTCCAAACACATGGGTAAGGATGTCGGACTTGGTGTTCCTTATCCTTGATTTAGGATGCCTAGACATGGTGTTCGATATTTTTAACATGATATGATAGACATAGTGAACCTTATTCTTAAATAGGGTGTCGACATGATGACCAAGAACAAGTGGCCTACAACATGGTATGAGTAATTGGACCAACAGACTTTAATTACTGTAATTTTAAATGAATAAATGGATTCTCCGCATATTAATTTGAGTGTTTAACCTTGATGATTTATTTTTCATGGTTCATACATCTAGAATGAATGAAGTAGGTCTATAGAGTGTGGTATCAAGGTGTAACTGAAGAACCCAAGTGAAAATTCATAGTTATATAATGTGAAACATGATTCATTTATTTACCTATATAATAGTTCTATTATACTATTGATACATTTTTATTTATATTAGAATGAATATTTCATTAGACACCACTATTGGTGGACTACTGATTTTTACTCACACCCTACTTAGGCTTCCATAGGTACTCGAGTAGGTTTTAAGGTTGTGGGTCCGGATAAGTGGAAAGGCCCTATGATATATGACTGATTTAGAAATATGGATTTGTTATGGAAGTGGGAAACAGACATGAATTCATAACCTGATTTGGATACATATCTTGTGTATTTATTTTGGGTTTTCTTTTACATGCGATAGTACATTGACTTGACAAATTTATTAGTATTAGTTTGTGGGTACATGACCAGTTTTACATTTTTTATTATAGTTGTTGATTTTTATTATTAATATTTTTTTTATATCTCTTATTATATTCCTCAAGAAAATAGTTCATTGTTTCCTCACCTACAATATTAGAGAATTAATGCTTGTTGGTAGTCTCTATCATATGGGAATGCATTCTTAATTAAATGTGTTGACTACCTTGTAGCACCAATTTATTGGCACTCTCTTCAAGACATTTCAATGTAAATCAAAGATAAAAATATATACCATGATATAAAACATTGGTTTCAATTCCCATGTATGTGAATGGAAATTATTTAGTATGATTTTAAATGTATTGTTTTTTAACAAGATAAGGATAAAAATCATTACCCAACTAGGTTGTTGAAGGTTTTTCATATTTTTACATAAAATTGAGAGACATATCCCTAGGATTTGTGATGGGATTACCTTGTTACCCCGTAAATCATGATTTTATATTAGTTATTGTGGATCATGTTATTAATTTACTATACTTATTCCCAATTCATAAGTACTAAATAGCGGATCGTAGTAGGATTTATGTAATGTTTTTATTAAAATAAATATATTTCTTAAATAAATTATATTGGACATAGATCCTCTTTTTTACATGTAGTTTCATCAAGGTAATCTATAATTCTATGAAAATAATTTAAGTATTAGTATGGCTTATCATTCATAAGTGGATGGTAAGGAATTTTTGATATTTATTTTATAGTATTTTATTGGAGCATGTGTTCTAGAATTAAGAAGATATTGGGTAGTTGATTTATCCTTAATGGATATAAATACTTAGCAGGTGTTAATTAATTTATTTATTTTTGTTCTAAGAATTTTTTCTCAATATTCTCTTCAAAGAAGTCTACTATGATGACACTTGTTGGACCACGATTGCTAAATGACACCATAGATCAAATTAATATAATCTAATACTAAATTAAAATATTGTAAAATGAAAATAAGTTGATTAATAACTATTAATCTTGGAGATTATTATTGGTTACTTTTTTATTTTGTGAGTAAATATTTAGAATGGACACCTAAGACTTATACAACATTTTAAACTATCACTATGATAAGTGGGACCTTCTTTGACGTTTAAAAGTATTTGTGTCATGATATCAGGATAAGATCATTCCTGTATATCAACTAAGGATATATTGGTACGATCCATCTCATGGTCATGATTGGAGAAAGGTTTTCTTGGAACTATAAATGAAATTCCATAAAATATTGATGAACATGTTTTTTTATTACTAATAACCTTTAAGTGGAAGGTCTATTCCTAAAATTCAAATGTTATAAAATAATGGTAATATATAAATAAGTGATGAGGGATGAAAAATATCACATGACTTTGTTGTGCACAAATATATCTAGTGATGTGGAGTAACATTATATGAGAATAATGTATGTATATTACATTGAATTATAATATTTGTAAATATGGTATTATTTTATATATATTCATGATATAGTTTTCTAATTTAATTATGTTTGATTTGGAATAATAAATGTGAAATTATCATTATATTTGTTTAATAGTTATTTTTGTATTATTATTTAAGACATATGATTATAAATGGATTATTTTTTTATGGTATAATAGGATATATTTTCTAGGATTATATATAAAATTAAGTGTGGGAAATATTTAACTCTTTATATGTTTTATGTGTTGACCTAGTTAATAATATTAGTCTAATACGAAATTAGAGCATTTTATAGGTTATTTTGCATGGTGATTTATGGAAGTCCACTATATAAATAATAATAAAGGTAAATGGATTTAGAGTGAAAGAGGTGATTAGAAATTGATATTGAATATATTAATGATGCATTTACACATGTAAGAATAAAAATAAATAGATGTCTATTCTTTTTTAGTGATAATAATTTACCTATATAATTCAAAAACCTATAATATATTTCTCTCAACATGTTTGAGATCTCTCTATATAATTTTATATGATAGTGTATATTGTAAAAAACTATGAATAGAGACATAGACTCGTTCAAAATTATCAATGTATGTTGTATAAATTAATTCATATACTTGACATGATTTATAATATGTAATCCCTGATGTTTCAAATTCTAACAATTTTTTTTATATAATCATGGATCGGTGTAAAATTTTATGTATTTTGGATAAGGTGTATGAAAAATTGTCGTTTTGAAATGAAACAAATTGTATTTTACTTCCTTAATGATTTATTACACTATAAGATGAAACTAATGAGTAAACTAGGGATCTTTACATGTTTCAAAATGGTTATTCCACTTATGAGGTTCCATGTGTTATACTCTGTTGAGTTATTCTATGGCTATTAAAAAATGGGATTCAAAATTCCAAATTAGCACAATGGTCAGGTTGAACATGAATGTTTCTTGAAAAAACTTACTTTAGTTGAATATCATTTCATCTAGTTAATAATTATTGTCTATGAGTTAATATTAATAATGGTTATTAGTGTTTCATCCCATTAAGATCATTTGTGTAATTCCCTAACTCTGTTCAGCCATAAAATGATTGAACCTAAAGATTCCCTGGACTTTAGGTACACAGACCTGTATAATTAAGGTTTTTGTCTAGATATGATGGTATAATCTATAAAAATAAGATATTATATCCTAAATATAATAACCTTAAAAATTATAAAATAACTAAAATATAATTCTAGATTCCAAAAAATATCTATTTCTTATAAAATTATATCCATTCCAATAATAAAACATTTTTATTCAATTAGAATACATTGATCTAAATATCAAAGTCATTTATATTTATATTTTCAAAAAGTTTTAAATTATAAACATTATTGGAATAAAAAAGAAGAAAATAACACTCCACTACAAACCAGGTTCTTAGCTAAATCATGGAACCCACATCAATTACTACAAAATTACTACACCTCCAACACTGTCATCAGGATGAATCCCAAACCAACATAAAAAATATGTGTGTTTAACATCCACCAAAGTTTACCTTTATTATCTAAGTATAAAACTCATTTATATAAAACCAATGACCCCTTAAAAATACTACAATTAATATAAGAAAGTGTACTTTCTTTGATTTAAACAAATTTTTGACACTCATTATGGAAAACACAAGTTAATTGAACATGTGCTGACCTGGTCATCATGATTTTAAACAATATATTCTTCGTAAAATAGAAATGAATAATTTATTTCATATCTATAGATGAGATGATGACCCAATATACTCTTTTTGTCCTCTTATATACAAACTGCATCATAAGAAGGGTGTAATATATCCAATACCTATGAAATAGGAATCTCATTAGGGAAAGTTGTAATGGAGATAGACACACAAAACAACACTAGATCATGAAAGGGACAATATAGAAATATCCATGTAAAAAAGAATATAGTTCATGTTTTGAATCAAAAATATTTGAAAAAATCATCAATAATCAAGTTGATTAATCAAAAAGTTGAGATATCCATATCAGAAACCTCATTATGAAAAGGGTTTATGGATGAAAAAACCTCATATAATAGTATATTGAGGTTGATTCACAACCCATAAATACCCCCAAATTTAAATAATGGGAATCCCTTCAATGATACTTTATGAAAAAGCTAATACTATGGATAGTAACTATGGAATGGGGTTCCTAGAAAATAGTGTCTTGACCATAAAATCTTTAACTCTTTGAATGAAAAAACAATATCCTAAAAATATAGAAACATTTGTATCATCCTAGGATATAAAATAATTCTCCTTACTTATATCCTACTCAAATAAACACAAAATCTTATATAAAACAATTTTCATTTCAACATCACATAAAGAACCCCAATCATTTGAGGAACTACTCTTCCAACTCAAGACCATCCATAAAATGATCATCCAACCTAGAAGAAAAAAACCCCATCTCTTCCACTTTTCAACTACCAAGATGATCCTAGGAAGATAACCAACTAACCCTTGCTACTCCCAAAAGGTTAGCCTGTTTGGTAATGAAGGGACCATGAGGATAAGACACAATCACCCGATAAGTAATAGAGTGAATACATATCCCATAAGATCCACTTGTACCTATATAACTTACCATGCCACTTAGGTAAACCAAAACTACTACAAAACTAGCCTATTAATAAGATTCAAAACCATGTGGATGTTCCACTTATCCAAAATCATTGGAAACAAACCTGTTCAAGGCTTTTGCGGATGAGTTAGACATTATAGTAGGTCCATGGCCATGATTGAGCCATGATTTTGGCCCTTTTACCACTTCCTATTTCACTATTATTGTTATAAGGTCTATTTCCATATTCGGTAACCATAGTAGTAAGTTCCCATGAAAAATGATTATTTAATAAAAAACAATTTATATAATTTTTTAACTATAAATTATAATTTAATAATAATAAAATTAATTTTTATTTATTTAAATTATATTTTAAAATTATTTATCATTTATTATTTCATATCTACCAATTTCATTTTTATATATATTTGAAAGTAACTCCCAGATGGCCTCTCATCATAACAGAACTCATTCCCCTTATCATTGAAATCCTTATATACTAAACACTCAACCGAATGAATTTTCATGTAAAATTATGTCAGTCAATGTTATTTAGCACATTTGATAATCATTATACATTATAAAAATAACAAAAATATAGAAAATTCTTATTTCATTAAAAAATATTCACATTTATTAATGATTAATCTTACTTAATAACTTGTTATTAATTATTTATGAATATCAATTATTACATAGTAAGAAATATTTAATATGAATCAATTGACATTTCAAATGTAGTAATTATTAAATTATAATAGCTATTAATAAATAATTAATAATAATAATACATTATTCATTAATAATGTTTAGTTTGTAAATAATAATAAATGAATTTTTTTTATTAATGTCTAATTAATTAATAAAAATTTATAATTTCATTAAAAATTACTTATTATTGAATACAAAAACCTAATAAATAATAATTAAAAGGTGGAAAATAATAAATAGGAATTATTATTTTATAGGTTATTTATAATAATTAATAATTTATAAATTTATAATTATATATTCAATTGGTAAATTTTGAAAATTAATAATAAGTTTTTAAGTAATTTAAAATTTAATATATCAAAATATATTCGTAATTTATAATAAATATTCAATAAATATTTACAAATAAATGTTAAATATTATTTAACTATTGACATTAAAAAATAATAATATATATTTTCTGATAAAAATTTGTAAATAAATTATACTTGATAGTAAGTTCTTAGTAATAAATTTGATAACTTCATTTTTTTAGTCGTTTATTAAATATTAATTGAAAATTCATAATTATTTGTTATTAATATCAATATTTACAAATATAGAACTAAATAAATAAATTATTACCATTTAATTGTCAATAGAAATGAATCTTATAAATTTTAATTTAATAAAAAAAATAATTTATAAATATAAATAAATACTGACTAATTTTTATTTTTTAAAACAAAGAATCATTACCATTAATAAATAATAATTTATAAACTCTAGTTAATAAATAAAAAATAGTGAATAGTGATAATATATTAGTTAATTAATAAAAATTAATATTTAATTATGAATAATACGTTACAATTTTAAAAATAACTTTAATTATATAATAATTTGTTAATTAATAATTAATAAATAATATTTAATAATAACTTCATTAAAATTAATAAATAAATAAATTATATATATATATATATTGATTCTAAAAATGGATTCAACATGGATCAAGAAGTTTGAATGAAAAAAATTATTGCCAAAGAAAGGTTCTTTCACAATCATGAGAGTTGTGAATGTGGGTCTCTAAATTCATCATTGAAAGTGTGATTCTATATAGAACATCTGGAGGCATTCTGCATGCTAAAAATTTCATATCTACATAACTGAGTGTTCTATGAATGCCCCAATTTGGAACATTTTTGAGCTAGAAGCCTATAAATACCCTTTGAGTTTCCATTTTTATGAGTGCTGAGAAGATTCATAGAAGAAGGTGTTCGGGTGCATACAACTCTGTTTTTGGGTGAAAATCATTCCTCGGTGAAGACTCCTGGACTCATATTGGTGAGAGATATTGGGTGAGATGTATTGGGTGAGATACCTCATTATTACCCTTAAATTAATTAGAAAATACTTGTGACTAGATCATATAACAACCCCTTCTATAGCGAACATGATTGGAAAAATTCCACATTTATTGCTGAAAATAGATATATTATGTATCTCTAATTTTTCTCAAACAATTGTTGTGGATTCCCAATATGTCTTCTTCAGGGAGAAAACCCTTCATGATAATGATGGAATGTCATAATTTTTTTCCTTATTTGGTATCACTTACACAAAAACCTTTTTCCTTGATAGAATATTGATCTGCCCCCTCTTGTACTTTGACATTAGACCTGGGTATGGAAGAAAATTAAGAGTTCCAACTCATATCCTTTCTTCTTATGATTAGTGTGCAAATATAAATTTTAATAGCCAATATGTTTCCTATTATCCCATATGTATTCCTCACTTAATTGTTTTTCATATCTTTGGTGGGAAAAGTGTTCTTGCTGCATGATATTAAACTATATAGACTTTGTGAGTGACATGGCCTTAAAATAATGAACTCAAACTATATGTTTTTTTATTTCTAATGGGATAAATTAGATTCCTATTTGAGGTTCGATCCTATATTTAAATCCAACACCATGATTCTTCCTAGAAAAATTCAAATCACTAAAGTTACCACCTATGTGGATTTATCACATAGAGTATCCTTAGTGGAATGTAAACCACTAGTGACCCCACTAGGTTCTAAATTTGTAATGTTATTACTGGAATCTAATACTTGAGTATTTCCACAGGAATTTGAGCTATGAGTGTCCCTATTAGACCTTTAACTATGAACATTCTCCTATAGGTCTCTAATATAATAGTTTTTCATCACCTTCTTAGTTTTAAACAATTTCTCTAGTTCTCCTTATATGAAGAACATGTGACACATGCATACCCTAGTAAGATGAAGAAATGGAATTATTCAATTTATACAATGCATTATTCCCTTTGGTCATAGGATTTTCTCTTTTCTATGTAAGTAAGGGAAGTAATTGATAGATTACCACAATTATGGAATCAATATGGGATTTATGAATATGAATTGAATTTATGAGTTATTCATCGACTAAAAAATAAGATTCTATGTGTGATGATTCTACATCATATCCTCCCATCCAATGGAAGGTTCCCTAAATATGAACCCAATTTTAAGAGGTTTATATCCTTTCTAATGATGGAAAGGAATTAGATCCAAAAAATATCTCATTGAAGTGAGTTCATGAAATTTAAGTGGGGAACATGATGTGAAAACTTCTCTTCCAATAGAGATTTGGAAAATAACACTGGGCACCAAAAATATTTCATTTCCTACTAACAATTGGATTCATTGTATTACTCAAAACAAATATCGACCAATGATATTGATAGGTGATTCTCCCTTGACAAATCCAACTGGCAAGGAGGCTGAAGAAATGTTGTAGGTACATCTTCTACTATTGGGTTCCACATTGAAGTGATATCATACAACTATGAAATGGTGACAATCATTGTTTATCCTATATGTCTTTGTAACCCTCATCATGTTTTCCTAATAGAGGTGATATATAGACTAATTATAAAATCTATAGAATAAAAATTGGACTGTGAAGGAGATATATTGAATTGACAGTTGACTCGGCAGGATCTTGAATCTATGGAACCATGTTGGTGAACCTAATAATGGATGAATCATATATGACATGATCATCATATCACAACATCAAATTTTATTGGATGTGTATCCTAAGAGAGAGGTAATAAAACTATCCCCTATTCAGAAGAGTTTGGGGAGTTCTATGATGGGTTAATTTTAATTCTGTCATAGGAGTCACCATAGTGGGAACAATCTCACTAGTGCCATATCCAACAGATGAATACCCATCTAATATGTAAATTGGTAGAATCCACTTCATTATAGAAATATATTTCCTGTAAATCATAGTGTCAAACCCTATGGAAAGCCACTACCTATTTTCTGAGGATAACTCTCCCTTATCATTCAACACATACTCATTCGTCTAGAACACTATACGAGGATTATTCACTATATGTAACTGATCAAATCCCTAGTCCTCCACCAAGAATACTAGGTTGGATCTCAAATAAAATGAAATCATTATAAATTTACATGGAGGTACTCCATGTAGTGATGAAATTAATAATTTTAAAGGTTCTACCTTGGTGAAACACTCACTAGATGTCGTGAAGTACCTCCCTAAAATACCATTAATAATTCTCATAGAAATTATCCTGAAGATTCAGAGAATACTATTCTAGGATAACACACATGAAGGAATCAAAATTTAATTAAGAAGCATAAATAGTAGACTTCCAATAATATTTTAGGATCCTATAACACTAAGGGTCAAGAAGATATGATTATACCTCCATCACAAGAACCTTGGAAGCATGCATGGGGAAATTGAGGATGTCCATTCAAAAAATGACTATTTTCATGTCCCTAATGAACCTAAGTATATAATGTTGTGTGGATGATGTTTTTTCATAATATCAAGGGATTTATATGAGTCCATCCCTTGAACCATCATCAAGCCTCCCATACATCAATAAATTTTGGTTGGGGAAGGCTTCATGGTATTTAATAACAAAGTCATATGAGAAAAATCATCAAGAGGAGTCTCATATACATGACATGTTCCCCTCAAGAAGTAGATGTACCCCCCCCCCACATAGATGTCTTGTTGAATATCAATCCATCACTGTAAGGAATCTATATATCTCAAGGTTGGATTTCTTAGGTGAAATCTTTCATACATGGAGGTTTATCCCTAAGGATGACTTCTTCGCCCCTCTTATGGTTTCCCACCATCCATGCATAGATTCATGGTATAACATGGATTTTATGATAATTTCATTTGAGATTTAATCATATTATTTAGAGAAATACTGACTTTTTGTGCAAGATTAGGGTGGTAATGGGAAAATAAAATAGGTTCTATCCAAATGGAATATAGAAATCATATTTTGGATACATGAAACTTTTTACATATCTATATTCGAGTAATTTGATTAAGGTTATACCGCATACCCATTAAATAATATCTGGGTGGTGCTCAAATATCTAAATAATTTTATGTTATTTCACCATATATTTGTTAATCACCATAAGGACCATATAAAGTTATGATAAATGGTGGGAGTTTTAGAACATTCATCTTCACTACACCCGATATTTGTAAAATGTAATTAATATTTATAATATACATATTATAAAATTATAGGAGTGTTGTGACATATCATTAAAGAGGAATCACCCCATGTGTTCAAGAATATATGGGGGAAGTATATTTCCCCATAACTTACCCCATCCCATCAGATGTAAAAAAACAAACCTCTAAAGACCTGTCACATGGGTACAACCTATAGGAAATGATTGTAAAATATTGTAAAGTAGTCATTTTGAATGCTACCAAGGCCTAGGACTATGATTTTAGTTCATGAAACATTAAATATAGTCTCCTCATATCACACTCTAAAATGATACATGATTGACAAGGGCATGCATTTGTCAACTGACTCCAAGGACATATTCTTGTGGTAAGGGGCACATAGTTTTTATGTCCATAAATTTATATAGATTCTATCAATTTCAGTAGGTCGTGGTCACCCAATATCAACCCATTTTGATGGGGGAATTTTCAATGAGAGATGAAATTCTTATTAAAACCTAATAGTAACATGTCTCTCACAACACAATTGATCATATATAGAGACAATCCATGTATGCTTAATTGAGAGTGAACCCATCCAAAGTTTTTGGTAAACACTTCAATTTAAGATGGATGTTTACTCTAAGTAACTCACTCACTATGATTATTATGGACATTATACATCAATTATGAAGAGAAAATAAAATTTAATGTTTAGATTTAGATGAATTATCTTATGAGGAATGAAAATATTTCCCTATAAATTTGATCAAGATAGTATATCATTATACTGAGAATAATGTTGAATAATGACCTCCATATCTTATTGAATAATCTCATAGATGAACTTGAGATATTGGAAAACAATCCACATATATTTGTGGAACCTGATATATTATCACTTAAAAAATAATATATATTATTAAGATGAGAATTAAATATTTGTGTTTGGATTTGTATGAGTGGACACCAAGTATAAGGACCCCAATCATAATCCTCACAAAAAAATTTATGTTAATCAAATATCTATGAAAAACTCTCTAATAATTCATAGAAACCAATACATGATGTCTATGAACTAGTAGCATATCCACCAAGACTACTTTCACTTTTTATTAGAGAAAAGTCCCATGGGAGAGTTGGAAGATATTCAGTATGAAATTATGGTGTCTTAAAGCATCGTTTTATAATCCCATCTTGAATTTCAATCCATTACTCACTTTTTTTGTAAAAATAATTCAATAGGCCCCTATTATTTCAATAATGAACTATTTTATGTTTGAGATACCATTTAATGATGTGGATCATATATTTCATACATAGGTCATCCAAAATAATTTCATGTAAGTATTTCCTTATCATAGGAAGATGAGGATGTGTTCACACAAGTATATGTATTCTGAAAATATGTTTTGGGAAATCTAAATGGAAGGTATATATGTTCAGATTTAGAGAAAAATTGTTTCGGGTTCAACCTCATCCTTACTTGAAAACTCCACTATTTTAGTTACACAATGTATGTTTTTTCAAACTCTAATATAAAAATTCTGGGTTATAACATCAGAGCTAATAACCTTCTTGGGAAGATCTAGTTGAATAGTTTTTTTAGGAATTTTGTATCTAAAACCAAGTTCATGGTTATCGCTCAAAAAATGCCTTCAAGGAATTACAATGAAGTTCTAATCTTTACTTCTATATACCAATCAATTTATCATATCACTAGTTTTTAAATAACTACCTTAATATATGAGTAGGGATGTGTAAGGTGATTTACCTATTTCATTAAGGCAATACATATTACATTTATATTGGGTATTATAAATGTAGTGGGAATCATCCAGAAACTATGAAATATAAGATTATTAATATGACTTGTGATCTACAATATAAATAAAAAACCTTGGCATGTCATGAATATAAATTTTCCATTACCAATTCACTATCTGGATGAATCTAGATTTAGGGAAAACATTATTATGATTGAAAAATAGTAGTTATATGTAGTCACCTACTTCTTATATGAGGAAAAGAAGAGTCCAAATATGACATAACACATTCCCAATGTGACTCAAGGGGTTCACTATATTCCATTCAATCATCATCATTATCATGTATATCAGAGGGTCCTGTTAAATAATTAGAGATTAATTATTCCATAGTGTCCATATATTTTATCTTAACCATGAATATAAAGGATGTAAAGAATAGATATATCTGCATACAATATTATGGATTTTACATTATAAAATGACCAAAAATCAATTCTAGAATATTTTCACCGACATGGGATGATAAGTCCATAACAAACCAAGTTATTCTTGAAGAGTTGAATCACCTATAAAACCCTCACCATTATAATGATTAATAGTTGGGTGAATCCCCAAATAACATAGAAGAGGTTGTTTCCTCTATCATACATGACCTATTTTGGTGAACCTAAAATCTAATGAAGACTCATGGATGATATTTTTCATTATTTTCAAGTATCTATAAAAATAGTGTTTTTTATAGAACTCTTGATGATGATTCATGATGTATCTATGTAAGATTATAAGGAAATTCCATCTATATATACTCAATACACATTTTTTTATTCTGGGTTTCTTATTTAATATAATTTATAGAACCATGTACTGAAATGTTTGAATGCATACCACATTGATATGGTTGGAGAGATGTTAGAAAGATTATTAAAAAATAGTTTTTATAGAGGATTGGAATCATGAGTGGTTTGAAGACATTTCCAATGGTAGGAAGAAGAGTGTTTATATCAAAGTATGTATTAAAAAACTGGATATCAATCAATTTTTCACAAAGTTTGACATCCCATTATAGTTATAGATTATCTGATTATTTAAACCATTAGATTTAAATCCATTTATTTCCGAGTAAGATATTACATATATGTTGAGAACCATATGGCCTCTAGGGATGAAGAATCCACAACATCCTGGTCACCTCAAGGAACACATTTTTATTTGGGGATTCCCTTTTCCCAAAGACACACTAGAGAAACATATCAATAATCTATTCATCACACTTCAGTACCCCCCTAGGGAAGATGATGCATGGTTATGTTGAAGATTTTATGTTCAGATACTACCAATTTCAGATCTCTATCTTGATCAAAACAATTCATTATCTATACTATTGTCCCATATAATTAATATCAAACATGTGAATTTTCCATTCAGGGTGATATCATGGATGTTTCTTAGGTATTTTCTTTGATATAGTGGAAAAAAAAATTGACCATAATAAAATCACATCCATCCTCAAAATTTTCCCTACATATAATTTTCAGAAAATAAGAGGCTTTCATGTATATCAAGAATACATAAAAATGTTTCCCCAATCTAGTTGGTGAATTAAATTGATTTTATAAGTTAATGAAGAAAAACAATACCTGCTAATTTGATAAATATTTTTAACATGAATTTATGGACATCAAGTAACATAAACCACACCCTCTAGTAAAGAATCCACATATCTCATGGAAATAGTTAATTCCTTATGTTCATTTCCTATATGGATATATTGTTTCAATAATTGATCATTAGAACATTGAGGGTAAATAAAAAATTATATATTTCCACATTTGAATAAAGTAATATTTTGAGGCCATGTATTATCATTTCAAGATGAATTTCCTTGAATTAGTTATTGAGGTTTATAAGCTACATCATTATCTACAGGATCATGAGGTTTATCTAATCTCCTATGTCGGTCCGTATAATGTATGTGAATAATCATTCAAAATATATTTAATTATTGGTGAAATAAAAAATGGTTATTTAGAAATTTTTTATCATATTTATCCCTCATAAGTCTATCAAGGGATTAGAATTAGTATATTTATTATTCGAACAAATGTAGTTAGAATAGTTTCCTTTGGATGTTGAAATATAGGATGATTCCATTCTCCTCATTGATTAATTTTTTACAGGTTAAGAAACAAACGTTGAGGTTCCTATTAAATCTAGACTATAATGTGAATAGATAAGTCAAAACTCAAAATGGTACATTATTACATGTTTTAATTTTCCTTTATAATATCCTCATTCTATATTCCCAAATTCTTTTGGAAGGATACACAAATAATGAGGCCTAATATTAATCTCTCATTACCATCCTTATGTTGGGTATCATAATATATGCTCCCATGTGGAATGTAAAGGCTGAATATTATCTATTAATCAAAAAAATAAATATTGAATACATTGTGGAAAATAAAGAAATCAACAATTTTCTTGAAAAATATCATTAGTTAATAAATAGGTTACCCTTTACACTAAAGATATATTATATCCCATAGCCTCAAAATTATATAACATATTCTCTAGAAATCAAAGTCACATCCCACAATAATCTAGACCAGGATAAATTGGTGATACATATGTCACATCAAAGAGTGATAGACCCCATCATACTCAATTTAGAAGGGAGATTGGGGAACAAACTCAATATAATTCCTTGAAAGATAATGAACTAAAATTACAACATGATTAAAGAGAAATTTGATTCCAAGAATCCATTAGTAGAGTACAGCTAATATGGAATTGTTTCAGCAAGTTGAGAAAAGTGTGAACAAGATCAATGTTGAGAATTAAATTTCATCCACTATGATAAATCCAACTCAGAGAAAGTCCTCTAAAATAAAACATTTAATGTGATTCTTTTCAATTATATAAAGGGAGAGTAAATTACAAAAGTATTAATAAAGGTTAATGTTTTGATTTTTGCGATAGATATGACACATTGAAAATCAAGGAAATATTATAATTTCAGTCCATGAGGTTACTCTACATTACTGATTACTGTTGGATCATTTTTTGGGAGTCAATATCATGGGTGAATAACCTCCCTTGAAAATATGAATTTTCAAGATTATTTGTGATGATATAGCTTTATTATATATATGTTATGTAGTTATTTCTATAAATGAGGAAAAAACCATGTCAAATATATTGTTTTTGAAGTCCAGTATTATCCAATAGTTCAGAGTACCTCATGTTATTCTCATTAATATTTGAAACAAATTCCACAATTCATAGCTGAATAATGTGTATTACAAGTATCATATATAATCCAACCATACATACCACTATTATCTTCTATTGAACTAATAAATCTTGTAATTCAACAGATTCATCTATAAATTTATTCACAAAATGGGGAATCAAAATTTTAATTTTTTCTTGAGAACATCTTCAATACATACTGGGAATACCAAAACATGGCTCAGGAAAATCAGTTTGTATGGCTTCTTCTACTCACTAGAACACACCACATGCACCTATAGATATTCAAATTCATTCGATTGTTGCTTCTCCGACAACCCTCCTAGGGAAGGTGGCGACCCTACCTCCATAGATCATTGATCATATCCCATTATTTCCTCATCCTTAGTGTGTTCCTTTCCCTATTTTTCTAATATCTCCCATGGGGCCTCATCCATATTTCTCTATCAAGGATGAACTCAGTTTCATTCCTCAATCATCTTCCATCCTCTTTCCTGTATATCGACCTAGATCTACCAGTAGGGGGTTTCAGATGGTTCCTAGCTATCTCTAGATATTCCACATGTGGACTTCTCTGACACTTATGACCATCTCAAATGGATATTGTTATCTCACTTTTTCATGGACAAACCCCCACTAAAAGTCTTCTATAGTTTTTTTGATTCACGAGTCATTGATTTCCCAGCTCATGTCTTTTTGAGTTTTGATTGAACAATATCTCTATCCTAGTAGTTGGTGGTTTCCCAAGAATAATTGCTGCAGTTGGTGGCCACCTAAGAAGAATTGTAGGAGTTGGTGACCGCTCAAAGAAAGTTGCAGTGGTTATTTGGTTTTGTTCTCCTCCACTGTTGTATATATTTTGTGTCTCTATATGAGATGAGAGAGTGCGGGAGGAATTTTTAATACATGTTGTCCCCATTTGAATGAGAAGTAATTGTTTTCTTCTCCATGGATGAAGGTCATGCGACCAGACCACATAAATTGTGTCCCTATTTTTGTGTTTATTTTTCTCTATTTTTGTGAGATATTATGGGATGGTGAAGCTTCCAACCCCAACAATGTGGTATCAGATTGATTTGTGTGATACCTAGAACCAATCACACCCATTGTCCCCATATCTGCAACTGCTTCCTATTCACACTTCCTAGAAGCTGGTGTCCGAATATGTAACTGTTTCAGTGGCCACACTATTGTTCTATTGAAGTTGTTGTCAGTGATCCACTCTCTCACTACTGTCCACACTTCCAACTCAAAGTGTGTCTTTAAATCTGGATTTGGTCCTCATCGTGGATGTCCAAGCATTTGCGAACCTCTTGTCGTCCGCTCTCCCCTCCCTTGTGTTTATAGGGGGTTATCGTAGTTGTCTCTGATTGTGATATCCATGAATCTCACACCACTTGGTCTGTTGTAATCCATAAATCCATGTTGAAGGTGAGAGGAAATCTGATTTTTTTGGAAGGGTTGTGAAAAAGCTGAAGGAAAATAAGATAAGATAAAAGGATGATTTTTTGTCCAGGTGTGTGTGATGGAAAGCAGAAAAAAAAGTATAAACTTCTATTTTTGGACAACTTTTGGCATGGAATTAAAAAGATAAAAGGTGATTGTGATTTTATATTTTTTCAGACCATGTGAAGGAGGGACACGCCCCAAACCGAAAAAAGTTTTTTTCCCTCATCCTTTTGAAGATGTGGCATGGATAAATGATTTATGAAAAAAAGAGCAATTATTTTGTCAAGAAACAGTGTGACACATTTTTAGTTTTTCTTAAAAACATGGGGAGAAAATTCGGTGTTCATTTGGGATCGGATTTGAAAAATTAGAAAGTCAATTTTAGAATTTTCAATAATTCTATATTCATCTGTGGTGTCTGTTTTTGGAAATTCTGATTTTTTTTGTGATCTAGAATCTAGAAACTGAAAATAGTTCAGTACCACCCCATGAGTTTGTTCTAGCTATGCATTCCGGTAAAACAAATACTTCGGGATATATAAGTATGGTGTCCAGTACGAAATTTGAGGTGGAAAAGTTTTATTGTATAAACATCTTCATCATGTTGTAATGTGATGTTTTTGATATTCTAACTCAATAAGAGTTGGATATCACCTTGGAAGAAAACCCCATTAACATCTCTAATAGCGCTTGGAGGAGACTCAACCATGAAGCATGCGGTACAATTTAGCTTTGTTTAGATAAAGACCATAAATACAGTGTGATGTAGGAAACTTCAGGAAAATGTTTGTGAAATATTTTTGAGAACATGTATATGGCCAAAAGCATTGAAAATAAACTATATCGAAAAAAGAAATTTTTCATATTTCAGTACAAGAAACATATGTATATTATTGAGCATCTCGATGGATGATTTGAAATGTTTGGAGGTAACCATTGTAGATGAAGATAATGCTCAGTTTCTGTTGAACTCTTTACCGGAGAGTTATGATCACCTTACTACAAAATTTTTTTATGGTAAATATGAGGTGGAATTTATGATTTTTTAAATTATTTATTTAAAAATGAGTACAAGATGAAGAAAAAATATGACCATTAGGATTCAGAATCGTAGCGATTGATGACAATTAGAGGATGGCTGTCTGAGAGGAAATATGGAAGATTCAGAAGAGATGAATCACAATCCAAATCAAAAGGAAATTCCCACTTTAGACGTCCAGTGAAATATGAGTGTTCCTACTATCATGAAAAAGGGCATTGGAATAAGGATTGTCCCAAAATTGGGGAATCAAAGGAAAATATTGTACAAAGAACTAAGGGTGTTGAAGATATTGAAGATACTATCCTCGATTTCTCGATGATCAACCATTCAGAAGGTCGGATTCTTGATTCAAGTTGTTCATTCCATACAGGGAGGAATTAATATTGGTTTTCTAACCTCAATGAGTTCAATTAATGTGTGGTATTTATGGTAAATTACCACCCTTGCCACACAAGAGGTATTGGAATGATAAGGTTGAAGATGCATGGCGGTACAACTCGATGACTTACAGATGTAAGATATGTACTATAATTGGAGAAGAACCTCATATCTCTTGGAGTTTTATATAATCTTGGCTACCAGATAACCATTGAAGATAGATTCATGAATGTTATCTGCGGTGCACTCCTTGTGATGAATGGTATTCAAAAAGGTACTTTCTATTATTTGAATGCTGAGACTATTATAGGTGGAGCAGTGACATCAGATAAGAGTATCGCCAATGGTAAAACACAAAGGACTATACGAAGAACTTATAGGTATAGAAAATTAGTTAGATTTTCTCTCTCTATACTTGAATATGGTGTTCCAAATTTCTATCGAAATGTTTTGGATAGCAAAGAAATGAACTAGTGGAAGTATCTTAGGGAAGAATATATTAATTCACTGCATCAGAATATGATATGGGATCTTGTTCCTCCATTGAAGGACAAGAATTCTGTTATAGGGATCAAGTTCTAACATTGTTTGGACTTGATCAATATGACTCAAACTTGAGATTCCTATGGGTATCAAGAAGGCATCATTAGTAAAAAAGATTTTTTTTAACAGTAGCATAGAGTTTTGTTTGAGTGGAAACATGGTGATATTTTTCATCAAGGTGGAGATTGTTGAGTTTTTATAGAATAATATCACTATCAAAGAAAGTAGTGGCTGCTCAAGAAGAATTGAAGTAGTTGGTTGTCGGCCAAGATGAATTGCAGGAGTTGGTTACTGCCTAAAGAAAGATTAATTGGTTATTTGATTTTGTTCTCCTCTATTTCTATATATGTGTTGTGTGTCTATGAGATATGAAAGAGTGAGAGAATAATTTTTAATACATTTTATTATCATATGAATGAGAAGTAATTGTTTCCTTCCCCATGGATGTATGTCATCCAACTAAACCACGTTAATCGTGTCCCTCTATTTGCGTTTATTTTTCTCTGATTTGTTGAAGATTATTAGAGGGTGAAGCTCCTGAACCCAACATGTATCTTCCCTCAAATTTTTCTCCTTTTTTGTGGTTCTAGATTTGGAAGCAAACCACTTCCAGGCTTAGTTTAGGGCTCGCAGGCCTATGGGAAGGTAGCGGTTTGTTTGATCACTTTGGTCTATGGATGTTCATTACGGGAAAGAATCAGCTCATGTGGTGGTTTGGGTTCATCGACCAATTCTTCCCCACCATTTTCTTAATGTCTATTTCTTGTGAGCCATTGGAAAATCCTTGGGTAGGTTTCTCTATTCATATGATCAAACCATCAGCCCGGCTGAGTCCTATATGGTGAGGATCTGTGTCGACATGGATATCTCAGCCCTTATTATGAAAAAGATCTCCTTAAGAGTGTAGTATTATTTTTTCTTGTCCTAGCCACTCCCCTTTGCTTTATCCCCTTGGGTTCTATTACATTTGTCACCTTCAGTGTCAATCCATCCCTATTTGCCGAAAAAAGCATGTTGCCCAGGAGGATCAACCTCCCATACCTCCCAGCCATTTCCCCCCTCTCATTTCATTCTGTGTTTTCTACCCCTCCCCCTTCTTTGACCACTCCCTATGAGCATTTGGCGCATCACCTTCCCCTCCTACCCCCGGTGGTGTGCCTTCATCCAAAAATGGACTTTATGGCTCCTCCCCTCTATATGGACCCACCACTCCCTACCCAGCCTTGGTCGGCTTCATGAATCCCACTTGTGCAAGTAGTTTGATTGCCTCTAATGACCTCTCCAACATGAGTCACAATAGAAAGGATACCTTTTTGTCATATTTACTTGTTTCCTCGTTGCTTCATGGTCCTTCAATATATATGGAGTTCATCCCCATATATCATTTCATGCTTCTTCCTCATGTTGAGTATTATTTCTTCCCATTGGTTTCCACATCCTCTTTCCCTTAGGCCCTAGTACCTCTGGTCATAGAGCCCCCCTCTCTAAAGATGATGGTTTCCTCAACATGTTTTGGATTCCTAGATCTCTGTGGTCCCTTGGCGGTTACAGACCCTCCATAGAGCGTAGTGAAGTCCCTCAGTAAAGAGCCTCATACTACTCCTTCATTGATGCTTTTGGACTCCCCTAGTGGTATCAGCCCCTAGATCCCTCCACTACCACTACAACTAAAGTATCTCCAAAACACACTGCGAATTATAACATGTATCACTCCAAGAAAAATTGTCCCCATATATATTATCATAAAATTGTAGCCATGAAATATGGGTCCAAATCTAGGCTCACCCATTCTCAATGATACCCATAATTATTAGGAACACCCGTGGCCTGGGTGCCGAGGAAAAAAAGATTTAGTGTCCATTGAGTCTAAGTCACATAGAGCCTCTATTGTGGTATTTTTGGAATCCAAGTAGTCACCCTCTAAAATTGGTGATTTTTTTAAGAGGATCAAGATTAGTTCATGCATGGATGAATCCCCTACTAACTAGAATATTTGGATCTTCTCAAACTTTTCTTCAGTAGTCAACACAATTTAAGCCACAGACCCGAGTATAACCACTGAAATTCACTCTAGATCATTACATTTTCTTGTCACCTTCGTGTACGGTAGTTGTGATTCCATGAAAAGATAACTATTTTGGCAAGAACATGAAGCCTTTGACCCTGGGGATACTCCATGGTTAGTCATAAGTGAGTTTAATATCATTCCTGATCCAAATGAAATGAAAGGGAGTGGCACCTTTCCTCTCAATTCCAGTGAGTAATTTTTTCATTTCATGGCCTGCAAGGGTCTCGTGGAAATGGGATTTACCGGTAATAAGTACATAAGGTGAAAAAACTAAATAGGGGGATATGACTTCTAGTTCCACCTTGACCATTATCTTGAAAATTTTCATGAGGTGTCATCATTTACAAATACAAAAGTTTCTCATATTGTCCGCAGCTTATCTGACAATTCCCTCATTTTGGTCTCCATATCCCCATGGAAGGATTATATACATCGATGTGTCTTCTCACATACTTGGCCCAACTTACTGGGTTTACACTAGGAGGTTAGGGACTCCTGGTGCAAGTCTATACAAGGATTTGGATGGATTTCCTTCTATAACAAATTAAGAAGAGTAAAAGGTGACCCCCATGTGTGGTTGAGAAGACCCCCCCATCACAGTAATCTGAATTATCTTAATAAGGAGATTGAATGCATAGAAATCTGCCTAGAAACTGATTTGAGTGATAACCAATTTGAGGTAATCTCTTGAAAAAAATTCCAGGTTGGAGGAAATTGTTTTAATGGAGGAATGGGTGGCTCGTGAACAATCACAAACAATGTGGATTTTTGGGGGAGATCACAATTCTTATTATTTCCATGCACACATCATGGAGATACACATGTTGTCCAAGACAAATATACAACTCGAAGATTAATGCTTCTCTGATGATCGAGACATTGTTGGGAGCATGGATGAGGTGCATTTCAAAGACCTATTGGTAGGTCATAATCCTCATATGATAGAGGGACATCACAGTGGTCGTGAGAAATTTTTGGATGTGATTCCTATCACCGTCCCCAACTTGGATAATGATATTATGGAAAATATTCTGAATGAAATGGAGATTCATGAGGAGATGGTGAGAATTAATCCAAAAAGTGCCCCGATGCCAGATGGTTCCCTGATACATTCTAGAGTGCTGCTTGGGACATGGTGAAGGGAGACCTGATTGTGGCGGACTAGGACTTCTTCAAGGGAGGGAGGCATCCCAACATTTATAGCACCACCACATAGGTTTTGATCCATAAGTTGACTAATCCCTCATCCATCCACCATTATAGACCATCTAGTATGTGAAATGTCCCTTATAAAATTCATACAACGATCATTAATAGGATACTTTCTAGTCATCTTCCCAAAATATTTTTGGATGGGTTCCATGACGTCATTAATATCAGATCTATATAGGGGATGATTTCCTTGGCCCAAGATGTTATTTTAGATCTTAACATCCTAACATGATGGTTCATGGGTTAGATATGGTCATAAAGCTGGACATGGACAAGGCCTATGACAGAAGGGAGTTGAATTTTATCATCAAAGTTATTACTATCTTGGGATTCTCTACAATTTCTATTGAATTAAATTTTTAGTGCATCAACTCCACGTGGATGGATTTCCGATTCATGGGTAAGAATCATGGCTTCATTAAGACGGTTAACGGCCTGAGACAAGGAGAACAACTTTCACCAATATTATTCATCATGGGCTAGAACATCCTTAGTTGAAATATCATCAGGAGAATCAGTAGTGGTACCATTTCTACTTATTATTATAGTTAGATACATAGTTATATTTCACTCGTCATGTTTTCTAATGACATGCTTCACTTTATCAATGCAAACAGATGATCCAAATGGGACCTAAACAGAAGTATGGAGGACTAATATCGCTGGAGTGGCTAGCGCATCCACTTTAACACAATAATATTTTTCATTATGAACTGATTCCCAGACTCCTGAATAATATCCATGAGAAAATGGTTGAACATAAAACCATATATCATTCCCAATTTGCTAACCGGGTGCCCCAGTTTCCCCTAAAAATCTACAGGTTATAAATTTTGATTACATTTTTGCTCGCATGACTTGATGTGTCACAAAAAAGAAGAGAAATTTCTTGTCACTCAGTGGTAGGATCATGCTGGTTAATAGTGTCTTCACTGAAATCTCGATTCATGAACTTTATTCCATTAATGTTTTTATGGTCATGATTTAAATCATCAATAGCGTCCTGGTCTCTTTTATCTGGGATGCGCATTCAGATGGGAAGCACCATTGGGAATCCTGGGAGAGACATTCCAAGTTGATTGAGGAAGTCGATATCAACATTAGGAGAATATCAGGTACCCTGAATTTCATTCATGCTAAAATTTACTAGGATATTATCAAGGCCCATTTTCTTTAGGGAATGATTATGGAAACAAAGTTTAACCAGAGTGAGGGGCCTCGAGTTGTTCATGGATCCTCTATTTGACATATTGTTTCCCCTTTGACCACGTCCCTTCAACCACACTCTAGATGGATCGTGGGGAGAGGGGATATTGACATCTGGCACTAAAAATGGATAGGCTTGTGTCTTGGGTTCCCAGGTTGTCCATGTAATTACCCAAGATTTTATTAAGTAAAATTCATCTTGATCTCATTAAATTTATTACTTTGTATAATGGTTATATATGGCATATTCACTTCCTTGGTTTTATGTTTTTGGATTTAAGTATAACTTTATGAATTGTTACCGTTACTAATATATTCGTTGAATAGTGATCACATGATTAGTAAAAATATAGGGCTTTCACAAATCTATTTTACCCAAATAAAAGAAGCAATGGCCTCATCCAGTAGAATTTCTCCATACTAAGACCATTTTTCAGAGCATAGAAAGGAGGTGGCATCATTAGTATTCACTCTTGACCAAACTCAAGCCGAGATTGAACACGTTAATCTTGAATAGAATCTCCAACAGGAAATGTGGAAGTTAATTGAGATTACCACTCGAGCAATGTTATCTGAGCCACCCCAAGAGTCTATCATCATCAAAAACCTTACCCATAGGTCTTATGCAGGTGTCATATGGGGTCATGTAACAATAACTAGCACAATTATTATGTTTATTCTTGTTTTTTATTGAATAAAGAATATACATTAATTTTATTATTGCTATGTTGTATGTAGTTTTTAAAGAACAAATAGTATTTTTAGTTAATATTGAATTAAGAAATCTATTTTGATGAATTGATGGATTTTTGAATTAAATAATATTTTAATTAATTATTATTAATAAATTACTTTTTATTAAATAAAAATTATCATATAATTTTTTGAAATACAATTATAATTTTTATTAAGGATTGAATGCCGTTTTTATCAAAACCCACAATTTTTTTTATAAATGATGGTTTTTATTTTAAAAGTAAAAATTAACATATTTAAAAAAATTTAGATAAAATGAATATTATTTTTGGAATCATGACATCAAAGTTTTCCAATGATGAATTTTTTATATTTGTCAAAGAAAGTTGAATTTTAGGGTAAAAATTAAACATCGTTTAAATATATAATGTGTTTTATGACATCATAATGACCCAATAATGAAGTAATAAAATAATATAAATGTTATTTTCAGACAATATATGTTTTATATTTAAAATAATCTGATTATATATTTTTTATTAATTTTATGGTGCCTTATTTGACCGTCCAAGACTTATAAAACATTTTAACTTTTTTAATTGATTTCCATCTGAGTGTGACTCACCTCAACATAATAAAGCCTAATATTTTAATAATTTCGTACATTTTCTCTATAAAATAACTTTTTCCACTCCCCTTTGGAAAAAACCATGGTATGATTTGTGGTTTTGATTAGTATAATGAGTAGTGTCCAAAACCTAAATAATAAAGAACTCTCTCTTGCTTCCTATATAAACCCACCCAAGCTCCCACTTATCTTCATTCAAAACCCTTGTATCACGTCCCTACCCATAAATAATCTCTATATTATCCTTCCCAGGTTCCCAAATCTTCCAAGAAGCCTCTCTCAATCCTCTCACAAGACTTTGGGATCACACTTCTATGTAAGAGATTTCTTCCTTTCTCATTTTTATCCAAATTTCATTAAGTTGTTATACCCTTTCCTTTAAATTAGAAATGTTTGGGTATGATTTCTCACATCCCCCATAATTACCTCCTTATGTTTGAATTTATGAGAGACCTCTTTCTCTCTCATTAATTCCTCCCATGTACATCCTTTACCATGCTGAAATTTCATAAGGAATTTATCTCTTCTCATTTATATTCAAGAAATTATTTTTTATTATGAATATAAATTCCCTTAAATATGTTGTTACATATATCTATATGAACCCATTATATTACATTTCATGTAAATATGATTAGACACCCCTTTCTCTCTCATCAATAATTTTTATGAATTCTTATGTCATGTTGTTATGCTGCCGAAATTGCACTACGATTTTCCAAGCCAAAGTTATTGTGTAGTGAATACCATTCCCATTTCTCTGTCAAGGGTCTTCACATATTATTCAAATTTACTTATTTATTATTGATTTTATTTTTTTAATTCCACCTTCCTTTATTGTGGAATTAATTATTATGTTTATGGAATCTATGTTTTATGATCTCTGTTGGACACTTATGCATGAAATGAAATGATTTAGAAGGGTGCGCCCTGATAGTGCTCCAATGCATTGGGTAAAGACTAGTATCATGATACATCAAGTGAAATAAGGGTTTACTCATCCTAAACCGAGGTATATGATGGTTTACTCATGCTCCATGTGCAATGATCCTTGGCTCATGCTAATATCATGTTAAATGTTGATGCCACATTTCCATGTTATGTTAATCATGCTATATCATGCCTTTATGTTCATGTTTCTCTTATGATCCATTGATATGTCTATTTCCTAACATGTATTGTGTTATTCATGATATACCTTATTTACTCCCTTAATAGTCTTTATAGCTCACCCTTTTCTTATGCATATCCTCAGGTTATCCCATGTAATTCTAAGTACGAAGGAATGTGCATGGTAATGTAAACAATGTTTTCAATAAAGATATTTATTTCATATTATATGTTGTTATGTAATGTTCCTAAGACCCAAAGACAGTAGAAATATCGATATTATTTGTTGTATCAATTGAATAGTTTATGTAATAAATCATGTTTAGGTGTGTAATAAAGAGAAGGGTTGTTATACTTCATATCAGAGGATATGTTTAGTTATTTTGAGAATTAGGATTAGAAAACCCTAGTGAAAGTCATAGGGATAATACTAAGTATAGTAAAAGCATCCCTAAATTTTGGTGAGTATTGAGTAAGTGGTTTATCAACACAATAAATCCCTATCTGGATACGAGTGGGTAGAGATGGCTCTAGCACATATATATCTATTGGTAAAACCTGAAAACACCGAATGGAGATAGACTCGAATGGGAAATGATGCATGAAAATAGTTCTTGATGTACTCTTGGTTACAAAAATCTTGGGGGATATGATTTGAAAAATTCATAAACTTAGTATGAACCGTTATTAAGGGAATTAAAAAAATGCCCCAATGAATATATGTTGGGAAGTAGATAATGGATAAAACAGATTGAAGCTTATAAATGCATAAGTTAAGGAAATAAAAGTAAATTATGAGTCATCTGTTTTTGTCTTTGGAATAACCTTTATGTGTTAAAACTAACATTCATTCTATTGTAGCCAATGGCCTGTAACAGGAGGACTCATGCTAAAAATCCATGAGAAGATCAATAAGACGACTGTTCTAATGAGATTCCCAATCCGATGGGGGCGGGAATCACCTATAATGTCATGATACTCTCTCAGTTAACTCAAGTTTTTAATAGAGACATGGGTCAAGTGAAACATTCAACCCCCCCCCCCCCAAGAAATAAAAAGTCACAATCAAGAGCTTCATGAGACAAAGGCCTCCTTCTTTTAATGGATCATATGATCCCTCAATTTCTGAACAATGGATCAACTCCATTGAAAAGATCTTCTCCATACTTCAATGTTCCGAAAATGAAAAGGTTCTTCTGGCTGCTTATCGTATGGAGGGTGAAACTGATCAATGGTCGACATTGATCAAAAATACGAAGCCTGATGAGGAGATTGATGCGTTGGAATGGAAGGAGTTCTGGAATTTTTTTTTCAAGAAATATTTTCCTTGCACCCTCCGAATTAATAAGGAAAGGGACATCCTTGACCCGAAGAAAAAAGACGACGAATCCATCAGATCTTATGAGGAAAAATTTACAAGTATTGCACGATATGCCTCTGGATTTTTCGTCACCGCCGAATTCAAGGTTGACCGCTTTGTTGGTGGGCTAAATCCTATCCTACGGAATGACCCTACGATATGTGACTTTGATAGATATGAGGAAATTTCCCGATGTTCCCTCAAAGTTCAAATGGAGATCGGTGAATCTCAGGGGTATCATGGGGATAATAAGCATAAGGTGGAATTTAATTCCGGCGGTCTAATGGATAAATTCAACTGTGATAATAAATTACAGCATCCCAATTACCAAAGGTTCCAAAAGAAGAACCCTGGAAATTTTTTGAAGGGGAAGTAGAAATGCTTTAGGTGTGGAAGAGAAGGAAACCTAGCCATTAACTACTGACAAGAAAAACCCGCAGCTGCGATAAATTAAAGGAATGCTCTATTCGACCATCAACACATTGTTCATTGCTTCAACTACAAAGAAACATGGTACTTTTCAAACCAGTTCCCTATGCCAAGGTTTTTATGAGGAAACTAACAACCCCTAAGGCAAAAAGGGATAGATTGTTTCATCACTACCACTAAAGTGAACCCCGATAATGATGTAGTGACCAATATTCTAGTTATTCATTCAATAATAGTGAACATACATTTTGATTCTAGTTCTATGCATTCATTTATAACCTGAAAGTTTTGTAGAACAATCCCAACACCACAAAAAATAATGGAAGTAAAGATGTCGGTGAGAACGGAAAATGGGGAATCATTGCATTCCATGAATATAACTATTCAAATATCTTTATTTTTATTTTTAACTTCTATTAAACCTCATCATACTCCCTCTGGTGGAATTTGATGCAATTCTTGGCTTGGATTTACTTTCCTTATATAGAGCCAACATAAATTGCAGTGAGAGGGAAATCACTCTACATATAAAAAATCAACCCCTGATTCTATACAAGTGCAAGGAGGAGGATGAATCATCTTTAGAACCATAATCTCAAGTGTGTATATTACTTCCCTACGAGCATGCGTATCTTGCTCAAATGATTGAGTCTATGAAAGAAACAATCCTTGAAGACATGCCTATTGTGAGGGAATTCGCTGAATTGTTTCCTAAGGAATTTCCTAGTCTTTCTCCTAGAAGAGATGTCGAATTTTCAATTGGTCTTATAGATAGTTCATTTCAAATATCCAAGATTCTTTATAGAATGGTTGTTGTAGTGATTAAGTAGATAAAGAAGAAACTCCAGGACAATCTGGAAAAAGGGTTTATATACCCATGTTCTTCACCATGGGGTGCACTTGTCAACTTATTCATGAAGAAGGATGGGTCAATGTGCCTTTCCATTTATTATTGTGAGCTCAAAAAAATCACAATAAATAACAAGTATCCTATACCCAGAATTTAAGACTTGTTCTATCAGCTACATGGAGCACAATACTTCCCTATGGTGGATTTTTGGTCGGGATATTACCATGTAAGAGTGAATATGGAGGATATCCCCAATACTTATTTTCGTATAAGGTACTGGCACTATAAATTCATAGTAATGCCTTTCAAACTCACTAATTGTACAACAATATTTATGGAAATGATGAATAGAGTCTTTTGATATTATATTGACCAATTTCTAGAATTATTTATAGATGATAATCTAATATACTCCAAAACCAAGGAGGAGCATGAGGAGAATCTAAGAACTCTACTAGAGACCTTGAAAAAGGATAACCTCTATGAAAAGTTTAGAAAGTGTGAGTTCTGGTTGAAGGAGGTCTCATTATTGGGTTATATCATCACAAGAAATGGGATATCTTTGGGTCCCTCCAAAACAACTACAATAGAGGGATGGTCGAGGCCAACATCGGTGAAGAATATTCATAGCTTCTTCAAGTTAGCTGGATATTATCGCCAATTTGTGAGAAATTTCTCACGATTTTCAAACCCTCTTACCAAGCTATCTAGAAAAGGATTCATGTTTTCTTGGAGTGATGAATATGAAGAGATTTTGAAGGAGCAGAAAAGGAGGCTTATCACTGTGCCCCTGCTCACATTACCCATAAGTGGAGAAATTTTTGTGGTATTTAGTGATTCTTCGGAGAAGGGTCTGGGTTGCGTGTTGATGCACAATGACAAATTCATTGCCTATGATTCAAGGCAATTGAAATTTCATTAGAAAAACTACCCAACACAAGATCCGGAGTTAGATTCAGTGATCTTCACTTTTAAAATTTGGTGGCATTACCTATTTGGCGAGAAGCGTGAAATATATATAGATCCCAAAAGCCTCAAGTATATATTCACACAGAAAGAGTTGAACATGCGCCAATGCATATGGTTAGAGCTGATCCAAGACTAAGATTTCTTAATCCATTAACACCTTGGGAAAGAGAACAAGGTGGTATATGCTCTAAGCAGAAAGGACCCAACGATTCTATCATTGTTGAGATTTGAAAAGGATCCAATCTTATTAGATTTTATGAAGATGGACATGGGATTCATAAATAAGGGAAATTCATCAATCCTTTTATAAATTATTTCTGAACCGTCTCTTTTGAAAAGGATAAAGGATGATCAAAATGATGATGTGGGAATTCAGAAGAAAGTGGAAACTATCAAAAAAATGGAAATCCTCAGAGTTCAATATCATTGAAGAAGGAATTGTGAGATTTGGGATAAGAGTATGTGTTCCATAAAACATAGAGTTAAATAATGAACTTTTAGATGATTCACATAGTTAAAATTCCTCCATTCACCCAGGAAACACAAAGATGTATTGAGAACTCTGAGAACATTATTGGTGGGATAACATGAAGAAGGATATCGTTGAGTATACTTCAATGTGCCTGGTATGTCATCAAATGAAGGCTGAGAGACAGATGTCTAAGGGGATGATACAACCATTTCCCATGCTAGTATGGAAATGAGAGAACATCACCATGTAATTTTTCACCAGAATTCCAAAGACATCCAAATGAAAAAAATGATATATGGGTTGTTGTGGATCATCTTTCAAAGACTGCACACTTCATTGAAATTCAAGAGGATTTCTCATTGGATAAAATGACTCAAATATATATTAGAGAAGTGGTAATGGTGCATGGAGTAGCACTATCTATTGTATATGATCTAGATCAAAGATTTCCCTATATGTTTTGGAATATTCTCTGACGCGCTTTAAAAAATGAGCTAAACATTATTATGACTTATCATCTTTAAACTGATGGCCAATCTGAGCAGACTATCCAAACACGTGAGGACATGTTGAGAGCATGCTCAATGTACTTCAAATGAGTATGGGATCAAAATCTTCATATAGTTGAGTTCTATTAAAATAACAATTTCCACTGAATCATCCAAATGGATCCTTATGAATCCATTTATGGGAAGAGGTACAAAACACCAACATGTTGGGATGAACTTGGGGAGTGAAAAATCCTAGGTCCAGAAATGTTTGAATACATGGAGGAGAAGGTTGAGACCATTCAGTAGCATATTAAAGCTGATCAGAGTCGACAAAAGAGCTATCCTTATAATCTTCAACAATACCTAGAGTTTGATGTTGGATACATGGTATTACCCCACACATCACAATGGATGAGGGTTATGAGATTTGGGAAGAAGGTAAATCTTTTTCCAAGGTACATAATCCCTTTTGAGATCCTTGATCACATCAGAGTAGTGGACTATCAACTAACACTCCCATAAAACCTATCTCATGTAAATGATGTACTCCAAGTATCAATATTGACGAAGTACATACCTAACCTATTACATGAACTCAATCCAGAGGTGGTACCATTAGAGAATGACCTCTCTTATGAATAGAAGCTGGTGAAGAACATAGATCATGTGGAAACATTTCTATGAAATAAGACAATGCCACTCATCATGGTGTTATGGAGAAACCACAAGTTTGAAGAGGAAACATGGGAGTCAGAGGAAGTGATGAAGCAGAGATACATGCATATGTTTTATTGTGAGGAAAATGAAAATTTGAGGGATAAATTTCTTAATGGGGGAAGATTGTAATGACCCAAACTTTTATTAATGAAAATTCCTCTTGATCTGATTAAATGTCTTACTATGTAAAAGGGGTATATAAGACATATTCACTTCCTTGGTTTTATGTTTTTGGATTTCCAAATAACGTTAAGAATTGTTACCATTCCTAATATAGTCATTGAATAGTGATAACATGATTAGTATAAATATAGTGATTTAACAAACCCCATTTACAAAGACAAAGGAAGTGATGACCTCATCTAGTAGAATTTCTCCATATGAAGCCCATTCGTTAGAGCTCAAAAAGGAGGTGTCCTCATTGGTCTTTTATCTTGACCAAGTCCAATTAGAGCTCGAACACATTAATATTGAATGGAATCTCCTACAGGAGAAGTGGAAATTAATAGATATTACCACTCGAGCAATGTTATCCGAGCCACCCTAAGAGTCTGTCACAATCACACACTTTACCCTTAGGTCTTATTCCAGTGTTATAAGGGGTTATGCAACAATACCCCTTAACTATGATTATGTGTATTATTCTTTGGTGTAGAATAATGAATATACATTCAATTTATTATTGTTACGTTGTAAATAGTTTTGAAAGTTGAAATAGTATTTTTAGTTAATATACAATTAAAATAACTAATATGATTAATTAATGGATTCTTGGAATGAATATTATTTTAATAAAATATTATTAATAAATTACATTTTATTATATAAAAATTATCATATAATATTTAGGAATACTATTGTAAATTTTATTAATGTTTGGAAGCTGTTTTTTTCAAAACCCATGAATTTTCGATAAATGTATGTATTTATATTAAAAGAAAAAATTCACATATTTATAAAATTATTCAGATAAAATGAATATTATTTTTGGAATCACGGTGTCAAAATTATCCAACTGTTATTTTTTCATAATTTTAGTAGATAGTCGAATTTTTGTGTAAAAATTAAATATTGTTCACATATATGATGTCTTTTATGACATCATAATGACCCAATAGTGTAGTAATAAAAATCTATAAATGATAATTTCGTACAATATATGTTTTATATTTAAAATAATGTGATTTTTTATTTTTTGATTAATTTTATGGTGCCTTAGTGGACCCTCCAAGACTAATAAAACATTTTAACTTTTTACATTGATTTCCTTGAGAGTGTAATTCACCTCTACTTAAGAAAGCCTAATATTTTAAGAATTTATGCCATTGGACTTATTAAATAATTTTTTCTACTCCCCTTTGGAAAAATCGATGGGAAAACCCATGGGATCGTGTGTGGTTATAATTGGTTTAATGTTTAGTGTCCAAAACCTAAATAATAAAGAATTCCCACCCTTTTCCTTTATAAACCCACCCAAGATCCTACTTATATTAACTTAAAAACCCTTGGATCACATCCCTAATCATCCCTCCACTATATAGTATCCTACCAATCTTCCCCATGCTCCTAAGAATCCTCTCTCAAATCTCCCCCAAGCCATTGGTTTCACACTTCCATGTAAGATATTTCTTCCGTTCTCATTTTGTCCAAATTTCTTTAAGTGGTTATACCCTTTTTCTTTCATTTAAAATTGTTGGGGTATGATTTTGAATATAAGGACCCGGACATATACATTTATATCATCTTGAATTTAAACAAATAATTTACATTGATGATCTTTTTAGTTTTAGAGATTTAGATAATTAGGCCATATCATATACATGACAACATGAATAGTACATGTAGACACATCTACTCAATTTCCATTTTTTCACAAAATAAAAATTCATTAAAAAAGTGTCATGTCTAGTTCCATGTTTTAGAAATCATGATATTTACATGATCCCATCCTTGACCCTATTCTACTTTATGTCCTATGAAAAACATTTCAAAAACATGGGATGAGAATAAAAAGCTCAATAATGGATACACAAAAAAGGAAAAATGTTACTTTTTTCAAAACAACAAGTAAACCATGAATACTTTATCATAAGTAATGAATTTCACCTTTATGAAGTAGTAAATACTCTTCCCTAAATAAAAGATCATTTTTTACCCTTTTGAAACCAAAATATTACCATAAAACCCATATAAAGAACACATAACATATAAAGGTCAATTGGGACATAAACATTCTTATGTGGAATAACCATACGGTTGACTTCCACATATATCACTAAATGGAATAACCATACGTACGAATTCCACACCCAATGCATTGGAGGTTATAACGTAACCTGCCATCCTGGTTTATCATGGCACCACCCATCATTTGGTTTATCACATAACCACCCGTTAAATGTCCAAGTACCATTACAAAATCATAAAACATAAAATATTACAAATATAAATATTTCACTAATAACATTTAATTTTCAATCACAAGAAATAATTTCAAGATTTTGAAATAATAAATACATTTCAAAAACCATTTTCAATACCAAAACACCCAAAAACATAAAATGGGATTTCCTTTTCATTTTAGAAAACATTAAGTCTTATAGAGGAAGCCAAATAACGATTACGGTGGCAGAGAGGTCATTGTTGCCGCACAAGTTAAAAACATTATATTTGTCATTTATTAAAGAACATTGTAGAACAAATATTCCCCTTTAATGAAATTAAAATTCAAAGGGTTTTATTATACACCATGTAAAAAAAGAAGGTATATATTATCAAAATATGCCTCAATTAAAGGAGATTGAAACGAAATCTCTTACCTCATGTCTGACTTGACTTGTTCATTTTTTAATCTCCTGAATATTAAACTAAAGTTAATTTATACTTTCTTATGAACCTTTTTCTAGTTTATTACTCCTTTTATATCACTTATTACCATTTTATAAATATTATGTAATCATTTAAGTTAATAACATTCGTTTTGTGGATATTTTCTACTCGAGTCAAAAATGGACTTCTTATAATTACAAGTTGTTCACATGGTCAAAAGTTCATTATATCCAGAATTATATTCATGATTTAGATATCATATATATCATATATATACAGTATATACATGTATTTATAATAGACCATAACATTTGGAGGTAAGAAATGAAATGCACTGTTCATTGAGATGGTAGGTCGTACGTACGCATGCACGCTACTTTCATTTATATTTCTTATTTTAATGGAATTAAAACATAATTATACATAGGTATATTATAATTCCAGTATAATTTCATATATAATATAATTTACTCCATCCTTTATATGCCTATTGAGGGGGCGATAGTCCTCACTTCCTCAAATGTAATTATCACATTTACCAATAATAGAAACCATATAGGTTTGATATAAAATAAAAATAAAAAACCATAAATACAACATAAACATAATATATATCATATATAAATACAGTGTCATCTTAATTGCCACCATGAGAGGTGGTAGGAGATAATCGAATAATCATCGTTTCGTGAGGCGTTAGTTTTCTATCTGCAAAAAACAGTATGTTCTTCACCCATTAGATGGAGGTGTGTGTAAGTGTAGTTAAAATCCTTCTCATAAAAACATCCTAGTATATTGAGGATACTAGTTTTTTTATAAAATAAAGTAATAAAAAGTGTTTAGTGGTTGGAGAAGTAAAATAAACAAAAAGAAGTTAATAGGAATCGTTACCTTTAATTTGGGTAATTCCCTTTGGTTAAAACCAAAAGGACTTCTTAAAGTGCCTTATGCCTAAGGTAAGACTTCTAGGAGGAGGATAGGGATATTGAGAGATTATTTGGCATGGTTTTGGATGATCTAAGGTGCTTGAGAGGTTTGAGGAGTGGGTTAGAAGTGATGGCTTTTTATAAGGGGGAGGAGGGGCTCTTTAGGAAAGTTTGCAAATATTATTTTATTATAAACCTATCTTCAGTTTCTAAAGATACAAAACTCATTAAGGTTGAAGATAAGATTAATAATGGTCTAAATAAAATCATCCAATAAGAATTGGATAGGTATTGGATATTGTTTTAATATTTATAATCTTATTTATTTAAATCATTTATTAATGAGCTAAATACTGCATCATTATTGTGTAATAAATAATTTAATTTATATGATGTCTAAAAATTATAAAACAAATACCATGATGTATAAATTGTTTTAGATTTAAATATAATATTTATTGTCTAAATGATAACTTATATAACCCCATTTAAAATTTAATTTACAAAAAGATATTTGTTTATGTCATTTTTGTCTTTACTTTAAATCAATCAATCTAGTATCATTATCACTCACAAGTGGCTCCATGGAGTCCCAAAATCGAGCCAAAGATTTCTATGGTCATAAATGACTCAAAGAATAAGTTTACGACAAGTGTTAAGGTAATTTTGTATTATTAAAATATTATTTTTAACTTGAATTACCCTATTTACCTTTAACCGCGGCAAATAAAAGTCAAAAGTAACTATTCACCAAAAATTATTTTTATCTTATTGAACCGAATTTTACTTAATAATAAAAACCATGTTTTTCAGATTTTAGAAATTAAATTCCCAGAAGTGGTAAATTTTCATTTAAATTAAAAAGTCAGTTTTTAACTACTACTAAGTAGTTTCACTATTCATCAAAAATTGATGTTTTTCAGAAAAATACCAAAACTTCAGCCTAAGCTATATTTAATATTATAACTTCAAAAATTATGTTTATTTTACCAAATTCACAACATAGAAGTTGCATTAATTGATTTAAAATTAATTTCCATTGTAAAAACAATTTGCGTGTTTTTAAGAAACAGTAAGTATCAAAAGATTGACACTTCTTTATGTCCAATTTGATAGTGAAATTAATTACAATGACCAAAATTAGATTAAATATAAAAAATATATTATAATTACACTTTAAAACAAATTAAAAATATAATCTAACCATATAAATAAATTATATTAAAATGAGCTTTTGAATTAAAATACTACATTTGTCATATTTCATTAAAAAATGTATTTTAACAGAAAAATACAAAAAATTTACTCAATGTGAATTTTGATGTCCCGAATCTAAAGAAGAATTTTATTTTTTCAAATAGAACATATAAAAGTGACCAAAACTATATTTAAAGAGGGTTCTCCATTAAAAGGCAATAAATCAACCTTTTAAAGTAAATTATGCTTAAAATTAAATTCATTCACATTTTAAGACTCTAACTTTTAGTTAACAATCATGTATAATAATATTGTAGTTAGTTTTTTTATTCCCACCAATACAATGTATATGAGTTAACTACCATTTAAAATAATGATATTATATAATTAGTGTGCAATGTAATATTTCAAAGAAACCTGATGTTTCGAATCAGGTAAGCCGTCAAACATAGCATCCCCTTTAAAGTAAAATAAATATATAATTCACAAATATTAATAAATATGAAAATGTTTTATTCCTTATTTACATGCGATGTTACATCTTTCCCCCTTTTAGGAATTGGATCCTCACAATTGTTTTCACTTATCAAATAAATGGGGGTATTTATCCCTCATAGCATTTTCAGATTACCACATTGCCTCTTCAACCATATGGGTTTTCCACAAAACCTTTACCTGGTGAATTACCTTATTCCACAACACCTACTCCCTATGGTCAAGAATCTGGACTGGTTGTCCCTCTTAAGAGAGATTCTCTTCCAACTGAACTACCTCTGGACTCAAAACATGAGATGGATCTGGCATATACTTTCTCAACATTTAAACATGAAAAACATTGTGTACTTGGGATAAAATTGGAGGTAAAGACACTCTGTAGGAAACTGATCAAACTTTATCCAGGATTTCATATGGTCCAAGGAACATTGTACTCGACTTTCCCATCTTACCAAAAGACATCACACTTTTCCATGGAGAAAATTTTAGAAAGACATGATCACCTACCTCAAAAGATAGATTCTTCCTCTGGTTATCTGCATAGCTTTTCTGACTGCACTGTGCTATTCTCATGTTCTTCATAATCAACTGAACCTTTTCTTCCATCTCTTCTACCAATTCTGGTCCCATAAGCTTCCTTTCAACTACTTCATCCCATAATGACGGATTTCAACAATTCATTCCATATAATGCCTAAAATGGAGCCATCTGTATAATGGAATGAAAACTGTTATTATAAGAAAATTCAACCAATGAAAGATGTTGGTCCCAACAACCCTGGTAATTCAATGAACAAGCATGTAGCCTATCCTCGAGGGTCTGAATATTTCATTCTGATTACGCATCTAATTGTAGATGAAAAGATGTACTAAAATTTAATTCAATACCCAATGACTTCAGAAGGAATTTCCAAAAGATAGTAGTAATCCTTAGATTATGATTAGATACAATGGAGAGGGGAACTCCATGCAACCTGACTATCTCGTTAACATACAACTGAGAAAGTTGATCTAGAGACTAAGTATCCCAAATAGGAAGGAAATGAGCAGATTTAGCAACCGATCAACAATAACACAGATTGCATTATTACCTCATGATGTCATTGGTAATCCTACAACAAAGTTGAGGGATATATTTTCCCATTTCCACTATGGCACCGGTAAATCCTGATGCATCCGTTTCGAAATCTTCCGCTCTACTTTAACCTGCTAACAAGTAAAACACTTCAAAGTAAAATCAGTAAAATCTCTTTTCATTCCATCCCACCAGTAATATTCCCGAAGATCTCTGTACATCTTTGTACTGCCAGGATGAACTGAAAACGAGGAACTATGAGCTTCACATAACAACTCATTATTCAAATGTGAATCACAAGGTATACATAATATTTTTTTCAAACCTAACAAAAATCATTATTAATGTTAAAATAAGGAAACTTAACCTTCTAAACCAACTCTACCTTTTTCTGCAACTCACTGTCTTCTTTTTGTGCTTGCTTTATTCTGTCTGATAGAGATAATTTCACTGACACCTAAAACAAAATAGAATAATTTTCTACACCAAAAAATTATATGCCAAAGTTCATCAAATAAAAAACCAAAGGATCTTATCCCAAATGTATCATGGTTAATGAAGAATTACTTTTTGACTGATGGAATCAGCCACTTTATTTTCCTTTCTCGAATGGTAAATGGTCATGCAATCATAATCCTTGATTAATTCCATCCATATCCTCTGTCTCATGTTAAATTCTTTCTGAGTGAATATATACTTCATAGTTTATTGTTTAATATATATTTCACATTTTATTCCATACAAAGGATGGCTCCAAATTTTTAAAGCAAAAACAATAGCAGCTAATTCCAAATCATATGTAGGGTAATTTAACTCATGAGGCTTCAACTGACGTGAAGATTAAACAATTACGTGATCATACTGCATAAGGACGCATCTAAGTCCTTTCAATGAAGCATCACTATAAATAACAAACTCACCATTTATGGAAGGTAGTGCCAAAACTAAATCATTCACCAATCTTTTTTTCAATTCCTGAAAACAATCATCACATTCTTGTTTCAAAAGGAACTTAACACCTTTTCGAGCTAACTTAGTCATTGGACTATATAACCGTGAAAAATTATCAACCAACCTCTGGTAATAACCTTCCAAACCAAGAAAACAATGGATCATGGTTATATTTTTGGGTCTTGGACACTCTTCAACAAGTTTTTTTAGAAGGATCAACAGTTATGCCATTTTTTGGAAGAATGTGACCACGAAAGAAAATTTTTTGTAACCAAGACTCACATTTTCTGAATTTCACAAATTGTTTCTTTTATTTTATGGTTTGAAATACAACTCTTAAAGGACTTTCATGTTCTTCTATACTTTTGGAATAAACCAAAATATCTTCAATGAACACAAACACAAACTTATCCAAGAACTCACGGAAAATTATATTCATATGATCCATGAATACAGTAGGTACATTGGTTAACCCAAAAGGAATAACTACAAATTCATAATGACCATATCTAGTACGAAATGCGGTCTTTAGAATGTCTACTTTCTTTACATTCAAATTATGGTAACCTGACAACATGTCAATAATTGAAAAATACTGAGTTCCCAGGAGCTGATCAAATAAATCATCGATATGAGGCAAAGGATACTTGTTCTTAATAGTGATGTTATTCAATGCTCTATAATCAAAGAAAAGTCTCATTGAACCATCTTTTTCTTAACAAACAAGATAGGAGAACCCCTTGGTGATTTTCTAGGTCGAATGAATCCATCACCTAATAACTCCTATAAATTCTTCTTTAACTCTAAATGTTCAATTTGAGACATTAGATTATGGGGTTTTGAACTTGGCATAACATCAGGAACTATGTAAATAATAAATTCAACTTCCATATCAATTATAATACCAGAAAACTCATCAAGAAAAACATCAATGTACTCAATTACCATTGGCACATCATTAATCTGAATAGTTCCTTTATTTTCAACAATATGTGAAAGGTAACATTTATTTCCATCTTTTACTAGTTTCTCAGCTTCCTGATATATTATATTATACAAGGGTTCATTCTTGTATACAAACTGAAAATCTTTCTGAAAATAAACCTCTTTAGCTCTATAGTCAATCTTATAATGATAAAAACAAAGCTAATCCGTACCCAAAATAACATCAAACTCTACTAGAGGCAAAACAATATGGGTTTCAGGTATATTATTTCCACACACAAGGACATGAAGGCTCTTATAATTTCTTTTTGTATCAATGTTTCCTGCAGGTGTTTTTACCATAAGTTCAGGATTCATATCTTGAGATGGAATTCCCAATTTACTATAAAACTTCTCATAAATGATTGAATTCGTAGACCCTAAATCAAACAACACATTGGCATAATCTGAATAAACAAACAATATACCTGATATTACTTCCTTCGATGGCCCAACATCTACTGAAGTAGGCACAAAGGATTTCACCACCCCTTTCTTCTTGTATTCTGGCTGCTTTCCCTCAGCTGAGTTCTTCATTGGAAACTCATTTTCATATTGAACCATTTATTTATACTTAAACCATCTTACCACCTACTCGATCATCTTCCTTAAAGTTACGGGCAATATGAATAGACTTACCACACCGGAAGCACTTCCTAAATGTTGATAAAAATTCTCCAGGATTATTGTTACCAAACTTCTCAGAAGATAGATATTTAGTTTTCTTACCTATAGGCTTCTTTAATGAATCCATTCCCTTTTCCTACCATATGGACCTCTTATTCGGTTTTTTTAAAGAACACATGACCATTGGAAAACTCCATTTCCACCTTCTCTGCACATCGAACAAGTTTTTCATAATTTTTGAACTCATGAGATGATAATGCTCTTGGATATCATGGGATCAGTCCTGATTAAAATATATTTATCTTACTATCAAGATATCAGATGAAATTTGGAGAATACCATGCCAGTCGAGTGAACTTTCCTTCGTAAATAGCCACTAAGTCATCCTCCTGTCTCAATTCCAAGAATTCATTTTCCATCGTAAGTCGAACCACTTTGGGAAAATATTTCTCAAGGAACATACCTTTGAATTCATCCCAAACAAGAGCATAAATCACCTCTCTATCCCTAAAATTTTTCACCATCGACCACCACTGATCAGCTTTAACATCAAAACGATAAATAGTGAGACTAACCTTTTGATGTTCTGAACAACCCCTGACATCGAAAATTTTCTCCAGTGCTTTAATCCACCCTTCTACTAGTACATAGTCGGATAATCCTCTGAATGAAGGGGGTTATAGCCTCATGAAATGTTCCACTACTGAAATTTTCCTATGTGGTTGATTTGTATGATCTCGGCCATTGATACCACCACCATTTATTGCCTGATTCAACTGTTCCACCACTACAATAAACATTTCAGTTCTGATTCCAACCATCTCAGGTTGATGATTTGGAAGGTTGTCTTCCTTCTAATGTTGTCCCAACATAGCTGCCCTGTTTCCTCTACGGAAAACCATTATGAACACAGAAATATCTTAGCAGAATTAACATGGTAATCTGTAAATACTATATCATTTCAATCAAAACCTAATCTAAAAATAATTTATGGATATTAAATTAGCTATATTTTAACTCCTCAAGTTGTCTAAACCGACCTATGATACCAACTATAAGGACTCGTCTTTAAAAATTTACATAATCTTGAATTAAAATGAATAATTCACATTGAGGATATTCTTAGGATTATATTTTTATAGAATTAGGCCATAACATATACATGACGACTTGATTAATACATGTAGACACATCTACTCAGTTTCTATTTTTTTCCAAAAATAAAAACTCATGAAAAAAAGAGTCATTTGTAGTTCCATGTTTTAGACAGCATGGCATTTCCATGATCCCATACTTGACCCTATTCCACATCATGTCCTGTGAAAAACATTTCAAAAACTTGGGATGAGCATAAAAAGATCAGTAAGTGATACACAAAGAAGGAAAACTATTACTTTTTCAAAACAACAAGTAAACCATGAATACTTTATCATAAGTAATACATTACACATTTATAATGTAGTAAATACTATTCTCTGAATGAAAGATCATTTCATACCATTTTGTAAACCAAATATTACCATAAAACCCATATAAATAAGAAATTACATATAAAGGTAACTTTTGATATAAACATTCTTAAGTGGAATAACTATACGGTCTATTTCCACACATATCACTAAATGGAATAGCCATATGGATGACTTCCATAGCCAATGCATTGGAGGTTATAACATAACCACCCATCCTGGTTTGTCACGGCACAACCCGTCATTTGGTTTATCACATAACCACCCATCAAATTTCCAAGTACCATTACAAAATCATAACACAAAAAATATTGAAAATATAAATATTTCACTAATAACATCTAATTTGTAATCACATGAAATAATTTCAGGATATTGAAATAATCAATCCATTTCAAAAACCATTTTCAATACCAAAACACACAAAAATAGAATAAGGGATTTTCTTTTCATTTTAGAAAACATTATGTCTTATAGAGGAATCCAAATAATGATTTCAGTGGTAGAGAGGTCATTGTCGCCGCAAATTATAAAAAAAATCAATTTTTCATTTAGTAAAATGATTCGTAGAAAAAATGTTCCCCTTTAATGAAAGTAAAAGTAAAAGGGTTTAATTTTTCACCATGTAAATAAAGAAGGTATATATTTTCGAAATATGCCTCAATGAATGGATATGGAGAAAAAGTCCATTACCTCGTGTCCAACTTGACTCGTTCGTTCTTTAATGTCTAGAATAATAAACTAATGTTAATTTAAAATTTCTTCATAACCTTTTTCATGTTTTTTATACTTTTATATCACTTATTACCATGTTATAAACATTATGTAATCATTTAAGTTAATAGCGTTCGATTTGTCGATATTTGGAACTTGAGTCGAAAATGGACTTCTTATAATTACCAGTTGTTCACATGGTCAAAATTTCATTATATCCAGAATGATATTAATGATTTAGATATCATATATATCATATATATCCAGTATATACATGTATTTATAATTTTACATAACATTTGGAGGTAAGAAATGAAATGCACCGTTCATGGAGACGGTAAGTCGTACGTACACATAAACGCTACTTTTATTTCTATTTCTTATTTTAATGGAATTAATACATAATAATACATTGGTATATAATAATTACATTATAATATCATATATAATATAATTATCTCAATCCTTTATACATCCCACATATGGCATTAACGAGTCATATCACTTTGAGGGGGCGGTAGTCCGCACTTCCTCAAATGAAATTATCGCGTTTACCCATAATGGAAACAATAAAGGTATGATATAAAAGAAAAATAAATAAGCATAAAGAAAACATAATCATATTATATTTCATATATTAATATAGTGTCATCTTAATGGACACCATGAGATGCGATACGAGATAATCAAACAATCTCCGTTTCGTGAGGCGTTAGTTTTCCATCCATAGAAACAATATATTCTTCACCCATTAGATAGAGGTGTGTGTAATTTTAGTTCAAATACATCTCATAAAAACATCCTAGTATATATAGGATACTGGTGTTGTTATAAAATAACGTAATAAAAAGATTTTAGGGATTGGAGAAGTAAAATAAATGAAAAGAAGTTAAGAGGAATCGTTACCTTTAATTTGGGTAATTCCCTTTGGTTTGAACCAAAAGGACTTCGTGAAGTGCCTTATGACTACGTTAAGGCTTCTAGGAGGAGGATAGGGATATTGAATGCTTATTTGGGCATGTTTTGGACGAGACAAGGGTCTTGAGATGTGTGAGGAATGGGTTATAAGTGAGGGCTTTTTATAAGGGGGAGGAGGGGCTCTTTAGGAAAGATTGCAAATATTATTTTATTATAAACCTATCTTCAGTTTCTAAAGATCAAAAACCCATTAAATATGAAGATAATATCAATAATGGTCGAAATAAAATCTTAAAATAAGAAGTGGACAGGTTTTTTATAGTTTTTTAATATTTATAATCTTATTTATTTAAATCATTTATTAATGAGGTAAATACTACGGCATTATTGTGTCATAAATAATTTTATTTATTTAATGTATAAAAACTATAAAAAACCACTATGTAGGAAATATTTTTATATTTCTAAATAATAATTATAGTTTAAAGGATAAATTATATAACCCGATGTAAAAATTAATTTACTAAAAGATATTTGTTTATGTCATTTTTGTCTTTACTTTAAATTAATTATTCTAAAGTGTCATTATCACTTTCAAGTAGCTCCATGGGGTCCCCAAATCTACCCACAGATACCCATGGTCGTAAATGACTCAAAAAATAAGGTTAGGACAAGTGTTATGGTAATTTTGTATCATTATAATATTCTTTTTACCTTGAATTACCCTATTTACCTTTAATGGCGGTAAATAAAAGTCAAAAGTTACTATTGAAAAAAAAAATATTTTCATCTTATTGAACCAAATTTTACTTACTAATAACAACCATGTATGTTTTATATTTGAAATTCAATTCACAGAAGCGGTAAAATTTACTTTAAATGAAAAAGTTAGTTTTTTAACTACTACTAAGTGGTTTCACTATTCATCAAAAATTGAAGTTTTTCAGAAAAATACCAAAAATTAAGCCTAATATATATTTTATTTTCCAAATAAAAAATTATTTTTATTTTACCAAATTCACAACATACAAGTTTCAGTAATTAATTAAAAATTAATTCCCGTTTTTAAAGAAAATAGCATGTTTTTTTTTGAAACAATAACTATCAAAAGATTGACACTTGTTTATGTCCAATTTCAAAGTGAAATTAATTTCAATGACAACCATTTGATTAAATGGTAAAAATATATTCTAATTAAAAATTAAAATCAAATAAAAAGATAATCTCTCCCTATAAATAAATTATATTAAAATCCACTTTTTAATTAAAATACAACATTTTTCATTTTTCATTAAAAATTTAATTTTATGAGAAAAATACCAATAATTTACCCAAAGTGAATTTGGATTTCCCGGATCTAGAGAAGAATTTTATATTGTCAAATATAACATATAAAAGTGATCAAAAATATATTTAAAGAGGGTTTTCCATTAAAATGCGGTAAATCGACCTTTTAAAGTAAATTTAACCTAAAATTAGATTCATTTACATTTTAAGCCTCTAACTATTATTTAACAAACATGTATAATCATATTGTAGTTAGTTTTGTTCATTACCTCCAATAAAATGTCTAGGAGTTAACTACCATTTAAAATAATAATATTATATTCTAAGTGTGCAGCGTAAGATTTTAAAGAAACCTGTTGTTGCGTATTAGGTAATCCATTGAACATATAATCCCCTTTAAAGTGAAATTAATATTTAATTAAAAAATATTAAAAAATATTAAAATGTATTATTCTTTATTTAATTGGGATGTTAAATTGAACCTTCCCCATAGTCACCTCCTTATGTTTTAATATATGAGAGACCTTTTTTTCACTCATTAATGCCTCTAATGTACACCAGTTACCATGCAGAAATTCTGTATGGAATTTATCTCTTCTCATTTACATTCAAGAAATTCTTTTGTATTATGAATCCAAATTACATTAAATATTTTGGGAAATGTATCTATATTACCCCTTACTAACCATTTGTTGTAAATATCACGAGATACCCCTTTCTCTCTCATCAAACTTTTTTATGAATTCCCATGTCACACTGTTATGCTGCCGAAATTGCACTGCAATTTTCCAAGACAAAGTCATTGTGTAGTGAATACCATGCCCATTTCTCTTTGAAGGGTGTTCACCTTTTTGAAAATTTACTTATTTATTATATAGTTTCTTGTCAGAATTCCACATTTGTTTATCTTGGTAATAATGATGAATTTTAATGAATACATATTGTATGATCTTTGTGGCACACTTATGCATGAAATGAAATGATTAAGAAGGTTGTGCCCTGATAGTTCTCCAATGCATTGGATAAATACTATTATCATTATATGTCAAGTGAAATGATGGTTTAATCATTCTAATTAAAGTGGAATGCTTTTTTACTCATGCTCCATGTGTAATGAGCCCTGGATCATGCTAATATCATATTAAATGTTGAGGCCACATTTCCATGTTATGTTAATCATGTTATATCATGCCTTTATGTTCATGTTTCTCTTATGCTCCATTGATATTACTATATCCTAACATTTATTTTAATATTCATGATATTCCTTGTTTACTCCCTTTTGGGCTTTATAGCTCACCATTTTCTTATGTATGTCTACAGGTCATCCCATTTAATGCTAATTACGAAGTAATGTGTATGGTAATGTAAAAGAAGTTATCAGTAAAGATTCATATTTAATGTTTTAAGTTGTTATATAATGTTTCTAAGACCCAAAGACACTAGACCTCTAAATATTCTTTGTTATCTCATGTGAATAGTTTATGTAATAAATCATCTCTAAGTGTGTAATAAGGAGCAGGGTTGTCATAGTCCTATATCATATTTGGGGATTGTATTAACCTCTTTTGTAACCAAATTAGGGAATGGTATTAACTCTCACATACCCTTTCAGCTCAAAAATAGTAATCATTAGCCAATACATTATAGGGATTTAACTAACCCAGTTACCATATTATCATAATCCATTCATATATATTCCATAATATCCTTATAACTTTTATCATTCAATCTTGCATTCTAACGTTGAAAAGTAAATAGGATGCATCACTTTCTCATAATAAAATTCATAAACCATATAGATAAGTAATATGGATTATATCATAGGGTTATATCTCTAATGAAGCATAAGTAACATCATAGATGTTTTTATAGATGAAAAATAGATTTTAAAATACCCCAAAAATGTTTCTTGAGGGAAATATACATCACTTTTCGAAATCGATTATTTAAAATCATGTTAATGAAAATATTTTCTAGGAAAATAAACCCATAATCCAATAAATAACAATTCAAATAGTTGAATGATCATGAAGGCATGAAATATTCATGTCATAATTGTTAAGATGTATAATATTTCAAAAATTTGGTAAAATTACCTCATTTAGAATAGGATAATAATATTACATTCTAAAAAATTTCAATGAAAATAAGAAATGGGTAAATATGAATTTAAAAAAAATTCAATTATTGAAAGCATTATTAATTATTTTTAGAAATCATTGATACAGAAGGGAAATGATTTATGGCTAAAGAGAGAAATAAAGTCAATATTCTTTAAAACAATTATTATGGTATATTGAGTACATAAGGAATGTAAAATGAAATTAAAACCAATAATATAAATAATTAATCATATGTGAATAAATTAGATAATATATTGTAGATATAAATCTTATAATTTCATCGTTGAAAATTTAAGCATAACCAATCCAGTAAAAAATGAGATAGTAATGTAAAACCACTACAACTTTTTTTACTTTTGAAACATAAGAACAATGATTGAATATCATAAAGTGAAACCTAAAATTTCATGAAATTAAGAATATAATATATATATAAATTCAAAGTGGCATTATTTTAACCTCATAAAATATTAAAGGAATATAGTATATGATGTGTCCCAAAGAATTTGATTTGAGACAATAAATACTGACCCCATTAATAACATTTGTATCATAACACCTCTAATGAAATAACCACAATTATATATTTTTATAACATGGTTTAATACTTTACCATAATATAAATTTCAAAGTGGAATTATATACTCCTCATATACACAAATAAGTTAATAATATCAACCAAGTTTGAATGAAACAATATTGCGATGAAGAACCCTCACCTCACATATAACATGATTCATACGGACTCTAACCTTATTTATAATAAAATTAAATATATTATATATCTATAAAAAAATATAATGACTTATAAAATCATAGATGATACATTAAATACATTTCAATACCCATTTATTAATAATTACTTATTAAAATCCATGTTTTCAGGTGATAACTGTTTCATTTATGAAGAAATTTTTAGTCCCATAGTTTTGGACATTTATATTGAACCTCTGTTCATCACATATATAATTTTAATAATAATAAAAATTATGTATATTTATATATACATTGTTTACATATTTATAATAATCCATAGAAGGTTGATTAGGAAAAGTTAATTACACCAATCATTGATATGGTGGTTTGTATATATTTATGAACATTGTTTTATTTTTAAAATAAATATAATGAATGAAATATAAATAATATATTTTCATAAAAGAATATATATTTCATAATATATATCATATATATTTATTAAATCCATGATTTTAAATATGCATGTGATATGGTGATATAAAATTAATCAAATAGTTATATGTTGGTGGTCTTCCACACATACCGACGAGTGATAATTTCATATGACATTTAACAAAAAGAAGTTTGAATATGGTTGTGAATTAATAAATAAAACTTCAATGTAAATTTATTATAATTAACTGAACTTGTTATTATGGAGACCACAAGTTTATAGATATTGTATGAATAAATATAATTGAATGAACCTAGTTAAGTATTATATTACTTCGTTAAGAAATTTCTTTTCTCAAACAACTTAGTCATTGAAAGGATGGTATTATGATAAATAAAGGACCACTAGGATGTTCTTATGGATTTTAGGAATGTAATTAGGTAGTTTTGGATGATCTAAGAGGACATTGATGTTTGGAAAAGTGAGTATAGGTGGTTTCCTTTTAATAAGCAGAAGAGGGACACCCATGATATTCTCATAGATTGGAGATTATGAGATCATAGACAATATTAAGAATTATGTTTGTTTTGGTTTAATTATATCTTCATAAATTTTTATAGTTTTTAATGTTTCTTAGGATTTAATGTCATCATTCATTCATTTCATGACTTGTCGACTTAGATTTACTCACCAAAACTATGACACAATATTTTTGTAGGAAGTAGGGTGCATTGGGTGAACCAAACATGATTGATATTAATGGATATGTTAGGGAAGGTTTTATCCCATCCACCTCAATGGAAGTTTATATATATGACCATTGGTTTGAATATAACTATAGAATTAAATTCCATTATCATGGTGTAATAACCTGTTAATTTCATTTAGTCAAAGAGAGATGTATTGAGCATACAGTTTGATTATAGAGGTGTGATACCTAATTGATGAGATATTGTGGAAAAGGGATTATATTACACCATGAGTACTCATATGTGTTTTCTGACACTATGACATTATGTTCTTTCTCTTGGGTTCCATGTCCCATTGAAGGATATTAATTTTTCACATTATGCAAGACCACCTAATTCCATTGAGAGTGATCGGTAGGGGGAAACCCACTATGAGTTTCCATTAATATCAATTAAATTCTATATGAATTTAATAAATAGAATAAATATTATTTTCATGAATGAGGAATAATTTTATTAAATTTTTATTTATCTAAAATATTTATTTAATATTTAATAAATATTTAATTTCTTTCTTGTAGATATATTTTTTTATTAATAAATTATTTATTCAGGTATCCAATTAATGTTGTGGAGTTTGAGTAGACCAACATTATTTTTTGGTGTTGAATTTTTATGTGTAGGTTAGTAAATAATTTTTATCACTACAAAAGTTAGCTCAAATAATAAAATATTCATAATATTAAATGAACCAGTTTCTTGTGAGGAGTATTATATTATTTAACATAACTTAAAAAATTAAATAATATTTTATTCTCAACCCCATATCTATAAGTAGATGATTATATTTATTTTTAATGGTTAATCCGGAATCAGGACTTATGAATAATTTTACACAATATAATTCACTTTACTTTCCTCCTCCTCTATTCTTATTTTGAATGTGAAGTGATTATGAGATCCCATCAGTATTGAAGGAACTAGAAGCTATCAACATGATCAATACATGAAAATAGATCTTATACACTAGAAACCAAGGTTGTTTTGGTGTTTATTGTAAATAAAAGGAATGTGTGTGGATTACCGCAAGAGGGATTCTATGCATGGATCATCAAAATTAATTTCGGTAATCATAGAATTTTTTTTGAGATAACCAACATCATCTATGTTGAATGATCCTAATATTATGTAACCTTTCTTCAGAACTAATATGAATTAATTAAAAAGTTAACATGAAAATATAATCTTCATGTTCCTAGTTTTCTGATGTTAATATAGAGTGTAAAAATATTATCAGTTATAAATTTTAAATACAATAAAAGGTTTTGAATGATACATCGAATCGGAAATATATTATGGTTTATTCATCCACCAGTGTGCTTCATCTGTGCCTAGAACCTTCACATTTAATCATATGGGTAAAATTTGAAATTTAAAATGATTTATTTGATTCTTGTTCTTTTATCCACAATATTTTATATATATTTCATTTCATGAGTATTAAATATCTAATATGTTTCAAATTAACATTCATTTCAAATTTTAATTATCATTTTTAGGGTTTTATTGTCTTAAAAGACCAAGAATAGATAAATAATGATTGGAAATACTATCAGAAAGTGTCAACAATTTTATCTAGTAACACTAGGTTACATGGTTTGTAACCAGAGTATACACAATGTACAAATACGCACTATACATGGTCATGGAACAAGATAAACATCATTCCAAGAAGTAACTACAAGTAGTGGATTTATTTCCCACCATGTGTAGAACAAACCAACCTCACACATAACTTTTCATATAACACAATACATAGAAGACATACACATTGTATAGTCTACATAGATTATAATTTAATTCGTAGCTAAAATGATGGTCAAATACCTGGTTAAAACCATAAAAATCTAGTATATAGTAAAAATTTTGAAATATAGGACATGTACATGACATACACAATTTTTAGTTAATTTTTTCTACATCTAAAATATATGTGGAGTCATATGGTGAGTTATGTGGACACGTGACAAAAAGAACACAAGATGTGTAGGTAGATTACATGAAATTTTTTCCCATATCCAATGTACATGGAATGTTTTTGGTGATCCTAGAGGACAAATAACAAGGGGAACACATGGCATGTAGCTAGCATACACGGCGTGTAGTCCTATTCTTGAAGAACACACTGAGTCCTTCAGTGGGTTTCATGGACACACAACAAGAACAATAAGTTGTGATAGGTGGGTAGTATACACCATTTAGTCTAGAAAAGGAACACACTAATGCATCATGAATTTATCCTATGTATAGGATAATCAAGGTAAATGGTGTGTAGCTCTTAAGTACACACTAATTAGTCTCAGATTAATAGAAAGAATTAATTTACATTAAATTGATAATTACAACATGAAAACCTTAATATATTTATTCTAAACTGATGTGTATATAAAATGGACAATGATTTAAATGATTTATTAAACTATTAATTATTATATTTTATTTATATATAATTATTGGATTTGCTATTATTTTCCATGAATTAATTTATGTTTATCATATTAATATATAATTAATATAAATGAATCTTAAACAAAATGATTTTTGTGTAAATATTTCACGTGTGTGGTAGGTCATGAGCTTGAACAATACCCATGTATGTGTTGGAATTATTTGATTTAATTTATTGAATGGGTTTTCAATTATTAATTTCTAAATTAAAATAATGGCCAGTGAATCATCCCTCCCTCATATATAATATATGACCTACATGTACAAGGTGGAGTATGTTATCCCCCTTAACCAATCTATTGGATCCCATAACCTATGTGTGAGTTATAAATACTTGTAATAAAATGAGTATTATAAGGAACATATAGGCAGTTTGAGGTTGGACTGTGATGATACTAACCAAGGTGATACACATGTAGATTGGGGGAATAAAATGACACATCCCAAGTCCACCATATGGATTTTTCCAAAGGACATTAGATTATTTAATGTCTTATCAAATTATCAACCATTATATTAAATGATTATAATGTCATTTATTTATTTTGTAATTTTTTTCTTATGCATTATTTAATTTTACGATGCAAGACCTTGATCACATAAATACAAGAACTTTTGTGAAACTATCGAATATAAATAAATAATTCATGTTTTTAATGTTCTATCACAACATTTTTAATCACTTAAATAAAATATAATTACTATTAATAAGACCTATAAAAGATAAAACAAGATAATTGTATCAAGAATAAACAAAACCCATCAACTAAATATTTTCTCTGAATTTCCCACACATCAATTAATTAGAAATTAATGTCTTAAAAAAATGTGTTTGACCCACCATATTTTGGAAAATTATGTTTATATTAGAGTTCTTATGAAGGTTATGGGTTGACTTTTCAACCTTACAATAAGAGACACATCACATGCTCTACTTGATATAACATGGATTCAACTGCTGAGGCTGTCAAATTAAGGATTTCAGAATTAAGGTGCCCACTCAATGGATCAAGGATCATAATGACCTCAATTGGTAAATAGATACCTACCTAAACACCCAAAGGTATCATGATGTACCCTTATTGGGGTTTCATGAAGTGGAATATGGATCCTTTTCATATGAATATCTTGGAAACCACACATCCCTATTCTAATTGTGTGGGATTTTAGTACATGGAAAAATAGTGAGAGTCTTAACAAAAATAATTATTATGATTTATCACATAAATTATAATCATGAAAAAAATAATAATCAAATCATTTATAATTTTTTAATTATTTGAATTTTCATCATCCCAAATATCCCAATAGTCACTATTAGAGAACAAAAATCTCATCAAAAAAATTTAATTCAATGAATGGTTCAGAAATATTAGGGTTTTTTTGTTCCATGAATGAAACTATTTCATGATATAATTATCATTCTCTTATTCACCCATAATGAATGAACGTGATGGACAAGTCAATGTCAATGAAAAATAGTTGAATGATGTAGTAAGAATTCAATTATTAATTCTTTCATCCTTATTTAAAAAAATTGTGAAGTCTCTTGAAAACATGTATGCTCATAGTATGATCAAGAAACACAATGTTATTTAAAAATAAAGAGAAAAATATGAACAAATCCACATCTCAAAGGTTCTCTTTTGGAATAATATTTGAGAAGGTGTTCCAGCTGAGCGCCACATAGTCAAACTCGTTGGCTATATTGTTAACATACATGTTCTTGGTTTTAAAATTCCTAAAGAACAACTCAATGATATAATTCATGAATCACACCCCCTATATTCTATTTTTTTTATTAATTTCAAAATTTAAAATAGTGGGAAGTATCTCCCAGATCTGGTCACTCTTCTTCTCCAAGTTGATTAGGAGACGAAGTTGGAAAATCCATCCATCATTATAATAAATTAACAAAAAGTACACATGAATTTATATATTACTGATAATAAATCAAAATGACCATGTATAAAGGTACTGATCAATGGTAAATCAAGGTAACTTGATTCTATCAGATCCTAATTGGAAACAAGTGCTAATGGGAGAAACATTTCTCCTATGAAGAGGAAATGTGATTCTTCATGTTCATTTGTTACCTAATGAAATTTATTTCTCTATAAAAATTGATTAATAGATATATATTGTTGTGAATATATATGTTTTCAAATATAGGAACTATTTAGATTAAGAAATAATAATCTAGGGGAGGTTCATCTATCTGTTTCAAATTAATACAAACAATTTGTTGTGGTTATTGAGGACTACCACCACACATTGCTAATGTGAATGATCTATGATTTAAAAGACTATTATTCTTTTTTATCTGTCACAAAAAAATTATTTCTATACCCAGACATTTTATAGTTAAATTTATATAAATGTTTGGGAATAAATATTTCTTCTTTTTTATTGATAGTATTTGTTATGATAAGACACAGTGGTCATGATGTATTGGAATACACAAAACAAGTATTGGAAATCTATAATGGAACTATTTAAAATGACTCATAAAAAATCCAAATATTAAATCACTGGCTAGGAAATATAAGTGAAAAGTGTTTGAAAATTTTATTAAAAGATTTATGTTTTTATTCCTTTGAACCAAAACCTTATGGTGTATGTAACAGATGTTTACAAGGAAAAATAATAAAATCCCCATTTAGGGGAAACGTTGAAAGGTCTAAATAGATTATTAAATTAGTTTCTAATAATGTGTTTGGACCATTTTATATTTAATTAATGGGTTTTTAATCATTATTCATAAATTTTATTTAAATTTTAGATGATATTTAAATGCTTATTTGATGATGTATACTTCAGGTTCCTTTGAGAGAATCGTGGTATACAAGAAAGATGTTGAGAACCATTGTGGTTTTTATTTTAAGAAACTAAACTTATAACATAAAATTTAATATCCAAATTAAGGATTCATAGATTATTTATGAGATCTTGGGATTTTACCTCAAATCACCCCACCTTATGGAGATCAATGTAATTTTTTAAGTGAAAGGAGGAGAAACACATTGTTAGACACAGTGATATCAATAATGATTATTCCAATTCATCTATTTTCCTTTTTGGGATACACATTACAAATAAAATAAAAAATACTAAAATAGGTACTAGTTAATGCATAAGATAATATACTATTCCAATTATTGGATGGAATGAAACCGGTGTTTTTATACTAACATGTGAGGGGATATAAAACTTTTGTTAATTCCACTTCATGGAACAATATTTCAACCAAAGGAAAATAGTATACCTTAATAGGATATACCAATAAATGAATGCGATATTACACATAAAAACCCATATAAAATACATTATAGTAGAAAAAACAAATTTTCATTAGTGGGATAACATATCTAAAAGAAATAGTGAGAGGGAGACAGACATTCATGATGTCTAGGATCAAGGTTCACAAGAGTTGGTATATGAAATACTCCAAAAATCCCCATGGATGATGAAATTCTAGAGATGAAGGTACTAAATAGGAAGACATTATAGGTTTGGGAAACAAAAAAATAAGGTTTTATAGTCACCAATTATGGCGACTCATTATTAGTTTATAATTATAATTCTATAACCAATAAGGAAGCAGTAAGTGGAATAGATGATTCCTAGTGGGATGAAGTTATGAATTCTAAAATGGATTTAATTTACCAAAACCATGTATATATTTTTAGTGATCCTAAAGTGGATGTAAATATCATTTTCTTAAATGGGTATTCAATAAGAAACTAGACATGGATGACCATGTCAGTAACTATACGACACACATTGTTGATAAAAGGGTTCAAGAATTATCATGGTACAGACTATGAATAATCCTTTCCACTAGTTGTTATGAAAAAATCTATCATAACTATAATTTTAGTTTTGTGTTTATATGATGATATTTAGAAACATTATGTGATAAAATCCTTCCATATTAATAACCTTAAATAATATGTCTATATGACACAACCTAAGCGGTTTTTGACACCAAATATGTTAACAATGTATAAAAACTGAAAATATCTATTTATAGAAAAAAAACTAGAATATAGGTGATAAATACATTATTATGATAAATCCATAATATAATATAGTTTTATAAATAAATAATTTTAGTTTTTTGTCAATAAGTATTTTAGTGGGTGTGTGGTCTTTTTGTTAACTGTATATATCGATGAATTGTTACTTATTCAAAATGTAATGACAGTCTTACAGTCTATTAAGTCCATGTTGAATAAAATATTCCCAATGAAGGAATTGGTGGAGAAATATATATTATTGGGATTAAGTTCTATTATGATAGATCCAATGTGTCTTTTCATCCTATGATAGGGTAAATATATTGACAAGACACTATACAGATTCATTATGAAACAATCTAAGAGGATATTGTTAAGGATGTCACATGGAATTCAACATTTCATGAAAATATGTCCTAAGATACATTAGTAATTAAAGGTTATGGAACATACTATATATTCGTCACATATTCGATCATTCATGTATTCTATGTTCAGTACTAGTCTAAAGGTCACCTAAAAACTGAGTATAGTAGGATGATATCAAGATGAACTTGGTGATCTCCATTGGATGCATGTCAAGTTTATCCTTTACTATCTGATGGGTACAAAGGATATGTTTCTATTATTAGGAGGAGAAGAGGAAATATTCATTAGATGATTTTTAAATTCTATTTTACAAATAGATCACAATGACTTAAAATCATAGATAGGACAAATCTTCCCTCTTAATGGAGGATTTTTGAGATATCGGTGCTCAAAGAATGCAATAGATGTTGAATTATAGTAGATTTTGAGTACAATGAGGATTATAAAAAAGCATAATATGAATTATGGATATAGAACATCATTTAGGATCCTGATGTGTTACATAATAGAAAAGATAAAATTAGAATCTATTATAATAATACTACAATGGTGGCCCTTTCCAAGGAAAAAATGTAAAACTAGTGAAACAAATAATAAGCATTTAATGTATCATCTATGGAGAGATTTTTATCATATCTATGTGGTTTCAATGAGTAAAATATATATTAAATATAATGTTAAAGACTATTTTACTATGGTATTAACTTAGGATTAATGTGATTGTCATTTGAGGACATGTGGATTGAAATTTAAAGTCAGTTAGCTTGAGTTAGAGTGGGATTTTATGGGAGTTTTCATTCTAGAAAAAAATATTTTTTACCTTGATTGTATATATATATATATATGAATTTTTGAGTATTAGTAGGAAATATTATAAAATATTTTTCATTATCCTACAAGACTTTGTGTTAACAATGTAGTAGAATATCTATTAGATGGATAAGGTCATAATAGTTCCCTACTATATTAAGAGCCACAAACATCCATGATGATATTATTAAATATTGTTCTATGGTCGAATAACATATTATGAAAGTAAGTATGGTTTGTTTACTAATAGGTGTGATTAGTCGTATGTGGATGATGTCTCAAGTCATGAGGATTTCACTTGGTATTCTTCGTAACATGATATTATGAGAATAGATCTACCTGTATAAATTCTATACATTTCTATGTCATTATAAACTTCCAATTTCAAGTGTCTTTAATGTTTATTATACATTATTATTATCATTAATTAATTTCATGGATTTCATTCCTATATTTATTGACCAAAACCCTGATTTCATATGTTTTTGGGAATTATTATATGTTTGGAGTATCCTAAATGAAATTTTTTTAATGTTTAAGATAAGGAAGGATTTGTCTCATCCATATTTATGGATGTTAATTTTTTTTCTATCTTATTTTGATATAACTTTTTCATTAAATTCCTTTCCCATGGTGTCGCTGTGTGTATATTTCAGATAATATAATAATGATGTATCAATCATATAGGTTCATTTCATAGATATGAAACCTATTTGATGATATATTGTGTGATATTGACTATATTACATAGTGAGAATATGTATTTGTTTGTTTTCTTTTTTGACCATAATATTTTTATCATGGTTTCCTTGAAACATTGCTAGATAGTAATATTGGATTATAGGAAATCTATCTAATGAAAAAAATGAATCCTAGTGGGTCACACATGATTTTTATCCATATATATTGATTAACATATATTTTAATTTAATTAATGCAATAAATATTTTTATCAACACCAATGAATAATATTTTTGTTTTATTAACCAAAAATAATTATTTAATATTTAATAAATTTGTATTCCATTGTTTTTTGATTAAGTATTTATTTATGAAAAAAATAATTATTTGGGTATTCAATAAATGTCGATGGGTTATAGTGGACCAGGATCATTTATGGCGATGAATATTTATTTTAAATATGGTAAATACTATATATCATTATGGAAGTTAGTATACACCATAAAATTATTATTGCATGTAAACCATTTTGTTTTGTTTTATTATATTTTTAAGGGTTGTTTCATAATTAAATTATATTTTACCCTAAAACCAATCTATATAAATAGATTATTATTTCTATGTTTTAGGTTTCATGAAGAATAAAGTATTGATAGTAAATGAACACAATGAAATTTGATTTCCATTCCTCCTCCATTGTTCCTCTCAAGAACTGGAAACACCAAAGTGGTTATTTATATCTCAAAGGAACCAGGAGCGATCAATAATATCAATATAATATGATCGACTATAGTTCCAGCACCTAACATTCTTTCCGTGTTGTCAGGAAATAAAATGAAAATGTGTTTATAATTGTTAGTGGGATTAAAAAGTTGGATCCCCACATAAGATTGATGGTAATCATAAATGTGTTTTTCTAATGATCAAAAACATTTATTAAGAACTCTATTATTTCATGGTAACATTTCTTCAGATCTAATATAAATTAATTATTAAATTAACATAAATAAATACTCTCTATATTCTAAAATCCCATTTTTCAATAACAAGTGGAAACATTTCATTGTCAATGAAATTTATGTCTTTTATAATTTTTTAATGATCAAACATACTAAAACAATCTTTTGGTTTATTCTCCCACCAAGAAACTTTTTCTATGTCTGGAACCATCACACATTGCAATAACCCACCTCATCATCCTGTTAACCATCTATACCAATCACGTGCCTAGGATGTTGTGTTTTGAGTTTAGTTTCACTTCCCAATTAAGATTCCTTATACGAATACTAATGAAGAACAATTATTAAAGAACGATCGCCACATAGGATGATCATACTTCTTCCTTTGGACATCACCAATTATCATCATTTACCATATACATTCCATTAGTGAGAATCAATCCTATTGTGGATCTAAAGCACAAGGATGACCCAGAGGCCTAGTGGCATGCCAACTTAGGATAGAATAGAGGCCCCCAGAGACCAAAGGACATAATACATTACAAAAACCCCCACTCCAAGATGAATTTTTTTATGACTAGAGTTTCTCCACAATAGTACCTATTATAATACCATAATACTTCGTTTTTAACCAGTATTAAACCCACACTTTTAATGCCATGTTACTGGGTGATTACCACTAAGTTAAACCACATCATCAATGTGTATATGTATATTTTCTTGTATTACATAATAATAATTATTATTTTAATATAAAATGTATTTAAATATAATATTATAATTAATATATAAATAAATACACATCAATATATTTATATAAAAATAGAATTTCTATATGTGTGGAAATGGTTATCTAGTTCCTCAATATATATCTATATGTTGTCTTATTTAAATATATCATTTAATTAAAATAGTTGATATTGATTGATATTGAACATTAATATAGAAATTTTGATAATAAAAACACATTTAATTATGTTAGAAATTATATATTTATATTTATGATGGGGAATTTAATGTTATCATGTAATTAAAATTTTAATTATTTTATGAATTTGAAAATTTATATAAAAATATTGATCGAAAAAATATATTCAATTAATTTAGAAATTAAATATTTCTATATGTTTTCTTATTTAAAATTATCATCTAATTAAAATTATAGTCATTGTCTGATTTTAAGAAACTCTATAGAAATGAGTATTCTAGAAAACATTTAGGTACTTCAAAAAATAGATATCATTATATGGTGACATTTTTTGATCTAAAATTTAATTAAAATTGTATTGGTTCAGTGGTTTTTAAAATTGAAGTCGAAATCATGATTATAAAAACATATTTATCTACTACATAAATTATAAACTTTTATATAAAACTATTTTACATCGTAAAAAAATCAATGATGACTCATCCCTTTTCCATAGATCGACTTATAACCCTTACACCCACATCAGATCGGATGTCGAAATCTCTCTAATGTTCTAAAAAATGTAGTAGGTCCCTCTTAATGAATTGCCTCAACCACAACATGTGGAATACATGATATCAGTGTCTCCCCTATTTGTATTTCTATACTACTACTAGAACTATAATATATTTTGTTTACAGTGAATCATCACGTTGTTGAATAGATAAATCTCCAATGTATCTCACTCATGACCCTAGAAATCATTTGTGGAACCATGTTTCAATAAGTATGGGTTCTCAGTAAAATACTATAAGGATGGAAATAATAGCATTGAAAAAAAAACAATTCACCAATAGAGGGATCATCTCTTAGGTACTGCAAAAACTATAATATCTTAGAAAAGTCCCACCCCTATGGATCTCTAGGGATGTCTGTTCGAAGATGTGTCCAAGAAAAATACGGTCTTTTAGATGAATAAGTAAAAGTATATGGTTAATGATCTTATCCATGTTGTGTAAGACCCTTTTTATTTTGTGATGTATCCAATATCTATGGTGTATGAGCCTCTCATGGGCATTATTGACCGTGACCTTGACTCTATATTGTCCTATTTTTTCATATATATCTTACTTTCTATGGTGGGAATTGTGTTTCCAGTTCATCATTAACAATGACATCAATGGGAACATCAACATCCCGAACCTACTCTATAAGACCATGTGGATCAAGATATATATGGTTTTCTTATGAAAATAGAATGATTATTTATAATAGATTACAACCTAAAATACATAATATTTATCATGATAAAATTAAATCATCAATTACTATAAAATTTTGTACCTAAAAATTAGTAGTTTCTATATCCTTCTTCTTCTCTTCAAAATATAATTCTTGAGGGAGATCATTAGGAGTAGAAAGAAAATCACTCTTCCACTAACAAAATACATAGTCTATGATTTCAATGAACATTTCATGAGGATATCCAAAATTTAATAGGTTCTATATCATTATCAAATAAGATAAATAGAGTTTTGGGATGAATGATTTTTAACAACGTCTCACACTCATTTAAACCCAATTAGATAGGATCTTATCATCTTTTATAGTCAACTCCCAAGGTACACACTTCATAATGCATCATATGAATTAATTCCCATTCATTTTAATTAATTCAACTATTTTCAATGAATAAATGAAAAGCATTAATGAAATAACTCTGGTTCAAAACTGATTGAAACCATCCATGAGTGGTTGTACAGGTAGTTTCATTTCATTAAACTCATATATGTATCTCATGCTTATTAATATATATATATATATATATTTTCCTTCTTTGTATTAATGATACATAAATATAATATATATTTATTATATAGTGTTATATATATACAAACACATCCTACATCAAATTAATGAATAGGTTCATCACATGAATATATCTTAGCAGACAACCGATAATCTCCCAATAATACGAAAATCTATTAGGATTTTACGAAAAACATCCCTACTATTTGAGAATCCTTCCAAACTCTTTTTGATATAGTTTTTCTGTCAAAATCCCTTCATTTTGAAAAAAAATCCAAAATTTTATCTTTATCTAACTGTTTAACTATGTGAATCAATAGTCCAAATATGTGTCAAAAAACAATGATATTAATATTTTCTAGATATATGAATAGATAGACCTCTAGTAATGAATTAGTAAAAATCAAACTAATAAGGGGTCTGGATTAATCCCTAATAAACATTTTAATATCTCTATATAGACATATACACTATATTATGTATCACATAATTGATATGTATACCAATATAATCCATTTTTCCATGACATCGAGATACCATTATAAATGGAAAACATCAACATAATATTTCCTCCTATCAGTGATTCTTTAAAAAGTAATGACCATGTTGATGAATACGCCCCATGTAATTAATTTATTTGATAAGAACATAAAATGTAACTTATCAAATAAGATAAATGTTTCATGTGTGAAAAAACTGAGAATGGCCTGACATTTACTCATTCTAATTCGATCAGGTTCCATCTGTATTTATCATTTCATACAGTTTCACAATTTCATTTAATGGTTATGCTCTGACTTATGACATGATCAATAATATACACCCTCTATATTAGATGAATCAATATGTATACTTGTGTATGTAGGGTATAAAATTATATAGGTTCTCTTACTAGGTATCTTGATAATTTCATGTCAGAATGATTTATAATAATCATGAACATGTAAGTATATCGATGATTGTAAAACATTCCTTGAGATATACATTCAAAAATCAATCTAATTAATAAGTCTCAACATATTATCTCATGAATAAATTATTCATAACTCAGTTACAACTCTTTATAGTGATTACCATAATAAATTCATACTAACTATATCATATAGTCACAAACCATAACACTCTGTATTGATCATCAGTTATCAATAACTCAAAGTCATACATTGTGGGGATATTATCATTTGAACATTCATATAAAATAAATTGAAATGAAAATAAATTACATGATAATTTAATATTTCCTTTACGATAGTAACACGATAAATTTATAACCATTTTATAGAATCTCTCATATGTCATACACCTAGAAATTCTATACGACCCATATGTAATAGATAAGGTATTAGTTCTATTAATGGATCTACTACATTCTACTATGTATCCTCCCAAAAAATAGTTACATCACCACTCTCAATTATGTCCTATAATTTATGGTATTTAAGAAGTATGTTTTTGGTTATTTGATGATTTTAATGTTCCATATCCTGAGAAACAACACCATTGTTGTCATAATTTTACTCATTTGCTTCCTCACTACTAGGGACCAATACCAGTTCATAAATGAACATACAGATCCAAACAGTTTCATTCATACTATAAAATACAATGATTCATTCTTCCAATGTTTCCATGTATTTAATGGTGGATTATTCTAAACTCTTATATATTATTTCCACACCATTTAGAAAGGGCATGCATCCAGACTAATATTTCATATAATCATTATTGGATTGGAAACCAAGATTTGTGTAACCCTTTACACAGTTCTCATCCTCTCCTCTAAAATACTATGAACATATCCTTAATCATTCTTATGTGCTTAATGATTCTCTTCATGTTAGGACCATGATTTTTATGAATAATTTCCTTTTTAGGTATAGTCTTTTGTTTGCAAGGATGTTTGAGAATAAAGGAAATCACATCACATTGTATTTGTGGTTGATGGATGATTGAGAAGTTACAATAAATCCCATGGTAACTAGACAATTCTCTTTTGATTTGTATTTCCAAAATATCAGAAGTTTGGAGAAAATGTGATGAAATCCTTATGAAGGATATTGGGAGTAAAGAAGTTTTTTTGGAAAAGGAAATAAATTGGCACGAAATTATAAGTGGGGCACAAGTGTATGTTACAAACCAATCATATTTTTATATCATCGCATCAAAATATAACAAAGGAAATAAAGTGGTGTGTAAGTGATGGAGCGACACACAAGTGATGGAGTGGCATGCAAGTTATGAAATGGCACGTAAGGTGAGTCACATGCCTCACGTGCAGGGTCACCAAAAGACCTATAAATAAATGGATTCCCTATTTATTTCTAAATGATCAACACTTAATAAATAAAATTTGAGTTATGATCGCACAAGTAGTAGGAAGTTTTGCACAAGATAAAGTGTCATGAATGTTGTGTGTTATGAACAAAAGTGGTGCGCAAGTATAAGTGGTGCACTAGTTATAAGTTACGTGCAATCAGGAAGTTGTGTGTAAGAATATTTTTGTTTATAAGCCCAAAGTGGTGTGAAAATTGTGAGTTGTTAATAATTGTGTCTTGAAAGTAGTTTGTGATGTGAAATCTAGGAGGCGGACAAGCAGAGTGGTGCGCAAGTAGGGTGGCGCGCAAGTAGAGTGGTGCACAAGTAGGTAGTTGTGCAAGTAGGGAGTAGTGCACAAGCTGTTTGCACCAAGAGGTTCTTACCATCATCTGGGTAGGAAAGTAAAGAATTGATTTAAAATATTTGATTTGGGAAAGTACATTAATAATCTCAGAAACATTAAATTAACTTATTTGTTCTAAGAGGGAGCACACACACTATTGGATTGTTTTTAAAGTGGTACACGAGTGTAAGGGAATATCCCACTCATTGTACTCAACATAAAAAGATTATTTTCTAGTGGATTGTGTGGTACTGGATTTTTTTGTTCCATACCAAGGACATAGCTACTCTAATTTAATAGTGAACCTTGTAAATATTGTATTCCTATGGTTGTGTGTGTTTAGTAAGGAAATAACTCTTTAACAAGAGGCTATGTTTGTTTAAAAAATAAGGAAACATAAAAATAAAAAGATATCACTGATTCACCCTCCCCCTCTTAGTGATACATGGAGCCTGACTAGGAACTTCAATTAGTATGAGAGGGACAAGTTACCTTCGTTTTTTCTTTTTTGATATTTTAAAGAAAAGTTGTGATAGGGAATCTGAATTGCGTAAATAGTAAGGGGATTCTGATATTTTATAGAAAGAACTATCATATCTTCTAAGATATAATGAATCCTTATCTTATTTCTCTTCTGTATGAAGTTATTGAAACTACAACTAATGGATTTTCTCTAATTTATGAAAAGGTTCCTCTTACTCCTACCGATAAGAATAATCTTGAGAATGATGGAAGAGCTAAAAATGAATTACTCTCATCTCTTTCCAAGAGGTAGTTTTTAAGAGTGAAAGGTGTTTCTATAGCTAAATGAATCTTGGATAAGTTGAATAACATCTATTAAGGAAATAAAAAAGTGAAGAAGGAAAAACTACAAATCTAGAGGCTGAAGTATGAAGACTTGAAAATGGGAGAATTAGAATCTGTTGGAAACTTTGTTACCAGGGTAAATGATATTGTCAATATAATCTGATGTCTTGGTGAAAATTTGGAGGATTCTACCGTTGTTGAAAAAATGTTGAGAATTCTTATCGACAAGTTTGATTCTAAAGTGTCTTCATTAGAAGACAGATACCCTACAACATTATCTATAGATGATTTTCATAACACTCTCATTACTTATGAAATGATAAGGGAGAAGACTTTGTAGAGAAAAAAAAGGTGATAGATAAATTTCATTCTAGGTTGCAAAGAGAGAGAAGTCAAAGAAGAATCTTATTGAAAATTATACTGGTGAATCCGATTCTTATGATGTGGTATGTAAAAATTTTAATTAAATTTTATCCTTATTTTCTATGAAATTGAAAAGAGGTATAAGTAAATACAAGGGAAAACATACCTCAAAGTGTTTTGAGTGTGGAGCCATTGGTTACTTGGAAGCTTACTATCCTGAAAAGAACAAATAAGAAGATAGTGATGATGATGAAAGAAGGACAAAAAGGTCGTGGAAGAAACAAGTTGAAAAAGATAAATATTCTTCAATGGGAAAGGATAAAAAGTTCTTCCAATAAAAAGTAAAAAGATTCTTATCTAAATATGAAGAAGAAGAAGACAACTAAGATGAATCTAAGAAATCATTTTCTTGGAAATCTAGAGAGAATAACTTTATTATAACAATGAATAATGATGATTGCAAGAGAAATAGTTCTAAATAATAAGTAACTCCACTTGAATATCATCTGAAAGAAGAGTTGAAAGAATGTTTAATGAAGATCAGAAGGCTTGCGAAGGAAAAAAAGAGGTTGATAAATTAAAATTCCACATTAAATAATCAAGAAGGTTTTCTGGATGAGAAAATCAAGATAGAAAAGGATATTGATGATATAAATAATTTTCTTGAGAATGCAATGAATCGTAATGAACATTTTGAAGTAAAGTTGAAGGCAAAAGAAGAATACTTGGAACATGTCCAACAAAACCTTTCTAAAACAAAAGAAATGAATATCTGTTTTAAACAATCTATCTCAGAATTTTGTGAATGTTCTAGTAATAATGTACCAAAGCAGGATAAAAAAAGTTACCTTTATTGTTTGAGAATAATGATGGAAATTGTTCTAATAAGAAAAAATATAGAAAGACTATGTATGTGGCCAAAGATAGAAATTCCAAAAAATCAGAAGTATATAAAAATATTGAGTCCTTAAAAATATCTACTACTTCTGGTACTGATATGTTTGAACAGAAATCTGAGATGAAGAAGAAAGTTTCGATTGAATACAGGAAGATTGATGGTTAGTAGAGTTCTATTAAGAAGGTTGTTGAGAAGCATCTTCACAACTCCAATCAGTATAGAAGTTGTAGGGGGAAATATTCATTCTATGGTTACTACTGGTATTGTGTTGTATCCAGACACACTGCAAACATTTTTTTGGTTCAATGAACAAAATTACTACTATTCTAAATGTCATGGAAGATAAGGTTAGAGGGTGAGTCAATCCTCTCAAAAAGGGATGTATGAGAAGGAAGTTCAGAATAAATCTAAGAAGGCTAGTGTGAAAGTTGTAAATAGGATCCAACCATTGGAAACTATTTGTGAAAGTTGTAAACATATTGAACATCTTGGTAAGGGATGTCTAGTTTTGTTTCTAGTATAAAAAAAAGTTCTTAACAAATATTAAGAGTTGGAGGTGAAGAATGAAAAGGAAGAAAAAAATGTTATTGTTTTTGCAACCACGTTGAAAGACACAAAAGGGGAATGTCCATGGATTCTTGATAGTGGGTGTTCTTATCATATGACATTAGATTTAATTTTTATGCAGAATATGAAAGACATCAAAGAAGGAATATTTACATTTCAAAATGATGAATCTCTAAGGATCAAAGCTGTTGGATCAGGAATTATCAGGAAAGAAAAAATGAAATACAGGAAAAAATTATATGATGATGGGTTGAAACAAAATATGTTGAGTGATTCAAAAATCAGTGATGAGTGAAACAAAGTTATCTTCTAGAAATATGGGTTTATTGTGGAAAATTAAAATGATGTAATGGTAGTTACAATAGGCCAACATACGAAGGGGAACTTGTTCCATGATGGTGAAGTATAGAACACTTGTTACATGGGTATGGTGGATGAAAATCAATTATGGCATAAAAGGATGGGATATGTGTTTCATAAAAACATTTTCTAGTTATCAACGTGAGACAGTGTTCAAGATATTCTTGATTTATCATGAAGAAGAGATTTGTGTTGCACTATTTGTGAGAAAGGGAATATTAAAAACACCATGCATAAGAGAGTTGGCATTCATTCAAAACGAACCTTGGAACTTATAAATTCTGATATATGTGAACCAATGAATAAGAAATCAAAAAATCGAGATAATAACTTCATTACATTCATTGATGACTTTACTCGCATTACTTGTGTTATGTACATGATACATAAGTCAGATGGTCTCAAAATGTTTTAGTGTTTCAGGATAAATGTAGAGAAGGAATGTGAGTATTTAGTGAAGAAGTTGAGAACTGATAATGGTGGAGAGTATCTGAATGAATATTTTTAACGTTACCTTGAAAAACATGGAATTCTTCATGAGTTCAATTCACCATACACACCTCAACAAAATGGGGTTTCTGAAAGGAAGAATATAATTCTAGTTGAAATGGGGAAAACCATGTTACTTAAACATGGTATCTCTCATTATTATTGGAGGCAAGCCATGAGTACTTTAGTTTATATTCAGAACCATTTTTTTTACATGCCACATTTAAATATGTCTCCATATGAAATTTCTTATAAAAAACCTCCATGTTTGAATCACTTAAGTGTTTTTGATAGTCCATGAATCTTAAAGAAAAAGGATGAAAACCTTGGAATGTTTAAAAAAAGAGGAGATGATGGAATTTTTCTTGGGTATGATCCAGAAGGAAGATGATACATATGTTTCATCAAAGAAACTTGAAGAATTTTCAATTCTACTGATGTGAATGTTGTTGAAAATGTTGAGAAATAAAATGCATACTTTTGCCGATATATAAATTGAGAAGGATAAAGAAGGTTTTCTTAACAATAATGATAATGCTACCAATAGAGGTAATCCTAATCAAGAAGATGAATTAGACTCAACAATTTTAAGTGATGACGATGAAATTCAAATACCTCTTCCTAGGATGAGGATGCAAGTGGAGGCTTAGAACATTACCGGTGATCCACATCAGAGGGTCCAAACAAGAAGAACAAAAAATTCGGTTACACATACTTATTTGTATTCAACAGTGGATCAAAATGATGTGAATGAAGGTATTGAGCATCCAGAATGGATTTAGTCTATGAATGAAGAGCATGATTATATAGAAAATAATGAAACTTTGGAACTTATAACCAATCCGGATGATAGAAATGTTATTGGTAATCAATGGGTTTTCTAGAACAAGCTGAATGAAGAAATAGAAGTGATAAGTAACAAAGAAAGATTCGTGTGAAAAGGTTACTCACAAATTGAATTTTTTGATTTTGATGAGACATTGGATCTAGTGGCTATATTTGAAACAATCATAACATTTGTTTTTATTGCTGCACAAAGAGGTTACAAAAAATTTCAAAAGGATGTGAAGTCTGTATTTCTTAATGGAAATCTTGATGAATAATTTTACATTGACCAACCATGTGTATTTTTTTTTGGGAAAGATTAAAGTTATGTGTGTAAGATGAATAAATCCTTTTATGGGATAATGGATGCTCTACAGTTATGTTATTCCAAAATGGAAACTTTATTAAGGAAGATGAGTTTTAAGAAAGGAAGAGTTGACAACAATATTTACATTATGAAATTTTAGGATTCTTCTATCATTGTAATTTTTTATGTCGATGAAAATATCTTTGTAGTAAATGATGAAAGATATTGTGAAATATTTACTGAAGATATGAATAAGTTTTTTGACATGTCCATGCTAGTAGAAATGAAATACTTTAATGGGTGACAAATATTACAAATGAAGAACTACATTTTTCTTTCTCAATAGAAGTATGATAAGGAAATTCCAAATAAGTTCGGAATGGAAAATTTGAAACTATATTATACACCAATTGCAGTGGGATACAGGCTGTTTAATGATGGAGAAGGCACTGAAGTTGATCCAAAATAGTTTTGAAAGATGATTGGAATTTTATTATATTTGATTTCCTCAAGTCCTGACATTGTCTATACTGTTACCATATGTGTAAGGTTTTAGAGTTCTCCTAAAGAATCACATTAAATTGCTGGAAATAGGATTCTCAGATATATCAAAGGAACAAAAAAATTTAGAATCAGGTATGATGGAGAAGAAAATATTGATTTGTTCAGGTATTCAGATGTTGACGTGGAAAGAAATTTTGATGATAGAAGATCCACATATGGTGGAGTTTTCTTTCAGGGGAAAAGCTATGTTAGTTAGGATACAAAGAAATAGAATTTAGGAATGCTTAGCACAGCTAAAGATGAGTATGTTGATACCACTCATGATGCTACCTGACTTATGTGGATAAAGACTCAGTTGGAATATCTACTTGTTGAAGGGAAGCTACCCTTACTCATGGGATGTGATAATCAGAGTGAAATCAATCTTACAAGGAATATGGTACAACATTCATATTTAAAACAAATTGACATAAAGTAACACTTAATCAAAAAGTAGTTGGATAAGAATGAATTGAAGCTGGAGTATGTTCCTATATTGGAACAAGTCGCTGGCCTATTCATAAAACCTTTACTGAAGGAACCATATGATAAATTGAGGTTGAACATGGGTTTCCAACCTCCTTTTCATCAAGGTTGATGTAAGTGTGTATGTCACCTCTCTAATCTTACCTTGGATATTGTTGTTAAGGGGGTGAATTGTTTCATAAATCTATCCTTATGGTTTCATGCATAAGGGGGGACTTGTTTGTAAGCTGTGAATTCAACATGTAAGTGTATGAACTATTCTAACAGTTTGTTGGAGTGGTTGTAGGAAAAACAAAATTTCTACAAGGATTTGAATCTACAGAAGATGTTTTGGATGAAAAGGAAGATGAGTATGTTTCAGAGAAGGCTGGAGAAAAATTTTATAGATGATTCATAGTCACTACTTTTGGACAACATGGTTTTACTATCAATAATTATGGTTTTCTACCTTGAGTTTTCGCACATAGGCTTATAATTGTTGAGGAGTAACCCATTTATTGCAATTAAAAATTCCAGTGATTTATGAATCTTTGTTGAAAACAAAATATAAAGGATGATATTATTAGTATGAAGCTATTTATGAAGAATTTCCTTTTCCGGTATTGTCTTTTGTTTTCATGGATGTTTGAAAATAAAGGATATCACTTCACTTTGTTTAAGTGGTTGATGGAAGATAGGGATGTTACAATAATTTTCATGGTAAAAATGATGATGTATTGTGCTTTTTTATTTCATAAATATCTTATGTTTAGAGAACTTGTGATGCAAGAATTATGAAGGATAGGGGAGTAATGAAGTGTTTTTGTAAAAGGAATGAAAGTGGCACACATGTATGAGTGGTGTGCACGTGTAGAATGAAAGTATCTGTTGTGCACAAGTGTATGTTGTACACAAGTAATATTTTAATATCATCACATAAAAATACAAAAAAGGAAAGAATGTGGCACACAAGTGATGGAGCAACATGAAAGTGATGGAGTGGCGTAAAAGTTAAGAAATGTAGTGCAAGCTGAGTTACATCCCTCACTCATAGGGTCACCAAAATACCTATAAATTGATGGCTACCCTTCTCATTTTTGTATACTCAACACATAAAAAAGGAATTTTGAACAATGATCATGGAAGTAGTAGAAAGTGGTGCGTAATCTGAAGTGTCTCGCAAGTTGTGTGTTGGACTCTAGTAAAAAGTATTGTGAAAGAAGATTTTTGTTTATAAGTATGAAGTGGTGCATAAATTGTGAGTTGTGAACAATTGTGGCACTCAAGTAGTTTTTGGAATGCAATAGGAGTGGTGTGAATGTAGGGAGGTGTGCATATAGAGTGGTGTACATGAAGGTAGGCGCACAATTATGGAGGTGAGAAAGCAGGGAGTGGTGCGCAATCTGTTTGCACAATGAGGTTCTCACCAGCTTCTTGTTAGGAAAGTGAAAATTTATTTGAAGTATTTTATTTTTAAAAGTATAATAAGAAGAAAATAAATATTATATTACCCTATTTGTGCTAACATAGAGCATAAAAACTATTGTATTGTTTTTAAAGTGTTACACGAGTGTAAGGGAATATCCAGCTCATTGTATTCCACATCAAAGGATTGTTTTCTAGTGGATTTTGTGGTACTGGATTGTTTTCGTACCATTCCAAGGATGTATCTACTATTATTGAGTAGTGAAACTTGTAAATCAATTTTTAATGTGGTTGTGTGTATTTAGAAGGGAAGGAACTCTTTAACAGGAGGTGAATGTTGTTTCAAAAATGATAGAAACATAAAATGAAAAAGATATCATTGAATCGCCCCTCCCCCTCTCCGTGATACTTGGATCCTGACAGGGAACATCGATTCATAGTGATCTAGTGACCCTTATATGTACTATATTTATATCTATAGGGTAGATTAAAATCATATGAGACATAATTTCAAGAAAATAACATGACATACATGATAGATCCTTATAGAGTATGCGTAAAGAATCTTTGGTACCCTTTTTAAATATTTAAAAGGATTGAAATGATTATTATGATTTATTACAGGATATACTAGTAATTATTACCCATTTGACTTATCTATGATAAAACGATTTAGTAATTTTCTAATGTATGTGTTTAGACTCATTGAATGGAAGATATTAGATCAATATCTATTGTTCCTTACACCAAGTAGGTATGATTCTTCAACCATGTCTTTCACTGGAAACAATTTACTCAACCACAACATTAAAACATAAGTGTCAGGATGTCATTTCTAATAAGAAGTATTTCATATACAAAAATTATTCATAACACTACTATAATCCCACTGAGTCTCTTGTATACATATGAATAATTCATTTTCATGATGAAACTTAACTATTTCCTTACATTATCAAACTAGATATTCTAACTCTAAGAATCTTTCTTTAGTCTGTAAATGTACCTTTGCAATTTCTAAACCTTCTCATTATCATGTGGAACTTAAAAATAATACATCCATATTGTATACATGTATAAAACTAAATTAATTTTAAGGAACATAGTTTTGAAATACATTTGGTGTGTCTCAAAATCATGATGACCTACTATAGATAGTACTATCCAGATAAACATTATCATCATAATTGATGTAAATGAATATTCATAGTCAATACCATAGACTTATATGTATCTCTATAGCACCAAATGTGGATTATATGTTGACACTCTACCATCCATGTCATCTTTTTTGTAGATAACCAAATTAAACCTTATGGATATCACCACATTATGTGAATACACAAAGTTTCAAACATGTAAGTGTTCATTGAGTCCATTTCAGATTCCATATATTAAAAAAATATTTGAATTCGAACTCTCAATGGTCTCTTTTCAAGAAGTAGTTTTATCTCACCATGAATATTAATTTATCACCATTATCCATAGTAAATCCATATCTAATGGGTTCCTGATGAATAATACCTAACATTAATGTTCTTACATGATTGATTGGTTTATTCTTCCATAACTCTTTATAGAACTGACTCAACCTCCATCTTAATAATAGAACGTGAATTTTGGTCACGAAATTAACTAATATCAACATTCAACCTACTGAATCATTGACATTGGATTTAAATATTAATAAATATACCATCTCAAGTAAAAAACACATTGTGTTCTATACGATGGTATAAATAATATCCCCTGGCTTCCTTAGAATAATCAATAAATAAGCATTTTTCATACATAGGGTCAAGTTTATAAAATATAGATAACGTATGTGAGGTTCAAAAAAAAATCTTCATAAAATACATATTTTAATATTTTCTATCCATTATCTCATATAGTATCTCCATGAGTAATTTAGATGGAAGTTTGTTTAGTAAAAACAGAGTAGTCTCAAAATAATAAACCCAAAATGAGATAAGAAGGATGAAAATATTCTTTATTAATTATACCATGTATAAAAAGGTAATATTAATTCATTAATATACCCAATTACATTATGGTATTCTAGGTGGAATATTTTGATAAAAAAATCCACAATCTATTATATGAGATATGAATTCATGGATTAGGTATTCAACACATTGATGTAAATAGAGAACTTTAACAATTTTCCCCAATTCATTTTATAATTTTTTATGAAACTATTTAATTTTTTAAAATGTATAGGCCCAATTTTTAATCAAGAACAGTTACCCATACTAATGAAATTAACCAGTAATAGTAATGATTTTTCTAAAACCTCAATTTTATTGTGTACTCATTGGTCCTCATACAACACTATATATGAGGTACAAAAGTCCATTATCCATATCACATTTTCTCCCAAAATGTGACATTGTATTTTTTTATATATAAAATTCTTCTATATCAATAAAATCATAATAAAATGAGAGAAAAAAATCTATCTCTATGGAGTGTTTGAACATATTAATCATTTATACTAATAATGTGACGTTTCCAAAAGTCGACAGGATTGGAATCAACTATAACCTTCTAATTAAGAATACAATGAACCAGGTTATCCATATCTAGAATATAAAAATTGGTCATAATATTCCATATTATATAAATCATTTCATTCTTATATATAATAACTCGTGATCTTAATTAAATCCCATATTTTCGAAAAAATATACAAAATTAAAATTATTCTTTGTGGAGAGAACATAATAGTAATTTTTAATTATAGGATCAATCCTCATGGATAAATCAGATAATCAAATATATCCTTTAATGAAACAACTATTTCTCCATTACCGATGTAGATATATAATTTACCCTTCATCAATTAACTTTCATATATGAGTATGTGTTTTTCAACATTAATATATTATTCCCACCGGATATCTAATACTCATGAGTTAGAGTTTAAGAAAATGATATCTATCATAATAGAATTTGGGTACAATAAATGTGAATCCTTGATAACAATTCTCAATCCTAGATACCATTCATTAATTTTTTCATAGGCTATATTTATTAGTGAAAACAATACAATTATTATAAATTATGCCATAGTCTACAAAAACTAACATTAGTCGAGGAGTATTTTTTATTATATCTTTTTAAGAAGGGTTTAAATTAAATTTACCCCATTAAAAATTCTGACCACTAACAACATTTCCATTTTGTGATCTATGATCAATATTTCACTATGAATCGACAACACGTTGGAGATCCTCTCACCGTATATTTACTTATGTTGGGAATCATTCCAATCACAATAGAAATGACTCTTGAATTATTGATTGGATAATCCATTATCCAAATCCATCATATGGAATGACTCAAATCTATTCTTCTGGTAACCTTATCATATTAGGGTCTCTTGGAATGTGGTTATTTAGAAAAAATCCAATGTATTGTATTTGAGAGGGAATTACAGCAAGGTATCACTAAGTTAATATACCTCATATGCATATTAAGTTCATAACTGTTATATCATATATAATATTTATCATTTCATTTTTTATATCATTTTTTGTATGCATGTTTCCAACATGCATTTTCCAAATCTATATTTTAGACATGCAATTTATGTGTTCACACAAGACTAACGTGTAACACTTTACACATAACAATCATTTGTGTTTCTCACCAATAAATAGAAGTAAATTATATTCTATCAAAATTCATCCTTTAAATAGGGTACATGAACGATCCATTTAATGTCATGGAGTTTTATGTTGTTGATAAAAACCATATTAGTGAGGCCAGGGTGATAGATAACCAACTCCATTCACTTTCCTAGCCAAAGTCATAAGACATTGGGATGTAGGTGGCCTAACTCCAAGTCCCTCTACTAGGGGAGATTTTACTCAAGAGAAATAAAATTCAAGATATCTATAATACCAAGTATTCAAATACTATAGTCAAATACTATTTTTAAGATCACAACTATAATTAAAAAATAAGGACATGGATAAAGAAATATAAATTTATGACATTGAAACTATAATGAAAACCATAACACTATCTTAGTACAAATTAATCTTATAAAAGTGAATACAGAATATTCATATTACAAAAATTATAAACATGAATATCATTGAAATGTAATAAATAAATAAATTATTTATTTATTTTCCAAAACAAGATACATTTCTAAATTATTCGTCAATAAATCATAATTATTGAAATTTTATAACATATATATAATATAAAACTTTTATATTTATTTCAATATGTATTTCTTTATTTTGAAAATAATATAAAAATATATGATATTTTATGACTTAAAATAATTTTATGATTCAATTTATATTATAAAAACATTTTATATTATATAAATACAATATATTTTTTAATTTAAAACTTTTTTCTAAATATCCCCTCATAATTTCAAAAAAATCCATTTATTTCTAGATAATAAGGCATTCTATTGAATTTGGAAAAAGATATGTTAAAATATTGACATATAATATTTCAGAAAAATGTTTCAAGAACCTATATTTAATTAATTATAATCATTTTAAAATTAACTAATTTATTTATAAAATGAAAATAAAGAAATTATTCCCAAAAAAAGTTTATAATGATATATAGACATTTTATAAATAAATAATATCAAATTATATATTATATTTTTTAACAAGTATTGTATAAATACTTATGCAATTATGACATGTTGTGTGATGGAAAAACATCTTTCTTATTGCAATCCTTCTAGAACTACTGCATATAGGAAACATACTCAATACCTTAATGTATATTAGCTACAACTTGTGATGTGAGGGTAAGGTGTGCTTTCAAAATCATACGTGAGGTAAATTTAAAGGAAACCTTTTCGTAGCCCAATTAAAAACCACCACATAAAGGTAATAGGAAAATTATCATAACACAACTTCCTCTCTTAAGGGTTTTGAATTTATTTGAACACCTCATGAAAGGATAACATACTATCTTTACATAAACCCGTTCACACAAGGGTAGTTTATGAATTAACATTACAAATAAAATGGTTACCTTTACAAATCCTATTAGCATAAGGGTAACCTATAAATTATAAATTCTATGTAAATATATATCAATGGATACCTTTATATCGCATCTTATTTTTTGCATATGGGTACTAAAAAAACTATGTTTCTGAAAATAGTACATCCCAGTTGCATATTTGATTTTATGGAAAGCTATTCACTCTAACACATTTAAATCATGAATAAACACCCTTGGATACCCTTTTTTGGTTTTTTATAATCATACAATGAATGTTATCCATGGAATATAACACAAAACACAATATATCTATATTCTAGAAACAAATGAATAAATTACCATAGAATATAGTGCCTATAAATCTAGATTAGATACATCGATATTATTCTCCTTGTAAGGTAGTGCCCGATAGGGATCATGTGGGGTAGTGAAACAATTTGTCTATGTCCAATAAAATAAAATAGTTGACGATTCCATTGAAATTTTGAGAGGATGCCCAAAATCTAAAGGGGCTATAACACATTCTCAAATTTAGTAAAAAATGTTTTTGGATGAATATCACTTAATAGTGTCTCACACACATCACACTGTAAAAGGAGAGGTTCCCAACCACTTTTATATAAAATGACCAAGGATCCCCCTTCATAATTCATCATATGAGGTAATTGTAATTTATAATAATTAAATAAACTCATTTCATTGAATAAATTAAAAACATTAATCAACTAACACTTTAGTTCAAAACCGATTGAAACCATTTAGGGAAGGTTATCTATGAAGATTCATCGCATTCAAATCGCATATAAAACTCATGAATATTAATATTATTTATATATATATATAATATAAATATTGACAATACATTTTTTCACATGGATGAAAAATTGACAAAGAGAAATACCATACAGAGAAGTGATGAAGGGAAATCAATAAGGCCAAGTGTTTCAATAGCCTCCAAAAGACATTCTCCAAGGTACCCTAATGCACCGGTATCGCCTAGGGTACCTATGAAATTATCCTATATGATCAGCATGTGAAATATTACTACATGAGACACCTGAGTGAGATATCCCTTTCTCCCATTGTCCTATAATATCCTATATATAGGACCCTAGGATCTTCTTTTGTATGAAATAAATTTCCTGAATTCCTCATGTTGTTATACTCGACCTAGTCCTTCACTCAAGTGCTCTGAAATCTTCAAGGTAGCTTAATAAAACCTCAAGAAGATGTAATTAAATGGGAGATAGTGAATATAAGGTCCTCCCATGGTTTAAAGTTATGAACAACCGTACAAGGAACTCACTTACCCCATGATTGGTGAATACAAGTTTGAGGCCCCATTTTCTTAAAAAGTGTCCTACATGATCCATTTTCGGGAATAATTGTGGATAACCATGAAGGGTTGAGAAAGGTATACCCAAAGTGTATTTTTTCATGAGTTTTTTCCTAGGGTACTACTAGCTCACCCAGGACTACTTGTTCGGAGTCCCCCCTGTGTGATCATCCCTCACCCCGACATACCAGTATAGAGCCCCACTATGCGAACATCCCTTGGTTCACCCTAACCATCAACCTGTGAAAACAACTCCCCAAGACATCTATAAATCCATCCATAGAAAGACCTATTTTCCTTCATCTCCCTTTTCTGATAGGGAACAAGTTGAAACCCCCACCAAAGCCTTTGGACCTCCACAACCATGGCGAGTGGCACACCAGCATGTCTACCCATTGGGTATGTATTAAAATTGATAGAGGTATCCTTCACTTTTAGGGTTGGTCATTCAGAGTCCTCAGGGAGCATGTGAGTGTGTATCTATATGTTCTTAAGTGAAACTAACCTAGGGATAGTGTTAGGGAGTTCCCAGTCTAAAATATTAGGTTTAGGAACTTATTATCCCATTCTTGTACAGGATATTCATATCCTCTAGTTCCATGAAGGTTGTGTGATGAATAGACTTCATTTTCTATTAAACCTAGAATGAGATCATCCTCCCTCAATGTATAACCAATTATAGGAAATACCTATTTTTTTAATACTTTATCCTTTCTTGTCGGAGGTTGAACACTTTCTCCTCTCAGCCTCCTAGCCATTGGGCCAGAGAGGGGATGGGCAACAGATTCCTCTCCCCTATCTCCAGCTTATTTTCATAAGCATTTTCCATTCCATGTACATGTTCTAGGGTAATATAAATAGTTGGATATATACTAACATCGACCTCTTCCACCTAATCTAGATCCTCATTCATTAGAAGAATAAGGGAAGAGGAGGTTGGTACACTCAATGCCCCATCCTGCTCCATTTGGGCTTTCTATCCATGGCCAACTATAGAAAAAACCAAATTGTGTGGTATCTCAGATCATCTACTTCATATTGTTTCTCAATCTGGTAATGACTCATATGGTCTTATAGTTTTTTAGTGATAATGAAATCCTCATGATCCATTAAAAATAATAAACTATGAGAACTATGATTCCTACTCCAATCAGTATATATAGGATTCCAACATAGGTCCTGAGCTCAATTACCATACTCATATAGAGTAATCCCCAATTGTTACCCCATTTATAATGTAATCCTCAGTACCTAAGACCCAAGCATTGAACTATGAGGACTTTTATTACTATTAAAAATTGTATATATAGGATTCCCACTTAGGGACTGAGCTGAATAGGTATCATCCTTAATAATAATCCCCAATCACAATTCCCTCAATTTGGGAATCATCCTTGGGAGAAAGCTCAGAAATAAGCCTAAAAAATAACCATGAGTTAGGGCATCCCTCATGGTCCCTTTAAAGGGAATCCTTTTCAGGATTAAGACCCAAATTAATATTCTCAAAGGTCCATACTTCCCAACAAGATAAATATTCTATGGGAATCCATAGCCACATGTCCTCACGTCCGAACAACATGGTCTGTGATTCCCATCCAAATGAGATACCTAGGAAGCCTCAATATGGTTAAAACCAAACACCCTAAATCAACCCTATCCTCCATAGACCAGATTTCTAGTATAGATTAGTTCAACTTAGAAATTCATATCCCTTACTAGTTCCATGGATTTATTTAGAATAATTACCACACCAAAAATTGAAAGGAAATCTTTATCTGAGATGTCAATTCCGCATGTTGTTAAATTTCTCAGTTAGGTCCTTATCAGATGACCTTAAATGGCATGATGTGCCCCATTAGGTGGCACCAAACTACATGGGTTCCGATTCCTTTCACAATATATGTATGAAACCCATCACATGGGTTTGATTCCATCATTAGGGAAACTTATGTATCCTTGGATGACAATACACTCTATAGTTCCAGACTACGTGTCTAGAAAACGAGCATCATTGTAACCAAGGAATCTATAATTTTTAGATAAAGGGATACCATTGATTCAGAAACTTATATACATATAGATAAATACATTGGCAAAGATCCTCAGATACATAACTATGATTCTAAATTCCATTCATGATAATAATTCGTGTTAATTTTAGGGATACCCACATTATAGTTGAGAATCAATAAAGGATTCATGAACATATATTAAATCAATAAGAGAGTTCTAGAGTGGTATATAAATCCCCTAAAAGTGTACAATGACCCTAAACTCCCATCCTATCGACCAATGTGAGGTCTTAATCTTCGTTGTCAAAAATATTCCAATGACATATTACATTTGGAAATTTGGTCCCTAAGTCCACATGGATATAGAACAATTGGGTGTTTCTGATTCTATGAAGAAATACCATTGGAAACTACTCAAAAATAATGTTTCCTTACCCAATCATATTTCCATGGGAAACAGAAAATGGTGAACCCGATGTGAATCCTTATACAAGATGATAGTTTCATTCATTAGTTAAGCCCATTTAACTTGAGAAAAGATGTCCAAACAAGATAATAAATCATGAATTTGTTCATTAAAATGAGATGATTCTTTTATGGGGTTTTCTTGTTTGTGTTTTTCAATATTATAGTAACTTACTCTGATAGATCCCTATAGTCCAATGATGTTATTATAGCTTTCACCAATGCATGACCTGGTTACTTCTCACGCCAGGTCTTTGTCCATTTACAGGACACCATCACTATCCCAAACTCCTCAACACTGGGTATCTGATGCACTTGTTTGGGACTACCGTTAGAAAAGTATTATCCCTCATTGGGAGCATATCCCTATAATGTGATAACCAATATCTACCTTATTATTGTTAGGTGGAGTAAGAGGCCGAATAAGGAACCATCCTAAAGACAAACGTGTCCTTATCAAGTAATACTACCGATTATCATCACTCCCAATGTCATGTAGAAGTGATCCTTCGACATGATGAGGGCACTATCCTTGGCCAACTAGACCATTCCATCCAGACACGAGCATAAAAGAAATCATACTAAGGGTAGAGACATGTCACCAGGGAGTAGGGACACACCCCTCTCCCCTACAAGTAATTCCACCTTCCCTATTTGGGGAATGACTACGAACATGATCACTCACTTATCCTTATATGTTCATCCATCCACTTAACTTGCATGGTGTCCATTAGTGGAGTCCGCTAACTAAATATAGTGGAATACCATGTGAAAGAACATACACCTACCTACACCCACCATGACTTCCTGAAAGATCATCTAACAACACTAAAATAATCCCGCTAACAATTTTTTGTTGCTAGACATGAGTAGAAGCACGCAACTACTAGTATTCACCAAATATTATAGCATCCTCGCATGACAGCATATGGAGAAGTCCGTGAGAAAGTCCTAATGACAAGAAAGAGGAAGACTCAACTGTCTTCTACCCACACACAATTACAATCAATATCCACCAACATGAAATGGAGGACTAGAGTAGGAACATGCACATACTACAGATATGGAATGGGCATATGTCCTCATTCAAATCACTAATGTCACCAAGAATCTTCGGAAAATGGTGAAAGGGAATATGTAAATTCTTACCCACATCCTACATACTTTCTATGAAATCATAACAGTGACAATAGTAATACCCAAGGGAGGGACACATAACTATATCCCCATAAGTGGGGTGCCTCATCATCATGTCACTATAGAGGGGACACCCACCTCTATTCCAATGTGGAAGGGCAATGGGGAAACTCCGCCATTATATACAGACATCCAGATTAGGAACATAAACCCACTCCAAATAGAGCTAATCAACCCATCCCAATGGTCACTCCAAGGAAAGAAAAAACACATGCCCATGAAAACCAATTCTCCCAGAATGTGTCCCCAATCACTCGTAATAAGTCATCCGTGAAGAAGTATAATAAAACAAAATTTAAATGTAAAGGTTCAATTTACAATCCCTCTCAACTCAATGATGGAGTTCTTGAAACCATCAGACACTTATATGGGGAAGCTAAAGATCCTACTCTTCCATTACCAAATTATGGGAGTAGTAATAGTACTTTTGAAGGTCCTCATATTAAACATCACCATGAACGCTTGATTAATGTCTATAATATGATAGATTGTGAGATACTATATCCTGAAGAGAGTCACTACATCCCTCTTTGTAGCTAAAAGATCAATGAGAAAGACGGTCTTCCCCTTATGGTAATCCACCATGGTGGTCCTCTCCATGATGGAGTTAGTGGGGAAAGTTATCTTTATAGTATTGTTTAAAGTTATCAAGAGAATTATCCAATTGATAATATAGTGATGATAAAGCCATTGTATCATGATCCACATGAAAAAACATGTCCAATAATGTCTGATGCATTGTCATTGGAATTTTTAATCCTTTGTGTACTAGAAGATAATAAAAAGTGAAGAACATTCTTCAAACATCCTTTGTATCTTCTATCTTCAAAAATAAAAGAGGGGATCCCAACTAATCTCATTAATCATGATAAAATAGTCTGGAAGAATGTACTCTGGTTAGACCAGATAGAGGACCCTCTTACGAAGGACGAAGAATATATTCTAAACATGAGGAATCATTTGTCTAAAAATGACATACCATTCATGTTCGAGCCTTTATCCACCCCTCAATACATCATTCTAGAGATATTGTTGTATGATTGCATGTATGAAATCCACCTTAACACAAGGGAAAAACTTCATCACTAAAATTACAAAATATTTCCTTATGATGAGTATCAAAGTCATGTCAATGTAATAGAAGGTTTACAATTCTAAATTGACATGGTAGCTCTCATGGATTCATGAAACCCAATGATCGGAAAAAATAAAAGATACCTTCATCGTGAATGCCTCAGCACATTATTTATATTGTGGTTTCTAATCCTTGATACCCAATTTGTTCTTTGTATTAGAGGATGGGGTGAACATGGAGAATTAAAATTCACCATTCTCTAAAACCAAAAGATCCCAAAAAATGTGGTACTATATAATTTCATATCCCTAGGATGGATCTAAAAATAGACCCCATCCATTCCCAATGATTTTCTCAACAAAAATAGGCCTCCACCGACTCTCATTGATGTCAAGCCAGAAGAGTGTATGTTGTTGAGAAATATTTGTGTCAAGCATCTGATAATATGGATTAAGACTTCTTCAAGGAGGATGTCATCCACTAGATACCAAAAATTTCTTAAATAGTGGAATGATATTTAGAAATGGTTCATCTAGATGAAAACTGAATGATGAGCCCATACCATGTTTGGATGAAAATATGTTAAATCAAGAGAGGAGCTTCATTATTATAAGCCCCAAAATATTAGGATCGTCATTACCCTATATGGATGGGGGCTTTTTGAACCCAATATTTGAGGTCATCAAAAAAGACATGAATTTTTGTGAATGAGGAACATGAATAGTCCTAATACTCTTGGCTAGGGTCTTTTCACCACAATAATCCCTACCTTAACGGGAGTTTGTATTCACCCAATTTGGGAAAATTATGGAATAACGGATCATCCCAATTCCTCTAATCTTGTTATCTGGTACCATCACATGGTCCATGAATGAATAAATTATCTAGAGATTCCTTTGAGATTACCATTCCCCAACAGTTCCTATAAAATCCGCAAAGGAGAGGAAAAGCCCTTATGGGGGAATAAAATAATACAGTCTTGAAAAGACACCGATAGAATAGATACAATTCATTTCCCATCATTTTTAAATCATTAATGTATCCCACATAGATTCTACAGAACATGAGGCCAATTCAAAAGTGTTAGAAGAGGATGTTCTGGTTCACAATGTTGTCCCAAAATAAATAAATAAAGGACATGTTCCTACGAAGAACCAAAGGAATGCCCTAAATTTAGTCACCCCCATGAAAACTCCATCCTCACCACCATGAAATTAGTCCATTAAGGTAATGTTAAATGGTATGTTTTTACCTCCCCTTCCACTTGGAGAGGTTATTCCACGTTCCATATAGGAAAAAAAATTCAGTAAAAAAAGAGAAGAAATAATTGAGATGTATCAATGTAGAACTACTCTGAGGTAGTATTACTTCTACATATGTTCTATAAGTAGATCGTCAACTTATACATCCAACTAATGCACCATAAAAAGGAGGTTCAATGTATATACTGAATAATATATGGAACATCCAGTCAACATCAGATTCCAACCTAAAATATATTTTCGTCCCACAACATTAGATCAGGAATTCCTTCCAATAGGTACGAAACCAGATTAGGTACAAGAACATCATTACACGCCTAATCCTATTGAATACCCATGTCAAATTCTATCAATGTCACCAATAATGGAACTACTTATTATCGCACCCATGCAGGCTCTAGCCACCGCACTATTTCATAATCCATCTCGGTAAGACATTCCATTAATGCTCATGACTACCATTGAGTCACTAATGTCTCAATTAGAATATAGGGACGAACATCTCAAGTCGAATCCTCTAGAAAATAAGCCTTACCCTAAATGGGTAGACATGACTCTTCCCCCTCCAATGTTTGGAACCGAAAATTTCAAAATTTTAATGGCTTAGGAGACCCTAATCTACATTTAAAACATTTAATATTTCATTGTGACCTGATGATAGGTACCCCTGAACAAATGTAACATTTAATACTATGGTGCATTGGGAAATCACTATAAGTACCAACATTTGTACGGTACACTCGCCTATAGTCTCAGTCAATCATAAGGTGGGAAGACCTTCATGAAAAGATTATATTTTAGTTCAACTCAAAAATGTAGAATACAATAGTATTTTATCTCTCGAACTATAAGTAATGGGATAATGGAAGAGTCTAAAATTTCATTTCATACTATAATGGATTGAAATACTCCTTGAAACTACCTCCCCCTCAAGAGAAGTTTCTCCCTATCTGTATAGTGAGTCTTCACGGTGTGTTTCAAACATCACTTATCCCTGTGAAATACGTGGGAGGGTTTCGAGACCTTGCAATAATTTCTCAGAGTGTATAGGAATCCATTATAGAGACTAAGGAACAATCATGAGTAATTCCATTAACCCAAATAAGAAGTATATAAAATTGATAGGCCTTTATTGTTACACATAATCAAGCCTCTGTACCAACTCCTTCTTCAAATCCTACACCATAATATATGGCTACACCTTCTAAGAATCAGTAAAAATACCCAAATCATTAGGATGATCAAATATAGTATAGGTTGACACAATTTTAGGTGATTAAAAACAAGGTCTTTTCATTTAAAAATGACCTAGTCCTCAGCTACTTCATGTTTTCATTGCAAAAAAACATGGTCAATCTTAAAAATCCTAGGAAGCCAAGAAAAAAGGTGATGAAGACCTCCCAAAATATTTCAACATTCATCAAATACTGGTGCACCACATACATGATTGTTTTTTTCAAAGACCTACTGAAAACGATGTTGGACTATGGGCAGGACATGATGAAAAACACTGAATCCCAAGTTTCATATATTTCTACCACCAATCCAAGGGAGTAAAATGAAAAAAAGAAGTAATGAGTAAGAGTGCAAAAAAGTTCAAAAATTGGATAGTTATAAAAATGATCAATTAGACCCATGTTATCCTATGAATATAGTTTCAGTAGCCGACTGTGTCTATGGACACTCCTGATATAATACAACTAGATTCATTAATAGCTCAGTCCCCAAAATGATGGTCCTCAAAAAAGAGAAATGTCCTAAAGGGTAATAAATAAGAATAAGATGATGAGATCATGTCAAGGATAAATTTCACATCAACATTAGTATACTTAAATCCAGAAGTCCCAAAGGCATGGGAACTACCTCACCAAATGGTACAATAATAGTCGACCAACTAGACAGAATCTTCACTAAATGATGAGTTGATCTTTGGATCCCTTAATGTTATTCACATGATAGATTTCTTCGACCATGACGATTCTGATTATGAATCGTAATTACATATGATTCATTTGGGAAATAGGAGGAGAGTCCATCATAGTCAAGGGTTGGTATAATACACTATTTTGCAAGGATCCACTACATCAACCAATCCTCCTCTTGAATTGTCTATGCAGACGATACTCATGGGAAATCCCTTTTGCAAGCTCATCTAAAAAAAGGGTGTTCCCTCATGAATGATAGGGCCTGCTGAAACACAATCATCACAGAAGGTGGAACAGAGGGTATGAAACTGTGTAACAATCTCATCATGTAGATAAAGACAACTGACCTAATTCAACAAGAGTAGAATCACATTCGACTCTAATTCCAAGGTATGGTCCGCCTACATCGGGAACATCAAACCCCAAAGAACACTCAAAATAACACCCCCATGTTAGGAACCACAAACATCTGGATCATAAGTAGGATGTTTTAAAGAAAATGTCCCATGTTTAATACATGTTGTCAATCCTAGATTCATTAATTCTATCAAAATATAGCCAGGAAGCACTGATAGAGTCATTGTTGATCCCTTTGGAATTTGATGTTGTGGTTGATGCTGCTGAAGTATATCGTGCAGTGAATGACCATGTAGAATTCCATTCGGTCATCTATTTCATATACCAAAACAATGATTTTTTTATATAAGGACATGTTAGTCGCTTTTATATATTAAGCAGGATAAATGAAAATGATATTCGACAAGAAATTATTTGAAATGGCTTAGGATTGAAACTCATTTCAGTCCGGACACTTATCCAACTTGGCATTAGTGAATATAACTTTTCCCCTCCACTATAATGTTAAAGGGTTGTTACAAGAATGGTTAAGAACCTCTTAATGAGATCACACCTAGAACATAGTTAAGGTATATCATGTCTGACACAGAATTCATGGATGGTTTGTAGGATACAACTTTCAATGTCCAGCTTGGAAGGCCATGTCTACATTAGAATGTGGTCATTCGTTCATTATACCCCCAATGCCTCAAATAATTTATCAATCGTAAAATTGGTATATTTCATGGTGATATGGCCTCATTAAAATCATTTGAGAAATATTACATTGAAGTAGGGTTATAACTCAAGGAAACAAAATATTCCATGACTAATGATTTTTCTTGAATTAAAGAATAAAATGATCTAGATATGATTTAGACAAATAATTTCAAGAAACTAAATGAAATGAACCTAACTCCCATAAAAAATAGAATGGGTGGGCTCAAAATCAACCACTCATTTAGTGACCTTTGTAATGTCAGTCGTGACAACTGAATCCAATAACACAAGATAAGTTGTAAGATTTCTGAACAATGATGATGGCCTGGAGAAAAATGTATTCATTACATCCCTCGAGCCTTAAAAAAACCTATTTCTTTAGCTATTCTAGGAGAAGATCTAACATCAATGGAAGAAGAAATTGATTCTCATTATTAGTATCTTTTCTCTCCATTGGTGCTCCAAAAAGGCCTTAAGATCTTGATTGAGCCAAAAAGGATTATTAGGTCTTCTAGATGTCCAAATAACGATTCATTCATTATTTCATAGATTCATAGCTCTTTAAATTCCTTCGACGAATAGGTAAAATAAATAAATCACGAGGAAGAGTAAGAGTTTGAATACCTCTAGGATACCCCTCTAGTATTTGAGGAAGGAATCTCCACCACTATGGATGAAATCATAGAGATAAATTCGAGTAAATAAGAAGATCCATGAACTACACTAATTTGTACAACCGTGAATCCTGATGAACACGAAGTACACACTTCTTTCATGAATAAATAATTTGATGTGTTATCTTATAATTACATAGAGATTATAGTCTCCACCCTGAGGTGTTCATCCATCACATCGGTTTTTTAGAATACCATCAATTATAAAACTGGAATCCATACAGACACACCCAACTCATACCTCCAAAATAGTGGCTGAAGTGGATAAGATCATTAAGGATAACATCATGCGAGAGGTATAGTATCCAAAACGGATAGACAATATCCTCTGCATGAATATGTAGAATGGTAAAATTAGAGTTCTCAGAAATTTTAGAGATACCAATAGGAACTTTCCTAAAGATGAAATCCTAGTTCTAATCATAGAACTCCATATTGACACAAGACATGGTTATCAATCCATATCCTTCTCGGATGGTTATTCCATGTACAACCAAATTCAGATAGACCTATAATATGAAGATTCCACAATTTTTATAACCCGTCATAGAGTATTCGACTAGAGGGTAATTAAATTTGGCTTAATGAATGATTGTGCTCCATACCAATGTGTTATACATCGCATCTTCACACCCATTTTGGTGGAGTTTTTCAGATTCCATGTAGAAAATTTAGTTTTTATGTCTTGGAAACATTATATCCACCCTAATGACATGGAGACCTTCGTTAATAAAATTTGATAGCATATCCTAAAGGCTAACCCCAAAAAATGTGTTTTTGGGGTAACCTGTGGAAGGTTCCTCATCTTTATTGTATTCCATAGTAGCATTGAAGTCGATCCTAAGAAAAAAAATCTATCTTTTCATATAAACTCCTTGAATCCTATAATAGTTGAAAGGTCCACATGTACACTTGGAATACATATCAAAATTAATATCCAACCCTGAAATCAAGTGTTTTCCCTTCCCCATACTGATGAATAATGGAGAAATGTATTGGTGGACTAGAAACTATCAGGCATCATTTTATAGACTCAATACATACCTCTTGATCCCACTGCTGTTGATGTTTCATGTTGAAGGAAAGACTATCATTATATAATTTATGGCACTAGAAAAATTTATAGACTCCTTCCTTGTGAAAAATTATGATTATAGTAAAGAAAATATCATGTATTACCTCAGTCAAACCATGCTCAACTCTGAGACTCGTTATTCAGATATCGAGAAGAGTTGGATAACATTAATATTCATAGTTCATAAGTTGAGTAACTACATGTAGCATCATGAGATCTAATTGGTTTCTCGAAATAACCTTCTTAAATTTTCCCTCTATCATCATAGGCTAATAAGATGTCTGACATTGTGGGAAGTTATCTTGTACCAATTCTATATATATTACATTCCTAATAAAGGATTAAAAGGTCTTTACTTTCATGTTCTCCTTTCTAATCACCCATTTTCACAATAGAAGTCATTAAATATTCAATTTTGAGATGAATAATTCTTTTAATTTCAAAATGACTCCAAAAAATGGGAAATGTATTTTGATTATGCATCCAAGAGCCCTATGGGGAAGAGAATAGAAGACCCTAATCTCAAAGAAGTTAGTTTGGGGGTTGTGGTTATCTCCCCAGTGAAGGAAGGCCTAACCTACTCCTTATAATTATCAAATGTTGTTCATAAAGATGATGTAGAATATCAATCCCTCATTAAAGACCTAGAATTATCACTCCAAATACCAATGAACCACTTGGATGTTAAGGGAGACTCATTTTTGGTAATAAAACATTTCAAATGAGATTACACCAATATAATTGAATAGTGGACCCCCCTTCTTGACTGTGTTGGGGTTTTATGGAAGATTAACCCTCAAATCAAACATTGACTAACATACCATGGCCATAGAATGTATAGGAATATGGATTGGAAAATTTGGATATAGCTCTAGAAGATCAAAAGCAGGATGAAACATTCATTTTCATTTCCCATATTAGAATTGTTTCACCTTTCTTTCATGTCAAAATAGATGAAATTGACATGATTTGTACCATACCTAATCTATATGGCCCTATAATGAGATGTATGATGCTAATCAGGGATTAACTTCAACGTGGATTTCTCCTACCATAATGAACTGGGAAGTATAAAATCCAGCAGTGAGAAATCAATTTCTCTCTTTATGATGTCCGAAATCACTATAGGTGCCTTTATAAGTGATGATTTGATGGATTCCCTCTCAAATATATCGATGTTGTAGTGAATGGAACTGTCATGAAGAAGTAATTGCAAGACAATGTAGTTCACCCTATACATGATATGGTCTTTATAATCAAATCTAAAAACATGGATAACATAGGACATTAATAAAGAAGGATTTCATATATTTCACCAAGAAATTCCATTCCTTCCAGGTGCATTCCAACTTCATCAATCAACCCTCGGAGTTTTTATATACATCCAAATATTCCTGACCATTTTTCATATGGTGAATTGATGTTCTGGGTTCATACCCTACCACTATGGACAAATAGTTCAAATAAATCTTAACAACTACCAATATATTCACCAAATAGACTGATGAAAATCCCCTTGAATAAGTAAAGGACAAAAGCATTTTTGGATTTGTGAAATTCAACATCATTTTTAGATTTTTTTTCCCTCATACTGTATTGGTAGATAGTGGCACCACATTTTATTTTGGTGATATAGAGAAGCTATATCCAGAGTAGAATATCAAATCCAACCATTCATCCCACTATCTTACATTGGCTAATGTACATATATAGGCCTTTAAGAAGACTTTATAGAACATACACCAGAAGATGGTGGAAAAATATAAAAATTCTTCACATAACAAGATCTTTCATCCCTCATGGGCTTACTGGACCATAACCCATACTGCCAAATGGGTGACCCTATACTCCATGGTATATTGAATAGATGTAGTCCTTCCCATTGAGGTTATGTTTACATATCTCAGTGTTCCCATAAATTATCATCTCTCTACAGATGATAATTCTTAGATAATACGAATGAAATGGAGTGAATTGATGAAAAAATATTACATACCATAAAACACTTATCAAAATCATATAGTGTGAGCCTTCAATAAGAAGGTCTGCATCTATTCACCCCACAAAGGATAACTGGTACCAGTCATTAGGACACCAATGATACTAGGAAAGAAGCCTCCACATCATGATCCAAAGTTGGAGGGACCAAACTCCCTACCCAATGTCCAATATAATGAAGCTTACTCATTTATCTCAATAGATAGAGATATCATTATGACTCCAACCAATGAAAGGTTCCTGGAGAATTATTTTGTGTAATCAAAAAATTTGTTTCCAAGCTGTAGGAAAATAACTAAAAATAACCATATACATTCAAGCTACAACATGTTACACTATGTAGTGGGTAATTTTCACATGAACATAATATGTATAACATAATGTTTGTACCGCATAAAATTAAACAAATTTTCATCATTGATCTTATCGCATGACAATAAAATGTGTTAAATAATGTACAAGTAATATGAATTTAAACTATAATACATGCTTTATCCTCACCACATGATATTACACAACAAGTTTTGCATCCCTCTCAATCAACCTTTAGAAACCCCCAATGTACCATGAGTGGAGATATTCCCCCTAGACACTTAAAAATAGGCCTCTATCTCATGTGTAGTTCCAAATTTCATCCATCTGACCACTTTGCTGGTTGAGATGATTTACTGGATTGACATTATAAAGCAAGTTTGGGAACCTCCAATAAATAAGCCCCATTTACCTCCTTTCTTCTCCAAATTGGAATTTAGGGCTCCTTTACAAGGATAATCCCCAACATTTTCACATCCTTACCGCAAGACAATAAATTTAATGGCTAACATCCTCCTCATATGATGATAAATTGCATGATCTATCCAAGAACTATGTGTGGATTTATTCTCATTTCTAATGTTATATGTAGTGACACATGGATTTCCATCCTTAGTCCCACCCACAATGAAAATAATATAGAGACTTCCATTCCCTATGTACGATCAAGAACTATATAGGTAACTTTTTACAGAACATGTGGTTTGATTCTCATTATGAAGAGATGTGTGGTGACACCTGTACCTCATGTTTTGGGCCCAACCATGAGTCTATAAAATATTAAATCCCCTTTTCCGCATATCAAATCCTGATTGGTGCGGGGATGAACAATACACAACTATGTGTGGCTTGATTGTTTCTCCAGAAAGATAAGTAGTGAAACACATATCTCCTTTATTAAGACCATTCATAATGAAAAGAAATATCTACCACTCCCTGTGTATGGATTAGACATGCATAGGGAACCTTTCAAGAACTATGTGTGGCTTGATTCTCACTCTAGTGAGATATGTAGTTACTCCTGAGCCTCCTATTTCAGGTTTATCAATAATAAAACCACAAATTCCATTTTCTCCCTGTGTACAAATTAAAAAATGTATAGGGAATGCTTTTTTAGAACTACGAGTGTCTATATTATTTCCCTAGTAAGATATGTAGTGATATCCTAGCCCAATACCCTACCCTAGTCACAATATTTCCCCTCTTTAAGGTTAGTTAAAATTCATCCTTACCGCATGATGTTAAGCTTCATGTAATTCAAGAACTATGTATATCTTGATTCTCATCCCAATGAGATACATATAGATGCCTGAATCATACCTCAAAACCCTTCTATCATAAAATTTATGTACCCATATCCTTAACTTTTAATGCCTTTATTTCATAGAAGAATCATTTACCACTCCTTGTTTCTCAAATCAAACATTTCCCATGTGGGATTAGAAGTTTGGGGTTCCCTACACAAGTAAGGTATGTAATTTTTTTATCCTAGTCTAAGATACAAGGCCATAAAAGGCACACTAGATTTTATCATCATAGGAAAAAACTATGTAATTTCCTTGAGAACTATGTTTTCCTTGATTCTAATTCCAGTGAGATACATAGTGATGTACAAATCTTCAATCCTGGACCTAGACACAACATAGTATGGGAAATTTACCCTACTATCCAATTTATGAGTCATATCTACATGAGGGTATCCATTAGTGGTTATCAACCAATGCATGAGAACAATAAAAAAACAATTCCTTCCAAATATGAATCCAAACTGTGTGGGGGATCAATATTTCAAAACTATGTGTGGTTTGATTATTTCTCTGACAAGATATGCAGTGATGCTTAGGGATTATTCCATATTCCATCCAAATTATTCCATTTCCCTTTATGTGGAGACACCTTCATCGATACCACATCATGTTAAATTGCATGGATCATATCCTGGTGTCATGATGTTAAACTACATGGTACAAAAATATCTAGGTGGGTCTTGATTCTCATACAACTGAGATATCATGTGATTCCTTGGACTTACATCCAAGTCTTAGCCAATATGTCATAAAAAATACCCCTCTTTAGAATACAACCTTGATCTATAAAATAGATCCCAAAATTCATGGACAATATCAGTCCAAACACTTTATTCATGATCAGACCAACCCTTTCCATTCATCATAATTCTAGGTGTGGGTACATTTGAATCTTCATAATCATTTTCCAGCTCCAAGAGATAGATGGTATGATACCTGAAGTCTTTTTTATTTACTGTACAGAAGACGAATTGGGTTTCCTTGAACAAAACAACCCCTATAGTTGGCCCGTTAGCTTGAGTATACCACTATTTGGATATACAGTAACATGCCCCAACTGAATCAGTATAAAGTATCACACAAAATGGGTTTGTTGAAAAAATGGTATCTCCTCCCTTGAAAGAATCCTCTTCTATTGTCGTGGGAATTGATGAAAATATATTGAAACCCATTATTTGAAATAGTATGCTTTCCTCCCTCACATATTTATCCCATATCATTTCTCTTGATCCAAGAACCTCAAATACAATGGTTTAAAATTTCCTTCCTCGAGCTCGAAGCACGTCTGAACAGCCTTGGTCTTACATGGCTCATGTCACATGTTTTTTCCATGACTTTATAGTCCTAGGATTATAAGTTAAAAATAAAATCTCATTATCTCTCTACACATAGGGGTGATCTGCGTAGAAAATATTTTCCCCATTATTCCAAAATTTATATTTCAAATTCCCCCATTAATTTTAAGGTACTTTCCCTTTATAATCCAAACCCGGTGCCTCATAAGACTCTAATCTTCATAAACATCCATCGGCTTTTAGTGATAGAATGTCATATTCCTAAGGAATTCCTATCCCGACTATGATGTACATGCCCCAGTTTTCCTTTCAAAAAAAGACCCTTATAATGATCATGTTATCCAAAGCATACCACTATTTGAATATACAACATGCGACCTAGCTGTCCTTGCATAAAACAGCCCAAAAAATGGGTTTTTCAATCAGTAGTAACTTGTTTCCTGGGAGAAACCACCTCTAATGCTATAATCCCTTTTCCCATACCACTCTTCATATATGAGACTCCAAAAATCATAACTTACAACTGTATCCTCTCACACCCAAATATGGTATCATATTTCTGAGAAAATTAAAAATAATGTGAGAGTGATGAACCATTCAATCAAAGTTAATGACCTTAAATTATATCCACCTAATGTCCTCATTGTATGACTTTCAACTACATAACATAATTTCTCCATTGTATGACTTTAAACTACATAGAACAATTTCCTCACCGTAAATATTTCAAATGAATATAATAACATCAAATTGGAAAAATATTAAACTTTACAACATCATCCTCACCATAAGATGTTAAAATATACAATCAATGCCCTCGACACAAGACATTAAACCAGATCATACATTCACCCTTGTCAGAAAGGGCCCTCCCCTTTGACATTAACCATTTGAAAAAAATGTATCCTCTTTCACTCAAGCTAAATTCTTGTAATATAGGTTTCCCATTCATGTCCAATTGTCATACAAATATTATCATCATTCTCAAAAACCTTCTTTTGGAAAAATCACCCATTATGTTATTGAGAAATCCAAATCTCCATAAAATCCCTTCGACCATCAACAATAGAATATCATAATAACCAAGGAATTATTTTCATGACTATGTTGTAATATGACCCATTTGGATTTTCATACATGTCCCATAAATTTTAGGGCATGTCAGCCAAATGAGCACAATATTTGACTATGTAGAAACACACCATAGCCGAATCTTCATAAAGTAGCCCAGAAAATTGGGATTTCAACCAAATGGTAACTTTTTTCTTCAAGGGATACCTCCACTATTATTGAATCTTTTTTTTATAATCGAGGACCATGAAATTGTATCTCAAGATTACCCATCAGGTATATGAATAATTACAGAACATACTTGGCCAACAATTGTTTTCGGACATCATCTCAAAAATTATTGTAAAAGTTGTTTGACATAGAAAAACTAGCATTATTAGTCCAAATTACCTAAATTTAAACTTCCAATGAAAAGAGACATAATATATATATATATATATATATATATTGAAAACAAAAAATGGGAAATCTAGACAAACAATTGAGTATAGGCTCACTAGGCATATGCACTGCATGGTTTAGGATAAAGATTGAGTGATAAAAATATAAAAGGAAAAGACATGTTAGGTAGAAACCACAAAAAGGGTAACCTAAGAAAATGATACGTCTCACCCGCTATGTCTCCTACATCTGAGTTTTGGGAAAAAACATGGGTGATGACAAAAATATATACAAAATTTGTAGGGTTTTTCGTATGACCATAGAAAACAGTCAAACTATGCTATCTAGGCTCCATGTCTTAGGAAAAAATTCTTAGAGAATACCTAAATCCCATAACTATCGTTACAAATGGCTGATATAAATATAATTTTTTCAATGAAAGTTACATTCAATGTTACATTTTGATGACAACATAAGGAAGGTGATGAAGACATGGATGATTGGAAAAAAAACTATTTTCATAGATGAGAAAAAAACCAAAGGAGAATACATAAGAGGGAGTATCTCCATCAAACATTTCAGGAGACAGTCAACATAACTCTTCAAATGTTAAATGGTCTCCCAAGCCCCACCATCCACCTATTGATGCCAAGAAAATCAAATAGGCTCAATCTCCTAGGCCAGTTGAAATACTTCCATTTCGGCCACAATAGAATTTTACAATTCTGTTCGGCATTGTTTTGACAATTGGTGGATTTGTACAATTTCCCCTTGAGTAGTATACAACTCCTACCGAATGAAAAACACTTGAAAGGTTTTATGGTTGATATATTTCCTTAATTTTTGTAGCTTCATAATATATTTTGCCTCCTATTAGGATAATACAGCTTCAAGATCATCATCATTGATGAGAATCATCACCTTTATATGGTCACATTGAATCTCATGCTCTCACTCCAATTTGTGAATGATCTCCTTCACAATAACATGAATCTTGTTGAAATATAATACTCTATATCACATCATTCAAAATAGTAATTAAAGTCATTGGATTTTATAAAGAAGGTATTCAAGAGGCATCTCAAAAGTTATTTTCCATATATCCCACCAAACCCCATGGTAGGTGATGCGATGAAGATTATGTAATTATAAATCTGACTCAGAGCCGCTATCATAGGGAGAAACATACTCCGGGATTAGTGAACTTATTGAAGCACCATACCACATTCCCCCTAATCAATAATGGTATCATTTTTTGATAAAGACAATATTAGCATAGAATAACCTACTTCAAACCAAACTATATATTATGACAATGCTAGATACTGCACAAGACTCATTGTTAACCTCAAATGAAATAAGAAAGAATAGGGGCTAAAAAATCAGTTGGTGACCCTCACCTAGTAATGGGTCAATAGCTTGATTGGATCTCTCCCTAGAGTCCCCAACCATGGTAGTTTGAACGGGAACCTATTGATGAGGGGCACCCTCTTAGTTCTTCCCATGGTTCACCATTTGAGGATTAGGAAGACTCACAATTTCAGGGTTTATCTGAGCTACCCCCCCCCCCAAAAAAAGTGGGACTATGATAGACCTTGAACTCATGTTCATGTACCGCCACAATGACATTTTATACATATAGAGATACACAGTTCAACCATTCATGATTAAAATATCAGGCATAAAAAATTCGTAACACAGAAAATAAAGACTCAGATCAATTCAATTCCCTATTATGTGCCTCAAATTTTGCTGAAGTAGTTTAAAGTTAAATATGATCTAGTATTTTTTCAAAGATAATCCTATTATATATCATGGAATCTGTTGAAGTGCTACTACCCATAGTAATATAACCCATGGAGATGATTGAAATATTTTTCTATGGATCTAGCATATCACCCTCTTTAGACGACTTGATACATAGAACATCTTCCTTTGTGATAGTTGTATGGTCAACATCAGTCATCATAGGGTCCTCTAGTGCATGAGATGAGCCTGAAATATCATAAGTACAAAAGTCAATAAACAGGTTGTAACACATTATGATGCACATTTGACATTACCATAATTTTCCTTGCTCTCAATAGTGGTGGGAATGGTGACAAGAACAAACGTTGTATACCCATCCCTAGTAATTTCTTCTGTCGAGGGATCTATCGTAGATGTTGAGATATGTTCATGGTCCATAACACCATCTTCCCTTCTCGGAGGCTCATATTTAAGCCCTTTTTGGGAAGATAGGGATGGAGTTCCTAAAATTATAAAAAGGATGAAACACTTGTTTTTGATAAAGTAGAGATTTATTGGACTGTGATAACTTACAACTACTGACAGGACATTTAGCCAAATATTTCACCCATTGAATTTCCTTCTTTTTAATATTTTTCGATGAAGGTGGTCTTGAATCCTCCTCCCCAACTATAGGTATTACATGATGAAGTGGGATATATCATACCATCTCATCCTCCATTATTTTCTACCCTAGGGATAGCTCTCCCAGTTATGCTTTTGATTCATTGATTCCGAATGGGGTTCTATGTGGGACATATTTTGGGGATGAAATATTTTCTTACTTCCCTTTATTCTAAAGAAAATAATGAAAAAATTCCAGTTAAATGAAAATAAATTTTATAAAATGAATGTAAGAGAACCTGCATCATTAGGATTAGTATAATCAAACCATTCCTCATAAGACGAGTTCTCATCTCTTCATGTCATCAACCCGTCTTGAGGAAGGGATCTGGAAGTCGATTTCATAAATGCCCATATCTAGATCATAGATGTAAAAAATCACCTTAGTCGGATTGCCCTCAAGTTAAAGATTAGGTGGTGCTCAAGCATCTACAATTCTTGGAATCAGAAACATAGCATGAAGGAGTTACCATAAAATTTTGACATTAGAGGGAAATTCATGCCAATGTTATCCTACCTCTGGTCATACAAATTTTAAGGTCGTTCAACTATATCATATAATTGTTTTAATAGAATTAGATTTCCAAGACTTACCAACCCTCTCTATCACAGACGAAGGATGATAATATGGAACCTATTTCTCTTCTTGTTGGTGACGATTGGACCGTCTGGGTTCCATTGTAGTTGGTATAGTCCTTTTGATTCTGAATGGTAGATTTAAACTCACATGAGGTAATTTAGGCGATCTTGGGACATCATCTTCGGCATCCTCTATAGAGGATGAATCATCTTACGATAAAGGGTAAAATTCATGAGTTGGAGAAAAAACACTTCCACATCACATTCCATGATTTCCAGATTTTCCATTCCTGATTTGAGGAATGGATTTGTCCAACACCCCTTCAGAGTATGATGCATTCTAGGACTCTACATACCAGGTTTTTAATCTGAAATTCACATCCACTGGAGGCAGGTTGATCACCGCTAGATTTAGCTCCATGGCAATAAGAATCCATAGCTGGCAGGATGCCATTAGATGCATTTCTAATTAGACATGAACTAGAGGATAAAAATTGATATTTTCAGATAGTCGATTTGGTGTGCGAACCAGTATGAATCACATGCCTCGCATATAACATCATATTAGATATGATTCACCAACAAAACATCACTAAAGGACCTCATATATGGTCTCAAATTATTTTTTCTTTCCCATTATCAGTAAATTTTCTAGTAGGTGGAATCCCATACAAGAAGAAGCTGAATTCCTCAAACAAGCCTATCCCTAATTGGATATTTCTAGGTTTTGCAGACAAAGGAGGAATACCAAAAATATTTTCAAAATATTTTCAAAATGGGATCTTGAAAATCTCAAACCTAGTCAATATAGTGTATGATATAAAGTGAGCCACTATCCATCCCCACAATACTAGGAAAGGTCCTGTAATTCGGAGCGAGGCCTTCCCTATTTAAAAATGAAACAATATTTGTTATGTTTTTGATAGGATAGGGATTTCTAACCCAACATGATTATTCTCATCCATCTTGTCTTCCAAGAAAAATTTCCCTGACCTCATACAATAACTGGAATCATAGACATCCATCAGGAAGGTTCTTAGCCACGCGTCTAAAAATCCCATGAGGCGTGTCTTCACAAGAACACCAGACATTATCTTATACCCCCCATTTTCATACTCCAATTTCTCTATAGTTAGCCAGAACATACCAGGAGTGCCTGCATTTTCCATATTGGGACATCCAGTTGGAAATTTCCATGTGGTATTATTCCCTTATATCTCTATGAAAGAACTCATTCACACCTTAGGATGGATGTCCACCTTCAGGAGAGGGTCTTCTATCATAATACATGGAGATACTTTCAGTAACTCACATGGTAGAGGTGTCATACTATCAACATCATCCCACATATCCCTTGGAGGGATGAAATCACTATACATATCCCCAAGGATCAGGGCACCAAATATCTATTAGTCATCTAAAAATATAATAATAACTTCCCCATGCATCATGTTGAAAGAGTTTTCTATGGACCCCACTGGCTTATCAGCTCAGTAATGAATTCAGGGCTCTTATATTCATAGTTTTTCCCTACATATAAATCCTCATTGATTTTGAAAAATATTATTTACTTCTTACATTATTCTCAAGTCTATCATAGACATTATTCCTACACCCACATAGGCTTAACACCCCCTCATAAGAAAAAATATCATTCTATCTTAAAACCATTAGACTGATTGGTCTGTGTATCATGGAAGACATATAGATAATATTGCTGATTCAACATAGTTGTGTGCAGCTTTAGATCTATTTCACATTGTCTATGGCCCATGAAACATGTTATGGATGAAGTCTCGGTATTAATATATATTCCTGTGTTGGAAACATTGGATGTAATGAAATTTATACAGTCTTGAAATGGGAAAAAAGGAGAATAATTTTTCGTAGCTGGTATCAAGACCTCCTTTAGGTGACTGTGGTTGTAAAGTAGTAGATAACTAATCCCTTGAAATTCATTTTGGTATTTCATCAGATGTCCCACCAATTATGGTAAAGTGGTTTCATGAGCATCGTAGTAATCATGGCCTGCAACCATTACCATATCATAAATATGCTTCCAAATTGTTCATCAGAAACATTGTTCCTTAGATCATCCATGGATCCTTCAAAGAATCATCATGTTTTCAGGATTAGATAATCCTCCATTTCAAAAAAATTGTCATAATATAGAAAATTTGGAAAAGGAATGAACTCGCACAACTACCTCATGTAACTGCCTTGTGCAGGGCCATCACCCATGGTCCATATGCAGGACACACAACCAAGATAACATATCACACAAAAGGAAACATACCATGTCTGTAGGAATGATGACTTTATTGGAAAATAATATTTAGTAGAGGTTATGTGAGAGAGACTATAAAGAAAATACCTGTAACACCCCGAGATTTTATGAGATATATTATTTTTAATTTCTTTGATGTCTTCTATTGTAAACTACACTAGGATTTGTTTGTACTATACACATCACCGTATTAGCTTGCAGTATACGCAACACTATTCTTGGCTTATGTTACACACAAATTCAAGTTCATTTTGTGGAAATTATTCTATGCAACATTAAGAATAGATTATATTTAATGTATAAATGAAATAAGTTTTGATTATGTTATACGCAACACCAAACGGATCATTCACTACACACATCCCTAACTTGGCTTGCATTACACGCAATCAAGACCTTATTCAATAGCGTGTATAGTACGCAATACTAAGTTTCACTAAACGAGATATTATTATAATATTATTATGAACTAGCTGTTATGAATAATAATACCCACTTTTTGAAATTTTATTTTTCAAAATGGACTTCATTTTTGGATTCTGAATATCAAAATTAGCCTAGGGTGAATTTTTTGTATTTTTATGAAAACTTTCAATTTTTGATGAATAGTGAAAACACTAGGTTACTATTTAAAATCCAACTTGTTATTTAAATAATTATTTATTTTATTTAAATTTATTTTAGGTAAAAATTGATACATAATACCTATATATGTTCAATGTAATTCATTGGAGTCATTTTATAATAATTGTAGATATATAAAAATTTTATGGAACTTTTCACCATCTTTTACCCACCTCTGAGGAGAATTTGAAAACATACATAAAACTACATTTTACCGCTTCTGTGAGAGGAATGTCGAAAATCTGAGAGATATGGTTAATATCAAGGAGTAAAATGTGGTTCAATAAGATAAAAATAATTTTGGTGAATAGTAACTTTTTACTTTTTATTACCACAGTTAAAAGTAAATATGGTAATTAAGGGTAAAAATGATATTATTATTACCCTAACACATGTCATAATTCAATTGGATAAGTTTAATTCGACCAAAAACGACCGTAGGAATAAAATATGACCATTTATGGCCACTTGGATTATATTAGGAAATTTATTATTATTTTATTTAATAAAGAGTTAAAATAGTTAAAATCAAAGTTTAATAACTAAATTTTTTTTAATATAGGGTTATACAAAAGATAAATTCTACTATAAATATTCAATAGAAAGACAAAAATATTTCCTACCTAATGGTATTTTATTTAAAATTTTTATACATTATATAATATAATTTATTTATGACAAAATGGTGATGCAGTAATTACCTAAATAATGAAATATTAAAATAATTGATATTATAAATATCCAAATAAATGTAATTTCAGACTTTTTTATGAATTACACTATTTTTATAGGTTAATTTGACATGTTACTATTGATTTAATTAACTTTTTTGGAACTAATCAAGCTGTTATAATTTTCACATAAATCAATTACCAAATAGTGTCAAAATTGAGATAAAATAATTTTTAAAACAAATATTATATTATTTATTGTTATTATATTCTTAAAAATATAAGGTTCAGAAAAATGACTTATATAAGGTTATATATATTAATAATGAACCACTTTGGGTTCGTTTGTCTTGTTATGGTAAGTTTATTAACCATATAGTGTAAGAAAGAAAAACGACACGGTAAAAGTTAAATTATTTAACTTAGAGTTAAATCTTAATGATAAGGATAAAATAGTAACCTAAACTTGTCTAAAGCCTATTTATTGAGATGAATTCGACCCCTCCCCACATTATCTTCGAAATAAATCAATTTGGAGCTATTAAAAACAGAATATGGATTTATTATAAAATAATATTTTAAGTTTTCCTAAGGTGCCTCTCTCATCCCTTATAAAAAGGGAACCCCTTCCCTCTTCTCTTCACACCCTTTTGAGCCTTTAAGCTCGGACAACCCCTATATATTCATTTTCTCAACATCTCTAGTTACATTATAGAGGTCCTGTTCTTCTCAAAAGACATACACTAGTGCCCTAAGAAGAAGTTTAAAGGAGGTGCGTCGACGAAGAGGTAATCTCTTCTACCGACTCTTTCAAGTTTCATTCTTCTTCTACATCCTATTCTTTAGTTGTTTCAATATAAAGTAATAAAATTAGTATTACATATATACTGATATGTTATTATAAATATCAAACAATCCTATTTCACCTTCTATCCATCCTACGGAAAACGAAATCATCGCGCGTGCGTACGTACAGAATACCGTCTCCACGCCGTGGTGTAATCTGTTTTCCACCACCACCTTACATGGATGAGTATAATGGTGTAAATAAATAACTATATATGGCTATTGTAAATTTATATTTATTCCGTAATATTATACATACACTTTAATGCAATTCCATGATCATGGGAATGATATCATCGCTCGTGCATACGTACGGACTACCGTCTCCACGAACGCGATGAGATTCATTTTCCTTGATCAACCAATAAAGAATGATTATAAAGTATATATAATGAATAATCATGAAATATATGACATAATGAAGTTAATGGATTTATGTATATATATATATATATTTCATCTACTTACTTCCATTCAAGTCAATAAGGAAAAGAAAACGGGCTTTCACGCGTACGTACAGCCTACCGTCTCCAGGAACGGTGTATTTCATTTAATTTATCTATATTATATATATATATATACTGAATATATATGATATATATCATTATTTAAATTCTATAAGTAATTAAATCATGATATAATTCATAATAATATCAGGAACTCCAAACACGTATGATAAATAAAACGTTTTACCCAAAACGCTTCTTTAACATGAAATTTACAAAAAAACTGGTAATATAAAGTCCTAAGTGAACCATATATGATATCATAACAATGAATATGAATCTGTAATAAGTCAATGACATTATTTAAATCATTATATAGGAGGTTCGGATACGTACGAAGCACATCAGACCTAAGGTAAGGGATAACTATTCCATTCTCGTTCTTATCCAAGATTGTTATTCGTAAGTATTTACTAGGGTTATTGTTATCATATATGCCCATGCTTTCTAAAAATGTTTTCATGTATTTTTAATGTAAATTTTACCCATTTTTGAAATTTACCACATGTTATGAATGGAATATTACTTTTTTTTACCACATGGGGAACTTTTATACGTTTCCAACAAAAGTACAAGAAGAATGTTATTTTTAACTTATACGGTGTGAACGGATTTTTACAGTTTCATAAAGCCTCATTTTCATGAAGCTTACTCTACAAGATTTTATAACTATTAAAAAAAAAATTTTCTTTTAAAATTTCATGGAATTTTGTGAAAAGAAAACGATTTTGAGAAGAAAGGATATTGTCCTCAAGAATTCATTTCAAGTGTTCTATCAAAACCATTTTCCATATAAGATGACATTATTTCATATGTGTATGTTTCAAGTATAATTTCTCTATGATTTACATGGCACCACTTTTCTTATGATGAAATGATATCCATTTTTTTATGGATTATGTTATGATGGGATGATGTTTATGAAAACCATTTTATACTTTGGGTAATTATGAATGATTTATGTTCACGTTGTGGCACAAGTAAGAATGATTTCATTATGAGATGGGTGGGACCTTTATCTCCCTCCAATGAATTGGGTAAAGATTTATATCTCATGATATAGACATGGCTGGAATGGTAAGTTAATCTGGTTCAGTGATACAGGACTGAAACGAGGAGTGAACTTGATTCAAAAAGGGACTTTTTCCACTAATATGGTCTTGGCAGCAATGCCTTGGATACTACGGAAATCATATCATGTGATTAATGTTTTTCCACAAATACAACTTTTATTTCCAAGATATTTTATCATGATTGAAGTTCTATTATGATCTATTCCTTACGTACTTCCATGTTTTATGTCGTTTCTCAAGATTTTGATGTTTAAACATTATGTTCATGTTTTTTTATGTTCAAATGTATATGGTTTGTTTTATTTTCTCCATGCATACCGTTACTGATCATTTGAGCTCACCCTTTTTTATGTTTTCTTTTCCCCAGGATATAAAGAAAGGTTTTAGGTAAGAAAACAAAAGGGGAAGATCTTTATGGGAGATGTTGATGATCTTTCACCACGATTAGAAGATTATGTTCTGAGTTTCCAAAGACACAAAAATATTACGGTCCTTAAGTGTATGTTTTTGTTATGAATTAAGTATTCTGTGAAATTAATGTAATGTTCATGTATATAAAGATTTGGTCTCTATAGTTGGTATTAGAGGAAAGGTTTAGTCAACCATTGGAAACTAGGATCCGAGAACTTAAGTGAGATCCCTAGAGATATTTCTAAGGTATGTTTACAGATGTCCCTAAGGTTAAGTATAAGTACAAGTTATAGTCCTAGAATTACGATAATGATATTAGAATTAAACCAAATATATTATATATTGAAGTTAATCCACCTTGATTATGATTTTGGCCTCTCACACTATTCTATTTGGGTTTTAGAAAATGGCTGGAAATAGGAAGATTCACGATAATGGAGGATATAATGGACAATGGAATGATATTCTTAATGAGAAACCAAATGAAATTGGATCTAGAAGTCCACATATCGTTATTATGCATAATCCAAAATCTCATAATATGATCAATAATATCATCTTTGGTAAGTTTCCCGAATCAGATAATAAGAGAAAGATAGAGTTTCATGAAGATCATAGAGGAAAGAAAGATAAATTTCCCTCATGTAAATCATGAGGGAAGAGGCATTAGGGAGAATGTTTCAAAGGAACTAGAAGATGATTTTGGTGTGGAAAAGAAGTACAAAAAGCTAGTAATTGTAAAGGAAAAGGTTTAGTTAACACCATGGACAAGGATAATGGTATTTCTAATACATCAACAACGGTTAAGTGTTTTCAATGTGGAATGTACGAGCATTATGCAATCAAATTCCCCAAGGGGAAATATCCTAAAGAGAATCAGCATGGTCATATGGGTAGTATTTATGTGGATGATGATGAAGTGACTACAAATGATATATGAGATGGAAGAAATGATGATGCTCAGTCAGTGGTTTAAGAAGGTAGTGTAACGATTGTATGTTTATCAAGAATAATGTATGGTACTATGGAATAAAGAAAAATATAAGGATTGTTACACTGTTTCCTTGTCTTGAGTTTTGAAAGTATATGTTGAATGATACCGGTAAACATGAAAGGTTATTCAAGTATTTTTGGAAAGAACCTAATATGCGCATAAAGAAGGGATAAGGAGATAATGAAATTTTTGATAGTATTAATGAGCTCATGACTAATACAAGAAAAAAGTGATATCATGGATTGAGTATATATAATTTTTCGGATTTTGGTATATGGAATGAGTTACCTTATGACAGCCTTCATGTTTTCACTATGGTTCAAGAGAAAACATGATTAAGGTATTCACATGTTTGGAATGTGACCAACAAAATATATCATATGATATATGGGGGATAAATGATTTTATTCACATGCTCAGTAGATGACATTTCTAGTAACTGTTTTCTTTATACTATGAGCTTAGATAGAATTATTTTGGATAAGCCTAAAGATTGGAATGAATTAATTTAGACATAAGATAGTATTGTTTAAGGATATAACTTTTTCTATTTTATTGAAGGAATGTTATTATAATGTAGTTTTAGAAAAAGGGACAACCTGCAAGACGAGCGACAACCTGTTGTGTCAGACAAGGCTACGAGAATCGAACCCAAAACCGAAGTGCGACAGGACTTTATTTCCAACCACTAGCCTACAAGAGGTCCCTGGTTAGTAGAAAATAGTTTTATTAAGCAGTACAATAGATGAAGTATAAGTCCATTTTTGGAGTCATATAAAATTAACCTCACCATAGATGGACTTTTGTATATTTGATAACTTTTGAAAACCTTTTGTTTGAGACATATGTAATGACCCATCATTCTATCACATAATCTGCCAACACTTCACGAATGACAAATTCAACTTCATTTATTTAAAAGATGAAGTGGAAATTGTTCAAGGAACAAAAAATGGTGAGATTATACCAAAATAACGTAAGTATTTCATCTATTTAAAATTATTCAACTTTGGGGAAATGATCTTAAAAACAAAAAAAAATGTATTCCTAGTGTCCTTATATCTGATGAATCAGATGGTACCTTAGATCATCACAAATTTATGGCTTTGTGATTGTTGGCTATTTCATACCCATGTTCTCTACCACTCTCCATCAGAACATGATTGTTAGATTTCTCTTTCATATCCATATTTTCACCTATATTCTCTTATGTGGAAACCCAATGATGAGTTACTTTGGGTATCCATTATGTTTCTGACGTTCCTTTTTAAAATGATTTTTTAGTATTCCTTTTTACGATGTGGGTTTCTTTTAAAGAAACTTTCAAGTAGTAAACCATTTATAACCCCGACAAATTTCGAGGGTGAAATCCATTTTAAGGGGGGTAGAATTTAACACCCTGAGAATTTATGAGATATATTATTTTTAATTTAATTGATTTCTTCTTTTATACACTACACCAAGATTGGTTTTTACTATACGAAACACTGTATTAGCTTGTAGTATACATAACACTATTCTTGGCTCATGTTACACACAAATTCAAGATCGTTTTGTGGAAATTATTCTACGCAACATTAAGAATAGATATTGTTTAATGTATAACTGAAATAAGTTTTGATTATGTTATACAAAACACCAAAAAGTGTTTTCACTACACACAGCCCTGACTTGTCTTGCATTACCCGCAATCACGACCTTCTTCGATAGCGTGTGTAGTACACAATACCAAATTTCAATAAACGAGATAATATTATAATATTATTATGAACTAGCCAGTATGAATAGAAATATCCAGTTTTTGAAGTTTTGTTTTTCAAAATGTACTTCATTTGTGGATTCAAAATATTGAAATTAGCCTTGGGTGAATTTTTGGTATTTTTCTGAAAACTTTCAATTTTTGTTGAATAGTGAAAACAATGGGTTACTATTTAAAACCCGAATTTTTATTTAAGTAATTATTTATTTTATTTAAATTTATTTATGGTCAAAATTGATACATAATACCTATATATGTTCAATGTAATTCATTAGAGTCATTTTATAATAATTGTAGATATATAAAAAACTTATAGAACTTTTCCCCATCTTTTACCCACCTCCTAGAAGAATTTGAAAATTTACATAAAACATAATTTTACCGCTTCTGTGAGTGGAATTTCGAAAATACGAGAGACGCGGTTAATATCAAGGAGTAAAATGTGGTTCAATAAGATATAAATAATTTTTGGTGAATAGTAACTTTTTACTTTTTTACCACCGTTAAAAGTAAATAGGATAATTAAGGGTAAAAACGACATTATTATTACCCTAACACATGTCCTAATTCAATTGGATAATTTTAAATCGACCAAAAAAGACCATAGGAATAAAATATGACCATTTAGTTCCACTTGGATTAGATTAGGACGTTTATTATTATTTTTTTAAAAAAGAGTTAAAATAGTTAAAATCAAAGTTTAATTACTAAAACATTTCTAATATAGGTTTATACATAAGATAAAATCGACTATAAATATTCATTAGAAAGATAAAAATATTTCCTACCTAATGGTATTTTATTTAATATTTTTAGACATTAAATAATTTAATTTATTTATGACACAATGGTGATGCAGTAATTACCTAAATAATGAAATATTAAAATAATTGATATTATAAATACCCAAATAAATGTAATTTGAGACTTTTTATGAATTAAACTAATTTTATAGGTTAATGTTGCATGTTTTTATTTATTTAATTAACTTTTTTCGAACTAATCATGCTGTTATTATTTTCACAAAAATCAATTACCAAATAGTGTCAAAATTAACATAAAATAGTTTTTAAAACAAATATTATATTATTTATTGTTATTATATTCCGAAACATATAAGGTTCATCAAAATGACTTAGATATGGTTAGATAAATTAATAATGAACCACTTGGGGTTCGTTTGTCTTGTTATAGTATGTTTATTAACCATATAGTGAAAGAAAATAAAAAGACACGGTAAAAGTTAAATTATTTAACTTAGAGTTAAATCTAAATGATAAGGATAAAATAGTAACCTAAACTTGTCTAAAACCTATTTGATGAGATTATTTCGACCCATCCCCACCTTAGCTTCTAAATAAATCAATTTTGATCTACTACAAACCGAATACGACTTTATTATAAAATAATATTTTATGTTTTCCTAAGGTGCCCCTTCTCCTCCACTATAAAAAGGGCACCCCTTCCCTCTTCTCTTCACACCCTTTTGATCCTTGAATCTCGGCCAAACCCTACCAATTACTCTTCTCAACCTCTCTAGTTACATCATAGAGGTTCTGGTATTCTCTATAGACCATCTATTGTTCTATAAGAAGAAGTTTAAAGGAGGTGCGTCGAGGAAGAGGTAATCTCTTCTACCGACTCTTTCAAGTTTATTTCTTCTTCTACTTCCTCTTCTTTAGTTGTTTCATTATAAAGTAATAGAATCAGTATTAATTATATAATAATATGTTATTATAAATATGAAACAGCCCTATTTCACCTTATATCCATCCTACGGAAAACCAAATCACCGCACGTGCGTACACACGGAATACCGTCTCCACGCCGTGGTGTAATCTGTTTTCCACCACCACCTTACATGGATGGGTATAATGGTGTAAATAAATAACTATATATGGTTATTTTAAAGTGATATTGATTCTGTAATATTATGCATACACTTCAATACAATTCCACGATCATGGGAATGATATCATCGCTCGTGCGTACGTACGGACTACCGTCTCCACGAACGCGATGAGATTCATTTTCCATGATTAACAATTCAAGAATGATTATAAAGTATATGTAATGAATAATAATGAAATATATGACATAATTAAGATACTGGATTTATTTATACATTTATATATATATATTTCATCTACTTACATCCATTCAAGTCAATAAGGAAAAGAAAACAACGTTCATGCGTACGTACAGCCTACCGTCTCCATGAATGGTGTATTTCATTTCATCTATCTATATTATATATATATATATATTGAATATATATGATATATATATCATGATTTAAATTCTGAATGTAATTAAACCATGATATAAGTATTAATAATATCAAGAACTCCAAAAACGTATGATAAATGAAACGTTTTACCCAAAACACTGCTTTAACATGAAATTTACAAAAGAACGGGTAATATAAAGTCATAAGTGAACCATATATGATATCATAACAATGAATATGATTTTGTAATAAGTAAATGTCATTATTTAAATCATTATACAGGAGGTTCAAATATATACAAAGCATATCGGACCGAAGGTAAGGGATAACTATTCCATTTTCATTCTTATCCAAGATTGTTATTCGTAAGTATTTACTGGGGTTATTGTTATCATCCATGCCCCGGTTTTCTAAAAATGTTTTCATGTATTTTTTAAGTCATTTTACCCATTTTTGATATTTACCACATGTTATGAAAGGAATATTACTTTTTTTTACCACACAGGGAACTTTTTGACTTTTCCGAAAAAAAGTACGAGAAGAATGTTATTTTTAATTTATACATCATTAACGGATTTTTATGTTTTCATAACACATCATTTTCATGAAGCTTACCCTACAAGATTTTATGAATATTTTCAACAAAATAATTTTCCTTTAAATTTTCATGGCATTTTATGAAAAGAAAATGATTTTGAAGAAGAATGGATATTTTCCTCAAGAATTCATTTCAAGTTTTTTTATCAAAACCAATTTCCATCTAAGATGACATTATTTCATATGTGTATGTTTCAAGTATAATTTATCTATGATTTACATGGCTCCAATTTTCTTATGATGAAATGATATCCATTTTTTATGGATTATGTTATGATGGGATGATGTTTATGAAACCCATTTTATACTTTGGGTAATGATGAATGATTTATGTTCATGTTGTGGCACAAGTAAGAAAGATTTCATTATGAGATGGGTGGGACCTATATCTCCCTACAATTCATTGTGTAATGATTTATATCTCATGAGTTAGACATGGATGGAATGTTAAGTTAATCCAGTTCAGTGTTACAGGACAAAAACGAGGAGTGAACTCGATTCTGAAAGGGACTTTGTCCACTAAGATGGTCCTGGTAGCAATGCCTTTGCTACTATGGAAATCATATCATGTGATTAATGTTTTTCCTCAATTACAAGTTTTATTTACAATATATTTTATCATGATTGATGTTCCATTATGATATATTCCTTGCGTACTGCCATGTTTTTTTTCATTGCTCAAGATTTTGATGTTTAAACATTATGTTCATGTTTTTTTATGTTCAAATGTATATGGTATGTTTTATTTTCTCCATTATTTCCCTTATTGAGAATTTGAGCTCAAACTTTTATTTGTTTTCTTTTCCCCAGGATATAAATTCATGTTTTAGGTAAGAAAACAAAAGTGGAAGATCTTTATGGGAGATGTTGAAGATCTTTCACCACGATTAGAAGATTATTTTCTAAGTTTCCAAAGACACTAAACTATTACGGTCCTTACGTGTTTGTTTTTGTTATGTATTAAGTATTCTGAGAAAGTAATGTAATGTCCATGTATGTCATGATTGGGTCTCTAAAATACCGGAATTTAAAAATTTGTGAGATACTTCTATTGAGATGGGGAACCTATTTATAGAATAGGGATTCCCCTTCCGTAGCTTGGTTACAAACCCGACCTATGTGGTAGAACTAAGAGAAATATTTGTGCAGGAAACCTATGTAGATTACCTGAATGGTTCATACACCATTTTCATCCATTTACCTCAGGATCAGACCCTTTTCTTTCGATCAAATCCAATCTATGGGGGGTGGGGGTTTTTATTGACCCTCCATTTTGTCACATGTATGAAAAGGCGGAAAGTTTAAATACCATAAATATAATAGAAGGATAGAAATTAAGGAGGCTAAGGGTTGTCAAATCATCCAAATCATATTTTCCTAGGCACCCCAAAGCTCTGTCATCATCCAGGGTACCTACACGATGGTCCTGCATGATTCGCCTAGGCTTGTGCTAGACACTTGAGTGAGATATCCCTTTCTCCCATGGTCATATATTTTTTCTATAGATGTAATCTTGGGATATTCAGTTTTCTAGAAAAAAATTTCCTTAATGAGTCCTGAAGACCTACTCGTCCAAGTCCTTTTCTCAATCACTCTGAAAGCTTCTAGGTAGCTTTCTAAACCATGACGAATGGGGAATTAATGGGCAGATAATGAATCTAATGTCCTAACCATGGTTAAAATTAACAAAATCTGTGTCAGGGACTCACTCTACCACATTATTGAAAGACTTTAGATTGAGGCCCCCTTTCTTAATAAAGGGCCTACATGAGCCATATCTGGGAATACTTGTGGTGACCCATTATGTCTTGAGTAAGGTATCTCCCATGTGTAGTTCCCAAAGTGTTTCGTCAACTAGGGAACCACCAGCACTCCTAAGCCTACATTTGTGGAGAACCCCCTGCGTGAGCCTCCCTCACCCAGGAATACCCACATAGAGAACCCATACAGGATCAACCATTGTGTTGAACTCTCTATAGAATGGTTATTTTAATAATCAAAAATCATAGTTTTTATTTATTTCCTTTTATTATTTTGTTAAAATTATTCTAAATGTGTTTAAATAATATCTACAAATGTTTATCTATGATCAATGTATGGTTATGGTTGACCTGGAAGTATTCTAGATTGAACAGACACTTTGTAAGAATTCCCTATCTTGACTCACCGTTAGTCATTTTCCTGAGTCACTGACGATGAACGGTCGCACCGATGATGAACGGTCGCACCGACAATGAATGGTCACAACGACGATGAACGGTCGCACCGATGATGAATGGTCGCACCGATAACTATCAAATGTCCAAAGAGACACCGATGCTAAGCTACCGATACTAAGCTACTGATGCTGAGATACCGATGCTATGCTTCCGATGCTAAGACACTGATGATAAGCTACTGATGCTATGACAAGGATGCTAAGACACCGATGCTAAGACACCGATGATGTTGAGACACCGATGCAGATGCAACCGAAACTGATGCAGATTCAAAATGTCTCACCGATCTCATGACTTATCGATAGTCATGAAACTGTTGGAACTTCTATAAATTCATATTTAATTATAATGGTCATAATTGATATTTTTAATGTAATTAATGATATTTAATGTTAGTTGTTGGAATGTCAGGAGACCGTACCTCGTACCTATGGAAAGGTAATCATTCCCATTGCCAGAGCTCGTGGAATAAAAAGGAAGATCAAGCTGCAGTAAATGTATGGATGCATGAAAAGGCATAGAGAGAGAATTCTTCCGTGAATATAGATGCGAGACTTAAGAACACGTGACAAAGTAGAAAAAGCGGCATTTTCAAGATCTAAAGAAAACTCTTATGTACGCAATCCAGCACTACTGAAGAACATACGAAGAACACTGGAAATCAGATAACACACTTTCTTGTGAAGGACATCAAGCTGAATCATGATACTCTATTTTTTAACAGCAAAACCACAAAAGGAACCAGAAGCATCTCTCATAAATCCAACAAGTCTATAGTGGCACTACCAATCACTAGAGCATTCTAAACTCTGATACATTCTATCTTAGTGATTATTTTACTTACATCTTTGAGCAGTGTATGTACAGTATTCACCATACACACACACTGACTCCTGTGCTGAACTGGAGGATATCAAAATCCTCAATCCAAAATTGTTTACTCTTGTTTACCCACGACAACTATGGAAGAGGTCCTTCTGTGGCCTGGTCATAGTTTTTGTTTCCCACAAAGAACTGTGGTAGAGGTCCCTGTGTGGCATGGATAGTCGTTCACTGTTGTTAACCCTGATCCAGGGTGTGGTTCAATTTATATAAATTGTTGAAAGGACTATGTCTCGGATTGATACTGGACCTCTTGGTTAACTCTGCTGTGAATTTTAATTTAAGTCTATAAGTAAACTATATATTTATTCTGCTGCTATTAATTTGAAATACAAATCTATTTTAAATCTACTTTGATAGTTAAATTAGCAAGTGTTCATAATTATTGTAAACCAGTAAGTTAGTTTCAAAAGTTAATTTCATCTTCAGATTATGTTAACTGAGACATAGTCAATCTTTGAGAAACTGATTGAACATTTACACTATGTATAGATTCACTACAGTTTAACTTTGTTTTTAATTTGGGGGATTTTAAAAGAAATATTTTTAACAGATATTTTAATTGGAACTCAATTCACCCCCCTCTTGAGTATCCACTCTGACCAGCAATTTGTATCCAAGGAAGTGTTTTTGTTAAAGGATTTTTGAAATACTCTGTTTTTTAACTCTGATTTTAGTTTCATCTTTAAAGATCTTAAATTTCTGTTAGTTCTAAATTTTATCTCTTTAAATTTATTTTCAAAAATCTAGTTATGGATAATAGACTATAGGGTTCGGCTACTGACATGCCACCTTTCATTAATGGTACGAACTATGATCAGTGGAAATTGAAAATGAAAATTCATTTAGAGAGTATGGGTTTTGATATCTGGACTGCTATGGAGTCATAATATATAATTCCAGAAACTGAAATGACAACTTGGAATGAACCTACAAAGACTGCTTACAATAATAATTGTAAATATATGAATGCCCTGTACTATGCTTTAGGAGATGAGGAATTTAACAGAATATCTTCTTGAAAAACTGCTTATGAAATTTGGGATACTTTAGGTGTTTCTCATGAGGGAACAACTAATGTCAATGAAATGAGATTGAATACTTATACTATTAAATATGATAATTTTAAAATGAAAACTGATGAACCCATTTCTGATATGTATCTCAGGTTCAATGAGATACTCAATCCAATGAATTCACATGGTAAAGCTGTTCCAGCAAAGGAACAAATCATGAGAATCTTGATATGTCTACCAGACCGATAGAGAGGCATATATGTTTCAATTAGAGAATCATGTGACATTGTAGCTCTCCCTATAAAAGAGCTTATTGGTAAAATTATGATGTATGAGGAAGAAATCAAGGCGAACAAGGAAAAAGATGATGAACCTAAGAGAAAATCCATAGCTTTCATGTCTACTGCTTTTAAGAGAAAAGACAAGGAGACAATGCATGTACCTACTGAAAGTTCAACCAGTGAAGATTCTGATTCAGACAGTGTTGCTGAAATGGCTCAGATAGCTAGAAGGTTTACGAAATTTAACAGAAAGAAGAAATTTTTCAGAAAATCAAATTACAAAGGAAAGTATGAAAATAAGGTACATTGGAAGAAGGACTAGAAAAATCCAGATAGAAGTGATGAATTTGTTTGCTACGAGTGAAAAAGAAAAGGACACATTAATGCAGACTGTCCAAAGTTAAAATTCATGAAGAAATATGTTTACAAAGATAGTAAGTACAAGAAATCTATGTAGGCTACCTGGAGTGCATCTGAAGACAGCAGAAGTGAATCTGAAATGTCTGATTCTGAGAAGAATCATTCGAACATGTGTTTCATGACCAACACATCCGAGGTAACCTTAGATACTCCTGTTTTAAATTCTTATTATTCTAGAGATGATGAAGAATCTGATTCTGATTCGGAAAACATGACTAGTGACGAATTATTTGAATACTGTAATATGATGGAAGAGACATGCAATGAACTTAAGGATAAATACAAATCATTGGAGAAACAGCATGCTCTCACTACTACTATTAAAACCGAACTTACTATTGAAAAAGAGAAAAACGCTCAACTGTTAAATGAAAACACTGAACTGAAAATGTCTAATGAGAAACTTATAAAAGACCTAGTGAATTTTAAAAATGGAAGGGATACAGTAACTCAAATGATAGGAAAGAAAGTGGCACCTAAATACACTACTGGAATAGTCTACAAACCCGGATAGAGACAGATTACTAGGAATATATTTATTCCTAAATCTGGACAGAATACTGGTAGTTCTAGTTCTGGACATTCATATGCTTCAACTAGTGATTCACATAGTTATAGATCAAATAAAGTTTATCATTCAAAATATTTTGATTCTGTAATTTGTATGAAACCCATAAGACACACTACAACAAATGCCGGTCCTAGCGGCGGTTTTTTTTGCCGTTTAGCGGTGGTTTAAACCGCCGCTATATTGTGTGGCGGCGGTTTACAAAAACCGCCGCTAAGTTTGGCGTCGGCAATCTATTAGCGGCGATTTTTTCGATTCCGCGGCGGTTTTAGAAATGTGTCGTAGGTCCTTCATTTAGCGGCGGTTTCTCTTCATTTAGCGGCGGTTATATGGGCAGCTTATTCGCGGCGGTTTTAACCGCGGCTAAATTCAGGCGTTTGATGCGCCTATTCTGCGGCGGTGAATACTGCCGCGAAATATCAGCATAATAAATTTAGCGGCGGTTAAAACCGCCGCTAAATTCTGCCCAGTTCATCATTTAGCGGCGGTTTTAACCGCCACTAAATGGTTCATTGTTATGTAGCGGCGGTTAAAACCGCCGCTAAATGTTCACAGGTATGGCATTTAGCGGCGGTTAAAACCGCCGCTAAATGTTGAACTGGAAAAAAATATATTGGATCTGCTCCACCACTGCCCTAAATTTTCCAAAACTACAACCACATCTCACCCATCAGCCCCACATAATATCACATCCACACATATTTGTAATGTACAACAGCTTACAACATTATTACATCATCACCATTTCATATTCCATCACTAAAAGAATACTACCACAAACCCCTACACACAAAAACCAACATCCTCATAATAGTGACCATAACATCTCTTACCATAATAAAAACCAACATTAAAAATGGACACAGGTCACACATTAGTGGTAGCGGTCACACCGTGCCTCGGATTGAGGCGGAGTTGAATCTTACACGTCACATTTGACCCATGGATAGTTGTTCTTAAGTTTCAATAGAATCCCAATGTGTTTGGTCGGTTTGTCGTATGTCAGTTGTTGATTTCACTTAAAATTAAGTCCATTTTTAACAAAACAGTGACACTGTGAGTGGTGTCGGCCACACCGGGCCTCGGATTGATGCGGTGTTGAATCGTACACGTCACACATGAGTCATTGATCATTGTGAAAAAGTATCAATGCAATCAGAAGCCGTTAGATCAGTTTGGCGTATGTACGTAAAATATTGTCCATTTTAAACTAAATACATACACTTGGAGTGATACCGGTCACACCGCGTCTCGGATTGAGGCGGGGTTGAGTCGTACACGTCACATATAACCCATGAATCGTTGTCCTAAAGTGTCAACACAATCCGAAGGCGTTTGGTCGGTTTCCCGTATGTCAGTTGTTGATTTCTCACTTAAAAATAAGTCCATTTTGAACAAAACAGAGGCACTTGGAGTTGTGTCAGTCACAACAGGCCTCCGATTGAGGCGGGGTTGACTCGTACACGTCACATTTGAAGGTGAGTATGCATACACGATAGTTGACCTTCTTAGAGAAGGGTTTCTGGAAGAGTATAAAAGACATTAAGCAATGAAGATCATTAGAGTGTTGGAGCAAATGTGGTTGCTACAAACAATGTGGAATTCGGCTTGTGCAAAGTGTCCTAAGTTACAACTTGCAGGTATTGTACTCTATTTTTTTCTGGAAGGTTTCAGTTTAAATGCATTTTGGAATGATCATTGCTAGCCATTGTCTTTTAGGTTTTTTTGACAGCCGAGGGGAAAGGGTGGGGTCTGAAGACATTGTAGGATATGTCGAAGGGTGACCGCTACCACCCAAAGAGTCGCTCTCTTGTTTAAAATGGACACCACTTTAATTGGAAACAAAAACTGACCTACGTAAAATCTGACCAGACGCATCCAGATTGCCTTCATCCTTTAGGAGAAGGATCCACGGGTCCTTGGTGACGTGTACGAGTCAACCCCGCCTCAATCCGAGGCACAGTGTGACCGCTACCACCCAAAGAGTCGCTCTCTTGTTTAAAATGGACACCACTTTAATTGGAAACAAAAACTGACCTACGTAAATCTGACCAGACGCATCCAGATTGCCTTCATCCTTTAGGAGAAGGATCCACGGGTCCTTGGTGACGTGTACGAGTCAACCCCGCCTCAATCCGAGGCACGGTGTGACCGCTACCACCCAAAGAGTCGCTCTCTTGTTTAAAATGGACACCACTTTAATTGGAAACAACAACTGACCTACGTAAATCTGACCAGACGCATCCGGATTGCCTTCATCCTTTAGGAGAAGGATCCACGGGTCCTTGGTGACGTGTACGAGTAACATGCAAGAATGATGGACCACATTTCTTTGGCCTTTGGACAAAAAAACCAGTAAAATCTCCAAAATACCTTCATATCATGCATTAACCAGTAAAATCTCCAAAATACCTTCATATCACGCAGTTCTGAAAAGAGTCACTATTTAAAAGAAAGTCACAAATTTAGATACATCTCGAGATGGTCAGTTTAAAAACATTTTGAGGGACACTACTAAAGACATTCTCAGATATGCACACATCCCCCACTTTTAGATCGTTGTCTACTACAATGATCTTCCAAACAAGATATGCATTAGAACGCTCATGATACATAGAGCAATTCACTGGCCACCTTCGAGAATGATCTAAAGCACAAACCATGACAGCATTATGTTTTTAACTTCAGCACCTCAATTGAGAATGTGACACCTTTCAGGACTTGGCGCCATTGTATTTCGTTTCGTCCACTGAATGGGTCTATCCTTTTATTTAATTTTTTTAACTTCAGTCAAATATTCTAGAAAGATGTCGCGGCAGATCCTTCACCATTTTGTTTTGCTGAACATCTCATTACATTGTTAAAAAAAGCAGGGTGTCTTGCATGGGCAATACGTTCCTGTATTGAAGATGATGCACTCCCATTTATTCGAACCCACAAAACCACCCCACGGCGCGACGGTCATCGGTAGGTGCCTGGGTTCCTCCCCGCCTTCCAGTAAAATATGAGTCCCTGTTTTCTCATATTTTACTGGAAGGCGGGGAGGAACCCAGGCACCTGCCGATGACCGTCGCGCCGTGGGGTGGTTTTGTGGGTTCGAATAAATGGGAGTGCATCATCTTCAATACAGGAACGTATTGCCCATGCAAGACACTCTGCTTTTTTTAACAACGTAATGAGATGTTCAGAAAAACAAAATGGTGAAGGATCTGCCGCGACATCTTTCTAGAATATTTGACTGAATTTAAAAAAATTAAATAAAAGGATAGACCCATTCAGTGGACGAAACGAAATACAATGGCGCCAAGTCCTGAAAGGTGTCACATTCTCAATTGAGGTGCTGAAGTTAAAAACATAATGCTGTCATGGTTTGTGCTTCAGATCATTCTTGAAGGTGGCCAGTGAATTGCTCTATGTATCATGAGCGTTCTAATGCATATCTTGTTTGAAAGATCATTTTAGTAGACAACGATCTAAAAGTGGGGGATGTGTGCATATCTGAGAATGTCTTTAGTAGTGTCCCTCAAAATGTTTTTAAACTGACCATCTCGAGATGTATCTAAATTTGTGACTTTCTTTTAAATAGTGACTCTTTTCAGAACTGCGTGATATGAAGGTATTTTGGAGATTTTACTGGTTAATGCATGATATGAAGGTATTTTGGAGATTTTACTGGTTTTTTTGTCCAAAGGCCAAAGAAATGTGGTCCATCATTCTTGCATGTTACTCGTACACGTCACCAAGGACCCGTGGATCCTTCTCCTAAAGGATGAAGGCAATCCGGATGCGTCTGGTTGGAATCTATGTGTCCCTTCAGCGACAATGAGTTTGTGTCACCATTATAATTTTGGTAACTAGGTGAGGTGGTGCTAAGAATTTTGGGCCATGAGTTGTGGAGAGGATTGGAACAAAGGTGTTCCGATTGGCTCTCCACAGGGTAGTGTAGTGCCTTATCGATATCCTCTTGTGCGGTGGTATAGTAACATTACCTAAACCTTTAATTTTCATTTTATGTTGATAATAAATAGTTGAGAGATGAACTTTAGTCATTTTTATTAAAAATACACACTATAAACCTATCAATTATCCTTGAGAGATGAACTAGGGTATTAACTAGACCATAAACCAACTTTAAAGATATAATCAATTTGACGTGTCATGACAATGTGGTCAGTTCCTATTGGCGAAACCAAGGGGATAGACACTACAATGTAGATTAGGAAACCCTAAGAGTGGGAGAATCCACAATGGGAGATTTCGGAACCATCCTCACAATAAAATACACAAATCAATCACCATTTTCCATGATTAAAATTTCATTTATTCACTTAAAATAGGGAGTTAAATTACCTATATGTTGCTGTTGGTGCTTCCCATCATTAAATATCTTAATCACTATTCGATGATAGAAAGTTGACTCAATTTATTTACTTTATTCTATTTTTAGATTAATTATTTGGGAAATACACCTCACCCTATTAATTTGAATGGTCATGGAATAAAATCCCAACCATGAAAACTATAAAAAATACCCCATTAAATCATCATATAATCATTCTATAATCACTGATTAATCATAACACCACTTGTTCACACCAGGCTTCCCCACACTACTGAAATTATATCACATCAATGTCTGTACTTGTACCCACCAAAATGAAGTGTGAGCTGATCACTAGATGAATTTACCCCCACCCTCTTACATGTTTCTCCATAATTTCTAGATCTCCCACAATATCTCACCCTAGTTGATTTTTATAGACCACTTTACATGGTCAAGATGAAATTTCCCTTGATTTCAACCCCAGATGAACACTCTTACCACATTGATATTTTATTATTATCCCATTATATTATGATATACATATGAATTAAGATCCAAATCAACCAACCTTATCACCTATTTACAAAATCACCACCTTAAATCATTAGTACGAGTGTATCCATTTCCTAGAATTCTTTCCTTACACCCCATCTGTGAATCACCTTGAAAAGGTTTCCTTTTCCCAAAACCTCATTAATATTGAATGTAATTATATTTTTTACTCATATCTTAGTGTATAATTTAGTTATCAAGACTTCCATGCATTCCAACCATGCTTCTAAAAACTTACAATCATCCTAATTTCCTTATGAGTAAAATAATTATGCTAACATGAAATCCCTATCTCAAATGAATGATAAGTATCTTATCAAAGGTCACTTTTTCCTAGATTAACTAACCTTTATAAGGATTATTATTGATAACTATCCAATTATTATTTCACCTGGATGAATCATTTTTCCACATTATCCAAATCATCCCAAGACTAGGCTGAATATGATTTTACCTTGCAACCCCAAATCAATATCCCTATTTTTCAACATTTGAGAATAAATACATATTGAATCAAACCCAAGTCAAGTACCAAATCCCTTAAAAATCCTGTAAAAATAAAAAACACAAATCATCCTAGACATATCATAAGTCCTCACCCCTATCATAGAACTAACCTTCAGTGATAATAACACCCTCACCATAGGTTTCACCAGATGGTCGGGTCTATGGGTACGATTCATGGATCATAAACTTGGTCATTATATCTAGTAAAACCTATAATACAACTTGAAATACATTTAACTTTTATATAAAAATCACAATCAGTCACCCCCAGCAATATAAAATAATACCACAAGGATAGTCACACTTATATACATCGCATATCTAGTATATTATGAAGTAAAACTCTTAGATCTTGGCCAACTAAGATATCAATGATCAACCTCTTAATTCATTATCAAGTGATCATTGGTGATGTTTAATCCAACTAACATAACCCTAATCTATAATTTACCCTAGTCTATTAATTAACTTTACACCAATTAATCATTTAATTCCAAATTAATTACTAACCAATAACTTTTAATTAATCCAAGACTATTCTCATTTTCATTTAAAAACACTATCGTATCATGATAAAAATAATGCATCAACATTGTATCCACACAAATAATTTTCTCACTATGAAATTTTATATGGTACATGAATAATCACGAGTATGTCAAGCAGTAGACATAGAGAAAACTCACTTTGGGGCCGAAGTCGAAGCGAGAAAGGTCGTCGGGAGAAGGGGGTCGCGGGTTGTCGGTCGCAGCCACCGCCAGAGGAGGTCGCGGGGTCGCCGGAGGAGGTCGCGGGGTCGCCGGAGGAGGTCGCGGGGTCACCGGAGGAGGTCGCGGGATCGCCGGGGGGTCGCGGGGGGCTACGGGCGAGGGTTGCAGGGAAGGGTCGCGGGGGGCTGCAGGCGAGGGTTGCAGGGAAAGGGGTCGGGGTAGGGAAGGGTCGGGGTTTTTTAAAAAAAACAAAGGTTTAGCGGCGGTTTATTAAAAACCGCCGCGAAATGTATTTCGGAAAACGTTTAGCGGCGGTTTTGTGAACCGCCACCACAAAACCGCCGCTAAACACTGTTTATTTTGTAGTGACAAATGTGGGTACCAAAATCTATGATTGCTAACCGATCTGGACCCAAGAAGATCTGGGTACCAAAGTCATTTTCCATCTAAATCTGTTTTGTAGGTAACCTCTTTGAATAGTTCCCACAAGAAGGTATGGTACTTGGATAGTGGATGTTCGAGACACATGTATGGAGATTACTCATGCTTTAGAAGCCTAATCAAGATTGATGGAGTCCATGTCCCCTTTGGTGATAATTCTAAAGGAAAAATCATCGGCCTAGGCCAAATTGGTAACACTGATTCAGTTGTAATTTCCAAAGTTTTATTTGTTGATGGACTAAAATATAATCTGCTAAGTATTTCTCAATTGTGTGATGATGGTTTTAATGTCAAATTTGAAAATTATTTTTGTAATGTTTTTAATTCTAAAAATGTTTTAGTCTTTTCTGCCTTACGAAATGAAAATGTTTATGTAGTTGATTTAAATACTTTAGCTAAGAAAAATGTTACTTGCCTAAATGCTTTTCATAAAGATTCATGGATTTGGCACAGAAGATTAGGACACTGCAACATCCATTCACTTAGAAATCTAACTAGGAAAAACTTGGTTAGAGACCTACCTAAACTTGAATTCCCAAATGAAAAAGTTTGTAATCCCTGTCAAAAGGGAAAGCAACATAAAGTTTCTTTTAAATCAAAGAAAGAAGTTTCTACTTCTCAACCTCTCGAGTTGGTTCACATGGACTTGTTTGGACCATAAAGAGTTTCTAGTTTAAATGGGAAGCACTATGTCTATGTTCTAGTATATGAATTTTATAGATATACTTGGGTATACTTCTTAGCTCACAAAAGTGAAGCTTATTCTTACTTTATTAAATATTACAAATCTGTAGAAAACCTTAGTGGAGTTAATATTAAAACTTTATGAGGTGATCAAGGCCGTGAGTTTGAAAATCATGACTTTGAATCTTATTTCTCACACAATGTCTATAGTCACAACTTTTATGCTCCTAGAACACCTCAGCAGAATGGTGTAGTAGAAAGAAGAAATAAAACCCTTCAAGAAATAGCTAGAACCATGATTAATGAGTATGACCTACCTATTTACTTTTTGGATGAAGCTGTAAATACAACTTGTTATATCATTAATAGAGTCTTAATTAGACCATTTCTTAAGAAGACCCCATATGAGTTGTGGAATAATAGAAAACCCAAAGTTAGTTACTTTTGAGTCTTTGGATGCAAAGTTTTTACTCTTAATACAATTGATAATATGGAAAAGTTTTCTTCTAAAAGTTATGAGGTAATATTTCATGGTTATTATTTAACTATAAAATCCTATAGAATCTTTAATAATAGAACAAAATGTGTGGAAGAATATGTTCACATCAAGTTCGATGAAACTGATACACACGAGCTTAAAACCTCTCATGAAAATATTAAAGAAGATTTATCTATTCTGGACCTTAATGACAAATCTAAAGAACCTTCTATAAAAACAACCAGTTCTGGAAATATTCCAGAATCTACTTCGGTTGAACCTGAACCTATTAATGAACCTGAAATTTCTAGTCTTACCTTTACTAGATCAACAATGATTCTAAAGAATCATCCTTTGGATGCTGTTGTTGGTAATTTTGATAGAGGGACACAGACTAGAGCTTCTCTAAGAAATCAGGTTGAACACCAAGCCTTTTATTCACAGCTAGAACCTAAAAATTTCAATGATGCTATCAATGATGAATTTTGGGTAATGGCTATGAAAGAAGAGTTAAATAAATTTGAAAGAAAAAATGTCTAGGAATTAGTTGACAGACCTAAGGACATTTTAACAATAGGCACAAAATGGGTTTTTAGAAACAAAGTTGATGAGCCTGGAAACATAGTTAGAAACAAAGATAGGCTATTTACACAAGGATATAGTCAAGAAGAAGGTATAGACTATGAAGAAACCTTTGCACCTATAGCCAGATTAGAAGCCATTAGGATCTTACTTGCATATGCTGCTCATCTGAATTTCAATTTATATCAGATGGATGTCAAAAGATCTTTTATAAATGGTTTTATTGTTGAAGATGTTTTTGTTGAACAACCACCTGGATTTATTAATCCTCATTTTCCCAATCGTGTTATTAAACTTTCTAAAGCTCTATATGGCTTAAAACAACATCCAAGAGCTTGGTATGATAGACTTAGTAATTTTCTTAATTCAAAATTTTTTACTAAAGGGATTGCTGATCTAACTATTTTTATTAAAATAATTTCTAAGGATGTTTTAATAGTTCAAATCTATGTTGATGATATTATCTTTGGATCTTCTAAACTTTCTTTATGTACTGAATTTTTAAAGATTATGAAAAATGAATTTGAAATGAGTTTAATGGGGGAACTTAAGTATTTTCTTGGATTTCATGTTTTTCAAAATGAAAATGGTATTATTTTGAATCAAAGTAAATACAAAAATAAACTTCTAAAACATTTTGGTTTGGATAGTATTAAGGAAAGTGATACTCCTATGAGTACAATCTGTAAATTGGATGTAGATGAAATTGGGAAACCAGTGTATCAAACCAATTATAGAGGTCTGATTGGAAGCTTACTTTACCTTACTTCTAGTCAGCCATATATTCTGTTTAGTGTGTGTATGTGTGCACGATTTCAAGAAAACCTGAAAGAATCTCATTTACTTGCTGTTAAAAGTATTTTTAAGTATCTTAAACACACTGTAAACGTAGGCTTGTTTTATCCAAAAAGAAAATATTTTGAGCTAATCGGTTATTCCAATGCTGAATTTTCTGGTTGCAAGTTAGATTGGAAGAGAACATCTAGAACATATCATTTATTGGGAAAATCCATAGTATCTTGGTGTAGTAAGGAACAGAACATTGTTCCATTATCTACTACTGAAGCAGAATACATTGTTGCTGGAAGTTGTTGTGCACATATTCTGTGGATGAAACACACTCTTTTGGACTGTGGATATGATTTTAAGCATATTTCAATTAACTGTGATAACAATAGTGCAATTAAAATTTCAAAGAACCCTGTGTCTCACTCTAGAACCAAACAAATTGATGTCATACATCACTTTTTGAGAGATCACTACCAGAAATGTGATATTACTCTTGAGTTTATAGGTGCTGAACATCAATTAGCCGATATTTTCACCAAGCCCTTAATTTTTGAAATGTTAAACTCGGTCAAAAAGGAGTTTGGTATGATAGATCTGTGAAACCAATCTGTGAAACTGATATGGGAAACTAATATGTCAAACTGATCTATGAAACCAATCTGTGAAACCGATCTGTCAAACCGATCTGTCAAACCGATCTATCAAACCGATCTATCATGTCGATTAGTGCTACTGATTGGGTCTTACTAATTTTCAAAATTATTTTTGTCTATTTAAAACGATGCAGTTTTACTTAATAAATATTTTTTTTTATAACCCTAAATGATACAAATAATGACACGTGGCTATTCCATTCTCTAAAGACTGTTGACCTTCCTTTTCCTGCCGAACTATCTCCTCTCTTCTCTGTAACCCAATCCTTTTGAATCATTCCAAGCCTCTTGATTGTCTCAAGACCTCAAAATGGCCTTGAAAAAGAGATAGAGCAAGGAATCTGAAGTAACTTCACCTGTCAAGCATGCTCGAGGTGAGTCGAGTAGTACGACGCAGAGCTCTGTGAACCCATAGCTATAAAAATGAGAATTTATAGCTGAAAAGGAAATTTGTTCGAAATGGGTTTTAAATAGAAAGGCTGTTCTTTTGAAAGTATTGGAAACTCAAGGCTGGAAGGAGTGGTTCTGTAATAATGATAGATTATTTTACCGAAAGCTGGTGCATGAGTTCTATTGGAACCTGGATATAGATTTGGATGTAGTAGAGGCTACGATATTATCTTCTGCAGTAAAAGGGAAAAAGATTACGTTTTCATCAAAAAAAATGGGCTGAATGTATAGGAGTACCTCACAATGGAAGATACAAAGACTATTCTGGTAATATTCCTCCCACAACTGATTTCTTTTCTTATGATCCATCCCTGGAGTTTTTGATTGGGAAGTCTGAATCACGATAGATAATTGCTGCTGAGTTGGATGGGGAGAACTGAATCCTTTTCAAATTTATTCAACATCAAGTATGTCCGAGAAAAGGTGATTTTTATGAAGTAAAGTATCAATATGATTTTCTGCTATTTCTTTTGCTGAATGGTGAAATGATCAATGCATGTAGATATTTTTCCAAGCATATTTTTGAGATGATCAAACCTTCAAAGAAAGCTACTACTCTATTTTATTCTCAATAGATTTCTGCCATGATGAAATTCTTAGGCTGTGTGGATGATGGAGATGAGTGTTTCTCATCAGTTAGATTTTATTTCAACATATTTATTTGTAAGAGGATGAAAATAAATTGGATCCCATGGAAGAAATCTTCTGTTGCTGATGAAGAAAAGTTATATGAGTCCGTCAATCCTACTGATCATCCAAAGAGACCACGTGAAGTAAGAGATCCTAGCTTAAAACCTTGTGAGGAAGTGATCTATTCGGATAAAGAAGAGGAAGTGGTTGTTCCTAAAAAAACTGGTGAATCCAGTAAGAAAGGAACAGAAGAAGAAGAAGATAATGAGAATCTAAATGCTGAAGAAGAGGCTGAATCATCTCCTGATGAATGGAGTGATCCTGATACTGTTAGCCCAAAGAGAATAAGGATGGAATTTGGTTCAGCAAGTCCTCCTCTCAATTTACCAGAAATTTAACCACTATTAGATGATGATGAAGAAGGCGAGACTACTGAATCAACTTTTGAGGAGTATGAATCCAGAAGTACAGACTGTTCAGGTGAGAGATCAGTTAATGATGATGATGATGAAGGTGGTGATGGTGATAAGGGTGATGCTGATGTTGATGGTGGTAGTGGGGACAATGAAAGTGATGGTGATGATGCTGCTGATGCTGATGTTGATGCTCGACCTATTGAAGGTCAAAATGTGATCCAAGATTATCCTCAACTCCAACCTATTGAGAAAGAAAATGTCCCTTAGGCTAAGAGGACAGAACAGTTGGAGAGTGATGAGGATGGAGAAGTCATTCCTGAAAATTCTGGATGAGCTCAGTTTGTGAAACCTATATACCCTTCATGAAAAGCAGCATGGGAAGAGAATCCAGGTCTTGTTGTTCTAGGATTAGACTACCCAGAGGAAGATGAAGGTGTATAAGTGGCTCTTACAGGCATAAGTGATTCTGTTAAGGCTCAATTCATTACCGAGTTTTTTCAAAGAACAGATGTCAGACCTAATCCTTCAGTGTCTCAAGGTAGACCTGATCAGGAAATTGCTCAGTCAGATTTGGATAAATTCAAGGTTGAATTGATTCAAGCTGTTAGGGATAATGTGAAAAGTGAGGTATCTCATATTCCTTCTCTTACTCCTTTGACTTTATCTGATTCTGTTATGGATGATTTGGCTCAACGAGTGGCAAGCCTTATCAAACCAGACCAGTGCAATTATAGTGAATCGATTGGCAGGCATATTAACTCTTTGATTCAAACACTTACGGAGTTAGGATGCACTATTGTTTCTCTTTCATGTGAGTTCAGAACAACCATCTCTGGTATGATGGAAGTTTTATGAAATCTGATAGAACATTTGAAGAAAGCATATTTGAGGAAGTTAAAAGCTGAGATTACTCAGGTTATTACTCAGGCTGAAAATGCCAAGGTGACCAAGATCACTGGTCGTGAATTAGATAACTTAAGAGTTGTTGTTAGAGAAGAGCTGGCAGCTCTTGGGAAGATTTTAGATTTAGATTCCTTGAAGAAAATGAAAGAGAAATGTGATAATGTGCATAAAATGGTATAGTTGTATTCAGATGATGCTACAAAAGATCAAAAGGAGATCAAGGAGAAAGTAGATAATTATTTATCTAATATCTAGACAAATTATTAGTTGAATAATTATTTTAAACTACTAGCTGATAATTTGAGACTCCCTCCAGTGACTATAGATTTTAAAGCTCATGTTCAGAAGTTAAAATATTTTACCCCCACTTTAGAAAATTTCATGCAAAATAAGGATGATTTTGAAAAATCCATGAAGTATGGTGGAGAAGTCATTCAGGACTTCATCAATTTGCTAAAACCCTACCTTAATGTGCAAGGAAAAGAAATTGTTTTTCCTACAGATGAGACTCTGCAATCATCAGATGTTGCTCCTGGCAAGATGTCTATTTCTCAAGCTCTTTCCAGTATTAGACCAGTCTTTCAAAAAAAACCTTCAGAACGACCTTCTTCGCAGCAGGTGACCATGGAACCCACAGTTCGTCCAGCTCGGGCCATCCTACCTCCTTTCTCCATAATGCCAGTTCCACCTTCCACCTAACAACCTTCTGGACCTTCAATTCCTCCTACTGCTAGAGGGAAACCTCCCTTGCACCCCGAGGAATAGCTGTTACTGTCAATTTTTGATAGGGTGTTTGTTTTCCTAAACTATTCCCTTTTGTCTGTAAAATTTGTACTCATTGTTGGTATGTAATCTTCTCGATTATATTCTTTATCTCTTCTTTTTTATAATCCCAAAGGGGGAGATAAATCAAGGAGAGAAAACAGGGGAATCATGAGAAATCACGGAGAGAAAATAGGGGAATCAAGCATGCAAATCAGGGAGATCATGTATCTCGATGGATCATGTATCTGGATGGGTGAACTAAATGTCCATACGAGCCCATGCTGGCTATTTATCACATGCATGTATACACAGGGGGAGAAATGTTGAAAGAGGATAATGCCTCAGTTATATAAATGTTCTGGTTGTTATTCTAAACATGTTTTATCTTTTGGAATATATTCTTTTTTATAGGTGGAGCATAATGAATGAAAAACTATATTCTCTCTTCATTTATTCCATTGATTTGTGATTATCAAAAAGGGAGAGATTTTTGAACTCTTCGTGGAATGGTTATTTTAATAATAAAAAATCTCAGTTTTTATTTATTTCCTTTTATTCTTTTGTTCCACTTGTTCTAAATGTTTTTAAATCAAATCTATAAATTTTTATGTATGATCAATTTATGGTTATGGTTGACCTGGAATTATTCTGGATTGAACAGACACTTTGTAAGAATTCCATGCCTTGACTCATCTCTTGTCATTTTCCGGAGTCACTGACGATGAACGGTCGCACCGACGATGAACGATCGCACTGACGATGAATGGTCGCACCGACGATGAACGGTCACACCGATGATGAATAGTCGCACCGATAACTATCAAAGGCCAAAAGAGACACCGATTCTAAGCTACCAATACTAAGCTACCAATGCTGAGATATAGATGCTATGCTTCTTATGCTAAGACACCGATGCTAAGCTACCGATGCTAAGACACCGATGCTAAGACACTGATGATGTTGAGACACCGATGCTGATGCAACCGAAACTGACGCAGATTCAAAATGTCTCACCGATCTCATGACTCACCAACAGTCATGAAAACTGTTTGAACTTCTATAAATTATTATTTAATTCTAATGGTCATAATTGATGTTTTTAATGAAATTAATGATATTTAATGTCAGTTTTTGGCATGTCAGGAGACCATACCTCGTACCTATGGAAATGTAATCATTCCCATTACCTGAGCTTGTGGAATAAAAAAGAAGATCGAGCTGCCGTAAATGTATGGATGTGTGAAAAGGCATAGAGAGATAATTATTCGATGAATATACATGCGAGACTGAAGAACACATGACAAAGATGAAAAAGGGGCATTTGCAAGATCTAAAGAAAACTCTTATGCATGCAATCCATCACTACTAAAGAACGTACGAAGAACACTGGAAATCAGAGAGCACACATGCTTCTGAAGGACATCAAGCTGAATCACGATTCTCTGTTTTTTAATATCAAAATCACAAAAGGACTCAGAAGCATCTCTGCTAAATCCAACGAGTCCAGAGCTGCACTACCAATCACTAGAGCTCTCTAAAATCTGATACATTCTTTCTTAGTGATTATTTTACTTACATCATTGAGCAGTGTGTGTACTCTGTTCACTATACACAAACACTGACTTCTGTACGGAATTGGAGGATATCAAAATCCTCAATCCAGAATTGTTTACTCTTATTTACCGATGAAAACTGTGGAAGAGGACCTTGTGTGGCCTGTTCATTGTTTTTGTTTCCCACAATGAACTATGGTAGAGGTCCCTGTGTGTCTTGGACAGCCATTCACTATTGTTAACCCCGATCCAGGGTGTGGATCAATTTATATAAATCATTGAGCGGACTAAGCCTCGGCTTGAGATTGAACCTCTTGGTTAACACTACTGTGCATTTTAATTTAAGTCTATAAGTAAACTATATATTTATTCTGATGCTATTACTTTGAAATACAAAACTATTTTAAATCTACTTTGATAGTTAAATTAACAAGTGTCTATACTTATTGTAAACCAGTAAGTTACTTTCAAAAGTTAATTTAATCTTCAGATTAAGTTAACTGAGACCTAATCAATCTTTGAGAAACTGATTGAACATTTACACTTTGTATTGATTCACTACGGTTTAACTTTGTTTCTAATTTGGGGGATTTTAAAAGAAATATTTTTAACAGAAATATTATTTGGAACTCAATTCACCCCCTCTTGAGTATCCACTCTGACCAACACATTGGATATCCCTAACCTCCAACCCACTTGAGCCACTCTTCAGGTCTTATCCAATGCCATCCATGGGAAGTCATCTTTTCCATATTCTCACATGTTTGTTAGGGACCATGTTGAAACCTAAACCAAATCCTCCATAAATTCATAACAATTGTGAATGACACACCAGCGTGTCCCCCATTTTGGTGTGTATTCCTAAGGTCCTTGTTTTCATAAAATTTCATAAATTTTGGAATCATGGTTCAAATATTATGAATTAATTACTGAATGGAACCATTTATATATAATGATATATCTCATATTCCACATATTTGAAGAATTCAATAAAGGCCTTAATGAGAGTATTTTGACTTGAAACTAATTAAGGACTCACATTACTAAATCTTCTTTCATCTACAGCTAGAATCAATGAATTTGGACACGTTTTTCTTAATTTATGCCTCAATTATCGAGGTGTGGTAAACTCTATTAGACATAACAGCTTTCCACAAAGAATTATTTATTTGGGCCTCCAGATGATCAAATCCGGACCTGTCCTTGTTGAAACATATGTAGCAAAGGAACATGGGTATCCTAAAAAAATAATAACTCTATTTAGATCAATATCCAAAATGCTATCCTTCAAATAGATAATTGATTGAAAATATTTAAAATTCCAGAATTGACCATTCTTTCATTTTGGCTCCAAATAACAATAAAACCTAAAAATATGAAAATTTCTCATATAATAACACAATATTATGATTAAAAACATTGAATTATAGAAACAATATATGAAAATATTAGCTTCATCACTCCCCCACACTTGATCATTGAACTCTGGGGTAGTCATCATATATCCAAATAAATATCCACACAGTAATAAAAAGTGATAAAAAATCAACAATGTATACCAAAACATAATTCTGTCATGTCTCTTATATAAAAGACAATTCACTTTCCTTATAATTCCCCAGATATATTTTTTTAACCCAATAAATTAATCTGTGGACCAATCACCACCTACCTCACATTGAAATTAATGTTACTCTTCACTCAAGAGAATTTAAATCTAGTGTTTTTCTCATACATGGAAAATGAATGTATCACCATAGGATTGTGACAGTTCTTATCTATCCACAATGTGAAAAATGAAAATTAATTCAATCATGAGGACTCTTTGGTGCATTTTATGGATTATGGTTAGGGGGGATGATTAAAATATTTAAGGTCAAAAATTGGAGGTTTGACTCTTTTGTACAATACATGAATAATCAAGTGAAAACAAAAGATGAACTTCACTCAAATACCCTTGAGAATTTTAAAAACAATACCCTCCCATTTTTACATTGTACATAATCCAAAAAGTCATTAAAAATCATGATATTATCTATGTTCTCCTATTTTTTATTTTTTTATAAAGCTCTAGAAAGGAAAAACATTATTTTCCGTTTTTTATTTCTTTTTTATGGAGGATGAGATTAAAATTGAATGAAATGAATGAATAAAAATCATTACATTTATTTAAGAGAGGGAAATGAACCTTACAAGAATGTACAATGTGGAATTCATGGTCATGTCCAGTTTTTCAATTATTTTATTTGGAAGGAGAATCCGATGAAATAAATAAAGCATAATTAAATGAGGACTTAAGCCCAATTCTATTATTATCCACTAGGAAAAATGTTGATACAAACCACAAATAACCACAAAATGAAACAAATCCAAAATAATGCACATGAAAGACCCTTCCCCCATAGTCAAACATGAAATATCCATGCAAACAATACAAAGAATATAGGTAGGTAAAGATAAATCATCATGTAATGTGGATTAAACCTATAAGGTCATTCATGGAATCTAAGGGCTAATGAACGATATATGTAAAGGTAGGTATTAATTTAAAATGTTTCTAACCAATGAGATACCTCAATGATGTTAAAAATATTCCATAATAAAATATTTCATATCAATAATCTTTTAAAATACTTTTTATAAAAAAATATTCAAGTCCCTCAAAATCAATTCTATTGTGAAAAGTGATAAGAATAATATTTTAATCTCATGGTTCCTAAAAATTAAAAATAAAAATAAAAAATAACATAAGAAAAAACTAAATTTTTTGACAATTTTCCCACACATAGAATTTAATACCCATCATTTACGTGCAACAAAATAAAAATATGGGAAGAAAAACTAAAGATATGGAAATACACAACATGGATTTATTTTTCAGTGGATTCTTTGAGTTAGTATCATATCTAATCACATTATAATCCTATAAATCATGTAATAAATAAATTCAAAATAAAAATAAATAACAAGAAATAGGTAGGGAAAAGAGGAGAGAAAATGGTTTGGACCCCCTATGTTGGTGGTAGGATTTTACTGCCCTTAGTCAGGTAGTGGTTATGGTTTAACCCCAACCTGAAGTGGATGGGGATTCCTTAATAGAAACAAACACATATTATTTATCACAACATCCATTAGTATATTAGTGGAGTTATAACCCCCAAGTAAAATGAAAATAGTCCCAACCCCATAATTGATGAAAATGAAAATTTTAGATCAAGAGGGAGAGGGAAAAAGAATATAGGGGTGCTCCCTATTTTGTTCATATGGAGGAGAAGTGTCCACTTGTGATGAAAGAAGTAGAATAACAGGTTTATTATCTACTAGTTCATGTTCATCAAATGATACCACCTATATTTATTATGTTGTACCATCATCCTTATTTTCACTAGTGTACAACTCAACTGGATCATCCATTTACTCCTCTACATAAGAAACTTCTTTAGATTCTACTTCTAGGGACTGTAGTAGTGATACTGAATCTACAAAATAATCATAAGGGAGATCAATTCTCAATTTATAATTAACAATATTTGAAAATAAATAAGTCTTAGAAAGAAAATAAGCCTAAAAAATTCCATCTTCAGACTCTTTTTCCTTAAGTAGGGTAGCAATGAATTCAATTGGGGGAGATGGAAGTGGATCATCAAATATTTATTAAACCTCAAAAATTAATTATTGAAATTAATGTATAATAGGAATTTCATTCTCAAAATAGTTTTTTTATTTCCATTCCAACCATAAGTCTTTTACTTGTCCAGCTTCATTAGCCAGAAATGCAACCATCTTGCTTTCTTTTTCGAGAATATTGAAATTATCATGAATCATCAAAGAAATATTTTTGTTACATTTGAATATTTAATGTTTCTTACTTACGATATAATTCATAAGTAGTCAAAGAATAAGAAAAAACACTAAAATTACTCATAAAAGAAAAATTTTCAACAAATCACTTTTTTAGTTTTTGAAATTTTTATTTTTGGTTTTGGTTTTTATGAAAAATATTGTTCCTATGAACATGGCCTCACTAGAAATGGAACCAAATTCATGATAGTGGTTGTTTTACCATATTCAATTAAATTATAATTATCATGTGAATTCACCATAGGGTCACACCATAGGGTCGACCACAAAGAGGCCACTTATAAGACACCGTCTTTCTATTCTCACTATTATTTTCTGACTAATATAATATTATTAAACTAATATAGATTTATGAGATTTAAAATTCATTAAATATAAATATATAAATATTTTAAAATAAAATCCATAAATTAAAGGGTAAAAAGACACAAAGAAGTTATTGGAAGAAAACTGTTGTTCTTGGGGTTTCATGGTGGTGTCTCATAATCATTCAAAATATTTCATCATTATTTTAATCAATATAGAGATCGAAAACATTAAATATACACCCTATAATTTGGATAGTTTTACACTAAAATAAGAACTCTACATGTAGGAGTAATATCATCCACATCAACACCTAATCGAAACTCCACCGTTTGAATGACTTAGATATCAATAAGAAGGAAAATGATAAAATGATGAGGAAGAGAAAAACAAATAGTAGATAATCTGGAGAGACCACTAACCATAATAAATTTAACCACTAATTAAATATTATAATAAAAAATTAGAAATAATTAAATCATAATATACTGTAATACCACCACTTCCTCCCTCAAAAAACATTTATGGTTAGTTCACCAAAAACATAGAGTTAAAGAGTAGCATGGAGGGAGAACTACATAAAATAAAATATTGGTGAATAATAGAAATTCTCAGAAGAAGAAGAAATGTTTCACTAATATATATCTAATATATCAACAAAAATTATAGAAAGTAAAATCCACATTAGTCCTAGATGTTGGATATTTATTGTAATAGAATAAGTGATGCATATTTATAGGGGGAGGGGGTGAAGGAATTCGATCATGAAATATCCTCAAAAGTATTATACATTAATATCCCATAAAATGGAAAATTTTCTAAAATTTTTCTTCAAACTTTTTTTTTGTAATGTCTCATTCATTCACCCTAAAAATTTATGATTTATTGGCCACCATATGTAGGAGTTATGTCCAATTTACTCTGAGAAAATAATTTTCTTCATATGCCTCGTCATATTCGACATCTTTAAATTCTCATGCCTTTATGACCGTGAAACCTATAAATTGTCATGTTCTATATTTAATAAATGTATTTCCATACATTCTTGAGTGTCCTTAAACAAAATTTCAGTCATTTTGGACACTTAGATAATATGTTATTAATTAATTACTTAATGGGACTAATTCATCCTAATGAGACCATTTATATTTCACATGTTTGAACCGTTACATGGATGACTTAATGAGAGTATTTTGGATTGAAACTCATTAATGATGTGCCTCATTGAATCAAATTTCATCTCCATCTATAATAAATGCATTGGGACACTTTTATCTAGATTTATGTTGCAATTATAGAGGTAGGTTTCAAAATATTTGATAGAACACCTTTCCATAGAGAATTATTTATTTTGGCCTCCAGATATCTAAATCATGACTTGGACCAATTGAAAAATATGTATCCAATGAACTTGGGTATCCTAGAAAAAAATACCTCTATTTGGATGAATATTGAATGTTATATGCTTGGAATATATAAGTGATTGAAAAATTTTAAATTCCAGTATTGACCATTTCTACATTTAAGCTCAAAATACCACTAACACCTAAAAATATGACAATTAATCATAAAATAACACTCTGTTAGGATTATAAAAATTTAATTACAGAATAAAATATATCAATGTATTAGCATTATCATTTACCCAAAAATCTATAATTTGTAGATAAGGGGATTCCATTGTTGGAGATACTCAGATACATACAGTTACTTGCATTGATGAAGAACCTTTGATACATGCATATGATTCTAAATTCCATACATGATAATAATTAGTTGTTAATTATTGGTATTCCCACATAATACATGGGAATTAGTAAAGTCTCAAGAACCTAACATAATTCTATAAGTGAGTCCCAAAGTAGGAAATTATCACCCCCAAATGTTGTGACGAGACCAACCTCTAATTCTCTCAACCAATGTGATTTATTAAGTATTGTTGGAAAAACAATCCAACGAGAACGTGCCTTTAGAATGTGTGCCTATAATTCATCACAAATATATAACCATTCAGTGTTTTTGGTTCCATGATTACAACCCATTGTAAACTTTTCAGAAATAATGTTTCTTAACCCCAACTTATTTCCATGGAAAATAATAATATATATAATATATATTATATTCAAGTATAGAATGTTTGATAACTAAATTTAAACTATATATATAATATCAAACACATAACTAATGCATCAAATTCATGAATAAGTGAATCAAATTCATGTATTATAGTACACATCCAACATTTATACATGTGGATACTCATCATATACACTCTAATATAAGGATCTTATAAGATCTCTTGGAACCTTTGAATTTGAATGAAGTACAACTTGACTGAAAAACATCATCCTCTTGAGGATAAAATATATGTATATGGAACTATATCCCTTCTAACCACAAGATAAACAAAATTTTTATAAATAATAAATGTGAAATTAGAAAAAAAAAGGTATTAAACACACCAACTAGTGGAGTCTTATCCTATAATGAATATGTTACTAGATTTTTTGATGCTGGTAATAATGTTTGTACTCTCCCTGATGTGATAGATAGAGTGGTACAATATGATATCCATTGTTAAAGATATTATACTAGGAATTAATATGTCAACACTAAATGTACAAAACATGATTGTGTAGAAATCCATAAACCTACATACCTATAACCATAATAGTACAGCAAGTAGCAACATGTCATGGTGCATTATGGATGTTTAATGTACTAACCCTGTTTGACCGAACATGTCACACATGTTGTCCTTCCAAAAGTCCTAAAGTGTGTTTCCAATCACTCAGATCTAGTGGTAAGCACTAGAGAATTAATAAATGTATTTGGAGTATTATCAACCTGAAATAAAACACAACATATCTCACGTACGAAATGAAAAAGACAGTCAATGAGATTAAAACGTAGTATAAAATAGTTCAAACCAAAAATACATATAAAACCAAAAATAAGGCCAAATCCTGGAGTAAAGACACTATTAGAACAAATAGAGACATTCACATAGTTACCACATGGTTTTTACTAACTATGAACCTCATCCATTTCTCCCAAATATTTAAATTATTTACCCTTGACTCTTGAAATCCTTTTGAAACTCAAAATAGATAAAATATTCCCAAAATTATGAATACCTTTGACCTAAAGGAAATCAAAATTCTCCCCAACATGAAAAATATTATCCCAATACAACATTAAAAATTATAATTTTATAAAAAGAGAAGGCCATTTTCCATCATTGATAATTATAAATCCTTTTCCAGATGGATATACTATCCACACTTACATCGAACATAAACCAATTTAATTATTTTACTATATAATAGCATATCATGGTGATCCATAATCTGATATGGATACTCAATAACGTAGGTGTACCAATAAAGATCATTATCCTCCCATTGAACCACATTGGAAGGGTCTGTTTGACACCTCTTCAATCGGGAAAAATTAAGCACATCATAAATTAATGTCCAGAAATATAGAAACTCTAATTAATAAGACAACAGTACAAGTTATTTGATGATCCAAAACATTCCAAAATTAATCGCTTCTGTGTAACCCTAATTTCACAGAAAATGATGTCCCAAGAGTGGTGAGACCGTATAAAAAACCTAAAAACCCTCTGAAAAATCCAACAAAAAATGGTCTACATGGAAATCATTAATACTTTGAGCTATAAATAATCTATTTTAGTTCAATATTACCTTTTCCAGCATCCCATGACCATGTCTCAGTCTAACATAATGATTTTCTCACAATTCTTAAAAACCCAATGTTGATGTACATGGCCTTCCATAAATCACTGTAAAGCGATCCATTTTAATTTAATCATGATAATTAATATTTTTGTAGATATTGAAAAAAATAAGATGATTTTTTCAAGAACCACTAAAATCAAATACACATGCCCAAAACATGTCCTCGTGGATCTAAATTTCTCACTTAAACGACCTATCCATCTGATGGTGATAAATCATGATTATGTTCAACTGGATACCCATATCCAATTTTAAAAAATCCCAAAATGGACATATAAAGCATATATACCTCTTATAAACTGTAACATAAGTCACTCTATTTAGTTTCATGATCTCTTAGACAAACATATTTCTAATCTCTTAGACCATCAACATCTATTTAATACGAATAAAATGAGTTAATTTTGATTGTTGATAAAAGATAATATAAATAAAATACTTTCTAATTGGTTTATATGCTATAAAAATAATAAATCCCATGGATATATCATCTGACTTATGCTCCATAATGTGTAAAGGATACAAAAAACCAGTAGGTCCTTGGTTATCTTACTTATTCCTTTGTAATGTACGCCATCGCAGAATGAAGCCTACAATCAACCACCTCATCCCCAACTACCAAAACTGATGTCTCAAATCCTGATACATCATGGTATTCTGAGGGTTTATAGACAAAATAAATCGATGTACACTATCTACAAACTATTTAGTCATAAATATAAGAATGACCAATTTTCCGAAAAAAAATTATAAACACCTATAGGAGACTAATACTAGTTATCAAGGTCTGACCAACAAAAATAATTTTACTAATGTAATAAAAATCAATATATGTTTCATTCCCAAGAAAAATTAGATAATAAAATAATGAATTATACTTTATAAAATATAATAAAACATTATCATAAACCTCTTACACATCCAATATCATATTTGTGAAAAGACACATCAAAGAACACACCTCCAATAATTATTTCAATGATTGAGTTGGTAAATTCCTATACAATATTTTTGTGACCACTTTACATTTTATTAGTGTACATACAATATCAAAATCCAAGATATAATGATATTCTCCCCATAATATTTTCTAGATATTTTGGTCTATTTTGTTAAAAATATATGTTATGATCGTATGATTTGAATATATATTTAACTACTCAGTAATGATTTTATGGTTCCATGTCATGAGGGAATCCATAAATATATTCAACTCAAGAACATTGGTATGATAATTATTCTTATAAAGATTAGTTAGATAGAACCATAATCTTGAACCTTCATCCCTACATCATAACACCTACTAACCTCATACCTGAGGCATCCTCGAAAACATCATAAACTAATACTATACCTAGAATAATTATGATCAGATTAGATATCAACCACACCTTCAGTTCCCCAAATGATCTATGAAATATACCATTCTATTTAGTGATAAACCCAAAGGGATTAACATTTTCATATGAGATGAAACCATGGAGTAATACTGAAAAAACCACATATAATAACTAACCAAGGCAAAAAAGATCTAAATCACAAACACATTTCTATGTCTAACCCAATATATGATTGTCTAAATCATTTTAGGATCAATTAACTTTCCACACTAAGATATAATATAGCATAGAAGAAATTATTATTGGATTAAAAAATGAAATTTTTAATGATTTCAATACATATGATATTCAATTAGTCTTATGAGAAAAATATCAATGTTATCTCGACGTTCATCCTTTGACTTAGAATACAAAGAAATGTTTTCCACAAAAATTGAAATTAAAGTGTCTAAGAACAAATAAATTATCTTATTCATCAAATCCATAAACACAACAAGAGAATTAATAAAACCAATTGGATTATCAAAATAATCAAAATTACCATAACTAATACAGGACACTATTTTATGAGTATCCTCCTGTAAAACTATAGGTTTATGATCTCCTAAGTACAAATAAATATTAGAAAACCATCGATCTCCCCTCAGTTTATCAAATATGACATCAATAAAATTAAAATGATACATGCTATTAACCGTTACATATTCAATATTTGATTAATAAAAATAAAAATGAAGGATTTCATCTTACTTTCTGAAAATAGTGCTGGTGATACCCATGGTGACATTATCATATAAATAAGTCCATTTTCCTCTTCATATTCAAGATAAATATTATCCATTTTCAATATAGTGTTTCCTATAAGATATTATGAAATGATGATAGGAGTCATCCTTGGGAGAAGGGTAATATAAAAATAAACCAATTTAAAAGGGGGATAATATAGAAATATCATCACAAAAAAAAACATTAGGATACTGATCTACCATGATTGAAACATTACTAATTAAATTATTTTTAATCAAGATTGGAATAATTATTTTCAATTGTCATGAGATCATTTTGGAATTAGGAACAATGGGACCGCTCTCATAAAACTAAGATGCCACTCACCTAAGAATACATTAGTAACCCAATCAGGAGTAAGAAACTGAATCTGACAAAAATTACAATCTAGTTGGTCACTAAAACATTCCATTTATTTCATACAATTGATGAAGTTATAGTTATCAATATTAAGGATTAGGAAATACTGGATAATCTCAATGTTAGTGTTCATAACGAGACAGTAAAAAATATATAAAACCTAGTTCATTATTTATTACCCATGATTTTTAATGTTATATCATGAACATTATAAATTTTTACTACAATCCAAATTTTTCAATCAATACTAATGACATGAATGAATGAGACACAACTGTATCAAATAAAACCAAGACTATAGAGGATGAAGATAACATTATACCTCTCATAGTTGATAAAATTAATTAAAAATTCCTAGGTACATGTTTCTCTAACACCCTAATATTTTATAATATATTTCTATAAAAATAATTGTATTTCTTTGATATCTTGTGTTCTAAGAAACAACGAGTTTAAACAAACAATGATAATGTATAAAAATATTAGTACTTAATAAGATTGTTATTTAATAGCCAATGGATTGGGGAGTATGAATAAGACTAACTAAATTATTAAATACATCTGTTTACATATATATAAAATGAATTCTTTGGTTATAAATTAACAAAAATAAATAAAACATTTTAATGTAATAAAAATATATTCTCATGGAAGTTGTTTTTATGCATTCATCATATTTTATCTTGTTATATTTTTGTAATCACTATATTTTAATAATTTTCATGAATGTTTTTTATTTCATAATAAATAACATATTTAAATTTAATTTAATATTTTTTATAATCATGGGATAAAAATAAACAATGTTGTATGTTTACAAATTTATTTAACAAAATGTGGATTTCGTCATGTTATTCATGCTTAATTTTTAAATTAATTTCTAACTTTTTTAGAAATTGAATATTGAAAAATTAATTCCATATTTTCAAGAAAAAAATCTTCAATATTACCCTCTTATTTCTCATCAATAGGAATTGTAACTGTTGTTAGAGTTCACACCTCGAAAAGGGGTAAATCAAGTAAATGAAGGTTAAAACTGAGTGATAAGGAAATATGTTTTAATATTAATATATATTGGATAAAGGGAATTATGCCCTAATAACCATTTTCATCAAAGGGATTTTTTTATTTATTATTATTTGTTGAAAATGACCAATATAATATTTAATGCAGTGAAAGTTAGAAAATGTAACTCTCTAGGTTTTAAATATACATTCTATGATTATACATGGTAAAAAAATGTTACGAATTAATATGAATGTGTATGTTCTGAATAAATAAATTATATTAATTATGTTAATATATTTCCAATTTTTGGGTATTAAATTATTACATTAAATGATTGGACAACTAAAAATTAGTATTAATTCAATTAAAAGGAAACTAAAATTATTGTTTTTAAAAATATTAAAAGTTATATAATTTAAATGATTTATAATATTAGGTGAATTTTATAGTGGAATATAACATACTATATAAATATAAAAGTATTATATTCAAATTGCTACTTTTTATTTATGTCTTTTAAGTAAAAATAACTTAATAGTGTCAAAACTAAATTTAATAATATTTTATCAAAACTAATATTTTTTTAAAATTTTTTAAAAACCATTAAAAATTTTAAATATTACATGGTGGATGATATATTGTAAGAAATATTATACATTGGAAATTTATGAGTGAATTTCCAACTTACATGTAAAATAATAACCCTTTAAGTGTGAAAATTTTTTTACTAGTGTTAATGATAAAATAGATTAACTAAGAGTTTAAATCAAAATATATCATATAATAAAATACATAAAACCATGAAAATTTTATTTGTTGATGGGATTTAAATGAAATAAAAAATTATATTAAAAAATAGTTTTTCAGGCATTTTTTAAGAGCATGTATTTATTATATGCTAATCTCTTAAGAAATCTCATGGTGCCCCTCCACTCAATTATAAACAGGCACCCCTTCTTTCTCTACATTACACCACATCAAGCCTTTTATCTTGACTATACCCTACAAAAATACCTCTTATAAATACTTATACACATTATATAGGTTATCTTATTCCCCAAATACCAACCCATGGATCATTTATAGGAGATATAAATGTATTGTTTCAAAGAAGAGGTAATCGCTCTATTTGGATAACATTATTTGTACTACTTCTTAAAATACAATAATTATATTGTATTTATCATAATATAAAATAAAGAAATGTCATAAATATAGACAAATATTATTATAATAATTTAATTAACAGTATACACCCTCTTTCCATTCTAATGAGAAGTTAAAGAATCCATTGTGTGTAAGTATGGCTTACCGTCTCCACGTAGTCGTATAATTCAATTTCCACCAACATCTTTCATTAATGGTTATTATGATGGGTTTAATGTTTTTATATAATACATATTATATAATTATACTTATTTAATTATAAATATCACATATACCTTCTTTCTATTAAATTTATTGTAAAATGATAACATCTCTCCTATGTACATGTGGACTACCGCCTCCATGTGGTGAGGTGATTTATTTTTCATTCCAAGTTTACATAGATGGTAATATAGATCGATATAAGTAATATATATGGTTTATATGAAATATTAATGATTTTATAAATGTTAATGTTTATTTAACACTCATTCATTCCATCTATCAAGAAGATAAATCAATGTTAATGCATGCGTATGACCTACCATCTCCGTTAACGGTGTAATTCATTTTTCTATATCTATATATTATGAATTATTATAAATGTTAATATAATGAAAATATATTATATTATAAGTACATATATAGTTCCATTATATAATCATAGTGAAATTAGTTTAATTATAAACTATTATAGAGTGCCGTTGAAGCAAGTTGAACTCAAGGTAAGGGATTTTCATCTTACTTTTACTTCTATGACACACATTCCATTTTGACTAATTTTTTCTTATATTTTTTAAATATAATTCCGATGAAAATAATTAAATATTATTATTTTTATATTTATATAGATTAACATATCAATACAATGTTATTTATTTTATGGAACTTATTATTCAAAAGATACAATAATGGTAAAGCTTTTATGTTATAATTTTTATCTTTAATGAGCATTTTTCGTGATTATTTTTCATTGATGATATAATAAGAAATATCATAAATTAAATTGGTAATTTTTTACTCATTTTTTACTTATATAAAATAAATTTTCTCATTTCATTTTCCTTAGCTTAATTAGTAAATATTGTGAATATATTTTTTACGGAAAATCAACATTATTTTCCTCTTTAGTCAAAAATTATTTTTCTTCCACATAAATGTTTTAAAAAAATAATAAAAGGCTTTTAATATTCTCATATTATTTTTTGATGTCATTATTTACAATTCTTAACATTTAAAAAAATTAAAAGAAATATTATTTCAGATGTTTTGATTGAGATACTTTTGACTTTTTCAAAAGATGTGAGGAAAATGTTTTCTTTTAACTTGTATTGTTTAAACATAATTTTTCATCGTCATTACCTATTAATATTGTAAGGTATAATTTATTTATTTTACGGATATTTTGATAGAAATATATTTTCATATTATTTTTTTTTATTTTTAAGTAATTTTCAAACTGGAAGAGATATTTTCCTTTATAATGTTTTAATGATATTGTAATGTTATTTCAATTAATAAAAGACAACAACATTTGATTTCACTTATCATTTTCCTGTGATATGATCCAAGGGTACCATCCAAATTCATTCTCTATATGGCTGAATTTTATAGTGAAGATATTTATATTGAAAATATTTCTTTTAAATGGGTTATTCTGTGATGAAATGATCAAATATTTATAAAACCCTTTTCTCCTCAATGGGTTATGCATTGATGGAATTTTTATGAAACCCATTTATTTTACCGTGTTTTAACATGATGAATATTTTTTGATCTTGTGGAACACATAAGTATAAATTTAATTATGTGATTGGTTGGTGAAAAATTATATATCCCTTCAATGCATTGGATAAAGATTGATATCTCATGAGATAAAAAGATATGAAATGGGGAGTGCACCTATTTTAGTGATGGTATTTTTTCACAGTGAAATTATTTGGGGTAAAGGTTCTCTATATTCCCAATTTGGGGAGAGAATGAAATATATCGTGATAGACTATTAAATAATCCTTTAATATTAATGAAATATTTTTCTATTCCTATTTTTCTGACACTAATCTATGTCATATATCAATGTTATGCGCTCACGGATCACATTAACTGAGTTCTTTATTATCCATGTCACTTAAAATATTGATAATTTTTCTATAACTGAATATTATGATCATGGTTATACAGGGTATGGTTTTCAATTGTTATACACATATTAGCATACCCATGTTATCATGGTATATGTATGTGATCATCGATATCTCCCTTGATTAACCATACTATGAATTTGAGCTCACCCATTCTGATTTTTCATTTCCCTAGGGTAAGAGTAAATATATTAACCAAGAAATTTATAATAAGGTTTATAGTTATAAATAACATAGTTGGAAATTGTGTAGTTAACTTATGAAGCAATTACTTATGTTTCATAGTTTCTAAATACACTAAACATTTATGTTACTCCTATGTGTTTTTGTAAAAAGAAACAAATAATCATGTAATAAGATATAATATATATGTGTGATATATATTGGATAATATGACTCCACTACATAAATATTTCTGATATTAGATCCTCCCTTATTTTTCTTCATAGTATGGGTATCCTCCTTTGCATGATATTGAGACCTAACTCCCTTTGATGTGTTAGAATGATATGGAGAGACCTTGGTAAATTTATTTTGAGAACTAATTCCCTAGGATAATCTTCTAAAAAAAAGTTGGATATGACCATATATATCTTCAATGATTTAAAATCATATGTCGTACCAGCTATTAAGGCATAGTATGGCTTGTAATTCCTCATTGGAAGTAAACCATATTATTTTGGCCTAAGTAAACCCCTAAAATAGATCATGACATAAATTTTACACCATTGTTGTGATTCCATATCTGTCCAAATGACACACCCTATATAGCCCCTACTATAACATATGCTTCACCTAAACCTGTATTCTCATAAAATTATACCTCATCCAATGCTACTTTATCAACCACCTCAATATAGGTCAACATAAATGAGAGAATCCTCATAGACTGTATATAAAACATCAAACCCATTTCAAAGATATGAGATTTATGATAGTAATTAAAAACATGATCAAGTGATTAGTCCACTAACCCAATGAAATGATTTGCATACTCCATAACAGATTTACCCCCTTCTCTATGGTAATAAATTAAATAGTATTTGACACTCTAAACATTTTAGGATAAAAAATCAGATTTAAGACCTTACAAGTGGACCATGAAATATACCCATCCAAATTTTCTTACATGATGGAGTCCCGTCATTTACTTCCCAATTCTTCAATCATATACATATAAAACACAACTTTGTGTACTCTGGAGCCATCAAGAAGTGTGAAATTCATTCAATCCATTCAATACAGTCAGCAGGTTCATGGGTTCCTTTGTGACCATGAAATATAGTAGGATTCTACTTGGTAATATCTGAAGTATAGTCCACCATTTATTCCTATTTTCTAACACTCGTCTAACCTAGAGTCTACATCTTATAGACAAATGCTTCCACTATTGTAGATATTACAACAGTGGCCCCATGTGGAGATTTTCCCTATGCTTCCTCTCCTAGATTCTGGAGAGATGTTCTAAGAGCCATTGTATATAAAACAAAAAATATATAGATCCTAATTATGTTAGGAAAATTTCTCTAAATCATTACATAAAATTCAAGAATATATACTAAATCCCATAACTAATAAAAAATAATGGAACCAATATATTAAAAAAATGAAGACATTATAAATAAATATTAAATAATAAATTGTTCATCTAAATAAATCCAAAAGTATGGTTCATTTAAATAACCCCAAACCAAGATTAAGCTTGATAGAAATTACCTAACCACTAATGGTAACTTCATATAAGATACGAAGTGAACTATCTAGGCACCCTTCTACACTTACCACTTTTTTTGATGGCCCTACTAAAGTATACCAATAAACCTTAATACAATAATTTCCTTTTATACCATTTTATAAAGAAGCAACTTGGGTCAACCTATCATACCACAAATGATCCTACCATAATCTAAAATGATAATTCTAGTTCACCAGAGGCTCTAATCAAGAACATGTGTATTAAATAAACAAAATAGTGTGAATAGTTAAACACTAAAAAAACATAATATGTCTCATTTATAGAAAGAAAATTAATATCAACTAGAGTATGATGTGCAGGAATATGATTCACAACCAGGAGACATATAAATTTAAATTCAATGAATAAATATTGAAGAGAAACCAACCACGTTCAAATCCATGTGTCCATGTTACCATCCATCACCACCAACCCATATCACTATGAATAAAATATTATGAAAGAGAATATGATGAGATATGTGGAACCCTAACCTTTACATATATCTATTAACATAAAATATACATATGCCCAATGGAATATGTAGTGTAACAACCAACCCATCCACACTATAGTGAGTCAATGTGGAAATGATACATCACCATAGGCTATATCCCTATGAAGCCAAAGGATGTAAATAAATTCCAGAGGGAATTATTGTCAATTATTGGATGATTATAAATTTTTAAAAAACAACCAACCACGATAAGAATAACCAAAAATCACTACATGATGCATGATACACTACTGAAAAAATACCATATACCAACAGTTTGGAACCGTTGGAATATGCCTCCAAACCGTTCGTATAGCCTATACCAATGGTTTGGAGAACCGTTTCCAAGTAAGCTATTGGGATAGGTCTATACCAACAGTTTTGGGAAAACCGTTGGTATTGATCTCTACCAACAGCTTTTAAAACTATAGATATAAGTAATATGAAAATATATACCAACAGTTCCATAAAACCATTGGTATATGTAATTCAAAAAACAATCATTCTGTTGTTTTTGATCCCAACACCTCTTGTTTGTGATTGAACGACATAACCACTAACCTAACATACTTTTTTGAAAATAATTTCATATATATTTATATATATATGTATTGTCATATGCATTTTAAATTTTGATTTATTTAATGTCCTCTATAAGAAGATTCCATTAAAAATATATGTACCTATATAAATGGTTTTGAGAACCTTTGGTATAGGTCCTTTGATTTTGGGACCTATACCAATGGTTTTGGATAAACCATTGGTATAGGGGGGACATATAACAACGGTTTGGCCAAAACCGTTGGTATATGGTCTCTATAATGGACCTGTACCAACAGATTTGGCCAAACCATTGGTATAGGTCCAAATTAGTGTACTATACCAACGGTTTTCCCAAAACCATTTCTATAGATCCATATTAGTGACCTATACCAATGTTTTTGGGAAACATGTTGGTATAGGTCCATATAAGTGACCTATACTAACGATTTTGGCCAAACCGTTGGTATAGGTCGAAATTAGTGAACTATACCAATAGTTTTCCCAAAACCGTTGGTATAGATCATATTTATAGTAATGATAACAAGGTAAGACAACCCAATTCATAACAAAACCAACCAGAAAAAATCATATTACGAAAGGGAAACCAAGATAAATAACAAACTACAATAAAGAAGAAAAACCAAAAAGTCTCAAATACTCCAAATACATCAATTGTACAAGTCCCAACAACATCAAATCCTAAACTCCATAATCCCTACCCATGTATCATGAAGAACCACTAACTAAATACAACATGTTAACTTTACCTATGTTCTAATAGATGATATCTGCAAAATCACCAATGAACCCAAGTAGGGGGTGAGTAATTAAAATCAGTAGGGTTTTCCAAATGACTTCCCTACTCACTCTACTAAGACAGAACATGAGAAAAAATTTATATAAATAAATTATATAAAACACAATAAAAATTTTAATATGTTATAAAAAATCCCTGTAGTTAACACTAAAATAATTTTCCAACCAAAACAGTTTTCAATAAAAATAACCAAATGAGTATTTCAAACCATTTCTCAAATCCCATTTTGGAATAACCCATTCATTCATTATATCCACCAATTCAACCAAAAATGAAACCATGGAACACCCTATACACATAAGTAGTGAGTAATCTATTCAAAAAATAAGTCACTTTGTGAACTAATTTGATGGGGGAATGTTCATACCCTTATCTATCCCAATACTGATTTGGGAAACTTCATACCCTCATCTGTCTTAATGCACAAGAACACACACCATCCATTAAACCAAAAAGCAATTCCAAATCGACCACATTAATAAAATAAAATAAAAAAATTTCATTTATTCAAATCATTACCATTAGACCATTTCCATGAATAAAAAAACAAATTTTGAAATTATTATTTGCAAATCCATAAACCAAGAACTTTACATAATAACCAAATATCACAAATCCACAAACCATCACATAAGAGGGTTTCTACAATTATTTTCATATCAAGTTCACAATAAATTTTATCCAATTCAACCATTTTGAAATAATTCATCAAGTTCTAATATGGGGATTCAAGTGTGAAGCCACCTATCTTAGAAACTATGGATAAAATGAAGAATATCATGAATTCTTTAAAAAAAATGGTGTTAAATCTCTGAAAACCCAAATTGACCTCATTCCCCAAACATCCACACAATCAAATATCATAAATATTGTCATAAACTATCTTATATATATCCTCAATATACTATATCAATGAATCTATGATATAGAAGAAGAGTATATATAATAAACCCCACTAAGAATAGAGAATTACTAAGGAATATGGACTTCATAGCACCCAGATTTTCGCATATATCGCTCTTGGATCAAACTGAGTGGTTTAGGGTTAAAACCGAGTGATGTATACTTTTTTAGGAATTAATTTTAAAATTTACACTATTGGGTGGCATGATTAGTAAAACTTTGTTCCAACCTTGCACCAGCAACTATATCCCAACACCCTTCACACGGTTGTCTCACATGGTTTGTAAAATCATCTATTGTCATAGTTTTTTGCACTCATCCATTTTTCATGGTAACTACTTGGGTGTCCCCATGGTTTGAAAAAACCTTGAGGCAATCCAAGAACCTACACTGATCTCATTGTATTCCTTTCCTCTATTTTCTATAGTAGTTTCGTGGTTTTAACTATCTGTGATCAAACCATGTACCTATAGAAAATCCCTGATAAAATTACAAAAGTCATATCAACCCTCCCAAACATCACCCAAACCCATTTCATACCAACAATAAATAAATGAAGGCTTAAATAAATGGATCCATGGGTGATACATCCTCCAAAACACTTGCCTTTTTGTCTTTAGAAATTGTAAAGTCGCCATTATCCTAAAAGATTTCAGGTTATTGGTTTACCATTTCTTTCTCTCATTCCCAACTCTCTTCCTGAATCTAACCATATTTCCAAAAAAACATACTAGATCGATGCTTTTCATATGCATGAGTTTGTCTTTCATATACACAATTTGTACTGGAATATGAACCAATGAAGCATCTGGATATAGTTCAATGTGATCCTATCAAAACACATGGACATGATTAGGTTGATACTTTTTCAACAAAGATACATGAATCACAAAACTCACTACAATGAACAGTTGTGGTAATGAGAACTGATATGAAACCTCACCAACCCGTTCAGGTAACTCCAAAGAGATTATGTATCAAGGAGATAACATTCCCTACATTCCAAAATAATGATTCTCAAGCCTTTAGGTAGATTTCCATGAACACATGATCACTCACCGAAAAATCCAATCACCATCGATGATGGTACACATATGATTTCTGATGACTATGAGTTATCTCTCTTCTCTTCATGATCAAATGAATCTTATCCACTGCCTCATGGAAAATTCAGATCCAAACCAAGTATGCGTCACCAGTTTTTCCCAAAAATAGTGAATAATGATAAGTATAGCCATACAATTATTGAGAAGGAGCCATATATTTCCAATACTGATAACTTTTATTATATGAGAAATACACTAATGTTACATGATCCTCCCACGAGCCACCAAAATCAATTACACAATCCCATATAATTTCATTCAATATTTGTATCATCTTAATGGAAAACCCATCTGTATCAATATGATACTTTGTACTCATATTTAATTGAGTCCCAATGGATTTATGTAAGTATTTCATGAAATGAGATGTAAACCTCAGATCTCTCTCTGACACTATAGAGTCTATTATTTTATGAATATTTACAACTTCTTAGACATAAATTTTTTATATGTACTTCACCATAATAGATTAACACATGGGAATGAAATTAGCCGACTTTGTGAACAGTATCACCCATATAGAATTGTGTTTCTGAACCATTCTTGGGAGGCCTGTCACAAAATCTATAGTTATCTGCTCTCATTTCAAAAAAGGAATAGGTAAATACTACAACATACCTACTGGATTTTGGTTCTCTACATTATCCTACTGATAGGTGTGGCATCTCGAAACAAACTCAGCCACCCCATTATTCATGTTTTCCCACCAAAAATGTGATTTCAATACCTTATAAATATTTTTTATTGTGGGATGAACTTCACATAACGAATATTGGTAAGCATGAATAATTTTTTGTAGGAAATATATAGGTTCATCCATCCAATTTCAATGCTACAAAACTAAACTCCCATCTGGCCTATATCCCTTAGTGGTCTCCCCACCATGGAGTTTCATCATCATCACAACACATTCTAAATCAATCCTCTATGCATCTTTAACTATATCCATGAAATCAAGAACAAAATAAAATGTTATTAAACCATATCATCACCTTGGTCTTCATAGTCTATATTCATGTCATATATCACTAACATCAACTACCACTGATCTGAATCCTCCTTTTCCAATTGAGAATAAATCTATCTTCTTAATTAATCTTGAAACATATTAACTTTACCTAGTATATGCATCAACTTAAACTAAACAATTTTGGGATTCTTTGTAACACCCAAGTATTTCATAATATTTTATCCCTTTAAAGTAATTCAATAGCTTGCGCCACACACAACAACGAGTTTGAGCACCCCATGACTTACAAAACTGGCTCTTTAAAAAGAGGCTATAAATATTATTAACTGCCTCTTGAATTTTATATAATCCATATAATTTTTAGATCCATATTATGTGTTTCTTAGACATAATATAAGAACAAATTCAATTTTTTGGATAAAAGAATTATTTTTCAAAAAATGAAATTTTACCGCCTTTTAATGGAGAAACCCCTTTTAAGTCCAATATTTGACAATTTTATATATTATATTTGACAAAATAAACTTATTTCTTATAATAAAGACATAAAAATTTAGTTGGGATATACTTTTTTTGTTTTTATGATAACTTTAATATTTTGATGAATAATGAAAAATACTAAATTTTAATTGAAAACAGATTTTTTAATCAAAATAATTTATAGTGTTAAATAATACATTTTAATGGATTTGAATTATAATTAGATTATATTCTTAACATTTAATCCAATTTTTTTCCATTGGATGTAATTTCACATTTAAATTGGACATAAACACATATCAAGCTTTTGCTAGTTATTAATTCTCAACAACCCGTTTTCTAGTTTTGACAAGAGGAATTAATTTTAAATTAAATAATGAAAATTATATGTTTTGATTTTGGAAAAATAGAAATAATTTTTGAATTTGGAATATCATAATTATCTTAGGGTGAATTTTTGGTATTTTTTGGAAAACTTTTAATTAATGATGAATAGTGAAAAACACTATGTTATTGTTTAAAACAGACTTTTTATTTAAATAGTTATAATTTTTACATATATTTATTTTAAAGAATAAATAGATAAATAATAACTATTTAGTCCAATTTAATTCATTGAATTCATTTTATAATAATATTAGATATATAATATTATATTAAAATTTTTACATTCTTTAACCCACATTCTTGGAACATTAGAAAATTAGCATAAAACGTAATTTAACTACATCTATGAATTGAATTTTAAAAATACTAGAGACATGGATGAAATTATTAAGTAAAATGTGGTTGAATAAGATGAAAATACTTTTTGGTGAATAGTAACTTTTGAATTCTATTTACCACGGTTAAATGTAAATAATGTAATTAAAAGTAAAAATAATATTATAATTACCCTAACAAAATTCATAATTCTATTGGATAAGTTTTTTGAGACTAAAATATACTTTAGGAAAAATAATGTGATTCTTTTTATCCACTTGGATTAGATTAGAACATTGATTATATTTTATTTAAAGAATAGTTAAAAATATTAAATTCAACTTTTAATAATTAAACCATTATTAATATATGGTTATACATATGCTAGATTAGACTATAAATACTCATTAGAAAGCTAAAAATATTTCCTACAACATGGTATTTTATTTATAATTTTTAGAAATTAAATAATTAAATTTATTTATGACACAATGATGATGCAATAATTACCTTGTTAATTAAAGATTAAAATAATTAATATTATAAATATAAAAATAAATTTAAATTGTGACCTTTTATGCATTCCAAAAATTTTATAGGTTAATATGAAATATTAGGGTTGATCCAATGAATTGTTTTTGACTTAATAATGTTTTTATGACTTATAAAAAAACAAAATGATAAATAGTTTCAAAATTGACAAAAAGGAGTTTTTGAAACAAATACAATTTCATTGAATGATATAATATTCCTAAAATTAAAAGGATCGCCCAAAGGACCTAGATAAGGTTATATATGTCAATAATAAACCACTTGAGGTTCTCTTGGATTTTTATATTAAGTTTATTAACCATGTCATATAACAATTCAAGAGGACATTGTAAATGTTAAACTATTTAACTAAGAGTTAAATCTAAAATATAAGGTTAATATGGAGAAATAAACTTATCTAAAATCTATTGTATAATAGGATTTCTACCCATAAACACCTTATCGTAGAAATAAATTCATTTGGAACCATTAGAAACTGATAATGATTTTATAATAAAAATATATATCAAGATTTTCTAAAAGTGACCCTGACCTCTCTTATAAAAAGGTACTTCCCCTTATCTTAATTTCACACCTCCAAAGCCATTTGGATAGTCCAAAACCTAATAAAATATCCTCCCAAATAATCTCATGTTAACCTATAGTCCTTACTTTGATCATAAATCCAACATAGTGATCCCTTTTGTTCAAATCAAAATGAAGAACCTGAAGAAGAGGTAATTATTTAATCACCTCTTTGAAAGTTCGTTTCATCTTCCACATCCTCTTTCTTTTTTTCCATAACAAAATAATAAATCCAGTAAATTATACATACTGTGATGTTATTATAAATATGGTACAACCATATTCATTTTTCTAGCCTTCATATGAAAGAAAATGTCACCATAGGTGCGTACGTATGACTTACCGTCTCCACACCGTGGCGTCGTTTGTTATTCAACACTTCATTATTTGAATGGGTATAATAATAAGTATAATTGATGTAAATAATAAATATAATATGTTAATTATTATTTATATATAATATACTATCCAATTACATACGATTTTTCCATCAATAGAATGATATTGTCGCTCGTGTGTACGTACAGCTTACCCTCTCCAAAACGCGATGAGATTTTGTTCCCCATCGTAATCATTAAAGAATAATTTTTATATGATGATTAAAAAAATGTTTAAGAACTTAATATACTACTTTATGTGATTAAAATATATGCTATTCATTACAAACATGATTATGTAACAAAACATTTAAAGGAAAATGAATCAGTTAACACCCGAAACAATGATACTACTGAAATATTATTAACAAAGTAATATTAGAAGATCAGATATGATATAATATTTATGTATATGGTTCTTGTATAATTTAATAACAATGATTTCACAATTATAAAGGAGGTTAACATACCCTCTACTAAGTAAAAGTACAAGTTAAGGGTTAATTTTTCAATCTCTTTATTTTCTGAGGTTGTTTATACGTAAGTATCTACTAGGAATTATTTATCATCCACATCCATGTTTCTTAAAAATGTATTTCAAAACATCATTACTATTTCATATACTATGGGTTAATGTCATTTACACCATTTTTTAACCTTTTATAATTTTTTTTGAAAGGAATATTTCCATCATTTTCTGAAAAATGTTTTTTATGACCTTTTTGACAATATTAAGGTATGAATGATTTTTAAACATATATGGAGGGTGCGGCTATTTTCCACTACTATGATAGCTTATAATCTTCCCTTACAATCTTATATGATTATTTTCTAAATAAAAGTTTTGTTTTATAATTACGTTATTTTTAAATGATTTGAAAATAGAAATAGATATTTCCCTCAGATAGTTTTGATTTTAACTATGTCGACATCCTTTGATGGATTTTACTTATGTTTGAAGTTGATTTATTATTATAAAATCCTCCATTTTGTATTGAATGTTTTGTGATATGATTTACTATGGATGTGTTATTTTTATACCATTCATGGTTTATAGTTAAAGTATTAACATTTCGTATGATAGATTTAATATGAATATTTATATTGTGTTTCAACATTTTCATATGAGGATTGCATTGGACTTATTAAGTGACGTGTGGAGCTTGCTGTAGATCCTAGATGCATCGGTAGGTCTCATGAGAGAAATTATTGTCTTGGAACAAGGCCTTTGAAAAATCTTATTTGTATCCTTTCCATGAGGCCTTCCCTATGTGGTTATGACATCCGACATTGTGCATTCCATCATTATGAAATTAGCTATTAATATTAAATGTGATTATTTGACTCGTAGAATATCCATGTGAATAAGTAAGTATCATTATTTTGATTTATATTTTCCATATTATAATGAATTTTAAGTATAAAAGGCTTGTCTTTTAGTCTAATACATTGCCTTAAATGATTATGCTTATTTTTATCCTTACTATGCATCTGAGCTCACCCCTTTCTATGTTTTATTTTTCCTAGGATTTGAAGAATTATATTATGACTAACCAGTAGGGATAGGCTAAGGGATATGAGTGTGTTCAAAGGGGACCCAATATTGATTTTTTTATTTCATGACATAATCTAAAACATATGTTTGTATCTAGTACTTTAATGGCCACTAAACTAATCAGTATTTCGAGACTTGATCTCTTGTGATCGTGCCAATGATATGTAATAATGCACTGAATCTATGTAACTAGGGTCGGGGTGTAATAGTTCGTATCATAGGAATTTTAGTACAAATCATGGAATCTATATTTAGTAAAACTCTGATTATAGAACACTACCCTAATATAGACTTTGGGGATTAATATATAAGAACATAAAAAAAATTGAAAATGTAAATATTATGTGGGTTTTCCAAGAAATACATCCCTGTCAGGATACGAGTAGGTAGAAGAAGATCTGACACAGATGTACATGGGGGTAAAACCCAAGAACACCACTTTGATCTTTACTCGAACGAAAACTGGTGCATGAAAATGGGCCTTGCTGCACTATTGGTTACAACACTCTTGGGGGATATGCTTAGGATAATTCAGATTTTTTTTACAAGCCATTATGAAGTATTTATGAGTAAATATGTCAGCAAAAAATCAATGTTATGATTACGAGACTAGATTTGTGTAAATATTCAATTAATGATGTTAATTTTTAGAGTTTTTGTACTATATATTATGATATGCTCTGACTTAGTGTATGCCGTCATTAAGAAATAGATCCTAGTAGAATGAATGAGAACTCCAGTAATATACATGATCCATAGAGTAAGAAGGATCATATCATTCATGGTCTTAAGCCAATATTTAGAAGGTAAATTGTCTCTCACGTATTATAATCATATTAAGAAATCGTATCATGTGTTAATAAGATATTTAAATAATTATCTAAGTAATATGGATTTGAAGGGAAGGTAGAGAACAAAAGGATGTTAGAGAGAAAGATTGATAAAGGGAAGACATGAAATAAGGATTTCCCCCATGTGATAACTCTAGAAAGAATCAACTTGGTAAATTCTTAAAGGTAATGGGAGTATGTTATAAGTGTTGAAAAAAAGGAAACCACATTTGTTATTACAAGGGTAATAAAAAAGTTTCAAATGTACAATGCTTTATCTACATGGAGTTGGGACACTACGCGAATCAATTTCTAAATCATCAGAGTATGCCCCAAATGATGCTATTGGATAATAATCTAGTTATGATACTACCTCAGATGAAGAAGAATTACTAGTGTTCTAATGTTATTATTAATGATTAATTTCACTTGAGTGTTGTGTCAACGATGTACTGGTTAAATGAATTATGGATATAAATAAGGATTGTACTGCAGTACTATTTCATTGAGGATTTCAGATTATATGGTTCTAAGAAAAGTTACCCAATATCAAGTTAATCATTTTGGAAAATACATGGTTGAAGGAAAGATAATCCTTAATATGGTTCTAATAATAAGGTGGTGATTTTTCAATAATATATGATTGATTAGGATAAATTATATTGGATATTATTGATTACCTTGAGACTAATTAATTGTTTTTTTATCCCATCATTGTTTGAGTTTACAATATTTTTGGATATATGGAGTATACACAGTATTATATAAGTAATAAGGGATTATGAATGTAATTGATATGTTTTTATGGAAAATCATGGTGTTACCATGTTTTAAAAGAATACATGATGAAGGTATTCACATGTTATTACGTGAAAAAATATATCTTAATTCTTATTACCTTCCTTATAAATTTTGGACTCTGAGTTTGGAAAAAAGTATTTTGGATAATTCTAAAGGTTGGGATGAATTATGTTGGAAATTGGATACTATTGTTTAAGGTTAAAATATTACAAAAGATTATTTTTGGATTGTTATAAAAAATGAAAACCCAGAGGTCGGGTGACAACCCATCATGTCTGGAAAGGCTGCCAGACTTGAACTCGCAACCGAAGGGTGATAGGGGTGCATCACCTTCCAATGGCCTACGTGATGTCCTAGATTGTATAATTAAGTTTTCTTAAATATTCTGATAAATTAATTAAAAATTATTTATTTTTGTAACCTTATATGATTAGGAAAAATAGAATATTTTTGAATTCTATTATCTTTTGGAGTGAAAGATGAGTTTGTGGTAGAAATTTGTTGAAGGATGGAACTCTACTTGTCAAGTATATTTTTTCACTTATTCTATGAATAAATCAATTCTTAAACATTAGGGAAGGGATCTTAAAACCAAGTATGTGTCATCCTAATACCTTATGTTTTGTTGAATCAATGATATTTTAAATCAACATAGATTGATGGATTTGAGGCCTCAATTTTACACTTGATTATGATTGATGACCTCAATCACTCCCTATAAATATTTCTGTTTTACTCCAACTATGTGTCTCTAATGTCCACCAATGTTCTCCTAATCGAGATCATAATTTGGTGGTGATTTATTTTCATTTCTCTTTCCAACTTATTAAGACTAAATTTTATTAACCCTATTCCTGATGTGAATTTTCCACAAAGGTGTTTTCTATTTTTATCCTTTTATTTCCGAAGAACAATTTCAAATTGTGAGGAAACAATTTATTGAAGGAGGGGAGAATGTAGCAACCCAGTATTTCATAATATGTTATCTCTTTAAAGTAATTCAATATCTTGCGCCACATGCAACACCGAGATCGAGCACACCAAAACTTAGCAAACTAGCAGTTCAAAAAATGGTTATGAATAGTATTAACTATATTTTGAATTTTACATACTCCATATTATTTTAACATCGATATTATGTGTTTCTTAGACATAATATAATAACAAATTCAATTTTCCACATGAAATAATTTTTTTAAAAAAAATGAAATTTTACCGCCATTTATTGTAGAACCCTTTTTAAAACTAATATTTGACACTTTTATATCTTCAATTTGACAAAATAAACTTCTTCTTTGGATGCGGAACATTTAATGTTAGTTTGGATAATTTTTTTTGTTTTTCTGATAACTTTCATATTTTGATGAATAGTGAAAAATACTAAATATTAATTGAAAACAAATTTTTTAATCAAAATAATTTATAGTGTTAAATTAAAATATTTAATGGTTTGGAAGTATAATAAGAATATATTTTTCTCATTTAATGATATTTTGGTCATTGAAAGTAATTTTACAATTAAATTGGACATAAACACATATCAATCTTTTTCTAGTTTTTACTTCTCAAAAACCTGTTTTCTAGTTTTGAAATGGGGAATTAATTTTAAATTAATTAATGAAACATCTATGTTTTGATTTTTGTAAAATAGATATCATTTTTGAATTCAGAATATCAAATTTATCTTTTGGTATGTTTTTGATATTTTTTCTGAAAACTTTTTATTTTTCATGAATAGTGGAAAACACTGCATTATTATTTAAAACCGAATTTTTATTTAAATAATTATTAGTTTTACTTATATTTATAAATTAAAAATAGATACATAATACATATATTAGTCCAATTTAATTCATTTAAGTCATTTTATAATAATATTTGATATATAATATTTTATTAAACTTTTTACCTTCTTTTACCCACCTTCTAGGCACATTTGAAAATTTGCATAAAACGTAATTTTACCACTTCTGTGAATTGAATTTCAAAAATCCAAGAGACACGGTTGAAATTAGTAAGTAAAATTTGGTTAAATAGGATGAAAATATTTTTTTTGTGAATAATAACTTTTGAATTTTATTTACCACTGTTAAAAGTAAATACGATAATTAAAAGTAAAAATTATATTATAATTACCCTAACACATGTCCTAATTTTTTTGGATAAGTTATTTTCGACTAAAATCAACCGTAGGACAAAAATATGATTCATTTTTATTCACTTGGATTAGATTAGGACATTTATTATATTTTATTTAAAGAAGAGTTAAAAGTGATAAATTCATATTTTAATAGCTAAAGCTTTTTTAATATTTGGTCATACATAAGATAAATTTGACTATAAATATTCATTAAAAGATTAAAAGATTTCCTAAAACATGGTATTTTATTTATAATTTTTCGACATTAAATAAATAAATTTATTTATGACACAATGATGATGGAGTAATTACCTTATTAATGAAAGATTAAATTAATTGATATTATAAATATTAAAATAAATGTAAATTGAGTCTTCTGATGATTTCCAAGAATTTTTAGGTTATTATGACTTGTTAGGGTTTATTTAATGAATTTTTTTGAGGTAATAAATTTTCTATGGATTTCACAAAAACCAAACACTAAATAGTGTCAAAATTGACATAAATGAGTTTTTAAAACAAATTAAATTTTTCTGAATGACATAATATTTCTAAAAATCTAAGTATTACCCAAAGGACATAGATATGGTTAGATATTTCAATAATTAACCACTTGGGGTTCTCTTGTATTTTTATTGTATGTTTATTAACCATGTAATATAAAAATACTAGAGGACATAGAAAATATTAAATTATTTAACTAATAGTTAAATCTAAAAGATAAGGTAAATATGGTGATGGAAACATGTCTAAAATATACTGGTAGAGAGGATTATGACCCATACCCAACTTATCCTCGAAATAAATCCATTTTGATCCATTATAAATCAAAAATTGTTTTATAATAAAATAATATTTCTAGATTTTCCGAAAGTGACTCTCCCTCTCTTATAAAAGTCTACTTCCCCTTTTCTTAATTTCACACCTCCAATCCCATTTGGCATGTCCAACCCATGCTCAAATATACTAAAAAATACCGTAAAATCATCATATAGGCCTTACATTGATCATAAATCCTTCTTATGAAGCCCTTTTGTTCAGATCAAAAGAATGAACCTGAAGAAGAGGTAATTATTTCGTCACCTCTTTCAATGTTCTTTTTTTCTTCCACTTCCTCTATCTTTGTTGTTTCCATACCATAAATAATAACTCAAGTACCTTATATATATTGTTATATTATTATAAATATGGTACAACCATATTCAGTATTCTATCCATCCTATGAATGACAAAGTCACCATACATGCATATGTATGGCTTACCGACTCCACATCGTGGTGTCATTTATTATTCAGCACTTTATAATTTGGATGGGTATAATAATGAGTATAATTTATTTAAATAATAAATATAACATATTAATGATTCTGTATTTATAATATACCATCCAATTACATACTATTTCACCATCAATAGAATGATATTGTCGCTTGTGCGTACGTACGGCTTACCGTCTCCACAACGAGATGTGATTTCACTCCCCGTTATAACCATTCAAGAATAATTTTCATTTGATGTTTAAAATTAATGTTTAAAAACATAATATCATTCTGGATATGAATCAAATATATCCTATCCATAACAAACATGACTTACGTAACAAAAAATATAAGGGAAAATGAATCAGTTAACACCTGAAACAATGATACTACTTAAATATTATTAACAAAGTAATATTAAAAGATCATATATGATTTCATATTTCTTTATATGGGTCTTGTATAATTTTTTAACAATGATTTCACAATTATATATGAGGTTAACTTACCCTCGACTAATGAAAAGTATAATGTAAGGGTTAATTTTACAAACTCTTTATTTTCTGAGGTTATTTATATGTAAGTATCTGCTGGGAATTATTTATCATCCACATCCGTGTTTCATAAATATGTATTTCAAAACATTTTTACTATTTCCTAGACTATGGATTAAATTCCTTTATACTTTTTTTTTAATTTTTATAAAATTTTCTGAAAGGAATCTCTCTATCATTTTCCAAACAAGGTACTCTATGACATTTTTGACAAAATTAAGGTAAGAATATTTTTTACTTATACAGTGGGTGCGGATATTTTCCACCATTATAACACCTTCGAAGCTTCCCTTAAAAGCTTATAAAAATATTTTCAAAATTATTGTTTTCATTCATAATTACGTGACATTTAAATGATTTCAAAATAGAAAGAGATATTTCTCTCAAATAGTTTTGATTTCATCTATGACAATATCTTTTGATGGATTTAACAATTCTTTGATATTGATTTATTATGATACAATCTTCCATATTGTATTGAATATTTTGTGACATGTTTTACTATGTATGTGTTATTTTTATACCATTCATGGTTTATAGTTAATGTATTGACATTTAGTATTATGGTTTTAATACGCATGTTTATATTATGTTTCAAACATTTCTTATGGGGAATGCATTGGACTTGGTAAGTGATGGGTGGAGCCCTCTATAGCTCATTGATACATCAGTAGGTCTCATGAAAAAAATTTGTGTATTGGAACAAGGTCTTGAAAAAATATTATTTGTAGTCTTAGCATAAGCCCTTGACTATGTGGTTATGATGTCTGGAATTATTCATTCCTTCATTATGAAATTAGCTACTGATATTACATGTTATTATTCGACTAGTATAATATCAATGTAAATAAGTAAATGAAATTATTTTGATTTATATTTTCCATATTATACAAAAGTTTAAGTTTAAAAGGACTGTGTTTTAGTCATATTCGTTGCCTTAAATGTTTATGTTTTTTGATATCCTTACTGAGCATCTCAGCTCACTCCTTTCTATGTTTTATTTTTCCCAGGATGTGAAGAAGTATATTATGACTGACCTATAGGGATATGAGTGTGTTCAAAGGGGACACAATGTTTTTGTTGTTTTTATTTCATGATGTAACCTAATACTTCTGTATATATCTAATACTTCCAAGGCTACTAAACTAATCGGTCTTTTGAGACATGATCTCTTGTGATAATGCCAATGATATGTAATAATGAACTGACTCTGGGTATGTAGGGTTGGGTAATTACATTCTCTATCCATCTTATTTATCTCGGGTTTAAATACCATTATTATAAAATATTTTTAAATCTCTTATCATTAGAAAAAACTTTAAATTTCTCACCAAAGAATCAACGAAACCAAGTATTCCAAGCATGAACTACATCAGCTAATTCCAAATCATGTGTTGATTAGTTCATGATAATGCATCCATAAATTCCATGATCCATAAGAAACACCATGATATCTCTACATGAGAACACGTCCCAACCATGATCCATACACATCACAATACACCAATTACCCTTGTACTGATTCTTGAGAAGTCTAGATTGGTGCTGATGCAAGGGGAATTTAGGCTCCTTAAATGAGTTCTTTCATTCAACATTCCATTGAAAATGAAAATTGTTCCTTTTCAAAGCTATCATCAGTTATTCTAGTCATGGAAATTCCAAAATCAAATGTTTTTAATAACTATCTAGGATAAGGAAACTAATTATCTCAAAGAAATTATTCAAGGGTTACCAAGACGTTACATACACTCTCATTTTTGAATCCATAGATTCACATATTTAGAAGTTTATATGGCCAAGGAAACATACTTCTTGTATCCAAAAAACACACTTTGATAATTTGGGACACATATTATTATCCCACAAAATTACCCAAAATTTCTCCAAGTGTTGATCATGACCACCCCTTATCCTTGAATACATCAATTTTTCATCCAAAAATAGTACCACAAAATAATACAGATACCATTGAAATACTGGATTCATCATTTCCCTGAAGAATGATAGTGAATTTGAAGACCTAATGGCATAAAAACATAATCATAATGACAATATCTATACCTAAATTCTATGTTCAGAATATCCTCCTTCCAAATATTCAATTAGTTATATCCTCATTACCAGTCAATTTTTGATAACCACCGACCTCCCCATAATGGATCATGTAGACCATCAATGCATGGAAGTGGATACTGATTCTTTATGTTAACTTTGTTAATATTATTAAAATAAACATATAGTTGAAGAGTTCTATACACCTGTTTGAAAAATAATACTAGTTCTACCCATGAATATGTTCTTGTCCAAAGAAACCATTTTCGTTATACCTCTTACAAAAACACATTCAATTCCATTAATTCTATTGGTCCCATTCAATAAAATGGATGTGAGATAGTACTTTTCTTCCAAAATAGATCAATTTTATACTCTTCATATCTAGTGGGTTGGAACACTAAGAATGTTTTTGGAAATACGTTTGGAAAATGGTCAACAACTATAAGAAAACTGATATTCTTGATATCTTCCATTGATGCCAAAGTCAATGTTAGGAACTGGTATGAGACTGATCCAACTATTGATGACAGAAAATCTATTACACCTGTCATTACATTCATTTATCCATTATATATACACATGTTGCCATCCAGAGTTTCAAAACAAACCATTCAGGTATAATAGATGATGTGATCCTTGAATATTGTCAACTAATCCATTCCCAAGATTATATCATGGACCTCCACCTCAAGAGTAGATAAATCCCATATGAACTTAGCGCCCTCAAAAATTATAGAACATTATCTACACATAAAATATTGACATTCTCATTGACCCATAGGTGTTTTATGTTTCTAAATAGAAGGAATTGTCTCCATATGGAAACCTAGAATGTCAACTACAAGAGAAGAAATAAATGAATGGGATAAACTATATCAAACAAAGTTTGCATAAGTGTATAATTCATAATAAGGGTACCTCTCACCATCAAGGGTCCAGAATGATCATCCTCAGCTCCATATAACTTCTTACTCACTGCACATTGTTCTCCTATAACATTTTGACATTTCCCATGCTCATGAGTCATAGTATTCATAGAGTCACCATGGCTAGGTCAGTTCTTCTGACGAGATTTATTTTTCTTCCCTTAACCCATTAAAGAGTAGAAAGTGTCCACAATATGAGATGTGTACAATAAACCCAGGCTTAAATAACATCCAAAATAGAACTATATATTACCCTACCGTATTGTAATTGTGGAATTCTCTAGGTGGTTCCATACAATATTGTTTCTTGTCGTCAAATGAAGCACATTGAAAACATGTAGACTTGATCTTTGGTTTTGGAGGATGATTAACTGATCTATCCATATGATTCTAAGTCATTAAAAAACATTTTAAATAGATTTACTTCTTCTTTTTTTTCCTATCATATGATATTATATTGTTTCCTGAAGGTATCAATATACTCCCTCCACCCGTAGGTCGTGAGATGCCCCTTTCTAATATTGTTTCTCTATTGATCATCACAGTATAATCCATTATAAAAAGAACATCAATCTTCAAAATAATCCCCTACCTCAACCCAATTCAAAATTGATTGAATTTAAGGATGAACTTGCAACATATTTGGGTGAAGAGTGGACTAAATTCCTAAATTTATCAGTAAACTCTTTTACTAAGAGGTTCTCCTACGTAACAATGAAAAATTATATTGTCCTACAATTCTTGGACATATGAGGTTATAATTTTTTCTTGAAAATATCTTCAAAATCCACCAATGAAATTCCTTATTCTAATTTATCATGGACTGATAAATCCCACCACTAGGGTGAATGATCCTCCCGTATATATATCTCCAACATGAATTTCAACTCTGCTATTATCCCAAGGAAATCGAAGATTTTATTCATCCTATTCAAAAATAACTCTACCTTCTCTGTTTCCAATTAACACTGAAATATTGGTGGATTATATATCAGGAAATGAATAAAATAATCCCCATTCCTTGGTTCATCCCTATGGTTCCCTCTATACATAGTTAAAAAATCATGGACTATACTCCGAACCAGCTGTTGGTTTACCAGTGGCTCATGTGAAGCCATATTCTAACTATCTACTTTAGGTTGATTTTTATAGTGCGTACTAGGTTCCTTTTATATATCCACCACAAACTCCATATGTTTCACAATATAGAAAATAAAAGATTAACAATTTCAATTTTATCATATCACAATATTCACAATAAGGATTTCCCAAAATTTGACATTTTTCATGTTTATATATTTTAAAAAATTTCACCATGCATTTGAAAATAAACCCACTTTAAAAGTACTCAAACAATGTCTTTTCAAAATATAATATTTGATGAGAGTTTAAACACTGTTTCAAAAGTCAACTTTTTTACCCCAGATAATAAATCATTACACAAAATTAAATATGCACTCCTCATGGGAAACCATTTCTAAAATTAATTTCATACTCTTCTCATTGGCTATACCCATTATAATGAGATTACAAATCCTATAAGTGTCTCCAAAATACTTATATATTCAACTCCATGGTAACTTTAAATTCATTAAAAATAGGTTATATATGGATTTTTATTCCCTAAATTTCATGTTGCGATAATCCAATCCCTTCTACCATCCCAACTCAAGGACTAATTATGCATGATTTTCCAACACCAAGACTGAAAACCAATACTGTTTTCTAAAAAATGAATGAGTGACTGGCCAACACAGATATCAATTGAATTTCAAGGACCAAACAAGATAATACCATGTATGAAATCCCAACCCAACTCATTGGATTGTGTCAAGGTGGAAATGCTACTTGGCCTTAGGAAACATCCCCAAAGAGCCTAGTGCTGGAAATAAATTCTAATAGGTTCAATAGAAATTAGGGTATAATTTTCTCTTGAAAACAGACAAACAAACAAGATAACCATAACCAACACTCACCAAATCATTCAACATAACAAGGTAGGAAAAAATTCATAACAAAACTAACCAAACTATACCAGAGTACCAAGTGGAGACTAAGATCAACAATCAAATTCAAAGAAGAAGATAGATCCAAGAAAGCTCAAATTATCCAACGACACCAACTCTACAACTCCCAACAAGCTCTAATATAAAACTCCAAAATCCATTCCAAAGTATCAGGAAGTACAACTAATGAAATTTGATACATTCCCCTTACCTGTGTCTTGATATACAATATTGGAAAACACACCAAAGTTCCCAAGAATGGGGTGACTAATGAAACTCAATAGATTTTCCCCAAATGAATTCCCCACTCACACCACTACAATAAAACATGTTAGAATATTTATATAATATATGTATATAAAACAATTCAAAACATTTAAAATTTTATATTGATGACCAAAAATTCACACAAAAACTATTTTCCAACTAGAACATTTTTCATGTAAAACAACCCAAAAAGTCTTTCAAACCATTTTTTAACACCCCATTTTGACATAAGACATTCCATTCCATGTACCCTCATATCAAAAAAATTCATAAAACCATTGACCACCCTACACTCATGAGTGGTGAGTCCTATTTTCACCAAGTCATCACTTGGTGAACCATTTTGATGGGGGAAAGATAACACCCTTCTCAATCCCAAAAATAATGGGGAAAAATGATTCCTATATCTATCCCAATGAACATGAACACCCAACATCCATTATGATGAAAAAATACCTAATCAAAAATTTCAATACATTTGATTAAGAAATTTTATTCACTGAAAACATTACTATAAATCCATTTCCATGAATGAAAACATATTCACATTTTAAAATAATCATTTTAAAATCCATAAACCTATCACAGTTCATAATTACCAAATTTCTAGAATTCAAAACCCATCACTAAAGAGCTTTTCTAGCATGATATTCAGATAAATTTCAAAATCAATAACATTCAATTTAAAAAAATTGAAACTAATCCTTTAAGTAAAAAAATTTGATTTGACAGTGAATCTACCTCCCTCAGAAGCTATGACAAAAATGAATAACAACATGAATTCTTCAAAAAAACAAGGTTAAATCTCCAAAAAATCACCTCATATCTCATTCCCTTTCATCCACATTGAAACATAACATCATGATTGAAATAAAATATCATATATCTATCCCCAAGGGACTATATCTAAGAACATAATCTAGGGAATAAGAGTAGATATAAGAAAACCCACCATGAATGAAGACTTACCAAGAAATACAACCTTCAACACACCCATATTTTCGTAGTAACCAATCCCAAATTGAAGGGGTCTCCACAGACTTATGGAGGAGGTAAAACTATGTTATAGTCTAAATGGATGGAAAATGAGTTGTTTAGGGTTAAATATGAGTGGGGTACACAATTTTGTATCTAAATATAATCTATGGATATTTGGATTGCATGTTTTGGAAAACCATGCACCGACCACTGCCTCCCAACACCCATCTCACATTTAGACCACATAGTTAGAAAAACCATGCACCAACCATGTTTTTTCTTATGTTCTACTTTTTACAGTTACTCCTTGGGTTGAAACATAGTTTGGACACACTCTGCACCTAACTGTGTGCCTACCCAAAGCCCACTTTCTGCCATTGCATTATTTCATGTCATATTTTCATGGAATCCCTTAAACGTTCTCAAACAAAGAAACCCCATAAATTCCCCCAAAAAAATTACATGATGTCCTCTTAACCATACCAAACTTCACCAAAATGCTTTATATACATAATATTCATAAAGAAAGTGTTATTTACTTGAAACTGGGGGTGCTGTATATATATTGTGAGGAAAATTCTTATTAAGATACTATAATGAATCAATATAATTATATCACTATGAAACTATTAGTGATATCTTTAAATCAAAACATATTCATATAGTTATAAATTTTAAAAAAAATCACATAAAAATCATTTTTTGTTTCCTTTAAAAAATAACTTATTCAAATCAACAAGAATATTGAATTCATCATTAATGAAAACATATTGAGAAATGATAAATATAATTCATAACTCAAAAGCTAAACATTTCATTATTAAAAATTGATACATAATTGTAACCAAGTGTAAAACATGGGCCCTACACTATGGTAATATTCAACTAGTGCACATAGAGTACAATAGCCAACAAAAATGTGAATCATAATATAATGAGTCCCATTACATGTAATTGGTATCAAATCCATATACTCTAGTGTTTATACACTCACTATGGTCTGTATATTTACTTAACCAAGGTTCCCAATATGTCCCCATGAGATATGTTTACACAAATCAATCAATTTAAAAATGCACACAATTTTATAAAAACAATTTTATAATTGAGGAATCACCACTCCAATTATGGAAAATCCATTTAAGTGTCAAAAAAATCAATTTTTAATTTATTATCAAACACATGGCATTAAAAAACTATTTTTAATTTTAAAACCAATTAAAATATACATTACATAAGTCAAATAATTAATTGATATCAAATTAAAAATTTTATAAACCAGCCAAAAAGAATTTATAAGAATATCATGAAAATCATTTTATAGAACTATTGTATTGAGGCATATACATTTCCAATATATAAAACCTTATTGCCTTCATAAATGGACATTGGAATCGAAGAGAACGGGTCATCACATTGACTAATCCATTATAAAAATAATCAACTACAAATAAAACCCTATTTATAGAGTAATCACAGCCCAATTTGGTGCCAAAAAAATAAAGTTATGAGAGATCTATGATAAATCTAAAATAAGGAGGACATATCAAGTTGAAGCTAGAACATAAAATGAAGAGATCCAATAATAATGATGGATAATCTCTAATACGAATGAAATAACCCTTAAGAGAATCAAAGAGAGTCAGGTTGAAGATTATAAAATATTATGAGGGGATTATAGGTTTAAATAAGTGGGGAGTGCGGGAAGTTTTCATTTTTTAGGAATCTAGTATTGAGTGCAGAGTTGAAAAATGATGCACTAACTGTGCAATAGCTAAAATTATATGAAAACCAAAACACACAGTTACCTTGGAATAGAGTTTTTTTGACAAACCATGCTTAAACAATGAAAATAACCAACAGAATTGAAAAGTATATATTTCATAGTTACCACAAGGTTACCACTAACTGTGTGACAATTCCATCCCTAAACTATTCCTCCAAATCTTTAAATTTTTGACCCCATAACTACTAAAATAATATATAACCTAAAAATAAATATTAATCCCATTATTAAAAATACATGTCACTCAAAAGGATTTTCAATATGGGTTATATTTTCAAAAACTATATAATGAAATGATCTTGCTGGTTCCACTAAATGATATTGAAGTTAATGAGTGACACAATTTCTTCATGGTCTCCATTGATAACTATACATGATGGTGGAATTGATTCCATGAAAATCAGAGTATATGGGTATTATGAGATAGAAAATTATTACATGAATTGTATTAATTAATTTTGAAAAATATATATCTATTTAATCATTATAATATCATAAAAAATCAATAAAAAAAATTTTATGCACAAAAAAAAATGTTTATCTTACATAATATGGATATATTGCTTTAAAAATATACTAAAAATTAAACAATCTATTCCTCAATGTGTGTACATAAGGTTGATCATGAATAATCATGGTAAAATTTATATATATAGTTATTTTATAAATACAACACAAAAATTTATCAAACATCTCAAAATAATGATGAAAACATGCCAAAAACCATGAGAAAACTCCTACAAAAGCTGATGGGGATGTGGGGAGATAAATTGAGGAGTGATTCATGGTAAATTCTATGATTTTGACATCAATAATATAATATCACATCTAACAATATAGTGATTCTATACTCTACATGTTGTACCGATGCATTTATACCGATAATTTAATACATCCAACGCTAAACTATGTGTATTTTTATTATTATGATCTTTAATAAATGAATATTATAGCATGTGTACCAAGGTGATAGAGTAGTTAGACATAGTGTTCCTTTGAGTAGTCATGTGATATATGTATATGTGTATGAACTAAGAATTAACTAATAATCACAACAAAGAATATTTGATAAGTGACCATTAATATAGAAACTACACAATCAAGAACTCTGGAAGATATACAATAAGTCGACAACATAAATTCATAGTAAATGATGTATGATCTAACATTAATCTCCCACAGTCACAATTGTAACCACCTATCCCGATATAGGTATACCCAACTTGTATGCCCCATAATCTAAAGTAACAACCATCTCCCCCTCATGAAGATGCAAATTGAGTGTCTCGGGTCCCCATATCCTGACCAATGTTGTAATTATATAATGACCCATTATCATGAATTCACACATGGAAACTCCATTAAATCGAGCATATCATAGGTATGAATCAATGAGTGTCAGAGGAGCCTCATATTGGAAATGATGAGATCTATAGAAAAAAATACATTTAATAGGTCATTAACTTAGCACCTTCCTCTAGACACAAGACTATTGGGAATATAATAAATATTCCTCCATCTAACTTTATAAAATTTTGATAAATTTTATATGTAATATTTTAGTTTACATAGTTTATATTTAATAAAAAAACATGGGACAATAAAATTTTGTTACTTACATTAGAATATGACTAATAAAATAAAATTATGATTTCATTTAGAACAAATTCACAATAATTACGTACAAATACATTGAAATCAACAATGAGAATACATGCTCAATCACTTTATTTATTAAATGATTTATTTATAAATCTTGGGTAATGTGTGCTTGTAAAACCTATCTGGATACATAAACCACACCCCTTGAAGATGTCTTTTCACTGGGTCAATCGATCTCATTTCTAATATGGATCAAATTTGGCCTCCCACTTAGTTGCAACCTATTCATGTTCGACCAAATTGTGGGGGATACATGGAAGACTGATGTTTTGATATTCGTAAACAAGAATCCATTTAGAGAATTAGTCATCTCTAATACTCATTGGTCGATACATTGGATAAATTAATTACTCCCATGATAATCATATTTATGTATAAGTTTCAATACCATGGGTTCATATATATCATAATTGAGATAACTGTAATGTCTCTGAATTTCATTTAATTTTTTTAATTAAATGGATTTATTTCGAGACCGCATGCTTCAACGAAACGTGATTCCAAGGCCTAGTGATCTTAGAACGAAACATTGACCTTTTTAAGGTATATTATGTAAACCTTAGAGCGATATTTTCTAAAATTTGATCCAATTCTTGGATTGAAAATCAGATGGAACCATTGAACTCAGAAAGTCGAGATTTTCCACGAAATTACTTAACATCAACAGACAAGGGTCTGATGGAAAAGTTAATTTTTGGGACTTTTCAAAAAAAATAAAATAACATTTAAAAGTTATTTTATTTTTATTTCGCAATATTGAGCAGAAAAAGATGACGCTGAGGTGTCGTGATGAGGTGACAATGATGCGGAATTAAGGAATCCCCTTAATGGATCATTTTTCAAGCGTAACCACTACAATGATTCATAAAGGAAACAACATAGTAGAAACGCTTCGACGTGTCTCTTTTTAGTAATCAAACACATTGGAGAGTGGGTAATTAAACCATATGAAATTTTCTGAAAAACCTTTGATGAGATTCTTCTCGAATGAAGAATAACAAATGTGGATCCTCTCCCTCCGATGATGAATTCTATCATTGAATGCCAGCAGGACGTATTCGAGAGATGGCGAAAAGCGACGAACACTTTGATAGAAAAATTCAAATCGAGGTAGGTTTTTTCACTCATTAATGTTTCCCCATTCTTATTCCAAATGACGAAGACTAATTATCCCAAAAATAGGTTAACCTGCAGACCTTGTGTTCTTGGGGGAGGGTTACTTAATTTCCGATTTATCTATATGGGATTATACAATCACTTGTCTTGGTTGAACTAAAATCCCCGAACCTCCTCATCTTTTTAAACTTCTCATGCGGAGGGCGTTGGCCGATACGAACAAGGCCCGAGCCCTTCCACATGTGTGTTCTTCATGAATGATTTCTCGAAATAATGAGAAGGAAATTTAGAGGTCACCACAAAAAAGGTGGCACCCTAATGATTCTATATACATAGACGGATTGAGAAACATACCACTGGAGCAACTAAGATGGCATGTAGAAGAAACCGACTGTGCACCGGTGCCGGTGGAGGTAGGCAGAGTGCCAATCGGCATGCTGTAGAGGTAGAGGGCCATGACCAACCATCCACGGAAACATGAAGATGGTGGGGCGAATCCCAGCTTCCTGACAATCGATAGAGGTCAGAACCATCATGGTCGTGGTGTTGGAGAACCATGGCGCCAGGCGAGCACCACATTGACTGGGTCAACCCGTGGACTCGGTATGCGGGTGACATGGAGGATGCAGCCGCTTCGCCACGTCAGAGGCCATGCGTAACACGAAATTCAGCGGGTAGTGGTTTCTTGACCATAGAAGAGATGATTCTCCACATCTGTGGGGGTAGAGGAGGTGCTGAACGAGGCTCACAGCCGCGTCCCGACTAGGCTGAAGGAGGTTCCGCCTCTAGCGGACCGACATGGCTTGTTGCCCAGACCCACATGACCAATATGCTGGACCCCATAGGACCAATGGGATGTCTAGGATAGACCCATGCCAGACCCACGCTCGACCCCAGGATCAGGACGGGTTGGGTCGGTCTGACCTGATCGGACTGGACTCAGACCCAAACGACCCAGTTTCACTAAAATGCTCGTATCTATTAAACTGGGCATCTGATTAACACGATTTCAGTGGAGTTTGGACGATTGGGCTGAGCCAGTCCTTCTAATACACTCAATATGAGTTTTGTAAGAATTGTTTATACGGTTGGGTTGGATAGGACTTGAATCCAACCAGGACCATTTTACAAAAATGCCCATATCTTACAGACCAAGCATCCATTCAACGCATCGTCTGTTGCATTGGGAACCTTACGACAAGATGGTATTTTGGAGTTACTCTATGTGGGACATCATGGTGTTTGAGGTACAATGAATTTATTGAGGATCGGATCCTCCAAGAATCAAGCACGCTAAGTGCGGGAATTCAGTGGTTGGCTATGACGTGAAGAATTAACAGCAATCCTGTGTGGGTCAGCACCGAGCGATCCTGTGTGGGTCACCACATTAGGATACATTGTGGGTAAGTACCTAGAGATCATGTGTGAGTCATAACATAGTGATCATGTGTGGTCCAACCCCAAGCGATCCTATGTGGGTCAGCACCTAACGACCCTGTGTAGATATGAAGTAGGGCCTATCGACGAAATTAGATGATCCTGCTTTACGACTAATCATCTTTAATTATATACTTAAGTATACCTGATGTCAGCTGAGAATTTTACTTTGTGCTTTGTGGTTGAGATATTACTTGATGGTATTACAACTATGGTATTTCCATTGTGGTGTTTTCCTTTGTGGATTACTGAGAGACCTTTGGGGGTCGTGGGGTTACTACTGAGTATTGTTATACTCACCCCGTCATGTGATTCTCCCACACATATTGTGTCTTGTGTAGAAAACTGAAATATTTAAAATTAATTTGGGGAGCCATGACTAGACGGTGTTCAGAGGATGATCGATAGATGTGGTGTGGTCTAACGACATCTAACGGAGAGTTGTACCTACCCTTCAGGTAGGATCCTTGGTGGATGACCTCTAGAGATTATACTTATTTTGTTGTAATTTACATTCAGTTGGTCTTATATTCTGTCCCATTTACATTTAGTTTAGACACATTACTCTCAGTGGTGGTATATTATGGTGGTTATATTACTTTTATTTCAATTTTGGACAGCTTTGTGAAATTCTCCAAATCTGTGTGTGTACATTTTTAAAGGCAATGCCTTCTCTTTTTGGGATATTCCTTTCTGCTTCTAGTCACCATCCCCTGGCCTATGGAAGGAGGTCTTGGGGAATTCATGACATAGGCCCTAGGGGACGAGTCGTGACAATGACCCAAACATAACATACCTTAATATTTCATAGTTACAAATAAATATTCTAAAAATTTAATAACAATACATGCTCGGGGACTATGAATCATTAGTTCATTTATAAAATTTATACATATTCATAAATTTTATAATGTTTTTCAAAAAATCCCTCAAAGATGTTATCTCATCGTAAACATCTTACAAATCCCCTACATAAAACGATTTTTAATAATATAGGTAAATTAATCATAAGAAAGGGTGATATCAGATTCTCAATAAGGGAAAACGTAGGAGATCTGAATCAATGTTTTCACGTGATCATAAGGGTAAGAGAACAAGATTATAATAGAAGAATTTTATAACCAATCAATTAAACATCTTTAATCAAGAGACACGAAATAAGGTTATGTCATAACAAAATACTAAATTAAAAATAGTACAAAATCATAATTAATCAATCATGATCGATGAGGGAATATCATAAACATTGGAATGTTGAAAAAACTGAATCATATAATAGTGTGAGAATGTATAAATAGTAACAGGATCACTCATTCTATTGTGTACATGAAATTAGGTCCTCACTTAAACTTATGGACATGAAACGTAGTCCATGTATAATCTAATGGATATTAAACCAGGTCTATGATTAAAATAATGGACATGATACTATGTACATGGATAATATATTGAGCATCAAATCAGGTTCATGTATTAAATATTTATCTCACGATTTATCCATCTTTACATAATGCTTTCGAGGGATATATAATTTGGGGCCCACTTATGAAATAATTAAACCCATACATATGTGTTCCACAGGATCATAAAAAATTCATCAAATAATCATATAATAACCCATCTAATAGAATAAGGTTTCATGATTTATTTTCTAGTTTATCGTAGCTTAACTCATGGAAAAAATCCACTTTAATAATGGTCTCAATATAAAAAAATTATCCCATGGGAATGAAATGAGTCTCCTAATATCCTACATAATTTTTTATCATCATAATCCATCTTGACAAATAAATTGTATTGTAGAAAAAAATAATATCACCATTGAGGAATAACAATCCTTAATTGATGTTAACATTGATGAAAAATACCATTAAAAGATTATTTTAAAATTTGGTCGGAAAATGATAAAAAAATTAATTTTTTCCATTGATAACAATTTATTTAAAATTTAGAAAATATTGAGAAAATAACATTGTTTGATAATTTCAAATTAAATATATAATTCAAGGTTAAATTTAACGAATGTCCATGAAGGATAAAAAATATATTCAGGCCCTATATGTTAAAAGAAAACATTTCTTTCACACTTTTGTAAAAACATTAAAAGTGATTTTTCAGAAAGTGAATCTTTAAAAAGATTACCTTTAAAAAATTTAAAATAAAAAAATGTTAATGAAAGATGATCCTTCAAAAATATTTAATGTATATGTAAAATCTCCCCTAAAACAATTTTTAAGAGTATGTACATAGAATAAGTTCATTGACCAAAAATGAAATAGGTACAAATTTAATATAAAATCATTTTCATTATAATTTGAAATAAATAATAGAGGAAATTGGCACAAATACGTAATACATAGAATAATAACCATATTATAGAAAAATAGATGTGTTTTAGTGGTTAATATCAATATAATTTCATTTTTCTCAAATTTTACATACAAAATTAGAAATAGAATTGAGATTGTAATAGAAAACCATTACTACATTAGTGTCATTTGATTTATAAACCCCATGAAAAACATAAATTTAAATTAATATTATAATACCATGAATATAACTTTATTCATGATATATCAAATAATATGGGAACTATATACACCATATTAAGGAAACAAGTGGTGAATATAGCATATATGTTATAAAAACAAAATTGTGATGTGAAACCCATACCTCAAGTACCATATTTATTAATACATTTCAAAACAAGAAATATAATTCCTATATATTTATTATAAATATTTTCCATTACCAAAATAGAATATATCATACAATATATTATTTACTTATAATATATTATCAAAGTTTTTATTAACAATTCTTTATTAAAGTCATTGTTATAGGTGATAACTACTTCGTTTTTCATGCAATTTTCGGTTCTGTAGACCTAATCCATGAACATTCATCATGGTTTCATCATATAAGAAGTTTTAATCATAGATTAAGTATCATATATAGTAATCATTTATACTATTTTAATCATTCATATAATGTAGTGATGAAAATTGAATTACATAACATCATTTAGATGGTAGTTTGTACATACAAATTTGTAATCTTTCCTCATTTCAATAGACGGATTGAAATATATTTGAAGAGAAATTAAACACTAATAATAATAATAATTTCATATATATAATATATAATCATTAAATATATCCTTATTAACATCCATTGATAGCATAAATGAACAATGAATCACATCATTTCAAGGAGGTGGTAGTCTATACATATGCATTAGTGATGATATCATTTTTAAAAGAATGATATGGTAAGAAAGAATAAAATATATTATAGTTTTTTCATAATTATCATATATAAAAATTAAATCCATTATAACAACCATCCAAAAAATATAGATTTGGAAAATGAATCATATCTCTACATGGAGGTGGTAGCCTAGATGTACACACTTTTGATACTTTCATGAATGATTTGATGAAATAGAGATGGATCAATGCCATGAAATAAATACAATAATATATTATTATATGAATGATAATTATATTATTATATTTTAATGGATATATCAATAATTAAGGAGGTAAATTAATAAGTTAAATTAAAGATATTGGTTAAAATAATTGACTCTCCTTCGAGAGGCATCCTTAAGATTGCATATTAACAACCCTTAGGATGAGTATTCGAGGATACCAGAACCACATAACCATATTTAAATATTTTTATAAGATTATTATTAAGGGTTTCATTTATATTAGTGGATCATGAAGGAGTTTTGAAGAGTGGATTCAACATTCCCTTTTATAAGCAAGGGAAGGGAACTCTTGTCATTTATCAAAATTTAAAAATATTATAAATTAATCATCCAGGAAAATTGGTCCCAAATTGACTCAATATAGAATTAAAGACGTTATAGGGTTTTAATAAATTTATAAAATAACATTTATGAAAATTTTAGGTCATTTTATTCATTATCTCTTTTGTTTAACCCCCCATGTCAACACTTTTTACCCATAAACGATGTAAGATTTTTGAATCAGTAAGGGTTATAAATTTAATTCTAAGGTAATAATTGGTTCATAATTGTTAAATAGATAAAATTTCATATTATTCTCCCTTACACTTGTACTAATTTAAGCATTTAATGTTTTTAAATCATTTAATAAAATATTATATTACATAAAATATCAATAATGTCATTTTTGGGATGATTCACTTAATGTGACATTAATGTTAGGAATAAAACCATTTATTTTGAATATTGTCCCATTCAAATTCAAATATTCATTATAATTACCCATAAAAATCATAACACATAATAATTCACCAAAAAAAATATTTAATTCAATGCCTTTTATTTTATTTTTTGTAAATTTTTCTACTAATTGCATAAGAATAATGTCGACATTGCATGAGAATTTATGGTAACTATACCATCAATAAAAGTTATAATTAAATTAATATCATTAAAATAATTTATTAATATTCCAAATATATATTTATATATTATTTAACCCTTTTTTTATCCACATGTAAAAATATTATATTATTTAAATGAAAATAGAGTTACATTTTTTATTTTTCATAACATAAAATAATATATAAGAAATTATCAAAAAAATGGGAAAAAAAGTACACAAAAAATATTAAATTAGGATAGTTGAACCCCACGTATATATTAGATTAAATAACATTATTTGGGATCTCTTAATGTCTTATGTGCTAGTTTCAACTCTTATTTTCCCTTTTTCCCACTATTGAGTTTACAGATATTTGCCACATATAATTTGAACAACGAACAAAAGTAAAAGAGTCCTATTAACCAAATTTTAACCTCATGACTCCAAATATATAATAAATTCTTAATGATTAATTTTATATTAGTAAAAGAAAATATTTTTAATATAAATGTTTATGTTTCAATGAAAAATTATTTTTGTATAATGCATTATTTTCCAAAAAATTATATTATTTCAAAATAATGAATATTGCTGAATCAAATGGTATAAATTTGATTATTCCTAATAAAATTGATCATATTTCACATTAATACAGAATCCCAAATAGAATTTTAAATTGAATTTTCATTATTAAATGAAACTAAATGAGAGTTTTCAGAAAACTGGTATATTTTACTATTCACTGAAAAATATACCATTTTATAAAAATTGAAAAAAATTAACCTATTTTAATTTTCATGGCTGGAATAAAATAATGATATTTTAATTTATAAAATATATTTTATAAAATTTCAATAAAATTATAATAATATCCCAAAATAATTCTACAAAAATAATTTCTTAATAAAATTGAATTTGTTGAAGAATAAAAGGATTTTTTTTACAAAAAAAGGTATTTATTTATTAAGAATAAATTAGTAAATTTTTATCAATAAAATATAATATGAATATATTTCATAAATGGTTAAAACTATTAATATCCAATAAAATAACAGCTACGTTATAAATTTTTTGTTTAGATAATACAATTTTAAAGTATATCATAGTTTTTTATGATTTATGTTTTATTTAAAGAAAGATTTAATTTAATTCAATTTAATTTTAATAGAAAAAATTATAAACGATCAGAATTTTACATTATACCCTCTTAAATAAACTAATACCTCAAAATTTTAATTATCTTTTATTAGAATAATTTATCTCGAAATATTAATAAATTCTGATGCAGATTCTATCAAGATAAATAATTTAAATATCTCTAATAAGAAACATGATATCCCAAAAATAAGTATTTCTAAAACCTATAATATAACATTATAAGACTATTGAGTTTTTATAAATATTCATTAATAGTTAAATCATTCTTTCTGTATAATACTAAATAGATTTATCTTAAACTTAGTTGAGTTTAATAAATTACACCTACAAAATATTTGACTTATACAAATAGAAAATTATTAACAAACAATATATCTATCAGTATAAATAAGAAATTAAAACATATATTCACTTTTATTTGTATTAAATTCAAGTACTAAAATTTATTTTTACCAACATATATATCTATTTTCATTAATTGATTTATACTATGTCATTCTTTACTAACAATTAATTTTTTTTCATATTCATACCAAAAAGTATTTATTCCAATCAATGAATCTATTTCAATAAATTATTATTTCCAATATTTTATTTCATAATATAAATATGTTAGTAATATTTTCCGCCTATACAAAAATCGTATAGAATTATTTTTTATCAATATCATATAACACGTTACTAAAGACGTTATATTTATATTAACAATAATATTTTGATAATAAAGAGGAATATCATACACTATATTTGAAACACAATCAATATATTATTTAATGAATTTTATATATGAAATATTTCTAAAATCTGAATATAGGCATAATGGTTTAAATATAAAAATCAGTTATTTTAAAAAAAATTATGAAAGAAAAAAAGAAAAAGAAAAATGAAAACATGTTCTAACCATTCTCTTTCTCCCAACACTATCCTCTTTCCCCTCGAAACTTCCTGATCATAACCACTCTAACATTTATGATACATACTTGTTCTCACACTCATGGTTCATCATCATTCAATATGCCCACATCATCACCCTTGATTTTATACCATTTATCACACCATCACATGATGATGTTCGATTGTGTTTTCCCCATTCAACTACACAGATTAGTTTCATAGGGGAATATACAAAAACCCATTTCACATTCAATCGTTTTATGTTTTGGCCACTTATTAATTATTAACTTCTTTAATTTATGTTTTACATGCCTAACATCACATGTATATAGAATTTTAATTTAGTTTAAGTTAGGGATTCAGTAAAATTTTGATGAAATGAGATTTCTTATTCTGGTTCATATTTTCTTGTTGATATTATATTTCTTATTACATAATTTTCTTTATAAAAAACGTTGATCCAAACATTGAATGGTTTTATTTTGTATATGATTCATCCAACTTCCAATACCCTTGCTAGAATTATTCTCAATTTGAAATCTCCAAAAATAAATCACAGAATAAGTATTTATATTAGTCATGACCATCATAGAAGGGTAATAAAGATGATATCTATTATTTTAATAAAGGGGAAACTATTTTATTAAATGATTATGAAGAAAATGGACAAGAACATATAGAGTAAAAATTGTTTTTAAAATTAATTAAATCAAATAAATAAACCATGTTATATTTCATTTCACACATAATAAAAAACATTTAGGTAAAGAATTATTGTAGGTATATCAAACATGATTTTATTCACGGTAAATAATTTCCATGAAATTGATAACTACATTAAAACTGTCGAACCATTCATATGAAATATTCCTTAATAATGGATATATATTAACTGAATTTATTCATAATTTATATTTGAAATCCTTTTTCTAATAAAAAATGGATATTGTGTTCTTTTATAAGAACTAAATAGAATTCTTAATGAAAATACTATATAACATAAGGTGCATGAAAAATTATGATGAGTTATTTTTAGCAAATTTATTTACGTCATTCATCTATTTTGTTTTGTTGATGGTTGATATTAAAATTGATGACATAATTCCCTATTTCCATTAGTCAAGTAGAATTTATAGTTCCATTAAAATAAGAAGTTGTTTTGCATAATATCATGTGAGATATGAAATTATAATTACATGATATTGTTGGAGAAAGAAGTCTCAAAACATAAATAAAGTTTCTTATCACATGTTTTGGGAACTATATATGTTTTGGATTAATTAGTTATTACCAAGGAGACGAATGAATTTTATCTTGAATAATAATATAAATGATTATGACTCTAGAATATCCCATCACTATTAATGATATGAGGGGAAATGTAAATTCCCTTATGAGAAATATCATTATCATATAAATATACCGGTGTATTCGATGTTAATATAGATGGATGGAAAAATTAAATCATTTTCACTCACCTAATAGATATATGATAATGTATATTTTCTAACAAAAACAAATCCACTCCACTTTTGTATAATATCCACCCTGATTAGTTGAATTCTTTCAACTTCTCTATAGTCAAAATCACATGGTAAACCAATAGTGGTTTGAATGTGATTGAGGATCCCCACATAAACGAGGACCTCAAAATATTTTTTCATGACCTGAAATATTTGGTACTAAAATTTCCCACATTTGTGACTGTATGAAATCAGGGACCTATTCTATTACTCCAATATGATGTTCCCATTCATCTGAAGAATCAAAATGCCTCTATATTTCCCCTCAAGTATCCACTGAGTTTCACTAGTATAGAGCAACTTAATTTAATATATAAAATGATAATGTATGAAATATTTATAATGGAAATATATACCCAAAACTCATAAATATTGATAGAAAAAGAAGGAATAAAGGTTCACCTTCTAGTTAATATTTGGGATGTTCCCTCCAAAGAACTTATCTACAGTTATATGGGAATAATTATCCCATGATTTTATTAACATAGACCTTCATGATCAGTATGATTTTACACTTATACATATTAATCATGTGAATGGGTAAAAGTTTTTAAATCATTAAAGATGTGGGAAATGTGGAATTTTTCGGATGATTTACAAATTCTAGTATGCGAAAGTTGAGAAAATGCCTCAATTTTACATTTCATCACTCATAGACAAAAAAAATTCTAGGGATCATAATTGTGATTAAAACCTTATAAATTGTGTCTTTATTTCTACTATATTGGTCTCATTGTAAAGAACATAACTTCATAGATATGAACTTTACCTCCTAAACAATTTATTTGATATTATATTTGGAAAATGAGCATATAATTATGAAAGGGTGAATTATTGAAATCTAAATTTACTAGGCACCTTTGAAATCCTCATTTCAAGTATGAATTAATTTTAAATTAAATATGATGTTTACAATATATAATTTTTATTAAAATATACATCCCAAAATGAAATTTTAAAACATGAATTAGCATATATTAAATATTTAACAATGGATAAACTCTAAATCATCTAATTTGAAGGGGATTTATTCCTTCTTTTATGAATAATATTTCTCTATTTTGTAACTAATTATCAATCATTATTTAATTGGTTAGTGTATTTCCACAATGTTGTTTATTTTATTTATTAATGTGTGATTCCCATTCTATGTGACGTCTAAATGAATTATATTCATTTTTATTAAATTTATTTTGTCACATTCTATTGAAATTGAAATTGAGAATCTACAATTATATGGGTTTTTATAATTTATTCCTTCTATTCAAATATTGAATAGTTTAACCATGGATAAAAAATGACATTTATATTTAATTTAATTTATATTTTGAGCAACACAATGATATATTTATTTGATTATAAACTTGAATTTTCTAATATTTAGGAATGCTAGTCTATTTTAGTAATTATAATTTATTAATCTATATGTTATTTTATAGATAGATTCCTAATTATTATACAATTTTCACTTTTTTATGTTTTAAAAAATATTTTATTATTAATTTTTCATTGTTTACCCGATGGATGTTTTGCATTAATGTTGTAATAAATGTCAGAATTCTAAACAAAATACCCAACATGTAATGTTTGAGGTATTCCTTCTACAACAACACATAAAAAACAAGTTAGGGTCTATGAAATTCACTTTTCACAGTTAAAGATTTCACAACCAATATTAAATAAATAAAAAAACTCTGTCCAGAAACACATATCGAAAATTTTATTTTCAGAAGCATAAAGGATCTTCAAATCCTTTTTATATGACTAACTTTCATAATAGTTGTTAATATGTGTGAGTTTAATAATAATTGGATTTTATATTTATCAACATCAACTATCATCTTAATTAATTTTTTATCACGTGAGATTATAATAAAATTTATTCATATTATCCATTCTTATTAGTTTAATTCTCTTTCAGTGGGGATTCCCTTATACTTTAACTGATGATAGTGGAAATGTTTCATCTAATGTTTTTGACTAAATGTAACAAAATATCAGTGGACATATAATTTGATAGATTAACTAGTTTTATACATCAACAATTACACAAACCAAATCATAGTATTACCTCTTTAACTATTTCACAAAGCATATACTCTCGATTAAACTTGAAATAAACATATAAAATGTTTAAAAAATATAAGTAATACAATATCACTTATTTATTGTTTATTTCCATTGAGGTTGTATCTTTAGATACATGTTCCTGGGATATTTACATGAGGATTATATCATTATAATCTATTTACCCAATGGTATATGTTGTGTTATTTTCTATATAACACACTTCTTCTTTTAAAAAAACTTTTAAAAAAATGTGTTCCACTCTTTATTTATATTATTGATAAACTATTACTAAATGAACATTAATATTTTTTGATTTTGAGAGTAGGGAGTGCACATCTATGACTTAGGGATCATTATCACCAATGGAGTGAGTCCTGATTTGGGGTTCCACTCTGACCAATTCCTATGGCATTGTCTGATCAAATATATGCTAGAGAAAAATCATTTTCTAACTTGGATCCCTATGATGATCACTTCAATATGATGATCTATGTGATCGGATGTTCTGTAGCCCACAACATGTATTGATGTGGGGTGGATGACATGTAATGCTCAATGTGGTGATTGTGAATAGTTATTTATGTTTCTCAAGTGATCTATTATTGATTTTGGAAATAAAATACTAATTGGTTTCTCATTATGTAATGGAGTTGAAAATCTATTTATATTTGATTTACAAGAAGTTTTGAGGAGTTTTTGTGTTCGTTATTGAAAGAGGAAACTTGTTTGGGTTTGAATAATCATTATTTGATGAAGCTTTATAAATAAATAACCTAATGTCATGATCCATCATTATCTAAATTGAGTTCACATTACATAGAGTGGGAGTTTTTATCACACATTATATTGACTATTTCCAATCCAACTATATGATAATAAATTATTTGTTCATCATGTTTATTGTTCTTTGGTCATTATTAAATTTCCATATTTATAGAATTTTTTCAATCAATATGGGAATTATTTTTTACTATAATCGTATGTTATTTTTTTCATATAGTTTTACTTAATTGTTGGTATTTTAGATTTATGATTATAAAAACTACTATCTAAAAATATTTGTTACCTATCTTCAAATTGATTTATCCTAATAATTTTGTTTAAATATATTATTTTCATATAATTGTTCAATTTAGATATGACTGAGTCGAATTCTATAATTTTTTTACTCAAATGATGGTTTGTGGAATATGTTAAACAAGATAAGGGTATAGTGTATGAGTACTCATGAATAAATTTTTTTGATTATGTTTCTTATAAACTTACTATGAATACTAATTGACAAATTTCTAAGGGAACTTTATATTCTTTTTAATGATAAAAGTATGATGAATTATAAATATTTTCACCAGATCCATTTTATTTATTTTATCCATACAAATTATTTTCAATAGATCCTTCATATATTTTAATTTCTAACCAAAATGATATTATTAAATTATAATTGATTACAAGTGTTTCTAAAATTTCCATGAATTTATTTGATAAAACAATATATGATTCTATCATTTTGGTGCTTTAATTTTATTTATGAACCATTAGGTATACACTAATATATTTTTCTTTGACATCTATATTTTGAGTGCGTATGATTTGAGAGTATTACCTAATAAGAATTCTAAATCCACCAAAGTACATCTATTCACTTGTTTTCTACAAAAATAGAATATATATATATATATTGATCTTTCCAAGGATATTTTTTCATGTTATGAGATAATAATATTTATTTTACATCCTTTTTGGTTTACTGGTTTTTATTTTTCAAATGGATTGGGAAGTGTTTATAGTTTTGGTTATGGGAATGATATATATAGATATTTTTACATAATGATAGAATTGAAATTATATGCTAGATAAATTTAACCTAAAATATTTTCAAATTTTTTTTGTTAGGTTTTTTATTTTTATAGGATTGAAAATACAATTAGTAAAGTTAAAAATAAATAGTATATTGATCATATTGATGATATTTTTTAGTTTATTGGGGGGAAACAGTTTTGTTAAAAAAATCATAATGAATTATTGATTTCATTTTATCCTTTTCTTGTGGCATAGGATTATTTTTTTGTTCTATAGGTATCATAGGCAAGATATAATTTTTATAATATGTATGATCTAGTTGTGGAATTAACTTCACGGGGTTAAGCATATGCTGATCATCAGGGGGGCATATTTGTTCAATTTTTAAGGTAAAAATAGTTATAAGAATTATGGTTTCAATAATGGTCTAGTTGAAATAACTTATTGAAAAAATTCTAATTATGTTAAGAAGTTTAAAAAAAATGTGTGTTCTAGTTTTGAACACACACACTCAAATTTATAATCATTAGTAATACTAAATATAGAAACATTTATGAAAAATCAATTTTCATAAGTGGTATATACTATAAGTAGTACCCATTATGAGTTTCTAAAAGGATTTTATGAAATTAAGGAACACTTTTCCAAAATTAGTAATCATTATTGGTAAGTAAGACTAGTAGTTCTCAATAATTTCTATTAAATATCACTTATTTATATTTATTTCATTCAAGAACTTGTGATTAATTAAATTCATTTGGTTTTATTATTTTTTTTACCATATTAATATTATAAATATGGTTTCCTATATGCATATTTATTTTAAATGTTATCATTTTGTTTTTAACTTAGATATTTTGTATGTTTTTATTTATTATTTTTTCTTTAGCATGGATGGATAAACTATTTTCTACAATATTTGAATGATTTTATGATTCCTAAATCTATAAAAAATTTCATCACTATTTATAATCAATTTTAAAAGGAAATAATTTTAAATTTTTTAAAATAGAAGAAAAAATATTATATTTAATTTGAGTTTCACCCATGTGAATTTCTTAATAGCTAGAATGAACATTTTTTAATTATTTTTTAATTTATATTTTTAATAACAAATAATGATTTATGATTAATTTATTATGTTAAACCATTTTAGTTGGTGCCTTAATTAGTGGTGAAACATTTATCTTTTAATAAATTTATTATTGTTTATTATTTTGTGTGTATAATGTGTCTATATTGGTAACCATGTCTTGTAGAAGATACAAGAGAGATTGGTAACAGTAAATTTGTGAAGATAAGGAATATGATGTAGAAAATAAGGGATGAATAATTTTTTGGTTGAAAAAAAATACCAATTTTTTTTTCAAGGAGTGGTGGATGATATATAATCTTGGAAAGCTGGTCCCTACTATTTTGGGAAGGTCATCACTTAGAGAATTAATTGAAAGAGTTGACTATGCCACTAGTGCGAATCATGAAAATGATAGTTGGTTTGTGAGAGAATCATATTATGAATGATGTTTTATGGAGTTACATGTATTGTCTCTTTGAGTTTGAACATGTAAAATATGTTTTTTCATGTTTTTTGGAGTATCACGAACTTTCATGGAGCCTGAATTATTTTTAATTGGTTTGACATGTTTCTCCAAATAATTCCACTTTTTTATGTATCAAAATATACAAATTTTATAATTATTATATTATAAATATACCTATTGTATTATATATAACTATATTAATTATTATAATATGAAATTTTATAAATTAATATTAGAATATCGACATATATTATTTTATTAAAAATATAATTTAAAAACAAATATTAATTATTGATATTGTTTGTAAATTCTAATAGAAATATTTTCCAGAGAAAAATACACTACAAAATATTATAACTGACATATATATATTATCTATCGGTATTATTATAATTGTAGTAGAAAAATTTTAACTATTACAATAACATTTATCAATATATTTTTTACCCATAATTCAGTACGATGGTATATTTTTTTGGTAGAACACTTTACGAACAAAAAATACAGTTTTACCGATAAATATACCCCTACTAGAAGAAGATAATTATTTTGTAGTATAATTGAGGTAGAGAATATGTGATAACATACTTATGTGATTTCTTCCATACAATAATCCTAATTTAATCCATTGATACCATTATATGTTTTCCATCCCCGCAACATCTCATATTCCATATGATAAATTACCATATTGACTTTTTTCCATGCTAAAATGTGAAAATTAAACTTCTAATGAATCATAAAATCCCAAAAAATGAAAATTCATTCCACATGACTGTAAATGTTTACCAAAACAAATTGGTTAGGAAAATTTATTTAATATGAATAAATCATTATACACTAAACTAAATAATATCCATAATAACAACCAAGAATCAAATAATATTTAGACTCTTCAAAATATGCATGAATGAAATTGAACCCCCATTATTATAATGATTTTATCACATATTATTCATGTATCAACTTAACAATTTTATCTAAACAAAATCAATCAAAAATTAGTTCATGTACCAAAAAAATATATATCCTAATCATATACTCTCAAAAATATGGTAATTATTTCTACAAATATTATGAATAACCATAAAATTATAAGAAAATCATATATGGTTTGAAAAATTAACTTTACACACACTATGAAATTTAATTTTCAACATCAATCATCTATTTATCACAACAAACATTAATATATCAAAATAATAAATATTAAAATGTTTATCTATCCCTCAATAATGTGTTTTTCAAAAATATCACCTTACCACTAAATTACTATTCTGTGTTATCAGTACCATTCAACATATTCCTACAGATCATTAATGAATGTCATCTGTACCAAAATCCATAGATGTTTCATGATTATTATAACTAAAATATCAGTTATAAAACATTTCTATAACATAATATCCAAATACTAAAAAATAAACACTTCAATTATTCTACTTAAATGTTGTTCATTTCATATGATCTTCCTTGGACTTATAGTTATCCCTTAGATTAGGGGATTAAGTTTGATAATTCCATAGTTCCCTGCATATAATGCATTCATTTAAAACTGGTTCCTTAGGATGAGATTCATTTCACCCCAAAATAAATCTTTACATTATCTTATAAATTACATTATCCATGCCCTTATTTTCTACACATATATCTTCTTATAATTAAATTGGTATGGTTCCCTAGGTTATTCTTCATATATAAATGACATGTAGGAACCAAAATATTCTTCTATCCATTGTCTTAATCAGCTGAAATTCCATTAAGCTTCATTTTTCTTTTATTTTTTTTCATTGTTAAATCACCCATGATTAGGATATTATTCATACAATGATATAGATTATTAAGAAAAAAACTAGGTTTTCATTCTGTCTCCTAATTTATTTGGTTTATCATGAATAAAATCATTCAATTATCAATCACATTCTGTGTTAACAAAAATCCTCCAAGATCTATCCATACACTAAAACATAAAAGTATAGTGTGATCTACAATAATCATATTTATAAATCGTAAAATCCTAATAAATCATTAATTGGATGTCGAAATTAGGAAAATATCATTTTAATATATACAACCTTAGGTTCAACCAATATCATTAATGTTCATCATCTATTCAAATACTTTATAATGTTTTATAAATAAAATTTAACTTAACTGAATCATATATCTGAGGAGTGTCTAGAATTTTTTTCAACCGTAGGCCCATTCATTTTGAACTGATGTAAATTGAGTTATTACGCAATCCTCCACTTTCAGTTTTATTACACCAATGTGAATCTATGCCACAGACACATCCACATCCAAGTATCCATAGAGGGATTAATTTTCTAGGAAAAACCCATAATATATATTTTACCAAATAACAAATATATTATCCCATGAATATACTTATCCCTAATGTTATCAAAAGATATTTCAAATTCAAACCTCAAAAAATAGTATTAATACAATGATACAAACAAGTTCTATCCAAGTATAACATACAATAATATTTAAATCATTTTATAATAATATTTACTACATTTAATAATTATAAAATCCTAAGGTCCATAAAGGATTAGTGTCTTTAGAGACAAGAAACATTATTAGCTTATTTCTTTAATGATTATTAGTATCTCCAACAAAGACCTTCTCACATAGTGAACCTGTTATACATTCCAAAATTAAGACCACTCTTCATTACCTAATGAAAGGAAACACTAGAAATTGTGATATCATATTCCCAACAAGGTAAAATACATGATATGTCAGTCAATTATCATAAGTATGGGGTATGAGAACATGGTAGAAACATAATAATTTCGTACCAAATCATTTTAATGTATGTAATCTTGATTCACGCTATATGGCTTTGACATAACAAAAGAAATAAGTCATAATAGTGATATTTTTTAATAATTCAATCATGAACCATGTTAATATATTATTAACATAGTAATGAGGTAATATCATAAGATTATAATATTTTGAATTTGTATAAATAGTTATAGGTTCACTCATTAAGTTAAGGACATGAAATATAGTCTATGTATACACATGTAGACATGAAACATGGTCTACACATAAACACATGTACATGAAATAATATCCACATAAAACCTTTTGGATATAAAAAACGGCATAATCATATTATTTTTAACATGAAATCTGGTTTATGCATAAAATAATCATCTAAATAGTTATACATCATTAACAAATTGATTGGATGGTTATATAATTCTTGTCCCACGTATAACATAATGAATTCCAGACACATGTGATCCATAATATCTTAAAAAATTCATAATATCATAATATCATTAACTATGGGAAGGAAACTTATTTTTGGAAAATTTTCATATTTTTAGCATAGTATAACCGATGAAAAATAAATGAGTTACATAAAGGCGTAATCAAAACATAATTAAACTATGGGAATGAAATAGGATTAATTGAATCCTAATTAAATCATCATCCTCATAATCCATCTAGAGAAATAAATATGATCATATCATGAGATCATATCGGGAATTAATCATTTCAATACATAAAGTATATTAACATTGGTGAAAGAAAAATTTAAAATATCATTCAAAAAATCATTGAAATCGTGAAAATATATTCTTTTATTTGATAACATTTCAGTTTAAAATTACAATAATATTTATAAAATCATATTATTTGAAACTAAATAAGGGAGAATTTAAATTAACCTTAAAATAAAAGGACTTCACCTATTAAAGGAAATTTTTTTAATATTGTATATGCTAAAATAAAACATTCCTTTCAAACTTGTTTAAAAAGTCAAAAACATGTCACTTTGAGAATATATCTTTAAAAATATTAATTTAAAAGAAATAAGTAATGTAAAAAATTGTCTAAAATGAGATTTTAAAAAAACACTTAAATTTATAGGTGAACTCCAATAAAATAATTTTTATAAGCATGGACATGAACGAAATGGTTCATCGGCCAAAAAGTAAATAATGTTTAATTTTCATCAAAAACACATTATAGATTATTTTAACTAACAACGAGAGGAAAATGGTACCAATACATAATAAATCTATGAATACACATTTTGCATTAAAATATATAGCATTTAAAGGGTAATATCCATAAAATATATCTCAATGTAAATTTAGCATAAACAATCCGAGAAATAATTTAGATTTTATTATGAACCCCTTACCGCTTTGGTAACTTTTCAAGAAGAACACCCATGATAGAAATGAAATAAAATGAAAATTATAATTCCATTAATATAATGGTATTCAGTATATATCATATACAATGGGAAATATATACACCACCAGAAAGAAACAAGTGGGTAATATGACATAGGTCTCACAAATACTATTGTGGGATGACATACCCTTAGCTCAAGTCTCGTTAGGATTTTTATGAGTCTGAACCACCTATATTATAAATATTTATGTTTTATAACTATATTCCATAAACATACTAATATATATTATACTATATATTATTTAATTACAACATGTAATCACATGTTTATTAACAATTCTTCAGTAAAATAACTATTTCTAGTGATAATGGATTTATAGTTCATGCATGTTTCTATTCACTAGACATTATAACTGTATTATGAATATGGTTTCATAATATAAATAATTATATTTCTAAAAATAGTATAATATTTATTCATCACATAAAAATTCATAATCATTCATATAATGTGATTATTAAAGATTAATTGCATCATTTTGTGGAGATGGTAGTCTGTACAAATATAAGAGTGATGTTTTCTATTTTCGATGGATGGATCAAAAGAAAGGTAAATAAAAATAAACCTTTTATAATTAATGATTATTTCATTTATATCATTTATAATCATTATATATATATATCTTAATTACCATCTATATAAATCATAATTGAAAAATTAATCACATTACTTTATTGAGGTGGAAGTACACATGTATGACTGAGAGACGTTATCATTTTCCAATTAATGAGAATGTAAAATAGTATATAAGATTTAAAAATTAAATAATTAAAATATGTTCATAAATATCTTATATAAATTATAAATACATTATATTAACTAACCATGAAATGCAGTGTTGGAAAATGAATCTTATCGCTTTGTGGATGTTTTAGCCCATTCAGACACAGGATCAACAAATTCATTTACCATTTGTTAGAAAAAGAGACAAATTAAGGTTATATATTCCAAAAAAAATATCAAATTTGTATATTTTTATTGTAATGATATTAATTTATTGGAATGTTTAGGGTAAAAATGGATGAGGTAAACAAAAAAGTGATATGAAAGTGATCGATTAAAATGATTACATCATCTTTGAAAGACGTCCTTTTGATTTATTCTTAAGGACCCTGGGGATAGTAATTTGAGGAGAACAGAATATACAAAACTTGGATTGTAATTTCTATTATATTTTTAGGAAGGTAGTGATCAATATGAGTGTCTCATGAATGAGAGTATAAGAGATTATATGAGGTGTCCTTTTAGAAGTGAGGGAAGGGGTGCTCTTGTAATTTCTAAAAAAATTAATATTTTATAAAGTAATATTCATGTACAAGTGGTTCCAAATATTATTAATTTTGAATTAATTATGAGTTAAGGTCCAAATATACTCATATAATAGTATTTAGATTGTTTTTAACCCTTATCTATTTAGTTTGATATCAATTTAACCCTTTTTTTCCTTAACCATAGTGATACACTATTCAAAAATTAAATGTTATAAATTCCAATATATTTTAATGAATGGTTCATAAGTGCTACATAAATAAATTATTGGACCATTTAAAACAAAACCTATATTAATTAGATATTTATATTATTTTAAAGCATTAGTTACATAATATATATAATGAAACTTCACTAATGTCATTTTTAATCTTATTCATTTAATCTGACTTCAATGTTTGGACGAAAAATGTTATTTCGAATATAGAATCTATAGAGATAAATTATGCATAATAATTACACATAAATAAATTTATACCACAATTTATCCAAAGTATTTTTATTTTAATGTTTTTAGAACTCTATTAAATTTTTCAAATGCTTTTATAAGGAATTTTTTTTGTGTTACTTGAGAATTTAAAGTAATAATACCATCAATAAAAACAATAAACAAAATACTATCATAAAAATGTGATATTAAATTTCAAAATATCCCAATATAACTACCAAAACAACTTATTATGACCATGAAAAAATATTAGAGTGTTTAAAATAAATGAGACTGATATTTGGTTATTTTCTATACATAAATTAATATATAAGTCATTATCAATGAAAAATGGAACCACATTGACATAACATCGAATATTGGTTGAGTATAGTTGATGATCAATAATTAAATATATTAAATTAATGTGTTTTTATTATTTTTATGGCTTATCACATAGTTGTAGCCTTGTTTTAATTGTTTACCCTTATCGTGATGGAAAATATTCACCACGATTTCAATTCAGAATCACTAAAAATAAAATGGTTATATTTTCCAAATATTATACTCATAATTCAAAAAATACAAAACATTATTAAAAATTAAATTTATAGAATTGGAATATGTTAATTTTAATATAAATTCATAAAAAACTGAAAAAATGTTTTTTTAATAAAAATTGTGTTTTATGCATAAACATCATATTATATAAAAATAGTGAATTTTTTAAATGAATTAATAAGATTATAGTAAATAAATAGGATCATATTTAAAATTCATAAAAAATATAAAATCTAACATAACAATTATGTTTCTTGATTTAATGAAAATTAATGTCAATATTTTTGAAATTATTTTCATTTACTCTTTACTAAAATTCAATTCATTTCAGATAAAATCTGAAATTTCACTCAACGTTTTTCGATACGATAATTTAAAAAATTATTTACAATTTATAAGATAAAATTTCTAAAAGTGTTTGTATTTCACTAAAATTTCCACACAGAAAATAAAATGATAAACATTATTTAAAAAATGCATTTTGGAGCATCAAATGACTATCGTAAAAATAGAGTTCTTATTTTAAAATAATAAAATAATAATTTTTTACTAATGAAATTACTCATACATATATTTCATAATATGATTATCACTACTCATAGACTGTGATTAAAACAACTATATTACAATGGTCATGTTCCATTAGTAATATTGTATAATATATCATGGATTTTTTAGATTGATGATGAATTTAAGGAAGTGAATTAAATAACTGAAATTTATTTAATTTTTAAATATTCTAAAATATTGAGGTGTTAAAAATAGTTTTGGATGTTTCTCCAGTAACTCTAATGTTACTTGGGTAAAACCAAAATCACAGGACCATTGTTACTAATCAAAGGATCATAGAACTCAGTGACCTCAAAACTACAAAAAATATAGTCAAATGAACAAAAAAGAAATGTGGTAGATCTTAAATAACCTAATAAATATCATTCGAAAAATAGTTCCCATATTTTTTCTCTCTATTAAAAACCTATTCATCCTATTTCCTATTAAAATAATATATTTAACTATGTGATAGATGTTTTCATTCATTAAACATGTAATTTAATTTTAAAAAAATTCATTAATTTTTTTTATCTTCAATAATATTATTAGAGAACATTAAATATATTATTTATTTTGTGTTTGTTAGAGTAAACACTGGACATATTAATAATCATAGGTAACAAAAATATTCTAGATTACACGAGAAGAAGTCTAAAGGGATTCCCTACTACCCAAATTTCTAGAAAAATATGTAAATAAACCATTAATTGAAATGACATTATCCATTCCTGACAAATATATAATTTGATAGTACTAATGTTTTATAATGGGTATCTATTGAACTCACTTGAATTCCCCATTATCGAACTCCACACTGATGGTCTTATTTTTTCCTTATATCATCTCATCATCGTATACTTTTAACCGTTTAGACATTAGAATTTGCTTCATGTAGTCATATATATCTTAATTAGCCTTATGAATGTGTTTAAAACTATCCTATATCCCCTATTTTTGAACATCATGTAACACATATAATTGTATGCTCTATATCAAATGTATTGTTTCAGAACAAAACACATATATAACAAGATTGATGATTTATTTCCTCATGGACATATCTATGAACTTCAGTTGCACACATCGTTCAATTCGTATAATACATTATTGGTGATATTCATGAGGTCTTATATACACAAGACCTATATCTATACAATTTCCTTTATTAATTCATATCAGTTATAAATTATATAAATTCATTCAGTGACATACATGAATTTTCAAAGGCAAGTTAATATAAAACTCTAAGATGATAAGTTATCATTCTCAAAAACAGAAAATTATAATAGTATAAGGAAATTATATCTATCCTTTGTGTAAGGAATCAACAAAATTTCAATATACTTTCCATATATAAATTTTCCATTAATCTAGATAAAATTATTAGAATATATGAATTAAAGAACATAAGGTAAGTATGTCAAAAAAATCTATCAAAAGGTACCTTTGTCTGATCAAATTTATTTAACTATGTAATATATTAATCCATGTGTAACTGATAGAAAACAAGCTTTTGTGACACAAAATCTTTATACTATGTGGTAAAACTAGATAGGAGTCATCCTGATCCTTATTAATATTTACGATTCACTTTTTTCTTCCTACCCGTGCCCTATAGTAAGAAATATGATTACCAAAATTTTATTTCATTCTATCCACAATCACAACTAATGGGTTGACCTGAAATTGGCTTATCATTTCACTAATTACTATTGGTATTAATTCAAAATCTATTGGTATGTGACCCAATTATAGGTTTGGATTCACAAAATTATATGGGGGTAATCCAAAGGATTATCAACGATGCATTTGACAACCTGAATTGAATTTGTCACACTAAATCATATAGTGTGATATCATAAATGATTTCTTTACAAAATTATAATTTCTATCAATGGGATAATATTTTATCATAGACTTCATAAATTATTCTCAATCAAACTCTCCCCCAATGAAAAAGATATGTTCTTCCAACCCTCGATTCATGAAATTTATAATTCGTTAATAAAATTACATGGGAGTGATGATTGACCAAATAAATTTTGTTAAGTTTTAAATACCTTTTTTCTCATGATTACAATAGTGGTGGATTATTCAATGGTAAGTGTGATGTCATATGGTATAGCAGGAAATGTTCTTCTGCATTTTCCTGTTGTTTTATATCCTAATCATCTTCTTGTGGTTGTGAATTTTCATCACCCACAATGTTTTCTACCATAAACTCTATTTCATGTAGAGGATTTAAATTAAAAACTACACAATGTCTATGATATTTTTGATCCTTAAGAAATGATTATGTATCCTGATGGTGTGATGGACCAACATCCATTACCAACAGAGCATAGTTTATTATATATAGTGACATACAAATACATTATATGAACTTCAAATTGGTATTTAACTAGTTAAAATATATGTTCCTAGTCCTCATCATCAACAAATTGATGGGATATATACCATAAAATATAATTATATTAAGTATATCTATATATAGCGGACTATATCACTTGGATGAACATGATTTATGACCATAGATGAATTTTTATTTTAATGATTTCAAAAGTTGTATAGTCAAAGAGCATTAAAAATCATTAAGATTCCCTATTATAACTAAATCCTTGTTTTATATCATTTATATGGACATTGAAATAAATATATGTAGATATATTTGTATCTACAATATGAATTATTTTTTAATTATATATCATCCAATAAAAATAATACGGTTTCAACATAATTTATTCTTTCATTTTAACCAGGTGTCTACTAAGTAACTATATATATTAATTAAAATTTTATTCTAATATTTAAAAATATATATTCATAATTACAAATTCAATATCATTAAACATGAAATTCATTATTACTAATTACAATTTACCCTGTAATTTAATATAATCATGAAATTTAATATTATTTATAGTAATTAATAATACTAATAATTAAAACATTTTCTTAACAATTTATTTTTTATAAATTTTCATTATACACGAGATTTAACAATATTCCATATAATAAAAACAATATCACAAAATTTGGTGTAATAATATCCATTCAATTAACTAAGGATGTAATCATAGTTAATATAATTTAATTTCAAAAAATTCTAACTGAAATATTATACTGATAAATAAATAAAAAATAAAAATGGTTAAATTATAAAGAATATTGAAGACATTTAAATACATATGGTTGGATCCAAAATGTTTGAATTATATTTGAGAAGGATGGAGTGTATTGTGGATGGGGATGGGAAATTGGGGGGGGGGGGCATACCATTTGATGGTTATCTGTTGATTAGAGGGGCATGAAATGGTTTGATTCCCTTCTCATTGGTTGATCAAGAATCAAATGGTTTAACCCTCAAATAATGTTGATTCCTAAATATTAAAAACATATACTGATTAAATAAAAACATATTTTATTTTTTTTCACTTAAAACATTATTCTATTAAATTTTATTTCTTAAAATTATACATGTTTACCATATATATGAGGCTCACATGGCATGGGCCTTATAGTACATGGTAGAATGCCATATATGTATGATATACACTTGGAATCCCGTGGAATCATTCATAGAGGATCTGACACCATCCTTACAAATATATATATATATATATATATATAAACATAACAAAATAATGAAATGGAACCACCATTCTCACACATAATGCAACCTCAAAAACCACTCAAGTGGAAGAATAACCTTGTAGGATTATTTTAGGTTTTAAAACCTAGGTTTATCCTCCTCAAATACCCCAATTAAGAGTCATATATTATTTTTGTCATAATCAATTTGATAATATTTGTTTCTCATTTGACTATATTAATGGGAAAAAATTGTTACCCAAGACTCTTATCTGACCATTATCCTCCTTAACAACTATAGGAGTTCACTAGCCTAAAAAATGTGAGACACCACCATCTCCGATTATATGATTCACAGCCTCATTCAAACCATCATAAATTTCAATACCATATGAATTTACATAAATCTATATATAAATGTATGTATACATGTTTCACCATTATTATAAAGTAACTTTTAAATAAACTATAGATATAGTGCACATGATGGATGATCCCCCACAATGAAAACAACCAAGACAAGTACCCCCCAACTACACACAAATAAAACACAAAAAATGCCACTCCAACACTCACTAAACCAGATTAGTGGATTGCGTTATCAATTAAATATATATATATTTATATAATTATATATAAATATAATTTTTTTTGTATTTATATAATAAAAAACATCCTATACTAATAAAAAATGTAATTTACAAATATGACAATGTTAATAATATAATGAAATTTAAAATATAATAAATATATATTGTGAGTGGTTTCCCTAGACCCAACCCCTTTATGTACAATGATTATAATCACATAAATATAGTTTGATATAGACATGTGTTTATAATTAACATAATTGTGTTGATACTTCTTCATACACTACTTAAATGGTAATTTCCATAGATTATGTGTCATATCAAAAGCACATAGTCATTCATAGCTATAGTGAGAAACATGAGATATTACGAAGGTAATATTAAATATATTTCATATATTATAGATAAATCATACTAACAGTAAATGGATGATGTTTTATAATCTAGTGATAGTGTCTCATTAACATTGAGGATTATTCTTATAAGGTTTTTACATGGGGATATCATCTTTATGAGACCTTGAAGAATGACCCTACAATAGAAACACAACATATTTTTGGTTTCATTATCTATTCCAACTGAGAAGAAGTGTATCGGTCTCCTTACTTGATATTGTTATCAATGTGTACCAATTGATCATGTATTTTTATTCTAGGGAAAACAATGAATTTGGGTTCATAGAGAGATATCCAGTGTTTGAAGCATCATTTTTGGTATGGTATTTGTTTAATTATTAGGATATAATTCATTAATTCTGAGTTATGGAAGAGATATCTCATGAGACTCTATTAAACTTGATTCAAGCAGCATCATTAAATCCATTTTCATTGTACAAATAGGTATGTCCATCCAATATGGTCATGAAATATATAAATCATCAAAATTATGAAGACATAAGGGTAAATCATTCTTTATGTTATAGCATGAAAAAAATTATATTATATAGAGTATGTTTGTGGGAGGTATTAAGAGATATTCTACTATTTGTCTTTGAAGATTCCAGGATGGGTTGCTAGACTCTGCTTTTGGTCTCTGAGTTTTACATACCACTAAAAATATATAATCTTATAGGGTCACACTCTATGTCTATAAAAACATTCCACCTATTACTGTAAATAAAAGTTTAGGACGTAGTGGGACCCACATACGGGGGACAAAGCATGGTGTCCTCATGCACACAATATGATTTAGTTCTTGAGATACATGAGTCCCCAAGTTCAAAACTGACCCAATAACTATAAATTGATCTCATCTATGCCTATTTAACCCATATATTCTTGAAATTCATATTTAATTATTATATGAATAACATGGAATGATGTATAATAGTCACTACAGGCCTTATAGGTCCACGTATTGGCATTCATGCCACTATGCCTCTGAGTCATCAGAAAATGTATTGGTCCATTGATCCAATGGGACTTAGTGTCATGTAATGGGTTAACTCTCAACCTAGTTGAATTAAAAGGGCTTCCATTCCTCAAAAAAATGAGGTGTTGCCCTACCTATTAAAAAAGACGGATAAAGGTAATGAAAAAGTGAAAATAGATATATCCTAATCAAAGACACTAATTCCATGCACTTTAATGATGCCAAAATACAAAGGGAGAGAAACTAGCAGAAGCTAGTCAGATTTTCATATAGAAAAAAGGTGCATTGGAAGAATAATTGTAGAAATTGGAAGAATATGTATGGTCTTATTAATTATATAGTTATATTTATCATTGAATGGAATTTTTCTATATCTTCAAGTGGGTTGTTGTAAACTACGAGTGGTTAAATTGTTTTTATTAAAATACTGGAACCAAGTAGACTAATGATGATTTCAAAATATCAGATAGATCTCCAACCATAAAATTATATGTGACTAGAAGTATTGGAAGTGGGAGATTATAATATTAAATTACCTTTAAGAATGGTCACTATACAAACGGATTGTTATTATGTGATGTCTATAACTAGAAACATAATCTCAATGTCTATTTTAGATTCTATGTGATTTTATTTCATGTTTGGAAATAGTGTTTTTCTTATGTATAAGGAAAATATATGATATGGTATTGAAATTTTTAATAATGGATTGTGTACAAATTAACTATACAATCTAGTTTTAGAAATAAATTACTAATCCAAAAACATTGAATCATATCCAACCTTCCTGGGGAACATCAGGCTATATCATGTAATGAAGTTAGATTATATTGATTTACGTGGTATTTAATAGTACATTAATGGAGAGGACAGTTTCCTAACTAACTCATTTTACACCTTAGTAGAATGGTGTTCTTTAAATGAGGAATCAGGTCACACATGGAATGGTATGATCAGTGATGATTCATACAATTATACTCTTCTCCTTTTGGGGATATACACTAAGGAATGTGGAATATACAAAAAACAAAGTACCTATTAAGGTAGTATGTGAGATTCCATCCAAGTTTTGGAATAAAAATAATCATAGTATATCAAATATAAATATATAGGCATGTTAGTACTTTTTCAATAATATACATAGTAACGAATTAATATCTTAGATCTTGAAGTGAAGCTTTATAGGTTATCCTAAGGATACTAAAGTAAATTAACTATACAACACTTTATTTGAAAATTATATTATCGAAAGGCATTCTATATTTATAGAAAGATAACACATTTTAAATGGAAATAGTTGGAGAGAGATTTAAATTGATTAAATTTATTCCCTAGATGATTAAGAGTTGTTTCGAGATCAATCTTCATAAGAGACAATGGGGGAGAAGAATATTTTCTTGAGACACATGTATTTTTTAGTCTTACTTGAGAGGTTAGAGAACTAGAGAGATATTTTTTTCTTATCACGAAGTAAGGTGACATATTACTCATAGAGAATGATTATCCTCTAACATACAAGGAAGTAGTTGATGGAAAGGATTTTTCTATATCGTAATAAGACGTGCATTCTAAAAGGGTGTTGATGAACCAAAATCATGTTTGGATTTATATTAACCCTCTAGATGATGTATAAACTATTGGGTATAAATAGGTATTCAATAAAAATATTGACATATATAGTCAAGTGATAACCAATATAAAACAACTATGATCAAAGGGGTTCATAAAATGTGAAGGCATCAACTATGATGAAACCTTCTCCTTAGTCAAAATACTGAAATATTTCAATATATTACTTTATATATAACCCATTCATTATTATGAAGCGTGGAAATGGATGTAAAAAAATCATTCTAAATGGGATATTGGATGGATATTCTTATATGACATAACATGAAGGGTTTATTAAGTCATAGAATTCTAATAATGTATTCAATTGGCAAAGATCCATTAATGGATTTAATCTTACATCGAGATCATTGAATATTCATTTTGATGAGGCTACTTAATAATTTGGTTTCATTAAAAATGAAAATTATCCATATGTATATAATATGGTTTCTGTGAATGTTTACATTTTCCTTGTAATATATATTGATAGAATATAGTTAATGGGAAATAAAGAGTGAGAGATAGATTTAGTGAAGAATTTTATAAATGAATAAATCTCCATGAAACACTTGGGTGAAATAGCCTACACAATTGGGATCAATATCTATAGAGATATTTCATAGAGTCTTTATGGTCTATGTCAAAGTATACGTATTTAAAAGGTACTAAAAATATATAAAATAAAACAATATAATAGAGGACGATTTCCAGTTTCACATGAAAATATTATCTCTTAGAAGAAATGTCTATAGATACAAGATGATATTGAAATAATAAGTATAATCCCATATGGTTTATAATTGGGTTCTATTATGTATTCCATGATTTGTACTGGGTTTGATATTGAAATTTCGTTAAACAAGATTGGTAGATCTTGATCAAATCTGGGAGAGTTAAAGTGGACATTAATAAAAGCTATACAACATTACTTGATATGTACAAAGGTTATTGTTTAGGTGTATATAAGAGGCGAGGAACTAATATTTAGGTTATACATAGTTTATATCTTATAGATTGTTCAAAATGATATGAAATTGCAGTTAGGATTTATATTTATCTTGAATGGTCGTGCAATGAGTTAAATAAAATATATGTAATCCATGGTAGTTAATTATATAGAAGACATCCACATAAATACTCACTTATGATGTATCTAAGGAATCAGTTTGGATAGACAAATTTGTTTTTGAGGTTGGTGTTTTTCCAAACAGTGTAGACCCTATTACAATATACTATGATAATATTATTGAAATAGTTCATTTCAAGGAGCCCATGTCACACCATTGATAAAAGAATATATTATAGAATATTCATATTTTCAAATATTTTAATCATATAGGAGAAATCCCAGTTAATAGAGTATCCATATAAGTTATCATAGAAGACCTATTGACTAAATTTATATCTCAATAGAAGAATTACTCCCATTATAGAGCTAGAGGGTCGAGATTTGTTACCAAATGGATCTTGTACACGTGAGAGTGTTTTGAGTGAGTTCACTTGAACCAAATTCTGATTGTACATGCAATTATAGTACATGTTTATAGATCTATATATACATGTGTTTATCCTTTCCATAATCGTTTTGATACTTTTTGTCCACTATTGACATGGAAATTTCCTTAGATTACAGGTCGAATAAAAATTCTATAGTAGTTCTCAACAATAATGAGATACTTGAGATAATATAACATTAATCATAAATATTTCTCTTATATACAGGTTGCATCTTCCCAATGGGACACATATTATGTATGAATATCATGTGTTAATGGAACATAATCATTGAGAATTATTCATATAATGTTATCTCTTGGTAATCTTGGGTTTTTTAGAACATGAGGACTAACCTCTCAATAAGAACATGACATGTTTAGGGTGTCATTGGTAGTTCCTATTTACATACATTTGTTTTGGTCTCTTGAATATCGATTATTTTCAATATGTTCCATTTTATCATGTACATTTATGTAAGGTAAAAACCATGAAATTTACGTCATTGCGATGTATCATGTGTTGGGTGCATCATTGGTGGTATTCCATTAGTTTAATGTTCAGGATAGATTTTTGCACTTTTGAATTAAGGGAGATATATATCATGGGACCAAGTCGAACAAGATATTAGTAACTATATCTAATCCATGTATATGGTACATGAAGTAAATTCCTTCTTTTATGGTCATTATATTCATAAATCATCAAATGCCCAATGACACAAGTGTGCATCCCAGTTTACAAGATATCATGAGAAAAAGATTTTATATGACACAAAGAATGATCATATGTGGTATTCATGCATATTAAATTACATATCTACTTTGTTCCATCAAGGGTTTCTAGACTCTACTCATGTTCTCTGTGTTGGACTCACTAAAATCGATATAAGAACCTAGAGGGCCACACAATATATGTATCACAAAGTTCCCCATATTTGGATCAATATGAGTTTATGAAATAGTTGGAACCATGTGAGGGGGTCAATGCATTCCTGGGTGTGAAAGATCAGAAGTTTGATAAATCAATTATATGTTTCATGTTTAGAGAAACATAATTGAATTTATTAATTACGGTGTTAATAATTTGTTCGATCATAATATTGAACATCAGAAAATATAATTTTTTGAACAAATATTAACACATTCATGGTTTGTTAAATAATAATTATAGATTACAAACAAATATAATGGTTTTTATTTTATCATATATCATGTTAATGTCATTCAAGTGAGTGAATTTTTTTTTGAAATTTAAGATGAGTTTAATTAAGTCTTTTAAGGGTATAAATTGAATGTTTTTACCTTCTAGGAACCATTTTTCAATTTAAATAATTTATGACCAAATATTATAAGTGAATTTTTATGAATGTATGACCAAATAACATAAGTGAGTTTTTATCTCATGTGGGAAAACCCCACCCATGACTAGAAGCAAGGATTTTGTCATGGTAAGGAATGTGTCCATCGAGCCACACATGGTAAGTTACTCTTCAGGTGATGACTATGTCCATAGATTCTCCTCCTCCATGAGGTCTTGGATCCACATTGCCTAATATATAAATATGATACCATCAAATAATGTTTGTCATCATATTTGAATTCAAGGGTTTCCCCATCCCCTATTCATGAAGAATGATGATAGATCTTTAAAAGAGGTGATAATTATCTTGTTATCTCATGGCATGATGTAGTCATGGAAAGAGTATCACATTTTCTCCACCCCATTATCGAACTTTTGGTGCATTCCAAACAGTGGAAACCATGGAAATATAATGATCTGGTAAGTAGACTATTCTTAATTTGGGAATTTTCAAACTGGAAATGATTTCAAGTCGGTCACGGATTCTTTGACACCTTTCCCCCTAATCCAGAATTGATGAAGAGGACATGGGGATTTGGTTGGATTAATTTGAAGGTAGGTTCTTTGAGGGTCCTGCAATGGAATTCTTGCTTCAATACCATTGAGTTTATGAAATATTTTTCTCAACTATGGTTTAAATTTTTTTGGTATTAATTAGATCAATTTTGACCCTATGAATCTATTTTATTTAGCATCTTCAATTTGAGTTTCAATTAAAATGGGTATAAATACATAGAAGACTAGTTTTGGATATTTTTCCAAGGTCTTAGTGGAAGTTTATTTGAGATCAAATCAAACAAGGATGATGATTTTATCAATCGAGAATGAATATTTTAACATTCATTTTATTTATGATAATATACCTGATTTTTTTTCTACTAAGGGAGTTGTTCATAAAATGATTTATGGAATGAATTCTATTACCTACATAATTTTCTTTAATAGTGGTAATGATTCATCTATGTTTATGAAATGATCACTTGATCAGGAAAAAATGGTGATGGTGACTCTGAGCATCTCCTCTCTAGTGATAATAATGAGAAGGAATCTGGGAAGATTTTGGTTTATGTTGACTCTTTGGCTGATGTTTCTTTGAAAAAACATGGGTATTATAGTTCTGAAGATGTTATAAAAAAGGACTCTTCTTTAGGAAAGAGTCCCAATTCAAAGGATATGTAATCTTTTCCATCTATATCTGATAAACATCATCCTAACATAGATCCTCCCCATTATTGGAAACCTATTTGTACAACAATTGAATTTGTGGATTAGAGGGATGTCTCTTTCTGCTCTTCTTGTTGATGGTGAAGTTGGGATTTACCATGGAGTTGGGTTAGTCATAGATAGGGAGGTGTTCATACCTCTGATCCTATGTGATGGTAATCAAATAGAAGATTAATGGTATACACAATATCTTGATCTCAATCAATATAATTCTCAATAAAAATATCATCTCGTGATCTAGAAAATTTTCAACTATTCAAAAATTGCAGATAAGTGTGGGAATGTTTCTAATGACGATAGGGTTAGTGATTGTACTTCTCTTAAGGATTTAGGTAGTGGTCGTGCCTCTTTTAAGGATTAAATCATAAATTTCATGAAAACATTGATTGACAATGGGGGTTTGACTCCTCCTACGAAGAGAAGGTTGTAGAAGGACTACTCCAATATTCTAAAGACCGTGATCACCAGATCTTCCTCTAAAGTTCCAAGAAGGGCCAATGAAAATAAAATTAAGATCATAAAGCAATTAAATTATCATTCTAAGTGGGAAACAATAGATTACAATAATTATGAAAATAATCTATCATAATATGATCGTTTTGTTTGTTGGTTGAGGGAAATTCCCTTTGTTTGGCCCCATCTACTTCCATGTCAAATTTTAATATTATTTTTAATAAATGGTAAAAATATTTTCTTCTTTATGGAAATGTTTGGTAGATTCTATCTCAAGATCTATATTTAGAAAATTATTGATTGGGAAGGATTGATTGATCATGTCTTATAGACCAAGTTTCTGTTCATTATGTGATTGAAGTTATGTCATAATACTCTCTAATTTTCTATGTTATCACCCTAAAAATTATGACTTGAATTAAAATTATTGTGTTTCACATTTTGATGATCTAAATGATATCAATGTTGGATCCTTTTATCCATGAAACACTAATGGTTAGCGATTGATATAAACTATTTTAAAAGTAAAAGGTACTATTTAGAATTTCATTTGATTTTATTTTTCATGAATAAATTTAATTACACATAATCATTTGGGAAATCAATATTTTTTTGTGGATTCATTGTTTTAAACCTTAATCCAAACATAAAATTTTAAATTTCAATTTATTCACTCTTTGGATATTCCCTACGTTCCTTGGATATATTTATATTTATAATATCTATAATGAAAATAATAAAAACTAAATTTATGTAGTTAAATATAGATTATAATTAAATATGTAATATAGATATCCTATTATAATAAATATATATAAATATATTTTATTTAATAATAAATTTTATATTGTTTATTATATATATACATCTTAGGAAGTTGGGATTAAAAAATAGAAACAAAACTTATCCAAACACCCCAGTAGATCAAGGATCATCCCTCTTCATATTGAATGATAGGCAGTAACTAAACCTATTTTATTAGTAATTGAATTCCTGAGTTTCATGGTCATGATGGACTGATTGCCACATATTTGAAGCTACAAGTCATATTAGAAGATGAAATGAAGTCCTCAAGTGATCAATCTACATCATTCCATGTCACCAGGAATTACATTACACAGTCCTCGTTGTTTGTATTCATTGAACCGTGTTACTATTCTAAAATCTACATCACCACTTACCATGAATCACTACATCATGATGGCCTCTGACACCCCATTGTAGGTCACCCCTCTTTCCCACATTATGTATTCATGTGGGAAGAGTTTTGGATGACAGGTTCCAGTAATCCCCTATTTCATTCAAGCATCCCACCTATCTAAGCCTATTTGTCACTCTACTGCTTCGCTTCCCTATCAGGTCAAATAATCAAAATCATCCCACTTTTTATATATTCACGTGCCAAGGAACCCCTCAATACTAAATTGAAAATAAATTATGATGAATGTGTTGATGATAACATCGAGCATGCTCATTCCTCTTTCAATACCACTCAGCTAGAAACTGCCATGTTCCGCTATGCATCCACTACAAGAAAAATCAATAATTTTGATGGGCTATTTACAACAGGGACCATCAACATTGAAAATAGTCCATCGAGAGGGAATTTTTATGACAAGAACATTGTCCAATCACAAATGACAAGTTATTTGTAATGGTAACAAGTCTTGTTTTTCAGTTAACCTTAATTAATTTATACTATTTTCTGTGGGAGATAAATCTTATCACAAATTCTATTATGGGGGGGTGGTATTTCCGATGGGACCCGTCGCAAATACCCTTTTTAACCACCACTAGCTAATTATTATGATTTCACCCTTTGTGATGGCTCCCATCGTGAATAATATTATTTGTGAGAGGATAAAAACCCTGTCAAGAATATTGTGTTGGTAGGTAGGTATTTACGACAGAACCCGTCACAAATACAATATTAACCATCTCACATAATTAATAGCTAGTGTGTATTTGAGATGGGCCCCATCAGAAATATTACTTATTCTGAGGGGAATCCCATCACTATTATGTCTCCTGCAAATAATCTAACCTATATATACTCCCATCCATTTTTCATTTAACACATTTCCCAATTCCTATATATTTTTTACTCTTATATTTATCTTAGAAATTTTATCAATGTTTAAAATTTCATTTCGAAGCAATTTAGAAGCCTTTCAGCATACAAAATATTTCTTTCTAAGGTATTTATCTATTACTTTTATTTTTTAGATAATTTTTTTAATTCTATGTCAGTTATAATTGTCGTTAATTAGCGAAAATTAAATTAAATTTGAATTATAATTTTTTATTTTTCATTATTTTTTTTACAAATATGTTTTGTCATTAGTAAAAAATATTACTAAATTGTAATAATTAGCGCTAATTAGTAATAATTAGTGATAGTTGGTAATAAAAAATGTAAATACCAGAACCCAGTTACCCAAAGTCTGTGCCATAATTCATTACATTGGCATGATTAAAAGAAATTCATATCCTGACGGAATGAATAGTTTAGTAGTTTTGAAAAAACAGATACATATATAAGTTCAACATTATAACATGAAAGTAATAACAATATAGAAAATCCTTTGACAACATCTATATGTACTACATTATTTCTGCATTTCATTAATAATATAGCTCTTCATGTCCTGGGAAAATGAAACATAAAGAAAGGGTGAGCTCAAATGATAGGTAAGGGTAAGAAATAAAGGAGAAGATATCATAAACATTAACATTTGGCATGGTTAATAACTAAAAACACATGCCATAAAAAATTAACTTGAACACATTATGGCAGGAATAAGTTCCGAATAAATAATGAAACAATAAATCATAATCATGGGTATTATACTAGTCATATAACCCCATGAACATTAAATTACTAGTTCAAAAATGAGAGAACTCATAATTTCTGAGATAATAACCATACTCTCAAGGCCTAATTCCACGACCATAAATAACCATTTTGTTAAGGCTGTGTCCCATTACCGTAGTCTGTCTAATGAGACTTAATGATCCATCAACCAGTTATAGCAGGCCCCACCTGTCACATACTAAGTCTAATTCATTCCTTATATGAATGGTGATAATCATAAAGAACATATACATTCATATTGAAACTATGATATGAAATGTAAATAACATTCCCCAAACATTAAGCATAAACACTAACCATTTAGAGTAAACTGGTGAATGGTTTTAAGATAGAACATCCAAAGCCAAACTAATAATAAACCATTCAATTAAATAAGGTATATGATATCATAAAATATTAATACCAATAATAAATAAGAATCAACACGATTTCTAAAATATATGATGATACTTTATAAAAACATCGAATAATTCTGGTGATAAATACTATTTTACTTTGAAAAGAAGTGTTATATTGTAAAAGTATTTGTATAAAACTATAAGTGAAGAAAGATATTATTTTCATAATAAAATTATTTATTTTATAAATATAATGGTTTCTAAAAATATATTATAGAGTACCCTTGAAAATAGGTAAAAATTTCCTAATTTCCCTTGAATCGGGACTATATTTTGGGAAGAATTTTTGAAATATCCATTTAAAACATATAAATCCCCATAAATTAATGTCTAATTGTGGTTGGTACAAATATATAAAACATTATTATATAATATATTAGGAGTACATATGAATAAATAACAATTTAGTTGAGGTAAGTAGGGAATAAGAGTAACCCGAATGAAAATGGTGGTTCAGGTAGAAAACACTTAACTTAAGTCTAATGGTGTTATTCACATGATATTAGTGTCATGTATAACAAAATTAAATACATTAATTAATATTTATAGAACCTATTATTTATATAATTTATTTATTATATCCTTATTATGTTTATTCGTGGCCTTCTTGATGGGTTTAAGAGGGTCAATTTTATTGTTTGGGAGCATTTTCGTCCTTGGTATTCATTACCGTTTTACTTATTTACATGTAAGGATAAAAATGTGATATGATAATGGTTTTCTAGAATAGAATTTTTAGTTTTTAAATCCAAAATACTACATGGTTATAAAATTCATTTCATTATTGGGAGTGAAGATGAATCATTATATAAAACATTAATGATAATTGTTTGGGTTAATTGGCGATTTTTGATCACAACGAACTCATATTGATTTATCATGGGTAAAAAAAGAATCCAGAATTTAAATAAGTTTTAATACACATATTATTGTCTATTTAAACCAACAAAATGGTTTCATGACTGTAATTGATGACATGAATAGAAATTGAAAACTTGTCATCCTTTAATGTGATAAATTAACACATCTCAAATAGTTTTTTCATTTCTAGTATAAAAGAAAGGGAAAAGAGATATGATGATTAATTAATCAATTATCATATATAAATTACATCAAATGTATGTTTATAAAGTTATCATAACATTTGGATGAATGTAGGTGAGGAAAGAAAAAGAAAAGAAAAGAACTCAAAATAAAAATGGAAGTTGAGAAATCCCTTACGAAAATTCGGCAGCCTAACGGAGTCACTTAAAATTCATAAAAAATTTTAATGAGAAAAAATGGTCTACTATCATTAAATAATAATATTTATTGTAATGGGAATATGTAATTACATATCTCAACATAATACAATTGAATTTAAAATAGAATATCATAAAAAGAGTGCTTGAAAATGAGAAGGTTTGTAGATTACCTTACCTTGTAGAGTAACTCATAAAACATGAGGGATTGGTCCTTGGGGGATTGGGGACACCTCAGGAGGAATATTAGGGAGGTAAAAAAACCATATATATTAGGATAAAGAATTTGTAATGAAAAAAAAATTAAATATTGGTTGGATATTTATAGTAAAAAAGAGAGAGTTTTTTCTAAATTACCAATGACACCTCATTAGTGGTATCTGCAAAACCATGGGCATGAACATGGTATTTGCCCTTTATTTTGGCCACTTGGGACACCTCATATAATATTTTATTACTCAAGAGTCAACCAGAAATATCACATCCTGATTACATCATTAATGATATTATTAAACATACCAAAACAGAAAACTGAATTTTTATTATTCAAGAAAAACTAAATTATTTTATAGAATTCTAAAAAATTTTGAGTAACCTAATAAAGATGTTATGAAATAGAAAACTACATTTAAGGTATCATAATAAATATCTAAATATGAAAATTTTAACTTTGATATATGAAATAATTATTTATTAAACATAATAGCGGACATAAAATGTATAGAAAAATTTTCAACACTAAAAAAAATAAATTTATTTTATCATTAGTAATTAAAGAAGATTGTTTAGATAAGACTATTTAATTATTATAAACATTAATGGGATATTATTTCTATATAATAATTTATATCTCTCTAATATGTACAATTTTTTACATGAAAAATAAATTTGTCATATTTGTCATATTTTTTAGAAAAACTAAACCCAAAAATGAAATGATGGAAGAAAAAATTTATTTATACTTTCCTATGTGAGGTTACTACTCCATTGATCATATTACTATTAATAAGGGTATGTTTCTATTAATAAGGGTCATATAATATTCACCAAAAATGCAAGTTGATCCTATCAGACATTAAATATCTTACTGACCGCAACCATGTGTGTTAGCTTTTTGAAATTCAATTCATAGAGGTGGAAAAATTATGTTTACTAGCTAGGTCATAAAAAATTGGAGTTTTGTAGAGACTCAGGGTTTCATTAAATCAATAATAAATTTATTTATTAATCCTTGGGGTGTTACATTATATCCTCCTAACAAAAATTGTTTCCTCAAAATTCATCGAATGTTACCTTATTAAAAAAATTTAGTTAAGTCTTCATTGTAAGCTCCCCAGGCTCCCATGTTTCCTCATCGATTTTAGGATTTTTCCAACGTATATTTACCAGTTGAGTCATTCGATTTATCAATACTTATTCCTTAGTTTCCATAATCTAGATAGGCTCTTCACAGTATGATAATTAAGGTTCCAATTCTATACCTTCAGAAGTGAGGACAAGCATTGGGTCTGGTATGTACTTTCTCAACAATGAGACATGGAACACATTGTGTAATTTACACAGGCTAGGAGGCATTTACAAACTATAATCCATACCTTTGAGTCTGTATATATTTTCCAAAGGTCAATGTACCTAGGGAACAATTTCCCTTTCTTACCAAATCATATAACACCCTTTAATGGAGATACCTTCAAGAAAACATGACCTCTTACTTGAAATTCCAATTCTTCCTTCGATTATCACCATAGCTCTTTTGCCTACCGTGAGCTTATTTTTTAGGGGTTTGAATAGTCTCTAACATAGTTGCAGTTTCCTCCATGAGCTCTGGATCCACAAGCTTCGTTTCATAAATTTCATCCCAACATGTTTTTGTATGACATCTCTTTTCATTCAATGCTCCATATGGTTTAATTTTAATATTTGAATGAAAACAATTATTGTAGAAAAACTCCACCAAAGGTAAATACTGATCCCAAATACCTTGAAAATAAAGTTAGCATGATCTCAACATGTCTTCTAATATTTGGACCATCCTTTTTTTATTTCCCATCATTTTGAGGATGATAAGAAGTACACAAATGTATCTCAATATACAAAGCATTCTGAGGAGTTTTCCTGAATTTTGATTTAAATAGAGGATCGCGATCATACACTACTGAAATAGGTGTCCATGAATTCTTAAAACCTCATTAATATAGAGTTGTTCAAGGCGACCTAGTGTAAAATCATCCATTATAGAGTTAAAATGTGTATATTTCATAAGTCATTCTATAATTACCCATATCACATCATTCTTCCTTAGAGTTTTTGGTAATTCAATGAAAGAATCAATGGAGATTTCATCACATTTACATGTACGAATAGGTAGAGGTTGCATGAATCCTGAATGACGTTGTTTTTAACCATTTACTTGTTGATAGACTAAACATATTGATTCATAGTAAGTAATTTCCCACTTCATGATGTCCCACCAGAAATATTCCTTCAAATCACTATACATTTTAGTAATATTGGAGTGTATAATGAAATTTGAGCTATTGGAATCATCTAATAACTCCCTTTTCAGCTTGGGTATAGAGGCAATATATATCATCTTCCCAAATTTCAAATTTCATCTTCACACACGAAGTCAGCCAACCTCTCATCATTCACACCTTAAATTTTCTTTTCGATATTTTCATCATCAAACTATGAAGTTTTAATCCTTTCCAATAAATATGGTTTGGAAACCAAATGTAAAAGTAGCGATGTTTCACATTATTTGATAATTCCCATATACATATTTACTAGATCCATAAACACATGATACTTTTCAATCCACATTTTTTATGACACAATCATACTTCATGCTCAATGCATCAACTACCTTATTTAACTTTTTTATGTGGTAGTGTATACAACCTTGATAATTCTTGAGTTGTTCTACCCATCACCTTTGACTTATGTTGAGTTTCTTATGTGATAATATATATTTCAATCTCTTATGATCTAGATATATCTCACATCATTCTCCATAGAGATAATGTCACCATAGCTTCATAGAAAAGATCACAGTAGCTAACTCAAGATCATGATTAGGATAGTATTGTTCATGAATTTTTAACTACCATGATGCATATGAAATAACTCTATCATTCTACAAAATGAGGTAACAATGTCCTTTCTTTGATGCATCACTATAGATCACAAACCCGTCATTTCTCGATGATAGAGTTAGGATCATATCATTCACTAATATCCACATTAATTCTTCAAAATATTCCCCAAATTTTTTGTCCATAAGAACATAACTCTTTTTTGAGTAAGAATAGTTAATTGGTTATCTAGACTGGGGAACTTCTAAATAAAAATCCAATAATAACCAGTTAAACTAGTTAAACTTCATACCTTGGTTAGGATCATTTGTGTAGGTCATTCTTGAACATAATTTTTTCTTCACTAGATCTACAGATATTAAATCATTAGAGACAATGTGACCATGAAAGGAAATATATTGAAACAAAAATTCAAACAATCTAAACTTCTCATATAATTCATTTATTCTAAGAGTCTTACAAATAGTACACAAGTGATTTTCATGTTCTTTATAGATTTTAGATTATACCAAGATATCATCAATAAATACCACCACAATTCCATCGAAATGTTCCTTGAAAACTCTATTCATTGAATCCATGAAAATATATGGTTATTTATTTAGTCCAAAATTCATTACAATAAACTTGTAATGCCCAAACCTCGTTGAAAATGATTCCTTTAAAATATCTTCCTTACTCACTCGCAATTGATGATATCCAGATCGAAGGTCATTCTTTGAAAAATATTGGGTGACATGAAGATGATCAAATAAATCATTAATGAGAGGTAGGGGATACTCTTTATTTATTATTATATAATTGATATTCCTATAGTCAATGCACATCCTCATAGATCCATGTTTCTTCTTAACAAAAAGAACAGGGGTTCCCCATAGAGAGAAATTAGTGTGAATACATCCTTTATCACTCAATTCCTCTAGTTTTTTCTTCAGTTCTACTAATTCCATTGTGGTCATTCTAGAAGGAGTCTTTGATATAAGACGTGAACGAGGAATTAAATCAATAGAGAACTCAACTTCGTGCTATAGAGGATGTCCAGGTAAATCATCTATAAAAACATCAATATATTCTTGCACAATAGGTATATAATTCATTTGAACATTTCATTCCCAAATCATAGATACCCAGTTCTTATCCTCCCTAAGGATTGAATCCAGTAGAGCTTGCGAGGGTTGATCTAGATGACAAACAGATGGTGAGGTTTCTTCCCTAAAGATAAGGGATTCCACATCCTCCTTAAAAAGTGTATCTTCCTTCTTCTTTCAGTATATTTTCACATCATAATTTGAAATCATATCCATATCGAGGATTATGTCAAAGTCAAACATGGTTATGATAATAAAATCAGCATATAAAGTTCATTTATATGTCATAATGGGGACTTTCAGACACATCATTTTTACAATGATACTTCCCTTAGGAGTTTTAACTGACAACTTCATTATTAAATAAAATTGTAAATATATACTTTTCATGGAAAACAGGGATGATGTGTAATAATGTGATGAACTAGAATCAAAAAAAACATTGGATAAGTTTTGGGAAATAATTAATGTACCTACCACCACATTACTAGAGACTTCAATATTAGCAATTGTGATTGTATAATCTTGACCTTTCTCCCTTTTCCTTATTTTTGGAGCATTTCCTGGATGCCTAGGACAACCATTTTCATAATGTCCCCTCCCTATAAAATTGTAGCATTGAACATTCGTAGATTCTTTCTTCCCCTTACAATCATGGTAAATGTTTCCTTTTTCTGAAAACTTATAACAAACACCCATACCCTTTAGGAAATCACCAAGGTGTCTCTTCCCACAATTATCATAGGGTGGAAGGTTAGATCTTCCCTTTATCACCATTTTCTTATTTCCTTTTACAATTTTTTTAGAAACCCTATTCTTGTCTTGATTTCCATTTAAATCATATGACTTCAAGAATTAATTTTCTGTCTTAGTAGCATATGAAACTGTATCATCATATGATGGGAATATTTAGAAGAATAGGGCCCTTTGTAGGAATGGTTTTAAACCGTCAAAGAATTGATCAACATTTCTCCTTGGATTATGTATGTAGTTCGTGTAATGCCTTACTATCCTTATAAAGCTAGATTCATGATTTTCAACATTCTCATCCTTTTTTCCTTTAGATTCATATACTACCTTTTCATATCTTCTCACTATTCCCGAGGGAAGTATTTTTCTAAGAATATTTCCTTAAAATCCATCCATTCCATTTGTTCTATTTCTTCGTCCCCCTATTTGTTTTGAATTAAAGACCACCACTGATCTGAATCTCCCGATAGCTGATATACTTCCATGACAACCTTTTCTTTTTTGTTACATACCAAAGTGAGAAATATCTTCTCTAATTAAATTATCCACTACTCCTCTATGAATGAGTTTTTACTCCCATTAAATGATGGAGGTAGTTGTATCATAAAGGGATCTAACATATTTGTTCAATGTTGTGGATCTAGAAGCTTCATACAGATATGTTTATGGTTCATAACTTGTGTCAGTTATCCCAGTATAGTTATATGTTTCTCAACACCAGTCGCATAACTATAGACAACATCATTTTATTCCATTACAGGGAAATCCATATATGGGATACACACATTCATGTGGTTTCCATTCCTTAGAGTAGGAGCCATTTCTAAATAATGGCATACACTATATTAAGTTATGAATCATAATGTATAATCTCATTGAAGAAAAATAATTAGCATTTATTGAAAAACTATACATAATTAATCTCACAAAAATAGTTTATTTGAGGAAAAAGTTACATTTAAATCTGTCATAATGGATTTTAATGAAAATGTGAATTATCCTAACCATATACATTGGGAGTTTCAAACTAGGTGCGCAGTAAGGCCCATTTTCATGTACATAGATACCTCAAGTCAAGCCCAAAACTCCCTGTGAGAGTTGTTACGCCGAGGTACGTATATTCTAGAACCACATCCACTTGTAGTATCCATACATGGGTGAATTTTCCAGAAAGAACCACATAATCAATTACTTACCAAAATTATAAGAAGTTCTTGTATATTTATCATCAAATACTATCTTAGTTTTTTGTTCCCAAATCATGGTTTTTGAAATCTAGTTTCCATGTTTTCTACCAACTGTAAATGTCGGACCCTAGTTTAACAAAGCTGGTGCCTTAATTCATTACATTGGAATGCTTACAAGAAATTCATATCATGAAGGAATGAATATTTCCTTAGATTTGGAAAACCATATACGTACAATAGTTCCACATTATAACTTGAAAGGAAAAAATTATAGAAAATACTTTTACAACATCCATAAATCCTAGGTTTTTTTGTATATGTTATTCATAATATACCTCTTCATATACTAGTAAAATGAAACATAAAAAATGGGTTAGTTCAAATTCTTAGTAAGGGTAAGAAATACAATAGAAGATATCATAAATATAAACATTAGGCATTGTGAATAACTCAAAACACATGCCTTTAAAAATGAACATCAAGGCATCATGGAATTAATAAGATCCAAATAAATAATTCCAAAATAAAGAATAATCTTGAGTATGCTACTAGTCATATAAACTCAAGAACATTAAATTACAAGTTTGATAATGAAAAAATGCTTAATTACGAACATTATAATCATGCTGTCAAGGCCTCGTGCCATGACCATAAATAAACATATTTTTAAGGCGTTGTTCCAAGACCGTAGTTTGTCTTACGAGACCTACTGATGCATAAAGGGGATATAGAGGGCCCCAACCATAACATACTAAGTCCAATGCATTCCACATATGAATTAATATGAACATAAACAACATATACATTCATATTGAAACTAATATATGAATGTAAATAAATTTCCCCAAACATTAAGCATAAAAACTAACCATTCAGAGTAAATTGGTGAATGGTTATAAGATAGCACATCCACATTAAAACTAATTATAATCTATTCAATTAAATATGGAAGATGATATCATAAAACATTAATCCCAATAATACATCAGAATAAATAAGAGTGTTGAAATATTTAACGCCCTGACCCTAGTTACCCAAAGTCGGTGCATTATTACATAACATTGGCATGATATAGGGAATCATGTATCGAAGGACCGATTGGTTTAGTTTCCTTGGAAGTACTAGATACATACATAAGTTTTACATTAAATTATGAAATGGAAAAACAAAAACAATTTATCCCCTTTGAACACACTCTTATCCCTTAGCCTATTCCTACATGTTAATCGTAATACACTTCTTCACATCGTGGGAAAAATAAAACATAAGAAAGGTGTGAGCTCAGATGCAAAGTAAGGATAAAAATATAGTTTAAACTATCATAAATAAGCATAAACATTTAAGTCAATGTATATGATTAAAACACAAGACTTATGAAATTAAACTTCAAAATAATATATAAAAGATGAATCAAATAATTCCATTTACTTATTCATGTGGATATTCTACTAGTTGAATAATCACATGTAATATCAATAGCTAATTTCATAATGATGGAATGCATAATTTTGGACATCATAACCACATAGTCAAGGCCTTGTGCCAAGACTACAAATAAAGTTTTGGTAGGACATTGTTCAAAGACACCAATTTGTCTCATTACACCTACCGATGCATCGAGAAGCTATAGCGGGCTCCCCTAATCACATCATAAGTCCAATGAATTCCTCATATGAAAAGGTTGAAACAAAATATAAACATTTGTAGTAATAATAGCAAATGAAATATCAATACTTTAACCATAAAAAATGAATGGTATAAAAATAACACATCCAAAGTCAAACATATCACAAAACCTTCAATACAATATGGGAGATTGTATTATATTAAATCAACATCAAACAAGTGTAAAATCCATCAAATGATGTTGACATAGATGAAATCAAAGCTGTCTGAGAGAAGTATATATTTATATTTTCAAATAATTTAAAAGTCACATAATTATAAAAGAAAAAATTTATTCTGAAAATATTTTTATAAGCTTGTAAGGGAAGGTTCCTAGGTATTATAATGGCGAAAAATAGTCTCACCTTACATATATGTTAAACAAACATTCTTACCTTAATTTTGTCAAAAAGTTCATCAAGTACCTTGTTCGGAAAATGACAAATAGATTCATTTCAAAACATTTTATAAAAAGTCAAACAAGGTAATAAATTAATTTAACCCATAGTCTAGGAAATAGTAAAAATGATTTGAAATACATTTTTAAGTAACATAGATGAGGATGATAAATAAGTTACAGTAGATACTTATGCATAAACAACCTTGGAAAATAAAGAAATTGTAAAATTAACCCTTATCTCGCAATTTCCCTTAGTAGAGTGTACATTAACCTCCTTTATAATGGTTAAATCATGGTTATTAAATTATACAAGAACTATATACATAAATATGATATCATATATGATCATCTAATATTAATTTGTGAATAATATTTCAATAGTATCATTGTTTTGGGTGTTAAATGATATGTTTTCCTTTATATGTTTTGTTACATAAGTCATGTTTGTTATGGATATGATATATTTGATTCATATACAGAATTATATTAAGTTCTTAAACATTATTTTTAATCATCAAATGAAAAATATTCTTGAATAGTTACGATGGGGAAGAAATCTCATCAAATCGTGGAGACGGTAAGTTGCACGTGTGCACGAGTGACAAAATCATTCTATTGATGGTGAAGTCGTATGTAATTGGATGGAACATTATTTATAAATAATAATTAACATGTCATATTTATTATTTACATCAATTATTCTCATTATTACACCCAACCAAATAATTAAGTGTTGAATAACAAATGACACCATGACGTGGAGACGATAAGCCGTACCTACGCATGTATGGTGACTTTTTCATTCATAGTATTGATAGAATTATGAATATTGTAGTACCATATTTATAATAACATCACAATATGTATAAGGTACTGTATTTATTATGTTGGTATGGAAACATCAGTGAAATAGGAAGTGGAAGAAGAAAAGAACTTTGAAATAGGTGATGAAATAATTACATATTCTTCGTGTTCTTCCTTTTGATTTGAACAAAAGGCCTCCATAGGTTGGATTTCGGATCAAAGTAATGCCTATAGGGTTAAGTAAGGGTAGTTTAGAGGGAATTTTATTAGGGTTTGGGAGATCCAAATGGCTTTGGAGGTGTGAAATTAAGAGAAAGAGATGTACCCTTTTATAAGAGAGGTGAGGTCAATTTCGGAAAAGTTTGAAATATTATTTTATTATAAAATCATTTTCACCATAAAATGGCTCCAAATGGATTTATTTCGAGGCTAAGGTGGGGATGGGTCGAAACCCTCTCTTACAATATATTTTAGACATGTTTAGGCCACCCTAGTAAACTTATCATTTAGATTTAACTCTTAGTTAAATAACTAACCATTTACCATGTCCTCTTGTATTTTTATATTACACGGTTAATGAAATTACTATTAAAAGACAATAAAAAACCAAGAGGTTCATTATTGACATATATAACCTTATGTAAGTCTTTTTCTGAACTTTATATTTTTATGAATATTATATCATATATAAAATAGTATTTGTTTTAAAAACTCATTTTTGTCAATTTTGACACTATTTATTATTTTGTTTTTTTGAAAGTCCTAACAAGTTTATTACTTAGAAAAAAATTCATTTAATCAACCCTATCATGTCAAATTAACCTTTAAAATTCTTGAAATGCATCATAAGTCTGAATTTATCTATATTAATATTTATAATATCAAATATTTCAATCATTCATTAATGAGGTCATTATTGCATCATCATTGTTTAATAAATAAATTTAACTATTTAATGTCTTAAAATTATAAATAAAATACAATGTTGTAGGAAATATTTTTATCTTTATAATGAGTATTTTTAGTCGAATAGATCTTATGTATAACCATATATTAAAAATGGTTTAATTATTAAAATTTGAATTTAACACTTTTAACTCTTCTTAAAATAAAATATAATGAATGTTAAAAAAGAATCATATTTTTATCCTAAGGTTGATTTTAGTCCAAAAATACTTATCCAATATAATTAGGACATGTGTTTGGGTAATTATAATATCATTCTTACCTTTAATTACCCTATTTAATTTTAACTGTGGTAAATAAAAATCAATAGTTACAATTCACCAAAAAATACTTTCATCCTATTGGACCCCATTTTACATACTGATGTCAACCATTTCACTTGAATTTTTGAAATTCAATTCACAGAAGTGGTAAAATTACATTTTATGCAAATTTGAAAATGTTCTACGAAGGTGGGTAATAGAAGGTAAAAAGTTTAATAAAATTTTATATATCTAATATTATTATAAAATGACTTCAGTTAATTAAATTAGAATAATATAAATATTATTTATCTATTTTAACGTTAAAAAAATTAAAAATAATAATTTTTTTAAATACAAAGTCAGTTGTAAATAAAAACGTAGTGTTTTCACTATTTATCAAAAATTAGAAGTTTTCAGAAAAATACCAAAAATTCACCCTAAGATAATTTTGATATTCAGAATTCAAAAATGAGGTATTTTTTACCAAAATCAAAGTATATAAGTTTCGTTAATTAATTTAAAATTAATTCCCATTGTCAAAACCAGAAAATAGGTTTTTGAAAAATAAAAACTAGCAAAAGATTGGTATGTGTTTATGGCCTATTTAAATGTAAAATTAATTCCAATGACCAAAATTATATTAAATGATAAAAATACAATCTAATTATACTTGAAAACTATTCAAATGAATAATTTAACACTATAAATTATTTTGATTAAAAAGTTGTTTTCTATTAAAATTTAGTATTTTCCATTATTCATCATAATATGAAACTTATCAGAAAAGCACCAAAAATTTATCCAAACCAAATTTTTATGTCCATCAAAATACAAAGTTAATTTTCTAAAATTGAATATATAAAAGTGTCAAATACTATATCTAAAAAGGGTTCTCCATTAAAAGGTTGTAAAATTGCATTTTTTTAAATAATTATTTTATCTGAAAAATTGATTTTGTTCTTCTATTTTATCTAATAAAATATAATATTTATGTTAAAATTATATAGACTATATAAAATTCAAAATACGGTTAATAATTTTCATAACAGTTTTTTTAACAGCTAATTTTCCATGTCGTGTTGCGCTCGAACTCGGTGTTGTTTGTGGAACAAGCTATTGAATTACTTTAAAGAGATAACGTATTATGAAATATTGGGTTTTTACCTTCTCCCTATCACGACCCTTCCTCGGGGCCCGTGTCGTGACTACCCCAAGCCCGCTTTCTATAGGATAGGGGATGGCAACTAGCACCAAAGGTGTAAATCCCAATAAAAGGGAAGGAACTGCCTTTATATAAGTAAACAACACAACAGAGAACCCAAGATGAAGTAAACACTAAGTAAAATGAGTACAAAAGTAAGTGCTGAAAAGTAAATTAGCCAGAATACAAACCCAACTGAAAGTACAGTACAACTGAAAAGAAATTGCAGCAGCAGTAAAGTAAATCAGCAACCACTGAGTCATCCTCCGGCTATCCCACCTCAAAGGTGGGTACAGATGGTCTCCTCAACTCTTCAAGTCCGGTCATCCAGTCCGTGTACATCCCGCCTGATAGTCCACCTCCGGATACCATCCCACTCCTCACGTCTCAACCATGATCAGTGATGTCCGTCGTCGGCCACCAACAGCACGTAGTGCGGGCATAGCCCGTGCAGGGGTGAGTATACTATACTCAGTAGGGACCCCGAGACCCCCAAAGGTCTCCCAGAATCCACAAAGGATAAAACACAATGGAAAGATACAAACACAAAGTATCAACCAACTCTACTTAGGTATATGCCCATACATATACATAAGTTATCAATTCCAGTTCATGTCCAACTCACGAGACCAAGTACAACCCAGTCCACACAGGAAAGCACAACCCAATCCACATAGGAAAGCACAACCCAATCCGCATAGGAAAGCAAGTCAATCATATCGATGATATTGACTGAAATTCAAGACTCATCTCACACAGGTATACTACTGATGAAGAGGGGTGGAGATGATAGATGTAGCCTCTGAATCATCTTCCATGTCGAACCCACGTAGGATCCATGTACAGAAGTCGTCGCTGCCGAACCCACGTAGGATCCAAGTACAGTACCCATTACTGTCGAACCCACGTAGGATCCAAGTACAGTCTTCATCACTGCCGAACCCACGAAGGATCCAAGTACAATTTTCCTCGCTCCATAACCCACGTAGGATCTAGGTAGAGTCATCATCGTCGTCGCAGTCGCAGCCAGCTCTAGGGTTCCTGCACAAAGCATGCTCGATTCCGGGAGGGTCCGCTCCACGAGCCAAGGTGGTCGTTACATCAACTGTCATGAAGTTCGGAGTTGATGTATCCCGCAGTTCGGTCTTGTCAAAAGGAACTCAACACGACAGGCGACACGTCAATCGGATGCCCGGTCTGAGAGATATTGGCTTTTCCATTCCAAGGGCCCAGTTATAAATATGCTCATTTCTAACCCGGCTGATATCCAAGATCATATGAAACTCACACATATTATCTCAAAAGAACCATCTCATCGAAAGAGTCCTAGTGCCGCAGATGGCGCGTCGATCAGACACGCGGTCCTTAAGTTATTCACGTTTAAGTGAATAACGGGCCTGGCCCGTTTTAGCCCTGTGGGCCGACGGGTCTGGTTGACTCAGTTTTACGGGTCCGACCCAGCAGGGGTGTCGGACCGGTCTGAAGAAAAACATAACTCGGCCCGAAGTGGCGTGGCCCGGCCCGACGGGGCGTGGCCCGGCCTGGCCCGACAGGGATCAGCCCGGCCCGGCGTGGCACGGCTGGCTCAGCCGAAGCCAAGTAGGCTCCAGGGGGGGCGTTCATCTACACCGGCGGTTCCAGCTGGCACCGCCCTTCCCCGAATCTGCCTTCAAGACCGGCTGGTCTTCTGCGCATGGGGCCCGCACGGCGGGCCGCAAATTCTTTAGTGTGGAGCCCTCTTGGCGTCACGGTCCGGCTCTGCCAGGCCGGCCGGCGGACCGGATGGTCCTCTAGCGCGGTGCCCTCCTGGCGTTGTGGCTCCTCTTCGCTCGGTCGGCCGACAGGCCGGCCGGTTCTTCCGCCAAAATGGCCCGTGTAGCGGGCTGCGGTTCTTTCTGCACAACCGGAACGATGGCGCCGGTTCCCTTCACCTCTTTTCCAAAACGGCGTGACATCGTCATGTTTCCTCTTCCGTCAATTGTTAATTCTAAAATAATAAATGAGCAAAATAGAGGGTTGTCAGGCCGTGTTCGTTCGGCCCACACCCTCCACATATAACGATAGAAATAAATCATATTCAACATCGATTTAAAACAAGAATGGGGTACGTAAACATCCACTTTCAAGATTGAACCCCTACCTTGATAATCAATGTCGTTCGCCTGGCGTCACAGAAGATGGCGTTGTTTCCGTCGTCGTCGGTGTGCACCCAAGGAAGAACAATGTTCCCTCTCTTGTCACGAAGGAGAGATAATTAAGGTGGGTTGTCATTGGAAAATTCCCCACGTCAGTGTCTCCTCTCTTGTCATGGAGAATGAAGAGGATGATAACCGTGGTCTCGGAGTTTTTCTACGATGAAGGGGTTGATGTTCTTCATCGGAGAAGAATTGTCCTTCGTTGAGGATGATGTTCTTCAAAAATCCAAGTGTTCTCCCAATTCCTCCTCACACAAAAATTATAACCAAAATAAAATAACTCTTCTCATTATTTTATTTTTATTTTCCATGCATTCAAAATTACAAAATTCAAATCCTAAACCACTTAATTAATTAAACTATGAGTTGTCTAATTAATAAAGTGTTAGGTAGGAAAGTTTTAAAGAGGGAGAGAGGGAAGAGGAAGAATTACACATTTAATGGATACAAAAAATTAATGGGGAGTTTCCATGTAATTAACATGGGAGTTCATAGGGGGTTAAGGGGTTATGGAATGTAAAAAGGGTGGGCTCGTGTGGGCCCCACCTCCCACATAACTACACATGGGAAGTTGGGTGGTTGTGGGCCCCACAAAAAACATCCTATGGGAGCGTTTAACTTCCATTGATAATAAAATAAAATTGTACACAATTTTATTTACATCTTATTTAAACCCAAAAATTTAACTCCTTATCCCGTGCAAAGACATCTACGGTAAAAGTCTTCTTAAACAAATACTGGCGCTGGGAGTTCAGTGGTGCCCTCATATTTAAATTCCGAGAACCTATTCAAAATATAGAAAAACTCGCTCGTTCTTTTACTGAATGTACCAGTGCTAAACTTCCAAAATAGATTCTGAACACACCGGGCCTCGGAATCAAGTACCGTTAGAAACTGCTTATTTGTAAAATCCCATAGAATTTAAGAAAAAACTATTTCCTTGAAATTTACGGGTATTTACATTACTCCCACCTCAGGGCTTTACGTCCCCATAAAGTTACATCATAAACTAGGGAAACAAAGGAGGGTATTGTGCACGCATCAGAGCCTCCCGCTCTCATGTGCTCTCCTAGAGGTTCCCGTGCTGCCAACGAATGCGCACCAGAGGAATCAACCGTCCATATAGGACCCACTACTGTCGATCCTCGACCTCCACCGGACCTCTGCAAAAGTCACCCTGTCATCAATGTCCAGCTCCCTGTGATCAATGATATGCGTCGATTCGTGCACGTATCTCCTCAACTGAGATACATGGAAGACGTCGTGCACTCGGTGCAACTGAGATGGAAGATCCAGGTGATATGCCACCTCACCAACCCTGCGGAGAACCTGGAATGGTCCAATTAATCTCATAGATAACTTTCCACCCCAGCCAAATCTTCGTAATCCACATCGAGGTGAGACCCGTAAGAAAACATGGTCGCCATCCTCGAACTCCAGTGGTCTCCGCCTCTTATCTGCATAGGACTTCTGTCTGCTCTGTGTAGTCTTAATCTTCTCCTGGATTATCTGCAACTTCTCTGTCGTAGCCTAAACCATCTCTGGTCCTACAAGTGCTGACTCCCACAGGGTTAGTCCAGCACATAGGTGATCTGCAAGGTCGGTTGTACAATGCCTCGTATTGTTCCATCCTGATGGTGGAGTGGTATCTATTATTGTACGCAAACCCCACCAACGGTATGTGATCCTCCCAGCTGTGAAAAAAGTCGAGAACACTTTCTCAGATCATGTATTCGAGAGTCTAAATGGTCATCTCTGTCTGGATATCCGTCTGAGGATAGAAGGCGGTGCTCAGGCGTAGCTGCGTCCCAAAAGCCTCCTTCAACCCCTTCCAAAGCCAGGAATTAAAGCAAGCGTCTCGATCGGAGACGATAGATGATGGCACACCATGAAGCCGTACGATCTTCGGAATGTAGAGGTGTCCCAAGCTCTCCACTGAGCCCTGCTCTCTAATAGGTAGGAAGTAGGCCGACATGGTGAGTCGGTCGACAATCACCCAGATGGAGTCGTTTCCTCTGGAAGTACGCGGGAGCCCTATCATTAAATCCATAGATATCCCATCCCACTTCCACTCTGGGACCTCTAAGGGCTGCACCCAGCCTGCCGGAACTTGATGCTCTGCCTTCACCTGCTGGCAGGTGAGGCATCGTGAAATGAACTCTTCCACAACCTTCTTCATACCCGGCCAGCAGTGCTGTCATCTGAGATCCTGCTACATCTTCCCTACTCCATGATGTACTTACAAAGGGGAAGTGTAAAACTCTCTCAGCACCTCCTCCTGTAATTCAACTGGTACCATAGTATGTCCCTTGAAGAGGATTACATGCTATCCTCCTACAGAAAATCCATCAGGTGACTCTCCTGGGGATATCTGTGCACGTCACATATCACAGTTAACATCCCCAAGCTGTGCCTCTCTGACCCACTAAAGTAGTGGAGGATTAACTATGAGTGACTGTAGAAAGGATGCTCCATCTCTATCAATGGAGGAAATCTGCAACAAGGCTAGTTGCTCCGTCGCCTCTCCATGTAGCTAAATGCCCGATCTCCAACTAAGAGCATCACTTACCATATTCCCCTTCCCATGAGTATAGACTATCTCAACGTCATAGTCTTAGAGGAACTCAAGCCATTGCCGCTGTCTCTGGTTCAGGTCCTTCTATGAGAATATGTACCTGAGACTCTGGTGGTCAGAGTAAATTGTAAAGCGCTCACCCATCAGATAGTGACGCCACGTCTTCAAGACGAAGACCACTGCTACTAACTCCAGGTCATGGGTAGCGTAGTTCTTCTCATTCTGCCGCAACTGTCATGAACCATAAGCGATCACCGCCCACTCCTACACCAGGACACACCCAAATCCGGTCCCTGATGCATCACAGTATACTACGTACCCTACGCCCTCCTCCAGTATCCTCAGGATGGGTTCACTAGTCAATCTCTGTCTCAGCTCCTGAATGCTCTACTGACATCTATGTGACCACACGAAGGGTTTCCCATTCTTCGTCAAAGCAAAAAGTGGTGCTGCAACTCTGGGGAAGTCCGAAACAAATCTCCGGTAATACCCAGCCAGACCTAGGAAACTCCTCACCTCTGTCACACTCATGGGTGGCTCCCAAGCAAGTACTACCTCGATCTTCATAGGATCCACCACAACTCCGGCATTAGAGATGACGTGCTCCAGGATGTGGACCTATCGAATCCAGAACCGACACTTTGAGACAATTCCATAAAGCTGGTTCTCTCGGAGTGTGTCCAGTACAACCTGTAAGTGGTAGGCGTGCTCCTCCTCAGTAGTCGAGTAAATCAGTATGTTGTCGATGACGACTATGAAAAATCGATCAAGGTAAGGCTGGAAGATCCTATTCATGAGACTCATGAATACTGCTGGAGCATTGGTTACACCAAAAAGCATAACCAAGAACTCATAGTGGCCTTACCGACACATGAAGGCCATATTCTGCACATCATCATCTCGAACTCTGAGCTAATGATAGCCTGACCTGAGGTCTATCTTTGAGAACCATCATACTCTCTTGAGCTGATCAAAGAGGTCGTCAATCCTCATGAGTTGATATATGTTATTTACGGTCACCTGATTCAGGCGATGGTATTCAACACATAGTCGTAAGCTCCTATACGCCTTCTTGGTGAATAAAATCAGAGAAGCCTAGGGTGAAACACTGGATCAGATGAATCCCTTTCCCTGAAAGTCCTCAAGCTGTACCCGTAGCTCACGAAGCTCAGTGAGAGCCATCCGATATGTTGGAGTAGATATCGGGGCTGCCCTAGGGTACAGGTCAATGTAGAAATCCACCTCTCTGCGAGGAAGTAGTCCTGGAACATCGTCAGGAAAAATGCCCGCATACTGATCCACCACAACAGGAAAACTCAGACTCCGAACATCAACTGCTCCGATGATGAGACTAGCCAACTGATGTGTGATCGGCTGCCCTCTCCTCTGCGTAAGTTCATCCCGCGCTTCAAAGGCTCCCTTCTCGCTGGTGAAGGTGAACCTGCTCCAATCTGTGCGGACACACCGCACCTTGCACCTAATACAGTCAATCTGGGCAAGGACTGTAGATAACCAGTCCATACCTAAGATGACGTCGTAAGTCCTCGACACCGATACGAGATGAAACTAGCTGAAGCTCTTTCCACTTAGAGTAAGCTCACACTGCCGAAACCAGTGTTTAATGGTCGAGTCTTCTCCTATAGGAGTCTCTAGATGTAAGAATCGAGCCAATGGCTCTGTCGGAATCTCCGAGCTCCGAACTAGGGTAGTGGAAATAAAATAATGAATCACTCTTATGTCTTTAAGAACTACATCAAGGGTGGAGTAGAAATAGATATTAACTCAAATCATCTCAGGTGCACCATGGTCATAAGCCTCGGGGCCCATGTCATGACTCCCCCAAGCCCACCTTCCATAGGCCAGGGGCTGGTGACTAGCACCAAAGGCATAAATCCTGATAAAAGGGAAGGTATTGCCTTTATATAAGTAAACAACACAACAGAGATTGAAATCTGAAGTAAACACTAAGTAATCTGAGAACAAAAGTAAGTGATGAAAAGTAAAAGGGCCAGAATACAAACCCAACTGATAGTACTGTACAACTGAAAATAAAGTACAACATCAGTAAAGTAAATCAGCAGCCACCGAGTCGTCCTCCGGCTAATCCACATGAAGGGTGGGTACAGATGGTATCCTCAACTGTCTATTGCTCCTCTGTATGGCAGGTCGGGCAGTCACGAGCTATGTGGGCCTGCCCACCGCATGCATAGAACTGCCTGCCTCTCATATGACTGGCTCTGCTACGTGTTCCCCACACCTCCGAAAAAGTATCCTGAGGTCACCACCTGATGGCCAGGTCCACTTGGACCTCTATGACACCTGTCTACTGCCGCCTACAGAAGACTCCGCCACGTGTTGCCCTGCGGTAGGCCTCGCTGCTGGCGTAGGCTCAGCAAAGAAGCTCTCTACAAGTAGAGCTCACTCCAGTACTTCTTCTTGCATCGGAATACTAAGGGAAAACATCGAAGCCCTGATCTCATGCCTCATTCCCTGCTCGAATGTCCGAGACCGGAAGAATGGGTCTCGTACCATGTCTGTGGAGTAGCACGAGAGGTCGGTAATCCTCGTCGAGTACTGGGCTACTGTCATGCTACCCTGCCGGAGCTGTAGTAACTCATGGATGCACACCACGTAGAGGATGGATGGAACGAACTCTGAGAGGAAGGGACTCTCAATGTCTGTCCATATTAGAGATGCCTCGTCGTGCACCTAGAGAATAATTCTCCACCATCTATCTGCTTCTACAGGCAAGAGACTCACCGTAAGGATCACCATGAGGTCAGCTGGTGTCCCTACTAATCTAAATACTCGGACAACAGCCTCCAACCAATCCTCGGCTACCTGAGGGCCTGTCTCTCCATGGAACCTAGGAGGCCTCTGTCACTGAAACTCGTGCAACGCAGTCAAGTGGCATGCACTCTCCACTGCTGGGGCGGGTGGTATTGGTGGCCCAGTGGGTAGAGGTACCGCTGGTGCCTCAGCTGTAATGGGGCCCTGCACAGAGGCCTCATCGCTCGGTGGGATGCCATCTTGCACATAACTGAGAACCCTAGCTGGCTACCATTGTGGGGCCATCCTGAAAATAAACAGGTGCTCCACGGTTAATACAGTATACCTGATGAGCTGACACAAAGTAATCACAATGAAAACTTTTTAAACACACATGCAATCAGTGTTTTCAAGCATTGAGTCAGAAATCAGAAGTTAGGGACCTGGTGTATGGATATGTCGGTCGCCGCACCAACACTAGACTCCTTGGACTGACAACCATACTCAATACCCTTAACACTATTGCTTCACAGGAAGAAATTATCAGAGTCCTATGTTTTTTGGTAGAACTGACTCCTCTGATACCAATTTGTCACGACCTATCCTCGGGGCCCATGCCGTGCCTACCCCAATCCCACCTTCCATAGGCCAGGGGCTGGCGACTAGAACCAAAGGAAAAAATCCTAATAAAAGGGAAGGCATTGACTTTATATACATAAACAAAACAACAGAAAATGCAAACTGAAGTAAACACTAAGTAAACTGAGTACAAAAGTAAGTGCTGAAAATTAAATGGTCCAGAATACATACCCAACTGAAAGTAAAGTACAACTGAAAAAAAGTACAAGAGAAGTAAATTAAATCAGCAACCATCGAGTCATCCTCCGGCTATCCCACCTGATGGGTGGGTACAGATGGTGTCCTCAGCTCCTCAGGTCCGATCGTCTGCTCCGTGTACGTCCCACCAGATAGTACACCTCCGGATATCGTCCCACTCCTCAAGCCTCAACCATGATCAGTGTTGTCCATCATCTGCAACCAACACCATGTAGTGCAGGCATAGCCCACGCAGGGGTGAGTATACTATACTCAGTTGGGACCTCGAGACCCCCAAAGGTCTCCTAGAATCCACAAAGGATAAACCACAAAAGAAAGATGCAAACAAAAAATATCATCCAACTCTACATAGGTATATTCCCATGCATATACCTTATTCAACAATTAATGTTCGGCTCCAACCCATGAGCCCATGTACAACCCAGTCCACACAGGAATGAACCACCCAATCCACACAGGAAAGCACAACCCAATCCACATTGGAAAGAAAGTCAATCATATCGATGATATTGATAGAAAGTCAAGACTCAGCTCACACATGTATACTACTCATGAAGAGGGGTGGAGATGATATATGTAGCCTCTGAATCATCTTCCAGGCCGAACCCATGTAGGATCCAAGTACAGAAGTTGTCGCTGTCGAACCCAAGTAGGATCCGTGTACAGTAACCATTGCTGCCAAACCCACATAGGATCCAAGTATAGTCTTCATCGCTACCGAACCCATGGAGGATCCAAGTACAGTCGTCCTTGCTGCCGAATGCACGTAGGATCCAAGCACAATCATCATTGTCGTCGCAGTCACAGCCAGCTCTAGGGTTCCCGCACACAGCATGCTCGATTCCGAGAGGGTCCTCTCTAGGATCCAAGGGGGTCGTTACATTAACTATCACGAAGACCTGGTTTGATGTATCTCAAAGTTCTGTCTCTTCAAAAGGAACTCAACATGATAGACGGCGCGTCAATCGGATGCCCGGCCTGGGAGATACTGGCTTTTCCGTTCCAGTGGCCCAGTTGGAAATACGCTCGTTTCTAACCCGGATGATATACATGTTCATCCGAAACTCATATAGAGTATCACAAAAGGATCTTCTCATCAAAAGTTTCCTAGTGCCGCAGATGGCGCGTCAAGAGAACGTGCAATCCTTAAGTTATTCACGTTTAAGTGAAAAACGGGCCCGAACCGTTTTAGCCCAGTGGGCTGACAGTTCTGGTTGACTCAGTTTGATAGGTCCGACCCAGCAGGGGTGTCGGACCAGTTCGAAGAAAAACATAACATGGACCGAAGGGACGCGGCCTGGCCCGAAGCGGCGCGGCGCGGCCAGGCAGGCGGGGCACGGCCCGACGCGACCCGTCTCGGCCGTGCCCATCGTGGCCCAGCTCGGCCCGGCCTGGCGCAGCCCGGCAGGGCATGTGGCCTGGCTGGCTCGGCCAGCTTGTCGAGTGGCTCAGCCAAAGCCCACCGAGGTCTAGGGAGGGGGGGGGCATCGGTCTTCTGCACCGGTGGCACGAGGCAGTGCAACCCTTCCCCGAACCGGTAGGCTAGACCGGTCGGTCTTCTGCGCACAAGGTCCGCATGGCGGTCCACTACTTCTTTAGGGAGGAGCCCTCCTGGCGCCGCGGTCCGGCTCTGCCGGGCCGGCCGATTGGCTGGCCGGTCCTCTAGCACGGCGCCCTCTTGGCGCCGCGACACCTCTTCGCTCGGTCGGCCGACGGGCCGGCCGGTTCTTCCGCAGAAACGGCCCGTGTAGTGGGACGTGGTTTTTTCCGCACAACCGGAGGGATGATGCCATTACGCTTCACCTTGTTCCTGGAACGGCACAACGACGTCTTGATTCCTCCACCATCAATTGTTAATTCTAAAATAATAAATGAGAACAACAGAGGGTTGTCGGGCAGTGTTCGTTCAGCCCACACCCTCCGCGTATAACGATAGAAATCAGCCATATTTTTCATCGATTTCCAACAAGAACGGGGTACCTAAACATACACATTCATGATTAAACCCCTACCTCTATAATCGATGTCATTCGTCAGGCGTCACAGAAGATGGTGTTGTTTCCATCGTCGTCGATGTGCACCTAAGGAAGAACGACATTCCATCTCTTGTTACGAAGGAGAGATAATTAAGGTGCATCGTCGTTGGAAAATTCCCCACATTGGTGTCTCCACTCTTGTCGCGGAGAAAGAAGAGGATGAGAACCGTGGTCACCGAGTTGTTCTATGATGAAGGGGTCAATGTTCTTCATCAGAGAAGAACCATCCTTCGTTGAGGATAAAGTTCTTCAAAAACACAAGTGTTCTCCCAATTCCTCCTCACACAACAATTCTAACCAAAATAGAATTAGGCTTCTCATTATTATATTTTTATTTTCCATGCATTCAAAATTAAAAAAATAAAATCCTAATTCACTTAATTAATTAAACTATGAGTTTTCTAATTAATTAAGTGTTTGGTTGGAATGTTTTATAGAGGGAGAGAGGGAAGAGGAAGAGTTACACATTTAAAGGATACTAAAAATTAATGTGGAGTTTACATGTAATTAAGATGGAAGTTCATAGGGGGTTATGGGGTTATGGAATGTGAAAAAGGTGGGCTCGTGTGGGCCCCACCTCCCACATAACAACACATTGGAAGTTGGGTGGTTGTGGGCCCCACCAACAACTTCCCATGGGAGAGTTTAACTTCCATGGATAATAAAATAAAATTGTATACAATTTTATTTACTTCTTATTTAAACCGCAACATTTAACTCCTCCTGTGCAAATGCATAAACGATAAAAGTCCCTTAAACAAATATTGGCACTATGAGTTCATCGATACCCTCGGATTTCAATTCTGAGCACTGGTTCAAATGGTAGAAAAACCCACTCATTATATTACTGAACGTACCAGAGCTAATCTTCAAAAATTGATTCCGGGCACACCGGGCCTCAGAATCAAGTGTCGTCAGAAACTACGTACTCGTAAAATCCAAAATAATTTATAAAAAAAACTATCCTTGAAATTTACAGGTCTTTACAATCCACTCCTTTAATAAATTATGTCCTCAAAATTTGAATTTTACATCAAAATTAAAAGGCTGAAACTAGAAAATACTTTTGTGGAAAACTCACATCAGAAATAGGGTAAGTAAATTTTAATCTAAATAAGAGGGAAAGGGAAATGAAAAATAAATAACCAAAAATCTATGATCTCAATTAGTATAATATTTGTGGATATTTGGGACACATTATTGGAGGAAGAACGTAAATATTTTTTGGGAGTGATTGAGGCTAACAATCCCAAACAACTGTAAAATTGAGGGCTCAAAGCTATCAAACTATGATGATTTAATATATCATCAGTTCAACAAAACATAAGGTATTAGGATAAAAAATGTTTGGTTTTAGGATCCCTTCCCTAAAGTTTAATAATTAACTTATTCATTGAATAAGAGAAAAAATATACTTTACAAGTAGATTTCCATCCTTCAACTAATTTTTACCACAAACTCATCTTTCACTCCAAAAGATAATAGAATTCAAAAATATTTTATTTATCATAATTGTATAGGGTTCCAAAAATAATGAATTTATAATTCATTTATCATAATTTAAAAAAAATACATTTTAAAAACTAGGACATCACGTAGGCCAGTGGTAGGTGAAGCACCATTGTCGCCCTTCAGTTTCGGTTTTAAGTGTCACAGCCTTGCCGGACGAGATGGGTTATTGCCCGACCTCTGGGTTGTCATTCATATAACAATACAAAATAAATCTTAAGTAATGTTTTAACCTTAACCAATAATATCAAATGTCCAACTTAATGCATTCCAAAATTTAGAATTATCCAAAATACTTTTTTCCAAACTCATAATCCAAAATTTATAAGGAAGTTAAACAAAATTAAGATCACTTTTTCCACATAATATCATGTGAATAACTTCATAATATATTCTTTTAAAATATGTTAACACCCTAAATCACCATAAAAACTTATTGATTACATTAATTCTCCCTAATTACTTATAGAATACTGGATATACTTCTTATATCAAAAATATTTGTAAACTCTAACAATGATTAAATAAACAAACAATTAATTAGATTCAAGGAAGTAAAGAATATCAAATAGAATTTATCCAAATCAATAATATCATATTCCGAAATCACTACCTCAGTATCATAACCATATTAAGGATTATCTTTCCTTCAATCGTGTATTTTCCAAAATATTTAACTTGTTATTGAGTTACTTTTCTTAGAACCACATAATCTCAAATCCTTAATGAAGTAGTTCTACAGTACAATACTTATTTATTTCCATAATTCATATAACCAATACATCATGGATACAACACTCAAATTACATTATTATTTAATAACTACATAAGACCACTAGTCATTCCTCTTTATCTACAATAGTATCATAACATGATTATTATCCAATGGAATCATTTGGGGTATACTCTTATGATTTGGACATTGATTCGTGTAGTGTCCCAAATCCTTGTAGATGAAGAAATGTACATTTGAATCATTTATCTTACCCTTGAAATCACGGATGTGGTGTCCTTTTTCTCCAAAGTTATAACATACTCACATTCCCATCAAGAATTTACCAAGATGATTCTTTCTATAGTTATCACATGTGGGAAAATCCTTATTTCCCTTCAACCCTTTATGTATATTTCTCTCTATCATCCTTTTATTCTCTGTCTTCCCTTTAAATCCATATTACTTAGAGAATTATTTACTTATCTTATTAACACATGATACTATTTATTCATATGATGAGAATACAAGGGAGACTATTTCCCTTCAAAATATTGTCTTAAGACCATGAAATATATGATCCTTCTTACACTTTGGATCATGCATATTGATAGAGTTCTCATTCCTTCTACTGTGCGCCATTTCAAAATGATGACGTAAACTAGGTAATATCATATCATAATGTATAATCCAAAACTATAAAACTTATCAGCATTAATTGAATATTTACACACATAAAGTCTCATAATCATAACATTGGTTTCATTAACAACATATTGACTCATAAATACTTCACAATGGTTTGTAAATAAAATTTGAATTATCCTAAGAATATCTTCTAGGAGGATCATAACCAAGAGTGCAGCAAGGCCCATTTTCATGCACCAGTTCCTGTTTGAGTTAAGATCAATGTGGTGTTTTCAAGTTTTACACTTAGCTGCATTTGTGCTAGAGCTGTCTCTACCTTCTCATATCCATATTGGGATGTATTTCATGGAAAACCCAGATAATATTTACATTAACAAAAATTTTGGATATTTTTCTATACTAATCTCCAAAGTCTATCTTAGTGTAGTGCTCTCTAATGAATGTTTCTCTAGATCTAGTTTCCATGGGTTGTACTAAAAATCCTCTAATACCAACTGTAATGTCCTGAACCTAGTTACCCAGAGTCGGTTCATTATTACGTAACATTGGCATGATATAGGGAATCATGTCCCGAAGGACCAATCAGTTTAGTAGCCTTGGAAATACTAGATACATACATAAGTTTTACATTAAATTATGAAAATGAAAAAACAACTACATTATTTCGCCATTGAAAACACTCTTATCCCTTGTCCAATTCCTATAGGTTAATCGTAATATACATCTTCACATCATAAGAAAAATAAAACATAATAAAGGGATGAGCTCAGATGCTCATTAAGGATAACAATATAGCGGGAACTATAATAAATAAGCATACTCATTTAGGGGAATGTATAAGATTAAAACACAAGACTTTTGAAATTAATATTCAACATAATATGGAAATGATAAATAAAAAATTTCATTTACATATTAACATGGATATTCTACTAGTCGAATAATCACATGTAATATCAATAGATAATTTCATAATGATGGAATGCATAATGCCGGATATCATAACCAATAGTCAAGTCCTCGATCCAAGACTAAAAATAAAGTTGTTTCATGTCCTTGTTCCAAGACACTAATTTGTCTCATGAGACCTACTGATGCATCTTGGAGCTATATCAGGCTCCACCCATCACTTACTAAGTCCAATTCATTCCTCATATGAAAAGGTTGAAACACAATATAAAAATTCGTATTAAAACTAGCATGCGAAATGTCAATACGTTAACCATAAACCATGAATGGTATAAAAATAACACATCCCTAGTCAAACATATCACAAAACATTTAATATAGTATTGAAGATTGTATCCTAATAAATCAACTTCAAACGAGAGTAAAATCCATCAAAGCATGTTGACATAGATGAAATCAAAACTATCTAAGAGACACATCTCTTTCAATTTTGAAATCATTTAAAACTCACGTAATTATGAAATAAAACATTAATTTTGAAAATATTCTTATACACTTGAAAGGGAAGCTTCAAAGGTTTTTTAATGATGGAAAATTTCTGCACCCACTGTATAAGTTAAAAAAACATTATTACCTTAATTTTGTCAAAAAGGTCATAAAGTACCTTGTTTGGAAAACGACGAAAAGATTCATTTCAAAAAATATTATAAAAAGTAAAACAAAGATATAAATAACATTAACACATAGTCTATAAAATATTAAAAATGTTTTGAAATACATTTTTACAAAACATTGGATGTGGAAGATAAGGAAGTCCCAATAGATACTTACGTATAAACAACCTCGAAAAATAAAGAGATTGTAAATTAACCATTACCATGTATTTTTACTTAGTAGAGTGTATGTTAACCCCATGTATAATGGTGAAATCATTCGTATTTAATAAGAAAAGAACCATATACATAAATATGATATCATATATGATCTTCCAATATTTATTTGTTAATTATATTTCAGTAGTATCATTCATTCTGGTGTTAACTAATTCATCTTCCTTTATATGTTTTGTTAAGTAAGTCATGTTTATTATAGATAGTATATATTTAATTAATTTCATGAACGATACTATGTTCTTAAAAATTATTTTTAATCATCAAATGAAAATTTTTCTTGAATTACTACAATGGGGAACAAAATCTCATCGTGTCGTGGAGACGGTAAGCCGTACATACGCATGAGCAACAATATCATTATATTGATGGTGAAATCATATGTAATTGGATGGTATATTATACATTCATAATAAATAAAATGTTATATATATTATTTACATAAATTATACTCATTATTATACCCATCCAAATAATGATGTTTTGAATAACAAACGACTCCACGACGTGGAGACGGTAAGTAGTACGTACACACGTATGGTGACTTTTTCATTCATAGGATTGATTGAATACTGAATATGGTTGTACCATATTTATAATAACATCACAGTATGATTAAGGTAACAGATTTTTAATTTTTTTATGGAAACAAAAAATAAAGATGAAGTGGAAGAATAAAAGAACTTTAAAAGAGGAGATGAAATAATTACCTCTTCTTTGAGTTCTTCCATTTCATTTGAACAAAAGGTCTCCAGAGGTTGGATTTATGATCAATGTTAGGCCGATATGTTGAATTTAGCATAGTTGGGAGGATATATGAGTAGGGTTTTCCCAAACCAACTTTGGATGTGTGAAATTAAGAGAAGCGGAAGTGCCCTTTTATAAGAGAGGTGAGGGTCACATTAGGAAAATCTTGAAATATTATTTTATTATAAAATCATTTTCGGATTCTAATTGCTCGAAATGGATTTATTTTTAGGATAAGGTGTCTATGAGTAGAATTACTCTCATTAAATATATTTTAGACATGTTTAGGTCACCATATTAACCTTATTTTTTAGATTTAACTCTTAGTTAAATAGTTTAACATTTACCACGTCCTCTTGTATTTTGGTATTACATGGTTAATAAAAATACTATAACAAAAAAAGAGAACCCCAAGTGGTTCATTATTGACATATATAACCTTATCTATGTCCTTTGGATGAACCTTATATTTTTAGGAATATTATATCATTCAATAAAATAGTATTGGTTTTAAATACTCAATTATGTCAAATTTGAAACTATTTAGTATTCTGTTTTTGTGAATGGCATAAAAACATTATTAATTAGAAGAAAATTCATTGAATAAACCATGAAATGTCATATTAACCTATAAAATTCGTGGAATTCATCAAAATTATCAATTTAAATTTATTTTAATATTTATACTATCAATTATTTTAATCTTTCAATAATAAGGTAATTACTACATCATCATTGTGTTTTAAATTTTAATATTATTTAATGTCTAAAAATTATAAATAAAATACCATGTTGTAGGAAATATTTTTATATTTATAATGAATATTTATAGTCTAATTTTTCTTTTGTATAACCATATATTAAAAATGGTTTATTTATGAAAATTTGAATTTAACACTTTTAGTTTTTCATTAAATAAAATATACTAAATTATCTAATCTAATCCATGTGGATAGAGAAGAATTATATTTTTTTCCTAAGGTTGATTTTAAAAAAAAAACACTATCCAATAGAATGAGGACTTCTATTAGGGTAATTATAATATCATATTTACCTTTAATTACCCTATTTAATATTAATCGTAGTAAATAAAATTCAAAAGTTACAATTCACCAAAAATTAATTTTATCCTATTGAACCTCATTTTAATTAATGATGTAAACTGTGTCTCATGGAATTTTGAAATTAAATCCACAAAAGTGGTAAAATTATGTTTTATGCAAATTTTCAAATTTGCATTTAAGGTGGGTAAAAGAAGGTAAAAAGATTAATAAAGTTTTGTATATCTAATCTTATTATAAACTTACTTAAATTAATTAAATTGGACTAATATAAGTATTATGTATCAATTTTGAAATTAAAATAAATTTAAGTAAAAATAATAATTATATGAATAAAAAGTCGGTTTTAAACAATAACACAATTTTTTCACTATTCATCAAAAAATTAAATATTTTAAAAAAATACCAAAACTTCACCCTAACCTAATTTTGATATTACAAATTCAAAAGTGATGTATTTTTTATCAAAATAAAAACATATACATTTCATTAATTAATTTAAAATTAATTCCTGTTTTCAAAACCAGAAAACAGGTTTTTGATAAGTAAAAACTAACGAAAGATTGATATGTGTTTATGTCCAATTTAAATGTAAAATTAATTCCAATGACCAAAATTGAATTAAATGATAAAAATATAATCTAATTATATTTCAAAACCATTCAAATGTATAATTTAACAGTTTAAATTATTTTTATTGAAAAACTAGTTTTCAATTAAAATTTAGTATTTTCCCACTATTCCTCAAAATATAAAAGTTATCAGAAAAACACTAAATTTTTTTCCAAAATACATTTTTATGTAGTTCTTCTAAGAAAGATGTTTATTTGGTCAAATTTAATATATAAAAGAGTCAAATATTGGATTTAAAATGGGTTCTCAATTAAAAGCCGGTAAAATTAAATTTTTCAAAAAATACTTCTTTTATCTAAAGAATGAATTTGTTCTTATATTATGTATAATAAACACATAATATGGATGTCAAAACTACATGGAGTGTATAAAATTTAAAATATAGTTAATACTATTCATAACCACTTTTTGAACAGCTGGTTTTGTATGTCGTGGTGTGCTTGAACATGGTGTTGCATGTGGCCCAAGCTATTGAATTACATTAAAAAGATAACATATTATGAAATCCTGGGGTGTAACAAAATAGATGAAGATAATTTAATAAAATAATCAGGTAATTATTGAGAGAAATACTCTTTTACTTTGAAAAGATGAGTTATTTTGGGAAATTATTTGTGTATAACCAGATGTGAAGTAAGATAGTATTTTTATAATAAAATAACTTATTTGATAATGGTAATTATTACAAAAAATAGATTGTAGAGCGCCCTTGAAAATAAGTAAGAATTTGAGAAATTTCCATGAATCAGACTTTTATTTCGAGAAGAAATTTTTAAAGATCCATTTAAAAAATATAACTCCACATATATGAAATTTGGATTCTGGTTGGTAGACATATATAGAACACTCTCAAAAGATATATTATGAGTACATATGAATAAATAATAAATTAATTGAGGTAAGTAGAGAAAAATAGTAACCCGAATTAAATTTGAGGTTTGGGTAGAAAAACTATACCTTAAGTCTGATGGTGTTATTCAAGTGATCTTAGTTTCCTGGATAACCAAATTAAATTTATTAATTAATATATATAGAACCTATTATTCATGTAATTTAATTATTATGACCTTATTATGTTCATTCATGTCCTTCTTGATGGATTTATGAGTTTCAATTTTATAATTTGGGAGTGTTTTCTTACTTGATATTCATGGATGGTTTATTTATATACATGTAAGGATAAAAATGTGAGATGAGAATGGTTTTGCAGAATAGAAGATTTATTTTATTTTTTAACATCCATACAATTATATGGTTATAAAATTAATTTCGTTATTGGGATTGAAGATGAATCATTATATAAAACATCAACGATAATTGTTTGGGTTAATTGGTAGTTTTTTATCACAACAAACTCATTTTGAATTATAATGAGTAGAAAAAGATTCAAGAACCTTAAATAAGTTTTAATACATATATAATAGTCTAGTTCAATAATCAAAATCGTTTCGTGTCCAGAATTGAAGATGGTAATAGAAATTGAAAACTCGTCATCCTTGAATGTGATAAATTAACACATCTCGGATAGTTTGTTTGTTTCTATTATAAAATAAGGAGAAATGATAGATAATGATGAATTATTCCTTTATCATACCAAAATTCTAGTATATATAAGGTACTCGAGTTATCATATCATTTGGATGAAAGGAGTTTAGGAATGAAAAAAGAAAAGAAAGGAACTCGAAATATAGAAGTGATGTTTAGAAATCCCTTATGAAAAATCAGTAGCCTAACAACATCACTTAAAATTCATAAAATATTTTGATGAAAGAAAAAGGGGTCTCTAATCTATTAAACATAATATGGACCATTAGGGGAATATGAAATGACAGATCCCAACATAATCCAATTGAAATTAATAGAGAATAACTGAAAAAATAGTGCTTGAAAAAGAGAAGTGTTGTAGATTCCCATATCCTGTAGAGTAACTCCTAAACATGAAGGTTGGGACCTTGGGGGCTTCAGAACACCTTAGGAGGACTCTTAGAGGGGTAAAACTACCAGATCTTTGAGAATGATGAATCTGGAATGAATGATAACGAAGGAATGGGTTGATATTTATAGTAAAAGCAAGGGAGTTTTTTTATTTATTCCCAATGACTCCGCGTTAGTGGTATTTGCAAAACCATGGGCTTGGCCATGGTATTTACCATTGGTTTTGGACACTTGCGACAAATCATAGTATGTTTTATTACTCATGAGTCAACCAACATCATTACATCATGATTACGTCATTAATGATATTATAAAACATACCTAAAACTAAAAATATATTTTTAATATTCATGAAAAAGTAAAGTATTTTATAAAATTCTCATAAATTGAGCCTAACCGAATATCACAGTATGAATTCAAAAATTACATTTATTGTATCATAATAGTTCTCTAAATATAAAATTTTTAACATTTATCAATGAAAATAGTTATTTATTTTAAATATTACCAGACATAAAATGCATTGTAATATTTTCTGCACTTAAAAAAATAAAATTATTTTATCATCTGTAATTAAAGAAGAGTGTTTTGATAAGACAATTTCATTATTAAAAACATTAATAAAACCTTATTTTGATAAAATAATTTAAATATCTCTGAAATGTACAATTTTTACCTGAAAGATCAATTTATCAAATTCGTCATATTTTTTTTAAAAACCAAACAGAAAACAGAAATGATGGAACAACAAATTTATTTATACTTCCTTAGGTGTTGTTACTACTACATTTGTCATATTACTATTAAAAAGGGTATTTTACTATTTACAAAAAATGAAAGTTGGTCCTATGAGACTCTAAATATCTTACTGAATGTAACCTTGTTTTTCAGTTTTTTGAAATTCAAAGCACATTGGGGGGAAAATTTTGTTTACGGGCTAGGTTATAACAAAGCATTGTTTATAGAGACTCAGTGTTTCATGCATTCAATATTAAATTTATCTATAAATCCTTGGAGTGTTACAAGCAAATATATATAGAAATAATTAGTAATAAATAGGAAAAACTAAGAATAAATATTAATAAATAGGAATAAAGCGTAATAAATTGGAATAAATAAGAATAATTAGGAATAAACAATAATAATTAGGAATAAAAAAGAATCAATATAATTTTTCTGAAATAATTATTAATAATTAAGAATTATTACGAATTATTAGGAATAAATAGTAATAATTATGAATAAATATGAATAATTAATAATAATTAGCAATAAATAATAATAATTAGTAATAAAAACTAATAATTAGTAATAATTAGGAATAATTACAAATAAATAGGAATAATTATTTATAAATAGGTATAATTTGTAATAAATAGTAATAATTATTAATAATTAGTAATAAACAGGAATAGTTTGTAATAAATTGGAATAATTTTTAAGAAATAGGGAAAATTAGGAATAATTAATAATAATAAAGAAAAAATATTAGTAATTTGTAATAATTAATAATAATTCAAAACAATAATTATTAATAATATGTAATAATCATGAAAAAATAAGAATAAATTGTAATAAATTGTAATAAAAAATAATAAATTGTAATAAATAGTAATAAATAGTAGTAAATAGGAATAAATAGGAATAAATAGGAATAAATAGTAATAAATAGGAATAAAAAAGAAAGAAATTCTAATAATTAGAAATAATTAATAGTAATTTGAAATAAATAAGAAAAAAATAGTAAAAATGAAGAATAAATAGTAATAATTATGAATAATTAGAAATAAATTGGAATAATTAGTAATAAATTGGAATAATTAATAATAAATAGGAATAAATAGTAATAAATAGTAATAAATAGGAATAATTTGTAACAAATAGGAAGAAATAGTAATAAATGAAGAAATTTAGTAGTAATTTGTAATAAATAGAAATAAATTGTAACAAATAAAAATAATTAGGTATAATTTAAAATAAATAGTAATATTTAGTAATAATTAGTAAAAATACAAATAAATTGTAATAGTTAATAAAAATTAGGAATAATTAATAATAATTTGTAATAAATAAGAATAAATAGGAATAAATATGAATAAGTAGGAATGAATATTATTAAATAGTAATAATTAGTAATAATTTGTAATAATTTGTAATAAATCGTAATAATTAGTAATAATTGGAAATAAATTGTAATAATTAAGAATAATAAGCAAAAATAGTAAAAAATAGGAATGAATAGGAATAAATAGTCATAAATTTGAATAAATAAGTGTAAATAATAATAAATTCGAATACATAGGAATAAATAGTAATAAATAGTAATAAATAGGAATAAATAGGAATAATTATTACTAATTAGTAATAATTAGGAAGAATTTAGAATAAATAAAAATAATTAGTAATAATTGAAAATAATTAGGAATAATTGGTAAGAAATAGTCACCTTCTATTTTCAAATGGCGGCATGATTTCTAGCTGATTGGCGTCAACTCTTTTGCCCAATGGGTCATCTCATTGTAACTTTCTCTAATTGAAATCACTATAAAAAATCTTCTCCGATGTTTAGATATCAATTTTCATATGCACGAGAATGGAGATCTGTGCGGTGCGGCCTCCATACTCTCCATTATCGTTCATATGAAAATGGATATATATACGTTTGAGAAGATTTTTCATAGTGATTTCTGTTGGTGAAGGTTACAAGGAGATAAGCTGTATGGAAAAAGAGCTTCTGCCAATACACTTGAAATTGTTTTGCCCGTCGCAAATAGAAGGCAGAGCAAACTTGGTGCCTTCCTATTTATTTCTATTTATTTCTATAATTAGGAATAATTAGAAATAATTAATAATAAATATGAATAAATAGTAATAAATATGAATAAATAGTAGTAAATAGTTATAATTAGGAATAAATATCGATAAATAGAAATAAATAGTGATAATTAGGAATAATTACTGATAATTAGAAATAATTACTAATAATTAGAAACAATTAGTGATAATTAATAAAAATTTGTGATAATTAGTAATAATTGGAGATAATTAGTAATAATTAAGAATAAGTAGACATAATTAGTGGTAATTTGAGATAATGCTAATACTTAGTGATAATTAGTGATAAATATTCATAATTAGTGATAATTACTAATAATTAGTGATAATTACTCATAATTAGTCATAGTTACTAATAATTATTTATAATTAAAATAATTATTCATAATTAAAAATAATTATTGATAATTACTAATTATTAGTCAAAAATAGAAACAAATATCCATAAATAGAAATAAATTGTTATAAATAGAAATAAATTGTAATAAATAGCATAAAATAGTAAAAACAATAGAATTAAATAGTAATAATTAATAATAATTATGATTAATTTGGAATAATCAGTGATAAATGGAAATAATTACTAACAAATTGTAATAATTACTAATAAATGTTAATAATTACTAATAAATGTTACTAACTATAAATAAATGATAATAAATAGTAATAAATCGGAATAATTTGTAATAAATAGCAATAATTTGTAATAAATAAAATAATTTTAAAAAAATAGGTATAATTCGTAATAATTTGTAATAATTAGTAATAAATATTAATAATTAGTACTAAGTAGTAATAATTAGTAATAATTAGTAATAAATAGGAATAAATACTAATAATTTGGAATAATTGATAATAATTTGTAATAAATAGGAATAACTAATAATAATTTGTAATAATTTGTAATAAATAGGAACAATTATTAATAATTTTTATTAAATACAAAAAATTATGAATAATTAATAATAGTTTTTAATAAATAATAATAACTAGGAATAAATATGAATATTAGTACGAATTTGTAATAATTAGTAATAATTAGTAATAATTTGTAAACATTAGTAAAAATTTGTAAAAATTTGTAAAAATTAGTAATAATTCGTAATAATTAGTAATAATTAGTAAAAATGAGTAATAATCAGTAATATAATTACAAGTATGAATGAGTATAAATAACTTGCAATAATTAGTAATAATTAGCGGTAATTTTTAATAAATAACTGTAATAAAAAATACGTAGGAATAATTAGCAATTTTATTCCTTTTTGATTCGTCTTTTTCATAAATCAAATTATTCAAAAAAGCAAATTATTTTATATTTTGTAGAGAAATATAGAACAAGGAAGTCAATAACATTCATTTTTAGATGTTCACTCTTAAATAAATCAATATCAGAATTCAAACAGTTCTGGTTAATATCCTGTATATATTGAGGGTGTTGAAGCTTTCTTTTCATTTCCATCATCAAAACCAGAATTTTTTCCAAAGGGAAAATTATGTTTCTATAGAAAAAATGTGGTATGAGGATGTTAGCACATTTAACAATGTTGGGGTTCAACTATTGTGTTTCTTTTAAAAAATATTATGTTTTTTGGTATAAACATATTGAATACAGTTCCACATAAGATTATAATAATTTGTTTCTGGATCTATCACGGTTTTAGAATGTAGTACATGATGTGGCAGGTCCGTCTTTTCAAAATACTACAACTCATGATGATATTTATTTAACTCATTCGTTGGAACCATCTCCATTTTATGAGTTGTTGAGGTCCACTAAGGATGAATTCAATCCTAGTTGTAAGATAATAAAATTTGAAGTGGATGATAATTTTATGGATATTAAATCAGATAATGGAATGTAAGTAGTTGTTTGGATTAGATATTCTCTTTAGCTAAAACACTATTACCTAAAGATAATGTGTTGCCTATAAATTTATATAGGAGAAAGGGGTTGGTTCGTAATCTAGGTCTTGGTTATCATAAGATTCAAGTAAAGTAAAATTATTGAATCATATATTATGGTAAAAATGAGTTGTTGGATAGTTTTCCAACATGTTGACAATTGAGGTATAAAGAGGCTCAACTAAGGAAGTTTAGATTGATTCATGTAAAATCGTAGAGATATTTCCCTCTAAAACCCAGATTGCAGCATTTGTTTATGTCTCAGAACAAATCAACATTGATATCACAGAACAAAACCAATAGTTTAACACCTTACACCTAAAATCATCCCTATGATAGTCATTCATTGAATCATTTTTACCATGTGCTTTTATATTATTCTTCAGAATCCCAAAATGTGTGATTGGGTCTTTCAAGTGATTGGTTATGTCTATTTGGTTCTTACAGTAGTCGTCATTTCAAGATGGATTATCATTATAACTCTGTACAATTTACCTCCTTGGATGTTGATGAAGGAACCAAATATCTTTTTGAAAATTTTAATTTCCAGACTTCAGAAACATAATATTTACGTTTATTTGAAACCATTGATTTGTGATTGAAATTTATTATGGTGTAATACTTTTAGAACATATTATGTTGCGGTGAAACAAAATTTCATACTGAAGGATGAATTGATGTGGACAATTAGTAAGTTCCAAGAATATCACAAATTATCTGGATGGAGTACACATGGTCCAAAATCATTTATGCAACGTATGAGAGACAAAAAATCATTTATTCTCATCAATGGAAAAAACCTTGTTTTTTCAACTATCGTTGTGGATTCCTTCCAAATGATCATCCTTTTTGGATGAAGAAATATAATTTCAGAAAAGACACAATTGAAAGAGATGAAACTCCAACAATGATCTCAAGTACAAAGTTTAAACAAATTGTCTCTTCATTACCTACCATTACATTTGGACCAACAATAAACTAATACGAAATTTATGGCTTTGAAAAAGATCACAATTGGATAAAATGGGGCATTTTATGAGATTTTCCACATGGGTCATATTAATCATTCTATTACATATTGGATTTCATGCATATTGAATAAACTGTTTTTATACTTTATTTCATATAGTTTTGGATACACCAGATAAAACCAAAGATAATGTAAAGGCAGGATTAGATATTTCTCAAATTTGTAGGTAACCAGAATCAAAACTATTTGAAAACATCATATCATAGAATTTAATGATGTAAAAAGAATCTTACACACTATCCAAATAAAATAAATTATTATTTTTTCAATGGATTGTAGATTTGAGAATTCCAGATAGTTACACTTCCAATTTGAAATGATGTGTCAGAAATGGTCATGTTACTCGATTAAAAAGTCATGATTGTCATGTTATAATGAAAAGACTTCTTCCAATTTGATTAAAAGGTTTTTTTATTTTTATGATTTCAGTTATGATGATATACATATTAAATTTTTTACAAGATATTTCTATAGAAATAACATAGTTTGATACAATAAGGAGACTATAAGAATAGGTTGTTTTAATTTTATGTAAACTGGAGAAAATATTCCTATTATCTTTATTTGACTAAATAAAACATTTGACATTATATTAGACACATGAAACAATATGTGGAGGTCTCGTATAGTTTTTATGGATGTACAAATTCGAGAGATGTGTGTAAAAATTGATGAAAAATGTACGGAACATGGCATTAGTTGAAGGCACAGTTGCAGATGTTTATTTATTGGAGGAAATTTATTTTTCTCTCATATAATTATTTTCAATTTTAATATCCCTAACAAAACAAATGCGTGGTTCATAATGAGGGAAATGTTGACAATGAAATGAGAAATCAATTTTCAGTTTTTAATTATCCTGAACATTGCTTTGGTTGAGTTCATGAATGAAGGATTTCATATGATGAACATCATAGAGCTCATACATATGTTCTTCTCAACTTTGATGAAACGAAACCATTTATATTGTGATTGATCCTATCACATATTCTATAATCTTTTTTATATTAAATTAATATTAATTTTTTAAGTTATATGATAATCATATCAAGAAACAACTTCCACATATTACAACAGCCGCTCTTTAAGAACATCAGTAAAAAAATATTTCCCACTAATTTCACAAATTGGTAACATAATTTATTTATGGTTTAACATATAAAATTAATTTATTACTTCTTATATTGAATTTTTTTTACAACTTTTTAGTTAACTCAACATGCTGATAAAATTGATAATAGATTATGGGTATTGAGTAACCCACCATCCAATATGGTTAAAAATTATAATTCATATGTGGTGAATGGTTTTTGATTTCATAAACATGAATATAGGGGAGAAAAAGACAATGAATAATGGCATTTTCTTGAGATGATATCATCATATAGAAATTGATGTTGACTTTTATGGAATGGTGGAAATAATTATTGAACCGTGTTATTTGGGACAGAATTATATAATGGTATTTCAATGTCAATTGTTGGATACTGAGATAGTCTTTTGCATTCATTAGAGCCATGGAATTGTTGATATTAAATATAAAATCCTTCTTATATTAAATGAACTGTTTTTATTGGCTCATAAAGAACATAAAAGTTATTATGAAAATTATTGTGTTACTTCACGAGAGTTGGGTGATTGGTGGAGCATAATAAAAATGAAATCATCAAAAAATTAGTTTACTCAAAGTGAATGTGGTCTCGCTGAAGTGCAAGGAATTGAAATATTTCAAGAGACTACTCCAAATAGATATTCTTTATAATAAGACACGAATATCGATGATGACAAAAAACATTAATTTGTTGATGGTGATGATGATTTTAATGTTAGAAATGATTTTGAAATGACAATAGATGATGAAACTGAAACTCATATGGAAATTGAAGATACTGAGAATGAATATGAAGATATGTACACCGTTAGATATAAAGAAGAAGAAGTAGATGAAGTTTGACACATTTAAATTCTCGTTATATTCATATAAAATATATATCTATATATAATAGTTTTTTCAACTTTTTTCTAACAATAATAATTTAGTGTTTCAAATGGGATTAGATCTGTTTCATCAGTTACAAGAGTTTGATCAACCTGATGACGAGTAGGATATTGGATCATTTGACCCTCAAATTGTTGGAACTATAGGGAGAACTTAGAGGGGGAATGGTCTTATGCGATTGATTATTCATGGACATATCCCCAAGCGATTTTCACTTCTTGGCTTCAACCCATGCATACAAGGGTATGTTTACCATTGTATTTTAGTTTGTTTTCATTAATTATCATAAATTTATTTTTATACTAATTGTTTTATTAATTGTTATTTTTTACCACATATATACGCATATAGATACTAGACATGGGACTACAATATTGCGAAATTATTTTTCTAAGGCATGTGTTACATGGGACCAGATTCCCATAGATGTTAACTACTACATGTTAGATCATTGTCTGGTATGTAAATAAAAAATATTTATTTTGAAATTTATTTAATTAATAACTTGATATTTTTAATTTTTTGTAGAGTTTATGGTATCACATCCATGAGAGAATACATGGCCCTATCTAGAAGGCATGGGAGGGTTGTATGTGTGAGTGTTTACATTAGTATTTGCACAATTTGAGGAGGAAAACAATGTAAAATGAAAGCATCATAGTGTTTGATCAGTCTCGCAATGCCAACCGATCTAATTACATTTCATCTCAGGTTTGGGATGGATTATGTTCACAATGAATGGGTGGTTATTTTTAGGGGAGATAATCAGTAGGTTGAAATAACTGGGGGAGGCAGGAGGTGATACATCGAGTTGGTGGTCATACATTTAGTACACATAGGGAACAAATGGTAAGTACATTTTCAAATTAGTTTATATAACATTAAATGTAAACAGTTTATTTTATATTCATATTGGTAGTCGAACATACCGATATTACATAGTTCTATTTTTATAAGAGGGTGTATAATGATCCCATCACTAGATAAATTTGAGGTGATTGTCAACGTTAAATTGTGGTTAATCTAATTTCTTTTTGAGTTTTTAAATTAACTATAAATAATATATTTCTTATTTTAATATTAAATTGATTTTGAAGGATTCATATAAGGCTATGAAATCTTGGACGTAGACTTAGAGATAGGTCGAGACTGATGATCAGACCAGTGTTTTCATATTTAATGAGGCAGCATGGATGCAAACGATCCAGCATGCCTTCGAGAAAGGCCAAGTTGTCAGTATCAGCTCTTGATTGATATCTATAAGTTACTATGGTGTCGTTGAGATGTCAGTTTGCATCTTGATATGAGATCTAGTAGAGTCATCATCAACCGTTTAATGGTACCAGGAGCATATACGAGCTCAGGATGAGCTTATAAAGAGTATACATAGGGAGTAGGAAGAGCTCTGCCGACAGGTGCAACAATATCAGCGGGAGATGTTTCGATGACAGTAGTAGCGGTATAAGCAAATGATGGAGTACATCGGATGTCTGACTCATGGTTTAGTGATGGAGTACCCTCCACCATCTCCACCAGCTCCTCTGGAAGAGACTCCTCCTCAGTGATGTATTCATTTTTTGAGATAAAACATTTGAATGTAAATGTTTTCTGTAATAACTATTTACATTTCTATATTGTGTGTTTTTTATATTGTTGTGAATATTGATTTTTTATTATATTATTATATTATTTTTTTAATTTTATATTACTTTATTTTTTTATTTATTTTATTTTTTATTTTTATTATTTTTATGACTTTTTATTATTTTATTAGTGTTATTATTATTTTATAATTTTGCAAACATTGAGGATATTATTATTTTATGATTTTTTATAATTTTATTAATATTAATATTAGTATTTCATTAATATTAATAATTTTATTATTATATTAGTAATATTATTGTTATCTAATAATAATTTATTATTATTATTATTAATATTACATTACTCTTTTTTATTTTATTTTATTTTTTATGTTATTTGCAATGGGCCCCTCAAAAATAATATTTCGAATGGGAACATTTCAAAAACATCTTTAGAAAAAACTCAGGAATACTATTTGTGATAGGTCAACTCCCCATCGTAATACGTTTTTTTAAAAAATCTCAGGGAATCTATTTGACCTGAGACCACTTTCCATTGAAAATAATTTTTTCTCGACGCCCTTTTCTGCAATAAAGATTTTTTTATGGGTCCCCATCACATATAAACCTATTTCCAATAGTAATCTCTCGTTTCATGTTTCACGGAGTTATTCACATCATCCCACCAAGTCACCATCTACATACTAATGCTGGAATGGTGCCCCTATATGCTAAAATAATTTGATGGATAGAATACCCAATGGTACAAAGGAACAAATATTTGGAATGAAATCCAAAATAAGGATAATAATACTATTTGTACCGTACCACTATAGTTACCACTACTGTACTTCTATAGTACCATTGGGAATCCTTCCCCCACCAGAATTGGACCTTATTTGATGTAGTATTTTGGGATACCTTAACCAATCAACCATGACCCCTACTGCAAATGGAATACATACCCACGAGGATGTAGTCGACACACACCATTAAAATGTATGGGGAATATTTTGGGCATGAAACATCTAAGAAACCCCATGCATGCTGATATGAGGACTCAAACTCTGATCCGTGGGTAGATACTCTAATTGACCCTACCACATGACGACATGAACACAAACTCATTAAATATAAATATGATTATATTTATATTTATCATTTTTTGATATATTATTTTTTGAATTATTTTAGAAACACATTTTTTAATATCATTTATACTATAATAGATATATATATATATAATAAATTATAATATCTATATAGTATATAATATATTATAAATAATTAAAATTTATTATTATGTATATTATAATAAATATAAACTTAGTAAATATATATTATAATTAAATTTAATGATAATATATATTTATAATAAATATATAATATATTTATTAATTATAAACAATAAATTTATTATAAATAGAAAAAATTCTTGACTTTGGATTAGTGGTAAGCACCCCATTAACATGCATGTAATAACTAGGCTCAAATCAGTGTAGGGGAAATTTGAAAAATTATTGTGGTAGTAATATGAAAGCAACACTAATCACCAATAATGGGCCTTTGGGATGAAGAATTAGTCCATGAGACTACATATCCTCAACGCAATCTATGAGACTCTAGGCCTTATGGCATAAGATCCAAAAATATTCTTTTCATTGGGCCACAAAGTCTCTATGCTGCAATGCATAGAAAATTAGACCTATTGGAGAAACCCTATGTTGATGTAATAGGTTGGAATAAGTCTCAAGGAAGAAAAAATTGGTCCCATGATAGAGGGAAGGATATTAATCCAACCATCTACTTATACATCTCTACCAAAGGGTACTACAAGTGATTAATAATTCCATGTGGTGAGAAAGATATAGACTTGATGTGGTTTTTTGGAGGGGATGTTCTAGTGTTGTCGGGACAATAAATGACGTGAGGGATTATTCTATTTTCCTCCAGGCCATGTAATTCATGTTTTGTTCCTTTTGGACACTCGGTTATGTAAGGGTTCCCTTTCAACCTAGTTTAAAAAGAATTATCAAATAATAATAAATTATGAAATGAACTATGTAATATAATTCTAAAATTATTTATAATATATTACTATATAATATATCTTTAATAATAATATATTATAATAAATATTCATAATATAATATATATTATATTATAATTAATATTTACAATATAATTAATTTTTTCAATAATGACCTTTATAATTAATTTCATTTTAATAAATTAATTTATGTAAATTAGATATATATATAATATATTTAATAAACATTTATTTATTATAATATATTTAAAATAATTATTAAAAAAAATTAAGACTTTTTTTGCTAATAAATATATATTTTTAAATTATAATATATATATAATTTTAATATAATTTTATATTTTTATGGTAAATATTTTTGGGAATATTATTATAATATATATTATATTCATAGAATATTGAATTTCTATTATAATATATATATATATATATATAATATGTATATTTATATAATAAACACTTTTATATTATCTTTATAATACATACATACTATAGTATATATATATTTTTTATATTATATTAAAAATAAATATATTTATGATAAATATAATATATCATAATAACTCAATAATATAAATATAATTATAATAAAATAGATATATTTATTTTTGTTATAATTTATATTATTATTAAATCTCTTGTGTCCCCTTCTCTCCAAATGAACCCCTCCTAGGGTGGAAATAAAGGGAGATGGATAATGACCCTCGAGCCCAGCCTTCAGTAGGCCCTGGGTTGGACACTAGCTCCAAGGATATGAGAATCACATATATGGAAGATATTTCCCCCCGATAATATGAATTACATTAGGAGATAAAATGAACAACCACCAAGGAACTCTATATCAAGATATAAAATAGAAAAACCAAGCCACCCCATTGAGAGTGAAAATTGTCAGACCAATACAAATAAAAGTATCCAAATAAAGCTACAAAAGGAAATCCTATGAAAGAAACCCAAAAATAGATCCAACATTAAAGCTATTAATGTCCATATTGGTTTGCAATGTCCTCTTAGAAACCTGAAATTTAGTTTATATATGTAGGGTGATCATAACAAGAATATTCATTAGGATCACACCCATGGTCTCCCATGTATATTCATGAAAACCATACTAATCCACTGGTGAATGTAGAGATGGACCAATAAGAACCTAATAGGTAGACAACACATCCCACCATCACCATAACTCTCCCACAAAATAATGCATCCAAATATAATAACATATCATCGAAAAAATAAAAATTAAGGTGCCCTGCAACCACTTACCCACTAATTTGCTGCTATCACGCCGCAATATAAAACGTTCTATGATCTCAACCCTTCAATATTATCATGTCACATATCCGTCTATCATAGATGAGGTTCAGTACATATCCCTACCAACTCCACCCTCACATGTTCTAGAATCTATTTCATAAATCAGTCAATATCCACATATCACCACATCATCATGTTACTAGTGTTTTAGGTCATGATGATTGTGAATAAAACCAACCTCATAACCTCCTCCCACTACTAAAAAATGTGCCTTTAACAATGCTAGAATTTACCATTTTTAGCACTCGAAAATTATAGACTACCATAGTGTGGCTTAAAGATCATGGATTTTATCAATGCTAAAAAGGCACTGATAAATGACCCCATTTATCAGCACTTTTATTTAGAACTGATAAACATTCCCTATATTAGTACTGTAAAAAGCACTGATAAATGATCTTTTATCAACGCTTTTATTTCCACTGATAAAAGTACTATTTATAAGCTCTTTCTAAATAACTTATTAATTTAATCTTTCTAATAACCTCTAAAAGTGCTGATAAATCATACTTTTATCAGTTAATTTATTAGCGCTGATAAAGGTAAAAACTGTAGTGCGATGGTGTATCACATTACATCACCAGAAACTACGGCACTGTGCTGCAACAATACACTCCATCTGCAGAAATAGAAATATAAATTATCAAAATAAGATACAAATACTGAATTTAAATGAAATAAAATTTCTAACACAAATACATGAAAAAAAAAACTATTATAGAATATTTAAGTTGTTTTTTTACTAAAATTAATGTAAATTGTGAACAAAAAGTTACAATTGGAGTCATACTGATCACACCGTTAGTCGAATTGAGGTGTGACTAATTCTTACATGCCACATATGACTTATAGATCACTTTCTTAAAGTATGAAAATAATCAGAATGTGTTTTCTCATTTTTGATTATGTTAGTTGTTTTTGATTAAAATTAATGTTAGTTTTGAATAAAAAGATGCACTTTGAGTCATACCAGTCACACCATAAATCATATTGAGGTGTGGCTGATATCTACGCATCACAATTGACGTATGGATTTTTGTTTTTAAATTTTAAAAACAATCTGAATGCATTTTCTCAGTTTTGAGTATGTGAGTTGTTTGTTTCACTAAAATTAATGTCAATTTTGAATGAACATATTCACTTGGAGTCCTACGGGTCACACCATGCATCATATTGAGGTGAGAATGCATGATACACACCAAAAAATGACTCATTAATATTTTATATAAAGTATCAAAACAATCAAAATGTGTTTCATTTTTTGAGTATGTTATGTGTGTTTTTTGTAAAAAATCATTTCCAAATGGAAACATGAACTTTGAGCCATACAAGTGGCATCAGGTCAGGGCTTGATAGGATATTTATTCATGCATGTCACAAATTAATTATGAATTCTCTTCCCAAATTATCAAGACAATCCAAGCATTTTTTTCATGGTTTTCATTGAGTAAAACCTGTTGTATTAAAATGTCTTTTTTAAACTCATAACGGCAACATGGAGTCATACCGGAAAAACTATTCATCTGATTTAGGTGCGGATGATCCCTACATGTCAAAAATGACGTCTGAATCATTTTCCTATAGTAAAAAAACAATACAAATTTGTTTTATCTATTTTGAGCATGACAGTTGTTTTTATTAGAATAAATGTCACTTTTGAATAAAAAGTCATACTTAGAGTCATATGGATTGCACCGTGCATCATATTGAGGTGTGGTAGATCCGTATACATCATAAGTGAAGTATGTATCATTTTAAAAATGTACCAAAACAATCCTCATTGACCTCCACCTCCACCTCCATGATTTCTGAACAATTTTATTGTTTGGATGTGAGTGCTTCTAAACAAATTAATTTCCACCATTATTATTCTCCTTGAAAAAGAGATCAAAAATAATATAAAAGAATTATAACATTAATGCTTCACACCCAAAATATATTTTTAAGGTTATAAAATGTTCTATACCACAAATATAACAGGTAATCACCTAAATTAGTTGCTGCCATACATTTTGACAAAAAGTACATTGCCCGCGTGTCTCTAATCATATCAATTTCTTCTTTTGAGTGGCTCTATTTTTCATAAATCTTGATAGTACTAAGAAAAAATATAGACAAAAAAATTATTATGAAATATATTTAATGAAATTTTAATTACCTTCGTAATTTACCAGTTGGAGGATGACGGTATTTTAATGCTTTATGATTTCTCTCATAAAATTTCAAACATAATAGCCATAATTGTTATCATTATCTTATTTTTGACACTACATAAACATTGAAAAAAATAAGTAATTTTTTTGAAATACTTTTATAGTTAAATATTTTTATATATACCTTTATTTGTTTCCAGTTTTGTTAGTCCATATGGTTTATCTTTTCAGACATAGATTTGATGGAATGATCTACTATATATTGAGCAACCACCCTATTATCAAAAAATTCTCATTAAAAAACAGACCGAACGTTATAATTAAAATTTCATCTACAAAATGTTGACTGTAGTGTATTACATATTAACAATACACATCATGTTTGGTTGTCTGGATTGAAATCAATGCATTGAATCCATGAAATAAATATCTGGGGTTTCTATATTGACTCTATCAGTATATAATGTTTCCTAAAAAACCAAAAAGAATTAAATAATGAAAAATGAAAAATATATTATATGTGATTAGATCAGAAAGATTTACCATTTCATTTTAGGTAGGATAAATATTTTTTCATCTGTTTCTTTTTTGATAAACTCTTTGAGTAACTCATATTTTTTATTCTCTATTTATTATATAAAAAATTTATTTTTGGCTTAGAAATGATACATGGATTAATGAATCCAAATTGTACTTCACAGGATCTTCCCTATATATAGTTCTAATATCAACGTAAGTACAAAATATGATGATTTATTAACTTTAATAAACATATTTAGCTAACTATTTGGATATATGTATTATGGAAATGTTCCTTATGTGTGTATTCACAACTAAGATGCCTAACCATTCAAATTGAGAATATTCGTAAGATTCTGGAGACAAATTACGCCAGTGAAGGATTATCAATTTATGTTTTCTTTATATTCAATGTAAGAAAAAGATTTATATTTAAATGTGGTATCTATATGATGCTGTAATGATAATAAATGTTGCACTAGAATTAGTGGGGAGATGGTACTCTCATAAAGTAATTTTGTTTTATTGGTCGATTTGCTATATTTTTTTGATTTGAACTTTTATTTCTCCACCACTTTATTCATCTTTAATATTATACCTAACTTAAAACCTTTTTTCATCAACTGTTACATGTTTTTTATATGATTTTATTTAAAGAAATACCTCATGTTTCTTTATAAGATTAGACGACCAGGCAATGAAAGCTCTAATAGTAGCTTCAACTATTGTAATATTCAAACCATCGAGTGGAACATGAAACTTAGTAGTCGACTCATAAGCTACATAAATCTCAACACTCATGTGTTTTTTGGGAGGTTTAATTTTGTAACTAGTCACCTAGGATATTATACATTGTACCAATAACAACATGGTGGTATGTGGGTGTTGATATATAAAAAACACATAAAATTGTACCCTACATAATTTTAGTAATATAAAGTTATCTGAAATTGTTTGATTCACATTTAGGAGAAAGAGTAATGAAAAAAATCATTAACTTGGGAAAGGTAGGTATTTTGGGGGAATGACTAGCCTCAAATATAGTGAGATCATTTTGTTCATGTGTGGATATTTTCTCCACTGCCGGTTCGCTTTGATCTTTTATTATACATTAGTCTACCAAACTAGACTGAAAAATAATATCTTATTGTGAGTATATTTTTATCTAAATTAACCTCAACATATTATATTTATTTTCATGTTGTTTTATATTCTCGAAATAGTTTCATGGAGAGACTCCAAAACACAATCCTCTAACATGACCATATTTTTGAGACCGCTTCAATGTTACTAAATGTCATCATTCTTTTGGTATAGTGGTTGCTAATTCTTATTCCTGAACCATATAACAAAAATAAGATCATATCTGTTTTTATTTAATATTGTTATTAATCATAAATAATTATAATTATTTCATACTTAAACATGCTTCCTACAATACTATTTTATTTTTTTCAACTAATATACCATCCTTATTTACACGAGCCTCCTTCCATAGAACATGACATGGGATGGAAGAGGCTTCAGATTTTTATTCATCAATCATCATATAAAAACAGTACATATAAATTTTTACATAACACATAATTAAACTTTTAGTATTTATTTAATATACTTACCAATTTCTTATATAATGAAGCATACCCCAACCTTCCTTTGAGATAGGGATACATCAGTTTGGTGCACATTCTTTATTTTCAGCACTCATTTCCTATTTCATAAATTGACATTTTTGAATCAAGTTAGTTAAAAGGAATAATGTCAAATAATATATTATCGACCACAATTCACGTAAACTTATTTCTCATCACGACGATTTTAGAAAGAAGTTAATGTTTCCTACGTTATAATGTGTGCATAACTTAGTGGTGGGTGGGGATTTATTTTCCTCTTAGAATCCCTAAGACGTAAATTCTTCAGAAGATTCATAATGCCTCTATGGGCTTTTCTAGTGGCCATTAAGATACATTTCTTACATAATTATTCTAATATAAAAGATGTATCAAAGGAATAATGACAACTAAATCAAAATTTTAATATATAACATTTTAATAAAATAGGTAATGTATATTGTAACATTAACATTATATATTTCTAAAGGATTTCTTTTGTTACATGTTAAATGTGGTTTTTTGAGTCAATATCAATCATCACATTAATCCTCGTTGTGACCCTAAGATAACTAATGAATGTTGACTTGTTAGAGTCAATAGGTTGGCCATGTTGATTGCAACCAACCTCCAATTTTATACCCTGACTTCTAGCATTAATAATTTTATTCAAACTCATGATTCTATGGTGTTCTTGTATTTATTTCATTTTTCATCAGAAAGTTGTTGATCCCTGAATAATTTCATAGTTGAATCATCAACAGTCTATTCTTGCTCAGGATTGGCAACATCATCATATTCACAAGGAATTGTTTGCCCGAGTAGTGAATCATTTAATTTTTCTTGAGTAAATAAAATTTAATACACTCCATGCATAAATTTCCAAAATTGAATCCATCTTGCATGGAAATTATTACTGTCTTGAATATAAATATAATAATTCAATACTACAATACAACCGACCATGACTACCTTTATTTAATCCAAATAATAATGCTTTATTTCCATCCATCTATTGATAATGGGAGGAAGGCTAGTTTGAAAGAGGGATTCCAGTCCATCATTAATAGATGAAAGATAGTCAAGCATCTAAGGATTAATGTGTCATAGGAACTTACACTAATGGAATCACTCAAAATGGATCCCCAATTGAAGAGGAATTAGAATACCTCCACTCTAATGGTTTTGAAGAAATGAATCTCACCCCACCTACATTGGACATGAATTATGTCTACTCATGTATTAACCACCTTCCAATTTTGTATATATTTTTTTAATCCACTATAATATCCCTCCAATATCATAAATCTCCTTAAAGGGATATTTTTTCAAATTATGCTCAATATTGATCTAGAATTTTTTTACTCTTATTAATGAAATTCAACTATTCAATGTAATACTAAATTTATTATTATAATATATTACCATAAAATCTTAGATGAACCATAGATACTTAATTTCATTGAAAATTATACCACATAGCTTGAATTAGATCTATAATTACCTCTAGGAATGTCATACATTACAACTCATAATGATATTATCAATATTAAAATATAATATTTGAGAGAGGTATTCCCACAACTTAATCATATTCTATCACTACCAAAAAATTGGGTTTCCGCAGTGCCACTATTTAACATCGCTAAAAAATCACTGAGAAAGGAACCCCTTTATCAACTCTTTTTTAGTAGCACTGATAAAGGAGGGCTTTATCAGTGCTTTTTCCCCTAGTGCTGATAAAGTGCATATTTTAAAAAAATATTTTATAAAAAATAATATATTGATATATAATTATATTTATAATTATATAAATATCATATATATTTTAAAATATGTTTTAGATCGATTTGATATGTGGTTGAAGAAAAACGGTCACCCGGAGCCGAAATTATGGCCATTTGGAGGGATTAAGGACCTTTTCGTGATTTAATGTATTTGAGAAGTTGTTACAGTGGTCACCATAGTGTAGTTCTTGTTGAAATATTCTATTTTATATGTGGTGGAGGAAAAATGGACACACGAAGAAGATGTTATTGCGAAACAGATTCCTGGAGCCAATCATATGACTATTCGGAGAGACTTTAAGCCTTTTTGGGCCTTGAAGAATGTGATAAGGGGTTCCAGTGGTTACTAGAGTGTGTATATTTTTAAAATATTCTATTTTAAATGTGGTATATTCAAAACGGACAATTGGAGAAAAAGTTATTATCATTTGAAATTGAGCTACCCTCCTAGCACCAAAAAACTTACGTAACCAGCAACTCACTAAAATGGGAATAACTTATGCTCTGGGTGTCCATTTGAGCACTGTGACTATTCAAATGAAACCTCATAAGATGAGTGAGGACCATGTCCAATAGAAACTATGATAAGATCAAAGAAACATAAGATATATCAATTATACCACTCCAAAAAGACTCCGACTTCAAATGACCATAACTTTCGCATCAGGTGTCCGTTTGGGCTCTACTACATATCAAATAGAAGGAAACGAAAATATCTACATAAAAAGATGACTTGAACAAAGTTTATGTTAAGATAAATTCCCTAAAACTACAAATACCCATCACAAGGCCTCATAAACTCCGTTTCTGTGTCTGATACCCGGTCAAATGATTCTTAAAACATCAATAACTCCTGATCCATGTTTCTGTTTGGACTACACCACCTATTATATCGTATATTGTTCCATGAGATTTGGTTTTTCTGGTCACAGATCTGAAACAGACACCCGGATCAGATGTTATACCCATTTTAGTGACTCTACGGTTTGTTAGGGGTTTCATGCCCCCATTTCTAGCACTTTTGTCCTATCTGCTGTTTTTTCAAACAAGTATAACATATAATATGCCTGTCTATTCATCCCTCACCACCTATCATATAAAAGATCGTTTGATGATCTTCTATTTTACTAGTCATGAAGATGGAATGGACTCTCAGATCATAATTTTTTGTCGTTACCCTGAGTTTAGGATTTATTTGACTTTCTAACTGTATTTATGGGTTTTGAGGGTTTCTCTATTTTTTATCTGGTTTTCAGGTTTTAAGGGCTTGTTATCATTTTTTATAATGTAGTGTTATATATAATAAAATATATAAAAATATATACATGTGTTTTATATATTCACACATAAAAATTTAATTTTATAAATAAATAATTGAAAATATTTAAAAATAAAATATATTTCTCAATATATAAGCCTTATCTAAATAAAAAATTAATATCCATTTTATTTAAAATAAAAATATATGAGTAGTTATAGACCTATATAATGTGTACATGTATATATATATGTGTGTGTGTGTGCACTTGTGTTGAAAAACTGATACATATTATCTATATATTCTAAACATATGTATATAGATATTATTATATAATATTAGTAAATATATATAAATAATAATAATTACACTTACAGATGAACATATAATAAATATTTGTGTGTGTGTGTCTATGTGTTTTTGTGTTGTATATATGTATGTATTTATTTATTTATAAACACATGAAAAAAAATTATATATATATATTTAAAACTGATCTTATAAATATATATTAATATATGAATAATTATATTAATATAAAAATATAACTATATCTATTAATATACAGATATATATATATTAATATAACTATATATATATAAATATATATATGTTAATATAAATAGATATTAATATTTGAGTAAATATAACTATATATATATAAATAGATAAATATGTTAATAAATGAAGAGAAAAGAAATATGGTAGACTGGTAAAGGCTTAGGCGCACATGCAATAGGTCCTGAGTTTGAATCCAGGGGGAGGTAGGTCGTGCACGCAGGTGGAGTAAGCGCTAGCACTGTTAAAGGGGGTGGGGCTCTGTTAAAGGCTTGGGCATGGCTAGGGCTAGTGGGCTGGGGTGGGGGTGCTGTTGAAGAGGGATTCAAGCGCTATTGAAGCCCCTACCCAAATTGAAGAAATACTTTATTATTTATTTTAATGTTTTTAAACTATTATTAGTTCTTTTTTAGCACAGATAAAAGAACCCATTTATTAGTGATTTTTTTAGCGCTGATAAAAGGGGTCTTTATCAGTGCTTTTTTAGCCTAGATAAAAGGGACCCCCTTATCTTCGATGAGATTAACAATGATTTTTATCATTTTGAATGGAGTTTTATAGTGTCGATAATGTCTGTATTGGTAGTAGTGTATGATGACACTTTAATCATATTCCATGACTAGTCTCACCAAATATAATATGAGATATCATTTTTTTCATATTTAACAATTGAGGTGATATTGAATTTGTACTTTGATCCTCTATTTTCACACAAACCATGGATAACATCATATTTTACGATTTCATAAATTATATGATAAAACAAAGTTCAAATCCTTAGATTTTCTATATGTCCAACCTTATGATATATAATATCCATATTCTAGGGATGAGTAAATAAATCCATCATATCATAATATATGATATTGACATAATAGAATAAAAAATTTATTTATTCAATAATCTAATAGATTAATACATTGTGTCCATGAAGAAAAGGTCTCTGATACCACTTATGAGTTTTTGGGTATCATCCTATGATCACCGAAGGAGTGGTAGCACTTTAACCTAGTGATAAATAGTGATAAAGGAAGAAGAGAGGTTTGGATATGGAATGAAATAAAGGGTTAATTATAATAGGGGTATCATATATCTATTTGTGCATTTTGGATATGGAATACAAATTATATGACATATAGAACATAAAGATCCAAACCATCAAAAGTATTTTTTAAACAATTTTTGTTCTCTCTATGGATATTCACCATGTTAGATGTCCTTTCAAATTATTTTCTTAATTTATAAATTAATTATCTCTATATTTGGATTAATAAATCTATTAATAAATAACATCTCATTGATTTCTTGCTCAACTATACAACCATGGATTACAGACATTCTTTTGGGAAATACACCATTTATATGTTGTTCTGTATTTATATGTCTATTTACCCAATGATTTCTCAACCCTAACAAATCTAGGAAATTTTTAGAAAATTTGTGAGGCATAATTTTCTTTAAAAATAAATTCACCATCACACTTGGTAACCCATGGTTAATGTTTAACAATAATCTTGAATTAATTAAAAAACTCTCACAACCTGAATCACTAAGATAATTTTTGTAATGTGACTAATTCATTAAATTTTTTTTTGAATTGAACAAAAAAATTATTCATCAAAATCAGAAATCAAAATAACCTATTTCATGATTTAACAATTTACATGAATAACCAGAATCAAAAAAACAAGTTTTAATGATTTTTACACTTACCATGGTCCCTATATGTTCATCACCCATAAATGATGGACACAACTTGGTATCCCTTAAACCTTAAAAACCCTAAATATTAAGCCTTTATAATCTATAATCTAGTATATAATATGAATTAAATTTTAGAAAATACCCAGATTTTGGAACCCTATATTATTCAAATGAGGAGAAAACAGAGGGGGATAAGAGATCTACTTGTTAATGTCGAGTGTTGGGTAAACCATCTATCTGTGTCTATAGGGAAAAATGGTTTGGACACTCAAATAAATATGAAAGGAGAATAATAAATACAACCACACTCATTATATTTCATTAATGCTGAGAAGAGATATAGATTTTTTCATGTTTAAGAACATCATTAAAATGATAAATGGGGAACCCAAAACATCAAACAACGATCATGTAAGAAAATAACATCCATTTGATTCTAGACTTGATTAATATAATGGAACATACATGAGTCATTCCAGTAGCAGTGGAGTAATGTGAGAGCTTGAGAACCGTAAGCGATTGAGTCATTGTATGGATTTTTTAAATAGATTGATGACACTTTTAAATGTTCTTTTAGAAAAGTTCAAGTAAAGATCCCTTTTATTAGAACTGATACAATAAGTATTTATTAATTCTAGCATTTTAACACTCAAAAATATATCTTTTAACAGATCTTTTTATGTGTGGATAATGATTGATCTTTATCAGTGGTAAAAAAGCACTGATAAAAGTATTATAATTATAATAATTTAAATATAGTTATTATAATTTTATAATTATTAAAAAATATATAATTATTTATTTATAATTATATAAATACTTATTTCAAAATTAATAATTATTTATTTATAATAATTTTTTCTTTATAATAAATATTTATTTATAATATTTATTTCTTTATAATAGTTATTTATTTATAATAATTATAAATTTAGTAAATATAAATTTATAGATATATTTATTTATAAATATTTATTTATAAATATTTATTTACAAATATATTTTTAACATTATTAATTGATATATAATCTTAAATATATACATTTTAAAAAATGAGTGAAATTAAAAAATTCAAAATGAATACATTTTTAAAATATTTAAAAAATGGATAATATTTATTCATAAAATATAAGTTATTAAAAAATAATGATATATATATATATATATATTGAAGTTGATGAATACACATTGAAAATAAAAAACACAGTAAATAAATAAATATATAAAAAATAATATAAAATGATCAAATTCAAAAATAAAATACAAATACAAAACATTAGAAATGAAATTGAAGTATTGAAAACAAGTAAAAAAATTGACTGGTTAAAAACATAATATATTTCAAATGTATCATGTTCTAATGAAATTCTAAAGTATACTAAAATTCGAATAAATTACATAAATATTACGTGTATGTTTTTCTATATATTCTGTAAAAATATTTGTGTGTTTATTTATATACAAATTCACTAACATATATATATGTGTGTGTGAGTGTGTGTGTGTGAAATAAATGCAACAGACGATGTTTGAGATAGGATAAATTGAAAATTCAAACAACATTAAAAATAAAATAGACATTAATATGATTTTAAATAATATATTATATATATTATACTTATCTGTTTTATATATCTAAATTTAATATAAACTATTTGTTAATATTTATAATATATATATGTGTGTCTATATTAAACTTATTCATTTTTATCAATAATTATTTAAAAAATAAAATGTTTCATATTTTTCTTAATTTACTCATTTTATTTTTAGTTGTTTAATTTTTTATTTTTTTCTAGACCTTTATCAATGCTAAAAACACGTTAATAAAGGGAACCTTTTATAGACAGTAAAGATAAAACACTAATAAATGTTTCCTTTTATCAGTGCTAAAAAAATCATTGATAAATGGTTCACTTTATTAGCACTTTTTTTAGTGCTCATAAAGGGCTTCTCTCATCAGCGGTTAGTATAGCGCTGGTAAAGATGGACTTTATCAGTGAATGTTTCTAGCGCTGATAAATTATAGTTCTTTTAAAAACACATTTTTTAGTAGTGTCCTACCACACATGAACCCCAATATATATCACATTTTCATCATAACTAGGCATCTCGAACACCATCCACAATTACATGACATCTACAACAGTAGATATCTTCATCACAACAATTTAAGGTGGAGTGGGGAAGAGGAGTATTCATCCATCTGATTCACCAATAACCTATCTATTGGAAAAAACATATGATCTCAAATATTGTGGGAATTGGTAAGGTTTTCCAACTATGGTGGGGTGTATATAAATAGCATGAAAATAAAATATTAATAGATATCACTAAATACTCATCTTATGCGTTCTCATCCAATTCAACTAGAATATCACACAAAACTACTAAAACATTGCACTACCTCTTCCATTAAACAATTCCACCACTAATGCAACACACCACTCCAAAAAAAACAAATTTCACAATCAAATTAAAGTTAATCATGTTTTTTGGGAATTTATGAACTACTAAAAATCATTAATTCATCAATACATTCCATTCCATACATTAATCCAACACATTTATTAATAATTAAATCTATAAATTATTTTAAAATTCATAGGTTCCAAGACACTTGAAAAATTCCCAACCTATTCGATTTCAATCTCATGAGTCTCCATTCATTCCATAAAAACTAAGAAACTATAGTAGAGAACATCATAATGAACCATCGTCCTCAAAAAAAATAAGCCTCACATCACAAACCAAGCCATCAAAAAAACAAAATAATCTCACCGGAAAACCCACAAACCCTGTACCACATGTATTATCTCATCAATTTACATACAAACCAATGGTATCCTCTCTACCAAACTCATTCCACACCAACGTCAGACACTACCTTCGTCATTGGAACCCCACAAGATGACACAAGAAAACACAACAACCCCACTAAACACATGTTCAAAAAAAAAAGAAACAACCCAAATAACAACAATTTTATATTCATATAAATGTCATCATTATATTATGTCATTAGAATTAGAGGAATTCTCACATAAGTATATAATTTCATGGGAAACCAGTTCATTAGGCATATCTAAATTCTTATCCATTTATTCATGATGAGTTTAATAAATAAACACAACATGGGTATCCAAAATCAAAATATCCACAACATATACACGACTCTAAATAGCCATGATTTTTATATATATCAATATATATGGATAACGTAATATGAAATATATAAAACAAGTAATCACATGTGACAAAGCCCACCACATTAAATTTATGTTTAATACAATTAATTATTTCTACATGTCATCCAATAAAATCAACTAATGGATGAAAAAATCATCTAATTGAAGCACATTCACATTAAAGGAGATAAATGTATCCCCAATGTCAACACATATTTTTTTTGAATTTTTGGACAAGAATAAATCAGTGGAATTATGGGCACCAAGGAAAAAAATATACAAGGACAACCCCAATAAAACTGAAAAAATGAAAACCTAAAAAAATAATATTTCAACACATCCTAAACTAATATATCATAGTTGTTGAGAATCTCTAATATAGGAATACGTGGTAAAAAATAGAAAAACGGGAAAAAACACCATAAAAAACCAATATAAAAAATTCAATAGTCAGGGATAGAAGTTATTATGAGAAAATAAGAAATAATCCTCAAAATTCATACAGTTCATCTCGAGCATGATTGAAACGGGAGGATAATTAAGAAAATAAGACTTGGGAGGTAATTTATTGCATGTCTAAAAAACCCCATTCATAATGTGATAATTACATTCACAACATGAAATCCTGGACAACCTAATGATTCACAAAGGGAAACATTATTTTATACTATAACTGATTTTATTCTATCATCTTCAAAATTTCAAGTCCCCTCTTGAAAAAGAAATTTACATCATGAATAAATATTCACGCCATGAACCAATTTTGGGGGAAAACATTTTAATTCTATCTGTCATTCCATGTACCAAGCCTCACACCCAGAATCACATTCATGTAATGAAAAATGTATCATATCACAAACTACATCACAAAATAGAATTACAACTCCAAAATCCTATGAAAATCCATCATGCTAACCCAAACACCCCCAACACCATGAATCAAAATGTAATGGTTCAATAAGACATTAACCATTACATCAAATATATTCCAAAATACTCACTTCCTTGAGAATAAATAACAAACCCAAATTTTGGAGAAAACCATGAAACCATAAATATATCCCCAAGGATAAAAAGTGAAAGGAATGAAAAATCATCCCATGAGATACCTCCCAGGGAAATCATTACAATTTAAATGAAAACACCAAGATAATTTCACTAAAGAGAGGGAAAAGAGAACATTTTATAAACTAACAAAAACATAATCGTTATAGAATTAAATGCCAAAACCAAACCAAATATCTTAAAACATCACCACATACTGAGTATGAATCTACATCTCATGATCCCATATACGCTAATCCCATCCACTATACCTCCACAATAAATTAAGCAAGTGAATTCACTATATATGCAACACCTTCGCTATTCTGTTCTACATCTCAACTATTCGATCTATAAGAATTGCATCATCCAAGATATTTAACTCTCTGTAGACAATGAATTGTGTTTCATTATAAGAATACTAATGAAGCTACAACACATGTAACATATCATTAATCATATGCATACATAGTGGTAGTACAAAACAAAATTCCACACCAATAATGTGACTTTCCACATTTAAAGGCTCAATAAACCTGTGAGAAATATTACTCCCCCACCAAACCTCCACTACCCCTAAAGAGAAGAAACCCCTAAGGGAACATGGTATATATCCTTAAACACTAGTTTCCTTAACCTATGATGCATATATTCCTTCTAATGGTCATCCACCACCTACATCCACTCTTGAAACATCTTGGTCTTATCTGACACTCTCTACACCTCATTAAGGAAAAAGGACCACTAACTCTCCTACCTTGGGCCAAACTAATGAAGAAAAACACTATCATTAATAGAAAACGTCAAATTGTTGATTGAGTTTTGAACTGATTATTTTTATGAAGTGGATAATATTATACTACCTATATATCAATACTATACATTTGTTAGTGAAGTCATAGGGATTCATGGATTAAATATAAATTTCACCCCTCAAGATAAGGTGAGGCATACACATTTATACATTTTTTACAACATAGATGAGGATAATCAATACATATCATCAATTTTTGTTGAATTGAAGGTATTATATCCAAAATATATTGAAAATTGGACGGTTATTGAACATAAAAAGACATAATTTTCGTGGTTTAAATAGATATTTGACATAAAAATATCTATATTTGAAATTCAGAAATAGTTTCTAGGGGGATCATCAAATAATTTGATGACATGGTATTTTTTATTAATGGGTACACATTTTTCACAAATGATCATGATGAAAATATTTATATTAAAAACGTTTGGGTGATGGGTCATCTATGCGGAACATAATTTTATGAGTGAAAAATGATTAAAATAAAATAATTTCATCAATGAAATCTTCTGCAGTTCTTGAGGATATATGGGATATTGATTACACACAATTTCAAGTAATAGTGTTTAAGTGAAAATGGGATGATAGTAATAGTGGTATGAAACATATAAACTATGGGTTTAAACATGATGACTTGGAAATATTTATTTGCAAGTACAAACAACTTATCAAGGATCCACATGAAAGGGAAAAAAATTATTTCATTGATCCATTAAATGATTAGTTTTCTGTTGTTTTTAAGGTAAAATAATTTTTTTAGGTGATGAGGATGATGATGATGATATGGATATATGTGAGGTTTTTTCATTTATTAAGTGTTTTTTAGATGATAATAATGTATATAAAATAGACATAATGTATGCTGTATGAAATGATCATTCTGATGGGATATGATAAAACACTAAATTACTCACATAATTATTCTAATAAATATTTATATTTTATTTCATTTTAAAAAAAATTTACATCCTTCAAAAATCTATTTTTTATATTTAGATGTTTTATTCTATATATATTTATTATTTGAATGAAATTTTTGTCAAATTTTATATTCAAAATCTAATGTTAAATGTTTTATGATTGAAAAACTGTACATACATATTTATGTTTTGGTTATACTTTTGAAGAATTTTTTTTGAACTATGGTATTTTAAATTAAAAATGTTAATAATTTTTACCATATTAGAATTAATTTTGTATTTTATAGTTTAACATGAATATTATTTTTCGTTAAGATTCTTGAAATCATTAGCTTTTTGAAATAGACTAATGTTTGACGATACTTTTTTTTTAATTTCATAAATTTGTAAAAATTATTTTTAATAAATTACTCTTCTAATAATATGATGAAAAAAGAATACTATTACATTTTTCTCTTTAAATGAAAAACAAACATTTAATGGAATATTTAATGAGTAATATATCTTTTCATATTAATAAATAGAGAATAATATCATTATTTAATGAAATAAAATGTTTTTATAGAAAATTAAATAAAATATTACCGATTTGCCCCCAATTAATGAGTCTTCTTCTTCTATAAGGAAAATAAATTCTAGAGATATTAGATGTGGGATTACATATTTACAGTACCATTCAGATTATTTAGGTGAAAAGAGGATAAGTATTAATTTTAATGATAATAATAACCTAACTGTACATGATTTTCTATAGTCTACTAGTTAACTCACCTGGAAAATTCATTCAAGGATAATCATTTTATATCTTAATTGGATAAACATCGACAAGAGAGTGAATGAGAAGTTTCGGGAGTATTTAATGATAACATATCTCTATTTATTTATTTTTATCTCATTATTAGAATATTATATATTTTAAATGAATAATATTTAATGTATCTAATTAAATATGACAATCAATTTTCATGAAATGAATGAAATGAATGAAATTAATAAAATGTTTAAATCATTAGTGGTGCTTTGATATAGATATTTTAACAAAATTGAAAAAAATATATGAAATAATTGAATGAAATCCCATCCCTAAAGTATGGGTTTTTATATATTGATTCATGGAATAAATTTTTCCCCATCGGATATAATGAAGCATTTATGTTTTGAAAATTTATTTATAATGTAACATTTAATGAATATTACCTGATTAATTATTAGTTTATTATTATATAATAGGCCTCTAAGAGATATCATAAAGATATTAATTAAATGAATGTATAACCTCAGAAATTATCATGTAGAGGGTATCATTTACTATAGGAAAAAATGATTGTAGAAATTTTTGATGCATTAAGAGATAAATCTATTATTCTTCCTGTAACATCCCATTACCATTCTAATAGGTACATTCCAAACAAGTTTTATTTTTCCTTTTTTATCTATGTTGGGTCGAGGAGGTATTAGGAGTATACCTATAATGGTGAATTCATAGATTTGTTGTACTATCAGTATTAAATGGTTGTTTTTTCATTCTAATGATGAATTACATACTGTGCAATATGGTCTCATTATGTTTTAATCCTAAAATGATAATAAATTTTGTTTAGTAAGAGGTGATGAGTTTTTCAATAGATTTGAGAATTACCAATTACAAAATGTGTAACTGGCTTACATTCCATGTAATACCCCAAGACTTGTTTTTAAATAGGAATTACTATTAGAATTTAATTTTTTCATCCTCTAGTATTCCGTGCTGTTGACCTAGAGTCTTCCCTGTGTGATTTAGTGAGCCTCCAATGTAACAACCCAGGTATTTAAAGAATTTTTTTCATTTATATTAATATTTATGAATAATATTTTATTTTCAAATTAAATGGATTCTTTTTATGATATCTTAATAAACTTGAAACAATGGGTTTCTTTTAAATCTTACATTTCACACAACTTTGAGTTATACCAAAAAATAATATAACAATATTATTATTTTTAATGCTAGTTAGAGCCTAGCCGATGTATTAGAGGGAATGAAGATAAGTAACTAAAATATGATTATACTTGTCCGTTAAATGTCTATAAATTTATCTGATTAGTTTTAGAGGCTTAAAATAAGAACAAATCTTATTTTACGCATGGAATACTCATATATTTTTAAAAGGTCATTTTACCACATTTTGATGGAAAAACCTTTTTTAATCTAGTTTATTTTCAATTTTATATGTTATATTTGACAAAATAAACATATTATATATTATTGGGTCATAAAATTTTAATTTGGATAATTTTTTAGTAATTTTTTGATAATGTTCATTTTTTTAATGAATAGTGGAAAATACTTCATTTTATGTCAAAACTGCTTTTTCATCTAATTTATTTATATAGTTAGCTTTTTATTTTAGTTGATTTAGAAGTGTAATTTGATTATATTATTATCATTTAATCAAATTTTGGCCATTTTAAGTAATTTCATATATAAATTGGACATAAAAACATGTCAATATTTTGGTAGTTTTTACTTCTTGAAAATGAGTTTTTTGGTTTTGTCGATGAGAATTAATTTTAAATTAATTTCTAAAACTTCTATGTTTTGAATTTGGAAAAATGGATTCCATATTTTGTATCATAAGGTCCAAATTTTTTAAATATTTACCTTTTATTTTTAGACATTATGAATCGCAACTTTAGTAATTATTTTATTTACCATGGTTAAAGGATAAATCTGGTAAATAAGGGTTAAAATAATATTAAACTACCCTAATACATGTCCTAATAACATTTTATGAAATATGTCTGACCCTGTCCATCACTGGGTATATTTTGGGACCCCATGGATCCACTATGATGTGAAAATGACATTTTATAATAATTAAATTAATGTAAATAAAAATATAACATAAACATGTATCTTTTTCTAAAACAATTTTTATATGGGATTATGTAATTTATCACCTAGACTATAAATAGTCATTAGAAATCTAAAATGATTTCCTATATCATGGTATTTTATTTATGATTTTTAGACATTATATAAATAAATTTAATTATGACACAATGATGATTTAGTGATTACCTTATTAATGAATGATTTAAATAATTGAGATTATAAATATAAAAATAAAATTATTTTAAAACTATTTTTGTCATTCACAAATTTTATGGATGGGTATAAATTGTTATATTTTATTTAATGACTTTTTTTCAAGGTAATCATGTTTTTAGGGATTTTTAAAAAGTAATGATATGAATAGTATAAAAATTGACATAAATGCGTTTTTAAAACAAATACTACTTTATTAAATGATATAATAGTACTAAAAATCTAATATTTAGCCAAATTAATTAGAAAATTTTTATCATGTCATTAATGAACCACTTGAGGTTCTATTGGAATTTTATAATAACTATATTTAACATATAGTATGAATATTCAAGAAGAAATGGTAAGAGTTAAATTTGTTAACTAAGGGTTAAAGCTAAAAGATAAGGTGAAATTTGTGACCTAGGCTTATCTAAAACCTATTGGTTGTGAATTTTTATACCCAATATCTTCTTATATTTGAAATACATGTCTTTGGGACCATCTGAAAACTAAAAATAATTTTATAATAAAATAATACTTTAAAACATTCCTAAAGTGACCCTCCTCCCTCTTATAAAAGGGCAAAAACCCTACCAATTTAAACACACCTCTTAATCCCCTTGGATCATCCAACCTATTCCCATATTAAATACCAAAATCTTTCCCTTAATCCTGAAATCCTTAAATTATTCATAAGGCAATTAAATAAATCCATTTGGCTCAAATGAAAGGGAGTTACACCTTTTAAGAGGTACCATCTTCTCTGAGTTCATTTCTATTATTTTACTTCTTCACTATCTATTATATTCTTATTATGTGAGTAAATAAAAAATAAAGTATCATAAATATTTTAGGATGTTTTTATGGGATGTTTTCTAACAACACATACACACAACTCCATCTAGTGGATATGAATGTAATGTTTTGCTGTACCGCGATCTTCTACCTTACGAAATGATGATTGTTCAATTTTCCCCTACCACCACTCATGGTGGCCATTATAATAGAAATATATTTATATAATATATATATTATATTTATATTATCTATATTATTCTATTTGTGTTATATATTGAATACCTTTATGCTTTCCAAAATGTGTAAATATGATAATTTCATTTGGGGAAGTGTGGACTACCGCCTCCTCAAAGTGATATGACTCATTCATGCCATACATGGAACATATAAAGTATGGTGTTAATGAACTTATGTAACATATATAAAATATTATATTATACTATAATTATAATATACCTCTATATCATTTAGTTTTCATTCTTTAATTATGAAAAGGAAATTAAAGTAGCATTCATGCGTACGTAAGGCTTACCGTCTCCATGAATGGTGCATTTTATTTCATATCTCCAAATGTTAAGGATAATTTTAAAAACATATTACATCAATATAGATGATATATATGATATTTAAATCTAGAATATCATTCTTTTGATAATGGACTTTTAACCACATGGACAATTTGAAATTATAACAAGTTCACTTTTGACTCAAGTACCAAATATCGACAAAATGACCAATATTAACTTAAATAATTATGTAATGTTTATAACAAGGTAAAAAGTGATATAAAGGTAATGAAAAACAGTAAAAGGTTTTTAAGAAAGTATAAATTAACTTATTTTTATTATTCAAGAAGAAAAAGTAACATACCTGATGGGGCAGACTTAAGGTAAGTGACTCTCTCTTAATCACCTTTCATTGAGGAATTTTTTGATGTTATACACCACCTTCTTTTATATAGTTTATAATTATACCATTTTTATTTTAATTTCATTCAACTATTTTCAAAATTGAATCTTTTTTTTATGAAGTATTTTACTAAATGAAAAATGGATTGTTTCTTTTTAACGTACATGGTGACAACGACTTTTCCGCCACCGCGAGAATTATTTTCTATTTGGATTCCTTAACAAGCCATAATGTTTTTTTATAAAAACTAAATACCATATTCCATTTTAATGTATTTTGGTATTGAATTTTTTTTTGATAACTGATTGATTATTTCAATATATTGAACTGATATCTTACGATTACAATGCAGAAATGTTATCTTTCCTCTATACCTTTTTTATGTGTTATGATTATGTTATGGTTCTTGGGAATTATTTATATATATGGTAGGTTACATGATAAAACATGGGTGGGTGAGCCCGAGATATCTCTCCAATGCATTGGGTCACGTGACATAGGTAAACTTTAACGTTTCTCCTTAGAGATTTTGGGAATATACGGTGATGGGTATTCCAAACATAACTCCCTATGTAGCTGTGAAATCCATATTGTAAGTATGTTATGGATACCATAAGTAACCTTTATGATTTATGATTTCTGTGTGCTATTCATAAATATTATGATTTCATAAGGTATGTTAAAGATCTTAGGTTTTATGAGTGAAAATTATAGTTTAATTAATTTGTTTGTATTGGTGGACTAATGTTTACTTTTCCTATATTATTACCATTACTAAGATTTTATATGCTGATCATAAGTTTTTGGAATTATTTTCACAGGGTATGAGGAAGGTTAAGATAAAGATTTAATTCATGAAAATTTTTATCAATAAAATAATTGATGTTTTATTTAAATATATTCATTATTGTGAAAAAATGGATAGAGTATAAGTGTCTAAATTGTAATTTTTGAGATTTAATATAATAGTTATGGCCTAATTCTCTAAAACTCTAAACCTGAAAAGATACTCAATGTCAAATTATTTACTTAACTCAATATTATGTAATGTTTAAGGATTGGGCCATATAGTTGGTATCAAAGGTCGGTTTAGACAACTTTAAGAGATAAGATATTGTTAAATTAACATCCATATATTATTTATGGTATGATTTAAATGATGCAGCATTTGAAGATTACTATGTTTCTTCGTATAAGAAATTTCTATTTTCATAATTTTTTTTCACATAGGAAATAGGGTGGCTAGGATGGGATGTCATTAAGAGGAAAACAAACTTCCAAATCAGCAAACTGAGATGGTGAGAATCAGAAGTGAACAGTTTGTTTATGTGATGGCACAATTGAATTAGGCTATAAATGGTTGTGGTGTCCATGCATGAGATCTACCAGATCAACCACAGAGAAATATGTCAATATTGGACAATTTCATGAGGTAACATCCCCCATCATTTAGAGGATTATTTGACCATGTGCTAGCTTAAGGGTGGATTAATGTAATGGAAATGATTTTTGATGTCATGTAGTGTTCGGAACATGAAAAGGCTAGTCTTGTTGTTTACCATTTAAAGTTGAAGTCGAACAGTGGTGCTCGATGGTTAAAAATATCAAGGATATGGAGGATATTGATACTCTTGATTGGGAGGAATTAAAATGTATGTTTCTTGAAAAATATTTTCCCAAGGAGGTTCGAGTTTGGATGGAAAAACAATTCTTGGAATTGAGGAAGGAGGATGACTCAGTGGTTGCTTAAGAAGAAAAATTCACTCGATTTGAAAGGTATGCTCTAAATTTAATATAGAGTCTTGATAGTAAAATATACTATTTTTACTTAGGATTAATTCCAAAGAATCGAAGGGCATTAGTTTATCATGAGTTTAAAAGTTACGAATTTTTATCCATGTGTGGAGAAGGTGGAAATAGAGTTTGTCGATGATCAGGTGTTCCTTGACAAACAAAAGAATAAGAGGTTGAGGTGGCAGATGAAAGGTATGAACTTTTCAAAAAAGTATGATGGTAAGAAACATAAGTTTACAGATTGTCAAAATTGTGCTAAAAATCTCAATAGAGAATGCCTTTTGAATTATTCTAATTGCTTTTAATGTGGTAAAATGGGAAATAAGGCTCATAATTTCACTGAAAAAGATCAGGGTAATGGTAAGACAAAATCTGATTTATAGTTAGTAAATTTTATTAAGTGTAATGAAATGATTCATTATGCAAATGAGTGTCCAACAAAGAACTCAAATAAAAGAAAGTAGTCATACGACAAGTAGAAAAGGGTCGTAAATTCATTTGCAACTACTTCAGAAGATGTTGGGCAATAAAATAAAGTAGAGTCTGGTACACTATTTGTCTATTCAGATTATGCCAATTTGTTGTTTGATTTAGGGTCTACACATTATTTCATTTCTGAGAAATTTTCTAGTAAATTGGGAATTACATCTCAAGATATGAATCCTGAACTAATAGTAAAAACACTTGGAGGAAATTTTGAGACAAAAATAAATTATAAGAACCTTCATGTACTTGTTTAAAGAAACAATATACCTACTAACCTTTGTTTTGTCTCTAGTAGAGTTTGATGTTATTTTGGGTATGTATTGGCTTTTCATTTATCATGCTAATATTGACTGAAATGCTAAAGAGGTTTCTTTTCAGAAATAATTTCGGTTTGTGTACAAGAATGAACACTTACTTTTGAAAACAAATCAAGAAGTTGAGAAACTGGTAAAAGATGGATATGAATGTTACCTTGCATATATTATTGAAAACAATAGAACTATTTTGATTATTGATGACCTAGTGTTAAATGAGTATCTTCATGTTTTTCTAATGAATTTTCTAGTATAGTATCTGATCGGGAAGTTGAAGTTATAATTGTCTTAGATCCTGGTGCTAAGCCAATTTCAAAACCCCTTATCAAATGGAACAAATTGAACTTTTAGTGTTAAATAATCAATTGCATGAGTTATTAGATAATGATTTTATTCGACCTAGCACATCGACAAGGGGAGACACTACCTTTTTTGTTAAAAATAATGATAGTTCAATGAGACTTTCCTTGATTATAGATCCCTGAATAACATAGCTGCTAAGAACAAGTATCCTTTGCCTCATATCGATGATTTTTTAATCGGCTCAAGGGAGCTCAGTATTCTTCAAATTTTGACTTGAGGTAAGGGTATCATCAATTAAATGTAAGGGATGTAGACATTCTGAGGACTGTGTTTCATACTATATATGGCCATTATGAATTTTTAGTTATACCTTTTCATTTAACCAATGAACCTACTGTATTCATGGATCTTATGAATAAAATTTTCTGTGAGTTCTTGGATATGTTTTCAGTTGTGTTCATAGATGATAATTGGTATATTCTAAAATTAAATGAGGAGCATGAAAGTCATTTAAAGGTTTTCTTGAAAACCATAAAAGAAAGGAAACTGTATGGGAAATTCATCAAGTTTTATTTTTCGTTACAACAAATTTCATTCCTTAGTCACATTGTTTCTAAATATGGAATAACTATTGATCCTGCTAAAACAAAAGTTATTGAAGAATGGACAAGACACACAAATATAACTGATACCCATAGTTGTGTGGGTTTAACATATTATTGTTAGAGGTTTGTTAAAACAATTCAAAGTTATTTATTCCACTGACCAAGTTAACTCGAAAAATAGTTAAGTTCATCTATACAAAATAATATGATGAACGTTTTTAGGAATTGAAAAGAAGATTAGTTAATGTTCCAGTTTTGGAACTACCTTCCTGAAATAGTGAATTTTTATCTACAGTGATGCTTTGTGGAATAGACTTGGATGTATCCTTATGTAGAATGATTAGAGAATTTATTATTTTTCATATCAGTTGAAACCTCATGAGTTAAATTACCCAACACATGATTTGGAATTAGCTGTTGTGGTTTTTTCATTAAAAATTTGGAGGCATAATTTCTGTGGCTTAAAGTATGAAATATATGGTTATAAGAAAACATTGAAGTATATATTAACTCAGAAATACTTAAATACGACATAGAGGATATGGCTTGAATTAATCCAGGATTATGATTGCATGATCTATTACCATTTGGGAATGGCAAATAAAGTGAATAACACTTTGAGTTGAAAGAGTAATTCTACATTAACCATGATATGTATGGAACAAGATCCTTTGGTTTCTGATTTGATGAATTATGGATTGGAAGTTGTTGGTGTAGGGAATTCCTATGTTTTGTTTCAGGTTGTAGTGAAATCATCTCTATTAGACAAAATAAAGAGTGCATATAAAGAATACTGTGAGTTGTAGAGAATGGTAGAATTTGTTCAGAAGGGTAAGATTCCTAAATTTAAAATCAATAAAGACTATGTTTTGATTTTTGGAAGGATATTATGTGTTCCATCTGATTCCTAGTTGAAAAAATGAGTTACTATGAGAAGATAATAGTTCTCTGTTTTCAGTTAATCCTGGATGTACTAATATGTATATAGATATTCGAGATTATTACTGGTGGGATGGAATGAAAAGAGATATTGCTGACATTCCTGTGAAGTATTTAACTTGTCAAAAGGTTAAAGTAGAAGGAAATATTCTTAAATGGATTCTTCATCCTTTTCCAAAGTTAGAGTGGAAATGGAAAAATTTGTCCATGGATTTTGTAGTGGGATTACCAATGAATTTTCTAGGTAACAATTCAATCTAGGTTATTGTTGTTCGATGGAATAAATCTGCTCATTTTATTCCTATTCATAATATTGTATATCTGGATCAACTTTCTCGATTGTATATTAAACATATAGTTAGGTTATATGGAGTTCCCCTCTCCATTGTATCTGATCTTGATCCCATGTTCACTTTTAACTTTTGGAAAGGCCTTCAAAAGTCATTGGGTACTGAATTAAATTTTAGTATAGATTTTAATCCACAATCAGATGGGTAGTCAAAACAAACCATTCTGACCCTGGAAGATATGCAACATGCTTGTTCAATAGATTACTAGGGAATTTGGGACCAACATCTTCCTTTAGTTGACTTTTTTTATAATAACACTTTTCATTATAGTGTATATATGGCACCATTTGAGGTATTATATGGAAATCGGTGTCAAACTATAGATTTTTTTGGGACGAAGTAGGTGAATGGAAGATTATGGGACCAGAATTGGTAGAAGATATGACAGAAAAAGTTCAGTAGATTCAGAAGCACATGAGAATAGATCAAAGCAGGCATAAAAGATATGTGGATAACTGGAGGAAGTATGTTTCTTTTGAGGTAGGCGATCATTTCTTCCTCAAAGTTTCTCCATGGAAATGTGTGATGCGTTTTTGTAATAAATTAATGCTGAGTCTGAGGATCATTGATCACTATAAAATCCTGGAGAGCTGGATCAATTTCCTTCCAAGTGGATTTACATACATCTTTATCCTATGTACATAAATTTTTTCATGTTTCAATGTTGAGAAAGTATAATCCTGATCTATCTCATGTTTTGAGTCTAGCGGTAGTTCAGTTGGAAGAGAATATTTCTTATGAGGAACAACCGGTCAAGATTGTAGACTAAAGAGAGAAAGTGTTGCGGAATAAGGTAACTAATCAGGTAAAGGTTTTTTGTAAAAACCATATGGATGAATAGGTAATATGGGAATCAGAAAATTCTATGATGGATAAATACCCCAACTAATTTATATGTGAACATAATTACGGGGCCGCAATTCAGAAAAGGGGGGAAGGATGTATCAATCCTGTTATTTACAAGAATAATATGTTTTCATTTCTATTAATATTTATGACTAAGATATTATTTTTACATTAAAGGGGATGCTTTTTCTAATAGTGTTCTCAACATGAAATAACTTCTTTCTTTGAAATCTTACGTTGCACAGAACATTGAGTTATACAGAAAAAATAATATTATTATTATTATTCTAAATGGTAGTTAGCGCCTAGTCGTTCTATTGGAGACCATGAATAGATCTAAATAAAATATGATTTTACATGTTTTTTAAATTTCTTTATATTTATCCTATAAGTTTTTGAGGCTTAAAATAAGAACAAATTTGATTTTAAGCATGAAATACTCTGATTTTTTAAAAGGTCGTTTAACTGCGTTTTGATAGAGACCCATTTTTAAATCTAGTTTTTGTCGCTTTTATATGTTCTATTTTAAAAAATAAAAATTTCAATATTATTGTCACATCAAATTGTACGTTGCATAAATATTTGGTAATTTTTTGATGAAGTTCATTTTTTATTGAATAGTGAAAAATATCGCATTTTAAGTTAAAATTGCCTTTTAATCTAATTTATTTATATAGTTTGGCGGTCCTTTGAATAGGTTTTAATGTTTAATTAGATTATATTTTTATCATTTAATCCAATTTTTGTCATTATAATCATTTTAACATTGAAATTGGATATAAACACATATCAATATTTTGGTAGTTTTTACTTCTAAAAAATACGCTTCTTTGTTTTGATGATGGGAGTTAATTTTAAATTAATTTTTGAAACATCCGTGACTTGAATTTTGAAAAATGGATTCCATATTTGGAATTACATTGTATAAATTGTTTAAATAGGTACCATTTATTTTTAGAAATTATGAACAGTAACTTCAGTAATTATTTTATTTACCATGGTTAAAGGGTAAATCTAGTAAATAAGGGTAAAAAAATAAGATTGTAATAATTTTAAACTACCCTAATACATGTCCTAATACTATAGGATGAAATATTTACAACCATGGGAATACTTGGGTCGATTTTGGGTCCCCATCGATCCACATTGAGGTGAAAGTAACATTTTGTGATAATTAATTTATTGTAAAGAAAAATATAACATAAACATGTATATTTTATTAAAACAATTTTTATATGGGGTTATATAATTTATATCTTTTACTATAAATTTTAATTAGAAATATAAAATTATTTCCTACATCATTGTATTTTATTTATAATTTTTAGACGTTAAATAAATAAATTTTATTATTAGATAATGATGATGTAGTGATTACCTTATTAATGAGTGATTTAAATAAATGAGATTATAAATATTAAAATAAATTTATTTTAAAATTGTTAATGACATTATAAAATTTTATGGATTATTATGACTTTTTATATTTTAATTGATGAAGTTTTTTCAAAATAATCAAGTTATGGATTTTTAAAAAGTAATGATATGAATAGTATAAAAATTGTCATAAATGAGTTTTTTAAAACAAATACTATTTTATTAAATGATATAACAGTCCTAAAAATCAAATATTTGTCCAAATTACTAAAATAATGTTGAAAATTTCATTAATTACAAACTTGAGTTTCTATGGACATTTTCTAGTAACTATATTTAGCATATAGTACGAAAACAAATGAAGACGTGGCAAGAGCTAAATTAGTTAACTAAGGATTAAAGATAAAATATAAGGTTAAATTTGTTACCTTCACTTGTCTAAAACATATTGGTTGAGATTTGTTTGACCCCAAAACATCCAATATATGAAACAAATTACTTTTGGACCATTGGATAATCGAAAATAATTTTATAATAAAATAATACTTCAAAACGTTTCTAAAGTTCAAATCCTCCCTCTTATAAAAGGGAATCACCCCTAGCCATTTAAACACACCTCTCAAGCCCCTTGGGTCATCCAAAATATACCATATTAAGCTCCCAAAATCTATATCTTTATTTTATAGGCCTTATTCTAGGCATAATCCAATACAAGAAATCCTTTTGGCTCAAATCAAAGGGAGTTACATGTTTTAAGAGGTATCGTCTTCTCTAAGTTACTTTCCATTATTTTACTTCTTCACTCTCTATTCCATTATAATTCAATGATTAAATAAAAAAAATATTATCATATATATACTAGAATATTTCTATGGGATGTTTTGGAACTACACTTACAAACACTCCCCAATCTAATGGATATGAACATACTATTTTTGTTTACGACAAACTACTGCCTCACTGAACGATGATTGTTAAATTTTCCCCTACAACCTCTCATGGTGGATATTATGATGACACTATATTTATATATGATATATATTATATTTATATTATCTATATGCTTTGGTTTTTTTATTTAAATAATACCTTTATGCTTTCCATAATGTGTAAATATGATAATTTAATTCGAGGAAGTGCGGACTACCACCCCCTCAAAGTGATATGACTCGTTCATTCCATACATAGAACGTATAAAATCTGGAATTAACGACCTTATGTAAAAAATATATAATATTATATAATAATAAAATTATAATATAACTATGTATAATTTATTTTTCATTCCTCTAAATTTGAAAAAGAAATGAAAGTAGCATTCATGCGTATGTACGTCTTACCGTCTCCATGAACGGTGCATTTCATTTCTCATCATCTAATGTTATGGATGATTATAAATATATATATACTAGATATATATATATATATATGATATATATGATATTTAAAATCAATAATATCATTCTGGAGATAATGGACTTTTGACAACAAGGACAATTTGTAATTATAAAAAGCTTACTTTTGAGTCAAGTACCGAATATCGATAAAAAGACCAATATTAAATTAAAGAATTATAAAATGATTATAATGTGTTAATAAGTGATATGAAGGTAATAATAAACTTTAAAAAGGTTCTTAATCAAGTATAAATTAACTTAAGTTTATTATTCACGAATAACAAGGAACTTACGTGATGAGTTGGACTCAAGGTAAGGGATTTAGTCTAAATCACCTTTCAATGAGGCATATTTTGATGTTATACACCAACTTATTTTATATGGTGTATAATTATATAAATTTTATTTAAATATCATTAAATGGTTTTCAAAAGGAATGTTTTGTTTTATGAAGTGTATTTCTAAATTACTAAGGTAATGTTTATTTTTTACATACGTGGTGACAACGACCATTTTGTTGCTGTAAGCATTATTTCATATTTGGCTTCCATAACAAGATGTAATGTTTTTAAAAGGAAAATAAATTCCGTATACCCTTTTTACATATTTTGGTATTGAAAATTATTTTTTTAATGTATTAATTATGTAAATATATTGAAATGATATATTGTGATTGTAATGTGGAAATGGTATCTTTTCTTTATGATTGTTTGATGTGTTATGATTATGTTATGGGTATTGGGAATTATTTACATATACGGGTCGTTCCAAGATACACTGAGGGAGGGTGAGATGGATATATATCTCCAATTTATTGGGAAATGTTATGGAGGTAAACATTAAAGTTTCTCCTAATAGATTTAGATAATATAGTATGATGGGTATTCCAAACATAACTGCTTATGTAGTAGTGAACACTACAATATAAGTATGTTATGGATGCCACAAGTTACCTTTATGATTCCTGATTTCTATATGTAATTCCAAAATCTTATTATTTCATGAGGTATGTTAAATAGATTATTTTTTATGATGGAAAATCATAGTTTCATTGATTTGTATTTATTGATGAACTAATGTTTTTTCCATTATTTTATAACCCTTACTAAGCTTTTTATGCACATCAAAATTTTTTGAAATAATTTTCATAGGGTATGTGGAGGGGTAAGAGAAATTAATAATTCAAGAATATTTATATAAAGAAAATAATTTTTTTTATTTAAGGGGATTTACTATTGTAAAAAAATGGATAGAGTAAAAGTGTTTACTTTGTAATTTTTATGATATCATGTAATAATTATGGCCTAATTCTCTAAAAATATAAACCTGAAGATTTCCTCATTGTATAATTCTTGACATAAATAATTATTATTCAATGTTTAAGGCTGGTGCCTTATATCCAACCACTCAGAGCCTTTTCCTCTAATGATTGATTGATGTTACGATCATCTTGTGAGTTACTGGGTAATTTTTTTTCCATATCTCCATATCTTTCAGTTTTCCTTCCTGGGGTTTAATAGTTCGTCCTGTATTTGATGGATATAGACCCATTGTTAGCAAATATTTTTTTTATTTTTAGTTCTTAGACCTTTTACACCTTCATTTTTTATCGTGGGTTTGTCGCAGACTTTGTGTTTCTATGAGAAAAGGTAGGTGGTTTCTCCTTGATGACAAAATTATGTTAACCGAAATTTGATTTGATTATTTTGAATGGATTGAATTATAATGTAATTTTATTATTGTGACAAAATGTATTTCAATTAGTTTTTTAGATAAAACCTAATTCCACTAGATTAGGGTTTTGAAATGGGTTTTTTGTATGAAATCGAAAAACCCCTAATTCTAGTGAATTGGGTTGTGTTTATGGAAATTGAAAAATTGAAAAATTTAAATTTAAATTGTGAAATATATTGGATGAAAAACTATGATAAAACCTCAATTCATGTTTTTTGGGGATTTTTTTGAAATTGATTGAATTTATTTGGAAATTATATTGTTGAATTTAATTTTAAATTTGGATTGTGAAATTCTAGGAAATTGTTACAAATCCTCACATATAAAAAATGGCTTAAAAATATTCTAATAGAATGCTCCGGGTTTTATCTTGGAGAAAATGATTGATTTTTTTTAAAACCCTATTATGGGTTTTAAGTAGAAATTTGAATATTTGAAATGGATAATGGGATTGAAATGTATTTCAAGAAGTATTAAAATAAATTTCCCATAAATGGTTTTTACATGAGAACATGCAAGGCATAAGTTTCAATTGAGATATTCGGATGGATATTTATAATTTAAAATTTTAAAAAACATCATATCAACCTATCATATCCCTTAGGTGATAATGATGATTTCTCTTTGGCCTGAGTTTAAAAGGGAATTATATACATAAAGGCAATCACTATATGTGTGGGATCATTAAAGCTTGGAACTTTCATACCTTATTAGGCACATCACCATGTTTCTTAGTTTTTTTTATTTCAAATTTATATGTCATTGTTGTAAATGTTTTTCCATGACATCTGATTTATATAAATTATTTTATATATAATTTTTTATTTAAGCCATTTTTCTGAAAACTGCCTTTTGTGTAAAGAGTCCCTTTTTAAATGGAATGATCTCGTCTTTCAAAATTTATTTTCATCATTTCAAATGTTAAGCATGAATTTATAAAGTATTTCCATCTTTTAAATTATAATGAATTATTTGTCTAAATATCATTTTGATATGTGAAACCTAATTTTTTTATAACTAAATGCACACACCTAGACAACTTGATATTGGAATATATTATGGAATCATTGGATGAAATCCTTCTAGTCTTTGTTTCACACCCATATTGTTCCATGGGGTGTTTTGAGATTATCTACTTCTTGGTTCAAGCAAGGGAGAAGGATCTCATAGAGTTGGATCTAGCTGTTGAACCTCAGACTTATGATTTGTGTCATTTGGGACTTCTGAATTTTGTCTTATAGCATTTTTTATGATTTTCTATTACATGGTTTTAGTACTTGGGATTTATTATGCATGTTGGAATTATGGTACATTACTCTAAGTGGAGTTTCTTTTGAGATGCATATTGTCTCGTCTCTTTTACCTCCACATTGTTAGTGAAAAAATGGTTCTCCCTTCATTTTGTACGATGTAATGTTATATTCATCGATCTGTGGGGATCAGGAACAACCTTCGAGATATGTCACTGTTGGATCAGTTATCATGTTACTAGGGTACCTGGGATAGTTCTTGACAATGTGGTATCACATGCCAGTTCATATTTTTTCTTGAAGTCAGTATGCATTGTGAAATATTATCAGGACTTATGAGTTAGTTGTAATTGAGTTCCTAGTCATATCTCACTACAATTAACCTTAAGTCTCCATGGATGTTTGTTGAAAGACATCTCTGGGATTAGTTCTAGTTTTTTCCCTAAGTTTTCTTGGATATACTGAAATACTAATCTTTTCTATCCTATATATTAGGATTAATCTCCCCCACTACTCTGTTTTAGTGTAAATTGATTTATTTTTGTTGTCTACTGATGATGTGTAACATTATGCCTCCTAAAAGATATGAAAATTGGATCTAGGAGGAAACAGTTGTTGAACCTCAGTAAGAGAATCATGTACTAGATTTGAATCTAGTTGAGGTGATTGTAGACACTATCCATGATCTGGGAAATGCACCACCTCAAGTCCATTTTCTAGCTCCAACTATGGAACCGTAGAGGGACATTCAGAAATTATTTTTCAAGAGTTACTTCACCAGAATCTAGAATTTTTTAAAGACTCAAATGGTTATAAAGAGGCTATGGAATGGGTGAGAAGTATTGAACACATTTTTGGGTTCTTGGACACACCTGAATAAATCAAAGTGAAGTGTGAAACCTTCATGATAGATGAAACGAGAAAGAAATAAATGAAAACTATTTTAATAGTGAAGAAACGTGATGGATTAGAATTGAAAGGATTCAAGTTTATTTTCACTATCTAGTTCTAATAGGATTCAATGTTGTTATCCAATTCCATTGAGTTTTTTAGACTTTAGTAGGCTGACATGACCGTGATAGAGTACACAATCATTTTTCGGATTGCATTCACTCCACATATGATATAGTATCAAATGAGAAGATGAAGGATACCTGGTTTGAATTGGGAATCTACTAGGGTATTCATTATATGTTTTTCTTGTTTAATTCCCCTTCATATGTTGATAAAATGGATTGAGTACTGATGGTTGAGATGGACATTGATGGCGTGTCAAGGTATTGTGAGTTTCTTTCTCTCACAATGAATGTGTACACTCCTCTAAGGGAGAGAAGATGTATAATGAGTTTCATGGTTGCTCCTAATGACATGGTTTTCCTAATTATCCTATAGTTACAATAGTAGGTCTTTTAGTTTGTTACAGGTGTCGCAATCTAGGACATTGGAAGAGGGTTTCCACTGAGGCACCCGAGAATTGTGGCTCCCATGGATGCTCAGGTCACATACAAAGATACTTCCATGTTTATTCCATTATGTGTGGTGTCACAAGATCATCTGAACCATCTATAACTGTAGTGAAATTAGGTGCTTCATGTGAAAATGGTCCTAGCCATAGTAATCGGGAATGAAGCAAATTCACATAGTGGAAGAGTCTCTAAAGGAAACCTATTTGCATCCAACAACCATGAGAGGTACCATTACTATCGCTTCATCATTAGTGACTGCTATGTTTGATACTATTTCATCTCATTAATTTATTTAAACTCATACTATTAATATTCATAACCTCCACATGGATATTTTATCTTAGGCAATGTATATTACTACACCCCTTGGTATTAAAAGATATCAGGGTATCCATAGTGTTGCTTCTATTTTCACTCTGTGAGATTTTGTGTTTTCTTAGAGTTTTTTAGTTCTCGACATGAAACCTCTTAACATAATATTTAGGATAGATTGAAGCATTTACTATAAATATCATATTGGTTTTTATCTTTGACACATATCCTATACTACACCCAGTCGTGTGTGTCTTGTACTTCAAGGATAATGGGAAATAAGGTCACATAGTGTAAGACCTAATTATCTAGAGCTGGGGAATGTAAAATAACTGTTTGCTTTTTTATCTGGAGATAAAATCTCTGTGTGGTGATATCTCTATAGTTTTCGTTGAATTTAATGATATGTTTCCTTCTTACTTCTCTAGGATGTCGCCGATAAGGGTGATTGAATTTTTAATTGACCTGAATCATGCTACTCAATTAGTTTTTATTCTCTCTTACCACACGACACTGGTTGAACTAAAAGTGTTGAAGTCCAAATTGGATAATCTTCTAAAGAAATTATTTATATGACTGAGTATGTCACCAAGGGTAGTTCTAGTTATCTTAGCTATGAAATATGATGTATCACTTTTTCTATGTGTTGATTACCGAAATCTCAATCGAGTTACTATGAAGAAAAAATATATGTTGTGACAAATTGCTGATTTTTTTGATCAGTTGAATGTGGAAAAGTGGTTCTTGAATATTGATCTTTAGTCAAGTTACCATTAGTTAAGAATAAAATATTTTTTCATTTATATAACCTCTTTTTGGAGAAGTTACTTTCATTATTAGTACTTAGTCATTCCCTTTGGCATAACAAATGCTCCTGTAACTTTCATAGATGTAATGAATATGATTTTCGATGAGTGTTTTGATACATTTTTTGTAGTATTTTTTGATGACTTCATTATGTACTATGTATCTAATAAGGATCATGTGAATCATATAAGAATGATTTTGAGTTTGTTGAGAAATCACCAACATTATTCCAAGCTTTCAAAATGTGATTTCAGGACTCAGGAAATCAAATTATTAGGAACTTGTTGTTGGAACATGGTATTTCAATTAATCCTGAAATGGTAAAAGATGTTATTTCATGGGAAAAACAACAGAATTTTTTCAAAATATAGATATTCATGTGTTTAGAAATATTTTATCACCATTTTTGAGGTCTTATCAATGATGTAATCTCTAATGACTTCCCGCAATCAAAAGTTAGTAATGTTTTCTTTGGATGAAATATGTCAGAATTATTTTGTAGAGATAAAATGCCTTTTGACTATTAAACTAGTGTTGAGTCTCCCAGAGGATGGTTTGGGATGTATTTTCTTTTGGAATGCATCAGGTTCAGGCTTGAGTTGTGTTCTAATGAATGGTGATCATGTTGTTGCTCATAGATCTCATCAGCTAAGGCCACATGAGTAGAATTATATGACCCATGACCCTGAACTAGCTACTTTGATGAATTCACATAAAATTTTTCAACATTAACATTATGGATAATTGTTTACCTGTATTCTGACCATAATATCTTGAGTTATATCTTCTCTCAAAATGTATTGAATATATTCTAGAGACATTGGGTGGAATACCAACAGTCATTCAACCTTGAAATCACATATACCCTTGGGAAAGGTAATGTCATTAGAAACGATTTATGAAGGAATCTTAGGACCAATAAATGAAAGAATCATTAGAAGAGTGGAATTTAATTGATCTCTCTGCACAATTTAATATTGGAGTCTTGGAATCAGGGGACAAGGTTTCCTTGTCCAGTTCTGTTGACATCTGCTCTTCTATAAATTAGTTTTATAGATCAGTATGTTGGCGATGAGTTCCATAGCATTTGAGAATATCTTTATAGTGGAGAGATAGTAACCCAATGTTCATTCTCCAAATATGTAATTCTAGGATACCAAAATACTTTTTTGTGTCATTAAATATAAGGAAAGTTGTGATGAGTATTTTTAGAATTCCTAGTGGGCTATGCACCTAGGAACCACAAATATATTCTAGGAAATTCAATGGTATTATTGGTGTCTATGTATTAGACATGTCACTATTGATTTTGTTTCACATTATTATATATTATAAAATGTGATGTTCGATCACAAAAAACCTTCAGGTTTTATTCAGCCACCTTCAATGCCTACTTGGAAGTGGGATGATATCTCGATGGACTTTTTAGTTGGGTTTCATGTACCAAGAGAAAGAATAATACAATAAAGGGTTATAATTGAATGGCTTACAAATTTGGATCACTTTATACCCATTCTATGTATATCCAAATATGAGGAGTTTTAAAATATCTATATATAAGATATTTTTCATCAACATAGTGTTCTATATTCTATAATATCATATATGGATCCATTATTTTTTTTGACTCTTTCAGGAGCCATTGGGATCTCGCGTCTGTTTGCAAATGGAATACCATACGTAGTCGGATGGCCAAACATAAAGATCTATATAGATTCATGGGGGCATTCTATATGCTTGTTTTCTCAACATTGGTGGGGCTTAGTATAATAACTTGTGGATGGTTGAATTTTTTATGACAATAGTTACAAATATATGATCTGAATGGATCCATTTGTGTCATTTTGTGGATGACCTTGTAGATATATATTATTCTGATTTGATATTGGTGACTGTTCCTTGGTTAGAACAAGTTTAGTTCAATAGAAGACAAAAAAGATTCAACTGATTCATCGAATAATGTTGAAGGCACGTAGGTGATATAAATCTTATGCTAGTCTTTTAAGTAGAACTTTGGAATTATCGGCTGGTGAACAAGCGTTCTTGAAACATTCCACTCACTTGGGTCATTGATGACTTGGGAAGAAAGGAAAACTTGTACCTTGTATTGTGGGATATTTTGAGTTTATAAAGAAAGTAAGAAAGGTTACTTATAATGTATTACGTCCACTACAACTGATGTCAATACATAACATGCTTCATGTATCTCAGATAGGGAAGTATCTTTCTAATCCATATCACATTATGAGAGAGAGTGGTCTTGAGATTGAACTTCATTTATCTTTGACTAAATGGCTAGTCAGAATTGTTTATTCTGAAATGAAGGTACTTTGTGTGAAGATGATACCCCTGGTTCAAGTGCAATGACCCCACAGTTTGAATTTTCATGAAACATGGGAACATGAGAAACTGATGAGAGAGAAGTCGAATCATATGTTTTACATGGAAGCTTCTTTATAATATTTTTGGGGACATAATATTTTTTGGGTTGGGCGGTTTTAATATCCCATTAACATTATAACATGTACATTACAAACCATTTTTTTTATTCCTTTTTTCCATTTTTTTGGTAGGGTCAAGAGAGTATGGAGAGGATACACATAATGGTGAAGTCATTGATTTGTTGGATTATCAACATTAACTGGTCATTTATGTGTCCTTTTGAAGAATTACACACCATGTAATACAGTTACATGTTTTGTAAATCCAAAAATTATAATAATTCATTTTTAGCAACATGTGAATATGATAATTACCAATTATAGGGTGTTTAACTTAGTTACACACCATGTAAAACTAGTGCCCTTATTTTTTAAATAGACCATCTAGCTGGTTTTGTTTTCTTCCTCTTGGATTCCATGCTCTTGACCTAGAGTTTTCCACATGTGATATTTGAAGCATTCAACCCCTCTGGGCCTTTTTGTTTTGTGATTGATCATTTTTATGATTGGAGTGTGAATTACCGAGTAATAATTCTCCCTATCTCTCTATCTCATTCCTTTTTCCTCCTTAGAGTTTTATATATTATCATGGAATTTTTGGATCTAAACTCCCTATTGTAAAATCTTTTTTATAATTTGAGTTTATATATCTTTAGAACCCTTGTTATTATTGGAGGATATGTTACGGGCTTTGTGATTATATAAGAAAAAGGTAGGTGGTTCCGTATTGATGTCCAATTTATATTAACCTAAAATTTATTTTTAAATTTCAATGGTTTGAATTAAAATTAAATTGATTGATTTTGAGTAAATGGATTGCAATTGGGATGTTATTGAAAACTCAATTCCATAGGATTGGGGTTTTGAAATGTGTTTTCGGCATGAAATTAAAAAAGATCAAATTCTAATGACATGGGTTGTGTTTATGGAAATTGGAAAATTTTAAATTGTTTAATTTAAAATTTCAAATTTATTTGATGTAAAAATTTGAAAAACCTCAATTATTGTGATTTTTGGGTTTGTTATGAAATTGATTAAATTTATTTTAATATTAAATTTCTGAATTTAATTTTAAAAATGGATTATGAAATTGCATGAATTAGATTTAAATCCCCACTTGTGAAAAATGGTTTAAAGTTTTTTGATAGAAACCTTAGGGTTTTGTCTTTGTGAAAATGAATGTTTTGGATTAAAACCCCATTTTGGAATTTAAGTAGAAATTGGAATATTTGGAATGGATAATGGGATAAAATTGTGTTTTAGGCAGTCATAAAATAAATTTCCCATCACTATTTTATACTTGAGAACATGTAACCCTTTGGTAGCCAATGAGTTATTTGGATGGAACATTACAATTTACAATATTCTAAAGAATCATATGAGAACAACACATCCATTAGGTGATGGTGGTGAGTTCTATTTGTCTTGAGTTCAAAGGGACTTATGTATATATTGTTTTTTACTATTATTGTGGGATCCTTATATCCAATAACATTCATACCTTATTAATAAAAAGGCCATGTTTCACACATGTTTGTATTTAAAATGTATATTATATTGTCATAAACTATCTTCCGAAACTTCTAATTAATATTAAATGTTTTATATAAACGTTTTTATTTAGGAAATTTTTTGAAAATTACATTTTGTGTAAGTCTCACTTTGGTTAAAGGAAAATTTCCATATTTCAAAATGTGTTTCCATTATTTTAAATGTGATGTATTACTTGATAATGTATGTAGATATTTTAAATTTTAAAGAATGATTTGTTAAAACATTATTTTGATTTCACAAAACTTTATTTAGAGTTGAAATCAAATTCCTATTTAATTTGACATTGGAATCTGTTATGGAATCATTGGGTGAAATACTAAGGGATTTTTCTCACAACCTACTTGTGCCTATGAGTGTTAGTAGAATATGTCCTTCTAGACTTGAGCAAGGGAAAATGATCTCTTAGAGGTGCATCCAGTTTTTGAACCATTAACTTGGTGAGTTACCTCTATTGGGACTTGTATAGTTTGTCATCCAGTTTTTTTATGGTTTTCTAGTTCATGGTTGAAGTATGTAGTCTTGTTTATGCCTGTTTGACTTCTGGTACAATACTCCCTGTGAAATTTATTTTTATAGGAAAATTATCTTGTCTCTTTTACTTCCACATTGTTAGTGGAAAAATTCATTCCTAAAATAGTTTTATATGATATCAGGTGCAAGTCATCGACCCTTGAGGATTGAGAACAGCCTTTAGGAAATGTTAGTATTGGATCAGTTATCAGGTTACTAGGATTCCTAGGCTAGTTCATGGCAGGTTCATAGGAGGTCGAGTTTGGTCCTCCACTTCTCAACACTCGCCATGAAAATGGAAATATGTGAGATGGAAAAAAATTATAAGTACCTTATAGATAAATATAATGAAGATGATGACATAATTTTATGATATTAATATTCATTTTCTTGGAATGCCTATATTTTTAAAATTAGTATCAATAATATATCATTTTAATTTTTTTTAGGATGAGATTCATGAGAATGAGACTCGTGGTACCTTTATCCCTAAGGGTAGGATAGACATCCTAGCTAATACTTTTGGAACTCCCAAACACCCTGACCGCATAATATGATATGAGGTGGGTGTCAGTATTACGATTTTTTCATCAATATTATAAATCCAGAGATTGAAAAATAGATTACATAAAATGTAATATTAATTACCTAAAAAATTCAATGGGTAATCAAATTCAATCAGTAATGTAGGCTATATTTTCCCAAATTATAAGATAATCATAGCCTGCACTGATTCCACAGATAGTGAAGTTGACCCAACCTTCCTACATAAATCATCGACTTCATCATTTGGACCCAACCTTTTATTTTGAGTTGTATGCAAGAGATCCAAATGTATATATATTAATGTAATGAGTCATACATATTTTAGTGTATTATTTACATCACCATCCTACAACTTTGGGTTAGGTAATATTATCGATACCTGATATTAATGATCTGAATACTCTTCTTCCATTATCTATGATGTAGCTTACAAGAGTTACAGATTCTATGGGCCATTTTTTTTACTTTTTATGGCTATCCTTCTTTGTTATCTTACATATGATGTATGTGTTGTTTTTTAAATATTATTTTCATTTCATATAAATTACATAGATTTTTTTCTCTCATTTAAAGTATATAGTAGGATATAAAATAAAAATATTTATAATAATATAATAAAGATATTCAGGAACCAAAAAATTCAGATACTTTTTAGATTTAGGTTAGGCTAAAAATACTTTCCCATGTTTCTTTTTCAATTGATAATAGTTATTATTATTATTTGTTGTCTGATATACATGTAAGAGACTATATAGAGAGAGTATTCTGAAAATGGTATTATGGATATGTTTATTTTTATTGATCTATGTGTGAATGTGTTGAATTTGTTTCCATGTAGGTAAATTTATCCTTCAGTTTTTATTTCTTCAAATATTGATTAATTCATGTGAATAAATATATTATTATTTAATTCGGTATCTACAATCAATTTTCAGTTAAAATCAAACCACTCATTTTTATGGCCTTATAGATCCAAAATACATTTCCACACATATACAATGTCTAGATAATGATTCTAGAGTGAAATATTTATGTGATAGATTAGAATATATGGATATTAAATGATAGTTTTTTAAAACCATAATGTGTAATAAGAGTAATAAAATTATGATCTAATTTTCATTATAATATAATTAATTTTGATATTTTAATGTTTTATTTTTCAAATAATTTTATGCATATTATTCCTACATGAATTCATATTATAGTGGTTTTTAACTTTATTAGGTGTTTTTCATAATTGTTTTAGCAAACTATGATATAATTTTTGTTTTATTCTTTTTTTAGTTGGTTTTTTTTAAATAATTTTATCACAGATATATATGAAAATACAGGCCATGGAAAAGGTTTAAGAAAGATTACTTGACAATACCAAATACAAATAAAATACACTATATGAAATTAACTTTAAATATTTCTTTATATTAGATAATATTTGTTATATATATATATATATTTCGGTTTTTATTTTTAAGTTAAATTTTTTAAACCATATTTTTATCATAAAATAATAATTATTTAATTTAATTGATATTTTTTAGGATCCATTTACTAGAAAACCAAAAATAAGAAAAAAAATATAATTTGATAAGGATTGTTAAATAAATTATATTATGTTTTATTGGAAAATATTATATTTTTTAATCTAAAAATATTCGTTGTTATTTTAGATTATAAATTATATTGAGTCATATATGAATAAATAAATTAGCTATATTATATTTTTTTAAAACTATTAGTAATGTTGGTTAAATAAAAAATTATCAGTTATGTCACTTTTAAATAAATTCGAAAATTTTGCATTTGGAAATTTTTTTCTTGATTTAATTTGGGATATTATATTTATTTTAACAGGGGTTTTACTTCGTTTTTTAGGATTAATTTATTTATAAAACAATATATAGACTATATAATATGTTAATTTATAATGATACTTTATAAATACTGAAGGACATGAGTAACCAATCCATACACTCATATGATTGAGATAATGTCAATGACTTAAGAAAACACAAAAATCCATTCCATCACTTAACTCTAGGAAAATATAAATGTAACATACATACATAAATTTATAGAAAAATATATAGAAAAGAAACATTGAGATTAAATTTAACTTATAAAAACATATATCTCCAAAAAAATATACTATATGTTAAACATCTAATAATTTATAAAAATATCAATATATAAAAAAGTATCCTATTAATACATTACATTATAATAATTATCAGTTTGAATTGTAAAAATATTTCTTTATGTAAATTTTCATATAACCATGAAAAGATATTTTCTAATTAGGGGAAAAAAAATATAAATTTCTTACTTAAATTCTTTAATTACAACATAAAAATCAGTTTACTAGATTTTTCAAAATATATTTAAAAACCATCCATTAATGATTATGAAACTAAAGAGTAATTTTTAATTATTCATTTAGGTAAAAACCTAGAATACTTGTACCATGAGTATCCTATAAATTAACCTGATGATTTTATGCCATTAAATTATGCATTAGAAAGATATATCAATCTAATACTCTCTGTGGAATGCTTTAGGGAAAACCAGAAAACCACTATGAACAATTATAACAACATTTCAAAACAAAATTATCCAATATAAGACACACCATAATTAGTGAATCACTGAACTCAATAAAAAACCATATAATAAATTTTTAGTGTTTTTTCTTTAATAAATTATTTTGAATCTTTTTTTTAAAAAAATCACATCATATTTCTTATTTTACCACCACTTAATTGAATTTTTGGTTGTTCTATTTTTCTAAAAATATAACATTCAATTTACTTATTATATAAATATTTTATGTCTTTTAATATAATAAAATTCATTAATATTTAATATTTTCAGTGATGTCGATTCATATATGAAATAAGACATTACCCATATTTGAATTTTTTTTTGAAAAATCATTAATTTGAATGAAAAAAATAAAATTATCATGTTTTCATTATTTAAATAAATTTTGAAAAATAGTATTTACATAATCATTTTCACATTTATGTTGTTATTTGATTTTGTATTTATAGGGCTTGAAATATTTCAGCTGTGTATCTTTTAAATAATGTTAAAAATTTGAGGAGACATGTAGTACATAATAAGGTGGTTTATATTAATGGGAAAGAACCCCAATTAACAAGGGTAATGGGAATGTAAATTAAAATACATCACAAATTTTTGAGGATCCCTATAATATTATAGAAAAATTGATTCAATAGACTTAGGACAATATTCAAGAGTTAAAAATACATGAGATAATGTAGGTGGAGGATGGAAACCCAAAACATGGAGATTTGGAAATGGGTCATTGTACAAATATTTACACTATTTAAACTATGGGACATTTAAATATATTGGTTAGTGAGAAGATCTCAAAGATAGAGGTGGAAATCAAAAAATTAATAGTAACATAGGTAATCTGCTGAAAATGGGATGATGTTAAAGATGACAACCCCCAATAGCCTTCCTTTATTCAGATATTGTCTAGTGGAATAATTTTTTTGTGGATGGTGAATGATTTCAAGCCATCATTCCTAAGTAATCAAGTCATATGAATAACTAATACTATTAAAACCAACATTGGTTTCCAAGTCTAATGAAACATTAGTCTCTAAGGTATATTGATATGATGATTACAACTTTTATTACCAGTTTTATTATCATCTATGATGTTTTTATTCATAGAATGAGGGAATCACTATATTTATGAACCCATCCTTCTTCTATTTTTATTTTTTTCCTTTAATGAAAATTTGTTTTCTTATAATTTTCAAAAAGAAGTTGAAACAATGCCTTTAGAAATTTTATTTTCGTTTTATGTTGGTATCTTTAGATTATTTTTTGTGGAGTTGTCATTTTCATTATGTTTGTAAATTTCTTTTTTCTCTAAAAATTTTATGTTTTTTTGATCAATGTTATTTAAAATGTTTTTAAGAAAATTAATAATTTCTATGTTGCTTGTTAATCGAATTTGGATCCCAATTATAAGACTTTTTATGTTGATTTTTTAGTAAAAATAGATTCCAAAAGTGTGAGTCAATAACATTTTTTACCCAAAAAAATTGTTTAAAATATTTTCGAAAATTAAGGTAAAAGGAATTGTGAAAACAATTTTTACTAAAAATATTCATCATAAGGAAACTTCAATGTTATTTTTTCGAAAATAATTGATGTAAAAATTTCTAAAATACAGCATCAATATTATTTTAAAAGACTAATACTGAATCATTAATTAAATTATGTTTTAGTTTACATTTTAATGTCACTTTTAGAAAAATTGATGTGGATACAATTATTTATAATGTTTATGGGATCAACGTTGGATAAAAATAGAAATTAAAAATTAATGAAAACTGAAATTCAAATTTATTTTCCACAAGTTTATATTGAAGGTAATTACGGTTTTACCTCCATTGTGTTCCCCTAGGATGGTTTTTAAAAGAGTAATTTATCAATTACATTATCCTTATTAATTTTAATTTTTTCACATTATTTTTTAAGATCTATTTTAATAAACACTTATCCATGAATAATTAGTGAATAAATTATGTTGGTATCTTTTGGTAAATATCCATAAATCTAACATTCAAAAAATATTGTTTCATTTTTTGATTTTCTATCCCATATATTTATTAAAATAAATCAAAAAATATTTTATTTCATCCTTAGTTATATTACACCACATATTTTTAAATATATATATATATATATATATATGAATTTAAATATCATGATTTTCAAAATATACTAAAATTATATCATTCTATGTTTAAAAATAAAATTCATGTCTATTTTTAAAAAATAATAATTTTAGGCATAAAATGAGTATGTGTCATCATATTTCATTATTTATGAATAAAAAAAGGATAATCTAAAGTTAAATGTATATTATAAAATTTTTGTGAAAAATCTTTTGTCAATTTCATAAACCCCTTCCATATACATAATTTAAATACTAAAAAAGTTCTATGAGTTTAGGGAAATGTTTTTTAAAATTAATTTCATAGATAAAAATTAAAATAATTTTAAAAACCTAAAAAATCACCTATATCATTTCAAATATTTCACACACCAATTTTCCTTCATCCATGTATTATAAATATTTTATCTAAATTTGTAATTATTAGTAAATTTAAAATCTAAATGTTTCTAATTTTCACCCTAGAATTCCACATGCATTTTTAATGTATCGTCCCTAGTTCACTATGTACAGTAACTAGATTTGGTTGTTATGAGACCTCAAGAATTCCACTTTATATGCTAGAGGATACCGATTAGAATTAGGGGTATAGGGTAGTGCCGTGGGGGAGACAATAACCCCATATTTGAGTGCATAATATCATCCCATAAATAAAACATCATACACAATAATAAGTAATCAATTTACCTGGAAGAAATTTTGATTTTGTCAATTTCATATGTAATTATAATGAATAAAATAATATTGAAATGATCACTAACCAGGTTGATAAAATATAAAAATAAAGGGAGAATCAACATACAGTAAGGCTCCACTACATCACCAAGTCCTGGCATAGTCCTAGAATCTAATACAATTCATACTACCCAACTTGATAGTGTTCCGCTTGGATTGTACACAACATGAACCTTCAACCAATGAGGTTTTCATAGATACCCATGTGTCATTGTAGCCAAAGAAATTTTTAAATACAACTTGGTCAGGAACCAGGAATATGGTCCAATAAATAACTAAAAATTTAGTGTATACATGTGATCTTCTCATAATAAATAAATATATTTCATAATCACAATTATCCATTTTCAGTCGTTAGGTTCTATCATAGCACTAAAGATCAAACCAATATTGCTTTGTCCAATGTTAAGATATCCCTGAGAATGTTGTAAAACCATGTTGTCTAAACATTATATTCATTCCAAGGATCCAATCCAAGGTAACCAAAACCTGTGTTGGGATTAATGTAAAACCATGGAAATAGTACAGCCTACTGACTCTATGTATCAAATCCAAGATGAAAAAAATATAGTACCTCATGACTCTAATGCATGGAAACCCAAACCACAATATATCTTTTTTACTCAATCATTAAATCCAAGGTAGCCCAATTATTGGTACTATCAACACTAACATATGACATCCCAAATCATGTTATATCATCCTAAATATAAGGTTCATGTCTAAGTAATCCGATATTATGGTACTCTCAAATCTAATCAATGGCAGCCCAAAACACCATAGTAGTCCTCATCTAACTTTTAAGAGAATATTAAATGTTGAAATAATTAATTGTCTTATTTTATTTATGGATCGATCCATTCAATTAAAATACAATCCCATATGCCTCATCAAAGTCCATAGATAATTTCATAGGTATCCCAAACCTTTATGTCTCATTGTTTTCTGTGTCCTACCCAAATAATCTCATATAATGCTTCTCGACCAGGATAAACTCCTTCCCAAACTCATCTAGAACCTGAGTTCCACCACACTAGTTCATGAAATATCATAAAAACTTCCATAATATACTCAACTTAATGATTCATGTAATAAGTTGATGCCCATAATCATGTCTACCCATACAAAAAATGAACCTTCTCTATGGTCAACATCTCCCTAGTGAACCATCATTGGTCCCCCTAGGTCTCATAATAGCATAGACACCCCCCATAACTGATCCACTTTCAAATTAAAATATATCATGTCAACACCCATAATTTCAAGGGAATAATGTATCTCTTCATCATCAATGACTCAAAGAGGCCGTAGTGGCCTCCTAGGAAAAAAATCATAATGGATATTTTCTCAATCCGATTCCCTTGATAAGCCACTCTTGTTTGGTATGAACGTCCATACCATCCATTAGAATTATTGGGGTCTACCCACCTAGGTCAACACATATCAATGGAAGAGAAACACTCACAACATAGTTGTCTCTCAAGTATAATAGCATTAAGGTGTCACATAATTCTCAAATAGCCTAATTGGGAAAACATCATATTTCATTTACTCCCTCTACTTAAAGGTCACTCAGGGAACCTATGCTAAGGGAAGTTATCTCTCTTTTATTTCATATTTTATTTAATATACAGTCCTCAAGGTTTGAGTGTCATAAGGTACATAATAATAATAAAGTCCTTCACCATCAATGGTTGAGGAAATTAATCCAATTCTAAATGGTTAATCATGACCCATAACATTTTTTCTTGTTAATTCATGGGAATTTCATTTAATTAAAACAAAATAATTGATTTCTAATTGGTTAATTGATATCAATGGTGAAACTAAACATATCACATGAATATAACATAATTAATAGTATAAAATGTTATGTATATGGGACCACCTATAAAAATTTAGTTTTATCACTTTCAAAACAATTCCTATAGATCTCATCGTAGCTTGTCCAATCCCAAATAGACACTTCCCATCCTCGTGAGGACACAAATCATGAAAAAACACTCAATTGTTATTAATAATAACTATTTTAAAATAATGAAACTATTAAAAATTAATCAACCAATTTTTTTCAGTTTAATTTAAATATTCATAAAGGCTAAAATAACATTTGTCTACCATAATGCACCGAAACTGTGAGTGATGGGGTGTATTCCACAATCAGAACCCCCCCAAGACTATTAAAGAGAAAATCACAAATTAATAACACTATTCAATTTATGAAAGAAGTAAATTTATTCCCCAAACACTTGAAAAATTAAAATTATCATGCAATCACCAAAAAGGCATGCAATGACATGTATATGTCATCTCGGTTCACCCTCCTTCTAGGATGAGAAAAATACCATTGAAAAACATCTAATTTCATTATTATTTAGTATAAATAGTGTTAAAACCTAAATAGAACTCTCTAACATTATTGGTGATGGTGGTAAGATAACAATAAGGGAATAGGGATGAAGAACATGCTTGGAAATTCCAAAAATTCCCCCCACCCAAGATCGCCCCATATTGAGGGAAGAAGGGATCGGGGGAGGTTTGACTAAGAGCCTCATCATGAATGTGTCTATTTATACAAGGAACAAAGGCTCCAAGCATATAAAAAGTAATAATCCAAAAAAATCACGACTTGAACCCACAGTTCAGGCTAAAAATAACCCAGGTTGGGGTCCCCATCCTTGGTATCATAGAGTCATGTCGTGAAGCATACCTGTATGGTTTGAATGGCCTATAATAGGTCCATCATGTATCCTAAACACCATAGATCCCCTTAAATTCTATCTAAAAAACTAAGTATATCCACTAAACCATGCACTTTGAATGATAACATATTTAATTGAGGTCAAAAGTCTCATAACCTCATTATGAGTCTCATTCCACATAAGTAACAATCTACCAAATAAAAAAATGAATTTCACATTGAAATCCACAACCCCTCTATACATATGGTAATAGTATATCCCAACCATAGAACTTTTCATCCTTGAGAATTCTATTTGACCATTAAACCAACAATACCAAACCACGTGGGTCACCAATCCATGATTAATTCAATAAAATTTACCACTAAATGGATAATTAGATCTTGTTTCCCAAATCAAAACCCAAGGCACACTATTTAAAAAAAATTGATCCAGTAATCACTATTATAAGTAAAAAATATATTTTAAACTACATGACTCCCATCCATCATGAGATACCACTATTTAATTAACAGAATCATCTTCTGAAGTATTGTTCTTCCCAATATAATATTTGAATCACAATGGATGATCCCAATCTAGGATTCCCCGACCATCAGAATCATCCACCAAAAATCATTTTTAGCGGGACAATAATGTATTTGGTGTGATTTCAATTATAGCACACCAAATTAAACAAGAAAAAACAAATTAAAATTTGCTACATAACTGAAAATTTTATTTTAAAATAAATAATATGAGTCTCCACTACCCTTGCATAAGGCACACAAACGCCAATCATTCCATTAAAGGTACTTAAAAACCTTTAAAAGACCCCCATCGTACAAAATAAATTGTACATCAAACCACGGTACCATCATACCTTAAATTCCCTTGAATTTATTTCTCAATAAAAAGATTCACAATGTTTCATCAAATTATTCAACCTTGAATCACTCGATGAAACAATTTCACCCTCAAAACCATTTAACAAATTAGGTCCCCATAAAACTTGTTACCAACCAAAATTCACCTCATGAAACATGAAATGAATAGCCTTTCACCTAAAAATTACCCCCAGATCATAGAAATATTATCACCAGATTGATATAAGCGCATTAACTCAGTCGAATGTCACATCTAAATATCAAATATGTTATTTACATGGGAAAAGATTAATCATATTTATCCTTATTTGGTTTCTAATATTCACCGTGACCATAAAAAAGAATTAATAACACACCAATTACCCATCTATCATATGGGTTGTGCTTATATATCCAACAATCCATCCATTACCCATGTAGTTACAAGATGTGACCATTCCACTCGTAACTAAGAACCATCATGATATATCGATTTCTTCGCAATCCATGGATCATGTGATGTTTATCCACTACATTCACAAAAATTTATAACATAACAATGGCCAGTCCCTCCAAAGGCCAATTGTCTAATTATCACCTTATGGGTTACCTTATACTACCCATCAAGAACTACCATAGTAGGTTCAATCATCACACGTATGTCACTCCTCTTGGGTCACCCTCACCCATCCCATCAATACATAACTAAGATCAAATTCTTAAATAAACCATGACAGCAAAAATTATTCATTCTTGATGTCTCATCTTATATAGAGGGACATTTTTATCTTATTAACCCACTTGTATGACCAATCCCAAAAGAATACTTTTCACATATTAGTCCTCAACCCAAACCTGAAATCTCAACAATTTAAAATTGAACAGTCCTATCAATATCTACTATCTAAAACCAAAATATCCTCTAGATCCAATGGGTTTGTGCTTGATTATATGAAAAGAATTAAATTTGAAAAATGATACCACGGGTCTCATCCTATCAATCCATATCAAAATAGTTTAATATTGACCTATTTTTTAATTTTCCAATTTCTTAAATTATTCACATAAACCTCAAGATATTGCAGGATTCGCCATCAAGAATTCTTCCTAACATACCTTGTTACCAAAATAATATATAACCAATATTCATACACCACTATGTGACCCTACCATGTAATCAAACTCAGAGCACCCAAATTCTGATCTCATAAATCCTGGGATCACATCCCTAAATAATAGATTATACCTGACTACATTTAAATCCCATCAAAACTGAATCACCCTTGCTATATCTTAAAAAATAGGTCTAAAATTCATCACAAGTTGAGGTAAATGGAACGATCACACACTATCCATTTTCATCACTAAACTAGATCCTCTTACCACACTCTCATCATGCTCTCAAAAGAATATTTGGAATCAATTGGACCAAGATTCTTACTGATCCAACCATAAAAAAATAAATACATAATAATTAAGAACTATAACTCATGTTTTTTATCATCCATGAATATCCTCAATCATATCTATGCATATACCATATCCGTAGTAGCACCTCCTATAAACTGATCTCATAACATTAAGTACCTATCCATGACTTATTCCTATAAGGTACACATAATCCTTGGCTAACACATATCTTGGGCTAACATTGTATGTAACTTCTCGTTTATAATATCAGAGTCACCAATATCCTAAGTCATATCTCAAACACTAAACTCTCTCACCTAACCCATAAGTTATATCTCAGATAAATCACAACTCATCAGAAAAAATTCTCCTTTATTGTATCAAATAAAACAAAATGACTCTAATACATAACTTTACACTATAGGGCCTCATGTACTCACATCTGAAATCACATAAAAACTTACCACCTAGAAAGGAACATATTGTAATAGGAAATCCATTATGAAACAACCCCCATGAGAATAAAAATCTCAGTCTAAACCTCACTGGGAATCTATATATGATATTGAACCCCTCAATAACCATATTATCAGGCTATAAACACATAAGTTTTTAAAAATATCCCCTCACCATGGTCCATGTTGTGTATCCCATAGTTTTAGAGTTCGACTAGGTATAATTATACCACAATGTTATATGGGAAAACATCTTATAGGTTATTACTAAAACACCAAATAAGAAAACCTGGTTTCTTGTACAAAATAAATATCACAATCACATCACCCCAGGTGGTTGATTTTCAAGGAATGATATGATTATAGTGACCTTGAAAGTGCATTTAATTATTTCATACACTATTGAACTACATTACATTAGTCACTGAGCATCTCGCATTATATCCACTTGTGATATAACTAGAAAGAAACTATAATCTGGTATAGTTTATTAGAAATATAGAACATTATATGTATAAGAAAATTATATTTAGGTAGTTCTTGAAACTATAAACAGATAAACCTTATATTGTTTATGATATCAATCACACACATGCATGAAAATGTTATTTTAATCCTAAATTTCAGACATGATACTTATAAACCAATATATTTCCTATGGGAAAAGATAAAAAAACCTATTATAAACCATAAACATCATAAATAGAGAACACATATCTATCAAGCTAGAAGAAAAAAAATACAACCATAAAAAAACTAAAAATAAAAATACCATATCCTTGGTAACCTATAATTCCTACTAAAAAGGTGTTATTGATGAAAAAGAATAATATTCATCCAATGACTTGACATATCACTATTCTATATGTCTACCATATCTAGAAATATAAATAGAAAATAAAACTATAATAAAAACTGTGGTACCGGTCACATATGATTGGATACCACTATATAACATCTTTTCCCTTATTCACCATGAATGTTGACTAGAACGAGTTTTTACGAGACCTCAAGGGTGGCTCCCTGTACACCATAGGTTGTCGAATAGAGGTTGGGGTATATAGTTATACTCTTGGATAGACTATACCTCCATATGACAGTGTAAAATAACATATAATAAATCACAATACATACAACACTGTATATATTCATAGTATGTAGAAGAAATAAACATATCATCAATATCAACTGCAATGTAGAATAATAAAATTATATAAAATTTATTTCCCACCAAGATGATCATATCTAAAAATAAAAGAAGAATAAAATTAAACTGCGGCTTTACTACATCCTAGATCCCTTCCCCAATTACAATATCTAATCTTTTTTGGGATATCCTTCTCGACCATGAAATTTGAGACCTCTTCCCCTAATAAACATGCAATCAGTGTGTTTTTCATAAGTACCCATATTCCATTAAAATATGAGTATGTTATGACTACAACTTAGTAGGTAACAACTAATTTGGTATCATAAAAAATTATAAATTTTTAAAAAAATAATTGATATTCATTTATTTATATAAATATGATAAGGAATGTTAAATAACAATTGTTGATCCTCGTGCTTTACCATGAAACTATGGGTTAACCTAAAATTGTTTCGGCCAGTGTTGGGGTGTCCTTGAGCATTTGAAATAACCATTCAAAATAATCATTAGTCTAGTAATAGATTACAATTACAATGTGACACAAACCTAAAGGGGGTTTAATTTCTACCCCTGTAACCATTGTATCATGTTGACTCTAAAGATCAAATCCATGGTAGCCCAAATCATGGTACTCCTGGAACCAATGCATGTCATCCAAAATAATTTTACATAATGTAAACATAAAGGACCAAATCAAATGAATCCCAATTCGTTGTACTCCAGGATCAAATTCATGATTGCCTAAATCATGGTATATCAACCAAAATATGATGATCAAATCCATGGTAAACTAAATCATGGAACTCCGAGCACAAATTCCTGGTATCCCACAAAATAACCATAGTTTTTATTTGATACCTATTATTATATCCTAGTTAAAACAATGTAGTAGTCATCTGATATCCATGAATAAATACATGGTATCCCAAAACTTTCCTACAATAGTCAACAGAATCCTATCATCATTTCCTCAGTATCCCAAACTAGTATGACTATGTAGGAAGTCGGTCCCACATAAATAATTGCATATAACACATATATATAGTGTTTGGACCCTTCTTGTAACCATACAAAACTATACATTAGCCACACTGGTGCAAGAAATATCCTCGTCATATAAATAATAGGATCAAATCAATTGTTTGAGTTCTATAGATACACTGATAATCATCACAACCCATTCCCAAAATGCTCCCACTCTAGGGTGAACATATCACTAGGAAACCCTCAGTGTTCCCCTAGGCCTCATCATAACTAAGAAACCCCCACGTGGGATCCTCTATCATTTTCATATATAAATATTCAACACCCATCATTATGAGGGAATGAAATCCCACAACATCATCAAATTATCATAGAGGCCTCACTTGCCTAGTTGAAAAAACTCATCCTGGAGATTGTCTCAGGCCCATTACCATTCTAATATCACTGTAGATTTTTATGAACATGAAACATATCCATCTATATTATCATGTTATACCCATAATTTTATCATGTCTCAGTGGGGGAGGATCATTGATTCCATGACCAGTATACAAGATAAATGTCTATAAGGCCTCACAAAGTTATCACATGGTATACTCGGGCCAAAATTACATTTTATTTTCTACCTCTACTATGTGGTCAATAAAGATTATATAATAATACCACTATGACTTATTTATTTCATGTTTAATTTATTTTACTCCCCTTAGGGATCACATTTCATAGGGCACATCCAAATATTCATGGAATTATCCATCTGTGATTAGGGATAGTAAGACAGTTTCATAGTGTCTATAGTGGCCCCTAGATATTTCTCTTCTTTGTTTAATTGGATTTCATTTAATGAAAACAATTATATAATTTTAAATAGATAAATTAACTATAATAATTTATAATTTATTAAATAATATACAATAAATTTACAAATTTAATGTATAATGGATACAATAAAATCGATAAACCTTATCGCATAGATACCATGAGTGAATTGGTGTAGTACAATTCTAACATATCCTTAGGCCTATGAAACACACAAAAATTAATTATAAAAACCTATAAAATATCTAAATAATTTCAATTTATTCTAAAACCCTTAAAAATTTTAAACGAAAATATACGTTCACAAAAAAGGCATGTGGTAGTATGTACAAATTAGCTCAGATCCCCCTCAATCTAGTTTGAGAAAAATGACCATTATAAATGGATTATTCCATTACCATTTGGTGAAATCAACACAAAAACCTAATAAAAATCACATCACTTAAACAATGATGGATGGAAGATAGAAAATAAGGAAAGGGGGAACAATATACCTTAAATTATGGCAATAATTTAGTCAAAAAAGGGTGGAGACCTACTTATTTATATGGGATGCCTTTTCTTATTTCCCACATGGTTCTTAGTGGATATGTTCATAGTAGAATAATTATCCTCTTATAATTATAGGTTTATAATCATTACCTTGAAATCATTAATTTAATATATAATCATATATGTACAAAATTGAAGTACTCATGAAGGTAGTGGTTCTTCTCTATGAGATATATTAATTTCCAAAGAGAAATGGAAACCTTTCTCATGTAATGAGGGAAACTAATTCTATGGATACTCCTTATTGGCCTCTTTAATGGATGTAGAGGGATACAAGTCTTGTGTGTGAACTTTTTTTACCATCGGTCTCTAGTTTTTCCAAAATATCTTTTTAGTATGATTATTACTCATCTTGATCCTATATCAATGCATTACCATCTCATAAAAAACATAACTGACTCTTTATATCCACTAATTTAATCTTCTTAAATCTGTAACACAAGAAAATAAAATGGAAATCTAATGATATCAATGGAATCGTTAAATCCAGTGTTCTGTAAGATTTGAAAAATAATATAATGAAATTATCTCCAATATTTATGCATTTTTTGTAGAGTGTGATTATTAATTAAGTAACATAGAAGCGATCACTTTTAGGAAAAAAAATCAATCAATGAGTAATTCATGCAAGAAATAATGAAGACAATAATGTTGTAGTATTAAATTTTACCAAACTCCAAATTTATATAAGATACCTCATTTATACATAGAAATATCAATGGGGAGGGAGTCATATCTTGGCATAATCACAATGTCCATACTATCAACACATCCATCCATGAGGATATTCTACATCATTATACCTCATGTATCTCCTATAAATAAGAATTTAATAATTTTATAATTTATTGAAATGAAAGTTAAGATATAAAAACTCATTTCTCTAAATGTGCAAGATACCCATAGGGTGAATCAAGGTATATCAACTTAAAATAATCATCCTTTAATGAAGATATACATAAAATTATATTTATTAATTAGCTTATCATATACATTAATTGTTACACCAAAATAATTATAGACAAATAATTTTACTTGGTTTACCCATTGTTGGTTTAAACTAAGGATTATTAATATGACGATATACTGATGTACCCTTGTTCTCTAGGAAATTGATTTAAAATTTAGAGTTTATTAACTACTCCTCAACATTTATAACCTACATAATGATTGAAAACAATAATTGAAAATAATTACAATTAATATAAAAAAACAAATATCAATCCTCCATTTTTAGTATATTTAAAACTACTATGATGGTGATCTCATTTTTGTTAACTTATGATCATTAATATATGAAAATTACTCTACACGTTGTTCTTTTTTGAAGAAATATTATATAACATTAATCTTCCACCACATAGTATCATCAATTTGAATTTCTATTGAAATGGGAAAATCATATCTTTTATAAAAGTCATTTATTAATTCTAATTTTATATGTGGTCAAACCCCCCATGGAAACCTCATTATAATTCGATTGAAATGAAAATTGTACACATTAATGATATCTTACAGTAGATAAGATATATATTTTCATATTTTAACTAATCTCATTAAAACAATGGTCTAGATTCCTATCACTTATGTATGGTAACTTATGTTATCAATTTACTCCCTTGAGAAATGACAAAGAAATAACCTCCACAAAAATTCTCATAAATTTCTATAAATTAGAATATAGATATTTTCTTACTATGGTGTGGTATTATAATTTGGATGAAGTTGTTTATTGATATGATATATCAATTTATATACTCTATAAAAATTTCCACATTTGTGTTGAAACTAATTCTATGACCTAAAATCTACATGATGCATTATTATATGAATCTATTAATTTATAGGGTTCCTGAAAAACAATTTTTTTAATATAACATCTTCCATCAATTGATTTCATTTACAAGACACATAGGATATCTATAGTGTCATACATTCCTTTAAAAATATAGACCACCATTACATGTTTCTATCATTTACCTATTTCAATCATGGACTCTAGATATGCTTCATGTGAAAATGGAATCGAAAAAATGAATCTTCTCTGAGTATAACACATAGAAAATTTTAAATGAGTAACTTTTTTCGATAGCATGCATTACACAGAACACCAAATGTAGAAAGAAATATAACTTATAAATAGTTTATGATATATTTAATATTTTAAATAAATTTAATATAGTATATATCTTATCATGAATGAAATACTATGTTATCTTGTTTTATATGCAATAAGGAATTTCTTTGATAACTTGTGTTACAGGTAAAACTGAGTTTTACTGAACCTCAATAAATTATTAAAATATAATTATATAATATAATAAGATATAAACTATCTATTAGATTAATGGTTATGAATAGGATTAATTAAATTATGAAAATATATGGTGTACATAAATATAAAATGAATTCGTTGGTCATTAATTTATTATAAATGTAAATAAGTACCAATTGAATGTAAAAGAAATATTTTTATTCTTACAAAAGTGTTTTATAAAGATAAATTAAAGTAAATACTATTTTTAAAGTATATTAAAGAAATATATAATTTATATTAATTAAAATATTTTTTATATTCATACAATAGTTTTGATAAGCATATGATAAGAATAAATCCAGTTTTATGCTAAAAATGAATTTTTTTAAAAAGGTACATTTACATCCTTTTAATTGCGAACCTAATTTAAATCCAATTTTTACCAATTTTATAAATTTAAACATTAAAAATAAAATTCATTTTTAAATTTTAACATAAAAACAAGTTTTGGGAAAATTTTTGGAAATTTTCTTGTGAGGTTTCATGTTTTGATGAATAGTGAAAATACTAGATTTTAATCCAATACTATTTTTTCATATAAATTAATTTTAAGGATAAATTAAATTTTTTATTAGGTTTAAAGATACATTATATTAATTATAACTCAGTTAATACAATTTAAGTAATTGTAATCCATTTCAATTTAAAATTAAATATATAAACATAGGAATCCTTTGAACAATACTACTTTAAAAACATGATTGTTCTTCCACTTTGTGAGATTAAATTTAAAATAATTTATACCACTTCTTTGAATGGAATTTTGGAAAATGGAATTAATATATTGAATTAGGATAATTAATAATTGATAATAATTTCAACTTAGTTTTTTTAATAAAATATTATGAAAGTTATTAAAATTTATTACAATGATTATGAGAAAAATTAACCTAACAAGGGACTAAAAATTAAAAGTAAATGACAAAATAACACAGAAACTTGTCCAAAAGACATTGGATGTTACTATTTGGAGCATATCCTACCTTTTATCTAATTCCAACAATTATTTGATCCAATTTTTATTGGAAAACATGGGTGTAATTTGCTTGTCAAAAATTTACAAGAATACAACTCATCCACTAATATAAAATGAACTCAACCCTCCCACTTATTGAAACATATCAATCAATTTTTCTAACAGAAAAATACTAAACTAAGCTCCCAATATCCAAAAAATATTACTAGAATCCTCACCTTAGGTAGAAGGACATCCAAGAAATTCCTTGGGTTAAAACAAAAAGGAGTTTCCAAAATAAGATATAACATCCAACCTCAATCACTTTTGTTTTATTTTCATTCTCCGCCCCCTAAAATATTCATGTTTTATGATTAAATAATAAATTTATAATCCTAAATATAATTATATTTATTTATTCTTTGGGTTCTATATATAGTTTCACAAAATTCCATCTAATGGGTAAAAACATACCGTTTATGGGTACAACAAACGACCTCCTCAGAAAATGATGTCGTTCCTTATTTCTTTTACCGAATATAATGGTTGAGAAATATGATTGAAAAATTATTTATAAATTATATTTATAATTTTTATAATTTTTTCATTCTTATTTAATTTTTTTATAACACATTCCTTTATTATTTCCATTTTTTGTAATATAATAATGTTGTTTGAGGAAGTGTGGACTACAGCCTCCTCAAAGTGGTGTGATTCGTTCACGCAATACATGGAATGCATAAAGGATGTTTTAAAAAAACTATGTAAAATATATGACATTGATATGATATCAAAATTATAATATATATATCATTTATCATTATTCTTTTAAACATGGGAAATAAATGAAAGAAGCATTCATGCATACATACAACCTACCGTCTCCATGAACGGTGCATTTCATCCTGATCTAAAAATATTATGGATTATTATAAATAAATTTATAATGGGAATATATAATAATTAAATGATGGTTTATATTATTTATATGGTGAAATAATTATATAATTAATAAAAAAATAACAAGTCATAACAAACTCGAAAAACTAGGCAATTAACACCCAAAATAGTTAAAATAATGAATGATTTTTAACAAACATCTAATAATATGTTTTTATGAGATTATATAGGATATTAAAAATATCATTGTGCTTTTTTGTGAGTTAGTGGCTTGTTTAAAACCTTTATATAGTAGGTTAACCACTTTCACCCAAAAGGAAATACAAGGTAAGGGATTCTTGTCTCACTTTCCTTTTCGTGAAGCATACACCATTTTCAGAACATATTTATTTTGTGTGGTGTATATACATCACCTATTTTATTTTATATCATGACTAAAATTATATTCATTTTATTTATAGTTTCATTAGAAATTATCTCTTTCGTGTGGATTATAATTAAAAAGTTATAAAATAGTGAGGGACTTTATCTCAATTTACATTCATTAAGACAAACTTTATTGTTGTGCACTTTATTTCATATATTCGGTTTACATACTGCCACATTGACATGTAATATCATTATTGGTTTTTTATTCTTTATATTATTAGTTTTAATTTGAAGTATTACATCTATGGTGGTTTTAATTAACCATTACCAAGTTGAAAATAATTCTATAACCCAATTTATTTCTTTGGGTTATATAATTATCTCGTTATCATTAAAATTATTTGATTATGTGTATAATAATTATTTACTATATGTTTTTTTATTCCCAATTTTTTTGTTGATTTAAATTTTACATAAATAATATATTTATTGACTGATTATCATAACAATATTATGTGTTTTCATGGGTTTATTACACAATCTCATTTTGTTATGGATTGTTCACACCTAAATTTCTATCAGAGGAAATTATCATATAATTATTTAATAAATAATTTCATCTTATTATACTATATTGATTAATAAAATTTTTTATGTAACTATACCAATTATCCTTTATTTGGTTCCAAAAATGTTTTAGAAATTATTTTTAATAAAACCTGAATTTATTTGACTTTTTATTCGTAGAACATATTTTTTAAGCAAAGAAACTGACTACTTAAATTTTTTTCATGTTTTAACCTTTTAATAATGATGTATTAGATTCATTTTTACCATTTTTGTATTTTAAAAATGTTTTAAAAGGGATATTATTGTCTTTTTTAGGACAAGTCATTTTTATAACCTTTTTACCATGAACAATGAATATTAATTTATGTATATATTTACTTAATTTCATTTCATTAAAGATTCTATTACATGTTTAAAAGTTAAAATTTACATAAAATGTTTTAAAAAGTGATTTTCAATGAAATGTTTTCTCAATTTTTTTTTCAAAATAAAATGTATAATTTATTAAATAATGTTTTTAATGATCTTTATTTAGTATTTGTATTCATCAAAAACAAAAACAATTTATTTTACCCCACTTGAGATATGTTTCAATGATATCAGACTTATTTATTATCTGGATAGTTTTTTATTGATTTAGAAAAGGATATTATTGAAATTCACTTCCTTGGTTCCTTTTTTAAGACCCCTTTAAAATATTCAATTTATTAGGACCATTGAACATTTAATATCTTATCATTATCCATATGATTTTTCATGGATATGTTTATTACTAAACAATTTATCATTTTTATATATGTATTTCAAATCTAACGTTAGTTGATTATCTAGAGAAATATTGATAAATCCAAATTATTTATTCTATATGGATATTTGATGAGGAGTATTTCCTATTAATTAAATCAATTTTTGGATATATGCAATAATTTAGAAGTGCAATTACAGGTGGGTCGTAGACATTATATAACCCCTTGATATATCTACCTATTCTCATGAGACAAATTGTTTTAAAAAATTTAAAATATTTCTACTTGTAATTTTATGCTATCATATGAATGTTTTTGATGGTATAGGTTTTCATGTGCCTCATACATGGCATCCAATAATGTATTATTTCTTTAATTTTGATTCATTATTTATTATCTATAATATTTTCACTATGATAAAGTATATGGATCCATTCATTCTATGTTTATTGACTAAAGGGAATGTGTTTTCCATTATTTACCTTTCAATATTTTATATGAACATCCTTCATAGTTTACTGATCACATGAAATGTGTATTCAGTTAATACTGTTCCATATTGACTATTCTCATTGATTCATTATTTCTTTTACTATACTTTACCATTACTGAACATTTGAGCTCAACCAAAATGTTTGTTCATCCCCAATAAACCAAGAAGTGTTCTAGGAATGATATTCAAGGACAGGATATGTGGGAATAATGTTATCCTCAAGAGAAAAATAATGTTGTAATTAGTGTATTAAATTGTAATACAAGACTCATATATGTATTCAGTTTACCAAGACTAAAAAACTCTTTGGTCCTATAGGATTTCATTCCATGTAATTATTCCAATGTTATTGTAATATACACAAGCTCTTGGATTTATGGGGTTTGGATGCCACATTTGGTATCAAAATATATTTAGTAGAAACCCTAGAAACTAGATTTAGGGAAATCTTGATTTGGGAATTTAACCCTAAGATATAACATGAGGATAAGTACATAAGAAAATCATAAATATTTTGTCAGATATTGATTCTGAGGCATTCCTCGAAATATATCTATGTATGGATGCAACAAGTGGTCATAGTTATAGCACAGATGTGCCTAAGTGTAATAAATATAAAAAGTGTTTCAGATCTAACTCAATCATAACCAAGTACATGACAACAGGTCTTACCATGCACCTGGTTTGACACTCCCAAGGGAGATTCTTAGAATAATTCCAATTTTTATTACAACCCATTATTAAGGATTTGAATAGAAAATTAAAATTAATAACCTAGGATAAACCATATTAGTGAAGGAATTGTTTTGAAGAAAAATAAATGAATCATTTTTTTGATATTATTTAATTAAATTATTGATGTATTATACCCAGGGTATTTTGGTTATATGAATCATGAAGAATCTAATTAATTAGGCTTGATTTTAGAAGAATTTTTTTCAGTGGGAGTAATATTGGATTTATATTTTATAGATGTAAGTTTAAATATATTGATAAAAATTAGGGTTTATATGATAATCTATGAAATCATAATAATAGTCATGTAAGATTATAATATGTTGTAGAAAAAATGAATAAGTTTTATATAAAAATATAGTTAAAAGGGTATTAAATTTCAAGGATGTCCATCATATTCATTTTTTAAATTATATTAATATGGTTTTAGAAAGAGGAAAATATGTTTTCTGGATGACAATCCATAATGAATTGTAAGGAAATGGGGCAAAAATCCTTAACTGAATGAAGATAATGTTTTCATGCTTACTACTGGCCTATGGGATTTACTAGTTAACATATCATTATTTTTAGTTAAACAATTTGATTAATAAATATTAATGATGAAACAATAGTATCACTTTTTATGATTATAGATTACTTTACTAACAAAATTAGTTTTGGAAAATTATTATAGACAAACACATACAATTGTTTTATATATATTAAGATACTAAAAAATTAAATTTTCGTTCCTTATAAAAAAAAGTTCATTTTGGGATATGCATTTCTTGAAGTAAGGGGTGAATTAAAATTTGACTAAAGAACAACCAAAATATAAAACTTTTCCTATGAAATTAAAACCTATAACTTAAATATATTTCATAATATTATTTGTCAATAAATTAATTCTTCAACATTAGAAAAGGTATATTAAAAAAAATGGTATCCTAATATTTTCATTTCTTTAATTGATGTTATTTTAAATCATCACAGATTTATTGCTACGAGGCCATCAAATTTCCATTGTTCATTCACTTTTTTTTGGTTGATGACATCAATAACTCCATATAATTATTTATTATTTTCCCCCAAGTCCATGTTTTCATATTCCACTCATGTTCTCCTACGTTTAATCCTTGTTATATGTTTGTCGATGTGAACATTGTATTTCTCACTCACTAATTTCTAGTAGTTGTTTTATGAACCCTTATCACACTGTAGGATTTCAATATAGTGAATATCAAAAAATCGTTTTCCATGATCATGTTTATGTTTTTGGACAATTTATTTAAGGTAGGGAGAATATATCCCCACAAAAATTCTAAAATAGTAACTTTTATTTGATAGAGTGTATTACATGCAACACAAAAATAGAAATAAATACATCTTCTCAAGATTTAATTGTATATTTAATATTTTGAATAAATTTAAAATATTATATAGTGTTCAATTAATTAAATACTTATTTATCTTTCATTTCACGCTACAAATACTTTCTTCGATAGCTTTTGTTACATGTAAGACAATGTTTTACCTAAAAACAACATATTATTAAAATATTATTTTTCAATATAATAAGATATAACCTGGCCATTTAATTCAAAATTATGAATATGATTTTCTAACTAATTAAAATATATGTTTTAGAAATGTATAAAGTGATTTTAAGGGTAATCAATTTATTATAAATTAGTAAATTAACAAATTGAATATAAACGAAATGTTTTTATGCTGAAAGGGTGTTTTACCATCATAAATTAAATTAAAAATGATTAGATAATGATGTTAATGATATATATATATATATATTATTCAATCAAATATTTTTTGATATTCATCCAATAGGTTCAATAAGCATAAGTTAATAACAAATCTAGTTGTATTCTTAAAAATTGTATTTTTTTAAAAGATAAATTATACCGCCTTTTAATACAGAACCTATTCTAAATCCATTTTTTATAAATTTTAAAAATTTTATATGAAAAAATAAAATTAATTTTTTAAATTCTAATATAATAATTATCTTAGGGTCAGTTTTTTTTATATTTATGTGAGGTTTCATTTGCTGATGAATAGTGAAAAATAATAAATTTTAATTCAAGACTGTTTTTCTTCTAATTTATTTATAAGGATAAATTATGTTTATTATTTGTTTTGATGTTATATTAGATAAATTATAAAAATAAATTAATCCAATTTCGGTAACTTTAATCAATTTAACATTGAAATTGAATATAAAAATATAGAAATTGTTTGAACATTTTTACATTAATACCCCGCTCTGTCATCCTGTCTTTGGGATTAAATTTAAATTAATTTATACCAGTTATCGGATTGGAATTTTAAATAATGGTTTCAATATTTAGAATAAGAATAATTTATAATTTATAATAAATTAAACATAGTTTTTTACATCAAATATTAGTGAATGTGATTAAAATTAATTATAGTGATTAAGAGAAAAATTGGCCTAATAGGATACTATCCCATAAAATAAAGTGCTATAATAACCTAGAAACATGTAAAAAAAGCAAATTTTATGTTCATATTTAGACCTTATAATCCATTTTCCTTATACAGAAAATTATTTGATCCATTTTGCACGGGAAAAAAATGTTGTAATATCCTTTTCAGTTATTTTCATGAATGCCACTACTCATCCACTATAAAAAGCCACTCACCTATCCCACTTATTCACACCTATAAAGGCCTTTGGATAACAAAAAATATTCTCAAATATTATCCCAAAATCCCTACAATATTTTTAAAAGCCTCACCTTGGGAATAAATTCATGAAATTAATCCCTTTAAGGTAAACTAAAAGGTGTTACCCAAAGAAGAGGAAACATCATTCCTCAAGCAGTTTTGTTTTATCTTCATTTTATAGCCTCTAAAATAAACTTAACCCATTATTATATAATTAAATAATTATTCTCAATAAACTGATATTTTTTTATTCTAAGGTTTAAACCTACACTTGGAAACAAATCCTTCTAATGGGTAACAAACTTTCTATTTATGGTTATGGTGAACTACCGCCTCGCAAAACTATGTCATTCGGTTTTTCCATTACCAAATCTCATTGTTGATAATTATGATTGAAATATTATTTATATATGATATATATGATATTTATATTTTCATTATTCTTATGTAATTTTTATATAAATCATACCTTCATTCTTTCCATTGTGTGGGAATATGATAATATCGTTTGTGGAAGTATAGACTAACACCTCCTCAAAGTGATTTGATTCGTTTACACTATAAATGGAATTTATAAAAGGTTTTTTTAATAAACGTGTATAAAATATACAAAAAATATATTACAATGTAATTAAAATATTCATATATATTATTTACTTATCATTATTTTAAATATGATAAGGAAATGAATGTAGCATTCATGCATACATATGACCTATCCTCTCCATGAACGATGAATTTCATTCCTACCTCCAAATGTTATGAATTATTAAAAATAAAAATATAATTGATATATATGATTATAAAATCGGTTTTTACATTATTTAAATGATTAAGTCATGATCTATATAATAAGAATAATAATAAGAAGTCAAAGAAAATTGAAAAACTAGGCAATTAACACATGAAATAGTGAAAATAATAACAGACTGTTAATAAACATGTAATAAGATATTATAATAATATTATATATATTATATTATAAATATTATTATTTTTTATAATGGTATATTGAAATGTTTGAAACCATTATACTAGAGGTTTAAGGAATTTCACCAGAAAGGAAACACAATGTAAGGGATTGTTGTCTCATTTTCTTTTCGTGAGGCTTACACAATTTTCACCACCTAATTATTTTTTGTGGTGTATATACTTCCCCTATTTTATTTCATATCATAAATTATTTATCTTATTTTTATTTATAGTTTTATTTTATTTTATTTCTTTCTTAGGGATTATAATTAAATAGTCACCAATTATAAAGGGAGTTCATCTCAATTTCCATTGTTTGAGACACAAGTTATTATTATGCACATAATTTCTTATATATGGTGAAAATAATTCCACATTGACATATATTATTTTTATTAATTAATTATTTATTATTTTTTTATTTTAAATATGAATAATTCCCACTAAGGGGATTTTAATTAAGCGTTACCAAGTGGAATAAGATTTCATAACCCAATTTCTCTCTTTGTATTAGATTACGTCCTTGTTAATATTATATGATTATATGAGTAATTAATTTTTAATATGTTTTTTTATTTAAACATTTTAATGTGGATGTAAATTTGACACATATAATCTATTTATTTATTGATTCTCACATAAATGTTATTGTTTTTTCAAGGGTTTATTTCACAATCTCATTCTGTTTGGGATTTTTTACACTTAAATTCCCATTAGAGGAAACTGTTATATCATTGTTTACTAAATATATTAATTTTATACTAATATATTTATTCATTAAATTTTAAATTAATAGTAAAAGAAATATACTATTTGGTACTCAAAATGTTATAGTATTCTTTTTGAAGAAAAACCGACTTCATTTTTCTCTTTAGTCGGAGAACATGTTTTGTTAAAAAAAATCATATTTTCTAAAATGGTTTTCAAAAATGTTTTAACCATTGAAAATTTATTTATTAATGAATGTTTTACCCTTTCTATTTTACAAATTTCTTCAAATTAATATTCTTGTCCCTTCCCAAAGAAGTCAATTTTCAATCTTTTTTACCATAAAAAATGAATGTTCTTTTTACATTATATGACTTGTATGTATTAAACTGAAATCAGTTCATTGTGACTTCCTTTTAAATTTTAAAATTTTATTTTTATAAAAAATTCATTGAAATGTAATTTTGAATGAATATTATTTTCAAAATAATTTGAAAAAAAAATATTTTCAACTATAATTTTTTAAAATAAATTTTAATAGAATTTCAATTAATCAGTGAACCAAAACCTATAATTTATTCCATATGGGATATGTTTTATTGATACCATCCTTATTATTCCTCTAGAAGTTTTATGATTGATTTTCAAATGGATGTTATTGACATACACTTCCTTGATTCCTTTGTTAATCCCCCTTGAAATATTAAATTTCTTATTATAGTCAAACATTGACTTTCACTGATTATCCATATAATTTATCAGGGATATGTTTACTAACTAAACGATATATAATTTTTACATATGGTGATCACTTTGATATTTATTTAATTGCATGGGGAAATACTGTTAAATCTAAATTCTTAATTCAATACCAATATTTGAAAATGAATTTTTTCTATAAATTAAATCAATTACTCAATATATGTAATTATTTGGATAGGAAATGAAGGGTGGTCCAAGATTTTATATATCCCCTGTATGAATCAATATGATATAATGAGAAGAATTAGTTTAAAAAATTAAACATGTTTTTACCTATACTTTCACCCATCTTTTAAAGGACCTAACGATATAGGTTTTCATGTGGATCAAACATGACATCCAATAATTAAGGATTTCCATAATTTTGATTTAGTATATATTATCCATGATAATTTCACTATGAAAAATTATATGGATGAATTTCATTTTTATTTTATTGATTTAATGGAATGTGTTTTCAACTATTCTCCTTTCCATATTGTTTACGCACTTATTTATTAGTTTATTGATTATACGGCATATGTATTTAGTTATTACCTTATTATATTGACTATTCTCATTGATTAATTATTACTTACACTGTACATTTCCCTTACAAATAATTTTAGATCACCCTTATTTTTTCCTTCCCCTTGAATCCAGGAAGCATTCTATGAATGATATTCATGGATATACTAAGTGGTAAAAACTTAATCCTTGTAAGAAAGAAATTATATTCTAATTATCCTGTTCTTTTGTAATATAATACTCATTCATGCATCTTGTTTACGAGGACTAATAAGATCTTTGGTAATTCTAGATCTGATTCCTTCTAATAATGCCAATTTAATGGTAGTAAACACCTTAGTGGGGATTTCTGGGGTTGGGGAACTACACTGAGGGTGGTAGATATGAAATTTAATTTGAAATGAATAGTTTTCATTTCTTTTGAATTCCATCTATTTTACACTTCCCAAGGAACATTTTACGGTGTAATATATACCATTGATATATTTCTTTTATAAGTTTATATTCATTTGTTGTTTTATATTTTAATTGAATGTTTATTGATTGAATATTAGATTCATGTATGATATTAGTATTGTTTGACTTCTTATTTTATGACTTGAATGTGGATAAATTTTAAATAAAACATGGTAATTATGGAAGAAAAATCTACTTCATATAGAGCCAAAAATTAACTCAACATGACAATAAAAAATGACGATGAAGCCAAGAATGATGACTGATGCTAAATGCAAGAATATTCATTTTAAATGAATGATTTCCATGATGTTGGATGATTAAAAGACGGTCAGGTGGTTCAAAACTAAACAATCATATAAAAGTATTAAATTATAGAAATATTAAAAAATTGGACATTACACATTAGGAATATGAAGTACAAGATATGTATTTTTTGAGCTTATTCCCTATGAGAGGAATAAAATCTCTTAAATCCAATTTACAATATGGTAAAAAATTATATAATGTGAATCCAATTTACACATAGTGAATGAATTGAATCTAAGTCTTGAGGAAGATATATGATTTGAATATCATTCATCACATGAAAAGTTCAAAACCCAAATCCTACTGAAGTTACATGTTGTGAAATCTTTGTGATTGATGATCATCATAGATCTTTCTGGATCTGAAGTATACGATGTTTGTCAAATTTACACAGCATTAATGTCTAAATTATTAATTAATTTAAAACATGTTAATGATATTAATAAAATAATTTTTTTGAACCACTTGGTCCTTTAACTGTTCTAGTGATCCCCATTTCCCATGTTTCTTAAAAACAGATATTGTTAAACATTTTATTTCCTCTATATTTCTCTTGTGTTCTTCTTCAAACTCAGTTTTAACACCTTCCATTATATTTTAAATCAATTCCTTTACATGTTTACATTTCAAAACCCATGTATTTCTCATTTATTTTCTCATAATATGTTTTAACATTTTATTTCAATACCAATTTCTAGGAAAATTCAACAACCATTTTTTATGGTACATCCAAAGGGTATTTTATTGATCTTAGACGGTTTTAGTTATGGATTTATTTATTTTTTATTCATTATTTTTTATGTCTGTAATTTTATCTATTTACATTATTTTTTATAATTTTTTCATCTGTGATTAATCCAATTAATTATAGGGGTTGAGAGTAGGGGTGGATTTATAAATAATGAATCTATGAGTAAAAACATGGAAACCCTGTGTCTAGTAAACATGATAAAAAATGTTAATTAAATTATTTTGTAACATCCTTGATCATGGAATATGTAATTTAAAGATCCTAACCTTGTTGGAGTTGACCATTCTAGGACCAATAGTTTTTGGTACATTCTTCATTAAATCCAGGTTTACTTCACCTATGTTTTTAATAATCTCTGGACCAAATAATAGTTGTAGAAATCGTAGATCCAATTGGATGGACTAAAAACAATTAGTGACCATTTCACTATTTTAAATATTATTCCATAGGTCTATCCCATGCTATATTTAGTATCATATATTTCTTTTACTATGAAAAAAAAACTTATTTTAATCTGAATTTAGACCCAAACTATATAGTTTAAATAAAATCAAGTTGAAATCAGGATGAATTAACCATTGGTTAAAGGCCTTCTCCTCCAATTAATTCTCTATATGGGTTTGGAAACATACAATAAAGTTTCCATGAATTCTTATTTAGTGAGGTATGTGAACATATAAATTAATAATTTTATTCTTCTTGAGGATTTAATGATAGTATCTGGATGCATCAAATTTTGACACAATTTATGGGTAGTAATTCATCATTTTAGAGGGAACAAGATTGAATACATAGGTCAGCTAAATTTATTATCCCATTTCTTATAGGTATTCTTTTCATAGAAATTGTATTTTTCATTATTACACTTGTGGCAGATTCTGGTGGTGTGCAAGATAGATTATCAAATGAACCAACATTATAACCCCCCACCAGATCACAATGCATTCCATGAGTATCAGATCACATGGGAAGCACTAAATTTATAAGGATTTTCATGTCGTGAAATTATCTTAGATGATTCAAATTCTCATTAATATTATGGATCCCAAAATAAATAATGGAGTGACACATTCTATCCACTCTATAAATGAGGAAACGATTTTCAAAACAACTAAGTAAGATGATGGGTTGAAAAAAAACATAATATAGACTAATTAGATTGCTCATGTAGATTATTGTTGTTTTTTATAAGAGGAGGGATGAACATGATGATAAAATCCACGAAAATATATATTTTACTACACAAAATTTCCAAAATATTTCAAATTTATGTTCCCTATTGAATAATATACCTTTAATTTCCAATGAAGGGTTTATATATTTCGAAAATGAAGACAAGGGAGAATAGGATTAGGATGTTAAAGTTGTTGATTAAATAAACGAACAAAATGAGGATGAGTATATTAAGGAATAATTCTTGGATAATGTGTTTACCTATCATGGTGATGTACCATTGGCTTATCATGAAAAATAAAAATGTAAAACAACCCTTATATAAATAAAACATGACCAAGCTAAACAAAGAGAATACATTTTGCAAATATGAGAAAAATATGAAATAAATTTTATAGAAATTTTTCATTGGATGTTTAAAGAGGAAATGTAGGAGGAGGTTTAAACTATACAATCCATATAATCATAGGAAAAATGAAACAAAAGGGATGATGAAAATGAGAATAAATTATCCAACCATGCTGAAATTCTATAGATCAAAGAACATTGTGACTCTCTACTAAACATACAAGGAGACGAAGTAAATACCATGAATAATATCATCAAAGAAAAACAAGAGGTGATAAAGCATACATTTGTTTCGAGAGAACCCACATTTAATGAGGTTATTATGTTGGGCATCTAGATGTTGATATAGAAGATGAAAAAGAAATGGTGGTGCATGAGAACTACAAAATATTTCAAAATTTAGATTTCGTTATATTTACATTAATCTTATCCTAAATATTCAACACTCTATAATTACCAATCAATATAAACTAACAGAGTTAAAATCAATGGACTTCCCATGAAGCATAACAGAGTCAGAATTGGATAAATCCAAGACGGTTAGAATTATAACATTTCTTAATTATTAAAAAATGGCAATGTTCATGCTAAATGACTACAGAAAAAGAACATATACAAGGAAGAAACCTGTATTTTAAAATATATTTCATTGAAAAATATTCATTTTATTATATTAGATTAATAAATTAACCAATGGTTAATGTAATTATTTATTAAAGGAATATATTTAATATTCTAAAATGGAACCTTCTTTACATTTTAAATATTATTATCTAATCCCAAGGAATAATGTAGTTGGAAGAGATGTTGTAGGAAAATTTCATGAAACTCATTCCCATCATGAAAAAAATATATTCGTGAATGTAATTAACAACTTGAACATGGGTAAAAAAATAACATGAGAAACACATTTAAAATCATCAATGATTGGTGGGGGTTCTTTTTATTTGTTAATATTTTTAAAATCCATTTTTATGCCATATGATTTTGAAAAAATAATGAAATAATAAAAAATGAATTAAATTGTTTCATGAGAGAATTTGAAAAAAATTAACCCATAATAATTCTTGTATTTATATCATTTACTCACTGATCTAAGAGAAAACAAAACTTAGGAGAAGTAAGTTTACATGTTGAATAATTTAAAATATAATTAATATAAATGAAATATATATAAACTGAAATTTCATAAAACACTTTCATAAACCAATTTTGAATGTCATAAAAATGATTACTAATATGATAGGATTTCTCGATGTTTATTTCTTGAAAAATGCATTGAGTAAACCTATTATAGATTTTTATTTTAGGAACTAATTGAATTTTATTTTGTTAATATTCATAATAGAATTATGGATGAGATATTTTTTTCATTTATATCATATATCATGAGTGATACATGGGTAATTTAAACCTACATGAACTTTATTTCAAATCCTATCAAATATATGACTAAACAGATTCACATTTTAAATTGTTGATGAATTTTATTGACCAAAAAAAATTTCTAGAGATTTAGCAATGAATTATTCCTTTTTAGCATGTAAAATCTATTGATAACCATGTTATGATTGATCCATGATAAAAAACAGTTTTCTCCTTTACAAACCACCCCTTTTTATCTTTTATGGTATTCAAAGAATGGGTTTGTGGGAGGGGTTGTCCATGGTGAAGATGAGATGTTGTATCTTGAGAGAAGACCACATGGTTTTCTATGGTATCTTCAGGGATGTTTTATATTTATATACATTATTTCATTTTTATCCCTATTATTGTAAAAAAGAAAAAAATGGGTTATGACATGGTGAAATAAAAAATTATCTTTAATAGACCAATTTTTTTTATTATACGTTCTTAGGGGGTGGATGTGTGGTTTATTCCAATCATGACTTTCAAAAAACATGGTTAATTGTTGGGTTGTTCCAAAGTCACCATTTATTGTCCAATAATCTTGAAATCATATGTTGATAGGTGGTGGATGTGATTATTATCCTAAGTAATGCTTAAAAAAGAATAACACGAGAGGAATTCAATTGTTCTCATTACATTCTCCATGAGCCATTATATTATGGTTTGGGGGACTGTGAGATGACATAATATTTTGTTGGCAGCATTTATGTGAGATTGTATTTTGAGTATCATGTTTTATACATTTGGGTATATCCTCCACCTTGATCCATACATGATTTTTAACATTAATTCCCACCTAAACATAGAATTAAAATCATTTGTTCATAATTGAAAATCACTCATGAATAATTTTGATATTTATCTTTATGTGGTGGAGAAATTTGATTAAATTCATGCCCATGGTTTGGAATATATACGTGATGTATGAGTATAAGTTCATTTAATATTTTACCTTGAGTAATGAGAGAAAAAAAATTATAACGAGTTAAATCATAAATAGAATTGGTATTGATGAATGAATTAAATTTGTAATTGAAAAGGAGGAAATGACTTGAATTGGATATTATAAATGAATCATGATTTATGAATTCCTTATTCGGATTTTTTCTTAATTTTATAATCATCAGTTAGAACTTATTTTTATGAACATAATAATTTGAAAATTATCTTGATGATATATGTACACATTTTTTGATGTTAATAATTTGTATGAGGATGAGAATGATTTGAGTGGGGGTATTTGATATCTCTATTACGTATGTGTATATTCATGTTTTGTTATATTAATTTAAATTAAATTCTCATTGATTTAAAATGATATTAATGCTTAATATTAATAATTTTTTTATTCTTATGGAAATACCAACATGTAGGGAAATTCAAAGGAAAACATGGAAATTAAAGAACATAATGGCACTTCACACTGATCCGTGAATTGGCTCAGCACAACAACAAAAAATGAAAATGAATACAATATTGATGAGTTATGACAAATGGATGAAGATTCCATTTTAATGATAGTTTACCGTGATGTTTTTTTATTACAATATATTCAGGAGGCTAGGAACGTATTAATCATAGTAAATTCATAAATGGAGAAAAAATATATAAAATAGACATTACATGTCACAAATATGAAGTGTAGAATTTATATTCCATATGCAATCCACCTACGAGTCTAAGTCCATACCCTGAATCCCATTGGAATATTTTGAACCAAGTACATGATTTGAATCTCATTTACATGTTTTAAAATGCTCAAATCTAAAACTTGGTCAAGATATATGACTTAAACATCATACAAAAAGTCAAATGTTCAAAACCAATGTTCTGTCAAAGATACAAGTTATGAAATCTGTGAACATTATGGATCTTAAGTATAGAAGATGTGTCATAGTTACACATAATGAATTTACTGATAAATAATTCACTTTAACCATGTTTGTGATGTGAATTAGTTACATTGTGAGAACCGATCAGGCCTTTAAATTTTCTATCAAAAACCAATGCACTTGTGTCTTAAAAGTAGAGATAGTTAAAACTTTTATTTACACTATATTTCTATTTTATTCTTATATAAACATAGTTATAACCCTTTCTATTCTATTTTGAATCAATTACATGGATGCACTTTGTTCCATGACCATTGGTTGATCATTTCATTTCCCATTTCCTACATCAATTTTTGATTTCAATACAAATTTTCATGCAATGTCATTTTCTTCTTGTTGAGTTCATATTCTTGCATCTAGGAGATTATTTCATTAATTTTACATTGTTCAGTTTTTTATATCTCTATTTTGAATTTTTTGTTTTCTATGTCTAGAATGAAATCTATTTCCTATATTTGTTTACTAAATTAATGTTTTTCTAATCCTCTTAGGGTTAGCGGTTGAGAGTAAGGGTTTCTTTAAATAAAATGACTCTCTGAATAAAACTGTGGTTATCTTGTGGAATGTAATTATGTTAAAAATAATTGTTAATTACATTTTTTTGCAACTAACCAGATAATGGGATATATAATTTCATGATTCGATCCTAGTTTTATTTTGACATTCTAGGACCAAGTTCTTATGTTACTTTCTACATTGAAGTTAGGATTACTGTGCCTAGGTTGTTGACTATTTTTGACCAAAAATTCATTATATCATAGGTAAATACAGTTGGATGGACCAAAATTAATTGGTGATCATTTAACCCCTTTATATCATAATCCATGGGTGTATCCCAATATATATATATGATAAACGTTTTCTTATACCCTAAAATTGACCATGAATCCTTCATTTCAATTAAATTAAATCCCATGGCACATAGTTAAAAAAAATAAAATCAAAATCTTGATGAAAGAAATTTTGGTAAAAATTATTCTACCATATTCCTTATTCTATTTGGTTTCGACCAAGTAACTGTATTTCACTACGACATTATAGTTAGTGTGGTTCCGGAGCATATAAATTTGTATTTGATTCTGTGAGATGATTTAATGATTTCCTATAGACTCATCCACCAAGAAGACATGGTTTATAACACCATTATTAAAACACATTTAGATTCAATAAAAAAGTCCATTTAATGATTCATTGATTAAATACAACATGTTTTTCAATCATTTTTTACACATTTTTAGATTATACACAAACATTATTCCAAAACCAATTTTTGGATCAATAATCTAACCATTTTTTGTTTTTTAGAATCACCTTACAACTCATACCCATTATGAGAACTACTGCATTCGAAAATATCACCACCAAAATTTAAGATCATATTTTTTCAAGTTTACTTATATAATGCATCATCTGTTCACTAGAATAAGTCAATATATTTGTGGGAAACATGTAAAAATGGTGCATCCTTGTAAATATGTATATATATAAAAAACCATAGATTTTTATTTAATTTAAAATATATCATACCTTTTATTTATCTTTTCACTCACCCCATCTCTATGATTTATATCTTTCCAAATTTCATTTACTCAAAATAATAATTTTCACATCCTTTCACGTTTTAAAATAAATAATAAGAAAATTTTAATTCATTCTCCCATAAAATTAATTCTGAATTATTCACCGAAATTATATATCCATAAAAATTAATTCATCTTAAATAATGAACCCAAAGGATATTATAAATTACAAATTTATTTTAACACCCAAATAATGTTCATTCTATATAATGTTTTAAATGAAACCATCCCACCTAACACCTATTAGTGAACATAAATTCCATAGGGAGAATGGATTTTCATAAAATTATTATATATAAGTAAATGGAACATCTTTAAGAGTAAATATATACTTTGAAAAATTCCACCTGGATGTTTTTTTTTCATCAAATTGGAAACAAGATTGTATGATGGGAAAATAAATCTTTTATACTCCAAATTATACATTATTATTAAAAAAGTGATAATTAATCTCAATTTTATTTTTATTTCATCAATGTATAGTATTTTATCTCAAAATCGTTACACATCTCTTATAATACAAGATATAAGAAAGAGAAACACCATTTTCACCATTACCTTTAAGTTGTAAATCAAACATATATGTTGATTAAAATCCTGATTTTTTTAAGTATATTCAATATCCATAGTACATGAAAAAGTCAGAATTTATTCTTTCCATGAATTGAAATACCCATAAATAAAAGGTAAAATTTAACCCCACAAGACTATTTATAATGAAAATCAAAATTGGGACAATTAATATATAAAATTATAAATAATTATTTCTTATTTGATCAATAATATGACAAGAAAATGTTTACCATTAATTTGATATAGAATAATTATAATTCTACTTCTAACAAAAGGATATTTATGGGATAAATTTATTTCACCACATCCTATAATTTAGTTAACATAATGATGAGTAATTTTCCTATGAAATAATATACAAATTGGATGTTTTTTTATAATCCACAATGTTGACTAAATTTTCTCCAACATATTTTTAAAATTTAATTTAGATGGTAAGGAATTTTATTCTTAGTTTTCAATAAATCATGTGAATCATACTAAAAAATTCCATTGTATATAACGATTATAAAATTAATGTCCCATAAAATCTTCAAGAAACATGGAAACCTATAAAATACATCAACTTACTAATTGTCATCACGGAAGACTCTTACATTGTCAATCATTCAGATCCTCTAAAATTATTTATCACATGATCTAGTAATTATTATGATTTATTTATAGATATGTTCCTTCTATTTTTCACTTAAAAATAATTTTATATAAATTTGGTATCCAAATACATTACATTGATATTTGGGGAGCGTCATAAATAAATACATATATGAATACCAATCTATTGGTGTTGGTATCATCCTATATTGCTCTATTTTTATTATGTAAATATTGTTCAAATATTCATGAATGAGAAAAAATCATGATGGCCAATATAAACTTATTAATTTTGTATATGGTTGATAATAGATGATTTAATATAAATTGGGAATATATTAACCATCATTTAGACGATAATTTTCAGAAATAATATATTAGCCTACAATATTTCTACCATAGAAATTTTCATATAAATATCAACATAGGAAATTTATGATTTTACCTTCTATATAAGTCCTAATTTTTTTCAAATCATATGCTATGAAATTTCATATCACATTTTCTTCATCCTTTATATTTTAATTATAATCAAATATCGTAATGACAACATTATTATCCTACAACCACAGAAAACCATGACTGTTTTAATCATATGGATTAGATCAAGGCCGTAATTCATATAATTACCCCAATGTCCTATAGAGTAATATTCACCAATTTTTTTTTATTTTAATAAGATAAAATTATGACGTATGATATAGTGAATTATTCTTCCTAGTTATTAATGTCATGTATATGTCTCACATAATGTTGTGAACATCATTTTGAGTCTATGTACTTCGTTTTTGTGGATTTGATAAACCCAAATCATCATATTCATTATTAGTGTTCACCTCTAAATCATCCTTTTTTCCAATTTCATATATTTATTTCCATTAATAGTACTCATCTATCATTATATCATTATTAAATTGTCCACTTTTTTCGACAAAAGTTTTATCTTTGCATAATAAATTATATTAATGACTCTAATTGATATATTTCTAGGATACCATTCTGTAAATGTAATATTAATGTTAGTTCATATCCAATTTACTTAATCATAATATAGAGTACTTATATATTCATGGTAAATTACTTGTAACATCCTCTCTTGTTTCAATGTACATGTTGTTTTATTGTTTGTAAACTCTCAGGTTCTCAATTGGTTCATCATGATTATGGTTGTTTAAAAATGGTTTGTATGTGGGATTATTCTTGTAACCAAATTTTGGTATGTTGTTTTGAGGTTGGTTTCAGTGGTAGCTATATTATTACCACCAACTCATCGGTGGAAACCACCGACCAGCCTATGAGGCTAAATTATATCTGAGGTTTTATGGATACCCCACTGGTAAGTAGGGGGCCAAACACCAACTAGCTAGTTTGGCCAACCGTTTTTCCCATATATATTTTCACTAAGTGAATGACATTCACCCAATGAAATTTAAATTATAAAAATTCATGAATATTTTAATAATAATTTTGTACCCTAATACACTATTTTGATTTGAAGACATCCTCTATTGACTCTTGGCCTCTCCAACTCATATTATGTTGTCTCTTTGATATTGAATAAACTTGGTGATGCATGACTATTGAGTTTCTTCTATATATACTCTTGATTTTCATTTTCCCCTAATATATGAGCATGGAACTGTTATGGATCTATTGTAATTATGCTGGTTAGATGATGAATTCATTCTTTATTCATAAATTAGTGACCTATCAATCAATTTGATGTTGTCTCTTGATCAGATTGAGATATACTGTCGATTATGGAGCTCTAAAAAACATGATATATTGAGTAATCATCCTTGAATGATTCTCAATGGTGTATTTATGATAGTTTTATAATACAATTATTTACATTTGGAAATTTAGTGTTGGATTTGAAATTTGAAATAAATACCATTGAAATGATCTTGATCCCTCATGAACGATGGATGATTATGGGCTAGTTTCTATAGATTGATCATCTTTAATATCTCTTATTATTGAATCTTATATTGAATAATTTATCTAATAAACTATTTATGATGATAAATGTTCATTTTATAGACCTGTGATTATCTTCAATAATGTATTATGATTTTGTGATCCATTCTTCAATCAAAAAAAGATCTAGTTAATTGGTATCATCTCATATTTAATATCTATAAATTTTTTTCATATATAAACTATGTGACATATATAATTAATGAAAAACATTTTCTTAACACTACATTGTATATTGGATCTCTATATTAAACCGCTTTAAGACTAACTATAACTGATATAGGGATCCATGACATGTGAGATATTTCTATGTGGTTCAAAAAAATTAACAAGGATTTAATCTGTTGATGAACGTTGGAGCACTTCATCATTGACTTTGAGGTAAGATGTTTATCACCATTTGGGAACCTTATTTATCCGTTTTTTCATTGGAATAATTCTTTTTATGGAATTTCGTATTGAAAATTCATGATAGAGATCACATGTGTGTGTGCCAAGCCCATGAGACTCATTTATGATGCTTGATTCCATAAGTAATTCTAGTGTTTCTTGTTACCATTCTATATTTTGGTCAAATGTTGTTAATTTTATATAATATATTCTCATGATTAAATTATTTTCCTTACCTTATAATTATATTCCCTTTTGTATGTATTTACCGTGCCCTTGAGGTACTGTCTTTGCACTTGTAACAAGTAAAACAACATGGGATGCATATCATTTTGAGGGGGGAGTTCGCACGACATGCGGAGATGTCATTATTGGACCTATACATAGGGTATTTTCATGATATAATTTTGGATTGGTTTTAGAGACAATTACTTTTGGATACTAGGAATCAAGGAACAAAATGATGCCTTAAGGATTTCAAGTACTTGTTCACTAGTTGGACTTGTGACCAGACCAATGAATATGTGTATTGAGGATACCAAGTAGCATGTTATCTATCACTGTGGAATGTCCATGATTTTCTCTAACATCATTTATTTACTAATAAGGAATTTATCCAATGAATTTAAGAGCCAGTCTCATGCGGTTTAGTTTAGCACATAGAGGATTGATGTATTTTTAATTATGATTTCTTATGAATTTATTATTGTTACTTATTAACTATTATTCCTATGAACACATGCAAAAGATGTATTAGTGGGGTAATATTGGGTTTCATTACTCAAACCCTACAAATGAATCTCGATGGATTTATATACATCATTTATTAGGATCTAAATAAGGGGAATGGGCTTGTGGAAAAGAGATGAGTAGTGGATCATAGAGCTATTAGCAGTACCAGGATAGACTCATGACAATTCCATAGTGTTTCTTTTTCCTACTAAAAATTTATATTCTTTGTTGGATTACCAACATGGATGAACAATTTATTTATTTATATGAATTTTGAGCCATTAGATATTACATTATGATACCTATTCATCCTCTTTCGTTACCCTATAATGTTTATGTTTTATTTTTTGTTTTTTATTATAATTGGGGTTATGTATCAATGTTTACGGTGTTTAGACCATCATTGTTAGCTGGAAACCACATGAAAATCGGGAGGTGTAGAAGTGGCCTTATTGTTTTCTAACTTAGAACCAGTGGTTCTACTTAAGGCATTTCAAAATGGTATCCAATTTTTGTTTTATTATTCTCTTTTGAACTATCTAGGATATTTTATAAAGGATATAGGCTATGTTGGACTCTTGTAGTGGGTTTCTATGTGTCTTAGATGTTCATGTGTAACAAACCTAAGATTTTACATTGATTGGATTACTATTATAAATATTGGGGACTTTGGGGTATCCATGCATCATGTGTAGGCATATAGGTTAGAATGCCATTTATATAATCCTATTTTTTGTTTCATTTTTTTTAATTCCTTGATTTTTTCTATCTATTAGATATAGACTTGTGTTCTCTACTTATTGATATATCTATGTTGCCTTAATATCCTGATATACCTATGTTTCCATTAGTTAGTTAAATGTGAGTATGCTTTCAGGTTATGCATATATATATGTTTGTAACTAACATGATAGCATGTAAGACCTTTGTTAGAGTTAATTGGGTTACACATTTGGATATATGTATTCTCAATGGAGACCATTTTATAATCCCATATAGAAATCCGAATATGTCTTAAATAAACGTCTTTATAAATATTAAATGTTTCCATTTCATTTATGAAGTTGATGCTCAGAAGAAGACTGAGGGGGAAACTAGCTAATGTGAGATGGGGTACTTCTACTAGGGTGAATTACCATGTTCCACCACTCACTATGTTGGAGGGTACAATAAAGCATACCCCCACTCCTACTCCAGTGGTGTAAGTTGTAGGCCCACCTTAACCTGGATTCCATTCTCTCATTCCTTCCTAGGTTGGAGGGTCACTAAGGTCTATGGTCAATTATGAAAAATATTTTCATCTATAGTATGCACCATACATTTAGGTAATCAGATGATCATAGGATGCAGTGGACAGGATAAATATCATTGAGAGGGTTTTTTTTAAATTGTTGAGACACCTGATGAAAAAAAGGTATATAAGGAAATGTTCATTCTATAGGGACTCTCCAAGATAATTTTGTGACCCATCTCATAGGGGCCCATGATGTTACTATCCCAGGACTATGTTTGATAGGCCAGGGCATGGGGACTACTGCAGAGTAGTAATATCCCCCAAATGGGAGGCATTTTCCTATGTACATGTACACACACCCACATCTACATGCCCAAAATACTTAAATGTAAAAACATTAAGAAGACAAAGAGTACATACACTAAGATACCAACCACATAGTATGACATGGAAGTAAGTGAGGTATTGTACAACTAGGCCAAAATATAATCCAAAAAAAAGTGTCTGCAAACCATAAATTCCAACCTATAAAAAAGGTACTTAGACTGTTGTCTATAGTGGTAGGAGAACAACCCAGTTTGTCTAAACAGACTATCACCATCTGGTCCTAGTCTGCCTGGAACTCCATAACAAGGTCAAGCATCTGAATGAAACATGACCTGTGCAAGCAAATCCTTTTAAGGGGTGAGTAAAATAATACTCAGTAGGACACATAGAAAATAAAAAGGAATACCATAGAGGAAACACCAAGAAGAATATACCGCGCAAAAGTACCAAAAAAGGAAAACACCACTCAGATGATATAATCATCTCGAAATAGTTATATGTCTATAGTATATATAACAAGAACGTCTAGGTATACTGATAAAGGATTCTAAGCATCAAAGTCTCATGCACTTCCAGCTACGCGGTTCCGCTCATAGCACCCTCTGCCTAGGAGATCTCACTCCTCGAGCTATATGATAGAGGCACGTAGAACTGGTCTACCAAAAGTACCCAAGAGCACACCAGGGTCTCAAAAAGTTACGTAGTTTCCCTGAGACATCCAATATTTCTATGAAACTGGGTTTTGATAACACATGGAGTGTCGGTAACACATTGAGTATCGGTAACACATGGAGTGTCGATAAGTCATGCAGCCCCCATGTCCCGTAGTCACCATGTCACAACCAAACATCAACCACTGAAAACTATCTGAAGCACACTCATTATTTCTATTCCTTAATAATTGAAATAATATGATCTCGAAACACAGATAGGGGGTCCTCCGCACCCAGGGTACACTGGGTTGACTCCTCGCCTTAAGGGAAACATCATCCTAAATAGGGGATAGGTGCCCGTGTAAATATTGGTCACACTTTATCCAAATCCCTATATAAAGCACCATAAAGAGAAGTGAGGATCGATTGGGTATCTCAGTATGATACGTGCTAAAACCCACTGAGTTAACTGTCGATGTTGGGCTGAGACAGCTCACTTCAGAATACGGGTCAACGTCTATAATGGGAATGGGATCCTACATCAAATCCTTATAGGAAAAGACAAAGGGTAAGCTCTCAACCACTTGTTATCAAACTAAAAACTCGTCAAAAAATATAAAAAGGAACACCCCATTATATGGTTCCTAACCCTATAGACAAGCCGTCAATCAGACACTCTATTTGAAATATATGGCCATTTTAGTGGAAAGGACCGATCTGAGTCAAGTACGGGTCTGACATGACCCACCGGACCAGACCCGGGTAGCTAGACCACCCAAAATAGTGCAATTTACCTAGACTAGATTAGTCCATATTGAATATTCATGGTCCAATGGGCCTACTATCCAGAGTCCCGCTGGCCTACTCGGTCTATCTTGCTGGGACACTACAGCAGCCCGACACATCTGGTCTAGCCTGCTGCATGTGAGCCAGTTTGCTCAGCTGGACACAACCAACCCTAACCACGACCCGGGACCATGTGGTCCACCCCAAAATGCATGTCTCCCCCTTTCCTCCCAATCAACGCGACACAGTATTATTCAACGCGGTCAGCCACCACATCCCTGGTTTTCATCGTGGATCCACATAGTCTTGTCGCACCTCCTGTGCGGTCCGACGGCCACTACTTGCTCACACACCCACTGTCGCCTTAGGATCCTAAAACCATGGTCGATTAATGGTTCACCCGACTGCCTCTTTCATTGTTGGCACACTGGTTGGCCCTTCCGTGGGCCACCAGTTCTTCTTCGATGCTCTATTTCTCAAAACAGAGGCATGTCTGAAATCATGACCTCATATTTTTCAATACTCTAGGCTTGGATTAACATTATGATCTATTTGGACAAAAAGTCACTCAAGAAGATATATATCCCGAACCACTTAAATCTGTCTGTTTCCGTCATCATCGTACCTCTGTCATGCAATGCCAATCCTCGATCATTTATATTGGATCGTTGCGCCAGGGATCAAGTGCACAATAGTTGCTCGATCACCACATGTCGAGTCATGAGACACATAAAGAATTCCCATAAGGATTGAAGAATGGGGGAATAAAATCGTAAATCAACCAAGTGGAATGGAACTTGATCATTGTTCGTGTAAATTGTGGTTCATTTCTATTAGAACGAGAATTGAAATCCAACAAATAATCCCAAGATCATTTTCCCATCAAAACCCTGCAAAGGTATATACCATTCTGCAATAAGAAACAATTAGTGGGCCAATATATTTTTTGATTAGTCTTGGTTCATTATGGAATTAATTAATGGTGAAAAGAAATTAAATAAAAAACAACCTACCTTGATTCGGTTTGATCGTTGATGAATAATGGTCGTCGCATAATTTTTTGTGGGTGAAGATCCTTCAAATCAGGGGTTTATAATTGATCGTTGATCGATGATCCACAATCGTTAATCGAGAGAGCTCTATCACCATACCTCAGAGGAATTACAGGGTTATGGTGATAAACCTGAATTATTTTAAAAATTTGTATTAAATGAAAATGCATCGCTATATCAAGAATATAATATTTTTATTAAAATATTTTAATGATGTTCACGTCCAAAAACAATATTTCACATCCGGGCCACACTGACCGATGTTAGGACTCACCTAAGAAAGAAACCCCCTTATGAACTCAATGACGGTCTCATATTTCCAATACGAGTTACCATTTATGATTTATTAGGATTTTAAAATAAAATAATTTTATTTAATAATTTTATTTATAGTTATGCCCCTAGTGGATTTTTATACAGATGACTCATGCTGACCAAAGTTAGGTTACACCCAGTGTAATGTCACCGCTTTGAGCTCAATGGTGCCCTGAGATTTCTGATTCAAACACCTTCTCCAAAGTTATTTCACTTTTTTATAAATGTGGTGCGTGTGTGCTTTTAAAAACATAATATTTTTCAGTGAATTATTTTGGGCACCCCGGGCCTCAGAATCGCATGCCCTCTTAGCACAAGGTCTTTAAAATTTACTAAATAATTTCTAAAAATAAATTCCTAAAAATTTGAGTCATTCCATTCTCCCCACCTTATGGTTTTACATCACCAAAATCCAAAAGAAATGGATTCTCAACAAATTGAGGGTAATGAGCATGATTCTGAGCCTTCTACTTCTTTGAGATCTCATAGAGATTATCATGCCACCACTGAACGCGCACCAGAGGAATCGAACACACATAAAGGATCCCCTTCTGTCGATCCTCAAACTCCACAGAGTTCTTAGAAAAATTCACCCCATTCAATGACGTGTGATGAATCATTCACATATCTTCTCAGCTGAGACACTTAGAAGACATCGATTAAGTTGTCCAAATACGGGGGTATAGCCAAGGGGTAACCACCTCACCAAAAATACATAGTATCAGGAAAATGCTGATGAACCTCAGATATAGCTTGATGTTCTGGGCCAAATCTATGTTTCCCACATCGAGGAGAGACCAGAAAGAACACATGATCTCTCTCTTCAAACTCCAAATGCCTCTATCGCTAGTTGGCATAATATTTATGACAGTTATGTCCAGTCTTCATCCACTCCTAGATGACATGGTCCTTCTCTGTAGTCACCTGAACCAACTCTAAGCCTATGAGCGCGGACTCTCCTGGGTCAATCCAACAAAATGGTGACCTATAGGGTCTCCCATAGAAAGACTTTAATTGTGACATACTGATGGTAGGGGGTATCTGTTTTTGTATGCAAACTTCACCAGAGGTACTAAATCCTCCGAACTGTAGGAAAAACAAAACATGAAGTCCCATATAATGTTATCGAAAGCCTGAATAGTCCAATTAGTTTGTTCATCTATCTGGGGTAATTCTATGCTCAAGCATAACTATTTCAATAATTCCTCATGTAATCAATTCCACTATCGGGACGTAATTCAAGCATCATGATCAGAAACAACCATTGATGGAACTTTATGGAGTCGATCTATCCCTTGCACATAGAGGTATCTTATGATGTCAAAATAACTCTGCTCCCGAATGGGTAGGATGTGGGTTGACATGGTGAGTCAGTCAACGATCACACATATGGTATCATGCCCTCTAGGCATACGTGAAAAACCCGCCACAAAGTCCATTTTTATCCCATACAAGTACCATTCTGTCACTTCAGGGGGTTGATTCAGACCCACTGGAACCTGATGCTCAACCTTGACGTATTGACAAGTAATACATCAAGGCACAAAATCTGAAACTTCATTCTCCATCCATATCCACTAAACTAACATCAGAGGTCCTAGTATATCATTTCCACACCTGGATGTACCACTAAAAGTGGATGCCTGAAACTCCATTGAAACCTCCTCTCACAACATCGTTGGTATCATCGTGCATCCTCTAAAAATAACAAAGTGCACCCCAAATTATAAATAACCATTAGGAGAATTACTTATATATATTTGAGCACATAGAGACTCTCAGTCAGTGTACCTAAATTTTACCTCCCTCACTCTTCGAAAGATTGGAGGGGTGGAAACCATTGATTAGAGATAAGGTTCTCAATGTCCATCCATAAAGGATATATATAATGAGTCTAACTACTCTGATTACTCCTTCCAAAACAACAAGATAGATCTCCTACTGAGAGAATATTCCACCTCGTTCTCCTTCCCATGAGTATAGATAAAATCCAATTCATATCCCTAGAGGAACTCTATCTATTTTCTCTATCTTAAGTTCCAATCATTTTGAGAGAATATATACTTGAGACTCTTGTTGTTGAACTAGACGATAAACTGCTTGACCATTAGTTAGTGTCATCACATCTACAATTCTAATATTACTACTGCTAACTCAAGATCATGGGTCTCATAGTTCTGCTAATGTGATCTCAACTGACATGAATCATATACAATCACTTCTTTCCTCTACACCAGGACATAACCAATCCCAATTCCTGATGCATCACAGAACACTACGTACTCGACACCGTCCTCTAGAAACCTCAAGAGGGGAATGCTCAGAAAAATATGCCTCAGCCTTTGTTTGATCCATTACAACTCTAGTATCTATGATGACATGTTTGAGGTCAATGAAGACCACTTAGGGCCACCGAGGGTGAATGACTATGTCTCACAAAACCTTTCCTCTACAAGTACTTCAACTACAATCTCCGCTCAAAAAGCTCTATGGGATTCATCTCATATGCTGGTGTAGATATCAATGTCATCATGAGGTGTAGCTAAATGAAAAACTCTAACTGTATTAGAGGAGGTAAAAATAAAACATCTTTAGGTAAGACATTATTATCCTTATCCACCACAATAGTAAACTGAATAATCAAAACATCCACTTTATTAAGGGTCAGACTTACCAACTGAGGAGTAATTGTCTTCACCCTCTTATGCATGAGTCCATCCAGAGATTCAAGGAATTACCTTTCTCTAATAAATAGGAAAATATGGTTTTATTACCATGGAAGAACCACACCCTTTTACTAAAACAATCAATCTTAGCATGAACTATGGCTAATAGTGCATACTGAGAATGAAATCCTAAGGCATCGACGCTACTATCAAGAGATTCCAACCAAAAATCTCACCATTAAGATTCAGGTCACACTATCGACACCATTGTGTGATCATCGAGTCTCATCTCGTAGGTGTCTATACACAAAATGGTGATGTCAACTATTTAATCGGAATCTCTAAGTATCAAACAAGAAAAGTGACAGCAAAGGAAATCACTAGCACATGTGTATATCTACTACAACTAAAGTAGAAGGACACATATCATACCTTGAACCATTCCCAGAGTCCTACGGTCATAAGCCTCGATAGCCTGCAACTATCTCTACCCCTTTCAGGCAACACCCTGAGTCTGGTATGGACCACCTTGTGGTGGCAGTGGTAACATGTGAAAACATTGACCACCTCCTACTACTTCCCTATCTCCTCTACCATGTCTACTACCCAACAGATCAGTCTACTCCTACTATTGGATCTTCCTTTTTGGTTCATGAACTGCCTCCTTGAATGCATCCTGAACAATGGGTCAATATTGATTGTAATGTCCCTTCCCATGACAAGAATAACAATGCCTCTTCCTCAAGGAACTAGCACACACTTGGCACTTCCGATGAATCCTCTTGTTATGTGGCTTGCATCACATACCTGTCATCATTAGGTCGTGCTGACCCTACATCCGGGGTGATCAAAGCCTCGAAATCCTATGATATGTGTTCAAACCCGGTGTATCGTCATCCAGTGCCAAAATATCCATACATGACTCAATCTAGAAAGATCAATCCACTTGAACCATAAGAGGTGGGTTTACAAACTGCTCAATAAAAGAATGCACCACCTACTAACCATATAGAAGAAAAATTTCTCTGTGGCTGGCTCCCCTCTGGGAGGCCTCATCAAACATCAGTTCAAACTCCCAATACTCCTACATAAACCTTGTTTTCTAGCATCATGAATACATATTTTAAGAAAATAAGATTTATCATGGTTAAAAAATTATACCTAGTGAGCTGACTAAAGAAGGACATGGAAAACACAACCCATTCCTATATGATGCATGTACGTTTATTTTTTCCCTCTAACTAGTTTTTTCATTTATTGAGTCAAAAAAAAGCATTCTATAGTCCTAGTGTATGGATTTTTCGGTTTCCACACCAAAACTAGATTCTTTGTCCTGAAAGTCAAACTCAAAAAACATGACAATGTTTCCCCAAACTATCCTCAAAGACTCCTGGTCTTAAGTCGAAACGTCCACCTCTGATATCACTCTATCACGACCCATCCCATAGTTACAAATTTCGTGACTACCCTAATCCCGGCTCCGATAGGTCAAGGGATTGAAACTAGCAACGAGTTGGATAACCCAAAAATCATAGGCATTTTCCAAAGTACCTGTACACATGCAATCTCTAAGTCCAAAATGCTGAAATGTAAAAACTGTAAGTAGACAAAGCATGCATATACTAATATATCAACCACATAGTACAATGGGTAAGTAAGTGTGATAAAGTACAAATGGGACAGATTATAATCCTACCAAAAAGATAATGAAAACCATAAAGGACAACTTATAAAAAAAGTACTAAGACTACTACCTATAATCATAGGAGCACACCCTGGTCTGTATGAACTCACCAAGAATTGTGTGGTCCTAGTACTCTTGGAATGTCATAACATGGTTGAAGATCTATAGAAGATATGATACGTGTGGGATAATCTCGTGTATGGGTGAGTAAAACAATACTCAGTAGGGCATCGTGAAGAAGATACCAAGTATAAGTACAATAAAGGGAAAACACTACAAAGAAGATTTAGTAAAATCAATAAAGATATTTGTCAATAGAACTTATAGAAAGAACATCTTGGTATACTAAAAAAGGATTCCATGCCCCAAAATATTATCCACTACCTGATATGTGGTCTCTCTCATAACACTCTCTTCGCAAGAGATCTCACTCATAGATTTATCTCATAGAATCATGAAGAATAGGTTTACCAAAAGTTCACAAGAGAACACTAGGGACCTGATAAGTTACATAGTTTCCCAGATACATCTAGTCTCTCTAAAACGTATAGTTATGATAACCCCCATATTTTTTCCAACACACCGAGTGTCGATAACTCACAGAGTGTCGCTAAGTCATACAACCCCCAAATCATGTAGTCATCAGGGCATAGAAATACATCAACCATTGAAAACTACCCAGAGCAGACTCATCAGGTCTTTTCACATAGAGTGGAAAGAATCTGATCTCGATACACATATATGGGGTCCTCCGTGATCAGGGCCCACTAGTGGGGAGAATCCTCACCCTACTGGAACCATCATCTTAGATAGGGGATATGGTCTCGTTTTAATATTAGTCACACATTTTCCACAAACCCAATCAAAGGTATAATGAAGAGAAGTTAGGACTGAATGGTCCTCTCAGTGCAATACAAGATCAAACATGTAGAGTCATCTATCAATGTCTTGATGAGACAATTGACTTCAGAATATGGGTCATCCACTATGACGGGAACGAGATCCTGCATTTAACTCTCATAGGAAAAGACCAAGGGTATGCCCTCAGTCTGTTATGATCCAACTTAAACCCACCAAGCCATATCAAAAGAAACTCCCCATTTCAAGGGTCCGGATGTCGTAGATAGCTCATCAATTGGACGCTCTGTTAGAATGATATGGCCATTTTAGTGGAAAGGCAAAATTTGGGCACGACCCAAGCTACCGACAGACCTAACCTGGACCAATCTGGCTCGAACTGGCCTGTCCAGGTAGGTTCCACCCACTAGGCCGCTAAAGAAGCCTGAATCTACTGGTCTGGCCCACTGCATGTGGGCCAGTTTGCTCCGACGCATGTGAACCGCCCCAGCTGCACCCCTGGTCCACATAGTCCACCCCGACTATGTGGCTCCCTAGTGTCACCCTGTCAACATAGAACCACCACGTTCAAAATGGTCGGCTACCACAACTCCACATAGTCTGAACACACTGCCTGTGTGGTCCAAAAATTGTTGTCACAATATCCTCAAACCGCGACCAAGCTACGGTTCATGCAGCTGCCGCCGTCACTGGTGGCCCCATCCATGGGCCACTAATTCATCGTTGGTGCCCCATTCTTCGAAACCAAGCCACATTTGTGATCCTTAGGTCATTTTCTTTATTTCCTTGGGCTTGGATCGATGTCACGATCCATTCCGATGAAAAGTCACTCAAACAGTGATATCTCCCGAATTGCTTCGATCTGTCTGTCATTGTCCCCATCACACCTCCATCATGTCATGCTAGTCCCAGATCTATGATATTGGATTGTTATTCCAAGGATTGAGTGTGAAATGATTGATCGATCAGAAACATGTCAAGTCGTAGTCCAAATGAAGAATTCCAATGACGATTGAAGAACAAGGGATGAAAATCATAAATCAACTAATAGCAACGGACCTTGATCAATGTTCATGCCGATCGGGGTTAGTTTCCATTAGAATGAAAATCAAAATCTCACAACTAATCACAATATAATTGTCCCATCAAAACCTCGGAAAGTTAAATCCCATCCCACAACAACGATTGATCCATGGGAAAATCTGTTTATTAATTGGTATGCGTTCACTGTGGGATTCATGAACAGTGAAATGAAATCAAATCACAAACACCCTACCGTGATTTGGATCAATTTATAACGAAGAATGGTTGTCACATCAATTCTATGGGTGAATATCCTTCGAATATGAGGTTCTTTATTGATTTTCGATCCATGATCTGCCACTGTTTTTCGAGAGAGCTCCATATCCTTTTTTTAGAGGAATTCCAGGGTTATGGTTATAACCCTGAATGCTATGAAAAATGGGTATTAAAAGATAACATGTCTCTACCTCAAGAATAAAATATATTTTTATTAAAATATTTTAATGATGCTTACGTCCAAAAACAAACATTCATAGTCAGGTCATACCGACTGATGTTGGGACCCGATTAAGGAAAACACCCCTTTACAAACTCAAACGTGGTCATGGATTTTCAATCAGAGTTATTACATATAAGTTATTAGTATATTAAAATAAATTAATTTTATATAATAATTTTATATACAGTTATGCCTCTGATGGAATTTTCTAAAGATGGCACGTGATGACTGGTGTTAGGTCGTGCCTAGCGTAAAACCACTATTCTGAGCTCTACAGTGCCCTTATATTTCTATTCCAGCCACCCAATCCAAATCTATTTCACGTTTTAAGAAAAGTTGTTCTCACGTGATATTAAAAAGTTATCATAATTTTGCAAAACATTTCAGGAACACCGGGCCTCAAAATCACACTCTATCTTAGTGCCTAGTCTGGGAAGTCTCAGAAATAATTTCTAAAGATAAATTAGGGAAAATTAGAGTCATTACAGAGAATGTGGCCAGTGATAGGGAAAGATGGAGACATGAGATACTAATCTGAGAGGCCTTCAAGAACTTTTATTTTAGGTAATTCTTTTTTAACCTGTTGTTGTTAGACTAAGAAAAATAGTTCATAGAGCTTCATCAGGGATCCATGAGGGTATTTATATAACCCACTGTTTAACTAAATTTCATCTTGTTGAAAATAATTTGCTTATAAAAAAGGCCCCTATTTTTAGGATGTTGGTGATTGGTCTTTTTCGTGACATCAGGAAACAGATTCTATGCTTCAACCAAATGACTTTCCCCAAGGTTCTTCACAATTCCATGAGTATTGAGAATGTCCTAGAGGAGGATTGAGCTAATGGAATTTTTTTCCTATAGTACTCATCCTGATGTAACTCCTAGCTCTAAAATGAGTGTCACCTCTGGTCGTAGGAAGAGGCAAAATGGGGAAATTAATAAGGGAAATGGTTTTGTATTTGGGTTCCCTAGACCCAACTCTTGTATAAACATTAATTACCATTACATGTATAAAATTTGATATATTCATATGTTTAAAATACCGTAATATTACACATACATCTTCATAAAATATATTTTTGGTAATTTTATTAGATTACACATCATATGAAAATGCTATATCAGTTCCCATAATATTGTAAGTACATACATATAAAATAATTGTAATCTTAATGTTTTTTCATATATTCAAAATACATCATGATGTCAAGACGTATTTGATTTTTGACCATCAAGTGTTGTTGGATCATATACATGTATATTTCTTCTCATGAAGTTATCACATGTTGTTCTCATGAAGATGACATCATGTGAACTGAACCACTAGTAGTAACACTATATGTTTCATGTTTCATTCAATTTCCCTTCTATTAACACATATAATTGTCTCTTAAAAAGATATTATTATTTATTTATAGTATTTTATTACTTACTTGGAGAAAATATAAAAATATGGCATTGATGTCTTAGCGAGGTATCATATATTATGTGCAACAATTCTCTAAATACATCCAATGATCCACGATGATAATGAGGTATAGTTGAGGTGTTTGATATATCAAACAGCTGCTCGCAAGTGAGTTGTATGCCATAAAAAGTTTCACAATCATCCGAACATGACTTTGTAATAATTATTGCAAGTAAGTCATCACGAAGAGATAAGAATGTCATTTGAGATCCTCCTCCTTCCATTTCCTTGATCTGAAAATATTATAAAATAAGGATTTAACAAAGATTATAAACATAGGGACTAATCATGTGTTTAACGAAAACTCTTAGTCCCTAATGTTTTCTAAACCGGCCTCTGATACCAACTATAAGGACCTGGACTTAGTAGAATACATATTCCTGAATTAAATGAATAATTCACATTGAGGATCTTTTCAGGTTTAGAGTTTTAGAGAATTAGGACCTAACTATTACATCTCACAAGATAACAAAGTAGACACTTCTACTTAGTTTCCATCATAAAACAAAAACTATTGAAAGAAACATGTCTAGTTCCATGTTTTATATAGCTTGTCTTTCCTTGATCCCACCCTTGACCATATTCATCTTTAAGTCATGCGGAAATATTTCAAAAAAACTTGGGATGAGCATAAAAAGCTCAGTAAGGGTTATAAAAATACGAAGAGAAAGCATTATTCCATGTATACATAAGAATCAATGAAATAATACTTTACTCATAAAACATAATAAATTTAACATACCTTAAGAAATCATAAGATTTATGCACAACTCAATAGAAAGGATAATACATAAAGGTAACTTGAGGCATTCATAACATTCTTACGTAGGGAGTAACCCTCATGGTTATGTTTGGAATACCCATCACAGTATATTCCCTAAATCTCTTGAGAGAAACCTTAGCGTTTAACCCCTTCACGTTACACAATGCATTGGATAGCTATTTTGGGCTCACCCACCCTTAGTTTATCACGGAACCACCCGATTTCATAAACATTGCCCAAGAACCATAACATAATCATAACACTTAAAACATGAATAAGAGAAACATAAAATTTCCACATTTAAATCACAAGAGATCACATCATCATATTATCATAAATAAATACATCTAATAAAATCATTAGATCTCTATGAGAGAAAAATCCCTTTATACATTGAAAATATTAAAAGAATACATTTAAAAAAAATTTAGAATAAAAGTGTCCCATACCACTTCGAAACGTTTGAAAGGGTTTTAAAACATTCATGTCCCTATAAATAAATCCTTAAAACCATTTTTAAAATATGGACATGGATGATAAAGGTTTAAAATAATAAATCTTGAAAATCATTTAGAACAATGTTTTAATAAAAGAGTCCTTTTCCATTTTGAACAATTAAATTATAAGCCACAAGAAAGTAGACCATTCTAAAAAAATTTAATGACTTCAGTAAAGACATAATATGGATATGGAATGTCAAAGGGGCTGTAAATACACTTTATAAAAGAATAAAAGTGCATATCATTAAGAAATGTCTCAATGAGAGGAAATTGAGATGTAATCCCAATCAAGGATCATGCCATTAGAGCAAAGATAATGAAATGACATAATTATGTGTGAAAAATATAAATACACCAAATATAAGTGGATATTTAGTGTAAAACAATTATTTTTCATCCAAAAATATTTGTAGCAGGACATAATCAAGAAGTAGAGGTTTAACCCAATGAATTGAAATTGGGTTAAGAAGTTACCTTGCAAAAATTCGATAGCCTAACAGTGTCACATCAAATTTTAGAAAAAGAGTTGATGAGAGAGATAAAGGGTATCTCATCACTTGGACATAAATTTATAGCAACAAGGTTATATAAGAACATATCCCAAGATAATAAGATGTAATTTAAAAGACAAAACAAAAAGAAGTATTTTAAAAATATGAGGGTGAAAGGTTCCCTTAATGACTTGGGTAGCATTTGAAACGTACACCCCATGAAAGAAAAACTATACAACATTCATGTAAATACCCATAAAAGACATTATATTACACAAAGATTTGAATAATGGGCAGTACATACACCACTCAACGGAATTGGTGGCAAATGTAGCATAAATCTCATGTGAATAAAAGTGAGATGAAAAATCCCGTACGAAAACACGCCGCCTAACGGCGCCACTTAAAACATCTAAAAATGGATTTATGAGATCAAATAGGGTATCTCATAATATGAACATAAAAATTACAGTATTAGAAATATAAAATAACATCCACAAACATAAGAAAGATTATCTTAAAAGAAATGAGATAAAAGAGTGTACTTAAAAAGAAAGAGGGAGGTAGGATCCCCTACCTCAAGTATGACTTGTCTTGTTCATTTCTTTATATTCCTGAATAATAAATGTTGGTCAATTTATAATTGCTTAAGGAAATAATTTAAAGTTTATTATTCAATTAATATCACATATTATCATGATATAAAAATTAGTTAATTATTTGAGTTCACATCATACGTTTTGTCGATGTTTGGTACATGAATAAAAAATGATCTTCTTTGAAAAGCATTGTAAATGTAGTTGTAAGTAAATCATATCTAGAATAGTATTAATGATGTAAATATAATATATATAGAGTATATATTCTTTTTATACTTATTCCATAATATTTGGAGATAAAATTAAATGAAATGAACCGTTCATGGAGACGGTAGGCCGTACGTACGCATGAACGCTACTTTCATTGCTTTGGCACATTAATTGAATTAAAACTAGATGAGAGATATATATATATATATTTTAATTACAGTATAATATATATTTTATATGGGTCACATAAGTTCATTAATTTCATTCATTATACATTCCATGTATTTCATGAACGAGTCACATCACTTGAGGGGGTGGTAGTCCACACATCCTCGAATGAAATTATCGCATTTTCACAACATGAAAAGCATAAAGGAATGATTTAAATATAAAATAAAAAAGAATAAAGAGGACATAAATATAATATATATTATATATATAAATAGTTTCATCATAATGGCCACCATGAGAGGTGGTAGGAGAAGATAGAACAATCATCATTTCGTGAGGCAGTAATTCGCCATCCATGGAAATAGTATGTTCTTTAACCATTAGACGCAGGTGTGTGTTTGTGTAGCTCGAATAATTCTCATAAAAACATCATATTATGTTTAATATACTTGTTTTGTTACAAAATAATGGAATAAAAATAGTTTAGTGGGGTTGGAGAAGAAAAATAAAACAAAAGAACATTAAAGAAGACTTTACCTTTAAATCGGGTAACTCCCCTTGGTTTGAACCAAAAGGGTTTCTTGAAGAGATTTCTTCCTAAGGGAAGGCATCTAGGATAAATAGAGGGATGTGGAGAGATAAAATGATCAGTGTTTTTCCGAGCCAATGGCTTGAGAGGTGTGGGTAAGTAGGTAGAGGTGAGGGCCTTTTATAAGAGGGAGGAGGGGCACTCTTAGAAAGTAATGAAATGTTACGTTATATTAAAATGATTTTCGAATTTTAAACGTCCCACGTTGATATATTTCTAGGATAAGGTGATAAGGGTTTGAAATATACCCACAAAATAGGTTTTAGACATGTGTTATTCTTAGATTTTACATTATATTTAAATCATTCATTAATGAGATAATCACTACATCATCATGGTGTCATAAATAAATTAATTTATTTAATGTCTAAAAATTTCAAAACAAATAATATGATGTAGGAAATATTTTTATATTTATAAATAATATTTATAGTCAAAATTATGACTTGTATAACACCATGAAAAAATTGTTTTAGTAAAACAATACATGTTTGTGACATTTTTATTTTAACTTTAAATAAAAAGCTATTAATATCATTCTCCTACCAAAGTGGCTCCATGGGGTCCCCAAGTTGACCCATGGATTTTTTTTCTCGGAAATGACTCATAAAATAATTTTAGAACATGTGTCAAGGTCATTTCATATTATTATAACATTATCTTTACCTTAATTTACACTAATTACCTTTAATCGTGATTAATAAAACATAAAAGTTACTATTTACCAAAAAATTATTTTAATCCCATTGAACCTCATTTTACATCCTAATGACAACTATGTATGTAGGATTTTTGAAATTAAAATCACATAAGTGGTAATGTTTCATTTAAATGAATAATCATTTTTTAAACTACCACTTAGTGGTTTCAGTATTCATCAAAGATTGAAGTTTTTCACAAAAATACCAAAAATTCACCCTAAGCTATATTTGATATTCCAAATTAAAAAATGATGTCTGTTTTACAAAATTCAAAACATATATGTTGTATTAATTAATTTAATAATTAATTCACGCTGTCAAAACAAATAGCGTGTTTTTATGAAACAATATCTATTAAAAGATTAACACTAGTTTAAGTCCAATTTCAATGTGAAATTAATCCAAATCACCACCATTGGATTAAATGGTAAACATATATTCTATTTAAACTTTAAATCCAATTAAAAATACAATCTATCCATATAATTAAATTAGATGAAAAAGCAGTCTTGAAGTAAAATGCAGTATTTTTCACTATTCATTAAGAAATGAACATTGTTAGAAAAATACCAAAAATTTATCCAAAGTAAATTTCAATATCCCAATTATAAGGAATAAGTTTATTTTGACAAATAGAGCTTATAAAATTGTCAAAAGTTGGATTTAAAAAAGGTTCACCATCAAAAGGTGGTAAAACAATCTTTTAAAAATACTAGAGTATTTATTCTTAATATTGGATTCATTTGCATTTCAAGCCTTTAACATTTATTGGATAAATGTAAAAATATTTAACAAACATATGTAATAATGTTTTTGTTATTTATGTTCATTCCTGCCATTACAATGTCTAGGAGTTAACTATTTAAAATAAAATTATTTTATTATTAGTCTGGAACATAAGATTTCAAAGAAACTCATTGTTGCGTATTGGGTACGTGATCGAGAAATGGATTCACTTTAAAGTAATATTAAAATTTTATTCACAAATATTTATAAATATGAAAAAGTAATATTCTTTATTTACCTGGGATGTTACAGAGGAAGCCATCGAAATTGAAACCCAAATAAAAATGACCTTACATTATTCATAAGGTATACTATATTGGTGAATACTCATTGATCAGCACGAGTGGATAATATATTACACATCCCACCAATGAAATGTTCCTCAAGTGTTACATTTCAAAAACCCTTTTACAAGAGATATACAACGTTGAACATAAAATCCAACATCTTAGTAATATGAAATTAATGTGTATGAAAATGTCTTCAACACATGACATTTCACTATATACATACACTATTTGATAAGAATGAGATGAAACACATTTTAAATTTATTATGGACCTTATTTTGAGTTATATGACCTTAAAAAAAATTCCAACATCCTAGTTATATGACGTTAAACTATATGAAAACATCCTAAGTACATGACATTAAACTATAGCCTTACCATGTTTGGTAAACATAGGATTCCTCATTAGATAAATGTGATATTATAAATTTTAAAACTATGTGTGGGTTGTTTCCCAAACTCATGTGATCTGTTGTGATCCCTAGACACCCAATATTCTTAACTAACCACAAAATAACCGCACTATGTGACAAGAATAAGATGCCTCTTGTGACAAATATCAGATTCCTTCTACTTCAAGCATATAATATCAGATAAAATGACAATGAGGAGAAAAAATTAACCTGGTAACTCATCTATATTTCTCTACCCATCCATACTCACATATCCTTTTGGCGGTCCAATATTTCCTAATGACATAAAATGAGTATTAAATTGGAATCAGTTGTGCCTAGGAACCAAATATAAACCTATTAACACCAAGAACCCCCAGGTGTGTACACTCCTATAATTTTAATCGTCCCACCAGAGGGTCATAAATGAAACTATATGTTTCCTTATTAAATATAGTCAGAGTCTCTTATCCCACAAGTATGACAATATGTCATCATGTTTTGACATGTAAATAATTGATTGGGTAGGATATGAATAAGTTATATTACCTACGTCTTCATCACATGGTTTTAAAATGTGACCTTACCCCAAGTCATATTCAATGGATTCATGGTATGAGAAATATGATATTACCATTAGTCATAGAAATAATTTTCTAAATTATTAATCCCAACATCTTAGTTGGATGATGAAAAACTACATGACATTTTGGTCAAAGTAATTTGACCTTAAACTATAGCAACCACATCATTAAAAAATGACATTAATCTATGTTCATAATTTCCTCAACACATTACTTTAAACTACATGGTTCACATCCCAATTTCATGATATAAAACTACATGATGTATTTATCTCAAACCTCAGAGATCACCCTTGGTGGTCATCTCCTACAACACTGTCTATTATAACTACTTATGGATTGATTCATGATATCTCATTATATGGTGGGACCCATGGACATCACATGATTGTTCTATCCTAACAATTAATATATTATAGGTCCATTTTAACCCTTTAATCATGTATAACACTCGCCACTTGATTTTCCCTCTCAAGGTGTTCAATAACATTATGAGATAACTCCATGACTGTTTACCTATCCTATGAATAAACGCTAATTCCCTCTTATAAAAAATGATTATTCCTTGATATGGACCACCCTCATCTTCCCAAATCTGATCAGGCTCCCCAATGTGATGAAACATGACTAAAATAAGCAATCCTCCCACCTAGGATTAGGCCCGAAAGGCCACCCATTGGAATCAAATGGAGGTTCCCATTTTGAAAAAAATAGTAAATGGTCAATATCATATTTTCCCCACCCTTGATCAATGTGGTTGTGAGACATTTGTTTTAAACATGGTCCTACCTATTATTCAACCCTACCCCCTGGTAAGTTCTAGATCTAGGAGGTCTCAATTTGATTTCATGAACCTTTATTTGATACTGTGATGTTTCAAAACCCTTGGTGTTATTCATCCGTGCATTAATGGATGAATACTATGGTGGTGATCATCATTTGAGCTTTCCCAAATTGGATTTTTTCAACCCTTATCACAATACACATTGAATTAGAGGAATTCATAGGAACTCCAGGATATTTTCCCCAATAATGGCTTATACAAGATTTGGAATCATTGAAGGATCTCCCCTATCATGATTAAGGCTCCAAAGCATCCATTATCAAGAGTTCCCCCACATAGATCCATGAATAATGACCTTAAACCATTTGAATAATGTACCAAATTTTCATGTGGTGATGGGCTTACCATGTCCCATTTTAATGTTGGGACTTTACTCTTTAATGCCACACCATCTATTCTTGGATTCATCCCATTTGGTCTTTGCTAGATAACATTAAACTAGAAGTATTTGTCCAATATGTGTGACCATAATCATTGAATCAATATGTTCCAAGATCTGCAACCATTAAATAGGAGTTCTTATCCTATATGTAAGTACAAAAACAGACACACCCGTTAGTTCAGTCTATACAATTTTTATATAAGAAACTCAATAAACAATTGGTTACTTCCCCGAGACTAGATTGGTTGACTATAACATTATCCTGATTGGAATTCATGATTTCCATAAATTTCACACACTCCTATACACATTCTTGATGAATGAAAATGTTTCCTCAAAATTGCATGATATCATGTTTATCACCATTCCACCTTATCAACAAACTCATTTACCACTTAATTTTGATCAAAATCAACTCCACATGTTTCAACACTCCTTCCACCTATGGTGATGGTTCATGAAAAAAAATTTCTCACATTATTCATGGGTTCATACATTAGATAATTTACATCCATTGTATTTAAATGAGCTTTATATGCTGACAAGTCTTGAAAAAAAAAATGATTCTCCTCCTACCGTGGCATATTTTAAGGAAGATATTCATTTGATAGAGTGGTTGTGGAACCCATGTTTCAGTTTTTTTGAGATTTTTTCCACAACAAACCTATCTATATCCATTAATTTATTCCCTCGAGGTCAAAATTTACTTCTCACCACTCTTCCCCCACTTAAATGGACCAATTACACCCTTTAAATTTCACATTCACACCCCATATTCACTAATGAGATATATCAAAAAACCAGGATTGAATAACCTTGGCTTATGGGACCATGGGTCTAAAGGGTGTCCAATTCAACAATCAGACCTCATACTGTTTGTAACTCTGATATATATGATCGAACCTTTATTTATCTTGTGTTTCTCATATCATGAATGACTCGTATATGATTATGGATTTATGTTTTTTTGTATTATTGGTATGATTTAGATGTGGTTAAGGGGTGGGGGGGATATGCTTGAAGGGAAAGTCAAAAAAAATAATGTGATATTTGAAAAGGGATACACACATGTTGGAACCTATGGATTGTTACAAAAAAATACAGGGGAGAGAAGAATACCTCTAAGGATTATCCTCATTGATAAAATGATTTATATTGGAATGCCTATATTGACAAGTCTCTATATTCCACTACCGCATGGAAAGTTCCCCCTCCTCCTTCCTAGTGGATGGAAAACAATTTATTTTCTCTGAACTTCACTCATCCCAATTCAACCCCACACAGTATTGATAATGATTCAAAATAAATAACAATCAATATCATATAACTATTATGAAGGTCTTGAGTTTTTTTAAATGATATTAGGGAACTACCTTTCATGAAAATTTTATAGTCCCCTCTAGGAACCTCCAACAATTTATAGGCTAGGTATTTTGGAAGATCTTTTCAAAATTTTAACCTATATCACTAGTTTTTTGCACATTCCTCAAAGAATACAACCCTACTATCATGAACTAAATCCTAGTTGGGGGGGATCTGTTTATGTAGTGAAATGATTAGTAAAAAAGAAATTGAAGAATGAACTGGTGGTTTGGGAAATATTTGGGCCAAAATGGGTTTAAAGTACACAAAAGTGGATGCACTCGTGAAAGTCATGACCTTCCGGAACAAATAGTATCGTGTGATGTTTCTATGGTAATTGAAAAGAAAATATCATACAAATGACATTAACATTCACTCAAAATATATAAATTTGCATCAATAAACACCACAATAAAATCCTTCATGAAATTTATCTTTATGAAAGAAACTATATAGAGAGTGGCCTTCTTGAAACAGAAACACCTATAAATGCATCCCTACACACCATATATAAGGGGACACAACCATTTTACTTCTACCAGAAGCTCTAAATTCACAAATATTCGTATTTGATGAGAAAAATGAAAAGGTGATTCCAATAGGTATACCTTCATTTAGAATGGCCACCCAGAAGACCATGAAACTCGAAGTACATGATGTAGATAACATTCATGGTGGATTGTGTCCTTTACAATTATGGATTCTCCCTTATGCATATTGGGTATTCAAAAGATTATTATCCATTTACAAACTGACCCCACTAGACCAATGAATAAAATCTGAGTAAGGGCCACCCTATGTTTTTAATATTACCATGTGTGAAACCCCTATCCTTCAGTAGACCCATAACTTGTTGAATCCAACTTATTGGATATCAATGTGTTTCCCCATTAAATCATACATACCATTGTGATTGATAAGTTACTAATTAACATATATGAACTAAAACCCAGTTTAATCTTTCCCTGATCCCCGACAAAACTAGTATCATAATCCCCTGCATCTAATAAATTTACTTCAAACACAACTAGAAATGTATCATCACATCTAACACATAATAAGTGGATCCCTAATAACTCTTTTTACTATGCATAGGAACTCTATTGTAGGGATCCCCATTTTCCACATCCACATCGATGTGTTTAATATATGATCCAACTAGATATTCATGTTCTATAGACATGTACTCCCCTAAGGTGGAATCCTCACGGAAAATTAATTACAATTCACATTGACTAGGACATGTTCTTGATCAATCTATCCTACCTAGGAATTGTCTCCCTTGGTTTTGGATCTATAAATATTTAAGAAACATGATAAAGAACTGTGTAGCCCCACATCCTTGTCATAAGATGTTAAACATCATGAAAAAATATTCAGTAGATGAAGTAAAATAGTTTCCCTACCATTTGTGATTAACATAGGATTCCTGGGTTTTTGTTGGCATCACATGAACCCCCCAAAACTAACCTTTTGGGATGGTAATAGGGTTCCCCTTGTACGATAATAATGGGATAACACCCCCTTCTACAACTTGGATGTAAATCCACACCATGGAAGAAACCCAAAAACCTGTGATGAAACCACCACACTCAGGATGAATGAAAAAAACACCATGGCATCTGCTCTGCATAATCCCCACACCTTCCCCCATTGTTTAACCCTTCGTGATATGAGCATCCTTAATGCAGGATGCTAAATTTCATAGCCTAATCACATCAAATGACCTTAAACCATGGAATAACACTATATTAGTTTGGATCCATGTCTCATAAAATGGTATGAAGGACAAATCCATGTGGTTCAATCATGAAATCCCAATACTATTTGCATATCTATAGAACATTCAATCATGGTTCTCTCAATACCATCCACAATCCGACATTTCCTCCCCCTAGAAGGAAAAAATTTTATGTTTTATCATCTCCCTCATGATAACGCACTAAAGTCCCACCAACCTATCCCTGGAAAAGGGTAATCCTATGATCAACCCATCCCAACAAGATGTTAAAGATGTGGCCAAACAGTCCCCCCAAGATGTGAAACACGGGACAAAATGATCCTTATGAGATGTTAAACCTATGACTAACCTATCCTCATAATAGGTTAATCTTGTGACCGACCTTCCCCCACAAGACATTAAACATTTGACAAACATATACCTATAATATGATAAAAATATGATCAAACTCTCCCTACAACATGATAAACTTGGGGCCAACCTATCCGCACATGATATTAAACATGTAATCAATAACAATAAATAAACAATAAATCCTACAACATGTAGTGAACATGGGACACCTATGGCATCAAGCATTAGATGCCTTACATTTATAACATAAGATGAACTATTGTAGATCTAAGAAACCTCGGGTTCTCCACCAAATATTCCACACATATGGGATTCCATACACTTCGAACTAGGTATACATTTATAGATGTCAAACATTCCCAAGATCTCCAAATATCATCATCTCTAAACCGAAATTCGATTCCCTATTGTGAAAACATGTATCGTATTTAACTAGCGTCCACCAAGAGAATGTTCCAATAATGAGATTCCCAGATATTTATTCAGTTATTGAGGGAGACCCATAAGATTTGAAGAGATCCATGGAGGAATTCATGGATGAAAGTACCAAAATTCCATCATCTTATTTTGAACAAGGAACTAACAAACTAAACCATGGTGGTAGAGAATGACATCCTTTGGAAATAAGTAATGCAGGGAAGGAAAAGTCTGTCTACACCTTGTGGCATGTGCATGGAAAAAAGTGTCAAAAAACACTTAAAATGGTTGATGATTTCTGATGATTCCTCAAGTCAGAGGATGCAACTGGTGCCCAGGTCAGTTAATGGTTGCACCACACATTATTATCCATGTTCACCTACATGATGTTTTCCTAAGAGTATCATATAATTTTTAATCAAAAATGTCTAGAGGTATACTAATATACCCTATTGAAAATAAACCCAAGAAAAGATGACCCTCATCTAGAAGTTAAACCATACACTTGATGTGATGATAATGATATATAAAATAATGGATTCAATCAAATCCAATAATTTCCCCAATGGTATTTTGTTAAAAGTCCAATTAAATATGGATTCATTATAATCCCACCCAGTGAATGGGAAAATATTATTAGTAGAACACATACATTCTATTAAAATAAATTCCCATGAGATGTTTTTAATCTATGAAGAAGTTGAATTGAGTGTTTGATCTCCAATACATGCCCAATACATGATACCTCCATGATCCAATGTTATCATCTTAACCATTCAACCATGAAACCATTCACTCAAAATCCTAAATCCGAGCACAAACAAAAGTATATCTCTTAGAATGACCAAATGGTCGAAAGAAAACCAACTAAGAAGAACAATCCCTTGAAAAAAATTCTAGAGTTGAGCTCCCATGATCTCAGTTCAAAATACATTACTCATTATATAATTTCTAAGATATAGGAATCTATGAATATTATGTCTACTGTATTCATAAATGACTTGGATTCTTAACATGTGTTGATCATCAAACAACGAAGAATATACTTTTCAATACTAAACGTGATGAATATTTTTAGAGTCACTAAATAATGTTGAAGAATTCATTGATGCTCACATGGTGAAAATTGAATCATTAAAAAAACTCTTCATTGTCTTCTATAAATGGGGATTTATTCAATTTTCTTATGAACACTCTCTATCAATCTCAAATTTTATTATGCAAAAAATCAGTAAATCTGTTATTTATGAATTTTGTTAATTTTTTTTATAATAACACTAGTGATGGAACACTAAAATATCAGTGGACTAGTCAATTAGATTCTCCTTATGACCATATTAATAAAATATATATTTTAATTGTTTATTCAATTATATAAATCATTATATAGATTCAAACTATAAAAAATATGATATTTACCCATTTCAGGATTTATGAATTAATCTTCCCTTCTTAACTAGATCTCACACACATGAAACTTAGGTCCTCTCCATTTCTTATGATTATGAGTAGTGGGATGATATTATGGTAATTAGAGATATTTTAATACTATGAAAATTTATAATTGAGGATATAGTAGTAATCTAATCCTATTTATTAGAATAAAATGTCCATGTGACTGTAATTGAGTGAGATTGTATTTTATTAGAGAGAAACCATGAGTGTAAAAATTGGAATAATGATTTAGTGAGAATGGTATGGAGATATATAAGGTTAAGAAAAATATTTTAAAATTTAATTTTAAAAAATATAGTTTAATTACATTATTGTATCTACAATTTTTTCCCACCAATTATAGTATAAACACATCCATAACATTTTCCTCTTTAATGAAAAATTGATTAACTATACTACTACATTTTACATGGGTTGAAATATTTTTTTATGGGAACCCTATGACATGAGGCTCATCAAACATGGAACCATTTTCATAGAGGACAATGTTTTTATTTTTATTTTTTTAAAGAAGACTCCAACAAATGACAAGATACAATTTATATCATATAATCTTTTATCAATTTTTTTAAGAATAGTTATGTTGTGACTAAAATATTTGAGAGTCCCAGAGGAAATGGAAAGGTACCTTTTCAGTATCCCATATAGTGGATCTTTATATCCTACATATTTCTATAGTATAGGCTCTATAAGAAATATATATGTGGAAGATAATTCAGTCTAATTGACTAAAATTTTAGATAAATATGTGAAGATAATTTCAACAACTAAAACCTACTGTTACAAATAAAAGATAAGCCTGTTTTGATCTTAAAACACTAACACTATGTACCCTACCAAAGATTCATTATTTTTTATGAGAATAACCCAGCATGAACCTATTATAATTTAGAGATTTATATAATGGATTTAGACATAGGATTGACACCATGATCCAGATCAATTGTATGTCATTTCAAATCTCTCTTGAAGGATTATTGAATGAGTGGCTCTATAAGATCCAAACTAGAGTGATCACTACCTAGGATGAACTACCTAGAGCCTTTTTCTACATGTATTTCCCTACATAAAGGTGTTGACGCTCCTTTCGTCATAGAATCTAAAGATTGGAAAAGGGAATATTTGAGCTGAAAGTGATTCATCCTTTGAAGAAAACATCAAAAATCGAAAAAGGCATGAACAAAGGATCAACAAAAACTCCACCGCGCAAGTTATACCACTGCCGCGCAAGTACACCTACGCGACGCTATTGGTCGCGCAAGTGACTTGCGCGGCCTAAGTGGTAACCGCCCGATAACCGCCCGGGGTCTTCTTTTTCCTATAAATAGACCCTGTGGGCCCCCCCATTCAAGAGGATTTTTTTTCAGAAACTCGGATTGAAGCTCTCGACGCCCAAGTCTCTTCTCAAAGCTTCTGGAACACTTCTAAGGTAATTTCTTACCTAGAATGGAAGATCTAAAGAGAAGAAGGAAGGCCTAAGTGTTGAAACTTATCAACACTTACGCGCCGACTTATTTCCTTCAATATAACTTGAGCGTCCCTTTTCTGGAGGAACCTCAAGAGGATTATAAAGGCTTTAAAAAAGAGTCGCTCAAATATTTCAATGCTGGTTGAAAATCGTGCAAGTACACCATGTGTCGCGCAGGTATACCTGCGCGACCAAAACTTGCGCGCCCACGGAAGACTTGCGCGCCTTTCAAGACTTGCGCGCCCCTATCTTTTTGGGTGCCCATCTTGCCCATTTTTACCCCTCTTAATCCATTTACCCTTTCCTATTCAAGATTCAGTCTTCAAGACACTCTTCAAAGCCATTTATGGCATGATTTCTTGATTTGATTTCCTTATCTGAAAGGAATTCAGTGGAATATCTCTCAAAACCTAGTGATTTATACATCTTTATGTCACAAATGATTGAGAGTTCTTTCATTCAACATCATCCTTTAAAATGAGAGAATCCTTAACCTGGGTCTCCTTTTTAGGAATAATCCCCAGTTATAAATCTTTTAATCTGGGCATCCTTCTTTAGGAGTAAGCCCCAAATTCTTAAAGTTCCCAAACTTGGGCATCCTCCTCAGGAGTAAGCCCCAATCATAATTCCTTAAACTTGGGCATCCTCCTTGGGAGTAAGCCCCAATCACAATCCTTTAACTTGGGAATCCTTCTTAGGAGTATGCCCCAAACTCAAATATGGGCATCCTCCTCAGGAGTAAGCCCCAAACCTTAATCCCTAACCAGGGTCTCCTTTTCGGGAATAAGACCCAGTCATAATCTTAGGTTTCCTTTTCAGGAGTAAACCCCAAGCCCCCTTAAATTTCTCTTAACCAGTCCTAATTTACCCTTGATTTGGGTTTCCTTTTCAGGAGTAAAAACCCAATCATAAGTCCCCTCCTAACTTGGGCATCCTCCTTAGGAGTAAGCCCCAAGATTAGAGTATTCAAATCTCCATGAAGCACATATAACTTTATGGACCCTGTTCATGGATTTTCTACCTAATAGTGAATCCTAAACCTTTATCTATCCGGGCAGTCATACATACATAAGCCCCAAACAAATTCTTATGACTGCATATTTCATGGAACAATTGTCTAATTTTTACCAATACCTCTTGTTTCTCACACCGAGCATGACTCACGTGAGATTAGAGTGTAAAAGTAATTATGACATTCTTCTTTGAGCCATCAATCATAAACATCATACTCCATTACTCGAACTACGTGGGTTCTAATTCCTTTTCCAAAACAAAGGATACGTAGGTAGCCCATTTATGGGTTCGATCCCAACTTTGAAATAATCCATGTCCTTCGGAATGGCGATAAACTTCAAGTGCCCCACTGAGTGGCTTTAAAACCAGCCTGGTCAACATAATGACCAAGAGACTTTTATATAAATGTTTTGAAGGATACCATTGACCAAGAATCTCTAAACAGATATAGATGATTCTCTATTGATGAAGAACATCGAATACATATAAAAGATTCTCTAAATTTCTTGCATATTTAATCATTGATTGTTAAAACTAAAGGAAAGCACATTTTTATACTTGGTAATGTAATAAGGATTCACGAACATAACTTAAATCTATAAAGAGAGTCCCGGAGTAGACAATAATTCCCCTAAAAAAGGTGTGATGAGTCCGACCTCCCATCCTCTCGACCAATGCAAATTCCTAAGCCTCATCAGTCCACAAGCTAATGAGCACCTACCTTTGGAAAGTAGGTCCAAACGGATGTGGAATCATTGGATGTTTCCGGTTCTACGAACAAACCCGCTAAAAACCGATCAGAACATTTGAATCTCCCGTCCAGGAGGTCATCCCCGAAATCCGTGAGGAAAAAAAATGGTGAACCCGACGTGAATCCTTAACCAAGTTAAAGTGATATTCTTCTTATTTGTTAGGACCCTTGGTCCAAACAAAGCAATCATTGACATGTGCTCATCCAAAAGATGCAGTGACCGGATTCATCTTGATTATGTCTGTTATATGGGACAGGCACTCTTTTCTCAAGATCTTATGCAAAATGGATTTCCTTAAATTCACCCCTGTGAATACTGCTACTGTGAACACCTCTACTGTGAGGTCTGCTGCTGTGAAAACTAATGCTGCTACTCCTGCTGGACCGTCGTATGCTCTGAGGATGACATCACCAACTCAGCGTCTTCAATGCCGGGTTTCTAATGCACTGGTTAAGGAATACCGTCGCAACTATACTATCCCAACTCTGGAGGCCACTCGTCAAGCCCTCCAAGTTAACAACTCTACCTGGTCGTCCGGACAACGGCGGCCAGCGATCAAGAAGCAGGCGGTGCTGACTACCGTCTCCAACCGTTTCGGGTCGTTATCCCCGGAACGCAATTTCCATTCACTCCCTTACTCTAAGGAAGTGAATGAGCAGGTCCCGCAGGACCATAATTCAAAAAGACAGGAGTCCTTCTCAAGGGCTCCCATCAACAATCACCGCCAGACTCGTGCGGTAGTGCGCCCTCAACATGATGAGGGTATCAACTCCAGGAATTCAGCTCAGGTTCCTCGAACCCGAGCAGGCAAGATGAACCGCCAGAGACGGAATCTGGTTAACAATGGGCAGGTTGTCATCCCTGCCATCTCCGGAGAAGTCCACCAACCTAACATGGTGGAAAACAACGAGCATGCACACACACCTGCCTGTTTTAATTCCGCTGTCCAGCAGACTCGTCTGGCAGCATCAAGCCAATCCCGCCAGGCAATTCCGGTGGAGTACTGTAGGCAGGAACATACACCTGCTTATACATCACCAGTTAGTCAACAGGCTCGTCTGACTACATACGATGGATTTCGTCAACCACGTTTGGAGAAGTGTAATCAGCAGGCATATACAACTGCTAATACTAATCAAGCCTACCAACAGTCTCGCTTGGTAGCACACGGAGAAGTCAGTCGGAAAGCCCCGACGACAAACAGGTGGCAGACTCAACTCTCTGCCTCCACACTTGAGTACTGTCAGGATTCACTGACAGGAAAAGGAGGACAGGAGGAGGCACATACACCTACTCCAAGCCCGGAATGGACGTATATCCCCGTTCCGGCGGCTGAAGTCACCAAACATATTTTGTCAATGGTGAAAGAGAAGAAGAAAATTCCTGCTCATATTCTGGATGCTTGCCAGGATATCATAACAGCTTCAGAATCATCTCAGGGACAGACACAAAAATCTATCCCTAGCAGTGGAGTGACACATCAAGGATTCACTCCGGAACAGACACACACATCTGTTCCAGTCCAAGAGGGTTATGCGGCATACTCCCCCATATCAAACGGACAACCAAGTCAGGCACATACACCTGATTTGAGTGGAGATCGTCATCCTAACCTGACCATCATTCCTGATTAGGCACATACACCTTCTCAGAGTAACCACTTTCGTCAACAAGTGGTTTCTAAAGTGAGTAAGAAGGCATCTAAGAAAAAGATCCTCCCAGCACAGTCAGGAGATCAAAGGCCAATCTGCAACAAGGCCTTGCTCGATTCTGGAGTTCTTGAATCCCTCAGACATTTATCTATCGGAATTCAAGATTCTACTCCCTCAATTCTCTATAACGGGAACATTAATTTTGATGGTCTTCAACAGACACTTCCTCATGAAGGCTTGCTTCATGAAAGTTCGGTCAATCTTGAAGTTTCTTCTTCAGATGATAGCCACAGGAACCCTCTGTGTGGTAAGATGACCAAGGAGCAAGAGATTTCATCTTTTGCTGTAACCCATCATAACGGTCATCCTCATGGTGATGAACTTCGCTGCGGAAGTCCTCTCCGCAGTAGTGATTCACGTTGTCTCGAAAATTCTTCAGAAGGCAATGTAGTGACGAGAAAGCCCTACTATCTCGAGGCACTTGCAAATGTCAAACCAGTCATGTCCGATGCTTTACTATCGGCAGGTGAAACTCTTTCTCCATCAGAAGATAGCCTGGGGTTCAGGTTATTCTCCGAACCATCCTTGGGTCATTCATCTTCCAGCATGAATAGTGATATCTCTACCAATCTTGTTGAATCTGATGAAGCAATAAGGAAACACCAGCTCTGGTCTAAACAGGTAGAAGAATCTTCATTTAATGATAAAGAGGAAATGCTGAACATGAGGAAAAAACTGGCAAAAGGTGAAGTACCAGTCATGTTTTGGCCTTTGGCTGACTCCCAGTACGACATTCCAAATATGTTGACGGATGATGGAATCCATGATATTCGTCTCAACATATGGAAGACTCTTTGTCAATTGAAGAAGAAAGTATTATCTTACGGTGATTATGAAAATCATATTAAGATAATATAAGGGTTACAACGCCAGATTGATTTGGCATCTCTATCAGTCTCTCGGTATCCGAAGGCTGAAAAGCAACGAAGAACCCTTCAACATTCATGCCTTGGCGCACTAAGAAAAATGTGTCAGTTAATTTACAATGATCCATCTGATGTTCATATCAGAGGATGGGGTGTTCATGGACCACTACATTTCACAGTGCTTTCCAGTCAGCAAAGCCCACCGAAAATGGTCTCAAGCAATGTTATTGCCCATGGCCGGCCACAGTCAATGGGCTTTGTTCATAATCAAAAGCTTGCTCAAGAATAGGCTTCAACTAGTTCCTCTCAAAATCAAGTATATAGAGAACAAGTTATTGAATTTCTCCTACATCATGCAGGCGAGAATATTGCACAAGCCTCTCGTCTAGAGCAAACACGTCATCAAATGAAAGAAGTTTCGGAAATCATCCAACGGTCTGTTGAAACCGGTGATAAAAGTGGATACAGGTTAATGCATCTAGCTAATTTCCGAACTATGATTCTCAAGATCAAGAGAGATTTTAAGAAGATCTCAGACATAGCATGTCAAGAGACACCCCAGCTTGTCAGACTGGGGACTTCTCTAACCCATCCCTCAGAGTCAACAAATGGGATTCGAGGAGTTGAGCGGAAGCAGCAGGAACATCCCTAGTCCACCGGACTGGGGACTTTTTCAAATCCTCAATCCCTCCCTCAGAGAAAACCAGTATTCTCTCGATTAGGGAATAAGCCTCAAGAGGAACGAAGAGCCAAGCTATCAGGAGATTCTCTCCAAGTGACGGTTCTCCAAGAAGTTCCTGAGGGATCAAGTCAATGGAATGCCATGTCTCATCATGGACATAAAAGAAGACAATATCACAGAAATGCTGATAGAAAGGATTCCATGAAATATGCATCCATTAATGTCATCAATACCGTTGCTGCTGATTCACCAGGTGAGGCTCAATCAGAGGGATTAGACGAAGAGGTTCCTGCTCAAGATGTTGCGCACACAGACCTAAATGAAGAAGGTGTCCGCACACGTAATCAAAGGCTTACCCAAAATCTGGGTATTCCTTCAAGTAACACACTTCCCCCTCTCTGAAAAGGATCCAATAAGGGGAAAGGAAAGAATCAGGTTACTTCTCACCCTTCCTCTGAAGGAGGTCAATCGCTCTCATTAGAGCAAAGGTTTTCACAACAGGAGGAAGAAATGAAAGATTTAAGAAGGTTGAATGCAGAACTACTTCAGAGTAGTCTTCTTCTTAAAAATGCTGATGTCGGACAGCGGAAGGACTTTGTTGTAACTACTGAGATGGATCAGGAATATCCTCCTTTATCAGTACACCCTCAGAGGTCTAATCCTACAGGTCAAACGCAACAACGGTTGGCAGCACTACCATCAGTTGTAGCACCAACCACCACATCTGTCCAAGCTCCATTCATTTCACCTACCCAAAACCAAGTTCAACCTGATGTTTCTCAAAAGTTAATAACTACTATTGAGTCATTAACAGCTCGGTTAGAAACTATGGAAGGGAAACGGGTGCAAGTTCAACATGAAAAGAATGTTTACCCTAAATGGGTGGATTCAATTTCTCCTCCATCCAGTTTTGGAAACCCTGTTTTCCCTAGTTTCAATGGATCAGGCGACCCTGAACAATATTTAATGCATTACGTGTCTTGTTGTGATCCTATGATGGGAACTCCAGAGCAGCAAGAAGTAGTGAAACTCAGATGCTTCGTGCGAACCTTGCAAGGACCAGCTTTTGTCTGGTATACAAGCTTGCAATCCCGATTAGTCATCGGATGGGAGGATCTTCGTCAAAAAATTCCTTCTTTAGTTTATCTCAACTTTGCCAAAAACGACAGTTTTCGATCTTACAAACTGCAAGAAAAGGGAGAATGAAAGAGTCTCTGATTTCATTGCTCGTTGGAAGGGATTGACGTTTTCCCTGAGTTTAGCACTCCCTCAGGAAGAACTATTGCCAATCTGTGTGGCAAATTTGCGTGACGAATTACGCACGCCATTGATCCCTGTGAAATACACAGGAGGGTTTCGAGACCTTACTTCAATCGGTCAACAGATTGAAGATTCCCTTATACAGGCTATGGTTAAATCTTGTATAATTCCATCAGCTCCAGGAAGGAGAATGGGTAAAGCAGAAACTGCTACAGTTATGCTTAAACAAGCACCTGTACCTATTTCTACGTCAAAACCTTCATCTTCTCGAAGGGCTCCACCTCCTGAACGCCAACAACAAAGGATGTTTCGTCCAAATGATAAAAAAGATCAACGACGAAAACAATTTGAGGATATGAAGAGTAAAACATACTCTTTCCAAAGTGAGAAAGTTCCTGGTTACTTCATTTCAGCTCTGGAAAATAATTTGGTTCAATTACCAGTGCCCAAGAGGCCAAACAAGGAAGGAGATGAAGACCGTCCCAATTATTGTCCCTTTCATCAAATGTTGGGGCATCCCATCCAGGAGTGTTTTGTCTTTAAAGACCTCCTGCAAAAGATGTTCGACTTGGGACAAGTCAAATTGAAGGGTTCTTCAGCTCATGTAGCGTGTATTACCGCTACAGATCCAGAGGAAGGAGGCGAGTGGAAGAAAGTCAAAAGCAAAACTGCGAAAAAATATGATGATTGGATGGTCAGAAAGACAATCAATCGGACCCATTCCATTTTGCGAACACAATTGAAGAAGACAATTGTGTCTCCTACAAAAGCTGCAGTAAAGCCTCCATCAAAAGATAAATCCTCAAAAGGGCAGCGCAATTCAAAGAAGAAAGAGGAATCATGAGAAGATGAGTATGTATCAAAGCCTAAATTGTCTTTTGACTCTGGAAGATTTCATGCCATCTACTTCAAAGCCACAGGCACCGTCCCACCAAACGGCACAGCCTAAACAGGCTAACTAGGCAGAGTCTTTATCAGAAGAAGAGTTAATCTTTGGTTCTGTTAATATGATTCAATTAACAGATCCATATTCCAGTCTTGATAAGCCTAAATTACCTGTATCAAATAAGGGAATCCGAGGAAGTTCTAGAGGTTCAGGATACAGGGGAAGACGTGGATCTTTCCGGAGCCACTACTCTAATTTTACCCCTACTAGCACTGTATATGCAGCAGAAACTCGTGGTAGAGCCCTTCAGCGAGCTCAAAAAGAACATGAAAGTTCTTCTACCAATAGTCCTAACTGCAAGACTTTAAACTGCATAGTCCCTTTAATATGTCCTACATGACACTAAACTGTATTTTGTCTGAGATGACATTAAACTATATTATGTCCGAGATGACATTAAACTATATTGTGTCCTATCTACATGACATTAAACTGTACAGAAGTTCCTTATTTGTCCGAGATGACATTAAACTATATTGTGTCCTAGCAACATGACAATAAACTGTGTGGCACTTTCATCGTCCAGCATGACGTTAAACTGTAAAAAGTCCCCAGAACTGATATCCTCATATTGGTTCACCTTAGTCCTAGCTACATTACTTTAAACTGTACAACACTAGTTAGTCCTAGCTACATGACTTTAAACTGTACAGCAATGGTCCAGTAAGACTTTAAACTGCAACTTCGTCCCACACGACATTAAACTGTGAAAAAGTTCCCTAAACCGTCCAGCATGACCTTAAACTGCATCATCCCTGGTCCATGTATATGACCATAAACTATTTGAAAATCCCTTATGTCCAGCAAGATGTAAAACTGTGACGTCCTAACTACATGACACTAAACTGTATAAAAGTCCTTCACGTCCGGAAAGACGTTAAACTATATAATCTCAAAGGTCCAGTATGACATTAAATTGCACCATTCACGGTCCATGCATATGACCTTAAACTATTCGCACTTTCATCTGACATGACGTTAAAATGATACACCCTTTTGTCCTTACTACATGACAATAAACTGCACAATCCCCCTTTCGTCCAATATGACGTTAAACTGTATTGTCCCCATCGTCCTAACTACATGACGCTAAACTGTACAGAAAGTCCTTAATATGTCCTACATGACATTAAACTGTTATTTTTTCCCTGCTACATGACACTAAACTGTGCTGCACCAATAGTCATAACTGCAAGACTTTAAACTGCATAGTCCCTTGTTTATGTCCTACATGACATTAAACTGTGCATCGTTAAGGTTGTTATTACCTCTTGTTTCTCACACCGAGTATGACTCACGTGATCTTAGAGCGAACAGCAACCATAACACTCCCTTTGGGCCACTAACCATGTGTAAGTCCCAACACCATTTTTTATTAGATCATTGTCCACAAGAACAACTTGATCATTAATTCATTCTTTAATTTAACTACACAGACTTTGATCCTTGCTCTCCAGGATGGGTATGTAGGAAGCCTCCCAAGGTTCAAGCCCAAAAACAATCTCTTCACATCGGTTCACCACCATCTCATATGATGTTGATTCGTTAAACCGCCCCTGGAATCAATATCTTTACATTGATTCACTTTCGTCCTTTCTATATGACGTTAAACTATACAACACTTTTGTCCGATATTACAATAAACTAAAATATTCTTTGATTTCCTCATTTGAGAAGGAACCATTATTGACATTGATTTTTTAAATCATGTTTCATTTTAAAAGACTACGTGCATACATGGTAATGCCTAAATTTTTTATCTCAGGTTAAACCATCATTGCACTAAAATACCCTTTCACCCTTCACATGTACGAACCAAATTTGTACAAAGGGTAGTTCTAGAACTACGTGGGCTTGATTCCCATCCTTATGGGATACGTAGGAACGTTCGAGTATCCCTCGAATCCATCCCCATGTCTTTTGGGCCTAACCCCAAATTTCACTTTCAGTCCCTTGGCTGAAAAGTCCTCATGAAAACACACACTGTGTATTCATTATTATGGTCCGAATTCTATGACCCTAAACTAAGATCACTCATACTTTCGTCCTGCACGGCATTAAACTGCATTTCAAGAACTACGTATGTCTTGATTCTCATTCTTATAAGATACGTAGTGAAGTCCAAAATTTCAATTCAGGACCCAGCCACAACATGATTATGGTTATCATTGACCTATGTATCTCTACATACATTGGACAATACCCATATTTATGTGTTATAATCCTAACCGTAAAATATTTTCAGATCTTCATAACCCTTTTCATGACTTCTAGTCACAAAAATGTCAAACTTCTGAGAATTCTTTTGCCTGACTATGCAGCATGTGCCCATAGGTGGCCTTGCATAAATAGTCCACATAACAGACTTGTCAGCCGAAAGATACTATTTATTTGACCATGCAGCCAATGCCCATAGGTGGCCCTACATATTTCAACCCCCTAACAGGTTTGTTAAATAATGGTAACTTCATTCTTGGGAAGAATGCCTCTTTTGTCCTTATTTGTCTTAAACGACAGTATGTAGGGATCCGCAAAAAAAATAGCAATCCTTAACATATTTGTCCCATATCCTTTTACATGATCTGAAATTATTCAAGTCTATTGTTTATTCTTCTTCCCTACGTTTGGGTCAGACCTTCGTAGGAGTGATATTCATCCAGTTCTTCGATATTCTTGTTCGGAAATATCTTCTCCATATTCAAGTACCTCTTTCCATACAACAAACTATATACTTTAGAAAATTTGAATCTCCATAAACTTTCACAGGCTTTTAGCACTAGGAAGGTAAATTTCTGGGATTTCTTTTGCTTGACTATGCAGCACGTGCCCATAGGTGGCCTTGCATAAACAGTCAACATAACAGACTTGTCAGCCAAAAGATACTATTTATTTGACCATGCAGCCAATGCCCATAGGTGGCCCTGCATATTTCAACCCCATAACGGGTTTTGTTAAATAATAGTAACTTCATTCTTGGAAACTACTTCTTCTAATGCCTTTTAGCTCTTTTTCATATCATTCCTCAGATTCAAATATTCTTAAGCCATAGTTTACATATTTTCTCTCATACTTGCGTATGGTAATTTGTTTTCAGATAAATTGTCAAGGAATTGAATCAATTTTAATCCATTTCGATCAAAGCTATTTCGAACTTAAACATTATCCCCTTTATGTCCAGCATGCATGACTTTAAAATGCCCACAAAAGACAAAGGAAATCTGAATAAAAGTCAATTTCCAGCTCACTAAATATACATTTTTTGTATGATTTAGGTAAAATTGAGCAATTAAAAGGTTCAAAGTTTGTAGGATTATTTTTAATAATCCTAGTAAAAATCAAACTATATTTACTGGGCCCATTGGCTTAAGTAAATTTGATGCAGGTAGTGAAAAGAATGCAGGTACAAATGATTGAAGACAAAAGTGTTTTTCATTGATACAGAAGAGTTAGAAGGACATACACAGTCTGGAGTCTCTTCTCTTTTTCGAGAATTACAAGAGGATTTCAACATAACACTTCATTTGATTTACGGCATCCCGAGCTTCATCAGCAACCACCTGGAATTCATTCATTCAACTGGATAAAATAAGAGATGCAGTGATACTAGCTCTTCTTAGAACAATTGTAAAAGGATGTTCTTGAGTGCGGTTTGAGAAAATTTTCTACTAATCAAACAGTGACTCTGTTTCTGTCCAAGAGACTTAGAAGATGGATACATGGATTTGATAATGGAGCATTGGAAGTAAAGAGCCATTTGGAGAGAGTACTCTTTTCAGATATTGCTCTAATACCACGTTTGTCTTCTCTCCACCAACCATTAGTGGAAAACATTTCAGCCCATGGCTTTGCCATTTTCATATCTGCAAGGAAATGACATGGAGGAAGAATTTGAAAGTTCACACCATTGTTGTTACTCTTAATGCACAGCATAACCGAAATAGAGAAGTAGCAGTGTAGCTGCATCTCAGGTGTATAATTGTTTGCATTTGGAACATTGAATCCTTGAAGATGACCATGACCACCCAGAGACAGGTAGATGCTCTGTGGGAAATTTAGATGATATTTCTTCAAGTACTTATCCAAATCTGGGAAAGTGTTGTCGCAGATATCATAGTAATCATGGCCAATAATGTTCATCATGTCATCAATCCGCTTTCTAGCCAGTTAATCAGCCGTTCCAATTCCCTTAGGAGCCATTGAATCTGCACAAAAGTTGAACAAATTTAACTCTTAAATGGGTTTATTTTTCATAAAATTTGTTAAAGAATTCGGAAAAAATGGCCAAGGCATTAAGTCGCGCAAGTCTAAACAATGGCGCTCAAGTATTTCGTGTGCCGCGCTAGTTTTGGACGCGCATGTCTAAACCGCGCAAGTATGAATACCTTTACAGGAGCGCGACAGCGAGGGAACAGAGGAAAAGAGACTTCCGCGGCTTAGGTGACCTGCGCGGCGAGAGCTCGAGAAGGTATGATGTCCGGAAATCCGGATACTTGTACAGAGGTGAGGCTGTGTATTTATAGGCCAGGAAGCCTATCTGCGCGCCGTACCCAGAGCGCTTAAGGCCTGCGCGATGCAAACTTGCGCGCCGCCCACAGTGCACTGAAAACTTGCGTGCCCCCTTTTTATCCTTTGGATGGATTCAATTTCCTCAGAGTCAAATCCTCATTTCTCACTGGATCCAACTCTGAGGGGGGACTTTTGTTGCCGATCCTTTCGTCAGAGAATCTAACGGTCGGAAAAGGGAATATTTGAGCTGAAAGTGATTCATCCTTTGAAGAAAACATCAAAAATCGACGAAGGAATGAACAAAGGATCAACAGCAACTCCACTACGCATGCTATACCACTGCCGCGCAAGTACACCTGCGCGACGCTATTGGTCGCGCAAGTCACTTGCGCGACCTAAGTGGTAACCGCCCGGTAACCACCCGGGGTCTTATTTTGCCTATAAATAGACCCTGTGGGCCCCCCATTCGGGAGGATTTTTTTCCAGAAACTCGGATTGAAGCTCCCGACGCCCAAGTCTCTTCTCAAAGCATCCGGAACACTTCTAAGGTAATTTCTTACCTAGAATGGAAGATCTAAAGAGAAGAAGGAAGGCCTAAGTGTTGAAACTTATCAACACTTGCGCGCCGACATATTTCCGTCAATATAACTTGTGCGTCCCTTTTCTGGAAGAACCTCAAGAGGATTCTAAAGTGTTTAAAAAAGAGTCGCTCAAATATTTCAATGCTGGTTGAAAATCGTGCAAGTACACCATGTGTCGCGCAGGTATACCTGCGCGACCAAAACTTGCGCGCCCACGGAAGACTTGTGCGTCTTTCAAGACATGCGCGCCCCTATCTTTTTGGGTGCCCATCTTGCCCATTTTTACCCATCTTAAGCCATTTAACCTTTCCTATGCAAGATTCAGTCTTCAAGACACTCTTCAAAGCCATTTATGGCATGATTTCTTGATTTGATTTCCTTATATGAAAGGAATTCGGTGGAATATCTCTCAAAACCTAGTGATTTATACATATTTATGTCACCAAAGATTGAGAGTTCGTTCATTCAACCTCATCCTTTAAAATGAGAGAATCCTTAACCTGGGTCTCCTTTTTAGGAATAATCCCCAGTTATAAATCTTTTAATCTGGGCATCCTTCATTAAAAGTAAGCCCCAAATTCTTAAAGTTCCCAAACTTGGGCATCCTCCTCAGGAGTAATCCCAAATCATAATTCCTTAAACTTGGGCATCCTCCTTAGGAGTAAGCCCCAATCACAATCCTTTAACTTGGGAATCCTTCTTAGGAGTAAGCCCCAAACTCAAATATGGGCATCCTCCTTAGGAGTAAGCCCCAAACCTTAATCCCTAACCTGGGTCTCCTTTTTAATAATAAGACCCAGTCATAATCTTGGGATTCCTTTTCAGGAGTAAACCCCAAGCCCCCTTAAATTTATCTTAACCAGTCCGAATTTACCCTTGATTTGCGTTTCTTTTTCAGGAGTAAAAACCCAATCATAATTCCCCTCCTAACTTGGGCATCCTCCTTAGGAGTAAGCCCCAAGATTAGAGTATTCAAATCTCCATGAATCACATATAACTTTATGGACCCTGTTCATGGATTTTCTACCTAAAAGTGAATCATAAACCTTCATCTATCCGGGCAGTCATACATACATAAGCCCCAAACAAATTCTTTTGATTGCATCTTTCATGGCACAATTGTCTAATTTTTACCAATACCTCTTGTTTCTCACACCAAGCATGACTCACGTGAGCTTAGAGTGTAAAAGTTATTATGACATTCTTCTTTGAGCCATCAATCATAAACATCATACTCCATTACTCGAACTACGTGGGTTCTGATTCCATTTCCAAAACAAAGGATACGTAGGTAGCCCATTTATGGGTTCGATCCCAACTTTGAAATAATCCATGTCCTTCTGAATGATGATAAACTTCAAATTCCCCACTGAGTGGCTTTAAAACCAGACTGGTCATCATAATGACCAAGAGACTTTTATATTAATGTTTTGAAGGATACCATTGACCAGGAATCTCTAAACAGTTATAGATGATTCTCTATTGATGAAGAAACTCGAATACATATAAAATATTCTCTAATTTTCTTGCATATTTAATCATTGATTGTTAAAACTAAAGGAAAGCACATTTTTATACTTGGTAATGTAATAAGGATTCACGAACATAACTTAAATCTATAAAGAGAGTCCCGGAGTAGACAATAATTCCCCTCAAAAAGGTGTGATGAGTCCGACCTCTTATCCTCTCGACCATTGCAAATTCCTAAGCCTCATCAGTCCACAAGCTAATGAGCACCTACCTTTGGAATGTAGGTCCAAACGGATGTGGAATCATTGGATGTTTCCGGTTCTACGAACAAACCCGCTAGAAACTGATCGGAACGTTTGAATCTCCCGTCCAGGAGGTCATCCCCAAAATCCGTGAGGAAACAAAAGGATTTTCATATTATGATCTAAATTTAGGCATTAAAACTCATATATGGAGATAACCGTTATACATATTTGGAGAGATTAAAGGGATTGAAAAAATTCTACCCATATCAACAATGTCTTGAACATTATTTATTGATAATCATTTACCATGGATCAATGGATAATGATTAGAAACTTTTGGATTATTCTTCCAGATGAGAAATTATTGACATTTCCCCATTTAAATTTAGAGAGATTATTGACTTCAATTCTGGTAAATCTCTACAATTTGGCTTGAGAACTACCAAAAGGGGATTACATGAGTTAAATAGTTCTAATTTCAATTTACGTGAAACTAAATCTAATAATATAACCTATTTTATCAAAAATATTGAATTGATAAAATTAATTAAAAAAAACCACTCATACCCCCTGACGTTTTTAAGATTTTATAAGGCTTGTATGGATACACCAGTAGTTATCATTAATTTTATGAAAACTGTGAGTCATGAACAAAAAAAATATACTAGCAGTATCCAAGATATTATCAAGGATGTAGATAATATTATATCATTTAATTTGTAGATGGAAAGAAATAAAATAATAAGACATCCTTTGAATAAGTTTTCCAACAAAATTTCAAACCACCACCCCTTAAAAGATAGAAATTGACCATCATAAAGCTATTTCTAGATTATACCTCAATAAAACATAATGATTGACATGATGAAAGATATTATGAGGTCTAACAGCTAAATCATAACTACTATGAATGAAATAAAAAACAAAGGATTAAGTTTGTTTCCTTACCATTACTACTCCAAAACTAGAGGGAACACTAGTTATATTATATTATGGAGTACCTATGGGATAATTAAATTTGAATAATTAATATGAATGGAAGAATCAAGAAGTGGAAATCCCACTAAACCATAAGAATTTTACCCAAATAATGAACATATAGAGGAAACATTGGAAATGCCAACTTCTAAGAAAGTTTAAGGGAAAGAAGAAAAGGAATATCTATATCAAATAATAACTCCCTTACCTACAAGGATGAAATAACCAATGAAAAATGATGAAGAAACCTTGCAACAATAGATCAATGATGTTTTAAAAATGTATATATAAATGTCCATCTATTGGATGTCATCCACCAAATCCCTAGGTTTGTGAACTTCATCAAAGACATGTACACCAAAAGGAGATGATTTGGGGGCTTATAAAAAGTAAGAAAATTTAAAATATTTCTATACTCATTACACCATACATGCATGAGAATTTTCAAGATCCATGTATATTCCCTCTTCCCTATACCATATGTTAGAAAACAATTCAATGAAATTTTTGATTTAGTAGATTTTTTTAATATAATTCCTTATTCAGTTAATTCATCTATATAGATAAGGATAATAAAACCCAATAAAGTGGTTATTCATCTTGTTAAATGATCCACTGACAACCCAATAATTTTTTTGAAAATATTTTAGTTAGTGTAAAATGATGTTTATTCCCTTTTTTCTTCCACATACTCAATATGCAGGAAGAAAAGGGTATGAATAATTCCCCAATCATTTTGAGTACACCAACCATTAAAATGGGTAAAAACACAATAAATATAAATCAGAGAACTATTTTGATGAATTTTAGTGTGGAAATAGTGGATTTCATAACATTTGATTAAATTAGATACTCTCTATGACAAAAAATTATATTTATAGGGAACCATTTAAATTTTCCATGTTGTTTCGAAGATGATGATGAGATTTTGGATGAGAATATTATTTAAATAAAGGATTTTAAATCAAAAGATTTTACTTTTGAATATATTTTTGAAAATTAGTTAAATCTAGAATATTGTATTCTTTTTGATAAAATTAAATAATTTAACGAGAAGAAATCAGATATTTCTTTTCAAATCCCTTAATGAATCCTCTAACTTTTTTATATAGGTTGATGTATGGATATCATAGGGTTATGACCATAAATATTAAAACCATCTAAATTGAAATTAACACTAGAACATCCAAATTACAATATCCATTCCCTATATAAAATAATGAATTTTATATTTAGATAATAAATAAATCCAATTGGGCTTCCAAAAAAGTAAATATGAGGTTTGGGAATGATGGAAAATACAGGAAGCTACACATGATAGAGGTAGAGAAATTGAAAAGTGATGAATCAATAAAAAACAGTGTGTATAACAAAAATCCAAAATCTATCCACTGTAGACCTATCCAATAGATATAAATTTATATATGATAAAAATCAATGATCCCCTCTTCAAGAAGGAAGACGATGCAAGGTTAAAAAATTCACTGTATACTGAACCATATATAGTTAATATAATTTTTCTATTTTATACAGTTTATATCTGGGGACATGAATCCTTGAGTCCCTTCAAGGTGAATTGTTACAACCCATATAATGATATAATAAATCATTTTTATTTTTATTAGTTTTTATGGGATAAATATTTATTTCCATTATGTTTTTTAAAATGAAAATGAAAATTGTTTATATAAATTCTATTATTATATGGTTTTATTTAAATTTTTATTCTTCATATTATTGAATTTAAATTTGAATAAATTAATTTAATTTTTTTTAATTCATCACTTAAAAGTTATATTATGATATATTTTATATAATTTCCTTCATTTTTTTAGTTTTCAAACAATATTGAAAAATACTAATTTTTATTGAGAATATTATTTCATTTACAAGTATTTATAAAGGAAAAATCTATTTTTAATTTTATTAAAAATTAAATTTATTAATTTTATTATAAATAATACAAATATTATTTTTAAATGAAATTTATTCTTGAATTTAGGATGAAAAATGTTTATATATGATGACAATTTTACGAAAAATAGTTGTTTTTTGTGTTTTACTAGTTTACGTTTCAAATAAATTTTGTAACATATGTGTTTTAAATTTTTAAAAATTTATTAATTATTTAGAATAAGTGGGTCCTAATTTGATAAAAATGTCCCTTCTTGGGGGAATATAGATATTAACCATTGTAATTTTTGTTACCATGGTAGAGGGTATATCATGCAATTAAAGTTAAAAATAAAATTACATGGACTATAAAATGACCCTTACATTTAAATAAATTTAATTGAATAATTACATTTCATAAATACTCATATATAACATGGGTATATGACCATTTTCAATTTAGGTGTTAATATAAAAATTATAATATTTTATTTAAAGAAAATAAAAAATTTCAAACTATGGTTTTTAATAATTTTAATATTTTTAACATAGAGATAAATAGAGTATTTTTTTGGTCGAAAATATTATTTTGTAATAGAAATTATTTTCCTCACTATGGTATTTTTTTATTGAATAAATAATTAATTTAAATGATTAAACAATGCTAACACAAAAATTATTTAGTTAATAGAACAATTAAATATGTGATATTAAAAATCTTAAAAGTATTAACATTTTAGAGAATTAATTTTATAACATAATTTCATAGATATATATATCTTGTTAGGGATATGATAATTTATTACAATAATATTAATTGGGAATCATTTTTTATAAAAAAATATTTTATATATTTTTTTCTAAAATTAACATTATTTTTATTTTATGAAGAGAATATTTTAGTAAATTATATAAAATTTCTAAAAATCCAAAATTTGGCTACATTGACATGATACAATTAATTAAATCATTCAAAATTATATTTTTGGGTCCTTTTTATTTTTATAGTAGAATTAATAACCCTTACAGTGTAGAAACATTTTATATATGCAGTAATTTCCAAATGGGTCAATGAAGTATTAAAGTAGTAATATAAGGGTAAAAATGTGAATAAAATATAAATAATTTATATTTTATCGGATTATTTAGATCCATTCCCATCTTATATTTAAAATAAATCATTTTAGATTCCATTTTTAATAGAAAATTTATTTTATTTAATTTAATATTTTGAGAAATTCTATTTGTGTCCCACTCTCCCCTTATTAAAGAGACGCTATTTTTACCCTTTCTTCAAACTCGAAACCCAATTTTGTTTTCACATTACGAACCAAAAAAATCACATAATTCTTACCCACATTATATAGTTTATATTTTATGTATAACACCAACCATAGTGGGATTTTAGTGTTAATTAAATGTGACTTTCTAAAGAAAATGTAAAGTTTTTCGCTGCATGTTTTAGTTTTATCTCATAATCATCATCCATGAAATATCATATAACGATTATTATATAATAAAAAAAATTATATCACATATAAATAGTAGTTTTTATGTTAATTTAAAAACATATATCCATATCCTCTTCCATCAAATTGGAAACAAAACCATCATTTGTTTGTACGTCTGAGTACCGCCTCATGAACCGGTGTAATTATTTTTCCATAACCATATATCATAGATTCTTATAATATTGAAAAGAATGTATATCTATGATTTTAATGAAATATTTATCATTTTAAAATAAAATATATCATTTAATTTCATTATGTTCCATTCAGTGGAAAATGATAATGTCGCTCAAGCATACATGTGTATTATCACCTCCACGATGCAATGTAATTCATTTTTTCATCACCATAACATATGGATTGTAACACCCTAAGATTTTATGAAAAATATTATTTTCATTAATGTCTTGTGTTGTACGATACACCAAAAGGAGTTTTCACAACACACATCCTTGACTTGCCCTGCAATACACGCAATCACGACCTTCCTCGATAGCGTGTGTAGTACGCAATACCGAGTTTCACTAAACAACGATATGCTATTAAAATATTATTAAAACTAGCTGTTATGAATAGTAATAACAACTTTTTGAAATTTTTGAAATTTTATTTTTAAAAATGGACTTCATTTTTGGATTCAGAATATCGAAATTAGCTTAGGGGGAAATTTTGGTACTTTTCAGATAACTTTCATATTTTGATGAATAGTGAAAATTACTAAATTTGAATTACAAAAAATTTTTTTAATAGAAATAATTAATAGTGATAAATTATTAAGTTTAGTGGTTTTAAAGTATATTTATAATATATTTTTACAATTTAATACAATGTTGGTCATTGGATGTAATTTCACATTTAAACCAGTTATAAACAAGTGTCAATCTTTTGATAGTTATTATCTTTTAAAAACACGCTATTTGTTTTGATGATGGGAATTAATATCTAAATTATATAATTTAACTGATATGTTTTGAATTTGATAAAATAGACATCATTTTTGTATTCATAATATCAAATATATCATGGGCTTAATTTTTGGTATTTTTCTGGAGACTTTCATTTTTTGATGAATAGTGAAACCACTAAGTGGTAGTTAAAAAAACTGAATTTTTCATAAAACATATTTTTACTGCTTTTGTGAGTGGAATTTAAAAAATCCAAGAGACACGGTTAATATCAAGGACTAAATTTTGGTTCAATGAGATGAAAATATTTTTCGTGAATAGTAACTTTTTACTTTTTTCCCCACGGTTAAAAGTAAATATGGTAATTAAGGGTAAAAATGATATTATTATTACCCTAACAAATGTCCTAATTTTATTGGATAAGTGTAATTCGACCAAAAACAACCTTAGGAATAAAATATGACCATTTAAGCCCACTGGGATTAGATTAGGACATTTATTAATAATTTATTTAAAGAAGGGTTAAAATAGTTAAAATAAAAGTTTAATAAGTAAATCATTTTTAATATGGGGATATAAATAAGATAAATTCTACTATAAATATTCATTAGTAATTTAAAAGGATTTCCTACATAATGGTATTTTATTTGTAATTTTTAGACATTAAATAATTTAATTTATTTATGACACAACGATGATGTAGTAATTATCTTATTAATGAAATATTGACATAATTGATGTCATAAATACCCAAATAAATTTAATTGGAGACTTTTTATGAATTAACCTAATTTTATAGGTTAATATGACATGTTAGTATTGATTTAAGTAACTTGGTTCGAACTAATAATTCTGTTATGATTTTCACAAAAATCAATTACTAAATAGTGTCAAAATTGACACAAAATAGTTTTTAAAACAAATATTATATTAATAATTGTTATTATATTCCTAAAAATCTAATGTTCGGCCAAATGACTTATATAAGGCTATATATATTAATAATAAACAACTTGGGGTTCGTTTGGCTTGATATGGTAAGTTTATTAACCTTATAGTGTAAGAAAACAAGAAGACACGGTAAAAGTTAAATTATCTAACATAAAGTTAAATCTAAATGATAAGGTTAAAATTGATACCTAAACTTGTCAAAATTCTATTTTATGAGAGTATTTCGACCCCTACCCACCTTATCTTCGAAATATATCAATTTGGAACTATTAAAAACCGAATCTGACTTTATAATAAAATAATATTTTTAGTTATTCCAAAGGTGCCCCTCTCCTCCCTTATAAAAGGGCACCTCCTCCCCCTCTTCCTCACACCACTTTGAGACTTCAAGATCGTCCAAAACCTGCCAATTTCTACTATTCTATTTCCTATAAACATCCTAGAGTTTTTGGTCTTCTTCAAAGAACTATTTTAGTTCCCTAAAAGGAGGTCTCAAAGAAGCACTTCAAAGAAGAGGTAAGTCCGTTACCGATTCTTTCATCTTTATTTCTTCTTCCACTTCATCTTCTTTAGTTTTTTCATTATGAAGTAATAACATAAGTATCACTAAAATACTGATATGTTATTATATGTATGAAACAACCCTATTTCACCATATATCCATCCTATGGAAAAATAAATCATCGCGCGTGCGTACGTACGGAATACCGTCTCCACGCCGTGGTGTAATCTATTTTCCACCACCGCCTTACTTGGATGGGTATAATGGTGTAAATAATAACTATATATGATTATTTTAAAGTTATATTGATTCTGATATAGTATACATACACTTCAATACAGTCCCACGATCATGAGAATGATATCATCGCTCGTGCGTACGTACGGACTACCGTCTCCACGACGCGATGAGATTCATTCTCCACGTTAACCATTCATGAATTATTATAAATTATATATAATAAGTAATCATGAAATATATGACATAATAATACTGGATTTATGTGTATATATATGTATGTCATCTACTTATTTCCATTCAACTCAATAAGGAAACGAAAACAGCGTTCATGCGTACGTACGACCTACCGTCTCCATGAACGGTGTATTTCTTTCCATTTACTGATCTATTAAATATATGTATATTCTGAATATATATTACATATAAATCATGTTTTACATTCTGGGTTTAAGTAATCACGATCTATGTAATCATATTAATAATTTCAAGTTAAAACACGAACGACCAATGAGACGATTTTACCCAAAACGCTCTTTAACATGGAATTTACAAAAGAACGGGTAATATAAAGTTATAAGTAAACCATATATGATATCATAACAATGATTATGATTCTGTAATAATTCAATGACATTATTTAAATCATTATACAGTAGGTTCAGACACTTACGAAGCATATTGGACCTAAGGTAAGGGAAAATATCACAATCTCATTTTTATCCGAGATTGTTTATATTTTGGTTGTTACTGGGGTGTATTTTATCATCCACGTCTATGTTAACTCAATATGTAATATTGTTTACATCCACCTACAATTGTTTAAATCCAATTTTACCCTTAGTTGAGTTTTTAGTAAAGGATATGAAAGGAATCTTTTGTCATTTTTCGTATGAGGTACTTTTTGACTTTTCCGACAAAAGTACGAGAAGAATATTTTTTTTAACTTATACGGCATGAATGGATTTTTAAAAAATTATTTCCAAGAAGCTTCCTTTAAAAGTTTTCAATTTTATTTTTAATAAACTTTTTTTAGTTTAAAATTGTATGACATGTTAATAAAAGAAAATATTTTTGAAGTAGAAAGGATATTTTCCTCAAGAATGGAGTTCAAGAGTTTTATCAAAATAATTTTCCATCTAAGATAATATAGGGTTCTGTTTCTATCTCTATTATTACATTTATTTGATTATGTTGTGATGGAAATATTTTTATGAATTCCTTTATCTTATATGAATTGTTTTATGATGTCACGATGTTTAAGATTCCCATTTTTATTACATGGGTTATGCTATGATGTATGGTTTATGATTTTGTGGCGCACATAAGAACGGTATCATTATGATATAGGTGGGACCTATATATCCCTCCAATGCATTGGGTAATGATTTTATATTTCATGAGATAGACATGGATGGAATGGTAGGTTATACCGGTTCAGTGAAACAGTACTGAAACGAGGAATGAACTCGGTTCAGAAAGAGACTTTGTCCACTAAGATAGTTTTGGCAATGAGTCTTGACTAATAAGAAATGATTCTCTATGATTATGTGTGTATGCCACAAAGTTTCATGTTTTGAGTTATGATTATTGGGATTACATTTCACTACTATGATTTATCCCATTTTATGAAATTATGATCTCTTTTGCAGGTTAAGATTTCCAAAAGATATGTTCTTAAGAATATGATGTGATTGATATTTCTTTTGTTTACCCTTACTGAGCATTTGAGCTCACTCTTTTATGTTTTCTTTTCCCCAGGATATAAAGAAAGGTTTTAGGTAAGAAAAAAAAGGAAGATCTTTATGGGAGATGTTGAAGATCTTTCACCATGATTAGAATATTACGTTCCAAGTTTCCAAAGACACTAAACTATTACGGTCCTTGTGTGCGTGTTTTTTATGTACTATGTATTCCACAAAAGTAATGTAATGTCCATGTACGTCATGGTTCGGGTCTCTACAATTGGTATCATAGGAAAGGTTTAGTCAACCTTTGGAAACTAGGATGCGAAAACGTTAGTGAGATCCCTAGAGATATTTCTAAGGAATATCTAGGGATGTACCTAAGGATAAGTATGTGTATAGGTTATAGTCCTAGAATTACGGTAACGGTCATAGAATTAAACCTAAGATGTTAGATATTGAGGGTACTCCCCCTTTTATTATGTTGTTTTCCCTAGCATGATTTTTGCCTCTCACACTATTCTTTTTGGATTTTAGACGATGGATGGAACCCGAAGGAACCGTGTTGATCAATGCAATGGACAATGCAATGATTGTCCTCCTGAACAAACAAATGTTATGGGAGATGGAGTGCAAAATCTTATTGCTATACTTACACAAGCTATGAATCATTCTAGACTTCCAAATGAGCAGAGAAGGGAACAATATTCTTTTGAGTCCGTCATGAGGCAATGCCCACCTTCTTTTAGTCGGTCTTCTGATCCACTTGTTGCTGAACAATGGATCAGTACCACTAAAAAGATATTTTCAGTTCTTCAATGTTATGAACATGATAAAGTTATGTTAGCAGTATATCGTTTGGAAGGTGAATCTGATCAATGGTGGAATCTTATCAAGAATACGAGGCAAAGAGATGAAATTGAGTCCATGGAATGAGACGAGTTCAAGAACTTATTTTTCAATAAGTACTTCCCTCGTATTCTTCGAAAAAAGATGGAGAAGGAGTTTCTTGAACTAACGAAAAAGGATGATGAATCTGTTGGTATATACGAAGCGAATTTTACAAGGCTTGCAAGGTATGAATATGGATTTATCATCCAACCTGAAAGTAAAGTTGATGGATTCTTCAGTGGCTTAAAACCAAGTCTTCGAAGGGCATTAGCTATAAGATACTTCAGTAGCTATGAAGAAATTTTTCCTTGTGCTATCAAGGTAGAAATGGAAGTTGGTGTTACTTATCCATCTCATAGTTTTGACAAGAAACAAAAGATGGAGTTCAAGGAGAAATCTCAGAATAATGGTGAAAAGAAGATGAATGTTTCCTTATGCTCAAAGTGTGGAAAAGAGCATGGTGGAGATTGTATTAAAGGGACAAGTAAATGTTTCAAATGTGGAAAGGAAGGTCATCGGGCATTTGAATGACGCAATGATGGGAAGAAGATGTCTAATGATGCAAAAAAGGAAGGGATACACATAATGAACCTACTACACTTCAATGTTTCAAGTGCAAGGATATGGGACATTATGCCAATAAATTCCTTAATCCAAGGGTTAGTGATGATCGACATGAGCAACCACTTAAGGCAAAGGACAAAGGGAATCCACATTCGATCACCATTGGCGATGTTGAATATGACAACGATGTAGTGGAATGATTAAATGTTTATGTAATGGGATTCCAAAATAATGTTGAGTATTGGAATATTTATGTATTGGTCTATTGTGGTCTTCAATAATTTTATGGTACCAGTAACCATGGAAAGTGATTGATATATTTTTTGGGAAAAAGCTGATATGCGCATAATGAAGGGAAAACGAGAAAATGACATATTTGACAGTATTCATGAGCTCATGATTGATATAAGGACTAAGTGATATCATGGTTTGAGTATATAGAATTTTGAGGATTTTGGTATGTGGAAAGTGTTAACTTTTAACTGAATTCAGGTTTCTACTAAGGTTCAATGGGTGTTCAAGAGAACACATGATTAAGGCCTTTGAATGTTTGGAATGATACCAACAAGACATATCTTATGATATATGGGGATCAACGATGGTATTAAATCTCTGATAATCATTTTCACTATATTATGAGAGTGGACTGCAGTATTATGGATAAGCCTAAAGATTGGAATGGACTATGTTGGACATAAGTTAGTATTGTTTAAGGATAAAAGTTTTTTCGATATTATTTATGGGATGTAATAGTAATATAGTTTTAGAAAAAGGACAACATGCAGGATGGGCGACAACCCATTGTGTCGGACAAGGCCGTGGGAATCGAACCCACAACTGAAGTGCGACTAGCCTTTATCGCCAACCACTGGCCTACAGGAAGTCCCTGTTTAGTAGAAACTGGTTTTATTATATTAAGTAGTATTATATATGAAGTATAAGTCCATTTTAGGAACCATATACGATTAATCTCACTATAGATAGACTTATGTATTTTTTGATAACTTTTCTAACCTTTTGTTTGAGACAGATGGAATGACCCATCATTCTATCACATGATCTGCTATCACATCACGAATGACAAATTCAACTTTATTTATTTAAGAGATGAAGTGGAAATTGTCCAAAGAACGACCAACAGTGAGACTATACCGAAATCACAAAAGTATTTCTTCTAATTCCAATTTCATCAACTTTAGGGAAATGTTCTTGAAAACCAAAAATGTTGTCCTAGTGCTCTTATATCTGATGAATCAGATGGTACCTTAGATCGTCACAAAGTTATGGCTTTGTGATTGCTGGATTTTCCATAGCCATGTTCTCTACCACTCTCCATCAGAACATGATGGTTAGATTTCTCATCCATATCCATACTTTCACCTATGTGGAAACCCAGTGATTAGTTTATTTGGGTAACCATTATGTTTCATACATTTGTTTTTAAAGATTGGTTTTGGTATTCCTTTTTACGATGTGGGTTTCTATCAAAGAAACTTTTTAATAGTAAACCATTTATAACCCCGACGAATTTCGAGGGCGAAATTCCTTTTAAGGGGGGTAGAATGTAACACCCTGAGATTTTATGAAAAATATTCTTTTCATTAATGTCTTGTGTTGTACGCTACTCAAAAAGGAGATTGCACAACACACATCCTTGACATTCCTTGCATTACATGAAATCGCGACCTTCCTCGATAGCATGTGTAGTACGCAATACCGAGTTTCACTAAACAACGATATGCTATTAAAATATTATTAAAACTAGCCGTTATGAATAGTAATAACCACTTTTTGAAATTTTGTAAATTTTATTTTTCAAAATGGGATTCATTTTTGGATTCGGAATATCGAAATTAGCTTAGGGTGAAATTTTGGTACTTTTCGGATAACTTTCATATTCTGATGATTAGTGAAAATTACTAAATTTTAATTAAAAACAACTTTTTAATAGAAATAATTAATAGTGTTAAATTATTAATTTTAGTGGTTTTAAAGTATATTTAGAATATATTTTTACAATTTTATACAATGTTGTTCATTGGATGTAATTTCACATTTAAACCATTTATAAACAAGTGTCAATCTTTTGATAGTTATTATCTCTTAAAAACACGCTATTTGTTTTGACGACGAGAATTAATTTTTAAATTAGTTAATGTAACTGATATATTTTGAATTTGATAAAATAGAAATCATTTTTGAATTCATAATATCAAATATAGCTTAGGCCTAATTTTTGGTATTTTTCTGGAAACATTCATTTTTTGATGAATAGTGAAACCACTAAGTGGTAGTTAAAAAAACTGAATTTTTTATAAAACATAATTTTACCGCTTATGTGAGTGGAATTTCGAAAATCCAAGAGAGATGGTTAATATCAAGGACTAAAATGTGGTTCAATGAGATGAAAATAATTTTTGGTGAATAGTAACTATTTACTTTTTTTACCACGGTTAAAAGTAAATAGGGTAATTAAGGGTAAAAATGATATTATTATTACCCTAAAACAAGTCCTAATTTTATTGGATAAGTGTAATTCGACCATAAACAACCTTAGGAATAAAATATGACCATTTAATCCCACTTTTATTAGATTAGGACATTTATTATTAATATATTTAGAGAAGGGTTAAAATAGTTAAAATCAAAGTTTAATAAGTAAATAATTTTTAATATGGGGTTTTACATAATATAAATTCGACTATAAATATTAATTAGAAAGATAAAACGATTTCCTACATAATGGTATTTTATTTGTAATTTTTAGACATTAAATAATTTAATTTATTTATGACACAATGATGATGCAATAATTATCTTATTAATTAAATATTGGCATAATTGATGTTATAAATACCCATATAAATGTAATTTGAGACTTTTTATGAATTAAAATAATTTTATAGGTTAATATGACATATTAGTATTGATTTAAGTAACTTGGATCGAACTAATAATTCTGTTATGAGTTTCACAAAAATCTATTACTAAATAGTGTCAAAATTGACATAAAATAGTTTGTAAAACAAATATTATATTACTAATTTGTATTTTATTCCTAAAAATCTAAGGTTCGGAAAAATGACATATATAAGGCAATATATATTAATAATAATCAACTTGTGGTTCGTTTGACTTGATATGGTAAGTTTAGAAACCTTATAGTGTAAGAAAACAAGAAGACACGGTAAAAGTTAAATTATCTAACTTAAAGTTAAATCTAAATGATAAGGTTAAATTTGATACCTAAACTTGTATAAATTCTATTATATGAGATGATTTCGACCCCTACCCACCTTTTTTCGAAATATATCAATTTGGAGCTATTAAAAACCGAATTTGACTTTATAATAAAATAATATTTTTAGTTTTTCCAAAGGTGCTCCTCTCCTCCCTTATAAAAGGGCACCTCCTCCCCCTCTTCCTAACACCACTTTGAGCCTTCAAGCTCGGCCAAACCCTGCCAAGTTATCCTCTACAGTTCCCTAGAATCATCCTAGAGGTTCTGGTCTTCTTCAAAGACCTATTTTAGTGCCATAAAAGGAGGTCTCAAAGAAGCACTTCAAAGAAGAGGTAATGTCCGTTACCGATTCTTTCATCTTTATTTCTTGTTCCACTTCTTCTTCATTAGTTGTTTCATTATGAAGTAATAACATAAGTATCAATCACATAATTATATGTTATTATATCTATGAAACAACCCTATTTCACCATCTATCCATCCTATGGAAAAAGAAATCACCACGCGTGCGTACGTACGGAATACCGTCTCCACGCCGTGGTGTAATCTATTTTCCACCACCACCTTACTTGGATGGGTATAATGGTGTAAATAATAACTATATATGATTATTTTAAAGTGATATTGATTCTGAGATAGTATACATACACTTCAATACAGTCCCACTATCATGAGAACGATATCATCACTCGTGCGTACGTACGGACTACCGTCTCCACGACGCGATGAGATTAATTCTCCACGTTAACCATTCATGAATGATTATAAATTATATATAATAAGAAATCATGAAATATATGAAATATTAATACGGGATTTATGTGTATATATATGTATTTCATCTACTTAATTCCATTCAACTCAATATGGAAATGAAAACAACGTTCATGCGTACGTACAACCTACCGTCTCCATGAACGGTGTATTTCTTTCCATTTACTGGTCTATTATATATATGTTTATTATGAATATATATTATATATAAATAATGGTTTAAATTCAGGATTTAAGTAATCATGATCTAATTAATCATATGAATAATTACAAGTTGAAACACGAACGACAAATGAGACGATTTTACCCAAAATGCTCTTTAACATGGCATTTACAAAAGAACGGGTAACAAAAAGTCATAAATGAACCATATATGATATCACAACAATGAGTATGATTCTGGAATAAGTCAATGACATTATTTAAATCATTATACAGGTGGTTCAGACACTTACGAAGCAAATTGGACCTAAGGTAAGGGAAAATATCACAATCTCATTTTTATCCGAGATTGTTTATTCTTTGGTATTTACTGGGGTGTATTTTATCATCCACGTCCATGTTCCCTCAATATGTAATATTGTTTACATCCACCTACAATTTTTTAAATCCAATTTTACCCTTCGGTGAGTTTTTAGTAAAGGATATGAAAGGAATCTTTGGTCGTTTTTCGTACGAGGTACTTTTTGACTTTTCTAACAAAAGTACGAGAAGAATGTTTTTCTTAACTTATACGGAATGAATGGATTTTTAAAACATTATTTCCAAGAATCTACCTTTACAAGTTTTCAAGTTTATTTTTAATAAACTTCTTTTAGTTTAAAATTTTATGACATGTTAAGAAAAGAAAATATTTTTGAAGTTGAAAGGATATTTTCCTCAAGAATGGAGTTCAAGAGTTTTATCAAAATTATTTTCCATCTAAGATAATATAGGGTTATGTTTCTATCTCTATTATTACATTTATTTGATTATGTTGTGATGGAAATATTTTTATGAATTCCTTTATCTTATATGAATTGTTTTATGATGTCACGATGTTTAAGATTCCCATTTTTATTACATGGGTTATGCTATGATGTATGGTTTATGATTTTGTGGCACACATAAGAATGGTATCATTATGAGATGGGTGGGACCTATATATCCCTCGAATGCATTGGGTAAAGATTTTATATCTAATGAGATAGACATGGCTGGAATCGTAGGTTATACTGGTTCAGTGAAATAGGACTGAAACGAGGAATGAACTCGGTTCAGAGAGGGACTTTGTCCACTAAGATATTCTTGGAAATGAGTCTTGAATAATAAGAAATGATTCTCTATGATTATGTGTGTAAGCCAAAAAGTTTCTTGTTTTAAGTTATGATTATTGGGATTACATTTCACTACTATGATTTATCCCATGTTATGAAATTATGATCTCTTTTGCAGGTTAAGATTTCCAAAAGATATGTTCTAATGAATATGATGTGATTGATATTTCTTTTATTTACCCTTACTGAGCATTTGAGCTCACCCTTTTATGTTTTCTTTTCCCCAGGATATAAAGAAAGGTTTTAGGTAAGAAAAAAAGGAAAATCTTTATGGGATATGTTGAAGATCTTTCACCATGATTAGAATATTACGTTCCGAGTTTCCAAAGACACTAAAGTATTACGGTCCTTGTGTGTGTGTTTTTGTTATGTACTAAGTATTCCGAAAAAGTAATGTAATGTCCTTGTACATCAAGCTTCGGGTCTCTACATGGATGATATATATAATTATATTCAAATATATAATATATTAATTAAGAAATTATTATTATTATGGAATTAAAAATGATACATACATTCTTTTGATAATGATCATTGAAAAATTAAAACGCTATTTATGTGTATGTACGACGTTCCATCTCCCTGATTGGAACATTGTTCATTTGTTCAACCATAACTAATGATTTGTTTTAAAAGTTTAATTTTTGAATAAAAATGATAATTATGTTTATATGATGGAATAATTACCTCTTTTACAATAGTTGACTTTGCAAATCCATTTTAACTAATGCGATGAATAAAATCAAATCATAAAATAAGAATTTTGATTAATTAAATATTTAAATATAAAATGATAAACGATAAAATAAGAGGAATAATAAATTTTATAAGTGTATTAAGAGAGTAAATGGTTAACTAGATTTTATTATTCTGTATGATAAATAAAGTACATAACCAGTCAAACTCAAGGTTAGAGACATTAATATAAAATAATTTTTCTATCGTTCCCTTAAAAACACTCTTTTTCTTTCATATATATATATATATATATATTTAAAGTTATATTATGGATGTATTTATATGAATATATGTTAAATAGAAAGGAAATTGTATTTATATTTTACTTTCATTCAACGGTTTTCGAAGAGGAATTTGTTATGGAAGGTTTTGATGTTATTTACAAAAAGAAAAATGGAATATTATATTTTAACATATTCACTTACAAATCCTTTTCCCAACTCCATAGATTTTATTTTACATTTGGAAGAATTAATAAGATTTCATGTTTTCCTCATTAGAAAAAACTCTTATCTTATGTGTTGGTTATTTTCAAAAAGGTTCATGAAATAAAATGTTTATTTCAATATCCAGAATGGTTTTCTTATAAGTAAAAAATATGTTTTTATGATCCATGTTGTTATGTATTTTGTTAGAGTTACTAAGAACTACTTATTATTATTGGTAGATCCATTATAAAAAAATGGTATGTGAGCTCATTATATATCTCTAATGCATTGGGTAATGGGATAAAGTTAACTTATTAACATTCTCCAATGAGATTATGGGGGTCTAATGTGATGGTTATTCAATTTATAACTATGATTGTTATTTCAAGTATAACTTTGATGCTTATTCTAAAAATAACCATTATTATTATTCCTTGTGTAAGTAACAAATATATAAAAATGTTGACTCTTGTTACCAACATGATTTATCAATTATTTCTATGAGTTTTTATAGAAATCTTCTCATTTAAAAAGCTAAAATAAATTATATGTTAATTCATAAGGTTGAAAAGTACATATTTTTTAGAATGTTTAATGAGTTATTTATGATTAAAAAGAAACCATTAGGAGTATTATTTTTCCATTAATTTTTCATATAAAAATTTATGTCAAAATCATTGATTAGACAAGTTGATTTCCTTGGTAATGAAATCATTATTTTGAGCCAATATTTTAGTTTTTAAAAGGAATATTTTTTGAAGTACACATGGATTAATGATTTATTTATTTCATTTTATGGAACTGAGTGAGAATTTTTTTCTCATACCACATTTTTTTATTTTTTTCATAAGGATAATAGATGGGTAAGAAAAATGAATGATTCAAGTTGAATGCCTTCATGATTTTTGTGAAATAAAATATGTGTTTACATTAAAATATATTCGTTATGATAAAATTTATACTGAGTAAATGTATCCTATTTATAATACAAGGGATTATTATGTATGTTTTATTACCTAACTCTTTAATCATTTTAACATAATCAATCAATGGGAATTAAGGAAACTAAAATTTAGTCTAAAGAAACTATATTAAATAGTGTTTAATGATGGTTCCTTATAGTTGGTATAATAGAAAATTCTTGGTAACATTAATGGGTAGTATATTTTCAATTTAATTCCGTTAAAATATTTTTAATTATTGTTATTTTAAACTAGTATATAATGTTAAGATTAAAATGTTTATTCATCTAATCTATGTGTTTTTATAAGGTTTTCCCATGAGGGAGCATGAAAGCTAAATTAGGAAGGCACCAAGGGTAAAATATTATTATGGATTAGAAGCCTAGAATGTTTATAATTTGAATATATAATTTTTTTTTCTATGAAGGTATAGTTTATGTAGGATATAAATAGTGGTGTTATCCATTTTAGAGATACATCATATCTACCATAAAGAAATATGTCGATAATAGAACATTTTATAAGGCATCACCACATACATTCAATGTATCTTCTTACACATCATTAGCTAAAAGATGAATTAAATCTAGAGGAAATATATTAAATGTTATGGGATGTTCATATCATCAAAATAAATGATTGTAATAATGAAATATTATGGTGAGAAAATTATATTTTCAGTTTTTTAGATTAATTGTAAGAAACACACTACGGAATACCTTTTTAAATATATTAAGTTATTCCAATTTGTTAACTAGGTTCATATGGATATTAATTGAAATTATAATGATCATGGTAGTCATTTCACCAATTATGATAAACGTGTATTATTTTTTAAAATTGAATGTGACTAGTCATTATAAGAAAGTGTGTTTGAAGAAGAACTTGAATGATGAGAAGTCGTCAAGCTATATGAAAATAATCTTGGTGAAAACCATTGAAAACACATTATCAAATGTTTTTCCATTAAAAAATATGGTACCAAGTATAATTATTGTTAATTCAAATTATGATATTGTCCTATTTGTTTTGGGGTATAAAAAATATTTAAATTTTAAGAAATTTTATGTTAAATTGGATATGACACCTCATGAAATTAGTCAAGAACATACCATAAAAACACATGGGAGAAGTATTTTGGGTACATAACTTATAAAAATCATCCGATAATTTTATTTGGAAATACATTACCCGAAATCCATTTGTCAATCCCCTAGTCGTGTTTTATGTTATTTTGGGGAAGGATTGGGTTCCCTTTAATATGATAAGATATATTGTAGAGATAAAGATGTTTTTTTAGGATTAATTTCAGTTTTTATATAATAATTAATTCATAAATTTAATAACATATCAATAAACTAAGAATATAATAAAATATGGGAAAAATATCTTTTAAATATTTTCAAGAATAATGAAATTCTAAAGATGAATGATTCATCTGTAGTAAAATAATACCAAGGTGTTTCCCTATAGATTTTCAAGGTGTTATACTGGATTGATAATTTGAATATATTATTGGATTAGTTCATGATGCTCAAAAAAGTTCAAAACCTCCATATCTAAAGGCTCATGTATAACTTATGAAATTCAAAATCACATACCTGAGTGGGTTAATAAAGGTTTCAATCATCATATCACTTCAACATGGGGTACTTCTATTTTTTTGATAAAAATGTAGAGATATACTTGAGGCATTGAATTGATTATACAACCTTGAATAACATTACTACTATGAATAACTATTGATTTCTTAATATCAATGATTTTTTTACCAAATCTAGGAGGGTTCATATTTTTCAACGGTTGAACTATGGTCTTAGTATTATCTACTTAAGGTAAAGGAGGATGATAATATGATAATATAGTTTTGTATTATATATGAGAAATATCTTCTTTTTGTTATTCTCTATGGGTTAAAAACTCCCCAGTAGAATTTATGGATCTTATGTGTAGAGTCTTAAATTAATATTTCATTAATTTTGGGGTTATTTTTATTGATTATATCTTTATTTATTCTATTTTTTTTGATGATTATGAAAAAAATATACCAATTTTTCTACAAATACTAAATTTAAATAAGTTATAAGGAAAATTTAGAACATGTGTATTTTTTTACAAAAGAATTTATACATTGGAAACATCATAAATGTATATTTAGGAAAATTTGATTCATTTACAAATAACATGGTTGATGAAATTTTAAGACCAATAAATGTTAATAGGGTTCAACGTTATCTTGGGTTAGCAGGAGATTACTAGTTGTTTGTTAAAAACATTATATGGTAATCTATCTCACTGACCAAGTTAATATGAAAAGTAGTTAAATTCATATGTAAAAAATAATGTGATGACTATTTTTATGAACTAAAAAGGTGATTTTTCAATTATCATGTATTGGAACTTCCCTCAAGAAATGGTGAATTTTTTATATAAAGTGACGTTTCATTAAAAATATATGTTTTATTCCTAGTTAAAAATTACTATGTAATTAATTATGATTCATTGCAACTGACACTTCACTGGATAAAATATCACAGAAATATTCTAGAATCAAGTACTATGCTTTTACATAAAAAATAGGATACATCATTTGTATGGATCCATGTGTGAAATATATACTAATCATTAAATTTTGAAATATATATATACACTCAAAAAAGAGTTGATCATGAGTTATGGGAGATGTCTTGAATTAATAAAGGATTATAACTACACAATCCATTACCATCTTGGAAAAGATAAAAAATTAGCTCATGCTTTGAGTCATAAAAATAATACTACACATATTATGTCATGTTTTGATCTTGACCATTTTTTTAATGTTCGGATTAATTTTTTATAGATGATTCAGATGGTTTAAATTCATTTTTTTCATGGTTTTAGTTCAATCACGTAAACTAGAAAGATTGACTCATGATTTTAATAAAGACCATGTGTTGTAAGAAAACATTGAATTTTTTACAAAGGGAATGATTATCGAATATAATATTGATTAATATTGTGATTTCATATTTGGAAGGAGATTATTTGTGTATTTTGATTCCCATTTGGAGAGATAATTATTGAATGAATATTATAATTCCCCATTTTCTAAAAATCTTGAGAGTACTATGTTGATTAGATATCTAAAGGAGTATGACTATTGGGAGGGAATGAATAGTGATATTGCTTACTTTACCTTGAAATGTTTGACTTTTCAACATGTTAAAGATGAGTGACTACCAAAGGGGATTCTACATTATTTTCCAGTACTATAATGACAACTAGAAACTATATTTATGTATTTTTAGTGGGTTTTACAAATAATAGTAGAAGTAATAATGCACATTGTATTAAAATTGATATATTAAATAAATATATTTATTTTAATCCTATTAAAGATTCTCTACATTTAGATCAGATTTATTGATACTATCTTATGGAGATAGTCAGGTTATATAGAGTTACTCTATCCATTTTATCTGACTGGTATCACTTGGTCACTTCAAAATTTTAATAGAATTTATAAGTCTTTGGATATTGAATTAAATAATCAGACATATTCTCATCATCAATTTTAAGGAAAATAAAAGTGACCAATTTAGACCATAGAATACATGCTTCATTCTTATTTAATAAATTTACAAAGTTGTTTGTCTCAACATCTTTCTTTAGTTGAGTTTTCTTATATTAAAAGTTTTCATTCCAATATAAAGATAGAAAATTTTGAGGCATTATATGGAATGAAATATCAGACTTCATCATTTTATGATAAATTAGATTAAGTGATGTTTATGGGACCATAATTAGTAGAGTGAATGATTGAGAAGGTGAAGGTAATTTTGTGACATAAGAGGAAAGCTCATAACTGGAAGAAAATTTATGAAGATAATCAGAGATTTTTTTTCTCTTTCAGGGTTGGTGATAATGTATTTATTAAAGTATCTATATGAAAAAATGAGATGTGTTTTAGTAAAAATGGGGAGCTTATTACATGGATTATTGAAAAATATGAAATCCTAGATAAATTTGGATCAGTTACTTTCTGAGTGACCATGCCTCCTAGTTTATCCTTGGTACACAATGTTTTATCTTAATCGATGTTAAGAAGGTATGTTCTAGATTATTCAAATTATTAGAGAAAGGAGGTAGTTCAGTTGGATGATAAAATTACGTTGGATGAAAACCCTATTCAGATTATAGACTATAGAGACAATGTATTGTGGATAAATTTTATTCAACAAGTTATATTTTTATTTGTAAAAAAAATATGGTTGATGATGCAACAGGGGAGTCTAAAAAATATATAGGGGAAATGTATCCTCTCTAGATAAATAAGTGAGTAAATTTGATAGGGTGAAATTTTCAAAATAGGGGATGAATATAAAAACAAAGGTAATGATAGAATAAATAATTTGTATATTTATTACTAGTCATGTGATATATATTTTTATTAATCATTTTTATGAAATATGAGAACTTTCCCCAAAATAGAAAGATTCTTTATTGATAAAAAGAAACAAGACTACAAGCATCTAAGTAGAGTAATTTTACACTAGTCCCTTTTAAGAAGAGGAAATATATCATCCGGAACCTGATCAGACCACGTAAGGTCATTACCTCTAGAAACATTGTTGAATGTACTATCCTCAAGTGTGTTAGCCTCTCTATAGAAATGCATGAAAAAGTAGTCAATGGGTGATCTAAAATCCATGAAATTGATCCATATATTAGTTTACATCTATGAGATATGAGTAGTTCCTTCATTTATGTAATGAAAAATGATGGTGTAGTAACATTCTTGTAATGTCCCGACCCCAGTTACCCCAAGTTGGTACATTATTACAAAACATTGTCATGATCATAAGAGATAAATTCTCTAAAGACCGATTAGTTTAGTATCATTGGAAGTACTAGATACATACATGAGTTATACATTACATCATGAAATAAAAAAACCACATTGTGTCCCCTTTAAACACACTTATATCCCTTAACCTATCATGTAGGTTAATAATAATTTACATCTTCACATACAGGGAAAAAGAAAACATAAGAAAGGGGTGAGATCATATGCATAGTAAGGATACAAATATAGCGAAATATTTTATATATAAACATAAAAAGTTAAGGAAATGTATAAGACTAAAACAAAAGCCTTTTTAAACTTAAACTTAAGAATAATATGGAAAATATAAATAAAAATAATTCCATTTACTTATTCACATGAATATTAAACAAATCGAATAATCACATGTAATATCAATAACTAATTTCATAATGATGGAATTCATAATGTCGGACATCATAACCACGTAGTGAAGGCCTCGTGCGAAGACTACAAAATAATATTTGGTCAAGGCCTTGTGCCAATACACTAGTTTTCTCATGATACCTATCGATGTATCGAGGATCTATAGTGGGCTCCATCCATCAGTCAATAAGTCCAATGTATTCTTCATATGAAAAGATTTGAAACATAATATAAACATTCATATTAAAACCAGCATAAAAATGTTAATAATTTAACCACAAATCATGAATGGTATAAAAATTACACATCCACAGTCAAACATATCACAAAACCTTCAATAAAATATGGAAGATTATATCATAATAGATCCTATTCAAACAAATGTAAAATCCATCAATGTATGTTGACATAGATGAAATCAAAATTATTTTAGAGAATTTTTAATTAATTTTTAAGTCACGTAACTAAAAAATAAAAAATTTATTCTGAAAATATTATTATATTCTTGTAAGGGATGCTTTGAAGGTGTTATAATGGAAGAGAATAGCAGCACCTTCTTTATAAGTTAAAAAGACATTCTTACCTTAATTTGTCAAAAAGGTCATAAAGTATGTTGTTTGGAAAATGACAGAAAGATTCCTTTCAGACCATTTTAGAAAAATAAAATCAGGGGTTTAAATTAAATTAGCCCATAGTCTAGTAAATAGTTAAAAAAATTGAAATAAATATTTAAGAAACATGGATGTGGGTGATAATGTGGTCCCAGTAGATACTCACTTATAAACAACCTCAGATAATAAAGAGATTTTAAAATTATCCTTTAACTTGTACTTTTCCTTGGACGAGGGTATGTTAAACTCCTATATAATAGTTAAATAATTGATATTAAATTATACATAAACCACTTTCACAAATATGATATCATATATGATCTTCTAAAATTGCTTCGTTAATAATATTTCAGTTGTATCATTGTTTTGGGTGTTAACTGGTACGTTTTCCCTTATATGCTTTCCTAAGTAAGTCATATTTTTTATGGATTTGAGGTATTTGATTCATATCTATAATTATATTATGTTATTAAATATGATTTTTGACTATTAAATGAAAATTATTCTTGAATTGTTATGATGGGGAATGAATCTCATCGCGTTCGTAGAGACGGTAATCTGTACGTATGCATGAGTGACAATATCATTAAAAATGTTTTAGTTATGAAAATTTCAATTTAGCATTTTTAACTCCTCTTTAAATAAATTAATGATAAATGTCCTAATCTAATCTAGGTGGACCAAAAAATCATATTTTATTCCTAAAGTTGATTTTTGTCGAAATAAATGTATCCAATAGAATTAGTACATGTGTTAGGGTAATAATAATATCTTTTTTACCTTTAATTAGCCTATTTAATTTTAAATGTGGTAAATAAAAGTCAAACGTTACTATTCACCAAAAATTATTTTCATCTTATTGAACCAAATTTTACTTACTAATATCAACCATGTCTCTCAGAGTTTTGAAATTCAATTCACAGAAGCAGTAAAATAATTTTTAATGCAAATTTGTAAATGTTCTTAGAAGGTGGGTAAAAGAGGTTAAAAAGTTCAATAAAATTTTATATGTCTAATATTATTATAAAATGACTCCAATGAATTACATTGAACTAATATAGGTATTATGTATCAATTTTGAAAAAAAAAATAAAATAAAATAAATATTTATATAAATAAAAATTATGTTTTAAACAATTACACAACGTTTTTCATTATTCATCAAAAAATAAAAGTTTTCAAAAATATAACAAAACATAAACCTAAGATAATTTTCATTTTCTGAATCCCAAAATAAAGAACATTTTGAAAACTTAAATTTATAAAATTTCAAACAGTGGGTATTACTATTCATAACAGCTAGTTTGATTGGTCGTGGTGTGCTAGAACATGAAGTTGCGTACATCGCAAGCTATTGTATTATTCAAAGATAAATGTAGCATGGAAGCTTGGGGTGTTACATTCTTGTCTCACTACTATAATAATTATCTCTAGCCGAGGACCTATATCCACTGTTTAATTGGTTCATGGCTATAGATTAAAATATAACCACGATTATTTCAAAACCATGGCTTTGGAATAGATAAACCTACAGCTAAATGTGTCCCATGGAAACAGATCCTTAATTGGTTTTAACTCCATCATGGCTCATATCCCACCCACATCTCCTCCCTCGTTAGGACTCATCTCCCTCCAGCAAAACCATTCTTCCTCATCACCAATTGGTCAATTCCCCTTTGTCCGAACCTCGCAGAATTCTCCACTCGGTTCAGCTCTCCCTCACACGATCCCACCCATCCCCTCCATCGTGGGTTCCTCTCCTCCTCCACCCCATTCATCAAGAATTCCTCCTTCAATCAGTGAATCGGCCGAACTGAGACCTTCCATGAATGAGATCCACACGAGTTAGGCATTCCACATTCTATAAAGATTTATGAGGTTACTCCTTCACGACATCTGCTCAGGTGAAGGGGAAATAATTTCATGAACCCCCGGTTCATGCCATTAATGGTGCTGAATTTTATTTTTTATATGGAGGTATTCATATTTATTTTAAATCAGGGTGATTTGTGTTTAAAGGGTTTTGGACATTAGGAGAAGGCCAGTTCTTGACAGTTCTACCTCACTTTGTCCCTCCTTTGATCAACCTGGAGAGGGGATTGATTTCTAGTATTATTCGATGCTGATTTTGAGTGAGTTATTCTACCCCTTTCTTTTTGTTTTGGTTTCCATCCATAGTATATAATTTTAGAAGATTTATGTTGGGGTTTATTGGAAATTTCCACCAAAGGAAGGTCGAAATTGTCCCACATGATGGGGATTTTTCCTGGTGCGGATAAGGATTTCTTCAGATAACAGTTGTAAGATATTTCATGATGTTTCATCAAAGGTACGTCAATTGATTATTTTTTTTATGGTTTTCACCTAAATTTAATAAAATGACCTATTAAATAGATACCATTTTTTTTAATTTCCCATGAAAGTATCATGTGTATTCCATGGAACCTCCATGTGTGTTTGTTTATGGTTTCAGTGCATTGAGGTAGCCTAGTGATTGATTGAGCATTTATGTCTTTTTTGTGTTAAGTTACGAAATTAATTATAATCAATATAATTAATTTAATTGGATGAGATAATTAGTTATAAAATGTTATAATAGATTTTTTGAAATTTTGGGGCTAGGTTTGGAGCCTCAATTGATGCTAGATCTTATAAAATATTAGAAGGTGGTCAATAGTTTTTAATGGAAATAACTTCAATTAAGGTCAGTGGTTTCTTGGACATAACCCTTTGGTTTATACATGATTTATGTGAAATTTTATGTGTCCAGTTTCACCACCTCAAGTGATTAACCTTTATAAATTAATTAATTACTTTAATTATAATGGAATTCATTTTAATTAAATGTAGAAAGTGCCAAGGTCTATGATGGACCATTGTGAACTGGCTATATATGTTAACCATAAATGTCTAGGAGTATCTGTATAATTTTATGCCTTAATAAACATGAACCCCATATGGAGTGTATATAAAATAAATTGAATTATATAAGCATAGTTGACCTTAGTGTAGGTTCCTTGGTTAACTTCACATGGAGGGATGTGATGAGATATTGTTATTAAACGTAGTAGGCCATAAAAGATCCTTAATATGCATTAAACCCATCATTTTAGTAGAGATGAGTGTGTGAAGGTGTTCTTCCCCTAATGTGGTTTAGATACCTTGGTGGGAATAATTTAGCTAAATTGATGATTGTTTAGTGAGAGGACCGACATAGTGTGACTTGGAAAGTGATATGGGAAGGTTTCCATCTCTTTATACATATACAAGTGAGGATTTTCTTATGGGTTTAGTGAGGCCATGAGATGTTTATGACTATTTTGAGGGACGTGATTCCCTTAGAGTGGTGGGTGTTGACAAGTTAGATGTGAATTTGATAAAGGAATACACATAGGGTGTTTGTCCTATAATGTATCCTAGGGAACCCATGAGGGTGCCTCAGGGATTTTTACCCTTTTGAGGGTGCATGAAATAGAGATTATAGATTATTGTGGGAGTCACTTTGGAACCCAAATCAATTGTGTGTGAGCCAGATATGGAATTAGTGATGATGATAGGTCATGCACTTGAGAGGAAAATCCATGTTTTTTTGAGATGAGTTTGAGAAGATTGGAAACATGTATACAATGTGTTATATGATATATTAGGGGAGTGAAACACTAACCTTAAGGATTTAAGTGGAATACCCAAGAGGCTACCTATGATTAAGCTATTTGGTCAAAACAGGATGTCTGTGATGTGCTCCTAGGATTCTCTTGTTGATCCTGATACAATATGAATGCCTTGGGAAATCCCCTTATATTCAATATTTTTGTTTCTATAGAATTCTGAGGATATTGGGATTCCATATTCGGGTTAACATGAATACCTAGGGTCATCCCCCAAGGAATCGATTCTATTGATGATACTACTAGATTTCCTAGGCCTATCCCCTGTAGGAATCTGTTATAGGCTTGATACAATTAGATTTACTAGAATTACCTACAAGGAATTGATGTCTTAACTTTATAATACATTCCTATTGGGCTCCATACTAGTTGGAAAGATCATGTGACATGCTAAAAAAACACTGACACTAAGCAAAGCAGGTTTAACCAATACCAAGTGTCACGTTATAGCCCAAGAATCAATGATGGGTATTTATTTATTCTACCAAATTTTGTTAATTTGTTCAACTGTGCATATCATCTACCCATTCAATATATTTTCTTGTTAGGGATAGTACCACATTGGTGGTTTTTACATAGTTATAATCAAACACTTCTTGGGTACTTGAGAATAATTCACTAATCATAGGTTTAGGTTCAGAAGAAGACTATAGATTCAAGATTGATTGATATATCTTAGATGATGTTGAAAATTGGAATGAGGTGAGGAATGGGGATGATATTAGAACCATATTTTTGGATCAGTTCCCTAGTAGGATGGTGATTTTCATATAATGCCTGATATGCGTATATTTGAGAAATTTATAGTGGGTGTTATCACATTAGTTACATCATGATATATTAAATTGAAAAAATAGATGTTTCCCAATTATCTTTGAACTATGTGAGATGTGGTTGTTGAGTTAGGTGGGAAGGACTGATTACCTTGAGACATGACTCAAGATATTTTTTATTCGGGTACTATTCTTGAGATGAGATACGGTATATGATAGTAACCTAATAGAGGCATTATCCTGGGATTGTCAGTTCCTTTAGAGGAAAAATTATGGGTATATGATTTAAATTATGATATTCGTACATTATAGGTACTATCGAATTTGTCGTATAGGCATGGGGATTCTTTTGGCTTCCAAAATGAAAAGAACTTTAGGCATTTTAGTATTGAGGTTTTGATTTCAAAGGGAATGATTGATAGGATACTTGGCCTGACTAATTTTGGGTATGAATCCTAATGTGGTAGATGATTATGCTCCTATATGGTCTGATCTTGGATGGATATAGTCCATGTATACACTCAGGGTACGAGAAGATACTTGTTGATTGGTGGTTGTGTGATTTGACTTGGAACGGTTGAGATGTTAGGCATATTGGGGAGCAAGAACTAATATGAGTTTTTGATGAAATTATTTTGACAGAAATCTTATGTGTGTCTACTTCTAAGGCTAGACCTATTTTGATCATGTGGCTTCCTTTGATAATGTTTTAGTCTACATGGATTCCCCTCTGGTCTCCCCTCTCCTAGGGGGGATCCATCCCAACTACACGTGATTCATAGTTCTGATCATTATCCCCTTCATCAACCCTATCCTTTTGCCCAACTTCCCAAAATTTAAGTTTGCCCTAAAATTATGTCATCAGATGGTGAAATTATTATTATAGTAGTTTCCCCCTAGATTTTTTAAATGCTTCTTCGCTACTTAATCTCACATTAGTGGCTCAGTTCGGAAAGATTCTACCCTTTATGGAAACCTTTGATAGGTTTATTTTGGATTCATGTGGTTTTGATGAATGAGTGATTATAGGGATTATGGATCTGTGGAAATTTTTTATTCATTTCTTAACTTAAGATACCCTTATCTCTATTTTATTGAATGATCCACATGCTTTCACTGGCTTAAACTTCTCTATTTTTTATTGGTTTTTCAAGTTCCACCTAAAATATGTTCTTCGTTCCACGGTGATTTGGATTTATGCCCCGATCATACATCCCCAATTTTAGAATTTGGTGTTTCGTAAATTGAGTGGAAATATTTTGGGCCACTTCATATGTACTAATAATCACACCATAGAATTATTCCACCTTGTTTCTCCTAAAACATGTGTTGAGGTCGATCTGTCAAAGGTACGGATGGATTTTATTGGCATTGAAATTGAGGTGGAGATTTTTTGGAAGCAGTAGGTCTGCTATGAATCTTGGGATGATTTCTATTCATCATATAGACACACGGGTCATGATCTATCCAACTACTATCATGGGGAGAAAGTTTAATATCATGTAGGCCTCTCAATAGGTAACTCATTTATCAAAGGCAGAATAATAAATGATTCTCACTGGAAGTGGGTGAGGTCACTACAACTATGACTAATAGTCACATATATCTTTTTTAGTATGAGGAAAGACTTGTAAAGATCAAAGTGGGATATGTAATTCATTATAGAGGTAGATCCAAGATATTCAAATTATATATCTACCTATTCCTAACCCACAACATCTATAAATGGGTGCAAAGGGAAGGAGCTTGATGATGGTGTGGTTCTGATCACTAATTTTGGAATTTTGAGTGAATGTAGTCTGATGACATTAGATTTAGTTCATATTTCAACATTATATATTGGTCTTTCAATTATTATTATAGCTCTTTTTGGGAAAAATGAGGCAGAACTAAATCCCCAGATATTTTATGGTCCAGATACAAGTGATTCTAAAATGAAGCTGTCTTCTGAGATGTGAGCCCCCTAATTCAATTCATATTCATAACCATTTCAAAGATGTGAATGAAAATTTCAAGGGTGACAACAATCCTTAAGGGTGGTATATAGTCATTCCTAGGTGAAAAATTAAGCAGGTTGGTTTAAATATCTAAACAGAACCAGATCTGAGTGATAAATAAGTAGATTCTGAATTTTATTTAGACTATGAGTAGGATCATCATGCGATAGTTCCATTTTGGTTTGGCTAAAGTAATTAGAGGAAATACATCAGTGAGTCATGGAATTATCGATTTAGTAAAGGGAAAATAATAATACATCGTAAGTATTATTCAAATTTACTGATTCCCTTGGCTACCAGAACTTCTGGTAAAACCAAGCAATATGTTGAAGAGGTAAGGCCATTTATGTTGGAACCAGAAGTGATTACTGATCTATAGATTAAATAGAATTAGGAGAAAGAAAAATCTTCTTATGATGATTTTGAGGAAGATAAATATGATAGAAAAAAGATCGTAATTAGGTAAAGTAATATGAGATAGTTGATGGTGTTTTGAAGGCTACAAGAATGGGCGGAAATGGGATGGAATGTGTGTCCAGGAATGGAGGTAATTGAATCGTGGGGGATCACTATGTTTTAATAACAATTAGTGTAATCATGTCTTGAAGAGAATAAATTGGTGCATGAGAATTCATGTTGTGGTTACATGTGGTGTCTATTGAAATAATAGAGTGAGGTGGTGAGATGACCATTGAGAATGTTTCTCTTTATGTGGATGATCTCAAAGGAGGTAGTGATAGTAGGTCACTAGGGAATTTAGTTTAGGGTGACCTATATATTTGGAAACAGACATGTTCAATGTGAATATGATAGCTCTTGGTATACCAAAAGAGTGTGTGTGTGGGTATGCCTCTGTGGTGTACGACAAAATCAATGATAGATCTAGGTATCGTTTTGCGATTGACCAGAGTTTTTCATTTATTAGAAATACTATGGCTTAAAGTTGAAAAATGAATGAGGGGATAAAAAATATCTAGGTCGAAATTCATATGCCACGCCTAGGTTACTAAAAGTCAGAACACATGTCAATTATTGAACATAGTATGTTTATTTCTGTGTAATCTTGGTGTATAAAATAAGTGGTAGTATATTGGAAATCAAGTGTTAATTGACAATCAGTTTTAGTCATTACATTCAGTACAGGAGTAGTCGTGGTCTAGGTAGAATGATGTGAGTGCTATGAGGTAACAATAATGACACTATTATGGTGGGTATTATCAACCTGGTTTCATGTTAAATGAACTCTTTTGTGGGAAGGGTCATGGTCTTGCATAAGAATGACCCTTTTATTATCGTTGAGACTATATAGACCAATTTTCAATAGTCTTATGCATCTATGGTTCCATGATGAATGACTAATTCTTTATTCAGATGTAGCACTAGATGGATTCCAGATAATGTCTTTAGACACCATAGGAAATATGTGTAAACTGAGAGGAAAGGGAATTGTTGGATGGTTGGGACATGGTTGAAAGGTGTGTGACTTGTGGAATTGGTTATTGAATCAACTAGTAAAATTCCTTCAATGTTGGTTCAGAACTCGATGAGGTGGGGGATGGGGTCTACAGTGGGGGGTCATTCCAGGAAGGGGGGAGGGGGTGGGTCGTCTGGGGGTGGGGAGGGGGTCCGGGGGAGGGGGCCTTGTTGGGGGGGGGGTCTGTCCCAGATGGTTGGGGGCTGTCCAGGGGGGACTGGTGTTTCCATGGAGGGGAGTTCAGGGTGGGGGGGGTGCTGTGAAGGGTGGGGGTAGGTGTGCAGGTTGGGGTGGGGTGTCCATGAAGGCGGGGTGGGGGGCTGTCTAGAAGGATTAGAGGGGTGTTTTTAGGGGGGGGGTATGGGGATGTAGTGGATAAAGATTCAGAAAATGAGGAAATAATGTCGTTAAATGGGAATTCACCAAGATATCCTATCATTTCTAAAATGTAGTGGAAAATATTAATGATTCTGGGAAACACCCATTAAAGAGGAGGGGCTGTCCAGGTGGGAGCGGTTGTGTCCAGGGAGGGGGGGAGGCTGACCAGGGGGTGTAGGGTGGGGGGATGTCCAGGATGGGGGTATGTCCAAGATGGGGGGGTATGCAGTGGTGGAGGGGTGCAGGTTGGGTGGTGGGGGGGGGGGCTGTCCAGGAATGAGGGGGGGATCTCCCGGAAGGGGGGCTGTCTAAGGGGCTGGAGGAGGGGCTTTGCAGGGGGGAAGGGGGGATGCAGGGGGATAAAGATTCAGAAAATGATGCAATAAGGCCGGTAAATGGTAATTCACCATGGAATCTTCTCATTTGTCAAATGAAGAGGAGGATATTGATGATTCTGTGCATGACCCATTAAGGGGGAGGGAGTTTTACAGGTGGGAGGGATTGTGTCCAGGGAGGGGGAGGGGGGGCGATCCAGGGGGTATAGGGTGGGGTATGTCTGAGATTTGGGGGGGGGGTCTGTCCAAGAAGGAGTGGTGGGTGATATCCAGGGGGTGTAGGGTCGGGGGGTATGTCCAGGAAGGGGGGGTCCATCCAAGAAGGAGTCCCCAGGGGGGGAGTGGAGGGGGGGGGGGGAATTTCCAATGTAAGGAGATCTGCAGGGGGTAAAGTTTCATAAAATGATGTAATAAGGATACTAAATGGGTTTCACCAAGGAATCCTCTCATTTCTGAAAATGGGACGAAAATATTGATGATTCTTAGAATGACCCATTTAAATAGCAGTTATATCCCCCCAACACAATCTATCAATAAATATTCCTAGTTTTTATCCATAGAGATTTCATATATACCCTATCATAGAGGGAGTGGGAAACATGGATGAATTATCTACCTATTGATGGGATCTAAAGTTTCCTCCTCAACCACCTTGTCAACACGTCTAACTCAAACTCACTTTAGGGGTGTGCATCAATCTTCCCATATTTTCCACAAACTAGCTTGGGAAAAGTCCCAAACCTTTTGTAAAAAAATACAACACAACCCAAGGGGTGTCAAACTATGTCACTATCCACCCATACATATCTTTCACATTTACCATCGATAGTGGAGAAACCTACTCCATTATGTAATAGTCACCAGCTATAGGATAATATTACTCCAACACTTATATGGTGTATGTATTGAATTAAATTGGATTTCATTTGAACAAAAATCCTTTATTAATGATCATGTTATTCAGTATTGGGATTTACATATCAATCTGAATATTTTTTGTTCATTTTTGGTTATGGAGTTATGTATCATTTATCATGAACAGTTGACACACTGATCACATATACATAAGAAGTTTTTATACCTCACTTATTTTCCCATTATTTACTTATAGGTGGTTACTTATGATGAGGTTGATTCTACCCACCACCATATAAGGCAGTGAGTTCAATATCAGATTGAGGTAAGGTTTCTACCATTTTTATTCATTGCCTCAATTTTAATTAGTCATTTGGTGGTTTTTGGGTTCCCTATCTATTTTCAGTGTGTTTTGGATCTTGTTGAGGATAGTGAAGTACCACATGACTGAGATATCCTCTCAACCTTTGGGCATAAGGGCTTCTAAAATTACATCACAAGGCCCAGATCCTTGGTTTAGTTAGGGTCATGATAGGTTTTCTAGGTTATTTTTTATTGGGTTCATTTTTTATATCATTTTTAATATGTTCATTTTGTTTGATTTGGGTCTATTCAGTTCAATTAAATTAATTTTAGATTGAACCAAGTATGTTTCATTAGTTTCATTTTTTTTCTTGCTCAATTACGCTTTATTGAAGTCAGTTTTTATTGGTTTGTGTTAGTTTGGTAACATTATTTTCAGTTTGGTTTAGTTTCATCTTTTTCAAAACCATTTGGGTTGGTTCCACTCTACTCAATTTTTATTGATGATGTTTGATTTAGGTATAATAATATTATATTGTTTTTGATTATTATAGTTATTTTGACTGGAAATATTTGTATAATAGCCATATTAGTATGTTTTTGGTTTTCGAAATTCAATTAACTAGTTTGTTGGGAAGGTTGGGGGTGTGGGTTGGGGGCCTATCTAGGGGGTATGTGGAGGAGGGGTGTGTAGGAATGGGTGGGGGGGTTGTCCAAGAAGGGAGGGGGGATGCAGGGGGAGTGGGGTGGTGATGTGTAGGGAAAGAAAGGGGGCTGCAGGGGGAGTGGTGGGGTGGGGCGAGGGGTTGTCCTGGGGGGTAACATGTGGACTGGTAGAGGGGCTCCAGGGGAGGTGGTTGTCCAGGGAAAGGGAGGGGACTACAGGGGGAGTGGTGGGGGGAGGGGTTGTCTTGGGGTAAGGGAGGGGGATGAAAGTGGGAGTGGGGAGGGGGGGATGTCCAAGGAACGTGATGGGGGATGCAGGGGGAGTGGGGGGGGGGAGGGGGTGTCCATGGGGAGGGAGGGTGGAGGCTGCAGGTGGAGTGGTGATGGGGGGGGATGTCTATGGAGAGGGAAGGGGCTGCCGGGGGCTATCCAAGGAAAGGGTGGGTTGTTTTAGGGGGAGTGGGGGTGTCTAGGGGGAAGGGGGGGATGCGAACAAAGTGGGGGGGGGGGGCTATCCAGGGGGAGGGGTTGTTCAGTGAGGAGGGGGAATGGGGTGAAAGGTGCATGGGTTGGGGTAGGGGGTGAAAGGTGCAGGGGTAAGGGTGTAGGGGGTGGGGGTGGGGAAGGGGGTGAAAGGTGAAAGAGCAGGGGGTGGGGGTACTGGTGAAGGGTGGGAGAGATGTGGGTGGGAGAGGGGGCAGGGAGTTGATAGTGTCTTCCCAACAGCTAGTATAGTGAACTGTGGTGGTTTGTTTTATGCAGTGGAAAGGCCTATAGCCACTATTTGAACCATGTCTATATGCCTATACCCATGATTTTATGAACCTAGGATATATGCCTATAACCACAGTTTTATGAACCATGTCCTTTATTGCCATGGCTATAGGACTGACCCTATAGACACATTTAGAAGCCGTGTCTATATGGCTATAGCTGTGGTTGGTGCCATGAAATTAGGTCAATAGCTACAGTTTCAAACAGTGGCTATAGGCTCTGACATATTGCCATGCCACAGTTAATTAAAATGTTGCTATAACCTATATACATGTTTTTTGGGCCTATATCCATGGTTTAGAACTGAGGCTATAACCTAAATTCCTAGTAGAGACTCCTTAAAATAATTTTGTCCTTTAAATTTCTAGAATACTACTGCTTAAAAAGATTCGGGTGGTTCTTAATATTATGTTCCTAAGCTTCCCAAGTTGGATCTTCCATCTTGTAGTTTCTCTATAGAAATTTTACTAGATGAGTTGTCCAGTTTCTAAATAAAGGTTCTCTGGTATCAAGAATTATGATAGGTTATTCGCAATAAGACAGATCGGGTTCTAGTTCCAATTCTTCATAGGTGAGTACCTGCATTGTGTCAGGCATTTATTTCCTTAATAGTGATATGTGGAACACATCATGAACTTTTGAGAGACATTGCGGCATTTCCAAATGGTAATCTACAACTCCAATTAGTTCTACAATTTTGAAAGGTCGGATTTACCTAGGTCTCAATTTACCATTCTTACCAAATCGTATAACACCCTTCCATTGATATACCTTCAAGAAAACACGATCTCATACTTGAAATTGAAAATACATCCTTAGGTTATTGGCATAGCTCTTTTTCCTACATTGAGCTACTTCGATGTGGGTCTTGTTAATCTCCACCTTTTCCATTATTTCCTCAACAAGTTCTGGGCCTACGAGTTTTCTTTCAGCAACATTATCCCAACAACAAGGTCTGTGACATCTCTTTCCATATAACTCTTCATACGGTGCCATATGAATACTTGAATGGAAGATATTGTTTTAGGAAAATTATACTAGAGGTAAATACTATTCCCACATACCTTGAATATCAAGTGATAAATATCTCAACATGTCATCTAGGGTTTGAATAGTCTATTCTGATTGTCCATCAGTTTGAGGGTCTTATGCAGTGCTCAAATGAAGTTCAGTATCCAAGGATTTCTAAATACTTTTATATAATCTTAATATAAAATGATTATCATGATAAAAAACAATCGATAGGGGTACACCATGAATTCTTACAACTTCATTAATTTATATTCTTGCTAAACATTCATATGGTAAATCTTATATTATAGAAAGAAAATGTGCTGACTTTGTTAGATGATCAACAGTGACTCATATTTCATCATTCCTTCTAGTAGTCTTTGGTTTTCCCATGACAAAGTCCATCATAATATCATCACATTTCAACTCAGGTATGGAAAGAGGATGCATGACTCCTCTGGGATGTTTCCTTCCAGCTTTCAGTTATTGACAAACCATACACCTTGACAGATAATCAGAAATATCCCACATCTCAGATCAACTAGGTTGTATAGAGAAATTTATGCTATGAGAATCATCCAACAATTCCCTTTTTAGATTAGGTATATCAGGAACACAAAGCCTTTTCCCAAATTTGAAAAATCGGTCTTCATATGTGAAGTCGATCAATCTCCCATCATTCACAACTTCTTTTTTCTTTTCAAACTTATCATCATCAGTCTGAGAAATTTTTATCCTTTATAGTAAAGATGGATTGGAAAAAATTTGAAAAAATATCGATGTTTCACCTTCCATGATTATTCCCATATCCATTTTTACTAGATCCATGAACATAGGATCCATTTCAACTCTCATCTTGTTCAGAACTCCATGATCCATTCTGCTCAAAGCATATGCCACCTTATTTTCCTTCCCCAGGTGGTAGTGTATAGTGAAATAAAAATCCATGAGTAGCTCGAGCCATTGCATTTTATTCATGTTGAGTTCATTTTCTGGAAAATACAATTCAAACTCATGTGGTCAGTATAAATCTCACAATTTTCACCATATTGATAGTGTCTGCTTATCTTTAGAGAAAAGATTACAGATGATAACTCAATATCATGAGTGGGATAGTTTTTTTCACGAATATTTAGCCATCATGTTTCATATTCAATAACTCTATCATTCTACATAAGTACAGAACCCAATACATTCTTTGAAACGTCACTATAAATAAGAAACACACCATTCCCTAATTGTAATGTCAATATATGAGCATTGAATAATCTTCTCTTCAATTCCTCAAAACATTTTTCACACTCTTTTTTCCAAATAAATTTAACCCATTTACATGTGAGCCCCGTTATTAGGTTAGCCAATTGGGAAAAATTCTGGACGAAACAATGATAATAACCTACTAAACCAATAAAACTATGTACCTTAGTTATACTCATCGGTGCTGGCCATTATTGGATTTCCTTGGCCTTTGAAGGAACAACATAGATTTCATCTTTAGATACAATGTGGCCACAAAAAGAAATCAGATAAAGATATAAATCAAACTTACTAAGCTTCCCATATAAATCATTTCATCTAAGAGACTTTAGAATAGTGCGCAAGTGATTTTGATGATCTTCGTAGCTTTTCTAGTATACCCAGATATCATCAATACATACCACTAAAAATTCATCAAGATATTCCTTGAAAACACTATTCATTAGATCCACGAAGATATAGGGTGAATTAATTAGTCCAAAAGGAATTAATGTAAACTTATAATGCCCATACCTAGTACGAAAATTTTTCTTCAGAATTTCTGTCTTTTTTATGCACAACTAATGGTATCCAGATCGAAGGTCAATCTTTTAAAAATATTGATCTCCTTGAAGTTGATCGAATAAATCATCAATGCGAGGTAGGGGATACTTTTTCTTTATTGTTATAGCATTGATCTACCTATAGTAAAATCACAACCTCATGGATCAATCTTTAGTTTTAACAAAAAGAATGGGGGATCCCTATAGGGAAACACTCAGAAAAATAAATAAAATACTACTCAATTCCCCTAGTTGTTTCTTAAGTTCCATTAATTAAATAGTGTCCATTCTATAAGGGGTCTTCGATATGGGCCTTGAACAATGAAATAAATCAATAGAAAATTCAATTTCTCATTCTAGAGGATGTCTAGGTAAATCCTCTGGAAACACATATACATATTCTTTCACAACAGGTACATCCTCTATTTGAATGTTCCATTCCTCACCCATAGTTATTTCATTATATCCCTCCCCAATAATTGAATTTAGTAGAGCTACTGGGAGTGGATCTAGATAAGAATCAGATGGCGATGTTTCTTCTCTAAATATTGGTTACTCCTTTTCATCATCAAAAATTGTAAACTCTTTCTTCTTACAATACATTTTTCATCACGGTCCGTAATCCAATACATATTGAGGAATATATCAAATTCAATCATGGTTATGGAATTATGAAAAGCAGATAAAGTACATTTATAAGCCGTAATGGAAACTAATTGACAATACTTTGTTGCAATGATACATTGCGTAGGATTTTTGACTAAAAACTCCCTTGATAATTCAAATTATAATTATCTAATTTTCAAAGAAAACAAGGAAGATATGAAAGAATGTGATTATCCAGAATCAAATAATGCATTGGATAAATTTTATTAAACCTTTAAATTACTTGCCACCACGTCATTTGGAGCTTAAACCTCAGCAGTAGTGAACGAATAATCATGGCCTTACTCCCTTGGAATTTTTGAGGTATGTTTCATTGGAACATAGGACATTTATTTGAATAATTCACCATTTCACTATAATTGTATAATTCCATATTCACAGCCTCTTTAATTACCTTGCAATCACAAGCTTGGTGTCCTTTTTGACCACACTGCTAACAGACTCCAATTCACTTCAGGAAAGTACCGGGGTGTTTCTTCCTACATTTACTACAGTATGGAAATTCAACTTTTCCCTTCTTCCCCTTATTTCCATTTCTAGAGTTTTCAGAAGATCTCTTCTTCGCATGCTTTTCTTTAATGTCATTAGACTTTGAGAATTATTTTTCTATATTAATAGTACATGAAGAAATTATCTTCATATGATGAGAAGGATTACGAGACTAATGCTTGAAAGAGAAATGTTTTTAACCAATAAAATAATAGATCAATATTACTCCTTGGGTTACGTATATAGTCTGTAGCATTCCTTGATAACTGTGTAAATTTTGCCTCATACATCACGATATTCTCATCTTCCTTTTGACTCAGACTCAGAAATTTCCTTCCCATATCCACTCGATAGTGACGATGAAATTATTTTTCTATGAAAATATATTTAAAATACCTAAATTCAATATTTGATACTTCATTATCTTACTTTTTGTTTTGAATAAATGACCACCATTGATCTTCATATCCTGTGAGGCGATAAACTGCCATGAAATTTTTTTCCCTTTCTCTACTCCGAAAGCATGATATATTTTCATTAAGTAACTTATCTATTGCATAGATACAAATGGATTTGTAGTATCATTTTATGTTAGTGGTTGTTGCCTCATGAATTGGTCTAATATTGATCCTCCTTGTTGTGGATCATGGTGCTCCATACAGGTAAGGTCATTATTCATAACATGAGTGAGTTGTCCCAGTATGGTTATAAGTTGATCATCATCAGTTGCATCACCAGATCCACAATAATTATCCTGATTAGGAGGGAAATACCGACATGGTTTATGTGCGTTAATATAGTTTCCATTCCTTCCACTATGTTCCATTTCTAAACATGGTATACACTAGATATGTTTATGAATTTTAATACATAATTCCAAAATAGTAAAATACCTAACATAAATTGAACAAGTTATGCATATAATCCCCAATCATAAAAAATTGTTTTCCTTGAGGAAGTATTTAATCATAAATCCTTCAAGACAGTTTGTAAAGTAAATATGAATTATCCTAATCATATCCCCCTATAGTATCCTAACCAAGAGTGCGACAAGGCCCATTTTCATGTACCAGGATACCCTGGGTCAAGTCTGAAACACCTTGTCGGAGTTTCCCTCCTAGGTACATTTGTTCCATAGCCACCTATATGTGCTCGTATATAGACAAAGATGTATTTATTGGTAAATACAAAAAAATCTCTACATTACCAAAATTTTAGGAAGTTCAACTATAATAATCCTAAATGTCTATGTTAGGGTAATGTTAACTAATAAGATTTTTTCAAAATCAAGTCTCCAAGGTTTCTACTAAACCTTTTATAATAACAAATGTAACTCCCCAAACCTAGTTACCTAGAGTATGTGAATTATTACTTAACATTGGAATGATCACAATAGATCAAGTCTCGAAAGACCAATTAATTTAGTAGCCTGTGATGTACTAGATACAAATAGAAGTTTTAAATTACATGATGAAATAAAAAACAATATTATATACCCTTTGAACACACTTATATTCGTTAGCCTATCTTAAAGGTTTGTCATAATTTACTTCTTCACATCCTTGGAAAAATAAAACATAATAAAGGGGTGAGCTCAGATTCTCAGTAAGGATTACAGTATAGCCAAAACATAAATAAATAAGAATAACAATTTATGGAAATGTATATGACTAAAATAAGTGCGTTTTTAATCTTAAAATTTAGCATAATATGGAATATATAAATCAAAATAATTTCATTTAATTATTCACAGGGATATTCTACTAGTCGAATAAGAACATGTAATATAAACAAGTAATTTCATAATGATGGAATGCATAATTCTGAATACCATAACCACATAGTCAAAGCCTCATGACAAGACTAAAAAATAATATTTTGTCAATGCCTTGTTCCAAGACACTAGTTTGTATCATGAGACATACCAATGCATCGAGGACCTATAGCAGGCTCCATCCGTCAGTTACTAAGTCGAATGCATTCCTCATATGAAACGATTTGAAACATATCACAAACATTCATATTAAAAATATCATATGAAATGTTAATTCATTAACCATAAACCATGAATGGTATAAAAATAACACATACACATTCAAATATATCACAAAACCTTCAATACAATATGGAGGATTGTATCATAATAAATCATCTTTAATCAAGTGTAAAATCCATCAAAGGATGTTGACATATATAAAAATAAAAAATTATTTTAGAGAAATTTTGAAATCAATTAAAATTCATTTAATTATAAAAGGACACATTTATTTGGAAATATTCTTACAATATTATAAGGGAATATTAGAAGGTGTTATAATGGCAGAGAATAACCACACCCGCTATATATGTTAAAAAAATCTCACCTCAATTTTTCAAAAATGACATAATGTACCTTGTTTGGAAAACGATGGAATGATTCCTTTAATTTTTTTTATAAAAAGTCAAATGAGGGTATAAATTAATTTAATCCATAGTATAGTAAATATTATTTTTTTGAAATTCATTTTTAAGAAACCCAAATGCGAGTGATAAAGAGGTCCCAGTAGATAATCACTTAAAAACAACCTCAGATAATAAAGAGATTGTAAAATTAACATTTAACTTATACATTTCTTGGAAAATGGTTTGTTAACCTCTTGAAAAATAGTTAAATCATTTTTATTAAATTATAAAAGTACCACATACACAAATATGATGTCATATATGATCTTCTAATATTACTTTGTTAATAATATTTCAGTAGTATCATTGTTTTTGGGTGATGACTGATTTGTTTTCCCTTATATGATATGTTACATAATTCACGTTTTTTTATGGATATGACTTATTTTATTCATATAAATAATGATATTAATCTCTTAAACATCATTTTTAACCATGAAATGAGAATTGATCTTGAATTTTTATGATGAGGAATGAATCTCATCACGTTTGTGGTGACGGTAATCCGTACGTACGCATGAGCGACAATATCATTATATTGATGGTGAAATAAAATATAATTGGATCGTATATCATATAAAAATAATCATTAACATGTTATATTTATTATTTACATCAATTATACTATTTTTTTATCCATCCAAATAATGAAGTGTTGAATAACAAACTACACCACAGCGTGGAGATGGTAAGTCGTATGTACACACATATGGTGAAATTGTCATTCATAGGATGGATAGAATAATGAATATGATTGAAAAATATTTATAATCACATAATAGTGTGTATAAGATACTTGAGTTATTACTTTGGTATGTAAATAACAGAGAAAGGTGAAGTGGAAGAAGAAAAGAACTTTTAAATATGTGATGAAATTATTACCTCTTCTTTGGGTTCTTCCTTTTGATATGAACAAAAGATATTATTAGGATGGCATTATGATCAATGTAAGGCCTTTTAAGATTATGTTAGGGTAGTTGGGAGGATATTTTAGTAGGGATTTTATTATCCAAATGGATTTGGAGGTGTGGTTTTGAGATAAGGGGAAGTACCCTTTTGTAATAGAGGTGAGGGTCACTTTAAGAAAAACATGAAATATTATTTTATTATAAAATAATATTCGGTTTCTAATGGAACCAGAAGGATTTATTTGAAGGATAAGGTGGGGATGGACTCAAAACTTTCAATAAATTGGTTTTAGATAGGTTAGGTCACCATATTGTCCTTTTTTTTAATGTAACTCTCAAGTAAATAGTTTTACTTTTACCATGCATTCTTGTATTATTATAATAAATGTTTGAAACAAATACTATAAAAGGTCAATAGAACCTCAAGTGGCTCATTAATGACATATATATCATTATACAAGACTTTTGGATGATCCTTAGTGTGTTAGGACTATTTTATATTTTAATAATATAGTATTTGTTTTGAAAATTCATTTATGTCAATTTTGACACTATTTAGTATTTTTTTTGTTAAAGTAATAAAATATTTATCACTTCGAAAAAAATTTATTTAAAGAACACTAAAATGTATTATTAACCGATAAAATTAGTGGAATGCATAAAAAATATCAATTTACATTTATTTGGATATTTATAATATCAATTATTTTAATCTATATTTAATAATTAATTACTGCCTCATCATTGTGTCATAAATATATTTAATTATATAATGTCTAGAAATTATTAATAAAATACAATTATTTAGGAAATATTTTTCTATTTCTAATTAATATTTATAGTCTAATTTATCTTATGTATAACCCTATATTAATAATGTTTTAGTTATGAAAATTTGAATTTAACACTTTTAACACTTCTTTAAATAAATTAATAATAAAAGTCCTAATCTAATCCAAGTGGAACAAAAGGATAATATTTTATTCCTAAGATTTATTTTGGTCGAAATAAAAATATCCAATAGAATTAGGACATGTGTTAGGATAATAATAATATCATTTTTCTTTTAATTACCAATTTAATTTTAACCGTGGTAAATAAAAGTCAAAAGTTACAATTCAAAAAAAAATGCCTCTTAATGAACCACATTTTACATACAGATTTCAATCATGTCTCTTTCATTTTTAAAAGTAAATTCACATAAGTGGTAAAATTAAGTTTTATGCAACTTTTCAAATGTGCGTAGTAGGTGGGTAAAAGATGTTAGAAAGTTCAATAAAATTTTATACATCTAATATTATCATAAAATGACTCCAATGAATTAAATTGAACTAATTTAGGTATTATATATCTATTTTGACTTAAAATAAATTTAAACAAAATAAATATTTATTTAAATAAAAAGTTGGTTTTGAACAATAACGCAGTGTTTTTCAGTATTCATCAAAAATTGAAAGTTTTCAGAAAAATACTAAAAATTCACCCTAATAAAATTTTGATATTCCAAATCCAAAAATGAAGTCCATTTAGAAAAATAAAATTTATAATATTTCAAAAACTGTGTATTACTATTCATAACAGCTAGATTGATTGGTCGTGTTGTGCTAGAACTCGAAGTTGCATTCAATGCATGCTATTTTATTATTCAAAGAGAAGAATACCATAGATTATTGGGGTGTTACACTCCAACCAAAGATTAATCTATCCCCATTTTTTGTCTTGGTTATATACAATGATGAAACCAAGCATTTTGACTTCAAGAGAAGAAGAAACACCACAAGATCCATATAACCATATGAAGTCACCACCATGATGATCCCTAAATACATCCCCATAACCCGATGGACCTATATTACCACTTCATGATACATTAGTCTGAAATTTGATTCATCTTGTTCATGAAAAAAACGATAAAAAATCAATTATTGCAAATAGAGGTAAAAAATGTCCCTTGATACCAAACGAGTTAAGGACAAGGAGGCCATGAACTAAATTATAAATGAATACCCTTTGATATAGACTAGATTCTATGATATACCCAATCAATTAAGACAAAGTGGAATGAGTGATGAAGGATTCATGATCATGAATCCATTTTTTAAGTGACTACTATATAATGAAAACTAGTTCCTCTACAACAACCTGAAAGAGGATGAATAGTTTAGAAGAGAGATAACGATTCATGAACCCTTCGAGGAATTCTGTAAAAGAGTTAGTCTGAGGAAAATGAATTTTGACAATTTCGGATAGATAATTCAACATTTTTAAGGCTAAGAAACAACTCAAATACAATATCTTCTTGGTGTTAGTGGAATTGGGAATATGAAGGGAAAATTCAAATTCCACAATTCTATATCTATGCATCCATTGTAAAATTAATGTCCACCAACCTCCACATGAGAATGTACCTAAAAGGTCTTATGAGACTCATGTTAAATCTTTTAATCTATTTAAGATGAACATCATGACAAATGGAATGCTGATAAAAAAAAGTTTATATGTGAGGACACAATTTGTTGTAGGTTCCCATTCCTAGAAATCATCCCTTGATGTGAAACTGTAGTTGTAAACATCAAATTTGATGTGATATAAAATAGAATACATATTATTCAATTGATACATGATATATATCTCCAAATCCATATTAGTGGCATCATCCATGAGAGAATCAAGTAGGGGAATTCTAGTCCAATTGGAATTCTAAAAATTGGGTGATGATTCTCTAGAAACCAACCATCTAGAATTAGAAGAATGTTTAGAAAAATGTATTGAATGTCAGGATAGAAAAAAGAACCAATAATGTTATAATTACCATTTAGTTTCATGATCATAAATCTATAATGAAAAAAATAAAGTTCTTTAGAATTTCTATTCATGATCCTCCACATAAAAAGGGCTTGAAATTATTGATTGAAGAACCAAATACTTTTATTTCCCAACCCCATATTTCATTGGGAATGTAGAAATACTTCCAGGGGATAGTGGGTAACCTACTTTATAGAATACTTATACTACAAAAAATTTTATTTATTAAAAAAATGATACTTTTGATGAGAGAAACAGGTTATTCATACACCATGAATGAGTATTTTGTTTTGAAATGATGGTATATCTCACTAAGAAAACCAGGCCAACCATGGACTAAGATTTACATTTACAAGTGGAATGTTTTATTTTGGTATAACTAATGAAACCTATGAAATAAAAAACTATTATTACTCCCAAAAACATAGTAACACCTATGTAGATGAAGGGTAGGACTCCCTCTCTAATACCCAATTCTTAGAAGGAATCAATTTTACTGCCATCCGGAAATCCCTTACCAAAGAAGATGAAATACATGTTCCATCTAACCACTCAACCAATGACCCATTTATAATGTGAGAGGTCCTTCTTGATGTTTTAGATATTACTATTGGTCTATTTGGTGAAGAGTATTATATCGCCCACATATAGAAGGAGATTAGGTGCAGAACATCCTCTCCCAGCATTAAGGGATTTAAGTTTCCCATTAGAAGCCATAATAGAAAGAAGCCTACTGAGATAATCCTCTACAATAGAAAAAATCACCACAGAAAGGGGGTCACCTTTCTTGAAACATATAAAAAAAGAAAACTATCCTTTAGGGGATCCATTAATAAGAATAAAAACATGACCAGACCTGAATTTTTTTAACCTAGTTATTGAAAACATCATAAAAACGATATCAATAATAATTAAAACGAAATTCTAATCAATTATATCAATATTTTTTTTGATATAAAGTATTGTAGTAATGTTACCTCATCTGAATGGATTTTTGAGTAGGTTAAAAACTTATCGGTAGTAATGATATAATCTTGAATTGTACTTCCCTCAATGAAGCCGAACTTATTTGAAGAAGTAGTCCAACTTGAAATAGAGTCAAACCTATTGGAAAGGATTTTGATGATTATTTTTTAAATTGTATTGACCAAAGAAACTGACCAAAAGAGATGAATTTCATTGGACTTTTCATTATTTGGAATATATGAGATGAATTTTACTTTCATCGCAATGGGATTTGAATTACTAAATAAGAAAAGTAAAACAAGCCTCCAAACATCATCTTGAAAAATATTCCAATAGGATTTAAAATATAAATTGGTGAAACCACATGGACCAAGAGAAATTTTATATTTGATAAAAAATAGCCTCACTAATATGTAATTCCAAAGGATGATAAATAAGCCCTTATTTTTTCCTCAAGAATAACAACAAAATTAATAATACCATCCATATGATCACAAATGGTGGATGAACCATTAAAGATATTCATATAGTATGAGACAACATGATCTCAAGTGACTACCTATTATCCATAATATAATAACAATTTTTGATAAAGGATACGGTCCTCGAGAACATATATCTATTTGAAATAAATTAAATAAAATATAATTTATGTATCCCACTTTAATACACTTTTCTTTTAAAGAATATCTTTACATGTCATCTTTAGTATTAATAAGACTATTAATCTTTCCTTCCCCCTCTATATCTTTCCTAATTCCATAAAAATAAAAATTGAATGTATAATTCTTTTAATTATGATATTAAGATACCTCTAGAGTGTAAATATCACAACTAAGAGACCTAAATTGATCCTTGATCAATTTTTTAAATCTCTATTTGATAAATTTATGTCCGAGAATGCATGAAAAATAATCATTGCTATAATCAAAAGAACTCCTAACTTCTTAACCAATTTTACCACACTCAAGATGATTCCCCCTATATTTACTCAACATTAAAGGAAAGGGAGGAATATAGTAATTTCTCACAAGATAAATAAGGATTAGATAATGATCGTAATTTAGAATTTATTAGGTTGTGCATGAAATAGAATCTCAAGTGTCCAGGGATAACCCCCAAAAAAGTACTAACATGTTTTATTTCCACCATACCATTGATATTTTTCCTATGTTAGTTGTACATGGAACCAACCTGATTCACTTCCATCAAGACATAATAATTAATACAGTTTTTGAATTACATGGAGGACATATTGTTATTCACATCACCACTTTTTTTCATATGGATTGATAATTTCATTGAAGTCACAAAGGAAAACCCACGGATCAAGGATATTGGAATTGAGAGACTTAATTTCAATCCACAAACTCCGATAATCTAGATACCTATTGTGATCATAGATAATGGAACACAAATGTTGTCTTCTCGATAATTTAAAGGCACATGAAATATGATTCTCATTGGAGACCAACAAGGAATTCTCAACCAAGGAAGAATGTACCATAACCTATATATATTTAATATATGTCAAAGAACTATTAGTTCTCAATTTATTAATACCATCATGTTGTAGATTGGAAATAATGAAGGGAAAAATAATTTTAGGTTCATCATGTCCTAAAATTAGCTTATTCTTCTTGACATGAATTCTAAGGGACCTCGTAGTTTAACTATTTTCCAACCCTTGGAATTTATAATAAAGTATCCTCAGGTGGATCTTGATCTGGGGTTGGATCCCCCTTTTCTTTTCCCCATGAATTATTCTTGTCGGAATTTGTAGGTATTCATTCATTTCATTTAGATACAGTAGAACCTTGTAGAAGATACATGGGTCTTAATCACATCATCTTAATATTACTATCAATGTGTGTCCCTTTCATATTTCATTAAAGGGAATGATAAATTTCTTGGACCAATTTGATTGTTCTCCATGATGAAGGAAACATTATTAGTAGGTGAAATACTTGTGTGATCAAAGTATTTCATATCCAATGTTGTTAGAATTATGATTCATTGAGGTTTTTTAGGATTATGTGAGGATTCCAAAAACATCCCTCTAACAACATGGGCATATAATCAATAAGAGTGTCATCCCGGATAGATTTTACAATAATAGCTTCCTCCTACAACATGATTACGAGATCTCTTATATCCATAGATATCTCTAGGAGTATATTATTATCTACTACATCATCCTAAAAAATTTAAAAAAATAGTAAATTTACATTGGATGTCCAAGGATACGGGGTTCTTATCAATGAATTTCATTCCACATTAAATTATGTCCTAGAATTCCACATTGCTGGATGATCGAGGTGGGTCATGAGTCTTTTGTCCCTCCTCCTCTTCTTATGTGATGTAATCCCACGATATATTCATGTTATTCAATTAGATAAAAGGACCTTATTATTGTACCGTATGCATGATAACCATGGGATCACCCCTATTGGAATAATCACACTCTTGTTTTGCTGGTTTCTATCTATCTCTTTTCAGTCCCTATATTTAGTAACACCATTTCTTTTTAGTTGGATCACATTTCTAGTGGTAACCAAATGAACCAAAATATTGAAAACATCACAAAAAGGAGGATTATGTTCATATTTTACCTTGATATTAATATTATTGTCATTATCAGTTAAATTAATTACATTGGGATGCTTAACATATAGGTCAATACCCACTCGAATTTGAGCAATAAAGGCAAGATCTCATTCTAATGTTTTCTGGTCCATCCATATGGGAGTACCCAAATAATAGACAAGATTATTTAGAATTTTGGGATTCCAATACACCGAACATAGTCAATGAATTATGACCTATAGTTGTGGATTTGATTTTTTTATTGAGAGGATTAAAATTAAAACCCCGTTTTTGGATTCTAAAAAACCATGGTCTAAGTTGTAGGTTACCAATATTCCATACATCATTGAGAACCTCCCTATATAGAAATATTATATGTAAATATCCTCTTCTAATAAGAATCATTTTCCAAACCTGGTTTGCAACCTTAGTAATTTTTTTTATAACGGTTATGGGTAAAAGAAAGTAATTAATCATAAGAATAAAATGATAAGGACTATAAAATTAACCTAATAGTTTCCATAATTTTATTGGATGAGTCCTTTTATTCCATATATTGGAACCAATGCTGTTATTTTCTAGAAATTGATAATTGTTTGTGTTTGCTGTCAACCCACTTTGGGTTGATCATGGGGGTTGCATGTCAAGTGATCTTACAGTACAGGATGAAGTAGGAATTTAAGGTGGTGCAGTTTCCCATTGTTTTCCAAATTATTGGGTCTCAAAACCATGATTATTTTTTGAAAAAGGAAGATTTTCCTCAAAGGAAGTACATAGAATAGATTTTCTAGGAATTGTTCATGGGTCAAAAAATATGGTATGTGCAATGGTGAAACACAAAACACATAGTAGGAATGATACAGAGACCGCATAAGAGGAACAGTTCGTAGAGTGAAGGAGGTTTCTGGGAAGGAATGGAGTTCACGAAAGGAAAATTGTTCATGAGATGGAATGTCATTTGTGAAAATGATGTGGAGTTTTGAGAAGCTATGAAGGGTGTCGTCTGTGAAAACAAGTTGGTGATTTGTGCCACCACAAAGGAATAATGGAAGTAGGTAAACCACATTGGGTATATAGTACATGGGATATGAATGATACATTATAATGGAATTTCCATATCAAAGATTTGGTAAATATATTTTTAGAGGATTCTGCTGATATTTTTCCTATATAAGGAGAAATAATCCCTTAATTATAGATTGGAACTAATATTGAAAATGAGAGAGGAATCAAAAAAATTGTAGAGAGATTTGTGGGAAGGAAACCCCAAAAAAATATTTTTGAATAGAAATATGGGAGGAATTCAGTAGAGTATAGGAGTGGATCATGGATATATAACCCCACAAAGTAGAAGAGGGTTGTGGAAGACAGTTTATAGAAGACTGTTAGCGGAAGAGGATTTGGGTTGTGGATAAGAATTAGTACATGAAAGTATTAGGAGAAGGAATCTTGTAGAGGCAGTATATGGAGGTGGTATGTGGAGCGGCGTGGTTCATAGAGGAAGCAGTTTCAGTATGCGATGTAGTGTGGTACGTGGAGGAAGAAGGCCAGTTCACGGAGGAAAAGTTTCTGAAAAATAAGTACACAAAAAAGTAAATTATATCTACAGGGGAAAATGTGACTTCAATATATAATATTTCTATTGTTAAGGATGCATGATTTAATGCCAATCCATTGAAGCGACCTTCAAGTCAATAAACTGATTACAAATTCTTTCCATCATAGTGAGAAATAGAAAGTAAATTTATGTGATCTGAGGGACGTAGTGTGCTATACCTAAAACCAAGAAAAGGAAGTGCACCTTGCACAAAGTGTCTATGCTAAACATCCATACTCAAAAAAATAGTAAAGATTAGTGGAATTTAGTATAACCAATAACAGATCAGCATATAATCCTTAGACATATCCCTTAGTGGTGAACCATGTAAAATTATTGTGTCTTCTCTTTTCAGGTTATGGTTTGTTTTTTTCACTTTCTCATCATAAATTTTTAACAGGTTCCTACCAACGTGGGAACAAGATCCATCAATTTAAAAGAAAAAGTTGACACCATAATTCACCCCTCCCTTATCAGGGTGTTTCGGGGTCCTTGAAGTGGTATTAGAGGGTAATGGTTTCTAGTATTAAATATTCCCTTAATTTATTTCATGGAAAATATAGTGAATGTCTAGGGTGTATCCCTATTTAATGGAAGAAAATTTCAGATCTGGAAGAATAGGATGAGATATCATCTAGGATCCCTTGGAATAGAAGTACTATTTTCTAAAACATAAGGAATCTAGATTTCTAATCCAACTAGGCTGTCTATGAATGATAAAGATAGGAGAATACTTGATGAAGATGATAAAGCACAAAATTACCTCGTGACAACTCTATTTGATCATATCTATCGAAAGGTGATGAGTTTTACTTATGAAATACTTTTGTGGGAAAAATTGGATAATATTTATGAATGTGACAACAATGTGACAAATGTTTTTAGAAGACTTCCACCTCTTTACAATGAATAGGTGTCAAGCCATGAAGAAAGGGATCTTTTCAAATTATCTCTAGATGATCTGCTGACTATCCTTGTGGAATATTAGATAAGATTAAAATGACAAGATGCAATGACTCATGTAAGAAAGAAAATGGCCATTAAATCGATGGAAAAACTTGAAATTTTAGAAGATTGTATTGATTAAGATAATGATTAAAAAAGAATTATTTCTCTCATTGATAAGAAATTCAAGAAGGTAAAAGGCTGATTTGAAGGAAAGTTAGCTCTATCTTTTTTTCATTGTGGAATATTTGGGAAAATTTCCTCATGATACTAAAGAAAGTTTGATGATGAATAAAGTGAAGCTAGAGAAATGTAGAATCCTCAAAATAGGTGTTTCAAAAAGAGAGAGTTTAATTCTGTTATGAAACTATAGAGAAAGATTTTCATATGAGATGAAAATCAATATGATAGTGAATGATTTGAGGAATAAGAAATAGAATTTAAATCTTGAACCCCTGAATCAATGATGGATACTGTAGAAAAATCTAAATCATCAGGATATGGATCTTGAGATAATCAATTGACCACAGATGTAAATCTCAATTTGAAACTAAAGGATGCTTTTAGTGAGCTTGAGAGTCAATGTAAGAGATACGAAAAGTGAAAAGAAATTTTGGAAGAGTCATAAAAATATGTTGATATAATGGAAGCTGAAATTTATCAACCTGAGGAAGTAGTAAATGAATATTAAACAATTTTTGAAGGTTCATAAGGTATAGTTGAACTAAAGATCAAAAATAAAGAATAGGAAAATTTCTTTAATGACCTTACATCAATAAAGGAGGAGAAGTACAAAACTGTTGAAGGACTTAATGAAGAAGTTGTTACTCTTAGGAGTAAACTTGAATGTGAATCATGTCAAAAAGAAACAAATAATAAAATTCAATTCGGAAAATTATCAAATGTTGATCTACTAGAGATAGGTAAGCATGGTGCTGATGGAGTTGAAAAGGATATGAATGATAAAAGTCCCTCATGAATGGGAAATATAATAATTGGTTTTGATACTAAAACATTTAATGAAGGAAGTAAAATAGGCTAAAATAAAGGCAATATGAATGTCATTGATACCAGAAACACACCCGAAGTTCAAATAATGAATGTCTCAAATAAGATTGAAAGGAGGACTAAGAACTATCCTCGAGTTTCCTGAGAAGATAAATAGTCATCTATCCTACTATGGTAGTTGACATGCGGAGGAATATAAGTGAAAATAAATTTCCACTTATTAAATGTTAATTATATGGATACCTGGGCCATACCATGTCATACTATGAAAATGAATGGAATCTATTTGAATAATGTAGAGAAAAGAAGTCAACAATGGAGAATATATTAATTTCCAATTTCTTATATAAGAAAACGTTTCTATGAATATTGTTTCCTTTTTCTAATTTGGATATAAAGAGGTTGATTAGAGGCAAAGGAATGACCTGAATATTTCATACAGAACCCTACGAAAAGTCAATACTCCTCAACCAGATGGTGTTTCTCTTAAAAATGAGTTTTCTCAACTAGAAAAAGAATATGAGTTTGAATAACCTACTCACAAGGAAGATAGATTTAAAATTCCATCTTTATCCTTCACTCAATCAAATACTTCATTGAAGGAAAAGAAGAAAATTGAAAAGTATAACCTTGAAAAAGTAGCTCTCATTGATACCAAGAACAACAACACATAGATTTTTGATAATGGAATCTCATCCCATATGAATTGAAATATTGAAATATTAACAAATATCAAGAAAAAGGATTATGGAATAGTGATATTTGGTAAAAATGGTTATTTAAAGATCAAAGGTTGTTGATATACAAAACTGGACAATGATGAGATAGAGAAGATCAATGTTCTTTATGTGGACATATTACATCACAATCTCCTAAATTTGAGCTAACTCTGTGACTCAGGAATTATAGAAACATTCAATTAATAGGGTGTACTATAAAATGATGAACATGGAATTCTCTCATGTAGGGATTCTAAAAAAATAGACACTTATATCAGGTTGGCAGTAAATAGATCATTTGTTACATGATAGTTGAGGAAGAGAAAAAATTGTGGCACCGAATGTTGGCTCACATGAATCAACAAGATATAGAAGAAATATATAAATTGAATATTGTCGTGAATATCCCAAATCTGAAACATGAACATGAAATGAATTATGATTCTTGCATATAAGAAATGTTAGTGTGACGATCATATCATCAAAAGAAAAAAGTGCACCAAATCTTCATGATCTCATTCATACAGATGTATATGGTCCAATAAATGTTTCTGGAATATATGGAGATAGATATATCATCATTTTCATTAATGATTATAGTATAATGGATTGTGTGATGGTTATACACAAGAAATGAAAAGTTCTTGATTGCATAAAAACTTATTGCCAAATAGTTGAGAAAAATATGTGATGAAAAATAAATGTTTTCAGTATAAATATAGATGGGAATACACATCCATTGAATTTGAAAATTTCTTGGAGAAACATAGAATACAACATGAGGTGGCTGTTGTGACATCTCCATAGAAAAATGGAGTTCTTGAGTGCCAGAATTGGTCAATGAATAGTATGGAAAATACATTGCTAATTGAGAGTGTATCTCTCGGCATTACTACAAAAAGGATATTCAAGATACAGTTTATATTCAAAACTTAAATGGGAATTATGTGGGGGAAATAAAGACACCCTATGAGTTATATAATGGAAGGAATCCATCTTTGAAGTTTTTTTTTATGTTTTTAGAATTAAATTCTTTATCCAAAACAAAGATGGAAATCAAGGAAAGTATGGTGATGCTGCAGATGAAGGAATATTCCTCTAATATTCAATGAATAGAAAAGACTAAAAATGTTTCAATAAATGTCTTGGAAAAATTGTGGAAATCAGTGATGTGAAGATAATTGAAGATAAAACCAGAAATGCCTCAAGAAATTTGACTGCTGATGTGATAGAAGATGAGGAAGAATGTGGACATGGAATAGATCCAACTATAGAAGTAGATGAAGGCATGAAAATCACTCAAGAAAAAATGTTGATGTTGAATTAGAATAAGAATCATAAGGGGAAGCCATCATTAAAGAAAATTCCTCTTAACCTCACAGGAGAAATAGAAGAGAATAAATTGATCAATCCAACATCATTTTGGATTAAACAGATCCCACACATTCAAGGAGAATGAATAATAATGCATAATATATATTCCTATCTGTTATGGAAGCATACTCATTTTAAGAAGCTGCAAAGGATGAATCATGTTGTAAATCAATGAATTAAAAGTTCGATCAGATTGAAAAGAATCAAACATCGGATCTAGTTAAGAGACCCAAAACCAAAATGAGATTGGTACAAGGTAGATTTTCAAAAATAAATTTGATGATCATGGAAATGTGATTAGAAATAAAGCTAGTCTGGTGTGTAAAGGCTATTCATAGGTTGAAGGTGTTGATGTCGAAGAAACATTTTCCCTAATGGCTAGACAAGAGTCAATCATACTATTTATTTCCTTTTAAATTCAAAGAGGATACAAATTATATCAAATGGATGTCAAGACAACTTTATTAAATGGTTTATTTTAACAAGATGTCTACATTAGACAACTAGTGGGTTTTTTTCTTGGAAAAGATGAACTGATGGTTTGCAGATTAAAGAATGATCTCTATGGTCTAAAGAAGGTAGCACATGCATGGTAATCTCAACTGGATTCTTATTTGAAGAAGATCGAATTTAAAATAGGATGAGTGGATCACAATATTTATGTGAGGAATTTTCAGAAAGATCTATTCATGGTCATAGTGTATGTAGATTATATTATATTTGGAGGAAGTAGGTAGGGATTAGTTGATAAATTTTCCAATCACCTGAAATCTAAATTTTAAATGTCTATGATTGGTGAACTGACATAGTTCTTAGGACTAAAAGAGATTCATAGGAAATAATGAACTTTCATTTCTCAAGAGAAGTATTCAATAGAGTTTTTGAAGGAATTCTATATGCATGATTCCAATCCAATGTGGACTCCGATTACGATTGGGAAAAAATTGGGAAATCTTAATGATGAGACATCTACAGATCCCACAATGTATATGAGAATCATTGGAAGATTATTATACATTACTACAACAAATCAAGATATTGTCTTTGGAACATGCTTAGCGGGCCAATTTCAAAGTAATCTAAAGGAATAACATATGTAAATAGTGAAAGGAATCATGAGGTATATTCAAGGGACTCATAATTATTGATTATACCTTATTGAAATAAGAGATATTAAACTATCAGAATTTTATGATGCTAATTGTGTTGGAGATTTTGTTTATAGAATTTCCATAAGTGGTGGAGCATTCACTATTTTCACAAACTGTGTGGGATGGTTGAGTATGAAATCTGAATGTACTTCTCTTAGTATTGCTGAAGATGAGTACATATCTGCTATAAAGGCTTTCACTCAACTAATTTGGATGAAAAAACAACTGACTGATATTGGTGATGAGGTGAAATGACCAATAGTGATAATAAGAGAGCAATTGATCTTATAAAGAATTCTGTTTAGCATTATCATATGAAACACATTGAAAATAGATATCACTTCATCGTGGAAAATTTCAAACAATGAATGGTTAAAATGGATCATGTTGGAATTAATGATCAAGTGTTTGAAATACTAACCAAGACATTGTCAGCACATGTGTTCAAGAATCATTAGTTGAACCTCAGAATTCAACCACCTCCCAGTGCATGAAGAGTTTACAATGGTTTCCCTCTCCTCAGTTGTGTTAACTATTTTAATCTGTTTGCTGATGTATTATAGGTTTATGGGGGGGATATAATCTAGGGAGGTGTTCTTTAATCTCTACAAGTGAAAATTGTGATCATTTGGGTATATTGAAAATACGGGAGAATGAATAAATTCAATGTTTTATGATTGAAAATAGGTTGAGGAAATATGTAATGTTTTTACAGGGATATGACAATGGAGAATTGATGTATTTAAAATGAAATATGAATTATTTGTACAGTGGTGGGAAATAGAAAACAGAGGACATTATAAAGGATAAAATGTGTGAGAATGAAGAGAATATAGAAACAAATCATCATTTGGTATCAATATAAACCAATTCATGCTTCCCTTCTTTTTTATACACTGAGCATTGCTAACTTAGACTCAAAGAATTGGATGATTTGTTTCTTATTTATTATTTTTTGGTTGGTTCTTCATTGAACTTATCCACAGATTGCCAATAAACCCAAAGGGGGAAAATTTTGGTACCATGACCATTCCTTACTAGAAATTTAGTATAGTTTATGTTTTTTTTAATCCAATATGGGTTGATCAAGGGGTTTACAAGTCAAGTGATCTTATAATATAGGTCGAAGTAGCAGTTTAAGGTGGCACAGTTTCCCATTTTTTGCCAAATTGTTGGGCTTCAAAATATGGAGTTTGTTTTTAGAAAAGTAAGGTTTTACAAAAAGGTAGTAGATGGAATGGATTTTCCAAGAATAGTTCACAGATCCTAGAATATAGTATAGGGAATGGTGAACTGCAAACCACGTAGTGGGAATGGTATATATATTGTGTAGAAGGAACTTTTTGCGGAGCGAAGGAGGTTCATGGAAGGAAAACAATTTGTGGTATGGTGTATCGTTCACGAAAATGAGGTAGATTTTTTTGATGCCATGAAGGGTATCATTTTAAGAAATGAGGTGCTGATTTGTGCCAATTCATAAGGATAATGGTAGCACGCATACCACGTAGGGGATATGATTTGTATGAGATGCATAACACAAGGTAAATGTGGTTCTGTATCAACGATTTGAAAAATCTAAGTTTAGTGGATTATGTTGATCTATTTTCCTATATAAGGATCATTAATCCCTATATTAGAGAGAAGAACTAAGATAAAAAATCTAGTAGGAATCCTAAAAAGTGTTGATTGGTTCACAAGAAGAAAACCCTACAAAATATATTTTTGATTAGAAATATGGGTGGAACTTAGTAAAGTCTAGAAGTGGGTCACGGGTAGATTACCCCATGAAGGAGAAGAGGTTCATGAAATATAGTTCATATAAGATGGTTAGAGGAAGAAGAGTTCGTCTAAAAATATTAATTGGTGTGTGAAGGAAATATGCAAAGTCATCTTGTAGAGGAGGTACATGGAGGTGGTATGCAGAGTAGCATGGTTTGAGGAGGAAGCACTGGCAATATGTTGTGCAGTGTGGTACATAGAGGAAGAAGGCTAGTTCACAGGGGACATGTTTGTGAATGAACCGTATGTAAAAATTTGATTACATCTATAGGGGGAATGCGACTTCCACATAGTATATATCTATAGTTGAGGATGAATGATTTTATTCCAATCCATTGAAGTGGCCTTCAGGTTGATAAATTAAGAACAGATTCTTCCTAATTTAGTGAGCTAGGGGGATTCAATATATGTGACCCAAGGGATGCAGTGTGGTATCCCTAAAACCATGTAAATGTAGTGTTCCCAACCTAGAGTGATTGTGCTAAACTTTTGTACTCCACAACTAGGGAAGATTAGTGGAATCTGGTACAACCGAAAAACTATCGGCATATGCTCTTTGGACGCATCCCTTAGCGGTGAACCAATTAAAATTGATGTGTCCTCTCCTGGAAGGTGATTTTTTGTTTCTGTACTTTCTCATTAGACAGGTTTAATAGGTTCATACCCATGTGGGAACAAGATCCATCTGTTTAAAAGAAACATTTGACACCCTGATTCACCTCTCCCCTCTCAGGGTGTTCTGGGGTCCTTCACCATATAAATCCTTTATTAGGTTATATGTCCCTTTTTCCATTTAGGATAGATTAAATCCATTTTAATGTATTTTTAAAAAATTATTATTAAATGGCACTGTATTGTTTTTAATAACTGTAATATTTTAAACAATTGGTTTATCAGAGGATTCATTTAATTATAAATATGTATTTGAAATCTAAATGATTTATATTCATCATCATAATTTATTTTTAATTATTATAAAATAAATAATTTTCGTACATTCCTACAAAATGATGGCATATTAATTATTCAATTAATTGAAAATGAAAAAAATAATATTAAAAATAATAAAATATGTATAATATGAAATAACTGATTTGATGCTTTATTTTTTTTGATAAATAAAGAAAATTTTAGGGATAATTTAGGTGATTATATTCTAATTCCTTGGTTTTCATGATGTTATTAAATAATCAGATAAAATGAATAGTTCTAAAAATTTCATTATTGATATTTTATGAATATAATGTTCTATTAAAAGATATAGAATTTATAAAAAATCATTTTCCAGAAAATTAATGTTATATGGCTAATTATAAAATCCATGGTCTATTTATTAATATCTTTCATATTATAGTGATATCATTAACCCTTAAAATGGTGAAATATTTTGTATTGTCTTATTTCTAAAGAGTTAATTAATGGTCCAAACAAAATGATAAGTGTAAAAATAAAATTAAAACATGAAAATTTATTATTGAATTAATATATTTCAATAAACACTCATTATATCATTGAATTAATGTTTAAGCCATTTATTATTGAAAATTATTTTATTTTAATTCAACAATTTTTTGAAATTCCAAAAGTTCTCCTCCACTCTCTTATAAAAGATCATATATTCTTCCCTTTATGTAACACTTCACAAAATATTTTGGATCCGAAAATACATGCTCAAATATGTTCATATAAACCATCCCAAAATTATATAGTAATTTTTAGGCATAATATCAACCTTAGAGGGATTAAGGTGTTAATAAATATAGACTTTCCAGAGAAAAGGTATGGTTTTTAACCACATGTTTTAGTTTTATTTGTTCTTCCACCTCCTTAAAATATTTTTCAACCATGATTATATTATAATAATAGTATCTTCCATATAATATGGTTTTTCTAGGTCAATGTAATATCCTATGTCCATATCCTCTTCCGTCAAATGCGAAAGGAAATGATAATTTGTATGTGCGACAGATAACCACCTCATAAACAAGTATAATTCAATTTTCATATCCACATATCATAGATGGTTATAATTATGAAATTATTGAATATATATTATGTTAAGTATATGTTTATTATTAATAACATTTAACAAATAATTTTATTTTTTATCCTTACATTCAATGAAAAATGAAAATTTTGTTCATTCATAGGCATAGATACCATATTCATGAAGTGATGTGGTAAATTATTCATAAGAACCTAAAATGAAATTTCTTGGAATCTCGGTGTATTATTTTCCTATAATTTATGGAATTATTATGAGACCATGTTTTGTGACGACGTGTGATTATGAGGTCCAAAGTGCCCAAAAATAAATGACTGAAATAAATTAATCATTAAAAAGTGCATGGAAGCAGTTTTCCTAAAAAATTGGAATAACATTTAATTGGTTGCCCATATCAGAAATCCAAGGGCTCCAGGGCTTTCAGCAGAGCGACATTATCTTAGGGGGGTGCCTAATGTCGACCAGTGTGGGTAGACGTCAAAAGATAGGTTTTGGATGTTTTAAAAAAAATAAAATAACTTGATAAATTATTTAATTGTAAATTTTTCTATAACACAATGAAACATAATTTGATTTAAATAATAAGGATCCTAGGGTTAGGCTCATAACCCTAGAAAACTCCCTAGAATCCTCTGGATCTTTGGAGAGGATCCACCCTTGGAGAATTCCTGATGAACAACGATGCCTGGATCATGCGTATTGAGATCGAATCCAAAATGATGACTAATATCCATATTCATAGAAGATCAAGGTAGGGGTTTGTTGTTTTGATTTTGTTTTTCCCTATTGTTCAATTAAATGATGAATATGGATAAACCCATGAACAGGTTGATCCGCGGATTGTGTATTCTTGCAGGAGGCTTCATTTTCCCCATTACTTTGGATTCTTGATTCAAGAATTGGTTTTGTTGACCTCACCTATTTTGATGGTACCAATTATGCTTTCATATGTTTTGATAATCCAAATTAATGTTTAACTATATTTGAATTCTCTCAATATATGATATTATATTATCAAGATGATCATAATGTTAAAATAATCCTTAAGATACGTTAATAAATAGTTATCTATGTTTCCATAAGTTATAAATTAATTCTAACTCAATTGGATGTGTTTTTCATAAAACAGATAAGTGTTAAGTCAATGATCTGCGTATAGCTACTGAAAAAGATCTACCAGTACTCAGTCTACCGATAGACTTACTCTAATGATAGACAGAGTCACCGATACACTATGGTCACTAATATAAAAAGAGCTACCGGTAAGAAGATACAAAGTCTACTGATAGAACAGACTAGAGCTACCGAGCTACCGATATGACGAAGTCTACCGATAGAACCAGTTAATGGATAGTTACCGATAGAGTAAGTCTATCTATACAAGTGCGAACAACTGCCGATGCAAAGGGATACTGATCTATTGATACAATTACAGAGTCACCGATACATTGATCTACCGATAGAGTAAGTCTACCGATAGAGGGAGTTATTGATACCTAAAGCCACCGATATAGAGAGATACCGATGCAAGTTCAATGAAGCTACCGATAGAAGGACTGCTACACAAAATCCACCGTACACGTCTACCAACAGAAGGCTACCAATGATTGACCAACCAGCCAAACTCTATACTCTCAATACTATTTTTATTAAAATAACGATTACATTTGATGTTTTTAATGCAGTTAATGTTATTTAATGATCTATGTTTCCATTTTAGGGAACTGTACATAGTACCCATGCAAAAAGTAATCATTCCCTTTTGCTGGAGCTAAAAGCAATAAAGGGAAGGAAAGAGAACACTACAAAGAGACATACGAAGAGATAGAACGTTTGGTGTCGTCGTGATAAAACAGCAAGAACCAAGGAACTGAGAAGGCACACAATGAGTGAAAAATAAAAAGTCTCATCATCATTCTAATGTGGATCATTCACACACGGCTACATCCATACTCCAAGAATCCTGGATAAACTTGAATCCACTCTTCTGAAGGAAACCACAAGGTGCATCTTGAGTGATGAACTACCACAAACACATCATGCACTCGAGCTGACAAGCTGAACCAAGAACCAAAGAAGAAAATGACACTCTGTTTTCTGAAAAAAAAACCATAGAAGGACTTAAAAGCTTTTCTGACCAACAAAACTAGTCCACAGTTGCACTACCTATCACTAATGCTCTTATAAACTCATTCTCAGTTAATTTAGTGATTCTTTCATTTAATTTTCGAGCAGTGTGTGTACCCAGTTTATTTACACACACTGTCTCCTTAGCTAAACTGGAGGATTCTTAAATCCTCACTTAAACTCCATAACTATTTTTTCCCACTGTGGATAGTGGTACATGTCGAGTAAGACCTGGATAGCTGTGAGCTATTGTTTGTTTCCCACAAAGAACAGTGGTAGAGGACTTTGTACCAAGACAGTTTTCTCACTGTTTCTTACCCCGATCCAGGGTGTCGATCAATTTATATAAATTTTTGAGAGGACTATGTCTCAGATTGAGACTGAACCTCTTGGTTAATTCTGATGTGCATTTTAGTTTATGTTATAATTATACTATATATATGTTTCATATTCTTCTACTGTTACCTTGAAATAAAATATTATTTTAAAGCTACTTTTATAGTTAAATTATCAATTGTTTATACTTATTGTAAACTAGTAAGTTAGTTTCAAAAGTTAATTTCATCTTCTGATTAAGTTAACTGAGACCTAATCAATCTTGGAGAAACTTATTGAACATTTACACTCTGTATATATTCACTATAATTTAACTTTGATTTTATATTGGGGGATTTAAGAGAATTATTTTTAACAGAAAATTTAATTTGAAACTCAATTCACCCCACTCTTGAGCATCCACTCCGACCGACATTTGGTATCAGAGGGTCTGTTTATTGACTCATGTTTTCAAAACATTTTTTTAACTGTGATTTTAGTTGCATCTTCAACGATCTTAAATTTCTATTAGTTCTAAATTTTATCTATTTAAATATCTTCTATAAAATCTAGTTGTGGACAATATACAAGAGGTTGCTTCTACTAACCGGTGACCTTTCTTCAATGGCACCAACTATACCCAGTGGAAACTGAAAATGAAAATTCATTTGGAATGTATGGGTTTTGATATATGGACTGCTACATAATCTCAATATAAAATTATATAAACTAAAAGAACAACATGCGACGAACCTAGAAAGAGTGCTTACAATAATAATTGTAAAGATATGAATACCCTATATTGTGCTTTAGGAGATGAAGAATTTAATAGAATATCTTCTTGTAAAAACGATTATGAAATATGGGATACTTTGGGTGTTTCTCATGAAAGAAAAACCAATGTTAATGAAATGAGATTAAATACTTATACTATTAAAAATGATAATTTTAAAATGAAGACAGATGAACCTATTTCTAAAATTTATCTCAGGTTCAATGAGATATTCCATACAATGAGTTCAATTAGAATGGTTTTTCCAGCAAAGGAACAAATCATGAGAATATTGAGATGTCTACCAGATCGATGGAGGGGCACTTCTTTTTCAATCAGATAATCATGTGACATTGGAGATCTCCCTATAAAAGAGCTTATTGTAAAATTAATGATGTATGAGGAAGAACTTAAGGTAAATAATGAACATGATGATGAACCCAGGAGAAAACTTGTGGCATTCAAGTCTACTTCTTCTAAGAGAAATGACAAGGAGAAAATGCATGCACCTACTGAAAGTTCAACCAGTGACGATTCTGATTCAGAAAGTAATGTTGAAATTGCTCAAATAGCCATGAGATTCAAGAAGTTTTATAGGAAGAAGAAGTTCTTTAGAAAATATAACTATAATGGAAAGTATGACAAAAAGGGTCATTGGAAGAGGGATTTGAAGAAATCTGATAAGGAAGATGATATAGTCTGCTATGAGTGCAAGAGGAAAGGAAACATCAAGGATGACTATCCAAAATTGAAATTCAAAATGAAATATGATTATAAGGACAAGAAGTACAAGAAATCCATGAAAGAAACCTGGAGTGCTTCGGAGGACAGTACAAGTGAATCTGAAGTTTCCGATTCTGAAAAGAATCGTGCAAACCTGTAATTCATGTTTAATACCTCTGAGGTACCTGTTTCCCCTGTTCTAAATGATTATTATTATGGAAATAACAGTGATTCAGACAATGATGAAAATATGTCTAAGGATGAATTGTTTGAATATTGAAATATGCTGGAAGAAACTTGTAATGAACTTAAGGACAAGTATAAGTCATTAAAGAAACAACATGCTCTTACTATCAATGTTAAATATTCCTTTGATATAGAAAAATAAAAGAATTCTCAACTGTTAAAGGAAAATAATGTATTGAAAATTTTTAATGAGCAACTTAGAAAGGACTTTGAAAAGTTCACAAAGGGAAAATATACACTTACTCCAATGTTAGGAAAAAATGTTGACCCTAAATACACTACTGGTTTAGGATACCAACCTGCACAGAGACAGTTCACTAAAACTTGATTTATTCCTATGTCTAGAAAAAATTCTGCTTATTCCAGTTCTGGAAATTTCTATGCATTAACTAGTTATTTATAAGGTTATAGATCAAATAAATTTAGGTTACAAAATATATTTATTCTGTAAATTATATGAAACCCATAAGACAAATATGGGTACCTAAATCTTTGATTTCTAACCTTTCTGGACCCCATATGATTTGGATACCAAAATCATTTTCCATCTAAATATATTTTTTAGGAAGCATTCTTGAAGTGTTCTCACAAGAAGTTATGGTACATGGACAGTGGATGTTCAAGGAACATTTTTGGAGATTATTCGTGCTTAAAAACATAATAAATGTTGATGGAGGTCATTTCACCTTTGGTGATAATTCTAATGGAAAAATCATCGGCCTAGGCCATATTGGTAACACTATTTCAGTTTTGATTTCTAAAGTTTTATTTGTTGATGGACTTAAGTATAACCTGTTAAGTATTTCTCAATTATGTGATGGCGGATTTAATGTGAAATTTGAAAATGATTCTTGTAATGTTTTTAACTCTAAAAACATTTTAGTATTTTCTACTTTAAGAAATGATAACGTTTATGTTGTGGATCTAAATTCTTTAGTTAGACAAAAAGTTACTTGTTTAAATGCCTTTTATAAAGAGTCTTGGCTTTGGCACAGAAGATTAGGACACTGAAACATCTATTCACATAGAAAATTTACTAGGAATAACTTAGTTAGAGACCTACCTAAACTTGAATTCCCATCAGAAAAATGTTGTAATCCCTGTCAAAAGGGAAAGAAACATATAGTTTCTTTTCAATCAATGAAATAAGTGTCAACTTCTCATCCTCTTGATTTGGTTCACATGGACTTGTTTGGAGCTTCTATAGTCTCTATTTTGAATGGGAATCACTACATCTATGTCCTAGTAGATGAAATTTCTAGATATACTTGGGTATTCTTCTTATCTCACAAAAGTGAATCTTGTTCTTACTTTATCAAATACTCCAAATCTGAAGAAAATCTTAGTGGACTTAAGATTAATACGTTGAGAAGTGATCATGGTCATGAGTTTGAAAATCAAGAGTTTGAATCTTATTGCCCACACAATGGCTATAGTCACAACTTTTTTTCTCCTAGGACACCTTATCAGAATGGTGTATTAAAAATAAGGAATAGAACCCTTTATGAAATAGCTAGAACCATGCTTAATGAATATGAACTGCCTATTTACATTTGGGCTGATGTTGTGTATACAACTTGTTATATTATTAAATTAGTCTTAATTAGACCAGTTCTTAAGAAGACTCCATGTGAGTTATGGAATAATAGAAAACCCAGAGTTATTTACTTCAGAGTCATTGGCTGCAAAGTTTTTGTTCTTAATACAAAGGATAATTTGGACATGTTTGCTTCTAAAAGAGATGAAGGAATTTTTCTTGGTTATTATTTAACTAGTAAAGCCTATAGAGTCTTTAATAAAAGAACCAGATGTGTGGAATAATCTATTCACATAACGTTTGATGACACTGATCCACATGAGCCTAAAACCTCTCTTGAAAATCTTGAAGATGATTTGAGTGTTCTGGACCTTAATGATAAATCTAAAGAACCTGCTGTAAAAATATCAAGTTCTGGACATATTCCAGAATCTATTTCTGAAGAACCTGAACATGTAGATGAATCTGAAATTTCTAGTCCAACCTTTACTAGATCAACAAGGATTCTAAAGAATCATCCTTTTGATGCTGTTGTTGGTAATATTGATAGAGGGACACAAACTAGATCTTCTCTAAGAAACCAGGTTGAACATCAATCCTTTATTTCACAGCTAGAACCTAAAAATTTCAATGATGCAATAAATGATGAATTTTTGGTAATGGCTATGCAAGTAGAGTTAAATCAATTTGAAAGAAACAATGTATGGGAATTAGTTGACATACCCAAGGACTCTTTGACAATAGGCACTAAATGGGTTTTTAGAAAAAAGTTGATGAATCATGAAACATAGTTTGAAACAAAGAAATTCTATTTTCACAAGGATATAGTCAAGAGGAAGGTATATACTATGAGGAAACCTTTTCACCTCTAGCCAGATTAGAAGACATTATAATTCTACTTGCCTATACTGCTCATCTGAATTTCAAGTTATATCAAATGGATGTCAAAAGTTCTTTTCTAAATGAATTTATAATTGAAGATGTTTTTGTGGAACAACCACCTGGATTTAATAATCCTCAATTTCCAAATCAAAATTTTAGACTTTCTAAAGCTTTATATGGTTTAAAACAAGCTCCAAGAGCTTGGTATGATAGACTTAGTAATTTTCTTATTTCAAAAAGTTTTACAAAAGGGATTTCTGATTCAAATATTTTTATTAAAATAATTTCTAAAGATGTTTTAGTAGTACGAATCTATGTTGATGATATTATTTTTGGAACTTCTAAACATTCCATATGTACTGATTTTTCAAAAAGGTATGAAAAATGAATTTTAAATGAGTTTAATGGGAGAACTTAAATATTTTCTTGGATTTCAAGTGCTTCAAAATGAAAATGGTATTATTTAGAATCAATGTAAATATAAAAAAGGATCTTTTAAAATGTTTTGGTTTGGATAGTATTAAGGAAAGTGAAACTCCTATGAGTATAGTCTATAAATTTGATGCAGATGAAACTGGGAAACTAGTGGATCAAACCAATTATAGAGGTATGATTGGAATCATACTTTACCTTACTGCCAGTTGACCAAATATTATGTTTAGTGTATGTATGTGTGTAATATTTCAAGCTAATCCAAAAGAATATCACTTACGTGCTGTTAAACTAATTTTTAAGTATCATAAACATACTGTAAACTTAGGTTTGTTTTACCCAAAATGACAATCCTTTGAGTTAATGAGTTATTCAGGTGATGAAAATGCTAGTTGAAAGTTGGACAGAAAAAGAACATCAGGAACATATCATTTATTGGGAAAGTCCTTAGTATCTTGGTGTAGTAAGAAGCATAATTTTGTAGCTTTTTCCACTGCCGAAGCAGAGTACATAGTTGCTGGTAGTAGATGTGTACAAATTCTATGGATGAAACACACTCTTTTGGACTATGGATATGACTTTATGCACGTTTCAATTAACTATTACAACACTAGTGCAATAAACATCTCGAAGAACCCTGTATCTCACTATAGGACGAAACACATTGATGTAAGGCACCATTTCTTGAGAGATCATTACCAAAAGGGTGATATTATTCTTGATTTTATAGGTATTGAACATCAATTAGATGACATTTTTACCAAACCATTGAGTTCGGATCGGTTAAGTTTCATTTGACATGATTTAGGTATGTTTAACCTTAATTGGTAGCTAACTCACTGATAAATCCTCACCGATAAATCCTCACCAATGTAAATCCTCACCGATAAATCCTCACCGATAAATCCTCACCGATAAATCCTCACTGATAAATCCTCCTTGATGTAAATCCTCACCGATACATCCTCACCGATAAATCCTCACCGATAAATTCTCATCGATGTAGTTTCTCACTGATAAACCCTACCGATGAGTGTGATATTTTAAATTTTGTCTACCACCAGAATCTGAGTCATTTTTACTTTACTTCATTTCATTTATTTATTTTCTGATTCCGAAATGATAAAAACAAAGTTCGATCTACTTCTCAATCCACCGAGCCTCAAACCCTTTACCCTCAAACCTTAACTCCTGAATCTTCCGAGAACCCTAAATCCCTCGAATCCGAGATGGAAAAAACCAAACTCCCTTCTGTTAGATATGTTTCCAACGAGCCTATGGCAAAGAAGCAGAGTTTATAATTAGAAGAAAGTGGTATTGTTGGATGAAATAGGTCAGGTAGGAAGCCAGTGAATCCTCATTTACAGAAAAGAGTTATTGTGATAGAGAAAGAACTTTGTGTAAAATGGATGCTGCCGAGAAATTCGTTAGTGCTCGAATTACTTGAAGATAAAAAATGGGTAGATTGTTTTTTGAACAACAATGGTCCCTACTATCAGAAGCTTGTGAAGCAATTTCATGACTATGTATGCTTTGAGAAATCTAAAAATGAGAACTGAGTAACTTCTTATGTGAATGGAAAGGAGATATCTTTCTCATCTGTTGAATGAGATGAGTGCTTGAAGGTTCCACATGAAGGTGTATCTGGTTTTCTCTCAAAAGCTATGCCACCTACAAGTGATATTTTTGACTATTAGACTGCTTTGGAAGAGCTTACTGGTGATGGAAATCAAAGACAAGTAGTAGCTGCAGAAATGGATGGAGAGAATAGATTGTTGTTCAAATTTGTTCAGGATGTCTTAATACCGAGGAGAGGAGACTTTGCTAATTTAGGATATCAAGATATCTATCTCCTGCATCTTCTAAGACATTGTGTGAAAGTAAATCTGTGCAGATTGGTGATGTTTCAAATAGAAGACATGACAAGACCGAAATCAAAGACTAACACCCTATTCTTTGCTAAGTTGATATCTGTGATGATCAAGGTAAAAGGGGTATCTACGTCTCAATATGAGATGGTGATGGTAACGAACAATTTTTTTATTACATCTACTGTATGCAAATACATGAAAATAAATTGGAATCCTTGGATAGGAGAATGGGTTAATGATGACAAGAAGGTGTATGATAAGTTCAATCCTGTGGATCATCCTTCAAGACCAAAGGATGTGCGAGATCCAGATTTGGGATATGATGAAGAGGATCCAGAATACAGTGATGATTCAGAAGAAGAATATTCCTCTGTTGATGAAGGAGGAGACACTGACATACCTCCTAGCCCAACTCTTGAAAATCTAGATCATCATAAATCAGATAAGGAAGAAGCTGCTTTAGAGGACATTGAAGTGGCTGTTGCAGAGAATGAAGAAGATTCTCATGAAAGTGAATCATATCTGTCAGCTAATTTAATCCTTAGTCCAGTGATTGGACAATATTTAGTGCCTGATAAGGATGAAAATGAAGTTGATATACCCTTACCTATTTTCGAATACCCTCCAGCTATTTTAGAGAAAGAATTGGTAGTAGAAGATTCTCTTGAAAAAAGAAGACCTACTGAGAATGATGCTGAGAATGTTGTTGTTTTACTTGAGTATGCACCAGTTGAGGGGGAGCATCAAACCATGTATGGAAGTGTTATAGTGGCTATTGATATTGAGGAATGGGCATAAGACCCTAGTTTTTTTGTTTGTGGTTTAGACAATCCTGATTATGATAATGAAGCATCTCTAAATAGACTGAAAATCATTTATGATGTTGATACTGAGTTGCTACCTGAATATGTGGTCAGAATGCATGACCTGGATACTTTGAAGAAAAATCTTAAGGAATGTTTTATGGAATAGGTAAAGAAGATGGATGTTTCTCTGGTCTCTTCAGTTCAATCGAGTATGACTGACTTAGTGGTTAGTTTAGCATATGGAAGAGCATCTGTTGCAGTTGAACCTGCTGATATGATCACCATGGCTGATCTGGAATCCATAAAGTATAAGCTAAAAGAATCTTTTAATACCTCAGTTATAGATATGAAGCATTGTTTTGCTAAAGAGATGAGTATGTTGGAAATATCTTTTGAACTCTCGCTCGGTTGGAATCTGTCATCCTTTATGGCCTAAATAGTTGAAGAAGTTAAAGACTGCCAAACTCAAATATCTATTCTGGAAGTCGATCTTGAAACTCTAAATAAATTAGTTATATCTTTGGAATCTTACATGAGCTCAAAATTACAAGTAGACAAGGACATAGCCTATGTCAAGAGTGTGTTAAGCCAGATGGTTTCAGTGTTTGATGGTTTTAAAACCTCCATGAAAGATAATGTTAAAACCCAGGATTCTCAGGTTCAAAATCTTATCAGTGGGTTGACTAAGAACTTCAAGGAAACAATCACCTTATCTTTTGGTTCTATTGCATCTAATCCCTCGGTTGATATGGATCAGATTCGAGCTACGATGAAGGAGGAGCTTGGTTCAGCTTCAACCAGTGCCTCTGTGGACTCATTTGATATGAGAAAAGTTGTGCTTTCTACTAGAGATTCATCTAGAGAAATATTGAAGATTTCCAAGACTATATGAGAGAAGATTCTGCCCCTCATAAAAAAGTAAAAGATAAAGTAGACTCATATTTCCAAAATATTTACACGAAGAACCAAATGACCAGTCACTTCAAGCTTTCGATAGAGAATATGAAGCTACCTCCTGTCAATAAAGCATTCATAGAACATGTTAGCAAGCTACGGGAATTAACTCCAGTATTGGACAAATTTATAGAGAACATGGATGACTTCATATCTGCCATGGAGAGAGGAGGAGGAATAATTATGGATTTCAGAAATCTGTTACAGCCTTTTCTGCATGTTGATTCTTGGCCAGTGATTGTCCCTCGTGCTTTACCAGCCTCTACCTCTAATGCTTCTCAAGTTCAGATGACTCTTTCCTAAGAAATTCGAAGCCTCACACCTATGATCACTCAAAGGACTCCTCAGTATAGACCTGGAACAGTTTCAGTGGCTCAACCACTTGTGATCATCTCTAGAATTCCTAATCCTTCACCTGCATCCCCATCTCTTTAATCCTCTTCTGAACCAAAAGGAAAATCTCACATTGATGATGTGGATTGATCAAGTGTCTAAGATGTTTGATAAGAATCCATTGTATTTTGTGTTTTGTCTTTTTGAAATATTTAATACAAGTGGATTTCTTATATTTTCTCATTTTTTTCCTCTTCTCTTTTTTATTTCCTAATTTTTGATTACACAAAGGGGGAGAAATATTTTACCTAGATTCTACAAAAGAGGGAGAAATATTCACCCAGGTGGAGAAGTATTAAACGGAGAATAAATTATGGGGAGAACATATCAAAGGGGGAAAAATTTTCTCTAGGGAAGAGATATCATGCTTTGAACCTCTGATACCATTACATTTAGTTCTATGATACCATGTCATTTAACTCTCTGATACCACGAAATGTTACCTCTGTTATCATTGAATTTACTTAATTCTATGATAATATTACATATAATTCTATCTATGATAAATTATGTTATATAACATACTTTTTTCTCTGAGAAAATTGAATTTAATGATATATGATCTGATACAATTACTCTCTATTTTAAAATGATAATATCAAAAGTTGTGATTATCAAAAAGGGGGAGATTGTTAACCTCACCTATTTTGATAATCCCAATTATTCTTTCATATGTTTTGGTAATCACAATTAATGTTTATATATATTCAAATTCTCTCAATATATGATATTCTGTTATCAAGATTATCAAAATGTTAAAATAATCGTTGAGATATGTTGATCAATAGTTATCTATGTTTATATAAGTTATAAATTAATTCTAACTCAATTGGATGTGTTTTGCATAAAACAGATAAGTGTTAAGTCACTGATCTGTGTATAGCTACTGATAAAGAGCTACCGGTACTCAGTCTACCGATAGAATTAGTCTACTGATAGACAGAGTCACCTATACACTAAGGATACTGATATAAATAGAGCTACCGGTAAGCAAATACCAATTATACCGATAGAACAGACTAGAGCAACCGAGCTACTGATATGAAGAAGTCTACCGATAGAACCAGCTCACAGACAGTCACCGATAGAGTAAGTCTACTGATAAAAGTTCAAACAGCTACCGATGCAAGGAACTACTTATCTATCGATAAAAGTATAGAGTCATAGATACGTTGAGCTACTGATAGAGTAAGTCTACCGATAGAGGGAGTTACTGATACCTAGATCTACCGACACAGAGAGCTACCGATTCAAGTTCAATGAAGCCACCGATGGAAGGACTGCTACAAAAAATCCACCGTACACGTCTACTAATAGAAGGCTACTAATGATTGACCAACCAGTCAAACTCTATACTCTCAATACTATTTATTTATTAAACTAATGGTTACATTTGATGTTTTTAATGCAGTTAATGTTATTTAATGATATCTGTTGCCATGTCAGGGAACCATACCTAGTACCCATGCAAAAAGTAATTATTCCCTTTTGCTGGAGCTAAAATGTATAAAGGGAGAGAAAGAGAACACTGCAAAGATACATATGAAGAGATAGAACATGTGGTGTCGTCGTGATAAAACAAGAAGAACCAAGGAACTGAGAAGGAACACAATGAGTGAAAAGGAAAAAAGGCTCATCATCATTAAAACTTGGAGAATTCACACAAGGATAGATTCATACTCCAAGAATCATGGATAAACTTGAAGCCACTCTTCTGAAAGAAACCATAAGCTGTATCATGAGTGAAGAACTACCACAAACACTTCATGCACTCAAGATGACAAGCTAAACCAAGAACCAAAGAAGAAAACGACACTCTGTTTTCGGAGTAGAAACCAGAGAAGGACTCAGAAGCTTTTTTGACCAACCAAACGAGTCCAGAGCCACACTACCAATCACTAAAGCTCTTCTAAACTCATTCTCACTTACCTTAGTGATTCATTCATTTACTTTTCGAGCAGTGTGTATACACTATTTATTTACATACACTGTCTCCTGAGCTAAACTGGAGGATTCTTAAATCCACACTCAAACTCCATAACTCTTATGTTTCCCACTGTGGATAGTGGTAGAGGTTGAGTAAGACCCGGACAACTGTGAGCTGTTGTTTATTTCCCATGAAGAACTGTGGTAGACGTCTCTGTACTTGGACAGTGTGCTCACTGTTGCTTACCCCCGATCGAGGGTGTGGATCAATTTATATAAATTATTGATAGGACTAATTCTCGGCTTGAGACTGAATATCTTGGTTAATTCTACTATGAATTTTAGTTTAAGTCATAATTATACTATATATATGTTTCAAATTCCACTACTGTTACTTTGAAATACAAATTATTTTAAATCTACTTTGATAGTTAAATTAGCAAGTGTTTATACTTATTGTAAAACCGTATGTTAGTTTAAAAAGTTAATTTCATCTTTTGATTAAGTTAACTAAGACCTAATCAATATTTGAGAAATTGATTGAACATTTACACTCTGTATAGATTCACTACAGTTTAACTTTGATTTTAAATTGGGGTATTATAAGATAAATATTTTTAATAGAAATTTTAATTGGAAACTCAATTCACCCCCCTCTTGAGTATCCACTCTGACCAATAGGTTTTATAATGAATGTTCATTTTTTATTTTGATTCACTGTTAAAACTATTAACAGGAGAAAATAGATGTTGTGACTAACGACGGGGTCGGTGTGTTCCTCTATTTCTTATCGGGTTTCTTCCTTTTTTCTATCCGCGTTCTTCGCATTCTTCACAGGGCAATAATCAAAGGAATGTTGTGAACCCGTTTCTCAATGAAATGATCCAAAACCAAAGATCGAACATCACGAGGACCTAGAAGAGATGTGATAATGATGGTAGACATCAAATATGTTCAGATCGGGAGAAAATGTTCTTCAAATGTTCATTGCATGTGTGGATTGAAATGGGGTTTCAGTTCTGATCGAATGAACAAAAACTCCCATAAAATCAGTAGTATGGAAGGGAACCTTGGATTTAATGTTTCTTGGCAAAAAAATTGCCAGATAAAATATCAGAGAATCTCCGGAGGCGCAGTGACAGAGGATCACAATTTATGAAATTTCTGAAGAACATGGCATGTTCTCCGATGAACACGCCGTGTGGAACCAGTGACAATGGGTAGGGTTTGTGTGCTGCACGCGATGAAGAACGAGACATGACTTTTGGGAGACACAACATGTGGGACCCACACAGCGACAGCGAGAGTTATAGGTGGCAGGAAGCATATACATGGAATTTGACCATCATCACACGGTGTGTGGGACTTTACATGGACTCAGCCTTTATCTCAGGAGATACAAAAACACATGATAGAGTACATGCCATGTACTCCACCACATGGCCAGATGAGGATGGTTAAGTGGGTCACCCTGTCTTCTGGTAACACAGGTTCGTATACACTGGTTGAGGTAGTGTACAGGGACATGGCCAGCATACACAGATCGGACCCTAGATACATTGACATAGTGAGTAATTTGACTTACACACCATGTATATGCATTTATACATGTCTTGTTTTCCAGACTCAGGCCGGTGTACACGAGCAGCACCTGGAGTCAAGGGACACAACATGTGGCCACTCTTACATGCCAGGTACTTTATACTACATGGATTGATCCCATTGTCCCCCCTTCCGTGGACGGTTCTCATTTGGGTTCTTACCCCCTTTCCCGTTCCCCTGAAGTTCAGGTATAATTTCAATCCATATGAGTATGATCCCGTTAGGAATAATTTATGAGATTGTGTCAAGTGTCCCTCTGAGAGGCACGGTGTAAGATACTCTATCCATTCATGGACCGAGGTACATTTTTTTTATCGAGATGACTAATCCTATATAACGTTGATACTTTACGTAACAGGTGAATCCAAATGAGTCACGGTATCCAGGAAGGCCATGACAGAGATCCTCATCTACGTATCATGATCTTTTTCCACTCAGGAATGTGTTCTCCTGAAATGAGTATATCTGTTCTCTCTTCAGGTATATCATTTCATCTATCTCTCTCATAACATTTCCAGACGAACAATACTTCTTGGATAGACATCATTAGAGTTATCAGACTCTTGGAGCATGTTTTCCTGGATGAGTATGTCGTTGAATCATCAAACTGGATCCCTAGCGTGGGTATGCAGTTGTTGTGGAATACTATTTTGGGTTTCATGTATATTGAGATGTGTTTCTCTTGTTATGTGTTTAGTATACATATACTATGTAGAGAAAACTATACCATTAGTTTGTGTATTTATTTTTGGGTTTTGAGGTCCTCTACTGGGTATTGTTATACTCACCCCTTCACAGGCCCTGCCCGCACGTGTTGTGTCTTGTGCAGATGAGAGCCCCATTGACAGAATCTAGGGATGATTAGGACTGGATCAGGATTTATGAGTTCCTTAAAAGACGAGGTGTTCCTATAGCTATGAGCAGTATTCCCAGTACCTATTTGTGATTACAGGTTGGAATTTGTAGTTGCATACACTTTTTTTAGTAGGATTTTATTATGGCCTAGTTTACTTCCCATACTTTACTTCCATTATACTATGTTGGTTGGGTTCAGTTGTATGCATGAATTTTTTTCCTGAGTGTTTTTTACTTTTTAGCATTTTGGGCATAGAGATGTGTTCATCTGTACATGTACTTAGGTAATGCCTCCCATGTCAGTGTTATGCCTACTCGGTTCTAGTCACCAATGCCTTGCTGATTGGAGGTGGGCTTGGGGAGTCATGGCTTGGGCCCCATTGGTATGGGTCATGACATAGTGTTATAAAAGGTGGTCAATTATACCTAAGGACCAGGAGTATGTGATATTGGTTTAGGGAAATAGTGTTAAGTGATTCGAGCTCGGCTTTTAGGCCAAGGTTTCCATTGTTGGTGCGAGCGACAGACATATCCATACACTAGGGCTCTGATAACCTTCTTTTCGACACAGTACATGAAAGAAATAGTTGCATGGGAATAAAATAATGGTACATAAATCATATAGGAATGGGTTTTGTTTTCCATGTCCTTTAAATGATAGCTATCCAGATATACTCTTTACCATTGTACATATTGTTTCCTTATAGGATTCCTCTGTGACGCATACCCGCTAGGATTCAATTGCTCAATCAGGATGGTGACCCCCCTAAGTGATGTGGCTTTGATTCAGGGACAAGTTCCCTAAGAGTTACCTCCACGTGGTTCACCTACTATACCACCACTAGTGGAGTAGTACATGGTACCTGCCATACCAGTGGGCGGGGAGTGCAAGCTGAGCATGCTCCATCAGCTTCAGAGATAGATACCCCTCATGTCCCGAGGCGAGCCTAACCTTCAGGAGAATGAGGACTAGCTTGAGGTGGTGACTAGAGTTTTCTATATAGTTAGGACACCAGCAGACCAGATGGGGATCCTAGGAGAGAGCCTTCTTCAGGGTTCGGTGGGATGATGGTGGAGTTTGACAACACAAACTCAATATGAGGAGACACTTTCATGGATGGAGTTCGACCGACTATTTTTGGAGGAGTTATCTCCAGTTACACTGAGCGAAGTGCATATCCAGGAGCTTCTTCAACTCCAACAGGGCAGTTTGATAGTGGTTTACTATTCATCAAGGTTCACCAACCTTTCCATATACTCAATGGATATGGTTTGGGATCAATATTTTAGATATGGGACCTTAGAGTGGGATCTATGATGGAAAAAACGAGATATTGTAGTGCCTTTATAAATTTCAACTTATAATGGAGTGCTCGAGCGAGCTTTGGGGGTTAAGAGATTCTTGGTAGAGCAGAGCTATCCTGTGGAAGTCAGCAGTAGGAAGACAGGTGCATAGAACGTGAATGTAGGGAGTTGATGATAGGAATAGTGTTTGGGACATATGAGAGATCATAGGAGGACCCAGGGAAAGGGATTTTCAATACAAGGATCTCAGGCTGGATCTAGTTAGCCTAGGTAGAGGGCATGCTACTCATGTGACAATAGAGGACATCTCACTAGAGACTTTCCAACCCATCGAGCTGCAGATAGGGAGGAGGTGGGTGGACCAGTGATGTAGAGGCATATATTCGAGTAGAAAGACCCACTAGGAAGCGGACGTTACAGAAGAGAAGGGAGATCTACATGTGGTTGTATATTCATTGATCTACTTTCACCACCACACCCAGGAGGTCCACACCGTGCTCAGGGAGCTGGGGGACATGGGTAGGGATAGCTGCATGCGGTCGAGGTATATGAACTTGGGACTCTAGTGATGATCCGAGGTACAATCTATGTATTTTAGACCATAACTTCCATACACATAGACACAAGTTCTAGTCATTCCCTCCTAACCACATGTCTTGTACAAAACCTTAATATTCCTTTAGAACCTTTGACTCGACCCTTACACATAGAGACACCCACGGGAGGATTCTCGATGATCATGAATATTTTCAAACTATGTGATCTTTCCTTGGAGGTGATAGTTTCAGTTGGAACCTCTTGGTGGCAGCGTCAAGGCCTTACGATGTCATTCTCGGTATGGATTATTTATCTACGGTCCATGCCCTGATTGAATATTTTAGGCGAAGATTATGGTGTGTTTGCAATGATGGAACACATTTTTACTTTTTCAGTAAAAGGGAGACCTAGGCACCATAGAATGGGATGATGCATAGGAGGGCATAGACGATCACTCATGTGTTCGCTAGCCTTACCCTTGGAGTAATAGATGTTATGAGCTTCCAGTTCCCAGTACTAGTGGTGGAGTACAAGGACGTCGTTCCTGATGATGTTCCAAGATTACCTCCCCACTGGGAGATTAACTTCTACATCTCATTGCATCCCAGGGTAGAAATGATATCCTCACCAGTGTATCAGATGGATCTCGTAGAGATTTATGAGATGAGGATGAAATTTGAGGATTTGTAGTGTAAGGGCTTCATAAGACCAAATGTTTCTCCCTGGGCAGCCACAATTATGCTTCCCAAGATGGTATATGCGAGTTTTAGGTGATGATTCGATTACTGGTGCCTAAACCAGGTGATAGTCAAGAACAAGTATCCAGTTTTTAGGATCGATGACCTCTTTGATCATTTTATTGGGGAACATTGGTTCTAAAAGGTTGACCTCCGGTCAGGTTATCACCAACTTCGAGTAAGAGACGAGGATATTCCAATGACGGCATTTATATTCTTCTATGGTCACTACACATACTTGGTGTTTTCTTTTGGTGTGATAAACACCCCCATAGTGTTCATGGGACTTATGAACCGGATCTTACATCCATACATAGACCAGTTCATAGTTTTCTTCATCAACGACATCCTTTTGTACTCGGCATTGGAGGAGGAGCTTTCAAGGCACCTGAAAATGGTACTAGGCATACTATGAGAGCACCACCTTTATGGGAAGGTTTTGAAATACTAGTTCTGGATATAGAAGGATCACTTTTTGGGACATTCTATCTTATCAAATTGAGTAGTAGTGGACCCATCCAAGGTCAAGGCCGTGTTAGCATGGGAGCCACCCCGTAGTGTGATAGAGGTTCGTTGCTTCCTTGGGCCGTCAAGATACTATTTGAGATTTATCCATAATTTCAACTGGATATCAGCATCAATGAAAGCCTTGAACTAATAGGGGAAGCCTTTTTTCTAGATGGATAAGTGCCAATAAGATTTCCAGAAGCTGATGCAGAGTTTTACGAGTGCACCGATTTTGAGATTTCTAAAGGGTGGTGTCAGGTATATTGTTTTCTGCGATGCATTAGGGACTGATCTTGTTTGTGTCCTGATGCAGTGATAGGAAGTGATTTCTTATGGTTCGCACTACCTAAGGCCACATGAGAAGAACTATGCGACCCATGATCTTGATTTTTCAGTGGTAGTCTTCATGTTGAGATGTGGTGACACTACCTGATGGACGAGCGATTTATCTTCTAATCTAACCATAAGAGTCTCAAGTAAATTTTCTCATAGAAGGACCCGAATCAGAGGCAGATGCAATATCTTGATTTCCTCTTGGATTATGACTTCAATATCATCTATACTCATAGGAAGGGGACTATTTTGGTAGATACTCTCATCAAGAGGTCAAGTTCCCAGTTGCTGAGTGATGCATCAGAACAGCTGGCCTTGCTACATCTATCCTTCATCAATGGAGATAATACATCTTATATCCAATCGATGGTTGTCACTACTCTACTCATTTCAGTGTGTTAGGGAGGCACATCTAGGTGATGTCGACTATGAGACTTTACATGCTCAATTATCCATAGGACATGATCCTGATAGATATTCACGTGGTGGGGATGACGTAGTCCTTTTTAGAGGAAGAACAGTCATTCTAGTGGCATTGTAGGAGGAGGCTCTGAGGGAGTTTCATACATCCCCTTGGTGGTACATCATATAATGGAAAAAATATACCAAGACCTCCGGCGTATGTTCTGGTTGACATGCATGAAGAAGGTAGTGATATAGTTCGTTTCTCGATGCCTTATATGCTGGTAGGTGAAGGCTGAGCACCAAGTTCCAGCAGTGATAACTCACCCCTAGAAGTGTCAGAGTAGATGTGGGATGGAATATCAATGGAATTTGTGATCTGCTTACTACAGACATCCAAGGGTCACAATTCTATCTAGGTGATCATCAACTGACTCAACAAGTTAGACCACTTCCTAGCTATTAGGGAGCATAGTTCCCTACAGAGATTGGGATGCCTTGACATAGAAAAGATAGTTTCACTTCATGGATTCACTTCGATGATAGTTTCAGATTGTGGTAATTGTTTCAAATTCTTGTTGTGGAAGGTATTACAGGATTCTTTCAGGAATCAGCTACGCATGAGCACAACCTTCCATCCCCAGAAATATGGTCAGACAGAGGGGACCATTCATGTTTAGGACGATATGTTTTGGGACTATTTCTTGGACTCTTTCCGCAGTTAGGATAACTACAAACCACTAGTGGAGTTTTCATACAAAAATAGCTACCACTATACAATTGGCATGACACCTTTTGAGGCCTTATACAGCTGACCCTGTCGGTCAACACTTTGCTAGACCGACCCAAAAGAGTCAATACACACGGGTCCAGAGTTGGTGTGATCTACCGCTGAGAAGGTGCATATCATTTAGGAGCATATGAAGACTGTATAGAGCTATCATAGGTCTTATTCTAATAGGAATCAGAGACCATTGTAGTTTGAGGAGGGAGACCTTGTCTTCTATTCAGTCTCACCTTGTTTTGGGTTGTAGAGATTTGGCATGGGAGGAATGTTGTCTACAAGGTTCATCGGCCCTTTTCAGATACATTATATAGTTGGTGTGGTGGTATACCACCAAGATATACCACCATATTTTCAGTAGGTGCATGATGTATTCCTTGTGTTGCAGCTGAGGAGGTACGTGCATGACCCATCACACGTCATCGACTAGGGCGAGCTGGACTTTGAGGATAGATTAACTATCATAGAGTACCCAATGGAGATTGAGGATCAACATAGAGGGTTCTTCATGGGTGATTAATTCCCCTAGTGAATGTAAATTGGTAGTACGAGAATCTTTAGGATAGAACATGGGAGCGGGAGGCTCAGATTCGTGCGCGGTACCCACATCAGTTGAGTAGCCTTTTGTTTTGGATTTTTGGGGACGTAAATCCTTAAGGTTGATAGAAAATAATGTCTGTGATTTTTAGCGTATTATTTTTAAATCATATATAGAATTATTACGAAACTAGGATTTGCGACAGTGTGCGATTCTTAAGCATGGAGAACCCTTAATAAAAGTTTTAAATAAATTAAACTATTACATAGCACACAAGATCGATTTTCATAAAAATGTGGAATAACATTTAAAAGGGTACCCGAATTAGAAATCCAAGGTCATCGTTGCTTTCAGAGTATAAAATTTACCTTAGGTGGGGCCAAACATTGACCGATGTGGGTCGACTGTAAAAGTAATTTTTTGGACGTTTTAATGAAAATAAAATTAATTGATAATTTATTTTATTTTAAATGGTTAAATAACACATCAAAACATATTTTTCTTAAATAAGAAGGAGCCTATGGTTAGGCTTATAACCCTAGAAAACTCCCTATAATCCTCTGGATATTTGGAGAGAATCCACCCTTGGATAATACTTGACGAACTCCAATAAATGACAACACATGGATCTTGCACCGTGAGAACAAATCCCAACTAATGACCAATCTCCCTCTTTGTCGATGATCAAGGTACGGGTTTTTGTTTTGATATTTTTTCCTCGTTCTTCTATTAAATGATGAAGAAAGATCAACCCATAAACAGGTTGATCCATGAATCATGCATTCTTACGAGAGGCTACCATTTGTTCCAATTTCATTGGGGTTTTGATTCGGGATTTGGTTTTGTGATGAATGTTGAATTTTCATTTTGATTCTCCATTAAACCTACTAACATAAGTAAATCGACACTATGAAGAATAACGATAGAGGTGCGTTACTCTTTTTCTTATTGAATTTCTTCCCCTTTTCTTGTGGATCTATTTACATTCTTCACGGGGCAATGAACAATAGATAATTGAAAACCCATTTTGGAATGCAACAATCCCAAATCGAAGATCGAACATTGCGACGAAATAGTGGAAGTTCAATGGTGATGGAAGATGATGAATTGGATTAGATAGGGAGAAATCGTGCTTTGACCGTTCTTCAATCAGGTGGATTGAAATGGGGTTTTGGGGCCAATCAAACACCCTAAACCTCCGAGAATATCGATAGCATGGTGGGGAAACATTGGATTTTGTGTTTTGTGGAATAAATATCACCAGAATGATGATCAGAGCATCACTCGAGGTGGAACATTGGAGGATCTTGAATCAAGAAATTTTCGAAGAACACGAATTGTTCTCTGATGAACCCACGGTGTGGGATTGGTTGTGATGGCTAGGGTCTGTGCACTGCATGCAATGAAGAACATGGTGTGCCTCTAGGGAGACACAATGTGTTGGCCCCACATTACGACGGTGGGAGTTTCTAGTGGCCGAAAGCATAGACACGACGTGTGACCATCATCAGAAAGCATTTGGGTATTTATGCGGACTCAGTATATAACATGGGAGATACATGAACACAGGTTGGGGTACACACTATATACTCCACCAAATAGCCAGATGATTCCAGTTATGCGGGTCACACCATGTTCCAGGTACATGGGTTGACATAAAAAGGTTGAGGCTGTGTACAGACACATGTCCATCATACACAGATCAGACCCTAAATACCTTGACACAATGTATGATTCCTCCTACACATTGTGTATATGTGTTTTTAGATGGTATGTTCTCCAGACTTGGGTCGTTGTACATGGGTTGTACTTAGAGTCAAGGAACATATCGTGTGACCACCCCTACACACCTTGTACATTCTTCTACGTGGCTAGATCCTCTTTTCCTCCGTTCCTTGGACATTTTTCATTTGGGTTAGTTCCCCTTTTCTCATTCCACTGAGGGTCAGGTATCATTTCCATTCACATGAGTATGATCCCTTCAATAGGAATTTATGAGATAGAGTCAGGTATCCCTCCAAGAGGCCGAGAGAGAGATCCTCTATCAATTCATGGCCGTAGGTGGAGTTATGTATTGATGTGAATAATCCTACAAGACACCGATACTCTACTTATTAGGTGAATATAGTTGAGTCGCGGTATCCACCAAGGCCCATAAAGTGATCCTCATATGTGTATCATGATATTTTTTCACTCATGAGTGTGTTCTTTTAGAATCAGTATATATTTTCTCTCTTCATAGTTATCAGTGCATCTGTCTCTCTGATGACTTTTCCTGATAAAAAATACCTCTTGGACGGATGTCATCATAGCTATCAGACTCATGAAGTGAGTTATCCCAGAATAGTGCCTTGTGGAATCATCGAACTGAATCCCTAGCGTGGGTATGTGTCATTTTGGACTACGGGTCTAGGGTTCAAATATATCTAGATGTATTTCTCTTTTTATATGTTTGGTAGACATATTCTATGTAGATATGACTATACATTTACATTTTGGATTGGTTTGTGCTTTTCAGGGTCCTCTACTCAGAATTGTTATACTCACCTGTGGACGGGCCTTGCCCACACGTATCACGTCTTGTGTAGACGAGCACCACTTTGACAGATATGTGCAGTTTTCCCAGTACTACTTTGTTCTTACATGTGGGAATTTGTAGTGGTAGACTGTTTCATTTGGTGGGCTTATATTCTGGACTAGTTTACTTTCCACACTTTACTTCTGTTGTACTCTATTGGTTGGGTTTAGTTGTCTGCATGCATTTTGTTCCTTAGTGGGTTTACTCTTCAGTATTGTAGACATAGAGATGTGCGTGTGTATAGGTATTTAGTTAATTGCTCCTATGTTAGTGTTTTTCCTACTCATTGCTAGTCACCATCCCCTGGCCTATTGGAGGTTGGATTAGGGAGTCACGTTGTAGGCCCCACTGGTATGGGTCATGAAATAACATGGTTGATATCTATATGTATAATAAATGTAATAATATTATATTTATTTTATTATGATCATTATGAAAATGTAAAATGATACTTACCTTCTCTATATAATGATCATTGAAAAATGGAAATGATAATTGTTCTTATGTATGTACCAACATCTCAATAATGGTAATGTAGTTCATTTTTGATAACCATAATTCAGGACACGTTTTAAAATTATTTTTGATTCAGAAAAATTATCATAAATTAATTTTTTTTATGATTGTATAATGAACTCTTTGATCTAGTGGACTTACCATATCCATTTTGGACACATGAAATGAATATAATCAAAACATCCAATGTGAATTTAATTAATTAAATAATTAAATATATATTGTTTAGAGATAAAATAACATGAATAATAAACCCAAAAAAGGTTCCTAAAAATGAAAATAATTATCCTATGTTTATTATTCTATATTATTAAGATTGTATGAGATGTGTTTTATTATAGGTAACTGACTTTTATTAAAACCCATCTTTTTATGATTACCTTAAAAAACAATTTTTCATTCATATAAAAATTTTAAAAATTATTTTATAGATGTCGTAAAATAGATATAAGTGAATTATATAGGGCATATTATGTCTTTATGAAATGTTTTTCATGGGTTTCAGAAGGATTTATTTTACATAATGATTTAATGTTATTTGGTAAAATAAAAAATGAATGTTATATTTTAACATGTACCAAGATAATAACTTTTGCATCTTTTGTAGCTGTTATTTTATATTTTTATTCCTTTACAAGATTTCTTGCTTTCATTAATGATAAAACCATTTCCCTTGTATTCTTTTTATCCTCCAAAAGGTTTTTAAAATTGAATTTATATTTTCATATCTAGAAATTTTTTCTTATGGGTATTAATAATTTTTTTACGATGAAAGTTTCTACGAAGATTTTATGATTCATTACATGATTTTATGATTATGTGTGGTTCCCGTATAAAAAAGGTGGTTTATCACAATATATACCTCCAATGTTTTTGGTATAGGGATGGAGTAAATTGATTAGGTTTCTCCTAAGTGAATATTGGAATATACTATGATGGTTAATCCAAGTATAACTATATGGTTAAATCAAGTGTAAATTTGATGATTCCTCCAATTATAACCATGGTGTTTTTTATATGGGTATTTAATAATTATTTGAAAACTATTACATATGTTAACTACATGATTTATCTATGATTTATATGTTTATAATGTGAATATTATGATTTCAAATGGTAAAGAAATGTATACATTACATCATATAGATTAAAAAGTATTACTTTGTTTGAATGTCATTATGAGTTTTTATTAACTTCTATGAAACTCGTATGAGTTTTAATTTTCTATGTCTATTACTTAAAAAATGTTATATTAAAATAATTTTGTAGAGAAGTTGATGTATTGGGTATTTCTTTTGTTTCATCCCATGTTTAATTTATAAATAGAAAAATTTATATATGTATTAATGGATTAAGAATTACTTTCATTCATTATATATCTCCTAATGAGATTTTTTTCATACATGATGTATTAATTGTTTTTTCATAGGTATCAAATATGGGTAATGGAAATGAAGGAGTCATGATGAAGGACTTTAGATTTGTGATAAAAATAAATGAATTTTTAATTAAATATTTTATATTATAAAAAAGGAAACTAAGTAGAAGTGTGATTTTTGTAATATATGTGATAATTATGTAATAATAATTACCCATATCTATAAAACTCTAAACTTAAATTATATTTTATAATTAAAGAATGTGGAATTTAGGCTACAGACACTACATTATGTAATGGTTGAGGTCCGGTCATTATATAAATGATCGTAGCTTATTTTTTTAATGAATTTCCTTAGAAAGACCCCATGTGAGAGTCAAGTTCCTCTATAACACAATTAAATAAGAAATCCTTGGTTTCCCCTTTCCACTACAATCATCAAGATACTCATCCTCAATTATAACTTCAATAAAAAAATTCCAATTACAAATAAACAGAATGGTATCTATGGTAAGTGTCGAGAGAGGGAAAAGTTAGTTTAAGTTGTGAATCCTCATTATGGTTTTAAATTTTTAGTCTTTATAAAATATATAATATAATGATAAAAAATATAATTTCTATTTTTGGAATTTGAACATAGTTACTTATGTTATTATTTTTTGATTTTTGGAGTGAGAATAAGTAAATTTAAAAAAGAAGTAATTTTTTTAAATTTCTTTTATGATTAATGTATATAACAAATTTTTGTAGTTTTTTTATTATCAATCTATTATTTAACTTGAATGGCATCCTAAATAGTGAAAATTTCATTTTTATAGTTGAGGAATTAAATGGTTCTGAATTTGTAACTATTAGATGATTGCTGAGTAATTTGGTCATGGATTTCATGTAAATTTTTCCATGAAAATATTAAATGAAGTGTTTGGGAAATGATATCTATATAATTATTTTTATACCATAAGTTCATAATACATTTGAGCATAATCTAATTTAATTTTTCCTCTATGAAAAAAAACCGTAGGGAGATAAGAGAAAATAAATTGATATAAGGCATTTGAATATATAGTAAAATGAGAAATTAGGATCCTACAATGAATTTATGAAATATTAGAATGGGTTGTGTGACTAAAATCACTCTATAAATATTTAATAATTGATTTTCATGGTACCTCACACATACATGCAACAAAAAAATTTAATAATTTAAATAATGATCCCTTTTTTCAAAAATAAATTTATTCATTTGATGGTAATATTAAAACTAGATGAAGAATGGGAAATTTATTTAATAAGTGTCAATGAAGTGTGAAAACTAACTTTAGTTTAGGAATAATAGGAATGAGATAAAATGGATATTCTTCTTGTAATAATTTTGATTCCACCTAAATATATAAAAATCACATGTGGAACTATAATTTTAATTTTAATTAAAGAAAAATCATGTCAGAAAGTCACATAAGAGGTGTAAACATTTAGTTGATTTTTTTATCTTTTGGAAAATTTTTTTATGTTTTGAATATATTTTAGACAATAAAAAGTTTTGAATTTCTTGAAAAAACATCCCAACAGTGAATTCTTACTTGTGTGGGGGAGTGATGTGAATTATTGATTTAATAAATCCTCATTGATCCACCCTAAAAGGAATTTATATATTTAGTTTTAGTGATATTCCATTCATTTTAAAATCAGTAAATTAATTTTTGAACACAATTAAAATAATTTAGAATTGATACATAGGTTTCTATTCATTGTGGAAAGTGTTTTGGATGTGTTCTAAATTTTTTGGTTGGTTCAATGTCTGGAAATAGAAATTAATGTAAACTAGATTGGTCTATAACTAAATTCTAAAGTAACTAGTCTATCCTTAGATATATTTGTAACATTCTAATTTAATCATTATTTTATTTTTTACTCTTTGGATTTACCTATAATAGAGAAAATTTCACTCAATTACCCTCACCTATATTGATTAATTTAATAAGAGGTAAGAAATAAAAATTATAGCCCACAATTTCCCATGACATAGTAATCAGATATATCTAATTATCCTAATGTCAACCCATTTTTCGTGATCATAGGCAATGGGGAGGACCTGTGTGGCATGTGTATACAATTTAGTGATGTGGGGAATATGAATTCAAAATGATTGAAACGAGGAAATATCCAAATATATATATATTGATAATAATTATAGTGATTAATAGAAGAGATAAATTAATAATATGAAAAATTTATTAATATGGGGATAAATAAAATCTCTATGACTAACCCACTAGTGGATTAGTGTTCCATAATAGAAGTTGTTATTAAAAAATTAATGAATGAAGTAATTATTATCTTGATCATGTAATTAAAGAGTAACCTTCAATGAAGAGAGAGGGGGATTTTTTAAAACAATTGTGTAGTTAACCATTTTTAATTGAAAAATGTGATTTGTTTTTCATGATTCATAATTCGTCACTTGAGCCATAAAGATTTCATCAACATAATTGGGTAATTCTAGTAATGTTACCTTCTTTTAGTGTTAAGATGTTTTATATTCTTCATTGGACGATCAACATGTATAATGAATATTCGTAATGGATGAATACAATTGAGGTAATAATCAGGAAATCTTCCAGTAGGGAAATTAGAAATTGACAAATTGGTATTTCACTATGATCATTGGATTATAAATCCGGAAGGCTCTAACCATGTTTCATTCTTCTTTGTTAGTTTCTATTGTCATATTCAAAAACTCAACAAGCATCAATTATTATTTTTATGACATTTAAACTCAGGTGTAAAAGGTTCTAAGTATAAATTATTATATGAGGACATTGATTCATGGAAGAATCTTTTCTTGGGAATGGTGTCAATCAAAAATCCTCAATTACAATTCAATCAAGTTTGTGATGACACATTTTTATTTCATTGAACACAATTTATGAGTTCACCTATGGATATATAATAGGTTCATGGTGGAGGCAATATGGTCCCATCAATTTTTTCCAAATTTTTTATACAATAAACACCAACAGGGAAGGTGTGAAATCTAGTCAATGTCAATCATTTATATACTTTTTACAACATCACGGGTTGGTTTCACCTTCTGATTAAGATTTAGTGTGGATCATGGTCACTTTCATCATGGTAGCTAAATCTAGATATCTATGATTCAATTTTTAATATTTAGTGATCTTGGTCATGAATAATCAATGTAGATGTTATATGCTGCTACTAGGTGGTGTGCCATTAAAAGTGACCTCAAAACTATTCATATTCTCAATTTTACAGTTTTGAGAATGAAACATCATTACTGTTGGCTTGGGAAATATATTAGTTGATTAATACAAAAATATGAATATGTTGTTTCGAAGGGTAGTGGGGATTATATTCTCTCTCCATGGTGTCACTGATAATCTTAGATGTCAAAGAGTTATTTCGCATCAGTTAGTCGTCTTGAGTTCTTTGTAGATCTATAAATTTATATTTTAGTTTGTTCTATAATATGGTGGAACATGAGTTATGTATCCCCATCAATAAGTTGTGAAAATTAAATGTAGGTTGTTATATCTCTTATTTCATGTAGCATTAAACTAGTAGGCATGAATCTTAATGGATGATCCTGTTATGTTCCTTTGACTATTGGTGGTATAAGATAAGACATGATAGTGGAATGAGGGATGTTGGATGAATTAGAATGGTAACTTGGATGGATTCAAATTGGTAGTAGTGAAAGGGAAATTGTATCACTGACAATGGCATCACATTAGTGAATATAAAACTCCCAATGGAAGCAGTTATGGTATTAGTAGACTTATAATAGTAATAGAAAATATTTATCATGTGAGGGGTACTAGTATTGGGATTTTAAGGTCATGCTAACAAGAATTTTCAAAAGTAGAAGAACATGTTCTCTAATATAGGTAGCCAGTTAATTATTTTGGTGGTCGGTGGCCTATTGTAAAAGTATGCTTTAGAAAGGGAAAATAATATTGATATCAAGGAACTGATTAAAAACATTCCTTTTATAAATGTTACTAGATTCAATGGATCACCATACACCTTTTCTATATTAAAAAATTTAAGCGGTTGCGTGATTTTTTTGTAGTGTATCAAAATCCAGATTAAATTAAATTTCAAAAATTGAAAAAAAAATATAAATAAATTATAATTCTAATTCGAATTAATTTTTTTTCATGTTTTGAAAATTTAAATAATATTTAGATTAAAAATAACCATATAATTTTTTTTCAAAATCAGAGTCCATTTATTGATTTTAAGTAATGTTAATAAAATAATTAAAACTCATTAAATAATCTATTTATGAATTTTTTAAGATTGAATCTATTAAATTAAATTTAAAAAATGAAATAATTTTTGAGATTGTTAATTAATTCAATAAATATATTAAATCAATAAATATATTCATTTAATCGAATACCTACAATTAATATGATAATGAATGAAAACTAAATATTTTAATTAAATTAGAGGGTTAATTATCTTTAAAAATCAACTAAAGTCATAATTTTGTGCACACATAAACCATTATGATACAATATACCATTGAGAGTGTGTTTCTGACTTAGAAGAGGTTATTCATAGTTCATTGCAGACAAAAGTCTTATGAAAACCATACTAGGATAACATTAGTGTCTGATGAAGGAAACCATGTTATTTTTCTCATAGTGATTCCTTGGCTAATTAATCATCAATTATTAAATGGAAATAATATAAAACTATGATATATTTTATCTTTTATATCACTAAGAAGGCTGGGTAATGGAATATCATATATATGACTATACATTTCATGAAATAATATCCTAACTTTTTAAATGAATATTCAGTACATAACATTATGATCCATGACCTAATGGTAAAGGTATAATATATTTGGGAACACAGATACATAAACAACTATTTGATAAGTGTACACCATCATCTTCAACTAAGTTTTCGTAACTATAACCATTCTTATATGTATCATACTTAAATCCATTCATTGTAACATGGGGAAAAACATTAGATATTATGATATCTGATAGTCATTAATTGTAATCATGGTTGCTATCAATGATCAGATAAAAATAACATGAGTTTAATTTTATGATAACATGAGAATAAAATTTTAAAATCATATCCTAGATATCATAGATCATAATACCGAGTCATGTAATAAATCATCACATATCAAAAGACATGAATCATAATGTATTCAATGAACAGGATCCACGACGGAGTGAAGTTGGCATATGGCATAAGTTTTTTTCAATCACCTACAATAATACAATCATTTCCAAAGTATTACTAGATCACATACAAGACTATAATAGTGGGTTGGGATTACTCCCCAAACCATCTTATCATTAGTAAAGGAACACACCCAATACTCTCAATATAGAAATATTTCTATACTAAAAAAGGTTTACTCCCCATTCTCATCCTTGTTAGATCATGAGAAATCCATATTTACCAAATAAATTATTTGGATCTATAATTTATGTCCTACTAATAAAACAATGAAAATCATACAAGTGTGATCCACCTGATCACAAAACAATTATCATAGCCTAATGCTTGTAAATTAAATTAGTTTCATAAATAATTCATCATATTATAAAAGCATAAACATGGTTCAAGAAACAGGTTTCATAAATGTTTCATCATAAATAAATAACACATGGGAAATAAAAAATATTTATAGAAAATTCCTTAAATCATCATCATAATCCCTTAAAATTACAAAAGAATGTTGTACCATTGGATCATATCCTATGTATGGAATAATTAAAATGACATGATTTAATTTATATGATAATAACTTTAAAATATAACAGGAATAGTTCATGATAAAAATAATATTTTCATTTTGAAATCACTTATTTAAACTATAAAATTTTCAAAAATATTAAGGAAAAGATTTTCTTTGAATATAACCTTGTAAAAATATAATATATCATCAAATCATCAAGTAGTAATGGTGTAGTTACATTATTTACACATCAAGTATATTGAAATAATAATTCCTTTCAAATTTTTAATAAAAATTAAAATTTACCACATTTAGGAAATCAAGTGAATATTCCATTTAATTGTTTTTTGAAATTCAATCATGGGTTAAAATGAATTTAAATAGTAATAGAAGAACAAAATCATTTTTGAATTTTTTTAGAAAATATTTTCTTGTAAGAAAACTGATTTTTGACTTAAAAAATTAATAAATTTGATATTTTAGTAAACAATTCCTCTAGACTCTTGAGTAAATAAAGGGAGGAAAATTAGAGGGTCATTTATTCTCCATAAATAATCAATGTATTGTAAATTTATGATATTCTTTTGAGGTATATTATAAAAATAATTATTGGGTTTTTAATCATAAACAATCCTAATGAACAATGAGATTATAACATAAAACCCTCACCTCATGATTTTTATTTCATAATATGATTTCTAAATGACTATATAATAAATATATATTTATTAGGAATTTATTAAATAATAATACTCACATATATAAATCCATATAAAATATTCTCATAACATCTTATCACTAGTTTATTAACATTACTTTATTAAAATCATTATTCTCAGTGATAACGTCTTTATTTTTCATGAATGATTCAGATCAATATTAATAGAAACTATACTTTTATCATGGTCACATCATACCTAAAATAATTACCATGATATTGATATAATCAATATTCAATATATATATATTTTATTCGTTTATAAAATTTAGAGTTGGGGAAATAAATAATGCAATTATGATGTATGGAATGAAATAAAGGTAAATGATAATTCACCAAACAAATTTTTTAATAATATCATAAATAACATATATATTTACTAAATCCATCATTATAACCATCTAAGTAAACTGGTTATGAAAAAATAATTGCATTTCTATATAGAGACGGTATGATATACATATATAAAGGCAATGTTTTTACATTTCGTTTGATGGAATGATGGTGGATAACAGTTGTTACAACATTATAATAACAATTTTGTGAATTTTTTATAACAAATTAATTTTTATATAAAGTATACAATTGATTTACAATAGGTAGTAGAGGAAATAAAATTGAATTTCTTGGTTAAGAGTCATAGATCATCTTTGAAAACAATGTTTCTACACCTTAATCATTGAAGGAGTCATATTTTTTGTAGAAATGAAGATCTAGTGTATGGAAAAAGAAGGACATTAGGTATTAATACACATATTTACAAGAGGAGAATATGTATCCTTTTATATGTGAGCGGAGGGTTTCTCTTACAATTTCTAAAATGATTAAAATATAATTGAGTATTTTTCAAGGAAAATTATTCAAAATCTATATATAATCAAATAAAAATATTATATGGTATAAATTTAATAAAATAATTAATTTAAAATAGGTTTTGGTTTCATTTTAAACTTTATCATTTTTAGTAACCACTTGGTTAAGAAATTTCAATATTAATCATGATAAATAATTTTTCAATATGAAGGGGTTATAATTTTAAATTAAAAGTGAAGGTTGGATAATATATGTCCAAAAAATTAAATTTAAGACACTATATTATATGAATTTTACTATTTAATTATTTTTATTACTTTTAAATAATTTGATAAAATATTTCCTTACAACATATCATTATATTATTTTATGATAATATTAATTTAATTTTAAATTAATGAACAAAAAATACAGAAATGAATTAGAATATAATACTTTCACAAAATAATATTATGTAATATTTATCTATAATAATAGTGGAACACAATCATTTGCCTAAATTGTAAAATTAATAATATTATTAAAACCATTTATTTTATTTTTCACTGATTTAATAAATACTATTTCAATATGGAATTAGCATTTAATGAAAATATTAAATTAGATAATATTAGAAATAAAATAATTTAATAAATTAGTTAAATTATATTTGAAAAAAATCTAGAAATAAACTTATTCTATTTTTATCCTTCTGAAGAATATTTATTGATATTAAAAGTAAGAGTGTGACATTATTTATTTATTTATTTCTTAAATTTATATATTGGTTATAATTAATGAAATTTGGCCCCATGTGACCATATATTAGAAGAATGGATGTAAATTTGAGAACATATCTCATTAAATTAGATAAAAGAACGTGCTAGCAGCATTTTATAGACTTACCCTAATGTTTTAACCCTATCTTACTTGTTTTACCCTTATTCGAGTAAAAAAATATTCAATGGTTACAATAAATTTTAACCAAAACAACAGGGATATATTAACATTATTTGATCATACTGACTCCAAATATTGAATCTATTATTCAAAATTAAATTTATAGTAGTGGAAAAAATTAATTTTTAAATAGTTTCTAAAAAAGTGACGAAGTCCTTTTTTTAGAAAAATAAATTTTTAATCATAAATGGAACATATTTTCATATCACATTCCTATAAAAATAAAAGATGTTTTTAAAAACATTTTATTGAAATTATAATATCTAAATTTCATTAAAATAATTCCCTAAAAGATATTAATTTAGTATTATTAATACAAAAACACATTGCGCATATAATAATTTTTTTTTAAACATCTACTTTACCCGAAAAAGATTTTATTTTTATTTCATGTCAAATGATAACCATTTAATTTATTATAAAACATAAAATTTCCATTACATAGTTTTTCCTATTTATTCCCACAAATTTACCATCTAGGTTATAAATGTATATTATGTTATGGTTCATTTATAATTGTTGTTTTGTGTATCCTAAGAAATGGAAAAAATATTTAATGTGAAATATCTCACAAAATATCATGGTCTTAAAATTTATCCCAAAAAAATTGAATTTTAACCAGAAATACCTCTCTCTAATACCCAAAAAATGGATACCTCTATTTCATCACATCCACAGGTTTCCCAAAAAGAGTTTTATAATATCTTATTCCCTAAGAGAACATTAATTAGGTGAGTAGTCTGGTTCCATAACGATTTATCTCTATGATACAATATTTAAACAAGTTGTTCTGCATATAAAATGTCATTTAAAAATGGTCCCAAACTCTATGTTTATTACATGAGTAGGAACAAGTTATTACTTCCTCAAGAAAGATACATTGAACACATCAATATCATGAGATCAGTTTGTTGTAAGAAACAAGAAATAAGATATCATTACTACTAAATCATGAATCAATGAGGGGATAAAAATACAGAGGAATTAGCTTTCCATTATTCTCAAATTCATAAAAAGTTTCCATGGAGAAATTGAAAGTAATACCTTCTCTATAACTTAAAATTAATGATTTATGAAAAGTATATGATAATATATATTTTCCATTTACCATGATATACTTTAGTGTGTTTCTAAATGTGATATAATAATATATACCATTTCCTTAGCTTTATCAAGTCCCAATATCATTATTTTTGCAACATCATTCCATAAAAATGGGAGTTCTATTATTATTTTCATAGAGGGATTCATAAGGATCCATCTAAATGCTCTAGTGAAAGATATTATTATAATAAATACACAATATGATCATAATGGTATGAGAACATGATCATAATATTTGAAAACCATACCTTGCATATAATATATCATAATACTAAATATTTCTTAAAAAATGAAGTTCAAAAGACATGAATTATAAATGAACCAATGAACATGAGGTACGAGAGAATAAGGATGGAATAATAAATATGTTGTGGTATATATATATATGCATAAAAATAAATATCTTAGTAGTGAATGATCACTTCCAAGACTATCATAGTAAATTAGGTCCACTCCCTAAACTATCACATCCCATTTCAAGGTTTATTCCCCTGACTATCACTGTGTATGGGGTCCCTTACTAAACTAGGTACACACCTGATTCCAGAACCTGTAATTACATGAGATATACATCATTACCCACTGAATTATAGGGATATATAATTGTGGTATCACTTGTATCATAATAAAAAATCATATATATGTGTTCCAAAAGATAATAACAAATCATCCAAAACATAACCAATAAATATTAAAATGAGTGTCCATGAACATTTCATTATAGTATCATATACTAAACTATGGATTAGAAATTATTTTCATAATAATTTCATTACATAATAATTAAATTATGGTAGAGAAACAATTTTTTTAGAATCATACTAAACCCATAATCATCGTAAGACATCCATAAAAGAATGTATGTGGTACCATTGGATCACATCCCCGGTAAATCAAAGCAATGTCAATGGATGTCATCTAAAAGGAAAATGAATATAAAATATATATAATATTTATTGAAGGAAATAACCTTTTAATTTTGAATTATATTATTTAAAATTAAAAAAATTCACATATGTTAATGGAAAACATTTCCTTTAAGATAAACTGTATCATTTTTAAATAAAACATCAATGAATTGGGAATTCATAATGGTGTGAAATCCCTTTAATCCCATTTATGATAAAACATTGGTTCCTTTCACACTTTCAGTAAAAAGTCAGAACCACCTCATTTAGAAAATGATCATAAGATTCCTTTTAAACCATTTTGAAAAAAAATTTAATTCTATGTAAAAATGAATTTAAATAATCACATTATAATAAAATTATACTCTATTTTTTAGGAAACATGGACAGGTATGAAAAAAAATTTCAACTAAAAGTAGAAATATAGTTGATTTGTCCTTAATAAAAGTTTTTTAGTATCATTAGTAAATAAATGTAGGAAAATGAATGGAAATGATTTATTCCTTAGAAATAAATGATTTATAAGAAAATTATTGATATACCTAGGAGGATGAACATGTAATTAATCATTGGAAAATTGATAAAATAATACCTGTAAATAATGAGATAATAAAAAACCCCAAACAACATATCTAATATATCATAATATTAGTTTGAAACTCCTGTATAATAATTACTATAAATTTATTATAAAAACATAATAATTGATATCATTCCATGTGTTATTTTATTAAAATATCTCTCCATAGTTTGTTGACAATTCTTTATTAAAATAACAGTTTCAGGTGATAACTTATTCTTTTTTCTTATGTGTTTAATTTATGTTGTCTTAATCTTTATATAATGTTAATGAATCCATAAAATCCAAAATTTAAATAATAATATTAATATCATATATATTCATTACATATATATAGAGTCATTCACAAAAGGCTTATATTGAAAAAGGAAATACACTTTTCATGGAGATGGTAGGTCGTATAAACACATGAACAATGTCTTCATTATTCAATAGAAGGAATAAAAGAATGGTAATTTATAATTCACATTTATATATTCATAATAATATCAAAAATAATTTATACACTTTTTAAATCAATCGTTATTTATCTATATAATTTGCATATGAAAAATCAATTACACTACTACGTTTAGACGGTAAATACTACATATGCATGAGTGATGATTTTACTTTTTATCGAATGGAATGATGTTCGGTAATGGTTGTCACATCATAATATATATATATATTTGTATATTTAATATACAGATAAAAATATTTTAGTTTGGACACTATGGATTTTTTTTGTTAAAGAATAAATAAAATAAAAATTGGTTGGTTAAGAGTAACACATATTTGTTGAGAACTGTATTTTGGAATAAAACATAAAATTTGGTCAGATGATCTAATGGAATGAAAACAATCTATCGGATGTGGTTAAAAAATATAATAAGAGATTATTTAAGGGATTGGATGATAATGTGTTCTTAAAATGTGGGAGAAAGAGAGGAGAAAAGTTTCTATTCTATAAGTGGATGGTGGGGAACTATATTAATTATAAAAAAGATTAAAATATAATTGATTAATTAACAATGAGAAAAGAATATAAATTGATATATTTTAATAAAAATATTATATGGTTGAAATATCATCAACCATAACTGTTTGTAAAAGTTTTGGTTTCTTTTTATACCTGATCATTTAGAAAAACCCATGGTTTAACCAATTATATAATTAACTTTAGGATTGAATTTTTAAATATTAAAGGGTTATAATTTTAATAATAAGTATTTAATTAGATCATAAATTGAAATTGGTTGATATTTTAGACCATATCATATCAAAAGTTTCCTATTTCATTATTTTTAGGATATTTAATTAGTGTAATAAATTATTATTTTCATAAAATATAAAAAATGTAATTTTTTACAAAATTAATTTATATTGACTTTAAAGAAGAAAAATAAAAAATGGAGTCTGAATATAAAATTTTCACAAAACTATAATATGTTATATTATTCTATTCAATTCATTGAACATAATCATTTTCCAAAATTGTGTAACTTTTAAATTTTTAACAATAATCATTATATTATTTTAATAATTGACGAAATACCATGTTATCATTTCTTAATTATTTAAGGAAATTATTCAATTACTAAAAAAATTATATATACTACAATGATATAAAATTTATTTATCATTCAAATAATCATTTAAACCGTAATTTATTATCATTTTTTAAATATATAATTTTTTTGATATATTCAATCAAGAGAGTGACATTTTCCATTTATTCTTTTATTAAATTTATATAACATTTTTAATCAATGATATATTTCCCCAACTAGAAATATATTAGATGAAATTACATAATTGTCCAAAAAGGAACCCAGAAAATAGGAATAAGGGAAGTGTTATCGAAATTTGGAATCCTTATCCAAAAGTTTACCATGATTTTAACAGTTTTACACTTACCTAGTTAAACAAATTTAATATGGTTAATATTAATATTAAAAAAAATAAAAGAGTCCTATTTTTAAAATATTATCCTAATATTACTAATATGGAATAATTTATTTAATATATAATTTATATAAATGAAATGAATTCATTATAAAATAAATTCAAAAAACATGAAAGAAAACATTTTCTTGATAAAGACATTTTTAAGCACAAAACATGATATATAATATGATCACAAGACTAAAAAACATGATATGAATGTAAAATAATTTATTTTTAACGTAATATATAAATTTAGTTAAAATGATTCAAAAAAATTTATTAATTTAAAATTTTGAAATAAAAACATTTAGAATATAAAATTATTTTTTTGAAAAAAATATCTTTTACTTTCGAATTATTTTATTTTTATTCATAATAAAATTATTCCCAATGAATTTATTATAAAGCATGAATTTTTCATAATTAATTTATTAATATTATTACCCTATAATTTTTTTATATGTTATGATGTTATATTATTTTATGATTCATTTACACATTGGGTTGCATCTATCACACGATATTTAAGAAAATTTATTTGTATGGAAATATATCATAAAATAATGGGGTTCCATACACCATATTTATCTTTATACTCTCTACCATGTAATGAAATACATGTTCCAAATTTCTCATATATAGCTGTACATATATGTACTCATACATGAAATTAATGTGTAATTACTAACCCTTCATGAATCAGCAACAGATCCAATGAATTTACATCCCCTCTCTTGAAATGTTTCAGAACTAGTTTCATTGAAAGAATCTCTGAGGTATGTGATTCAGGATCTAGTTTGTATTTTTTTATTTAAAATAAAATTAAATTAATAGTGTGAAAAATGACATTAATGATATTTTATTAAAATAATAATTTATTAAATTTGTGAAGTATCCTAAAAATCATGAAATAGGAATATTTTGATTTGATATGGTCTAAAATTTCATCCAATTTCAATTTATCATCAAATTATATAATTATAATCAAAATTATAACCCTTTAATATTTAAAAATGCAATCCTGCAGTTAAGGATAAATTTTGTTAAGCCATGGGTTAATCAAAATGAAAAGGCATACAAAGTCACCAAAACTTTTCTAAGATTATATGGTTGATGATATTTCAACCAAATAATATTTTTTTTAAAATACAGTCATTTTGATGTAGTTTTAACTATTAAGTAATCATTAATATTTTAATATATTTCATAATTCGAAGAGTCCCCCTCCCCTCACTTATAGAATAAAAACTCTCCTCCTCTCTTTATCACAACTTTTGAGGCACCAATATTAGAAAATACCATAAATAATTACTTAATATTTTTTATAACCACATCGTATACATTTTTCTCATTACATTATATCATCTAACCAAATGTTTTTTTATTTACTTTCACATTATAATTTTTTGGATTTGACACTAGGAGTACAATTTTTTTGGTATGAAATGTGTGTCTTCTTATATTAAATTATGATAATTATTATTCTTCTAGGAATAATTTTAGTTGTTTTTTTATTTTTGTGTATAAATATGATGTTAATCATAAAGTTTCCCCATGTAAAAAATTTAAACTCTCTATAATAGTTGGAATCCTTATGTATATATGGTGGTGTACATGAGGTAATGTGAATCTATAAATTGGATCTAGTGGTTCAGGATAGGGCGTTACATTACTAATTTCAAAATACTAATATTTTGACTATATAGATTCTTCTAATCCTCCTTCTGTTTATTGTGTTAATGTGTTCCAATTCTCCAATTTTAACTAGAACGTATATATGTAGAGTTTCCAAAAATTTATGAAACCACATTTTCCTTATATTTTAAAATAATTATTCTCTACAATACTTAATATGATGCATGTATAGTATATTTAAATATATTTAATACACTACATGATCACATGAAATATCCTTACACCTTTTTATATAGTCAAAAACCTCTTATGGTGTATAACCATACCTTTATATCTTATCTTATATATTCCAATTTCAAAAGATTTTAAATTATAAAAAATCTATATATCTCGGCTTCAATATGGAGTAAAAAACCATACTATAGATAAACATCTTCCAGATAATAAATATTGTGAAGAAAAAATATCAATTAATGATAATATCCCATATTCCAAACCATTACTGAAACTATCATACTATAGAAAAATATTTTAGGACCTAGCATAATCATTTCTTTAAAAATTCCTTCCATCTATATCGATCTATAACATTAGCTATGATGTATACCCCCTCAATGTAATAAAAAACAAGAACACCTTTCTTGATATAATTATTCCTTACAAAATCGCAATACATATTATAGTGTGATCTATATACCATAACGAAAAGAGTTTCACACACTTCACCGAACATCAATGTTATTCATTATACCCCGACAACATTTAAAACACCTATGCCAAAAATTATTTCTAATCCATCAGAGTAAATGGAATCACTAATATCCATTATATAATGGACAAGAAATAATATCTTTTGTTTAATAATTAAATATAAAAACACCTTCATAATATGTAACCAATAATACACAATATCCTCCTGCTAAATTGTATTGTAATCGGTAATTCCTAGAAAAATCATTATTTATAATCTATCTAAAACCACAATAACTTATTAAAAACATAGTATAAATCCATATAATGAATTTAAAATAATAATTTGATTCATTTAAAGGTCACTAAAATAAAAGTTTCAAAAAAACAACCCAAAAGTAAGTACTTGAATTACTAATAAACATTTCTGACATTATGTTTATCAAAAAACGATTTCTGCAAAATTAAATTCTATCATTTAAAACTTTTTATTATATGTATCCATAATAATGATAATCTTAATTATAGTTTATTTATTGTGTTGTAAATCATATTTTTATAATTCCACATGATTCATGATTTTCATTAGAAACAACAGTTAAATATATTTTCTTTAGAAAAAAACATTGTGACTTCTTGATCATTCAAAATCTTTATGAATATAAAACATTTGAGAAATTCTCCCTCACATAACCAATTAATCATTACTAGTAATAAACATCACGTTTTAGTGTAATCACCCTGGTGTATTTAAAAATTATATGTATTTTAAAATCAACATATTTATCTAACATTGAAATTAAATATGTCAATTAATCACATTTCTCAATGTACCCAAAGATCCATTATTTAAATATGTTAAAAGGAATTAATTTATCAACAAAATACTTCTTCATAGATATGTACCATTAAATAATCCCCTTATTATATTATTGAACTTAATAAAACATATGGTAAGTAATATAATTATAGAAAATAATGGTATGAAAAAAATTATGGAGTCTGAGATCTTTCCTGAATCATCTAGTGGATAGAAAAAGTATAATTCCAACACACAACCAATTATTTTGAGACAATGGGATTATAATTATACCAATTTCATCATCCCTTTTTTTATTTCCTCAATACCAATGTGATGCTTTTTCATAATATTATTTATCCATGAATAATATAAATGATTTTATCTATTTTTAATGGTATTTGAGTTATCAAATTTAATTTCAATAGGTTATTTTTAATAAATAAATTTGGATTCATTATATTTTCTAATCTATAATAGTTGAGTTAATTCATGGGTAGTGATAATATATACAACCTCTATAGTTCTCAATGAACTAAATGGTACATGATGATAAAATAATAATGTTATAATTCACTACAATTGAATATATCCTTAAAAGAAAGAAACATTTCATCTCCTAAAACTTCTAAATAAAAATTAATAATTTAAAACAAATATTGATATATTTTTATGCTATAGAATAAATAAATAGTTAAAATTCCATTCATATAATTGTATAGATATTTTAATAATAGAATATGGAATTTCATTAGATTACATTTATAATGCATTACATGAAATGTGGAAAAGACAATTTTGAGGATTATTTCAATAAAGTAAAACAATCTTACAATATTTATCCTATGTAATATTATATCCACTAAGATGTTATACAGTTCCTTGGGGGAACATCAACTATGCCAAAAATAATATTTCTATATATTTGACCACCACTATTAAAAATACTTATAACACATATTTTTAATATTAAATTCCTAAAATGAATTTTCCATGCCTTCCTTTTCCCCTAAAAAACAAATAAAATCAAATCACTAATCAAATATATTAGATATATTTTCTTATATAGTTTAGAAAATTTACTTTATTGAACTTCATTTAATTCCCCAAAATCATACATCATCTATATAAATAATTTCCACCATAATTTTATATCATTAATTTTTTTATATTGAGATCAAGATAAAATGCACCATTATCAAATAAATTCTTCATTGAAAATATAATTATTCATTTAATATAATTCATTTAGGGCACGAATAATCCCATTAGAGTCTTCTCTAACTAACACACTTTTTTTGTCATCTTCATGTATGATAAATAAATCCACGTATTAGTTATAGACTTATTCAACAATATTTTTTTTAAATCTATCATTATGTCCATTTGAAATTCCTTTATTTTCAATTGCATTAAGATAATAAAAAATGGAATCATTCCTTATATTGATATACAATCAAATATTCCATCAATGATTATCACTTTAATTATTCAGTAATTCTTTTGTAATGAAATATATTTTAATGATTATGTGGATCATTTTATTTTCAATTTTACTTCCTTAAACATTCCTAACATTGTTGAATAATAAATTCAATGAGGGATCTGCTGTGTCTTAGGATCATTCGTTTCATAGAGCCCCAAAATGGGAATATATTATTGGGCCAGACGGTTAGAAAAAACAATGCAGTGTAGCCCGCATGGTTTTCCCGAACCGTGCAGTTATAGATATTGGGGCAGTAGGAGCCGCACAGTCTGTCTAAAACCATAGAACCCTAGTAACATGATCATATTACATATTTCAGGTTTGGGAAATAACCTTTTCTCATAGTCCATGCGTGGTTAGAAAAATTGTACACATAACTGTGTGATGATCCCATTAGTAATAGTGAGTGTCTCATGGTTGGTGCACGGTTTGGACAACTGTGCTGCCAAAACCCACACCTTTTTATTTTTACATTAAATTAATTTTTCAAACTTAATTGAATCTATTTAACCTCTCTATTTTATACATTATTCCCCTAGTGGCTTCTTTGAGTTTCCTCTCACATGAGCTCCCTAATCCCACAAGTTATGATTTTAGATAGCTTTCCAATCTGATGTCTAATTCTTAAAATCCTCTCCCTTCCTGTATAAGTTTTTCATTGAATCCATTGTGATATTTGGGTGCAAGATCATTTTCCCTAGTGTCAGGGTGTTGGACCGTTTCATACAATTCTTCTAACCTACTCAGAATCTAAGGCTGATATCGAGAGAGGATTAATCTATGACATCAAGGTTGGTGGTCTTGTCATTTTATCATGATTTTTTATGTCTCACAGTTATGGAGTTATGATTCACATTATAATTCTACAAGAATATAATTATATATATTTCTTATTATTAAATTGATCATCAAACCGTGATAAATGTACTTTAATATATTATTAGTGTCTTAGAGGATGGTCATGAAATTTATGGACACCCCTAGGGTGTGACACTTATAATTGTCCTTTGTTTCTAATTGCTAAATTTTTTAGGATAACTTTTTAATTTTCTTCTTAGACATAAAAATGAAATTATATTTATATATAAATATTTAAAAACCCTAAGGAACTTCATAGTTCATTGAATCAACCTATAAATGGTATTTACATATAGTCAATTTCTTTGTTGACTGTGAAACCTTCCAAATGTCTCTTTGATCCTAATAAATTGAATTTCCATGTTTCAATTATATAAATGGACTGAATTAAGTGTAATGTATAATTAATGATTGTTTCCATTATTAACATAAATTAGATTAATTAAATAAAATGAGTTATAAGAGAGGTATGACCACATCCATTCACTATTAGTCAAAGGAAGTTAAAATTAATTATAAATCCTCGATTATATTGAGCATGATAAATGAGATTCATGGTAGGTAATGAATCATGACTATATTATGTATATATTTATTCCTTGACAAAGGATGTGATATGATGGTAAAGGATCAGTTGATCATGAATGTATCATGATCCCCTAATTTTATTGTTGATAATGAACTATCACACCATTGACACTAGTTGGACGATCAGATTTACGAGCCATATCAATTTTTTAGAGTGTTGACATGGTGGCACACTCACCAGATTGAGGGATGCACATGAAATATCTCATTAATTATGAGATGTAGGTCATGTGCCATATTTAATGATCTTATAGGCTTGTTAGAATGGTTATGGACGTTTGAGTCACACTGGTCTTTCCAGAATCAAGTATTCTAGGTATATGGACACTTACATATGAACGTACATGGATCATTTAAGTGGATGAAATATATAAATATACTATATATATATATATTAATATATACATAGTAACTAATAATACATTCCATTCGGTCATGAGCCGAAGTAGGTAGAGAAACATGGTGTCCTTTAAGAACCTGAGCAGCTTGTTATTTATTTATTTCAGTGTTGTCTAATAATTCATATATACTTTCACACTATCTAGTTATGAGAACAACTCTGATTACTTCGAAACATCATTGGTGGAGTCCTACTATGATTTTATCTCAGAACCTACTAAGGATACATTTTGTATATGATAATATTTTATGATTTTAGGTTTGGATAAGGGAAAGGCCCTACTTTAGGTTGTTGATATGCTCACATATAGTTGGATCTTGGGAGAATATGGCCAAGCATATTCTCTATATACTAGTTGAGTATATTTGTTTTGTAATTTTTTATATAGCATAACCATATGGATGTTCTCCTATTCCCATTTTTTATTAGTATTGCATTCATATCTATATTAAAATTACATTAGAGGCTTTCTATTATTAATCAGTTTCTCAATTATCTATATTTTTCTACTGCTTTATTACGTTGTATATTTATTCTTTTTCATTAATTTTTGTTTATTAATGATGGTATATTTTTTCCACTCTAATAATAGGTTATATTCTCCCCTTAATTCCACCATTACACACTAACAGCAAGCCAGAAGCCTCTCGTATATGAAGAGGTGTGCTTGTGGACATGTGGCATGCCAATATGGGGCATGAGTTAAACGAATCCCAGGTTGGGATGTAAAAAAGTTGTATCAGTGGAAAATTTTCCCTTTTCATACTATTTGGATATTAGACAGGAGACTATGACTTAAAGGGATTTTTAATTGACCTCTTTCCTTAACATTTCTAACCCATATACAGGGGAAACCCAAATTTACCTAGGATGGGAAACTCTAGTCATTGTTTTTTCCTGTTATAGTTGATTTCACTTCACCATTGGGTGACACACTTGTCATAGGGTGTTATTGATATTAATATGATTAGAATGATATTTATCCATCATGACATAATTAATTGATGAAATTTCATTAAATGCATCATTATAGGAACAATCAGACTTATATTCCATTAATTTATCCATTCTACATTTATTTTTAGTATTTATTTACCTATTATACATTGGTAGTTCTTGAATATGTATTGGATTGTGATGATATTACTTAAAAATATTTAAAAACATAATTAATACATAAAGTTTCTTACGTAACCTTATTGTTTTTTTCTGTATATGATTAAAAATAATCCTTAATTAGTAAATTAGGGAACATTTGTAACACCTTATGCTTCCACAATACGCTTCTATTTGAATAATACAATAGCTTGTGTTGTACACAACTTCGAGTTCTAGCACAACACGACCAATAAAACTAGCCGTTATGAAAAGTAATACCCACTTTTTGAAATTTTATAAATTTTAGTTTTTAAATATGTACTTCATTGTTGGATTCGGAATATCAAAATTAGCTTATGGTGAACTTTTGGTATTTTTCTAAAATCATTCAATTTTTGATGAATAGTGAAAAACACTTCATTATTATTTAAAACCTACATTTTATATAAATAATTTTTATTGTATTTAAATTAAATTTAAGTCAAAATTGATACATAATACCTATAATAGTTCAATGTAATTCATTGGAGTAATTTTATAATAATATTATATGTTTGAAATTTTATTGATCTTTTTAACGTCTTTTAGCCACCTGCTAGGCACACTTGAAAACTTACATAAAATGTAATTTTACCGCATATAGGAAGTGAATTTCAAATATCCAAGAGATACGGTTTATATCAGTAAGTAAAATGTGGTTCAATAAGAAAAAAATATTTTTTTTGTGAATAGTAACTTTTGATTTCTATTTACCACGGTTAAAAATAAATAGGGTAATTAAAGGAAAAATGAGATTGTTATTACCCTAAAAGATGTCCTAATTATACTGGATAAGTTTATTTTGACAAAAAGAAACCTTTTCAAAAAAATATGATCCTCTTGGTCCACTTGGATTAGATTAGGACATTTATTATTATTTTATTTAAAGAAGAGTTAAAAGTGCTAAATTCAAATTTTCATTACTAAAACATTTTTAAAATAGGCTTATACATAAGATAAATTAGACTATAAATATTCATTAGAAAGATAAGAAGATTTAAGACAAAATAGCCTGTTATATATAATTTTTAGACAATATATAATAAAATTTATTTATGACACAATGATGATGTAGTAATTACCTTTTTAATGAAAGATTAATATAATTCCTAATATAAATATATTATTAAATTTAAATTGAACTTTTTGATGAATTACACTAATTTTATAGGTTATTATGACAATTTAGAGTTGTTTAAATAAATTTTTCTCTAAGTGATATAGTTTTTATGACTTTAATAAAATCAAAATAATAAACAGTGTCAAAATTGACATAAATGTGTTTTCAAAACAAGTACTATATTATTAAATTATATAATAGTCTTAAAAATCTACGGTTCTTCCAATTAACTTATATAATTATAAATATGTCATTAATGAACCACCTGAGGTTATCTTGGATTTTTATCATATGTTTATTAACAAATTATTATAATAATAGAATAATACATGGTAAAAGATAAACTATTTAACTAAGAGTTAAATTTAAAAAATAAGATTAATATGGTGACCTAAACCTATCTAAAACATATTGGATGAGTGTTTTGGACCCCTACCCACCTTATAGTTTATATAAATCCTTTTGTATCCATTATAAACCAAAAATTATTTTATAATAAAATAATATTTCAAGTATTTCCAAAAGTGACCCTCACCTCTCTTATAAAAGGGTACTTCCACTTCTCTCAAAATCAAATCTTCAAAGCCATTTGGCTCGACCAAACCCTACTCAAATATACTAAAAACTACCCTAACTTCACCCTAGAGGCCCTAATGTGATTATAAATCCAACCTAAGGATCCATTTTGTTCAAATAAATTGGAAAAACCTGAATAAGAGGTAATAATTTCATCACCTCTTTCAAAGTCCTTTTCTTCTTCCACTTCCTCTTTCTATGTTGTTTCCATTAGAAAGTAATAACACTATTACCTTATTCATACTATTATGTTATGATAAAAATGGTACAACCATATTAATTATTCTATCCATCATATGAATGAAAATGTCACCATACGTGTGTACGTATGGCTTACCGTCACCACGTCATGGTGTAGTTTTTTATTCAACACTTCATTATTTGGATGAATATAATAATGAGTAGAATTGATGTAAATAATAAATATAACATGTTAATGATTCATTTTATATGATATACCATCCAATTACATACGACTTCACCATCAATAGAATGACATTCTTTCTTGTGCGTACGTACGGATTACCGTCTCCACGAATGTGATGCGATTCATTCCCCATCATAAAAATTCATGAATAATTTTACTTTTATGGTTAAAAATTATTTTTAAGAACTTAATATAATTCTAGATATGAATCAAATAAATACTATACATAAAAAACATGACTAACGTAACAAAGAATATATGGAAAAACGAATCAGTTAACACCCAAAACAATGATACAACTGAAATATTATTAACAAGACAATATTAGAAGATCATATATGATATCATATTTTTTGTATGTGGTTATTTTATAATTAAATAAAAAATATTTAACAATTATAAAAGAGTTTAACATACCATCTACCAATGAAATGTACAAGGTAAGGGATAATTTTATGATCTCTTTATTATTAAAGGTTATTTATAAGTGAGTGTCTACTAGGAAATCTTTATCACCCACATTATTGTATCATAAAAGTGTATTTAAAAACATTTTTACTATTTACAAGACAATGGGTTATAGTCAATTATACCCTTTTTTGACTTTTTATAAAATGGTGTTAAAGGAATATTTATGCCATTTTCCAAAAAAAGTGTTGAGTCAGTAAGGTTTTCCTTATGACTTTTCCATTCCTTCTTGTTACGAAAATCACAAACAACTTATCTTTAAGAAAATCGCTCTTATAAGAAAAATTGTTTTTATAAGGAAAATCGCTTTAGTATGAAAAATTATCCTTATCATATTTTCATCCATATTTTTCTTAAGTATAAGATTTGGTTTCATTTAAATATTCTTGAAATTGTTTGAAACTTTGATATAAAGTATTCTGTTTTAGGATCCGAATTCTGGATAAGAACTGTAATAATGTTTCACTTTGAAATCCAGAATGAAAACTGTGATAAAGTTTCATTCCGAATTATGGATACGAACTCTAATTAAGTTCTTATCCAGATTCAGGATACGAATCCTTATGAAGTACGACATCGAATTCTCATTACGAATTCTAATGAAGAATTATCGTTCCGAATTCTGGATATGAATTCTCATTACGAATTCTGATAATGAAATTTGATTACGAATTCTGATGATGAAATCTCATTACGAATTCTGATGATGAATTCTCATTCTGAATTCTGGATTTGACTTCTCATTACGAATTCTTAAGATGAAATTTCATTATGAATTCTGATGATAAATTACCATTACGAATTCTGATGAGGAATCCTCACTACAAATTCTGATGAAGAATTCTCATTCCGAATTCTCATTCCGAATTCACCTATTAAAAAGAATCTAATCATCATTGTTTTATACACTCCGAATTTATTTAGACACCAAAAATTATTTTGGTTAGACTCCAAACTTTCATTTTTCTTACGCTTTTATAATTTGTCTACTCTTTAATATTTTTTGACTCCGGACTTTCACTCCGAATCATCACTCTGAACTTTTTTTAATTAAGACTTAAAACGATGTCGTACATTATGTTACACTTGTTTTGTTATAAAACCATTTCGTGTATTCTGTTATGAACTAACCGTTGGTTAATTTACACGTGTACATGTCCCTTTGATTTTTAAGGAAAATATGACCGTTGGAAAGGAGGCCGACCTTACCTATAAATAGGAGCTCATTTGAAAGAGCTCAGTGCTGAAATGCTGAAAGGCTGACTGATCTTTGACTCGTGTGATTACATGCTTGAAGTGACTTCTAGAGAGACAGGCTCTTATTAACTCTCAAGGCTTCATGCGACTCTGAATGTTGGGGATTACATTCGAGGACTTCCAGGGATAAAAAGACAGAGGTTTCCAACACCTTGAAGTTGAGGACTTCCAGTGATAGGAAGACAGAGGTTTCCGACACCATGAAGTTGAGGGCTTCCTTTCTGAGGAAGACAGAGGTGGACAACTACCTTGAAGTTGAGGGCTTCCTTGCTCAGGAAGACAGAGGTGGCCAACTACCTTGAAGTTTAGGGCTTGCTGGAATAGCAAGACAGAGACTCCGATCTTCGTATCGAGGGATTACCCTGGTGTGGGTAAGACATACATGCTTGAAATTATAAATCAAGGGACCTTTATCCAAGGTTGTTGGATACCCTTCTCTTTGGGTTAAAAGACTTATATCTTGTTACTTGTAGTTTTACTACTTGTTTATTTCTGCTTCATTTTGTATTATAAGGAAAGTATAACTTTCTTATACTTCCTTACTTGTACTCTGTTTCATTTAGATTCTATACGCTTTAAGGTAGAATCTCATATTATAATCTTTTATTATGTTTCGATTGCCAGAACCATATTTCTGGAACCTACATTCGAAATCTCATTCCAAGTTTTCATTTGGTATTAGAGGTGTTGTGAATTTGATTAAGTTTAACTTTGATAAACTTAGCCCTTTCCTTTTCTTAAGGAAAACATAGTTAATCATAACTAACTTTAAAACTTCCAAAGGAATTTTTAAAGTATAAAATTCACCCCCCCCCCCTCTTGTAAATTGAGAATCTACATAATTATTTCGATCCAACAATTGGTATCAGAGCAGGTCCCTGAAATACTTGTACTTACGTATAAGTTTTACCTTGCTCACTTTAACATTCCCATTCCGAACTTTCTCATTCCGATCTTTGTTATTACAAACTTTTTTCTAATAACAAATTTGTGTGTCGAAGGTTTATAAGTATGGCAGGAATTAATGTTGGCTCTATTAATAATCTAAATCCTACAAGACCACCCATATTTGATGGTAATGATTATGAGTACTAGAGAGATCGAATGAAGACTTTTGTTATCAATACTGGAGTAGACAAATTTGTTATGCTTACTGGAGATTATAAAATTCCTGACAAGGAAGTTAAAACATTTACTAACCAGGAAAAGCAAGAATATCAACTCAATTATAAGGTACACAATACTTTACTTTGTTCAATGACTAGAAATATACATAGCCAAATTTCTTCTTGTGAAGAAGCTAATTGTATCTAGAAGAAGTTAAAGGTTACACACTTTGGAACTTTTAAGGTGATTGAGACTAGGAGAGCTATGCTTAGAGCTGAATATCATTGCTTCAACTTTCCTTATGGAGAACCAATATGTAAAGTTCAACAGAGATTTATGACTATCGTCAACAGCTTGCAGTCTATGGGAGAAAAAGGTTTAGATGATGAAGCACTTGTGGACAAGATAATTGATATCATGCCCAATGAGTGGGAATCCAAAACAACTGCTATAGATGAGAATAGGAAGGTTACTCAAATTTCTCTTGATGAGTTATTTGGAAATCTTCTACAACATGAAACCAGAATGAAGAGAGATACTGAAAACATCAAAAAGAAAAATGAAAATGGTACCGTTTCTTTTACAACAACATCTAATCAGATGAAAGCTAAGACTCTTGAGAGAGTAACCAGATCCAAGTCTAAGAAAGTTATTTTCCAATATGAATCTAGTGAGAGTGAAATATCAGAAAAAGAATTAGAAAATCTTGCTCGAAGGATGAACAAGATAGATGGCCAGAGAAATTTCCAATCCAAGTATAAGAAAATGGAAAGGAAAGATAGGAAAGATGGAGAAGTCACTTGCTATGAATGCAAGAGAGCTGGACATATTAGACCAGATTTCCCTTTTCTCAAAAAGAAAGAAAGGAAAGAAAGGCATTTAGACGGGAACAGAAAAAAGTATTATAAAGCCAAATCTAAGAAAGTTTTGAAATCTAATGACACCTGGAGTGCCAGTGGTGGTGACTCTTCAGATGAATCTTCTGATTATGAATCTTTAGGAAAAAAGAATCTTGGTCTTATAGCCAAATTACCTATTGATAATCAATTTTTTATGGCTAAGGTACGAAATGCTGATTCAATGACCAATGTTTCTTTAAATTCCAATGATAGTAAGTATTATAACTCTTCTGATGAAGAATCATCTTCTGATGAAGAAAATACTTTACCTACTTATGAAGAAGTCTCTAAGTTTGTTGAACTTCATGTGATTGAGAATTCAAAACTCAATAAGAAACTTTATAAGGAAAACTCTAGGAATAATATTCTTACAAAAGAGATATCAGATCTTTCTAAAGATCTTGATAATAAAAATGCTGATTTTGAAATTATTTCAAAAAATCATGAGGAAGTAAGTTCGGAGAAGAACAAACTTGCTAAAGAGTTAGAAAAAGTAATTTCCAAGAAAATTGTTTTCGAGCCTAACTCTAGTTCTAAAACAAATGATTTTGAGGATAAAAACTTGGTTATAAAACTCAAGTCCAAAATTTTTTCCTTAAAGAAGTGTTTATCAAACATTACCCATGGTAAGGAAAATTTTGATAAAATGTATTCCCAAATACGACCTTTAAGAAGTAAATCCGGATTTGGTTATACCAATGCAAAACCAATTTTCAGTAACAATTATTTTGTTCTTCAAAGTGCCCCATTTTGTAACAAGTGTCAATGTGGTGGTCACTGGGCAATGAATTGTTCATTAAACAAAACTCAATCCTTAGGTTTTCATAAAACTTACTTTTCTAAGAAGATGTGGGTTCCTAAAATTTTATTATCTGGAAATCTCGGATCCAAGCAAGTTTGGATTCTAAAAGTCTAATTTTCTTCTTGATTTCAGGAAAATAAAGAGATTACCAGCAAAAATACATGGTACATGGAAAATGGATGTTCCCGGCACATGACTGGTAACAAAAGCTATTTTGAAAAGATTATCAAAACGAAAGGAGGAAAGGTAACTTTCAGAGACAATGCTAAGGGTGAGATTGTTGGTATTGGTAATATTGTTCTTTTAGGAAAAACATTGATTTCAAATGTTCTTTTTGTAAAGGAGATATTATTCCTCAATTCATCGGAACCCAAGATCAACTTGCTGATATTTTCACAAAATCTTTGCCTTCTGATATATTTGAATATATTAAACAGATGTTAGGAATGATAACCATAAGGTAATCTTTCTTAATTAACCTTCTATTGAAAAAGTCTCCTTACAATAATAAAATCCTTTTTAAAGGGGGAGTACATTTGATTGATAGATTAACAAATTTGTTCAAATTTGTTTTTCAAACTTTTCGGAACTAAAATTCCAGAATGGAAATTCCGGAACTAAAACGTTCTAGAATGGATATTTTCGTATAGAAAACTTCTGGAATGTAAATGTTCGTATTGAAAACATCCAGAATGGAAAATTTCGTACTGGTATATTCATAATGGAATTTTCGTACCGAATCTTTCATAATAAGTTTTTTGTTTTCAAATTTTGTAATGAAATTTTCGTACTGAGTTTTTCTTACTGAGTTTGTTTTTCGTAGTGAGTTTTCTAAATTTTGTCTTTTCGTAATAATGATTTTTCGTAGTCTTTTTTATATTACCCATTATGAATAATCTTCCTAAGACAATTTGAATTGTATGATTTCCTTACTCAAGTTTTCATAATCATACTTTACTTGCTGGCATTTTCTTATTTTTTTTTCAGATTATAGTTTTCTTAATTATTTGTTTTAATAAAAACCTCAAACGATCGGATTCAAGAGAAATGTTTTTTGACTGTCAGATCTGATCTCAGCTTATCACAACCGTTCGATCAACCGTGTAAGTTGAACCTTCTTCTCATTGCCTATATAAAGGGGACCCCAAATGGTTGTCCCACATCGGTTTTCAAGCTCCAGCGTCGCGAAGCTCTACCTATCTGTTTTAAGACCATTCTGAACCTCATCTTTTTCCGTTCCAAACTTCTCAGAGGTCTTCAGATCCGAATGTCTGTGGAAGTAGCTTCTCAAGGCATGTCTTCCTCTAAGAAGATTTTGAAGTGGTTAGTATATAGAGAGAGGCTGGTTCATCTGGATTTCATCAACAAGTGTGACTCTCTTATTTCCAAGAATATTAAGTTTAATGGATGGGAAGATGTTGCGGTGTCAAAACCAGGGAATCAAGATGAATTGTTTTCAGATTTTCTTATAGAGTTCTATGAAACAGTCTCCTTTCTCAAGGAAGATGGAAAGGAGAAGTTGCCTTTTATGTCTTATGGTAAGACTTATAAGCTTTCATATGCCAAGACAGCTAGCTTGGTAGGGCTGAATAATGAAGGAAAAGCTGAATTTATATCTCATGTGTTGCCAGATTCAAAGGGTAGCTTCGACAAGGAAAAATCATTAGAAACTCTCGGACTGGCAGATGATAAGGCTCCGAAGATTTCTAGTTTATCTACAAATTTTCGGATTCTAGAATTATGGGGACAAGGTCTTATCGTACCGAGGAATGGTGACAAAGATATCTTAAAGAAGAGTGGGATCTACATCCTAGATTTTCTGATAAATCTGAGGAAGTTTAATTTGATGAAGCACATTTTTATCACTCTTGAGAATGTGAAGAAAGGAAATCTGAGAGATCAGATTATAATGTATCCACCAATCCTCTCTAAGTTGATAGTTCGGTGCCTTGAGTCTTTCAAGGAGGCTTGCAAGTCTAAGCCAAGAGTTTGCAAGAATATGCTGGTGAGTGATGGTACACTTAAAAGGATGGATGTAGCTTTTGACAAGAAGACTGGTCAATTTGTTGATTCACCTGCTCAAGAAGAAACAGTTCCGAAAGTTGCTGATCTGGAATCCTCTAAGCCAGTAAGGAAGAGAAAGTTGAAAGAAGTTGAAGTAGAAGCATAGAATCCCATTTCTAAGGAAGTTCATTCCGCACCTCCAAAACCAAAGAAGAAGAAAGCTTACCCAGATGAGGTAGTTGCTAAATAGAGGGAGATCAAATAAAAAAGAGTGCAAGGGGAGCCTCAGTTTGGCTTGGACCCTGCGGAAGCTATGGCCTTGAAGGAAAGAACTGTGGATGAGCTAGAAAAACAAGCAAAAGAAAAGAAGCTCAAGAAGAAGATGACTGAAGCAGAGGTAGCTCAGGCATTGTTGAAGTTCAATGAGATGGTTTCAGAAAATATTCCTGTTCCGAGATCTTTTTCCATGGACTCTCTTCCTGATACTCCAGGAAGAAATTTTGTCACTCCGGAAGAAGATGTTGCTAAGACTGCTGAGGAAGTAGAGAAAGTTGAGCAAGTGGAAGAAGAAGAAGCTGTTTTTGAGGGAAGTGGTGAAACCGGAGATGTGTTGAAGCAAGTAGATGATTATAAGGGAACACCTTCGGAACATTTGTCACTCCGAACCTCAGAAGATGAGTCTTCTAAGCTAGTCACTCCGACAATGTTAGAAGAGAAAGGAGAAGAAGAAGTATCTTATCATGTAGAGGAAGAACAACTTCTACAAGGTATTGCTCAAATGGAGAATGTAGAGGTTGGTGCTCAGAATGTTCCTGATGAGGAAGAAAATAATGTTCAAGTTTCTGATAGTGAAAAGAAAACTCCGGAACAGGATTCTATTCTGAAAAGAGACAAGGGAAAGAAAATTGTTGCTGATACTCCGAGCTCAGTAGTGGTGAAGAGAAAGGAAGTTGGTAGTTCTTCAAAGAGAAAGCTTGACCAAGTTGAAGAAGAAAATTCTCCATGTAGAGTCTCGGATTCGGAGTCATCTTCGTTGGGACATGACTTTGTTGTTCAGTCTTTAAAGAAGTTGGTAGGTTCTATTCCGACCTTCTCAAGCATTTATTCAAGATGTCAGATGCTCCAACATGCTTTGAATCAGAAATCAGACTATGTATCCATGGTCATGGATAAGTGTGTTGAGATAGAAGCTCAATTCAAATCATTCTTTGTCGACTATGAATCCCATAGAAGATCTTGCAGGAGGATGACAAATTGGTCGAGGAAAACTGTAGAAGAGATGAGACTCTTGGATGGATTCAAAGATAATGTGAAGGATGGTTTTGAGACTGGGGATAGGAAAATAAATGAGATGACTTATTCCTTTGAAGAGAAGCTGATAGATGAAAAGAACTTCTGGATTCAAGAAGTCATAGATCTGAATGGGAAGCTGAATTCCGTTTCTCAAAACTGGAAGTTTGAAAGGGATCATCGGATTGAGTTTGAAGAGAAATTGAAGGCTCAAGAAAGAAAAGATTAAAGCTCATGAAGAAAATCTTCAAGCCCAGGAAGAAAAGATTGAATCTCAATCTGCAAGAATAGTGGTTTTAGAGAAGCAAGATGAAGAAGATCATAAAGACTTCAAGAAGATAAAGACTATTTTAAAAGGTCTCATGGCGAAGGAGAAAGATCCCAAATAGACAGATCTGATCTTTTTTTGTACCTTAACTCTTTTGTTGTTGAAATTTTAAAACTTAATAGAAATTGGGCTTGTCCATTTTTTTTGTTACTACTAATTTTTCAGGTACTTTTTTATATTTCCCATTCCCTTGAATTCTTTTTGAAAATCACAAAGGGGAGAAGGAAAAGATCCTTAAGAAAAAATAACTCTAATAAGAGATTATCTAAAGGAGGAGTTTTTTCATTAAAGAATACTTTCTTATTAGTAATGAAATGTCACTCCGGAAAACTAGAATACGATCCTTAGAGTTTCAAAGACTAAGGGGGAGTTATTCGTATTCATCAATATCCTTAATGCAAAGGGAGATAATCCTTAATGTTTTTCTTTATTCTTAGAATTTCTTTTTCAAGGATGTTTGTGCTTTCCAAAAAGGGGGAGATTGTTGAGTCAATAAGGTTTTCCTTATGAATTTTCCATTCCTTCTTGTTTTAAAAATCTCAAACACCTTATCTTTAAGAAAATCGCTCTTATAAGAAAAATTGCTTTTATAAGGAAAATATCTTTTGTAAGAAAAATTATCCTTATCATATTTTCATCCATATTTTTCTTAAGTATAAGATTCGGATTCATTTCTATATTCTCGGAATTGTTTGAAACTTTGAGATAAAGTATTCTATTTTAGGATCCGAATTCTGGATAAGAACTGTAATAAAGTTTCACTCTGAAATCCAGAATGAAAACTGTGATAAAGTTTCATTCCGAATTCCGGATACGAACTCTAATTATATTCTTCTCCAGATTCAGGATACAAATCCTTATGAAGTTCGACATCGAATTCGCATTACGAATTCTGATGAAGAATTCTCATTCCGAATTCTGGATACGAATTCTGATAATGAAATCTCATTACGAATTCTGATGATGAATTCTCATTCCGAATTCTGGATACGAATTCTCATTACAAATTCTTAAGATGAAATCTCATTATGAATTCTGATGATAAATTCCCATTACGAATTCTAATGAGGAATCCTCACTACGAATTCTGATGATGAATTCTCATTCCGAATTCTCATTCCGAATTCACCTATTAAACAGAATCTGATTATCTTTGTTTTATACACTCCGAATTTATTTAGACTCTGAAAATTATTTTTTTTAGAATCCAATCTTTCATTTTTCTTACGCTTTTATAATTTGTCTACTCTTTAATATTATTTTACTCCGAACTTTCACTCCGAATCTTCACTCCGAACATTTTTTAATTAAGACTTAAAACGATGTCGTACATTCTCTTACACTTGTTTTGTTATAAAACGATGTCGTGTATTCTATTATGAACTAAATGTTGGTTAAGTTACACATGTACAGGTCCCTCCGATTTTAAAGGAAAATATGACCGTTGGAAAGGAGGCCGACCTTACCTATAAATAGGAGCTCATTTGAAAGAGCTCAGTGCTGAAATGCTGAAAGGGTGACTGATCTTCGACTCATGTGATTACATGATTGAAGTGATTTCTAGAGAGAGAGAGGCTCTTATTAACTCTCAAGGCTTCGTGCGACTCCGAATGTTGGTGATTACATTCGAGTACTTCTGGGGTTAGGAAGACAGAGGTTTCCAACACTGTGAAGTTGAGGAATTCCGTGGATATGATGACAGAGGTTTCCAACACCTTGAAGTTGATGGCTTCCTTGCTGAGGAAGACAGAGGTGTCCAATTACCTTGAAGTTGAGGGCTTCCTTACTGAGGAAGACAGAGGTGTCCAACTACCTTGAAGTTGAGGGCTTGCGGGGATAGCAAGACAAAGTCTTCGATCTTCATATCGAGGGCTTACCCTGGTGTGGGTAAGACAGACTTGCTTGAAAGTATAAATCAAGGGACCTTTATCCAAGGTTGTTGGATACCCTTTTATTTGGGTTAAAAGACTTATATCTTGTTACTTGTAGTTTTACTACTTGTTTATTTCCGCTGCATTATGTATTATAAGGAAAGTATAACTTTCTTATACTTCCTTACTTGTACTCTGTTTCATTTAGATTCTATATGCTTTAAGGTAGAATCTCATATTGCAATCTTTTGTTAAGTTTTGATTTCTAGAACCATATTTCCAGAACCTACATTCGGAATCTCATTCCAAGTTTTCATTTCGTATTAGAGGTTTTGTGAATTTTCTTAAGTGTAACTTTGTTAAACTTAGCCCTTTCCTTTGCTTAAGGAAAACATAGTTAATCATAACTAACTTTAAAAGTTCCAAAGGAATTTTTAAAGTATACAATTCACCCCCCTATTGTAAATTTAGCATCTACATCATTATTTCGATCCTACACAAAGTACTTTATGACCTTTTTGAAAAATTAAGGTAATAATTTTTTTAACTATTACATTGGGTGCGGCTATTCCCCGCCGTTATAACACCTTCAAAGTTTACCTTACAAGCTTATAAAAATATTTTCAAAATAAATTTTTTATTTTATAATTACATTAATTTTAAATTATTTTAAAAAATTTCTCAAATATTATTACATTCATCTATGTCACCATACATTGATGGATTTTACACTTGTTTGAAGTTAATCTATTAAGAAACATTATTCTATATTGTATTGAAGGTTTTTTGATATTTTTGACTATGGATTTGTTATTTTTATACCATTAATGGTTTATGGTTAGTTTATTAATATTTCATATGCTATTTTTAATATTAATGTTTATGTAATGTTTCAAATATTTTCATATGAGGAATTCATTGGACTTAGTAAATGATGGGTGGAGCTCGCTATAGCTCCTAGATGCATCGGTAGGTCTCATGAGACAAACTAGTGTCATGTCACATGGCCATGAGAAAATATTATTTTGTATTCTTGGAACGAGGCATTGACTACGTAGTTATGATGTCCTTAATTATGAATTCCATCATTATGAAATTAGTTATAGATATTACTTGTTATTTTTTGACTAGTAGAATATACATGTGAATAAGTAAATGATATTATTTTGATTTATATTTTCAATATTATGCTGATGTTTAAGTTTAGAAATGAATTTGTTTTAGTATTATACATTGTCTTAAATGTTTATTATTATATATGAGAGTTTCCACTATATTGTTATCCATACAGAGCATCTAAGCTCACCCCTTTCTTATGTTTTCTTCCCAGGATGTGAAGAATTAAATTACGATTGAACTGCAGGATAGGCTATGGGATACAAGTGTGTTCAAAGGGGACACAATATTGTAATTTAATTTCAAGATGTAATGTAAAACACATGTATGTATCTAGTACTTCCATTGATACTAAACTAATCATTCTTTTGAGACGTGATCTCTTGTGATCATGCCAAGATTGTTTAATAATTCACGGACTCTAGGTAACTAGGGTCGCGACATTACATCATTGAACCATGGATCATTGGTCTCATGGGATGTAATTTTTTATGTTCTGGGTTTAGAGGATGCCATATATTGTTTTATAAGGAGAATGTTCCCCTATGGATTAGGAATGATAATCAATATAATTTAAACATTTCAAAGTGATTTAAATGATTAAATAAGAACAAATTTAAATGAATATGACTCCCAATGTGAATTATCTATCCTTAAAATGAAAAAATGACTTCAACCCAAACTCAACAGTAGTAGTGGGTAGTATGGTGTCACTTACATTCATATAACATGTTATAGTGTTTCTCTATAATACATTTTCGTCTTTTGATGTAGGAAGTGTGGTGTGATAATTTTATAGGAAGGCTTTACTCATGAACTAGTTTTAAATCTATTAACTTTTCAAATATTATAACCTATCCTAAGGTGTTCGTTTGGAATTATATTGTCATCCCACAACGCCATCCTCTAATGGCACAACTTGAAGTTTGTGAAGAAGATGTACATGGGGTGGAAGGACCTAACCCTCTAGTGATTCCTCATGCAGTGCCACATATATCACCTCTTTATGTTCCTTATATGGACACCATTTCCCAGTTCTGAGAGGGGTTTCTCAGTATAACGATGTATTTTCAAGGAGTTTTTTGACGTACCCTAAGCATGATATAGTTGGCTAGAGAATTTGAACAACAACATCCTAACACATTCTTCGGGGATGGTAGACCACAAACAACCTAATCATGGCTCAAATCCATTTTTACACTTTTGAGCATCTGGAGACACCTCCAGAGTGAAGTGTGAAATTAGATACATACACGCTCTCCATATATGCCAAATGGTGGTGCGATATTATCACCCAAAAAGATCAGAACCATCAAATGGTCTGGGTAGATTTCGATATGATCTTCTACAACTATTTCTTTCCCCAGACTCTGGGGGATAATAGAGATAGAGAATTATTAAACCTGTAGTAGGGAATAATGTCAGTTATGTAATACTCTAATCATTTAACAAAGCTTTAGTGGTTCTATCATACTCATTCCGCTCATGATATTATGTATTCCAAGTGATTCAAGGATGGGTTGGTAAACAATATCCTATTATAGTTCAATGTTTTTTGGTTTACTATAATTTATAAAAACATTATCCCGACCCTAATTAAAGAGCATAATTTGGGGGATGCTAAAGGTGAAAGTCTAGGAGGTTCAAAACTTAGAGCTACTAGTGGTTAATTGTTTTGGAGAAATAGATGTTTCAAGGATAATCGTGGAGGTAATATTAGTTAGGAACCTCAGAGAGATATATTTTAGATACGTCACAAGTGCTAGAATCTGGGACAAAACTAAACCTTAGTGCTTGCGCAATGCATTATAGTGCAGAGGCTGTAGTAGTATGTGGCATATTGAGATATTCTACACGAAAATCCATCATGTAAATTTCAATTGGAGACCTACTCCTACTCCATGATCTAGATTTTGACTTGTAGTATCATGATAGGAAGCCGATTGTAATACTAATGACAGATCAGTCTGAGGTGGTGGTCAGAATTATGATTCTTGTCCTTAGTAGGGCAGTCCAACTCAGGGTAGTCATCCAGTGACTCTGGGACATGTTAAAAGATAGTTACATGTAGTCTATCCAATTCTAGAAGAGTAGTGTGTTGGACATTCTATTGTACACAGTAATATTATAGTAGCCTTCATACTAGTGTCTTCTATATTTGATACGGGTGTGTTTTATTTCTTTATATATGAGATTATTATGGGAAGTATGGGGTTCAAGATTGAAAACTTTTCATGGTGTTACGATGCTTGATAACCATTAGGTATCCAATCATACGGTGTTCTATGTTATAAGGAATTTCCACTTGAGATAGTTAGTTACCTTTTAGTGTGGATTATTTTCATCATCAATATAAGGGATTTGACATATTCATCAGGATTAACTACTCAGTTCACTATCAATCCCATATTGACTGCTATCATTAGAGGGTGAAGTTGAACTCACCAGACGGTGTTAAGAATGATGATATAAGAGAATTGGATGTTAGTGAAACTATATTAGGACCAGAGCAGTAGAGGATGGGTAACATGATTGTTCATATTACAATTTTGTTCTATGATGATTAGGGGTTACTACACTCTATATTTCTTCATTTCATAGAACATTTCAGGGTTGACATTCCTAATGATTTATTTGGTCTACCTTCGGTACAGGAGGCATAATTTACCATTGATCTCATTTTAGGAGAAGTTGTAGTGACCATTTATTCTTATTGGATGGTACCTAAAGATATTTTGGAACTCATGATACAAATGGAGATATAGAGGCTAAAGGATTTATATGCCCCATTACTTCTCATAGGGTTCACCTATTCTTTTTTCCAAGAAGGTAGAAGGTATGCTCAGCATATACATAGAATTCCATTGATTGAACCAGCTGACATTAATGAATTAGTAACTAATTCCTAGATTTAACAACATCTTTGATCATCGCTATGGAGAGACGAAGTTTTCAAAGATAGATTTTAGGTTGGGCTATCCCTAGGTACATGTCAAGTCCTCATTCATACCTTGCCCAAATTTCAGAAGTAGTTATGGTACATAAACGTACCTCGTTATGTCATCCAGACACATTATTGTTCCTACAGCCTTCATGGATCTTATGAATCAGCGTTTCCACTAGTTTATGTATTTATTTGTGACGGTATTTATTGAACAAATATTAGTGTATTCTCACCCTAGAAATTTCAATTCCAACCATATTGAGATCATTATAAAGACATTGAGATAGTGTCATATTTATGATAAGCTCTGTAAATTAATATTTTGGATGGAAAAATTCCACTTCCTGGGTCATATCATCATGGATTTAGGAGTTTCAATAGTCCCAGATAATGTGAGATGTGTTGTTTCAATGGAGATTACCATGAACTTCTTTGAAATTTGAGTTTATTAGGGATATCTAAATATTAAAAAAATGTTCATCCAGAATTTTTCATGTCTTACAACATCATTTATGGTCTAGACAAAGAAGAGTGTCAAATTTATAGAGACAGAAGCTTGTGAAGTAGCCTTTCAGGAGTTAAAGGGAAGGATAACCTTGGTGCTGATACTAATTCTTCTAGAGCTAGGTATAAGATGTAATATATTTCATGAAACAATAGGTATCAGGCATGGATCTGTTTTGACGTAGGAAAAACGAGTCATCGTGTTCATATCCCATTAGTTGAGGCCTCACAAACAATATTTCCCAAAACACGTCCTCAAACACACTGATGTGGTTCATGAAATATTCTATTAAAGATACTATCTTCTTCAAGATCATTTTTTGTTATACAATAAACAAAAAATCATCAAGTGCATCTTCACATAATGTGATCTCAATATCAGACAGCTCAAGTGGGTTGTGTAACTACATTCATTTGATGTTGAGCTTGCCTACATGCTTGGGAAAGGCCATGTTGTTACTAATTATCTGAGATGAAAGACTTAGACACAGGTGGTTATGGAATCCAATGGTGAATTGAATCATATAGAATTATTCTCCTTGATTCACATTGAGGTTTATGAGTAACATGGACAAACCATCCTGTCATCCATAAATGTGACTTACACTCTTATAGACTTGAGTAGAAATGAGGAAATTATTTGATCTTGAAGTCCTTGTCCTAAAGTAAATATTATCTAATAAGGAAACATATTTAGGTTGGACCTAAAAGAGGGATGATGAAGCATGGCTACAAGGGCCTGTATGGGTCCCATCATACATCATAAAGGTCTCAATTTTGGAATTTTAGTCCTTAACATGGGCGGTTCACCCTAGAGTAACAAGAAATATTTAGTATCTAACACTCCGATAATGGTGGCCTGGTATGAAACAATAGATTTATCGATTCATTACTCAATGTAACACATATTAATATTTGAAGGCATAAGATCAGACTCTGTTAGGGATTTTACTTTTTTTGTCCATTCACAAGTGAAAATGGGATGATGTTTCAATAGATTTTATGACTGGTATACTAGGATCGCCATATGGAAATGATATATTATGGTTTTTCATTGATAAAATCAAGAATATCATATATGTATTTCCTATCCAAGAAAACTTCTCAAGAGATGATATATAAATACAATATGCCTGAGAGGTTTTACATATTCATAGATCTCCTTATTCTATTTTTTCTGACAGAGATGTTCATTTCGCATCACAATTCTGTAATGGGTTGTATAAAGCCTTGGGAATAGATGTGATTATTATCATGTCCTATCTCCCACCGACAAATGGATACTAAGAGAATACTATTAAGGTTCTAGAGGACATGATCTATGCATATGTCCTTGACTTTGGTGGTTCTTTGTAGTAATAAATTCCCTTTGTCATGTTCGCTTATAATAACATATTTCACGATACCATCAAGATGGATCCTAATGAAGCCTTATATGGTTTGAATTTTTTCTCACATATGTGATAGATAGAGGTAGGGGTAGGTATTCCTGGACCACATCTTGTTCAGGAGCCGACAGAGTTGGTCCGGCTGATCATAATGTGCATGATGACAGCTCATTCTAGTCAGTAATCATATGACAACAAGCATTAGTGACCTCCTGAGTTCGAGGATGGTGACCTAGTTTTCTTAAGAGTCTTGAACAGGTTATTAAATAGACATATATGGATGTATGGTAAGCTCTCACTGAGGTTCATCAAATGTTATGAGGTCGTGAAACTGATCAGACCAGTGGCTTACTAGTTAGCACTCCCTCAAAGATACTGGTCAATCCATGATGTCTTTCATGTATCTCAACATCAACGAAACTATCCAAACCCATCACTTGTTTTTTATTCCGATGAGGTTGAATTGTATGAATATTCTTCCTTTTAGTAGTATCTAGCTCCTATTTCTGATTGGAGCATGAATTCACTCTAAATAATGTCGGTTCCTTTGGTATGAGTTCTATAGAATCATGTCTATGTCTATGATGGGACATAGGAATAAGAAGATGATATAAGATCTCAGTGGATGGAACTCTACATTGATGATACCTCTATACCCAAATAAGGTCAAATCAAGGCTGAGTTGATTTAAGGGGGGGGGGGGGAGGTTTCAATAACCTATCATTACATGAATGTATGACTCATTTTCTTTTCAATTTTTCGCTTAAATAGATTTAATATAGATGAATAATCATGTCAAGGAGGTATTAGGTTTGTTAGGGTCTTATTAGGAGACTAGAGACCAAATATTATGAGAAAAAATTGGGCCAAATGATTAGATAATATGGTGCTTCCCATCCCACATGATTTGCAAAAAACATTTTGTGGAAGAAAGTGGGGATTTAGGGGATGCACATTTTTTCTACAACTGTAAAACCCTAGGCACATGACCATGTGACCAGTTATAGGATTGGGAAAAAGAATATTCTTATAGTATGCCCAATTTTTAAGAAATCATGCACCAAACTATGTGATTTCCCCTCATTACTAGTATATGGTGCATGGTTGGAGCATGGTTTGACCAACCATATGGACAAACCATGAACCCATGTATTATGATATAAAATTACATTTTCGTCCCTAATTAAATATATTGACCCTTTATCTTTCCTCCCATATTCCTCTAATTAATGGTTTGAGTTTTAGTCTCCCATAAGCCCCCAAATCCCTCAATTTAGGCTTTGAGATTTCTTTCTGATATAAAGATAGATACACGATCTGCCAAAAGAATTAGATTCATCTTGTTACATCCTATAATCCTATACCATACTATATTAGTTTATCTTTTAATCCATCAATATATTTAGGTGGAATCTTGTTTGATTTTTTTAGGGCATTGGAACATTTCCTAGATTTCTTCCAATCCATATCTAAGGCTGATATCGAGTAAGGAGGTGTTTGTGGCCCTGGGATTGGTGGTGTCATCATATTTCCCACGAGTTTTGAGGTCACAATGTTATTCCATTATGCCTATCTATAAATTATTACTAGAGTATACATATTATTGAGTTATTCACGTTAAACTGATCATTGCACCATGATACATGACCTTTGATCTGTGTTCTTTGGTTTAGAGGATAGTCACCACAGAAATCGAGACCCCTTGGGTGTGCTACATAAAAGTGGACTTTGTTGCTAATTGATAAATTTATCAGGACACCTTTTAGTTTTCAACATAGACTTTCAATTTAATTTCCTATTATATATGATTATTTATTGAATCTAAGTCACCTAATTGATTTTTTTTTCAACCCATAGTTGGAATATACATGTATGAAATTTTATTGTTGACCGTGTAACCTTCTAAATCACTCTATGTGAATTATAAATTGAATTCCCATGTTTGAATGATTTCAATTGATTGGATAAACTGGAATGGGTAATGAAATATGGTTTCTGTTCTTAAAAATTATTGTATGAATTAAATTAAATGACTTATAAGGGGGTATTAACATGCCCATTCACTTTTAATCAAATATAATTAAAATGAATCCTAAACCCTTGTTTTTATTGATCTTGATAAATGAGATGCATGGAAGGTAATTCCTCATTCCATATATATATATATAATGATTCCTCGATAGAGGATGTGGTATTATGGTTAGGGTTCAGTTGAGTATGATAGTATCATGGTCCCTTACACTGGGTGTTGTTCATAACGCATGCCACCATTGAAACTAGTTGGACGATGGGATTTAACCACTATATCATTTTTTTAGAGTGTTGACACGCTGGTAGACTCACCATATCGAGTTAAAATAATGAATTCTATAATTAATTAAGAGATTTAGGGAATGTAGGAAATTTCTTGAGCCTATAGTCTTCTTAGAATTGTTATGGATGTCTGAGTTACACCCCAGTCTATCCAGCAACTAGTATTTAAGTTATATATCCACTCATGTCTGCAACTACATGGTTCATATTGGTTGATGAAATATAGAACTATAATATATATATATATATATATATATGTTTATATTATTAAAATATTTATAATAACAAATAAATCATTACTTCTATCCATGATCCAAAGAAGGTAGAGATTCCATGTGTCTTTTAGAAACAGGAGTAACTTCTTATTTATTTATTTCAGTGTTTTCTATTAATTCATCAATACGTGCACACTATTTAGTTACGATCACTATTCAGATTACTTCTGGACACCGTTGGTGGTGTCCAACTATGATTTTATCTTAAACTCTAATCAGGATGGCTTTGGTACCCGAGAAGAATATATGATTTAAGGTTCAGATAAGGGAAAGATCCATGCTTCAAGATGTTTATATGATAACTTGTATTTAGAGATAAGGAACATTGGACCAAGAATAAACTCAAGATTCTAGTGGGAAATATTTTTTATATTTTTTTATATTTATATCATGATTTTATGTACATTAAAATATTCCCCTTTTTGTATATCATCATGCTATGAAATCATGTATTGTCACTTTTATAAAGGATTTCTATAATATTTAGTTTCCCAGTTATATTTATTATTCTACCACATTATTACTCTATCTATTTATTCTTTTTCTATTGATATAATATGATCATGATTGTATATGTTGATCCACTTTGATAAGAGGGTATAGACTCCCTGCTGTACTACCATTATACTCTCGCTACTAGCCGACAACACATCCATATAGGGAGGTGTGCTTGAGGCCATGTGACCCACCGGTTCGGGGCCCAAGTAAAGTGAATATATGGTTTGGGATGTTAGAATGTGTAAAAAAATATCATATCACCTATCTAACTATATTTAGTTATTTTTTGTATAATGTAATTGATTATGATGAAATTTTAATATTCCATATAAAAAATTGATGATGATATCCCCTAAAACCTTATCAATATGATGTATATTTTCAATATCATATTAAGTAATATATGATATCATATGGTATGATATCATTCTATGTGACATGTTTCTAGGGTATATTATTCCTTTTGAAATATATTATATTAATACCATCAACTACCTTATCATGGTATTGAAACATTAATGGTTAGTGTTAAAATGTATCTATGTTAGTTATCATTAATAAAATGTTTCACATTATGAAATAGAGGATGATTGTATGGGAAATGGGCTATAAAACATTGTAATTATATAATATCCACTCATTAATTAGTTATTCTAGAGAAAACTCATTAGGATTAAAGAGTTTCATAGAAGACTATATAAATAAGATAATGACCATGAAAATGTTGTTTGATTCATTCTATAAATCTCCCTAACCATGCCCACTTATGATTTACCCTTTTCTACAAGAGGAACTAGGATTCCATAGGTTTTAAGAGAGAGATGTGTATTTGATTTGATGTATTTAGTCTGCCTTCTGTGATTTACTAACTGCATGAAGCCTAAGGATTTTATTTGAGGTATATGTAAATGATAAAAAACGCCAAGAAAATGTGGTTTATTTCAATCTAATAATCTCTTTACCCATGCTCTCTTCTACCATACCCTATACAATGAGGAGCACCGACCTTTCATCAGGTTTCAGAGAGTCCCAGACAATAATCATGGAATTCAACATCAACCCATTGATACAAAATTAATGAGGGATGTCATTATGTTTCTAGAGGTGATATTCATCAAGAATGTATTGTTGAAAAATATGTAATCTCTCATTGGTGTACAATACAGTGAAGACTATTTTATTTTTATAACATATAGGATTATGGAATTCATGCATGATGAAAACAATTAATCGTTTATTATTTAAATAGATTCTATAATTACATAATAAAAATATCCATATAAAAGTTTTATTTATATCAAAACCATTACATTTGATTTGATTATCAAAATCACCCTTTAAAATGGAATAATAACATGAATTTTTCATGTTGTTGGGAAAAATTAGAAGTATATTATATTAAGATATTCAATATGAGTTGTTAAATACAACTAGATGCTGAAAAATTGTGTTTCATGACATAATGATATAATATTAATTATTCTAAAATAGGGCCATCATAAAATATATGTCACAAGAACCCATTGCAAATGTAACTCAATACATGAACACTAATGTTAATAATAAATAACATCTTATCATAATCCATGAACACCAAGTATATGAGATTTTTGTGGTTATTTTGATGTGGGAACATGCTCACCTTATGAAGAACACTGAAAATGGTTTAATCTAAAACATGGAAACATGGATTAACCTTATATAGACACCTCACTATGTGAGTAAATCCTACATTAGTTCCTGTTATTTCACATTTAGTATCACATAATCCCTACTAGCATGGTATTAATCTTACATGGATTAATATGATGTGTTTGAAACACCGATGAAAATTATTATAGTAGTAGTTGATTCTAATGAAAGTATATCAATGCACTAAATTAGTCACACACATGAGTATATTGTTTTATGTAATTTATAGAGAACAAAATATCAATGTTATGAAGATTTCATAAAATTTGGTTTAATATCACATATATCAGGGAGTTTATTCCTACACTGGATAGTAGAAGATGTATCTTACATAGTTGTGTGGTTCGATGTTGTATAGGTTATTATTCATTAAGGTGTAAAGCCTTATTCTAATGCAAGTCCGACACATTGTTTTTCCTTACAAAGGATAATACTTTCCATTTTAGTTAATGATAGATATTACCAATAGATATTTATAAAAAAAATTTCCTAGTAAAATGAAATTTTAAAAATTATAAATAATCATGAATAAAATCATTTTTAAATAAAATAAATGGGTATTTAGGGATATTTAATAACATATAGGGCAGTTTATAAACTCTATATTTATAAATTTTTCATAATAAATTAATAAAATGTTTATAAAAAAAATATCTCATCGTATTTTAATTTAATACCAAATTAAGTTTTTAAACATATGTTACCTGACATAACATTAGACAAAACATGTTTAAATGTAAATTAAATTTGTGGCCTATAAATGTTAATAAATTAAAAAAATTAGACATAATATAGATTATTTAATTTTTAATAATAATAATTACTCATAAAATTTAATTTATATTTCTTAAATTAAAAGTACATATTTGAGAAATTATTTTAACCATATCCAAAAAATTATTGACAAACGATTTTATAAAACTCTGAATTATATTAAATATGGGATATTTAAGTTATGTAATTTTTTTATACAATTGAATTGAAACATAAAATGCCTAAATATCATATAATATCAAATATTAAATTTAAAAGTAATATAATAAACAATATGATTGATTTCATGATGAAAATAAATATAAATTGTTTATATTTGTTCAAATGTATAATCTCTATTATAATTGATAAATTATAAAATTTTCCTAAATTTAATTATTTAATATTTTCACATAAATGGTTATGTCATGTTCAAATTTTTCTATTGCCCATTTATTTTGGGAATTATCTTATTTATTATTCATATATATAATTTTTTATACTATATATGGATTTATACATTAGTTTAAAATTTTAAGCTACATTTAATTTCTATTTGAGAATCTAATGAGTTACATGATTTATGTGATAAATGGTTTAGTTTTATACTATAGGGACTCCAATTTTTACAAGGTTTTGAACATGTTTTATGATGTTAATTATGATTTATACCTAACATGAATGGGATTCATGTACCTTATTCATAGGGTGATTTTGATTTATATGAATAAATTTAGCATTCAATTTGTCTTAGTAACACAAAAACACATACCTATGGAACATTATAGTTTAGTGGATTTGGAAAGTAGGAACACATTATTCTTAATTCATGAAATATCTTTATTGTCTCCCACAATGATCATCTCTATAGTATGACTAATTAAAAACATTATTTATAACATTGGAAAAAGAAACCTAAAAAAGGGTGATATCAGATGCTTAGTAAGGGTAAACAAGGTAGATACACAAGAATAACATGTTAATAAGGGTATAAAGACATGAGATTATTATTTTAAAAACATACGTTAAAAATTAAATATCATAATATTGATTTATAGAATAAATATTGGTTGTAAATAAGAAATAAATTGTAAATATTTAAATTAACATGAACTGTGAGAGAATAAAATTGTAATTATTCATGGATTAGTGGAAAGAAAATCATCATTGAAAACCATATATCAAGGATACTGACCATATATGATCTCTTATTTTCTATGATGTAAAATACTTATTAATTTGAATAAATTTTTTAATTTTATCCATATGGGAGTTCTATGTGGGGTCACATAGTAAATTAGGGTTTCCAAGGATTTTATGGAGTATGGAGCTTGAGATTTTGGAGGAGGCAGTTGGGCCTCATAGTTAGTAGAAATAATGCCAGTAAGTCTGCATGATTAGATCAAATCGTGCGGGGTGGTCCAGTGCACCCTAGGCCTTTAGACCATGTGATTTGTCTCAAAAATGTGGTATTGGGGTTTCTGTAATGAATTGTACGGTTATTTAAATTATTCACAAATTTTATGAAAGTGGACTCTTTGAAAAAGCTGGGAACATGGTTGGCACATTATTTGGCCAATTGTGTGGTAAAACTAGGTGAACTATTAAAAGGTGGGAAATGAATAATTTTCTATTAAAATCATTATAAAATAAACCCCATTATTTCATTCTTATTTCCATGTTATGAGAGGCTCTCTATCTCTCCCTTATAATATCTCAATCCACCATCACCTAGTTTTTTTAATAACTTCTTCATTGGACCTCAGAATCAGGATCAGTTCATATTTTTGGATTACTGTCAGAAAGCTCAAAACTATTTAGGATACTTTAATCATTTCTAATTATTATTATAAAGATATTTTAGAGTGATATATTATAAACTATTTTCATTGTATTCGTCTATTCTTCTATTTTATTCTGATATTTTCCAACAATGGATCAACACTAGATGAGACATATACTATAGATATAAGGGAGGTGGTCTATAACTTTTCCATTAATTACTGGTTGATTAAACATTGTTGTTATTGTGTATCACGCTATATATTTCATTCATTGTCTTTTTAATTATAAGTCCTTTATTAAAAATTTTTATTCTTTTTTGAGTTATTCTATGAAACCGTTATTCTGGGTTGGATGTTGTTGACCATGACCAGAACCACCGATGGGGTGGGTTGTTTCACCTTCCTAGCGAAATATCACTGAATTTGTGAGTTTATAATAATGTGGTTTATTAAATCCTATAAGAACATTAAAAACGTCATCATTTGTATATGAAAGGTATGAAATGGATAATCTCTTTTCATGTGTATGATGAAGAATGGATTAATGTAATGATTAGTGAAATGGTTTATGTATTGATTAATGAATTGGTTAGGATGATAATGTAGGGATCATGGTATAGCACTGATGAACTACTTGGATGACTTGGAAATCTCATCTCGTTGGATCCAATAACCTATTAGGATGGATTGGAGATTTCAACTCCATTCAACCACTGACCTATTAGGATGCCTTGTAAATTTCTAAAACATAGATCTGACAACCTATTAGGATGATTTGTAAATTTATAAACCTTATATATGATGACCACTAGGTTAATTTGGAAATTTATACTTTTTGTCTATAAAAACCTATTTGGATTCATTGAAAATTTATACTCCCTAGATATGAAGACATATTAGGATTCTATGTAAATTTATACACCTTGGGTAATATAACAAATTAGGATGCCTCAGATATTTTTACAGCTTGGATCCAACCTAAATGGAAGCCTTTTCCATTTTTACAATAAGGATCCTAACCTATGCAAATATGATACATGATTATATGGTGTCAGAAATTGATGACGATAACATGCTTTATGGTTATCCGTTATTTATGGTTGTCTTTTCAAAGTGAATATTTATAGACCAGACAATATTTCATATACTTTTATCACTTTTATTTCTATTATATATGCACACTACTTTAGCTTATGTTAAAAAAATATACTTTTTATAGACACTGTTAGTGGTTTCTTATAGTTTGGTACCATGATATTTTTCATGGATACAGATAGGGATTAAAGAAAGTGGTTGTTTGGTGATGCTTGACTGGTTATCACATAAAATTATGGGAGAAGATGACCAAGATATTTTCCCTGATGCTATCTGGGAATATGCTATTTTTGAAGTTTTTTAATTTCAATAAATGTATTGTGTTCTAATTCTTTTTCATGTATTGCCTATCATTTGAATATCTATATGACATGATTGTCTCTTTTTATATGTCATTGCTCTTGGATTTGATCATTATTACTATGATATGGATGATTTATCTTCTATTGTGGGATGATATTATGACTCCATGATTAATTAATTTATGATACCATTGTTTTACTATGATCATGAGGGTATAATCTCACCACCATACCATCATAGACCCTTAATACTAGTCATAAAACTCTAGAGTATGGGGAGGAATGCTTGATTCTAGGTGACCAACCAGATTGGGGGGCCGTTTAGTTTCTTCCAAGTCATGTTGTTACAAAGTGGTATCAAAGGAATTTTTATTATTTTTTATTTCTTGTTGGGATTTGTATACATGATACTAGGAAAGAGTTTGGATTTTTAAATGATACACGCCTCAGAGTAGCTAACCCACATACATGAAAAATTCAAAATGACTATGATGGGATATGTTGTTCGAGTTTATGCTTATTATAGTCAATTTGAGTCCACTATTAGTTGATGAACATTTTATGTAACATTATAATTATTATGTTTTTGTATTAAATTTTTTCCTTAGCCCAAATATAAATGAAGCATTGACCATGAATCATTTTAGGTATGTAGGAAATTAATATGTCAGGAATTATTCCATGCCTTTTGGATGCATTACCTGAGTGCATGATATCTAATTTATGTTCCTTGTGTGATATATCTATTATTTAAAAAAATGTTTTTGATAGGGAATGGGAATCTTAATTCATTAGTAAAAGTTATGGAATCAACCTATGAGTGTTTTAATACACATATTGTTGCATCCATGTTAAATAGTTAGTTATAGAAAATGGAGTAATTGACTATTTGTCACATGGGATGGAATATGTTTAAGGATTCAATTAAAAGGATTCCACCGTTCAATTTATAGTGGACATGCCATTATAAATGTGAAATCTTTATCCTTATAAATTAAGCATATAATAAGTTTTTTAATAAATTATTACGAATTTAAATGACTTTAAATTTTGAAATGAAAAATGTTTTGATTAAATGGAGGTTCCAATTGCATATTAAATGGTTATTCCCTCTATAACATTCAATTGAATCTCGATATACTGGAAACCATAACATATATCATAGAACATGATCCTAAATAGACTATAGTAGTTGGAAGTATGTAGTATCAATTTTGTTTCTTATGACTGGTATGTCACCCAGACCATTCTTTGAAAGCAGGTAAAGGTTATTTAAACGTATATAGAAAGAATTATTCTTTTCCTACACATATATATGTGATCTTGTCATTACCAAAACATGATTGAGGCATGTTATTGGAATTTTTAGAGACATTCAACCACAAAACCTCATGTTTTATTCTAGGGGAATGTGATGAAAATTATATGGATGTGGGGGTCCCTAGGCCACCAATAGAACGTATGGAAGTGCCACATGTGGAAAATTCTGTTATACCTAATGTGGGTGAAAATTCCCAGTTTCGGGAGGGTTTAATATATTTATGTGGATAGTTTATCAATCCCTATGACATACCCTAAAAATTGTTGATTTAACTCACACATTTCAGTATTAGCATCCAACCATGTTTTATGGGGTTGGAAGAGCTCCTATTGATGTGTAATGGATAGAGGAAATGATATTTGTTTTTAGATCATATCGAGAAACATCCAGTGTGGAGAGTTAATCTTTATATATCAATTTTTCGACTCTTCCAAGAGATTTTGGTTTGCAATTAATCTAACATATAATCATTGAAGTGTGGATTGAGGGATTTACATGTGTCCTATTAATAGTTTTATACTCAGACTTTGAGGGATGGTAGATCCATAGAATTTTTGCAACTAGAGAAGGGTAGCCTGAAAAAACATAACTATTCATCCCATTTCAGAATCCTCCAGTTTTTGGCACATATTCTATAATGTGATGAGTTATTAATGATAGGAATTTTGAGGATTATAGCATGTATGACATCCAAGAATCCGAGAATGTCTTTTAGTTTCCTTCCATATATGAAATCGTGAATTAGGTGCTAATTATAAAATATAACCAGAAGAAAGTTGAGGGCCTAGAGAATGATAGTTTGACTTCTCAACCTAGTGGAACAACATAATGAGGTAGGAAGTAATGATTTGGGAACCCTTATATAGGGAATACTAGCTAGAGTATGAGTTATGGTATTTCAATTTTCATCGGTGTGGGTGGAATAGACACATGAGTAGCCATTGTGAAAAAAACACCATTTTATTTCTGAGCTTGTGGTAGGATGGGGAATGTATATTATTTTTAAAGGACCATATATGTAGCTACTAGTGAGAGAAGGTCTACACTAACCCCATATTCAAGAGTGGTCTGAGTAGTTTCTCATTATGTAGGGAAATGGAGTGAGACCGGTTGATCAAGATGAGGTGATGGTCATGGATGAGGTTGTAGATAAACAGACATACAACACCAGCAGAGTGGAATAGATTAGGGTATCCTGGATCTATCTTAGGGTCCCTTATTAGGCTAGATATATGTAGTGAAATTAATAATAAAGGTGTATATTTCCACACATCATATATTGAGAGGTTTTATTCTTGTATCCTCTATAACAATATATTCTTTTTTAATATATGTACATATAATTTCATCATATTTGTTCCTATTTTGGAGGGAAATATGTTTGATTTTAAATTTTATTATCATTTGATCGCACTTTATACTCTTTTGTGGATTTTATCTGTGTGTGTACTGGAATGCAGAGAGTGACCATGATAATGGTGGGTATAAAATTGTATGGAACATCTTTTTCCTCAAGATGACAGATTTTCATATCATTCTCGGGATGGAGTGTTCGGTTTCCTATCATGCATAGTTTGAATTCAATCTTAAAAGGGATAATTTCACATCACTGAAAGGAGATGGTTTTCATTAAAAAGGGTGTATGTGATGTAAAAGTTGTCCGAGTTAGACCCAATAATCTTGGGAAGGATGAGATAACAACCCATATTTGTAGATTATATATTAATGATAATGGAATGAATCCGAATAATTTCCTTAAATGTTAGATCTTTTTTGCTAGAATATATCCGATGAATCATTAAGGATACCTCCCGAGAGAGAGTAAATTTTTCTAACAAGCTTGTTCTTAGAGATACACTAGTACCCTTTCATCCTTACACAATTTATACTACATAGTTACAATATATTAAGAGGTAGTTAGGTGATTTTAATGAAATTGGGATTATAAGGCCCAATACTTCTATGTGGTGTTCTCTTTCCTTTTTTGTGATGAAGGACGATGAAATACTTATTTTGTTTGTGGATTATTAAAAATTGATCCATTTTATTGTTAAAAATTGATATCTCTTATAATATATAGAAGACAGTGTCGACTATATTCAAGGAGGAAATGTTTTTTCTATGTTTGATCTGAGATCGAGTTATCATCTACTGAGTGTTAGACCACCATATATATGATGCAGAACATTCCATTGTACATGTAGCTTGTATAAGTATTTATTCATCTATTTATCCCTAAAAAATGTGCCAATATTTTTCATGAGAATGATGATTTGAGTTCAACACCCATATTTGGATTCATCGTTTGTGGTATTTGTGGATGATATATTTTTGTATTCTCATAATCAACATGACCATGCCAAACATCAAGATATTTTATTAAATAAATTATGAGAGAATTAATAATTTTTTTAATATAAAACATTCGAACTTTTTGGAGGATAAAATCCACTTCATTGGTCATATTATCTTAGAGAAATATGTATTAGTAGACTTATATAAGTTGTGTTTTGTAGATTCTTAGGAATATTCCAGGAATATATTTGATATACTGAGTTTCTTGGGGTTAGTCAGATAGTACAAGTTCTTTATAATGTCTTTCTCTCAGATAAAAGTACATCTTATGGCATTTATTAAGATAGTTTTGATGTTTATTTAGTTAGAATCCTGAGATACAACCTTTTAGGAGAAAAAATGGAAACTATGTTCTGTGATGATCCTAATTCTACCAAATCTTGTAAGAAGCATTATAATTTATCTTGATTCATATGTTATTGGTCTAGGATTAGTTATAATGTAGGAGAAGAAAGTCATGGAATGCAATTATCATCAGTTCAGACCAAATGACATGAATTACCCAACACATGATCCCATGTTATCCACTCTTGTTCATGCCTTGAGATATTGGAGAAAATATTTATAGGGGTGGAATTCGTGGTGTATACATACCAAAAAGTCCGGACGTATATTTTTACAAAATGTGAAAGGAGTATTAGGTATTGAATGTTGGTTTAATAGAAACATTTTATTGACTTAGATATTTCTTATATGCATGGGATGGGAAATAAAATATTTTATGTTCTAAATAAGATGACACATACATCTGTGGTTTAATAGGCCAATAGCGAGTGGTAGCATATGGAAATGTTTTCTGAGATGTCAATAGCGGTTCTGGACCATTATGGAAAATATTAACATCCATAGTTATTAGGTACCACTTCATTTTTAAAGAGAGTGAAGATGTGGAAGCTATCATATTCTGAAGTCTTCGTCATTCTATAGATCATTATATGTGATGACCTTCCTCCTAGTTGGGATGTTGATGGGCATGACATATTTCCCTTCAATGGGTGTTTCTAGGTTTTTACAGACATATGGGAGATGTCTATGTGAGAGTATCGTGGAACTATATAATTTGTGAATCCATTTTAGAAAAAAATATATTGTGACTTACACCACCAATACCGGTTGACAAGGATGAAATAAGATATACCAGGGCCGGTTACTCAGTATTCATACTATCAGAAATTGAAGGAAGTAAGAAAAATAAAAAAATTTAATTTTAAAGTTTTTACCCATTCCCGAGTGGAAATGGGAAAACATCAATATGGATTTTATAAAAATATTTCCTAGATCACCTTGTGTTAGTGACACCATATGGGTAATCATATATAGGTAGAGAAAGTCCTCCAATTTTATTCCTATTCAGAAAAATATATCAATGGATATGATCAGGTGACTCTAAATTATTGAGATTATATTCCTAAAAAACATCCAATTTCTATCATATTTGATAGTGATGCTGGTTTCACATCATGGATTTAGTAATGGTTTTATAAGGCACTGGGTTCACATGTATCACTTAGTACAACCTATCACCAATAGACTGATAGTCTTTTTGAGAATACAAAAATTATTTTAAAGGACATGATCCATGGAATGAATCCATGATGTTAGAGGTTCTTGGGAGAAATACATTCCTCTAGCTAAGTCCTCTTACAATAAAGTCATCTAGGAGACAATATAGATGGATCCTTATGAGGCTATATATGGTAGGACATACCATTAAGCCTTGTTCTAGATATGGGAAGAGTGAAAATGCTACTGGGTCTTTATCTCATTCAATATAAATCAAATAAGTTCTATATTATTAGGATGTGTATTTCTAGAGTTCAGTATGAAATGTAATTAGAAGCTGATCTTCATTGTCGAACACTAGAGTTTGAGGTGGGAATTCTCATTTTTTAATGAGTTTGGATTTGATAGTGGTGAAGAGGGATTGAAAAAAAGGAACCTATCACTTTTTTTACCTCAGTCCCTTTGATATTATAGATACAATCTAGATAATTTCCTAGCAGTGGTAGATACCTAAAAAGGTATTGGGACATGCATGATGACTTCAATGTTTCTCATCTTCACCAATATAATTCAGATTTTCCACCTATTCTTCAATCAGAGGATATTTATTTGGATGTATATGCATCCATTTAGGTTCATCATATTCAAATTTTTGATCAAGGCATGATTTATCCCTGAATCCAATTAGTTCCTTTGGTAAAAGTGATATGGTAGTATGGATGTTTATACAACAAGACATGAGAGTGGGATGCCAACTTACATTCCCAATGACCATTTTTTTCTAATAAAACGTTTTCCCACCATTGGAAGGGTAACTTGGGGAAAAATTACATTAAATGGGGAAGATTATAAGACAACTTGTTTTCAATGAGGTACCTAACAATTTAAATAATTTTTAATTATTTATTTTTTCATAATGGGAGTTACAAGGGGTTCATGGAGGAAACATTGTTGTGCAGGGAATTTATGTTTCCTAGAAATCACAATTTTGGAGGAGAAAATTGGGCTTCATTATTAGTAGAAACTATTAGGACTAGTCCAAAAGATTAGATCAAACAGTATGGGGGTGGTTCAGTGCACTTCCCATTGCTACATGGTTTAATGAAACTGTGTATCCCAGGCCTCATGGCCTTGTAATTTTCCTCAAAAATATGAAATAGGGGTTTTATATAATCTATTCATGGTTATTTAAACCATACTCCAATCATGTGTGAGGGGTCTCTTGGGATAGTGGTGGGTACAAATTTATTTCCTGGTTTATACAATCATGTGGATAAACCGTGCGACCTCTTAAATGGTGGAAAAGGAAAATTTTCACCAAAAAAATCTTATAACCTAAACCTCCTATTTATTTCTTATTTCTAGTGGGGAGGAGGCTCTCTCATAACCTATTATGTGTTATCAAGCCTCCATAACCTAGGTACATTGTAAAATTCTTCATTTGACATAAGAATCAATATTGGTTAATCTCTTTGGATAACCACCAGTGTGATCTCCACTCCTTAGTATACTTGCATAATATTTATTTCTATCAATGATGTTACATTAGTGTTAGTTCTTATATCCTATTATTAGATAATTTTACTATTCATATATTTTATTTTGATCCATGAAAAACCAAATTCCAATACAAGATGATGAATCTACTACAGACATATGTTTGGTTGTTTATAACTTTTCCCTTAATGTCTAGTTGTCTATAATTTTTTTATTTCATACCTCATGTAGAACATTATTAGTGTTGTTTTATTAAATAAATAGAAAATTGAATAAATTTTTAATTCATTCACAAATGATTCCATGACAAAATTATACAATGTTGGAGGTTGGTGATGATGATGCGAATGAACCATTGGGTGGGTTCTTTCCCTCGTCAATAATGATGTGACCCTTAGGGTTAGTTGATAGTAAAGCATATTTTTAATGATTTAAAGAAACATGAAACACCACTTTATTTTTATATGAAAGTAATGGAATGGATAATACCTTGGATTATATATAATAAAGATTTTATTAATTAAATTATTAATTAAATGGTTTACGAAATGGTGAATAAATTTTTTCTGATGATAATGGATGGTTTGTGGTAGGACATGGACTACCTAATAGGATTATTGGGATATTTAGACTCCTTGGATCATAAGAAATATAATTAATCCTTGGAAATTTTTACTCCTTGGATATGAAAACCTATTTTGATTCCATAGAAATTAATATATCTTAGATATGATAACCTATTTGGATGAATTTGAAATATTTACTCCTTAATTCTGATGCCCCAGTAAGATTCCATTGAAACTTATACTCCTTGAATCTGATGACCTATTAGGATACGATGTAAATTTCAACTCCTTGGACCCGATGACATTATTTTTTGACTTGTACATTTCTACACCATGAATCTAAAAAATTATTAGTATTCCTTGGACATTTATACTCCTCGAATTCAACCTACTAGGATTCCATAGAAATTTATACTCACAGGATCCTAGCCTATGTAGGATTGAAACATGATTTCATGGTGTATGAAACTAATGATGATACCATTATTTATATTTATACATTATTTATGGTTTCCTAATCATAATGCGGTTTGGAAGAAAAGAAAATATTGATTTTACTTTTATCACTATAATTTCTATTATATATACACACTTATTCAAAATAAATACATATAGTAGACTCATTATAGAGTTTGTTGGTGGTGGCTTATGGAGTGTTATCCCACAACCTATTTGGGACACCATTTTGTACAAAAAAAATCAAGGATATAGGTAGTGATAAAGGAATATTCTCTCTTGGTGTTTCTAGATTGATTGTCATATACGAGTACAAGAGAACATGATCGCTATATTCCTCACGATGTTATATGTGGATTGTTTCTTTTTGGTCTTTTTGTACTGTTGATACATGTATTATGTTTTATATCTCTTTCCAAGTATTTCCAGGCTTTTTTATAGCTCAACGACATGATCATTTCATTGTATTTGACACTTCAATGGGCTCTAATTGTTATTACTTTTTCTCGATGATTTTTCTTATGTTATTGGATAATGTTATGCTTTCACATTTTAAACATTTATGATATCATTGTGTTACTATAGTAATGAGGGTATAATATCCCCATTGTACCATCATTGAACCTCATTACTCGTGGATAACCTCAAGCATACTTGGAGGTGGGCATGAGGCCTTGTTCCCCCACCAGATTCAGGAACTATTTAGTGCCTTTTGGGATAAGTCCACATAGACGAAGAGATTCATAACATGTTAGGATTGTTCGAAAAATCAATGTAGCCTCATTTTCATGGTTGGGATAACTACTAATGTTCCCTCTTTTTGGACTTTGTATTACGACCCATGTACCCTCCTTTTCAGTGTTATGATAATAACCTGAGGAACCTTTAAAATCGTGTAACATATATCATCAACCAATGCATCAGATGGAGATATATGGACCACCCATCAAATAATGGAACTCATACATATGTTTTAAAAAAGATCATAACACATTCATCATATGATAACTCTAAAAATAAAAAAGGTTTCATTAAAATATCATCATATCATAACCTGTAGAAAAGATTAAATTTACAAAATAATTTCAAATCTCCATAATAGCATAATATATGAAAAATATGGAGGTTTCATAATAATTCTATCATATTATAACCTTTGGAAGAGAAGTAGGTTTTATTAAAATATTTTCACAATAGACCATTCATAGATTGAATAATAATGGTATCCTTAGATCAAATCCTCAGTAAGGCATGTGTGACATCAATAGTCTTCAACATAGATGAAAAATAATTTTCAAAAATAATTTAAAAAATTTATTGATAAAAATGATTTTTCCTTTAATGTAATTTTTTAAAACATAATTAGTTCTTGAAAATACATATTTTGGAAAATAACCATGAAATCTTATAATGGATGTTTTAAAAATTATTTAAAACATTTCATGACGAAAATACACTTTTGGATTTGATTTTTTGTAAACATAAAATATTTTGAAAATAATTTTATTTCAAAAAAACATGATTACATATAAAGTAATATTCAATTAAAATATTCTTCATGAGGATGGAATGTTTTTTTCATGCTATTGATCTCAAAATATCATTACTTTCAAATTTATTAAAATGGACAATTGGTAATTATTTTGAAAAGTAAATAAATGTTAAATTTAATTTTTATATAAAAATTAAAATTGGGGTAAAAATTAATTTTAAAAATCAATTATGAATAATATATAATTTTTTAGAAAATATTTTTATATAACATGGTTTTGAAAGAAAACAGATTACTATCCAAAGAGGGAAATAATGTCTGCTTTTCTTAAAATCATATTATCAATTATTTTATGTACCAATGAGTGAAAAAGTGGTGTTAGGCCATGATGATTTCATGTATAAGAATATGATAATAATATAAACTTGTTTCTCATGATATGAATCGTAATATTTTACCATTAGAATCATAATTTCAAAAAAAACCTAATAATTAATGAGATTGTAAAAAAATCATTACCAATATAGAAACATTAAATCATATGACCCAGAAAGGAATAACATAAAATTTAATATAAAATATAAGGAGTATGAATAGATTCATGATATTAAATTTAAAATGGGATGTATATAAACATCAAAAATGAATATAGGTTCATAACATCACATATGTCTCAAAGACAGAAAGTGGAGATAAAAATCCATTACCACTTATGTAATATTTTGAATTATAATACCAAATAAATTATAATATAAAATTAATTATTAAATATCCTTAAAATAATTATATTAACAATATCAAAATCTCAATTTGGAATTATATACACCAACGAAAATAAATTGTTGGTGAATTTGCATATGTCCCCTAGAAATAAAATAGGGACAAGAAATCCCTTACCTTAATATATGAATTCAGTCATAGACGTTAGAAACTCCTATATAATTAATATAATTGTATTATAAACTAATAAAGAAAAATATTTTTATATAAATTTCCATATATTATTTTCTTATGACTTTTTATTATAGTTTTTTAAAAATTTCCCGTTAAAATAACATTTCGGATAATAACTACTTTGTTTATATAAATATCTTCATTTGTTATTTTTGTTCATATTACATTGTTAGTTATTTAATCATCCCTAAATGAGTTATAAATTATATAAATATCATATAAATTCTTAAAATTTTTATATATATAAATCCAAAATATTTAGTGTTAGAAAAGTTAAATGCACCGTTCATGTAGATGGTAGGTTATACATACAGATGAATGATTTTCCCATTTTCATTTCAGATTGAATGAAAGAAAAGTAAATTTTATATTACAATTAATGAATTTGTTTTATATCTTATATATCACATATTTTATTTAAATACATCCCCATTATCATCCATGTAATTGTGAACAAATCACATCACTTTTCGAGGTGGTATTCATCTATATACATGACATAAGTTAACATATTCACACAAAATGGAAAAAATGAAGGTATATATCATATAATTAATATATAAGAATATTAATATAATAAATATCATATATAAAGAATAAATAAATCATTATTTCCAACTGTGGGGGGGGGGGGGGTAATGAAAAAATGAATGACATCAGTTCGTGAGGTTGTAGTTTTCCATACACAATATTTATGATTTCATAACCCATTTTATGGAATTGGAGATAGTTGTATGTAATGAAATTAATATAAAAACAAATATTTATATGGTATATAGGGATGTTATTATATAATAATTTTATAATATTAATTTAATTAGGTGGAGGAAAAATAAACCAAAAAACATTCATTGATGAACGTTACCCCTTTGAATGGTATCCTTATTAGGGTTTAACAAAATTCAACCCTAGTATGAATTTATACACAAAATAAGGATTATAAAATAATAGGAGGGAATTTTGGAAGTGATTTTGGAATTTTTGGCTGAAACAAAGGGGTGTGGTGATGTGTGTGCTACACATGCAATTTCATGAAAAGAAAGAATTACACCTATGTTATTTTCTTGTGAAAAAGTCTCAAAAATGTATTATTATCCATAATAAAAGTTAAAATTTCAAAATATTTTCGGAAAATAGGTTTTTTAATAGTTTTGAGTTATTTTTTACCCATATCTTTTCAGATTAACCCACAGTAAATCTATTTTAAACATACCCATTGTAAATATTTTTAGTGTTTTTACTAATAATTTTGATAAAAAATTAAGATTTTAAATTATATAATAATAATAATAATTCTAAAGAAGTTATATATTTTTACATAATCCATTGATAGAAGTGAATTTTTTATTGAAAATTAATCCCATAGGTGCGATGAGAAAATGGGGTTTAAAGAGAAATTGCTTAAAATGTTATAATAAGTTTATATCAAAACTCAGTATGAAATTGATTCCAATGAACAACAGTGGATTAATGAATATATAATTGGACTAACATTAACAAAATTTAGAATATCATATTAATTTATAAATAAATTAATAAAAAATCTATTTTCAATTGAAATTTTTTATTTTTCACTACTCATCCAAACATGAAACTTTTTAGGAAAAACCAAAATATTCCACCTAATATAATTTTTATATTATGATTTTAAAAAATAATATTATTTTATAAAATTATATTTATAAATGTTTGAAACATTTATTTTTTTTAACTTTCACGAAAAGATAAAAAAATATTTTTTATTAAAATAATATTTTTGAAACATATAAAAACTTTAACAAATATTACGTATTTTATTTTCAATATGTTTTTATTATTAAAAAATCATAATTAATAATTCAAATTTTGTTATTTCATTTAATATTTATATTTAAAATTAGTATTCTATGATATTCGTATCTAAATAATTATATTATTAATAAACCATGGTTTTGTTAAAAATCAGTGTCATGTAAAATGGAATCCACCCTAGTTTTGGGTAAAGTGCAATATTAACATGGTTTTGTGTGTAAGACATGATATCAATGAAATTAAATTTATTGGAAAATAAGTCCTAAAAACATAGGTCCTTACAATCTACCCCCTTAAAATAAATTTTTCATTCAAAATTAATCACTTTTCAACCAATAATTCATGATTCTTCTACCTTATTTTGTTCAGAAGTACCCACAAAGCTTCCTAAATATTTTTTTTACCTCTAATCACTAAACATGTAAGTGGTATTATTTTATATAACATTTTATATTCGATCTAGAATGTATTTGGGATGATCCTAATAATAAATAACATGATATGGTTATATGACTTCTTAATTTAGTACATGTGATGGATTAGGTTTTCACTTCCTCAATAGTGATATGTGGAAAAAAATCATGAACTCAAGAGTGGTTAAGTGGAATTACCAAAAATTATTAAATGGTCCCTATACATTCATAAATTTTAATTGGACTATTATATCTAGGGATTATTTTTCCCTTCTTTCAGAAGTAGAGAAATTTTTAGAAATACCCTATTAACAAATTCAAATTCTAGATTACAATGAAAATTTATATTATAACATTTGTGAGAACATTATGATGTTTATACATGTTTATGAACGGCTCTAACCTTCACTTCTATATCATTGTGTTTCTTAAGTCCCAATAGACATAGTTATGCGATATCATTCAAATATGTTAGAGTTATATATTTCTTTATATGAAGGGGTTTATAAAGAGTCATTTGATGATCAATTAAAGTAATATTTTTAATGAGAAATCCACTTGAGGAGGGTGTTCTTCCAAACCACTATTAAAATCCCTTGGATAAAAACTCAAAATATCTTATAGGGTTTGAATTATTCACTCAAATTAATCATATATATGAGGATGATACATAGGGATGAAACTAAACTACATATCATAATATTGATTAAGACTTTTCAGAAATTTCAAGCTAAACACTAGATTCAGATAGAATAATATTGAATGTTTTACTCCAATCATCTATGAAACTTCTTCAGAAAATATTTTGGAAATCATATATAAGGATTGATCTTCTCTAACACTAACGATGTGTGATGGTATTATAAGGTGTTCCACTATAAAAAAACAATTATCTCACTATCAATGATAATAGTAACCATAATGGTAACCATTACCTTTAATAATATTTCCAAAAAGTGTAAAGTAATTCCACTTTAAATAACTATGTCACTATATAAAAACCCATTGGTTTGTTTTTTCAAAATATTATCTTAAAATATCCTTCATATTAACGAAATACCTACCGTTAAAAACTCAAAAGGGGTGTTAGAGTCTTTGATCTTATCATTGCTCTTAAACATTTAAAAGAACAATGGAATCCATAACTGTGAATTTAATATTACATGGATACATAAATTATTCCAAAAGATAATTCAACTATTATTTTTTAAATAAACTCTTATCAGGTACAAAAATATTTATATTGGAATATTGGGTTTAACTATATACTGAAATAATATAAAATTTGATTTAGTAATTCTATAATTCATGTAGAAGGATACAATCACAATAAATTTAACTAAAGTAAACACAATAATATTTTAATAGTACTCATTCAAATAAAAGAAAACATAATGTTCCCATCTATAGAGGGTAGTATTAGTGTTCCCAAATTATCACAATTCACTTCAACCATCATGATTGAATAATATTTTTGTTGTTAATTTTTCATCCAAGGTTATTAGTGTTGATCATTATTATTAACCCTCGAGTTTGGGAACTTGTTAGCATAATTACCAAACATTTTATATTTGAAACACCAATTTATAGAAGGTGCATTATAGAGTGCTCTATCATATTTTGAATCATTATCTAACTTCATCTCCTCACACTGTCATTCATCCACTAAATGAACTTCCATGTCACACATAAAACACTTATAATTCCCCTTAATAAAATTTCATCAATGCTTCTTCCCACTATTTTAGTATAATATAGTGATCATCTTATTCTCTCCATTGTCTTTAGATTTTCCATTAAATTTATTTTTACCCTTCATATAAAAACAAAGAGATTAATATTTAACACTTACCTCTATTTACATCTTGATATCACACTAAAAAATATCTTTATAGAAACTAAAGTATCTTATAAAAAATCCCATTAGAGAATTTTTTTAAGCCACTTTATGAAATATCAACCATACTTTTATGTTGGGTGATAATATCATTAGTTATACTTGAAAATACTGTAAAATAAACCTCTTGTGTACCAATATATTTATCATACTTTTTCATTAGATAAATGAACTCCTTATCCATATTTTATGGGAGAATACACGGAAGGTACTTATTGAATATTTATTCTTGAAATCGTCCCAATCCATGGATTAAATTTCATCTTGATTCCTTATAGTCCATAGAAGAGTCTATCATTGATTTTCTTCTCCTTTGAAATGGTAGACAACCAAAATTACATTCTCATGTTCTGAACCCTAGTGTATGGAAAATAAAATTTCAGGGGTGCTAATTTATTTTTTTGAAACTAGTGAATCATAAGACCCCACAAATAAATATGGACATTTCCTCATGAATGAATTAATAGAATTTTGTTCCATCCTTTTATCAATTATATGTATATCATGATTTATATATTTTGAAATTCATTTTACCATGAAACATGTTTTTTTATTACATATCCCATAAATTTTGGTTTTTCAAGCGGAAAAAGCTTTCCATTTTTCCCACACTCAGTACTAACTAGGTTCCTTCAGGTTCCATCTGTAGAATAAATAAAAATGACTAGTGTTAGAAGTAATAATCATAGTGGGGAAACCATATAATCATTAAAAATCTCATATAAGATGTCTAAATCGTGAGAAAATATAATAAATCTTGGATTACATAGGTTATTCCTACGTTATAGATAGTCATCATTTATTACAATCCCTTATGATTGTGCATAATGATTTTGTGAATTTCCAATGCATATCCCATAGGTGTTTCAAACTAGGTGTGTAACTAGGTACACTATCATGCACTATGTGAGGATTGAGTCAAGATCAATGCAACATTTTCAATGTTTTTACATATAGGTTCCTCTATGAAATATAATATACAATAGTAATATCATAAAAGATAAGTAATTTCTTTGAAACTCCTTTCTATATCCTTTACGAAAATTCCTCGACATTTTCCTACACTTTGACTCATCCACATATTTATCATTAGATACATCTAAATAAATATCTTTAGAAATATTTTAAAGGATCTTCCTAACGCTTTCATATCATAGTTTTCAAAGTTTAATTACATTATTCCCTTGAAACCAACTATATAGAACATGTATTCTCATAGATGTACAATTTATATTTTTAGATGAAAATTCATTACATTAGATAATCACACTTTTGAGGACCCCAATAGATGTGTTCCCTTAGATAATAGGTACATAATCTTACTAATTAATAAAATATATTAAATGTATTCAACAATGATATTCACATATATTACTCTTATATAAAATCATACTTCATAACCATGGGAAAATAAAGATAAATAAGGTTAAGATCTAATGATTAGTAATTTAATAATGGAGATAACTAAGCAAAACATGACCATGTGTGTATGATATTAGTAGTGTTACATTCTATAACCCTACTATACAAATAAAATATCATAATATTGAGTAATTTTATATATATTAGAAGATTAAAATTTATGATTCATAAGGAAATTAAACAACATGAGAAGTAAGGGAATAAAATTTTCATAATACGTTGTTTTTTTGAAAAGACATAATAATTGTAAAAATTATCTCAAGGATACTTATGAATACATTAATAACATTATAGGATTTGGGGAAAAGACCTATTCCTGCTTTGGGTATTGGCTTACCACATATAAACCATATTTTTAATGATTTGTCTAACAACACTTGTACCCAACTTTTAGGGATTGGGAGAACCACCCATGTATCCTATGTTTTGGTCCTGGACTCACCACATGTGTACCCTCTTTTTTGGGATTGGGATAACCAACTGTGTACCCTCTATTCTTATAGAACATTTATCATTACAAAATTAATTAGAGTGAGATATATGTCCCACCCATCACATAATAAAAATCATACACATGTGTATAATAGGGTCATAAAATATTTATCTTATAATAACCCAATAAATAGAATGGGGTTCACAAAAATTTTATCATATCATATCTTATTGAAAATAGAAAGTTTCATAATCAGTTCACCATCTACTTGAAATATTAGGGAAAATCCCTGTTTATTAAAATGAAAAAAATACAAGACCCTTTTAATTGGGAGGGGACACATTACATGGCCTAAATCTCCAAACCAAACAGGGAAAGAGTTCAACATAGGTCAGAATCCTAGACGCTAGTAGTTAAAAAATCAATAGGATGAAGAACCATTGGTACAAAAACCATTATGAAAATCATGGTCTGTCAACATAACTGGAATAGATAGTCCCACAAACCCAAATACCGAGGGGTACCCCCACCAGGCACCTGCACGATCCCATCACATCTACACCCGAACTACCCCATCGCACCACTGGCCACACAATAGATCGACCCACTGATCCACGCCACTACAGTCTAGGAATGCCATGTTTGACAATTGAAAATCTATTTATTTGAAAGTAAACATGATTAATTATAATATATGATTAAGTGAAAATAATGGTCACGATTATTTGAGTGGATAAAATGTTACTAATACATGAAGATTTCATTAATAACTAGAGGATACAAATATTCATGTATTTTTCACAATATAGATCATATTATTATATCATCAGAAACATAATCATAAGAAATAATGATAATTTATGAGATTGTAAAACATAATAATTACCATAATGGTAAAATAAAATCACAATACCCAAGAGGTAATAACATAAAATCGAGCATAAAATATAATTAGTATAAAATTATTCATTATATTAAAAGTAAAATGGGGTTTATATATTCATCATAAAAGAAGATATTTTTAAAACATAATATATTTATCAAATAAGGAAAATTGAGACAAAATTCCCTTAACACTGAAGTAATAATTTTAATAATATGACCCAATAAATCATAAAATAAAATTTTTCTTTAAATAAAATGAAGAAATAAGATTCAATATATAATTCTTCAATGGGGAAATATGTACACCACAAAAAATAAATGACTGTAAAATTCATATATGTCTCCCAGAAATAAAAGAGAGACTATAAATACCATACCTTAAGCCTTAACTTCAGGTACACATGTTCAAAATTCATGTTTACTAAAAATAATAATATTATACATCTAATAAATAAAAATATTTATATATATCAAACCATATTTTCTTTCTTATGACCTTTTTATTACCTATTTATTAACAATTCAATGTTTAAGTTATGTCATTGGTAATAATTCCTTTTTTTCTATATGTTTTGATTTTTTATTTTTTTCATCTTACATTGATCATGATTTCATAGTATCGATATTTTTTACCATGCTATAAATATCATATATATTCAGAATATATGTACATATAGTAATCCGTAAAATTTTGTGTTTGAAAATAAAATACATCATTCATGGGGACGGTAGGACTTATAAATGCTTGAATTCTATTTCCATTTCATTATCAGATTGAAAGAAATAAAGGTAAATTATATATTATAATTAAATAATATTATCTATTTCATATATATCAACTATTTTAATTATATCCAGCCTCATTACCTTCCTTGTAAAGACTGAATGAATCACATTGTTTCCCGAGGCGGACCACTATTTTACATTTTTGGGATACCATTATATTCCAAAAAATGGGAAATATTAATATAAAAGTGATATAATATATCAAAAATAATAATAATTTAATAATAATCATATATAAAAAATAAATACCTCATGGTGTCCAACCATGAAAGGTGGTAATGGGAAAACAAATGACATTGGTCAGTGAGGGGTCAGTCTTCCGTACACATAAAAGATGATTTTGTAAACAATTTAATGCAAGTGGAGGTGGATTTAGGTTACTAAAATAAAAAAACATCTATATAAATTTGTTATACTGATAGTTTTTGTATCATCATGGTATAATTAAAATTTAATGCGGTAGAGGAAGAAATAGACCTTAAATTGTCGTTGATGAACATTAAATCTTCTTTGGGAGTCCTCATTGGGGTTTCAACAAAATACTTAATATGATGGATTTATGTCCAATATAAGGATTATAGGCTTTGTGTATGTTTTTTTTCAATTTATTTGGGTTGGAATTTACTGATAAAAATCTATTTAATGTGTGATGTAGGGAGGAGAAGGGGTTTCCTTTTATAAGCGAGGTGAGTGACACACTTGTCATGTTTTGAAACAAAAGCATTCCACCCACATTTCATTAATATATCAAGGATTAAAATTTATTATTCTCAACCCATGAGGGGTTAGGGTTTAAATAAATCCATAAAATGGGTTTTAGACAAGATTTCACCTATTATGTACTATAATTGTTTTAGATTAAATGCTTAGTAAATCTATTAGTACCTTAACCAAAGTAAAATTTATTATTTGTTTTTTCAATTCATTTTGGTGGAAAATTATGTTTATCTACATAGATAATATATGTTATTATTATTAAAAATTTTGAATGCAATTTTAAAAATTCCATTCACAAAATTGGTTAAATTTAATTATAATTATTCCCATATATGCGATGAGAAAACATTTTTTTAAAGATAAAATGTTCAACATTTTACAGTGTTATAATATAGAAAATCACTGTGAAAATTATTCAAATGAAATAAATTTTATAAATTAATATATATATATATATGAATTAATTTTACTTTAAAATATATTTATTATATAAATTATCATTATAAATAATTTAAAATGAAAGGTACTTTTCTGTTAAAAGTTATTATTCTCACTATTCCTCAAAAATAGAATCTTTACATAAAAATATAAAAAATTCACTCTAAGATAGTTTTTAAATTCAAATTTTGAAATTAAATTTTCCTTTTTCAAATACATTTTCTGAAAGTTTCAAATTTTAATTTTATATTTGTTCACAAAATACATAAAAAAGATATTTTCCATAAATGGTATCTTCTAAACATATAAAGACTTTATCAAAAATTAGTTATTTTATTATCAACATGTTCTCTTTACATAAATAAATTATATATAATAATTTAGAATAATTTATTACAACTCATATTTCTATGTTCTGTGGATAGGATATAATGGTAACATTTAAATAACTATATTAATAATATATCATGGTTTTTTAAAACTCAGTGACATCAATAATTAAAACTATTCCAGTGCTACATTTAGTGCAAGACTAAATTGGTGTTGACTTTAACCCACGATATCAATTAAATTTATTTTATTCAAAAAATAATTTATAAAATCATTGTCTGTAACAGTTAAAAATTAATATGGTTTGACTATATTGGTTTAGTATAAGGAATAAGATTTGAAAATAATTCATTAAAAGAATGTATAAATGTAATGTTAATACATGATATATGATACTGAGATTAAAATAACTTCAAAAACCTTAAGTGTTATATTCCAATAAAAGTGACACTTTTAAATACCTTAACCATATAATAAGGTAGGTCATATAATAACTAGGATCCCCAATATTAACCTGTATGAATAAATGTAATGGGTGAACCTAAGAGGATTAGGGTCATATTATTGAAATTCACTTTGAGTTTCACTTGTTTGTTTTTATACCTTAATATGTTTATGTTACTAGAAGAATAGAGATGCATTTAAATATATGATTTGTTGTAGAATTAGATATCGTATAAACTATCAAAGAGTTATATAAGATATGAATGGGATAATTCTGAACGTAAATAACCAAGTGATGATTGAAATGCCATAGAAGAATCATTACTGAGGTAAATATGTTTCTTTTCCCACTACTACATATGATGATCTAAAATAGGAGTATTCATTTTATTTTGATCTTATTTAATTATAAATTTTTTAAATTAATTTGATCCATGATACGTATATGATAATATCCATAATTATAGTCAAATTATATCTTCATTATTTAACAAGAATTTAATATCGGTATTTGAAATTAGATTCTTAATGTATGAAACACCATAAAGAGAGTAACTTATGAATAGTTATTGTGTATGGAAATTAAATTTATTATAAAAATACCTTAGGAAGTAAAGGAATATTTATTGTTTTCATCACTTGAATCTAGACTCATATGAGAAACATAAAAGTATTCACACAATGTTTTCATATATCTTTTTCTAGTTATAAAATTAATTTATTTTTCATTGATAGAAATGTTCTAAAATGTGAAAAGTTTAAAGAAAATTTTACTCAACATTCTTAATGTGTTGATTATTGATGAATTGGGTGTACAATATATAGGTTTTTTTGTGATAAAATTATGAATTATTACTAGTTCATAAAAGAATAAGTACATTTAGTTGAATGATCAATCATTGTTTCTTCAAATAACAAGTCGTGGTCATTGAAACCTAAAAAAGAGTTTGGGAAATTTGGAAATGATTCCATAGGATTTGAATTTCTATAATAAGTTTAGAGTTGTGGGAAACACCATGGAATTTCTATGTCAGGTATCAGTGTTATATAAATTAATTAATTAGTTTAAGTGTGTATGATAACAAATATATGCATTAGTTTTTTTGAGTATACAAGAGATAAAAATTAATGTATTAATTTATAATGCATACCACTTTCATTCACGTGATAAAGTAATGAGTTTCCATATTAATTATTTTAATTTAGAGAAATATATTGAGAAATATATGGTTATAAATAAAAGTTGTTTATCATCATCTCATTTCTCATATATGATAAGAGATGTTATTGAAAATACTATGAGTTTTTAAGAATAATATTAGATTATGGATTCAATACAAGTGGTTTATTAGTCACGAAATTATATAAAAACCTTATTAAATTAGAAGGGAATTTTTTATCAAATATAAAATGGTTTATTCAATAAAATTTTAAAAATATGAGTCTTATAAACACACCACATTTATTAAATTATTTAACTGAATAATGACTCATTTCTTGAAAATACTCCAAATACATGAATACAATATATTGTATGGAAACAATAATAGGTTTTTTAATTATTTCCATTAAATAAAATAATTTTAATTTCTTAACATAGAGGAGTTTTTGTAACATTGTAATATTTTTAGAAAATAATGTAGTGTCAGAAATTTGATGGGTTGTATTTTTAGGCATTGAACACACAACTAATAAATACATTTTATTCCAGTAAGAGTTTATGCCATATAAATTTAAAAATGTATAAGGTTATGTTGGTGAAAGATTAATGAATATAGTAAAATTAGTTACAAAAGTAATTTTAATAAAATGAATAAGGGTAAATTATTCAAGGATAGTGATAATAAAGAAAGAGATAGTTTTAAAAAGACAATAGATGTTAATAAAAAAATCTTTTTATGATGTAGAGTTATGTAGTTTTAATATATCTAAGGATTTTAACATTAGGAATATGTTTTCAATGTCCCACCATTATTCAAAATAGGTTTCTTCTGAGTTCATTCCCACTAAAGGGTTTAGTGGGAGAGTTTTATCATATATTCTTATAAAGATGTTATAGGAATTACATGGAAATTTAAAGGGTTTTACAAAACAAATGATAAAGAAAAAACTATAAGGTTAATTTGGAAATATATAATATATAATATATTAGATATGAGATTTTATATGGTTTAATTAAAATTTATAATGTTTTTTTAAAGGCTGGGGCTGAAGCCTCCTTTATTATTAATTAAAATCAATGACCTATTTTAACTGGGTAGAGGGAGACCCATTACATAGCCCGATGTCCTAGTGAGAATTTATCCTATTACATGGGTCGTAGGCCCAAATATTTGGCCTAAGGCCCATTCTGTGAATAGTACCTCTATAATACATGCCTACTATAGTACTGCACAGTACCTGCCACTACTATAGTGCACTACAGTACTGTTGTAGTACCCTGTGCCCAAAGGTTTTTGAACCCCCATTTTTTCATATAGAATTATAGGGTTCTTACCACTAAGCCAAACCCAATTCGTCATTTATTTAATGAAATATAAACATTATCATGACATACATAAGGAAATATCCACTTTAATATTATTTGACGTTGGATTCATATATATATATATATATATCATAATGTGAAATTATAATTTACATATCAAAATATGCCTTAAATCCATCATTAATAATTTCTCTTGATGATGTATTATATGTTTTCGTGAAATATTATGGTTAGTGTGATTATTATTTTTAATTTGGATGTAGAATATGATCATAAGGCACAAAATGTGTTCTTTTTTCACTTGATTACCACTAGGAATATACCACATAGAGTTTAAAATATTATGTATTTAGTATACTAAGGTTGTATGGTTAATATTTTGAGTCCATTATGTTCCCATGGATTGATGATTATGTTTGATGTAACTATTAATATATCAATTTCATTATGTAGATGTGATGATCTGGTTGATGGATTATAGTATCCTTGTAACGTATTTCCTCCCAAAACTTTCACTGATTAACATACCCGTTGAACATTTAAAGACATCAACCATACCATCATATATCACAGATATATCAGAATAGAAGTGGGGGTCTAGTGTGGTATTGTTGGGAGACTATACTGCATGTAGTAGAGAGAGAAATAAAACATAAAATAACGAAGAATAATAATTCATTGATAAACTAAACATAGAATAAGTAAACTAACCATGAATGATAAAACTCATCCAATGATTAATTTATACATATGATCAATATCAATTGATTAAACCCGTGTCTCATACCAACATGTACCTGAAACCAAGTAAATGTATCCTAGGGTACCCATGTGGATTGGCAGTATAAACATGATTTGAGTATATAAATCATTAAATAACCACCAACATGGTCTTGTATTAACAAACATATGATGTGACAGATTCATGTGGTGTGTGAAAGATATATAAAATAAAAATATTGAAAATATATAAATAAACCACTATCAGTCCTCAATTCCATCACCCCAATCAACTATTCCTCCTCGATCTAGTGCTATGGTGTTAATGATAATTTCATGATGAGTATTTATCCCAAGTAACATGTAGGATCCATATCCATGGAATCCCCAACAATATCCTCATGAGTCTAGGGACCCATATCAAAATAGTATTATTTGATTAACAAAAAATAAAAGGAATATCCAAATAGTATTCTATGGAATCCGAGGACTTATACCATGATATTCCCATCATATGAGATTCAACTCCAAGGTAGCTAAAATGTGTTTCCGACTCTATCTCATGGTACCCAAAAACATTTTCTCAAGGATCTATGGACCCATCATACTTCAATTCATGCGTCCAATTACAAATCCATGGAATCCATTACCATATATATCATAGATTGAGGGACCCATCCTATGGTAATATATGATCCCCACTCTTAATGCATTGATTCCATAACCAAATATGAGCTCTAAATATGTGGAATATACAACATCAAGCTCTAATTCTGTTCCATATCTGAAAACAACTAGCGCCAAATTATAGTAGGAAAACCATGTCACAAATTCCCAATGGAACAGTACATAACATATTATAAACCAAATAAGATCAAGGGATGGAAAATTCTCCATGAAGAGGGAAACCATCCACATTACCTTGGTCTTACTAGTTTTTTATTAGATCCATAATGATATGCACTACCAATTACTAGCACCCATTCCTGAATGGTCTCTCAATAGAAACCCACATGGGCCCCTGTAGTAAAATAATTGAGGCACTCTACTCAGAGTTATCTATTTTCGATAAGGTCTCATGTAAAACTGTATGATCCAAGATGTTTCATCTATTGATATCATCAAAAAGGTAGAATGAACTGGCTTGATACATAGGGTCCCACTATAAGGGTAATAGTTAGCATATGATTCATGGTCTATCAACATCCTCATGGTCAATTTGTGTTGGTCCGCTCACCCAAAATGGATCTTGGTTTTATCATGTTTTATCCACCAAATCCTTGTAACCATGGTCAAGAGAAGATATATCATCTCATACTCATCCTGATGAGCCCGAACAACAATGAAACAAACAATAGGTCCCCTAATTCATAAATATAATATGATATTTAGTACACCCTTTCCACTATCATGGAGGCATCAAAAGCCCATACACATCGGATAAATTTGACACAATGATCTAGAATCAATGCTCAAAACCTTTATAGGAAAATCATTACCTCAATTTTCCCAACCTCAACCGTCACTAATAGTGTTTTTAATTTAGTACACAGAGGTTTATCATGACCCATGTTACTCATACATTCAAATTAAATATTATAATTTTAATTTAGGTGGAATAAATTAATAAATTATCATTTTTCTAATGGAATAAACTATTGCGGATAGAGTAAATGTAAAATTAAATGCAATAAAAAACATTAATCCATAATAATTTCATGTGAGGCCATCATACTTTTTAGAGATTTCATCTTTTATTTTCCATAGGATGCTAGCATAGCCAAGTCCTATCCAGTCCCCTTTAGTGTCATCCTTAGTCAAATGATATCGATTCAATTCCTTGATCACCAAACGCATTCCAAAATATACTAATTAATTAGTTATAACATATATAATTAATTAATTAATTAATTAAAATACTATAATGAAAAATTCCAGATGCCACACTAGTTTGCTGGACTCCATTAGAACCAAATTCATCAATGAATGAGAGATCTACTACGAACTACCAACACTATTTTAGGGAGAATAACTCTTATAATTTTAAATAAATAAATAATTTATTTTAATTTATGGTGAAGATTTTATGAAAATTATTGTGATGTCATACCCCAATGAAATGGATTGTGGTGATGTGTGAACGTTATCTCAGATCATCCTCTTCCTAGGCTGCATGGAAGCCCCTTGTGAATTATCTGATTCCACCATGATCTAGAGGAATTAGAACCCAAACAATATACGGGGAACTATAAATTAATTTGTTATAAGGAGAGGGAAATCATAGAATAACATAGGTGTAGACAAACTTATAATCATCCTCTAAATCCATAAAAAAATCCATCCCCTGAGGGTGCTTGATGGGGAGATCCAATGTGGGAAACCCCACTTATGAGAACATTATAAGTGAAGATAGGAGGTATTTTACCCTTAAACTGAGGGGGGTAAGTTTAAATTTTGATGCAATATAGTCCCCACCATTTAGCTAGTATTTTCAACTCGATAACCTATTATTACAGTTTCCCACATGAGTCTTGTATACATTCATGAATGTAATAACCACCCCAACCACTCATAGGGACATCAAAAGTCCCAAATAATTCTCTTGAACAATATTCATTAAAAAAATAATATATATTTATGTTCATAAACTCTTAAAACTCAAATTATAAACTTCAATAAAAATAATTGACGTAATAAATTACTTAAAAATTTACCTTTCATAAAAGAACCAAATTCCTATATAAAAATGTGATTTTACAACCTCCCCTGATTTTTACTTACTATCCTTGGAAAGTATTTGTGGAAATATAACCCAACATCCTGACTAATCCCAATCAGTAATTCACACTCAAAGGACCACATTCTATCCATGAACTCCTGATAGGATATTGAAATCCCCCTGTTAGCATATTATGCATAATAAAACATATCATGAGTGACCATATATATCCACCACTAAAATAATAGGGAAAAATTACCCAAGAAACTGTAAACTAATATATAACCTTGTCATTTTTTGACACATCACCCAACTTTTAGTTCACCCCACCATAGTTTTTTGGACATAACCACCAAATCTCATGATTTGGAACTTCTCCCATTATAATTTCCCACTGAAACATTCCTCTAACATTAGAAGGATGATCCCAACATTTTTTCGACTCACCAAACCTAAAAAAATGTGAGATGGGTACAATGTTTCTTTATTTTGACCCAAAATAATGATTCCTTTTGGAAAAGCATAACATGAGAAAACCCTATTTTCCATGAAAAGCTTTGACCAACAATAGAAACACTCCTGGGATGTGTAAAATGATGTTCCTAATGTGGTTTAATGATCACTTCAACCAATTACATGAGATAACAGAAGAAGACTCATGATGGGAAAACTTCCTTTAAAATGACCCACACCATCTTCCAAAGGATCACAAAAAAATTCTTGATGCCATTATACCTATTGGAATCTCAAGACCACCCCGATGCACCCACCAATACCTCAACCAAAGTCAAAGTGTAAACCCATGGTCAAATCCACAATAGACACATTACACAGTTGTGCTCTTTTGTTATCAATGGTGAATTCCTAATCCAACACATTCAGATAATCAAAAACCATGTCGTGTTCGAAACCTATTACCAGAGTCCATTAAATTCCATCTCCAACCTATGACTATAATTCATAGGGAAATATAGTACTATATAGTTCAATTTATCCATGAGAACTTGAATTTCAAATGGATCACACAATTAATGGACCACACTCATGTGACCATTTTAACATGAAGGTCATAGGCTCATGAATGAAATTAATCTCCCCACTATTGGAGAAACCTTGTCATTGCACTACCAAAATAACTTTCTGATCACCATATCCCATATGTCATCCAACATTGGACACAATCACCTGGATGGAAAAACCCAATCATTCATGACTATCTAACAGTGAAAAAACTCATTACCTAATCCCAACCCATTGAAAATTATCAATGGATACTTTCATTTGGTATCAACGTTGAGGGTTACCATTCTAAATCTACTTCTCGGGTGACTCTAATGTTATCTAAGATACATGTTCTTCCCATCATGATCAATAATCACCCACTAAAAACCCCTAAAACCATAGTCCCTTGGAAATTCATGCTAAGGTAAACCATTATGTATATTGATCCACAAAACTCTATCTATACTAACATACCTTCCAATCTGGAGGGATATATTTTACAATCTATAAAAAATCATGGTCATCATGCCTGAAACATCGCACTTGGTAACATAATATCTTATCCCATACATTACCACTCGTTATTCAGAGTTAAAATGGAACCACATGAAATCACACATACATCCCATATATCACATAGAACTGAAGAAAAAAAAACTTGTTCCACATGATCAAACAACCCAAAGAACACTTCTTTGAGTAGTATGGAACCAAAACCAGAACTGCTGTTCTTTAGGATATGTCTATCCCAACATGGTAGGATATCTCTTGAAATTCCGCTTCCAAATCCAGATGTCTACATATTACATGTATCATCCCATAAAAACCTCCTCAAAATATCATTCAATACCACATGTGATCATCCATTGTCTAAGGCTTTTCATCCTCATACACATGCTTAGCCTTTATCAGGTTCCATTACAGTTACGAGCATCCACTTGTTCTATAACCGTTGAATAAAATTGTTTCCAAAACACACATGGGTTATGTAATTAGAATGTTACATCCTATTAAACATGAAATTGATACACATGTAACCTATAAACAAGTTTATCACAATCCCAAAACATTAATGACCTCCTATGAATCATCATCATACACCAAGAACCTACCTATGCTTCCTGGACAATCCCCATCATAGGGACGTGACCATAAACATTAAATTATTAATAATTTTAGTCAACAAATTCCTTTATTCTACAATGAGGATATTTTAATGATTAGAGATTCAGAAAATTAGATCATAACTTATACATAAAAAACCAAATAATTAAATGTGGTAACTTTTGATCAATATCAATTTCTTCCAAAATATAATATATTTTAAAAGAGAACATTTGTTTTCATGAAAGGACTTCATGGCGTTGATCTTGACCTCATATTTTCCATTACCCATCCAAAGAAAACCATTTACAAACAGGCGAAGAGAATAAAAGGATCTTTAATGGATATTAAAATAAAGGAAACTGTTAGTCCAATGATATCATGAAAACATATAAAATAAATACCATTTCATATATTTTTTTGAAAAAAAACAAATAAATAATTTTCACATGAAACCCAAACATTTTTATGATTAAAATACATTATAAACTATTGAATGAATTTAAAAACACTTATTTGTATCATAGAGAATCAAATTCATAACCTATTTGAAATCCTAGCTAGAAGTAACTAGAGAGTAGTTAAATACACAAGATAAAACCTTTGGTAACTCCCTCTTTATATCCTACTAAGTAAGAGAATATTACCTAATTAATTTTAGTTCTATATTGATGTAGCTGGAATTAGAGCAATAATACCCTCCCCCATCACAATTTAGGACACCCCATATTATATGCTGTAACAGGTTCAACTATGCTATCTAGATGCACCCATTTACCATTAATAATGATCAAGTACCGTATCACGAATTAAATAATTTTTTTATCTTCCATTTCAATTGTAAAACATTTTTAATGAAATTTTAAACAATAAAATAACCTCTTTTGGATATCAAAAGAAATATTTACTTTAAAAACCCATTTTCAAAATTAAAGTTACTATTTATTTTAAAAATCAATATTCAATAGAAAAAATAACCAAATAAATTGAAAATAGTTTTTCATTGAAACAAAAAATTAAATATTTCAAGGGAATAAAGAAATAAAATAATTTTCATTATAAAGGTAACGTTGTTGTATCTATATATATTAAGAATATGACATTTCGTTTGTTTTGTGTCAAAACATTCAATATAAAAGTTGACAAATTATTTATTTGTAAAAAATTTGAAAATAAAGTAAAAGTTTATATAAAATTTACATTATAAATATTTTATGTACAATCTATTATAAAAACATGGACATGCATGAGAACTATTGTCTAATGGAAAAACATTAAAAATTATTTTTATAGTAAATTTCCTTTATCACTTGGAAATATTTGAATCATAAGTCCCATGAAACAATAACATTAAAAAATATTAAATTATATTTGAATAGATTAATTCATTATATATAATTTCAAAGGGGATGTTTATAAAACTATTAAAATAATATAGGTTAATAAAATCAAAATATGTCTGAATGAAAGGAAATTGAGACAATGTACCTTACAAAAAGTCTGACTTGTCATGTGTACACTTATGTTATTCAATAATAAAATTATGATAATTATTTACTTTCTTAATAAAATTTATCATATATATTATTAATTTTATTTAACATATTCTATGTTATGAAAAATTACATAATTATTTTTTATATTGTAATTTTTAACCATATTCAACTTTTATGCCAAAAAGTATTTAGTAGGATAGATATGGTAAAAGTTGTCATTATTTAAACATCTCTAGAATATTAATAATTACATAATTATCATTTTTATATCTCAATTATCCTTTTAAAACCAATCATGAAATATGTTTATGTAACGTGAACCAATGTCATAATCATGGAGGTGGTAGGTCGTACACACACATGAGTAACCTTTCGATTTTCCAGTAATCATTACAGAAATAAGTAATTTTAAATTTATCAATAAAGAATTATAAAAATATCCTAAATACCATATTAGTTTTATATATATAATTATATATATTTTTCCTATGATATTTTGATGAAAAAAGAATCACATCGCTTCGAGGAAGTAGTTGTCCATGCATCAGCGAACGATATTGTCATGTTTTCCATTTAGTGAAAAGGTATTAGAGAAAATGATATATTATTCTTTTTAAATGACAAATATGTAATTAATATAATATTATTTTCATTTATAATAAATATATTCATTGTTTTACCATTATTTCCTTATATGTAACACATTAGTGAAAATTAATCACATTGCTTTGTGAGGCGATACTCCATCTTACAGATGAATAATGTTATCATATCCCCTATAGAAAGAATTTAAAATTCCCTATATCATATAATGAATAAATTTGTTTAATTATATTATAAATATTATATATATACTTTTGATACATTAGAATAAACGACCCAGATAGGTGGTAATGGAGAAACAAACAATATCGGTTAGCGAGGAGGTAGTCCACCATACACATGAATGATTATTTTACAACCCATTTGACGGAAGATGGAAATAATTAAGCTTATTAAATTAAAATAATAAATTAATAGTATATGTATGATACGAATTTTATTACATAATAATGGTTTAAAATGAATCTAAGTGTTTGAAAAAAAAATAAATTAAAAAATACTTGTTGGAGATTATTAACTCTTCTTTGGAAACTCCTTTTGGAATGCTGCGAAGTCTTTATTGGATGGAATTGTGGAAATAATGATTCATATATGGTGATATTCGGTAGATATTTATGTTATTTTGGTAGGTATTGGATGATCAAAATTGGTTTTAAAGTTTGATGATGGGGGCGGGGAGAGGTGGTGGACATTTATAAGTGAGGTGAGTAGAACACTTGTTATTTTTGTGAAAGAGTGAATTCTAATGAAATTATTATCATATCACTAATACCCCAAAATGTCTATTCTAAATCCTCGACATTATTAGGTGAAACAATTTCCAGATAAGTTATTTTTTAAATGTTTATAGTGTATTGTTCCCCTTAAGATTATTGTTTAATCCCTTGGTAAAATTATTTTTATCTTAATCGATGTGATTAATATTAATAGTTTTCACTAATCATTATGGTAAAAAATTATGTTGGAATAATTAGATATTATAAATTAATATGATTCCAAATATGGATTTAATATTTAAAAATTCAATTAACTGATGTTGAAAAATTTAATTTAATATTAATCATGCAGATGTAGTGAGACAAGAGGTTTTTAAGAAGGGTATTTTTTTTATCAAAACGTGATTTTATATTAATTCTATAAGGGAGATAAAAGAAATGAGATAAAAGTGGTCCTCAGATCACCATACTAATATAAAATAATTGAGGATTATTATATGTTGGGAGTGATGAACTCTTATCATTGTAAAACAACTTGTACTGCTTTATTTTCTATGCACATTTCTTTTTGAAATATTGGGATCAAGTTAGCCTGGATCCCAAAAAATCATGGTATATTAACTCATTTAATTATAGTAAATTTTTTATGAAAATCAATAAAAGTTACTGATATATAATATAAAATTTTGATTCAAAACATTCCCCATTAAGGAATATGTTTTCAATAATAGATAATCATTATGTATCTTAAAAAAGAATTTAAAAACACATTTATAGACCGAAAAACCAATCATTAAAAACCAATATATAGTTGATTAAATATTTAATTAAGTTGATTAACTATTACCAAAAAATAATTTTTTTAATTTAATAATATTTAAAACATATAAATTCTATTGAATTATTTAATTTATAAAAAATAATTGGAATTTTAAAATAATAAGTATTTCTCAAAAATTCGTGAAAAAGTAATTTTTTCATAAAAATAAAAAAAGTTCACCAAACATAGATTCTAATATTCTGATATCAAAAAGTATATTATTGTTATGAAATTAATATTTTAAAATTTATTATTTGTGTTTTCAAATAGAACCTTACGTGAAAAATGTTTTGTTAAAACTATTTTCTTTTTGATTTGAAAATTACTTAGTATTTAAAAAACTAATATAAGTATATAATTCATAATAATAAATTAGTAAATGATTTATTCTATCATTACATTCAACGTTACATACTTCATACTTTTACTAATATCATCCTTCTTATTTTATTCACTTATTAGACAACAGATGACATATTTCCGTCATAGCATTTTCAGATTCCCATGATTCATCTTTATACATATTGTTTTCCATAAAACCATTACGTGATGGGTTTCCTTATTCTAAAACATGACATCTCAACAGTCATGAATATAAATTAGCTATTTATTATAAAAAAATATTATCTTCTAACTAAACTAATTTATGGAATAGAATATGAGATGAATCCAGAAAATATTTCCTTAACATTTAAATAAGAAATACATTGTGTAAGTGAGATAAACATGGGGAAAATACTCTTGGTTGGAAACTGATAAAAAATTATATAGTATTTCATATGGTCCAATTAATAAAAAAAATATTTTCCCCATTTTACCAAAATGAATAACACTTTTCAATGGAGATAGTTTTTGGAAAACATTAACACTTACCCCAAAAGAACGATATTTCCTCCAATCATCCATATAATGTTTATGCTAGCTCTGAGTATTCAATATATGTTTCATAATCAATTGTACCTTCTCCACCATTTTCACCACCATCTATAGTCACATTAACTTCATCCCTCTTGATTGATCTCAAAAAATTTGTGTTCGACACCTCTTTAAATATAATTCCTCAAATGGTTCCTTCTATAAACGGGAATGAAAACAGTAATTATAGGAAAACTCATCTAAAGAAAGATTTTGATCCAAACCATACAAGTATTTCATCAAAATAGAATGAAGAATATATCAAATGGTATTAATTGTTCACTTAGTACACACATCATATTGAGGATGATAACTTCAACTGAAATTTAATTCAACACCAAATGACTATAGAAGTCCTTTCCAAAAAATAGATGCGATTATTGGATCCCAGTCTGAATAAATAGATTGAGGAAATCCATGTATCCTTACTATCTCATTTAGATATAGTTGCGATAGATAATATAAATACATTATATTTTCAATAGTAATTAAATATAAATATATTTTTGATCGATCAATAATAACCTAAATTAAAACTTTTACTAATGATTTTATTTTCAATCCCACTAGGAAATCTTGGGATATATTTATCTATTCACACAAAAGAACAAAAAAAATTAAGAATTACCTTTGGTAGTTGAAAATTTTCATTATCTTTATGATAATTCAATCAATTCATTGTAAATTAAGTAATTTCCCTTTTTATTCAATCCCACCAGTAATAATCCCCAAGGCCTTTGTACATCTTAGTGCTACCGGATGTATATAAACTGAAGAACTATAAGATTCACTCAATAATACTTTACTCAATTTGGAATCATAAGGTCCAAGCAATCATTTCCAAAATAATAAGACGCCTTATTTATCAATATCAAAATTTAGAAACATACCCATATTAATAGATTATATATTTTATTTCAATTACTAATCATCCTTCTATAATTTTTAATTCTTTATGAAAAAATCGACTATACGAAAACCTAAAAAATAGAGGATTTCCATACATCCAAATTTTTTTGGCCCAAATATATTAAGTCAGCAACAAATGGGTCACATTCCAAATTGTAACACAGATAATGAAACATTAATTTTTTATCCTAAAGAATTGGCTCCATTATTTTAATTTCCACAGTGATTATGAATTATGAACTCATAAAAATTTAAAATTTCAAGTCATCCTCTCTATATCATGTTCAATTCATACTGAGTGTATATATAATTAATTTTTTTGATCAGTATATATTCCACACTTTACACCATACAAATGACGCTTCTACATTTTAATAGAAAAAATCACAATAGGTAGTTCCAAATCAAGTGTAGGGTAACTTGACACATGATGTTTCAACTAATGTGATGGATAAGTGATTTATTAATTATTCTGCATTAGTACACAACCAATTCCTTTAAATTAAGCATTTCTATAGATGAAAATTTCACAATTTCAATAATTCCATGAAAAAAATAGATCATTCTCCAATATTCATTTATGTTGTTAAAAACAATCCTAAAATTGTGTTATCAAGATGAATTCCACTCCACATAGAGTTAACTTAGTTAGCGTGATAGAAAACTGCGCAACGTTTTCAAAAAACCACATATTGGAATCTAGTAGTACGTGAAAACTATAAATCCTTTTCATATATGTGGGACTTTTCCAAACATCAAATAAAATATATTTAATAGGGAAACCAATTATTCCATCTGTAGAAATAATTTTTACAAGGAATGAAATTTATTTCAAATGAATTTCAGAACTTCAAAATACACCATAGAGTTTCTTTTCTATTAAGGTTTTCAAAACAACCCTTATCTATACTTCATGTTCCTCTTGATTTTAGAATATACCAAAATGTAATAAATTATAACAACCAAAAAAGTATCATAGAAATCAAGAAAAGATATATTTATAATCTCCAAAAATATAGCAGGTGTATTAGATAACCCAAACGAAATAACTACATACTCATAGTTACCATATCAAGGATGAAACACAGTCTTTGAAATGAATTCTTATTAAAAATTCAAATGATGCTACCCTCCCTAATTTCATTTTTTCAAAAAATAGAGAGACACATTTAAACAATCAAATTAATCATCGACATGAGGATAAGGATACCTGTTCTTAAATTTGATGTTATTGATGGATCTATAATTAATGACATGTCTCATTGAACCATATTTCATTTTAACAACCAAAATAGTATAACCCAATAGGGAAATGATATATTCTTTGAATCATTTATCTAATAACTCATGCAATTTCATTTTCAATTCTAAATGTATAACTTATTCCCTTAGTTAAGGGGGTTTGAAATAAGAAAAAAACCAAGTAAAAAGTAAATAGTAAACTCAAACTCCTAATTAGAAAAAACATAGATAAATTCATCAATAAATACATCCAATTAATCATTTAGTACTGGAAAAACACTAATTTGAAAAGTTTTTTTATTCTCAAAATAATGAGTTATGTATGTTTCACTACTATATATAATATGTTTTTCATCTTCATTGTTTTTTATTAAAAGCATGAAATCATTGACTACAACTTTTTTTCATATCAATGAAACTTAGAATGGTAAACTAAAGGACAACCCACACCCAGAATTTGATAAAACTATAATATGTATAGTTCAACAAGAATTATTAGGAATGACAATCCCATTGATTACAATATGATGATTCCTTTAAGTATTGGTTTCTTTGATACTTCTACCCGAATTATTCACCAATATTAATACCATACTATCATTATACGATTTACCAAATTCACATGAAAATTAATCATAAATGGAATAATTTTAATATATAGAGTAAAATAGGGTATTGGAATAATTTGAAAATATGAGAATCAACCCAGTCACTACTTCATTTGATGACCCAACAACTATAGTAGTGTTAGAATATTAATTTTCTATCGATTTTAGTTTTCAATCATAATGATTTTTTCCCGAGAAACTAACTCCAGGGACACAATGTCATAATGAATAAAATCATTTAATATACAATACAACAATATTTTATAGATAATTATTTCCCCATTCATTGGTTGTTCATGACATTATTCATTATAGCCATAAGTCTTGAGACCAATCATTCCCCTCTGAAAACAATACTCAAAACCCATAAAAAATTACATGAATTTTCATTTTCCATACTTTGATCATTTTGGGTGATTACATAAATAAATATTTGATTTTTTCTACCCTTTCATCTACCTTGACATTTTCTTACAGTTTTCATGTTGAGTAATATATGTTTCAATACACACCATCTCAAATTTTCCATTACAATAGCCTTTTTGTAACATTTAAATTAGCATTTTTCCAATTCACTTTGTAAAATTGACTCCAACCATAACTAAAACCTGTTAATTTTTGTATTAGTTTCCCAAGTAAAATTTAGTACAAACCAAGATATTATTTTGAAGTTTTTGTCATATGCAATTACCAAGTATTCATGTTTTTTCCGTAGTTCTCGGAACTGGTTTTCCATCTAGAGTCGAACAACCTTTGCGAAATATTTATCAGGGAAATGATCCTTTCATGTTTCCTATTCCATGGAATCATGATCATCATTCCCTCTGGTATTCTTCAACAATAACCACTATTGATCAACAGCACCTACAAAATTATCAACAAAAATAGATACCTTTTGGAATTCTGAATATCCCATGACATAAAATATCAACTAATGGTTATTAATACTTCAATAATATATTATGGGGAATGGTGATCCACTAAAACATGTGGGAATTTACCTCATGATGTTCTACATTATAGTCATAATCCTTCATGGAGGATAGGTATCCTATCAATAATAGATACCACCACTATTTATGGATTATGTCAACTAATCCATCACTATAACAAAATATTATTTTTCATTTCCAACCATTTAAGGATTTTGATATGGATGAATATTTTCCTATTAGTGCCTTATCAATACACTTTCGTTATTTCTTATATAGAATTTTTTTTAATAGATTTATTTTAGAAGAAGAAATATGGTATTATAAAAGTTCTATATAATTTTAACTTGGCCATAAGGTAAAATGATTAAAGGGAATCCTATTTACATTATCCAAACCTCTACAATCACCTAAACTGGCCTATTATATCAACTATAAGAATACAAACATAAAAATAATATAATCTTGAGTTTTAGTTAAGAAATTACATTCATTTTAGTTCAATTATTTTTTAATTGTGAGTTTTAATTAATTTGTTCATAACTCATAAATAAAAAATCCATACAATAAGAAGTAGGGACATCCGATCCATATCCATTTGTTACACTATATTATTTTTTAAATAATACATTAATTTTATCATGAAATCACTTCACGAAATTAAATTTAACATCACCCTTTTCACTTATCCATCCTGGGAAAATAATTTAAAAACATGTGATGAGAATAAAAATCTCATGAATGGATATAAAATGAATGTAAATTAATTGTCTAGTGAAAACATTTAATCCATAAAGTATTTACCATTTCATCAATGTTTATTGAGAAAAATAAATAAAACATTTTAACATGAAACACATATGTTTTTGTAAAATAAATAATTTGAAAAACCTACAAAAATATAAAAACCCTTACATGTAACTGAGAGCATCTCATTTATAAACATTTTAAAACTGTATCAAAAGGAACATGAGCCCAGTAAAATACATACTCTAAAACCTTTGTTTATTCAATGATTATTTCAAGTTATGTAACTCCCCGACCCCAGCTACCCAGAGTCGGTGCATTACTTCGTAACATTGGCATGATCACAAAAGATCAAGTATCGAAAGACCGATTAGTTTAGTAGCATTGGAAACACTAGATACCTTAATAAGTCTTTCATTACATCAAAAAGTAAACAAACTACAATAACATGGTCTTCATAGTCCACACTCATATCCCTTTTTGACTACCCCTACAGGTCATTCATAAAAAATTAGAAGTTCTCAGAAAAATACCAAAAATTCAACATAGGCTAATTTCGATATTACGAATCCAAAAATGAAGTCCATTTTGAAATATAAAATTTCTATAATTTTAAAAAGTGGTTATTACTATTCATAACGGCTGCTTTGATTAGTCGCGGTGTTTTAGAACTCGAAGTTGCGTACAATTCAAGCTATTTAATTATTGAATGAGAAGCGTATTGTGGAAGCTCGGGGTGTTACATTCTCCCCTCCTTCAATAAATTGCGTCCTCGCAATTTGAAATTTTTCTTGGAAAATAAAAGGTTGAAAATAGAAAATACCTTTGTGGAAAACCCACATCGGAAATAAGGTTAATAAAATTTAGTCTTAATAAGAGGGAAATGAAAATAAGAAAGTCACCACCAAATTATGATCTCGATAAAGAGAACATTAGTGGCAATTAGAGACATATAATTGGAGGAAAAACGTAAATATTTGTAGGGAGTGATTGAGGTCATCAATCACAATCAACTGTCAAATTAAGGGCCTCAAAGCCTTCAATCTATGTTGATTTAAAATATCATCAGTTCAAGAAGACATAAGGTATTAGGATAACAAATTTTTTTTGTTTTAATATCCCTTTACTAAAGTTTAAGAATTAATTTATTCATTGAATAAGAGATAGGTATATATATATTTATGCTTGAAAATTAGAGTTTCAACCTTCAACTCATCTTTCACTCAAAAAGATAATATAACTCAAAAATATTATAATTATCCTAATTGTATAAGGTTCCAAATGTTAACACATACCATTTAGATTAGTAAAATTATTTTGTAATAACCAGGGTCTTCATGTAGGCTAGCGGTAGGAAATAAAGGCCTGTCGCACTATGGTTGTGGGTTCGATTCCTGCAGCTTTGTCCGACGCGACGGGTTATGCCCCACCTTGCAGGTTGTACTTTTCCTAAAACTATAGTATAATAATATTCCAAAAATAATCTTCAGAAATGCTTTAACCTTAAACAATACTATCCACGGTTCAACTTAACCCACTCCAACCTTTATAGTTATCCAAAATACCTCTGTCCAGACTTTCTCTAAAAGGTCTCTTAATTCCAAAATCAATTTATCAGATTCCCCAAACAAAGTAAAGTTTCTCTTATTGTCACATACTAAAAATATGATTACCTTAATCATATTAAATCCTTAATGAAAACAACATGTACTATAGTACAATCCTTATATATATCACATTATTCTTACAACCATTATATAGTCTTTGAGTCCAAAAGCACCAATACATAAATTATTCAACTTCAACTGTAGTAATAGCATAAGCTTGGCCTTGATCCCTTGGCCTTTTCTGAGGTATGTTTTTCGTACGCTTAGGACATTCATTTGCATAATTCCCCATTTCCCTACAATTTAAACATTCAACATTGATAGCCTTTTTCTTTCCCTTGCAATCACGAGCATGGTGACCTTTTTCTCTACATTTGTAACAAACTCCCATTCCCTTTAGGCAAGTACCAGGGTGATTCTTCCCACAATTATCACATAATGGAAAATCCTTCATTCCCTTTTCCCTTTATCTGTCTCTTGTTCCACCATTCTCTTCTTTTCTTGCTTTGCTTTAAAGTCATGAGACTTAGAGAATTCCTTTTCTGTCTTGATTGCACACGAGACAATATCTTCGTACGTTGAGAAAGATTTTGATACTAAAGATTGACGGAGAAATGGTTTTAACTCATCAATGAAACGATCAATATTACCTCTTGGGTTACGTATATAATCTGCAGCATACCTCGCCAACCTTGTAAGGTTGGCCTCATACATTGCAACATTCTCATCCTCCTTTTGTCTCAGACTCAGAAATTGCCTTTCCATATCTGCTCGATGGTCATGAGGAAAGTATTTTTCTAAGAAAATATCTTTTAACTCCCTCCATTACATATTCGATACGTCATCATCTTCCTTTGTATTTTGAATCAATGACCACCATTGATCGGCATCTCCAGTGAGGCGGTAAACTGCCATGATAACCTTCTCCCTTTCGCTACTCCCCAAGGCATGGAATATTTTCTCTAAGGAGTTTATCCATTGCTCACCTACTAACGGATTTGTACCCCCATTAAATGTTGGTGGTTGTTGCCTCATGAAGAGGTCTAACATTGATCCTCCACGTTGCGGATCAGGGTGCTCCATTCGAGTAAGGTTATTATTCATAACCTGAGTGATTTGTCCCAGTATGGTAATAAGTTGATCAGCACTAGTTGTATCTCCAGATCCACAATAATTATCTTGAGCAGGAGGGAAATCCCTACACGGAGTGTGTGCATTGATACGGTTTCCATTCCTTCCACTAGTCGCCATTTCTAAACAATGGCATAAACTAGATTAGTTTATGAATCAAAATACATAATTCCATACTTGTAAACAACTTAACACTAATTAAACTATTTATGGATATAATCCATAATCATAAAAATGTTTTCTTTGAGGAAGTATATACTCATAACCCTTCATAGTGGTTTTTAAAGAAAATGAGAATTATCCTAAGCATATCCCCCGGGAGTGTCGTAACCAATAGTGCAGCAAGGCCCGTTGTCGTGCACCAGTTCCCGTTCGAGTCTAGCTCAAAGCGGTGTTTTCAGGTTTTACCCCTAGGTACATCTGTGCCAAAGCCGCCTCTACCTGATCATATCCAGATAGGGATGTATTGCTCGGAAAACTCACAAAATCTCAACAATAACAAAATTCAAGGAAGTCCTTCTATACTAATCCTCAATGTCTATCATTGGGCTATGTGCTCTAATCAGAGTTTATCTAAATCTAGTTTCCAAGGTTAGTACTATACTGCCTCTGATACCAACTGTAACGCCCCGACCCCAGCTACCCAGAGTCGGTGCATTACTTCGTAACATTGGCATGATCACAAAATATCAAGTCTCGAAAGACCGATTAGTTTAGTAGCCTTGGAAACACTAGATACATTAATAAGTATTTCATTACATCAAAAAGTAAACAAACTACAATAACGTGGTCTTCATAGTCCACACTCATATCCCATTTTGACTTCCCCTGCAGGTCATTCATAAAAAATTAGATGTTCTCAGAAAAATACCAAAAATTCAACATAGGCAAATTTCGATATTCCGAATCCAAAAATGAAGTCCATTTTGAAATATAAAATTTCTATAATTTTATAAAGTGGTTATTACTATTCATAACGGCTACATTGATTAGTCGCGGTGTTTTAGAACTCGAAGTTGCGTACAATACGAGCTTTTTCATTATTGAATGAGAAGCGTATTGTGGAAGATCGGGGTGTTACATTCTCCCCTACTTTAATAAATTGTGTCCTCGCAATTTGAAATTTTTCGTGGAAAATAAAAGGTTGAAAATAGAAAATACCTTTGTGGAAAACCCACATCAGAAATAAGGTTAATAAAATTTAGTCTTAATAAGAGGGAAATGAAAATAAGAAAGTCAACACCAAATTATGATCTCGATAAGGAGAACATTGGTGGAAATTAGAGACATATAATTGGAGGAAAAACGTAAATATTTGTAGGGAGTGATTGAGGTCATCAATCACAATCAACTGTCAAATTGAGGGCCTCAAAGCATTCAATCTATGTTGATTTAAAATATCATCAGTTCAAGAAGACATAAGGTATTAGGATAACACATTTTTTTTGTTTTAATATCCCTTTACTAATGTTTAAGAATTAATTTATTCATTGAATAAGAGATAGGTATATATATATTTATGCTTGACAATTAGAGTTTCAACCATCAACTCATCTTTCACTAAAAAAGATAATAGAATTCAAAAATATTATACTTATCCTAATTGTATAAGGTTCCAAATGTTAACACATACCATTTAGATTAGTAAAATTATTTTGTAATAACCAGGGACTTCCTATAGGCTAGTGGTAGGAAATAAAGGCATGTCGCACTATGGTTGTGGGTTCGATTCCTGCAGCTTTGTCCGACGCGACGGGTTATGCCCCACCCTGCAGGTTGTCCTTTTCCTAAAACTATAGTATAATAATATTCCAAAAATAATCTTCAGAAATGCTTTAACCTTAAACAATACTATCCATGGTTCAACTTAATCCACTCCAACCTTTATAGTTATCCAAAATACCTCTGTCCAGACTTTCTCTAAAAGGTCTCTTAATTCCAAAATCAATTTATCAGATTCCCCAAACAAAGTAAAGTTTCTCTTATTGTCACATACTAAAAATATGATTACCTTCATCATATTAAATCCTTAATGAAAACAACATGTACTACAATACAATCCTTATATATATCACATTATTCTTATAACCATAATATAATCCTTAAGTCCAAAAGCACCAATACATAAATTATTCAACTTCAACTGTAGTAACAGCATAAGCTTGGCCTTGATCCCTTGGCCTTTTCTGAGGTATGTTTTCCTGACGCTTAGGAAATTCATTTTCATAATTCCCCATTTCCCTACAATGGAAACATTCAACATTGATAGCCTTTTTCTTTCCCTTGCAATCACGAGCCTGGTGACCTTTTTCTCCACATTTTTAAAAAACTCCCATTCCCTTTAGGCAAGTACCAGGGTGATTCTTCCCACAATTATCACATAATGGAAAATCCTTCTTTCCCTTTTTCCCTTTATCTGTCTCTTGTTCCACCTTTCTCTTCTTTTCATGCTTTGCTTTAAAGTCATGAGACTTATAGAATTCATTTTCCGTCTTGATTGCACATGAGACAATATCTTCGTATGTTGAGAAAGATTGTGATACTAAAGATCGACGGAGAAATGGTTTTAACCCATCAATAAAATGATCAATCTTACCTCTTGGGTTACGTATATAATCTGCAGCAAACCTCGCCAACCTTGTAAAGTTGGCCTCATACTTTGCGACATTCTCATCCTCCTTTTGTCTCAGACTCAGAAATTTCCTTTCCATATCTGCTCGTCGGTCATGAGGAAAGTATTTTTCTAAGAAAAGCTCTTTGAACTCCCTCAATTCCATATTCGATACGTCATCATCTTCCTTTGTATTTTGAATCAATGACCACCATTGATCGGCATCTCCAGTGAGGTGGTAAACTGCCATGATAACCTTCTCCCTTTCGCTACTCCCCAAGGCGTGGAATATTTTCTCTAAGGAGTTTATCCATTGCTCACCTACTAACGGATTTGTACCCCCATTAAATGTTGGTGGTTGTTTCCTCATGAATCGGTCTAACATTGATCCTCCACGTTGCGGATCAGGGTGCTCCATACGAGTAAGGTTATTATTCATAACCTGAGTGAGTTTTCCCAGTATGGTAATAAGTTGATCAGCACCAGTTGTATGTCCACATCCACAATAATTATCTTGAGCATGAGGGAAATCCCTACATGGAGTGCGTGCATTGATACGGTTTCCATTCCTTCCACTAGGCACCATTTCTAAACAACGGCATAAACTAGATTAGTTTATGAATCAAAATACAAAATTCCATACTTGTAAACCACTTAACACTAATTGAACTATTTATGGATATAATCCATAAACATAAAAATGTTTTCTTTGAGGAGGTATATACTCATAACCCTTCATAGTGGTTTGTAAAGAAAATGAGAATTATCCTAAGAATATCCCCCGGGAGTGTCGTAACCAAGAGTGCATCAAGGCCCGTTGACGTGCACCAGTTCCCGTTCGAGTCTAGCTCAAAGCGGTGCTTTCGGGTTTTACCCCTAGGTATATCTGTGCCAAAGCCGCCTCTACCTGCTCGTATCCAGACAGGGATGTATTGCTCGGAAAACTCACAAAATCTCTACAATAACAAAATTCTAGGAAGTTCTTCTATAATAATCCTCAAAGTCTATCTTTGGGCTATGTGCTCTAATCAGATTTTATCTAAATCTAATTTCCATGGTTATTACTAAACTGTCTCTGATACCAACTGTAACGCCCCGACCCCAGCTACCTAGAGTCGGTGCATTACTTCGTAATATTGGCATGATCACAAAAGATCAAGTCTCGAAAGACCGATTAGTTTAGTAGCCTTGGAAACACTAGATACATTAATAAGTCTTCCATTACATCAAAAAGTAAACAAACTACCATAACATGGTCTTCATAGTCCACACTCATATCCCTTTTTGACTACCCCTGCAGGTCATTCATAAAAAATTAGAAGTTCTCAGAAAAATACCAAAAATTCAACATAGGCTAATTTAGATATTCCGAATCCAAAAATGAAGTCCATTTTGAAATATAAAATTTATATAATTTTAAAAAGTGGTTATTACTATTCATAACGGCTACTTTGATTAGTCGCGGTTTTTTAGAACTCGAAGTTGCGTACAATGCAATCTATTGCATTATTGAATGAGAAGCGTATTGTGGAAGCTCGGGGTGTTACAAGTTAAGACAAGGAAAATTTCCCAATTAATTAGATCCTTATGTCAGCATACCTATAATTCAATATATAATAGTAAAAATTGGCTATATCATCGATTTTGTATTATTTAAGTTATGATGGGCTCACTTTGTGCTATCAGGGACACCCCATCATATAAGTTGTAATGAGATCACCTGATTATATTAGAGAGAACCCATTAATCATGTATAATTATCAATTACCATATAATTAATAAACTTTTTTTTATGATTGATCTTTTACATTGTAAATTTTTTTTAATATACATTGAAAATGATAAAGAAATGAAACATGAAAAAAAATGTTTTTTTAATCCATGTTTCTATATAAAATTAAAATTTTCTTTTTAATTTGTTTCTCTTCCAAAATATAAAATAAAAGGATAATTATTTTTATAATAATGGATGAAAGAAAAATATTTTAAAGAAAGCCATATATAAATTAATATTCATGGTGGCATAAAATAGGTTGTTGTTGTGTTTGTTAAGAAGCTGAAATTCCATTTTTCATTTTCAAAACATTCCTTATAAAAAATGTAAAAAAATTCATTTTGGAATACTTTTAAAATAAAGAAAAAAGGGACCTAAAATTTAGTTTATAAATCTTTTATGTCCATAATTTGTTTTCATAAAACTACTTTAAAAAACATTGGATATAGAAGAGAATGATATTTTGATGGAGAAACATTAACAGATATTTTTTTTTGAAAGGTAATGGACCTTATCACTTAGAAATATTTGTATCATATAGTCCTTGAAAGAATAACATTAAAAAAATTAAATACCACGTGAATTATGTAATTCATAATATAAAATTACAAAGTGGTTTATATACACCTATTAAAAGAATATAGGTGCATAACATCAAATTATTCCTCAAGAGATATAAATTAAAACAAATTCACTTACATTATATATGACTTGTAACATATGAATTTATTTTACTTATTAATAAAAAAATATTAATAATTTATTTTTTGACATCATTTTTCATTTTTTTATTAATTTTCATTCACACATTACCGTGTTACATACAATTATTTAATCAATTAGTTTTATGTTAGATGTTTTGACCGTATTCATCTTATCTATAAAAAAGAATTTGGAAGGATGACTATGGTTAGAGGTGAAATTATTTAAAAATATCTATAATAATAATAAATAATTAATTACAAATTTTATATATGAATTATACCTTGAAAACTAATCGTGAAATGTGGTTATGAAACAAGAACTAGAATTAATAACATGGATATAGTTTGTTGTATGTGTGAATGAGTAACGATTCCATTTTTCAATGATCGTAATGGAAGTAAGGTGATTAATGTTCATCATTACATAATGATCATAATATAATAAATAATATATTATGTAACTTTTTTCACTTATATATATCATTTAGATGATATGGTGATGAAAAATGAATCGCATCGCTTCGAGGGGCGGTAGTCCACACGTCCAAGGAAAACATTATAATTTGTATTCAATGAGTGATGTAAGAAATAAAATGATATATTACATCAATTGAAAAAATATTTTTAATTAATATAATAATTATTTCAATTTTATAACATATATTCATTATCATTAACCATATTACCTCCATGTAACGTGTTAGTGAAAGTGAACTACATCACATCGTGCGTTGGTAGTTTGATGTACACACGAATGATGTAATCATATCATATACTGAATGGAATGTAAAAATGAATATATTTTATAATGTTAATATATGTATAATTATGTTTTGAATATAATATATATACTTTATAGGCATCATCATACTGAACCGTCACAAGTGGTAATAGGAAAATGAATGAAAACAGTTTTTTGTGTTGTTGTCTGTCATATAGATGAATGATTATTTCATAACCCATTTTATAATAGAGGGAAGTCATTTAAGTTATTACATAAAACTAATATCATATTATTATTTGGAATATACTTAATTTATTATATAATAATGTTTTACAAATAATCAAAGGTTGTTGAGAAAGAAGTAAAATAAAAAATGCTTGTTAGAGAATTTCTCCTTTTCTTTAGATAACTCCATTATGATTGCACAAAATTCCTTCCATGTATTGATTAATGACCCAAATAATGCCTATAGTGTGATATGAGGGTTTTTTGGAAGTTATTTTGTAATTTATACTCTCTAAAAATTGTTTTCAATTAGTGAATATGGGAGGAGAGTTGGTAACCTTTTTTAAGTGAGGTGAGTGGCATAATTGTAATTGTTTTAAAAGAGTGAATTACACTCTCATTTTTTCAAGTAATTTGGAGAAAATAATGATACATTATAAATCAATAAAGTGAATAGGTATAAAAAGTTCTATAAAATTGGTGTTGGACAAGTTTCTAGGTCATTTCCCCTTATTTTTAATTTGTAAACCCTTAGTAAACTCGTTTTCACCATAATCATTGTGATTAACTTTAAATGAATTCACTAATTAATATTGTAAAAAATTATGTTGAAATTATTAGAAATTATAAAAAATTCATTTTCAAAATAATCAATTCATTTTTTTGATATTCGAGTTCTCAAATTATAAAATTTTATTTCACTCCTAATCACACAAAAGAGACAAGACAAAGAGTTTTCAAGAAGAGTAATTTTTACAAAAATATGATTATATATTAACTATATGAATAATAATAATTTTTATATTAATATAAATTAATATTTAATAATATATTTTATTCATAATTAATTTAAAAAATTCTCCATTAAAGATTATTTTAAATTATTAAAAAGGAGAAACATTATTCATTTTATAACATTTATTTTGAAAACCCTATTTGAAACCACAAAATAATATTACTAAAACCCCAATATAATATTTATTAAATAGTAATTCAATGTGTTAAACATAAAAATAATAATTATTAGGTTACATTAAAAAATATTCAAAATTTAATTTAAATTCTAAATTACTTATTTATTTAAAATAAATTAATTTTTATGAAAATCTATATTTTTCAGTATTCAGTGAAACATCAGTATTTTTGGAAAAATAATTAAATTTGACTCAAAATAGTTATTTATATTTCTATTATAAAAAATATACTCATAGTTTCAAAATAAAGTTCTAAAATTTTGATATTGCGATTTTTAATAAAACCTTATATGGAAAGAGATAAGTTGAAACTATTTTTTTGTTTAATAATTACAATATATTTTAATAATAAATTTAACTATTTAAATAATATTAATAAATTTGTAAATTTCTTATTTTATAATTATAATGGTTTTTTCACTTTCCCCGTGATGGATAGCCCACTATAAAACTGTACACTGACTCACTAAGGACCTAGTGGACACTAAGGGCCTCTAGGTCTCCCACCTAGCCCTACCAATTAGGTATCATGTGATGGTCACTAAGTCCCAACAAATTATATGAGGTAAAAAATGAAAAAAATGTCATAGTTCATGGGTTTAATCAATGATCCTATCTCAATCCATATCATGTAACTTTCCCAAAATCCACTTCATATGGTCTCATGTATCACATCACCACCAGTCAAAACCACCATCCACAACTATGTAATCTATCATTCCCATCCATCTACAAATCACACTACTCCATGTAGGATTTCATATCACTAGTAAACTCATGGCACAATTATTGACATCGTCTTAGATGATCCATACCAAGGGAAACATAAACATGATTCTATTATGTAAAATTCCATTCCAAGATATATGATAAATAATCATAAAGTTTGTTATTTTTACTTCAACTAACCAAAAATAAAAAATTAAACCCACATGGGATCCACCAATGAACCCTTCACCTCACTAAACTATAGGGTACATTGAGAATCCTATTCACATGGATATGTATAGTTATAATCATCAATCGGAATCTCACCATAGATCCACATGGAAAAGAATATAATGGAGATATATACTATGGTCACTCCACCTAAATAGAATTCCAAAAAATTACGTATACCAGAAAATTTTGTATGAGTAGTTACAAAAAAATTAAACACCTGTTACTTTTTTAGTGAAATGGAAAATTGTAGTCTAATATGTCTAGTGAATCTTATATGATTGACATGATACATGAAGAACTATTTTCCTCTATAGTATGAGATTCAAATCCATTCACTAGTACCATTATGATATTCCATGACCCACTAGTCTATTAAAATTCATAAAACCTCAAACAACTAAGTGTGTCACTCATGGAAAAAATACAACACAATAGTAACATAAAAAAATAAAATTACAATACCATGTTCCACGTTGCTAGTAATTATTAATAGAAAAGGTGTTATTGGGGAACCATCAGAGTATAAATCATAGAATCAAATAATTTATAAATCTTCAGTATACTTAAATAAATTATAGAAAAAGAAAGAGATTATATAACCCGGTAACATCTCACAGATCCATATGTATAACTTAAAAAATAAAGCAATAAATCAGAAAAGACTCCCCAAACACTGAAGGCTTCTGACTAGATATGTTGGTATGTGGGGGTAATGATGGGAGACTATACCATTTGTATTAGAGTGATCAATAATAAATTAAATTACCAAGCATAATATAACATATATTAAATGACTGTGGAAGTAATTAACATAATCAGGACTAAAAAAAGATTAAATGAATCAAGGGCCCGAATAGCTATGTCATACATAAAATTACCTCCCACTAGGATTGTAAAATATATATACATAAAATAAAGAGAATAAATAATGTATCTCTAGGACATTACTGAGCCAAAAATTATAATAAGATACTTGAATATGTCTGAGGGGTCCCAGTAGATTAAACCTATGTCTCTGACTAACCTATACTTGAAACCGAGTGAATGTTTTATCTAGTACCCAAGTGAAGTTTTAGAATAATATGGTTGTGTGTACATAAATTAGTATGAAAACATTAACAAGACCCCATAGTAACCATCATATACAATGATAGTTTCATGTGATGTTCCCAGGGTGAATAAAAGATAACTGTTAAAAGAAATACATAAAACACTTCTGGATCTATAGGTCCATGACCACGATTGATTATACCAAAAACTTATATTATTGGGGGGTATTTGAGTATGTAATGGTGACTCTCAATCCAAAGTAACATGAGATGTACAAATCTTGTGCAGCCCCAACCATGTCCTCCTAAATATGAGGAGTCATCCCTTTACCATCCTATCATCTATGATTTTAACCTATGGAAGAAAAAAACATTATCTACAGGAATATGAGGATGTAACCCATGGAAGACATGTCATATAAGTTCCTAATACAAATAATATCAACTCCATGTTTAGATGTAACTCATGGTTGTCATATCAATAATCTCTTGGATTCAGGGAATAATATCTTGATAGTACATGTTTCCAAATATAAATTAATGTTGACAAAACAATATCAGATCTACAAATCCATAGTATATCCAAAACCAAGCTCCATATAATTGTAATATCCAACCAAATATAGCTCCACATCATGGTAGACCAACCATGTTACACCTTCCTAACTGTTCATTCCATAACTAGACATAATCTAGTGAAGCATGAGGGATATCTTTTCACCCATAAACAAGGAAACTGTCCCCAATAACTTCATTGTTACAATCCAATATGGGTACCATGTTGAAAGATTCTACCATTTCCTATGAACCACATTTGGGTTATCTTGTCAATGGAATACCCTTGGTCCCTCTAATAAAATGATATTTATTAACACCACTAGATGTCCTATGTCTCAAACAAGGACATAGAAAAAGCATGACTATCTAGGATTCTAGGTCCCTTAATATAGTGACCCTACATTTTCATACAATAATATTACTACATTTTAAAGATAAACAACATAATATTATTACAAATAGAGGATCCAATGGTTTAGTTTCTTGGGAAAACTAGGACCAAACATAACAATTACAACAACAAGTATAAACATTTATTTAATTACTTCTTCTGAATATTCTTATTGACACATGTCCTCTCGTTAGAACATGTATCCATCTGAGGATATACATAAAAAGGGGTGATATAAAATCCCATAAAGTGGATAGATAATAACAATATATCATGGGGTGAGCATAATCATAACATAGTCAAAAGATCATGAACATGAGAGGAAGAAAAAATAAAAGATTTGAAATGTGGCAATGCATAAAAAAAATGAAACATCACGTCTTAGTGGTTAACTACGAAACATAATTGTGAACCAAGATAGAATATTTTTCTAACATCATTTCCCTTTTAATAATGAGATTCATCACTTTACCCAATGAATTGGAGTGTTGTATAATTCCGGGCGCACCCGTCACATTTAAACATTCATATTGCGCTATATAATTCCGGGCACACCCATCACATCAGAACATTATCATTTTTCATGCCTGCCACAATGAACATATAACATAAATGAACATAAAAAACCAATGAAAATAAATGGGTTTAATCTCATAAAAACGCATTCATAAACATTAGGTTCCCCAAATAATGACGGTATAACATACATGTTACGAGAACTGTCAATCAAGAATGGGAAGTAAAAGGTGTGTTCTTGAAAGAAGAATTCTTTTGGAAAACATTTTTGTTTTTCTTCAATACCAGTTACAATCATGTATATCCTATAAAAGGAAATAAAATGATGAAAAAAATATTTGTAAAGAATATCCATAGAAAAATGGAGTGAAAGAGGGAGAACCCGACGGATGAAAGTTGGGTTCGAGAATTTCCCCATACCTTGTATCTGAATGCTTCCTTCTCTTTAATGCCCAGTATAATGAAATTATATTCATTAATTAGAAATAAATAACCTTTTTTACCTTAATATGGTCCATTATGGTTTCATTATGTGATTTTATGTGCCTTTGGATGAGTTATAGAGTTTAAAAACATTGTTCGAGAATGTTTGATTTCATGGTTTTCTTGAGTGGTTCACTTGTATTCTTAATTTGATGTTTGGGTAGATCATGGGTAAACATCCGGAACTGATATTACATGTTATAAATTTTATTACATGAGTTTTAATTATCATATAATTAATTAAATTATATCCATGTGGATGAATCATTAGATAATAATTAAATGATGATTGTTTCGGTTAATTTGAACGGTTGTTTTGATCATAACGAACATGTTTTAATTTATCACTTAGTAATATGGCCATTAATTATTTCAGGATCATTAAATAGGAAATAATACATATAAAAAATTCTGGTTCAACCATAAAAATGGTTTCATGACCATATCTGATGGTATAAATGGAACACGAAAGCATGTCGTTCTTTAAGATGATACATTAACACCTCATGAACAACATTCTCTTTAATAAAATAAAAAGAAGAGGGAAAGGGGGTTATGAGATAAAATATCTCATTAACATCATAAAATTCTAGTATATGTATAATAAAAGAGTTAAAATACCATTTCTATGAATATATGTGGGGAAAGATCAGGAAACAAACATGAACTTGAAAGGAAAATAAAGGAGAAGAGGGAGAGAAATTACCTTTTAAATCCACCTCTTGAGATCCTCCTTAAGGGAGCTAGGATTGTTCTTTTGATGAGACCAGTAGCTCTGGGATGTCATCGAGGGGATAGGGAGGATGTTTGGGCCGAGTTTTGAGAATTCTTGGATCTTGAGAGGTGTGAGGGAATGAGTGTGTGAAGTGTGGTTTTTAGTGGAGGGGAGAGGGGTTTCCTTAATATAAACTTTATAAGTTTATGAATTTCCCCTAAGACAATGAATAGTGAGTATTTAATGAACAAGAATTGTAATTTTATCATTTGATCCAGAACAAAGTGGTATTACATCAGCTGAACATTACACATGACTCTATAATTAGCTTATTTAGCTTATTTATGTAAATTACGGTATTTCACTATTCATAAAAAATTCAAGTATTTCAGAAAAATCCCAAAACATTACCCCAAACATTTTTCGACGAGTAGTATCCAAAAATAAATTCAATTTTTCAAAAATAAGTTTCTTAATATTATTAATTTAATATTTAATTAAAATTATAATTTACTTAAACAAAAGTTTTTAAACTTTAAACTAATTTTATAGTGCTTTCAAAAATTACGTACGATCTTATAAAATTATCTAAAAACAATAAGACATTTTATTTGATAATTAATGAAAAAAATTTAAGAAAATACCTTTTCTTTTAAATTAATTAAATAATTATAATTAATTATTTATGACTCATGAAATTCCAAAATGTTTACAAAGGTCAAATTGTCACTTTCTATGATGTATAATTTTTTTTAAATTATTCATGGTTAAGGTTACTCTAATGTTGGATGATTTACTATTCATAAGGGTCATATTACTATTCATAAGGGTAGGTTACTATTCACAAGGTTGCGTTACTATTCACCAAAAATTATTTTTCTTTCATTAGACTCCAAAAATCATCTTGAACACAACCATGTATGTCAGATTTTCAAAATTACCTACACATAAGTGACAAAAATATCTTTAATGGTCACTTAGCACTTATTAGTTCATTATGTTGTGTATTCATGTTATTTTATGACATATTTATAAGAATGTAAATTCCATTGAAAAAATTTGCGTCTTTACATTATTCCCCCCTTAAGAAATTTCGCCCCTGAAATTTCACTTTACACAAACAAGTGATGGTGTTTCTCCTTCATCACCTCTTCTGGTTCCCAAGTTTCATCATCAAAATTATGGTTCCTCGACAACACTTTGACAATATGGGTTGTCCTATTGCGTAGAACCTTATCTCTTCAGTCCAAAATCTTTATTGGCTGCTCCTCATTGGAAAGATTATCTTTCAGCTGCACCACCTCTGAGTTTAGTACATGTGAGGGGTCTGCTATGTACTTCCTCAGTAGTGATACATGAAACAAATCATGAACTTGATCCATATTCGGTGGAAGTTCAAGCTGATAGGCCACGACTCCTATGCGGTCAAGGATTTCAAAGGGGCCAATGTACCTTGGACTTAGCTTCCATTTCATTCCAAATCGCATGACTCTCTTCCATGGTGATATTCTAAGGAAGACAATATCCCCAACGTCGAACTCTAAGTCCCTTCGACGATTGTCATCATAACTCTTTTGTCGACATTGAGTAGCTTCGATGTGTTTCTATATGACTTCAACCTTATCTGTCATATTCTGCACAAGATCGGGTCCAAGTAGCTTTCTCTCTGCAACTTCATCCCAACAAGTTGGTGTTTTACATCACATTCCATAGAGAGCTTCATATGGATCCATCTGAAGACTCAAGTGGAAGGTATTGCTGTTTAAGAACTCAACCAATGGGAGATGATGGTCCCATCCGCCTTTGAATTCTAGAGAGTAGGCTCTTATCATATCTTCAAGCATCTAAATAGTCCTTTCAGATTGGCCATCAGTTTGGTGGTGGTCGACCGTGCTGAAATTTAATTTAGTTCTCAAAGAATGTTGATGGGTCCTCCAGAATTTATATGCAAACCTTAGATCACGGTCAGAGAAAATTGAGAGTGGAACATCGTACAGTCTCACAACTTCCTTCACATATATCATTCCAAGTTGTTCAAGCGATAGATCTTCCCAAATAGTGATAAAATTTGCAATCTTGGTGAGTCGATCAACCACAACCCATATCGCATTATTTCCATTTGATGGCTTTGGGAGACCCGTGACAAAGTACATAGTAACCATATCCCATTTCCACATGGTTATAGGAAATGGATACATCATACCGTTGGACTTTTGTCACTCATCTTTAACTTTTTGACATACCAAGCACCTTGATATATATTCTGCAATCTCCTTCTTCATGTTATCCCACCAGAAGTGTTCTCGGAGATCACTGTACATCTTGGTACTCCCAAGATCGATTGAAAATGTTGAGCTATGTGCATTGTAAAATAGCTCCTTCTTTATCACAGGTCATGAAGTAACCCAAATCCTCTTTCGAAAACAAATCACACCATCGACATCAATATGGAAATCATGAATCTTCCCTTCTTTTACTGCATTCACCATCTTTTGTATCTCCACATCATCACTTTATGCTTCCTTAATATTCTCTTGGATGGATGGTTGCACAATCATTTGGGCATGGTAGGATGTATCCCCTACCCTTATTATTTCCAAATCCATTCTTTTCATATCAACGAAGATAGGGTCTTTCTCAATCCACAGCATGGATAGAGTAGCAGGTTCTTTTCTGCATAAAGCATCATCTTCCTAGTTCTCTTTTCCAAGATGATAGTGAATAGAGAAATCGTAATACATGATTATCTCTAACCATCTCCTTTGAGGCATGTTGAGCTCCTTTTTTGTGAATATATACTTTAGGATATTGTGGTCAGTGTATATTTCACACTTTCCACCAAAAAGGTAGTGCTACCAGATTTTTATGGAAAAAATCATTGCTGCCAGCTCTATATCATGCGTCGGGTATTTCTGCTCATGGATCTTCAACTGTCGTGAGGTGTAGGATATCACATTATAATTTTTCATGAGTATGAAACCCAAGCCTTTCTTTGAAGCATCATTGTATATCACAAAACATTCTCCACTTTTCGGTATTGTGAGTACATGCACAGTGATTAGTATTCTCTTTAGCTCCTTGACTCTTCCCTCACATTCTTTTGTCCAGACATACTTTACCCCTTTCCTTGTTAACTTATCTAGTGGGCTTGACAATTGTGAGAAGTTTCTCACAAAAAGTCGGTAGTACCCAGATAATCCATGAAAACTATGGATTTCTGTGACACTAGAGGGTCTTGGTCATTCCTCAATTCCTTTGTTTTTTGAAGGATCCACATAAATTCCCTCACTTGTGATCACATGTCCCATGAACGTGACTTGTTTCAACCAAAAGTCACACTTTCTGAACATGGCGTACAACTTATCCTTTCTCAAAGATTCCAATACAAGTCTTAGATATTCTTAATTCTCCTCCGTGATCTTGGAGTATAAGAGAATATCATTAATAAAAACTACCACAAATTTGTCAAGGTAATGTCTAAAGACTCTATTCATAAAATCCGTGAAGATTGTAGGGGCATTAATAAGTCCAAAGGGCATCACCAAAAACTCATAGTGCCCATACCTTGTTCGGAAGGCAGTCTTCTTAATATCTTCCTTCTTCACCTTTACCTTATGATATCCAGAAAGAAGATCCTCCTTTGAGAAGTATAGATCTCCTCTTAACTGATCGAACAAGTCATCAATCCTTGGAAGAGGAAACTTGTTTTTTGTGGTGATCTTTTTGAGTTCCCGATAATATATACACAACCGCATTGTTCCATCCTTCTTCTTCATAAAGAGAACTGGTGCACCCAAATGTGATGCACTAGGGCATATGAACCCTTTGTCCAGATGCTCTTGTAGATACTTTATTAAATCCCCCAGTTCGATTGGAGCCATCCTATAGGGACACTTTGAGATAGGAGTAGCTTTGGGTATGAGTTCAACTAAGAACTCAACCTCACGATCCAGGGGAATTCAGGGTAACTCTTTGGTAAAAACATAAATGTATCCCCTCACGATGGGAATTTCCTCAAGGTTGGAACTTTCCATTGAATCAACCATTTGGGCGAGGTATGCTTCTCCATAGGTAATCAACACCAACTCCATTAAAGGATTATTCAAAGGAAATTCATTATCTTCCTTCCATTTGTATAGGGGCATGGGATGGTTTGAAATATAAAAAGATATTTCCATTTCCTGATAGTTGATATGTTATCTATATAACGAGAGCCAATCCATTCCCATTATAGCGTCGAATTCCACCAAGGGAAGTATTATGAGATTTTCCTGAAGAATCTTCCCACATACACCAACATGAGAAGAGTCAAACAATTGGGATGCAATGATTGCACCATGTGGTGTTTTTACAGATATATCTACATCAAGGATTTGGGGCATCTATTGTATAGTTCTAACAAACTTGCATGATATAAATGAATGCATAGAACCGGAATGAAATAAGACATTTTCCATTTTTAGTGAATAGGAAGTGTACCTTGTACAACTTCATTATCTGGCTCCACTTCCACAGTAGTGATGGCATAAGCCTTCCCCTTTTCCATTGGATTTGGTGGATGATGACGCTTATTACCCACATGAACTTGAGGTTTAGTGCACTGGCTTTCATAGTTCCCTTGCTCCCTATAGTTGTAGCATTGAACCATGAGTGGTTCTCTCCTTTTATCAGCTACATTCTACATCCTTTTCATGTATTTTATACAATCTTTAGCTTGGTGTCCTCATTTCCCACACTTGAAGCATTTCCCCGTCCCTTTGAGTTAGTTCCCATCGTGAAACTTTCCACATTTTTGGCATGTGGGTCGTTGAGTTTTCTTCCCACCCTTATCATTAGATCCAACGGCTTGAAACTCCATATTTTGTTTCTTATCACCATATCCATGGGACCATTCTCTGAACTCCATCTCCACATTGAGATCACACCGAAAAAATTCTTTATAACTCCCACAGTCTCGAATTGCAACAGCATTTCCAATGTGTGGTTTTAATCCACTAAAGAATTTATCAATTTTCCTATCATTGTTGACAACAGAACCTGAAGCGTACACTGAAAGGCTTGTGGAATTCACTTCATAGGTTGTGGCATATTCTCCTTCTTTTTTCTTGAGATCTGTGAATTCTCTCCCCATCTTTGTGCAAAGATTCCTTGGGAAATACTTGTTAAGAAACATTATCTTAAATTCTTCCCATTCCATCTCTTTAATTTCCTCCCTTGTATTGGTGTTCATAATCAAACCCCACCATTGGTCAGCCTCTCCATCTAGATGATAAATGGCTAGTGTCACCTTCTCCAACTCAGAACAATGATGCACAGAAAAGATCTTCTCCACGGAGTTGACCCATTGTTTCTTAACTAATGGATTGGAAGATCCATTAAACGTCGATGGTTGTTTCCGCATAAAACATTCGATAGCCAGTTTTCCCATATTTGGTGGAGGAGGTTGTTCCCCATTATTATGGTTATTCTTCATAACTAGAGATAATTGGGTAAGCATCACCATGAAGTTCTAAACTCCACCCCCCAAATCATTGGGGATGTCGTTTAGGAAATCGTTGCATTGGCCCTCGCACTAGTTATTGCCCTGATTTCTCATGGTTCCCACTATTTTCTAAAATAGAAAAGGTTAGAAAAAAATAGAATTAAACAATTCATGAATAACTTATTATTCCAGCAAAGCATAAAATATGGGATCCTTTTGTAAATATTCATGTGTGCATATTTGTTCTTAGACTCATGCTAGATGTTTTCTCTAGGGTTCGCTAATCCTAATTCCCAAATAAACTAAACCTTACCCCTGATACCAACTATAGCGACCTTTCCATTCCTTACATTACTATTACATCATTTTAATGATAAACAACATAATAGTATTACACATATAGGATCCAAAGGTTTAGTGTCTTGGTTAAACTAGGACCAAACATAACAATTATAACATCAAGCATAAACATTTATTTAATTTCTTCTTCTCTAGCTTCTTATTGACACTTGTCCTCTCCTTAGTACATGTAGCCACCTGAGGTTATACATAAGAATGGGTGAGCTAGAATCCCATTAATAGGATATATAATAACAATATAGAATAGGGTGAGAATAATCATAACATTGGAAAAATATCCTAAATATGAGAGGAAGCATAAATAAAAGACTTGAAATGTGGAAATGAATAAAAAAACATCATCTCTTAATAGATAACTACCACACATAATTGTGAACCAAGCTAGCATCTTGTTAACACATAATTTCTCTTTTACTCATGAGATTAATCACTTTACCCAATGCATTGGAGCTCTGTATAATTCAGGGCACACCCATCACATTTAAACAATCATATTACGCTATATAATTCCAAACACACCCGTCACATCATAATATTATCATTTATCATGAATGAAATAATTAACATATAGCTTAAATGAACATAAAGAAACCCATGAAAAGGGATGGGTTTCATCTCATAAGAACACATTCCTGAATATTAGGTTCCCCAAATAATGATGGAATAACATACATGTTATAAGAACCATCAATATTGAATGGAAAGTAAAAGGTGTGTTCTTGAAAGAAGAGTTCTTTTGGAAAACATTTGGCTTTTCATAAACTCCAGTGACAATCATGTATATCCTAGAAAAGTAAATACAATGATGGAAATTTTTTTTTAAGGATTAACCATATCAAAAAAGAGTGAAATAGGGAGAACCCGAAGGAGGAATGTTGGGTTCGAGAATTTCCCCTTACCTTGTATCTGAATGTTTCCTTCTCTTTATTGTCATGTATAATAAAATTATATTCATTCATTAGAAATAAAGAACAATTTTTACATTAATATGGTTACTTATGTTTTCATTAAGTTATTTTATGTGCCTTTGGATGAGTTATAGAGTTTAAAAGCATTGTTCTGGAATGTTTGTTTGCATGGTTTTCTTGAGTGGTTCACTAGTATTCTTAATTTGAAAATCATGTAGAGCATGGGTAAACATACAGAACAGATATTACATGATATTAATTATATTACAGGAGTTTGGATGATCATATAATTAATTAAATTGTATCCATGTGGATGAATCATTATATAATAATTTAATGATGATTGTTTGGGTTAATTTGAACGGTTTTTTGATCAAAATGATCTTGTTTTAATTTATCACTTAGTAATATAGACATAATTTATTTCCAGAACCCTAAATATAAAATAATATATATATATATATATATAATTCTTTTCAAACATAAAAATGGTTTCATGACCATATATTAAGGTATAAATTCAAGAAGAAAGCATGTCGATCTTTAACGTGATAAATTTACACCTCACGAACAACGTTTTCTTTAATAAAATAAAAGGAAGATGGAAAGGGGGTTGGATGATATACTATCCCATTAGCATCAAATAATTACATTATATGTATAATACTGGAGTTAAAATACCATTTGGATGAATATAGGTGGGGAGAGATCAAGAAACGAACTTGAACTTGAATGGAAAATAAAGCAGAAGAGGGAGAGAAATTGCCTCTTAAATCCACCTCTTGAGATCCTCCTTAAGGTAGCTAGGATTGGTCTTTTGATGAGACCTGAAGCTCTTGGACGAGGTAGAGGGGCTAGGGAGGATGTTTGGGCAGTGTTTTGTGATGTCTTGGAGCTTGATAGGTGTGAGGGAATGAGGGTGTGAAGGGTGGTTTTTATAGTGGAGGGGAGAGGGGTTTCCTTAATATAAAATTCATTAGTTTATTAATTTCCCCCAACACAAGGAATAGTGAGTCTTGAATGACCAAGAATAGTAATTTTATCATTTTATCTCGAACTAAGTGGGCATACATCAGCATAACAACACACATGACTCTATAATTGGCTTATTTAGCTTATTTTTGTAATCTATGATATTTCACTATTCATAAAAACATTTAGTATTTCAGAAAAATCCCAAAAATTTACCCCAACCAATTTTTGACGTGTAAAATATAAAAATAAAGTCCATTTTTCAAAAATTATTTTCTAAATATTATTAATTTAAGATTTTATTAAAATCTTAATTTACTTAAAAAACAGTTTTTAAGCATTAAACCGATTTTATAGTGCTTTCAAAAATTACGTACGGTCTTATAAAATTATCTAAAAACTATAATAAATTGATTTGATAATTAATGAACACATTTTAATAAAATAAATTTTCTTTTAAATTTATTAATTAATTATAATTAATTATTTATGACTTACAAAATACCAAAATGATTAGAAATGTCAAATTGTCACTTTCTAAGATGTCTAAATTTTATTTAATTATTCATGGTTAAGGTTACTCTAATGTTGGTTGATTTACTATTCACAAGGGTCATATTACTATTCATATGTGTGGGTTACTATTTGAAGAGACTCGAAGCTTGACATAAAAGCACAATACATTAATTTTGTAGAATACTTAATACATAACAAAAACATACCCACAGGCATCGGAATAGTTTAGTGTCTTTGGAAACTCGGAATATAAACATATAATCTTGTTGAAATTTCTTCGACATCTCCCATAACAATATTCCCCTTTTTTTCCTTACCTAAAACCTTTATTTATTTCCTGGGGAAAATAAAACATAAAAAGGGTGAGCTGAAATTCTCAGTAAGGGCAAACATAGATAACATAAAACAATCCATAATCATTTGAAAGAAAAAACTTGAACATGAAATTTAAACATTAAAACCTTGAGAAAAGACATAAATCGTGGAAGTACGTAAGGAATATATCATAATGGAACATCAATCATGATAAAATATAATGGGAATAAAACATGGAATTGTGGAAACCATTCAACATATGTCATGATTTCCATAGTAGCCAAGGCATTGCGGCCAAGACCATCTTAGTGGACAAAGTCCCTTTCTGAATCGAGTTCACTCCTCGTTTCAGTCCTGTAACACTGAACCGGATTAACTTACCATTCTAGACATGTCTATCTCATGAGATATAAATCTATACCCAATGCATTGTAGGGAGATATAGGTCCCACCCATCTCATAATGAAATCATTATTACTTGTGCCACAAAATAAACATACATCGTTCATAATAACGCAACGAATAAAATGGGTTTCATAAAAATAATCACATCATCACATAATCCATATAAAAGAAATGGATATCATTTCATAATAAGAAAATTGAAACCATGTAAATCATAAAGACATTATAGGTGAAACATACACATATGAAATAATGTCAACTTAGATGAAAAATAGTTTTGATAAAACACTTGAAATTAATTCTTGAGGAAAATATCCTTTCTTATTCAAAATCATTTTCTTTTCACAAAATGTGATGAAATTTTAAAAGAAAAGTATTTTGTTGAAAATAGTCATGAAATCTTTTTTAGGAAGCTTCATGAATATAAGGCTTTATAAAACCGTAAAAATTTGTTCGGTCCGTAAAATTGAAAAAAACCATTCTTCTCGTACTTTTTCCAGAAAAGTAAAAAAGTACCTTGTAGGGTAAATAAAAGAAATATTCCTTAAATACCAAGGGTTAAAAGTCAAAATGGGTAAAAAGGACTTCAAATATACATGAATACACTTTTATAAAACATGTACATGGATGATAGCAATAACCCCAGTAAATACTTACAGATAAGTAATCTCAGATAAAAATGAGATTTGCAGAATTATCCCTCACCTTAGGTCCGATATGCTTCGTATGTATCCAAGACTCCTGTATAATGATTTAAATAATGTCATTGACTTATTAAAGAGTCATATTCATTGTAATGATATCATATATGGTTCACTTATGACTTTATATTACCTGTTCTTTTGTAAATTCCATGTTAAAGAGCGTTTTGGGTAAAATCGTTTCATTTGTCATCTGTGTTTTGACTTCTAATTATTCATATGATTAGATAGATCATTATTAATTAATTCCAGAATATAAAACATGATTTATATATAATATATATTCAGAATATACATATATATAATAGATCGATAAATGGAATGAAATACATCGTTCATGGAGACAGTAGGTCGTACGTACGCATGAACGTTGTTTTCGTTTTCTCATTTAATTGAATGGAATTAATTGGATGATATAAATATATGTATACATAAATCCAGTATCATTATTATGTCATATATTTCACGATTACTTATTATATATACTTTATAATCATTTATTAATGGTTAATCATTGATAATGAATCTCATCGCGTCATGGAGACGGTATTCCGTACGTATGCACGAGCGATGATATCGTTCCCATGATCGTGGAATTTTATTGGAGTGTATGTATACTATTATAGAATCAATATCACTTTACAATAATCATATATGGTTATTATTTACACCATTATACCCATCCAAGTAAGGTTGTGGTGGAAAATAGATTACACCACAGCGTGGAGACGGTATTCTGTACGTACGCACACGCGGTGATTTTGTTTTCCGTAGGATGGATATATGGTTAAATAGGGTTTTTTCACACTTATAATAACATATAAGTAAGTTAGTAATACTTATGTTATTACTTCATAATGAAACATCCTATGAAGATGAAGTGGAAGAAGAAATAATGTTGAAAGAATCGGTAACGGACATTACCTCTTCTTTGAAGCGCTTCTTTGAGACCTTCTCTTAGGGAACTAAAATTGGTCTTTGAAGAAGACCAGGACCTCTAGGATGTTTATAGGGAAGTGTAGAAGAGAATTTTTTAGTGGTTGTCCGAGTTTGAAGGCTCAAAGCGGTGTGAGGAAGAGAGGGAGGAGGTGCCCTTTTATAAGGGAGGAGAGGGGCACCATTGCAATAACTAAAAATATTAATTTATTATAAAGTCATATTCACTTCTTAATAGCTCCAAATTGATATATTTAAAAGCTAAGGTGGGGATGGGTCGAAAGCCTCTCATCAAATAGAATTTAGACAAGTTTAGGTCATTATATTAACCTTATCCTTTAGTTATAACTCTTAGTTAATTAGATTGACATTTACCAGGTCACTTTGTATTTTTATATTATATAGTTAATAAACAAACCATATACATCCAAGAGACCCACAAGTGGTCCTTTAAGGATACGCCTATCATGATATAAGTATCTTGGCCGAAACTTATATTTTTAGGAATATAATAACAATTAATAATATAATATTTGTTTTAAAACAATATTTCATGTCAATTTTGACATTATTTGGTAATTGATTTTTGTGAAAATCATAACAGAATGATTAGTTATGAAAAAGTTAATTAAATAAATACTAACATGTCATATTAACATAGAAAATTATTTTAATTCATAAAAAGTCTCAAATTACATTTATTTGGATATTTATAACATCAATTATGTCAATATTTCATTAATAAGATAATTACTGCATCATCATTGTGTAATAAATAAATTACATTATTTTAAGTATAAAAATTACAAATAAAATACCATTATGTAGGAAATATTTTTATATTTCTATTGAATATTTATAGTCGAATTTATCTTATGTATAACCCTATATTAATTTTTTTTATTAATTAAACATTGATTTTAACTATTTTATCCCTTCTTTAAATAAATTAATAATAAATGTACTATTCTAATCGAAGTGGGCCTAGAGGGTCATATTTTATTCCTAAGGCTGTTTTTGGTCTAATTAAACTTATCCAATAGAATTAGGACATGCGTTAGGGTAATAATAATTACACTTTACCCTTAATTACCCTATTTATTTTTAACCGTGGCAAAAAAAAGTAAAAAGTTACTATTCACCAAAAATTATTTTCATCTCATTGTACCACATTTTTTCCCTTGATATTAACCGTGTCTCTCGGAATTTTGAAATTCCACTCACAGAAGCGGTAAAATTACGTTTTATGAAAAATTCAGTTTTTTTAACTACCGCTTAGTGGTTTCACTATTCATTAAAAATTGAAAGTTTCCGAAAAAATACCAAAAATTATGCCTAATATATATTTGATATTTTGAATTCATAAATTATTTCTATTTTACCAAATTCAAAACATATCAGTTACATTAACTAATTTAAAAATTAATTCTCGTCGTCAAAACAAATAGCGTGTTTTTAATAGATAATAAATATCAAATGATTGACACTTGTTTATGTCTGGTTTAAATGTGAAATTACATCAAATGACCAACATTGTATTAAATTGAAAAAATATATTCTATATATACTTTAAAACCACTCAAATTAATAATATATCACTATTAATTATTTCGATTAAAAAAGTTTTTTTTTAATTAAAATTTAGTAATTTTCACTATTCATCAGAATATGAATGTTATCCGAAAAGTACCAAAATTTCACCCTATGCTAATTTTGATATTCCGAATCCAAAAATGAATTCCATTTTGAAATATAAAATTTATAAAATTTCGAAAAAGTGGGTATTACTATTCATAACGGCTAGTTCATAATAATATTATAATAATATATCGTTTAGTGAAACTCGGTATTGCATACTACACATTCTATCGAGGAATGTCGCGATTGCGTGTAATGCAAGGAAATTCAGGGATGCATGTTGTGCAGTATCCTTTTGGTGTAGCGTACAACACAAGACATTAATGAAATTAAAAAATATTTTTCATAAAATCTCGGGGTGTTACATTCTACCCCCCTTAAAATGAATTTCTCCCTCGAAATTCGTCAGGGTTATAAATGGTTTACTACTCGAAAGTTTCTTTAATAGAAACCCACATCGTAAAAAGGAATACCAAAACATGGCTTTAAAAACTAAAGTATGAAACGTAATGGTTACCCAAATTAAGTCATCACTGGGTTTCAACATAGGAGAACATAGGTGAAAATATGGATATGGAAGAAAAATCTAACCATCATGTTCTGATGGTGAGTGGTAGAGAACATGGTTATGAAAAAGCCAACAATCACAAAGCCATAAATTTGTGACGATCTAAGGTACCATCTGATTCATCGGATATAATAGCACTAGGAATGTTTTTTGGTTTTCAAGATCATTTCCCTAAAGTTGATGAAATTGGAATTAGAATAAATACATTCGTGATTTTGGTACAGTCTCACCGTTGGTAGTTCTTTGGACAATTTCCACTTCATCCTTTAAAGAAATGAAGTTGAATTTGTTATTCGTGATGTGTTAGCAGATTATGTGATAGAATGATGGGTCATTCCATCTATCTCAAACAAAAGGTTAGAAAATTTATCAAAAAATACATAAGTCCATATATAGTGAGATTAATCATATATGGTTATCAAAATGGACTTATACTTCATATATCATACTGCATAATATAATAAAACTAGTTTCTACTAAACAGTGACTTCCTGTAGGCCAGTGGTAGGCGATAAAGGCCAGTCGCACTTCGGTTGTGGGTTCGATTCCCATAGCCTTGTCTGACGCGATGGGTTGTCGCTCATCCTGCAGGTTGTCCTTTTTCTAAAACTAAATTACTATAACATCCCATAATTAATATCTAAAAAACTTCTATCCTTAAACAATACTAACTTATGTCCAACATAATCCATTCCAATCTTTAGTCTTATCCAAAATACTGTTGTCCCATCTCATATTATAGTGAAAACGATTACCAAAGATTTTATACAAAAAGTATGTTCATACCATCATTGATCCCCATATATCATGAGATATGTCTTGTTGGTCACATTACAAACATTTTAAGGCCTTAATCATGTATTCTCTTGAAAAATGAATACCGATTGAATCTTAGTGAAAACATGAGTGTTGTCAAAAGTTAACTCTTTTCACATACAAAAACCTCAAACCATGATATAACTATTTCCTTATGTCATTCATAAGCTCATGAATACTGTCAAACATTTCATTTTCCCCTTATCCATTCATTATGTGCATATCATCTTTTTTCCAAAATTATCTCAATCACTTTCCATGGTTACCAGTACCATAAAATTATTGAAAACCATAATAGACCAATACATAAATATTCCAATATTCCACGATATTATATACAACATTATTTTGGAATCCCATTACATAAACACTTAATCATTCCACCACAGCATTTTCATATTCAACATTTCCAATAGTCATCGCATGTGACTTCCCTTTGTCCTTTTCCTTAAGTGGTTTCTCATGTCGATCATCACTAACCCTTGGATTAGGGCATTTATTAGCATAATTCCTAATTTCCTTGCACATGAAGCATTGAAGTGTTGGTGGTGCGTTCTCTGCAGTCTTTTCTTTATTCACATCATTAGAAACCCCTTTTCCATTACTTCGACACTCAACTGCTCAATGACCTTCTTTTCTACACTTAAAACATTTTCCTGTCCCTTTAAGACAATCTCCACCATGCTTCTTTCCACACTTTGAGCAAAAGGAAACATTCATCTTCTTATCACCATTATTCTGAGATTTCTCCTTGAACCCCATCTTTCATTTCTTGTCAAAACTATGAGATGGATAAGTAACACCAACTTCCATTTCTACCTTGATAGCACAACGCACAATTTCTTCATAGCTACTGAAGTCTCTTATAGCTAATTTCCTTCGAAGATTAGGTTTTATCCACTAAATAATCGATCAACTTTACTTTCAGGTTGGATGATAAAGCTAGATGCATACCTTGCAAGCCTTGTAAAATTCTCTTCGCATACACCAACAGATTCATCATCATTTTGGTTTATTTCAAGAAACTCCTTCTCCATATTTGTTCGAAGAATACGAGGGAAGTACTTATTGAAAAATAATTTCTTGAACTCGTCCCATTCCATGGACTCAATTTCATCTCCTGGCCTCGTATTCTTGATAAGATTCCACCATTGATCAGCTTCACCTTCCAAACGATATACTGCTAAGATGAATTTATCATGTTCATAACATTGAAGAATTGAAAATATCTTTTCTGTGGTACTGATCCATTGTTCAGAAACAAGTGGATCAGAAGACCCACTGAAAGAAGGTGGACGTTGCCTTATGAAGGACTCAATAGGATATTGTTCCCTTCTCTGCTCATTTAGAGGTCCAGAATGATTTATATCTTGTGTAAGTATAGCAATAAGACTTTTCACTCCATCTCCCATAAAATTTGTTTGTTCAGGAGGAAAATCATTGCATTGTCCATTGCATTGATCAACACGGTTCCTTCAGGTTACAGTCATCGTCTAAAACCCAAAAAGAATAGTGTGGGAGGAAAAAATCATGTTAGGGAAAACAACATAATAAAGGGGGAGTACCTTCAATATCTAACATCTTAGGTTTAATTCTATGATCGTTACTGTAATTCTAGGACTATAACCTATACTTATACTTAACCTTAGGGACATACCTAGAAATACCTTAGAAATATCTCTAGGGATCTCACTAACGTTTTCGCATCCTAGTTTCCAAAGGTTAACTAAACATTTCCTCTGATACCAACTGTAGAGACTCGAAGCTTGACTAACATGGACAATACATTACTTTTGCGGAATACTTAATACATAACAAAAAACATAGACACAAGGATCGTAATAGTTTAGTGTCTTTGGAAACTCGGAATATAAACATCTAATCATGTTGAAAGATATTCAACATCTCCCATAACAATCTTCCTCTTGTCATTTCCTTACCTAAATCCTTTATTTATTTCTTGGGGAAAATAAAACTTTAAAAGGGTGAGCTCAAATGCTCAATAAGGGCAAACATAGATAACATAAAACAATCCATAAACATTTGAAAGCAAAAACTTGAACATGAAATCTAAACATTAAAACCTTGAGCAAAGACATAAATCATGGAATTATGTAAGGCATATATCATAATGGAACATAAATAATGATAAAATATAATGGGAATAAAACATGGAATTTTGGAAACCATTAAACACATGTCATGATTTCCATAGTAGCTAAGGAATTGCTTCCAAGACCATCTTAGTGGACAATGTCCCTTTCTGAATCGAGTTCACTCCTCGTTTCAGTCCTCTAACACTAAAACAGATTAACTTACCATTCCAACCATGTCTATCTCATGAGATATAAATCATTACCCAATGCATTAAAGGGAGATATAGGTCCCACCCATCTCATAATGAAATCAATCATACTTTTGCCACAAAATAAACATACATCATTCAAAATAACCCAACGAATAAAATGGGTTTCATAAACATCATCCCATCATCACATAATCCATATAAAAGAAATGGATATAATTTCATAATAAGAAAATTGAAACCATGTAAATCATAAATAAATTATACCTGAAACATACACATATGAAATAATTTCAACTTAGATGAAAAATGGTTTTGATAAAACACCTGAAATGAATTCTTGAGAAATTATCCTTTCTTATTAAAAATGATTTTCTTTTCACAAAATGTGATGAAATTTTAAAATAAAATGATTTTGTTGAAAATAGTCATGAAATATTTTTTAGGAAGCTTCATGAAAATAAGGCTTTATAAAATCGTAAAATTTTGTTCATGTCATATAAGTAAAAAAACATTCTTCTCGTACTTTTCCCGGAAAAGTCAAAAAGTACCTTGTAGTGTAAATAAAAGAAATATTCCTTCCATACCATGGGGTAAAAGTCAAATTTGGTAAAAAGGCCTTTAAACTTACATGAATACACTTTTATAAAACATGGACATGGATGATAGCAATAACCCCAGTAAATACTTACGAATAAGAAATCTCGGATTAAAATGAGATTGACAAAATTATCCCTTACCATAGGTCCGATATGCTTCTTATGTATCCGAGACACCTGTATAATGATTTAAATAATGACATTGACCTATTACATAATCATATTCATTGTTATTATATCATATATGGTTCACTTATGACTTTATATTACCCGTTATTTTGTAAATTCCAAGTTAAAGAGCGTTTTGGTTAAAATCGTTTCATTTATCGTCCGTGTTTTGACTTGTAATTATTCATATGATTACATAGATCATGATTAATTAATTCCAGAATATAAAACATGATTTATATATAATATATATTCATAATATACATATATATAATAGATCGATAAATGGATAGAAATACACCGTTCATGGAGACGGTAGGTCGTACGTACGCATGACCGTTGTTTTAGTTTCCTCATTGAATTGAATGGAATTAATTGGATGACATACATATATATATATATATACATAAATCCAGTATCATTATTATGTCATATATTTCATGATTAATTATTATATATACTTTATAATCATTTATGAATGGTTAATCATTGAGAATGAATCTCATCGCGTCATGGAGACGGTATTCCGTACGTACGCATGAGCGATGATATCATTCCCATGATTGTGGAATTTTATTAGAGTGTATGTATACTATTAAAGAATCAATAACACTTTACCATAATCATATATGGTTATTATTTAAACCATTATACCCATCCATGTAAGGTGGTGGTGGAAAATAGATTACACCACGGCGTGGAGACGGTATTCTGTACGTACGTACGCGCGGTGATTTCATTTTCCATAGGATGGATAGATGGTGAAAAAGGTTTGTTTCATACTTATAATAACATATCAGTATGTGATTGATACTTATGTTATTACTTCATAATTAAACAACCTAAGAAGAATAAGTGGAATAAGAAATAAAGTTGAATGAATCGGTAATGGACATTACCTCTTCTTTGAAGCGCTTCTTTGAGACCTCCTATTAGGGCACTAAAATTTGTCTTTGAAGAAGACCAGGACCTCTAGGATGTTTCTAGGGAAGTGTAGAAGATAATTTTGCAGGGGTGGCGAGATTTAAGGATCAAAGTGGTGTGAGGAAGAGAGAGAGGAGGTGTCGTTTTATAAGTGAGGACAGGGGCACCTTTGGAATAACAAAAAATATTATTTTATTATAAAGTCATATTCGGTTTTTAATAGCTCCAAATTAATATATTTCTAAGCTAAGGTGTGGATGGGTCGAAATAATTTCATCCAATAGAATTTCAATAGGTTTAGGTCATTATATAAACCTTATATTTTAGTTTTAACTCTTAGTTAATTAGATTGACATTTACCATGTCACTTTGTATTTTTATATTATATAGTTAATAAACATACCATATACATCCAAGCGACCCACAAGTGGTCCATTAATGATACGCCGATCATTATATAAGTATCTTGACCGAACCGTAGATTTTTAGGAATATAATAACAATTAATAATATAATATTTGTTTTAAAAAAATATTTTATGTCAATTTTGAAACTATTTGGTAATTGATTTTTGTGAAAATCACAACAGAATTATTAGTTCTAAAAAAGTTAATTAAATAAATACTAACATGTCATAGTAACATATAAAATTATTTAAATTCATAAAAAGTCTCAAATTACATTTATTTTTGTATTTATAACATCAATTATGTCAATATTTCATTAATAAGATAATTACTGCATCATCATTGTGTCATAAATAAATTAAATTATATTAAGTCTAAAAATTACAAATAACATACCATTATGTAGGAAATATTTTTATCTTTCTAATGAATATTTATAGTCGAATTTATCTTATGTATAACCCTATATTAAAAATGATTTAGTAATTAAACATTGATTTTAACTATTTTAACCCTTCATTAAATAAATTAATAATAAATGTCCTAATCTAATACATGTGGGCCTAAATGGTTATATTTTATTCCTAAGGTTGTTTTTGGTTGAATTTCATTTATCCAATAGAATTAGGACATGTGTTAGGGTAATAATAATAACACTTTTACCCTTAATTACCCTATTTACTTTTAACCGTGGTAAAAAAAAGTAAAAAATTACTATTCACAAAAAATTATTTTCATCTCCTTGAACCACATTTTAGTCCTTCATATTAACCGTGTCTCTCGGATTTTTGAAATTCCACTCACAGAAGCGGTAAAATTATGTTTTATGAAAAAATCAGTTTTTTAACTACCACATAGTGGTTTCACTATTTATCAAAAAATGAAAGATTCCAGAAAAATACCAAAAATTAGTCCTAAGATATATTTGATATTTTGAATTCAAAAATGATTTCTATTTTACCAAATTCAAAAAATATCATTTACATTAAATAATTTAAAAATTATTTCCCGACGTCAAAACAAATAGCGTGTTTTTAAGAGATAATAACTATCCAAAGATTGACACTTGTTTATGTCTGGTTTAAATGTGAAATTACATACAATGACCAACATTGAATTAAATATTAAAAATATATTCTAAATATACTTTAAAACCACTCAAATTAATAATTTATCACTATTAATTATTTCGATTAAAAAAGTTTTTTTAAATTAAAATTTAGTAATTTTCACTATTCATCAGAATATGAAAGTTAACCCAAAAGTACCAAAATTTCACACTAAGATAATTTCGATATTCTGAATCCAAAAATGAAGTCCATTTTGAAAGATAAAATTTATAAAATTTCAAAAAGTGGGTATTACTATTCATAACGGCTAGTAGATAATAATATTATAATAATATCTCGTTTAGTGAAACTCGGTATTGCGTACTACACATGCTATCAAGGAAGGTCGTGATTGCGTGTAATGCAAGGCAAGTCAGAGATGCATGTTTTTCAAGCTCCTTTTGGTGTAGCGTACAACAAAAGACATTAATGAAATTAAAAAGAATATTTTTCATAAAATCTCGGGGTGTTTCACTATTCACAAGGGTGCGTTACTATTATCCAAAAATTGTTTTTGTTTCATTAGACTACAAAAACCATCTTGAAAACAACTGTGTATGTCGGATTTTCAAAATTCCATACAATGAAGTGACTAACATATCTTTAAAGGACACTTAGCACTTAGTAGTTCATTATGTTGTGTATTCATGTGATTTTATGACATATTTATAAGAAGGGAAATTCCATTGAAAAACATTGGGTCATTACACTCAATATATCCAGTAAGGTAGAACCGCCATGCCTACTACATGATGTCCAACGATGAGGGTTACAGTCATAAGATAACACATGAAATGTCTCCATCCTCAAGGTCCTTATGGGATAATCCTCTCACCCAATCCCAATCCCACTTTTCTCATGGTCTTTCCACCTAGTCCTATTCATGTTTACGGGGAGAGGACCACTCATAACATTTTTACCCCCAACAATCCTAAAAACTAAGAAACATAAAATAGTCACTTTATGACTTACATGGACTAGGTTCTATAGTGCACCCTCACCTCCTAGATGGAGGCCTCTCAAGACTATACACATGGGTCAAATATGTCTCATTAACCTAGCCTCACCTATCAAAATATCTGATGGAAACCTGCTATCTTAATGATCATAGCCCCATCCATTAGTGTCTATGGAATTAGGAAATCCAATAGAGGTTGTTTGTGACCCATGTGGATCATTCATTTGAATCAATCAATTTGAAATTAATTTAATCACTCAATTTAAATTAATGATTAATTGAACCATGGGGATCACCTAACATTGCGATATTGTACGTCGTATTCAATGTAATAAAATGATATAATATATAGGGAAAGTATGCATGTCCACCTAATGAATCAGATATTTCTACTTTTATTTTCGAATGGATGATGGAAAAATATATGACCATACATCAAAATGCATCCTAATCCTATTTCCATTCCAGATTTGTTGGTTTAGTCATTTTTTATTTCTATATATATGTATGGATTTTTCAATGTAGTACACAATGTGTTTTGGTGTTGTTGGAAAGAAGAATTAATGTATTGATAATATATATATATTAGTCAACCGACAATCAATTTTTTTTATAAAGAATTTTTACAATATTTAACCAATTAGATGATATTTATTATCCCATATTTTATTTTAAAATAATGAATTTACCCTATTCATGATATTTTTTTGTCTTTATCGAGTGTTCATTACATTGAAACTTATGGCGGGTGATTTAAATAAATTAAATGATTAATTTATTTAATGAACAAAATCCCTAACCCATTTCATAAATACCCCATCATGGATGTACCCTACGGTTATCCTCAAAATATAGTATATTATGGAGGACAATATCTTTATAACTGTTGTATTAGGATCACGACTTCATGATGAATTGTCATAGAGAATCATGAGATAAATGAAGAATACAATGGAATCAATAGCTTCATCTATAGTTGATGTCTTCCAAACCAACGATCCATCCAAATTTAGGGAAGGGAATATTACTTCATGGGGTTCTTCCATTTATTAATTTTTATATGAATTGATTATTATCTTATTTTCCTTTCCATCAGTTACCATTCTTCATCCCAGATCGAGTATTTATTTTATCCATTTTCACCCTGGATTTCATCATGGTATCCATTTTAGGAATTCTTTTGATGGGATCACACCAACCAAAAAATTAGCTATCTTGTTAATTACATATTTTCCCCAATATTAATATCATTCTTCTCCTTCTCCACATTCTTGAGTTAAAATTAACAATTTATTCATGGAGGATGTCTTCACACCATATAGATCGGTGTTTTGCAGATCGATCATGGTGAATTTCGGGATAGTGTTGTTGGAAAAAAATATCTGAGGCAAGACATGGGTTTCCATCCATGGGTTAGGTGATATGGATGTTATATTTGAGAGTATCAAAACTGTGATGGATCATGTGTCTGGAATGTTTTCACTGATCGCATATTGGGTATGGTAAAACCTATACATGAGTTACTATTGGTAATTCTCTAGATAAATGGTGGTGGTGAAAGAACAGCTGAGACATATAATGGTTTCTTCTAATTCTATAAAATCATAAAATAATTTTCATATTGTCAAGAAAAAAATGCAATGTAGTCAATTGGTTATAGTATTTCGGGTATCAAGTGGATTTAAATATGACATGGCTTGTGTAACCCATACACACCGTGTGACTTGTTGTTTGTGGCTTGTTGTGTACTTCAGTTGTATATGGTATAGTCCCGACCATGTACATAGGAAAAAATATATTAAATTAAAATGAATATGTACTCAAGAATACCTAGGGTATCCGGTTATTTCCCAGTACATGAGCATGACCAGCTACACAAACTCAACCAGAGTACATGAGTACAGATTAAGGAACATCGGATCAGGACAGAAGACATGAGAATACACTTTGTTAGGAAATACATGCTATGTAACCCTTGTACGATCTATGTAGCCCCATATTCCATGAAAAGATGTGTGTTGAATAAGGGAAACCATATTGTTTAGGAGAGTACACACACTATCCCTGTTCACACAAAAAGTTCATTCCTCAGGAAGATTTAAATTTTTTATCCCCTTATCCATGACTCTATTTTGGGCCCACAATTATCCTATCATGAGAAAGTTTACACAGAAAATATGTTGGTTTGCTTGGAAATAATGATAAGACATGCAGTTATAAATGAGTGGTAATTATTTTAGTTATTCTTAGCTAGAGACAATTATCAAGTGTGATCATTAGAGAGTTACTAGGTTCAACACCACTTTCACACTGGGGTGTTGGGAACCCATATTATTTACACAGGTGTGGTTAATAACCCCCATATTATAGAGACAATGTTTCATATATCTTGTTAGTATCACTTAAATAACTAATGCTTTGGTGGGGAGTGGTTCCTCGACGTTATATTTTTACCCATTGGTTGTCAAACACATTGATAAGGTGTGTGCCTCCTATTCAAATTCTTGTTCAATTAAACATGGTTATGGGAATCAAAAATAGATTTTTGGGGATGTTGGTTGACTTGTTTTTCTTAGTTGGGAAATGGATTTGGAGAAACATTTTCTCTATTTCTTGAGTTCCTTTATTATCATATAATATGTTTGGTTTTTCCCACTTATTTATGGGTTGAGAAGACCGTTTTATATATCTATTACTCTATTCATTTGATTCTAGGAGTCATATGATGTATGTATATTATCACCCTACAAGGGATTCAACTCACTGTGTTGTGTATTCTGGAAATGACCAAATTTTCTATTGGTACCTTGGTAGACCATTTATTAAAGGATCATAGTTGTACCTAGGGGGCCTAACCATGTTCAGTGTTCATCCTTGGAGATTTTCATATAAGATATCTTCATTCTACCTTTTTCTTTTTTTGGTCTGGTTGGGACCTCATTTCTAGTTGACTATTAATTTTCATCTTTTTATACTTCCTATAATATAATATTGTACATTGATAACCTCTTAGACGTTTTTTCATACATGGTTAACAATCTAGATGTTCATTTTTTATATCTCTACCCTGCTACGTCGATCGTATTTTGTGTCTGTGTTTTTATATATATAGGTACCTTAGTATATAACATAATATTTTGGTATTCTCTACTAGGATCTTTTCACCATACCATATCCGATATAAGGTGGGATTCAAGTGTTTCACATGTACTTCTGTAGGATAGAGATTCCCATGTGCGTTGATTCATGATAGGGTAATATTAGAGGGAGTCTTTACCTGAGTTGGAATTCAGAGTTGGACCTTGCAATGAGTATTATATTGGGAATTTTGGGAAATGTTTTCATAGTGTCTCAAGTGTCACTTTAAGGATATGGAAAATAAAATGGGTGAGTTAGTAGACATATCCATTTTCCTAGACTTTTACTATCTTCTTGTAAACTCAAAATAACATGGAATCCGTTTTAGGGAACCAATGGAACATGAATCATAGAGGATTGTGTCTTTTTAAATTCATGTCCTTGTTAAGTCATATCTCCATATATTCTCATATAACCATGGTACATCGGTATTTCTTTCAATATACCTCTATGATGGAATCCAACAAGGATACTAATATAGGATTATAAAAATGATTAGTTGTGCAATGAGGGTTGAATTTAATGAAATTTTCATGAAGTGTTCCCCCATGGTCCAGGAGGTGGATTGGATATGTGTTGGATAGTTCAGAGATCCAATACGTTTGGATGATGATGTATATAATATTAGCACTTTAAAAGAGTAACAATGATATGTACTATTGGGGATTCATTGTGAGATAGACCCTTAGGTAGTGGTGGATTGGAACGATCTACTGATCTGACTCGTTAGGCTAGTTTGGACCTCATCTGATCAGATGGTTGTGCTTGCATCAAGTCATATTTATGGAGAAGTAGGGAGTTGGTGGAGTCTTTTCATGTAGAACCATGATGTGGTTACACTCTTATGGTTGGAATTCTAGTAGTTGTTTCATGTTGATTATGCACATTCATGATTATTCGCTATATGGAATCAGTAGAATGTCAAGATAAAATCGAGTGGTATGTTAGATGCTGAGTATTTTTTTAAAGGTAATTATTTTGTCAAATACCAAAGCACAATTTATTGATAAACAAATAAGGATTACAAGAGGCGAAAAGATGGGATTTTTTTACAATATCTATCAAAAAGATGTAGGAAGTCAGAAGGAATAGAGTCCAGCCAAGTCATTCTCTGATGAACTCCTTTGTTGGCAAGAGTATCAACAACATCATTTACTTATCGGTAGGAATGAGTAGCTATATAATCGATCCCATGCAGAAAGTTCAGACAATTCATCCAACGAGTTGTAAGTGTCCAGGCCAGATGGATTTTTCCATTCCAAATGGCAAGAATGATAGTGGTTGAATCACTTTCAATCCACAAATTTCTCCAACCTCTTTGAAGTGAAAAGTAAACAGCATGAATGACCCCCAACATTTCCACCTCCAGAGATGAAGAGTGAGCACATCCAACATAGAAACAACATTCACTAACTAAATGTGTTACAACATTTACAATGTACAAAAATGATCAATCAAGTGACAATAGTTTCACTAGGTACATCATAGATCCATCCATGTAATCATATTCTCCTTATGCATTCCCAACAATTTTGGAGTGTTGGAGTAGGATAAAGTTATAGATATATTCCTAATAAAGGTATGTCCGGAATATAGATTCGTTAGTGGAAATCATGTGGGTGAGTCATCCATAGAGTGACTATGTGTTTTTTCAGGGTCTCATCACTGTAGGCCTCCCAATTTCTGCAATCATACAAATAGATACAAATCATAGAGTTTGTGTAGAGGATTTATTCATCATGGTGAGTGGTGATTATATGTATATGATGAGTGTGGGAACATGTTTCATGATCGACCAAATCGATATACTAATGATGGTAGGAATGAAATGGATGGACCATAATAGAAGATGAAGCACCCTGATCAAGGATCTCTTATGCATATTTTGGGTGCCACTAGGGAGGTAGTTCTTACACATGAGTGTGTAGATTATAGAGTGAGGACTATCAGGTGGAGGATAACTCTATGAACTACTTCCCCAAAGCCTCTAGGATCCCCACACAATTCTCTAAGGGATTGTCATTCATAGAATGTAAATATACTTGATTTAGTGGGATATGACCAAAATGACCAGGAGATTATTAGAGATGTTCCTTCTATAAAATTTATCTATTACTAATAGATAGAGTTTAATGTAATTCAATTATATCTATATCCATTGTGTGAGAGCTGAAGTTTACAATTGATACTTTATCCCAACAGTTATGAATATATGCTCTTACATGGAGTGATTATTCTATATTAAACTTCTATTGGTAGTGTGAGTTGGCACTAAGTGGGGAGAGCTTCTCAATGCACTTATTGGACATAAAATGGATCCTTATGAACTTAAATTGGATAAGGATTAGATTCCTATGATGGGTGATAATATTTAATTTCATTGTAGGAGAGTCATGTTGCTTCATATAGATGCATCCTGATTCTTATTCATGATAAATAGATATAATATGGTTTAGCATGTAAAGATTGTGAGTATGGAGATGCAACATATTACGTATCTGTTTACTATTGCAGCAATCATTGAGGTGGTCTCTTTTGGCATCTATATTCCAATGGTAGTGGAAGATTATATGGTCATCTTTTATGAATATGTTATACAACTATACCCATATAGGATATATATTTCTGTATTTACATTAATCCGGTTACTACACCAATATATTCATTGGATTATTAGATAAAACCTACAATGATCTAAGAGGAGAGGGTCCAGTTAGAAATACATTGAAAGAATGGTTTTTTCAGACCCAATGTGTCCCCCTAGGGGGCTTTAGTTTTGATTGTGAAACATAAAGATAGAAGTTTGGGACTCTATTTTAACTATCACCAACAATTCCAAGTATTGATAATAACCATGGAACCCTTTACATGGAATTATTACCACTTTGTGTAGTTGAAAGGTGTGGGTCTGTTCTCCCTATTCGATATCTATTCAAGATACCATTAGTTGAGAGTTCATGATGATGATATTCAAAAAATTATATTTAGATGTCACTATAGAGACTATTATTTCCTAGTGATTCTTTCCAGTGTGACTAATTATACCATTATATTTATGTATATTATGAACTATATATTTAAGACATACATGAGTCATTTCTTAGATATCTTCAAAGATTAATAAATCATTTACTTAGTGTCGTAGGAGTGGCATACATAGAATTTGAGGATAATCCATAACATAATATGGGAGCACCATAATTATGGTAACCCCTAGAAGTTTTTGTCTTGGATCCATGAGGATGAATTTATGTGGAATATCATATATGGATATAGATTAACTATGGATCTAGAAAAGAATGATGTAGTTCTTTCATGGGATACGCCCCAGATCATATTGGAGGTGAAGAGTTTCCATTGAATGAGGGAGTTCTACAGGTGGATCATGGGGGAATTTCCCAACAAATGTTATCATTTGAAAACCATGGTATAGAAATAAAATCTTTTTTACTTGCACTGAGAAAAGTTAAAGTGACTTTGAGGCACAGATGAAGAGTTTGACTAGTGCACCTATTTTGATATTATCAGGGGAGGGCATTGTGTATGTGATGTTTTTTAATGCCTCTACTATGGATCTCCATTGAATATTATGTATGAGTAATGTATTGGACATGTATGGTTTAAGGAATTTGATACCAAATAAGAATAATTTTACAGTTAATTATTTATATATAGAAATAAGAATCTTTACTCAGATGATTTGGAGGAAATATCTTTTCAGTGAGTAGTTTTTTTCTCAGACAATCAGATATTTATGTATATCATTAATATGAGAGATCATAACTGGGTATATATTATTTGGATGGATATTCAAAAGAACAATTAATTATATATTATCTATACCTAAGTTATTTCTAACAAGGTGAAATAATCCCGTAGAAGGAAATCATGCTCTCGCATGTTGGAGAAGGATTCTGAGTAGTTTTCTTCCTTGCAGTAGACCCTAGTGGAGGATGTATGCAAACAATTTCTTTATTTAATGGTGATTAATCCACATCTTCATCATCATGTGATAGATTTTATGTTGGGAGTAATCAATGGAGAGGATCAATGTGACTATATATCCTCAGAAGATGTGAAAATTCATTTTATGAAGGAGGTGAGAACATCATCCTTTTGTAGTTAAACATGGAAGAATTAGAGATTTTTTTTGGGGAGCTAACATGGGTGTTTGAAACATATCTATTGTATACACAATATTTTGTGGAAACAATGTACATGAACTTTCATTGGATGTTTTTTTAGGCTTACATGAGGTGGGATGTTGCTGAGATCGACTCTCAGTGTCTCACATGTCAGTATGTAAAGACTGAACTTCTGGTTTTAGTAGGTTATTTCAAACGTCTTTAGATCCTAGAGTGGAAGTTTGATATAATATCAATGGATTTAATTATTGTTATTTCATGAAATGTGAGAGTACATGACATTATTTGGTTGATTGGTTTTTGATTTACTATGTTGAGACACATTATTTACATAAGGGAGTAGAGTTTATTTGAGCAATTATGGTATTTATATATTGAAAGAGATCATTTGGATTAATGAGGTACCCATGATTATCATCTCAGACTATTATTCTTAGTTATTTTAATGGTTATTTTGTGGGTTTCAAGAGGATTTTTATACTCAATTATATATAATTATATAATTTCACTTGAAAACAGATGGTCAAACAGATCTGGTTGCCAAATATATAAGGATATATTGAAAACCACTATATTGATATTTTACTATATCTTGGAGGGTCCCTTTCCATTTATATAGTTATCTATTAATAATATTCACTACTATAATATAATTATATAACCATTATAGGAACTATATGGGAGACCTGTCAGGGAAACATTGTGTTGTACTGATATTAGAAAGACATATTTGGTTGTGCCTAAGATTGAAAAGGATCATGTGATCCAGGAATGTATGATTATATACCAGTTCCAAACAAATATTATGTGGATCAACGTCATAGGTCTTTGGTGTTTGAGTTTGGAGACCATGCTTTTGTAAGTGTCTCCCCAAGATGAGGGCCATGAAATTTTTTCTAGTGAATAATGGAATCTATAAGGTTTATCATGGCCTTTAAGATATTATGGAGGGAAGGAGAGTTTTTTAACACATGTAATTTCCCCATAGTTGTATAAAGTTTAGAGAAGAATATGTTTCACAAATGAGGTGATGCATTCATTATCATACATGTTTTATTAACTTGAGATAGTTAGATATTGGGGAGAGAGAAACATTTTTGAGAACCCGATGTATATCAATGAATATTAGGTGATAAGAATTTTTGGATAGACCAATCCTTTAGTTTGAGTGCATTGTTAACATAAGGACATGCAGGACAAATCTTATGAAACTGAGATCCAGATTGAGTCTCAATATCCCCAAATTTTTATAGCTTGTGAATTTTAGGGTGAAAATCCTTAAAGGGGGGATGAATGTAATGAACTTGGTTTGAATTGATTGTTTATATATATATATATATATATATATATATTTCCTTAGACTCAACATTGTGTTTAGGAATCACATGAACACAAAATTAATATATTTAAGAAATTAATGTATATTAAAACAAAAACACATGCAGTTTTGGTATAAATGGTTTTCCCATTGATTGGGAGCATAGATGAGAATTTATAGACAATGGTAGATTCTAGAACATAGGGTATTCCATAGGGGCGACATGGAGTTGGTAGACATCGTGTGTTCATTTAAACACAATCCATGGTGGCGATATTAAATATGTGATATAATTATTATATAGAATTTAACTTTTTTCTTAGAAACCATTACCATTTTAAATATTTAGTTATGGAGAATATCTGAGTTTATCTACATAATAATGTGAGATTTTAATGGTTTACAACTTCATCATTGGCTGATTGAGATTGATGATTAAATATAGATGTCTAAGGGGAATGATGAGGCAAAATAATACACAACAAGAACGTCATCTTCATCACTGGAAGAAGATTTCATCTCCAATGATCAACCTTACTTTGTGGAAGATAACATTATTTCATGGTATAAACACTTGAATTAAATTGGTAAATATATATTTCAATAATTTTTTCTTTTTTGGATATTACCATTATTCACAAGAGACGGATAATATATTTTACTCATTTAACACATACTTTCACCCTAGTATCCAATTTGATAAATTATAGGATTGAATACCACTAGATGATGAAGTATCAGATGTGGTTATTATGATTTACCATATTATTCATCATATTATTCATTGTTGGAACATGGGGTCACGGTTCAACTTTTCCAGGGTGGATTCATGCATGATTGGACACCCAGTTTCATGGTGGAAACATGAACAACATAGAAATCGATTTTTTTCAGATGGATCATGTTGCATTGTGGGATAATGGTGTTCAATAAAAGAATTGGTTGCTACACCTTGGTTTTTTTCTCAATGATAGAGGTGATGAGATAGTGTGGTGAAAATAATTCCAATATGTGATGGATTAGGTGGCCAAAATCTAGTCTCTGATGATGTATTGGGTGCGGTCAAACAAAAAATCGTGTTTTTTGAGTAATATCATAGTGTAAATGGAGGAACTGGAAGTGTGTGTCAGATGCATGAAGAGATATTTATATTATATAATATTATGACATACACAATGTGTAGTCAAAGAATAAACACCATTTAGTACCCTCACCATAATTCCTAAGGTTTCTGCTAGAGATAAATATCACACATCACATGTTAACCATACCTGATGTATGACTCAGTGCTAGTGGCTTGCATAATATTCCAGAAATACATAATAATGGGTGATGGTTGTTTTTGAAGATGATGTTTGAAGAGGTTTTTGATATATTAAAATTTATTTTAATAATCATTTACCAAAATCAAGAGCAAGTATCTTACATGTCAAATTTATAATTAATTTAATTAATATTTGAAGAAAAAATGACCATTATTAAGAAATATCTTCATTGGTGAATGTTGATCACCCAAAAATACACTTTCAGATTTCTTTCATTAGTTTGTTTGGTTCCAAGAATAGAATTTCTTTATTGGTGATCCAAACGTGCCCCTATGATCTCCAAGAAACACCAGTTGATATTCGGGTGCTATCACAATGAGTCAAATGTATTGTGTTGTTCTTTCTTGATCTCTTGATCATTACTCTTAAATAAATATATCTTACACTTATAATTATTGAGAGGGAGAGAGAGAATGAGGATTTTAAAGACAATTCTTTATGTGAAACAATTATATATTCCAAATTTTTTATGCTCTACACAATAGACATAGTAGTCTTTTTATAGAGTTAGGATTTATGTTAAAATATTATTTAATTTCATACCGAACCTTAAATGAAATTTATTACCATTAATAAACCAAATTCCACATAATAATAATTATTTTAGTATTATTTTGTGGTATTCTTCAACATTCACAATAACAAATATTCTATAATGTTCCAGTTAAATAATATTATTTTAATAGGCATTTTCTTAGTCTGTTTGATCTCCTCTAGAATTTACTTAACAACTGAATGTATATTTAATTCATAAGTAAATATATTTTTTCCTAATCTAGTGAATAAATATATTTTTTAAATATTCCATAAGTAAAATATATATTTTATTCACAAGCCAATAAATAATTTTTTTTTAATTTATGTCATCAATATAACATGAATAAAATTATACCTTATACCTGAGAGTAATATTTATTCCATTAATTGAAAACAAATATTATTTAATAAAGATCAACATAATCACATATTGTGTGACCCTCTAGGGTTCTTAATTAAATGAATTTGGAGGTCTTGCATAATTTCTAAGATTAATAACTAGAAACGGGTCAAAGAACACAAAAGAAAAAACATAATTTCACAACGTCGACAACCACATATAAATTCTCATTGTTTAATATAATCCCTTTATTAAAATATCTCATCAAGAAGGATTCATATCCATGTAAACAACCTATATTTTCATTATTTATTTCTTTGTATATTTGAAATAAACATGTCATTACACCATGTCTATTTAATTTAACGCGATAGTCCAATTCTAATAAAATGTCCAAGATATCAAATTCAATAAAATTGGAAGGGGAAAATCCATACAATAAATTTTCATTAATGACACATCACTCATGGTGCACCCAATGTATCCAAAATCCCCATGAAAAATTATATTCACGGATTATGAAATATATATAAGTAGTTTATTTGTAACTTTCATTAATAATAATTTTAATTTCAAAGGACCATCACACATGCTCATAGATATCAATATCTGAATAAAACCAAACCTTGCATAAGTACAAATGGTAGGTCTGTTCTCATAATATTCGATGTTGGAGATTAACAAATGCGAACATCATGAGAAAAAGATTCATCTATTTAAGAGTACTCAAAGATGATAGTCTATCTACTATGTGTCCCATCATATTCTGTTATCCACCAACATAACATTATCTGATTATTTCTTTGTAGCACATCAATGTTCTTATAATTGAGGGTAACTGCTATGTCCTTATCAATGAAACATTTAAAATGGTAAATTATTATATTAGAGTCAGGATGATTAATAAAAAATATGTTATAATAAGTTTTATTAATATTAAATACATCGAATATATGTGTAATCAATGTAAAAATAGTTGCTCCTACGAATGCAAAATGACAAAAAACTCGCACCATGACTAGAGAAAACTTCCTATAACCATCAATCCACTAGAACTCACATAAGAGTAATGTTTCTATAGTGGAAATAATTATTCATGGGGTCCTTTATGATTTCTTTAATGGAACTACTAAAAACAAAAACTTCACCGCTCAAAGAAAAATCTATCAAGAAATGATACTTCTGAAGTATCTTCTTCGTCCATTGACATGACATTGGATCTTTTGTATGATCGACCAGTAAAATTTTATCACAATATATTGTGATAATATTGTTTCTTCTAGAATCCACATTAATCTCTTGGATGAAGTTTTACATCAATAATCCTTCATTAGATGCCTCAAAAGTGACAATATACTTGGTCTCTGCCCTATAATATGCAACCACATTTTAATCTGTCTGATTCCAGCCCACAAAACCTCCATTTAATGGGAAGATGTATCCCATTTGTGACCCCTTGAAATATAGATCAGTTTTGAAACTAGCATCCTTGTATCCTTTGATCAATAGTTCCTCAACTCCTCTATAAACTTGGAGAATTTCCTTATTACATCACAGATACATAAGGATTGTATTAACCTCTATCCAATTGCGGTCACCTGGATCAACATGATATCTTCCTTCCACACTTAATGTCTATGTGACATCTAGAATAGTATATATCAAATAAAACATGACTGACCCAATCACTGATTCATATATAATCCTTGTCATTTTTTTCATTCATCATGCATCTAAGGAAAAATTATCACAGAGAGATAAATGCTATGTGATGCTTGAAACAATTCTCTCTTGGATTGTTCTAAACAGAAACGCTTCTATATATTTCTAGTGTATGTACTTTTTCATAGGTTGAGAAACCACTCAAATCTATCATGGTGTATCTTTTTCCCCTGAATTTATGCCACCTCACACAATTACTTCATAAAGAAACATTTATTCAACCATGGCTTACAGACTATAATACTTGTATAAAATTTCAAATGAGTAATATATCATCAATATATACTATTATCAAAATGAATGCACTCGAAATAAACCATTTATATAAAGAATAATTTCATTTATCCATTATGAAAAAAATTATATTATGGGCTCATCGAAATGAACTTTCCAATACATGGATGCTTTCTTTAATGCACAAATAGATCCTCAAAAGTTTTATAAATTATTGGAATCCTTTGTAGTCACAAACCCTATATGTTGTTTGATATATAAATCATCCAATAATTCCCTATTATAGATGGATGTCTTGAGATCCATTTTAAAAATCTCATAATATGGAAATCCTAAATGGCATGGAGAATCCTGATGGATTTCTGTATTTCAACTGGAGAAAATGTTTCTCCGTTGTTAAAGCCCTAACACAATTTAAACCCTCATTCAACCATTCTTGCATTATAGGTACTGACCTGTCCTTCCATGTATATTTTCTATATGAAAACCAATTTTTAATAAATGGGGTTTACATCTACTGGAGGGTCTACCAAAACATAGACTAGGTCTCCATACATGGAAACCATTTTTTAATTCATATATGTTTTACACTTATAAAAATTTTTTCCACTTTAAATTTAATTGTAGGTTAGAGGATCATTATTATCCACTAATAATGAGTTACCATATTCAAGGACTAGAATACCATAACATTATGGTTATCAAACCTATATAGTACTCGTACGCAGTAATTGTGTGTCTGGAAAAAAAATTATCCCATATGGTTTTTTGGAATTTGTTCCCATTCCAAATCTTGTGTATCTGGATCCTATACATCATCAAAGTATATATCGATACCAGCATCTATTTTCTAGATAATATCCATTTCATTAAATGTGGTATTTCATTCAACAACAAACCTTTTTCTGAATTATTTTATTGGTTTTATCCCGAGTAAAACTATAGCAGTTGAAATATTCCTCAACGCATGGTGATGTTTCCCTTCTAATTTCTTCGGAGATTATTCTTTTATAATTGTCTCTCTATCGCATCAGTTGTAGAATTATCTTTAAAATTCCAAATATTTTAAGGAGGCACTGGCCAGTGCCCCCCATTCCACTTTGCACACTAGATTTCTTGGTATACTATATATTCAGATTGTGAATAGATCTTCATAGAAGTTTGATAGTGCACCTATGGTTGATCTATATTAATATGAGGTGAATGAAGTATCTTCCTTCAATGAGTTTTCTTTTTTGGTGCACATTGGTCCATACAAGAATTCCCTTGGGTTTTTTCAAATCCTTCATAGGTTCATGGGGTCCGCGACATCGGAGGGCTGTTTCTATCTTATATAGGTAAACAGTCTGCATTCACCTTTTTACTAAGAAAGATGTTTTGAAATCTTGGTCTAGGGTGGAGAGATATTATGGTTCATGGAATTTTATTCTCTAGATGGTCCTAGGATTACTATTTTGGAAGAGAGTCGAGCATAGAGGTAGTGTAGATTAAGATCACGGGTCTTCCAGTTGAATTTCAAATCCCATCGATCATGAGGGCTGTTGGAGATTCTTTGGGATCATTTATTTGTGTCGATAAGAACCCTCACCATCTCCAATATGTGTCATACACCCAAATTTGTGTTGACATGGACTAGGAAGAAAAGTATCATTCCCATATTTTGATCAAGACTGGTGATGCATTTATGTGGTGGTTGTGGTTGTTCTTTTAGCCACCCAACATATTTTTCGATGTCTACAAATTTCATGTTCATTCATTGGAGTTTTGTAGGAGAATTTATTCTATTCTTCTTAGGTAGATTATATGTTCTATCATCCCCATGGGAGGCCCTTGAGTTCCTCGTGGGTTTATCAGCTAGAGAAGATAGATGCTTAGGAAGGGGTGAGAGATGATATATTGTTTTTATTTGTAGAGATGGAGGTTGAAGATGACTTAATGATTTTATATTCAAATTCAAATCATGGTTCTCACGCACCTAACAATGCAAATTTGGATTGTTTTGTAATATTTTTACCTGACATTCATCTGAACTAAAACCATTCGATTCATAGGATGACATCCATGCATGATCAAGAGGGGGTGATGGTTGAAAGTCACTTGTCTCCAAATTCGATTCTATGGAGGGCATCTAAACTTGATAATTTCATATAGCCAAATATATCTAGAGATTTTTGTCCTCCCTCTCTAAGTTTTCATGTGTTGTTGATGCTTTCACCGTACCTCATTCATATTTCTATACTAATCATCTTCGACGAGATGAAAAATGTCAAGAGGAGGACATAGGTGACAGAACATTCAGAATGTGTATTAAAGGCTATTCAATACTCTTAGACCTCTACTCAAATAATTCTTCTTATTTCTATCTTACATGATGGGGCGACGCTGATGTCTCCGCAACCCCCATCTTCAAATATATTTTCATTATTTGATGAGTCAGTGGATGATGTGTCATTCAAGATCAGCACTCCTAAGAAGGTGGAGGTTTCTTCTGTGTTCTCCAAGCCCATGGTGTCTTCTAAATCTATAGAGATTCTCATGTTTAGTCCATCCTTTAAATAAGATTACTCTAGATGAAAGGTCAACCCCCAATACATTTAATGTTTTACATTATTATTTGAAATTATTAGGGTTTGGGGGAACATGAAAAGTGAACCTTTATTACGTCCAAGTCTATAAATCATCAAACCTCTATTTTTGTTATTCTGGAACCAAAACATGATGCTATGAGGTTAAGATTATTTTTTATGAAAATTCACTATGGGAATCATCTAGATTCTTATCCCCATAATAATCATATATGGATTTATTAGAAGAGTAATGTAATGATGGAGTTGTTTAGCGCAATGGATCAGTGTATCACAACTAGGATCAACTATGAAGGGAATTCTATTTTCTTTTCATTTTTTCAATATTGGTGAGTGTTATGGAAGAGAGGAACACTGGTGCCACCATGACCAATCATTGCTTTTTTTATTTTCAAATAAATCACATTATGGTTGACTGAGAACCAAACAAGAGCATGCCCAAGGGGATCCACCATTGCAAACATGAGACAAAACAAACCCAAAAATCACATGGTTGGGTGAGAACCGCAAGGTACACCCAAAAATCATCTTCATACATACCTTCAGAAACATCTTGTTCCCTATCAGAATCAAGAATTGAATCCTCAGACACACGACCGGATTGACAGCTGATGGAACGAGTACACGTCCTACCCAACCAACCTGCCTCCTGAATGACATTGACCTATGAGGAAACACCCAAATTGAGAATATCACTTGATTTCCCATATAGTTTTTGCTTTCTTTTTGGTTGGGTCATAGTAATGGGTGCACCTCGTTCCCCAGAAAAACCACCTAAAAAAGTGACACTCCCTTTGGGAAATATGTCTTAGTAGGTAAAAGGTTATTTAAACTATATTATTGAAATATTTGAGAATAGGGGAGCTAAGTGTATCTTCAACAGTGGCATATAGGACTTTAATGATAGTCGAGCATCTAAAGTCCTTATTGATATAGTATTTTTGTATAAAAATCCACTTGGGGTAACAAACACTGTGGGAGAAACTGAATTTGGAGATGAATGATAGGTTCTATAAGAACCGTCAGGGTTTGGACTCATTTTTGCAGGTTTCTGTTATGCATTTAACCCGCTCTTTATCAGATCAAGCACCAATAATAGTGGAGCTAAGAAAAGGTGAACTAGAAAACCAGAATATATTTTACTAAATAGTATGAAATGGTTAGAAGGATTTATGAAAATGATGAAAACCTCCTTGTAAACTGAAGATGTGTAAAGGGCCCAGGTTGGTCTATCAAAATTACTTTTCCATCTTAAGAGAGACATTCAGGTTTAGACAAGGTACAATCCGATTGAATGTGATAATTTATAGAATTTGAAATAGGACATTGAAAAGATAGAATAAGATCTCTAGGATAACTGGTATGATGGTAAATTCTATATTCATTGTGATAAGCGGATCATGGTGGCTAAGAAGTTATTGGAAATTGAGAAATCTTGTAGTATTAAATCCAGAATGTGGTGGTTAAAGTAAGGAGACTGAAACACCGCATACATCCAACCCTTCTTGATGGAGAAGAATAAATATTTTAAGAATAATTTATAATTTCAAATGGTTCCTATACTTATGATGTGAATGTGGAAGGTGAAATGTATTTGGATCATTTTGAAGGGATAATGGTTGGGGCTAGCAGTAATAGAAATTTTGGCCCTAAAACGAAAGAGGAAGAAGAGGCATTTATGTGCTTCTTGCCAAGCTGGGTGGATAACTTGGATAATGATTTTATAATGGAAATAATAATGGATGAATATATCAAAGAGACTATTTTTAGTATGATTCATGACATCTCTTTGAGGTTGGATGTTTTTCTTGGGTCCTTTTATGTCACACCTTGAGACTTTCTAGGCAGTTATGTTATGGGATCCTTATAGTATTTATTCTTAGGAGGTGCTCTGAATAGATATGTGTGTGCCTCTAAAGTAGTTTTATTTCTGAATGTGGATTATCCCACAAGACTCAACCAATATAGACTTATATTCCAGTGTATTGTCTCTTATTAAAAAATTCCAATCCTCATTTCAAGGATATTGAATGGAATTATCCAAAGAAATATTTCTAATGAAAAACCTGGGTTTATGAATGGATGTCACATACATGGGATGATTGGAAATTCCAAAGAGCTGATGGAACACATAAATAAAAAAAATATTGGTTCTAATATTCTAAATTAGGTTTTCATGGATAAGGCGTATGAAGGAACTGAATGAAGATTCATCATACATGCAATGTGATATTTCATCTTTCAAGAATGGTTTTGTGATCTATGTTTAAGATGATACTCCTACCATTGACTAACCATTTCGTTAATGGGAAAGGGCATTGGATTTTTGGAAAGTGTCCATGTTTCCAGACAAGGGGATCTATTTTCCCCATTTATCTTCATATTGGTGCATGAGGCCCTCTCTAAAAACAATCAAAAAACATAGAGGATAGAATGATTCTTCCTTTTGACAATAGGTTTGGAATTAATATCATATAATGCCTCATGTTTAAGGATGATGTAATTATTTTTGTTAATGGAAGGAGAAAATCTCTCCAGTGTTTCCTGATGGTTATGAACATGTACATGAAGTTTAGTTGAAATATTGTCAATTCAAGGAAATGAAAATATTTTATCTCTAAAAATTCATCAATGAGGCTCAGTAGGGAAATAAATGAAATTATGGTCATTCAAAGGAAGCAGTTACCAATGACCTATCGTGGGGTGCTGGTTTCCAGTGGATGGGTCAAGAAGTCCTTCTTAAATGACATTAACAGTAGCATCATTGGGAGGATAAAAAACTGTAAAAACAAGGTGATTTTGTTTGGGGGGAGATTGAACCTTATTAATAGTGTTATAACCTATATCCCGATGCACATACTTTAAATCATCAAACCTCTTAGAATAAAAATTTTCAGAATAGAGAAGGTGATGATAGAATTATCAGGGAAGCTAATAAAATGGGACATTTCCACATGGCCTCTTTAAAATGAATGGATATGATGATTGGGGAGGCTGGTGTGGGTAACCAAGATATTACAGAAACCATGGAATACATGCATGTAAGGTCAGCATGGTACATCATTGAAGGGTGATCATTATGGGCTTCATTTATCAGAAACTGAAATGGAGAACATTAGGAGGCGTGGGGAACTAGAAGAAATAAACTCTCAAACCTTTTTAAATGTTTTCTTAACCACATAGAAGGTCTCCAAGTTTAAAATCAGTGGATTGTTGGCTATGGTGAGCACAATAATTAGAAAAATAAATGGTCTAGTAAGAACATATTTTTCCTAGCATGCCATGTGCCAGAGATGACCTTCATGGAGTCCGGAAAGCATCCAAAGTTGATGGAAGAAATCCATCACATAAAAAATAAATAGAGTTTTGATAATATTATCATGAATGGTGAACCAGATAGATTCTATTTCATAGTATTCGGCTCTGGTAGATTTAATGGTCATGAAATTAGATTGATGCTTCATAAAAATAATGAACATGATGACTGTGCCATTAAATTAGGGTTCAATGAAATCCCCACAAAAATGAATTTCCTTGATTGGGTAATGAGAAATAAGAAGATACCAGCTGATGATAACATTCAAAATAAAGGTGTATCCTTGTTTTTGATATTTTGGTGCAGTGATAAATCGTAATGTGAATTACTACTACTTTTGGTTCTCAAGGGTGATTGGGCAAGGAATTTGTGAGCCTCCAAGGATAAGTGTTTAAAATTCGAAAATGATGGGTACTCTATAAATGATTTCATCATAAAATACTTTCTAGTCTTAAACTTGAGGGAAATAGAGAGAAAGTTTTATAGTATTATTTTCTCTATTGTATGTTGTATTCCACGGGATGGAAGAAACCAGGACAGAATGGGCTCGAGATTCTTGGTGATTTTACTATAGAAAATAACTAAAACACTGGTGGAAGAACTGAGTTCACTTCTCAAAAGAAGGAAGTTTTCTCATTTACTCTTCAATATTCCTAACCAACGCTAGCATAATCTGAGATAACATGGATAGTGGGTGAAATGCTATCCTCATAATAGTGGATTAAAAATGAACATGGATTGATCCTTTTTAGCTGGGAAAATGAAGGGGTGGGATGATTAGGGATCATAGAGGCTCAGTATTTATTTATTTTAGAACATTTTATAGTTTCAGAAATTCCATGGGTGGAAATATAACGGAATTGTTCACTGACATCATGTTATTTAAAATATATCATATACAAGTGAATGAAATGGAATCTGACTCAGAGATACTGGAAAAAAATATAAAATAGAAAATTGACTCTCTATAGTAATTGTTTTACCTTTTGAGAAGATGAAAAATTAAGATCAACCAAGGGGTTCTGGTGAAACACATATGAAGAGAAGGGAATTTTACCATACACACCTGAGCTCGTAGAGGAAGGGAAGACGATATTCTCATCATTTAAACTAGTTTGTGATGTCTTCTAGTTGAATGTAGAGATATTATTCAAGGGGATTCTCTTGGTCTCCATCACTTTAGGCCTCCTAATTTTTTTTCTTTTAATTAACAATGGTGGGTGGTTTGACCCCCTTATCTAATAAAAAAAATTATTTAGTATAGGTATAATCACATTGATTCTTTGGGAAATACTATAATGAAAAACATTACCTTCGGTTTGAAATCTTGTTACCACAAGTGGCCTTAATAAATGATTCACAACCCCAAACATATAAGTATGACAACACATGTTTCATACCGTTCTATAACTGGTATTGTATACCATCTATTTTATTAGTTGGGACTCATTTTAGTATGTATTCTAATTTTTTTAACATGTATACCCAAAAGAATAATTGAATAATTACATGACTTATCATTGATATCATCTTGTCTATCAATTTATGCTTCCCCATTTCACTCACACCATTCCATGGAGGTGTATAAGGACATCCGAGTTGAGATAAAATCCCAAAATCCCATAAGCACTCAATGATTTCTGGATTAAGATATTATCAACCATGTTCTTAGGGAAGTTTCTTAATCACTATTCAAAGATACTTCCCACTTTCATTATTTTATTCCTCAAATTAATCAAAATAATATTAATTATACCTCATTAAGTAAACATATCCATATATACTAAAATAATCCTAAACATTTACGACGTATGATTACCTACCACTTGATTTCAAAGGAAATGGTCCACATGCATCAATATAAACTACTTCAAGAATATATTTATCCCTTCAACCTTCCAACTAAATGGGTATTTGGTAATTTTTCCTTGTAAACACATGTGACATACACGAAGTTGTTTTTGTTATAAATTATCTAAATATCTATCTCTATGTAATTCAATCAACCAGTATTCATTTACATGACCTAGAAGATAATACCAAAGTTGGGAATGCTATGATTCAAGTGGAGTAACATAATTATTGATTTCCACAATTTAGTTAGTGTAATCCATCACATAAAGACCATTATTTAAATATGTATTAGTATAAAAAATGTTATCTTCAGAAAAGAAGAAACATATATTCCAAAATTTGAAAATAAATCCATTTGTATCATGATTAGATATATAAATAATGTTTTGTTAGCTAAAGAAAAAAACCCATTAAAAAAAGATAATTTGAGCTGCAAATGTATGGTGGTAGTCTATAAGTTCTATAACAAAACTTTTAACTCTATTGGGTTCTTGAAGGTCTACTTCTACTCAGTCAATCATTCTAAATGTACTTATTTCCTGTATTTGAACACATATCTGAGTAGCAAAAGTGGTATCTAATACCCAATAATTATAAATAGATAAATTGCATCAATAATAAAAACACATGAAGCTTCCCCTTTATTCTATGGATGGGCACAAATTTTATTCTAGTGGGCCTTCACACCACATGAAAAATAGACTAAATTGTTTTCCCTCACATTTTTCTCGATCTTCCTCTTCGTGGAAGGGAATGATGAAGATTTGGGCTTTAACCACAACTCATTCCATTTACGTTTGTTTTCTATAAGAATTGATGTTTTTTCACGATTTATATCCTTATCTACTTGGATAAGTAGAGTTATATGATCTGGTAGATGTTTCTTAGTTTTGTTCATATTAAAATCTACAATGATGATAGATAATATCCATGGGAGTGATGCCAAAATGAGGTCGGTGAATAGTTATTTGGGTATTCAAATCTCTATAACCTCTATTCACTCAATGTATCCAATGATAATAACCATGTGAGGCCCAGCTGGGGCACCCTTTCCAATATATCTCTAAAAGAGAACCTTAGAAATCTATAACTGTTTCTGTCTAGCTCTCTCCTGGTAAATACCATGGTGGTGCTCAAGCCTGCCTTCCTCATCCATGATTTCGTGAGACTTCATTAGTTCACCAGACATGGATGAAAGTACACATTGAACATCAACTACTTCACTCAAATGTTTTTCATAGATAAATAAATCTTCATCACTTGTCTATTTATTAGGAAGACCAATCATTGAGGATTCTAGAATATGGGATTTTATTTCATGGTGTATTCAAACCCAAAGGCATCTAAAAACTCTTATAAGTTACTACTACTTAAGAGGTAATATTTTAGAAATATTGATCATAGGGACAGTGTGGATGATAAACTTGTCATTTTATTCTACAATTAAAAAGATAATATTAATATTTCATTTCTTTATTACAAAAAATTTGAGATATAATAAATTAATTTTTTATTTATTTATTTAGTAAATATCATAATATGTTAGCAAATCTCAATATCCCTCACAATTGAACTCGTAAGGTCTAGTTTCTATATTATTCTAGGATCATGGATCCCTATTACATTTTTAATGATCCATAATTTGGACATTAAAACCATAATAGTGTAATTAAGTAGATAATATTTCTAACTATGGACTTGCAACTCCTTGATCCATTGAGTAGATTCCCCTATCCTAAAATCCGGAATTGGATTTCTTCAACATTTGCCTCTAAATTTGTATTAAATAGTCATTGGAAATTAAACTCAATAAAATTTTGGTTATGTAATCCCAAAAATCTCATGAGAACTCCCTGATAAAAGTATGTTTCTAGAAATCATCCATTTATTACACATAGGTATATGGTTTCATTCCCAATCAAGTAATATAAGGATTAGTCCTAAATTTTATTTAATTGAGGTATTTTAATTTATTATGCATTTATTTTTTCTTATTTTATCCTTTACATGTCTTATTAATATTAGGTAATGTTAATCAATTAATTAACCATGTTGGATAAAACATTTATTCATAATTCATTTATTCAATTTACATCTTCATAAATTAATTCATTTATTTATATGATTATAGCCTCGCATCTATAAATAAATTATTGTATTGAAAAAAGAATTAATAATTAATTAAATGAAATGTTTATATCATTTTTCTAATGGTTGATTTTATGAGCATACATTAAATAAACCCACAAACTCGGGAAAATAACTCTTATTTTTGGTCTTGTAATGAGATAAATCATTCCACATATCCACCATTATATAACCTAGGTTGGAATTATTATTGTTTTGTATTGAACAACCTCCATGAACTTAGGTATTATCTATTAATTACAAATATTTATTATTCACATGCATGTGAGGGGAACTAAATGATTGGTTATATGGGATCACATAAGTATAATTGGACACAGAGGTCCTACATAATAATGTAGGGAGAGATGACTTGAAGGCCACTATTTAATTTAATATTATATAATTGAAAAGTCAGGAAATAAATTAAATTAAAACATCCAACACATTCACATGTATTGGTTAAGCTCATAAATGGTAATACATGCAACTAATAATAAATATAAATAGATAGAATTCATTTCTTTATTAATTATTTTATTATTTAAGATAAAATAATTGGAATTAATTAATTAATTAATTAAATTCCTTTCATCTTAATGATCATATGATCTTATTTGTAGATAACCATCATTAATGGAATTCGAGAAAAATAAACGGCAGAACCAATAATTACATATCAATAAAAAAATTATTTGAGAATTTTAAAATCCTTAAACCCATTATTAAATTATAAAACACTAAATAGTGTTCCAATCAATAAAATAAGTAATTAAATGTAAAATTTTCAAATTTAATGTAGTTTAAATTTTCATTATTAATTGGAGACTACAACATGTGGACATTTAGATACATGCCATGTACCTCAGTTTCCATATATCCATGTCACAAATTTGGAGCATCGACTTGTTAACTCAACTAGACTACATGGAGTGTATGTGCTAGATACAGACGATGTATAAACTATTTTTGTTACAGGTTGGCCCGATCAAAATGTGTTTTATAATAAAATCACTTCCTGTAATTAATTTTTCTACACATCAAGATATTATGTGCATGGGTATATGATGTCTCATCTAACCATACACTGTGTAATTGAGATTTATGATCCCATGGTTTGGAACATCCCGATGTAATATTCAGCCATTAATTATTATTTTTTATACCATTTACAAAATGAAACACTAAAATAACATGATTAATATGTTGATAACATGTTAATTGGTGTGTTATTGAATAATGAATTACATGAAATGAAAATATAACCCCAATTTAACATTGATAAACATTCAAGTAAATAATTATAAATTTAAATTTACCATTTTGATACAACTTTATGGTTCTCGACATAGGGGGAGTGTGTGGAGGCAGTTATATATTAACGTTTATTTTAATAATCATTTCCCAAAAAAGAGATAAGATCTTCTACCTCAAATTTATAATTTATTGATTTAATATTTGAATAAACAAATTTCTATTCTTTGGAAAAAAAAATTTGGTGAATATTGATCATCTAAAAAGACCCTTCCAAATTACCTTTATCATGGTGTGAGGATCCAAAGATAGAATCCCTATAGCGGTGACACGCACGTGCACATATGATCTTCAAGAAACACCAATTGATCATTAGGTGCTAAAATGGTGAGTCAAATGAATTTTCTTTTTTCGTTCTTGATTTCTCATCATTAGGTCTTGAATAAATCTCTTTTGGAATTCAATTTCTTGAGATGGAGAGATATATTGGATTTCAAAAAGAATATGATGTACGTAAACACTCTATATTATTAATTTTTGGATAATATACACAATAAAAATATATGTCTATTTATAATGTTAGGATTTAAGTTAAAAAATTATTTAATTACATACAAGATATTAAATAATATTTATCACCATTTATAAACTACATGGAACATAATAATAATTATATTATTATTATTTTTCGGGGTGCTCCATCATGCGCAATAACAAAATATTATGTAATGGTCTTCTTAATTAATATTTGTCACCAGACCTAGATTTGGTCCATTCAGACTCCTCTAGAATTTATTAAACAAACAAATAAATATTTTAATTATAAATAAATATTCTAATTAAAATCTTTCCAGTACTAATTTATTAAAATATTCAATAGAAAATAAAAAAATTATCCACAAGCTAGATAATAAATATTTATTTAAATTGTGTGATCAATATAACATGAATAAAATTATTTCACAGACATTAGAGTAATATTTATTCAATTAATTAGACTCAAATAGAATTTAATCGAGAGAGGTATAGACACTTAGTGTGCAACACTCTAGGATTATTTCTCATTGGAGATATAAAATGTTTCCCAAAGTCAAAGATTACCATCTAGAAATGATAAAAGGCACACAAGATAAATAAATTAATGACATATCTTTGAAAAACAAATTCGAATACTCCCTATGAAATATAATAACATTATCAAAAAAATAATCAATTATGTTGTACATATATTTCACCAAAATATATATTTGATATGTCATTATTTTACTATCTTAAATAAACAAATCCATTACACAATGGCCATGGAATTTAATGTGACTATTCTATTCCGCTCGAAAAGCTGAGATATCACCTTCCATAAAAATGGAAGGCGAAATCCTACCTTTACTTATTCATTAATGATATGTCACTTGTGATTCACTTAACATATCTTACTTATTCATGAATTGTTATAAAAATGGTTTAAAAATACATCTATGTAAGTGAGTTGTAACATGCATTAGTAATAATCTTATTGTCTGAGTAACTTCACACATGGTCGTAGATAGGAATATCTGATGGCACCAAAACATGAATAATTCCTACTGGTGGTTTTTTTCTCATAATCTCCCATATTAGAGATAACCATGTGAAAATTGAATGTGAAGAAGCCTCATATTCTTACTAGTAATCACACATCATAGTCTATATACTATGTGTCCCATCATAATACATTATCAATAAAAAAAATATTAATTGAGAATATCGACATAGATGATCATGGTTCTCATAAAAACTGGTAACTTTAGTGAAATTATCAATATGATGTATAATATAAGACATCATTATGTTAGAGTCATACAGAACAAGAAAAGTGTAATATAATGTTTTATTAATATTCAATACGTTGAATGTACATTTAATAAAAGTAAAAATAGTTGTCCCTAGGACACCAACTCCAACAATGGAAAAAACTATGTACATGGGAAGGACCACAATACATATGCATGACCATGTACTCAAACATGGGAAAGGTACTCAGAAATTTCTACTTAAACGAGCATGGATATGTACACAGGTACAAGTTGAGTACAAAGAAATATGCAAAATTACACAGGCATGTGCATACCACAAGGAAATAAATACACTCTATGTACCCCAATTTCATGTAGTGTATTTCCACATGGAGATCCAATATATTTTTATGAGAGGAATGTTTAGGGTGTCCATGAGAGGTCACATGTCATGTGACCCTATTTACATGCCGGGTAGTTCCCTTAGGAAGATAAACCATGTGTATTACGTTTTTTGGAACCTGGATTTGGTACCCTGAGTATTTTATCGTAAGAATTTTTCCTTTTAGAATGTGATGATGGAATTAATTTTGGAATCATAGACAAGAAACAACATGTCATGTGTGAGGTGATTATTTTAGTGATTCATAAATGGTAACAATGATCAGGTCTGATCAATAGATTGTTACTAGGGTTGGAACGCCATATCGCACCAAGGAATGAGTACCCACTATTAATTATATAGGTATGGTCAATAACCCCCACTCTATAGGGGATGAGAGACCTCTATATATGGAGTCAACCCACCATATTTGAGCTCTAGTGGGGAGTAGGTCCTCAAATGGAGAATTTCCCCCCTTAGTTGTGGAGTTTTGTTATGCGGAACGATCAATCCACATAGATTTTTGTGCAGTTGTGAGTGGTATTGGTAATCAGAGATACAAATTTGGTGATTTAGGTTGACTCATCATTATTATTTGGGTTGCGGTGATAGAGATTCCCATTATTTATCACATGTATTTCTTCATGAGTGTATCAAATGATGGGATTCATTTCCCTCTTGTTTATTGGTTGAGTTTAATGTTTTATATATCTATTTCTCTATTTTTTATTTTTGGGTGAATCATAATCGGTATTGATATACACACCCCTAAATGGGATTTACCAACATGTGTTTTATCTTATGTAGATGATAAGAATTTCAGTGGTGACCTTGGTAGACCATGTTTCATTGGAGCAAAGTTGTACTTAGTGATAAAAACCATGAATAGTGGTCAACCTTAGTTATTGTGATTTGGGCTCCCTTTAATTTCTATTATTCAATTTAGTATAATGTTAGAACCTCAATTCTAACTGGAAATTTATTTCTTCCCTTTTATATATTATTACTACATTCCAATAAATTGATATTTTCATAGAGGTTGTTCCATTCATCCTTTAAACTCTAGATGTCTAGTATTTTATTACATCTCTAAACCATACATAGAGCTCATTTTTTTCATGTTTATAAGTACATTATTATAGGGCCTCCCATTTCAATTTTTCCTACTAGATTCATGTCTCCAATCCCTACCAAATTATAGGCAAGAAAGCAGTGTCTCACTCGACATACAATTGACCTGGAAGACTCTAGTGGGTCGAGTTATGACACATCCTTATTCGACCATGACCACATAAATCCCTAGTCTCCTAAATCATGTCTATTAAAAAAATTAATTAACTGTTAAATTTATAATTGATTGACTAATTAATATCCAAATTGGAAAATTCATGATATCTCATCGAGTAACTACACAACACTAGAACAGAAGCCAACTTTTCGTAAGAGGTCTTATGGGAACACACAACACCATTCATGGGAAATAAAATATCAAATGTTGAACCCATTAATTTATATTAATTTATGTAGAAAAGAGTAGAGAAATTACTATACAAAGATACATCATCAGAATGGTGTGCAAAGATGTATAGATGAAATATCAGGATATGTGCTCCCCAAGATATATAGAATCGACATTATAATTATTCAATTCAACTTTTATCTCAATTAATCTATAAAAAATCCATGCACATGGAAGAATAAATTATAAATGGGAGAATTAAAGGGAAAATAGAGACCAATAGAGTTGGATACACACCTAGAATCAATGTCAGAAGACATAAAAAAACCCTTCCTATGAGGGGGCATAAAAGAGAGATCCAAGGTTTGAAAACCCTTCCTGAGAATAGAATAGAAATAGAAAGTAATGTGATTCCCCCTTGTATCAATGTGGGTAACAAGAATAATTTTTAACTTTTAATTCCTCAGTTTACTTGATAGTACAAACCACTAACTTGCCGGTGGATACATAAGCCCAACCATTTTCTGTCTATAGCTTAGGAAACAAAAACAAGAAAAACCACCCTAGGGTAGTCTCGATCCCTTGAAAAGACACAAATCTAGATTAATTACCCAAAAAATATAATTTATGGTTTCTAAACTCTTATTACATGATTCTAAATCATGAAAACATTAATTTTCATTACTACTAACATGAAAATTCATGTTCCTCCTGATAACCATATTCCAATAACGATATGACATTTTACAATACAAAAAATACATAGAAAAATGATACTTATAACAACCCATTATTTTAAAATGTTTTCCCTTTAAATAAGATTTAATCACTCTGTACATTTCCTTATAAGTAATATCATGTATAAAATATTTATGATACCCGTTAATGTAATATTTTTGGTACATAAAAATTATAACCCACATGTTGTTTTGGAGTGTATGAATAAGGTATTTCAAAATAAAAGATATATATATATATATAAGATCCTTACCTAAACAATTTATAAAATGATTCATCTCAAATATAAACTGAATTTTTACAAAACTCAATTTATCCTTCAAAAATGCATTTTCTTCAAAAAATAGTCTTTATGTTTTTTTATTTAATTTTATTTTTTATTGAAATTATAATTATGTTTGGAAAATAAGAGAAATAATATTTTAAAAAATTAAATAAAATTTTAAAATCATTAGAACAAAATTAACTTAAGGATTATTTTTATTTCTCTCAAATGATTGATTTTTAGTGGATATAGAAAATACTAATTTCTCAAAAACGTTCATTTATTTTAATAATATAATGTAATTTAAGAGTCACATTATGTTATGGATTTGATATTAAATTTATATATTATAAATTTTAATTTATAATAAACTAATTAATACCGTTTGAATGAGGAATATTCATAAGTTTGATAAAAATAAATTTTAGGCTTTAAACTAATTTTTATATAAATTATTTTTCACTACATTTTTTTAATTTACTTTAAAAATAGATTATTACAGGACTAGAATTTGAATATTCAAAAATCAATTAAATATTTAGAACAAATAGGTTGTAATTTTGGAAACTTTTCTCTTTTATTTTTTGAAATTATGAACAGTAACCATGGTAAATATTTGTCACCTCAATAAGGGTATAATGGGTACAATTATATTAGAACTTTTATATATGGATTTAAGATCACCCAAAAACATTCATTTAATCTATGTGAAGAGTGGGGACCTACTATCTTCTTCTATTATTTTATGTTATGTTAATTGTTTCCCATTATTATTTGACGATGACTTATATATTATTTTATGTAAAGAAAAATACAAAATGTTACTTTGTTTTCTTCTAAATAACAGAATACTTTTTTCATGGGGATAAAAAGAGAATGTGGTTGGTTAGAGATTATTATTTAGAACATTAATAATTATTTTTTGGATTCTAATTTTTTTATAATTTCTAGTGATGAAATAATTTACATAAATTCTAAGCCAATGACATCAAATTTCTTGTGCAAGTAGAAGAATAAGTTCAAAATATTTTTTAAAACAATAAAATATTTACTTTTTTAATTATTTTTCTTATTTCTTGAATTTAATGGGTAATTATAATGTATATTTTATTTTTAATGGTTCAAGATTCCAAATTAATAGTTGTATTCCTATGTTTGAATTCAAATTAAATTTATTATCCCAAAAATAAAATTAAGAATATTTTATATTATATACTATTCTAATAAATGTTTAGTAATCATAACAATTTTAAAATAGAATAAAATGAATTAGAAGTGGTTTACCATATTATTAAAGAACAATTTATGGACCAATTTTTTCATATATTTAAATTTATAACCCCTAATGATTGAAAAAATGAGTTATTATAGTTATGGATAAAAGGGTTAACATTGGGTAAACTAAAGAGATAACGGTCAAAATGTCGAAAATAAATCTATAAATCATACATAACGAGTTTATTTCTGTAATATTTCATATAAAATTTTATATAAATGAAAATTTTACCCCATTTGCAATGACACATCTGGTTTTCGGTATATAACCCTGATTTTATGTGTTTTTGAACTAGTACAATGCTTCAGTTAAGGATCAGGTTGATTGGGGTGGTTTAATCATGATTTGAGGAGTTTAGAGGGATTCATGGTTTGATCACAGTTACTAGAGAAAACTTGATTGGAGAATTGTTTTTGTAACCATGTATAAATCAATGAAGGTTTTTGGAATGAGATAGTATCACCACATGGTTTGTGCATGGGCTTCCAATATTTGTGGGAAAAATTGTGTTGTTAATTATCTTCTCCTATAACACATGAATGGTTATCAATTTTTTTTGAAAAAATATGAAACCTTATTGTGAGACATAAATTTAATGCTCAATTTTTTTAATTTGGATTAATTACATAAAACCCTTAATTTTATAGTATTATTTTAGTTTCTTGAATTCCTATTCCACCCTTGGATCCCATGGTGATCGAATTTAATCTGGAGGAAACATTCGTCAAAATAAAGAGTGTTGGAGGTCCATAATAATCAATAAGTAATTTTTCATCCATGTTCAGAATATATATACTCTTCTTCTCTTTATAAAATCCATATATATTGTGTGTTATAAATTGAAGAATTTTTTATGTGGGTGATATTGAGGATATATGAAGGAATTTGTTAAATGGAAGGTGTTGTGATACTAGATTTAGATGTTCTGGGTTCCATTTCTCATTATCCCCATCCATTGAAAGGTTGGTACCTTATCCAACATATCAATGATTATATAACCTAAAAAAATTTATTAAATTTTTTTTATTGAATTTTTTATAAAAATAATTTTTAAATCCTTACAGAATATCCTTTTTTGTTGTGGCGTAGAAATTATGTGAAAATTGATTTCGTTTTGAAAATAGTATTTGTCTATAATTTCAAAACGATTGATTAAAAACTATGGTGTTTTTTTAATGCATTCATTTTTTTTATGAATAGGTTTTTAGAAAGAATTGGTTTATTTGGGAGTGGGTTTTGGAAATGGGATGGTATTCATGTTTTGTGTGAGTTCATAGTTTAGATGAAACCATGGATATGTGGCCTATTTTGTTGGGGCACTCTATGTTCTTGGATGTTACCAAGGATAAGGGGAATGCTCAATTAGGGATCCTATAAATTGGTAACCATATAAACACATGGATAATTGATGAGAGACTATTACTTATTATATAAACTTCAAATGTATTTCATGCAAGTGTGTCTTTTTGAAACAATGGTAATGGGTATTCCAAATGATTAGAAAATGTTTTAAGACAAATTTTTTCTAAATTGATGGATATTGTTTATGGTTCATAAAAAAATTAAATTATTTTACATTGATTTATATAATATTTTATAATAGGTATTGGTTCAAGTATCACTCATTGGGAAGTATTTGGGGAAATACTAATGAGTTTATACTCACCCCATGCTTAGGAACTTTGTTGATTTTAAAAATATATTCTATTGCGATATTGGAAAGTAAAAGGTATCCTATTTAAATAGTAATACATCTTGATACCTTAGTTTTGGAAGGTGGTGTAATATCATAGAGAATTTTTTGGGTGGTACTTGGGATTGTAAAATGAAGTCTTTGAAAATTAACTTATTCTAGATTTTTATTTCATATTTCGGTTCCCACTCAAATATTGTTATACCATTGGTTTAAATAGGTTTTTTATTAATTATTAATTAAATATAAAAGGAATTAATTGTAAAATTATGTTTATTATGGTTGTTTACATCTATAGTGGATATCCTCCCAGAACTATTCACTAAGACGTTGGCACTTACTATCAGCCATTTGTGTCCTAGGAATATCACATCAGGCTAGTATCACGTCTACACATTCCAAATCAATGGGTTTGGGTGCTATGTTTTAATTGGTATTAATAATGGGGAAACCATCAATTTATTTAGCAATGTATAAAGTAGATAGAAATGTGGTAATATTAAAATTTCCTCTTAAAAATACAAAACTAACCCTTTTTATGAACATCATGTTAGAAAGGTTTTTTGCAATAAAAGTGTTTTTACACAATTATAGTTGTGTCCTTGTCTCATTTTCATGGGATTATCCAATTTTTGTATAATATAATGAAATGGAAATGAGAATTACCACATGGAAAATACTGATCATTTTCAGTTTTGAGATTTTTGAAAAATGTCAAAAAAAATTACAATTTTTGGATTCTGAAAATAATCATTATGTTATTTTTTTAATATGGGAATTTGTAATTATTATTAATTAAGTTTATTTTTAGTGATAATAAATGGTATTTTGATCATTGTATAGAAAATGGTACTGATTATAAGTTTTATAATTCAACTTTAAGAGGAATTAGAAAATGGGGTTTCATGTAATCCTATGGAGAATAAACATAATTTATTGAGAATAAGTTAGGATTTCCAAGACTTTGATAAAGTAAATAAGGAATTAAAAGCCTTGATATGTGGATCAATACATTTTTATTTAGAAACAGTATCCACCCCTCTATTAGGGGGACTTAGAGCTTGAAAAAGATGAGGTCTGGAAAAATTGGATGAATTGAATGTTTGATTTCTATGGAACACCAGTTGAGATGAATGTAATTTTGTAAATGTATATGTTTGAGGATCTAGAATAAAAATGTGGGGATTTGTTTCCATGATGAACATGTGGAATGCATTTTAGGGGAGGAATTTGAAGAATTTTGTAACAAAAAAATTCAATCATCACATGTATTTGATTTATAAAATAACTAATTTAAACATCTTGAAGAAATAAAATATCTTAGTGAAATAATATGGGACAATCTTTTAAACATATTTTTATTTTCATTAGATGTAGTTGCATGTACATCCTTATATGAACACATAATCAAGTCTTGGTTATGATTAGAAATTCTATCAAATATTTGTCTACTTTTTATTATATAATATTCATTGATGGTAAAGAGAGATATCGTGGATGAATGATATATATAGGAAAATATGATGGTAAATAGTATTTTTATCCCAATGATAACATTTGTGAACTCTAATGTTGAGAATTTTTGTAACAAGGACAATTACATACAACGTAGTGCAAAATCATTGAATCAGATGATGAGAACTGTCAACATTCCTCCTTAATCTAAAAGTTAGTGTGGATTCATATAATACGGTTCATTTTATCCTTATAATTGAGAATATGTGTAACCTATATGATCATGTCACATATTTAATAAGATGGTACATCTCTAATACAATTGTCGTTGTAATCCAAAGTATTGTACTTGAAATGAATCAATTGTTTCTCAGAAATCCTATGATTCAATGGGAATATTCCTTCATAATAACCCCCATACTAATAACCAAGTGATTCTTGGTGATTCTTGGAATACTATGATTCATCAAAAAAACGAAATATATGTATAGAAAAAAAGATTAAGGGGTAGGGAGTAATCAATTTTACAGTGTTGAGTATGTGATCATGGAAAATAGATTGGGTCTTTAGAAGGATAGAGGTAATATTATTGTGTATTCTGCCATTATACAAGCCTTTTTTTAATATTTTCATGTCCTTATACTTTATTTATTATCATATTATTGATCTTATGGGTTTAAATTTTTCTATGATGGATTATTTATTGGGAATACAAACTCTTATTGGACAATAATATCATTGATCTTGTATATGTACTTTTTGTTCTATAACTATCGATGGGGTTGATTTTTTTATTCGTTTCATAGTTTTCATGATGGATATATGTGACTTTATATTCTAGATGGAGTAGATGATGTCATTCGAGGCCCGTATGAACTATTGGTCATGGAAACTGAGTTCTGTATCTTTAGATATTGTTAAAAATGGTGTTAATAGAGATTGGATACAAGATGAGTAGGACCATTGGTACTATTGGTTTGTGATATCTCATATTATATGGAAGTGGTTATGCTTTCATATATGAATGAAATTAGAAATATATGTTTCGAATAATAGTTTACCAATTTTTGGATGGGTTTCATAATACATTCTAGGGGTTTTCACCAAAAATGGATGTATAGATTACAATTGATCTCTTATCAGGGACCAATCCCATTTACATTCCATCATATAGGAAGGAATGAATAGAAATTTGGAAATTGAAAGTCCATATTGAATAATTTTAATGAAAATAGTTCATTCCACCTAGAATAACCCTATGGGCTATACTAGTTTTGTTTAGTATAGATAGAAGATGGAACTCAAGGAAATATTAGTAGTTTTATATATGGAACCAAGTTATGATAACAAATCGGTATGTTATTCCATACATTAATGACTTTTTGTATCCATTTAAATGGGTATAATGGTTCTGTAACATTTACTTATGATTGGGATATCTCCAAATATATCCTTCAAAAAAGGATGTACTAAAAAACACCCTCCAAAATCTATTATGGTGCTTATGAATATATGGTTATCCCATTTTTCCTAATGAATGAAGCTGTGATGTTTATAGAATAAATGAATCACATTTTTCAAAGGTACCTCTATTCCATTGTGGCTGTTTACAATGATGATATACCACAGTCTCTTAGAACTCATGTCGATCATGATCAACACTTAGATACATTGTTTTGTATCATACATGAGAATCATATTTATACTATTATTTCAATGTGTGATTTTTTAAATATAAGAGGGTCATTTTCATGTACATTTCATATCTTGGAATATATTTTCTATAGATTCTATAAATATATATGTTTCTTTCTATTAGAAACCACAAATTAATGTCTTTGAGATTCATTTTTTTTAATTTTCTTAGTAGTATACTACCGATTTATGGTTTTGGATTTTTCACATAATTCATGCTATAAACACAGATTTTAAAAGAAAGGATTCTCATTTATAATGTAATTATAAATTCCATTAATCATTCCAAGGGTTTATGGTTCATATTATGTTAGAATATATCTTGATATTATCACTACAGTGACCCAACATTTTATGACAATACTATCACTTAATTTTATAGACAAAAATATATAAAATAATTACACAACTAGGATACAATGGTTTAGGGTACTGGGAAAATAAGGACCATAGATAACTTTTATAAAATATAACAACAAATATATTTAATTTCTTATTCTATGGCTTCAAAAATTCCCTTGAATTCTCATTAGTATTGGTAATCACCTGAGGATATACATCAAAAAGGGTTGAGCTAAAAGCCTAGTAAGAGGATAAATAACAATATGAAGAAATATAACATGAGGTGAACATATTCATAACATCATCATAATAATCATGAGCATAATAATTGGATAACATATTAGAGTGTGTCAATGCATAAAAATTAAACATCGTGTCTTAGTGGTCAACTACCACATATAGTTGTGAAAAGTTATAGAATCATGTTCGTTAATATTTCACTTCACTCATGAGATAAAAAAATTACCCCATTAATTTTAGTGATATATAATTTTAGGCACACCTATCACATCATAACATTTACATTGTGCTATATAATTACAGATTCACTCGTTACATCATAACATTTACATTTTCATGCATGCCACATAGAACATATATAAATATTGTAAATAAAATAACCCATGAAAAGGAGTGTGTTTCATTTAATAAAAATACATTCACATACAGTTGGTTCCCAAATTAATGAGGGAATAACATACTCTATATAAGAATCATTAAATTTGAGTGAATAAGTAGTAATCTCAAGAAGTAAGGGGTTTGTTTTTTTTGAAAGAGGAGTTCTCTGGAAAACATTGTGTTTGTTGTAAACTCAAGTAAAATATAGGTATATCTTAGAAAGTTTTAGATAATGAGGAAGAAATGATATTTAAGTAATATCTGTTCTGAAAATGGTGTGAAAGAAGGAAAACCCAAAGGAAGAGAGTTCATTTTGAGAATTCCCCTACCTTGTGTTTGAATGATTTCTTCACTTTAATATCATTTATAATTACATTAGATTAATTAATTAGAAAATACAGAACCATTTATACATTAATTTCATTCATTATTATTTTATTATGTTTATTTAGGGTCTTTTCTATGAGTTATAGAGTTTAATCTCATTGTTCAGGAGCATTCATTTTCATGATGATCATAACCTATTCACTTGTATACATGAATGGAAGTTTGTGTAATATGTGGATAAATATCCCAAATTGTTAATGTATGTTAGTAATTATCATCCTGAATTTCAAATGATCTTATTAATAAATTGTTTATATGGTATGAGGATGAATCATTAGATAAAATTTAATGATGATCGTTTTAGGTTAATTCTGATGGGGTTTTTATCATAATGAAATCATTTTGTTTTATAATTTTATATCAGGTATAAACGATACCTTGAAAACATAAAAGGGTTATAACAGAAATGTTAGAATCTATTTCAACCTTTATAATTGTTTAATTAGAAACAATTATGGTATTAATGGAAAATGAATGTGCATGACCCATGCTAACGGTATGTTGACATATCATGGGAGGAAAATACATTTTTTTAATAAAAGAGAGGGATGGAGGAATTTAATGACGGATATGTCATTAAAATGATATAATACCAGTATATCAAACATACTAGAGTTATCATTCCATTTGGATAAAATAAGGTGAGGAGAAGAGAAGAATATAAATGAAATTGAAATGAAATAAAATGAAAAATAAAGATTATTTTACCACTTGGATTTATCATCCTTGAGAACCTTATTATGATAAAGGATTTGGTATTTTTATGAGACCATGATCTCTTAGATTTGTAAGGGCTTTTTTGGGAGAGGTTTGGGTAGAATATGGACAATTCTCAAATCATGAGAGGTGTGAGTAGAATATGTCATGAGTGGTGGTATTTATAGTGGGGGAGAGGTGTGATTTATCATCACTAATAAATTAGTTTATTATTTTTATCTTGACAATAAATAGGGTTAATTTTTGAGACTAAATACAGTAATTAGATCATTTGAGTTAGAACCAATGGTTGTTTTATAATCTATGACATAATTAACAGTGTATTCAACTTATAATGTATATATGTCGTATATTAACGTATTTCACTAATCATAAAAAAACCAATTATATTAGAAAAATACCAAAATTCACCCTACCCATTTTTTATGTCTAGAATTAAAAAAGTATCTCCATTTTATGAAAATAATTTTCTAAATATGAGTAATTTAATTTTTAATAAAAATTATAATTTACTTGGAAGATACATATTTTAAAATTATAAATTATTTAACAATTATTTGAAAATTTACTTAAGGTGTCATAAAATTATATCAAAATCATAAGACAAAAAAATATTAATTTATGAATACATATTATGAATGTAAATTTTCTTATAAATTATTAAATTAATTTTCAAATTGTAATTAAATATTTATGACGAACAAATATTCTAACAATTAAATAATAATTTTTAAAACATTTATTTACTTAGATATTGATATAATTATACCATAAATTAATTTATACGACGCCTAAATTTTATTTATACTTTCATGGGTAAGGTTCAAATTAATTGGGCCGATTTACTTTTCATAAGGGGTATATAACAATTCCTATGGCCAAGTTACTATTCCATCAATATGAGTTCTTTAACATATAGAAATACTTATTATTTCATTAATTATTAATTTATAATGTTTTTATTATGGTCTGTATGTGATTTTGTGGGATTTATAAAATATTTAATTACTATAAGAAGGGTGAAATTCCATTTATAAAAGTTCGGGTCATTACATTCTTACCCACTTTTCAACTTTATCCCTCAAAATTTCATTTTACATAAACAGGTCAGGGTACTAATCCCTCATTACCTCCTTCGGTTCCTAGGTTGCTTCTTCATACATATGGTTCCTCTAAAACACTTTGAAACGGTGGGTTGTCCTATTGAATATAACCTTATCTATCGGGTCTAGAATAATTATTGGTTTATCCTCATAAGATAGATCATCTTCCAGCTGAACCACCTCTATATTCAGTATATTTGAGGGATCTGGTATGTACTTACTCAGGAGTGATACATGGAACACATCATGAAATTGAGACATATTAAGTGGAAGGTCAAGACGATAGTCTGCATATATTATGTGATAATGGATCTAATAAGATCTAATATACCTTGTGCTTAGCTTATATTTTTTAAAAACTTCTTGACTATCTTCCATGGAGATATTCAAATGAAATAATTTATCTCCAACATCAAACTCCAGGTCTCCTCGATGGTTGTCAGCATAAATATTTTCCTAAATCTATAAAGCTTTGATTTATTGCAATATGGGTTAAAATTCCCTTTTCATATATTGATCAACATCAGGTCTACATAGCTTTCATTTTCCATGTTCATCAAAATAGGTTGGAGTTTTATGTAATATTCCACACCGAGCTTCATATGGGGCCATTTGAATACATGGGAGGAAGCTATTGTTGTATGAGAACTAACCCAATGTGTGATATTGATCCCACCCACCTTTTAATATTAATAGTAAGCTCATATAATATCTTCTGGCATCCAAATGGTCCTTTTATATTGGCCATCAATTTGGGGGTGATAGGACATGCTGAAATTTTATTAAGTACTCAAAGCATGTTGATGACTCCTCCAAAATTTAGATCTGAACCTCAGATCATGATTATAGGGAATCAGGAATAGAACTACATGTTGTCTTACCACTTCCTTCACATTTATCATAGCATGTTTTTCATGTGATTGATCTACATAAATATCGTTAAAGTGGGATGTCTTGGTGTGTCAGTCCACCACAACCCATATCGCATTATTTCCTTTGGATGTCTTAGGGAGACTATTAATAAATTCTATAGTGACATTCTCTCATTTCCACATGGGTATAAGAAATGGTTTCATTACGAATTTGGAATTCTGTCACTTGAATTTAACTATTTGACATATTAAGAACCATGAGTTATAATCCAAAATCTCCATCTTCATGTTGTCCCATAAAAAGTGTTCTTAGAGATCACGGTACATCTTGGTACTACCAGGATGGATAAAGAAAGTTGAGATATGTGCATCATCTAATACATCCTACTTTATCCTAGGTGATTAATACACATATAAACTCATTTCAAACGAAATCATACCATCATAATTGATATGGAAATCTTACAGTTTCCCTTACATTACTACATACACCTTCTTTTGTAACTTTGGATCATACCTTTGTGCATCCTTAATATTCCATTGGATATATGGTCGGGAAATCATTTTTAAAGGTAGGATTTATTCCACACTATTATGATTTCCAAATCCATCAATTACATGTTGAAGAAGATATGGTCTTTCTCAATCGACAACATGGATGGAGTACCAGTTTATTTTATACTAAGAGATTCAGCTACCCTGTTTGCCTTTCTAGGATGATATAGAATAGAGAAATCTTAGACTTTTATTTGCTCTAACCATCTCCTTTGATTCATGTGGACATACTTTTGTGTAAATATATACTTTAGGCTCTTGGGATCATTATATATGCCACACTTCTTACCATAAAGGTAGTGCCACCATATTTTAAAGGAAAAAATAAAATCTACTTGCTCAAGATCGTGTATCTGGTTGTTCTACTCGTGGATCATCAACTGACGTGAGGTGTAGGCTATAAATTTATCATTTTTCATGAGTTCACAACACAATAATTTCTTGGAAGAATCATACTATGTCACAAATATTTCTCCACATGTCATTATGGTGAGTACATGTGTTGTGATTAGCCTTCTATTTATATCCTTAAATCATTCCTTACATTCTTCTATTCATACATAAATTACTGATTTCCTTGTTACCATTGTTATTGGGGTATACAACAATGAGAAACCTCTCACAAAATGTTTATAGTACCCTATTAAGAAAAGAAAACTAAGGATTTATGTTACACTAGAGGGGTTGGTCCATTCTTTAACCATATTTGTCTTTAAAGAGTCCAAAAAAATTCCCTCACTTGTGATCACATGTCCAACGAATGTGACTTTCTATATACCAAAGTCACACATTCCTAACATAGAGTATAAATTCTCATTAATTTCACCCAAAAAATCCTCAGATGTTCTTTATGTTCCTATTTTCTCCTGAAGTACATGAGAATTGAATTGATAAAAACTACCACAAATTTGTCGACGTAATTTATAAAGACTCTATTCATAAAATCCATGAAGTTTTATATGGAATTAGTATATCTAAAGGGCATTACCAGAAACTCATAGTTCCCATACCTTGTACGATTGGTAGTTTTCTGAATATCTTCCTTATTCACCTTTAGCTGATGATATAAACAACAAATATCCACTTTTGAGAAGTACTGATCTCCTCTCAAATGATCAAAGAAGTCATGAATATTTAGAATAAGATACATGTTCTTTATGGTGAACTTGTTGAGTTCCTTATAATCGATACAAAACTGCATTGATCCACACTTCTTCTTGAAAAAGAGCATTGGAGAACCCCTTAGTGATGCACTAAGGTGTTTGAACCCTTTTCCCAAATGCTATTACAGTTGCTTCTTCAACTACTACAGTTCGATTAGATACATCTTATTGGGACACAATGAGATAGGAGCTACTTCGAGTATGTGTTCTATTGAGAACTACACCTCATGATCTGGGGGATGTTTGGGTAACTCTTCTAGAAATATATCACAATATTACCTCATGATGAGAATTTCCCCTAGGTTGATAACTTCATTTAAATAAACCACTTGAGTGTGGTATGATTCTTTATATGGAATCAACACCAAACCCATTAAAGGATTTTTTTAAAATGAGATTCATGATATTTATTGAATTTATAGAGGAGCATTTGATGGTTCAGAATATGAAAATATATTTCCATTTCATGATAGTTTATATGTTCATTGTATAAAGAGAGCTAATCAATTCCCATTATAACATCAAATTCTAACAAGGGAAGTATCACAAGAGTTGTTGGAAGAATATTCCCACATATGGTAATGAGAGAAGAGTATATAACGTAGGATTCCATGATTTTCACCACTATCTGTTTTTACAGAAATCTATACATTAAGGATTCATGGCTCCAGTTCAATAGTTCTAGAAAACATGGGAAATATAAAAGAATGCATAAAACCAGAATCAAATAAGGTTTTTTCCATTCTTGAGTGAATAGTAAGTGTACATTGAATGAAATATTTTTATTAATCCACATCTCTAGTAGTGATGGAATAATAATTTCCCTAATTATTTTCCATTGTTGACTTCTGATGCTGATTACGCTCTAGGGCTCTAGGTTTAGTGCGCTAGCTTGCATAGTTCCCTCGCTCTATATAATTGTAGCATTGGACCATGAAGGGTGATCTACATTAATCCACCACATTATCATTCTTCGTAATGTATTTTCTACAATCATGAGCATGATATCGTTCTCTAATATAGTTGATTTATTTCCCCATCCCTTTGAGGTAGTTCCCATGATGATTCATCCCACATTTTTTATAGGTGTGTGGTTGAGTTTTATTTCCACCTTTCTCATTAGATCCCCCAGCTTAAAACTCCATCATCAATTTCATATCACTATACCCAAGGGAATATTATTCAATCTCTTTATACACTTTGAGGACATATAGAATAACTTCTTCATTACTCCCAAAGTTCCAGATTTCTAGAGCCTTTAAAAAGTGTGGGTTTAGAAAACTAAATAATGTAACAATTTTGTTATCATCCATGAGAGAAAAACCTGCAGAATACCATACATGAATTGTGAAATTTACTTCATAGGTTGTGATTGATTCTCCATAATTTTTATTAAGCTCTACGAATTATCTCTAAATCTCTATACTAAGAGATTGAGGTAAATAATTGTTAGGAGAAATCATCTTAATGTCTTCCCACTCCAAATCTTAAATTTATTCCTTCGGGTTCGTCTTCATAATCAAAGTACACCATTGATTAGCCTCTATATTTAAATGGTAAACCTATAGATTCTCCTACTCCATTTTAGAATAGTGATGCATATAAAAGATATTCTCCATTGAGTTGAAACACTATTCTGTAACTATTGGATCGAATGATAAACTAAACATTGGTGGTTGATGCCGTATAAAACACTCGATTACAAGTTTCTCCCTTATAGGTGAAGGGGGAAATTCCAAATTATTCAAGTTATTGTTCATAAAATGAGATTGGTGGGTATGAATCACCATAATATTTTTAACTCCACCTCCCAAGGAATTGGGGATATCATTTGGGAAATCACTACATTGTCCTTCACGTGGGTTGTTGGCCTAGTTTCTCCTAGTTCCCACCATTTTCAAAAATAGAAAAGGTTAGAAAAAGTCATAAGTTAAAAATTCATCATTAATTTATCCATTTTTAAATTTAACTATAATGTAATATATTATTGGATCCCTATGTTTAGAAAACCATCTTGTGTGATTACATATACATTGTATTATAATAAGTGTTTTCACTATGGTTTTCTAATCCTAATTTCCAAAATAAATGAATAATGATCAAATTCCAAGTATATCAACCATTGTTTTTCCTACATTACTATTACATTATTTTAAATATAACAATATAAAATCAGTACACAACTAGAATGAAAAGGTTTAGTGTCTTAGACATATTAAGACCATGCATAACTTTTAATAAACAAAACCCGAACATTTATTCTATTCCTTTTTCAATAGTTTCCCATTGGCCCTTTAATTCTCCCTAGTATAAGTAATCACCTGATGATAAACATAAAAAAAGTGATGAGTTAAATTACTAGTAAAATGATCAATAAGAACATGAATCAATATAACATGAGGTGATAATATTCATAAAAACATCGTCATAATCATGAACAGAAACCTTAGATAAAGGCATGGAATGTGGAAATGCATAAAAATGAAACATCATGTCTTAGAGATCAACTACCACACATAGTTGTGAACAATTATAGCATCATGTTCATGAATATTTCTCTGTTCTAAAGAGATACATCCCATTAAACAATGTATTAGAGTGCTATATATGTATGGGTCCACCCTTTACATCATAAAATTTACATTGCTCTATATAATATCAGGTTCACCTGTGATATCATAACATTTACATTATAATACATTCCACATATAATGTATATAAACTATATACATTAAATAAAAACTGGAATGGAATGGCTTTTATTTCATAAAAAAATTATAAACAATGGGTTCCAAATTTAATGAGGGAATAACATACTTTAAATAATAATAATCAACCTTGAGTAAAGAAAAAACAATCTCGAGGAGTAAAATGTGTTTGTTAACAATATTTATTTTAGGAGACATTGAGTTTTAAATAAACTAAACTAGAAAACATGTATATCCTATAAAACGTAATATAATGATTAATAAATGATATTTAAGGAATAAATATACTTCAAATGTGTTGAAATAGGGGAAACCCATATAATGAGATTTGTGTCCATGAATTCCCCTTACCTTGTGTCCAGAAGCTTTCATCACATTAATATCTTGTATAATCACAATATATTCATTAATTATTAAATAAAATTCCTTTAATACATTAATTTAATTAGTTATTGTTTTATTTAGTTCATTTATTTGATTTTAAATGGGTTATAGAGTTTAATCCCATCATTCGAGAGCATTCGTTTTCATGATTTTCATGATCTGTTCACTAGTATAAAAGAATCAAAGTTCATGTAAAATGAGGATAAAATCTATATTTTTTATAAAATGTTAGTAATGATATTCCATAATTATAAATGATCTTATAAATAAATTGGTTATATGTTATGATGATGAATCATTAGATATAAGTTAATGATGACCATTTTAGGTTGATTTTAGCGGGTTTTCGATCACAATGAATTAGATTTGTTTTGTTATTTATAATTATATATAAATGTTACATACATAACAACGAAAAGGGTTATAAAAAAAAATTAGAATCATTTTCAACCATTATAATAGTTTCATTAATATCCTTGGGGACATTAATGTAAATTGAATGTTCATCACCCACGATGTTAGTAAATTGACATATCAAGGATGACAATTACATTTTTTGAATAAAGGTGATGGATGGATGATTTTTATGATGGATATTGAATTAACATTATATCATTCCATTATATCAAACATAATGGATTTATCTGGACATTTGGATAATAGAATGTGAGGATAATCAAAGAGTAAAAATGAAAGAGAAATGATATTAAATGAAAAATGAAGTGAATTTTAAGTCTTGGTCTTATCCTCCTTGAGAACCTCCTTATGGAAAAGGATTTGGAAAATTGATGAGAATAAGAGCTCCTAGACATAGGATACGGGATTTGGGAGATGTTTTGCCAGAATTTGGACATGGATAAAATCTTGAGATGTTTGAGGAGAATAAGTGGTGAGGGGTCGAATTTATAGTGGAGGAGAGGCGTGTTTTCCCTTTAATTAATTCATTAGTTTATTATTTTTCTCAAGAAAAGAAATATTTCTGATTTTGGATACTAAATAAAATAATTATATCATATTATTCCAAAACATTGGTTCTTAAATCATCCATGACTCAATTAATAATGTATTTAACATATAATGTATATATACTGCAAATTATCATATTCCACTATTCACTATAAATTCAAGTGTTTTAAAAATATTTAAAAATTCACCAAAACCATTTTTATAATTGTAGAATTTAAAAATTTACTACATTTTATGAAAATAGTTTTCTAATTATTACTACCTTAATTTTTCATTAAAATCATCATTTACTTTAAAAATAATGATTTTAAAATTATTAATGATTAAATCACACTTTGAAAAATTACTTAAGGTCTCGTGGAATTATCTTAAAATAATAAGAAAAAAAATATTAATCTATGAATACCTTTTAAGAAAATAAATTTTATTTTAAATTATTAAAATAATCCAAAAATATAGTCAAGTATTTATGACTTACAAAAATCGTAACACTTAATTAATAGTTTTTAAAACAGTTATTTACTTAGAATGGGATATAGTTATACCATACATTCATTTATATTATGCAAAAATTTTATTTATAAATTCCTGGGTGAGGGTACTATTAATTTGGCAGATTTACTATTAATAAGTGTCATATTACTATTCCTAAGGTGATGATACTATTTCATATGTATTGGTTCCTTGATTTCATGAAATACATTTTATTACATTAATTCATCATTTATAAAGGTTTTTATTATGGTATATAAGTGGTTTATTGTAATTTATACTATAATAAATTAATATAATATGGTATAAGTACCATTTATAAATATTTGTTTCATTATAATCAAAATCAGGATAGTGGTATATAGCCTACCATGATGCATCATGATCTGGGTTGGGCTGTGATCTCATATAGGGAGATCATGTTACAGCTTACAACCCATTATAGTAAAGGGTATATTAAAATAACTACTAGATGAGTGATTTTTATTTCACTAATATATCTCACTCATTGAATACATGTAATAATTCTCTCTTTGTTGAGAAATTTATGGTCCTTACATATCCAAAGAGTATGAATCACATTTTATAACAATTGGATTTGAATCTAAGGTAACTATGATGGATGAAATAACATCATATGTCTGACATATAATTGATGTATATATATAGTAATGGTTACTCTATGGATGATAAATTATATAGGATGAAATATAATTAGTTGTCTAATGAAGATTTAGATGAGAGGAAGATAATTTCCTTAATAGAATATATGCATTTCGAGTGTGATGAGAAAGCAGATATTGTTCCCATATTTCTATTTTCCTTTATTCTTGATTGACTAGAGAAGGATTTAGATTCATAGAAATATGATCCTGAATTATTGAATTTTAGGGGAAAAAGGTTGGGAGACCATTGGGTGATGGAAGCAAGATGGGAAATATAGGTTACTATTTAGAGATCAGATTGTATTTCCCCAAACATATCATGATTAAAAAATTTCTTCCTAGAACAATTAGAGATGGGTTATCCATCTTGGAATAAATAATATGTATCCTGAAATGAGAGTTAAATTTTAGTGGGTTGGCATAAAAATGATAGTGACATAGTTTGTTTCGACATTCCCAATGTTTATATAAGTGTTATGTTTATCATCATGGGATTAAAAAGAATTGTTTTGACTACATTTTAGATTAGTATGTCTCGTTAAGAGTTATGGTTATCATTATGGGTTTATAATTTGAAGGATAATTGTTGGTTTAGTGACTTAATAACACTTTTTTAGGATTTATGTTATGAAATTTTGAGTAGTTTAATGATATTCTTGGATATGTTCATTTCTGGGCAATTATAAGTTGAAATTTTTGTTTCACTACGGAATTTTCGAGATTAAAGTAGTTTTGATCACGTGAAGGGATCTTATTTTAAAGGATTTATATTGACTTATTTTAAACATTTCATTTTTGGTTAATTGTTAAAGAAATTAGGAATATATAGTTAAATGTTTTTTGATATTTTGATCCATTTAAGATGATTATAATGTTTTAGGCATCAAAAATCCCTCTTTAATACTCATTATTTGTAGAAAAAGATGAGTATGTGATAGAAATTGATCAAATAATGAAACTATACTTCTAATGTAATTTTTTTCTTATTTTATTAGTAAATGTTGTAATGTAATTGCTGAACTCATTAAAAATGATCATAAAATAAAAACATGTTATCAATTTACTTTTGATACAATGATACACATAACCTTTTAACTCATCAATGATTTATAGTTTTTTATGTTAAAATTAATAATTACCATGTTTTATACAAATTTCCATCAAAACATGATCATTTTTTCTCTTCCATGTCCATGTTTTATTACATGTGATTCTATTATGTTTTGACTCAGATGACCATCATACTTCCCTTTCATTCTATTAATGTAAATGTTTTACTAGCCCTTTTTCTAATGTTGAATTTCATTAAATGTAATACTAAGAGTAGAGCCCTTATCATTATTACCATAATCAAATTGTGAGGTCATTGTTTATTAAGTGGGGATGTAACATACAATGATTTTATAAAACAAATAGAATCGTTCATTGCATAAATGATATTCCGCATCTAGCTTAAACGAATAACTAAATATTATTATTTAAATATTAGCTTTATAACCAAGCTATTAAAATGAATGGTATCAATATTATTAACTAAATTATGAAAATATGGTTTACACATGCATATATAAATAATTCTTTAACCTATTAATTATAAATGAAAATAAAACCCTTTTTAAAATAAAACAAAAAGCATTTTTCAGAAAATATTTAATGTGAAGAAGTGTGTTTTATACCATGAAATTAAAAATTACACTTTATGGATTATATTAATGAGAAATATATGTTATGAATTTAGTGAAATTTTTTAAAATTAATCTAAAATGTTTGATAGACTAAATATAAGAATAAAAAAATTATGCAAGAAAATTTATATATTTTTAAATGGATGTTTTACCACCTTTCTATTTTATAGTCTTTTTATAAAATTTTTTTGATACATTTATTAAATATACAAAAAAATAAGCTATATATTTTAAATAAGAATATGGAAGTTTACTTTGGTTGAGTTTTTGGTATTTGTTTTTTAAATTTCCTGTTTTAATGAATATTGAGAAATACTGAATTTCAATTAAATTTTTTTATCTAAATAATTTATATTGTAAAATTATATATTTTATTGGGTTTAAATTATATTTAAATCACTTTTATATTATTTAATATAATTTATATAATTGGAATTAATTTTACACTAAAATTGGATATAAAAATATTGTGAACAATTGAAAATATTTAGATTAGAAAATCAAATTTTTAGTCTCATCCATGTGATTAAATTTATTAAATTTATAAAACATCTGTAATTTTATTTTAGGAAAATCAATTCCATATTTGTAATTAGAAGTCCCAAATTTAGTAAATAGTAATATTTTATTTTTGGATAATATGAATGATAACAATAGTCATTTTTTATTACCATGGATAAGGGAAAATAAGTTAATTTAGGTTAAAAATAACATTATAAATATTATAAAATTACTCTAAATTATTTCATTATTTAATTGGATGAGTTATTGTTGACCGAAATAATCCATTAGCCTATTTTAATATCTCTTGGAGACACTTGGATGAATTTAACTGCTTTATTATTATTTTTAAAATAGAAGTCAATGTTGTCATAATTATGTTTTAATAGCTATAATTTTTAATATAGGGTAATTTAGAAGTTATATTAAACTACAAATAATATTTGTAAATATAAAATGTTTATCTCTATCAAGGAAATTTACTTTTATTTTTTCGGAAATAAATAACCACCCTAAAGGATTACACAATGATGATGAAATAACTGTTTAATTTATGGAAATATTATATAAATGTTATTAAAAATATAAAAATAAATATTTTATAAACAATTAGTGTCATACATGAATTTTATAGATTAACTTTACTTATCTGGGATGTAATAAAAGTGTTTTTTTATAATATGTTATTATTACATTATATATTATTGTCATGATTACACAATGATGATGCAATAATTGTTTAATTTGTATAAATATTAAATAAGAAATATTAAATATATAAAAATAAATATAATATAAACAATTAGTGTAAAATGTGAATTTTATAGACTAATTTTACAAATATGGGATGTAATAAAATTGACATTAATGAAATGTTAAAATAAACAATTTTTTTAAATAATATTAAATTCATAAATTACTAATTTTTCTCCAACCGATTGGGATAAGATTTATAATTTCATAAATTATCCATTTATGGTTATTTTTTTATTTTATTGTAACGTTGTTAACCCTTAAAGAGTAAAAATATCGGATATCATGATAATAGATGAAGAGAATAAATTAGGGACAAAGATAAAAGCAAAAGATGAAAAAAGAGTGAAATATTATATAAATTTAATTGGATGAAGGTGTTTTGATTCATAATCATAAAATCTCATAAATAAATAAGTTTTTTGAAATTTGGAATACAAAATTAATTTTTTTTATTTAATATTTTGATAAATTCGAAGTGTTCACCTCCCCTCACATATAAAAGATCACCTCTCATTATTTATTCCCCACACTTAAAAACCTATTTTTAGAGAAAATATCTTCCCAAATACCATCCTGAAATATGTCCCCACATTCTAGATCTCTTATTTTAGGAATAACACCATCCTTAGTGGTACTATGGGTTTAATAAAAGGAGATTGTCCAATGAAAAATGTATTGTTTTAAATTAACTCTTTCTATTTTATTTCTTCCTCCAAATTACTAAAATATTCGTCAACCATGATGAAATAAAAAATAAAGTATCATCAATAAAATTAGATTTTATTATCTTTATACTATTTCCCATATCCATCTTTACATCCCTGAAATCGAAAAATAATTATCATTTGTTTGTACGACAAACTACTTCATTGTGAACCGATATAGATCATTTTCCATAACTGTCTCTCAAAAAATGTTATAATAATGGAAGTAAAGTCAATAGAAGATACTTATGACATATTTATAATTATTAAAAGATAATACATTATTATCATTCATAAATTTCGATGCACCGAAAAATAAAAACATCCCTCATGTGTACGAGTGAACTATCTCCTCCATGAAGCGATGTGAGTTCTTATTCAACACCATAAAACATAGATAATATATATAAGTAAATTTAATTAAAAAATATGATATATATAATATTATTATAATTATTTAAATTTGAAATTACATTATCCTTCTTTCTATAATCACTATTGAAAAATGGATATGTTATTAATGCACACATAAGACTCATCATCCCTATGATGGAAAGACAATTCATTTTTTCAAGCCATATTTAATGGATGGATATAAAAGTATAATTGATTTATAAAAGTTATTATTATTTAATAAATATTATTCTGATGATTATAGACTAATGACCACTTTTGACTATAGGCTTCATACTAATTTCTTTTTGGATTTATATATCTAATATCAACAAAACATCTAATGTGAACCTAATTAATTAAATAGTTATTACGACATGCTAATAAGTGATATAAAAGGAATAATAAAATTGGAAGAAGACCACATGAAAGTAAATAAATAACCACATTTTAATATTCAGATAGTTAAATATTTTATGTAATGATCCAATATCATGGAATGTGACTTCATCTCGATTTTCATTCACTATATAATATTTTGATGGTATACACACACATTCATTTTTGAGGTGTATATACAGACCCATTTGCCTAATGATATCATTACATTATTTATTATCATGCTATTTAATATTTTTTAAATGTTATTTTTTGATTTGATTCATTATTTAAATGTTCAATGTGTTATGGGACACTTTGAATACTAAAATCTTTAATTTCAAAATCATTTTATCCATGTCAATATTGTGGATATTTATATCACATATTTATTTATGTGGATATATAAGGAATATAGGGGAATTTTTTTCATTATTTAATTTCATTCAATGGTTTTCAAAATAAATATGTTTATGTATTTTATATAGAATGTTTTGAAAAATGAAAAAAGGAATATTATATTATTAACATACATGGAGAAAATGGATTTTCGACCACCAAGACTATTATTTAATTTCTACATTCCTTTAAAATATTACATATTATCTTAAATGAAAAATATTATTTCATTATTTTGGGTTTTTTTGTGTTGAAAATGGGTTTTCAAAGAAAATTTTGTTTTTGTATTGAAAATTGGTTTTATTAAAAGAAAACAATTCTTTTATACGAAAGTGTATTTCATATGGGATTAAGAGAGTATGTAAAAAGGTTTTATGAATAAATAGTTTTATTCATAAAATTTAACTTCAGAATTATATGAAATGGGTGATCCATACACAACTTATACGATGGGTTGAGCCCCATTATATCTCACGGGTGATCTCAATAAATCATATACGAAGGGTTGATACACATTATAGCTCATGAGAAATGATTGATCCCAATATGGTTTATAGGAAGGTTTTTACCCCATTGTAGCTCATGGGTGAGCTCTATATTGCTTATACCATGGTGAACCCCATTATAGATCTCTAATCAATTGAATAATAAGAATATTGTTTTCTAGTCATATGGTTATTCATAATGAAAGGGTTTTATATAAATAATGATATAAGTCACCTAAAGGAGTTTTAATTACATTATATGGGTTTTAATTGTTTTCATTTATAAAAATAGGTTTCTTCATGTTAATTTTTTAGTTTTATACTTCAATAAAATTATAGATAAAGGTAAACATTATAGGATTTTTCAGGTTTTCACTCGGATACCTATTTACATTTTCTTATTTCCCTAGCTAATTCTTTTGATCATCCAATGTTTTATAGAGATAAGGATGATATCATGGGGATAACTATGAATATTTTTCATAATGATAAATCATGTTTTACTTTAAGGAGTTTTATATTATGGAAAAATGGATACTGAGTATAAGTGTCCACTTGTACTGTATGGGTTTAATTTGTAATATTTTTCCATATTTCACTAAAAATATAAAATATAAATATCCTCGAATGTGAATTCTTGTTAAAACACTATAATTCGTAATTCTTAATTTAGGGTCCTTATATTTATACTTTTTATGTAGTAATAGTCAAACTATTTTCATCCCACACTAGTTTATAATTTAATATTAATAAAATATTTAACCATGGATGATATAATTTTTTTAAAACAACTATGTTATTTGTTTATTAATAAGTGTGAATATTTTATTAATAATATGACATGTTTGTCTTAATATTTTATAATTAATTTTTTTAATAAAAAATCCTATAAGAGTTTGTTGGAAAATTAAAATCTTGTTACATAATTCATTGAGGAATAAATATTTATTTTGAAATAATATTTATTAGACATGATTTATATTTTTATATTTCTAAATATTAAGGGTTATTAAATTTTCTATGTTTTATAGATTTGATTCAAATTTATAATTAAAGGGTGTATTGTTAAATTGAATAAAATTCTTAGAGTTTTTAATTCATATTGATTAAATTCTATGACTCAAAGAGGAATCTAAATTCCTTTCTAATGCATACTATATTTAAATTGGTATAAAGTGTTCATGATTTAAAATGAGATATGTTTTAATAGAAATTATTAATTAACACTATAAAATATTATCAAAAAATCATGATATCTTATGAAGAATAGTTTTCCATACCACGTTATGCATGGTTAGTTCCACATGTTATGATTTAAATTTACAGCATGATATATTATTCTTTTTTTATTTAGTATGATTCTTTAATTTGGAATCATATCGAATTTATGTGATCAATTTAATTCTTTATGAGACATTAATAAATAATTAATAGTTTAGAGTATTGGGACCTAAAAATTATAATAAATATACAATTATACAATGTTTGGATGTGAAACATTATATGTTTACCTCTCATGAGATGTTTTTATAATTTCATGTATCAGTTATTGACATGAGTCATTCAATAAAATATTCTTCTAGAATTGAATTCCATTATTGTTTTTGGAATTCATTGTTATAACTATATAGCCATAAAAACTATATAATCATATGTTTTAGGTCCCGAATTGATTCTCTTACATTTGAGAAACTTTTTTGGTTTGTTATTTTAGAAAATTAATTCATAACTCATATATAAACAAAAAAATATATAGTGGATACTTACAATCACTATCCATTTATTCAATAATATAATATTATTAAAATCATTTTTTCATTTCATGCAAAATATTTATAACTTTCATCCTGACTCTTTTCTTTCCATTTCCCATCCTTAATCCGTAGGAAGATGATTTTAAAAATGTGGTATGAGTACATAAATGACAATAATGGATGTAAAATGATGATTTACTTTAGTATAGTGAAAACAAGAAAATTCATGAAAACCCACTTTGTAAAAATGTATGTTTTCCATGAAAAAGTTTATCATTTCTCCTTAATAAAATATCTTTATCCTAGGTTTTGAAATCATTTTAATCTATTGAAATCCCATTTTCAAAAAAAGAAAATACTTTTTGGTGCATTGGGATATCATCTTATAAAATGCTTAATAAACCCTTATAGAACCCTGACAAATAGGAATAACCATACGAAAAACATCATATATAATTCTTCGAAGAACAAGATCATTAACTAGTTTATTGGAGTTTAATATGGAGACACACATTGTATAAGTTATGAAAGGATCACCCGGTACTTTCTTGTTGTACACATTTTATAAACTATAATGGTATCACCTTTGAGAGATAATGGGAGAAAACCTTCATAAAGAATGTATAAGGAACATATCATAAATGAAACAGTAAATTTTTTCTCTTTTCATTAGAAAAAATTTGAAAAAATATTTTAAACTCATATGAAATCATCTGTTTCTTTAAAAAATAATTTTCAATACAATAATTCACATTTATATTAAAACCCCATTTTCAATATCATAATAAAATTTAGTGTATGAAAATCATTTTCAATAAAAAAAATACCCCAAAAATAGTAGGATGGATTTTATTTGAAAAAAAAACCAAAACATTGTAAATTATTCCCTGATTCAAATAATGGTATTGATGCTAGAAACATCTCTTGTGGTCATATGTGTTATAATAGAACATTAAACATTTAAAATGTAATGAAAGGAAAAAACTACATTCAAATATTACTTTTTCTGATAACATTGATCGAATGAAAAAAATGTCCTTTATAAAATGATTTTCAATTTAAAAACATTTAAAAAACATGGATATGGATGAAAAAGAGACTTATAAGGAAAACATTGAATCCTATTTTTTAAATCTCCCTTATTAATTAGAAAATATTTTAATTATATGCTCTTTGGAAGAATAACATTAATCAAAACATCAAATAACGTGAGAATAGAAAAATTCATAATATTACATATCATAGGGAATATATATAGACTTAATAAATGAATATAGGTACAAGACAACAAACAATGATTCAATGAATGGAAATTGGGATGTATTTTGTTACGCCGAGTTTGATTCATCATGCTTGTTCTTTGTCCTTCTCTTATTTATACAACCAAATTAGTTAAGAACCAAATTCCTTCTTAGGATGTATTTATTATTATACTAAGGTATCTAGGTTTTGTGGAGGTTAGGTTGAAAACTATTTTAAATATTTTTGGCAGAGTTAAAGGGTATTGACTGTGCAAGGGGGAGATGAGAGGGGGTTGATTTTTATAAGTGAGGCGAGTGACACAATTGATATGTTTTAAATGTAGAAGCTAGAAAAAGGTTTTTCATAGGCTAAAACTTTAGAAGATATATTTATCTAAATTATTTGACTTGATAAGGATCTAATATGGCCATACAATTGATTTTAAATGAATCTTTAGGTCATTTTAACAATAATATTTTTAGTTTAACCCTATATGAATCCATTTTTACTTATATAAAATAATTATCTTATAAATTGTCACTATTAATTATAGTAAAAACATATGATGAAATTATTAGATAATATAAATTATGATGATTAAAAATATGGAATCAATTTTTCCAAATTAAATTCATTGAAGTGAAAAAACTAATCCAAAAAACCCATAGATGCAATAAACAAATATTTTTTTAAAGTGTATTTGTTTGAGGAAAAAATGAAGTTATATTAAATATATGAAAATAATAATAATAATTAATTGAAATAATTATTTTTTATGATATGTAATCTATTCCTTTCATTGAAAAAATTTATCATTATGTATTATTTGATTTAATTAAAATAGAGAATTACAATGAATTTTAAAATAGTTTTCAAGGAAATATTGTTTTAAAACCAAAATCAAACATATACAAAAATATGATATAATGATGATTCATAGTAATTATGTGGATTAAATATAACTATGAATATGTTATTTTACTTTAAATCATATTAAAATGATAGTGAGACTTTTAAATTTCATAATTTTGGGAAAAGAGATGACATTTTTAATAAAAATCGATATTTTCTACTGTACACTAGAAGATTAATATTTTCAGAAGATCCCAAAATATTACCATATGTTAGTTTAAATATGATATGTTAAAAAATGAAATTACATTTTATTTTAATTCCGCTTATTTTAATATAAATTCATTAATTTGATAAAACATCAAAACAAAAAATTGTAATTAAAATTATTTTGTTTTTGATATAAATGATAACATAATATTTTTATAAAGATTATAACTATATTAATAAAAATGAATGTTATTCATTTAAAATTACTTATGTTTTTAATTTCTTACTCCCATTTTAAAATTTATTACTTATAATTTTATACACTTATTAAACATGGTGGGATATAAATTCCTCATATAATTTTCAGATTCCCAAATTTTATCTTCAACCATATGATTTTTCCAAAAAACCATAACTTATAGAATCACATTATTCTACAACACATTCTCCCTATGATAAATAATATTAATTTTTATTTTCTAATAATAATGGTTATCTTACAAATAAACTACTTTAGGGATCATAACATGAGATGAATATGGAACATATTTTATTAATATAAAGTCATTAAAACATTTTATACCAAGGGAAAACAGAGGAAGTGGAGCCATTAAGTAGGAAACTAACCCATATTTCTCTAGGATTTCATATGGTATAATGATCTAAGAATAGAATATTCAATATTTATTGAAAAAACCTAAATCGTTTCCATGGACATATATTGAAAATGACATAATCACCTACCTCGAACGAATGATTTTTTATCTGAATATCTGCAAACATTTTTGTTCTTCTCTGAGCCATCCATAGATGTTGATAAATGAACTATACCATCACATCCATTTTAAATTATAACTTTGTTACCATCAACTTAATTTCTCTTACTTCATCACCAAAATATTGTATTAGAAATCATTTTCCATCTTATTCATAAAATATTTCCATCCTTATACTGGAATTATAACTATTATTCTATGAAAAAATCATCCAAAGAATGATATTGAAACCAACATTCCTTATAATCTATTGATCAAGAAAAGATCACATCATCCATGGTCCAAATATTTTTTCCATAATAACAATAAGTTTGAGGATGTAATGACTTAATGAATTTTAATTTACTGCCCAATGACGTAAAATCTCTTTTCCAAAAAATCGAAGTAAATCTGAAATCATAGTATGATAAAATATATACAGAAAATCCATGTAACATAAATATATCCTCTAGATATAAATCACAATGATGGTATAAATACATAGTATCTGTAATTAGAAGGAATGTTTTAGATTTAGTTAAACAATAAAAAATTATCCAAATCAGATTATTACCTCATGTAGTATTTGGGAATACCTCCACGAAATCCATTGATATATTTTCCCATCTCTCCTATAGGACATTAAAAGGTTCAATCATTCCCTTCCATAATTTTCATTCTACTTTAACAGGTTTAAATGTCAAAAAATTATTGGTATTTTTAGGTATATGTCTTTTCATACCATCCCAACAGTTATACAACTATATTTTTATGTACATCATAGAGATGCCTGGAATTATAGAAAATGAAGAACTATTAAATTCACTAAAAATCTGTTTATTCAAATTGGAATAAAAAGGAACACATAATTTTCATCGAATTCATGAAAATCCTTATTTATCAATATTAAAATTAGAAAAATTACCCTTCTTAATTGAATATTCATTTTATAGAAAAGCAATATCCTCCTTCTGAGATTTATTAATTCATTATACAAAAGTTAACTTCAATAAAACATGATACAAAACAATGTATGTCCATGAATAAATAAAATCAAGATAAGTATTCAACAAATAATTAAGGAAAGGATCATGTTTAAAATATAACATGTTTAATATAGAATTAATTTTCCAACTCAATTCATTGGGCATATTTATTTTGTTTCCATGATGGTAACTAATCATCCAATCATATTCCATGATAATTTTAAGCCATCTTCTTTGTATCATATTAAATTATTTCTCGGAGGATATATACCTGAAATTTTTGTGGTCAGTATATATTAAACACTTTACTCTATTGAAATTTACTTAATATTATTTAATTTTTAAAACATAGAATATAATTCTAGGTTCTAATTAGTGTAATTTAACTAATGAGGCTTCAACACAGGTGAATGACATGCAATTACATGATCATTCTAAAATAGGGCACATCCAATTCCCACAAAATAAGAATCACTATTGATGTAAAATTCAAATTTTCCTGATGGTTAGGCCAAAACCGGAGCATTCAACAATCATATTTTTAGTCCCTAATTTTTTTTTACATTATTGTGTATTTAATAATTTAACTCATTTTTGAGATAACATAGTCAGCGAGATAGAAAACTAAGCATTGTTTTAAAAAACCTTCAGTTGTAACCCACTAATCAATGAGAAAAACGAATCATTATGATATTTTTTTGTCTTTAAGATTCATCAATAACTTTTTTTATAAGGGTAAGTAGTCAATATATCTTTAGAATCAATATATCTAGGGAATGAAATTTGTTACAAACAACATTCATATTTACTAAATTACCCATACAAATTATTTTCTTGTAGGGTTTTGAAAATTATATTTAGAAGCCTTTAATGTTCCACATACCTTTTATATTATATGAAAACATCATAAAAAACACTTCCATAATTATGTTCATGAACTCATGAAAAAATTTATTCATATAGTCCCTAAATAGAGTAGGTACATTGGAAAACCAAAAGGTAATTACTATAAAATAATAATATCCATATTTAGGTGAAACATATTCATTAAAATATGTAAATCCTAAATATTCAAGTGATGGTACCCTGTCCTAAGATCAAACATTAACAAATACCTTTATCCCTAAATCATGTTAAAGGATTCATCGATATAAGGAAAATGATACATGTTCTTAACATTGATTTTATTCAAATCTCAATAGTTATTTTAAAGTCTTGTTATATAAGGTTTCTTTTTCAAAAAACGAAATAACATCACAGTATTATGAATTTATAGTTAAAATGAAACCATTATGTAATAACTCCTTTAATTTTTTGTTTAATTCTAAAAGTTATACGAGATACATTATCTAAGGGATTTAGAAAAAATTCTTATCATATTCCACTAATAAGAAAACAAATTCAACCTCTTAATATCGACTTACAATAGGAATTTCAGTTGTAAATAGTTCAATTAATTAATACTCTACTAACACATCACAAATTTGAATAGTTTATTTTTTTAATAATAAATTCTATGTAATTTTTGTGTACATCTCTAATAAATTTTGTATCTTCATGTTATGTTTTCAAATATATGATATCCTTCAATAAAATATTAATGTCTCTAAAATATATATTTTCATCATAAATAGAAATCTAATCTATTCCATGAATGATTCAATGACTACTAAGGTGACTTGAACCATATTTGTATGTATGATGACCTAATTAATGATATTTGGAAGATTCGTATAAATCATTGTAGTTCTAAATTCTCTACAAACTTTTTTGTCAAATATTTTATCCTACATTAATAATGTTATATTCCTAGTAATCTTGATCATTATATAGAAATAAATTAATTAGAAGATCTAGAGTCAAATAGAGTATTTGCATAATTCGAATAATTATGTAACCCTTCTATCACTACTTAAATCTATGGCCCAAAAATAATTATAGTAGATTCCAAAGATGTTCTCATATGATTTTTTTAATATTGGTGATTTCAATCTTGAGATACAATCTTTTGGATATTTTTAGAATAATGAAAAAAACACATTGTAATTAAAACACTTCAACATTGGATGAATATTAGTAACCCTATTATTTGATTCATTATGATTCTATTTCTTATAATAATGATCCATATGGACAACCATTCCACCTTTGTAACACATACCTAACATTATAATACATTCTCTAAGTTTATTTACGTCACTCTTACCCATGATGGGTTCACTTTTTTACCCTCCTTAATATTTACTTGTTGGTTGTTTCCCCATAACCATCCATCTTGACCACTTCTAACATTCACCATCACAAGGCACATAGGTTTTTTAGGACTTCATATCATCTTTTTTAGAACAAAAAAACATTCTTATAGGTTTTAAAATATCATAAGTCCAAAGAAATTCATTGACATGGTATAAACCCTGAGTAAAATCAATTAGTATTAATGTTAATTTCATAAAAAATATAGTATGTACCTTTCTATACATGTAAAATTGACATCATTAGCAGAAAAGAAATATTTATATTTTGTCTTTAATTCGAGAAATTATATTTCCATCAGATGTCAAGAGTCCATGGTAAATATTTCTTAAGGAAAATATCTTTAATTTTTTCCAATTCCATGACATCAATATTAGATTCCTCTTTAGTATTATTAACTAAAAACCACCATATATGATTTACACCTTCCAAATTGTAAATGGAATGTTTTAAATTTTGATATTCTGAAAATCCCAGGAATAGAAAATATTCCCCATGACAATAATTCATTATTCAGCTACCATTTACTAGATGGCCCACTGAATGATGGTGAACATTGTCTTTGTAAATTCCCTATTAATAATGTGATTCTCAATAGTGGATCTGGTTACTCACTAGAATTGATACCACCACCATTTAATGATTGGGTCAGCTTATCTATAATTATAAAAAACTATTATGTTCTAATTTAAACTATTCCTGGATGCTAATTTGGATGTGTAATTTCTACTTATTTCCTTACAAATACAAATTTATTGTTTCCAATGTGGTAAACCATTTTGAATATTAATTGTTTAGATGAAATAACCTGGTAATCCAAAAATTCAATATCAATTCAATTTATCCACAAAGTAAATTTTTTCAACAGATTCTTATTAAAATCATTCTAACCCTTAAATTTATCTAAAAAAACCTTTTTTTTACCAACTATATTGAATTGGAATAAAAAATTACATCACCATGAGTTTTATGTGAATAATAAACTCCATTATATTTTGGAATCTTTCCATGTTTAATGTTTTATATAAATAGGTCATAACTAATAAAAAACAGTAAATTATAAAGTGGAGACTTCCAATAATTTGCCACTTTCCAATAATATTAATCATTCAATATAAATAAATATTTTATTTTATTAGTAGTTATCATGAAATTCAACTTGATTTCATCCTTTTGTTTACCAATAATTAAATTATGTGAAATAACATTTAAAAATATAGGATGAGAACAAAAATATCATTAAGGAATATGAAAAGTAGAATTCATGTAGTCTAGTGAAAAACATGAAAACCCAATATATTGTTTCCTAAAAAAATTAATTTTCCCCAAAAGGGAATGATTTTTACATAAAAATATCATTACCATTCTTTTTAAAATTAAATTAATTCAATGATAACGCATTAGAAAACATCTAAAATTTATATAGGTTCCTTAGGAAATCGTCTTATATAAATCTTATAGAATCCTTAATGAACCCTTGAAATTTTAAATAACCACATATCAAACTTTTAATATAATTATTTGGAATGAAATTTCATTACCCAAATCCTTGTAGTTCTGTCTTGGTTAACACATATTATATTAAATAATAGGTTCACCCATGAACTATTATGGGGATAAAACATCAAAAATATTTCTAAGGCCAATATCAAAAAAATTATGGTTTCACCTTTTCATCATATATTATTTCAAAAAATCTTTAATAAATGTATGAAGATAACATTTTGATATGAGAAAACATTTTCACATAAAACTACATTTTTGTAGTCAAATTCAATGTAAAAGGATATGATGTTTTTTCATTGAAGGAAACATAAATTGTTTTAGTAGACTCCATCACTAAAATAATTCTCATAGATACATCAATATCAATTAGATATTATAAATCAAAATAGAAAATTCATTTCTTCTAATATAAGGTAATTCAAAAAATGAATTAAAATATTTATTTTTGAAAAAACATTTAAATAATGACAAAATATTTATCAATAAAACTTTAATTTTTGAATTAAAATCATTTTATAAACATGGATTTCGTAGAAAAATAGTCTTAGAAGGAAAATATGAAAAATATAATGTTATTAATAAATTTCATTATAACTATGGAAATATTTGGATTATAAGATCAATATAATGATAAAATTAAATAAAACATTAAATACCAGGAGAATAGAGAAATTCATGATATAATAAGTTAAAGGGGATGTATATAAACCATTAAAAATAATATAGGTTCATAGACTCAAAATATTCCCCAATTAATGGAAATTGAGTCAAATTCCCTTACCTCGAGTTTGATGCATCCCATTTGTTCTTCATCTTCCCCTTCTTAAGAAAACCTCTTTTGGTAAAAAGGAAAATCCATCCTAGGTAGGATTTTTAATTACATTAAGTAATATAGGTTGTAAGGAAGGAATATAGAAATATATTTGGGTAGTTCATGGCCTACCCATATGGAATAGAATTTTTAATGTGGAGTGGAGAGGGGTGACCATTTATCTATAAGGTGAGGGGAACACTGGTGATTTTGTATAAGAAAAACATGTTCCCTTGTTTTTTATGTAACACAAGGCTCCAAAATGGTTTGTTTTCAATAATTAGGTATGTTAATATATAAATACAGATATTTAATATATTTATACATTTTTCATTTTAATTTTAACTATTATCAATTTACATTGATCCCCAATAAATCCATTTTTACCTTTACTATGATAGTTAATTTATAATATTTTCAATATTAATTTTGGTCAAAATGTATGTTCACCATATTAGATAATATATATTATTATGATAATATATATGGAATAAATTTTACTAAATTTAATTTTCATAAGTGGAAATTTTTTATTTAAGAAAAACAGGCAGACATGACAAAAAAAGCGTGTTTTACAGAGGTGTATTTGTCCAGATAAAATGATTTATTTTTAACACTAGGACGTATAATAATTATTGAATGATATTAAATTACAGTTTTTTGAAACATAATCTATATATTTGATTTAATAAATTCCAAAATATAGATTATCTTAATTAAATTAAATGGAGAAACATAATGCATTTGAAAACAGTTTTCATAAATTTCATGTTTTTAATACAAAAAACCCACTTATAATAAAATCCATTATAATACTAATAAAAATTTAATTTATTCGGTTAAATATAAATAAAAATATCAGATAATATTTTACATTTAATTAAAAAGTATTTTATATTTTAGATGACATATTTTATTGAAATTAAATGATATTTTTGAAACAATTCGCATTTTTCACTATTCGATGAAAAAAACTGTTCTTTTTGAAAAATCTCAAAATTATGTTGGATGTTAAATTTGGTATTCTGATTTCAAAAATTCAATTAAATTTTAAAAATTAATATTCTATAATATATAATTTAATATTATAGGAAAAAATTTTATTAAAAATTTAAAAATAAAACAATTTTATTTTTGAACTTAAAAAATTAATTAATATTTTAAAATGAATATAAATATATTCATAATAAAGAATTTGATTTATTTAATAATTAACTGAGTTATTATAAAAGTCAGTGAAATTATTCTATAATGTTAACGTATTCATTAATAAACCTTATATTTTTTATTCAAAATCCCTCCTAAGACAATCATTATTAGTTTTAACTAAATGAAACATTTCTCATCATTTATATAAATGGAAATAAATCTTATTTTCAAGAAAAAATATGTAATATTTTTTGAATTGAATATAATTAAATATTATTTATAAATAAAATCCAAGATATTATGAATGGGAAATTATCTATTTTTTAATTAATGTTTTCCTTGAAATTCAGAATTGGTTTATTTGAAAATATATTTCATGAATCCTAGATAGTCATACTAAAAGGAAGTATAACATAGTGTTCTCCCCAAATGTAGTTTATGTGTTGATGTTCTATTTATTTTTCCTATAAATGTATGTGGAGTTCATTTAATAAATTTATCTTCATTGTTTAGTATTTATATTACTTTTATTATTAAATCAATGAAATGACCTTACATAAAATAAATATTCATTTAAAGAAAAATATTAAAATGGTTTCATCTATATGTGATAATTGGTGATGATAATATTATTGGAAAAAACATTTTTTGGTAAAAAATGATTTAAATTTTATCTATATATATTTTATGTTGTGTTTATGATTATTATCGGTGTGGCCCATGATGTGGTTTATGTTACATTATTGGAATTTTGTGTGGTTGTGTGAAATTCATGAGTTATGGATATTTAGTTATCCATTGTTTCTTTTAATAAAATTAAATCATGATTCAGTGTAATCTTCCCCTAGAGTGTCATCTTATAGGGTGTTATCTCTTGTTTTAATAATCCCAAACATCCTATGCAGGGATCCTGTTTTTCTTACAATGAGGTATCTAAGAGGTATCCTATAAGGAATTTGGTTAGACCTTTCCCTTTTCATTCTTTCATATTTTTTTATTCATGAGGAAGAGAATATTTTGAGAGGTATCTCATGTAATTCAATGGATCATAAAAACCTATTAATATTCATTTTATCATGTCTTTATGGTTTCATAAGGTGTTAAGAGGAATTTCATAAGATATGGAGGGGTTTTAGATATTATGGGGAACACCAGCTTATTGTGGATGGATTTTTTGGGGTTGTTTTGGATTTTGTTTATTTTTTTGGGAATTATAAAGGCTTGATGATGAGATATACCCTTTAACAATTGTTATATTTCTATAGGTTCAAATGTGTTTTGTATCAATATCCAGGGGAATTGTGTTCAATGAGTCCACCACTATGGAGTCGTCACCGTGGAATGCATGGGGTATAAGGCAAGATGCAATTAAAATATGATTATAGTTTGATCATTATTTCTGATTAGTAATGGAAATGGTGAGTATGAGTTTTGGGCATCAAAAACCTTTGTGTGGTGAGGTAAAAAAGGATGGAAAATCATCCATACAAACTGATATAATGAATATGTACTATCATAGGCATGTTTCTAAGATCACTTAAGGGTAATCTCAATCCTACATAATTATATTTTTATTTTTTGACATAATATATAGGTAATACATATTTAATTTAGTTACATAAAGGTATATTGATTCCACATAGGGATGATCACAACCTATATCTTAAAAAAATTATTTCATGAATTGTCACCAGAAGATAATATTAAATTGAATCTAGAAGGTTATGAGTCGAAATGTATTTGGTATATTTGGTAAATATAATATAAACATTATGCATGGATATAAACTCATTTTAAAAACTCTAACATATCACCTTATATTCCATCGATTTTATAATAATACATGGGAAAAAGAAATGACATAAAAATTAAAGGGGTAAGATATAATTACCACTAAGGGACTAAATTAATCAAAACTTCAGGTAAATTTGAACATGGGATCCAAGAGGCATTCCAATATAACATAATAGGGGTAAGAATAATAGTCCTGGACAAAGAGACATGACAATACTTGTGACCATAAAAGAAACATTTCAATGTTATAATAATATATAAAATGACAACATAATCATATGTTGAAGTTAACATCCATGATATCATATCATAGATTATTAAGTATCCTCATGTAAGAATGAATGAAATCTCATGAGATAAAATTGATAATAATTCATTGTATGGTTATATAATTATAGACCCAAAAATAACTTTTATATAATTCACATGCATAACTGTTCCAAATTGATCACATAAAATAAGGAAATCTTTCATAAATTGTAACCCCCCAATTAAGGATTGGGGGTTACATACATATAAATCCATAATAAATTAATAATTGATTCAACTAGGTGAATACCCTTGAATATTAATGCATGTGGTTATTCACTACACAAATATTCTGAATAGAAAATTGTCAGGATAATTTTGATTTCATAATAGGTGTAAATAAAGAATAATATAAGAGGTGATTGGGATATAAATGGGCATCTCATTAAAAGGTAATCATAATTATTTTAAGAGGTATGTATTAAAATATATCCTTATATAATAAATTGAAAAAAAAAACAAAATAATGTTCTTCGATAAAGAGGAAAATTAGTGGATTAATTTCCCTGAGAGAGAGTATATAAAATCTTATGATGATCTTAGAGAGAGCTTGGGGGAAACAATGAAGGAATATAGAGAGGTATCAGTAGAGTAAATTAATGATCTTAGGGTTTTGAGTGTTGATGAATGGGATGTTAGGGAGTTTTATTTAGGAAAAGAGAGAGGAAATTTTTTATTAATTTATGAACATATGTTTTGGACTCTACATAGTAAATAATTCCATACAATAGACTAAACCATGGTTTTTTCTAATGGTTTCTAGATACTATCACGAGATTTATTTGTTGTATAAGGGAATAAATTTAATATAATAAAATAATTCCCATGGTGATGTGGAAATGATTCATGTTTATAAATATTGATTTTAATACCATATAATATAATATATATTTTGGAAGATTCACTAATGGTTGATAAAATAAATCAAATAACATAAAATAATTTTTTTAAAGTTAAGAATTTTTTTGGTAAGGGATGGTTATTATTTTATTTAATAAATCACCTTTGGGAATTTATGATGTTGTAATACACATTGTATATTTACACCATATTTAATTTTAATATAAAAAATGACCTCCTTGAAATGTTATGAAAAAATAAACAATTTATAATTATTAAATTATAATTTGAAAAATAAAATTTATGTAATAAAAATAATTTTATAAGAATTATAAAATAAAAATTTTAATCAGAAATAACTAATTGTTGAAAAACATTAAATTTTTACAATAATAGTTTTATAACACTTATAATTATTGAATGACAATTCATAAATTTCTATTATCATGTATTTTTAAATATGTATTATTCCATAAGAATATTTTATTAATATAAAATTTATTGTAAATTTTATTGAGTTCATTAATATATTGTCCTGATGAAACAATATATATTTCCCAAAAATAAAATTTCATTATGATCATATAAAAAACTATTATTTACCAAACACATTTTTCAATAACATATAATGTAAAAATAAAAAAGATAAATATAATAATTTTTTTATATAATAATTGATATAGTTAGGATCTATATATATAATCCCTTATTACAATATCATATTCTATATGCGTAAGATGTGAAATGGTGATACATCCTTTGGGTGGTTCATCTATCATGGCTTAGGCTAAGATCTCTGATTAGGATGAAATTATACTGTAAATTATTTTCATAATGATTAAGTTATTGAATCACATAATGGTCTTGGTCACAATAAAATCTCAAATATTTTATCTACCTCATATAGTCTGATAAATGGGATTCATAGGGAATAATCTTTCTGTTTGAGACCATAAAACCTTCCATTTGTGTTAATTAGAATTTACCATGACCTTTAATATAGTAATACTAAAAGGCACTATAAAACATCAATATAATCAATGGATATAATCCATAATGGTCATTTACATCTTATAGATTATATAAATGTCTTAAAATAAAAATGTAGTGAATGTGGTTTCTAAATTATATTATAATTTTGTTATTAATTAAATTTATATTTTCATTTATAAGTGTCCAAGTCACTAAAATCATCCCCTCTAGAAAATTCAACCTTAAAATTTTCATTTCATACACTAAAATATATGATGGTATATCTATTTCATCACATATTTTGGTTCCCACATCACTTACTCAAAATTTTAATTATATGAAAACACTTTGACCTGGTATGTTTTCATATATTGTACAAATGTGTCTCTATAGTCTAATATGTTCACCAGATACTTCTATTTTTAATGTATATTCTCCAACATTATCACATCTTGATATAGTACATGTGTGGGTTCTAGTATGTACTTTTTCAAAAGGGATAAAAGGATCACATCATGTAATTATTATAGGTTTGGTGGGAGTGCTATTCTATAGGAAACCACATTAATAAGATCAATGATATCAAAGTGTCGAATGTGTATAGGACTAAGTATTTAATTATTTACAAACCTATTGAATTTCACCAATGTTGATATAAAAAGGTACACTTTATCTTTGATCTCAATCTCTAGAATACATAGATGATTATCTGCAGATATTTTTAGTTGACTTTGAATGGATTTTATATGACACATAATGGATTGAACCTTATATGTAATATCAAGGATAATATTAGTTCCCATCATATTACAACCTCCAACTTAATAGTATCATGTTAGAGACTGACACCACATTCCATACATAGCCTCATAAGGATCTATTTGAATCCAAGAATAGAAGATATTGTTATTTGATAACTTCACTAGGGGTTGATGTTGATCACAAAATCCTTGTAAATCAATTGAACATAACTTTATCATATAACTCCAAATTAAATTACTTCAATAAGGATGACCATTCCTATGATGGTGATAAGATGTACTAAAGCTCAACTTTATCTAGTTCATGCTAAAGGCTTTACCAGTACATCTTGGTATACCATAGATCTTTTCAAATAATAGAGTGAGTATAAATCCAGGAAGTTTTTCCTCTTCCATTATGTATATGAGGGATATTTTTTCAATATAGAAATATTATGTGATAGTAATGGTATGAACTGTCTTTGAAGTGTGATCGACTACAACCCAGATGGTGTTATTTTATTTAGTTTTCTTAGGGAGTCTAGTGAAGGAATCCATTATTATGTTTTCTCATTTCTATAATGGTACGGGGAATGTTTTCATTATACACTTAGTCTTTTTTTTTCATTTACCGTTATGTTTCTAGCATACCATTCATCGAGTTACAAATTATACAGTCTCCATCATCATGTAATTTAACTAAATACTTCACTTAAAATATTTATAAATCTTTATTCTTCCTAAATAAATATATAATTGAAATTTTTTCACATAATCCATAATTTCTTCATTAGTTCTAGTTTTTATGGGACACATATTCGGGTTGAAAACATTATAACTCCATCTTAAAAAAATTCACTATAAAAAACTCACTACTTTCTCCTATTTTACCTCATAATATTTATGGTACCCCATAATCCTCTCATCACATTCATTAGTATAAAAAATAATGAATACATTACAATTAATCATAGATCATGGGATTGATAATTGTGAATATATTCCAATAAATCAATGATAATACAAAACTACTATGAGAAAATGATTAATTTTTTATCATACATGTTTGTTTGGGATATCATTCAGCTGTATTTATATTTAATGGATATATAGATAAATTTTTTTATGAAATAATTCCTCAAAAATGTTATTTATCATACATGAAAACTCGTTTATTGTACTTCATAGATATCATTTAATCTCAAAAACTCTTAAGTACAACATTCAAATTCTTTTTATTATCCTCCTCTATTTTGGAGTAGATAAACATATCGTTAATAAAAAATACAGAAATTATTATTTGGTAATCCCTAAAGATGGTATTCATCATATCTATTATGATTTATAGATTATTATAGAGTACAAATGGAAACACTATGAATTTAATATGTATGTACATTATACAAAACATAGTAGGTGGGATATCCTCACACTTCACTTAAACATTAAATAACCCAGCCAAAGATCCATGATGTATATGTATTGAGATCTAGAGAGCAGATGAAACATATCATCTGTATGTGGAAATGGATTCTTTTTCATTGTCCTAATCTTTTTATTCTTATGATAATCAATGCAGAAGTGTGTTGACCCATTATTCATAATAAAAATTACTGGTAAACCCCATATTGATGAACATGGGAATATAAACCCATTATAAAGATTCTACTATTTTTACATCTTCATCTCTTCCAGTTTAGAAAAAAACAATTCTATATTGAGTCTTATATTTTGGAAAATATACAGGTCTAATATTTATTGCGAACTCAACCTCACGTTTTGGAGGAAGTCTATGTAATTCATTGGAAAAAACACCAGCATATTCCCTAACAATATACATTTCATAATATATTATCATTTACAATATGTCAATGATTAGATCATGAAAGAATTTCCCATAAGTTATTAATATATACTCTTTATAATATGATAATAAGGGAGATTCAACATTCTCACTACACTTCAATATAATCATATTTTAATTAATAATAAATAGGGTGATTTCCTTTTCTATGAAATTTATGTAATCTCTTTATATGGGATGCCAATACATACATGGAATTACATTAAATTACTCTAGAGGGAGTATCATAAGGATAACTATCCCTCATATATGCATAGGTCTAAGTTATATTAATAGAATGTAATAATCAACCCATTCACTATCTTTAGTTATTAATAAGAATAGAAGTTTTGAGTTGGTGTTTTATTAGATCAATCAATGTTCTATGATTTGAAAGAATATATATAACCAAAATCAAAAAATAAATTTTATATCATTGAATGAATTAATAGTGGTCATATCTCCACATCATTTTTGTTATCCTCCTGAGAAGTTATTATTGTCTATGGTCATCATTTCTCTCCTTGACTTGGTGGTTATTTTCATTAGTTTTCATGGACCAACATCGTCTTAGTGAATTTATTATCAAAGATTCATTATTCCCTATAGTTGAAAAGGTGGAAAATAGGAAGAAGTTTGACCATAGAATTGCATTATTCCATCACATTGGTGGGTTTTACCTTCCAAAAATCACTATAAATGCAACCTTCCTTTCCTCACCTAAATATTTTCCTTTCCCCCATCAGTAAATTATATGGATATTTCTTCACACGCATTTGAAAAGAGCGATGTTGTAATTTCATGCCACTATTAGATCTCTTCATTTTAAGACCATAATAAAAAATCAATTTTCAACATCTTATCCCCATGAGAACCTTCAGAATGAATGATCTATACTTCAAAATTGATTTCATGTCAAACAATTTACTCATATATATTAAGGTCTTCAATGAAAAATGGTCTTCATAGACTCCAAAATAGGTCACAAAATAAGCTATAAACATTATATACATAGTTAATGAAAAATCCAGATGTATATGATAAATGTATTTTGAGAATTTTGTTATAAAAAACAATGCATTAATCATACTTTTTTCTTGAGGCTATGGCTATACCTCTCCATTTTTAATTAGTGAAGTGTAAGGAAAATAATTCTCAATGGTCATTTCCAAGAATTATTTTCATTCAATAACATCAATATCCTCATCAAGTTTCATATTTATTGATCAATGTACACTATTGATAAGTTTATACTACTTTTTTTACCAACAACCAACACTTCCACCTCTCGAAAAAATAATTGATGAATAGAAAATATATTCTCAATAGAATTGATATATTGTCATATGATTAATAGATTAGAAGATCCACTAAATGTTTGAGGCCTTTATCATGGAAAATTATCAATTGAATCAATATCTTTATTAAGGGGATTTGGGTGTTCCTCTTTATTAAATATTCTTTTGGAAACATGATTCAATTGATAAATAATTATCATTATGTATGTAATTATTTTTCCCATCTGGTTGGAAATATTGTTGATGTAGTCCATCTATTTCTCCTTTTATTAGTGGTAGACTTCGTTCCCTTCATTTTGGAAATTGAATAGAGTATTGGGAATACTAGGGATGAGTAATTTAAAACTATTTAACAAATAAATAGGAAACCATGAACATTAAAGGGATAACTCATAAATGAAATATATTCATAAACATATGGATTTATATGTTTCAATATTTTTTTCTATGTTCTATATCCTAATATAAATTCATCTAGGAATTTTTATCACTTTATAGTGGTTAATAAATGGATTGTGAACATACATAATTATATCCCACCTGGACTATCAAAGTCGGTTAGTCAAAATACCTATTATCTTATACTAATTGAGAATTGAGTCCACCTCAATTCACCCTTTTCAAGGATATTAACCATAGGGACATCAGTTCTAGAGCCAGATCCACTTCTAGTATCCAGGAGGGGATTTATTTTCTTGGAAACCACTAACCCTATAATTTACTTAAATTTATGGATTTTTTCAGATGTTTATTCTTATACCTAATGCTTTTATTAGATCTTTCTAATCATCATCCCTAAAAATAACTATAATTTTCTCTGATACCAACTATAATAACACATATATATAAAAAAAATTACTACAAGAATAATTTCATAATGATACACTCAATAAAAACCCAGAAGATCATGCAACCTAGTGTATTTGAGAAATTCGGTATGTAGAAAAATTAGATGATACATATATTCATCAAAAAATAAATATCACTAGAATAGTGCTTTATATTCCATTAATCCTACAATACTACATAGGATAACATGGGGATGTAAACAAGAAGGGGTGAGATACAAATCATAATAAGGGGAGAAAAATTATTGAAAAAGGTATTGTAGCATGTGTGAGTCTAGAGGAATATCACAACAACATAAGTTTGGTGATAATCAAAATCTTTACAAATGAGGCTTGAAATAACATGAAAGTGTAAAGGAAACATAGGAATGTGGGAACAACATAAAACAGTAAATCATAAATACAAGTCATGGATAATCATAAAGACCATATAACATAGTGTGATTTGAATATCCTCTCATGCCCTATATATGGAATTTCCTATGAAAAAAGAAACCAGTGCAATGTAGGGATTTAAAATTCTAGGCCCACCCATTACATTCGTATCATGTACATGAATAAGTCTTCTATAGAGATAATACAACCTAAGGAACTCCTTAATCAATTATATTGCAACAATAAATGAGTATGCGTAAGATACATTTAAATCCCAAACCAATAAATAATAGTTACAACTATGTGAATACCGTTGATTGAAAATGGAGATAGGTATTCACAACATTGCAAAGGGAAGTCATAGGATATTTTTAGCATCATAACGAGTGAACATATTGGGTTATAAAATTGTTAAATGGGAGATAATTTGTTATCTCATAACTTGATAATCATATGTATAGTAATGGTTATTTATAAAAACATATATCAACATTAAAAATAATAATTCAATAGGAATGACATAAAAAAAGTGATTACATAAGGAGGAGAAGGATAGGATCTTGTACCATGAGAGTTCACTACTAAATGCTATAGAGGAGCTACTTGAGAGATTGTTTGACCTTGAGATAGATCAAGAGTGAAAATATAATAATAAATTCATTCTATATGGGTTTTATGTAAATAGTAATTTGATAATTGGTTTATTTGTATTGAATAAGTGAGGGGAATTATTTGTTAATCTCTAAACTAAGGTTTCAGAATATACATAATTAAATAATACATAGCAAAAACTATACCACATTATTCAAAAATGGTTTCTACCAAAGTGGTTGGTTTTCATTATTTTATTATTCCATGAACTGAACTCATTAAAATATTCATCATTGTAATGTTTAAGTGAGTAATGTTTATAAAAAATTGATTTTAAAACACTAATATATAATATAGGAGTTATCAGATTCAATTAGAGTTTATAAAATAAAATAAAAAAAATAAAAAAAATTAAATTTTATAGGAAACACATTGATATTATTTTATAATATATTTTTTATTTATTATTCCTCTATTTATAATTTACAATGTGAAAATACACACATATATTTTTACTGTATTTAATTTAGTCGCAACAGCCGATCTATCTAAAAAATTGTCAAAAAATTAACTAATGGATAATTATGACATGATGATTTAAAAAATAATATTTATTTTATCAAAATACTTTTCAATATATTAGAATTAAAAAACGTAAATTAAATATTATTAACTATTGATTTTTTTTTGGGGTTTTTTGTCAATAACAGTTTTTTATACCATTAAAAATTATATTTCACTTCATAAGATTATATCGTAATTTGTATTAAAATAAATTTGAGTTAACAAAAATATTTTAAAAAACATTTATTTTGGAATTTATTTTATTTATAAAAGGAGGGTATTTAATGAAACTATATATATTTCTCAAATATTCAAGTTGAGTTTCATCATATTAGAAAATATTTTTTATCAAACTCATTATTTATTCATCAATAATGTGAAAATAAAAAATTTAATTAAAATAATTATTTCATTAAAAATAATATTATAAAATTCCAAAAGGTTAGGTTCTAGATACATGACCACCTATTAAACAATCATATTCCCTATGGTTAATGTGTGTGATGGTGGTACTTTCATGGGGTGGCTCGGCAACATGTTTTGGGATGTGATATTGATAAACTTGTTTTTCTCTGGTAGACAGTTTCACACATTATTTAGTTATTGAATATCCTCTTGGTATTAGTGAAAGTCAAAACCCAATGATGTTATCTCCTTTAGAAGTATTGATAAATCCACCTCATAGAGTATGATCCTATGAGTCGACACCATTTCATATTCCTTTTGTGTTAGTTGGTCTTTATCATAACCCTTAGCATATTAATCATAACTTTAGATTTTCAACGGATATAATATAAATGAATACGATTCTTAATGTCCTTTAAAATTTTAATAATTATATAATGTTTATAAATTATCCATATTAGTGAATTTTTTTTCTAAATTACATAATTAGGAGTTTTGAAAATTAAAAATTGAGTTTCATTTATAATAGATCAGGTTATTAAAAGGTTATAGGAGAGATTTTAATCCCATATAAACATGTTCTTTAGCTAGTTTTTTGCTAGAGTATTTTCCAATTTTAGGTAATCTTGGTTTTACTGTGTCTTGTGTAGCCGTATGTTTCATTAATTATAAAATGGTAACCATTTAAACAAAAAATTCATGTTCTCCCCCAAAATGGTTCTACCATTTTTTTGGAAAACTATGGAAATATTATTTAGAAACTTTTGATTTAAAATATTTTGAAAATATGATAAAAACATCATTAATAATGGTAAATTATATAAATTATAAATTTCTCGTATAAGGGGAATTAAATTGAAACTAATTAATCTGTATTATATAGTTAGAGTTTGGAGGAGTATTTGGGGGAATATCCAAGTAAATTGATCTCCATATTTTCTAAAATGAATTTGTTACAAATTTTTAGTTTCCTTTTCTTTCATTGTTCCTTGATGATAACTAAATCCCATCTAGAATGGTGAGTTATATTCGACTGTTCATGTTCTTTCAAAAAATCCCAAAACAATTATAATTATTTTTATATCTCTATTTGAGCTATGAAAATCAATAATCATGTTATAGATATAGAGCATTCAAAAATCCACTATTTTATTTCATGAGAATTGTGAGGGTATCATTATTTTTATTTTCTTCGGGTAACTATCATGAATGAAATTATTCTAGATAAAATAAATTAGATGAAAAAATTAAAGATGTATGTTGTGAATATATTTTATTATTCATATTTCCTGGATAATTTATGAATTTAATATTTTTTAAAATCTGAAATAATATTTCATGGAATGAGAAAGTAAAAATAAAGATACAAAATAGATAATACATTTTAGAAGTAATTTGATGCATGGATCGGGTTATTTAAATACTATGAATTAACTTTTCTATAAATATTGCTTTCTGTACATTTTCAATTTTTGAAGGAGATACATTATTGATTAGAACGTTTATTCATTGAACAGAAGGAATTTTTTTTGTATGGTTTCTCCAAACACATTGAATTAATTCATTAATAATTAATGATTTTAATCAAATAGGTATTGTAAATAACCAAAAACTAAAAGATATTTGAAGATAGACCATAATGATATTTTCCAAGATTTTTTTTCAATGTGATGTTGTGTGGTTATGGTTGTGATATGTGATACAGTTGTGGATGATTATTTTTAGGATACTACTAAGGATGGTTTATGAAGGAGAGTATAGTTATAGTCTAGTGGTTGGCATGTTGTCTGTGATATTTTCAATATGGTGTTTATGCCATGGGTTTCTATTAGAGATTATTAATGGCATGGGATATTGTGAAATTAGTTAATGTGAAAATTGAGATGTTAGAATAAGATATTGTGGGCAATTAATTAAATCTTGGAAAGAGACATGGATGGAAATAAATAAAAGTATGATTTAATTTTAAATATTAAATCATGAAATATATTAATTACAAGTGGGATTAAATATGGGTGGTGTCTAATAATGGGATGTCATTAAATATGGAAAATAAATGTAATATGAAGATAATATTAGTGTGTAATGGAAAATATAAATTTTTTAAATTAATTATCAAATGAGAAGAAATAGTTTTTTTAAGGCTATTTTTGTATGGTTTTCACTATTTTTTATTATAGAGGAATGAGTAATTGTAGTTGGGTGGTTGTAACGAAATGGTGTGATGAATGAGTTATTTTAGGATATCTTATTTTAACCCTGATGATGTGATATGTGTGATTGTATCTATGCATGTATTTTACATGAATTTATATTTTCACTGCATTGGACTCAATTATTTTTTAAAAATAGAAAATGTTTAGAATCCAACTTTATTCCAAAACATTTAGGTTAGTGAGGATGGATGAATAAATTTACATTATTCCCTATCATGCCTTACAGTAGAAGGGCTATGATTCTTTGAGGTTGGAATGATCATGCATGGTGTGGGAATATCATGTTATCTACATGATAATATATTGATGATGAGATAATTGATATTGGGTGTGGGTTATGCATAGTAGGAGGATAGATCATGGTTGGTGTACTCTATTCCCAATATACCCCATTTATCTAGTATTATGAAGTTATAGATTTGGTATATGGTTGCTTCAGAATTTATGGTACATGATATGTGGTCATGCATAATGCCAACATGAGATGTTACACCTTTTGATAGTTGGGGTTGGTAGGGTTATGACCTGAACCACATCAGTCAGGAAGGTAAGATTTTACAAGGTTTTGGAGAGAAGAAGTATAGTAGGTAACTATTCGTAAGTTTCCAATAATTATATTTTATTGATATTATTTATTAATATTTAATGATATAATTGGGGAGTAAGATTTTGTGGGGATGGAATTGGGTAGTTTACCAAATATGTTCATATTGGTTCTAATCCTTAAAAACTACAGAATTATTTTTATTTTCTCACATTAACATTAAACATTCCATATAGGATCCTACTATGTGTAAATGGTATAATCACACCTATATGTAATACATTTTATTAGGAGGGATTTTTAGAATGAGATATTCATTACCAGATTGGTGTGGATATTTTTCATTGGAGCCACTTATTTGGAGTTATTTTGGATAATATGTAGGATATTTTTTCTTTATAACATGACATTAATTATTGTATTCATTTCTATGAGATTATAGTTTTTTCACATGATATGGTGTTCATAATTGGTTCTCATATTATCCATTATTCCATAAATTCATATAATAATGGTAATGCCTCCAATTATGAATTTTATACCCTCAATTCAAATTTCAATCCTTGTTTCTATTGGAGTAGAGAAATAAGGGTAACCCTTATTTATGTCTGGGATAGGAGGGGTACCAGTGTAGGGGGTGAGGGTGGGTGTTTTGACATTTTTATCTTTATATGAAATGTTATTTTATTAATTGACATCATTAAAATTGAGTATATATGTTGGTTTTGACATATAAATTCAGAAAAAGGACATGAGGAATATTTCATGGAGATAAGAAGGATTTAGAGGTATTATTAGACAATAAGAAACTATTCTAACATGAACTAGTTTCTATAAATTTCTAATGTACCTAATAATCATTTTCAACATCTATCTAATTATAATTAAATCTTTTTAGTGTTATATTTTTTGGAATTCATGATCCCAAACATGAAATTGTAAGTGAATTATTTTGTTGAGATAATATCAATTTTGTTGACTCTAAGAATCCTTTATATCATTCTTTATAACATCTATATTATTTGTAACGTATTTTAAAATGTTTTATCACAATAGTTTTCTTTTTATAACATCATCCAAACATGTTTTATTTCGACAACATTTCATGAAGATTGATTCATATGGAGACTTTTGAATACTTGAGTAGAAACTATTTTTATCAGAGAAATCAATAATTGGATGATGTTGGTCCTAAAACCCATGAAAATAAAGTGAGTTGGCCTTATAATTTAATCCAATGATTTATTAGTCCTTTCATACTACCAATAAGTTTGAGGAATATAGGATATAGTTTGGTTTATATATATATATATATATATATATATATATTCATACCCTTTTGAAGGTTCCTATAGAACATAGTAGTAAATCATATATCATGTTTCGAAATATCTAATACTTGTGATCCATTTAGTCTCAATACTTTTTGGATATATAGATGACAATGGTGATCACGGGTTAAATCTATTTTTATAAAAATAAAATGTGAACTTTTTTATTTGATTATTCAGTACCGATATGGAATAATTTCTTTTGATTTTCTTAGTAATATATTAAAACAAACCATGCCAATATTTTCTCACTTATATATCGTTATGGGAAATGGTTTTAATAATACATTTGGAAGTTTTTTTATTCATATTAACCTATTAAAATAAGAAGAAAAATCTTTTAGTTTAATCATAAAAATCGCTCTTTATATTATCAAACCAGAAAATATAATGTTAGTCCTTATAAATTTTTGTTCATCCAGTCTGTATAGAAAATATAGATCAATGAGATTCATCCACCATCTCTTTCTTTAACTCATGAATATATTTGATACATATCCCAATATCAATCCGTGCTTCAACTTCCTGAAAAAGATATAACTCAATAAACCATCCATTCTTTATATTTTATAAATTCATTTGTAACACAAGATCATCTATTTTTGATTAACTTATTCTCTCAGAAAATGATGGATTAGAAATCATTTCTAATAGTATAAATGATGTTACATAGCATATGAAAAACATGATTATCACTACTAGGTCCTTGATTAATTTATATCCTTTAATTCCCATAATTTCAACAATTATAGGGTCCTTTTAAAATAATTAATTAATGAATTTTTTGCATTTTACAAGGTGATGATGAATAAAATAAACATAGTACTTACAAATATTAAACCATCTACATTGTTCAATGTTCATTTTTTTGTATGTATATGTACTTCAAATTTTTTTTGCCGGTGTATATATCATGATTCCCCTATAAATTCAATTTCTAGATATTTTAAGTAAAAAAATATGTACATTTAAATTCGAATAATATATTGGAAAATTCTACTCCTGATGCATCAATTATAAAAATAAATAATAAATCATCTTATCATTTTTCATTTTCAACCATAAAATTAAATTAAAGGATGAGTCACTATATATGGAATACCTTTCACCATCAGAGGAAAATAGCAGTGAATGTTCACTAACCGACTTATTCTTCTATTCTAAAAGACATTTTTCACAATATTTTTTCAAGATGACCTTAAATATCTTTAGACCTATCTTGTTTAGTGGATTATAAATCCAATATTAAAAAAAATATAGTATCTGTTTGACTAAGGAAACAACAAATCTAAGTAACTATTATATACTATCACCACACCTCTACTAAATTTATCTTAACTGTAACTTATGTGACTCATTCTCCAATTAAATTGGGTCCCAATAATTTTACTTATTATTACAATAATTAACAGTCATTGAATTTATGAAATATATTATTTTTCATGTGAGTTATTAATATAAATATAACATGATCATCATTTTTCTCATAAATTTTGGAATATATTTCAATATCATCAATAACGTCAACCAAAAATTTATCAAGGCAAACCCTAAATATTATATTCATAAGATCAATCAATAAGTCAAGAGTATTTTTTATTCTAATGGGTCCAATAAAAAAATCATAAATTCCATATCATATTTAAAAATTAGTCTCTGATATCCTCTTTCATACCATCAATACGTGATATCTACATTAGATGATAATTTTTGAGAATAATTATGCCCCATGAATCTTTTAATATAAAACTTTAATCATTAATAGATAGTTTTTTTATTATGAGCCCATTAATTTCTCTATAATAAATTCATAACCTCATTGATCCAATTTTATTCTTCAAAAAGAGAGTCGGTGATCCTCCAAGGGAAACACATGGTTGAATAAAACTCTTCTCCAACGTATATTGTAGTTATTTTTGTAGTTCTTTTATCTATATAAATAATATTCTAAATTAGGTCTTCAATATTGTATTAGATAAAGGCATGCGTTCATTTTATAATTTTACCTCTATTTCTAGGGGAGGTCAAAATAATTCGTTTTGGAAATACATCAATGTATTACTGAAAAATGGGTGCACTTCATAAAATTATTCATTAACATTCCCTAACTTATTCACCAATAATTCATATAAATAATTCTAGAGATAGTGGTTCTTAATAATACTCTTTCTAGAATATCTATCCATTGAAAATAATTTCACACTTTTTCTTCTCTATGACTAAAAATTCATTTCTTCTATAGTTGATCTCTATATTATTCAATAAGCTCCAATCCATCCCTAGTATTCATCAAATTACACCATTGATATTACCCCCAATTCTACAATGAGATTGTATACACTAATTCTAATAAGTGAATTTCAATATTCGATTGATGATGGAAAAAAACATCTTAGAGTTTAAACTGATTTATACTCTTATAATAGATTTCTATAAAATTTGATGTTTTTTGGAAACATGATTAAAATAATTTTACTCATATAAATAGAATTAAACAATATACATTCTATAATTGAGTTCACAATGAGTATATAATCTATAATTTTATCTGAAGACAAGAATTATAAAATCATGGTGAAATATATATGATCATTCTCCATTTTCATGTACTAGGTTTGATGAGGATTATTCTCTATTTTATCATGGTTTTGATATTGGTTAGAAAAGTTTCCATCTTATCCACAAATAATGAATTATACTATATTCTATTACTATACCACATTTCCTTTATCATTTTATTTTCAATATTGAGTCTTTATATACACATGATATTTTTGAGCTGTATGTTAAACCATTCAAATCCTAAAATATTCTATATTTCCTTGATGATACCATGAATTACATCACTCATACATGTTACACATGGATAATTGTATCTTATTATCTCATATTTCATGATCAAAACTCATTGAAAAATTTGGATCTATCCTTATCTTATTGTAATTCTATCAATGAGGCCACTTCACATATCAAAATTTCATTTCCAATTTGAGAGGAACCTACACCATCTCATCATAACCTCCAAATTATTAGATTTCCAAATCTGTCAATAGTTGAGTTCTTAGTCTACCAAAGAACCAATATATCATCCATTAATAATATATTAAATTCATGATGTTTTTTTTCAAAGGCCTTGTAAATACAACCTTATTAATTTCATCTGATTCATTATCCTTTTTCTTGAGCTCAAGTATTTCCCCATCATATTTTTTTCTAAGAGTATCTGGAAACTTCTTTTTGTAAATACATTTTTATACACTAACCACTCTAATTATTCAAGATCACCTATCAAATTCATGTAATTTACTAATTTCTACCATTAATCATAATATCCCTCTATGCCTTATACCTCTTATATAACATTTTATTTTTCAACATCATGGACTAAAGAAATAATATTTTTCTATTTTATTTATCAATTGTTCTATGATTAGTGGATTAATGGTTCTATTAAAAGAATGTGATCATTGAAACATACTTTATTAAATTTCGTGTTATTCCTTAACTAGTGAATGTAGACTCTCTACATGGTATAAGTTTTTATTCATAACCAAATATAACAAATTTAGAGTCATCATGATTTTTTCAACTATTTATTAGTTTATAATGGGAAAGCTATTATTACATTATTTTTCATATCCATTATTTACATTGGTAAATATATTTCTTATAATATTTCTAAAAGTGTAAATTTTTTTTAGAAAATTGATATTGTTAAAAGTTTTATGGTAATAATTATAAAGGGGTGTATAGTCGTATGTTTCTTAGTATCACTCTTCTAATATAATATACATAAATCTTGTTTTTAATACATAATGAAATATTTACCATTATTATCCATCATAATAGTTTTTAAATACGAAGTGAACAACTAAATAATATCATTGTGGATTTACTAGGTGTGCAGTTAGTCCCACTTTTTTTTTAATATAGTGAATATTGAGTTAATACTGAAGAAACATTTTTCAATATAATTAACAAAAGGTTCACCTGATCTAGAGCCTGCATCCAATTTATAGTATCCAGATAGTGATGATGATTATATAATTCCATACCATATACTTTAATAAAAAATAAGGATACATTAATATTTTTAGTCTTATCACTTGGGGTTTAAGTACTGTTTTCTAGTGTTTATTTTCACATATAACAGAACATTTCTTTTATACCAAATACGATGAACTATATTTTTCTTTGAATATTTGAAACATAATTTTTAAACAAAATATTTTTTAATAAATTGAAAAATATATTTTATGTTTTTATATCATGGAAACTTGGTATAAAATACAATAATTTCATAGATTAGAATCATCATAGATGTTATTGAATTATCTGGAATGACTCAAATGTTATTCTACCATGAGTCACCTAACTATAGATAAATTCTAAAGGACATACCTAAAATGTATTATGTGAAAATAAATCCTATTATAGAGATAACAAAAGGAAATGGAATGTTATTGGTCATAATTTAAAAAAGATAAGGAAAAATTTATGATCATAATTATTAGTATATAAGGAATAACATGGGAATGTATCTATAAAATAAAAATGATATATTCCAAAGATTATCACCACGGTTCATCACTTAGGTGTTGTGAATAATATTACCAATGTTGTTCATCAAGGTATCATATGAAATTTACAATGTGTTCTTCCAAGTTATCTTAAACATATCATCTCATGAGACATGTTTTCTACCAATGTGTCAGAGATTAATTAGGGAAGACCCCTCATTTTCAAAACATTAAGTGTTCTAAATAGATCATATAACTTATGAGAGTACTTTATTATATTAACTGGCGAGTATAGATCATAGGGTTCATATATTGAAGACCCCAATTAATAATGTATATATATATATATACGTAAGAAATAATGTACTTTTTGGTATAGATAACATAATGTATAGAATGGAAAATTACTGAATGAATTTATTAGCATAACAGTTATAAATAACAAATTATGGAATGGTATTAATGAAAGATAATTTCTACCACCCATTAATAGAATATAATTAATATTATAAATGAATGATTATAAACAACTGAAAATAAAATCAATTAAAAATAACGCGGCTTATAAATAATGTAATTGAATGGAGTGGAGAAAATAAGAAAAAAAATATTACCATTCAATTATGCTTCAAAAATCATGATAATTATTCCTTATAATTTTATAAAATCCTTAGAGATAATAATGAGAGTTATAATTATAGGGAATTAATTCGTAATGGATTTTTCGTAGTTAAGAATGATAAATTGTGTGGGTATTTATAGAAAATTAAAGAGAATATTGTCTTAGTTCCAAAACCTAGTCTATAGAAATAAGGTTATAAAAATTGAAAACCATTATCCCTTCCATGTTTTATCCCATGGTAATTCACATGAAGGGGTATCTTTTAGTATTTTAATTTTTATGAACAAATATCCTTTAAAAATATTTTTTGGGATTGGGAAAATTTTATAATTTATAATTTTTTTTAAATCATAAAATAAACATCAGGGTTTGGAATTATTTTTATTACAATTAAATAAGTTTCATTACTGTAAAAAATATTTGGCCGATCATTCCTTTAAAATATTTATTGCAACATTTTTAAGTCATTGTGACATCATAATACTTAACTTATATTCATTGAATATTATACATGTAACCAAAAAAATTCGACTATATCATAAAATTATGAAAAATTATCTATTAGTTTAATATTATGTTATGATTTGAAAAATAACAACCATTTTATGAAAATAATTATATAATTATAAAAAAAATTATTTTTAAAATAAAATATTTATTTATTGGAAAATATTTATTTTTCATCACGTGAACAAATTTCAACCCCATAGAAAAACAACATATTATTGCATAAAAATAGAATTATTTACATAAAAATAAATAGTTTTTTTACATTCGTTCTATTATAATAAAATGTATTAAATGTTTTTGAAATTATCATAAAAATATATTTTAATGATAATAAAAAATATAAGTATTTATGACAATAAATAAAATTATTGTTTCTTTGTTTCAAAAATATATTTTATCAAATTCATAATTTAATGATGTAAATTTTAGCATTTTTAGAAGGATCACAAATTAAAAAAAATGTTCTATTAGTGTAACCACTATTTCATTTCTAAATGAATTGACACCATAATACAATTTATGGTGCTTAAACAAAAACCCTTTTGTTGCTGAAGCGGTGGTCGAGTAGCCCTAGGTCATTGCAATGAAATTTGGAGGGATGGGATGAATTCCTAGATGCATAACGTTTTCCCCTTGTGTGGGTTGATCGTTGATTCAATACTACTACTAGAAGGAATGGGATAGTAAAAACTGTAGGACATAGTGGTATGGTGGTCCCGATTGGGCGATATAGGGGAATGAAGGTCAGAACATGCATCTACCATGAAAGAAATCTCTTCAGATAGAGTCTCATGGTGATCTAAATATATTTGATTGCTCATTAAGGTGACATGAGTGTGGATCTAGCTCAAGAAACTCTAATGGGAGGCATATTGTTGGGAAAACTGGGAATAGATGTCGTAGTGGAATCAACTACATCTGTATATGGCAGAGGCCGAAGGGAAAGATGTTCATGATGGCGATGAAATAAATCAGGTGGAAGTAGTGTCCTCACAGACAAGACATTATATTTTTGTTTGGTGACGATGGTCTTTTGATGGTTGGATAAGAGGATGTGGGCATGGGTTGGAGTGGGCTACATCAGAAGTATTTTAAATCTTGGGCCTGAGCCTACGATCCATTGAATAAATCAATAAATATGGTCTTCATGGATGGGTTCTCCCTAGGTGGCTATAACCTTCCTCTCTAGCCTATGTGTGTGTTGTGTGGGTTTTATGTAATTATATTCCTAAAAACCAAATATAATGAATAACCACATAATACACTAGAACAATCTATATGGTTTAGTGTTCAATTTGTTTATTTCAGGGGGTGATTTAGGTAACATTGATCACAATGTTATATATACCATATTGAACATCTCTCAAATATTATTTCACCTAAGTCATTCTTGTTGATGTTCAACTGGGCCTTTGTCTTGGTTGAACCTTCTTGATTCCACCTACCTCCCAAACTCTAAAAAATTAAATTCATAATATATCTTCCTATTGTTTTAGGCCATGGTTTCCCCCTTATGCAAAAACCATATCACATTAATGTCCCTTCATGTATAAAAATTATAATAATAACAATATAATACTTACATTACCCATGACTATAATTCCCATTAGTCATAATGACAAACAATCATAATGAAAAATGATCCTACTTCCTGAAGACCATAATAACCAACTAGAATATTTTCTTATTATAAATTCATTCCAAACAATCCACTAAATAATACAAATCATTTTTATATCCTTTAATATGTTGATCCCCTATTATATATTATTCTTCAATTTTACTATTCTTATAATAGCCATGATTTTTTTTGGAATATATTAGCTAAGATACATATATATCATAGTTGAAAAATATATTTTTCTCTATTTTTTAGTATCAGTAATAATGATATTACTATATTTTTCCTTATATTTGGAAGGAATTAAATTATTAAATAATATGTTTATTCTATACTAGATATTTTTTCATGTTTTACACTCATCATTGATATCAATTTTCATAAATATTTTATTTTATTTTTATAGGACATAAATAATGTCAATGGAAACCACATACATAGAATAATTTCATAAAGTTGAAGGTTCAAAATGATGGAATCTAATATGGATAATCCATTCCGATAATACATGTGGTCCAAAACCACCATCTATCATAACTAATGAAGTTTCTACAACAATAAATGATGAATAAGTACAAAGATAATTTGGGTGACTAAAACTGAATCGATTGTTCGACAAAAAGTATAGATCTAAAAATGATAAAGACATAATAGGAAACCCATTATAACCTAAACACCTCTAAAAAACTAGTAAACCAGTGACGTAAATATTTGTAATGTAATCTTATATCTTCATTTTTTTATGATATCATTTATAAAATCCAATAATCAGGCATTTAAAAGCCAGTGGGATGGAAAGGGTAGTATTTCCCAAAAGTAAATTTATACAATAAAAAGTCCAACAAAATACCTATTAAATAAAACACACTCCAACTAAAATAGATACTCTTACCACCAAATAAATTTTAATAATTTATTGTGTAGACTCTACAATAATAATATATAGTGACCTGCCATAGTAAATTATGGGACACAAATTCATAGTTCTTACAACTAAACAAAAAAACCTTTTTTTAAATTCCATCATTATTATTTAGATAATATTTTAGGGACACATGATGAATGTAGGAAGGAATTTTGAGAATAATTTTTTATATAAACATTCCTAATTTGACCACTTGTGAAACTAATTTATATATCATTGGGATTTATTTTTCTTTTTTATATATTAATGTCTAAATAGCACAGTAATGGGTAAACAAATTTAATGAGATTTTTTTCATGTAAAAGTATCACTACTGACAAAATAGAATCACACATAAAGTCCATTAATGAAATTGAATTACAGTGAATCATAATCAAAGTGGATACCCAATGATTCACCAGTTTCTCAAAGTATTTCCTATAGGTGTTATAAAATAAGTGTGATACATAATTTGATATGATATAGATGATTGGTATTGAATTATTTTATAAATAAAGGTCCAATAATTGGTGCAATATAACATGAATTTAGAAGCATCAAAATCCTTACATTAAAATTGCTTAATGTTTAATGACATTTATTTTAGATGAATAATAATCTATTACTTAATTTAAACTCTTCTCCAATTATAGAATCACTTATGTTATTATGAATCCAAAATTTTCATATTAAAATAAAAATGACTATCTTAAAAGTGATTAATTTTAATATGGATATTTTACATGAAAAAATATTAATGAATTCAATTGATTGAGATATAATTCATGAATATATCTAACAAATCACTTACTTGTAGATTAAATTTATGGATCATAAATCCAAACTTTGTTTGTGAAATAGACATTTTCAATTACTTATTCTGATTAAATAATATCGTATAAGGAAAATTGAATACTTATTTTCTCTTATCCTTGAAATAAAATATGATATTATTTTAGTTTATATATAAATAAGATAATTAATATTAACATTACCCTATGATATATTCTAAAATTTGGTCAATCAAGTGTATATTAAAATTATCATTTCTATTTACATCATTGAGACTCTAAATATTTATTAAAACTCTTAGATCCATAAATATAGAATCAATAATACATTTTTAATATTTATTATAGTCATTGGTCTTATCCATTTCATATTTATTACTTGAATATATAATTATTTATTACAAAAATGTGATTATTATACAAATATCATTAAAATAGATCACATTTTCCCCATGAAACATTTAAAGGGAGATATCTATTATAGTTTTGGATTAAAATTGAATCCATTTACAATAATAATACATGGGATCATAAATTTGAACTAATTTGTCTCATATCAAGGGAGTGATAATATATTCTGGTAATCTATAACCTCCATACTTGTTGGGGGTGGTTATCATTATTATTCATTAATTAAATGTTAGAAACGACTAGATATGATTCAAATATGATAAAATATAGATATAAAACATAATGTTGTCATTGATTACAACCTAGATTATATTTTTTAAAGATAAAAATGGAAAATATTCAGATTGGTGTCCCCTATTGAATTTTGATAATTATATGTCTTGACTTATGATTTACCATCAAATGTTAAATTTTATGAATGAAAGCATAATAAATAATCAATCGTTATTATTATTTTTGGTCCGTGGAAAGTTTCTAGTATTCCATTCCCCTAATATCCTAAAATGATAAATTATAATGTCAATTATTGAATTCCACTCTATGATTATATTCAAATGTTTTTTAATTATACCCCATATCCGCTTTGAGGATTCATTCCTAATGATTTTTCAATTGGGATAATGGGGTGTAAAATTATCATATAAAATATATTATTACCATTTCTATGACTATCATACAGATTTAATATTTCTTTGGGAAATTTCATATAAATAAATTTTATGGATGCTAATTAACCTCATCACATACCTCTATATTTGGGTGAAAACCATCAATCAAAGGGTTATTAATATTTATGCTATATCTTTGAAACTATAAATGAAAATACTATATTCTCATATTCCTATATATCTTATTGTCTTCATAGATTTTATGCCTTCTTAGTTCCCTACAGATATTTATGGTCATAAATTGAAGAATCAGTTTAACTTTAAGCATGATCTCTCCCTATAGGATATATCCACCCCTGATGGTGATAATGCTATCAATAACATAACACAATAATAAAAAATTAATATATATTCCAAAAAAATAATAAAGTGTGATATGTTGATAATTTTTTTAAGGTAAAAATAGTATAAAATACATAGATTATTTTTTAAATTTGTATGAGAATGTAAAAAAGATCAATATAATTTAAATCCACACATGATAGAGGTAAGGTATTATTTAATTTAAATCTCTATATAATGTTGAAATGGTAATCTATAATTTTAATCCACATAGATTTAAATAGAGAAATAAAATAATTTATGTCATATATGAATACATTAAGGTTCTATATAGTTTATATCCTTGTAGAGTTGAAACATATCAATATGTAGTTTTAATTATTATATAAATTAAATGAGGTTCCTTGTATTTTAATCCCATATAGTATGGTAGTAAGGTGCTATGTAAATCAAATATGTTGTTGAAGGTTATATGGTTATACATAGTGTAAATTCAGAATGGATGGAACTGCATAGTTTTGATTCATATGGAAAATGTAGATAGTTTTAATAGATTCTAAATAGTGATAAGGTACTTAGTACTAAAATTACATATAAAGAGATAAAAGTTCCTTGTATTTTAATTCCATACATGATCATGATAAATGTTCAATTTTTTAATGTTATATATCAATGTACTATATGGGTTAAATCTATTTGAAGATGGGTATATAGTCTAAAACAATATAATGGAAGTAGGGTCAATTATTTTTTAAACACATACATGAAGTCACTATTTAGTTTAGATCTATACTAATTGTACTATTTTATTTAATTTTAGATACAGTGGTGATAAATACTCTACAATGAAGAATTATACAACTAGGTGATATTTTTCTCCATGGTTTAATTTCATCGAAGAAGGAGATGCTGACCTAAATTACAGTGTACCACAATGAGGTGATGACCATTATAGTAAATTATAAAAGAGAGGGCATGTCAATTGGCCATAAACTACTGATGGAGATGTTTATTCTTATGATGTAATTAGACTTCCATTTATATGTTTTTCACCAAATGAATATTTTAATAGAAATTGGGTTGTTTCTATTAGATTTCATATTAGTTAAGCGTTTTATTTATCCAAATGAATGTTAATAAAAATATGAAATATTTTTATAGGATGATAGTGAAATTTATGATCATAGTAATTATTAATAATAAAATAATTAATTTAATTTAATTATGGAATTACCATACGGGTTCATAATTATTTAATTAAATGGAAGTTTGTGTAGTTTAAAAGCCTTGAATGAGTATATGACCACCATAGAATAATATAGACCCTACATTATTGTTCTGTTATTCATTTTTTTAAATATATATAAATTTATTTGATAATAGTACATTAAATCCATTTATTAAGGGTGTACCAAGAAGATAAATATATCATGGAAATAATGATGATCTATATAGTTTAACAACTTATGGAATTAATTATGTTTTATCTGGTTTAAAATTAAAAAAAATTAATGATTGAAAATATTTTGTAATGTAGTTATATGAAGATAATAGAAAATTTAGATAAAAACCCATTTATATTGATGATAGACCATTGAATATAATATTTTTCTATGACGATGATATTCCATATATTTTATCATATTTTTATACTAATGTAAATTCTGATATAAAATGTTATTATACAAGGAATCAATGTTTTATGAGGCTATTAGTGTATCAATTAAATATTTTATTTTTGAATAAAGACAACTATAACATCATAACAAATCCTATATGGAACATTTGGGCTCAAGGTAATATTTTATGTTATGATAAGTGAATGGACACATATATGAAATATATAACTATTTAGTTTTCTAAATTGTGTTGGTGTTATTTGAAAAAACCAAATTTTTATGTCATCTTCTAAAAATGTATTTCCCTCAATGTGGATGTGAAATCTATGTTAATTTTTCTTACCCATTGTATCAAATACAAATTCAATCTTATATTGGAGGAAACAAACTATGAATTTGTGTCCATCATGTAATATGGGAAATCCTCCTTCGATAGGACCAACATCTATGATATTATAGCTTGAAAGAGTCTAATCAGCCTCATCACAAATATAAGGTAACCTTGGAGAAGTGAAAACATGATAGGGAATAATTTAGATTCTAAATGTAGGAATGATGAATGACTTATCACATACAAAATCATGGGCTCTATCCATAAGGATTTCATGGACATCATCAAAGGGTATTTTCTTGGGATTTATTAATTTATACCCCATGACTATGTTTCCATTTATTTTATACACTTTTCAATACAAGACTCTATTTTAATATTAATAAAAATCAACTTTTAGTTCTAGTGTCTAATTAACATTGATAATCATATCCTAGTTCTCCATATAATCTCTCTCGTCCACTAATGCAAAACCCAATGAATTTGTATAAAAAATATTAGGTTTATGGACACATTTCTATTCCCACACGTCTATGGATGGGGAGGGACTCATCTCTTATTCTCTAACTCTAAAGATATAGCCATTCATTCTTCTCACAGACCCAACACTTCTCTATATCATCCCCAGAATTTTGGTATTCTGTAATGTCCCATCTCAAGAAGATGGAATTTCTAAGAATATAGATACATTATTAGAGTTCAAAAATTCTTCCACACATGTAAACCTCACTATGGTTTCTTTCTATGGGAATATTTATACATCATTCACAACTTTTTTCTAGGTACCTATTTAATTCATGGGATTTTCCATTGTACATGCTTTTATATCTTATATTTTGACATTAGATTACTATTTTATTCACATTTGAGGATATCATAATATCATTTTAGTCTAATTATATATGTTCCATCAATGGTTTTCACTTATTGTTATAATACTTTAATTTTTATTAGATCCAAGATGATCCCAGTACAACAATTTTGATTTTCCTCCCTATCAGGCCTCCCCCACTCTATAATAAATAGATCCTTAGGTTGGTGAAAATTGTTGTGGGTTATTTCTTGTGTGATCACTATTTGACTCATTTATATATCCAATATTTATCTACTTGACTATTACATGAAACCATCATTTCAAATGATATATTGGATTTAATTTTCATTGAGATAAAAATTGTAGTTAATTGGAACCAATATGTATTATTAGAATCATAGGTAGACTTATATTCATCATGTATTCTTCTAGGTCGGGATGAATATAAATTCTATCATGAGTGTATTCAACCAAAACCTCATGAATGTATCACATAATGAAATTCAAATAATGATTGTGATTCTAAATGTGTTTTATCGGCTCCCATAAGAGCCATGATAATAGATTGAGGGACCTCAACATTGAGGAATGAGGTTGATTTAGCTTACATCTCAGTCCAAACTCATCTAATCACTATGAATGTTCTCTAGACTATGTTTAGATAGAAATATTTAGTTTGATTTATGTCATATTCTAAAGATATAAGGAAATAGTTATTGAATTTAAATAGAACCCCAACTTCAACTAAAGTAAAATATTATCTTATTAGTAATATAATATATCCCAAAATTTATGAGGTTTCACCCTAGAGATTAACACCATGTTTGTAAGTTGTAAATGATTCTCATAATGGCATATTAATGAATGTTGAGTGTTCTATTTTCATTTCCTGTAGCCAGAGGAAGTTCGAGGGTGGGGATTCCAGGACATTATGTAATGTATTAGTATAAATTCAAACACCCTCTTATAGTGTAGACATAGATGAGAATATGATAGGTGATGATGTTAGGTTTCATAGTAGTTATATGATATTACGTGTATTTTATAAGTTAGTTGATGACTGTAAGGGATGTGATGTCCCAATGTAAAAGAGAAATAAGAAGAAATTCATTGATAAGGATTCTTTGTATATTCCTATAGAACCATTCAAACCAGACGATTTTGGATTGTATTCCCCTAACTATGAATCAAATATCCATGTCATGCTGTTTTTAATTCATTTGCAAAAATGTTAAAATTGAGATATTCAAATTAGTTAGTTACCTAACAAAGAAGGTAGGAAAATATAGGGATCACTACTCTTGTTTACCCAAACCCACAAATTCTAGATTGATGAAGAAATAAAATGGTCAAAATTCATTAGGTAAATGAATTTAAAATAGATCCCCTGATAAGGTAATAGTTAAAAAATAATGTAATTTTCAAACTGAAACATATAGGGAGGTTGAAGGAACAGTAATGGTAGATGGTTTAGACCAAATAATACTAGATAAATGATCCCCTAAAGAAAGGGTCAACAAAAAATAATCCACTCATGAAGATGATGTGGAAATTTAATCCTTGCTAGTTATTGATATGTAAAATTAGGATCATCCAACCTTGGAAGCTTCTTATGGGACAATAGTTAAATTGACCCGATTAATACTCTCCTAAGAATATAATATTGAAGATTATTTTTCCATTATTTCTAAAAAGGAAGATGATACCAGAATTTTTAGATAAATTTTACAAGTGAAACTAATTGAGAAACAAGAAAAATAGGTCACTAAACTTGGAATTATATTGAATCGTGATTTTAATTATGGAAATAAAAATAAGGAATAATATTTCTTGACCTCGTAAAATATAAAATATATCATTTAGGATACTATTAATAATGATAAATAAAAAAATAATGTTTCTATTGAATGTAAGTTATATAGGGAGGAAGGTTAAAAGGATTAATTCGTTTTCAAGAATAGTCTCATGATTCTATATACATGTTAACCATTTTATTAGATTGGATTTATTTTTGTGGGATCAATTTAAACCGATTAATGTGTCCTTCCTCACCTGTATTTTTTTATTTGGTAGTTAGGTGACCTATTACATCCATGTGAAAATGTGATGGGATTTTGAAAAAATTATTTGGCCTGAAGTCTGTGTTTCTTATATGGGTTTCGATGTTGAAAATATTTATGTCTTTCGTGAAGGTTTAGAACATATGAGATCTCCTACCATTGTGAGGGGATAAGATGGATTATAGGGGCTATGTATCACATTTTAATGGATGAACCTCTAATGTACTATTATTACAACTATTAAGGGATAATAATTCACAAAATATCCTCTATAAAAATATAGATGAATGGATTATCATGCTAACATCATTTCAATATCTATATATCTATCATTCTATATAGTATTATATATTTCATGTGGGATTCAATTTTTCCACTAGTCATTTAAAAAGTTGATATGATTTCATCAATATTTTATTCTCGTCCATTATTCAATCATTAAATATAATTGGTTCTTGTTCGAGGTCATAAAAGTGTATTTATTGTAATTTGGTTCCATTAAGCACAAGTAAAATTGTTTTGTGGAATTTAGTAGTGTGAGTCCAAAAGGGATTCATGTTTGAATGCTAGAATGATATTTTAATGTCCGTAGAACATGGATATTATGAACAATAAATTATTTCAAATTGGTTTTGATTTATTGAGTTCTGAAAAATTCAATCTACCTTGAATTATATTTTTTCAAAATAAGTTGAACCAAATTATAAGGGACGATATAGTACATTGATACATCGTTTGCTGAATTCAAAATTTAAAAGACACTTTAAGTTCATATTTTATTTTGGATGGTTCCAATAGTATAGTGAACATTAAGAATACTAATTATTTTTACTCTCTATATATGAAATCTTGACCTGTATAAACACTTTATTCCCACAAGTTACCATTTTTACATCGTTACTAAGATACATGAAATTATTCAACAGGCATAGTTTATGTTAAAAAAACCCTTCACATGGGAGTTTTACCACTGTTTTTTTTTTCAAAAATGAATTTGTTTTTCCGATGTTATATATTTTTATCCATATTTTCATTATGATAATAAAATTTTATATATATATAATTTTAAACTATATTTATTATAGAAATATTTGTGTCTTTATCCAAGTAATATGATCCTAATGGTGAATGGTATATTTTGATGGTTGGATAAATTGGTTATAGTCGTCATTATTATATATCCCATAATTATCATGTTTTCTCATCTATATTGACATAATATGTTTAAAAATATCTTCTATCAGGTCATCTACCTCATTATAGATTCATATTTTTGAGTGATGTAGAAATCATGATTCCAGATCATAGTAGATTGAATAATGGGTTTTGTACCCTAACATGTATAAAGAGGATCAATGAGTATTTTAATAGATTGTATAATAGGAGGGAGACATATATGGTTTCTTATATTTGACGTCACATACACAAGAATTTATATGATCTCACTATCTCTATATTTCTATTTTTATATATATACATATAAATGTCAAATAATAGATTCTCAATTGATGATCCTTAGGTTGGTTCATGCCTGTGATGAGTCATATGACAACGCGGCTATATAGGTCTAGATTAAATCTTTATTGTAATAGGTTCAATTTATCTTATGTGTTGGACCGTGTTAATAGTATACATGTTGTACATGGTTGTTTAGGTACAAAAAAAATTCAAATAATAACAAAGGGACATTATTGACAACATTCCTTACAAATATCCCATGGAACATCATGCGCTAAAAGTCTCATATAGAATGGGGGATTATCACATGGGATTTGAAAAAGATAGATTATACCCCTATACTTGGAGAATTTAAGATGAAATAACTCATATTTATGTAATATTAGGATATCAATATTATACTCCATCGCATGTGAATATTTTTTTAAAAAAAATGTGAGAAAAAAAGTTCTTTTGTTGAACACTATTATTCATTTTCCAACCAATGTGACAAATTTAATGAGAAATCACAACTCATATACATATTTAAATTGACACAATCAATTTCCAAAATAATAATATCAAGGAATTTAGGGTTTATATTAGCACACTATATAGTAAATGAGTTTTAAGAAACTACACTAGAAATTTTATCTTGAAAATAATACATAACCAAGATTGGAGTGGATTTTGGAAATGTAGATCCACAAATAAATAAATCTATTGAAATATTAACATACTATTTTCTAGCCTAGAAGCATTATTTTACTAGTATAAATAACAAATAAAATAAGCATCATAATAGTAATTCCAATCTTTTAGATGTTATACTAGATCATATAGAAATTCAATTTGGGAATACCAATATATTTTATATTTTAGTTTTTCTAGGTCATGTTCATTGAATATTTTGTTCATTAAAATTATTTAAACTAATTATAATCCCAATTTGATGGATTGTTTTATTATAGTACAACATAGTTATGTTCATTAAAATCATGATTTATATTGTGGAATCTTCAATACATTTTTTCATTACTCCTAAATGTTCATCCTGTTGATATGAAGGGGTACCCACTAGGGTTTTAAAATATAACTTCACTAATTTTTTTTGAAATAATTATATCTAATTTAAAATCAGCATTATGTATTGTTGGATCAGATAAAAATAAAAATTAATTGAAAATCATACATTTCATCCAATTTTTTATTTCAATTACATTATATTTATTGGCTAATAAATACACCACCACGAGAAATCATGATTAAGAGTAATTCAATGGTATTTTTTTTTACTTTAGGCTGAAGCTATTTATAGAGTACAACCAATCTCAAAATAATATTTTCAATGGTTATCTATCAATTCAAGATACATGATAATAATATTTATCCCTGGATTAATATCTATCTTGATCACATTATTGATGATATAATAGTCAATGACATGGGTCCCCCATATTATAAGAGTTACAGGGCCAACAAAAATTCCTAGATACACATATAAAATAATCAAGATTTATAGGATATTTAATTATGAAGAAGTAAGATAAGAATAAGGAAGAAGGATTATATAAATTCTCAGGGGAAAATTTAGTGTATTTTCATGACCATATATGTCATATTAAATACATTAAATAATTATATCTATATTTTTATCATTAATATGACCCAACTAGTTCACCACTAATCTCATTCATTCGATAGTTCTATGAGATAAGAATAGTTAATGGACATTAAGAAACATAAGGTGAGAGACTGGAAATGATTCGACTAATGTTTACATGGATTAACTAGATTTGTTATAAAATAATCCATTAAGATTCCTTCGTGTATTATTGTAGGATTATTTTATTTTCTATCCCTTGTATAAGGAAATCCACTACCATGAGTTTGATATGATGAATGATTATCAATTTCTTATATGACATACATATTTCTTATTATTTTAATATAATCATTACTTGTATTCCATAAATTTAAATTATAATATTATTCTATAACGTTTTTATATAGAATATGAGAATCTCTATTTATGGAATTCTTATATTGTCTTGTCCAATCACATCTAAAAATGATGATTTAGAGAACTATCTAATTCTAATAATTCCACCACACATTCTATTGGAAGGAAAAAATCACTGAGGGTAAATAATATTCATGGGGGAATACACCCTAAAATATAAAGAATAAAATTGAAACATGAAGTTATCAAAAACATTATACAACTTATATATATATAATATTAGAACCACAACAGAGAAATTATTATTTTTCAATAAGGTATATGCCATATTTATAATTATTATATGAAAGGTAGAATGAAATAGTGAAATAAATAAATATTATGCAGTTTATATACATGATGTGATTTTATATTTAATAAGAAATTATTAATGATTTAATATGACATGAGTTTTGTTTTTTTATAATATAACAACCCCTAATGAGAATCGATTGAATCTAATAATATATTGTTTTAATCATACATGACATATCTGACCAGGTCTCGTAATTCATACGTGATCTAGAATACACCACATGCAATTGTGTATACTGTTAGATTTTTTTTTGGAAAATAAAATATGATTAAAATCGTCACATTTCACATTACCCAGGTAATATCCATTATCATTACATATTTCAGTATCATGTTTGTTTATTTATGTGCAATAGTTTCCTTTGATTTTAATTTTATATTTATTTCTACATTGCTCCAACAATATTTTAAATTATTATTAATTATTAATTTATTTATACAATTATTAAATAAATAGTATTAGGAAGATAAAAATTTTATACTGTCGAAGTGATGAATGATTTTTGTATTATAATTTTTTAAATTCTGTTTGAGTCCCCAAAACTTATATATGTTGTAACTATTAGCATAAATTATTTTTTAAAATTTTGAAGGTTTTAGAACCGTTTTGTATTAAAAAATTTGTTATTGAATACTTTTATGCATATGAATTTTGGTTTTTTTTGTATCTCATTTAGTTTATACTTTTCCCAACATTTACACATTGAATGACGACCATTACATGTTATAGAACTTGTCTTTACGCATTATAGTGTGATTGAGGACAAATCCATTTTTCCATATGTCTCATATATTTGATAGCTATGTATTTAAATAAATAATATTTTGTATTATGGGACCTTTCAAAAAAATTTATACTTGGCCTATTTTTCCTTACCCTTATTTATTATTAAATGGTACACTCATATGTAGGGTTTTTTTTAGTTTTTTAACATAGTTTTCCAATATAATCCTATATTCTTCCATTATACTTTACATATCTAATTTTTTTCAATAGAGGGACTATTATGTATTGATGATATTACCATTACATATTGATCCATGCATTCTTTTATACACTTCACATAACATTTCAATGATCCCTTACTATATTTAATCTATTACTCATTTTTAATTATTTTATGTCTAGAGTTTTTCTATTCTTACACAAGGGCATTAATTTTATTTTTTTATTTACGAAATCAAATAAATTAATAGAAATATAAAAACAACTAATTATTTTTATTTATGTAGTGTTTTTGATGAATATGAATAAATGTTTAAATATATATACTAATAATGAAGCAAAGAATCATATGAGAAAAGAAGAGATAATGATTTTTTTAAAATATTTTGTTATATTTTCAAAATAAATAGATTTTTAAATTTCATGAAACTGGTAATGCTTGAGATTTTAGATCAGTGTGGAAGTAAAAAAATTAGTATATTTGAAATAACATTATATTTTTTTATATTGTGGATCTATACTGATAATCGATATGAGAATCCTTTATACGTGTAATCAATAGTTAACTAAAAAGTTTTAATGTATCTTGTAGTATATTATAAGGAAAATGTTATATTCATACAAAATTAATATCCTTGTAGGATCTTGAACCTTAAAAAAAAGGTTACTTGAGTTTTATATGAATAAGGTTTCCACAGGGGATTTAAATAGAGTATTATATAGCAAAAATATTATTATATCACTAAATGGAAAAATTTATTTTTATCCATAAGAAATTATGTGATTGGGAAGTTATGTATTCACAAATAATCACTACATTTAATTTTATAATGTTTAAATCCCTTTTAGTATCTAATTACGGAAGTGACAGAGATGTTTTTTGATAAAAGGGGGACCCACTTCACTATTTTTAAAACATCTAATGATTGGTATAATTTCTATATTGTACTATATTTATTCTCCTAGAACAATTATACACATTTTGTGGGTTTTAATCATAACAATGTGTTCTCTGGATTTCATCCCTTCTATAAACCTTAAGGGATGATTCATGTCTTATGTGGAGTTATTGTAAAGAGGTCTTTTATTAATTTTCATAAAATTTATGTTTTCAATTATTTCTTTTATACATATTTCATTATATATCCATGAATCATATATCAATATTATTATTTTAAACATTATATGATTTCTTTTAAATTTAATTTATTATTATCTGTTAAAATAAAACCTTATGCAGATGGGATGATAATTAATTTCTTGTGTTTTTTATTGATATTAATTTGAAGTGTATGACCCAATATATGTTATTCCTCTTAAAGTGAATCAATATTATATATGATGATCAGTTTCCCCAATATATAGACCCTCAATACATTAGGTAACTATATATTGTGTTTGGAAATAATCTTTTGAAGTTAGTTTATAATTGTTTTGGAATCAATTGGCGATGTTATTATATAATGATTTTGGTATTAACATGTATTGTTATTTCACTATGGGTTATTGGAAATAAGTGGTTGAGTAACTCAATTTACTAGATTATTTGAAAGGGTAATAATTGGTATTATTTCCCATGATCCCTTCTTGGTTTTATATACTTATTTTGATATTAATTGAATATTTTTGATTACCATAAATTAATAATTTGATTATATGGAGAATGAAATGTTTATGATATTTCAAGGGTTAGATGTCTGTATAAGAATATTTTCTTTTAAAAAATTGACATCATTTCCCAGACACCTTTAATGGTTTCTTTAGAGATTGTTTTATAGAAATTTTTTAGCAAAGAAGATTATTTCTTGGTTAAATATATGTTTTATATATGCTCAAATAGCTATGGTTATATATAATTTCCCAATTGTTTTCATTTTTTCTGAATTTAAAATGTGTCTTCATTATTTTTACTTATCTTTTTGAACCTTATATGATCATCCTATAGTTTTAAATTATTTTTATTATGATAATGGATGGATAGGTTTTATTATAAATATAATTTTACATTTATGAGGATCTAGACATTAATAAATACACTGTATTGTTTATTGATATTGGATTAGTAGAAATAATATCCCATTTTAGGGATTTGTTTTGTTATGTAAGGGATTTGACAAATTCTATATAGTTATAAAACTAAATAGACATGGGTATGTATGTGATAAAATAGTTTTTATAATTTATTTATTATGTTCATGTATTTACAGATGGTTTCATATTATATTTTAGTAATCATTGGTGGTTAGGATATTATTACCCATAATAATGTAGTTTTTTTAGGTACCATCATGGGAAAATAATTTTATTTATAGACTTCAAATAAATTGAATATATAGCATTTTGAGGTGGAATGTGATATGATTTTTTGATGATTAATAATATCATCAGATAAATTCATTCATTTTGAAAAATAATACATGATTTTGTTATATATAACCATTATGTTAAGAATATTATTTATTTTAATGGCTATTTGAAATGAAAATTAATATATTTTTGAAAATATAAGATAAAATTTATTGATTCCATTCATGTTTTCAATGTGATATGGGGAAAATTTTATTAAATTTACTTACGAGTAAACATAAATTATTTTTGGTGGTTGGTGTAATTATTGGTATAAAATATTTTGGATGAAATTGAGGATTTACATTTTTGAGGAATAAAATTTTTTATGATAAATGTTATTTGGATGTTTAGATATAAAAAATAATATTGTCTCTCACGATATTCTCTGTTTTGAATTTGTTAAGGATATATATCGAGACGTTATGTGGTTCTATTTTTTATATATGATTAATAAGAATTAAAAGACATAAAATATAGGAACCTAGGATAAAAATATGGTATAATTGTTTTAATGGATTAAGTATGACATTTTCAAATAATGGTTTCTAATGAATTTATTAGCTAATGAACCTTACAAAACATTTGTATTCTAATTACTGGTTTGAAGAATAGATGAACTAGTAAGAATAATTAATAATTTTTTGAGTATTATATTAATAACAATTTTAGGTGATATTTAATCATGTTAAAATTTGGTAGTGGATAGTTTAATTCACCTTTGTGTTTAACAAATTAAATATCCTTTATTAATATAGAAGGAATAAGATCTCAAAATATCACTATATTAATTCCATACAACATAATTGTAATTATTATTAAAATTGGGAAAATATTTTCTTACATTAGATTCACTTCTAAAAGTTATTTGAATTCATTTAACCTACTCCATACCATGATATAACCTCAGAAAATGGATTATTTATGATCAAGACATAAAATAAAATCTCTATATTTTTTTTACCTAGAATTTATTATCATTTTATTTATAAATATTTTTTACGCTCTGCTATAGAAACCATTTTCAACCACAAGAAAGTGATATACCATATGGACTGAATCTAGTAGTCTAATGTTTTATTAACATTTAGAGAAGGAAGATATGTTATACTAGAATTTTAAAGTTCTTATACAGGAAAACAAATAGATAATAAACCATATGATTTCATTTTGAAGTAGTAAATTCAAATATGTCCCTCAATTATTTAAATTAATAGAGTGTTAAGATGAAAAGGACATGTCTAAAAGTTACTATTGTACATATGTTACAATATTATAAGTTTTCCTTATTTATGTTTTCAAAATTGAATATTTAAGAGTCTTTATAGTGAAATGTATGGATTAATACATGAGTGTTTTGAAAGCTGGTACTGTATACTGGAAGATGGATCTAAGGTAATGGTATTCTATAACTGGGTGGAGGATTACCCAAGGAGAATTACTCTTTGTATACTTCCCCTTATAAAGATATAAAGGTGGTGTATATTGGTTTCACCAACTAGACACCACTATAATTACTGAAATGGGAACATTATATCATATGAAATGTGAATTGAAATTATCTATCTAATCACTAATAATAGACATTACAATATTTACCCCATGGAATAATAATAAGATTTAAAACACATAAAAATATTATGTTTTTCTTTTTTAATTTTATTTTACTATTCACATTCAAAAATTCTTTTCTAATTTTTTTAAAGGATAATGACCTCTTATTTCAGTGTAGGTACAATTTAATTTATGTTCTCATGAATTGAGATGAATTATTCATTACTATAATTTTTCCTTCATTGTATTTCAATGACGATTTATATGTGGAAGTTCATTAGGGTTTTCATCCATACAAAAATATTTAATTTTTGATTCAGTGGAAGTGGTTCGAATGAACATCCCATATTTTATATGATTTATATTTTAGATTAACATAATTATTAATCTCATTACATTGTAGAAGATTTATGGTATGTAGTTCAAAATTTATTTTATGAATTTATTATTTCAATGGGAGATCACAATAATTATATTTTATGATATTGAATGAGGTTAATTCAGTGATGGGTTATCTTAAAAGAATGGATTTTAAATTCAAGATTATTTAGATGGAGGATGGTTTACTACACAAATATATTGTTCTACCATTGATGTGTACAGTTATGAAAATATGATGAAGGAAGAATAAGAGATTAAATCTAAGAAATCACATGGGATGATCTATATCTCACTTGTTTTAAAAGTGGTTTATAATATATAGTAACTGAAAACATCATTGGTTCTCTTTAATGTTATATGTCAAATCTGTGAAAAAATTCCAACAATAAATAAGTAGTTCATACTGATGATTTTATTAGGATTTATACTGTTGTAATTGAAGATAATAATTGAAAATTGAAACAATTATTACTATTATTTGTTATTTGAATTCACTTATATTAATATTTATAAATTTGGATTAGGTTATTTTTTTACACTAAACACATCTAGAATCATCGGACGTCATTGTTACCATAGTGATAAATTAACGTGGAATGAAAAACATAGTGTTCAATTACATTTGAAACCTAATCATGAATGAATAAATTGATTAGAATGAGAACTATAAATATAAAATAAATCGACATATAAGTAATTAAGGGAAGTTTATAGAAACTAACTTCGTCGAAAAATAATAAAAGGATGAAGAAGTCAATCTAAGAGTGACACAATAGAAGGTTTCCATATTTATTTTTACTATGGGAACAAAACTAACCTAAAGAAATATTTCATTGAATCAATATGCAACTATAGAATATATTATTATAAAATAGAACATTTAATCATGTAACATAACATACCATATGAGTACTATTACATTCTACTAGTTCACTTGAGTCTTGGGCAATATAATTTTGAACATCATTTTAATAAACATCATAGGTAAGAACTTTTATTAATTATATATTTGTATTTTTCTATGGGGGACAACATATTGATTATAATTAATTCAATAATATATGAAATTTTTATACTTTCATTTGTATATGTAATAAAAATTTGATGGAGTTCTGATATGTCAGACACATGTTAGCGTTACTATAGTTCAAAATATCTATTTGAAAGATAGGAGATGGTAGTTTTTCACTATATTCATGGATAGAGCATATGAAATTACACATGGTTCCATATTAGAAAGCAAAGTAGTGAAATATGGAACTTTTCTCCAAAATTAAAAATTTGAATGTGTGATGCATTCTAGAAAAGTATCTTCTTAGAAGTTATGGGTGATCGTCTTAGCCACATGAGTGGGAAAGGGATTAAAATACATGTTATGAAGGTATCAAAAAAATATCATAATTATACAGTATGAAACATAAAAGTATTTGGTTCATGGTATGATGTTAATATTTTTATTATAAATTTAATGTAACACACATATGATCTAGATATCATAGGTTTTTTTTGAGGATGAATACATTCTTACATTGGGATATTTTTATGAAGGGTAACCTAACTATGTAACATAAATTGATGATTAGAAATGAAAGTTTTTGGTGTTCATTCTGAATAATGTTCATGATTTATTTAAATCCATCATCTGATAGATATTCATGGTGTAAAGGTATACTAGATGTAAGATGAAGTAAATTGAGGTTTGAAAACAGTTAGGAGAACATAATCTATGAGTAATGAATGTTCTACTACTTGAATGGTATATTGTTTGAGAGAACCAAACCACATAATCTAGAATATAATAGAGTCATGTAAAAGATGAGTCATAAATTAGATGATTATTCAATAATTAAGAGAATTCACATGGGATTTCAAATAGAGTATTTGTATGAAGAATTCAATTGTGAAATTTAATTGATTAAAAGTACTCTTTCATCTCCATTGGGATATGAACATCTAAAAGCATATTAGTCTCTTATACTTTTCCAAATCACTAACATCAATGTGTTTTTATGCTCACCTATGCCTATTTTAGTGATAAGTACAGGGAATATCTATAATCAAATAAATAAAATTAAAAATTTAGAGCTATTATTTATATACCTAAAACCACATCATTAGGAAAATCAAACATAGCTGTAGTGATCACATTAACATAAATTTATCCCATCGTCCTCTTATAAATTAGGTTACATTGAATCCATGGAAATTATTTTCAATAATTATCAATTTATTTATAGTTCATGTTCAAGATAATAGTGCTCTTCTTTTCCCTCAAATTTTTTTTCCATATTACCCTTATCTACCCACTTATAACAAAGTCACATTACCTTAAATAATTTTCCTGGTTATTTCATTCAAAAAATTTCATATGATGTAAATTTCATCATTAAATTACTATTCTATTAACTATTACATTTTTTTGGTCGTTCAGATTACCACATATTTTGTTGGTATCCCTTGATGATAAAGTATAAAAAAATTCCATCTATTCTTATGGATGAAAATATGGTTTCATCATAAAATGAAATTTTTTTAAAATATAATTCCCTTTAAGGGCATGGGTTAATCCCTTATAAGAAATTTTTAATTATTATTTATGTATTTCATATGTAAACCATATAATAACAAGAAATTATTGTAATGTTATACTCATACTCATAAAAAAGTATTCTTCAATTTTCATCAAGATGTGGAACATTTACTTAATTTCAAATAATTTATCATGAGGAAAAAATTATCAGATAATGTTACATTATATTTTATCCATTATGTACTTTTTATTTCATCTTCATACCTAGTATTAGAAATCAACAATGACCATTTATTATAATTTACTTTAATATAATATAACCCCATTATAAAATTTTACTTCTCATCATATCGCAAATCCAAAAAATATATTTTATTGGACTTAATCAGTTGCTTATGCCCAATGGATTATTTGTTTCACTAAAATATGATGTCTTATATCACATGATATGATATTATATAGGTGTATAATACCCGGAGAAATAATTTTTTCTACATGTTAAAACCTATTAATCCTAAACTGGTTTACCTTACCTAATATTGTTAATGTTTTATCCATAGAAATAACTACTGTATTAGCATTCTCAGTAGTGAAATTTCTACATTAGTCATGATTATTGGTTCCATTATTATTTTTATGAAACATTAATAAATAATATAATATTCTATAGTAGTTTATATAAGTATGAATTATAAATCAGAATTTAGAATACTAAATATGATGCAAGTCTCAACATAAATTTTTCATTTATGCATTTTTAATCTCATAATTCTAGACTTTTTTATTTTTCAATATCAATACATTATACAAATATTGTGAAATAATTCGAAACTATTTTAAATAAAATGTGGATTATGACATCCATATCCCATGGTAGCATCAGACATGGTATATAGTAAAGGCCCACTCACTATAAAATTGAATGATAACATATATACAATCAACCAACTCTTTTTAGAGTTATTACACATAGATGAATTAGTTCCCAAAATCTGTCCAATATTGGTATCTTGAAAGGGATATATTTCTAGGAAAACCACATAATCTCTTCCATACCAAAAAATATTTATATTTTCCTTAGATTAGAAATATTTTGAAATTCTGTATTAAAGTTATATTTCCAAATCTTTGAAATCATAAATCAACATACCATATAATCTACTAAATATGGCTCTGATACCAAAAATAATATATCAAACTTTTATAAACCAGAGGTGGTGTTTAATTTATTAATTTTTAATAAGATATAAGGGGTATTATCTAGAATAACTGATCGATTTAGTAGTTTGGAAGAACAAGTTGGAAACATGTTTGTAAATTTTATATTGAAAATAAAACATAAATTATAGTAAATGTAATTATTATAAACCATTTTTCTAATTTTAAAATTATATCTTCATATTGTATGTAATTGGAAAAATAAGAGTGGATATAAATTTATAGTAAGGGATAAATAATTTCGAATTTGTTAATAGTACTGAAGGGCAAATAAATATGGATTGGTGAATAACTCAATTAAATGTCCATTTAATCAATAAAAACTCCAAAAATAATCCATGTAAAATATCAATAAAATAATATTGTTGATAATTATAATAAAACTATGAATAATAGAAATACATAACATTGTATGTAGATATCTCTAATATCAGGGTATGACACTAGGATATTTTAATTAGTAGAAAGTTATACACTAAAAACACATTTAATATGTCTTTCTAGTCGATTTTTTCTAATGGGACCTGTTGATTCATATAGGGGATTTATATAAATGATCCCCACCAATTACAACATGTTCAATGCATTCCTTATATATTGAATGATAAATTTAATTCATAAACAATATTCTTTATAAAAAAACCTATATTGAGTAATGATTATGGAAAATTCTGATTTCCCAACAAAATAAAATAGTATACATTGTAAAACATCATATGATAAAATTATATAGAAATTTAGTCAATAATAATATCCTTGTAACAATGAATATAAATAATATTATCTAATAAAAAATGACTAAAATAAAAAGTATATTTCAAGATAATGTTCAAAGTTATAAAATTAATAAGGGATAAAATATATCCATAAGTTTATTAGATAAATAATATTTGAAATTAAATCATGTACATAGAGGTTAAATAAAATAATATTTCAATGTTAAATATTTATTCATTAAATATATTTATTTTTATCCACGTTTAAAACTTTTAAGAGTAGATAAAACTTTTATGTTGTTTCTGGTCTTGGGATAATATTTTAATACTATATATGTTAATAGGGGAATATTAATTTTGATTTTATTTAAATGAATTTGAAAGATAACAATTTTAGAAATAACTTTATTGAATACATCAGAAGATTATAAAAATATTAAAAAACTTGAAATGTACTTAATAAATCATTTATGTAAATAATAAAAACATTTGAAACATAATTTGGAAACATATAGGAAATGAAGAAAAAAGTAGGTGATTAAATAGAGGAATAATATGAGGTTTTATATGAAATATTTTACATTTATTATAGTGAAAAAGAGTGTAAATCTTGGAAGATAATACAGAAAATATTTATATTTAACGTGTAAGAATATAGATGGAGTATTTAAAGGATATATTGAAAAAATATTTTAACTAAACAACATACCCAAACCCAAATAATTAGATTATAAAATAAATTTCTACCATGTTGGAAAGCTTGAAATTATCACCCCTAAAAGGTAAATTTGAACTATAACTAAAATCATCATTGATAAGTTGATATTAAGGTTAAATAAATATTTTATGCAAAATATACACAACATAAAAGTAAAAATGTGAATAATAATTACTATGTCTCAAAGGAGTACAAGTTGAGATGGAATCCATTTCCCCAAACAAGAATTTAGTTTAATATTATTTATACACAAACAAAATGGTTTTTAGCGTGTTATTATTTTATATGAAAACAAAATTCAAATTTAAATTCTAAAATACAATAATCTTATAATATATTTTCACCTATTTTTTAATAATATTACTTTATATAAATTGTTTTAGGCATTCAATAAATAGTTTTCTCATATATCTTTTGTGATATAAGTACCAATTCAAATAAATAGGTTATAGTTTTATCATCTATATAATTATATTAATGTTATCATTATCTTATTGATCCATTAGATAAAATTTTAGAAGCAATAATGAAAGATATAAATAGAAAATGAATCACCTCAATACATTGTGATAGTAAGTTTTACGTACACATTAGTGACCATATGATTTCATTAATGGGTGAGAGAGTAAGGTTATATATGCAATACTAAAATTCTATAATAAATAATATGTTACATTTATCATATTTATTCATTAGTTACATCATTATTACTAGCCACATCTAGGGATGATGGAAAACAAACTGCATCGATTCACGAGGTGGTTGTCTTCCAGACATAGTAGCGATTAGTTTACCTCAAATTTAACATAGTAGTAGATGGATAAATGTTATCAAAACAGTATAATAAAAATTATAATATAGTATATAATTGTTAAATTATATTTTTATTCACAATATATATTTAATTGTGGTAAATGGGGTAAAAATAATGTGCTTTGTGAATATAACTACTTTCTCTTAGAGAAACATCATTTGGAGATATTATTATGGTCCCTTGGGTTAGTGTCTTCGAAATACTATCACCTATAAAATGTGGATAATTATATTGAGGATAGAATTTTTCAATAATAGGTTGGGCTAAATGGAACATGATGTGCGTGTATATTTGTTGGTGATGAACCCTTTTATAATTTAAATGAGATGTTGACATGTAACTTTTCAAAGCTGTAAAATATTATTAAGTCATGTTACTGAAAAAATTGATCCAAAATTAACCATATAAAATGTTTATAATTTTATGGATGAAATAAAAAAACCAATGAGGTTTATTCATGTTAACAGGTAATTTTATCCCTCATCCTTTAAGATTAACCCCCTAGTAAACCCATTTGACCTTAACCATGGTAATTTTTTTTACTATTTTTAAATTAAATTATTGACAAAAAATTAAGTTTAACTTATTAAATAATATTATCCTTTTAGTTAAAATTTTATTATTTAATTTATTAGGTTTAATTTATTAATTTTTATAATTTAGTTTAAAAATAAACCAATAAATATTAATGAAATTTAGTTATTTATGAAATCCATTTTTCTTGCATAATATGGTATTACATTAACTACAAGAAATGTTGTAATATTTATATGGATTCAAATTAATATATTTATATATATATATACTAAAAATATCAATCAAATATTTTGTCATAAAATATTAATTTAATCAATTAAAATGGGAAGTCATTATTAATTAGAATACAGTTTGTTAAAAAATAATTTGTTTTATTATCAAATGATTTTATATTTATTTATATAAAATTTCTATCATTTCATAGATATATATTCATATTATAACATATTATTAAAAATAAGTTGAGGAATATTGGAATAATATATTATTAATTAATAATAAAATCTTATTTATAGTGGATAGTTTTAAATAATTATTCTATTCTTACCTTGGAATAGTAAGTTCAAAATTGATACTCATCCCATAAAAGATTTTATTTTTGAGAAATGAAATATTTAAATTGTAATTGAGAAATATTTTAATTAAAATGATATGTTCAATTAATCTAAATAAATCTTATTTGGTACATGAACTCAATGTATTTTATTACTATTTGGGAATATTTATCACTTCGAAAATCTGATAGGATATATTTTTAGTAGGTGATAAGGTTATGTGGAGTACCACTCTCAATGATAAGTGATTAATATTTTAGGATTAACTCAATTTTATACTATATAACTTCAACCATTATTGAAAACCATGTTGAACTATGGAACTGTAAATCATCCTTATATACATGGTCATTTAGAGAGAAGTGTTTAACTCTAGAAAGAGATTATTAGAGTATTCACAATGGACTCCAAAATAGGTTGGGTCAGATCCAACCTCAAGTTATTTTTTTTAAAATTATGTCAAACATTTATATGGCTTATTATGGGGACATATATGGAAGTAATTGTAGAACTCCAACATTCAAGGAAGAAGTTAAAGGATAAAATTTGGTGAGACTTGATCTATTTGAGAAAATCATAAATAAAGTTATATTAATTCCACCACATATAGGCTAGATCAGTGTTGATAAACAAGTTATGTTGATAGTAATTAGCTTGATCTATATCTTTATATTTTATGAAAGATATTGTTTAAGATATCTCTATCCAAAAATTTTATTTCATTGGGAAGGATGGGCACCTTAATCGCAAGATACATTAGTCCCTATAAGATTTATGAAGGATTTGTTACAATATATTATCATTTGAAACATACGAAAGAACCCTTCCAATATTCATTTGTGTTCCATGTATCAATTTTGGGAAGTACATACCTGATCATTCATATGTACATATCTCAATGGTCGTACCAGTAGACAATGATATTTCACATTTGAAAAAATGAGTAGAAATATTGGATCAAATATATATAAAGTATATGGGAATAATATCACTCACCTGGTTATTGTTTTTTAGGAACCATAAATTATAAAATACGATGTGGGAACCAGAGGATGTAATGATTAAAAACTATCCTAAAAATATTTCATCATATTAATAGAAATTTGAGGCAAAATTATTAGAGTGGGGTCAAATGCAATTCCCTATGATTTTAAAATGTATCTATATTTCATAAATTTGAAGGATTTATAGCTTATGTTAGATGAAACACTAAACATTTGTTAATAATAAAATGCTAAAAATAAATTCAAATTCCCTAATTGATAGTTAAATTAAATTGATAAAAAAATATTTTTTAAAAAATATATAATGTCACTTATGGAAATACCATTGATCATATAAAAATATTCTATAAATTAATTTTTCATAATTTTTTGTTAAATTTATTATTTGTTAGTAATGTTATAAATAATATTTATTTAATAAATTCAGGTAATAATATCAAATACAGACATTCATGATATATTTTTGAAATGATTAGGAATTTCCTTCTGGTAATTTATCGTAAAAAATATTTCCAGAAACTATATTTGAATTTTCTATCTTTATTAAAAAATTAATTTAATTTAATTTACTTGTTTAAAATAAATGAAAATATTTATTAGGTATTAGTAATAATGTCTCATCATTCATACCATGATTTTCATGTGGTTATAAATGATGATAAAATCACTTGAATGTAAAATGAGGTAATTTTAGAGAAATATTTTTTTCTATTTAATGTGTTTTTATATAAATAAATTCTAGTAATATCTATTTTAAAATTATTTTAAGGAAATTAGTCAATAATATATACAATAAAATAAATTAAAATCCATGTACTTGTTGTTACTACTATTGAACTGAGTATAAAATAAATTATTTTCTTAAAAGTACCAATTTTTATAAATGTTTTTATGCATTTTGTGGGAAGATAATATGATTTTTTACTACCATTAGAAATTTAATCAATAAAGATATATTTAATATTTTGAAAATGTGTTATAAATAATATTTAATAGGGTTATCTTAATTTTTATAACCATAACAATAGTTAACAAGGTAAAAATATTATTTGCACAGTAAGGGTTAAAAGGTTTAATGAGGGGGTTAAACAAAGAGATCATGAATCAATTATCACAAAAAATTGTCCAAAACAGATTGATTGTGCTTTTTAGACCATAATAATATCTATAATTTAAAACTTCTTTCTTTGATCCAATTTCCATGATAATTATTATATTATATTTTAATGTTCATAATTTTGAAAAGGGTGACAATCCCCTCATATATGAAAGGGATCCCCCTTCACTCATTTATACAAAAAACTTTTGATCATTGGATAAACTAATATATACTGAAATTTCTTCTCCAATTTCCACCCCATTTAAAATATTATTTTTTCCTCCCAAGATACCTATCCTATAATTTATATGGTGTTTTTAAAAGAGGACATCGAATGATGGGGTATATGTTCTGACAATCCTTATTACGTTTCTTTATATATAATCATCATAAAAATATTCCTTAAAAATATTTAAACAATTAAAAAAATATATTAAAATACTAAAATAATATTATGTTAATCCTATAAGAATTTTCTATCTCATTTCCATCCAATGGAAAGAGATAGTATTTCTCATGTATACAAACAGCTAACCATCTCCATGAATCAACATGATTAATTTTTCACCAACACCACTCATTGAGGGTTATATATGTGAAATAAAATAATATATATAATATTTATAACATAATAATGATTATATATACTTATATTATTAATTACCATCCTTTCATTACGTAGGTTGAAAACTGAAAACACGACTCTTATATATGTATGAACATTCGTCCCCTTGAAGTGATGTAATTATGTTTTAATAATCACATCCATGGAAGTTTATAAATTTCTGTATAATGAATAAATATTATATATATGACATTATTAAAATTATATAGATGTTAATACATTTTCAATGTTTCAGGGAAACAATTCTTGATCTAAAATATTTATGGGAAACATAACAATTGACACCCAAATATTTTTTTAATGATTAATAATTAATAAATCGGTGATTTAATGTTATAAGGGATTGATATATATTAAGATAATTTTTATTACCCAGTTATATATAACATGAATAAATTTATTTTATAGGATTTTATGAGATGTACAAATCATGAAGCTACATACGATTTGTGTTTATATTGTAATATCATTTTTATCAAGATTTTTTATATTTCCACTATCATTATTGTAATTTATATTTTATCTATTTCATAAACCCCTTACATTTTTTTTATAATATGTTTATTCAAGAATTTTTTATATATTCTTTCTATTCCACCTATTTTTCATTCAACAATTCTCAAAGAATACATTGATTCAAAGAAGTTATTTTCATTAATGTCGTGACTTTGTTTCCTTTAAGACCATATTCCTCAATAGTTTTAAACAATTATATTTTTATAATCCACTGATATTTTAAATAAATTTTTAACTTTATTTAACTTAAATTTTAAATTATTTAAATAAGAAATATTTTCATATATTTTTAGTATTAATAACATTAGATGTTATACGAAAGTGTGAGGAGTGTTTCTTCTTAAATAGATATGATAAGAGAATATTTTCACACTATAACGTCCATACTTCTCATTTAAATTATATTAAACATTTAAAAGGGTTTTAAAATAGAATTATTTTCCCATTATTCTAAAAAAACATTTTTCATAATAATTACAACAATGAATGTTGAATTATATTGTCTTTATATCATATTGTTAATGATTATGAAAATTATTTTTCATTTATTCCAACATCCATTAAAGGTGTTTTTCATCCTTAGGGATATAATATTTTAATTATATTCAAATCATTCTTATGGATGGCTACGGATGATATTATTTTAATGATGTTTCATGAACAATTTTCTTCACAGGTTAATAAATATATAAAGTAATAATGGATTCTCTTATGATCTTAAATAATATATATGAATTTTTTATTATGTAAAGGTTGAGTTTTTTATATCCCTCTAAATCATTGGGAAATGATTTATATCTCATAAGCTCAAAATTTAACCCTTGAGGTTTTCCTAATCCCAAAATTACAGGTAAGGTTGTTGCAAGCCTGTGTGGAAAGAAAAGCTATTAATCAAAGTCCAAGAGGGTACATGGATAGTTTTCCCAAGCCTAATAAGGTACATGGGTAGTTACCTCATTACCACTATATTATTAAGTTCATGGTGAGTATCTACGGAATACAATTTCTATGTTTATGGGAATGAGGAGTCAGCCCAATCAGTTATGGACCTTTTCCACTCTGATAGTGCTAGGAGTGAGTCAAGACTAAGGTGAGTACTTTATATGCTTATGTTTTTTTCATATAATTTGTTTTATTATTATTATGATATTTTCACATGTCTCATGATGGATTATTGAAGATTACAAACCCATATAACTCATTTATATTATTAGGAAAAATTATTCAGTCATGACCCATGTTTTATGATTTATATACCATTGGGATATATTTCATAAGTTGTGATATTGTTCTCATACCATTAATATTATCTTATTCTCACTTGAAAACAATGACTCAGTTCACATATATTTACCTATATTAAAAATCTATCTCACACTTCCCTATGTTTATTATCCCCAAGGTGTGGAGAAATGTTATATGTATGGAATGTCTAATAAGTGAATAATATGAGGTGATATTTTTGGAATATATTGATGAGAATTCCTGAGATATGTTGGTTATATATCTAGTTTCAAGGTAAAATACCCCTTTATGGTTATTGGGTATTTATTATCATCATATTTGTTTAATATTTATCTAAAATATTATAAAATTTATATAGTTGATTTGACGCATGCCTGTTGTCGCGCATGACCAAAATAAATAATTTTTTATCTTAGTACAACACAGTGGCTGACCAGGGTCATCTAACATGAGGATTGTTACAAATTGTTCACCTACACTAAAAAAATAAGTTATTCTACTTTATTTTTGGGTTTTTAGAGTATAATTAAAACAATTAAAATATTTGGGGATTATGGATTTAATTACATGCCACATGGAATTATAAAAATGAAGAAAGATAAAAAAGAATGTGTTAATGAAGAAAATCACTTGGTCATCGGTTCAACCATAGATTTAATCATTATTCTCTTTTATGTGTTTGATTTCAGATTGATAATGCAAACATGAAATATCCTTTTTGAATTACCATTATTTATTTATAAATTATTTAATATCATTGAATTCTTATTAATCCCTAATTCCACCACCTCCTTTAATCAAGGATGACGACACACTTTGGTCTAGGAGGTTCCATCTTATAAGACCCATCATTATTGATGTTGTTTCATCCATTTATTAGTTCAACTCCAACACGTGATGAAATATCAAGTAGAGAGTGGAAAAAAGGATTTAAATAAATGAATCGAAATAAATTGAGTTGCATGTCATTGGTGGGAATCTATCTAATCGGAGACATTCCCCTCACCATGCATCTACTTAATTCACCAAAAAATTAAAAGTAAAATTTAAGGAAAAATCTAGAATTCCTTTAACTCCCCTCATTCTAATCCTCAATGTGAGAATCTCATTTTTGAGAGTAAGAGATCAAAAGGTCGGAGTGGATGAAATTACAAAAGGAGAATTATAATAAAATATAAGAAATAATAATTAAAAAGAATGAGGATGAGAATATAAAAGCATAAAATAAAATAGAATTTGGATGAAAGAAGGGAGAGAGAGAGAGAGTAAAATAAGAAAATAAATAAAATATATAATTTATAAATAATTTTAACATAATAATAATAATTAATACTATTAATATTTTTTTAAAAAAGAAGATAATAATTTAATAAAATAAATTTAAAATAAGTCAGTGATATAAAAAAATTATAATATTTATATTAATAATACTAATAATAAAAATAATAGTAATTTATTAATTAGTTTTATTATTATTATAAATAATTGAGAAATTAAATATAAGAACAAAAAATATAAAATGCATGTTCTAATTTATTTAATTAAAATAAAACAAGGAAATTACTATTTAAAACAAAATAAAATCTAAACTAAATTAAAAAAAACAAAGAATAAGGACAGAAAGAATGCAGTTTAACCTAAATAACACTTTCAAGATTTCCCCTTGGTGTTGAGATCCAAGTGATGCCTTGTGATAGAGGCAGGGTCCTCGTTTTATAGGATCAGAGGGAGGAGTTATCATCGCCTATCATTAGGGAAATGTATGGCCCCTCCACATCTGTTTTTTGAGGACTAAACAATCACTTATGATGGTGTTTAGGCACCGTGAGGATGGAATCCGTGAAGGGAGGATCCATTCACTGTTGTTGTGAATGAGAAGAATGTGGGGCCCTAGTGCCTAGTGCAATAGTGAGGGTGGTGGCAGGAGATTGCAGCAGCGAAAAAAGCTGGTGATGATGCTGAGGTTTCGAGAGGCGGCTGGCGGGACAAGCAGTGACAATTCTCGGGTTCGTTGATCCATCCAAGGAGTTGAGAGGATGAGAATAAGTTGTATATGGGGTTTCTGGTGGAGGTGGTAAAATCTACTTGCATTCAACTAGGCCACAGAAATGGGGGGACTCTAGTGTTATAGGCGGAGGTCATGCAGTCCTTGGGTACTACAATGACAATGAAGCCCTCCTCCTCCGACCATCACAGTGGTTGGAGGAGGCCCTTGAAATGACATCTATGGAAGAGTCAAGATTGTCCAGTAGTGACCACGTGGTAGGGGAGGCAAGGGATCATCGGTAGGTATCCCAGGATGAGATGATGGAGGTGGCGATGCCAAGTGGAAAAGGTGTAAGTGGTGTGGGTGAAGGTGTTGGGGGAGAGCTCCAATGGTGGAGGTGTTCAGAGGTGAGGCTGAGTGTTGAGAGGAGGTCGATGTAGAATTTGGGGGTGGTTTGGGTTGCAGGGGAGATAGAGTGGAGGTGAACGCAGTGATACATCATTAGATTGTTGTGGTCTATGGTGGATTATGGTGCAGTTGTAGTAGAGATGCCATCCCATATTGAAACTATGGGATAGGGGACACTCCCTTATTACCCCAGACTCAGAAGTTACTAGTATTCCCACTCTAGGAGGGTCTCCCAAGACACCACATACACAAATTGAAATGCGGGCCATGACACATGCGGCCCATAAAGGCCCTTTGAGTCACCTCTACCACTACAGGGCTTGATCACCCACGACCCATGCTGCGGTGCACCCTATGCAGTAGCTCTACCCATGGGGTTTCACTACCCATATGCTTGTGCACAATAGCGATACCTCATTCCTATGTTGGTCTTTATGTTCCCTCCTAGTCTGGTATGGATGGCTTGTCCACCTTGTTTGGGCTAGCTAATTTATGTACTGGTCTAGTTGAAAAATTTCTTGGGCTAGACTGAAATTTTTACACTAAATTCAACGAAAGATTTCGAATAATTCTTCAAATGTCATCAAAATTTCATAAATGAATTCAAAATACAAAACAAATTACTTTTTTACTCATTCAAATCTATTTCTAGTTCACCATCAAATTTATCCATAAGTCACTAAAACATTGATAATAAAGGACTTTAATATTAAAAAATAAATAAATGATCAAAACTTCTTTAAAAACATACACATTATTTTAGACTTCCAAATACCCCGAAACATAATCTATGTTTGTCATCAAGAATAAAATCACAACATGGAAGATCATAGGTCAAATCTGTTACTAATATTCATATTTCCATGTAATCGAATCTAATAATTTCTAATTTCAAACAAAAATTATCAAATGTCACCTAAAATATCAATTTAATTTCCCATTTTTTCAAAGAATCAATCAACTCAATTATTTTACTTCCTCCGTTTTGAAAAACGGTGGAACATATCTTATAATTCATTCAAGTTCCTCATTACATTATTATTAGACATACCAATTCATGATTTACCTAATATGAATCTTTTCACTCATCTATCGTGATAAAATTCATGTATATTTGTGCTCATATCATGATAACATGATCCTTATCCATAAAAATGTTAATAAATACATTCTCCACTTTATGTAGAAAAAAATAAATTAAAATCACGAGGACATAAAATTAAGGTTCTATTGAATCTGAGGCTTAAGGGGGGTAGGATTTTATGTTTAACAATAACTATCTAGGAGGAGTTTTTACTCGTAAAGCACGAAGCATTATATTAAATGTAAATAGATTGATAAATTCTCCCCTTAAAATTGCAAAAAATGCCAACTTTAACAAATATTCAAAGTAAATATCATGACTAGTTTAATCAGAATAAATGACAAGTGCCCTCTATTGAATTTTTTTACTTGTATTCTTTTCTTCCTTTTTAATAAATGTTTTTAATTTTATTTCTTTTTCAAAAGTTATTAATTAGAAAAAACCCCAAATCCACTACCTAACCACATATGATATAAGTCATTGGTATAGTAATGGTGATTTGTGGTTTACCCAAATTTTAAAACAATTTCCACATTTTATGGTTCCTTATTCTTTTATTTTAATTTTTTTATATTCAAGAGGGGGAAACACTATTGTAAAATAAATGATTCTGTAACCTTTTACAATTACCACAATAAGCACCCTCACAGTTCTTCCTTACATTGTAAGTAATACCATTTACCATATTTAACTTTTACCCCACAAATAAAATTTAAAATATAATTCAATTACTAAGAGTTGGGTAATAATTGATAAAAATGGATTGAAACACAGATCATCCCTAACAAGGTCATTCGTGGTCTCTATAGGATAAAGAAGGATTTATGTAAATGTGGACTTTTAAAGTTAAGTGGTTTATCAAAAGAATCCTCAATCGTTGTAAATATTTTTTTACATTCATAGCTATGATAAGTTCAAATAAAACTTATAAAAAGTAGCATGTCCCAAGATCACTCAAGAAAAATGCTCAAGTTAAAATAGGAAGTACCTATTTTAGAAATCCTCTTGGGACTGAGAAAAATTATTTGGGACACTCATTCAAGGAAATATTAATAATAAAAAATAAATATTCATGAATTTATGAAAATCAAAGCATGAATGATGGTTGTAATAGTTCAGTTACATGAATCAGTCAATTCATTCAAAACTTGGGTCATCATTTTGATTCACATGCTTCACTCTAATCATCCAGTTTTCCATTTTACTCATTCAATTTAATTTTCATTGAAGTATAAAATATGGTATCATAGGATTTCTATGAAACTCATGTCTCATTGAAAATCCATGTAAAGCATAATTCTTGAGTGGGGATGAAATTTAATCATTAAAGATCAAACCATATTTTTTGGAAAAAATGTATGCGACATTGAAGTTAAACACTAAAAGTGAACTCCCTTTAGAAATGAATCTTAATCCTCTTTATCCACTATTTGGGACAACCTTCTACAATCATGAACCTAAAAAAGAAAACAACTCAATTAAAAATAAGGATCATGTCAGTAAAGTTAAAAATGATTGGAGGGAGTGGGATTCTTGTTTCACTAATTATACAAAATGAAATTGAAATCTAAATTCATAGAATGAAAATAACATGATATGTTTTGGTATAATCCCCCAAGTGGCCCCTGTATTTTTACTGTATCTAGGGAGAAGTACCAGTGGTTATGCAAAATTAGTGGGTGGATGATGCCTCTTGGATTTTAATGACTACACGTGGCTTTTCCCAACATGTGATTTATCATTCTATGTGAGGAATGATCTTATGAATAGAGAACAAAATATCATCCCCCATCACAATAAGGTGTGTATTTCATGGAGGGGGTGGGATGAAGTGTGAATCATTATTCTTCTTGGCCACTTCTTGTGAAACCTATTTATTTTAAAGTGACGAATTTATATAGTCTACATGAAATAAATGATCAAAGGTGAAATAAACGGGAATTTTCACTTGAATAAAATGTGAATTTTTAATATGTAATGTATCCCCATCAATAAAAGTATCCACTTTTAAGATTTCCTCAATCCCAAAAACATGGATCAATTCATGATGTGGATACTCAATTATTATGTCATCAAAATTAGGGGGCTCCATGTGTTCCTTGACTGCTGTATATATGGGTTCTCCATCCTCCTCCAATGCATAACAATGGTTGTATGAAACTAAAATTTCAAAACTAGGGGGATCGATGCACAATTCAGATTGAATAATATTTGAATATTTAGAAAAATTCCTTAGTGGTTTGTGCCACTTGGAGTAGATTACCCAAGGATATATGCAGGTAGTTAGATCCTCCATTTTCCCTTTGAATTCCACCATCATGGTAGTATCTTCCATTACCAATGTTGGATCTGTATTTTGTAGGCATTTTAGTGATTAAGAAGTTCCTCACATTCATTCAAGAAACCACCAGTTCTTATTGATACCCACATATATCTTGGCATAAAATCCCTCCTCATTTTCCTCTTTATGAAATACAAGTCGATCATCTTCTGGTTTGGGTTCATACTCAGGTTCAGGGTTTTATTATGATGATTGAAAGCATGTAGTAATCCAATCCATTTTTCCTTGGAGACCTTGCACGTTTTCAACAAGCTCATGAATATCAAACATTAGTTTTTTTACATTTTCCTATAAATATGTAGGTATAACTTATATAATTATGGTGGGAAGAATCAAGGGGAACTCTTCTTGTTTCTCAACCACTATTTCATAAAATTCTAGTAAGTACTCATAGAATTTAGTTAATTTTATGGCCAATCCTTCTACCAATAGTTTCTCAAGGGTCTCCATGAGTTCCAAGATGTGTCCCTTGAATTCATTATCTATTAAAATTATTATTCAGGTTCTCCTAATATGTGTAGAAAATAATGAAACTCTCCATTCTATAGTCCATTGGGATTCAATTACTATTTCTGGAACCTGTGAGTAATCATCAGTAATTGTAGAATAATAAACATTTGAATTAATCATTGAATGAATTTTATTAGTTTTCACATTTATCAAAGAAGTAATATCTATATAAACATTGAAAATATAATAATTATATGAATTACTGATTTTCTTCTTGGATATGGCACTAGTGTTTATGCATGCATTTCAAAGGGTGTGTTGAAATGTAATAATATTTTTACCTAGTTCAACACAATGGTTGACTGGGGTCGTCTCATTTGAAGATCCATTCAATTTTTTCACCAACATTATCTAAATCACCAATTCTATTTATTTTTGTTATTTTCAGTGTATAATTTAAAAAATGACAATCTTTTTTGTTTTTTGATTTAATGACATGTTGTCTGAATTATTAAACTAGCATGAAAGCTAAATAAAATGAGTTAATAAAGGAACATACTTGGTCCTTGGTTCATCCTTAGATTAAATCATTATTCTCCTTTATGTGCTCAATTTTAGTTTGATAATCCATTCATAAAATCACATGTCTAAACAAATGATAATTATTTAGATATTTTGGAATATCATTGAATTCTTAAGAACCCTTAATTCCATCTCCTCATTTATTCAAGGATGATGACATCCTAGGTCCAGGAGTTTCCATATTCTAGTAACCAAATCTATCAAAATTATTTCATCCATTCATTTTTTCAAGTACAATTTGTGAATAACTAACTAATGGAGAGAGGGGAGAATGATTTATATAAAATAATATAAATAAATTGAGTTTAATTTCATTGGCGATCAGTCAACTAATCAGAGATATTTTCCTCACCATGAATTCTAGTCAATTTTCCACAAACATAAATGTAAAAGGTATGGAAAATTAATAAATAACTTTATCTCCTTCCATGCCAAACCTCAAGGTTATCCTCTCACTTCTGAGATTAAGAGGTTAAAATGGTGGAGTGGATGGAAGAAGAGTGGGAGAAATGAAATAAAATAAAACAAACTAAAGGGTATTTAAAAGAATGGGGATGAGAAATTAAAATATGAAAAGATAATAGAACTAGGAATGATATGGGAGAGAGAGAATGAAATATGTAAAGAAATAAAAAATATAATTTATAAATAATGTTAACATTAAAAGAAAAATAATAATAATTATTACTATTATTACTATTATTATTAAATTAGAGAGTCAGTTTTTAAAAGGGAAGAGAAAAAATAAATTACATAACGTTAAACTAAATAAGTGATATAAAAAAATATTTATAATAATTATATTAGTAATACAAATAATAATTACTATTATTATTATAATAATAAATTTTCAATTATTATTATTCTTATTATAATTAAATAATATATAAAATAGTTGAAAAATTAATATAAAATGCATGATCTAATTTTGTTAAATGAAATAAGAAAAAGAAATTAAAATTAAAAAATATATAAAAACTAAACTATATTTAAATAATAAAATAAAATAAAATATAAGGGGGATAGAATTTAGTGTGGACTTACTCCCTTTGTGGAAATATACCCTTGGGTTGGAGCTCTAGATGATTCCTTATGAGGGAGGCATGTTCATTAATTTATAGAATAGGAGAGAGGATTCCTCATCCTCTACTCATGAGGGAAACAAATGGCCCCTCCGCACCCTATTTATGATGAGGGAACACATGTGAATGCGGGTGTTTAGGATCCCTGTGGATGAAATCCACATGAGGACTATCCCTTCAACACTATTATGCATGTAATGAAGGTGGGGCCTCAGTGGCTAGTACAACTGTGAGGGAGGCGATGAGAGACGACAACATCAGTGATGGCTAGTGATGTGGATGAGGTGTGGAGAGGAGACCAGCGGGACAAATGATAGTTGTTCTCAGGTGTGTTGTTCTGGAATAGGTGTGGATCAGAGGTGGACCAGTAGCCTGCGGGGCATATGGTGGCAGTACCGGAATCTACATGCATGTAGCTAGGCCACATCATAGGGGGGCCTCTAGTACTATAGGTGTTTGTCGTACGATTCTTGGTGATGGAAGCATTGATGGAGACCTCCTCCTCCAGCATCACAATGGTTAGAGGATGTTGTTTTGGAAGTAGTACCAGATGAGTCGAGGTAGTATGATAATGACCATGAGGAAGTAGAGTTGAGGGAGTTATGGTAGGCGTCTTTGGACGAGATGAAGGAGGTGGTGAAACTGAGTGGTAGAGGTACCACTATCTTCGGTGAAGGTGTTGCGGGCATGCTCGAGTGGCGGAGGTTCTTGGTGGTGAGGGGGAGGGATAAGAGGTGGCCGACGTGGTGTCTGGTGGTGCTCGGGGTGGGAGGGGAGTTAGAGTTGTTTTAGAGGCAGTGCAGAATTTGAAAACTATAGCGGTTTGTGGTGAACCATGAAGGAGTTATGGTTGAGATCCCATCCAACATCGAAACCATTGGATGTGGCCACTCCTTTATCATCCCAGACATTAGAACACCAGGCATTCCCACAATAGGGCGATATCCCGGGACACCACATGAACACACATACATGTGTTCCATGACACATGCGGCCCGTGTAGGCCATTTAGGCCACCCCTTCCACCTTGGGTCTTGATGACCCACAAACCATGCAGCCATACACCTTATGGGGTAGCTCAGCCCAGTAGGTTTCACCACACGATGGCTTGTACCTAGGTGTGATTCCCCATTCCAATGTTGGTCATTAAGGGGACTTTTAGGTTAGTAAATTCTTCCATCCCACCTTGTGTGGGATATCTAAGTGGAATAATGGCCCAGTTAAGGGATTTCATGGGCTAGCTAAATTTTTTTATTAAAATTCAATTGAACTATTGGAAAAAATATTCCAATGTCATCATTTTTTTTAAATGATGTAAAAATACAAAGCACCTTACTTTTTACTCATTCAAATCGATTTCTAGTAAACCTTCCAATATATCCATTAATCACTAAAATGTTTAAAATAAAGGATTTTAACATTGAAAACATCAATAAATGATCACAAATTGTTTAAAAATATGAACATTATTTTTGGCCAGTCCTGAATCTTAAATTGCCTCATATTTTTGTATTTCGGGGAGTACCTTTTGACATTTAGTTTAGGTTATTTGTTTGTAGACCATGTTATCATATAATTTAGATTAATATAAATTGGAATTTATTGTATAAATTTATATTTAAAATGTAAATGAAAACTCTCTTAACATTATAATCATGTGGGAAGGAAGATATAATATATATTTTACGGTTATGGGTTTGGAACCTTATGTCATTCTGTTTAGGTATATGTTATGAGGAACACATAGATTGTTGTGAATTATCTCCTATAAACATTATCAAATCATTGAACGATTTTATTCAGGAATTTTACATTTTTTTAGGTATCTCTTGATTTATTAGACACATATCTATCATATTTGGTTACCAATATTTTAATGAAATTTATTAATTTAATGCATTCCCCATAATTCAAAAATATGATAAATAATTGGGATGTACATTTAGAACTACCCCCTAGATTCATAATAACTAGAATCATTATCAGTTTTTAAACTAAATAATATACAAACAACGATGACACCTACATAAGACCAATGTAATATTCATTTTTTTATTTTATTAGAAGGGTGATGGATATGATTCATATATCTATCATGTATATTATTCTAAATGTATGAATTTATATACTATTGTCTCTTAGTTAACCCAAATGTCATCAATCTATTATCTATATTTTAAAATATTAAATACAGGATGGAATAACAGTTTTTGGTTGTATTCTATAAAAAATATAATAGAAATAATTTGGGTTTTCATGAAGAAACACATCCTTAGTATTACATATCATAGAAACATAATTATTTTTTTCACAATGGAAAAATTGAAGAACCTATACACTTTATTTAGATATAAATAATATATCTCATTTAATTTTTCTAGAATATAGTTTTATTTACCATGAATTAATGGTCTTAATTAAACATGTTTTACACATAACTAACGATGAGGTCTTTGTAATGGTTCCCAAGACAAATAGTCTAAGAGGTAGCTCTTTAAATTATTAATGTTTTCGATCTTCATATTTTTATACATATCTTAATGACTACCATTTTCCTCAGGGATACATAGTTATAAAAAGTGATATATATTGGATGGAAAATACAAGAAGAGGTTGGATATTATATTAAAATATATCAATCTACATGATTTTATGAATATCATCATAGGTAAGACATATATGATGATAAATGTTTCAACATATAGAGGACCTCTATGTAAGAAAAATGGAATTTTCCTAAGGATGGATCTTTACAATGATCTACTATGTAGATGATTAGTTGAACGGGTTGATGTTTTCTAGGAGCAATAAATTAATTGGGTTAAATCATTATATACTGGATTGTATGTTACTAAGAAGGTTGGTTATATTAGGGTCATGAAACATTAAACATTATTTCCTTATCTCCAACTATGTGTTTTTAAATAAACTTAACACTGAATCATTGATTTATTTCAAACTCATTCATCACCAATGAAATTTTCAATTTATTAAATCGATGATCAACAATATTAGTGAGTGGATGGTTTGAGGATATGAAAATTTTACTTCCCCATTCTCAATTAATGATTCCTTTACATAAAATAAATAGAAAATTTAGTCCTAGCCATATTAGGTGTATATCCACATACTTTATTTTAGTGTGGGGGGGATTTTTAGTAACAGGTCATCCCGGTCTTGTTTTTTATCACCCTTATCTCATTGATTTTCCACATCTTATGTTGAGGTTTCAACATTATAAAATATAATCACTTATATTGATGAATATTTTAAAATGAAAAATTTATTTTCATCATTTACAATTTTTTTTGGTTTTGGAAATCCCATTGAGGAATTCATGATTGTAAGATCTCATTGTCAATATATTGTTGGGTAATATGAGTTTTCATCACCTTTGGTATTCTACCTTTTCATTCCATTGCACAACATGTGTGTAGTTAGTGAATTCTCCATGAAAAGTGAGTTGAAGGTTTTCTCATAATATATCTAATGATAGTGGGTAAAATGGTAAGGCTATATATTTTGATATATATGGGGTTACCCTAATCCATGTGAACACAACTCTCATTTTAAGTGGTTCCTAAATAATTGATCCCACATTAAATCTATTTAGTGTTGGGGGAAATTATATTTAAGAAAGAAATTGTTCCATCCCAACTGTATAGGGATGTCACTAGGATTATTCTATTTCACTAATATTTTAAAAACTTCATTATTTTTGAGTTTGTTTCCTGAAAAACATTGATTGCACATTGTATATATAGAGGAACCCCACGATAGAAGGAGTCACCACATCTTGTACGAGGATTCTAATGGATTATGGTCAATGATTATAAATGGAGGATTATATAATTTCTTTAACATTAAAATTATTCATATCAAATTAGGGGTATACCAGGAGTGATGAAAAACTATTTTTTAGGAAATTAATTAAATTTTATTTTTGTTTGAGTCTATTAATAGTCCATGTTCATCACCATTTTTTTGTGTCATACCACCTTGATGGATGTTGGTGTCATACTATGTCCTACCACTAAGGTGGTTTCCAAGCTTTAATAGATACGAATTATACTTTAGATCCAAAAATGAGTTTCTAATAGGTTTCTAGAGCCTCAAAACCAATAAATAATTTTATTTTACCTTGTAAAGCATATGGAATGATGAAAGGACTATGTGGGTTATGATTGAATTGAGTGGACTGGCCAACCTTTGTAGCATGTAAGTATATTTTCTCATGCGAGGATTCATTCTAGGTGCATGGTCATTAATTAATATTACATAGTTACACAATAAAACCTCATAAGGATGTTGGGAGAACATGAAATAAAAAAGTGATCAAGGTTGATAGCATCCCACCAATTTTTTTATATAGAATTTAACATCATGATTTTTAAGAAATAAACACTATGTTCGATAGCATACATGATATGCTACATAAAGCTTAAACGAACAACTAAATATTATTATATAATTGTTACCATTATAACCTTGACATTGGAATGGAATTAATGGATAATATTAAATGAATTATAAAAAATGTTTTACATATTTTTATAACTAATTCATTAGTGCATAATTAATTATAAGTGGATGTAAAACCGTTTTTAAATAAAAGGAAATATTTTTATTAAAAAACTATTTAAAGGAAAATAAGTTATTTTATATAGTATTAAAATAACTCTAATTTGGTTTTATTAAATAAATATATATTTAATATATTAAATTTAAATTTTATGATTTATCTTTTATGTATTCTAGACATGATACAAGAAGAAATCCATTTTTTGTATTAAATATGCATTTCTCGAAAATATAATGTTTTGCCACTATTTTAATGGAGAACCAATTTTAAATATCATTTTTGAAACTGTTATAAGTTATATTTGACAAAATATAGTTCTTATTATAAATTGGGTAAAGAAAATTTTAATTTGGAGAAATATTTGGTATTTTTCTCATAATATTTGTTTTTAATGAATAATAAAAAATACTGTATTTTAACTCCAAACTTCTTTTTCATCTAATTTATTAATATAGTTATATTTCCCTTTTGATTGGTTTTAAAGTATAATTAGATTGAGTTTTTATATTTTAATCCAATTTAGGTTATTGGAAACAATTTCATGTAGAAAATAGATATAAAAGAAATTGAAACTTTTGAACGTTTAACATTATAAACAAGTTTTTTAGTCTTATCTGTGGAATTACATTTAAATATAATTTTCCCAATTCTGTGAATTGATGTAGGTAAAATGGATTCAATATTTTGAATCCGAAGATCTAAATTAGGATTTATTTTCAATTTTATTTTATGGTATTAAGAAGATACTATGTAAACAAATTATTTACCATAATAAAAGTAAAATTTTAACATAGGATAAAATTATAAGCTAAAAGAATTGCATACCTAGAAAAGAAAATATTTAAAGAGTGGTTGAGGTGTGGATCTACCATAAACATTATATAAAACTTTATTTACAATCCAAATTCATGTAATTAAATTCCACTTATATATGGTTAGCTTCTAATATAAGATAATTAATAAACTAATCAATTGATCCCACCAATCCTCAAGTACAAATACCACCACTCTACCTCCCATTTTAGAACCAAAATCCTTTTAGCTCCTCAAATATCTTTCCTAACCTCTACTCCTCACTATAACCATGTAAAAGCTCTTATGGTGTCACAAAATACCAAATCCAAGATCCTCAAGGTTCTTTCAACGAGGGCATATTCAAGAGGTAATTTTCTCAAAGCACCTCTATTAATTTCTTTTAATTTTCTAAATTCTTATCACCTACTTCAACTGTAAATGCATCATCATTCCATAATAATGTATATACAGGAGTTTAATTTTTATAATTGAATATATCATACACATTTTATTTCTCACCTCCTCTAATTCAAATAAATGAAATTGTTTTCCAAGTTATGCAGGTTAATCACCTCTATGACTATTTTTTTGTTCTTTTTTTCCTTTATCGCCTTCATGGCTGGCCTTTAAACCATTATTCTGGTAAAAAAATAATTTAATTTTTATATTATAACCAATTTACTATTATGTATATTTTTTATTAAACATACCTTCATGCTTTCTATATTGTTGTTATATGATATCTTTATTTGGGGACGTGTGAACTATCATCACCTCAAAATGATGTGATTCATTCGTGTATCACATGGAATGTATTAATTATAATTTTAATAAAAATATATTATATAATTCACATATTAATTCTAATATAATGATTTTATATATTTATATATATTTCATTTAATTTTGTTCCTTCAATATGATAGGAAAAAAAGAAAATAACATTTATATGTACGTACAACCTACCATCTCCATGGATGGTGTTTTTATTTATACTCAAAAAAAATTTATAAATACTTATATAATTATTATATAATATATTTATATCATTATTTATATTCTGGAGATGATGGACATCTGAACACATGGACTATTGACATCATTCCATGTTCATTTTTGACATAAGATTCGAATTTCGACAAAGCATCATGCATAAACATAAATAATAATATAATTGTTATAATGTTGTAAGATTTGATATAAATTAATAATAAAATTGAAAAAAATTTCTCAATAAAATAAAATTTAGTCTATGTTTGTTATTCTGGAATATAAATATTGTACGTTACAAGTCTGACTCGACGTAAGGGAACTTCTTAACCCAATTTCCCCTCATTGGGTTTTACACATACTTCATTGATTATATTATTCCAAGATTTTGTGTATATTATTTTTTATGTTGTAATTTAAACTTCAATTATTTTGGATATACTATTTCTAAACATAATCACCCCATTAATAAATTCTTACATCATTTATACGAACATTGTAATGGATTTTCGAACTCGATTTCTATTCATTAGGTTAGACATCTACATAGTTGATTTTATTATGCCAATATTATGCGTGGAATAAATTTTTATTGGTTAATGTTCTATTTAGACTTATATTTGTGTGGATATAATTTTGTTTCACATTATATCCCCATTGAAAAATACTTATGTCCTACATACAAACATTGTAGGGATTTACTCGTCTCACTTTTTACCTATGTTTGATATATGCATTATTCACCACTAATTTATTTTTTATGGTTTATATATAATGACCTTTGATATGAAATATTTTTAATCTATTCATATCCATGATAATAAATGTTTCATTAGATTACTATTACTTTTATTGGTCATACGATTAGAGAGATTACAAGTGGTAAGGGAATTTCTTATCCAATTTTCCATTCTTCGGTTTAAACTTCTATTTATTGATTATGTCGTGTGATGACCCTATGTGAAATGAATTTTTGATGTATTATCTAGAATTTATACTTTATTTATGTGGATTTTTTGGGAAAACATGTAATAAATCTATTTTATAAAAAAAATTATCTTTTTACGGGACTCTTTAACTAAACATCGTTTTAATGTGTTTTAAATATTTATTCCTCTAAATCCTTATCTTTCATGTACATGTTTTCAAAATTAGTTTTAAGGATTTACTTATATTGACAATTATGTTTAAAAATATTAAATCATTTCAAATGTTTTAAATGTGGAATGGGAAAATTTGATTCAAAAATATTCTTTTTAAATGATTTAAATATATTTGAAAAATGGATTAATTATTTCAATATTTTTGAATATATTTTTTAACATATACATGAGGAACTGAATTTCTCACATTTATACCAATTTATTATTTTTATGTTTAATTTAAATTTTTTAATGTTTTATTTTCAAAATAACATGTTTTCATTTTTTTTTGTGAGGCTTTATAAAAATGAAATTTGATCTTAAAGTGGTAATATTATTTTTTTACTTTATACGTTTTTATGTGTTATAATAATGACATGGTTCTTGAACATTGTTTATGTATATGGGTGGTTCCATGATAAAATGAGGGCGGGTGATCCTGTGATATCTCTCCTATAAATTGGGTAATGAAATGGAGTTAAATAATAGGGTTTCTCGGCTGATATTTAGGGAATATACTGTGATGTGTATTCCAAATGTAAACGTGAAGGTTACTGTCACGAACCAAATCTGGTCACCAGAAAACCGGCACCAAACTGGCTCATGGAAAGGCCCTAAGGGAATTCCCTATCCCCAAGGGCTGGCACAAGTTCTCGGGAATCATTTATTTAGGTTTGGGAACGATTTACCCGAGTATGAAAGCATAAAACATTAAAAACAATCCATAATACAAATCTGAAATTTTTGAACCAAACAAGTCTTAACAAAAAAACCAGAACTGAATAAATTGGTTTAAAGATAATTAAATTGGTCCAAATACAAATAAATATAGTATCAAGATATCATCAAGGACCCCACACGACTAGGGTTCATCGCCCAAAAGCCGTCTTTACAACTCCGCCCCAAGGATGGGGACTAACACCCCGAACCGCCATCACCCTTAGCCTTTCCTTTACCTGAGTCAAACATAACCAAGTCTAAATAGACCCAATGGGTTTAAGTAAGGTGTGAGACTATTCCCAGTAGGATACCACCCAATGATTCCAAATATCATGCAATATAATGTGATAAAGCAAGCCATTTTAATAGGTAAGGAAAAGCAGTGTTAAAATTCCAAGAAATGTAACTTTCATTTGAAAAAAATTTTCAATCCAAAATTTTCAGAATGTCCTCACATTTAAATATAAATGTATCTAATGTAATTTACTACCAAACACACTCTAAGACAAGGGTAGATACTACAAATCCAATGAGAAACAACATTGGGAACACCCCTAGGCACTAAGTTTTCTTTGGCCCTACGTACCTTGTACCTCGGTGTAAAGTAACCATAGAAAAATCTGTTCTCGTCCATGAGAAACTAGTAGGGAACATACCCATAACTTATTGGTCCCCAATATTCATCCACATAGTTTATTTATAGTTTTCTTTATCCAGATGCTAAGTGAAACAGGGACAAAACACATCTGGTCTACTAGTCGTACTAGTACAAATCTGCCCCACCTTGGTACTCGGGTTTCCCCTTTTGTGCTCAATACATTTCAGCATGAAACATAAATCAATTTTCATATAAAACTTCATTAATAGTCAAACACAACCAATATATTATCTATCAAATTTTATACCACTTGAAACACGCAAAAAACACTTAGATTTTTAATAAAACAACCTCTCAAAAGCTCACATTATTTTGCACCAAAAATTATTTGAAATATCTAAATTGCACACAATGTGCACACTTATAAGTCAAAAAAAAATGGAAGTTCAATACCCTTTAATGAAACCAAAAATGCATTTATGGGGTTGCCCCAGGTGAACCAAGAAGTTATATCCTTTAAAAACCCATGTTTTCACACAAACACGACACTTTAAGCCCATTTACTTTCCAAAAACCATCTAAACAAAATTTCGCAAAAACATAAAGAACAATAAACATTAAAAACATTTTTTCTTGTCCAAATAAAATTAAATAAAATCAATTATGTAATTATAGGACAACCCCAAATGAACCAATAAAAGATTTGTATGTAAAACCCCCAATTTCACACAAATTTGGCACTTAAAATTCATTTTCTTTATAAATGCCACTAAAACCAATTTTTTCAGAAACATTAGAATGAAATAAACATGAAAATACCAAAAAAAAACAGAAATCTAAGTCACAAATATTGCATGCACAATGGAATCACCTACCAAAAGTGTCAAGAACCGCAAATCCTAGTGTGGAACTTCAACCGCACCACAAAGGAGTGAGATCAAACCAAAAATCAGAGGATTGGACCAAGAAACTCAAAATATAACCCTAGGTACGAATCCCTAGATTCTTTATAATTGGGGATTAAAGAAAAAAGGGATATAAATTAAGGACAAGGAAGGAACTTAGAAGGATAGTCACTTACAAGAGAGATCTGGACGATTTTAGCAACCTGAGATGTTCGGCTCTAATTCGCGATAGATACAATCTCCAAAGAGGGGTAAATGAATCTAGGGGTGCGCGTAGGTAAAGTGGGAGAATGTGATAGGTGGAATCACCGATGAAGGATAAACAATTAATATTTTATGAAAGAATTACAAAACAATTTTAAAACTGGAAATGGGATTTCGGGTTGGCCCAATACCTAATTTGATCACCCAAATCCAAGATTCTAATGAATTTTTAATGGGCCAAAATATCTTTTATAGTTTTAATATCCAAATTAAAGTCATTTTGAAATTTTAATGGGTGAAAAGGATTAAAAACGAAGGAGTTATTAAATAAATAAAATTTATTTTCAAAACTGGAAATGGACTCTCGGGTTGGCCCAAATTTCGGAAACCCACCATTTCCTTCAAAAATGCATGGAAACCCCCCAAAACAAAACAAGAATGTAAATTAAATGAAAAATACCTTTAAAATATGTCATTTATGTGACAATTCTCCCCACCATGAATTACTTTCCGCCCCGAAAAGTCAACATGAAGCTTGATTGGAAAACAAGAACGGGTACTCTTCCTCAACCCATGACTTTCTCTCTCATGTCTCATGTGTATCATTCCCATGATAACATAGAACCCGGACTAATGGAATACACTTCCCTCGAAGTATCTTCTCATGGGATTCGACTATTTTCACTGGCCTCTGAACAATAGACATGTCAGGCTCTATCTCCAGCTCTTCCCAATTTATCACATGGGATGTATTCAGGTAGTATTTCTTCAACTGAGAGACGTGGAAGACATCATGGGTGGATGTCAAATGAGAAGGTAATACCAACCTATATGTCACCATGACAATACGATCGACGATCTTAAATGGCCCTACATACCACGGTGTCAGCTTACCTTTCTTCCCCAATCGACGATGGCCTAGACGAGGGGCCACTTTTAAGAATACCCTATCACCCATAGAAAACTCTATGTCTCAATGCCTCTGGTCATCATATGATTTATGATGACTATGAGCTATTAATAAACAATTCCTGATCAACTTGACCTTCTCATAAGTCTCCTGCACAAGGCTCGGCCCCAACAGTGAAGTCTCTCCTACCTCATCCCAACAAAGAGGGGACCGACATGGACAACCATAGAGCGCCTCAAAAGGGGTCATTCAAATCGAGGATTGGTAACTATTATTATAAGAAAACTCAACCAATCCCAAATAGGTATTCCAGGAACCTCCAAAGTCTAGGACACATGCACGGAGCAATTCCTCCAAAATATGATTCACCCGCTCTGTCTGACCCTCCATCTGAGGATGCTATGTTGTGCTCATCTTAATCTGGGACCCCAAGGCCTTCTGAAGGCCTTCCCAAAATTGAGAAGTGAAAATAGGGTCTCTATTTGAGACAAATACTGATGGAAGACCATGGAGTCTCACCACCTCTTGAAGATACAAATGACCCAACTCATCCACTTTAGATGAATCTCTGATCAGAATGAAGTTTGCTGATTTGGTCAGACAATCAATCACCACCCAAATGGAATTCATACCCCGAGGTGTATGAGGTAAGCCAAAAACGAAGTCCATGGAAACGTCATCCCACTTACAGGTAGGAATGGGTAGTGTTTGGAGGAAACCAGAGGGAATTTGGTGCTCTCCTTTCACCTGCTGGCATGTGTAGCATCTCGACACAATGTCCGCTATGTCCCGTCTCATACCAGCCCACCAAAACTGCTGACGGGCATCATAATACATCTTAGTGGTACCCGGATGTATAGCCCACTAAGACTAGTGGCTATCCTGCATCACCACCTTCCATATAGATAATGGCACTAATGAACGGCCCTTGAAGCACAAGATGCCCTCGGGAGATGATGACCAATCAGAGGATGTCTCCCAACCATGAAGAAACTGTTATGACTGCTGAAAAATCTCATCACTGGGTTGTTCCCTCTGAATCAACTCCAATTGAGAAGGATTCAACTAGACGCTCGCCAAGAATGCCCCTCCACTGTGTTCCTTGGTCTCCACATGCATCTGAGAAAAGAGCCCCATCAATGTCCAGACATCACTAGACTTCCTCAAAGCCTGCACTGGAAATCTTCTACTCAAAGCATCATCCACCACATTACCCTTTCCTGGGGTATAGACAATGTCAATGATGAACCAATGTAAGTACTCGATCCAGCGACGCTGCCTCAAGTTGAGGTCCTTCTGCGAGAAGATATAGGCTAAGCTTTTGTGATCAGAGTAGACCAAAAACTTCTCTCCAAATAGGTAGTGATGCTAAGTCTTCAAAGCATGTATCACCGCTCCCAACTCCAAGTCATAGGTAGGGTAGTTCTTTTCGTGTGGTCGGAGTTTGCGAGAGCCATAAGTCACCACGTGATCATCCTGCATAAGCACGCCCCTAATACCCATAACTCAAGAATCACAATAGACCACATATCCCTTTCTAGCCTCTGGAAAAATCAGCACGAGGGTGGTAGTCAACCACCTCTTCAGCTCCTCGAACGACGTATGTCATTCTTGACCCCATACAAACTTCACCCCTTTCCGGGTGAGGGAAGTCATCGGTGAAGCAAGCCGAGAGAAATCCCAAACGAATCGCCTGTAATAACCAGCCAAGCCAAGGAAAATCCTGATCTCGAACACATTCTTCTGCTGCTCCCATGACATAACCGCACTAATTTTCTCATGGTCCAATGAAAATATGTTCTTTGAGATCACATGCCCCAAAAATCACACCTCCCTGATCTAGAAAGATCACTTTGACAACTTTTCATAGAGGTGATGATCTCGTAATGTACCCTAAACGATCCTCAAGTGATGTTCGTGTTCCTCCTCAGATCTAGAGTATACCAGAATGTCATTCACGAACACCACAAAAAAGGAATCGAGATACTGATGGAACACCCTATTCATAAGTTCCATAAAGACTTCTGGAGAATTGGTCAATCCAAAGGGCATGAGCATATACTCAAAGTGGTCATACCTGCTTCAGAAGGCTATCTTTGGGATATCTGACTCCTTCACCCTGAGTTGATGATACCCTGAACGTAGTTATATCATTGAGAACCACTTTTCCCCCTTGAATTGATCAAAAAAAATCATCCAATTCTAGGAAAAGAGTATTTGATTTTAATTGTTACCTTGTTTAGCTTCCGGTAGTCAATGCACAACCAGAGAGATCCATCACCCTTTTTTGCAAACAACACAAGAGCAGCACAAGGAGAGACGCTCGGGCGAATTAATACTTTGGATTCTATGTTGTCCATTTGTATCTTTAATTCCCTCATCTCGGTGGGGGCCATGCGATAAGAGAAAAGATATATCGGCTGTGTTCCCGGTGCCATATCAATTGAAAACTCCACATCCCGCTCAGGGGGGAAACATGAAAAATAATCTGGGAATACCTCCAGAAACTCATTCACTACATGAGGTAGTGAAACATCAGGGAATAGACCATCCTCTAGCACGATTGAAGATAACTGGAAGATAACACTTCCCAACTCTGGGAGTGGAGGCCCTGCGCAACGTGACCGAGGATCCCATTCTCCATGAAAAATCTGACGACTCCGATCAGGTGCTGTGAAACTCACACACCGTCTGTAGCAATCAATGTGTTCCTGGAAGTGTACAAGACAATCCATCTCGAGTATGACATCAAAAATGTCCATATATAAGACCAGGAGGTCCCACCCCATCACGACCCCTGACACAGAAAGTGCACACGTGGGGCACATAAGGCCCTACTCTTTCTTCTTTCCCAGCGGTGTCACCAACTCCATCGCTAAAGACATCCAATCAGTTTCCAAATTCAGAATTTCCACAAAATGGGAAGTAATGAATGAAACAGAGGAACCAGTATCAAAAAGTGTAGTAGCTATAGAAGATGCAATCAGAACGGTACCTCAAACTGTCGACGGTCCTGCCTCTAATCCTACTGGTGCTTGATCCACTGCATGGAGATGTCCAGTATCTGCCTGAGGATGACCACTAGTCTGTGGTTGTACCTTGAACTGGCTCTGCCCAGAATATGATCCAGCCCTTCCACCATGACTGCCAAATTGAGACCCCCCAGTCCTCGATGGCTCAGACTGTTCTGGCACTACTCTTGAAGCCACTGACCCAGCCCCACTCGGAAGTGGACGTGCCACACAACAAAAGCTGTATAAATGCCACATGCTTCCACACTGGTAACAAGGCTTCAGAGGAAGTGTAAATTCTGGTCGGATATGCCCATGCCTCCCACATTGGTGGCACACGACCGATCTCGCATCAAAAGCTGCAGAAGAAAATTGCCTGGAAGAGTGGCCTGAACTGCCCCCCTCCTTTCTTCATATGATCCTCCTGCTTCCTTTTCTTCTCTAAGAAGCCTCCACTGCCCACTGCTGATACTGAACCATAGAAACCATACCTTCATTTCCTATCAATATCCAACATGAACACCCGATCAATGACCTCAGCATAGGTCCTTAGCTAAAACAAGAACACCTAGGAGTATATCTCTGGTCGCAAGCCTTTCTCAAACCTCTGGGCCTTCGCATGCTCATTAGAGAAAATTTCTAGAGCATACCGAACCAACTCAGTGAAACAGTTGGCATACTCTATCACAGATAGATTCCCCTGAACAAGTTCTATAAACTCTATACACCTAGCATAAGCCAACACCTCAGGGAAGTACTGTTCATTGAAGACAGACTTGAAATCTCCCCAGCGCATCTGCTCATTCTTCCCAGCCTGAAGCACTGACTCCAACCATTTACGGCTGGGACCCTCCAACAGAAATGAGTCACACGTCACCATGAGCTCCTCAGGTGTTTCCAGAAACTCAAACATAAGCTCAATCTTCTCGATCCATTCCTCTGCTTCTTGGGGTTCTGAGCTGCCTAGGAAGGTTGGAGGCTTATTTTTTAGGAACTCTTGGGCCTTGTCCATTCTAGGACCAGTCTCATCCTCTCTAACAGGAGCTAGAACTGGAGCTGGTCCATATCCTAGATCCTAGACATCCCAGACCACAGCCTTGACTAGCCTATGATCAATTGGAGTGGTAGAACTCTCTCCGGCTTCCTCCCGTGGGTGCATGAGAGCTTTCTGGGGAGGCATGTTGCTACAAAATGAAACAGTCACAAAAAATTAATCAATACCCAAATTCTGAAAATTTTAATCAAATACATCAAATATAAATAATCTAAACACATTCCTGTAATAAAAGAAACAACTACTTCACATCCGCCTGATGTCCACATGTGGTCTGCATCCCACACGTCTCACTTAGAAGTGAAGTCAATCCATAAATTCCAACATCCCCTGGTGACTGAAGGTCTTCCATGAGAGGTGCAGGCCAGGCACCCTACTCACAACCAAAACCCTGATCCCCGACAGTCCTAGCTCATGTCTATCCCGACTCATCCCAAAATAACAATATAACCGAAAAACATTATCCTCCTCTGATACCATTTTGTCACTAACCGAATCTGGTTGCCAATAAAACGGCACCAAAACCAGATCATGGCAAGGCCGGAAGGGCTTTCCCTATCCCCATAGTCTAGAACATGTTCTCGGGAATCATTAATTTAGGATTGGGAATGATTTAACCAAGTGTGAAAGCATAAAATATCCGAAACAATCCATAATATAAATCTGAAATTTTTGAGCCAAACAAGTCTTAACAAAAAAACCATAACTGAATACAATGGTTTAAAGATAATTAAAGTGGTCCAAATACAAATAAATATAGCATCAAGATAGCAGCAAGGACCCCACATGACTAGGGTTCATTCCCCATAGGCCGTCTCTACAACTCCGCCCCAAGGATGGGGACTAACACCCCGAACCGCCATCACCCTTAGCCTTTCCTTTACCTGAGTCAAACATAACCAAGTCTACATACACCCAAGGGGTGTAAGTAGGGTGTGATAATATGCAAATTAGGACACCATCCAATGATTCCAAATATCATGCAATATAATGTGATATAGCAACCAGTTTTAATAGGCAAGGAAAAGCAGTGTTAAAAATCCAAGAAATGTAACTTTCATTTGAAAACAGTTTTCAATCCAAAATTTTCAGAATGTCCACACATTTAAATATAAATGTTTCTACTGTAATTTACTACCAAAAACACTCTAATACAAGGGTAGATACTAAAAATACAATGAGCAACAACATTGGGAACACCCCTAAGCACTAGGTTGTCTTGGGCCCTATGTACCTTATACCTCGGTGTAAGGTAACCATAGAAAAATCCATTCTCGTGCACGATCCACTAGTAGGGAACATACCCATAACCTAGTGGTCCCCAATAATCATCCAAATAGTTTATTTAGAGTTTTAATTATCCAAATTCTAAGTGAAACAGGGACAGACCCCATCCGGTCCACTAGCCATACTAGTACAAATCCGCCCACCTAGGTACCCGGGCTTCCCCTTTTGTGCTCAATCAATTTCAGCATGAAACACAAATCAATATTCAAATAAAACTTCATTACTGGTCAAATAAAACCAATAAATAATCTATCAAAATTTATACCACTTAAAACATGCAAAAAAAAACACATAGATTTTTAATAAAACAACCTCTCAAAATCTCACATTATTTTGCACCAGAAATAATTTGAAATATCCACTTTTCACACTACATGCAATCTTTTAAGTCACAAAAAATGTCAGTTAAATACCATTTTATGAAACCAAAAATTCAGTTATGGGGCAGCCCCATGTGAACCAAGAAGTTATATCCTTTAAAACCCCATGTTTTCACACAAACACGACACGTTAAGCCCATTTACTTCCCAAATACCGTCTAAACAAAGTTTCGCAGCAACATAAAAAAACAAAAAAAAATTAAAACATGATTTATAGTCATAATATAATTCAATAAAATCAATTATGTAATTATAGGACAACCCCAAATGAACCAATAAAAGATTTGTATGTAAAACCCTCAATTTCACAAAAAATTGGCACTTAAAATTCATTTTCTTTATAAATGCCACTAAAAACAATATTTAAAGAAACATTAAAATAAAATAAACATGATGATACCAAAAACACATCAATATAAGTCACAAAAATTGCATGCACAATGGAATCACCTACCAAAAGAGTCAAGAACTGCAAATCCTAGTGCAGAACTTCAACCGCACCACCACCGCACCACAAGGGAGTGAGATCAAACCTAAAACCAGAGGATTGTACCAATAAACTCAAAATGAAACCCTAGGTACGAATCCCTAGCTTCTGTACAATTTTTTATTAAAGAACAAAGGGAGAGAACTTACGGAAAAGGAAGGAACTTAGAAGGATAGTCACTTGAGAAATCTGGACGATTTTATCAACATGAGAAGTTCGGCCCTAATTCGCAACAGATACGATTTCCAAAGAGGTCTAATAGAATCAGGGGGTGCGGATAGGTAGTGTTGGAGAAGGTGGGAGGTGGAATCACCAATAAAGGATAAACAATGAAAATTTTATGAAAGAATTACAAAACTATATTAAAACTGGAAATTGGTGTTCGGGTTGGCCCAATACTTAATTTGATCACCCAAATCCAAGATTCAAATGAATTTTTAATGGGCCCAAATTTCATTTGTGGTTTTAATAGTTAAATCAAGGTAATTTTGGAAGTGTAATGGGTGAAAAATGATGAAAAAGGAAGGAGTTATTAAAGAAAAAAAATTTATTTTCAAAACTGGAAATGGACTCTCGGGATGGCCCAAATTTTGGAAACCCACCATTTCCTTCAAAAATGCTTGTAAAACACCCAAAACATATCAATAATTTAAATTAAATGAAAAATACCTTTAAAATATGTCATGTATGTGTCATTTACTCCCTATGAAGCTATGAAAAAAACAGTTTATGTATTATGTGGATTCCACAAGTTACCTTTATGATTTATGATTGCTAAGAATTATTTTCACAAATCTTATGATTTCATGTAGTATGTTAGAGAGCTTATTTTTTTATGGGTGAAGAGTTTGATTTTTGTGAAAATGTTTTCTTGAGTTTAAAATTTTCATGGAATAAAAATTTATTTCCTTATTTTATATCACTTACTGATCTTTTTGTGCTAATCCCGTGTTTTTGAAATGCCTTCCATGGGGTATAAGGATGGTTAATATAATTGAAGATGTCCAGAAGATTTTTTTCAAGAAAAAAATCATGTTTTATTTTAAAAGGGTTTATTTTGGTGGAAAAAGTTTTTAATGAGTGTAACTATCCACACGTAATATATGGGTCTATTATGTAATTGTTGTGGCCTAATTCCCTAAAACTCTAAACCTGAAATGTCCCTCAAAGTGAATTCATTACTTAACTCAATATTATGTACTTTTTAAGGATGGGGAGTTATAGTTGGTATGAGAGGAAAGGTTTAGACAAATTTAGTGATTATGAGTTTTGGTTAATGATATGTTATGTTTCTATATCCATTATTTTAATTAAATACTTGTTTTATATCTTTTATATATTGAGTAATGTTAGTTACAAATGGAAAGAGGAGGATCTCAAACAACATTCCTACCTCTTCCCAATGACTTTCACGCAATAATTTTTTCAAAGTCATGTTCGAATGATTCTGAAAATTTTCTATAACATACAACTCTCTTGAAAATAGTTGTATGAGATATCAAACACATCGTCTATACCTAGATACTATCGTGGATCATGGGTTGTGTTTAATCGAATCATATTTTCTCAATATTCTCATATTTTGAGAAAAGGAAAATATTATTAATAAATTTTTAAATATTTTACCTTGCCACAAGATTATAAAGCATATTATGATTTTGAAAAATCAGCTAAAGATGGAGACCCTTGCATAGCCTATTTTTAATTTCTTTTAAAATATAATATTTTATCACATACTTATGATATTTTAAAACGGAAATTGATTGAATGTTTCAAGTCAAAATCAGTCGAAATGGTTTATAAAAATAATGTTTTATAAGATGTTTTCAAATTATATGTCATAAAAGATTATTTTTCAAAACTATTTTTCAATGAACACCAAGATGACCCATGTTGTACAAGGTGTATTTGGATAAATTAAGCAAGTGATTTTGAAGAATCTCTAAAACTTTTTTGCAGTGCTTGAGCCATCTATCTTCATGGAAAAAATTAAGATGAAACTAGGTGGACACCATGATCCATGTAAAATGTTCGTTCACTTGGGTATAGTTTTATTAAATCATATGGAGGTGACACTACGGGAGAAAGGGTTTATTACGACGGGTTATTTACGACGTGACTTATTCCCGTCGGAACAGGTCCGACAGGACATATGCCCTTCGCAACAGGTCCAACGAGACATATTCCCATCGCAACAGGTTCGACGAGACATATTCATGTCGTAATAGGTCCGACGAAAGGCTTATTTGAGACGGGAATATATTCCCGTCACAAATAACTGATCATTTTTTACGGGGAAAATGTCCCCGCCGCAATAGGATTAGAGAGGATTTCACGCCAAAACGCGGGAAAAGTATTTGCGATGGGTGGCTACTCCCCGTTGCAAATACCCTGCCACAGTAAATACTATTTGTGATGGGCAATGCCGCCCACCCCTAATGTTATGTCGGTCTATAGGCATTTGTGACGGGACCATCGCAATAACCTTTTCACGAATGAGGGTATTTGTGACGGTCCGTCGCAAATAATTATCGACTGACAAAACATTAGTGGCGGGCGGCTTTACCTGTCGGAAATAGTAATTACGACGGGACAATCATAAATGAGTAAACAGCAGCGACATCGAATTTACCTGTCGCAAATAGTATTTATCGTGTTAGGGTATTTGCGATGGGAAACTCCGCCCGTCGCTAATGTTATGTCGGCAGGTAAGTATTTGCGATGGTTCCCATCACAAAAGCATTTTTAAACACTGACCGTAATTAATGTGGGCGTCCGGAATTTGCGACGGGACCCCTCGCAAATAGAATTATTTTCCACGGGTAACCCGTCACAAATACGTTAACCTATATATACCTCCAACCGTTTCAGTTTTGAAAACATTCAATTCTTCTTCTTCTCCTCTCTTATCCTTGAAGCTTTAGTTTCACAAAAAAAAATTCGATTCTTTTTACGAGACCATCGGAATGCAATCAAAGGGGTCCATAGCTTTAATAATTCAAAGGTATTTACATTTAATTTAATTTTATATGTATTTAATTTTTTTATTAATTTTAATTGTTGTTCTAATTAAATTAGATTTAAATTAATTTATTATTTATATTTAGTTTTATTATTAAAATGATATTGTTATAAATAATAATAAATAATTAGTCATAATTAGTCATAATTAGTCATAATTAATTTGGTATAATTAGTAGTCAAGTATAGTTTTTGGTTTATCAATCAAATAAATCCTTGTCTGGATACAAACAAGTAGAGGCGGCTCTGGCACAAATGTACCTAGGAGTGAAAACTCTAACAAGGAGTTTCGGGCTTGACCGGGGGTATCCTAGTATACGACAAAGGGCCTTGCTGAACTCTTGGTTTGACACTCCTGGGAGATATTTATTTGGTAATAATTATATTTAATTATAAATTTGCAAAAAATTAAAATAATTTGAAAACTATTAAAATAATATGAAAATAATTAAAATAATTAGATTCATTCAAATAACTAGATTTATTCAAATAATTAGTAAATAATTAAAATAAATAGTGATTTAATTAAAATAATTAAAATAATTAGAAAATAATTAAAATAATTATAAATAATTAAAATAATTAACCAATAATTAAAATAATTAGCAATCAAAATAAATATCGATTTAATTAGATTTATTCAAATAATTATCAAATAATTAAAATAAATAGCGATTTAATTCAAATAATTAATTAAAATAATTAGAAAATAATTAAAAAATTATCAAATAAAATAAATAGTGATTTAATTCTAATAATTAGGAATTAAAATAAGTAGAGATTTAATTCAAATGAATAAAATAATTTGAAAGTGATTAAAATAATTAGCATGTGATTAAAATAATTAAAAAGTGATTAAAATAATTAGCAATTGATTAAAATAATTAGCAAGTGATTAAAATAATTAGCAAGTGATTAAAATAATTAGCAAGTGTTAAAAATAATTAGAAAGTGATTAAAATAATTAGCAAGTGATTAAAATAATTATCAAGTGATTAAAATAATTAGCATGTGATTAAAATAATTAGCAAGTGATTAAAATAATTAAGAAGTGATTAAAATAATTAGCAACAAAGTAACTAGCAACAAAGTAAATAGCAGCAATGTAATTTGCAACAAAGTAATTAACAACAAAGTAATTAGCAATAATGTAATTAGTAACAATGTAATTAGAAAAAAAGTAATTAGAAACAAATTAATGAGAAAAAAAGTAATTAGCAATAATATAATTAGCAACAAAGTAATCAGCAATAAAGTAATTAGCAACAAAGTAATATTACACTTACTGTTTTATTATTTTTTTATATTTTTTTTGTTGCAATATTGATAAAAAGTTATGATTTATTATTTAAAAAAATTATGATTTATTATGAGTAATTTTTTAATGTTTATATATATATATATATATATATATTCAAATATTGATAATTTTCATATTTTAATTATTTTAATAATATTAATAATAGATTTTCCTAAATATTAATATTAATAATAAAATTATTATATTATATAATATTATATTTTTTATATTATAGTATTAATATGATTGTTAATATTTTTTAATATTATTCATATTTTATTATATTAAGAATTTTAAATATATTTAAAATTATAATTAATTATAATGTTTTAAATATTGGAATAATTTTTTATTTTAATATTTTATTGAATTATAGTTTTATTATTATTAATAAAATATTACTATTTTTATTATATTATTATTTCATTTTTTTATTTTTTTATACTTATTTTCCATGGGAATAAGGACCCGTCACAAAAGGTATTTGCGACGGGGTCGTCACAAATAGGGTTTTTCAAAAAGGTTTTTGCGTCGGGAATAGGAGCTCGTCACAAAAGGTATTTGCGACGGGCCCGTCGCCAATAGTTATTTCAAAATAACTATTTGTTGTGGGCAAAGATACCTGTCGCAAAAGTTCTTTGCGACAGGCCCGTCACAAATAGGTTTTTTAAAAATAACCCGAGAAGTATTCGCGATGGTAATATTTCCCATCACTATTAATATTATTAGCGACGGGACTGTCGCTAATAGTTTTAATTGCAACTCTGTTTTCCACGACGGGTTATTTGCAACGGGATCATGTCGCAAATAACCCATCGAAAATACTATGATTTCTTGTAGTGTGAAATCAAAAATCTTCATAAATTAATATCTTTATGTCATAATGATTTGGGATGAAAATGAGTGGTATAATACAATATTTGAGGTTCAAATTTTTTGTGTTTTTTTGAGTTTCATCAAAAAGGACAACCCGCCAAATGGGTGACAACCCGTCGTGTTCGGCAAGGCCATAGGGATCAAACCCAAAACCAAAGGGTGACAAGGGTTCCTCACCTTCCAATGGACCACTTGAATTCCATGGTTATCGTTACATTTTCATTTTAGTTAAATGAGTTGATGGAATAAAATTAAGATGATTTTTGAAACTTACATTTTATAAAATGGATATCTGTAGAATTATAAACTGATTTGGGAATTAAGTGATAAATGTTATTTTAGGTGTCGTTCAATATTTTGGGAACCTATATGCTGAATGAAAATAGAATACTATACGATTTTATTTGAGGATTAATGGTTGAATTTTACTTTGGAATTGTCAATGTTTATATTATGGACATATGGTGATTTTTTTTATGGAAATGATTAACCTATCTTGGAGAATATGTGATTTTTGAAATTAAAATTTGTGGTATGAGACATTGAGAGTTGTTGATGGTATTTGGATATTAATGTTTAAATTTTTCTTGTAAGACATTTTAATCAAATGATTCTATGTTTTGGATTTTAATCATTGTTTGGATTATTTTTTAGGGATTTTAAGTACAATTATTTATCAAATGGTCTATGTTGAAATATAGATATTACTTTTGATATTTATAGATTTAAAGTAGTTTTCCTTCATATAATGGTCTATTATTTTAGGGGAATTATCTGATTTTATCCTAAACAAGTAGGTTTAGGTTAATATTTCAATATAGGATGAATATTTTTTTAATCTTTTGTGGATTATTTGATTCTCTAGAATTTGATTCTAGTTCTTTAGGTCTGACCAAGTCATCTCGAATACTCGTCATTTAAAGAAAAATATGAGTTTTTTTGTAGAAAATGATTAAATCATGAAACTATACGTTACAAGTAATACTGTTTCTTTATTTTCATATTATATATATTAAAATAATTCTGAAATTCAATGAAAAGGATCTGAAGAAAAAAACATTGTCATATTTCTTTACATAACGAGAAATCAACGAACATTCAACCAATTACAAAATTCTGGTCTTTTAATTGTTAACATTCTCTTGATAATGTTTTCTATCTCTCTCCATAATATATTGATGGTTAATTTTATCTTCTATATCCATGTTTTTTTAATGGAACCCCAGATGTTTTCATCTCAGTCTATCTTTGTACTTCACTTTCTTTATTTTAAAGTGGTAGTCTTACTAATCCTTTTTATGAAATGGGATTTAAATAATGGTATTTTGAAATGTCATACCATAGTTACCAACCCCAAATCACAATTTAAAAGTTGAAATTTATTACAAGGGGATGGTGTAACAATCCTAGTTTTATGAAATAAACACTATGTTCGATACTGTACAAGATACATTACATCAAGCTTAAATGAAAAACTAAATATTCTTATTGAAATATTACCATTATAACCTAGACATTTGAATGTAAGAAATGAATAGTTTTTGATTAATTATAAATAAATAGGTTACACATGTTTATAATTAATTTATTTGATCACAATTAAATATAAATTAATGTAAAAAACTTTTTAAATAAAACGAAATGTTTTGCTAAAACAACTATTTAAATGAAAATAAGTATGTTTTTAAAGTAATAAAATCACTATTTTTTATTTATTATTTAAATTTATATTTAATATATTAAATTTAATGTCTAAGATTCATATTATATATTTTCTAGGCATGAAATAGAGACAAATTCAATTTTTCGGGAAAAAAAGATGTATTTCTCAAAAAATGATGTTTTTCCACCTTTTGATGGAGAATCCATTTTAAATATCCTTTTTGATACTTTTATAAGTTATATTTGAAATAATAATGTTCTTATTTGACAAAGGGTCATAAAATAGTACCTTGGATAATTTTTTGGAATTTTTCTAATAATATTCATTTTTAATGAATAATGAAAAATACTCCATTTTAACTCAAAACTGATTTTTCATCTAATTTATTTGTATTGATATATTGTAATTTTAATTTGTCTTATATTATAATTATACTATGTTTTAATGATTTAATACAATTTAGGTCATTTTAAATAATTTTATATTTAAAATACATGTATAAAAATTTCAAATTTCTGATCATTTCACTTTAAAAACATGTTTTTTCGTATTTTTTGTAGAATTACATTTAAATATAATTTTACCAAATAATTTAATTTAATTAGGTAAAATGGATTCCTTATTTGGAATATGAAGTTCAATATTATGTTTTAAGCTTAATATCAATTTTATTTATTAAAAAGATACCAGTGTAAAAAAATTATTTACCATAATAAAAGTAAAATTTTGATAAAGGTTAAAATTATAAGTTAAAAGCTTAAAATACATAAAAAATAAATAAATTAAAGAGTGTTTGGGGTGTGTATAAACCCTAAATATCTTATAAAACATTAATTACAAGACAATGTAATTAAATTTAATACCAGGACCATATGGTTGGGTTTTTAATATAATATAATTAGTAAACTAGTCACTTTAACCCACCACTCCTCAAGTATAAATTCCAACACTCAACCTCCCATTTTCAAACCAAAAATAGCTTTAGATCCTCATATATCTTTAAAAACCAATACTAATAACTCTCCCCACGTCTATGAGCTTTTGGTATCCCCAAAATACCAAATCCAAAGACCTCAAGGGTCTTTCAAGGAGGGTATATTCAAGAGGTAATTTTCACAATGTACCTATCTTAATTTATTTTCATTTTATAATTTCTTCTCGCATCCTTCATCAATAAATGCATGATAACAAAAGAATAATTTATAAAAAATATTTTTATGTTTATAAAGTAATATATCATATTCATTTAATTTCTCACGTCCTCTTATTTAAATAAACAAAATTGTTGTTCAAGTTATGCCGGTTAGTCACCTCCACGAATAATGCTTTTGTTATTTTTACTTTTCCACCATCATGGATGGTCTTAAAACAATTATTCTAGTCAAAAATATTTTAATATGTATAATAAAACATATATAATATTCTGGATATGTTTTATTAGATATACCTTCAAGATTTCAAAATTATTGTTATACGATAACTTCATTCGAGGATGTGTGGACTACAGCCTGCTCAAAATGATGTGATTTGTTCACGCATCACATGGAATGTATTAATGATTTTTAAGTAAAAATATATGATATAAATTAAATATTTATTCTACTGTTATTATATTTTATATCTATACATATTTACATACTTTTCATTAAATTTCGTTCCTTCAATAGGATTGGAAAAATGAAAACATCGTTCATGCTTATGTACGGCCTACAGTCTCCATAAAAAGTGATTTTAGTTTGTCTTTAAAAGATTATTATAAATACTTATATAATTAATATATATGTTATTTATATCATTTTATATATTCTGTAGATGATGTACTTATGACAACATGGACTATTGACATCATATCAATTTCATTTTCGACTCAAGTAGCGAATATCGACAAAACGTCTGACATAAACTTAAATAATTATGTAATTGTTATAACAAGGTAATAAGTGATATAAAATGAATAATAAAATTGGAAAATTTTTCTCAACAAATTTTATATTAAACTATGTTTTTTAATTTATGACATTAAGGATTATACTTTATGAGTAAGACTCTAGGTAAGGGAACTTCTTAACGCAGTTTCCACTCATTTGGTTTTAAACATACATTGTTGATTACATTATGACATGATTATGTGTCCAATCACTATTTTTTTTGTAATATAAGATTTCATTTGTGTTTATATATTGTTGATACACATAATCACTCCACTGATAAATTATTATTTCATTTATATGAACATTTTATGTTATATTTATAACTCAATTTCCATTCATTGGGTTATATGTCTAATTCATTGATTTTATTATTCCATGATTATTTTTGGAACAAAATTTGATTATTTTATATTTTATTTATAATTATATTGGGGTGTATATACTTATGTTACACATAATAACCCCATTTTTAAATTCTTACGTCATTGATATGATCTTTTTAAGGATTTACATGTTTCTCTTTTTACCTATGTGGGATATATGTTGTATTCACCACTAATTTATTTGGTGTGGTGTATATATAATGAACTTTTATATGAAATTTCCTTAATCCCTTCATATTCATGGTATTAAATGTCTTATTGTATTATTATTACTTTTAATGGTCATATTATTCGACAGATTAAAAGTTGTAAGGGAATTTAAAAACTCAATTTGCATTATTTGGGTTAAAATTATACCTATTGGTTATTTGATGATATGATCACATGAGAAATTAATTTTTGATGTATTATATTGTCTTTATACTTTATTTATGTTAAATTATAGTGAATACACATAATCTATCTATTTTATTAACAAAATTATCTTTTAAGGGGCTCTTTAACTAAATAATCAATTTAAAATATATTAAAGATTAAATCTTCTAAATACTTCTTTTTCTTGTATATGTTTTGAAAATTGGTTTTAATGAATTATATATATGTACATGACTATTTTAAAATTTTAAATAATTTCAAATGTTTTCAATGTGGCATGGGACACTTTGATTCAAAAATAATTTTTTAAATGACTCTATTTTTTTAAGAAATTGATTGATTATTTCAATAGATTTGAATGTATTTTTTAACATATATTCCATGAAACGAATTTTTCACTTTTATTATACATTAATTTTTTAATGTTTAATTTACAATTATAAACTTTTATTTTAAAATAATGTTTCTTTATTTTTATTTGTGAGGCTTTGTAAAAATGAAATGTGATTTCAAAGTGGAAATGTTATTTTTCCTTAATACTTGTTTTATGTGTTATAATTTTCTTATAGTTATTGGGAATTTTTTGTGTTAATGGGTGGATCCATGATAAACTAAGGGATTTTGAGCCCATGATATCTCTTCAATAAATTGGGTAATGACAAAAAGTTAAATGACAGGGTTTCTCCTAATAGATTTAGGGAATATACTATATTGTGTATTCCAAACATAACCATGAAGGATACTCCCTATATAGCTATGAAAAATACAATGTTAGTATGATATGGTCTCAAAATATTACCTTTATGATTTATGATTTATGATTATTAATTATTTTATACAGTAATCTAATGATTTCATGAGGTATGTTAAAGAACTTATGTTTTTATGGGTGAAGAATATGCTTTTTTGAAAAAAAATCATCAGTTTAAAATATTATTGGAATAATGATTTTTTCCTTATTTTATATCCCTTATTGAGATTTTTGTTCTCATCCAATTTTTTTGAAATATTTTCCACATGTTATAAGGATGGGTAAGAGAAATGAAAATGTTGTGAAGATTTTTATGAAGAAAATAAATAATGTTTTATTTTTAAAGGGTTTTCATTAGTGGAAAAGTGGATTATGAGTGAAACTAACCTCATTTAATATATGGGTATATTTTTTAATAGTTATTTCATAATTCTATAAAATACTAAACATTAATAGATCCTTAATGTGAATTATTGACTTAACTAATGAATATGTAGTGTTTAAGGTTGTGGCCTTATATAGATCCATCTAGGTTTAGGTTGTATAATTTCTTATATCTCTAACATATAGGAGGAATGAATTGTATCATAGAAAAGTGACACCAGAAGAATAGATGGATATAATGATGTTGGACCCCTTCCAATAGTTTTCCTTTTTTAAAATAATATACAACATATATTCCTCATTCCAAGTTTATTATGCAATGCAGGTCATGATAAAGTGAACATTTGTTCGTAGAAGTGAGGTAGATTTCATAGAGTCATTGACATTTTTGGATAGAAATATAGTTTGGTAACTATGGGTAACAAAGAAATCACAAAAAAAATGAGTATCTTGGATAATTATGGGGATACACTCTATTTTATCATCCATTTATGGATGAAGTCTTGTATTCTAAGTGTATAAAAATCAAAAAATCCATTAGTGAAATGTCATTGGTAAACCTGAATCATCAATAAATCATTATTAAACGTATTGTGATTCACCTCATGTTCAATATAGTTTCATTTTGATGTTTTTATGGATATCTAGGGATCTAAAACATTTCTGTCCCATTCTGACTTTCCATTGGTCGGAAACCTCTCAATCACTTAGGGAGGTAAATATGAAAACAATTTTAGTATGATAGGATATTATGATAGCTTATCTAATTTGGAAGATTATTGATTACTATGGGTTCCTATTATAATGTTTAGAATATAATACAAATATAGATCCCAATAACAATTCTTCTTTTTTTACATTTCATAATGATTTAATGGGTAAATTGACAATGATGAATGATTCTGAATAACATGAATTCATTTTGAATAATACAAAATATAATCTGATTTATATTGTTCTAAAGGAACAAGCAATGTGTTGATAATATCATGAGGGTTTCTGTGTATTGAATTTATAAGTTGGAAGCTATATTGATTTTGACTATGATTTATCATGTGGCCAAGGATGGATTGAAGGATTTATTAGGGTTTAATTTCTATGGGGAAGATATAGGTCATATATATGTGTTGTAACATCCCATTACCAACTTTTTGGTAATCCTCTTAGTTATTATTGTATTCCTCTATCATTGGGTGTGCCTTTGGACTCAAAAGGATAGAGATAATTTAATGATCAAATGAAAAAATGTTTGGGGATGTTTGTTTTTTAATTAATAAGGTCCATTTTTATAATGTTCAAATGGTTTTGTGGTGTTCACAACATGTTCATAGAATGCCTAATTTGATATGATGTTTTTTTATTGAATATATATATTTCATAGTCTATATGAGAAATATAGGTTTTTTAATGTGAGTATACGAAGTTTATATTCCATTGGGAATATTCTGGGTGGCTGGTACTTAACACGAATTGAGTACACTCTGTTTAGTGGTTATACAACACATATTTGTATGATATATATATATACTTAATAAAAAGGCATCTGTTTTTTTAACATGAGCCCAATGTATGAAATAATGTTTAAATGGGTTAAACATAATGTAAGTACAACGAAGTCTTGTTTTAGGGTTCTATATTATCTTATTTTTCATTCATTCTTCCACATACCTTCTTTATCTCATCCTAGGACTCATCTCTAGAGAATTTTGGGGACTTTGGTTGATCTAAAATAATGTTTTCATCATTTGATCACCAATGTGTTTTTTTAAGTGTCTTTTGGGGAGTAAATATTTCTACTTATCCATTTATTTGATCTTGGTAGTGCAATTGTGTTCTGTTATTGGTTTTTTTATCTGTGTTGATGTTTCATCTTGATTCCTTTCAGATCCTTTGTGTGATTATGTTTCGAGGGACCAATCTATGTTGGTTGTAGTGCGGTGGGTGTTATTGTTTTAGGTCTGTTTTGTTTCCTCTTCTCTACTAACCATATTATTCTATTAAGTCAATTCTAGGATGTATAGGATTATTTTAGAGACCCTATTGTCATTGTTTAATTCTTTCTTATGGTTGATTACATTTTTGGAATGTGTGACCCATGTTTTGATGTAGGTGGATATATATATGTCATATCTTGGTGAACTAAATTTCTCCCATTTTTTATACAATATTTTATTAAATTATATTTAATGATATGATTATTTATTATTTTTTGGTAAATACATTTTTATAAAATATGGTATTCCGGTAGTTTTTTTAAATAGAAAAGGTTTTTCAAATAGTTCTGAAATGGTACTATGAAATGGTTTTCAAATATTTATTTCATGGGATTTTTAAGATGAATTGATTAGGAAAATCGAGCATAAGGGAAGATTAATGTACTTAGGTGGGAGGTATAATAATAGTTTTCATCCACTATAAATGACTTTTATCATAGGTCTTACTATGCTCCCAAGGCCATTTATTCTATGGACTCGTTAGACTTATTGGGATATTAACGTTATAGTTTGTTCCTATACTACCTATACATGATTCATAGGTCTACTAGAACTATTTCTGTGAAACATTATATGTTATGTACAAGTGTCCCATATATCTTGACATAGTGTGATCCTTAGTGTGATGTTGACCACACTTCTACATTTTGATTTTTTAATGTTGTTATACTATCATAAATTTGATATCATATGTGATAAAATAATGGGTTTATTTTGAAAGGATATATCTATTGAGATATATGGTTATGAAATTATTTGATTCTGATTTACCATATTTCTTTGGAAATTTGGAAAATGTGGGAAATTATTTTTTTCTCTTGTAGTTTTAATAAGAAAAATATTAAATAGTTATAATGACTTTTTTTCTTTGTAAACAAGAATTCATGGATTATGTATAGACACATGATAAGAAAAACCTAGGTGATTCCCAACTAAGACTGTTAGATCACACCCTATATACAAATTCAATGGTTTATAAACATGGTTATGTATTTTGATATAGGGAAAGCCTAGTAATTTTTGTATGTAAAGGAGGTTTTCGTCTATCTTTATTGAGTTTTTAGTGTTGATATGGTGTGATTATACCACACTACCACATGGAGTAGTGCTTTTCATATTTTTTTGGTCCATGTTTTTTGAAAATATCCTTGGACAATGTTTCTAATCTTGAGTGTCTTGGATTTCACTATCTTTAGTTCTGAAATATAAATATCTTTTCTAATGTTGTCTCTATTTTATATATCTTCCTTGTTGTTTCCTTATATTTGGAGAAATCATTCCATTTGACTGTTGATTGATTCATGGGTGCTAGTCACCAACACAAGGGGATCAGGAACTCCCTTAGGGCATGTGACGGGTTGGTTCGAGTACATATTTGAGAGGGTATCCAGGTCAGTTCATTATAGTTTCATGTCATAATATGAGTTTACTCAAGATTCCTTGTATTTTGGACTATTTATAGACTAAAGGTGGTATTTATGGTATATAAGATGTAGATTTCAGTGAATTCCTGGTAGGGTCTTTCCATGATAAGAATCAAGTTACCATGGGACATTTAGATGTGTGCCTCCTATTCTATTTTTTCATGTTAATCTCAGTTTTGTATTATGGGTTTTCGAGTTTAAACAAAAATTATTTTGTTGTTTGGTCATTTCATCTATTTTGTAGTGTACTAATATTCCTCTGACATTTGTTCTATGAGTTTCTCATGAGGGTGCAGTTGAAGATCCTTAAGGGAATCATGTTACATATCATAAAATTTTCAAGGGTATCATACAGGTAGTTTTTCTTATTGACCATAATGTCCCAGAAATTTTGAATTCAGTTTTTTAGGAATAACGAGGACATATATGAGTAATATATTTCTCATAGTAGTTCCTACATGATAAATCTACATCATTGAAATCTATGAATAAACATTTTGAGGTGGGGAGGGGGATACTTGAAAAGATCAATCAGATATTTGACTTACATAATTCTTCTAAGAGTATCAAGGTGATGTGTGTAGCATTTAGACTTGAGGGTCCCAGAAAGCATTGATGGGATTCTATGGTACATGTGCTTAGGAATGTGTGATTATAATGGATGGGTATTAAGAAACATTTAATTTATCATTCTTCTAGGGTCATTGATGATTGTAAATTCTATAGATTTCCCCTATTTTCATCAAGTACATTGTTCGATTTTTGTTTACACTAATAGGTTTGGTGAGTTAGTTATTTATTCACCATAGGTTGTGATGAATAACCAATTGAATTATTACAAGTACAAGTAGGTTTTATGATTGTATATCAAATCTCAGGTATTTATATTTATGTTTTTGACCTATGAAGATAAATTGGACATGACTATGATGAATTTAATGAATTATTCATGAATGTTTTGAGTTATTCCGGTTATCCTCCACTGTGTGTAAGATTCATTAGGGGGATAGGAAGAAAGAGGTAGTGTAAAATATTCATAGTACTATTGGAAGTGGATCTTGGTAGTAATACATTTAAGTAACTTTTTTTACCACTACTAGTGTTCCTATGACTTTTTATCTATGTGAAAAGATTTGACACACCATGAGTTCATGTATTTTAACATTAAAGTTGTTCAATTGTAGATGACATTATGGTAATCTAGATATTTTCTATCCGGCTAGGTCTACTCTTCTATATGGATAGGGATTATGAGCTCTAATGGATATTATGATCCAGTCAGATTCTTTAATGGCTATCGAGCTCTAGCCATAGATCTACTGAGTGAATCACCATAACATATTAGATAAGATTCTTACATAGGTAGATGCGGTTCTAGCATCAGTGAGGGGTAACACCATTATTTTGTCTTTAGTAGTGGTTACATCGTTACATATTGATTCTTCTCCCCCATTCATATATAATCATTTCATTGATATGGTTAACATTATAATAGTGATAATGTCCTTTTTAAAGAGTTCGAAAAACTCTTTGGAAAAGGAAAGAGAAGGGGTATTAGTGTCTTTGTTCTTTATCTACTACTAATACAATAGTCATCTGATATTTTCTTGTTCTCAATTTATATATAGTAAATGTCTTAATCAGGATGGAATGGAATGTCACTCTTTATGTCTAGTTTCATTGTTATCATAGGAATTTATCTTTTATAATGATTGATGGGAGATCAGATTTATTTTAGGGAGAGTGGGATCGAGGGTTTGGTTGTGTAGGATAATCCCACCAAGAGTTTAGGAGTTTGTTATATTGGGTAGTAGTGATGACTGATGATGTATCTTCTCTTGTTGATCTTCCTAATGTTTTTAAGGGGTTTCATGAGGTTTTCCTAGATGATATATCTAGGAATACTCTAAAGAGGGAGGTAGATATAAATGTTCTTATGAACCTAGAGACAAAACCAATTTTGAGACCTTATTATCCTAAAGAAATATTTGATATAAAAGAGATAAAAATTTAGTTGTAAAACATGATAAAAATGGTTTTTTCATCATAGTGTTTCTCATTATGTAGCCCCAATGCTCTCTTATGTATAGGAAAATAATAAAATTTGATTATGCATGGATTATTGGTAGTTTAACACGGTACTAGTTAGGAACATGTATCATTTTCCTCATGTTGCTTATGTTTTGATCAATTAACATGGGAGAAGTGATTTTTTAATATTGATATTAGATCCAGAAATCATCTACTCGGCATCTGGGAGTGTGATATTTCGAAGATTTTTTTCAAGAGAAGGTAGGTCCATTACAAATATATTGTGATTACATTTGGTATGACTAATGACCCTATGGTTTCAATGGAATTAATGAATCTGATATTCCAGCAGTATCTCAACACATTTTTTTGTAGTGTTTAGATGATATTTTGGCCTATTTGAGATCTAAGATTGAGCATAATCACTATATGATATTGGTTTTTGAAATATTGAGAAGTCACTAATTGTATGGAAAGATTTAAAATTGAAACTTCTAGAGTCTTGAATTGAAATTCTTGGGATAGAGGAATTTTTATCATGTATTATCAATTGATCCAGAGAAGTTATGGGGTTTTTCATGGGAAGTTAGACAAAATGTGTTTGAGATTTGGAGTATCGTTAGACATTTTAATTACAATTGACGGTTCAACAAGGAATTCTCTAAGTTAGTGTCACCATTTTATTCTCTCACTATGAATGGGGATAATTTCATGTGTAATGAAAAATTTAGTCCTCATTTGAGGTGATAAGACAATTTCTAATGCCAGCTCATATTATAATATTACCAAAGAATGATAATGGGAAGATGGTTTTATATGATTCTTTTGGTGTTGGTCATGACTGTGTTCTCATGCAGGATGATCATAGAGTATCTAAGAATCTCATTATTTTTTATTGAATGAGAATAATTAAACCACTCATTATTTTGATCATTATACAGTTATGATTGTGCTTATTATTTGGAGGAATTATCTTTTTGGGGACTGTAAAAAGTCATTTTTCATAATTATAGTTTGAACATTTTCTTTTTGAGAATGAATTGAATTATAGAAATAGGTTGTCAATATAGTACAATCAAATGGTGATTAGTGGTATTTCCTACACCCCAGCTAAGGGGAATGTCATTGAAGAAGATCTTAGTAGGGTAGTTTCATCACATGATTTTTTGAATCAATGGAATATTGGAACCTTATGGAAGTTTTTAATCTATTGCATCTAGTTTCCTAGGAGTAGGTTTCTAGTATACTTATAACTAGTTTTTAGTTCTCATCATCTCCCATTATATCTATTTTGTATATTCTGAAGTATTACTTTGATTTTTTTTATGAATATGAGAAATCCAATGTGGTGGGGAGGCCATTTTAGGATGCTCAGTCCCTTTAATTGCTACTCTCAATTTTTGGGATTTGTTTTTTATCCTATCATCTTTTAGGGGCGTGGTTTTGTTTTATTATAATTGTTCTTAATGGAAATTAATATGGTGCTATAAAGATGTATTATTACATAATACAATGTTTCTGGTGGCTGGGAAAATAACCTAAGATTATTAATTCTTTTTCCTACTGGTACACCAACCAATAGATAACAGCAGAGTATTGGAAACCTTCTGTATTTCTCCACCCTCTTCTTATTTTGGTTTGGAAAAGGGATGTGTTATCCATTTTTTTTGATTTCGAGTTTCAACTAGAGAGAGTATTTCTTTATTGATGGTGATTGATCAAATGAAAAATTAATCTCTTGTTATTCTATAAAACACACTACAAAAGTCGAAGATCTGTGTTAACTATCTATGGAGAAGATTTTGAGGTTACATTGGGATCCTACATCAATTTTTTTAGATTGGTATCCTATTTTACTTCATGTTTGTGTAGAATTATCGTGGAGGTGATATGGAATTAATTCTTATTGATTACAACTTATCACCTATAGAAAAATGGCCAACCATAGTGTGCTATTCATATTATGGAGGATATGATTCCTGAATTTGTCTTGGAATTTAGTGGATATTTGGATATACATTTAAGATTGGTTGGGTGTTCTTATAACAATAGTTAATTTTCTTCAATTAGAAATGATCCATTTGAATATTTTTATGGTTTCCCATAAAGACCGCTTATTTTTTAGAAGAGGTGGATATGAATATTTTATTAAGCTAAGTTTTCTTCAGGTGATAACTGTAAGGATTCATGATATACATCATTGTTTGGTTATAGTGGATTGGGGAAGAAAACATATAAAGATCAACAAAATTTTCCTTTGGAGTTTCCATGGGTAACTAGTGTTTCTTGAATGCTTCTCATTGGCTAGCTCATCATCGGATTAGAAAATAGTGGAAGTTAGCACCAATATCTGTTGGACCATTTGAGGTCATTGAGCGGCTTGTGTAGGGTTCTTATCTATTTAAATTTATTGATCAATTGGTAGGAATTATTTTTGTTTCACGTATCACTACTTAGTAAATTTCATCTCGACCCATCTCATGTTTTGATATGGGAGGAGATTGAGTTAGAGATAGATGTTTTTATTTTTGATCCGCCATTTGAGGTCGTTGACTCTCAATTGAAGGACTTGTGTCAGAAGTTGATTATTTTGGTTAGACTGATATAAAGATATATATTTAATTATTATGAGGGTTTAGATCACAAGAAGTTGATCAGGGATTATTTTCCTCACCATTTTACTATACATGAATCTTCCAATTAACTTCCTCGTGACAGAAATTCTTATGGTGGGTAGTATGTAACATCCCGCTACCCACTTTCAATTAATTATATTCTATTTTCCTATTTTCCTATTTAATAATGTTCATCATTATAGACCCGAGGATAGAAAATATTTTATAAAAAATCCTCAATATTTGAGGATGTATGTTTTTTTTGAATTAACAGGGTTCGAGTTTAAATGTGTTAATGTATTTGTGGGGTTCTCCCTATGATCACATAATGAATGAGTAGGTTTGATTTTTTTAAATAGAATCTACTATTTTGTAGTCTTATAGAGAATTTTAATCCATGTAATCGGAGTAATTGATGTTTATTTTCTTTATGGTATATTCCCTGAACTTGGTACACAATTTGAAGGGATTATATGTCGTTAAATTATTGCAAGATGTGTAATTTAAAAGGTTAATTTTTTAAAAAATTCTCCAGGCTTTTCATCTTACTTGAGCCCAATTAATTGCATAAAATATAAAGGTGCCACATTTCATGTAACTATCAGGAGGTCTGATTTTAGGGTTCTTCATTGGCTTATTTTTCATTCGTTCTTTGAAATCCCTCCTTACTCTCAATCTAGGGTTCCTCTCCAATGATTTTGGGAGCCTCCATTTGATCTGTATTGATTCATTTGGAATTTAATCAATGTTTCTATAGGGTTGTTTCTCTATAAATGAGTAAAACATTCATATTATTGGTTTCATTGATTTTGTTAGCTCATTTTCATATATCTAATTGTTTCTCCATGACGATGTTTCCACTTGTTTTATTTTAGATCTGTTGCGAGATATTTTTCCATGGTCCAACCATTGTTGGTTGTTGTGTGGTGGGTGTATATTCTTAATGTATGTGTTATTTCTTATTCTCTCATGAACCATCTATTTTACTGACTACATTATATGATTTATATTATGATTCATGTTCCTCTATTGTCAATGTTGAATCCTTTATTACGGTGGATTCCCTTGCGGGTGTGTGTGACCCATGATTTGATGTTTGTGGTTCCACCTCATGCATGTGTCGCTAAAATTCATTTCTCATGTTTCTAATATATAGTTTACTTAATTTAATTGGAATGATATGAATGATTTTATTTATGATTATGGTAATAGGTTTTTATAAAATACGTTTTACCCTATATTTTGTTAAATTGGAAAGGATTTTCAAATCATTATGAATTATTTTTTGTGAAATGTATTTCAAATAACAAGTTGATGAATATTGTGTGATGAATTTATTTGTAATTAGATAAAATGGGAATCCTTGGGTACTTTGGTTGATAGTATCGTAATAGGTATTATCTACTATCGAGGGGTTTTCTCATGGGGATTTTCTCTAATCACTTGGACTATTGTTCTAGGGACTTATTAGACATGTTAAGAGGTTCACCTAATGGGGTTTTCCTATGATCTCTATAGTCGAGGTATATATCTTGTCACCCAATGAGTACAAAGTTTAATATATTAGGTATGACTATATTAGATATCCTAACCATGTTTGATACATGGGTTGATGTTACATGTGATTCTTATTTTTGATTGTGACGATTTGTTTGTACTTTCATGGATTTGATATGATATGTGATTCATGATTTGTTTAATATGATATATCAAATGATAAATATAGTTAGTGAATCCATTTAAACCGATTTAACTTTTTATTTAAAAATGTTGAGAATGGTAAACTTGATCATGTTTTTCCATGATTTTGATATAAAAACTACTATACTATTATCATTCGTTTTTTCATTAATTTTGAGATTTATTTTTAGAGGCATAAAATGGAATGCCTATTAGAGACCCTACTAAGAATGTTAATTCACACACTATATATGCCTTTAGTGGTGGGTATATCTACTTATGTATTTTGATACAATTATATTCAAGGTTCCACAATGAGGTGGTAAGGTGTTCTGTTAGATTATTTTACTTGTGGGTGGTGACTTGTTGGGATTCTTCCCACCCTATCACACGGAGTAGTTTTTTTCATGTTTTTATAGACCTTTATGGTTAGACCAAAAAATGTAGATTTTTTCTACTCTTGATTTGTTTAGATTAAATTTTTTATTTATGGAATATGTATATATATATATTGTTTCATCAATTGTATATATTTTCCAGGTTGTTAACTTAGGTTTTATGAAATCAGTCCCTTTATTTTTTTTGATACTTTTCTGTTAGTCCCTAAACCGTAGGGATTGGGAACTCCTGTCAAGTATGTGATATTTCAGGTATGGTATGAGTTTGATAGGGAATTATGTTTTTCTTATTTATCAAGGCTTTACATTTCTCTATTAGATATTTGTTCATTCGGGGAAGGCTAAAGGGTTAATGTAGGGTTTAATGTCTGTTAAGAATATTCATTTTTTACACTAGAGATTTGTTTTATGAAAGAATGTATTAAAGGATGCTCTAGATTTTCATACTATTCTATAATGATTAGGAGGTTATGAGGTTGTGTAAGGTGACATGATTGTTGGGAATATGGAAGCTGATTCCTATGTACCCCATTGAGGGGAATCAAAACCCACAAAGTTCAATGCATTTTAATAAGACACATTATACATTTTATTTTTGTGAGAAATGAACTATTTTAGTTCCCATAATGGCCTCAAGACCAAGATAAATGATTATACTTTAATTTTTATATTCCCAATACCATTATGCTTTGCTTTTATATATTTATGGCTAGGGTAATTTACAACACATTTAATGAAATTTTAAATATATTATAGTGTGAAAGGTGTTAATAATTTTCTTAGTATTGGATAGAGGATATTTTGAAAAAATGTGTGAAATGTACATCAAAAAATATATGAGGTTTTGTTACTAACACGTTGAGGAATTCACATATAAGAAAATTTAGACGATTGGTAACTGGCTACTTAAGAGATGCACATAATATGAACGAGAAACACATTTGGGGGTATTATAGAGTTTATAGACCCTTAATGAACTCATGGAAGGGTTAATAGAAACTATGAAAGTAATTTCTATTACTCTATGATCCATAGGTTATGTAAAAGGTATTTATTGATTCATTTATTGTGTATAAATCTAGTATGATAAGGGGGAATGAAAGTTAGGTAAAATGTTTGGATCTATTATATAGTTGGTATAAATCACATTGATATAGGTCTATAATATAGTGTATGAACATTCTGATCCATTTTATAATGTCATATTAACATTATCATAGAAATATCATTATTTACATGAGTCATTATATGATGAAAAATGGTTATAGGGGCCTTTTAGGGGTAACATCCCTTAATAAAGTTGTTTTTGTGAATGTGGAATTATATTTCATCACTGCATGAATATTAGGAAACTGTTAGTGTAATATCACATTTATGAGTTACAGTCAGGGTGTTTCATGTAATCCTTAGAGGTAATGAATCATTAAAAATCCCTCTCACATAATTTCTCATAAAAAATTGAGACCATGGTAGAGTCTTTGAAAAATTTATCTTATGAAATCAAAAACATTGAATTCGTTATTCAATCATACTGATTTATACACATTGCAATCATTTTTCATATTCAATATGTATCCAAATACTCTAACCTCTCTTATTTTATGTTTATCTATAGGAATTGAAATAAATATGTGGTATTTATTTTCTTGAAATATGCATGAAGATACAAGAACATGTAAGAGAGTTGCATTCATTGCAAATGGATTCCACAATGCCTCATGCGAATGAATATTTCAGGGTGGAAAAGGTCACATGGAATTGGGATTTCATAATTGGTTTCACAGAAATGTGAACACTAAAGTGTATTAAATTCATAAAATGAATTTTTGTAGCTCTATGTAGTCATGAATATGGGTTTATATAAATTTTAATATAGAAGTGATAAGATGGTAATGGAAACATGGTAATTAGAATATGAATTTTAGTTAAATTCATTACATGTTGTTTCCATATCACATAAAAGTCATGAGAATGGTTTCAAAAAACTATATTCATAGATTTCCATATTATCATGGACGATAATATTTTCATGAAAATATACATTATCAAACTTAATTATAAATTTATAAATAATGTTTACTATAAAATTTGATCAAAGTTTCCATTTGGGGTTAATAAAAAATAAAATCAATCTTTGTGAAATGAGATACTCCTCTTAATATTGGGTTCTCCCAGAATATTTGTTTTTGAAGAATAAAATGGTTAATATATTCCATTAAATTTGTTTTATTTATTTAAAACCCGTTAATAAGAATGTATGATATCCATTGATTTCACATAATTGAATATTTTGATAACCAAACCTAAGGATGGGGAAATATTTTGGAAGGATCTTCATGAACCAAAAATTTATCAATCATATTGTACATAGAAAACCAAATTATATATTCTTATAGGAGTGATTAAAAAATTGTAATTATATATTCTAAGGTTGGATCATATCATAATCTTCTTAGTATAATTCGTTACACTTTTTTTCTAACTATGTCTTTGATTAAACATTCTGTTTCAAAACCATTTTATTAAATTACCAATTATCCACATTGAAAACAAATTTAAAAACCCAAAATCCATTATGAAATAATTTTAAAGGTTAATACATGTCATTAATCTAAGAATTATCAAAATAAAATCGTCGTACTAAACAATCCATTTGTTCGGCCATTATAACTCATTTGAACCAGGCATAAAAATGCAACATTTATCTTATTATAAGATATTTGTTTACAATTAATAATATTTTATCCAAATTCATTTATAAATAGATGAAATTTAAGAAAATATGGATAACAATAATAATAACTATTATTATTTATATGATGATGATGATAAATAAGAAGAAGATGATGATAATTGAAATAGGAAATTCATAGAGTCCAAAGGACAGTTTGTCAATTTTATCAAACAAAATAAAAAAATAAATATAATAAAGGATGGGGATAGACATGTAATTATTCCCTTAGATCCCATAATTGATAATAAATTTCCACAATGGTGTCAACCATCCCATTGAATAATACTAATAATGAAATTCAACCCCATTTTCCTCTTCTCCAAGATCATCTCCAAAATTTGGGTATACTTCATAAGATATGGTTACTATTGTTCTCTTCAAATATAAATAGCAATTTATTATCATCACCAAAATATGTTAGATATTTTGAAAATATTCATTCTAATATAATGAGACTTTACATATGATCAAATATTTAATTAAAAAACTTCTCCATTGGGTTGATATATTCTCATCATCATTATCCATGTCAACATACTTATCAACTCATATTGTCTATATAAGCAAGACTCCATGATATTTACTAATAGAATGTTATGACCCAAAAAATATTATTATAGGAATACATTAATTAATTCATATTATCATGACCCCTAAAGTGAAGATATTATAACTCCTACATGTGATCCATCAACTTATAATTTCCAATCCCACTTATTTTAGATAAGCTACATCAGCATATATTAAATTTTCATGGAAGCTATTACCCTCATAAATGGTATCATGAACCCCAAGAAAAATTATCCATTTATTACTATATGTGATCCATCATCCTATGATTTATAATCCATACTTATTTTGGAGAAGCTATATCCTTATTTCTTAACATCCTATACACAACTGATTGATTATCCAAATTCACCAACTACAAGACAAGTAGAGAATTGAAGGAATAAGTATTCTACTACCCCTATGGAATAACATTTAAACATTGTTATTTTTATGATCAATAGGCACAATAAAATCCTAGAATCTTATATTTCAATATCCACTACAAATAAAATACAAATATGGAGCCTCTCTCTTTTGAAATATCTTATTGTTCCTCACATTATTTATATTGAGAGAAAAATCAGAGATGATATTATCACTACTGAATTTCTTCTTAAGGTGTTAAATTGTGAGAAATAACCTATATACTAAGGGAATAATTTCATAATTAATTACAATTATAATGAAATAATATGGAGTGGAAAGAAATTATTATTTATTAGGGTATAAATGGGATCAATCTCCACTAGAAAACTCACTTAATTCCTAAAACGTTTATCATATTTTCTCTATTAATTTTGACCGGGATTCATACCATAGAAGGAATACAATAAAAAATTAAATTATTCCTTTAAACTCCAAAAATATAATTAATGATGACCCCTTATTAAATTATAGTGATCCTAAATAAAAAAAGGATTAGAGAGAATCTCCAGTTCATGATGAAAATTAATAACTGGTTTTATGGATATGAATAGGAAACATGACATAAATTTTTTTAATATAATAATAAATAATAATACTAATGTACTCAGACCCCATTAGGATACACCTCTAATATATAAATCCTTGTGTTTATTTTATTTAATGTAAAAAATCCACAACATTCCATGGCCCTACTCCTTTATGTAGGACTTTCATAGTAGAATAAAAATATTAAAAAGTATAAAAACTATGAAAAATGGCTTCATGATTGACTATGGAATGACCCTTATCTAATTTTATAACTATTATAATTGGTATCTCCTCCAACAGAGATGAAAAATGAAAAAAAATATCTGTAGTATTCCCATGAGTGGAATCACAAGGAGTCATCCTACCAGCATTTCCAGCATATTCCATCCCAGAAGAAGTATATGAAATAAATTCTAATTTTTTGAGAAAATGATAAAAATAAAACCTTGAATCCATCATTAGGGTATCCGATATAATGTTCTCATATCAACCACATAATAAAATTATTATTAATAATAATTACAACAGTGATGGAAATAACATGAATATAAAATAACCCAATATAAATAAATACTAAATTCGTAATTTTCCCCTGACACAATCCCACATATATATGATATCACCAATCTTGTAAAAACTGTATTCAACTCTAGTAATATCCTATCTCATAAATAGAAATCAAAATTTATTAATTATCAATGATTTGTTTTTAGAATACATAGAAAACAACAAATCGATTATAGATATATCATCGAAACCATGGGTAAAAAGGTGTAGAGAACTTGTAAAACACAATCATTCATATTATAAAAAAAATCTTTAATTTATAAAAAAATGTTAAATTTAATCCAAATTAATAGAAAAACATCGAAAAATATGTAAGAAATGTTCCAAAAAACAAATTAGCCTAAAATTGTAATAACCCAACCATACATGAAGTCATATAATAATCAAACATAAACACCTTATAAAATCTTGTGATTAATCCATTTTATGGTTGAAAACTTATCTGAATCACTATAAAATTTATCACAATTTAGGTAAATTATAATAATTATATGTGAATGGAATGGGAGATGATTAAATTGGATACAAATAACAAAATCCCTGATGATTATCAATATTAGAAGGTACATGTATATATTAAATGTAGCTAACAGTTGGGGGGAACTATATTTTCTTTGGCTAACATGATGTGTTGAAACCCAATATGGGTGGCATAAGATGGATCTCTCCTAATAATTATAAACATGACAAAAAAATATAATTAAAACCTTTTCTAATTTCATGAATAATTTACATCCATTTTCTACCTAGTTTCTTAGTAGGTACTATGTATAATACCACTAACTATATGAAATATTAACCAATGGGATTTCCACACGGGTTACACAACAACGTATCTGGTGGCATCCACCTCCAAAAAACATAAAATCACTAAAACCCTATAAATGTAATCAATTTATATTCCACCAATCATTTAATATTTTAAATATAAAATTTTATATTATGAATATTCTTAAAACACTTTTAAATTGACTCAAATCCTAAAAACCATTTTCATATGTGAACTAAATGAATTGGAGAAATAACATACGTACATTCTATATAGTTATTAGGAAATATACAATTATTAAGTCCCAAAACAATTATTTTATTGTAAATAAACCTTTCATTTTTTTCTAATAATTCATAACATATCGTATTGATTACTTAAATTCATTATTGATTGGTTCAATACAAAATGTGTACCATTTATCAACCACACCACTCTTAAATCCTAACATAAATAGACACTGATTATCCTAACCTTAATTCATTGATACACCCACTGATATATCCATAAACAAAATAAAATTACTCTTATTTTTAATTATGAAAACATCTTGGTTATCTTACATCATAATTTAGATACTTAAGCATCCAACTCATATCAACTTTCCTCCCATTGATATTGTTTATATACACACCCAATGATCTGAATACACTAAAAATAAATTAATATCTATCTTTATGGTTATTCCCATACTATGGAATAACTATAAAAATCCTTTGAATGATGCTCCCCATGATGAAATGACCTAATAGAAGCACAACCTAATCAATCTATTTAGTGGGTCTATTAATTCAAATTTCTAGGTATTATAGTCTCACAAAAAATAACTATAAATCATTTCTAAATCATTGAGATCTCTAAAATAAATCATACTAGACATAATAATACCCAATTCAAAACACCCTAGTCAATCCTTATTAAATCAACAAAAATAATCAAAATTACGATACAATCACTTGTTTCACATTCTAGATTACAAGTTTAAACCATTTTTTACACTAAAAAATTGTATGTGTATTATTGATAAACTTAGGCATCAATGTGTTTTAATAGAAACCTAAAAACAGAATTTCTCTATCCACGATGTTGAATTCTTCGAAAAATATTTGTTCTTTCCAAAACCTACTTCAAAAACCAATTTTCAATATCATATTCTATTTTTAATCCAACAAATAATATAAAACCTAGTTACACATACCATTTTTGAGTAATATTTCATAAATGTTTTTCTAAAACACTATGATATTATATATATTCCCATTTTATATAACTTCTCCGGCAACCATTTTCTTTTCAAAATATCATGATATGAAGTCATATTATGTGAATTATACTAGGAAAAAACTATTATAGGTACCTTACTCCACCATAAGAGTTTTCATTCAAAATAACTCTTTTTGAAAATTACCAAGTCATTACCCGAATGGTGGTGAGACATCCATAGTAAATATCAATATTGAGAAATAAATAAACCCTCATATTAATTATAATCCAATAAATAATTATAATCTATTTGTGAAAAAAAATATTCTTATATATTTTAATATAATATTGGATATTTTCAAGGTCTTATGTGTAATAACATTTTCTAATGTCACATATAACATTCCTTATGAATATAGATGATATTATGTATGAATAATGAAATTTTATTGAAATGATATCTATAAAATACTATCAGGATATATATATTTGAATTTAAAATTAAATAACTCAATCATACCTATAGTGCCTACTCCCATCAAACATCATCTCTTAGGGTGTTTTTTTAACATAGATATAGTAGATATGAGATATTTTAGTCCATATTCTATATCCACATATATAATCTATACCATCAATCAATACCATCATAAGAAAAAATATGGTCTGATACCACTTTGTAGTATCCCATCAAGGTTTACCCAAATAGTGCAATGTCAAAACATAATCTAACATTTGTTTTTTTTACCATGTCCTAAAGGTCATCCATTATTGTTAAGGGATAAAACTATTATAAGGATATTATAACCTTAAAAAATGGATAATGTTTATTCACAGTGATACTGAATATTTGGCATAAAACATCTATATAATATTCAATACAAAAATATGGATGAAACATATATAGTGTCAAGAGGGAATCTAAGCATTTTAAAAATGAAATAAGCAAGTCTATATGATTCCAAAAATATTAAACTGTGTAACAACATAATTTATATACATTATTTAAATTATCATAAAATAGATATTATATAGAACTTTCACATAAACATATTTATCAAAAAAACAAAAATAAATACATTTCCTTATTTATTAGAACATTAAACTAAATTTGGTCAAGATATACCATCTAAAAAAAATACTTATCATGAGACAAATACACATATATATGCAAAAACATATTCCAAAAATGAATACATAATGTTTAATAATTATACCTCAAAACCTATGTCATGTATTATGTTGGGGGTGAGTCTAATGGATTTATAAGCTTACCTTTCTCACCTTGATACCATGTGTCGTAGTAATAATATGTACATATGTACAAGTATATGTCAACTGAAGTGGAGAACAAGCCAAAATATATCATTTTCATTATTATACATGTCATTCATATGTGCATTCATTGATTAAATGATAAAAAAATTAAAATCTACATACAAACTACCCAAATCCATCTAGGTCTCAACTATTTGTAACTGATGAGATATTTAACATCATATCCAAATGTGGAATACAACACATTCATTCCAATAATATTATAAACTATTATAAAAAAGTCTAAGGAACCTTCACAATTATTTTATCATGAGAATACCTACACACTAATTATTCATTTTACTACCTGATGATAATAAAAAACAAAATATGCTTTGAAATAATGATCATACCAAAAAAAATCAAGAATAAGTAGTTTGCCCGACCCATAAGTAAGATACTTATTAAAAGAAAATGAATAAACAATTTTATGACATAAGGTTGACTGTATTTTCACCAACTGGGAATTGGGAGATTCCAAAATGAGAGTCCAAATATAAAATGCATCCATGTCATTATGAAAGGTAGGGGTGATGCAATGTAATTATGCATACCATCCATTTTGGTTCAGTTCAACATCTAGAAATTATTATCTGTAAGGGATTATTGTTATTCCAAATATGAATTTATAGATCCATGAATGCATTTACTTCTACAAGGTCTTCAAAAGAGAGTCATTAAACAAAATTTATAGAGTCAAAAACTGGTTTATAATACAATCCTGGAACTCCTCCCTTCATCCAACTTAATTTCATGTGCAAAAAATAATTTCTTTGTATAGAAGAAGATTGAAATATATATCTCACTCATTAATAATGACCCAATATTCATGAATTTTAGAAGCATCATGGTCCTGTAATACCACATAAATAAAGGCATGCAGTAGTAATAATAATTTGTGAGATGCAACACAAATGATAGAACATCTAATTCCCCACCTACCTCATGAAAATGGCATTACCATGAAATAAAGAATTCAAAACTCAACATGAGACAAAAAATCCATACCTTTAGTAATGATAATAGTTTAAATAAGAACATAAAATTACATCAATATTTCTAATACATTGATTTCGATCAAAATCATGTTTATGATCCAAAAATTATGAATAACAAAAAATCTATAAACATGTAGATGATAATTGGAAATATAATGAAAAAAAATCTCAAGATTTAAATTCATAACCAAAACCATAAATCCACTACCCAAAAAATATCAAATATGGGAGAGAAGAAATAGGAACCATCTTGTTAGTAATAAATTTATTCACTCCATGTATAAAAATTCCCAAGGACAGTGTTAAAAAATGATAATCACAGTTTCTATCTAGTTAAAATTATATTCTACCAAACATCATATCTCTGATACATAGACAGCTTTCAACAGCTATCTTCTTGTTAAGATACCTTCCAAATGACCACCTTTCTTTTTATTCAATCCATCGGTATAATTCCTCGTTATTGACCTCCATGATTACCCAGCTACAATTATTAATCTTAATTGCATTGTCTATCTAATCTTCATCAGAGGATGTGGTGGAGTCCAAATCATCCAAGGATGCAAATCCAAGGATTAGGGGGGATTCTCACCAAAAAATAGATGAGGAGAGATCATATATTTTTCCAATTTAATCCTCGTGTATTTGGTGATATTAGTTCTATCCAAAATAGATTAATATATAAATCTCATAGTTATCATTGGGGTGGAGTAATAAATCCATCCATCTTGACAGTTGGAATCATAAAATATAATAAATTGAGCATATGTAGTAATAATAAATTTGTAATAGTTGACGAGATACATCTTTTATTGATTTAGTAGAGTCAAATTGAGTGACTTTATTTTCATTATGATTAAAAGGTTCACCCTATGAGGTAACAGATGTGGATTGAGAATTATTTACATTATCCAAAAAGATTGATAAGGATTCAACATTATGAATCATAAGCCGAGACTATTTATAATGACTATCCATATCCCTATTCAGTGTGAGCCTTTTTGGGGTCCTCTTATCCATAGCCTCATAGTGTGGTTGTGCATTATCCATCGACACAATCTTGTAAGGAGGATGGGTATCAATGGGTCCCAAAAAGACATCTATTTTCCCTAAGATTATATCATAATGTTACTTAAATTAATTTATAATTAAATTTTTCTTAAAATTATCCTCTGAAAATGAAATTTTATAGTATAGAGGGAATATTATAGTTGGTTCATTTGCACAATATTTGTGGAAATGGCCAATTTCTGGACAATTTCTACATTAATCTTTTATATTATCATAAGTTGCCTCTCCATAAAACCCTACATCACCATTTGGTTAAATAAATAGGACATAAGATGTTTATATATTTCAATTTCGTTGAAAACCCTCATAAGTTAGGGTCTTGAATGAAATTTGTAGAGTACTATATTTTAAGTGGTTTTCTAATTAAGAACGAAGTTGGAAAATGTGATACTCATTTGAAATGGTGAAGTATAAGTCCAACGAATCTAACCCAGATTTGAGTAATGTGAGGATCAATTTATAGATATAAATATTTGTTCCATTTAATAAAAATCATGGATAAAACCCCAAAAAACCATGATATCCTCATCCATAAATGATATAAAACATATTTATAAGAAAAAAATGACAACATTTGTGGATTTTAAAAACCTAAATTGAAAAAAAAACTATACCAATAATATTAATTGTATTTATTAAGTAGATAATATAAGTCTAACACATAAAAAATTTCCCCATTAGCACCAATAATAAATCATAGGACATACGGTGTACCATGTTTTTAGAAAATGATATTTCCTAAAACCCTTGATGTCAAAACACTTCTGGTTCAATGAAAGGATTAATGTTTGGGTATCCCATAGGATCCTTCATGTTGACAGATCGACCGACAACAACACCCTTAAAGGATCTATTTTGGATTTTCCTGATTGATCACCCAATGGTTCCCTCAATAGTGCTTATAACATCACCCAAAAAATGATCATATCATGTAATAAAATGACTTTTTATCAAAGAAATCTTGTTTATTATGTGAAACTATCAAATAATAGAAAAAGCTAAAAAAGACTTGTGGAAGATGGACAAAAGAATGAAAAATGTTCATAACCAGAATCCTATGATAATTAAAATAAGGTAAATAAATATTGGGACTAAACCACAAGAAATAACTTTATTTGATCTCCAATCAAAACCTATCTCACAAAACTAGTCCTCATTAAAACAATCCACTACACAACCAATGAAGAACCTCCATCTTAATACCCAGTGTCGTAAGACATATGTTGGGGATATCTCAGACTTAAATATATTATATATTAATAGATATATATTAATACATTTAATCTTAAATAAATTTTATCATTGAATAGTTTGTAAAAAAGAAATGGTATTACCATTGGTGGAACCCCAAAATAAGTGGTTCTACAATATCACACACTACTTGTTACCACTCCCAGGAATACAGAATCATCTAACCATGATATTCACATTTTTTATAACTATTTATATATTCCAGTAGGGATTCTTATAACTTTAATGATTATAAAATAAGTAGTATGTATTAATAAGTGAATGGAAAGTTTAATTAAAGTAATTATTCTATTCCACTTCAAGTAAATCTTTTTTTCATCAATGATATCAACTCAAAAGTGGCCATACCATTTTAAAAAGTTCATATAACTACAGAAAAACCATAATGTCTTCATTATCAATCACTCTATCATATAATGGAATTGGACTATATCTATCATATGGAATCTCATTATACTATTTTAAATAAAAAACGGATGGAACCTATATATCACTTATTATTACATCATGATACACATTGAGTTCCATAAAAATATTGGTACCACTTAAAAGGAATATGATCATAATCTTCACTGGAAAAAACATAAAAATTATCCCCCTCCTTGATCACAAATGTCAGTCAAGAAGGGAACTTCATAAAGGATTTGGAATTCAAATCAGTGATGATGATAAGATATTTAATTATATCACCTCTCACTCAATGAAAAAAATAAAATATGATACCACCTTATTTTTTATGAAATAATTTTTTTCAACTACATTTATTTTTTCAGTGCCTTTCATTACACACAATATTGTTCTCTACCGAACATGTATATATTGATAATATTATTATTTAAATAGGGTTATTATAACATATTCATTAAACATGGTTTTATAAATAGGAATTCAATTATTTTAAATATTATGCATAATGGTTTTATATGAAGAAAAAATATTAATAAAAAGTACTTACATTTTAGTAAAGCAATATTAGGTTTCAAAAATACTATTTTCTCAAATATAAGTTTTTATTTCTTTTTTATAAAAATTAAGAATATAATTTGAATCATTTTAAATTTTATTTAAAATAATAAATATAATTTATTAAATCTTCATATACAATTTTTCTTTCATTAAATTATTGATTATTTAAAAAAATTCAATTTCTTCACGAACAGGAAAAATAGTGTTTTTTAATAAAATTTTCAAATTTTTACGAAATTTACAATATCTATTTTATGTTAATATTATTTTAAAAATAAAATGAAGTCAATTATATATTTATTGATCCAATTTATTCCATTAAAATAAAATTTAATATTGAATTTTGATGTTACTACATTATGTATTTGAGAATGTTTCTCTATGGAACCCCGCTTTTTTATCACATTTATGGGTTAAATATTCAAACAATTTTTACCACTTAAATGAATGGAATTTGGAAAAATAAATTCCAAATTTTCAAATATAATTATTAGTATTTTCTAATAAGATTTACATAATTTTTGGTTAAAAAGAATATTTAAAATATCATGAAATTGATTGTTATGGTGAAGGATAAAACTGGTTTACTAGGGGTTAAACTACAAATATTGTGTCTAAAATGATGATATAGCATGTCTGACTACCATTTGCAAGAAACATTGCATCCCTTTCACATCGCAAACCAATGTAATTTATTTTTTATCACAACCTCTCATAAATGCAAATAATAATTAATTTAACTTATTAATATGATATTTATGATTTATTTATACTTCTAGAATTATATTATAACATTTAACTTTTACATTGCTTTGCATGGGAATATGATAACCTCGCTCATGTGTACAGTGGTCTATACCTCGAGAAGTAATGTCATTCATTTCCATTAATTCTTTACATGGAAGGTATTGAAGAAATATTTAATGAATATATGCGATATATATGAAATAATAATGAATCTAAAAAGGTTATAATTTATTTACCATACATTCATTCAATCCATTTGAAAAATGGAAAAAAATTCATGTGCCTGTGCAGTCAAACGCCTCCATAAAGGAATTATTTAATTTTATATCTCTATTATTTATTGATTACTATAAATACATATATAATAAATATATAATATATCTATATCATTTTGATCATCATGGACATTAATAGACCATAATCATAGTAAGAGTATAAAAAATATCTTGTCAAAATATACTTGAAAAACACAACACTTATTACCCAAAACAATATTTTAATTAGGAATTGTTAATATATGAGTAGTAAAAGATCATAAATAAATCATATATGGTATAATATATATATTTATTTATTTTTTATAATATATTCAAAATAAACTTATATTTATTTAACATGATGTAAAATGCGTATAAGGAAATTCAACACTTATGGTAATTAAATTTGGTCTGAAATTGTCATTGTAGTGTCCTAAAAATTCTGCCAAGTGAAGAATATTTTCCCACGATCACTTTGCAGAAGGAAGCAATAATTCTTACAAGTCTACTAATACAAATAAACATAAATTTAGTTACAAATTTTAGAAGAAACGTGATGTAATTATAGTTTTGAAAATATTTTAAGTGTCCCATATACCATAACCGGGAAGGGTTCACAGATGCATAAACTGCGACCCACCGGTACACGAAGAGAACTTCAAGGCGCTGGCCTGCAGAGTGATGCCCAGTGAACCTAGATGACCGTTAACTGCATCGCTGAAAGAATCAATCACACAAAGGTTTTCCATGTACCATCCAGTGAACTCAGTAGTTTGCGGATGAAGAAAAATGGAAACGTTCCATAAACCATGACTCGTGAACTGCATCATCTGCAAACCTCGGTTCACAGAGTATTCTATAGGTTAAGATACATGTTCATGGGATTCCGTAAAGGGTGCCACATGCCCATAGATACAATTTCCCCCAATGCTCTACAAAAGGAGAACAAAAAGAATTAAGCTGGGATGGATGAATAAAGCACTAATGGGACCCCAGAGTTTGGAATAAATAATTCGGAGAAGATTACTTGTTTAGTCTCAAATCATTGGTGAAGCCCGAATTGTGAACTATGCTTCTATAGGTAGAGGAAGACGCGAATCATAAAAAATGAAGGATATTAATAGAAACAAGAGGACAACGAACCTAATTGATGAAATCGTGAACCACATATTTCTTGCAGATGAGTTCCTCGTGAGAGATAGTCCCCTAAACCCTCCTTCAATATGGTGTTCTGCGTAGTGTATTTCTATGTGTGTTTAACTCAGTGCCGCATACTACATCAGTATGTGGAGTGAACCCAGAGTGGAAGGAAAAACCTTGTCCATGACCGTGTAGCATTATTGTGTGTGATAGTCCATGCACATGCTCGCATACAAATTCAGTACGTAGATGACCCCTTTGTGCATATACCCTCATGGTATACAGAGTGTCCACAATATCGCATAAGAAAAAACAATGTGGAATAGGGTTTTTTGGGTACTATTCCCTTTGGTTCCATCCTTACCCCTCCATTTTCATCTAGTCCTCCATATCCCCTCCACGAAACACCCCCCCATACATCTGGTCAAAGCCTCATCTAATTCCACTAGACCAGTACGATCAGATACTCAGGCACATCAGTGTTCCCCTTTGATCCTACATACCCATGGTAAGAAGAGTCATGAAGGCCCTCCCCACAACGGTTCGAACTCCGATAATGTCTGTAAGTCTATATTCCCATGGTAACCCGGAGTCCAACCTTTGAATGCTAACCTGAACCTCACTATTCTAGAGATTGAGGGTGATCACATTATTTTCCATTCAATGAGAATGGGTGATCAGTCAAAGGGGTTGTGTTTTCTTCCCCTTATGATGAGGATGAAATTTATCTCCTTTCCTAGAATGTGTTCTGGTGCACTCACACAGAGGAAATTCTTCAATATTCTGATGTTTGGCCCACATGACCTCAAATTTCATCCCACAATGAATGGTTTAACGCTTTTTACCCATGATCAAGATCTCCCCGTCCTCTTCCGCCATAGGCCCACACTCTCCCATCAGTTGGAGAGGTGTTGTGTGGTTGGTTTGATCTCCCACAACCTCTTCTTTCTCACACCAAGAATGAATCGTGTGGGTTTGGAGATTTGTGATGATTACAACATCCGCACCATTTGAACTATGAGAACTCAGATTCTTGATCAAAGAAGGATACGTAGGAGGCCTTCATGAAGGCCAAATCTCAAAAGGGGTGCCCTTTCGAAATGGGTGAACCCAACAATGTCCCCCCAAATGGGAAGCTTCAATGCGTAAGCCCCAATAATTTGAACTACGTGGGCTCTGATTCCTCTCCCAAGTATACATAAGAATCCCATCTTATGGGTCTGACCCCAACATCAAGTCACCTTCTTTCCCCCCTTGATGACATTAAAAACCAGAGCACCTTACTATATAAATCAAGATAGCATTACCGTCGTTGAATAAAATCCATGCATTCCTACGATGATCCTGCAAACCAGGGGTAGCATATGGACACACTATTCATGAATGAACTAGGGATTTAGTAACATTTGAACATGACATTAATCCATAAGAGAATCCTGGAATCGGCAGTAATTCACCCCAAAAAAGGTGTGATGATCCCAAATTCCCATCCTCTCGACCAATGGAGTCTTTAAGAGTTGTTGTCCAAATCATGGTTGAACGAGAAACAACCTTTGTAATGTAGGTCCATGAATCATGGTTTCCAAGGTCATTGGGTGTTTCTGGATCCATGAATAAACCTGTTGGAGACCATATGAGGAAGTTATATCCTAGGAGGATTGATTTCACAAGTACTTGACCCCATGCAATCACCAAATGAGACTATTTAACTGTTGTGTCTCCCTCACAACACAAGAGAGATAAACCACCCATCCCCCTGTAGTGTAAATCCTACCATCCTTTAAAGGATACTGATGTAGAATGGGTAGAAACAAAAGAAATGGTGAATTTGATGAGAAACCATCTTTATAAAAAGAAGATTCAAATGTTGATTCTTCTTAGGCCATTCAGTCACCTCCCTGAACACTCCACCTCGAATGCAAAAAAATAATGGTGAACCCGACGTGAATCCTTAACCAAGGTGGCAGTTCTACCCCAATGATAATAAATATAAGGATATTACACGTCACACCATTTTTTCGCCCCTGTACATGCTGAAAGTGCCACCTTAATGGAAAAACAATAATGGTGAACCTCATGTGAATCATTTACCATGGTGGAAATTCTACCCCAATGGTAATAGATAAAAGGATGTTAAATGTCAAACCATTTCCCCCCTATATGCACTGAACACTCCACCTTAGAGGAGAAACAAAAATGGTGAGTCTTATGTGAATCATTAACCAAGGTGGCGGTCTCACCCCGCTAAATCCGCTTCACCTCAGAACAAAAAAAGGGGGAGGAAAAAAGGACACACTGAATCTTCAATATTAATATGTTTAAAATAATTCTACTATGATGGGGTTTATGGTCTGTAGGTCATATATGCATATTGCAGGTTCCCAAAAAGCATGCTTCGATGAAAATGACACCCTAACAACCAATGCAGACACATGCATCATCAATCCTATAGGTATATAGGGTCCCAACGAAGAGTGGGACCCCTCCCCTAACAAGCACCTTCAATGTTGGGTAGCCAACACACTGATCAAAGAGTACCAACAAAATGGTACCCTCCACACGGTTGGGGACATGAGATAGGACCTCTAGACTGCGAAGGTTCTCCAGTCGCCACCTCAACCATGACTATCACCCCAGCATCGAGCAACCCTGGTGGTCATCTCAAACCATTTCGGGACCCTTTCTCTAGAATGTGATAATGAGTACCTCCCTTATCATTGGGAGGCGTCTGAATTAAATGCTAAAAACATCATCTCAAATGCATCGGGGTATTACACACATGCCCCTCGTAGAGAGGGTCGCCTCCAACATTGGATGACTGTGTCTCCTCATGCTGAATAATACCTTATGCTAAGGGAACATAAAGAATACTGTAAGAATGGGGCCCCTTGGGATTACCTTCATGGGTGGAGAATATATAATCAAGAAAATATTGTCAACCTGGTTCCTATGGAGCAACTCCACCATTCAAATGCAGTGGCATCAGATGGGCACAAATACAAATCTGCCCCGTCCCCTCAAGCCCACCATAGAAATAAGGTGTCACAACACGAGCATGAGGGCATTCCCATTAGTTCTCACTGGTCCCTCCATGTAGACAGAGTGGAAAAAGCATAGGAATATGAAGAAATATACCAGTGCATATCAAGCATGTCATGCAAATAGGACGGCAACCCACTACAAATTGGCCCAAATACTGACTGATTCATAACAATGCCATTATCCAAATAGGACAAAAATCGGCTAAATGTAGACACAAATACCTCCAGATGCATATCAAGCCCGTCATCCAAATATGGTGGAAATAAAATTTGAGAAGATTCAAATCCCTGCAGATGCATACAAATCCCGCCAGACAAATATAGAGGCAATCAAGCAGATGAAATTCGCCGCTTGTGAATATGAATCCCACTAGTCAAATACATTGCAAAAAAGAGAATTCAACTGGAGGAAGACTCATTCCTCTATCCCAGAACAGGATAACAGCCTGTATCTAATGGAAACCCATGGAGGGCCAGATAAGGCACACACTCTTGCTCTAACATTAGAATGGTCCATCATACCCGTTCCAGCAAAAGATGTATCTCAGAACATCCTAGAAATGATGGAAGACCATATGTAAATTATAGACCATATCATCCAAACATGCCATGATATCATTGCATCAGCAGAAATGGCATGAAACAAGGCCCACAACCTGGTTTCCTCAAATGGAATGACTTACTCTCAAAATGGGACAGTCACTCCAAAGCAGTTATGCATCCCTTCTCTTGTCCTGGAGGGTCGATGGTAATATTCTGTGATACACGTATAATCGGATAGGAAAAAATACCAGTTCCAACAGGGTGATGCCAGTCCAACGTGGTGGCCGCTCCATGGACTCCTTGATATCAGTGGACGGATAGCTCATTACGGCTTCCACAAATGAAAAATTTCTGAAGAAGTACTTCATGTGACATCAATGCCCATACGTGGTCCAAGCTCTATGACCTTAAACTATGCATTATCATCCTGGCCACATGATATTAAACTGTATGGTATTAGTCCATGCCATATGAAACTAGACAGTGATTCCATCGTCCAATCTATATGACATTAAACTGTAGTACATTTGGAGATTTTGGAACTTCATAAACACCCTCAGCCATAAAAAATGGACGGTCAGTGTTCTGAGGACACCTCTTCTTGACATTTCACTTCTTTCCCTAGTGTCTCTGAATATGTTTCCTACAAAAGGGATTTCAATCAAAGAGATAATATTTCTCAAAAGAGACCTTTCCTAACTCTGTAAGCCTCAATGGATTCCATGCCTCGTATCATTTCTTTGGATCCCATATCCTCCCTAATCAGGGTTTACAAATTTCGTCCCTCTCATGTTTCAGACATGTCAAAATATACAAACATTATTTTCACCACTTAATTATGGTTTATATAACATGTGACCCAAACTCTATGACCCTAAACTATGAGTTGTATCACCACTGGTCCAAACTCTGTGACCATATACTATGAGTTGTATCACCACTAGTCCAAGATCTGTGGCCCTAAACAATGATTTGTAGTTTTGTGATGATGGGGTCCAAACTCTATAACCTTAAACTATGAGTTATCATCTTGACCACATGATGTTAAACTATATGTTAGTAGTCCCTACACCACATCATTGATCCAGGACGATAACATCCTCGCTGCATGATGCTAAAAATAAAAAACATATTTTCCAATCTAGAAGAAGTTAAAATGAATATAATTAATTTTCCTAAATGCATGATGATAAACTATGTGATCCCTCAAATAACTACATATGTCTTGATTCCCATTCATTAGTGGGATACGTATCGATACCTTGAGCCTCAATCTTAGACCATCACCCAAAAAATGCCTCCATCATGCCCTCTATCTCCTCGTATTCATAAGGGGAACCTTTATGACTCATTTTTTCTCACATTGAGTATTACTCGTGTGAGCTTAGGATCAATGTTAAGTATTCCCCTTCGTAAGCAAACTATAGATTGAATGGTAGACCTGGAATCTGTGGTGCATAAAACTAAGAGTTCCCCTACCCCTATGTCATAACCAGATCGGTATAGGGAATGTTTAGAACTACGTATGGCTTGATTCCTTCTCTTCTAGGATGTGTAGTGACTCCCGAATATGGCATCTCAGCTAAGAAACTACAAACAAATTCCCTCACAAAGTCCCTACACATGGACCAAACATTAGTAAGGAACATTTAGAACTACGTATGGCTTGATTCCTTCTCTTGTAGGATACATAGTGATGCCTAGATATAGAATCTCTACCTAGCCACCATTTAAAAATAATGATACCCCTTCTTCCATGCATAGGTAAGACTTTTGTGGGGAATCCATGAATGGTCCCAACCTCATGACAATAAATGGTGAGATTCTTCAAGAGTCACGAGTGACCCGAGTCTAAATGATACGAGATCCCGAACATGCCCCCAATTCATAAGAAGTCAAAATATTTGTCTTCCCCTTATACATATTATTCAAATCTATATGAAATCTTTACTAGTTCACAGCTAAGCACGGTATGGGTGTTTCTTACGTTCCTAATACCCATAATTCCCATTAGCCAAACTCTATACCACATGAATACTTTTATCCCCAAAAACATTTATGGCCATATAAGATGGAAGGATAGTGTCATGTGGACACCATTGTTTGAGTGTACACATCATTCCCTGGTGGCTCTGCATATTTTTCCTACCAAACAACCATAAATAAAAGCCAAATTCATCCTCAAGAGAGTCATATCCTATCTTAGTATGCCCAATGGATTCCAAGAACCATGTCATCCCTCCTAATCAATGTTCCCCCCCAACCCCCCAGGAATACAATTTACAAGTACTATCATCAATGATGTCTAACGAACGCCAGTACACCCCGATCACGATCAACCCAAATCTGTTAATGATATTTGTGAAAACATAATGTCCTTACAGCATGACATTAAACTACAAGGCCAAAATCGCCCTTACTGTATGATGTTAAACTACACAGAAATGGTTTAATCCTAAAGTGATCTATAATATTGATTTTTTTATTCTTAGATGATGACCTGAAATCCTCATAGTCCCTTGTTTCTCACACAGAGCATAGCTCACATGAGCTTATAGGCCTTAGAAAGAAATCCACCATGACAATATGGAAAAACAACCTAGGAATTTGGTCCTATAATCACAAACTTAAAAGGAATGTCATGGTTCCTTTCATGGTAAGGAAACTCATGTACAATCTATACAACATTAAACTACAGGGTATCCCAACGATGGGTCGAATATCCTGTCTGTAAATCATAGCCCATATGAATCTAATATATCCGGATACACTCTTTCCATACCTCAAACTTTGTGCATGGAGTGATCTTCAATCCCTATAATCTTCCATGGCCATCTAATATGGAAGGTTAGTGTCATGTGGGAAACTTTTTTTGACTATGGACATCATGCCCCAGTGGCTTTGCATATGTTTCCTACAAAAGAGTCGTTAATCAAAGGAATGTTCTTCATCATGAGAGTCCTCCTCTATCTCAGTAAACTGAATGGCTTCAACGCCTCGTACCATCCCTCTTAATTAAAGGACCCTCAAATCCATGGTTTACATTCTCCTTCCAACCCTCGTCATTGATATATCTGATCATGCTAGCTGGATTTATCTCTGGTTTCTTTTAAATTTTATTTAAAACAAAAAAGTACCACATCCATATGCGTGATGTTGATCCTCTTACAAAAATTCCCCCACTCATTTTCGGGTTTTTGGGAGAAGTTCAGTTAAAATGTACCTTTTCATGTTCAGGTGAACCTCTTCTTAAAGGTCATATTCCATGTTCAAAATTGACCCAATCTCTATTATCATTCATAGCCGTTAGAAATGGAAGGCCAGTGTCTTACAAATACCTTTTTTTTACTATTCACATCATGCCCTAGTGGCTCTGCATATGATTCCTACAAGACCACCATAAATAAAAGAAAAATTCATCCTATGGAGAGTCCTTTCTAGTTTCCTTACACTCATAAGACATTCATGTCCTGTTTCACCCCATGGATTTGGAAAACACCTCTAGATAACAGCTTAAATAGCCCCCCATTTCAAATGACCTGACATGAGATTTCTAGTTGAACTGGCTATTCATAATCCCTCTCTTATACAAGTAAGAACTATGTAGGTATAGTTTTCCGCTCAAAGATGGTATGAATATCGCTAATATATTAAAAAATCATTATGTATATAGGCCACCCACTTTGGCTCCCAACATCAAAATAAAATAAAAGTGTTGTGAATCTTTCCATGGATATCAGAGATGGAAGGCCAGTTTCTTGTGGACACCTCTTAGTTTAATATTCACATCATTACCTTGTGAATCTACAAATGTTTCCTACAAATATGCAGTCAATAAAAAGAAAATCCATCCTCAAAAGAGTCCTCCCCCTCCTCTGTACACCTAAAACGGTTCCCCAGCCCCATGAAGGTCCAAAAAGTCATGAATTTAGGGTCCTGATAAATCCCTCTCCCATGTGTAAAAGATATTATGATATTTACGATTGATGAAATAAAAATCAGGGTCCTTATACCATCAATTATGGTCAATGTTATTCAACCAAAAACATCAGTAATATGTTTTATTGGCAGGACTGTAAATCCCCATCGAATGAGACTTCACACTCTACAGAGTGAAAATCATCATAGGGAACCTCTGGATAAAAATCGAGTATCAGCTCATTAAACCTACTCCATGTATGGTTTATAAAATAAAAAATTTGGTTGAGTTATAATAAGAGAAGTAAATCTGGTTGGGTCGAAACCCCGTAAAGGGTAGCCTTAGAAAAAGTCAAGTCATACCTACTAAGCCCATGTCAAGAAGGCTTAGGAAAAAATTAGGGTAACAAATAAAAATACACCAAAGTTCATGAGGTTTTCCATAAATCCTTAGTAATAGACAATCTACACTCTCTGAGTCCTACAAGTCAAGAAAAAATTAGCTCTACATTCAATTATTTCAATTTTCTGGTTTCAAATCATAGTTTAAAACTAATAACTGATCAAAATTATGTCTATATAATTGATTATGATGAATAGAAATTACAAGAAAGGAAAAAAGAAGAAGGATTTGAAGGAAAATAAATTTCATTAAGTTCAACAAAAATAGAGGAACATACCTAATTTGGAGCCTCTCCAATGTATATAAAAAATATAATACACATCATTATTTGAGGAAAGTCCCAATAAGGTACTGCTCACCCATGGCAAGTGACTGTCGGGGGCCATCAAGAGTTTTCTCAATAAAAGATCTCTCGTCCACTTCAACCTTCACTGTGGGATGTACCAATTTCATAATGAATTTAAGACCCATCCCTTTCCTTTAGATAGGTTAGTAGTTGGCACACGAAGAGGCCAGTTGAGTCCTCAACCATTCCATGCGGGCCTCGCACTCCCACAGATCTTCCTTTTATAAGATCATAAAATCAGGATATTTTTCCTCTTTGGCTGTAAAGTGATTGAGATCCTTTGAAAAATCTCAGTAGTTTTTCACATGATGATGGGACTAATTGAAAATGGGAATCTTGTCCTCACAAGAAGCAAGATCTTCTCGGGCTATGACGATCTAGTAGATAAGGAAATGTAAATGTAGATAATGAAAACCACTATATTCCCACACCTATAAAAGCCACCCCCTCGGAAAAATGTCTAAGAAATCTTCTAGTCGAAATAATTGATCAATGTTAGAGATCTTCCCACATCCCCAATTATCGAACCTCCCCTCTTATGGGGTGGGCCAAGAGGTACCTGCTCGCCTCGAGGTTGCTTTGGAGGGGTAGGCCCTGGGTCCCTGTGGATTGGGCTCTATACTAGTATGCTTAACCAAATCACTAAACCATTCATCAAAAATAATGTCCTACTTCATACAAGGATCAGTTTCCTTCAAGAGTTCCTTTTCCTAAATGATGAGTTTCTTGGACAAAGGAGGGGGTTTTTTACTTGTCATATCAAATAGAGGAGGGAGGTATGAATTCATTGTACATGTTACCAATGGTAGAGACTCCCTAGATTCGGCAGATGTCCCAAATACTGAGGCCAACCTCCCAATGGGTTATATGGAAGGTATTGGTGTCAGGGCTCTACCTGCTCAGGTGTTATGAGATAAAGGAAGTGGGACGGTGAGTGTATGTCTGAGAAACACAATCAGACTCATATAGTCCCACAGTTTGTATCTCGGTTTGGAATTCTTCATAGATCTGACGAACCCAAAATGGCCCCCCAGTATATGTGAAATGATCCACTAGAGAGAAGATCTTGTCTAGATGACCAGACAAGCTTCTTCTTCACTATAGATTTCTGCATACTGATCTGGTAACAGTGGGATATCTGGTTGGGCTTCTACTTCAATTCCTCTAATGTTCTAGGTGCATAGTTTAGCAAGGACCCAGAGGTACTATCCCAATGAAGATACATCCCCTTTTTTAGAAATCTAGGCCTTCAGGATAGAGGTGTTAAACATCCAGGAATCAGGATGATCGGTCAGATTTGGCGATGGGATCACTATATTAAACAATAGACCAAACCCATAAGAAGGAAACCTATCTGAACATGGGTACACCCACTGATTCAATGCAAGAATATTCCACAGATATTTGTGAAATGTAGTGAATAAGATTGTGTCATTGACCAAATCCACCATGTTAATAGATCTTTCATTAGAAAAAGAAAAAGGGGAAGTAGTAGTAGCCTCAAAAGGAGCAGCAACGTTAGCGACAACCTGTGAATGATCCATTTTAGTCTGCATAGGAAGATTCAAAATCCCATAAAAAAGTCAGTCAAATAATTTTTTTTGGATAAGGGTTGTGAAATAATGGATAAAGGACTTAAAAATACATCCACATAATTCCTTCATGCACTGTTCCAGAAAATCGTACATGATAGGAATATCCCACGTACTACTTGATGTGACGATGCAACCACCACATACTACTATAGTATGTGAAAGGGTTACACCACATATGGAAATGTTATGTGAAGAAAATTCAAGGTGCTGGCCCATGGATCATTGGCGAGCAAATAATAGTGTTAGAAAAAGGTGTATGCTGCTAACCAACGCCTCGTCAAGTTCATTTTAAAAAATTATTGTCTAAAAGTTTAATGATTGTATTATTAGGTCATAAAGTTCAGTTCTCCATTTCAATCTTAGTGATCAGACACACATACATCATAGAATTATCATATGTGGAACACGGAGTTTAGTTTTAAAATTCCACAACACATTTCGTGAAATCCAAAATTTAGTTTGTGGGAAGATAAATGGTGAAAATTGTAGTTCGTGGAACACAAAAAGTGGTTTCTGATTGAGGTTTTTGCAAAAGAAATGGTACACAAAGGTAGAGGAATAAAAGAGGGATTCAAGAGAACTTTTCACTGTGAGAAATGGTAAATGAAAAACGGCATGGGACCCTATATATAGGTGTGGTCCTCTCTTACCGGACACATCTATTCAATCATGAACCACTTCAGTTCAGGACCACTTCTACATTAGAATAGTCTCCTATTTGTTCTGAATGGAACTCATTCCGATAGGGGGAATTTCTAGGGTCCAAAAAATTCTTCTGAGGGATGAAAATGATCCCATAATCACTTTACATAAGAAATAAAGTATTCCTACAAGTCCAGAACATAAAATGGACTTAAATTCAGTTACCAATTTCTGATGAATACTGAAGGAATTCAATTTTTCAATAGAATTTATGTGGCCTGTATACCATCACCGGGAAGGGTTGACGAACATACGAACTGTGAACCACCGGTATGCAAATAGACCTGTGAGGTGTTGTGCTGCAGAGAAATGACCTATGAATCCAGAAAATGTCGAACCGCATCACTGAAATAATCAAGTGCGCAATGGATGGCCATGTACAATCCCACGAACTTAGAAGCTCATGGATGAAGCAAATAGGTAGGGTTATATGAACATTGACACATGAAACTTTGTCTCTTAAAACCTCAATTGACCGAGTATTCTATAGGTCAAGATACCTGTTCATGGCCTTCCTCAAATAGGGTTGTGTTCCCATCGATACTATTTCCCCCAATGCTCTATAAAAAGATCACAAGAGGAATTAAGAGGAGACAGATGAAGAATGAACCAAGGGGACCCTAGAGGTTGGAAGAAATAATTTAGAGATGATTTTGGCTTTAGTCTTGAATCATCGGTGAAGCCAGAATTGCAAACCACGCTCCTGTAGGTATATCCAGAAACGAATAATAAAAAACGAAGGAACTAAACAAAAATAAGAGGACTGAGAACCTAATTGATGAAATCAAGAACCACACATTTCTTGTGGATGAGTTCCCCACGAGTGATAGTCCCCCAGACCCTCCTTTAAAACAGTGTTCTTCATAGTGCATCTCTACATGGGTTTAGCTCGGTGTCGCGTACTGCATCAGTACACTGAGTGAGCCCAGAGTGGCATGAGAGACCGCATACCGTTGTGGTGTGTTGTGGTCCATGCAATGCCCGCGTACTACTTCACTGGGTGGATGACCCCTCTTCCCGCATACCCTCATGGTATTCTGAGCTTCCACCATCCTGCATAAGAAAACACTATGACTAATGGGGTGTTTTTGGGTATTATTTCCTCTGGATCCATCATTTCCCCTCCATTACCACATAGTCCTCCATAACCACTCCATGAACTGGTCCCCTTGCATTAGGTCAAACTCTCCTCTAAAAAAACTGGACCAGTATGATCAGATCATCGGGCACATCAGTGCACCCCTTTGAGTCTACATACCCATGGTATATAGTGTAACACCCTTACCCTAGTTACCCAAAGTCGATGCATTATTACATAACATTGGCATGAACACAAGATATCAAGTCCCAAAATACTGATTCTTTTAGTAGCCGTGGAATTACCAGATAGATACATGAGTTTTACATTACACCATAAAATAAAATAAAAACATTGAGTCCCCTTTGAACACAATTATATCCCTTAGCCTATCCTGCATGTCAATAATAATTTACTTCTTCACATCATGAGAAAAATAAAACACAAGAAAGGGGTGACCTAAGATTCTCAGTAATGATAACAGTATAGAGAAAACCTTGATAAATAAGCATAAACATTTAAGTAAATATATAATACTAAAACAAAAGTCATTTTAAACATAAATTCCAGCGTAATATGGAATATATAAATCAAAATAATTCTATTTACTTGTTCACATGGATATTCAACTAGTCAAATAATCACATGTAATGTCAAGAACTAATTCCATAATGATGGAATGCATAATGCTTAACATCATAACCACATAGTCAAGGCCTCATTCCAAGACTACAAAATAATATTTTTTCAAGGCCTTGTGCCAAGACACTTGTTTTTCACATGATACCTACCGATGTATCAATGAGCTATAACGTGTTCCACCTATCACTTACTAAGTCCAATGCATTCCTCATATGAAAAGATTTGAAACACAACATAAACATTTGTATTAAAACTAGCATAAAAAATGTTAATACTTTAACCATAAACCATGATTGGTATAAATATAAAACATCGACAGTCAAACATATCACAAAGCCTTCAATATAATAGGGAAGATTGTATCATACAGATCATCTTCAAACAAGTGTAAAATCCATAAAATGATGTTGACAGAGATGAAATAAAAATTATTTGAGAGAAATTCTTAAATTATTTAAAAGTCACGTAATTTAAAAAAGAAATAAATTTTGAAAATATTCTTATAAGCTTTTATGGGATGCTTCGATGGTTTTATAATGCTAGAGAATAGTCTCACCCTCCGTATAAGTTAAAACTACCATTCATACGTTAATTTGTCGAAAAGTACATAAAGTACCTTGTTTGGAAAACGATATAAAGATTCCTTTCAAACCATTTTATAAAAAGTAAAACAAGGGTATAAATGACTGTAAACCATAGTCTAGTAATTAGTAATTTTTTTTTGAAATACATTTTTATGAAACACAGATGTGGGTGATAAAGAGGTCCCAGTAGATACTCACTTATAAACAACCTCCGATAGTAAAGAGATTGTAAAATTAACCCATTCCATGTACTTTTCCTTGGTCGATGGTATGTTAACCTAATATATAATAGTTAAATAATTGTTATTAAATTATAAAAGTACCCCATACACAAATATTATATAATATATTATCTTCCAATATTTCATTGTTTAAAATATTTCAGTATTGTCATTGTTTTGGGTGTTAACTGATTCGTTTTTCGTTACATGATTTGTTACGTAAGTCATGATTGTTATGGATAATATGTATTTGATTCATATCACAAATTATATTAAGTAATGAAACATCATTTTTAACAATAAAATTAAAATTATTCAGGAATTGTTATGATGGGGAATGAATCTCATTGCATTCGTGGAGACAGTAATCTGTACGTACGCATAAGATACAATATCATTCTATTGTTAGTGAAATCATATGAAATTGGATGGTATATCATATAAAAATAATAATTAAAATGTTATATTTATTATTTTCATCAATTATACAGATTATTATACCCATCCAAATAAGGAAGTGTTGAATAACAAACCACACCATGATGTGGAGACGGTAAGCCGTACGTACACATGTATGGTGACTTTGTCATTCATAGGATGGATAGAATAATGAATATGGTTGTACCATATTTATAATAACATAAAATTATGTAGAAGGTACTAGAGTTATTACTTTGGTATGGAAAAAAAGTAAGAGGATGTGGAGGAAGAAAAGAACTTTGAAAGAGATGATAAAATTATTACCTCTTCTTTGGGATCTTCAATTTGATTTGAACAAAATGGCTTTTTAGGATGGCTTAATGATAGAATTAAGGTATATAGTTTGATGTGAGGGTATTTTGGAGGATATTGGAGCAGGGTTTGTACATGAAAAATGGCTTTGGAGGTGGTATTTTGAGAGAATGGGATGTACCATTTTATAAGAGAGATGAGAAGCACTTTAGAAAAAACATGAAATATTATTTTATTATAAAATAGTTTTCAGTTTCTAGTGGATCCAAAAGGATTTATTTCAAGAATAAGGTGGGTATGGGTCTAAAAAATCTCAACCAATATGTTTTAGATAGTTTTAGGTCACAATATTAACCTTACATTTTAAATTTTACTCTGTTAAATAGTTTCACTTTTACCATGTATTCTTGTATTATTATAATAAATGGTTAATAAAAGTAAAATAAAATCCAAGAAAACCTAATGTGGTTCATTAATGACATTTATATCATTATATAATTCCTATTACCAATCCTTTGAATTTTAGGACTGTTATATAATTTAATAATATAATATTTTTTTAAAAAACTCGTTTTGACAATTTTGATACTATTTAGTATTTTGTTTTTGTTAAAAACATAAAAACATTATGAAATCGAAAAAAACTTATTTAATAAACCCTAAAATGTCATATTAATATCAAAAAATTAGTGGAATGCATCAAAAATCTAAATTTAAATATATTTGGATATTTATAGTAACAATTATTTTAATCTTTCATTAATAAGGTAATTACTACATCATCATTTTGTCACAAATAAATTTATTTATTTAATGTTAAAAATTTATAAATAAAATACCATTATGTAGGAAATATTTTTATATTTATAAATAATATTTATAGTCAAATTTATCTTATGTAAAATCCTATATTAAAAATGTTTTAGTTATGAAAATATGAATTTATCACTTTTAACTAGTCTTTAAATAAAATAATAATAAATGTACTAATCGAATCCAAGTGGAAAAAAGGATCATATTTTATTTCTAAGATTTATTTTGGTTGAAATAAACGTATACAATAGAATAAGGACATGTGTTAGGGTAATAATTATATCATTTTTACCATTAATTACACTATTTACTTTTAACCGTGGTAAATAAAAGTCAAAAGATACAATACACCAAAAATTATTTACATCTTATTGAACCACATATTACATACTGATATCAACCATGTGTCTTGTATTTCTGAAATTCACTTTATATATGTGGTAAAATTATGTTTTACGCAAATTTTCAAATGTGCCTAGTTTGTGGGTAAAAGACGTTAAAATGTTCAATAAAATTTTATTTATCTAATCTTATTCTAAAATGACTCCAATGAATTAAATTGAACTAATATATGTATTATGTATCTATTTTTACATAATATAAATTTATATAAAATAAATAATTATTTAAATAAAATGTCGATTTTAAATAATGACGTAGTGTTTTCACTATTAATTAAAAATTGAATGTTTTCATAAAAATACAAAAATTAACCGTAAGATAATTTTGATATTATGAACAAAAAAATGAAGTCCATTTTGACAAATTAAATTTATAAAATTTCAAAAAGTTTTTATTACTGTTCATAATGGCTAGTTATATTGGTCGTGGTCTGCTAGAACTCAAAGTTGCATACAACGCAAGCTATTGTATTATTCAAACAGAAGCATAATGTGGAAGCATGGGGTGTTACATTATTCCCTCCAAATAATTTCATTCTCGATATTTCTAGAATATCACTTCATAAATATATTCAAGAGTTTCTTCATCATATGTTCTTTAAGTTCCCACATTGCCACTTCTATTTTATGGTTTCTCCATTGAACTCTTACTAGATGAGTCATCCAGTTTTTCAATACCTGTTCTCTAGTATCAAAAATTCTGATAGGTTCTTCGCAATAAGAGAGATTAGGTTCCTGTTCTACTTCTTCATAAATGTGTACAAGCACTGGTCCGGGAATGTATTTTCTCAACAGTGATACGTGGAACACATCATGAACTTTAGAGAGACTTGGCGGCATTTCCAAATGGTATGCTACAACTCCAATTCATTATAGAATTTCGAATGGTCTGATGTACCTCGGACTCAATTTACCATAATTACCAAATCGTATAACACCCTTCCATGAAATCCTTCTTTTAGTTATCGGCAAAGATCGTTTTCATACTTTGAGCTTTATTGATGTGGGTTTGGATAATCTTCACCTTTTGCATTGTTTCCTCAACAATTTCTAGGACTACAATTTTTATTTCACCAATATCATCCCAACAAGTTAGTGTGGAAAATCTCTTCCCATATAACACTTCATACAGTTCTATCTAAATACATTATTGGAAGCTATTGTTATAGGAATATTATACTAGCAGTAAATATAGAGCCCACATATCTTGAAATTCAGGTGAAAATGATCTTAACATCTCTTCTAAGGTTTGAATAGTATGTTATGATTGTCCAACAGTTTGAGGGTGGTAGGCAGTGTTGAAATGAAGTTCAGTATCTATGGATTTCTAAATTCTTTTAAATAATATAGATATAAAATGGGGATCATGGTTAGAAAAAATTGATAGGGGTCCACCATGAAGTCTTAAAACATTATTAAAATATAGTCTTGCTAAACATTCGAGTGGTAAATAATCTATTATAGCAAGAAAATGTGTATAATTTGTAAGATGATCATTAATGACCCATATTGGATCATTCCTTCTAGGAGTATTCAATAGTCCCATGAAATATTCCATCGTAATATCATCCCATTTCCACTCAGGTATGGAAAGAGGTTGCATGAATCCTCTAAGGTGTTTCTTTACAACTTTCACTTGTAGAAAATATATACATCTTGACACATAATCAACAATATCCCTCTTCATGTTGTCCCAAAAAAATGTTCCTTCAAATCATTATACGTCTTAGTACTACCAGAGTGTATAGAGAAATTGAAGCTATGATGATCATCTGAAAATTCCCTTTTCAGATCAGGCATATCAGGAACACAAATCCTTTTCCCAAATTTTAAAAAAATTTCTTCATATGTGAAGTTGATCAATCTCACATCGTTTATAACTTTAATTTTGTTTTCAAACTCCTTATCCTTAGCCTATGAAATTTTTGTCATTTTGTGTAAATATGGATTGAAAAGAATTTGAAAAGGTATTGATGTTTCACCTTCCATGATTATTCCTATATCCATTTTTACTATATCCATGAACATAGGATCCCTTAAAACTCTCATATTGTTCAGAACTCCATGATCCTTTCTTCTCAAATCATTTACCACCATATTTTCCTTCCCCTGGTAGTAGTTATAATGAAATCATAATCCTTGTGTAGCTCAACCCATTTCCATTGCCTCATGGTGAGTTCATTTTGTGATAAAATATACTTTAAACTCTTGGGATCAGTATAAATCTCAATTTTTTCAAAATATAGATAGTGTCTCCATATCTTCAGAGGAAATATTACAGCTTCTAACTCATGATCATGAGTGGGATGGTTTTGTTCATGAGTTTTTAGCTATCTTGACGCATAGGAAATAACTCTATCATTCTGCATAACGACACAACCTAGTATTTTCTTTGAAGCATCACTATAAATAACAATGCCATCATTACCTGATTTTAAAGTCAATATAGAAGCATTGACTAATTTTCTCTTCAATTACTCAAAACATTATTCACACTCTTTTTTCCAAAAAAAAAATATTCCCTTTACATGTGATCTTTATTAATGGGGTTTCCAATCGGGCAAAATTCTAGACGAAAATCCTATAATAACCTATTTAACAAAAAAAACTATGTACCTCAGTTATACTCATCGGTACAAGCCATTCATTGATTGCCTTGGTCTTTTAAGGACCAATAGAGATTCCATCCTTATAGACAATATGGTCATGAAAATAAATCTCCTGAAGCCATAATTCACACTTTCTAAACATCCCATATAATTCATTTCTTCTAAGATTCTTTAGAATAGTGCGCAAGTGATTTTCATGATCTTCGTTGATTTTGGAGTATACCAAGATATCATCAATAAATACCACTAAATATTTATCAATATAATCCATGAAAACTCTATTCATTAGATCAATGAATATAGATGGTTCATTAATCAGTCCAAAAGGAATTACAATAAACTCTTAATTCCCAAGATTGGTAAGAAATTTTTTCCTCAGAATGTCTTTCTTCATTGCGCACAATTGATGGTATATAGATCGAAGGTTAATCGATTAAAAATATTTAGCTCCATGAAGTTGATAGAATAAATAATAAATGTGAGGTAGGGGATACTTTTTCTTTATTATTATAGAATTGATCTCCCTACAGTCAATTCACAACCTCATGGGCCCATCATTCATTTTTACAAAATGAACAGGGTATCCGCATGGAGAAACACTCGGGTGAATAAATCCTTTATTACTCAATTCCTCTAGTTGTTTCATTAGTTCCACTAATTATATATTGTCCCTTATATAAGGGGTCTTTGATATGGGACTTGAACCGAGAAATAAATCAATGGAAAACTCAATTTCTCGTTCTAGATGATGTCCAGGTAAATCCTCTGGAAACACATCATCATATTCTTGAAAAATAGGTATATCCTTTATTTGAATGTTATTTTACTCACCCAAAGTTATTTCATTAACTTCCTCCCCAATAATAGAATTTAGTAGATCTACTGGGGGTGGATCTAGATAAGAATCAGATGGTGATGTTTCTGATCTAATGATAAGGTACTTTTTATCATCATAAAAAATTGTAACCTTCTTATTCTTACAATAAATTTTTACAACATGGTCCGAAATCCAATCCATACCATGGATTATATAAAATTAAATAATGGGTATGAAAATAAGATCAGTAGATAAAGCACATGTATATTCCATAATGGTTACTAATTGACAAAACGTTGTTTCAATTATATTTCCCTTATGAGTTTTAAATGAAAATTCCATTGTTAAATCAGATTAGAAATATCTAATTTTCTTAGTAAAGTAGGAAGATATGAAATAATGTAATAACCCAGAGTCAAATAAAGCATTGGTTAAATTTGAGAAAACCATTAAATTATCTACCACCATGTCATTCAGATCTTCAACCTCAGAAGTAGTGATCACATATGCTTGGCCTTTATCCCTTGGCCTTTTCTAAGGTTTGATTTCATGGTGATTAGGAAATTAATTTGCATAACTCCCCATTATTCTACAATTTTAGAATTTAACATTGACAACCTCTTTCTTTCCCTTACAATCACGATCTTGGTGGCATTTTTCACCGCACTTGTAATAGACTCCCATTCCTTTCAGGAATGTATAGGGGTGTTTCTTCCCATATTTTATATAGGATGGAAATCAAATATTTCCCTTCTTCCCCTTATTTCTATTTCCAGAGTGTTCAGTAGACCTCTTCTTTTCCTTCTTTTCTTTAAATTCATAAGTCTTAGAGAATTATTTTTTTGTTTTGATAACATGTGAGAAAATATCATCATATGATGAGAAGGACTGTGAAACTAACGATCAATAGAGAAATGGTCTTAGCTCATTAAAGAATCGATCAATCTTACTCATTGGGTTATGTATATAATCAGTCGCATGCCTTTCTACCCATGTAAAGTTATCCTGATACTTCGTGACATTCTCATCCTCCTTTTTCCTCAAACATAGAAATTTCCTTTCCGTATCTGCCCGATAGTCACAAGGAAAGTATTTTTCCAAGAAAATATCATTAAACTCCCTTCATTACATATTTTATACATCATTATCTTTCATTGGGGTTTGAATTAATGACCACTATTGATCTGCATCTCTTTTGTGGAGATAAATAGCCATGACTACTTTTTCTCTTTCACTACTCCCAAAGCATGAAATATTTTCTCTAAGGAACTTATCCATTGATTAGCTACAAATGGATTTATAGTCCCTTTTAATTTTGGTGGTTGTTTCCTCATGAAGCAGTGTAAAATTGATCCTCCACATTGTGGATCATTGTATTATATATGAGTAAGGTTATTATTCATAACTTGAGTGAGTTGTCCTAGTATGGTTATAATTTGATCAACACATGTTCCATCACCCACTCCACAATAATTATCCTGAGTAGGAGGCAGATCCCTACATGGATTAGGTGCATTGATACGATATATGTTCTTCCCACTTGGTGGAATTTCTAAACATGTCATACAATAAATTAGATTATGAATTGAAATAAATAATCCAAAATAGTAAAATACCTAACATAAATTGAACAATTTATGCCTATAATCCCTAATAATAATAAAAATTATGTGAGGAAGTATTTAATCATAAATACTTTATAATTTTTTGTAAAGAGAATTTGAATTATCTTAAGCATATCCCCAAGGAGTGTCGTAACCAAGAGTGCAGCAAGGCTCGTTGTCATGTACCAGAATACACTGGTTCAAGCCTAAAACTCCTTCTCGGAGTTTTCACACCTTGGTACATCTGTTCCAGAGCCGCCTCTACCTGCTCATATACATACAAGGATGTATTGCTTGGAAAATACACAAATCCTCTACATTTCCACAATTCTCGGATGTTCTTCTATACAAATCCTCAATGTATATCTTAGGGTAATGTTCTCTAATCAATGTTTTTTTTAATATTGTTTCCAAGTTTTTTACTAAAATTCCTCTAATACCAACTATAATGCTCTGACCCCTATTACCCAGAGTCTGTTCATTATAAAATAAAATTTTCATGATCACAATAGATCATGTCTTGAAAGACCTATTAGTTTAGTAGCCTTTTAAGTACTAGATTCGTACAAGAGTTTTCCATTGCATCATGAAATAAAAATACAACAGTGTGTTCCCTTTGAACACAATTATATCACATATCCTATCCTGGAGGTCAATTATTTCAACAGTGTGTTCCCTTTGAACACAATTATATCACATATCCTATCCTGGAGGTCAGTAATCATTTACTTCTTAACATCCTGAGAAAAATAAAACAAAAAAAGGTTTATGTAAGATGCATAGTAAGGATAACAATATAACGAAAAATTTCATAAATAAGCATAAACCATTAAGTCATTGTATAAGACTAAAATAAAAACCATTTTAATCGTAAAAATCAGCATAATATGGAAAATATAAATCAAAATAATTCCATTTACATATTCTCATTGATATTCTACTAGTTGAATAATCACATCTAATGTCAACAACTAATTTCATAATGATGGAATGCATAATATCGGACATCATAACCACATAGTCAAGTCCTCGTGCCATGAAAACAAAATAATATTTTTTGAAGGACTTGTCCCAAGACACTAGATTGTCTCATGAGACCTACCGATGCATCGAGGATCTATAGTGGGCTCCACCCATCACTTACTATGTCCAATGCATTTCTCATATGAAAATATTTAAAACATAACATAATCATTCTGATTAAAACTAGCATAAGAAATGTTAATACTTTAACCATAAACAATGAATGGTATAAAAATAACACATCCAAGATCAAACATATCATAAAACCTTCAATACAATATTGATGATTATATCATAATATATCAACTTCAAAAAAATTTAAAATCCATCAAAGGATGTTAAAATAGATGAAATCAAAATCGTTTGAGAGAAATTTTTGAAATCATTTAAAAGTCATGTAATTATTAAAGAAAACTTTTATTTTGAAAATATTTTTAAAATAATGTAAGGGATGCTTCAAATGTGTTATAATGGAAGAGAATAGAGGTATCTTCCATATAAGTTAAAAACATTCTTACCTTAATTTTTCGAAAAGGTCATAAAGTACATTGTTTGGAAAAAAACATAAAGATTCCTTTAAAACAATTTTATAAAAGGAAAAACCAGGGTATAAATGACTTTAACATATAGTCTAATAAATATTAAAAATGTTTTGAAATACATTTTTATGAAACATGGATGTGGGTGATAAAGAGGTCCTAGTAGATACTCACTTGTAAACAACCTCAGATAATAAAGAGATTATAAAATTAACTGTTACCTTTTACTTTTCCTTGTTTAAGGGTATGTTAAACATCTTTATAATAGTTAAATCATTATTATTAAATTATAAAATAACCAAATACACAAATATGATATAATATATGATCTTATAATATTTCATTGTTAATAATATTTCAGTACTATCTTTGTTTTGGGTGTTAACTGATTCATTTTCCCTTATATGATTTGTTACGTATGTCATGATTGTTATGGATAGGATGTATGTGATTCATATACAAAATTATATTAAGTTCTTAAACATCATTTTTAACCATAAAATGACATTTATACTTGAATTTTTATAATGGGGAATGAATCTCATCGTGTTCATGGAGACGGTAATCCGTACGTACACACGAGCGACAATATCATTCTATTGAGGGTAAAATAGTATTTAATTGGATGGTATATCATATAAAAAGATTCATTAACATGTTATATTTATTATTTACATTGATTCTGCTCATTATTATACCCATCCAAATAATGAAGTTTTGAATAACAAACTACAACACAACATGGAGATGGTAAGTCGTACATATGCACGTATGGTGACTTTTTTATTCATAGGATGTATAGAATAATGAATATGGTTGTACCATATTTATAATAACATCACAGTATGTATAAGGTACAAGAGTTATGATGTTTTTATGGAAACAACAAATAATGAGGAAGTGGAAGAAGAAAATAATGTTGAAAGAGGTGATGAATTTATTACCTCTTCTTCAGGTTCTTCCTTTTGATTTGAACAAAAGGGATCCTTAAGTTGTCTTTCTGATCAATGTAAGGCCTCTGGGTTGATGTTAGGGTAGTTGGGAGGATATTTGAGTAGGGTTTGGCTGATACAAATGTCTTTGTAGGTGAGGTATCTATGGAAGGGGATGTACCCTTTTATAAGAGAGAGGAGGGTCACTTTAGAAAAAACATGAAATATTATTTTATTATAAAATAATTTTCGATTTTTAATTGATCCAAAAATATTTATTTCATGGAATAGGTGGTGATGGGTCACAAACCTCTCAACCAATAGGTTTTAGATAGTATTAGGTCATCATATTAACATTATCTTTTAAATTTAACTCTTAGTTAAATAGTATATCTTTTTACCATGTATTCTTGTATTATTATAATAAATGGATAATAAACATACTAGATTAATCCAAGAGAACTAAAAGTGGTTCATTAATTTCATATATATCCTTATATAAGTCTATTGGCAGAACCCTAGATTTTTTATAACAATTATATAATTTAATAATATTGTATTTGTTTTAAAAACTCATTTATAATAATTTTGACACTATTTATTATTTTGATTTTGATAAAGTCATAAAAAAATTATCACTTCAAAAAAATATTTAATAATCCCTAAAATGTCATATTAACCATGAAAATTAGTGTAATGCTTCAAAAATCTCAATTTACATTAATTTGGATATTTATAATATCAATTATTTTGATCGTTCATTAATAAGGTAATTACTGCATCCTCATTTTTCCATTAAAAATATAATTATTTAACGTCTAAAAATTATAAATAAAATACCATTATGTAGTAAATATTTTTATCTTTCTAATTAATATTTATAGTCGAATTTATATCATGTATAACCCTATATTAAAAATTTTTTATTTATGAGAATTTGAATTTAACACTTTTAACTCTACTTTAAATAAAATAATAATAAATGTCCTAATCTAATCCAAGTGGACAAAAAGGATAATATTTTATTCCTAAGGACAATTTTGGTCAAATTAAACTTATCCAGTATAATTATAACATGGGTTAGGATAATAATAACAATATCATGTTTACCTATAATTACCTTATTTAATTTTAACCGTGGTAAATAGAAGTTAAAAGTTACTATTCATCAAAAATTATTTTCATTTTATTGAACCACATTTTACTTACTGATATCAACCGTCTCTCTTGGATTTTTAAAATTGAATTCATAGAAGTAGTGAAATTATGTTTTATGCAAGTTTGCAAATGTACCTATTTGGTGGGTAAAAGACGTTAAAAAGTTTAATAAACTTTTATACATAGAATGTTATTATAAAATGATTCCAATAATTACATTGAACTAATATAGGTATTATGTATATATTTTGACTTAAAATAAATTTAAATAAAAGAAATAATTATTAAAATAAAAATTCTGTTTTAAACTATAACATAGTGTTTTTTACTATTCATCAAAAATTAAACATTTTCAGAAAAATACCAAAAATTCACCCTGAGCTAATTTTGATATTACGAATAAAAAAAGATGTCCACTATAAAAAATAAAATTTCAAAAATTTCAAAAATGGGCTATTATTGTTCATAACGGCTAGTTTGATTGGTCGTGGTGTGCTAGAACTCGAAGTTTCATATAATGCAAGATATTGTACTATACAAAGAGAAGCGTACCGTGGAAGCTTGGGGGGTTACAAGAAGAGTCATGAAGGCTCTGCCCATAGTAGTTAGGACTCTAGAGAATGTCTATAAGCCTATATTTCCATGGTAACTGGTAGTCCAACCATGGGATCTAACGTGAACCTCCCCATTCTAGGGATTATGGGTAATCACTTGATTTTCCATTCAATGAGATATGGTGATCAGTCGAAGGGGTTGTGTTCGCTTCCCCTTATGATGAGGGAGACATTCAACCCCTTTCCTAAAATGTGTTCTGGGGTACTCCCACTAAGGTAAGTTCACAATCTTCCAAAGGTCGGGCCACATGACGTCCAATGTCATCCCGCATTAGAAGGTTCATCGCTCTGCACCCTCAAGCATTGTCACCCTGGCCTCTTCTACCATAGGCCCGACCTCTCACATCAGCATGAGAGGAGGTGTGTGGTTGGTTGGATCTCTCACAAACTCTTGTTTATTACAAAAAGCATGGATCATGTGGGCTTAGATAATTGTGATGATTATAATATCCATGCAATTTTAACTGTGAGAGCAATGATTCTTGAACAAACCAGGATATGCAGGACACATGCCTGAATGCCCGAGCTCAAAAGGAACAACCTTTAGAAATGGGTCCTCCCAACAATGTCCCCCCAAATGGGAACCTTCCATGCATATGGCCCAGTACTTTGAACTATGTGGGCCCGGATTCCTCTCCTGAGGATACATTTGAAGCCCATATTATGGTTCTGATCCCGACATCAAGTCACCTTCAGTCCACCCTGGATGACATTAAACTCTAGAGTGCCTTACTATATGGTTCAAGTCTGCATTACCTCCATATCAACAAATCCATACATACCTATGATGATCCTACAAACTAGGGGTGGGCCATGGACACACTCTTAGGTATTGAACCAAGGTTCCATGAACATATAAACATGAATTAAATATAAAATAGAGTCCCAAAATAGGAAATAATTCCACCAAAAATGTTGTGATGAGACCAACTTCACATCCTCAATACCAATGGAGTCCTTAACTGTTGTTGGCTAAATCATGGTTGAATGAGCACCTGTCTTTGGAAAGAAGTTCGACTAATCATCGATACCAGGGCCATTGGGTGTTTCAGGATCCATAAATAAACCAATTGGAGACCATACAAGGAAGTTTTATCCTAGAAAAACTGATTTCACAAGTACTTCACCCCATACAATCACCCATTGCGACTATCTGACTATGGTGTCTGCCTCACAATACATAAGGGATAAAATGCCCAGCCCCCGTAGGGATAATCCAACCCTCCTTTAAAGGATATTGAAGTCGAATGGGTTGAGACAAAATAAATACTGAATTTGATGAGAAACTATCTCTATAAAAAAAGAGACGAGTGTTGATTCTCACTAGGTCATTTGGTCATCACCCCGAATGAACAACCTCAGAGCCGACACAGTCTTATTTGAGACATATGATATTTTTTGCACCTATATTACATTGTGATGTTCATATATATACCATTTTAACAATTTATAACATGAATTTAATTATTTTAATGAAATTTAATGTTTCATTTCTTATTATACTTTAATGAGGATTATGATCTAGATGTTTCCAATGTGGTATGGTGTAACATCCTGACCTGGGTGACAAGCACCGGTACCCTGAGCTAGTTTACCACATGAAATCACATGTACCTTACCATATTCCAGTTGATGCCAACTAGTAGTAAGGGTATGATAAGTCAATCATGGGGAGACAATACCCTATTTGATCATAGTAAACACCAGTAAAAATAATGTACAATATAGAAATGACACATAATTATAAATAATAGTAATATATCAAGATAAAGATTATTTAAATACATTATCTAACAAAATTAGAAAACATGCAATGATGATGTATGTGTCACATTTCTAAATGCATACTTAAAATAAAGACACTCACATCTCCCAAGCAAGTCCTATATCACATTCATTTCCCTCAACCATGATCCATCTAAAATAATCGATCTAATATGAGCCCCTTATCCTTAACCTATCTTTTATCAATAGATTCTATTTGGGTACCAATCAAGCCGCCCGAGTATAGTGTGAGTACAACTCAATAGATAATAAACAATGGTGTCTAAAACAATATCTAGTCAACTAATATTGTATGTATCTGTATGTATAAATAATTACAATGCATAAGTAAATAGTTATCTAATTATCAATTAATCTTTATTTTACTACATTAACCCATGGGTTCAGATGGACACCAAAAACATAATACCTTTTTGGCCAGTGTTAGAGTTTGATCCATTCCTTTTTATTAATTCACAACTCATTTAACAAAAAAACATTTCATTATCAATTTAATTTCAATTTAATTTCCCCATAAATTAGACCTAGGATCTAATGTTAATGTCATGGGTGTAGATCATCATGTTTAACACCCCATGGGTATTTGTAGCATTAGTCAATATCCCACACCCCATGGGTATTTGGAGAATTAGTCCATATAGTATATAAATATTTTCATGCATGATCTTATTCATTCTATGGGTAGATGGAGTGTCAGTATATATCCCACACTCTTTCATTAAATAATTTCATATAGTTATTTGGACCGTTAGTCTGTGTCCCATACTAATTTATAATTCATTCACATGAACCAAAATATCACAAGTTTCCACATATTATCTCATTCAATATTAATCAATATCGATATACTTATCCCTATAACTCTCATTAATTAATTAAAAAATTAAATAATCCCTTTCATCATATTAATTAATTCTATAACTAAAAAATCAACTCAAACACATTAGTTAATTCAATAGTTAATTAATCACTTTCATCCCATTAAATAATTATACAATTAACTAATCATATCCTGATCATCAATTAATTAAAAATTTAATTATCACTTCAATCACATTAAAAATTTCTTAAAATTCTAATAATTAATCCAATAGTTAATTATACTGATTCCCAATTAAATGACCCAATAATTAACTAATTCATTAAATATTCTAATTTGATGATTCAATTTTTCAATCAAATCACCAGTTCCCTAATTAATTAAGTGACCAATTTCATTGAATCTACATTGGAATATCAATTCTTAATCAAATACAAACAACAATACAATTAGATACATGTAAACTATTTCATGACTATGAGATTTGATAATAGACCACATACCTCGATTTTTTGGTGAAGATCATCCAATAGAAATATCTAATTTGGGATACATAATGATGTAGATTTAGATTCGTATCTCACAACCCTAACTCAAGATTAATGTAATCAAGATAATTCTAAACTAGATATAGGTCCAGAATCACAGTTATAGATCTCACAAAATGGATAACAAACATCAAAATAATGAGGGAAGGAGAGAGGATAAATGAGAAAGCATCAGTATGAGATCCACTTACCAAGAGAGAGAGAGAGGGGAAAATCTAAAATTATGGATATGAACAGTGAATAATACATTCTGAATGGCCTTTGAATCCCTTTGAAATTCTCTGAAATCTTCCAAAAATGGATTTGGTCTGAGATTGGTATGAATGGGGGATGTTTCTAGGGTTCGTGGAATTTAAAAACAAATTTTTAGGAAATTAATATTACCATGCACGGTTTCCTGGGAATGGGAAAAAAATTTCCCTAACCTTGTGCCATCCATGCACCAACTATGTGAACCCTCACTGTCTAGGGTTTCACAATTTCTAGGGATGGGTGCATGGTTTTCTCTAACTATGTGCCAAACGTTCACAACACCTTTTTCTTCTATTTTTCTTAATTTTCACCCAATCACACCCCAAGGTAAACCCCAATTGAAATTTATAAAAATAAAAACATAATGTACATGAATTGATGCATGTTCCAAATCTAGAATAATGTTGGGATCTTACAATCTCCCCACCTTATAAAAACTCGTCCTCTAGCTGGACTCCCATGGTTTTTTAATCTTTCTAACCAAAAAATATTAGACAATTGAGCCCTCATATCTTCTTCCCTTTTCCATGTTTCATCCTGCACATTTCTATGTCTCCATAATACATGAAATATTGTTACATTCATTCCCCGCAAGACTTTCTCACATCAATATATCCCAAGAATCGAATTCCCCTCAAATGAAACATCTTCCTCAAGATCAACATCATCCATGTTGATCAAATAATAAGGGTTGAGGTGATACCGCTAATGTAGTGATAAATGGATAACATCACACATAAAATTTTATTTCTTTGGACTATCCAAATGGTATGACACTAGTCTTATTCTCTCCAAAACCTCAAAAGATCCAATGAACCTAGGTACCATCTTGAACTATCTCTATATCCTATAGTGACCCAACCTAGGTGACCGTATAAGGAAAACAAGATAACCCTATATAAACTGTAGGGGTCATCTCTCTCTATTTTCATATGAATTATAACTACTTTGAGACATAGCCATATATTTTTGAATCAACAGAACCAGCTCTGAAATATACTAAATGATACTTGGTCCCAATAACTATACCTCACATCCCTCAATCTAGCATGGTGGTGACCTATATAGCCTAATATAAAGAGCCTCATATGGTTTTATCAGTATAATTTCTTGATAACAATTGTCATGGGAAAACTCTACTAAATCGATGTGCTTCTTCCAAGACACACTGAATTCAGGAACACATGAATGAAACATATTCTCAAGAACCATTATAGTATGATCTAACTTCCCATATATCTATGGATGAAATTTATACTCAACAAAACTGGTTTTAAATGTTCCGTATTTAATCCCTTCCACAAGCATGAAGTAAAAAAATCACGGTCTAAATAAATAGTCTGTGGAAACCCATGTAGATGGGATATCTCTCAAACAAACAAATACCCCATGATATAGTCTCCCATATATGCAATAAATGTGATAATTTTTTCAATCGATACACAACAACCCAGATAGTGTCATTCATCCTATGATTATTCAGAATACCCACCACAAAATCCATTTTCATTCCATCCCACTTCCATTCTTGAATGGGAAATGGATGAAAAAAACCTATAGGTCATTGATGCTCTGAATTCACCTTCTAATAGTTGTACAATAATGACATGAACCCTCATAACTCCTTTTCCATGCATGGACAACAAATCATTCACCTAAGGTCATGGTTCATTTGGTCACATCTTTATGTATTACACACATTATGGCATTAAATTCCCACATCAGATCCTCTTGCATACACGTAAAAACAAACCAATTTATGACATTGCTGATATCACCCTCCTCTATGATCCAATATGAAGGTGTATCCCCAAAATCAAGGATTTTCCTCATGTTAAAATACTCAGGTTTGTCATATTTCATGTCTCTAATCTATCCCCAAAGAGTGGAATATTCTGAAACTGATATGATAGTCATTTGCTCCCAACTCCCCTAAACCTCAATGTGCATCTCATCTTACAAGGTCATCATTTTCCACTCATCACTGATTCCTGAACTGTATGAGTCAATTTTTTCATACTCAAAGCATCATCCACATTTTTTACACTCTAAATAATATATGCTAGATAAAATTAAAGACTACAAATAATCATCCCATCCTAGCTGTCAAATATTAAAATCTCATTGAAAATATATATACATCATGATTTTGTGCTCTGTATACATAGTAATATTTTCTCCCAACATGTAATTCTATGAACACTTTAGGGAATGAACCACTACCTCTATCTTGATTTCATTCATAGGTTAGTTTAATCCATGAGGCCTCAATATCAAAGTCCAAGACACCATAACATGATCTCCCACATCAACCCTACTCCTGTTCTATCCCATAACCATGAAAATACACCATGTACTTGTCACCTATATCAGGTAGGATCATGATTTTTTATAATTTCAAGTGCTTCTTTAACTACTGGAGGGCTTTATCACAAGATTTTGACAATTCAAACATTATCCCCTTATTCCTAAAGCCCAAAAGAGGTGCTAAAAACAGGAAATGTCCTGGCTGAATCTCTAATAATATCTATCTAACACCAAAAAACGATACAGATATTGAATACGTTCATGGGATGCTCTCAAGAAACCACAACATGAACCTTTTTTGGGTCCACTAACACACCTTCCTCAGAGATGATGTTCCACAATAAGTGTACCTAGTCAATTTGATTCAGAAACTTTGATATATTGGATTATAGATAATGAACTCTTAGTATACTCAGGACGATGTTATAATGTTGGGTATGATCATCACAAGTCTTGGAGTACACCAAGATGTCATCCAAAAACACCAAATCAAACTATTAAAAGCATAGATGGATGATTATGTTCATCAATTCCATAAAATTATTTGGTTTCTTCTTTAACCTAAAATGTAATACAATGAACTCAAATAAGAAATACCTTCTCTTGAATGTACTCTATGGTATATTAGATGTTCTCACTCTTAGCTAATGAAACCTAATCACATATCAATCTTCAAGAAGACACAATCTCCCCTAAACTGGTCAAAATAATCCTTGATACGTGGTAGAGGATAGACATTACATATAGTCACATTGTTCAAATTATGGTAATGAACACACAAGAGTAATCTCCCATCAGACCTCATTACAAAAAACACAGGTGATTTCCATGGTGATATACTCAGACATATGAACCATTTATCATCAAAACCTCTACATTAGACATGAGCTATTGAAGCTATATTAGTTCCATTATATATGTCGGAATAGATACCATCTTAGTCCCCAACATGAGATTAGTAGTTAATTACACATCACCCTTTGGTGGAAGACCTAATAATTCTTAATGGATGACATCATCACATTAATCCTCTACTAGTGGAAAACATCATAATGCACACTAATTTCATGAAGTAAAGGACTAGTAACCTAGAAGGTGATATTTCCAAATTGGAGAGTGATTGGAATTACTTATTTTACTTGGATATCTATCTCAAAATTGTGTATATAGTTTTCAAACTTACGAGACTTAAAGGAAACTCTCCTACTGTCATATTCTACATGGGATCAGTATGGGACTAGATAGTCTATAATCATTATTATGTAGAATCCTAACATGTCAAGGATACTGAGATCCCATAGGAAAAAATTCTCCTTGATTTCGAGCGAACACCCCTTACACAAAAAGAAGTCTATAGATTGTACTCCCAACAGTGTATCTATCATCATAGACTCGCTCACAAACTTCACCACTAGCCTCAACTAATTAACATGTTGTGTTTATATAAAGGAATGAGAGAGATTAGTTTCAAATAATGCACTAACTAATGTAGAATCTAAAATAATATTAACTCTTGCCATCGATGGCCCATCCTCACAATCGATATGTATAGGTTGGACCACATGAAACGTTTCTTCCCCTCTTCCTTGTGATGTCTCCTAACTCCCCTGAGTTGAACCACTTGACTGGCATGGTTGATCTTTCCCAAAAGCACAACATTCCCCGCCTCTACCACCATAGCCAATAGAACTCCAGATTATAGAATAATATGATGAAAAAGATCCCTTCCGGAACACTAGTTCTATCTAGAAACCATATCAACGACTGTCTGTCACAGGTTCTTGTTGAACCTCTATAAAAGTATAATATTGATGTGGGCTCATCACTCTCTTTGTGGTCAAGTATAATGTTTTCAAATGTGTCCTAACCAACCAAAATTCTGGCAATGTTCTTAGGTATGATCCTGAGTAACTGATACCTCCGACTGACCACCTTTATTAACACTACTCTAGACGATTATCCCATAACGGTCCATCTTTCTCTAAAAAATATTCAACTCCTAATCATCCAAAAAACTCATATTTGACATCAAAAGACTCTATCACATTCCACTAGAATATTAGAGCCTAATTTACCACTTATATGATTGTTTTCAGCCTAAATATACTAACCTAGGTCTTAATCTCACATTTAAGCCCATATTGAAATCACTTTACAACAATAGCTTCAACTCCTTCTAGTGTTGTAGAAAATCATTTCAATTATGTGAAGTGTCAAACATAGTCTATAAAAAGAATGATACCCTGATCCATTCTTGTCACGACCCGTCCTCGGGGCCCGTGCCGTGACTACCCCAAGCCCGCCTTCCATACGCCAGGGGCTGGCGACTAGCACCAAGGCGTAAATCCTAGTAAAAAGGGAAGGCATTGCCTTTTTAAAGTAAATAAGCACCAAAGAGTAAGCAAGTGGAAAAAAGTAAAAACTAAGTAAAAGCTGGTACAACAGTAAGTGCGGAAAAGTAAAGGGGGGCTGGAAATACAAGCCCAACTATAAAGTACAACTGAAAGGGAAAAACAACAACTAAAAAGTAAAGCCGCGGCGTTGAGATGTCCTCTGGAAGTCCCACCTAAAGGATGGGTACAGAATGCCTCCATTGCTCCTCGGGTCCAGCCGACCACTCCGAGTACGTCCCGCCCAGTGGTCCACCTCCAAGTATCAACCTGCTCTGCAAGCCACCACCACGATCAGCGATGTCCGTCGTCTGCAACCAACACAACGTAGTGCGGGCATTGCCCTTGCAGGGGTGAGTATAAGCTAATCAATAGGGACCCCGAGACCCCCGAAGGTCTCCTAAAATCCACAAAGGATAAACCACAAAGGAAAGACACAATCATGAAGTAACAAACGACACTTCTTAGGTATATGCCCATACATATACCTAAGTCATCAATTCCAGTACGCTCCAACCTCTGAGCCCAAGTACAACCCAGTCCACATAGGAAAGTATACGTATTCCACACAGGAAAGTAAAACGTAATCCACACAGGATAGCACAACACAATCCACACAGGAAAGCAAACAGGTTTCAGCTCACACAGGTATACTTCTTCGAAAGACGATAGAGATGATCACTGATCAATCTAAGTTGTCGGACCCACAAAGGATCGATAGGTACTAACCCCCGCAAAGACCCACACAGGATCGAACCCACACAGGATCTGTAGGCGCTGGCTCACACAGAACCACTGAGCGCTGACCCACACAGGATCGGACCCACACAGGATCGGTAGCACTGATCCACACAGGATCGCTGAGTGATGTAGTCGTCGTCGTCGAATCCACTGAGGATCTCTGAACAGTCGTCGTCGCAGTTATAGTAGCAGTCGCAGCCAGCTCTAGGGTTCCCGCACACAGCAAGCTCGTTCGGGAGGGTCCACTCCACGAGCCGAGAGGCTGATACATCAACTGACACATAGTCTAGAGTTGATGTATCCAAAAGTTCCATATCACCAATAGGAACTCAATGTCGCAGATGTCGCGTCAATCGGACGCCCGGTCTGAGAGTTATTGGCTTTTTCATCCGAGGGGCCCGGTTGGTTTTTAAGGCAAAACCAACCCAACCGTACTCCACCAACATCCAAAACTCGGGTGGAGTATTCCAAAAGATCCGTCTCACTAAGAGGAAACCAACAAAGTCGACGGTACGTCAATCAGACGTCCGTAGCTCAAGATATGAGTGTTTTCGCTCCGAGGGCCCGGTTGGTTTCGTGTATGAACCAACCCGGCCGAACTCAAAGTATTCCGAAACCTTGAGTACGATAAACCGAAACGACCTTCTCTATTCAAGGATCGCATCCCAACTGACGGTGCGTCGATCGGAGGTTCGTAGCCCGAGTTATGGGCAAATGAAACCAAAGGGTCCGAAAACGGGGGTTTCGGGCCCGGACCGACCCTGCCCGAGACACCCCGGTCGGCCCGAACCGGGTCGACCCGCCCCTGGTCCGGGTCGGCCCGGCCAGGTGCCGGCCCGGCTGGGTTCGGCAAGGGGGGGTGCCTGCCCCCCTATGTAACCACTGCCCCCCCTCAATTAAGGGGGCCGTTTGAAGCCGTCCAGGGGAATTTATTTCCCCCGAGTCCTCCCTGTCCTGCCAGCCCGACCTGGTCGGCCGGTTCCTGCTCAACGGGACCGACGGTGGCCGGTCCCCTTCCAGCTCCGACACCGGCGGCCCGGTCCGGCCGCCGGTCACCTTCCTCCGCCGCGGCCCGGAACCGGTTGCGGCCCTTGTCGTCTAGCGCGGTGCGACGGTTCCGCGCCCCTCCGCCGCGGCACCGCTCCGGCCGCGGCGTCTTCGGTTTTCTTCGACGCGGCGCGACGACGTCGTGTTCTTAAACTTCTTTCCACGGCGTGGCGCGACGGCGCCGCACATATCCTTCCGCATGAATCCACGTGGTGCGACGGCACCATGCTCTCCCGTAACAACCACAAAGGAACCAACACGCAAATTTAAGGAGGAGGGTCGGCCGTGTTTGTGCGGTCCGACCCCCTCGCGTTATTCGATAACAAATGTTTTAAATCCATGAAGATCGTCAAGTTGGTATTCACGAACAGATAAATAAATAAAACCCCTACCTCAGATTCAAGAACGGTGCACGTCAACGAGTCGTGGAAGACGAGCATCGCGGAAAAAGAACGTCGATTCCATTGTCGTCAAGGTGCGTTCGAAGAAGAAACGCCATTGGAAGAAGACGTCGCGTTCTTCGGCGGAGATGTTCCTCGTTGAAGAACGATGTTCTTCGTCGGAGTCCGAGATGTTCTTCACGTTCTTCATCGAGGTTGAAGAAGAATAAGACTTCACGCTTCCCAATCCTCTCAACGTGGAAAAAAATCTAACAATAATAAAATAAAACCAAGTCTTAATTTATTAACACAACCTAACCATTTGAAATTCAAGAGTTTAAAATTAAGTAACTCACCTTATTAATTATAACAAGTTGTCAAAAATTAATGAAAGTGAGTTAATGGGGAGTTAGGAAGGTGAGGGGTTAAGAGGAGTTAAGGTATTTGAAAAGGTGGGGGGGTTCGTGTGGGCCCCACCCTTTCTATTATCCACACATGGGATGTTGTGTGAATGTGGGCCCCACTACCAACCTCCCATGGGAGAAATTAACCACCTTGATATGAAATAAAATTGATCCAACAATTTTATTTACTTCTTAATTAAACCCCATTAATTAACTTCTTCTCCCGCACAAACGTAACTACGTTAAAGGTTCCCTTAAGCGATTACCGGCATTGCGAGTTCATCGGTGCCATCAGATTTAAATTCCGAGCACCAGTTCAAAAGATAGGAAAACCCCGCTCGTTCGTTCACTGAACGTACCCGAGCCAAACTTCGGAAATTGATTCCGAGCACTCCGGGCCTCCGAATCAAGTGCCGTCAGAAACCGCGTTCTTGTAAAATTACAAAGAAAATTTCGAAAAAAATTCCCTTGAATTTTACGGGTCTTTACATTACTCCCACCTCAGGGCTTTACGTCCCCGTAAAGATACATCAAAACTAGGGAAACAAATGAGGGTAATGAGCACGCATCTGAGCCTCCCACTCCCAAGTGCTCTCCTGGAGGTTCACATGCTGCCATCTGATGCACACTAGAGGAATCGACCATCCACGTAGGATCCGCTCCTGTAGATCCTTGATCTCAACTGGAAACTCCATAAAAGTCACCCCATCGTCAACGTCAAGCTCTCCATGGTCAATGATATGCATTGGGTCTTGCACGTATCTCCTCAGCTGAGACACGTGGAAGACGTCGTGCACCCGGTGCAACTGAGGTGGTAGAGTCAGGCGATAAGCCACCTCGCCAATCCTGCTAAGGACCTGGAAGGGGCCGATGAAGCGTGGAGATAACTTTCCGTCTCGGCCAAATCTCCGTAAACCACGTCGAGGTGAGACACGCAAGAAGACGTGGTCTCCATCCTCGAACTCTAGTGGCCTCCACCTCCTATCAGTGTATGACTTCTGCCGGCTCTGAGATGTCCTCATCTGCTCTTGGATGACCTGGACCTTCTCTGACATGGCCTGGACCATCTCCGGTCCCACAAGTGCTGACTCCCCAGGGTCTGTCCAGCACAAAGGAGATCTGTAAGGTCGATCGTACAATTCCTCGGATGGTGCCATCCCGATGGTGGAGTGGTAGCTGTTGTTGTACGCAAACTCCACCAAGGGTAGGTGGTCCTCCCAACTACGACTAAAGTCGATGACGCATGCACGGAGCATGTCCTCGAGAGTCTGAATGGTCCTCTCCGTCTGACCATCTGTCTCAGGGTGAAAGGATGTGCTCAGACTTAGCTGTGTCCCGAACGCCTCCTACAATCCCTTCCATAGCCGGGAAGTAAAGAGAGCATCTCAGTCGGAGATGATAGAAGATGTCACAACGTGAAGCCGTACAATCTCTTGAACGTAAAGTCGTCCCAAGCTCTCCACTGAGCCATGCTCTCTGATGGGTAAGAAGTGAGCCGACTTGGTGAGTCGGTCGAAAATCATCAAAATGGAGTCGTGACCTCTGGAAGTGCGTGGAAGTCTAGTCATGAATTCCATAGATATGTCATCCCACTTCCACTCCAGAACCCCCAAGGGCTGTACCAAGCCTACTGGTACCTGATTCTCTGCCTTCACCTGCTGGCAGGTGAGGCATTGAGAAAAGAACTCCGCCACAACCTTCTTCATGCCTGGCCACCAGTACTATCGTCTGAGTTCCTTGTACATCTTCGCCACTCCAGGATGTACCGCCAAAGGAGAAGTGTGAAACTCTCTCAGCACCTCCTCTCGTAAAGCAATTGGTACCAAGGTACGTCCTCTGAAAAGGATATCGTGCCCTACTCCAAAGAAGAAGTCATCAGGTGCATGTCCTGAGAATATCTGTGCACGCCGCATCTCATAGTCAGTGTCCCCACGTTGTGTCTCTCTGACCCACTGTAGTAGTGGAGGAGTGACTGTGAGAGACTGAAGGAAGGATGATCCATCTCTATCCACGAAGGATATATGCAAAGTGGCTAGCTTCTCTGTCGCCTCCTCAAGTAGTTGAATGCTCGTCCTCCTGCAGAGGGCATCGGCTACCACGTTCCCCTTACCAGGAGTATAGACTATCTCAAAGTCATATTCCCGGAGGAACTCGAGCCATCGCCGCTGTCTCGGATTCAAATCCTTCTGAGAGAAGATGTATCTGAGACTCTGATTGTCAGAAAAGACTGTAAAGCGCTCGCCCATCAGATAGTGTTGCCATGTCTTCAGAGCGAAGACCACTACTGCTAACTCCAGGTCATGGGTAGAGTAGTTCTTCTCATGCGGCCTCAATTGATGTGATCCATAGGCGATCACTGCCCGCTCCTGCATCAGAACACATCCGAGTCTGGTCCTTGATGCATTGCAGTAGACTACGTACCCTACTCCCTCCTTAGGCAACCTCAAGATAGGTGCGCTGGTCAATCTCTGTCTCTGCTTCTGGAAGCTCTGCTGACATATGTCTGACCACACGAAGGGTTTCCCCTTCTTCTTCAAAGATGAGAGCGGTGCCGCAACTCTGGAGAAGTCTGGTACAAATCTCCGTTAGTATCCAGCTATACCCAAGAAACTCCGCACCTCCGTCACGCTCCTGGGTGGCTCCCAAGCTAGCACTACCTCGATCTTCACAGGATCCACTGCAACACCCACCTCAAAGATGACGTGTCCCAAGAAGTGGAACTCACGTATCCATAACTGACACTTCGAGATCTTTCCATAAAGCTGGTTCTCTAGAAGTGTGTCTAGTACAACCCGTAAGTGGTAGGCGTGCTCCTCCTCAGTCGTCGAGTAAATCAAAATGTCGTCTATGAAGACCACGACAAATCGATCGAGGTATGGCTGAAAGATCTTGTTCATGAGGGCCATGAATACTACTGGAGCATTGGTTACACCGAAGGTAATAACCAAGAACTCATAGTGTCCATACCAACACCTGAAGTCCGTCTTCTGCATGTCCTCGTCTCGAACTCCGAGCTGGTGATAGCCTGACCTGAGGTCTATCTTCGAGAACCACCGTGCTCCCTTGAGCTGATCAAAGAGGTCATCAATACTCGGTAGCGGACACTTGTTCCTCACTGTCACCTGGTTCAGGCGACGATAGTCAACACAAAGTCGCAAGCTCCCGTCCGCCTTCTTGGCGAACAATATCGGGGAAGCCCAGGGTGAAACACTGGGTCGGATGAACCCCTTTCCCTACAAGTCCTCCAACTGTACCTGCAGCTCTCGAAGCTCGGCGGGGGCCATCCAATATGCTAGAGTCGATATCGGGGCTGTCTCGGGGTAAAGGTCAATATAAAAGTCTACCTCTCTGCGAGGAGGTAACCCTGGAACGTCGTCGGGAAAATCGTCTGCAAACTGATCCACCACTGCAGGAAAACCAGGACGTCGCACGTCAACTGCTCCTAGGATGATGCTAGCCAACTAATGAGTGATGGGATGTCCTCTCCTCTGCGGAAGTCCATCCCGTGCGGCAAAGGCTCCCTTCTCGCCGGTGAAGGTGAACCTGCTCCCGTCGGTGCGTACACATCGCACCTTGCGCCTAAAACAGTCAATATGTGCATGGACCGTAGATAACCAATCCATGCCCAAGATGACATCGTAAGGCCTCGACGCCGCTACAAGAATATCACAGCCGAAAATCATTCCTCCTAGAGTAAGCTCACACTGCCGGCACCAGTGCGTAATCGTTGAGACTACTCCCGTAGGAGTCTCTAGCCGTAAGGATCAAACCAACGGCTCTGTCGAAATCTCCGAGCTCCGAACAAGGGAAGTGGCTATGAAAGAGTGACTCGCTCCTGTGTCTATAAGTACTGCAGCAAGGGTGGAATAGACACAGATAGTACCTCGAATCATCTCGGGTGCACCGTGGTCGTAGGCCTATGCTGCCTGGAGTTGTGCTTGTCTCTTCCCGCCATCTCCCTGTGGTCGGGGTGGACCTCCTGGTGGTGGTGGTGGTAGATCCTCAAAGCGTCGCCCACCACCTGCTTCTCGGCCAGCTCCTCTTCCTCATCCGCCTCCTCCCTGCGGACTGCCATGGTTGACCCTCTGCCTCTTCCTCGGTGGTCCCTCAACCGTCTGCTGCTCCTCGGCACGGCGGGTCGGGCAGTCACGAGCCATGTGGCCCTACCCGCCGCACGAGTAGCACTGTCTGCCTCTCGAAAGACTGACTCCGCGATGTGTGCCCCGCACTGCTGAGCCAGTGTCCTTAGGTCGTCTGCCTGAGGGTCTAGTCTTCCTGGACCCAAGAGTCATCCATCGACTGCCTGCTGCAGATGACTCTGCTACGTGCCGCCCTGCGGTGGGTCTCGGTGCTGGTGTAGACTCAGCAAGAAAGCTCTAGATCAAAAGGGCCCGCTCCAGTACTACTATTTGAGTCGGAATGCTGAGGGAGATCAGTGATGCCCTGATCTCGTGTCTCAATCCCTGCTCAAAGGTCCGGACCCAGAAGTATGGGTCCCATACCATGTCGGTCGAGTAGCGTGAGTGATCAGTAAATCTCGTCGAGTACTGAGCGACCGTCATGCTGCCCTACCGCAGCTGAAGAAGCTCCTGAATGTGCACCGCACGGAGGGTGGTTGAGAAAAACTCTGAGTGGAAGAGGCTCTAAAAGTCTATCCAGAGTAGAGATGCCTCATCGTGCACCTGGAGCATCAAGTTCCACCATCGGCCCGCTGCTGCATGCAGTAGGCTCGCAGCGAGGATCACCATGAGGTCTGCTGGTTTCTTCACTAGCCTAAAAACTCGTACAAATGCCTCCAGCCAGTCCTCGGCTGCCGGGGGGTCCGTCTCCCCGCGGAACCTGGGCGGTCGCTGGCACTGGAACTCATGAAGTGCACTTAGGCGACGTGAATCGTCAGCGGCTGGTGCTGGAAGCATCGGTGGCTCGGCGGGTAGAGCTACCGCCGGTGCCACTACTGACAAAGGGCCCTACACCGAGGCCTCGTTGCTCGGTGGGCTGTCGTCACGCTAGACTCTCGGAACCCTAGCTGGCTGCCGTCGTGGGGCCATCCTGAAAAGGAAATAGGTGCGCCATTGTCAGAACAGTATACCTGGTGAGCTGATACAAAGAAATCACAAAGAAAACTTGAAACACACATGCAATCAATGTTTTCGTTCATTAAGTCGGAAATCAGAAGCCAGGGTCCTGGTGTACGGATACGTCGGCTGCCGCACCAACACTGGACTCCCTAGACTGATAACCACACTCAATACTCTAAACACTATTGCTTCACATAGAAAAGATCAGAGTTCGTGGTAGAACCAAACTCCTCTGATACCAATTTGTCACGACCCGTCCTCGGGGCCCGTGCCGTGTCTACCCCAAGCCAGCCTTCCATAGGCCAGGGGCTGGCGACTAGCACCAAGGCATAAATCCCGGTAAAAAGGGAAGGCATTGCCTTTGTAAAGTAAACCAGCACCAAAGAGTAACCAAGCGGAAAAAAGTAAACACTAAGTAAAAGCTGGTACAACAGTAAGTGCGGAAAAGTAAAGGGGGGCCGGAAATACAAGCCCGACAGTAAAGTACAACTAAAAGGGAAAAACAGCAACTGAAAAGCAAAGCCGCAGCGTCGAGCCGTCCTTTGGAAGTCCCACATGAAGGGTGGGTACAGAATGCCTCCATTGCTCCTCGGGTCCAGCCGACCGCTCCGAGTACGTCCCGCCCAGTGGTCCACCTTCAGGTACCGTCCTGCTCCCCAAGCCTCCACCACGATCAGCGATGTACATCGTCTGCAACCAACACAACATAATGCGGGCATAGCCCGTGAAGGGGTGAGTATAAGCTACTCAATAGGGACCCCGAGACACCCGAAGGTCTCCCAAAATCCACAAAGGAAAAACCACAAAGGAATGATACAATCACGAAGTAACAATCGACACTACTTAGGTATATGCCCATACATATACCTAAGTCATCAATTCTAGTACGCTCCAACCTCCGAGCCCAAGTACAACCCAGTCCACACAGGAAAGTATACGTATTCCACACAGGAAAGAAAAACGTAATCCACAGAGGATAACACAACACAATCCACATAGGAAAGCAAACAAGTTTCATCTCACACAGGTATACTTCTTCGAAAGATGATAGAGATGATCACTGATCCATCTAAGTCGTCGGACCCACAAAGGATCGATAGGTACTAACCCCTGCAAAGACCCACACAGGATCGGACCCACACAGGATCTGTAGGCGCTGGCTCACACAGAACCACTGAGCGCTGACCCACACATGATCGGATCCACACAAGATCGGTAGCGCTGATCCACACAGGATCGCTGAGTGTTGTAGTCGTCGTCGTCGAATCCACTGAGGATCTCTGCACAGTCATCATCACAGTTAGAGTAGCAGTCGCAACCACCTCTAGGGTTCCCGCACACAGCAAGATCTTTCGGGAGGGTCCGCTCCATGAGCCGAGAGGCTGATACATCAATTGGCACATAGTCCAGAGTTGATGTATCCAAAAGTTCTGTATCGCCAACTGGAACTCAACGTCGCAGACGACACGTCAATTGGACGCCCGAACTGAGAGTTATTGGCTTTTTCGTCCCAGGGGCCCGGTTGGTTTTTAAGGCAAAACCAACCCGACCGTACTCCACTTGCGTCCAAACCTTGGTCGGAGTATTCCAAAAGATCTATCTCGTTAAGAGGAAACCAACAAATTCGACGGTACGTCAATCAGACGTTCGTAGCTCAAGATATGAGTGTTTCTGCTCCGAGGGCCCGGTTGGTTTCGTTTACGAACCAACCCGGCCAAACTCAAAGTATTCCAAAACCTTGAGTGTGATATACCAAAACGGCCGTCTCAATTTAAGGATCACATCGCAATTGACAGTGCATCGATCGGAGGTCTGTAGCCCGAGTTATGGGCAAATGAACCTAAAGGGTCTGAAAATGGGGGTTTCGGGCCCGGACAGACCCGACCCAAGACCCCCCGGTCGGCCCGAACCAGGTCGACCCGGCTGGGTGCGGCCCGGCCTGGCAGACCGGCCAGGCGCCAGTCCGGCTGGGCACAGCGCGCCCAGCACGCTTTCTGGCTCGGCCTTTGGCCGAGCCGTTTCGGCAAGGGGGGGGGGGGCTGCCCCCTTGTGTAACCGCGACAGACCTCAATTAAGGGGGCCATTTGAAGCCGGCCAGGGGAATTTATTTCCCCCGCTCCTCCCTGTCCGGCCGGCCCAACCTGGTCGGCCGGTTCCTGCTCAACGGGACCAACGGTGGCCGATCCCCTTCCAGCTCCGACACCGGCGGCCCGTTCTGGCCGCCGGTCACCTTGCTCCGCCGCGGCCTGGAACCGGCCACGTCCCTTGTCGTCTAGCGCGGTGCGACGGTACCACGCCCCTCCGCCGCGGCCCCGCTCCGGCTGCGGCATCTTCGGTTTTCTTCGACGCGGCGCGACGGCGTCGCGTTCTTAAAATTCTTTCCACGGCGCGGCGCGATGGCGCCGCACATATCCTTCCACATGAATCCGCGTGGTGTAACGACACCACGCTCTCCCGTACCAACCACAAAGGAACCAACACAAAAATTTAAGGAGGAGGGTCGGCCGTATTTGGGCGGTCCGACCCCCTCGCGTTATTCGATAACAAATGGTTTAAATCCACGAAGATCGTCAAGTTGGTATTCACGAACAGATAAATAAATAAAACCCCTACCTCAGATTCAAGAACGGTGCACGTCAACGAGTCGCGGAAGACAAGCGTCGCGGAGGTCAGCCGTCGCAGAAAACGAACGTCGATTCTGTTGTCGTCATTGTGCGTTCGAAGAGGAAACGTCATTGGATGAAGTCATCGCGTTCTTCGGCGGAGATGTTCCTCGTTGAAGAACGATGTTCTTCGTCGGAGTCCGAGATATTCTTCACGTTCTTCGTCGAGGATGGAGAATAAGAAGACTTCACGCTTCCCAATCCTCTCAAGGTGGAAAAAACTCTAACAATAATAAAATAAGACCAAGTCTTAATTTATTAACACAGCCCAACCATTTGAAATTCAAGAGTTTGAAATTAAGTAACTCACCTTATTAATTATAACAAGTTGTCAAAAATTAATGAAAGTGAGTTAATGGAGAGTTAGGAAGGTGAGGGGTTAAGAGGAGTTAAGGGATTTGAAAAGGTGGGGGGGTTCATGTGGGCCCCACCCTTTCAATTATCCACACATGGGAAGTTGGGTGAATGTGGGCCCCACTACCAACTTCCGATGGGAGAAATTAACCACCTTGATATGAAATAAAATTGATCCAACAATTTTATTTACTTCTTAATTAATCCCCATTAATTAACTTCTTCTCCCGCACAAACGCAACTACGGTAAAGGTTCCCTTAAGAGATTACCGGCGTTGCGAGTTCATCGATGCCATCAGATTTCAATTCCGAGCACCGGTTCAAAAGATAGGAAAACCCCGATCGTTCGTTCACTGAACGTACCCGAGCCAAACTTCGGAAATTGATTCCGAGCACTCCGGGCCTCGGAATCAAGTGCCGTCAGAAACCACGTTCTTGTAAAATTCCAAATAAAATTAAGAAAAAATTCCCCTTGAATTTTACGGGTCTTTACAATTCTTATTAACTGAGCTACTCTTTCATGTATGAGAATTTCTGGTTAAGAGATTTTAAATAAATACTCCTGAAAGTCCTTCCACTCCTTAATCTCTGGCTTTCCATCTCGAGTTTGGATGTCCTACCAACTCTTGGCTTGTCCTCATAACATGTAAGACAAAAATTTTACCCTTGTCTTAGGAGGAGTCTCCATGTGGTCAAGTATAATCTGTATGGACTTGATCCAAAACTCATCTCCCTATAGTTCAGCCTCTCCAGTAAAAGTATTATGTTGTTTTAACATAAAATCCATCATAAAATTTGTTCAAAACTTGCGTAGGGTATATTTCCATGAATTGAATGAATGGGGAAATGTTCTCTAAGAACTACTTCACTACTTCCTCAACCAGGACTATCATTCCCTCATGTTGAATCACTGGAAGATCATTCCTAGAAATTCTCTCCAAGAATCCTCTCAACAAGAGGTTTCATGGAGGTGTATATCTGCAAGTCCAATCATTCACCATGTGACACAATTTAAAAAACACTATTACAAAAGGGCGAAACACAATAATATTAAATAATTATTTTCCCAAACCTTACCACACAATGAAAACTAAGGCATTATTACTATCCTTACCCATCATACACATAGGAACTAGTTAACAACGGTTAAAAAATTCTCATTTATCATGATTCATCTTTAGACGCACATATATTAACATATTTCTTCATTTACCGTTCTCAATTTTATATTACGAACCATTTAGAATTCAACTTGATAAGCGTGGAAAATTTTATAATTATAACAACTTAACCATAACCCATTATTACTTGTATGCCTAAAATGATGCATGTCTTAAAATAATCATGAATTCCTAGAGTGATGCAAGTAGACTCAACTCCCAGGCCATAACAGGACAGTATTTACTTTTTAGAAAATATCAAAAACAATTTCCACATCACACAACCAAAGTGTCACCCAAGGTGAAATAATATTCAACTATAACAACAAACAATAATAACAACAATCCCTCCCTAAGTACATGGGGGTCCCCCATACATGCGTTTGCAACTCCCATGCATGATCTCATTACCAAGCTACTGAATCTTCCTAGTATTCAGCATAACATTAAAAAATAGTAAAACAAAATAACATGAAATGAAAACATCTTATTATACCACCTAGTAATTTCCCAAACCGACTTCTAGGCACCAGTTCCCTAAGCTAGTTTTCAGATAACCTCAAGTGTTCCTCCCCATAGGCTAGAGATCACCGGCTAGAAATGAGGGTCCGATAAGAAAATCATGGAAAGACTACACCCTCTTTGACAATATTAAACACTATCCGAAATAATAAACAATAGAGAAAATATATATAATAATAAATAATACTAATGTCTCAAGATAAAGAATATAAGGAATACAATATCATACCAAAATAGAAAACACTCCATGTTGAAGTAAATTTCAAGTATCCAAATGTTGACTAAAAATAATGACACTGACATCGCCCAAGTGGGTCCCAAACCTTGTATGGTCCCATCGACCATGATCTATCTCAAAAAACAACCATCTAATATAGAACCCTTTCACTAACCTATCATGCATCAATAATTTATATTCATACATCGATTATAATGTCTGTGTAGGCTGTGAGGTTAACTCAGTATTCTACCATAAACAATTTCTAAACAAGTATCCAATAAAATACTATTTTATGAAGTTGCATGAAGAAATAGTTAGAATGCATAAGTAAACTATTATCAAACTATTAATTTACAATTATTTAACTACATAAACACTTGGGTTCCCATGGACAGCCAAAACTCAATTCCCGCATTAGCCCATTTCGGAGTCTGATCTTTTCTATTTTATCAATTCACAATTCTTATAATAAATGGGATTTCAGTCACCATTTCATTTAATTTTACTATTACCGTTAATTGGATCCAGGATCCAATGTAAATATCATGGGCATAGATCATCATGTCTTCCACCCCATGGGTATTAGGATGATTAGTCCTTGTCCCACTCCCCATGGGTATTTGGAGCATCAGCCCCTTCCCAATATAAATAATTGCATGCATGTACATTTTAATTCTATGGGTATTTGGATAGTCATCTTGTGTCCTACACTCTTTCACCAATTTGTTTCACATGGGTATTTAGAGCATGAGTCTATGTCAGATACTTATATATCATTCATTCACTTTCCCCAAAATATCACAAGATTCACTATATCAACTCATTCAATACTAATCAATATTAATCTTCTTAGCGCTACAGATCTCATTAATTATTTCAATAATAATCAATCCATTTCACCACATTATTAATTCTATAACTAATTAATCATATTAATCAAAATTAATTAATTTAATAATTAATTATTCCCTTTCATCCCATTATTTAATTCTATAAATAATTACTCATATCTCTCTCTTTAATTAATTCAATAATTAATTAATCACTTGCATAATAATGGAAAAAAATATTAACATGAAAATAATTAATTTGAAAATTAATTATTCTAATTCTAAATTAAATGTCATGATAATTTACTTGTAAATTAATTATCCTAGTTCCATGATTTCATTGTTCAATCAAATCCCAGATTATCCAATTAATTAATTGAATAAATTAATTAATTAAACATCATAAAATCAATTTATAATTGAACCCTAGAAATTCAACAATCACATACATGTAAATAATATAAAAACTATTGAATTTGATAATAGACCACATACCTCTATTTTTTTAGGATCATCACCCAATGGAAATACACAAAATTGGGAAGTACACTGACGCCGATATAGATCCATATATCACTACCCTAAATCAATATTAAGGGAGTCAATATCATTCATAACTATATCTAGATCCCAAAAATTAGACATAGATCTAACAGAGAAGTAGATACCATCCATCCAAATAATAACGGAAGAAATGATGATTAATTGGAAAGCATCGACATGAGATCTAGTTACTGGGAGATGACCGGATCTTCGATTAGAGCTTTGAATCACGGTGAAAAGATGTCAGATGTACGTCGAATACCTATGGAAATATCTGAAATAATCAAAAATAATGTTGGTCTGAGTTTGGGTATAATGGGGGACATTTCAGGGGTTCAGGGACTTCTAAAACTAATTCTTGATAAATTATAAATATCATGCATGATTTCCTGTGCAGTTGTGCATGGTTTTCCCTAACCATGAACTAACTATGCACCAATTATTTGGGGGGTGCACTATTTTAAAATATGTTTGGTAGCTGTGTGAACCATCACCATCTAGGGATGCCTGGTTTCTTTTGTTGGGCGCATGGTTTTCTCTAACCATGCGCCAACCGTGTAGAACCCCATTTTTTCCATTTTTATTAATTTTCACCAAAAAAACCAAAGTAAAAACCAATCTAAAAGTAATTAAATAAATAAACACAACTAAATTCCATCCCTAGTCAACTCTGCAAAAATTTCTGGATCTTAATTAAGGGTTTGATGTTATAAAATAAACTTTTCTTGTGTTTGTTTATGATTATTCTTACAATGATGTGATCGTATGATTTACCTCTCATGAAAACCCCAAAATTTCATTACAATGGTTATTTCATGAGAATTCAAGATATACTTTATATTTCATCCCACTATGTACTCAATATTAAAAAAGAATGTCTTTAAAAAAAATATTTTATTTCACTCCTTAGAAAAAAATTCCTTTTTCATTTCCATATATCCTAAAATTATTTTAATGAATATTTTTAATTTTAAATATTTTTTTTTCAATTTAATTTGACCATGTCTAAATATTCTTCAAAATGGTTTTAAAAGGAATCTTCTTGTCGTTATCTGAATAAGGCACTTTTAAATTTTCATCAATAATTTAAAAGGAATCATTATTTTAACATGTAAAACATGAATGGAATCTCCTAAACTAAATACCACTAAATTATTTAAAGATGAATTTATATGACTAAAAGTTTATTTTCATGAAAAACTATTTCATGATTGTTTTTCTAAATTGTATTTTTAAAATCATTACTTTTAAATAGAAAATGTCATTTTACTCAAGAAAATTTCTAAGTGGTATATCAATATTATTTTCCATAAAAGATGAAATTCATTGATGTTTTGTTAAGAATTAATTGGGATATCCTCCAAGGATACTGTATTTTTTAGTTATTTGGAGGGTTTATGTTAATGAGGACAAGATGTTTATGAGACCCATTCCTTTTCCACGGGATATGTTATGGTGAAATGATGAAATGTTTATTGACACTTTTATTTTCAATGGGTTATTCTATTATGAAATTTCTATTTATTTTCATGGGTTTTGATATGAAAAAGATTTTAGGATCTTATAGAACAAAAATGTACGGATTATGTCATGGTTGGGTCCTATATTGTTGGAGTTGGTGGCCTAGAACCAACTACTTTGTACTTTATTCTTTAATAAACACCTTATAACATATTGATTGATCTTTTGCATGACAAAGCATGTGATAATGTTATAAGAGTAGCAGTTGCATTAAAGGTTCCTAGCAGATCCCTGTTATGATGAGAACTAGAAAATTCCATTACATTGTTCTTGAATATTTTTTCTATGGACAGATGATTATATTTTATGGATAAAAATAATACAAGCCATTAAGGGTGATGAATCAAAAAAATTGAGGCACCTTCTCATGGTACACACCCTTGGTAATATCCAGGAGGATATTGTGAGAATGAGACCCACAAGTAGGAACTCCACATTTCATATTTTCATTGGATGTTCCTATCTACGGATGTGTGTATTGGTCCTCAGAATTTAATATTAATATTAATGTGTATTACAACTTTTGCACTTAGTTGTATTGAAGAAAACATTGATGACACACTATTTGCAGCGTGGTATGATATGTTGGGTGATTCACGAGTAATAATTCATTAATACATGATGCGAGAAAGGATTTTTCCCTTCTATTCCATAATGGAGGTAGATATCTCAGGCCCTTTGATGAAATTAATATAGCCTAAATAAATCCATGTACATGGACAGGAATGGGAAAGTTCAATTCTGGAAAGTCAAAGAAAGAATAATTGAGCACATGGGTAGATAGCACCAGCATGCAACCCGCTCGATTCGAGATATTGAGATAAATGGATTACATTACATGGTAAGCATTCGTAGGTGGTGACATGCCATTGTGACATTAACTTATTTATTTATGGGTGCCTTCGTGCATTTCTAGATGCTTACCTTGGCCTTTAGGTATGATTCTCCTAATGCCACTGAGAAAGAGGCCTAGAGGGTCACACACTAAGTGTGTCCAAGTATCTCATTTAAATATTAATTTAACAAGTTGAATAAAGATTATTCCTGACTGTGTTTAAATAATTATTCAAGGATGCCTGATCACATTTATTTCAACACTAGTTATTCGAGAGAATATATTGTCGGTGAGATAATTTATATTTATTAGAGAGAAATGCAGTGATGTTTATTTTAGAAATAAATACCCATTATTCATGGTCCAATAAATGAGGTGGAGGAAATAAAGAAAAATGGAAAAATAAAAGTACACGTTGTTTATATTAATATATACATGCCTAGTAGTTTTGAGTATTCTTGAGAAATAATATCATTTATTTAATTGAATAATATTATGTGTAATTTTCTGGGCTCATTTTAAGTAATAATAATGGTCAACTATTATTATTAAAACATGGGGTGTTGCTAATAATTAAATGAAATAAATAAATGCTTTTGGGTAATTAAATAATATTATTATTCTATGTAATTAAAATCACAATTATATATTTCTCATTAGCCTATCCATTTTCTATGGTTTTGCACAACAGATTTTGAAAATCTCTCATGCCAAGAGAGAATTCCTTTTTCCACAAATAATGCTCTGAAGCTATGAGAGAAATATCTACCTCCACCAGATTAGGGTGATCAAAGGTGGACATCGCGAGTGAAGGCTCTTCTGTGCTAGAACCCGGAGATCCCTTCAGCGACGTCTAGAGATACGTGGAGCACGTGTGGATCACTACTAGAGGAGTCCTATACTTGGATTCTATGACGCAATGACATATCACATCGGATCGTGACCAGAAACATCATCAGAGAGAGAATTCCATTAAGTTAATTCTTATAAATTAATTAAAATAATTTTAACAAATATATGATAATCCTATCCATGGTTCCAAGATTCCCCTCATTCTTTTTTGTTCTTCACTCCATTTCAAAGATCCAGCATTTTATTATCATGACGGATCTCATAATGATCATTGTTAATGCTAAAATTAATGTTGGGTACACCCACCAACACGCTTCCTCTATGCCCGTAACCGAAAATTGGTATCAAGGGGAGTCATTTCTTTGACTATAATTATTTATTTTTCTGTTGGTAATTTACACAATTAATAATTCAGTGGTTTCAATTCAAGATTAATCATTCTGCAAATCTGAATTTTGAGATATATTCCTCCTCTCTTTTTTCTCGTTCATGTTATAGAAATAAATTTTTTAATTTAATTTTTTATTAAAAATAAAATAGAGAAACTCATCTGAAGGTTCCAAACATTCATGGTCGTACAACACCAAAATACACAGAGTGTATTCAGAAGTACACGATGTGCAGTCTAGGTTCAATTCATTGAACTAGTCTGCCATATCAGGCCATGTATATGGATCTTATCTAAGTCATTAAGACTCTGTGTGTTGACCAAGAATATGTGTCACATGGTTTCTAGATTACACACCATGTGGTCCACTAAACATGACATGTAATCCCTTTGGGTTAGGGTTGGACCGTGTACCCCATACATGGTGTACCCGACTGGAAACCATGTAACGCGGAAACTACATGGCATGTGTCCCACAGAACATGTCGTGTACTCCGATGATTTCCGAAGTACATCTACACGCCATGTCCCCAGGTTTGTACTTTAGAGAAACGGTGAAAAAAAGTACACGCCATGTAGTTGGAACTACAGGCTGTGTATTCATCCAAATTACGCAGATTTATTAAAATTTATTATTATATTGTACAAACCCTTGAGAAATTTACCATAGTAAAGACGTAAAGTAGAGGCAAAACACATGATAGGTGTTTTATATATGTGTCTTTAATTTAACATCTTTGTAATGTTAATTTATACTCATTGGGTAGTTATGAACGAGAATTCACAGGGTTGCCTCCAGGATAAAAGTTATGTAAAAAAATAATTTTAAATAAATTTATTTGTTTAATATTATGTTGGATGAGAATCTCAAGTAAATTCAAGAAAAAATGTTTAAGATAAAAGGATATAATAATTAATGATATATTAATTGATTAGACCATGACTTATCTTAAACAATAATGATTAAAAACTGAATGCTAGTTTTATTTATGCGTAAATATCATTGCATGTATGGATGATCATGAGCTAGACCAAGTCCTTTTTATGTGAATGTTTTCTTTTAATTTATTTATTTAAATGAAATTTGTTGTCTTGTGAGCCTTCTACTCATTAATATGTAGGGAATACACGCCCAAGGTTTCTTTTATGTAAAAAAACCCCTTTCACCCCTAAACCATATGTGAGATAGATTTATATGTAATTGATAGAGATCCCCAGCTAGTGGAGGTGGCTCAAGTAAGGATCCATGGTGAAACCAATCCAAGGAGATACAAAGGTGGACAGGTGGAAAGCAGTAAACACGAACCCAAAAGGTTCAAGGTGTTTCTCCCCTAGGTATTGGGTTTGTTTATTAACTGCTAGATAAAATAAACAAAAGATATAAACTCATTATTATACCATTTATATTTTTTCTGTCAGTTACATGGTTTATTTATTTTGGGTGTGTTGTCATGATCACACAATTAATGAATTAAACATGAATTCAAGATGGAACTAAAATAAGAACATCTTATGAAAAAATATTGTCTTAGACATGGGAAATAAATTAAGTATATCCCACTTAATATTAACTACCATGTAATCAAAGATAATAATATATAAATTTACGTATAAGGATAAAATCCCTCAGAGAAATATTAAGTCAGTAAAGCCTTCCATAATCTTGGTTAGAATCGAACCATACTTCAAAGTTCTTGGCCAACCCTAGTAGGGGTGCTTTCAATTATTGAGGAATTAAAATTCAAGGTCTTTGGTTTACTTGACATGGTTCACAACAAGGTTTGACTACCACAGTAGGACATATTGTGATGAAGAGAAAAAGGTTGAGGAAATCCAAAAGAAAAGGATTTCAGGATTGGGGATTCCACTCACCAGATCAAGGAGGTACGAGTTAATGCATATGGAAACTGGAATTCCTACCTAAAACCCTTCATGTTTCTGGACCAACCCTATTTTGGGTAATGTGAATGGAAATATGGATCCTTTCTACTAGAATATATTGGCAATAGAGTGTTCCAAAGTCAATGTATAGGGATATTGGATTTTGATAAAATAGTGGGAGACTAATAAGTATTAATTTATTTATTTGTCTTGGTTTTATCATAGTAAAGTACTTAACCTTTTCTCATTTAATTTCAAGAAATGGAATGAAAAATGAATTCAAACATATCATTGTGAACCATACTCATGAAGGAAAACCTTCTCACCTACACCAATTTCCAGTAATGCCATAGGCATTTACGTGTCATCATTCACCACAAGAGTAAATTTTATATGCTGGAAGAGCATGTTCCAGTTGCGCCTGGAAAAGAGGCTAGTGATGAGGAACTATCTCTCTATGCAAAACATATGGATGGTGCCACAGATTTCCAATGTTTCATACTATCGGCCATGTCTAATGATCTTGTGAAGCCATATCAAAAAATGGATGCCTATAGCTTGATTTCTTACCTTAAGGATTTCTATCAATATAAGCCGAGGTAGGAGAGATATGAGATCTTCGATGCTTTTTTTACAAATAAATCTTGGAGAGTATTCTCCAGTTGGGCCTCATGTAGTCAAGCTCATTGGCTACATTAAACACATTGACATCTTAGGGATTAAGTACCCAGATAAGTTTCACATAGATCTCATCCTATCATCACTACCCAAGACCATATCTAGATTTGTTGTCAACTACAACATGAGAAACAATGTGAAGAGTCTATCAGAACTTCTGACCTTAATTTTCTAGGTAGATAAGGACATGGGGAATGAAAAACCCACAGTTCTAATGGTGAATAAGAAAAGTAAGGACAACGAAAAGGGGCCAAAGATATATAAATAGTCTCAATCCCCCAAGCACCGTCCCTCCAAGAAGGAAATGATCTAGAGGCAGGGAAAGGAATGGGAGGCAGTATGTTTTTCATGTGGAAAGAAAAGGCACTAAAAGAGGAACTACACCCAGAAGCATGGGGACACTAAAGGTGCATTTGTTATCGACTGTAATATTTCCATTTCTACACATTGGGTATTAGATACAACATTTGGGGCTCACATCTGTATTCAAAAGTAGTAACCAAGTTGATTTAGAAAGATTTACATAGGAGAGGTGGATCTTAAAGCTGCCAATGGTGTGAGGTTGGTTGCATTAGCCATTGGCGATTACCAACTCTCATTTCCAAGTAGGATGATTTTTGTTTTACCTAACATTAATAATGTGCCTAGAGTTTCCAAAAACATAGTTTTTTAATCATTTTTGGATATGGATGGATTTATTTTCATGTTTGGAAGTAGGGGTTAATTATTTATAAGAAAAAAATATGTTATTTTATGGGGCCTTTAAATAATGTTTCTTATGTATTAAATTAAAAAAACCAAGTGTTGACAATCGATAACAAAACAAACTCACATGACTCATACATCACCCAGTTGTGGAATCACCATCTTGGTAATGTAAACGAGAAGCGCTTGACAAAGATCTACCAAGATGGCTATTTAGAGTCTACTGAGGTAAAACCACTTGATAGATGTTACACTTGTTTACAAGGTAAAATGACCAAGCCACCTTTAGATGTACAAGGTGAAAGAACCAGATAGCTTATAGGATTGGTGCACACATATCTGTGTGTACCATTCCCATTAGAGGCTAGAGGTGGATATTCTTACTTCAATACTTTTACTGGTGATTTAAGTAGAGATGGAAATGTCTACATAATGAGGTATAAGTTAGATTCCTTAGGTAATTTTAAGGAATTGAAGAATGAAGTAGAGAATTGGCTTGGTAAGAAGATAAAGAAACTTCGATCAGATCGAGGTGAAGAATATCTAAACAAAGAGTTCATCGATCTTCTACGGGAGTCTGGGATTCTATCTCAGATCAGTCCTCCTTATACACCACAATGGAATGATGTTATTGAATTGAGGAACCACACCATATTGGGCATGGTGAGGTTGATGATGAGTCATGCATATCATTCATTATCCTTTTGGGGATATGAATTACAATCTCCAGCGTACACATTAAACTGAGTACCAACTAAGGAGGAAAATGGAATTACCTCTGAGTTATGGAATGGAAAGAAACCCATCTTGTCGCGCACACATGTATGGGGATGTGAGGCATTTGTTAAGGCCCTCTCAAGAAAAAAACTAGCACCCTGAGGGGAAATTTGTATCTTTACTGGATATCCCAAGGATACGAAAGGATATTACCTATATAACCCTTCAGAAAAGAAAGTGATTGTCACCAGACAAGCCATCTTTCTTGAAAAGGATCACATCCTCAAAAATAATAGTTGTAGCAAGATTGAATTCGATGAAGTTGATGCTCAAGATACACAGGAGTTGGTACAGGAACAAGTTCTACAGGTCCACATGGAAGAGGTTACAGAAACACAAGTACTTCATAGGATCTCAATAGAATTAAGAGAACCAGAGAGATTTGGTTTCCTAGTCCCCGAGGATGGGGAATCATTATTGTTGGAAAATGATGAACCTATCTCCTATAATGATGCAGTAGAAAGATCATAAGCTACAAGATGGCTAGAAGCTATGAATTACAAGATGGATTGCATATATCAGAACGAAGTTTGGGTTCTGGTTGATGAGCTAGTTGATGTAAAGCCTATTGGATGCAAATGGGTATTGAAGGGAAAAATGGACATGGAAGGTCATGTTAGCACCTATAAAGCAATGCTACTGTCTAAAGGATTCAGACAGCTTCATGGAATTGACTATGATGAAACCATCTCTCTATTTTCCATGTTTAAATCCATAAGATTCATGCGTTCCATAGTAGCCTACCATGACTACATGATTTGGAAAATGGATGTAAAAAAATCATTCCATAAGAAGAACCTTTAGAAGGATGTCTATATGACACTACCGAAAGGGTTTGTGACACCAGGTGAAGCCAAATGGTTTTTCAAGTTGCAGATATCCATTCATGGATTAAATAATGAATCCAGGTCATGGAACATTCGATTTCATGAAGCTATAAAGAAATTTGGTTTCATTAAGAATGAATGTGATCCAAGTGTTTATAAGAGGTTTAATGGGAATGTTATCATTATCCTAGTAGTATATATTGACGACATATTTCTTATTGGAAACGATGTAACAGTCTTAAAGTTAGTTACGAAATGGTTGAAAAAGTGTTTTCCCATGAAGGACTTGGGTGAAGACGCCTATATTCTAGGGATCAAGATCATTCGTGACAGATCCCAGAGGCTTCTTAGACTACTTCATGGTATATACATTGAACAGATACTAAAGAGATTTATTATGGAACAATCCAAGAGAGGATTAGTTTTAGTGTCACATGGCCTACAACTTTCTATGTTAATGTGTCCTCACTCACAACAGGAGAATGATAGAATGAGTAAGATCCCATATACTTTGGTTATATGATCCATCATGTATTCCATGTTATATACCAAACTTGATGTTTCCTATGCACTGAGCATGGTAGGAAAATATCAAGCAGATCCAGGAGAAAAACATTGGACTGCTGTTAAGACTATCCTTATCTATCTGAGAAGAACTAAGGATATGTTCCTGGTGTATGGAGGAGAGGAGGAGACTATTATCATACGGTATACTGATGCTGGTTTTCAGACAGATCAGAATGATATGAAGTCACATTCTGTATATTTTTTCTATCTCAATGGAGGTGATGTGAGCTGGAAGAGATCAAAGAAACCAGTTGTCACCGATTCTACAGTGGAGTACGAATAAATAGCGGCTTCTGATGCAGCCAAGGACCTGTATGGGTTCAGAACTTTTTTCATGATCTTGATGTGGTGCCTAGTAGTATAGATCATATCACATTGTATTGTGATAATACTGCATTGGTGGATCTTGCAGATGAACCAAGCACACATCAAAAGATAAATCACGTACTCTGAATGTATCACCTCTTGATGGATTTCTATAAATGGGGTGATGTTGTAGTGAGAAGAGTGTCCATGACAGAAAATGTGGCAAACCCCCTGACTAATGGCCTATCTCAGATGAAGAATGAATATCATGTGAGAGCTAGTGGGTTAAAGGTTGTTAGCAGTTGGCTCTAGTCCAAGTGGGATTCTATTGGAGTTGGTGGCCTAGAACTAACAACATTTTGCTTTATTCATTAATAAACACCATATCACATCTTGATTGTTCTTCTGTATGCAAAATCCTATGATAATGTCCTAAGAATATCTATTGCATTAAAGGGTCATAGAGGATCCCTTCTACGATGAGAACCTGCAATTGCTATAACATTATTCTTGAACATATGTTCTATGGCTGGATGATGTTATTTGAGGGACACAAATAATACAGTCCAATAGGGGTGAGGACTCATAAAGCGTTGAGGAACCTTCTCATGGTGTGCACCAATAGTAATATCCCGGAGTATATTTTGAGAACGAGACCATCTAGTTGAAAATCCACATTTCATTGTATCGTTGGATGTACCTATCTGCGGGCGTGTGTATTGGTCCTTAGACTTTAAGATTATTATAAATTGGTATTAAAACGCGCACACATAGATGTATTGATGAAAACCAAGATGACAAACTGTTCACAGTGAGGTAGGATATGTTAGGTGTGTCACGAGTAATACTGCATTAATAGATAATGTGAGAAAAGATTTGTCCCTTCTGTTCCATAACAGAAGTTGATATCTCAGGCTGTTTGATGGAATTTATGTAGCCTAAATAAATCCATGTCTATGGTGAGGAATGGTAACTTTCAATTCTATAAATTCAAATAAAGAATAATGGATCACATGGGTTGATGGCACTAGCATGCAACCCGCTCGATTCAAGATATCGAGACAAAGGGATTACATTTCACGATAAGCATTCGTAGGAGGTGACACATCATTGCAGTGTTACGTTATTTCTCTATGGGTGCCTTGGCATGTTGTTAGATGATAACCTTGGAATTTATGCAAGCTCCTCTTGATTACACTAAGAATGAGGCCTAGGGGGTCACAAACTATGTGTGTCCAAGTATCTTAGTTAAATATTAATTTAACAAGTTGAATAAAGATTATTCCTGACTGTGGTTTAATAATTATTCTAGGATGAATGATTACATTTTTTTAGACAATAGTTATTCGAGACAATATATTATGGGAGAAATTATATATATTTATTAGCGAGTAATGCAGCTATATTTATTTTAGAAATAAATAGACATTATTCAAGGTCTAATAAATATGGTGGAGTAAATAAAGAAAAATGAAAAAATAAAAGTACCTGCTATGTATATTAATATATACACACCATGTAGTTTTGAAGATTCATGAGAAATAATATTATTTATTTAATTAAATAATATTACATGTAATTCACTGGGTACATGTCAAGTAATAATAATGGTCAACAGTTATTATTAAAACATGGAGTATTATTATGAATTAAATGAAATGAATAAATGATTTTGGGTAATTAATTCATTTTATTATTCTATGCAATTAAAATCCAAATTATATATTTCTCATTATCCTAGAAATTTTGTGTGGTTGTTCACAACTGATTTGGAAAATCTTTCATGCCAATAGAGAATTCCTTTTTCCACCATGAACGCTCTCAATCTACGAGAGAAGGATCCACCTCCACCAGACCAAGGCGATTGAAGGTGGACATCGCAAGTGAATACACTTCTGCGCTAGCACCCAAAGATCCCTTTAGCGACATCCAGAGATACATGGAGCACATGTGGATCACTGCTATAGTAATCCTACACTTGGATTCTGCAACACAATGATGGATCACATCAGATCGTGACCGGAAGCATCATCGGAGAAAGAATTCCATAAATGTAATTCCTCTCAATTAATTAAACTAATTATAACCATCATATGATAATCTTATCTATGGTTCTGGGATTCCCCTCTTTCTCTTTTGTTCTTCACTCCATTATGAATATCCGATATTTTATTATCGTGATGGATATCAGAATTATCGCTATTAACAATAAAATTAATGTTGGGTTTACCCACCAATGAACTTTTGCTACACCCGGAACCAACATATATCACTCCATATCAAACTTATTCGATAATGATGGGTAACTCCTGTGTTTATTATTATATGTGTTAACCTATATTCTTGTTCACAATATTATACATTAATTTCCTATCATATCTATATGATTATGAATGGTACTAATTTTAAGTATATAATATTAATAATGGGAAAGGTATTCATGTCCCATGAATTAATTATTTCCCTGGTAACATGTTGTTAAGTTTATACGGGGGCCAAATTTAATTTCATTAAATTAATGTTTGATCCAATTTCTATTTATACTTATTTAAAATTTTATGCACTTATTTTTATTCCAAAAATATATATCTTATGCCAATGTTATTTCCTCATGGGGTTTGTACTTTTATTCCCCTATGTTTAATATACTATAAACTGCATATATTTATTCTATGAACTAATTAAATAACCATTTTATGGGGGGTATGGTTTTCCAAATGTGAAGATCATGTTCTCGTTCCATTATTATTTTTTATAATTATGTGATTATTGATATCTCCCATTCTTACCCTTACTGAGTATATGAGGTCTCTATTTATTGTGTTCCCTTAACTATGTTGTGAATAAATGATTTATGTATTATAATTATATGATGGCTCCAAGATATGAAGAATTCAATGGGAGAAGAGATTTTTTACTTATGAAAATGTTGTTCATGTATCTATGAATCCAAAGTAAATAGTCCTAAATTGTTCTAGAATGTATTTTTTTGTTATGTTATGGATATTTTATAATTAATTTTTAATATCTATATATGAATGGTGTGGGTCCCTATTGTTGGTATCAGATGAATATTTAGTTATCCACTGGAAATAAGGGGTTGAAAACATTAGTGAAGAACCAATATAATGTGTTTAAGTATATGGTAACATCCTTAATTTTTATAATGGAATAGATTGTGTGGTTTGCAAGAAAAAATTTTGTATCATCATACTATAAGTGGGTGGCCTTTTTGAGAAGACACATCTAGGGAATATAACCCCAAAAATAGTTAATAAACTACATCTTGTCTAGAGTTCTAGTTCAAGATGAGTGTACCCTTACTACACACATGTTTTGACAATAATATGGATTATAATATTGTCATGTCACATTTAATTAGTGAATCATCATGAAATATATGAATTGAATATGATCATGAAAGGATATGTTTATATAGATGTTTTCATAGCTTGAATATAAAGGATTCGTATTTACACATATTACAGCTGATTTTTCATGATTATGTGCTTTCCCACTCTGAATATTTTTGATAACACTATGATTTTTGGTTTTAGTAAATGGATTGAAACATATGGAACTAGTTTAACATTAATTGTGATATAATTTTTTTTAGTGTGCATCCAAATGGGAAGATGAATCTAGTGAAATATATTGTGATTGTGGATAATTATTCATCATGGTGTATGATTAAAATAATTCACCTTAACCAATTATCAGACAAACCTAATAATATAATTATAAAGTACTCTTAGAGCTCAGTTAGTGTAATGTAGAAACCCAAACCTAGTTAGCTCGAAGTCGATGTTTTCTAATAATTAAAATAGAAAAATTAAATGAAATGAAATCATTATGTAATGAGAGTTTAGTAGTCTTGGTAAACCAAATTCATAAATGATTCTTATATTACAAATGAATACAATAATTGCAAAATAATTTTTTTCTTCATTCTAAATAAACAACTTCTAGGATAATGTTATTCAATCTAGTAAATCCCGACATATCATTAATAGTATGCTTCATTTATTCCTATGGAAAGAAACAAAATGAGGATCATAAAAAATTATCAGTAAGGGTAATGTATAATGGAAGAAATAATGAATCAATGAGTATAATAGTTATGAATTGGTAAATAGCTGAAAATACAAGCCATAGAGTTAATATATTTATAATGAACTAGATAAAAAATATGGAAAGGTAATAACTGGAAACACATCATATTCAAATAACTAGATATCGAAAAATCAATATAGAAGGGTGAGAGACCGAAATAAATTCCATTTAATCAATGAAATGAAATAAAATGTATCCATAGATATGTTGATGAAAAATCTCATGGAAGTATAATAATTAAATCTAAATGAGGTAAATGCATAATTTTGTGATTTCCTATATAAGGAACATGAAAACCTAAACAATAATAACCGTTAACAAGATGGGAAAACTGTTTTGGTTTGTACAACTAATTTTTTTCATGAGAACCAATCTAGGTATGGAGGAGCTATATAATTTCAGGGATCCACCCATAATTTCAACTCCAACACATTCCTCAGATCGAATAATCAAAATAAATAACCTGACTTATCAAAAATCTATATTAAATAATGAATATGAAATTTTCAGTATTTTCCCAAATAATAAAATAACTAACAATGGTGTCACTGTATAGAACCAATCTTGACATACATGGACATTACATTACTTATATGGAATACTTATTACATAACAAAAACAAACACTTAAGGATCGTAATAGTTTAGTGTCCTTGGAAATTCAAAACATAATCTTCTAATCATGGTGAAAGATCTTCAACACCTCCCATAAGGATCTTCCCCTTTTGGTTTCTTACCTAAAACCTTTATTTATATCCTGGGGTAAAGAAAACATATAAAAGGGTGAGCTCAAATTCTCTGTAAGGGTAATCATGGAGAAAATAAAACAAACCATATACATTTAAACATAAAAAACATGAACCTAATGTTCAAACATCAAAATCTTGAGCAATGACATAAAACATGGAATTACGTAAGGCATAGATCATAATGGAACATCAATCATGATAAAATAGATTGGAAATAAAACTTTTAATTCTGGAAAAAAATTAATAAAATGATATGATTTCCATAGTATCCAAGGCATTGCTGCCAATACCATCTTAGTGGACAAAGTCCCTTTCTGAATCGAGTTCACTCCTCGTTTTAGTCATGTAACACTGAACCAGATTAACTTACCGTTCCAACCATGTCTATCTCATGAGATATAAATCTTTACCCAATGCATTAGAGGTAGATATAGGTCCCACCCATATCATAATGAAATCATTCTTACTTGTTCCACAACATGAACATAAATAATTCATCGTTACCCAAATTATAAAATGGGTTTCATAAACATCATCCCATCATATCATAATCCATTAAAAAAATGGATATCATTTAATCCTAAGAAAAGTGGATCCATTTAAATAATATAGAAATTATACATGAAACATACACATTAGAAATAATTTCATCTTAGATGGAAAATGGTTTTGATAAAACACTTGAAATGAATTCTTGAGGAAAATATCCTTTCTTCTTCAAAATCATTTTCTTTTCAAAAAATTCCATAAAATTTTAAAAGAAAACTATTTTTTTTTGTAAAGAGTCATAAACTATTGTAGAGTAAGCTTCATGAAAATGGGGCTTTATGAAACCGTAAAAATCCGTTCACACAGAATAAGTTAAAAATAACATTCTTCTCGTACTTTTGTCGGAAAAGTCAAAAAGTTCCTCGTGTGGTAAAAAAAGTAAGATTCATTTCATAACATGTGGTAAATTTAAAAAATGGGTAAAAATGACATTAAAAATACATGAAATCATTTTTAGAAAACATGGTAATGGATGATAACAATAACCCCAGTAAATACTTACAAATAACAATCTTGGATAACAATGAGAATGGAATAGTTATCCCTTACCTTAGGTCTGATATACTTCGTATGTATCTGAACCACATATATAAATATTTAAATAATTTAATTAACATATTATGGAATCATATTTATTGTTATGATATCATATATGGATTATTTATGACTTTATATTACCCGTTCTTTTGTAAATTTCATGTTAAATCAGAGTTTTGGGTAAAACGTTTTATTTATCATACGTGTTTGGAGTAGTTGATATTATTACTACTTACATCATGATTTAATTACTTCCAGAATGTAAATCATGACATATATATCATATATATTCATTATATATATATATATAATATTGATAAATGAAATTAAATACACTTTTCATGGAGACGGTAGGCCGTACGTACATATGAACTCTGTTTTCTTTTCCTTATTGACTTGAATGGAAGTAAGTAGATGAAATATATATATATATATGTATACATAAATCCAGTATCTTAATTATGTCATATATTTCATTATTATTCATTATATATACTATATAATCATTATTGAATGGTTAATCATGGAAAATGAATCTCATCGGGTTCATGGAGACGGTAGTCCGTACGTACGCACGAGCGATGATATCATTCCCATGATCGTGGAATTGTATTGAAGTGTATGTATAATATTAAAGAATAAATATAACTTTACAATAACAATATATAGTTATTTATTTACACCATTATACCCATCTATGTAAGGTGGTGATGGAAAACAGATTACACCACGGTGTGGAGACAGTATTCCGTACGTACGCACGGGCGGTGATTACATTTTCCATAGGATGGATAGAAGGTCCAATAGGGTTGTTTAATATTTATAATAGCACATAAGTATATAAATAATAATGGTGTTATTACTTTATAATGAAACAACTAAAGAAGAGGAAGTAGAAGAAGGAAGAAACTTGAAAGAGTCGGTAGAAGAGATTACCTTTTCCTCGACGCACCTCCATTAAACTTCTTCTTAGGGAACTAGAGGTGGTCTCTTGAGAATAAAAGAACCTCAATGATGTAACTATAGAGGTTTATAAGAGTAATTTTTAGGGGTTGGATGAGCTTCAAGGCTCAAAATGGTGTTAAGAGAAGAGGAAAGGGGTTCCCTTTTTATAAGGGGGGAGAGGGGCACCTTAGGAAAACTTAAAATATTATTTTATAATAAAGTCATATTCGGTCCTCAATAGCTCAAAATTGATTTATTTCGAATACAAGGTGGGTATGGGTCTAAATTATCTCAACCAATAGGTTTTAGACAAGTTTGGGTTACTATTTTATCCTTATCATTTAGATTTAACTCTAAGTTAAATAATTTAACATTTACCGTGTCTTTTGGTTTTGCGAAACTATATGGTTAATAAACTTACTATAACAAGACAAAAGAACCCCAAGTGGTTCATTATTAATATATATAACCATATCTATGTCATTTGACCGAACCTTATATTTTTTGGAATATAATAACAATAAATAATATAATATTTGTTTTAAAAACTATTTAATGTCAATTTTGACACAATTTGGTAATTGATTTTTATGAAAATCCTAACAGCGTGATTAGTTCAAAAAAAATTAATTAAATCAATAATAACATGTAATATTAACTTAAAAATTAGTGGAATTCATAAAAATCCTCAAATTACATTTATTTGGGTATTTATAATATCAATTATTTTAATATTTCATTATTTAGGTAATTACTGCATCACAATTGTGTCATCAATAAATTAAATTATTTAATGTCTAAAATTTTAAAATAAAATACCATTAGGTAGGAAATATTATTATATTTCTAATGAATATTTATAGTCTAATTTAGCTTATTTATAACCATATATTAAAAATGTTTTAGTTATTAAACTTTGATTTTAACTATTTTAACTCTATTTTAAATAAAATAATAATAAATGTCCTAATCGATTCCAGGTGGACCTAAACGGTCATATGTTATTCCTAAGGTTATTTTTGGTCGAATTAAACTTATCCAATAGAATTAGGACATGTGTTTGGGTAATAATAATATCATTTTTACCCTTAATTACCCTATTTACTTTTAACCGTGGTAAAAAAAGTAAAAATTTACTATTCACCAAAAATGATTTTTATCTTATTGAATCACATTCTCTCCTTGATATTAACCATGTCTCTTAGATTTTTTAAATTCCACTCATGGAAGCGGTAAAATTATGTTTTATGTAAATTTTCAAATTCTCCAAGGAGGTGGGTAAAAGATGGTGAAAATTTCAATAAATTTTTTATATATCTACAATTATTACAAAATGACTCCAATGAATTAAATTTAACTTATATAGGTATTATGTATCGATTTTGACCTAAAATAAATTTTAATAAAATATATAATTATTTAAATAAAAAGTCGGTTTTTAAATAGTAACCTAGTGTTTTCACTATTCATAAAAAATTGAAAGTTTTCAGAAAAATATCGAAAATTCACCCAAGGCTAATTTTGATATTCTGAATCCAAAAATGAAGTCCATTTTGAAAAATATAATTTCAAAAAGTGGGTATTACTATTCATAATGGCTAGTTCATAATAATATTATAATAATATCTCGTCTAGTGAAACTTGGTATTGTGTATTACACACGCTATCGAAGAAGGTCTTGATTGCGTGTAATGAAATCCAAGTTAGGGTTGTGTGTAGTGAAAGATCCATTTGGTGTTGCGTATAACATAATAAAAACTTATTTCATTTATACATTAAACAAAATCTATTCTTATTATTGCGTAGAATAATTCCCACAAACCAAACTTGAATTTTTCTGTAACATGAGACAACAATAGTGTTGCGTATACTACAAGCTAATACGGTGTTGTGTATAGTACAAACCAATCTTGGTGTAGTGTATAATAGAAGACATCAAAGAAATAAAAAAAATAATATATCTCATAAAATCTCGGGGTGTTACATTCTACCCCCCTTAGAATGAATTTCGCCCTCGAAATTCGTCGGGGTTATAAATGGTTTACTACTTGAAAGTTTCTTTAATAGAAACCCACATCGTAAAAAGGAATACTAAATCATCATTTTAAAAAAGGAATGTTAGAAACATAAAGGATACCCAAAATAAGTCATCATTGGGTTTCCACATAAGAGAATATAGGTGAAAATATGGATATTGAAGAGAAATCTCACCATAAAGTTCTGATGGAGAGTGGTATAGAACATGGATATAAAATAGACAACAATAAAAAAGCCATAAATTTGTGATGATCTAAGGTACCATCTGATTGATCAGATATAAGGACACTAGGACAAATTTTTTTTTGTTTTCAAGATCATTTCCCTAAAGTTGAAGAATTTGAAATAGAATAAATACTTACTTTATTTCGGTATAATCTCACTGTTGTTCGTGCCTTAAACAATTTCCACTTCATCTCTTAAAGAAATTAACTTGAATTTTACATCTGTGATGTGTTACCAGATCATGTGATAGAATGATGGGTCATTCCATATGTCACAATCAAATGGTTAGAAAAAGTTATCAAATATACCTAAGTCCATCTATGGTGAGGTAAATCATATATGATTCAAAAAATGGACTTATACTTCATCTATCGTACTTCTTATTAAAATTAGTTTCTACTAACCAGGGACTTCCTGTAGGCCAGTGGTAGGAAATAAAGTCATGTCACACTTCAGTTGTGGGTTTGATTCCCATAGCCTTTTCCAACGCGACGGGTTGTCGCCCATCTTGTAGGTTGTCCCTTTTTCTAAAACTACATTATAATAACATTCCTGAAATAAAATAGAAAATGTTCTAGCCTTAAACAATACTATCTTATGTCTAACTTAATTTACTCCAATCTTTAGGCTTATCGAAAATACTTCTGTCCAATCTCATATTATAAAGAAAACAATTATTAGAAATGTCATCTACTGACCATGTGAATACAATCATTTATCCCCCATATATCATATGATATATCTTGTTGGTCACATTCCAAACACGAGAATACCTTAATCATGTATTCTTTTAAACCATAGTGAAAACATGAATGTTGTCACGAGGTAACTCATTCCATATACCAAAATCCCAAAAATTCTATATACTCAAACCATGATATCTCTTTTTTCTTATATTAGTCATGAGCTTGTTAATACTATCAAACATTTCATCATCTCCTTATCCCTTCTTTATGCGCATATTAGGTGCCTTACAAAAATATTTGAATAACCTTTCATGGTTACCGGTACCATTCAATATATACATTCAAAACTCAAGCAAAGGCAATAGTGTAACAATCCTTAGATTTTTCTTTATTCCATAGTACCATACATTATTCTTGATAAACAATCAATCATTACACTACCTTCTTAAACCACTGACTGAGCTTCATAATTTTTTCCATCTCATATATCATTTTTAGTCTCTTCATCATCATCCACATAAATACTACCCACATTACCATGCTGATTCTCTCTATGATATTTTCCCTTAGGGCATTGGTGTGTATAATGCTCGTACATTCCACATTTAAAACACTTAACCATTGTTGATGTCATTGCAATACCATTATCCATGTCCATGGTGTTAACTGGACATTTTCCTTTACAATTACTAGCTTTGTGTCCTTCTTTTCCACACCCAAATAATCTTAAAGTTCCTTTTAAACATTCTCCCTGATGCCTCTTCCCACATGATTAAATGAGGGAAATTGAACTTTCTTTCCTCTATGATCTTCATGAAACTCCATCTTTCTCCTATTACCTGAGTCGGGAAACATACCAAAGTTGAGATTATTGATCATATTATGAGATTTATGATTAGGCATAATAACAATATGTGGACTTCCAGATCCTATTTCATTTGGTTTCTCATGAAGAATTTCATTCCATTTTCCATCATATCCTCCATTATTGTGAATCTTCATGTTTCCAGCCATTTTTTAAAACCCAAAAAGAATAGTGTGAGAGTCCAAAATCATAATCAAGGGGGAGTAACATCAATATCGAATATTTTAGGTTTAATTATAATATCATTACCATAATTCTAGGACTATAACCTATACTTCTACATAACCTTATGGACATCCCTAGACATACCCTAGAAATATCTCTAGGGATCTCACTAAAGTTCTCGGATCCTAGTTTCCAAAGGTTGACTAAACCATTCCTCTGATACCAACTGTGGAGACCAAATCATGACATACATGGACATTACATTACTTTCACGGAATACTTAATACATAACAAAAACAAACACTCAAGGACTGTAATATTTTAGTGTTTTCGGAAACTCAGAACATAATCTTCTAAACGTGGTGAAAGATCTTCAACATCTCCCATAAAGTTCTTCCCCTTTTGTTTTCCTACATAAAACCATTCATTATTTCCTGGGGAAAAGAAAACATATGAAAGGGTGAGCTCAAATTCTCAGTAAGGGTAAGCATGGGTAAAATAAAACAAACCATATATATTTGAACATAATAAAACATGAACATAATGTTTAAACATCAAAATCTTGAGCAATGACATAAAACATGGTAGTACGTAAGGCATAGATCATAATGGAACATCAATAATGATAAAATAACATGGAAATAAATCTTTTAATTGTGGAAAAACATTAATAACATGATATGATTTCCATAGTATCCAAGGCATTGCTACCAAGACCATCTTAGTGAACAAAGTCCCTTTCTGAATCGAGTTTACTCGCCGTTTCAGTCATGTAACACTGAACCGGATTAACACACCATTCCATCCATGTCTATCTCATGAGATATAAATCTTTACCCAATGAATTGGAGAGATATATAGGTTCCACCCATCTCATAATGAAATCATTCTTACTTGTGCCACAATATGAAAATAAATAATTCATCATTACCCAAAGTATAAAATGGGTTTCATAAACATCATCCCATCATAACATAATCCATACAAAAAAATGGATATCATTTCATCATAAGAAAAGTTGATCCATTTAAATCATAGTTAAATTATACTTGAAACATACATATATGAAATAATGTCATCTTATATTGAAAACGGTTTCGATAAAACACTTGAAATGAATTTTTTTGGAAAATATCCTTTCTTCTTCAAAATAATTTTCCTTTCAGAAATTTCCATTCAATTTTAAAATAAAATTATTTTGTTAAAAATAGTCAAAAAATATTGTAGAGTAAGATTCATAAAAATGAGGCATTATGAAACCGTAAAAATCCATTCACGCCGTATAATATAAAAATAACATTCTTCTCTTACTTTTGTCAGAAAAGTCAAAAAGTTCGCCGTGTGGTAAACAAAAGTAAGATTCCGTTCATAACATGTGGTAAATTTCAAAACTGGGAAAAAAGACATTAAAAATATATGAAATCATTTTTAGAAAATACGGGCATGGATGATAAAAATAACCCCAGAAAATACTTATGAATAACAATCTTGGATAAGAACGAGAATGGAATAGTTATCCCTTACCTTAGGTCCGATATGCTTTATACATTTCCGAACCTCCTGTATAATGATTTAAATAACATAATTGAATTATTAAAGAATCATATTCATTGTCATGATATCATATATGGTTCACTTATTACTTTATATTACCCGTTGTTTTGTAAATTTCATGTTAAAGTAGCGTTTTGGGTAAAACGTTTTATTTATCGTACCTGTTTGGAGTTCTTGATATTATTACTACTTATATCATGATTTAATTACTTCTAGAATGTAAATCATGATATATATATATATATATATCATATATATTCAGTATATATATATATAATATAGATAAATGAAATGAAATACACCGTTCATAGAGACGGTAGGCCGTACGTACACATGAACGATCTTTTCATTTCCTTATTGACTTGAATGGAAGTAAGTAGATGAATTATATATATATATATATATATATATATCTGTGTGTGTATATGTATACATAAATCTAGTAGCTTAATTAGGTCACATATTTCATTATTATTAATTATATATTCTTTATAATCATTCTTGAATGGTTAATCATGGAAAATAAACCTCATCGCGTTCGTGGAGACGGTAGTCCGTACGTACGCACGAGCGATGATATCATTCCCATGATCATGGAATTGTATTTATGTGTATGTATAATATTAAAAAATCAATATCACTTTACAATAACCATATATAATTATTTATTTACACCATTATACCCTTCCATGTAAGGTGGTGGTGGAAAATAGATTACACCATGGCGTGGAGACGGTATTCCGTACATACACACGCGCGATGATTTCGTTTTCCATAGGATGGATAGAAAGTAAAATAGGGTTGTTTCATATTTATAATAACATATCATTATATAAGTAATACTGATGTTATTACATTAAAATAAAACAACTAAAGAAGAGGAAGTAGAAGAAGAAATAAACTTGAAATAGTCGGTAGAAGAGATTACCTCTTCCTCGACGCACCTCCATTAAAATTCTTCATAGGGCACTATAGTTGGACTTTTGAGAATACCAGAACCACTATGATGTAACTAGAGAGTATTATAATAGTAATTGTTAGGGGATGGACGAGCTTCAAGGCTCAAAATTGTGTAAATAGAAGAGGGAAGGGGTGCCCTTTTATAAGGGAGGAGAGGGGAACCTTAGGAAAACTTACAATATTATTTTATAATAAAGTCATATTCGGTTTTTTATAGCTCCAAATTGATTTATTTCTTAGATAAGGTGGTTATGGGTCTAAATCCTCTCAAAAAATAGGCTTTATAGAATTTTAGGTCACTATTTTATCCTTATCAATTAGATTTAACTCTAAGTTAAATAATTTAACTTTTACCGTGTCTTTTTGTTTCTTACACTATATGGTTAATTAACTAACTATAACAAGACAAACGAACCCCAATTGGTTCAATATAAATATATATATCCTTATATAAGTCATTTTTCTGACCCTTATGTTTTTAGGATTATAATAAAAATAAATAATATAATATTTGTTTTAAAAACTATTTTATGTCAATTTTGACATGATTTGGTAATTGATTTTTGTGAAAATCATAACAGCATGATTAGTTTGAAAAACGTTAATTAAATCAATACTAACATGTCATATTAACCTATAAAATTAGTGAAATTCATAAAAAGTCTCAAATTACATTTATTTTGGTATTTATAATATCAATTATTTTAATATTTCATTATTTTGGTAATTAATGCATTACCATTGTGTCATAAATAAATTAAATCATTTAATGTATAATATTTTTAAATAAAATACCATTAGGTGTAAATTCTTTTTATCTTCATAATGAATATTTATAATCGAATTTATCTTATTTATAACCCTATATTAACAATCTTTTAGTTATTAAACATTGATTTTAACTATTTTAACTCTTTTTTTAAATAAAATAATAATAAATGTCGTAATCTAATCCAAGTGGACCTAAATGGTCATATTTTATTCCTAAGGTTGTTTTTGGTCGAATTTAACTTATCTAATAGAATTAGGACATGTGCTAGGGTAATAATAATATCATTTTTACCCTTAATTACCATATTTACTTTAGACCGTGGTAAAAAAAAGTAAAAAGTTATTATTCACCAAAAATTCATTTTATCTTATTGAACAACATTTTACTCCTTGATATTAACCATGTCTATTGGATTTTTGAAATTCCACTCAGAGAAGCTGTAAAATTATGTTTTATGCAAATTTTCAAATTCTTCCAGTAGGTGGGTAAAAGATGGTGAAAGGATCAATAAAATTTTTATATATCTACAATTATTATAAAATGACTTCAATGAATTATATTGAACATATATAGGTATTATGTATCAATTTTTTACCTAAAATAAATTTAAATAAAATAAATAAATATTTAGATAAAAATTCGGTTTTTAAATAGTATCCCAGTGTTTTCACTATTCATCAATAATTGAAAGTTTTCAGAAAATTACCAAAAATTCACCCTAGGATAATTTCGATATTCTAAATCCAAAAATGAAGTCCATTTTGAAAAATAAAATTTCAAAAAGTGGGTATTACTATTCTTAATGGCTAGTTCATAATAATTTTATAATAATATCTCGTTTAGTGAATGTTTGTATTGCGTAGTACACACGTTATCGAAGAAGTTCTTGATTGAGTGTAATGCAAGCCATGTTAGGGTTGTGTGTAGTGAAAAATCCTTTTGGTGTTTCTTATAACATAATCAAAACTTATTTCATTTATATATTAAACAAAATCTATTCTTAATGTTGCGTAGAATAATTTCTACAAAACGAACTTGAATTTGTGTGTAACATGAGCCAAGAGTAGTGTTGTGTATACTACAAGCTAACACGATGTTGCGTATAGTACAAACCAATCATGGTGTAGTGTATAATAGAATACATCAAAGAAATTAAAAATAATATATCCCACAAAATCTCGGGGTGTTATAGTCACCATATGTGAAATTGTATATCTTTTAGGCTATAATAATGTCAATGATAAATAGAGTGGATAATTTAGGGAAATTAAATGTTCAATGACCATAGGGGATAAAATATTTCAAGGGGACTAAAAAATAAATCAAGGAAGTCAATATGAATACTATACAGAGCCAAATAAATCACAAACCATCCAAAAGAATAGGAATGATGGTATTTATAAAACATATCCAAAGTGGAGTAAAATAAAGTGTTTTTGTTTTTGATAATGAAAATATTATAAAAAGATCATAATATAATTCTTGAGAAAAATATAATTTTTTCTAAAATACCTTTTGAAAAACATTTTCATGAAAATAAATTAAAACATTTCATCAAAATGTGACCTTTTATACATTAAAAGGAAGCTTCAACTAATCTTATCGCGAGTAAATCCGTAATTTTCATGTGAGGTAAAAGAACATTCCTTTTTCATGGTAAAAAGGATTGAAAAATTCCTTTTCAGGAAATACATAATAATATTCCCTTGATATAATTTGTAAAAAAATGGTAAAAATGATGTTACAAAATAATTTTAAAATAAATTTTTAAATTGTTTTAATAAAACATTGTTTTTAGAAGAAAATAGGTTCTCCGACTAAAGAGAAAAATAATGTCGGGTTTTATTAAAAACATTTTCAATATATTTGAGTACCAATGAGTGAAAAATGTTAGTAATACTTGAAAAACGTCATGAACTACTAGACTAGATTATAATGAATGATTTAATTGAATAATTGAAATATAATTTCTTCAAATGGAAATGCCATTGAAATATCATTAATGTTATTATTGAGGAACATAATCTTTAAAAATTCAAAAAGTGTCCTATTCCACATTGAAAGGTTTTAAACCATGAACCTAATGAAAGAATAAATATTAAATATTATCCTAAAATACAATTATTATAAAACAAATCCTGATATAATATTTATAAATGGGTGGGAGATACACCACAAGAAAGATATAAGTGGCGAACATGACTTTCATCTCATGGATGTAAACAATGAGATGATAATCCCTTACGTTGAGTTTCCTTTCAGGTGAAATTCCTTTAACATCATGTATAATAATAATATGTTTATTTTATACATGATTGATAATTTTTTTATTGTTTATAATTAAATTTTTTTTACTTCTTAATATTTTTTATACAACTACTTAAACAATTACATTTATGTTGGGTGTTTTGACAAAATCCAATTTATACGTCAAAAACAACTTTTGAAGGTAAAATATGGTAAAATGGATCATTACATAAATTTATAGTATAATAATCATTACATAATAATCCTATTTATAAATAAATTATATTTTTAAGTTCCATCAATAAATATGGTTATGAAAAATGAAGCAACATTACAATCATATAGACAGTAGGTCGTTCGTACACATAAGTAACATTCTCATTTTTCAATAATCATTATGGAAAGAGGGTAAGTAAAACCAAATCATTAAATAATTATTATTATATCATAAATAACAATTTAATTAATCATATGTACTTATATATTTAATTGTTTTGATTTAAAAGTAATCGTATCATCTCGAGGAGGCAGTAGTCTACAAAAACTTGAACGATGTTATAACTTTTTATGTTTGTGAAAGGGTAATAATGAAAATGATATATATATATATAGTATATTTACAAAAAAGGTAATTATTTCATGAATATCCTATATAGGTTATTTATGTCACATATTTTTAATTAAATTCATCATTTATACATTTAATGTTTTCTGTGAACGGATTCCATTGCTTCAAGGGGGCGGTAATCCACACATCCTGAAAGGATGTTATCGTATTAATGTAATATGTAATGTACTATAGTTATGAATAATAAAAGGATTAAATATGTATAAATACATAATAAATATCATATATTTTATATATAAATAAATTTTACATCATAATGGCCACAATGAGAGGTGGTATAAGAAAAATGAACAATCATTATTTTGTCAGGTACCACTTCATTGAACACAGAAACAGTATGTTTGTACCAATTAGATGGAATTGTGTGTAATTTTAGTTATAAAATATTACAAAAAATCATCATAGTATATTAATGACACTGGTGTTGTTACATAGTAATTAAATAATTATATTTTATATGGTGTATAATGAAAATAAAATTAAAAAACTTCAGAAAAGATGTGACCTATTAATCGGTTAACAACTTTTGGTTTGAACCAAAAGGCTTCCATGGAAGGATTTATCCCCAAATGGAGGCTTCAATTTCAATGGAAGGGATTTTTTGGAAGCTGTATGGTTATATCATGGCTGAAGATTTGTGGTTTTAGTGGTGTGATGATTGGGGAGACTTGGTGGACTTTTATTGGGAATGAAAAGGACACACTTGGAATTTATGGAAAAAAGTTAGTTGTACACATGTAATTACCTAAAAAATGTGATACAAAACAAATAAAACTAAATAATGTAAGGTTAATATCCAAATTATTTTCATACAATGGGTTTTGGAAATGTGTCTATGTAATTTTGGACCCTAAGATAATGGTTTATACCTTTATTAAGCTTAATTGGACCTTAATAATTATATTTAATTTTAATTACTTTCACGAATATTTTGGTAAAAAGAAATTTTTTATATTTAGCTATTATAAATTATTCACATTCCAAATATAGAATCCAAATTTCCAAATTCCAATCAGAGAATTGGAAGAAAATTATTTAAATCTAATCTCACCAACATGACGATAATGCGGGTTTTTAGTGTAAAAATTTATGGAAGATTGCTTTGTTTTAATAATCAATTTAAAATTGAAATTAATGAATTAAAATAAATTTTACTAATTTATAAATTTATTTTCTAATTAAACTTTGAAATCAATTTGAAACATAATTTAACCTTATAATTAAATTACATGAAATGTACTTTTGAACTAAAATTTTGTATTACTAATTATTTATTAAAAAACACTATAAACAGTTCTTCCTAACCTAATTATTATGTTTATCTTTAAGGATGATTTTTATTTTGAAATATTAAATAAATTAATGTATTAATTTCATATTTAAAATTTGTTCTCCATTAAAAGGTGGTAAAATTGCCTTTATAGAAATATCGGTTTTTATGTGTAAATTAGGGTTTGGTATTATCTTATTCATATAAAACCTAAAGGATGAATATCAAAATTATTTGTTTGAATATATAACATATATATTTCATTAATATAATTAAATAATTTTAGGTAATTATTTTTATTAATACAAAACTCCTTTGGAAGCATAAAAATAATAATACCACTATTTATATCCAATTGGTTCTTATTTTCATTTATCATTAATTGGTAACCCATTAATTCATTTTATATTTATGTTAACAGTACATTTTAATATGTTATTTAATACTACTCATAAAGTCTAAATTATTAGCTAGGTTATATAATTGTATATTAAATTATAATATTTTTATAATACAGTGTTATTTGGTGCAAATCAGTCTTGCGTGCATTGAAAGATATAAAGAATGGTTGATCTTGTGTTTAACAAATGCTATCGAGGAAGTTTGTTCATGCATATAACAATAGTTAACTCGATGATTAATTATTTACAAGATATATATTCCATTAAATTTATTTTAAATAATAAATATATAGATGAGTCACGAGGACTACCACATAATTAGGTCTCTAAGTATAAGAACATTAATAGAAAATAAAAAAATACATATAGGAAAAGAGTAAATATTTATAGAGAGTTAATGTGGTCATCAATAACAAATAATTTAATGATTGGTATAAAGATGAGGGCCTCAAATCCATAAATCATTTATGATTTTGAAGAATATCGGTTCAACAAAAATTAAGGTATTAGGACGACATTTTATTTTTAATCCATTTTTCTAATGTTGGGAAATTATTTTACTAACCTTGAATACCATATATGTTTATGTATCATGTGAAAAATATTAACATTTGGTTTTTCTTCGATCAGATTCTAATTCATTCCTTTATTACCAGAAATTAATTACCAATAATGAATTTTTTATGCCTGCATCACTAAAAGAAACATTTGAAGGATAATAAGGCCTATAAAGGAGTGATAAGTCTAACTATTTGTCTCCAAATGTTTTGAAAAAATAATATGTTTAATATATTAATCTTTATTCCTCTAAAGTGATACTATTAGATCATCATTAATATTCAATTGTCATTTTCTTAACAAAAAACAATGAAAAATTAACTAGGACATTGCATAGGTTAGTGGTTGGTGTGAAACCCATATCATCCTTCAGTCATCTGTTCAAGACCCATGGCCATGAGAGATTAGATTGGTTTTCATCCAACCAATAGGTTGTACTTTTCTAAAACCATAGTAATATCTTTTAAAAAATAAATATGATGGACATTAATGAAATTAGGTTAATCACTAATTGTTATTTTAACTACTGTATTCAATAAAACATCAACGCGTAAATACTTTATACATTTATTTTCTATATAGGTCCTTCTATGGTATAGAGTTTACTAATAATATCATTTATAAGATTTCTCAATCATCACACCTTATCTTTATTCAAAAATGCATTAGGTTTAACATAAAATAATCATTTTCATTATCTATTCAAATACTTCATAATGGTTTGTAATGAAAATGAGAATTATCCTAAGAATATCCCATGGGAGAGTCAAAATAGGTGCATTGTAAGGCCTGTTGTCATGTACTAGTTTACCGTGAGTCAGTCTTAGAACACCTTGTTAGAGTTTTTACTGATAATAACATATATACTAGAACAACATCGAATTATAATATCCAGGTATGGATGTATTGCAAGGAAGACCCATAGAATCTATAATATAACAAAAAATTAGGGTTTTATTCTAAATTAATTCTCATTTTATACCATAGGGTTATGTTCTCTAACCTATATTTTACCAAATATAGTTCCCGAGGATTCTACTAAACATCTACTGATTCCAACTATAGAAACCCAACCCCATATATACTTGAGGATATGTTTTCTAAAAATTATATTGTCATGATTACAAGGAATAAAAGTTAAAGGAATGAGTGTTTAGCAGTGTTTGTAAACTAGATACATAAATTAGTCTTGTATTACAAATGAATACACTAATTACAACAATTTTTTTATTCTTCTTATATAAAAAACATCGAGGATAACTTTATTCCAACTAGTAAAAACCTTCATATATTTCATAGTACACTTTTTGGATTCTTGTGGAAAGAAACATAATAAGGGTGAGCTCAAATACTCAATAAGGGTAAGGTATAGAAGAAATAGAAGTGACTCGATGAGAATAATAGCAATAAAACAGTAAATATTTGAAAACACATTACATATAATTAAAATATTGATAAGGAACTATGTAAATAATTTGGTTAGTTAATAACATGAAACACATGCCATTATAATAACTAAAAAAGGAAAAATAAATATATAAAGGTAAGAAACTAAAACACATTCCATTTAATCAATGAACTTAACTGAAATTTATCTATAGATATTTTGATGTAGAATCTCATGGAAGAATAATAGCTGAAACTGAATGAGTTAAATGATTAATTATTAGATGTGATGTATCATCCACATGAAAACCTATACCATCAAGACCTTTTATAATATGGTTTAAAATAGTCTGAATTTTGAAACTAATTTGTCTAATTATAACCTTTGAATTCCACATGGAGCTATATAATTTCTAGGATCCACCCATCATTTCTAGCCCAAAACATTTCTCATATCCAATTATATAAATAATTAATATTATTTATCAAATATTAATATTGAATAAAGAATAAATAATTATCTACACTTCCCCAAATAATTAAATAACTATCAGAGTAGACACTATATATAAAATGGTATATGGTTTAGTAAAAAATAATATCCATGTTAAATGAAATGGATAATTTATGGAAATTAAATGTTCAATGATCATAGGAGATTGAATATTTCAATGGGGGAAAAATAATTCAAGGAAGTGAATGTGAATACTATCCTTAGCCAAATTAATCAAAACCATTTAGTGGAATAGTAAGAATGGTATCAATATAAAATTTCCCAAGTGGAGTAAAATAAACGGTTGTTTTTTTATGAATGGAAATATTATAAAACATTTATAAAAAAATTATTTATGAAAATATCCTTTTTAAATTCTTTTTGAAAAACAAAATCATTAAAAATCACTTTTGCAAAAAATTTCTTCAAAAATTAAACTTTTATACAGGAAAAGGAAGATTCAAATAAATGATGTCGAGTTAATATGTACTTTTTTTATAAGGTAAAAGAACATTCATTTTACACGGTAAAAAGATTTGAAAAATTCCTTATCGAGAAATCATCAAAATGATTTCTTTGAAAACATTGGTAAAAGAAAAAATGGGTAAAAATTCCCTTAATAAATCATTTTAAAATACTTTTTGAAAACATTTTGATAAAAAATGGTATTTGAAAAAAATATGATCTCTGCCTATTGATAGAAATGAAGTCGGGTTTTCTTAAAAACATTTTAAAAACACTTTGAATATGAAATAATGGAACAATTGTACTAATACATGAAAAATTCCATGGATTTACAAAGGTGAAGAAAATTATAGGACTTATTGTACAATGGTAATGTAATTCACTCAAATTTAATAACCATTGAAAGATCATTAATTTCATTCATGTGGAAAATAATCATTAAACATTCCAATAGGTCCCATAACACTTTGAAATATTTTATATCATAATCATCATGATGGAAACATATTAAAAAAAATCCTTAAATCAATGAAGATAAAGGAATTCATGAAATAATATATAAAAATTGGTAATATATACACTAGAAAAAAGATGTATGTGGTGAACATGAAATTTATCACATGGATGTAAAAAGTGAGATGAGAATCCCTTACCATGTGTTTCCTTTTGGGTGAACGTACATTAAAATAATATATAAGAAAAAATTATTAATATTCCACATGATGGGGAACCTATTTCATGTTTATCATTAATGTTATTTCACTTTTTATAATGTTGTACACAAAAACTAAATCAAATAACTTTACGTTATATGTTTTAACCAAATAAAAAATAACATTGGTAGTCATACTATGAACAAAGGGTTAATTACATAAAATGTTTTGAATAATAATCATGAAATAATTATCATATTTAAAAATTAATTCTAATTTCATGATAAATCAATAAATATGGTAATAAAAAATAAACAAATATTACAATCATGGATATGGTAGGCCATACATATGTATGAGTAAAATTCTCATTTTTCAATGATCATTATGGAAACAAGGTAAGTAACAAAAAATATTTTCAGAATGATCATTATAACCCAAATACCATTTTATTTAATCATATTTACATAAATATATATACTTATTGTGAGGTAAAATGAATCACATTGTGTCAAGGTGGCGGTAGTCTACATGTCCAAGAACGACATACTCACTTTTTATGTCTGTGAAAGGGTTGTAAAGAAACTGATATCTATATATATGGTATATTTTAAAAAAGGTAACTATTTCATGAGTCTCATAAATAATTTGTTCATTAAATATATTTTTAATTAAAACCATCTTTTATATGTTCCATGTTTAGTTTGAATGATTCAACATCTCTTCGAAGGGGCGATAGTCCACAATTCCTCAAACGATGTTATCAAATTAACCTAAAATAGAAACTATTAAAGGTATGTGTAATTAAATTATTACATAAATATAAATACATAATAAATATTTTGAAAGTATTATATAAATATTTTTCCAACATAATTTCACCCATTAGTGGTTTCAATGTAAAAAAGGACCATCATCATTTCATGAGATATTAGTTTTCCATACATAGAAACAGTATGTTCTTTACCCATTTGATGGAAGTGTGTGTACCTTTTGGTAAAAAACATTACATGAAAAAACTAGTATATTAAGGTTACTAGGTTTTTACATAATAATAGAATAAATATATTTGAGAGGGTCGATAATGGAAATAAAACTACAAAACATCAGAAAAGGCAGTACCTGTTAATTGGGTAACTACTTCTGGTTTGTTACAAAAGGATTATTTGGTAGGATTTATTCAAATTTGGAGTATTTGAGGTTTATTGGAGAGATTTTTGGAATATATATCTTGATACAGTGGTTAAAATTAGTGTGTTAAGAGGTGTGAGTAATGGGGAGAGGTTGTGGCTTTTTAAAGGGAAGGAAAAGTAATCACATGGAATTTTTGGAAACATGTTAGGTGTACACATTTTATTACCTAACATAAGTAAAAAAATCAATAAAACTAAATACCTAAAGGTTCTTGAAGAAGTATGGACATCTATTTGTTGTTGGAAACTTGTATAGGTCATTTGGGCCCCTAAGATAAATGTTTTATCCTTTATTAAGCTTATAAATACCTTAATAATTGTAAAATTTATTAATTACTTTCACTGATGTTTTGGAAAATTTTATTTATCTTATTAGAAATTATAAAAATATTATTATTCTAGATATCGAATCCATTTTATCAAATTCCAATCATATAATAGGAATAAACTGATATAAATTTAATATCGCAGACAAGACGACAATGCATGGTTTAAAAAATATACCTGCATGTTTTCTTTGTTTTTATAAACAATTTAAAAGTTAAATCAATAAGAATAACAAAAAAAATATTAATTTATAAAAATAATATCTAATTAAAATTTAAATCCAATCTAAAATATAATTTAACCTTATAATAAAATTAAATTAAAAAGTAGTTTTGAACTAAAGCATAGTATTTTTAAATATTAATTTAAAAAATGAAATGTTTCATAAATATCTAAAAAAATAACCAAAACATAATTCTTAAGATTTAATTTCATAGATAAATTTTAATTTTTACAGATTATATCAATTAATGTATCAAAATTAATATTTAATATGGGTTCTTTATTAAGAGGCAGTAAAATTTTCATTATAAAAACATTGGGTTTTATGTGTAAAGTAGGGTTTGTTCATATATTAGGCATATAAAACCTAATGGATGAATATAAAAAATAATTGATTGAATATATAATAGATATATTTAATTAAAATAATTATCTACTTTTAATTAATTAAGTTTATTAATATAAAAATCTTTTTGACGCATAAAAATAATAATTTATCTTCTTATCTCCAATTGGTTATTATGTGCATTTATCTTTAATTGGTAAAAACATTATTCTATTTTCAATTTATATAAACCATAAATTTTCACAAGATATTTAATAACAATCATAACCTCTATCATAACGGCTACATCATACCATATTAAATTATATAATAATATTTTATTAATCCTTTGTCATTTGGTGAAACTCGGTCTTGTGTGTAACAGAAGCTATCAAGGATGGTTGCTCTAGTATATATAGAAAGAAATCAAGGAAAGAAGTTCTAGAATCTAACAAAATCTAACTCAATTTTTTGTTCGTTACAATCTATATCATTTGATTAATATATTTAAAATATTAATTATATAGTAGAGTCTCGGGATATTATATTCTCTTACATTCTTGGTGATGTGTGTTATACTCGCCATCGAATTCAAATTTGTACTATAGTATTTTGGGGTGTTAAATTTACATCATGAAGAAATGGAGATTTATTTCCCTATATATTGTTAATTTTTGAATAATTACCAATGATAATTCCTAAAAATATTGAAAAGTTATTTTATTTGTGTATAATAAGGTAATGGAGAATGCAAATTTTGTGAAAAAAATGAAATGTTCTGTTACAAAAAGGATTAGAATACTGATCCCCATATGGAATTATCAATGGATGAATGATTAAAATGAGAAAAATATGTAAATTATGAAAATATATTTCCTAGGTTGGTAACTCTATAAGAGGATTACAAATGTGGTATATGTAATATATTTGTTTTTTATGATGAAGAGGCTAAAAAATTAAATATGAAAGGAAAGATGTATAGGGGTATACGATAATGATTCCTAGGAAATGGGGTTTGAATGATGTATAATGATTTATGTGTTTATGTATTTGAGTTCATGAATATTGAAATATATAAGGAATTATATATAGATATTCTTTAATTATTATATTGAATATTCTGAATAGAAATAATGAACAAAAAAGATTATTTATTGTTATGTTGAAATTTTATAGAAAAAAACATGATTAACAGAAAGATAAGTCTAAATATGTTTTTATTGTCGATAAGATGATGGTGGGATAAGGAGATGATTGATATTCATAAATTAAATTATGTATTATTTATTACCATAAAAACTATTAGTTAATTAGTTTTGATGTAATTTATGTTATCATTGATGGGGTTTGAATGGATTTTGGACTTACAGAATATATCCAATAATCTGTGATATATTTAATGAATAAGTATGTATGTTTTAAATATGGTTTTATTGTAATTTAGGTTATTTTTTTTTTGTAATATCATACAAGATGAAGGTATTTACAGGGTTTTTGTGAAAATTAAGAGATAATTTTTTATATTTAGGGGATTAATGATATGTTTTTTTTAAATTTAGTGACCTAATTTATATTTTTTCAATTTTAATTTTCTTCAAACATAGAGGATCCTTAATATTAAATATTATTGGAATGTATTAACAGAACATTGAATTTTATTGGACAACATGTGATAATAATTTTATTTTTGGTTAATATTTTGATGTTGATGGAAAGCCTTATAATCTAATAATAATTTTAGTGCTTTAGTCATGAAAAATTAATCATGGATATTGACTTGAAGGATGAGTTGGAAAATAATCGATGAATAACCAAAGAAAGAAATTTTTATTATGATATAAATAAATTTTATCCACGTATGTTTTTTCCATTTAAAATTCATCAGCATTACAATATAGTGGATAATCATTTTGAACTTTAAGTAAATCTCTCTCATGTTCATGGTGTGTTCTACGTATCTCTACAAAGGAAGTCTTTCCTTATCCTTCACATATACTAAAATCAGTGGTCATACCATTGGAGAAAGTTCATTTATACAAGGAATAATTTTTGAAGATTCTTGATTATAGAGCGGTTGTTCTATAATACAATACCACTCACCATGTCAATGTTTTGTGGTGAAACCACTAGCTTTATGTACCTACATAAGAACTTTAGGATGTGATGATGTATATGTATCCTCATTTTTTGGAATCATAGTGATGATTTTTGAGTGCTAAACCAATTTATAGGGGTCAGATATAACATCACGTGTTTTGGATATTTTTTTGGATAGATTTAATTTCTTATATATCTTGGGTTTCTTGAAACACAAAGTTTTAACAAAAAATCAAATACTGTTAACATTCTTATTTAAAGAATAAAGTTAAGACCTAGTTATTAAAATTGGTAGTATGAATATGAATAAAAAATATATATTATGTGTAATGATTTTATATAAATACCAAATATTGACAAATAAAACTTAATTTTTAGTAATTTTATTATCTATTTTGAATATTTTATTTTTAAAAAATCTATTTATTTCATTTTTCTTCGTTTAATAAAAATATTTATTTCCACTTATAGAATATTTATTTTAAAATATTTTATTTAAAGTCTACATTAAAAATAATTTTTTATTTAATTGTATACAATTTTATGAAATGAATATTTTTTCGATTAACTATTTGAAATACTAATTTTTTATAGAAATAACATTTTAATTGAATGAATTTACAATCTCCATTAGATTTTAAGTTAGTCTTAAAATTAATTTTAGTTCTGTTATATATTTACTAATAAAATATATGTCATTTTCATAAATTTCATATAAGGTTTTTTATTAAAACATTTAATATTTTTAAAAAATTATTCTTTAGAAAAAAAATTATTTATAAAATTTGTGAGTATTATTTTAAGATAAAAATTTATAGTTATTTGAATTGAATTTGTAAAAATGGAATCTATATTTGGAATCAGTATATTAATGATTATATAATGTGTTTAAATTATTTTTTTGTTAAAAATGATTAGTAAAAATATAAAAACAAATTAATATCGTTTTTATTGTTAAAACAGGTCTACACATGGTTAATCTAAAATCATAAGGGGAAAAATGAACAAATAAACGTATAAAAACACATTTTACCACCTTATATTGACTTTATACATCTATGTATCATGAATGCCCCATTTTGGAGCATTTATGAATGTGAATAGCTTGGATTCTCTTTACTATTTTGAAAATTTTCATCTGTGCCCTCTCCCCACATTAAAAGGCCATAGCCTCCCCTATCCGCTACATAATTCCAAAACACTTTTTCATGTATGAGACCTACCCAAATATATTCTTTAATTCCCAAATAAAATCCTATATTTAGTAATCTCCACCCCAGTAGTGCAATCTCAGTGTATTGCTACATTAAATATTCATAAGATACAAGGAATCACATCTCAAAGAACTAAATAATTTTGTAGTCTTCATAAACATGATACATTTTTGCGTCTTGAATTAATTTTTAATATAAATATAAAAAACATTTTTTTCTTCCGATACAAAATCTATGTCATCTGGAATATCAATGCATATTAGAAATATTAATCATTATGTAACCCCAAGGAATGGAAACGAAATAAAGGTGATCTCCAATCCCTAGTAAGGGTTAACTACATTGGATTATTTCATGAATAAGTAAGCATAATAATCATTGAAAGGTAAATAACTTGATACATATTCCAATTAAACAAATTAAATAAAAAGTAAATTCAACCACAAATAATATCATGGTGAATATATCATAGATTATAATTACTGAACTCTTAATAAAGGCAATTCTTAATTACTAGACATCATGTTTCCTAGGAACATGAATACTTTACCCTCAATATATATCCTCAAAATAGATTAAAAAAATCTCGGTAAAAACCCATATTATTTGTGTAAACTCCTTTTATAATACACTTACTCTCAATACATATCCTCTAGATAGTTCAATAATACATTATTAGAAAAAAGAAGGGTTTAAAGATTTTGTCTCATGGCACTACCGATGCATCGAGCGACTTTATATAATCTATACCCAACATATTTATTTAATGTCTAAATAATTTCTCTTATATTTTTAATTTATTTCATTTATAAACAATTTTCCTTATCATTAAATATCCTTATTCTGTAAAGGACACATATTTCTCAATATTTCCCCTGTTAATCAAATAACTATTAAGGTAAAAAGTATTTGTAAAAATGGGTTCTTGTTTAGGAATTAAATATATATATTTTATATAAAATTTAAATATAAGGTAAATATAGCATCCATAGGAATGTGCATAATTCATGGAAGATGTAACGACTTAAAAATGAATAAAGGAAGTGAATTTCAACAATTTCTTTGGTTAATATTTTCATGAACCATCCATGTGAAATATATTTATAATGTCAACATATACCAATTGGATTAAAAATAATGGGGTTTTTCAATTATTAATAAAAATACAATAAAAATATTATTAAAATCATTATTGAGGAATATAACATTTTGATTTTAGGAAACACTATTAGAAATCATTTTCGATGAAAACGAATTTTAATAGATGTTTCTTTAAAAATATTCTAATAAACATCCAAAGAAAACATAAAATAAATAAAACACATGATAAAGGGTAATTCTGTACATGCTATATAATATATCAAATAAAATTCGTTTTCCATTATAAAAAGGTCATTAATATTCTTTATGCAAAAAATAATAAGAATATTCCTTTCACATTAACCATGAAATCCAAACAAAAATTATCTTAAAAAATTAATATGATATTATTCAAAAAAAACATTGTGAATAGTATAAATGGGTGTGAATTCATTTTATAAATCATTAATTAATGATTAAAATAATTTTTAAAACATATTTTAAGACATGATTTTGGAAGAAGAAATATTAATGACCAAAGAGAAAAATGAATTTGGGTTGCCTTAAAATATTTTTCTAAAACATTTTAAGAACCATTGATTAGAAAAAGAGAACAATTAAAAAAATGTATCATGAATTCATATAGATTATTTAATATAAATTGGTTTATTATAATTTTTCCTATGATTTCCTTGAACTGATATTCAAAAATAAATAATCTCAATTAGAATGAGATTGTTAAACAAACCCTTAAAATGATTGTAACATTGATGTGAGAATTATTTTGAGGGATTAATATTCTGTATTAAATGTAAATCCACATTAAACAAGTTGAAATTTAACATAATATAATAAAAAATAATTAAAAAATAACATTTTAATGACATAATGAATGAAGAAGATGTTTAACACAGAGATTAAAAATTGTGTTAAGAAATCCCATACCACGTGGTATATTTTAAATTGGATAAGATGAAATAATTAAAGTATAAATTCTAAATGCAATTAATAATTAAAATGTTTGGATAATACAAGTCAAAGGGGTATAATATACTCTATTATAATTAAATTACGTGCATAAATTTACAATATTCCCTAATAAATAATAATTGATGTGAAATCCCTTACTTCATGATTCCTTTTGGGTGAAAATACTTTGACTTGATTTATATTGCTTTTAAACATGTCATTTAATTAATATAGAAATAAAAAAATAGTTATAATTTAATACATGATTCTTTTATAACATCTTATCACCCATCATTAATATTGTTTCATTATTTTCATCGTTTTCAGTGTTAATTGACTTGGTTTCCCATGCTTGTTTTATTATGAATTATCTGATTCATTTGTATATTATACATTTATATAATATCCATAATAATAATAATGACATAATTTTTATATTTTTACACGAATTATACTATTAAACCAAATAATGAATTAGGGGTATGAAAAATGATGTACGTTGCGATCATGGAGACGGTTGGTCATACATACACATGAGTAATTTTTCGAATTTTTAATGATCATTATGGAATAGAGGTGAGTAATAATTTATTAATCTAGATTGATCATTATATCAAATATAAAAATTATATACTTTTAGATATCATCCATGTGGTGTGTTAATGAAAATAGAGTCACATCTATTTGTGATGGCGGTAGTCCACAAGTACACTAACGCTATTATAATATTTATATTATTGAAAATGATAGATATAAAATGACATATCTTATCATTAGAGAAAAATAAATATGGAATTTATATAATAATTATGTCATGTATATCATATATAGTAATTAAAATTATATATATCAGCTTCCACGTGAAGCATCAGTGAAAGAGGAATCACATAGCTTTGTGATAAGGTAGTCAACTGTACACATAAGAGACATTATCATATCTCCAATAGAATGGAAGGTAAAAAATATATATGAAATTGTGACTCAATTGGTATAAATATGTTATAAATATCATATATATATATATAATATATATTCAACATAATACTGAACCACAATAGGTGGAAATGAAAAAATGAACGTCATCAGTTCGTGATGTAGTATCCCGTTGTACACATGAACAATGTTTTCATAAACCATTTTAATAAAGTGTTTACAGATTTAGGTCATTCAAATCATATAAAAATATCCCAATATATGTAAATTGTGTAGGATATTATATCATATTTTTTTAATTAAAATTTAATGTGGTTGTTAAATATTTAATATAAGAAAATTAATTGATTACAATACCTTTTTTTCTAGTATCCTCTTTTTGTTTACACAAAAGCCTTGAAAAGATTTTTTTAATGGAAAAAAATAATGATTCTTGGGTGAGGTGAGGTAATTTTGGAATTTATTTTATTAGGTGATGTGTGAAACAATTTGTTTTGAAGGTATTAAGCAGTGAAGATAAGGGGTGGCCTTTTAAAAGTGGGGGAGGGGACACACATTGTATTTTAGAAAAAGGAATTCAGTTATCACATATTTTTTATTATTCCAAAGTGTAAAAATGGATGATTATAGATTTTTAGAGGTTTTGTGGTCTATATATTTATATAAATTTTATTTTATAACTTTTTTTGTAATTTTATCCTATTTTTTTAGTATAACATTTCGTAAATCAATTTGTATCTTAACCACATTAATTAATTTTTACTACAGTCACAATAAATTTTGGCAAACAATTTTTTGAACTTATTAGAAATTATAATTTATTTTTATTCCAAATATTGAATACATTTTTAAATATTCTATTCATTTATGTGAAAAATATTAATTTAAAATATAATCTACATATATGAAGAGAAAGTGGGGTTTTGATGTGAAAATATTCAAAAGTTTGTAATATTTTTATATAAAATTTTAAAATGAAAATGATTCCAATGACCTATATTAGATTAATATATTTATAATTTTAATATTAGTAATTTAAAACAAATTCATAATATAATTTATCATTGATAATTATTTTCATAAAAATGCACTCTTGAATAAAAATCTAGTAATTTTTACTACACATTAAAAGTTTAAACGTCATACAAAAATTCAAAAAATATACCATATTATAATTTTTTTAATATGATTTATTTTTAAAGTATGTTTTCTTAATATGTTAAAAATTAATTTTAATCTATCTATGCCAAACATGCTTAAACTGTCTATTATAATAATTTATGTGTATAGAATACATTTCTTTTTCCAATAATAATTAATATATATATATATAATAATAAATGTGTTTTTGAAATATATTTTGAGTAGTTAGTTACATTTATCCATACCCTCTATTCATTTTTCTAGTTGATAAATATCATATATTAATATTAATAGTATAATGTTGTTCGGTAATACTTACTATTATGTGTAAAACAGCCTACTGTAGATTTTTGTTTGTTGAATGTAACACAATCCATATATAATGTTGCATGAATAAAAAGCTATATAATGTATCTATTTTTTCATGTTTGTAAATATATTTTAATCTATCAGAATTTAAGATTCAATTCTACACTTAGTGTTTCATTTCATACATGCATTTGAATATTATTTTCAAATTTTAAAATTTTGGGTAGTTGAATTCTCCCAACCTTAAATAAATTACATCGTCTCAATTTAAAATTTATATCAATAATTAAGTGTTTGAAATTTGGAAATAACATTTATTTGAAACCCACATCATAAAACAGTTAATAAATTAAATTGTAATAATTATGAAAGGAAATTACAACTGATATATGTAATAGTACATATTTAGGTTTCTAGGTGGGATAAAATTGGTGGTATGTGAAGATATGGACAAGGAGGAAAATATTAAATATTTATAAAGAGAGACTGAGTTCATTAATCCTAATAAATTTGATGATCAATGGACATTTAATGGCCTCAGGACCATAAATCTGTGATTATTTAAATTACCATATGATTAATTGGATATCAATGTAAAAAAGATAACATTTTTCTTCAAGATATATTTCCTAATGTGGAAGAATTGTTTTATTTTCAATAAATGTAAGGAAATATACATACGTGATATATTTCTATTTTATAAAGTAATTTCGTCCTTTGGTATTCCATTGAGTATTTTATAATAAAACACTTAAACCAAGAAAATTAATACCCATAAATGTTATTTTAATTCCTGAAGAACTAAAATTTTCTTTTAGTGGATCATAAGGTCCACAAATGAGTCAAAATTCATCTTATCTTTCTCCAAACACTTTCTAAAACAAATATTGTTATTAAAAGTTATCTAATATAGTTAAATAATATTTAACCTCAAAAGTAACACAATTGGTTCTTCATTATTATTCATTTTTCAATTTTTTTAACAGAAAACATTATATTATCAAAGATATTACATAGGACACTAGTAGGGGGAAAACCCTTATCGTCCTTCAGTTATGGGTTCATACCCCATGACATTGATGAAATTTATGGGCTATCAGCTAGAAAAAAAGTTTTCCTTTTTCTAGAACGATATAAATATATTTATTCTAATGATATGAACAAAATATTATATAAATTCATGAAAAAAACTAGTCATTAAATAACCTTTTAACTATGGTTTTCAATACAAATTAATTTCATACAATGTCTAATAATAATATATTACAACTATTTAAATTTAATTATTGATCATATGAACCTTGAAGACTATAAATATATTTTAGAATTTTCCCTCTAAAATATAAATAAGTTAATACTCATGTAACATTATCATTAAAACATCTACTAAACAATTTGGATGTATTTCTATAAATTTCTCATTAAATATTCTTAATCCACTAAAATTCATACCACAAGAAATATAAAAAGTGGGTTTTATGGTAATGGAAATAAAATTATTATTAAACTCATTAACCCATAATGGTATCCATAACTCTTAAGTAGATAAGTATAAATTTTATTCTATAATTTAAAACAATCCTCCATGTTGCATTTATTATCTAAAATACAATTTTTAAAAACATTTCGATAATTTAATTCTGGAATCCCAATACAAAAATATGTCATCCTATTCATTTAAAAATAATTCTTTTTTTGGTACAAGGTGTATCATAGGTTATTCACTGTTATTATCGATTTTAATCCTTCATGATTATTTGTAAGGAAAATGTAAATGATCTTATGAATATCAAATGGGAGTGTCAATCCATGTGTATAGTAAGGCCTGCTATCTAGTATCGGTTAATTCTTGAGTTAATCCCAACATGCCCTTTTTGAAGTTATTAAGCCGATGTACCTCTATTCTAGAACAATTTCAACTTATTATATCCATAAATTGAATTATTTCTATTAAAAAAACATATAATCTATAACTTACCAAAACATTAAGATGTTCTTCTACACATATCCAAAAATTGTATCATAGGGTTATGTTCCATAATATTTTTTTTCCTAAATCAAGTTCAGATGGTGTCTACTATAATTTATATGATTCCAAATGTAAATACCCCGACCCTGATACCCTGGATCCAACTTCTTAGTCCATTACATTGGAATACGATACAAGGAATCACATATCAAAGGACTGAATAATTTAGTACTTCTGTAAAACTAGATACCAAATAGGGTGTTGAATATTATTTCAATACACAAACTAAATCATATTTCTTTGGGAGAATAACTTTCTTCCATCTGGAATATCCATGTATAGAAATCATTGTAAAATTCACAAAATTCCAAGGAAAGGAAAAACATTAGGGCGACAAAAAATTATAAGAAAGGGTTATGTATAAAAAAAGATATCATGAATTAGTAAGAATTATAAATATGTAAAGTTAAATAACTGAGCACACATAACCTTTAGATCATTAAACTAAAAATCACATGCAGTCAGATATAATATAATAGACAAGACATCCTGAATAATAATAACCAAACTCTTACTGAAGGAAATGCATAACTACTAGAAACCATGATTTCTTGGAATATGATACATTTAATGTCAAAATATATTCTCAAAAATGTTTTGAAAAATATTAGCTGAAAACCCGTCTTTTTTATGTCAAGACCATTCACAAGAAAATTACTAACAAGATTTATCCTCCTGAGAGATTAATTCTTCTTCGATACGAATTCATATGGTTTGTGACTAACAAATTTTGTCACATGAAACTACTAATTCATATACTGCATTTAAATAAATGGTTATGATCCGATGTATTTCATGTCAAAATAATTCCACATATTTTGAATAATTGATTTATTTCATAAATAATGTGCCTTGTCATTAAACACCCATATTGTGTAAATGATACATTTTATCAATATTTCTATAGTTAAATAAATAATACCCAAATTAAAAATAGTATGAAAAAAATTTATAGGGTTCAATAGATATAAAAAATTCATGATAATTAATATTGACATTTATGGGAAATTTATTCACATTGGAATGTGAATAATTTCTAGAAAACATAACGACTAAAAAATAAAGGATGATAATGTAAATACATTACATGGTAAAAGTAATAAAAAATGATCTATAGGAAGAATAATGATGATATGAAGATATACCCATTGTAAGAATAATGGGGGTTTTTCATTATGTATAGAGATACCATAAAAATATATTTAAAAACAATCTTGAAGAAAATTTCATTTCATTCTGAATAAAAAAAAATCATATTCATTGAAAATCACATTTATGGAAAATTTAATTAAAAATATCATTATCAACATGAAAAGTAAGATTATTGGAAATTAATTTAATTATGGTTTTTAATTCCTTCCATGCCATAAAATTGAAAAAAGAACATTATTTTATAACCAAAAAATTTATGGAACGTTCCATGTTCATAAAATGATATTAAGATTCCTTTCAAATTTTTGGAAAAAACACAAATAGTGATTGTTTTGAAAATGACATAATATTCCATTGATTTTTTTGTAAAGGGTAAAAATGGGTTTAAATACTTTGATAATTAATTTTTTAAATATTTGAAATCATTTCAAAAACAAATTTAGAAATTCTTTTGGGGGGTGATATATCCCCAATGAAAGAGAGAAATAATGATTGGTTTTCATAATAACTTTTATATAAACATTTTAACTACCAATTTGAGGAAAAGGGTTATATTGTTTCTTAATATCGTGAATAAAAATATGAGATTAAAATTAAATGTTTTTATTAGGATGTGTACATGTGATTTCCATTAACTGGTATTCAGTAATTAATAATCTAAATTATAATACTATTGTGAAATATACCCTTGAAATGGTCATAAAATTGTTCTAAAAAATAATAAATGGATAAATTATGTGTATTAAATGGAAAAAAAAATAAAAAAGTATAAAATTAACATAATACAATCAAAATTCATGAAAATATAATCATATCACGACATAATCAATGATGTATAAGTTTAACCCAATTAGTGGAAATTGAGTTTCGAAATCCCATGCCACATGTTTACTTTATATTAAATTCAAATTAGATGACTTAATTAAAAAACTATAAATAAACTAAATAATTAATTATTCAGTATATTACAAGTAAATTAGGTTTTATATACACCATATAAAATAAATTATATTCTGAACATTACATTATGACTCAATGAATTGAAATTAAGATTAAATCCCTTACATCACATTTCCTTCTTGGAAAACACCATTTAACCTCATGTATATTATTTTTATACATGTTATTAACTTATTATAAATCCATATTAACATTTATTATATGATATAGGATATTTTTATAACATAATATCATCCATCCACTAATAATCATTCAACAGTTTCATCATTTTGCGTGTTAAATTCCTTTGTTTCTCATATGTGTTTTATCTTGAGTTTTCAAATTCATGTGTAAATTATATAGGTATATCATCTCTATAATAATTATCACGGCATAATTATCATATTTTTATATTACTTATACTTTTTATAAAAATCGATCAAGGGGATGGTATGTTTTACGTACACAAGAGTAACGTTTCCATTTTTCTTTGATGATTATTGAAATAAGCTTTGTAAAATCATATATTTTTATATATATAATAATATCATAAAGACAGAATATTTAAATATATAAATATATAATCCATGTGGTTTGGTTATGAAAAGAGAGTCACATCACATTGTGAAGGCAGTAATACACACGTACACGAATGATGTTATCATATTTATTTGAGTGGGAATGAAAGAAATAAAATAATATATATTATATTTTATGAATAAAAAATGTCATTTATATCACATATAATCATTAAAATTTTATTCATGACCTTCAATGTGAAGCATTTGTGAGAGACGAATCACATCGCTTTGTGAGATGATAGTACACCGTACACACGATCGATATAACCACATCTCTTAAAGAATTGAATTTAAAACGTCACATATAATAGAGTGAATATATTGTATTATAGAAATTATATATATCACCTATATATTTAATATGTGTCATTTTTCCCAATATAGAGTGGTTGAAATGGAAAAATGAACTTCATCAGTTTACAAGGCTATAATCTGTTATACATAGGAATGATGATTTCACAACCCATTTTATAGAAGTGGATATGGCTTTTTTGTAATAAATGTATTATAAAATTATACTAGTATATAGAATATACTGATGTTTTTATATCATCATGGTTTGATAAAAATTTGTTGAGGTTCTGAAAGAAGTAACATAAAAATTCTCATTGAAGAACATTACATCTTCTTCATGCATCCTCCTTAGGTTATCACTAATTTCATATAAGTATGATTTTATTCAAAAATAATAAATATATTATTATGTTAAGGAATTGGGTATGTTATTTTGGAAGGTTTTGGATTAATCAATTTGGTTTGAATTTGTTATGTGGAGTGGAGAGTTTGTGTCCTTTTATAAGGGGTGGAGAGGACACACTAAGTATTTTTGAAATGAATTGGGTTCCCCAACATTTTTCATATGTCAAAAGGGGACAAAATGGATTATTATCATACCATATACGTTTATTTGTTAAATTATGTCGATAAATTAGTTTCTATACAAGTTTCTGAGTCATTCTAACCCATACCATTTTAGTTTAACAACCCGAAAAATAAATTTTAACTTAATTATGGTAAGTAATTTTTACTTCATTCAATAAACATTTTGGTAAAATATTAAGTTGAACATATTATAAATTATAAAATTTGATGATTAAAAAACTAGAATAAATTTTAAAAATTCAATTCACACATTAATAAAAATTTAATTTAAAATTAGTCCCACAAATGTGATATGAGTGATTATTTTTAAAGTGAAAATGTTCAAATGTTTAAAATATTTTTATAAATAAATTCAACATGAAAATGATTAAAATGAACTAATATGGATTAATCAATGTATAATTACAATATTTTTACTTTAAATCCAATTCAAAATATAACTTAACATAATAAAATATTTAAATAAAAATGAAATTTTTAAATAACATTCAGTATTTTTCACTATTCATTAAAAATGAATGTTCTCAATAAAATCCTGAAATTTCACCATAAGATAGTTTTTTAATTCAAATTTCAAAATTTATGATTATTTAATAAAATAAATTTTATTAATTTATTAATTTTTATGAAAATTATTTTATCCAAACTCAACTTAAACCTCTTTTCATGATATATTTTTTTTTGAAATCATTTTTTTTATTTTGTATTAAATAGATAACCAATAAATGTTTGTAAAATATATATGTTAATATGTTAGTTAAAACTATTTTTACTATCCATTATGTTTTAAGGACATTAACTATCATACAATAATATTAATAGTATTTTTTTTATAAAACATGGGCATGCGTGTAATACAAACTAGCAAAGAAAATCATTGTTGTCGGTAACACACACTAATCTCAATGTTGTGTGCATTAAAAGATATAGAATGTATTTAGTTTACTTATACTATTAAATATATCATAATTTCTTAAGATATTATATTCCTTTATTTTCTTGGTGCTGCATGTGATACATTTTATCAAATATGATGTCTGTATTTCAAAAAGTTTGTGTGTTATAGTAGAGGTGTTAGATTTATTATTAATCAATTATTTTTATATTCATAATTTCAAATAATTAAAATTTTATCCAAATATGATTATATATTTTCATCATTAAAATCCATATAATGAGATTTTATTCTATTATTTTTTTAAACCCAAATCAACCTTATATTTAATCAAGTGGGTAATGAAAATGTCAATCGTGTGTATATAGGTCAACCTCCTTACGAACATCTAAAATTCTTAACATCACCACCTCCTACAGTAATATTTAATGACATATTTAACATATATGAATGATATTTTAGATTTAATTATGCTTCTAAAATTATAAAATCATAGATAACTTATTTATTTCCTTTTCATTGAAATATGATAACATCATTCACGTTTAAAACGTACTACAACCTCGTGAAGAGATGAGATCAGTTTTCACTAACACATTACATGGACACTTATAAGGATAAATTTATTATATATATGTGATATATATGACAACATAATGACTTTGTAAATATGACATATCAATTACCTTCCTTCTATTTTACCAATCGTGAAAAATACAACAACGTTCATTTGTACATATGACCAACCATCTCCATTAAAACTCTATTTCATTTTCTATCTAAAAAATTTATAGATTAATATAAATAGGAATATACTGAACATATATTATATTTATGTCATGTTTAAAATTCTTTGATGAAAATAATTGGACCAAATAAACAAAATCAAAACATAAATGAGTAACAATGATGTTATTGCCTGTGACATGATTTTAACAAGTAACAATTAATAAACGTATAAAAAATGGTCATAATTAAATAATATATGGTATGATATAGATAAATATTTTTCTTTAATATATTTATAATAAATAAATATTTATTATATATGAGGTTATAATTTTTATGAAGGATGTAACTACTTATAGTAACTGAGTTTATTTTCAAGTTTTCATTTTTGGAACATATATTATGTTTTACACCTATCTGATTCTATGAGGTGAATATACATACCAATTTATATTTTACTTAATAAACATATTTATTATCATGATATTTAATTTTTACATTTATGTTATTATTTTGTGGGGATTATGATTCAAATTTTACTGATGCAGAAAAGGATTGATTTAACATTCTAATTGTTTATCAGAGTTTTTATGATTATGCTTCCAATAATGAGATATCATGATCTAACTCAAAATAAACCCATATATTTTCATTTTCTTTTGTTAGTTATTTAAAAATATATTTCCATTCTATTTCCACAGTTAATGTAAGGAATATTAAAAAAATTATATGAAAAATCATCTTTATTTCTCTCTTTGTTTGGAAACCCATTTTCCATATCAAAGTTTTCTAAAAATGATTGAGATAATTTTTTTACCATTTAAAATATTTTAAGTCATATTGATTTTTTTTCTTTTTTATTTTCTTTAATTAGTCTTTATTATTTTTCCAAATGTGGTGTTTTTTATGTTTTAATGAATAAGCGAAATAAATTAATTTTTAGAATTTGTAGAAGGAATGAAATTTCCCACTATCATGAACAGCTAGTGATTTATAGAATAATTCATGTTTTTGAATGTTTATTTTCAATGAAAACTATATTCACAATGTTTTGTGGGTTTTTAGTTTTAAAATGGTTGTTTTACATGTCAAAAGGTTAATTTCCTCAAGAATGTTTCTTTATAATATTTCAAAATAATTTTCCATCAAAGTTAACATCATTTGATGTTACATAAGAAATAATGTAGATATGATTCAACGTTGAAATAATTTTGATTTCTTTAAATTATTTATGTTTATTAGTAAAATATATTTATGAAACACCTTCATTTTCTATATGTTATTTTATGATGAAATAATGAAATGTTTTTTTAATATGTTTCATTCCCACATGTTATTCTATGATGAAATGTTTGTGAAACCCATTCCATTTCATTATTTATGATATAATGAATGTTTTATGAAGATTATTCTCAAAAATGTAGGGATTATTTGATAGGTGGGACCTATATATTTTTCAAATTGACTATGTATTGATAGATAACTCACGAGATTAATATTTTGCACCTAAAGGTTTTATCATGTTCAAGATGTTATGTGTGTGGCTATATTCATGTCCATAATAATAAGCACAAACTTGGTCTCATTATACATAAAATTAGTTATTGACCTTGTCTTTATGTCCATAATATTAATCATGGGCCTCATTCTATATATATATGTTTACAGATGTTATTGATTTCATGTCCTTATCTAAATGAGTTAACTGGTTTCTATTTATACATGTTCCTAATGTTATAAATGTACGTGTATTATAAACAATATATGTCTAATTATAATGTTATAATATTAGTAAATATGTTATTTTATCCCATTATGACTCATTTATTATAAACTTCCATTATTTATTCCATGACTCATGATTTTTACCAACGATATACATGGTATGGGTCTTCAAATATTATGCTCACGTTCTCATACCCTTATTCTTATGTTATTATTAAGTGATCATTGATATCTAGTTTTTTACACTTCTTGATAATTAGATCTCACCCATTATTATGTTTTATTCCCCATGTTATGAATAAATTTTTCATATATGATAATTCTATGAATGGTCCTTGATTTTAAGACATTGGTGGGGCAGATATATATCACGTATGAAGTTGTATTATATGATTCCATAATTCCCAATAAAAAAGTCCTAAAAGGTTATGTTATTGATCAGTATATTATGTAATGAATATTAATATTTTAATATGTAATATCTATTTTTTGAAATTGTGGGTCACTATATAAGAAGTTAAAAAATTAATTGGGGTTGAATAAATGGATCTAATGTATATTATTAGCTTCATTAAAGATAATATTTTCATTTAAAACATTTAAAATAATATCATCGTGAATTATTTTTAAGGGTTATTTTCAATAATGATCTTCATCATATAATTAGAAAATTTGAAACTAAGATAACCTTATTAATTATTTTATCACTTGGTAGTTTTATTATCTATCCAAATTATCTTAATATATTCTCAATCAGAATAATTTTAATAATTTCATATTAAATTTTAATTATTTTTTTATTTCCAATCATTTTCATCTTCATGTGTCAAAATTTAAATCATATCATTTTCTTTCTACTAATCTTATTTTTTATTCAAAATATCCTGTTAAAAGATAAAAATAAATTTAATAAAGAATAACTGGTCTAATAAAAATGCGGTAAAAGTTACCCTTCAATTTCAATGTAGCTTTAAGATAATAATGAACCCCAAAATAAGTTTGGAAATTTATTGATCCAGATTAAAACATATCAGATACATCAATATTATTATATCCATAACAATGTATAAAAAAGAATACATATACAAAAAATTAATTATAAATAATATTTCTCCCTATTTCATATCAATATCATTATTATAGAATCAAATACTAAAACGAACAACTATATATTATGTTTTTACCACACTAATATTGAAACCACTAAATTATAATGAATCTCTCATAATCTCTGAAATTTACATAATATTAGTATCTCAGGCCACTCCAACTAGTCCCCCATAACCATTTTCAAAACACATGAATTGTTTCGTAATCAATCACCAAATTTACTCTAGGAATCAGCTAAAGTTGTTGAGGATACTAAAGAGACCATGACTAAATCAAAATTCATAAAAGGCTACATACATGTTTCCCATGAATATCATAATATCAATAATCTCTATTGGCATCCAATCCTAGACTAAAAAAACAATAGAATGTTTGAAATATATTGTTTTTATTCTATAGGGTATCATGATAGAATAGTACATAACTTCTATGGAAAACATACAATGAAAATCAATCATAAAACTAAAAAATGAAAAAAAAACTACTTGATTCCCTAAAAATATCAATTTAAGAATAAATATTTATCATCGGAATCCCACTATTGGATAGATTAGAAATGAGAGTTAATTACAGAGTTTATGAGACATTTTAATTCAATGACATTCCTCATATACACACTCAATTTTTTTGGACATAAACTAGTTCAAACATCATTGGAATATAATAATTTTCATAGTCAAATAAAATTTCAATACCATTATTCTAAATAACTAAATTAACCAATTCTATTTAAATTTATTGTCGAAATTTTTTCCTATATCCCAGATAGAATAGGGACATGGTCAATGATGAATAATAATTATAATTTTTTTGGTTCACTTCACATGGACAATTGAGAAATTTTTACCAAAGAAACCCCATCACGATATTTGGGAATATTAACTAAAAGGTTTACAATAGTGAATATAGATAAAATATATAATCAAATTAATAGATTATTTAATTTAATCATTGATATTTTGAAAAAACCCTTGATTTTTGGATGGTCAGGTATGGAAGATAATCTATTATTTAAAATGATAAAGTTTCCTATTTTTATATATAAATTATGGTTGATTACTTTTCCAAAATATAAATGGTTTTTCATAACATATATTAATTATTTAATAGTCCTTAGAGACCTATAGATATTGGCCATTTATAGAGTATGGTTATTTTAGGTAATATGTTTCCCATTATTTAATCTTGTATTTAATCAACAATTGAGGTGTTTTAATTTTTCTAAATCTCCCACCATTCTGATATATTAAATGGAATTTTTATAATTCATCTCATATCATTGCATTAATCTATATCCATACAAAAAGTTATATGTTGTGAGTGTGAGTGTACATGTTTTTTGTTTGAATGATGGGATATCCATTATCCAATAGCATTATATTATCAAGAGAATAAATATACCTAGAGATGTGTTTTCCAATTTTCAATGAAAACATGCTAGGTCAATAGAAACATAACACCATTATGGTGTAAATTTAGTAGAATAGATACATGAATATAGTAAGATAGTATTCTTTGAATGTTGAATAAAATATTAAGAGATGATAGATGATGGTCTTAGGATTACAACATACCATGTTTGAGTGATGGTTCAATAATCATATTATTGGATAGATGGTTGGAATCATATAGGTGACCATCGACCATATTAAAATTATTTTTTCTATATCAAATGATTAATTAAATATATGATTACTTGACCTATTACCCATAATCTAACCCAAGGATGGGTCATAGTGGGCCTATATATTTTACTATATAATCATTATGATCCTAATAGAGTTTCTTATCAATCTCATTGAGATGGTATTATATATTTTTATAACTCATTAATTAAAATAATTTAGATAGTTTTATCAAAATAGAATTTTTTTTAGATTATTTTAATCTCTATGTGGATATATTATCATTTATGAATAATTATTTAAGTGAAAAGTTCATTAAATTGGTATTATAGGGCACATAAATTAATGTGATTTTTTTAAAAGGACAATCATTTTTATACTATTCTGTTTTTCATATGGTAAGTATAAATTCATTTACCTTGTATGTGGGTTGAAAAAATAATGATACTTATATAATAATAAGGGTTTTATTTGATATAACATATAATTTTAGGCCATGAATAAAAAAACTTTTTTTAAAGTGGTGAATATCGATAAGAGATGGATGAAGGTAGAAACTGATATTTATTGGTTAATGGTAGAAAATAAATGTGTATAAATCAAATAAAAAGGTTTTATAACTATATATCCTACTGAATCATATATCATGTCATATATTATGATACAGTAGAAATTATAATTATGTTGATGTTATCATATGGATAAGGTTGGTAATACCAAAGCGAGAAGCAACACAATTCAAGAATGTGAACATTGATTAATAGAGGATAATTATTGTAATACCTCAACCCCACTTACCATGTGTCGGTGCATTATTAAATAACATTGGCCTGATTATAAAGAAATCATGTCCTGAAAGACCGATCAGTTTAGTAGCCTTGAAAATACTAGATCCATTCCAAAGTTTTACATTACATTATAAATTAAATAACAACAACAACATTTTCTCCATAGACCACACTCATATCCCCTCAGACTATCCCTGTAGGTCAGTAATAAAATACTTCTTCACATCCTAGGAAAAATAAAACATAGAAAGAGGAGAGCTCATATTCTTAGTGAGGATAACAATATAGCGAAAATGTTCATAAATAAGAATAAATATTAAAAAAAAGTATAAGACTAAAACAAATGACTTTTAAAAAAGAAAATCAGTATAATATGGAAAAGATAAAATCAAATAATTCCATTTAATTATTTAGAAGGATATTCTACTAGTAGATTAATCACATGCAATATCAATATCCACCTTCATAATGATGGAATGCATAATGCCAGACTTTCATAACCACATAGTCAAGGCCTTGTGCCAAGATTACAAATAATATTTTGTCAAGGCCTTGTTCCAATACACTAGTTTTTCACATGAGACCTACCGATGCATCAAGGAGCTATAGAGGACTCAACCCGTCACTTACTAATTCCAACACATTCCTCATACGAAAAGGTTTAAACATAACATAAATATTTGTATTAAAACAGGAATACAAAATGTCAATAATTTATACATAAACCATGAATGATATAAAAATAAAACATCCACAATCAAACATATCACAAAACCTTCAGTACAATATGGAAGTTTTGTATCATAATAAATCAACTTCAAATAAGATTAAAATCCATCAAAGGATGTTGACATAGATGAAATCAAAACATTTTTTAGTGAAATATCTCTTTCTATTTTGAAATCATTTAAGAGTCACATAATTATAAAGAAAAAATTTATTTTTAAAATATTCTTATAAGCTTGTAAGGGAAGCTACGAGTATGTTATAACAATGTAAAATAGCCGCACCTGCAGTATAAGTTAAAAAACATTCTTACCTTAATTTGGTCGAAAAGGTTAAAAGGATCTTGCTTGGAAAACGACGGAAGGATTCCTTTATAAAAATCATATAAAAAGTCAAAAAAGGAAATAAATTACATTAACCCATTGTCTATTAAATATTTTAAATGTTTTGAAATACATTTTTAAGAAACATGAATGTGGATGATAAAGAGGTCCCGGTAGATACTTACGTAAAAACAACCTCGGATAATAAAGAGATTTGGAAATTAACCCTTACCTTGTACTTTTCCTTAGTCTAGGTTAAGGTAATCTCCAGTATAATAGTCAAATAATTTTTATTAAATTATACAATAACCATATACAAAAATATTATATCATATATGATCTTATAATATTCCTTTATTAACAATATTTTAGTGTTATCAACGTTTCAGGTGTTAATTGATTTGTTTTTCTTTATATGATTTTTTACCTGAGTCATGTTTTTTATGGATGGGATGTATCTTATTAATATCTATAATTATATAAAGTCTTTAAACCTTATTTTTAATCATCAAATGAAAATTATTTTTGAATGGATACGATAGGGAATGAATCTCATCGCCTTCTTGGAGACGGTAATCCGTACGTACGTATGAGCGACAATATCATTCTTTTGATATTAAAACCATATATAATTGGATGTTATATCATATATACAGAATAATTATCATATTATATTTATTATTTACATCAGTTATACTCATTATTACACCTATCCAAATGATGAAGTGTTTGAATAACAAACATCACCACGATGTGGAGATGGTAAGCTGTACGTACACACGTATAGTGACTTTTTTATTTATAGGATGGATAAAAAAATGAATAGGGTTGTACTATTTTTATATTAACATCAAAATATATAGAATATACTTGAGTTATTATTTTATAATGGATAAAACAATGAAAGTGGAAGTGGAAGAAGAAAAGAACACGAAAGAGGTGATGAAATATTTACCTCTTCTTTGGGTTCTTCCTTTTGATTTGATCAAAAGGGATCCATAGGTTGGATTCATGACTAAAGTAAGGAATATAGGATGAAAGTAGGATAGTGGGGAGGATATTTGGGCATGGTTTTCCTGATCCAATTGTCTTTGAAGTTGTGAATTTGAGATAAGAGAAAGTTCCCTTTTATATGTGGGGTGAGGGGCACCTTAGGAAAAGATTGAAATATTATTTTATAATAACTTCATACTCGGATTATAATGGTTCCAAAATGATTTAATTCAAGGATAATGTGGTTATGGGTCGAAATAATTTTAAAATATAGGTTTTAGACAAGTTTAGCTCAACATTTTAACCTTATCATTTAGATTTAACTCTTAGTTAAATAGTTTCACATTTACCATGTCTCTTTGTATATTTATATTATATGGTTAATAAAATAAATATAAACTTAAAAGAGAACCCCAAGTGGTTAATTATTAATATATAATACCTTATATAATTACTTTTTCTAAACCATAGATTTTTAGGAATATTATATCAATTAATAAAATAATATTTGTGTTGAAAACACTTTTATGCCAATTTTGACACCATTAGATATTTTGATTTTTCTAAATTCATAACAGCATTATTACATCTCAAAATATTCATTTAATCAACCTTAAAATGTCAAATTAACCTATAAAATTAGTTTAATTCATTATAAGTCTCAATTTAAATTTATTTGGGTATTTATAAAATCAAATATTTGAATATTTCATTAATAAGGTAATTACTACATCATCATTGTGTCATAAATAAATTAAAATATTTTGTGTTCTAAAAATTATAAATAAAATACCATTATATAAGAAATATTTTTATATTTCTAATTAATATTTATATTTAAATTTATATTATGTATAACCTTATATTAAAAGTGTTTCAGTTATGAAAAGTGGAATTTAACATTTTTTACTCTTCTTTAAATTAAATAATAATAAATTTACTAATCTAATCCAAGTGGACCTAAAAGATAATATTTTATTCCTAAGGTTGTTTTTGGTATAATTATACTTATCCAATAGAATTAGGACATGTTTTAGGGTAATTCTGAAATCATTTTTACCCTTAATTAACCTATTTACTTTTAACCGTGGTAAATAAAAGTTAAAAGTTACTATTCACAAAAAAATTATTTTCATCTTATTGAACCAAATTTTACTCAGTGATATTAACTGTGTCTCACAGATTTTACAAATTCAACCAACAAAACGGGTAAAATTATGTTTTATGCAAATTTGAATATTCTCCTAGTAGGTGGGTAAAAGACGGTAAAACGTTGAATAAACTTTTTATATATCTAAAATCATTATAAAATTACTCCAATGAATTACATTGAACTTATATTGGTATTATGTATCTATTTTGACCTGAAATTAATTTAAATAAAATAAATAATTACTTAAATAAAAATGTGTTTTTAAACAATAACTTAGTGTTTTTCACTATTCATATAAAATTGAATGTTTCAGAAAAATACCAAATATCAACCCTAAGCTAATTTTGATATTTTGAAACCAAAAATGAAGTCCATTTTTAAAGATAAAATTTATTAAAATTCAAAAAGATGGTATTACTATTCATAACGGCTAGTTTGATTGGTTCTGTTGTGTTTGGACTTGAAGTTGCATACAACACAAGCTATTATATTATTCAAAGAGAAGCATATCGTGGATGCTTGGGGTGTGACATTCTCCCCTCCTTCAAATAATTTCATCCTCAAAATTTCTAGAATATCACTGCATAAAATTACTCGGGTGGTTCTTCATCATAAGTTCCTTAGGTTCCCACATTTCCTCTTCCATCTTATGATTAATGCATAGAACTTTTACCAGACGAGTCATTTGGTTTCTCAACACTTGTTCTCTGGTATCAAGAATCGTGACATGATCTTTGTAATAAGACAGATCGGGTTCCAGTTCTAATTCCACATAGTTGAGTACATGTGTTGGGTCAGACATGTATTTTCTCTATAGTGATATGTGGAACACATCATGAAATTTGGAGATACTTGGCGGCATTTCCAAACGGTATGTTGTAGCCCCAATTTGTTCTAGAAATTTGAAAGGTCTGATGTACCTAGGACTAAATTTACCCTTCATAACAAATTGTATAATTCCCTACCATGGAGACACCTTTAAGAAAACATGATCTCATACCTGAAAATCAACATCATTCATTTGGTTATCAGCATAGCTCTTCTGCCTACTTTGAGCTGCTTTGATGTCGATTTGGACAACTTTCACCTTTTCCATTGTTTCCTCAATATGTTATGGGCCTACACGTTTTCATTCACCAACATCATCCCATCAAGTTAGTGTGTGACATATCTTTCTGTATAATGCTTTATATGGTGCCATCTGAATACTTGAATGGAAGCTAATGTTATAGGAAAATTCTACCATAGGTGTATTTTGATCCCCAATACCTTGAAAGTCAAGTGAGAAAGATCTAAACATGTCTTCTAAGGTTTGAAAAGTCCATTCTAATTTTCCATCAGTTTGAGGGTGGTAGGGAGTTCTCAAAAAAAATTCAGTATCCAGGGCATTCTGAATACTTTTTTAGAATCTTGATGTAAAACGGGGATCATTATCAAAAACAATCTATAGTGGTTCTCCATGAAGCCTCACAACTTCATTAATATATAGTCTTTCTAGACGTTCAAGTGTTTAATCTTCTCTTATAGAAAGAAAATTGGTTGGCTTGGTAAGATGATCAACAATGACCTATATTGCATCATTACTTCTAGGAGTATTTGGTAGTCCCATAACAAAATCCATCATAATTTTATCCCATTTCCACTCAGGTATGGGAAGAGGTTGCAGGAATCCTCCAGGATGTTGCCTTCCAACTTTCACTTGTTGACAAACCATACATTTTAACACAAAATCACCAATCTCCCTCTTCATGTTGTCCCACAAAAAATGTTCCTTAAAATCTCCATACATCTTAGTGACACCAGGGTTTATATAGAAATTAAAACTATCAGCATCATCCAACAATTCCATTTTTTTTGGGTATATCAAGATTACAAAGTCTCTTCCAAAATTTCAAAATACCATCTTCATATATGAAGTAACTCACTCTCCCGTCATTCTCAACATTAATCTTCTTTTGAAACTCCACATCATCAGCCTGAGAACTTTTTATCTTTTCTAGTAAAGTTTGTTTGGAAACCATTTGAAAAGGAATTAATGTTTCACCTTCCATTGTTATTCCCATATCCATCCTTACTAGATCCATGTATATTGGATCCTTTTTAACTCTCAACTTGTTCAAAACTCTTTGATCTTTTATCATCAAAGCATTTTCTACCTTATTTGCCTTCCCCGGGTGGTAGTGTATGGTGCAATCATAATCCGTGAGTAGTTCAAGCCATCATCTTTGCCTCATGTTGAGTTCCTTCTGAGATAAAATCTACTTCAAACTCCTATGATTAGTATAAATCTCGCATTTTTTCACCATAGATATAGTTTCTCCATGTCTTAAAAGAAAATATTATAGCTGCTAACCCAAGATCATGAGTAGGATAGTTTTTCTCATGAATTTTCCGTTGTCATGAAGCATTGGCCACAACCCTATCATTCTGCATAAGGACACAACCAGGTCTTTTCTTTGAGGCATCACTATAAATAACAAACCCGTTATTCCCCAATGGTAGAGTCAATATAGGGGCATTGACTAATATTTTATTCAGTTCTTCAAAAAATTCTTGACACTATTTTGTCCAAAAAATTTAACACCTTTATGTGTGATCTTTGATAATGGGTTAGCCAATCAGGCAAAATTATGGACGAAACGTTGATAATAACCTGAAAATCCAATAAAACTATGTACCTCATTTATATTTGTTGGTGCTGGATATTCTTGGATTGCCTTTGTTTTAGAAGGATCAATAGAGATTCCATCCTTAGAGACAATATGGACAAGATAAGAAATCTCTTGAAGCCCGAATTCACACTTGCTAAATTTCCCATATAATTCATTTCTTCTAAGAGTCTTTAGGATAATGAACTTGTGATTTTTGTGATCTTAATAAATTTTGGAGTATACCAAGATATCATCAATAAATACCACAACAAAGTCATCAAGATATTCCTTGAAACTTTGTTCATTAGATCCGTGAAAACAGAGGGTGCATTAGTTAGCCTAAAACACATTATTGAAAACTCGTAATGCCAATACTTGGTTCAATAATCTATTTTCAGAATTCCTTCCTTCTTCACACACAACTGATGATATCCAGATCAAAGGTCAATCTTAGAAAAATATTGAGCTCCATGAAGTTGGTTGAATAAATCATCAATGTGAGGTAGGGGATACTTGTTCTTTATTGTTATTGCATTGATCTCCCTGTAGTCAATGCACAAACGCATAGATCCATCATTCTTATTAACAAAAAGAATTGGTGCTCCCCATGGAGAAACACTTGGGTGAATAAATAACTTATTACTCAATTCCTCTAGCTGTTTATTTGGTTCCACTAATTCCACAGTGTCCATTTTATAATGGGTATTTGATATTGGCTTTGAACCAGGAATTTAGTCAATGGAAAACTCAATTTCTCATTCTGGAGGATGTCCAGGTAAATCCTTTGGAAACACATCATAATATTCTTGCACAATAGGTACATCCTCTATTTGAACATTACTTTCCTCACCCATAGTTATTTTATTCTCTTCTTCCCCAATAATTGAATTTAGTTGAGCTACTGGGGGTGGATTTAGATAATAATCAGATGGAAAAGTTTCTTCTCTAACGATAAGTTACTCCTTATCATCATCTTCAAAAATTGTAAACTCCTTATTCATACAATAAATTTTCACATCAGGGTCTGAAATCCAATCCCTACCAAGGATTATATCAAATTCAATCATGGGTATAATTATGAGATCAGTAGATAAATAACGTTTATATGCCTTAATGGGAACTAATTCACAAAACTTTATTGTAATGATACTTCCCTTATGAGTTTTGACTGACAACTCTCTTATTAAATCAAATTGGAAATATCTAATTTTCTTAGCAAACTAGGAAGATATGAAACATTTAAATGATTCAAAATCAAATAAAGCATTTTCTAAACATGAGTAAACCTTTAAATTACCTGCCACCCGGTGTTTCGGAGCTTCAAGATCAACAGTAGTGATTTCATAAGCTTGGCATTGGTCCCTTGGCCTTTTTTGAGGTATGTTTCCTTGGCACTTAGGACATTCAATTCCATAATGACCCTTTCCTCTACAATTGTAGAATTCAACATTGACAACCTCTTTCTTCCCCTTGCAATCACGAGCTTAGTGGCCTTTTTCACCACACTTGTAACAGACTATCATTCCCTACATGAAAGTACTAGGGTGTTTCATCCCACATTTACTATAGGATGGATATTAAACTTTTCCCTTATTCCCTTTATTTCCATTTCCATTTTGTTCAATAGATCTCATCTTCTCCTCATTTTCTTTGAAGTCGTAAGACTTAGAGAATTCCTTTTCTGTCTTAATAGCACATGAGAGAATATCTTTGTATTATGAGAACGATTTTGTTATTAATGCTCGATGGATAAATGGTTTTAACCCATAAAAGAATCTATAAATCTTACTCTTTGGGTTACGTATATAATCTTCCACATGTCTTGCTAACCTTGTAAATTTATCCTCATACTTTGCGACATTCTTGACCTCTTTTTTCCTCAGACTCAGAAATTATCTTTCCATATCCGCTCAATGGTCATGAGGAAAGTATTTTTCTAATAAAATATCCTTAAACTCACTCTATTCCATATTTGACACTTCATCATCTTCCATGGTGTTTTGAATCAATTACCAGCATTGATCTGTATCATCTGTGAGGGGAGAAAATGTCATGACAACTTTTTCCCTTTTGCTACTCCCCAGAGCATGAAATATGTTATCTAAGTAATTTATTCATTTCTCAGCTAAAAATGTATTTTTAGTCACATTTAATGTTGGTTGTGTTGCCTCAAGAAGCGGTCGAACACTTCTCCTCTGCGTTGTGGATCAGGGTGCTCCATACAGGTAAAGCTATTATTCATAACATGTGTAAGTTGTCCCAGTATGGTGATAAGCTGATCAATACCACATGCATCACCAACTCCACTATAATTGTCATGATTATGAGGGAAATCCCTACATGGATTATGTGCATTGATACGGTATTCATTCTTACCACTAGGCACCATTTCTAAACAACAGCATATAATAGATTAGTTTATAAATCGTAATGCACAATTCAAAACTTGTAGAACACTTAACATAAATTGAATAGTTTATGTATATAATCCATAATCATAAAAATGTTTTCTTTGAGGGGGTATACACTCATAAATGTTTCATAATGGTTTGTAATGAAAATGTGAATTGTCCTAAGCATATCCCCTGGGAGTTTCATAACCAAGAGTGCAGCAAGGCCCATTGTCGTGTACCAGGATACCCCGAGTCCAGCCCGAAACTCCTTTTCAGAGTTTTCACTCCTAGGTACATATGTGCCAGAGCCACCTCTACCTGATTATATCCATATAGGGATGTATTACTTGAGAAATAACCAAAATCTCTATATTACCAAAATTCCTGGAATTTCTTCTATACTAATCCTCAAGGACTATCTTAGGGTAATGTGATCAAAAGAGATTTTATCTAAATCTAGTTTCCAAGGTTTGTAATAAACATCCTATGATACCAACTATAACTCCCCAACCCTAGTTACCCAGAGTCGGTGCATTATTATATAACATTGGCAGGATTAAAAAGAAATCATGTCCCGAAAGACCGATCAGTTTAGAAGCCTTGTAAATACTAGATACATTCATTAGCTTCACATTACATTATGTAATGAAAAAATACAATAACATTGTATCCATATACCACACTCATATCCCCTAAGAATATCCCTATAGGTCAGCTATAAAATACTTCTTCACATCCTGGGAAAAATAAAAAAAATAAAGGGGTGAGGTGAGATGCTCAGTAAAGATAAGAATATAGCAGAAACATTCATAAATAAGCATAAACAGGAAATGTATAAGACTAAAAAAATCCTTTTAAACATTAACTTCAGTATAATATTATAAATATAAAATCAAATAATTCCATTTACTTATTCACATGGATATTCTACTAGTCTAATAATCACCTGCAATATCAATAGCCACTTTCATAATGATGGAATTCAAAATGTTAGACTTTCATAACCACGTAGTCAAGGGCTTGTGCCAAGATATCAAATAATATTTTTTCAAGGTTGTGTTCCAAGACACTATTTTGTCTCATGAGACCTACCGATTAATCGAGTAGCTATAGCGGGATCCACCCTTAACTTACTAAGTCCAATGCATTCCTCATATGAAAAGGCTTAAACATAACATAAACATTCATATAAAAACTAGTATATACAATTTCAATACTTTATCCATAAATCATGAATGGTATAAAAATAAAATATCAACAATAATACATATCACAAAACTTTAAATAAAATATTGAAGTTTCGTATCATAATAAATCAACATCAAATAAGCTTAAAATCCACCAAAGGATGTTGACATAGATGAAATCAAAACCTTTTTTTGAGAAATATGTCCTTCTATTTTGGAATCATTTAAGAGTCACATAATTATAAAGAAAAAATTTATTTTGAAAATATTCTTATAAGCTTGTAAGGGAATATTCGACGATTTTATAATAGTGGAAAATAGTCGCACCCATCGTATAAGTTAAAAAAACATTCTTACCTTAATTTTTTTGAAAAGGGTCAAAAAGACCTTGTTTGGAAAAGGACAGAAAGATTCCTTTATATAAATCTTATAAAAAGTCAAAAAATGGTATAAATTACATTAAAACATTGTATATTAAATATTAAAAATGTTTTGAAATACATTTTTAAGAATAATTTATGTGGATGATAAAGAGGTCTCAATAGATACTTACATAAAAACAACCTCGGATAATAAACAGATTGTGAAATTAACCCTTACCTTGTACTTTTCCTTAGTAGAGGGTACATTAACCACTTGTATAATAGTAAAATCATATTTATTAAATTATATAAGAACTATATACAAAAATATGATATCATATATGATCTTTTAATATTCATTTTTTAATAATATTTTAGTACTATCGTCATTTCAGTAATAATTGATTCATTTTCCCTTATATGCTTTGTTATGTGAGTCATGTTTGTTTTGGATGGGATTTATCATATTCGTATCCAAAATGATATCAAGTATTTAAACATTATTTTTAATAATCAATTGAAAATTGTTCTTTAATGGATACGATGGGGAATGAATCTCATCGTGTTCGTGGAGACGGTAATTCGTACGTACGCAGGAGCGACAATATCATTGTTTTGCTATTAAAATCACATATAATTGGATGGAATATCATATTCACAGAATTATTATCATGTGATATTTTTTATTTACACCAGATATACTCATTATTACACCCATCCAAATGATGAAGTGTTTGAATGACAAACATCACCACGACGTGGAGACGGTAAGCCGTACGTACGCATGTGTGGTGAATTTGTTATTTATAGGATGGATAGAACAATGAATATGGTTGTACCACATTTATAATAACATCAAATTTTTTAGAATATACTGGAGTTATTATTTTAGAATGGAAACAAAAAATAAAGAGGAAGTTAAAGAAGAAAAGAACTTGACATAGGTGATGAAGTATTTACCTCTTCTTCGGGTCCTTCCTTTTGATTTGATCAAAAGGGCTCATTAGGATGGATTTCTGACTAAAGTATGGCCTATAAGACTATGTGAGGACAGTGGATAAGATATTTTGGTAGGTTTTGGCCAAGAAAAATGTATTTGAAGGTGTGAATTTGAGTGAAGGGATAGTTCCCTTTTACAAGAGGGGTGAGGGGCACCATAGGAAAAGATTGAAATGTTATTTTATAATAAATACATATTTGGATTATAATGGTTCTAAAATAATTTTTTTAGAGGATAATGTGGGGATGGGTCGAGATCTTCTCAACCAATAGGTTTTAGACAAGTATAGATCACCATTTTAACCTTATCCTTTATATTTAACTCTTAGTTGAATAGTTTGACATTTACCATGTCTCTTTGTATTTTTATATTATATGGTTAATAAACATACTATAAACTTCCAAGATAACCCCAAGTAGTTCATTATTAATATATATAACTTTATATAAGTAATTTTACCGAGACTTAGATTTTTAGGAATATTATATCAATTAATAATATAATATTTTTAAAAAAAAACTCTTTTATGTCCATTTTGACACCATTTGGTATTTTGTTTTTTTCTAAATTCATAACGGCATTACTACTTTGAATAAAATTAATTTAATAAACCCTAACATGTCATACTAACCTAGAAAATTAGTTTAATTCCTAAAAAGTATCAAATTACATTTATTTGGTCAATTATAATATCAATTATTTTAATATTTCATTAATAAGGTAATTATAGCATCATCATTGTGTAATAAATAAATTAAATTATTTAATGTCTAAAAATTATAAATAAAATACCATTATATAGGAAATATTTTTAGATTTCTAATTACTATTTATAGTCAAATTTATTTTATGTATAACCCTATATTAAAAATGTTGTAGTCAAGATAACATGAAATTAACATTTTTAACTCTTCTTTAAATTAAATAATAATAAATGTACTAATCTAATCCATGTGGACCTAAAAGAATATATTTTTTTCCTAAGGTTGTTTTTGGTCAAATTATACTTATAAAATAGAATTAGGACATGTTTTTGGGTAATTATGATATCAATTTTCCCGTAATTACCCTATTTACTTTTAACCGGGGTAAATAAAAATTAAAAAGTTACTATTCACAAAAAAATTATTTTCATCTAATTAATCCAAATTTTACTTATTGATATTAACCATGTCTCTCGGATTTTTTAAATAAAAACCATAGAATCTATAAAATTGAGTTTTATGCAAATTTGTATATTCTCTTAAGAGGTGGGTAAAAGACAGTAAAAAGTTCAATAAATTTTTTACATATCCAAACTCATTATAAAATGACTCCAATGAATTACATTGAACTTATATAGGTATTATGTACCTATTTTTACCTAAAACACAATTTATATAAAATATATAATTATTTAAATTAAAAGTCGGTTGTAAACAATAACTCGGTGTTTTTCAATATTAATAAAAAATAGTTAGTTTTTAGAAAAATACCAAACATTAACCCTAACCAAGTTTTGATATTCTAAAACAAAAAATGAAGTCCATTTATAGAGATAAAATTTATAAAACTTCAAAAATTTGGTATTACTATTCATAATGGCTAGTTTGATTGGTTGTGGTGTGTTTGGACTCAAAGTTGCGTATCACACAAGCTATTGTATTATTAAAAGAGAGGTATACTGTAGAAGCTTGGGGTGTTAAAATTATAATATTTTTCTATATATATGAAACAAAAAAGAGTATCACATGGTGTTTAGTTAAAAATTACTATCTAATAAAATTTTTGATATATTTCTTTATGATCCTATTTATACTACTCAAAAATTATGTTACTCAATGATCATAGATCAAACTGTTTCCCACACATCACTTTCTAGGTTTTTAGGACGAAATATTATTTAATTTTTCACCCTATATAAAATAGGTTTTTATTGGGAAAGACAATATCTTACTTTTGTTATTAGGAAACATACGTAATATTTTTTTAATATTATGAAATAGTAACAAAATTGTGAATATTAGTTTAGTGACATTTAACATCCACCAACTAGTTATTTTTTATTTTATGTTAAAAAAACAAAAAATATATATCTATTTATTATTTATTGTAATAAAATATTTACTCAAAATTTCATTTTATAATAAGGTATGATTATACTATTATGTTTTATAGTATTCACACTGGAGAAATAGATCATAGTCCCCCTAAATTTAATGTCAGGTTATGATATTGATAATTTACCTTATAGATTTATATAATTTAATTGGGTACGAATAAATATTACATAGATTTATATCAAATATTGAGGAAGATCACATTCTATATAGAATAAATTCACCTAGTATAATTCTATGATATTTTTTATAGATTAATTTCGTAAATTATGGAATATTTTCTTCCTCATAGAATAAAATTTGTTGGAATGGGATAAATTATGAAGTTAATAATGCAAGATTCACCCGTCGAAAACCCACATTTGATGGAATATAGATTTATTTTTATTAATAGGGTCATCAGATATTATGTTCCATTAGATTAAAACTATTTGATGATGGAGTGGCCTTCCAATTTTAGTTATATTTTGAATGATTCACCTATAGTATTTTTTTTATTTAAAAAATAACACTATTTCACATAGTAAAATAGAGTATAATAGAAATTTCTAGATGAATTAATGGATCATAAAATTTTGATAGTCCTTGAGGTTAAGTAATTTTTATAAATTCTCTTCATCGTGATATTTGAAATGACCAAACCACAATTGTGACTGTTTGTGTACAATCATTTTGATATTGATGTTCTGTCATAGTTATTGAAATTATACCATGATGTAAAACACTACCTCAATCCATTATTGTTTGGAATATAGAGTATCTTATATAGGGGAATGCATAGAATTGTTTTAGGTCAATAAGGTGTCTTTATATTTTTATAACTTTAAAATATTCATAAGATAAAGTATATATAGTAGGATACCAAACTATTTCTTTTATTTAATATGTATAACTATCCATTGGAGGAAGTATTATATTGGTAAGAATGATTGTAATGATTTATTTATATGGAATAAAACATAATCAACTAATAATCAATTTGTTTTTCAATTATTTCATACAATGTCATGTGTATGTCATAGTATTTTTTTTGTTTTTGATGGTTAAAATATATATTACATCATTTATCCATACTTCTATTAAGTATATAACTATGAAAATGGACCATAATGGGTAAAATAGATCAATTTTTTGTTTGGAATACACGTGGTGTTGATTTTGTTTTTAATTTAGAGTATTTAATTTAATTTAACTATTTTATATTAATGATTTATTATTAATCCATATATACTGTTTTATAATTGTTCTATAATATGTATATGGACTTAAACAGTCAGTAAAATTGATCCCTAAGAAAATGATTCATTTTTCTATATTCAGAGTGATTATTTAGGATTTTTTGTATTATATAAGTAGGAATTCACCTAAACATGAATAAATTTTATATCACAATTCATTCATTTCCACTTTTTATCCCTTTTACCACAATATAAATATTTTATGATATAATAATTATTTTGATGACATAACTCCAAATTTTTCACAATGACTTAATACTTGTCCATATTAATCCTTAAGACTCTATGGTTCTTTTCAAAATATAGATTAGATTAAAATTCAAAGTACTTTACATCTAAATAAAAATATAATAATCCTATTATATGATTACTCGTAAATATATTCCCATTTCTTATTATTATTTGGGATAAAATAATTCTTAGCCAAAAAGTAAATATTACTTCCCTGTTATTATCATAAAATAGTTCATAAGAAATAATCAGTGAAAATGAAATGTCATATTAGTTTCATTGAGATCATGAGAAATTCATAAAAACTTCTTAAAAAAGTTATACATTTCACCATTAAGAAATAGAATACAGATATAATTAAACTTATAATATTTAGCATGCCCTTTGAAATAATAATATTTTATTAAAAACCCATATCTTACATAGATAAATTTTTTAGGTAATGATATATATCATTTTTATATCACTCTTACAATAACTCTTATAAATTTCATAAACTACATAGTAAATTCCTACATCTCTCAAAATTAACCTAATATGTTAACGTTGTCCCTTTATCCAACACATTAAAGGGCTATATCAGGACCATATATCATCATGCTCTTTATAACTCTCATCCATCCTCATGAGCTATATTAGGTTTTGTTTTCATCATAATAAATTCACAATAAACAAAAAAAATCATACAACAATAACATTTTCATTTTAATTGGTATACTCGATTTTTCCTCAAATATAATAAAAAATTTTAATATAAAAATATCAATTCCATTTACAAATCCTTTTTCAAATAACTAGAACATAGGTTTTGTGGGGTTTTCTTAGAAGAAAACATGAAAATTGGTAATGCAATCCAAGCTTAAATTAACCATTACAACAATGGGAAATTTTTTTGTCACTGTAAACATTGAAATATAACATTCCATTTATTTTTTTTAAACAGTACATATAACATACATAAAAATATTCCATTTTAAATAATTTTCAAAAAATTAAAAAGATACATAATATTTCCTTTATAATTCATTAATTCCCATTTAAGAAAATGCATAAAATAAATCTAATAATTTGAACATAGATAAAATAGATTTAAATAATTAATCATTAAAACATTTATAATGAGGTTTTATGGTAGTGTCCCATTCCTCGAGTCCGGAATTTTGTGTATGTTATTTATCTTCATGAATAATAAACATATTTTAAATATTTAATTAAATAATATAATATTAAATTTTATTATCTTGTTTAATTTATTTATTATGATGTTATATACAATAACGTAATAAATTAAGTTAAAATTATATATTTGGATAATATTTAGATCATATGACAGAAATGAATTTGGTGTGTTGGCTATGATTAAAGTGGAAATTATTAAACAATATCAAGAAAAATAATAATTATGTAATAATTATTTTTATATATCAGTAAACTTTTGAAACCAACCATGATCGAATATTTTCATAAATTAATTATGATAATGTCATGGAGATGGTAAATTATACATACACATGAGTAACATTTACATTTTTTTGAAAAAATAATGGAAAAAGTTTTGAATAATTTTAAGATTCAAGAATTATGGATATATATAAAATATAATATTACCTCTATAAATAATTATTTTTCCATCTATGTGATGTAATGATGAAAAAATCCAAATAACTTCATGGGGGGAGGGAATTAACACATACACATGAAAGCTATTATCATTTTTCTGTGAATGGAAAAGTAATAATTTAGATGATTTGTTATCTATATATAATGATAATTATATCACGATAATAATATACATCATTATAAAAATCAGTGATAATTTTTGATTGAAAATGATTTTTATTGGTTTGTGAGGATGTTTTCCTCTTTTCATACAAAATATGGTTTCATTTCCCATTTGATAGAAGATGGAGCTGGATATAGGATTTTACATTAAAATAAAAATAAAATTATTTTGAATTTATTGTTTTTATGATTTCATAGTGGTTGAAAAATATAATAAGTACTTAAAATAAGAAATAAAATGAGACATCTTCATTTAGAAATATACCACTTTTTTGATAACCTCTATAGGTGTATGCCAAAATATTATAGAGGATGGTTTAATTTTTAAAATTGTTCCTATAAGATAGTTTTATATGTTTATAGAAGATATATGTAAATATATTATCTTAAAAAAAACTCCCATGAAGTGTTAATAGGATAAGAGAGGGGGTTACATTTATAAGTTTAGGAGATGTTACACTTGGTATTTTTAAAAAGAATAAAATATATTAATGTAATACTTGATCATAATGGCTCCAAAAAAACCATTCCAACATATTTTATGATTAAAGAATGAAATATATCCATCCAATAAAATTTAAAAATGTTTCTAGGAATTTTTAACCCTTATCAAATATCTTTTACCCCCATAAAACATGTTTTATACTTTAGAGTGGTACAAGATTTTATATATATTTACTATTAACCATAAAAATAAATTATACTGAAAATTTTATATAATAATAATTATACTAATAAAATATGAAAAAAAATATTAAATTTAAATCATATTATATTATTAATTTAATTTAAAATTAAACACGAAAAATGTGTGGGAAAATATTTTTTTCAGAAAATGGATTTTTAAGTATAAAAAAACTTTTATTACCAAATTAATGTATAATATTGATTCTAATATAATTTGATGAATTATTATAACTGATAAAAACTAATTATATTTTGAAAAAAACGAAACATATAATTTTACTTATAAAATATTTCCAATGAAAAGACAATTTTCAATAAAAATCGGTATCTATTGTATTTTTTGAAAGAAACAATTTTTAGAAAATTGAAACAAAATTAATCCTAAAAAACATTTGACATGATGAATTAAAAATTTATTTTCATTTTCATAAAATTAAAATTTTATAATCTATAAATAATTATTTTAAATAAAACCATATTATGCATTAAAACGCAGTTTGGTTTAAAGTATTTTTTTCATTTCCACTAAAAAATTACCTAACATTTTAATAATCAATATCACTCAATAAAATATAGCTACTTAATATTAGAAATACTATAAAATTATTTATATTAAATTTACCTATGTTTTTTACATTATTAATGTAATATTAAATTAATATTACATACACTTACTTAAGAGAATACATATTGATTAATGAATGGGTTAAATAATAATAACTTATTGATTATTTACTTCTATGACTATGTAATTTCACACTTTTATCCATGTTGAAGTTATTTAAAAATAATTATTATAATAATTATATCATGTATTATAGTAAGATATAATCATAGTCATATGGGCATTATTAGAGGAAGTGTATTACTATTAATTTCTTAATATTATTATTTACCATGCAATTGATTATGATATTATACTAATAATGATTCATTTTTTTGGATGGTCTTTAAAACTAATAAGGATATTTTATAAGCTATATTATAATTTTTAATAATAAACATTATTATTTTTTGTACATTTTCATATAATCATGTACAACGATATCATTAGTTAATTAGTGTGTTTATTTTATTATTATAAAAAATATTATGATGTTATTTGTTAGTTAATATAGTGAATATGTGACATCCCAGACCCATATGGAACTTAAATAGTTCCCCACACCCTGTGGGAGACATGGCCTCAAGTGCATCTACCCGAATGCCATAGGATGCAGATTAGAAGTGAGGGACTAGGGTGTGTCCGTGGGGAGACTATTCCCTCATTACCAATGTGTAGTCCAACAGATGGATGTAAAAATTGGTAAATAGTGTATTTAATATAAGTAAATAGAAGGCACTATGTAAGATATAGATAACCATGAAAATAATTGAAACTACTTGAATATCATTCAATAACAGATTATATGTCATGTCACAAGAAAACTAGGAAATATTTATAAAAGATAGTAGGAAAATCATGTTCCACATAAGTAAAAAGGAAATCGAATACTATCCCTATAACATCCTAGGTATGTAATGAATAAGTAATTTTTATATCTATGTCCATTTATGAATTAGACAGTGTTTTATAGGCTTAAAATTAGAATAAATCCAATATTAAGCATGGAATACTCTAATATTCTTAAAAGATTTTTTTACCGCCTTTTGATGGAAAAAACTTTTTAAATCTAACTTTGGTCCATTTTATAAGATATATTTTTCAAAATAATCTTATTATTTATAACCAAGACAAAAAATTTTACTTTGTGTAAATTTTTGTTATTTTTATGATAAAGTTCATTTTTAATGAATAGTGAAAAATGTTGTATTTTAATTCAAAACATCCTTTTAATATAATTTATTTCTATGGTTAGATTATCTTTTTAATTTGTTTTATAGTGTAATTAGAATATATTTTTACCATTTAATCCAATTTTGGTCATTATAATTAATTTCACATTGAAAATGGACATTAATAAGTATCAATCTTTTGATAGATACTGTTTCTTAAAAACATGCTATTTGTTTTGACAGCGGGAATTAACTATATAAATTATTAATGAGAGATCTATGTTTTGAAGTTGTTAAAATGGGCATAATTTTTTATTTTTTAATATAAAATATAGTTTAGGGTGAATGTTTGGTATTTTTCTGATAATGTTCAAATTTTAATGAATAGTGAAAAATACAACATTTTATTTTAAAACTGCCTTTTCATCCAAATTATTTATATAGTAATATTTTCTTTTTAATTGGTTTTTAGGTGTAATTTAATTATATTTTAATAATTTAATACAATTTTGGCCATTGGATGAAATTTAACTTTTAAATTGGCTGTAAAACCAAATCAATCTTTTGATAGATTTTACATCTTAAAAACCCAAATTTGGTTTTGACAACGAGAATTATTTTTTAATTAATTACTAAAATTTATGTGCTTTGAATTTGATAAAATGGATTCTATATTTGAAATCATAAGGTCCAAATTATGTAATTAAGACATTTTTTGACATTATGAATAGTAACAACGATGATTATCTTTAATTATCGTGATTAATTAGTAATCGGGTAGTTAAGGGTGATAAAATGATATCATAATAATCTAAAATTACCCCATCATGTGTCCAAATATTCTTGTTTGAGTAATGTCCGACCATGGGAATATTTTTTACCAAACACGAGGGCACATGGTCTCACATGGGTGTGATAGTGACATTTATGACACTATTTTAAAAAAGAAGAGAAATATAACAAAGGTGTGTATATCCTATGTAAAAGAATTTTAATTTTGTTTACATAAATGATATCTTTGACTGTAAATATTCATTGTAAATCAAAAAATATTTCCTATATCATGGTAATTTTTTTATAATTTTTAGACATTAAATAAACAAATTTATTTACGACACCGTGATGATGCAATGATTACCTCATTAATGAATGTTTAAACAAAGTGAAAAGATAAAGTACAATATAAGACTTAAACTTGTCTAAAACCTATTATATGGGTGTATTTAGAACTCTTATCACCTTATCCTCAAAATATATCATTTTGGGACCATTAAAATCTGAAAATAATTTTATAATAAAGTAATATTTCAAGACATTCCAAAAGTTACCCTCCTCCCACTTATAAAAGGCCCCCACCCCTACCCCCTTACCCACACCTCTCAAGACATTGGATCATCCAAACTCTGCTCATATTATCTCTCCACATCCCTTTATTACTCCTAGGAGCCTCAATTTGGGCAGAAGTCTTTCCAAGGAAGCCTTTGGCTCAAATAAAAAAGAGTTACCTGATTTAGAGGTAATGCCTTCTCTCGAGTTTCTTTCTTCTATTTTCCATCTTCGCTGACAAATATCTTCTTATTATTTCATCCCATAATAACAACAGTATCCTCAATATACTAGGATTTTGTTATGATAAGGATTATACTTACACTTACACACACCTCCGTTTAATGGTTAAAGAACATATTGTTTCTATGGATGGCGAATTACTACCTCACAAAACGATGATTGTTAAATATCCTCCTACAACCTCTCATGGTGGACATTATTATGGAAATATATTTATATATTATATTTATTATATTTATTTCCTCACTATGCTTCTGTATTTTATATTTAAAATGTACTTTTATGCCTTTCATGTTATGCAAATGCGATAATTTCACATGAGGAAGTGTGGACAACCGCCCCCTCAAGTGATGTGAATAGTTCATGCCAAACATGGAATTTATAAAGAATGTAATTAATGAATTTATGTTACCTATATAACATATATATTATACTGTAATTATAATATATTTATGTCTTATTTAGTTTTAAGTTCCATTAATATGACAAAAAATGAAAGTAGTGTTCATGCGTACGTATGACATACCATCTCCCTGAATGGTACATTTCATTTATTATCTCCAAAAATTATTGAATATTATAAAATACATATATAATTAATATATATGATATATAAATCATGAACACCATTCCAAAGATGATGTACTTATAACTACTTGGATAATTATATTCATATAAGTTTATTTTTGACTCATGTACCGAACATCGACAAAACCTTTGATATGAACTCATATAATTAACTAATTATTATAACATGATAATATGTGATTTGAATTTAATAAAAATATTTAAAGGAAGTCCTTAAGAAATTTTAATTTGACCAAAGTTTATTATTCAGGAATATAATGAAATGAACAGGACAAGTCATACTTGAGGTAAGGGACTTCATCTCAATCTCCATTCGTTGAGGAAAACATAAATTTATATAAGACCTTCTATTATAAGTTTTATAATAAACCCTTTTTAATTTTAATTTCATTCAATAGTAATGTTTTTACATGATGCGTTTTACTAAACGTCAAAAGGAATGTTTTGTCTTACGTATGCGGCGACAACGACTTCTCCGCTACCATGACCATTATTTTCGTTTCGGCTTCCTCTACAAGCCATATAATTTTAAATGAAAAATAAATACCATGTTTTAATTTTCATTTATTTTGGTATTGAAAATGTTCTTGATAATATTTTGATTATATCAATGTGTTGTGTTGATATATTTTGATTTAAATCTGGAAATGTTATGTTTCCTTTATGCATTCTTTACGTGATACGATTATGTTATGGTTCTTGGGAATTGTTTATGATGTCGGGTGGTTCTGTGATAAACTAAAGGTAGGTGAGCCCAAGATAGCTCTCCAATTTATTGGGTAACACGAAGGAGTTAAACTCAATGGTTTCTCTGAAGAGATTTATGGAATATGTTGTGATGGTTATTCAAAATTTAACCATGAGGGTTACTACCTATGTAAGAATGTTATGAATTACTTAAGGTAAATTTATTATTTATTATTTATATGAGTTATTCATAAATCTTATGATTTCATGATGTATGTTAAAGTGCTTATGTTTTAGGATTAAAGCATGATATCATTGATTTTTATGTATACATGGACTAATGTTTTCTTCTCATATTTTTATATCACTTACTGGGATTTTTATGCTCATCCCATGTTTTTTATATGTTTTTCAAAAGACAAGGGAAAAGTACATGATGTGATGATAGTGTCGAGGAAGTGTCAAGAACAAAACCATGTTTTATTTTAAATATGTTTCCTTTGATGTAAAAAAATGAATATTGTTTTTGATGTAACCACCTTGTTTAAATGTGGAATGAAATGAATGATTTATGATCTAATTCTCTAAAACTCTAAACCTAAATAGATCATCGATGTGAATTCTTTTAATAACTCAATATTAAGTAATTTTTTAGGCTGGGGCCATATAGATGGTATTAGAGGTCAGTTAAGATAACTTCAGGAGTTAGAATTTTGTTAAATGATTATCCAAAAATATTTTTTTACATTATGGTCAAATTGAAATGATATAGCATTTGAATATTACCATGTTTCTTCATCTAAGGCATGATTTTTCTTAATGGTTTTCCGCATAGGAAATAGGGTAATAGTGCTAGTAAGGCATACAGAAGGAAATGTCCTTCCAAATCAGCATCCTGAGATGGTCAGAATCGGGACTGAACAGTTTGTTACAGTAATGGCATAGTTTACTCAAGCGATAAATGGTGGTGGTATCTATGCACGAGATTAGCTAGATCAACCACAGAGGAGCATGCCAATGGTGGAATATTTCATGAGGCAACACCCCCCATCATTCAGAGGATCATCTGACACTGTGATAGGTGAAGGGTGGATTAAAGCACTTGAGAAGATTTTTGATGTCATAGGGTTTTCAAAGAATCAAAATGTTAGTATTTCTTTTTACCTTTTGGAAGGTGAAGCAGATCAGTGGTGGTCGATGGTTAAAAATATCAGGGACCTTGGTCTGATTGATGCTCTTGACAGGGATGATTTCAAAGGTATGTTTCTTGAGAAATATTTTCCTAAGTCTATTCCACTTAGGATGGAAAACAATTCTTGGAATTGAGGAAAGGGGATGACTCGGTGGCTATTTATGAAGAAATGTTCACTCAATTGGAAATGTATGCTCCAAATCTTATCTGAGACCTTGATAGTAAAATCAATCAATTTTACTCAGGATTAAATCCAAAATATCAAAGGGAATTAGCTTCTCATGAGTTCATAAGTTATGAAAAGGTTGTTCGATGTGATGAGAAGGTGTAAATGTAGTTTTCTGATGATCAAGTGTTCTATGACGACCAATAGAAGAACTGACTGAGGTGGCAGGAGAAAGGGAATAATCCATCAAAAAGTTTTTATGGTAAGAAAACTAAGTTTTCAGTTTGTGATAAATGTGGTAAAAAACATACTGGGGAATTTCTTTTGAATTCTGGAAATTTTGTCTGATGTGGTAAGATGGGACATAAGGCTCATGATTTCACTGGAAAAAAATAGGATAATGGTAAGACCAAATTTTATTTACAGTTAGTGAAATGTTTCAAGAGCAATGAGATGGGACATTATGCAAAAGAGTATTCGACAAAGAGATGGAATGATGGGAAGTAGTCTGACTACAAGCAGAAAGGTGTGGTGAAATCCTTTGCAACTACTTCAGTAGATGTTGGGCCATCAAATAAAGTGGTATTAGGTACATTGTTTGTTTTTTCAGATTATACCAATGTGTTGTTTGATTCACGGCCTACACATTCTTTCATCTCAAAAAAAATTCTAGTAAATTGGGAATTCCATATTAAGAAATGAATCATGTACTTTTGGTAAAAACACTTGGGGGAAATGTTGAGGCAAAAAGAATTTAGAATAATCTTCCTATCCTTATCCATGGAAATAATCTACATTCAAAACCTATTGTTTTTCCTCTAGTAGTGTTTGATGTTATCCTAGGTATGGATTGGATCTCTCTTTACCATGATATGATTGACTGTAGAGATAAAGAAGTTTCTATTCAGAAATACATTCAGTTTGTGTACAATAATGAACCTGTACTATTGAAAACATATCAGGAGGATAAGAAAGTTGTAAAATATGGAAATGAATGTTACCTTGAACATATTGTTGAAAACAAAGGAACCGTTCAGATTAATGATTTACCAGTGGTAAATGAGTATCCTGATATTTTTCCAGATGAGTTTCTTAAAATAATACCAGATTTGGAAGTTGAATTTATTATTGGCATAGTTCCTGATGCTAATACAATTTCAAAATACCCTTATCAAATGGATCAAATTGAACTTTTAGAATTGAAGGAGCAATTGAAAGATTTATTAGAGAAAGGTTTCATTCTACCTAGAACATCACCATGGGGTGACCCTGTCTTATTTGTTAAAAAGAAGGATGGTTCAATGAGACTTTGGATTGATTATAGAGCCTTGAATAACATCACTATTAAGGAAAAATATCATATGCCTCATATCAATGATTTGTTTGATCAGCTCCAGGGAGATCGGTATTTTTCAACGATTTACTTGTGATCGGGGTACCATAAGTTGAATATAGAGGGAGCAGATATTTCTAAGACCATGTTTCATAAAATATATGGAGATTATGAATACGTATTTATGCCCTTTGGGTTAACCAATGCACCTATTGTATTCGTGGAACATACAAATAGAATTTTCCAAGAGTTCTTGGATATGTTTTTGGTTGTTTTTATTGATGATATTTTGGTGTTTTCTAAAATAAAAGGGGATCATAAAAGTCATTTAAAGGTTATTTCTCAAACCATAAATGAAAATAAATTGTATGGGAAATTCATCAAGAGTGAATTTTGGTTGCAAAAAAATTCTTTCCATGGTCACATTGTTTCTAAAGATGGAATAACTGTTGATCCTTCAAAAAAGGTTGTTGAAGAATGTCCAAGACCCACAAATGTTATCGAGATTCATAGTTTTCTTGGTTTAGTGGGCTATTACCGAAGGTTTGTCAAAACTATTGCACGGTTGTCCAGCCCATTGACTAAGCTAACTCAGAAGGGTGTTAAGTTTATCTGGACAAAAGAATGTGATGATTGTTTTCAGGAATTGAAAAGAAAATTGGTGAATGCTCTAGTTTTGGCACTACCTTCTAGGAATGGTGAGTTTTTTATCTACAGTGATTCTTCATTGAAAGGACATGGTAGAGTCCTAATGCAGAATGATCAAGTAATTCATTATGCTTCACATCAGTTGAAAACTCATAAGATAAATTACCCTACACATGAATTGGAATTTGTTGTTGTTTTTCTCTCTTTAAAATTCGAAGGCATAATTTTTATGGTGTAAAGTGTGAAATATATACTGATCACAAAAGTTTAAGTATATATTCACTCAGAAAGAATTCAACATTAGACAGAGGAGATGGCCAGAATTAATCATGGATTATGATTGCACGATTCACTTCCATCCAGGAAAAGAAAATAAAGTGGTAGATGTTTTGAGTGGAAAAAGTGATGATTCATTAACCATGTTACGTTGGGAACATGATCCTTTGGTTATGGATTTGATGAATTTTGGATTCAAATTTGTTGGTGCAGTAAATTATTCTATATTGTTTTAGATATCAGTGAAATCTTCTCTATCACATTGAATTAAGGAAGAAAAGAAGCAAGACAGTGAGTTTAAGAAAAAGGTAGAGCTGGTTTAGAAGGGCATGTTACCATAATTAAACATTGATAATCATTGTGTTTTGAGATTTGGGAAGAGATTGTGTGTGACTTTTGATTCACAGTTGAAGAGAGAGTTGTTATGTGAAGCTCATAGTTTTCCATTTTCAGTTCATTCAGGTAGTACTAAGATGTACAGAGAGCTTCTTGAGTATTGCTTGTGGGATGGAATGAAAAGAGATATTTCTAATTTTACTGTCAATTGTTTGAGTTATAAACAGGTTAATGCGGATCTTAAGTTACTGAAAGGGGTACTTCAACCTTTACTAGTGACAGAGTGGAAATGGGAGAATATATCGATGGACTTCGTTGTGGGATTACCGAAGACACCTCGAGGTAATAATGCAATCTAGGTTATTGTTGATATCTTGACTAAATCTGCTCATTTCCTTCCTATAGGATATAATTTTTCTCTTGATCAACTTTCTTTATTGTATCTTAATGAGATAGTCTGGTTGCACGGAGTTTCCCTCTCCAATGCATCTAATCGTGATCCCATGTTCACTTCTAACTTTTGGAAAGGCCTTTAGAAGTCATTGGGTACTGAATTAAATGTTAGTATAACTTTTCATCATCAATCAGATGGGTAGTCAGAACGAACAATTTAGACTTTGGAGGATATGGTACGTGCTTGTTCGAGGGGTTATCAGGGAAGTTGGGACCAACATCGTTCATTGGTTGAGTTTTCTTATAATAATATTTTTCATTCCAGTATAAAGATTGCACCATTTGAGGAATTATATGGGAAGTTGTGTCGAACTCCATCTTTTTGGGATGAATTAGGTGAAAGGAAGTTGTTGGGACTAGAATTGGTAGAAGAGATGGATGAAAAAGTTCAGCTGATACGAAAACACTTGAGAACAGCTCAGATCAAGAAGAAAAGTTATGCGGGAAACATGAGGAATGGTCTTTCATTTGAGGTAGGTGATCATTTTTTCTCAATGTTTCCCCGTGGAAAAGTTTGATGTGTTTTGGTAAGAGAGGAAATCTGAGTCCTAGGTTCATTGGGCCATATGATATTCTGGAGAGAGTTGGATCAGTTGCATACCGAGTGGCTTTACCTCCAAATTTATCTTAGGTACATAATGTTTTTCATGTTTCAATGTGGAGGAAGTACATGCCAGATCCATCTCATGTATTGTGTCCAGATGTAGTTCAGTTGGAAGATAATCTATCTTATGAAGAACAAACAGTCCAGATTCTCGACCACAGAGAGCAAGTGTGGCGGAATAATGCGATTCATCAAGTAAAGGTTTTTTTTGGAAAAACAATATAGTTGAAGAGGTAACATGGGAATCTAAAAATGATGTGAGGGATAAACACCACCACTTATTTTATAAGTAAATAAAATTTTGGGGATGCAATTTCCAAAAGGGGGGAAGGATTTAACATTCCAGGTATGTAATGAATAAGAAATTTTTATATCTATGTCCATTTATGAATTAGATAGTGTTTTATAGGCTTCAGATGAGAATAAATCCAATCTTAATCATGGAATACTATAATATTCTTAAAAGATTGTTTTACCACCTTTTGATGGAAAAACCTTTTTAAATATAAATTTTGACAATTTTATAAGATATATTTGTTAAAATAAAATTAATATTTAGAATCAAGACATCAAATTTTACTTTGTGTAAATTTTTTGTATTTTTCTGAGAAAGTTCAGTTTTAATGAATAGTGAAAAATGATGTATTTCAATTCAAAACTTCCTTTTATTATAATTTATTTCCATGGTTAGATTATCTTTTTAGTTGTTTTTACAGTGTAATTAGAAGATATTTTTACCATCTAATCCAATGGTGGTCATTATAATTAATTTCACTTTGAAAATTGACATAAATAAGTGTCAATCTTTTGATAGATATTGTTTCTTAAAAACACGCTATTTATTTTGACAGCGGGATTTATCTATATAATTTATTAATGGAACTTATATTTTTTTAATTTGGTAAAATGGACATATTTTTTGAATTTTAAATATCAAATATAGCTTAGGGTGAATATTTGGTATTTTTCTGATAATGTTCATTTTTTAATGAATAGTGAAAATACAGCATTTTAATTCAAAACTGCCTTTTCATCCAATTTATTTATATAGTTATATTGTAATTTTGATTATATTTTTATTATTTAATACAATTATGGTCATTGGATGTAATTTCACTTATAAATTGGATGTAAAAACAAATCAATCTTTTGATAGATTTTACTTCATAAAAACTCGTCTTTGGTTATGACCACAGGAATTATTTTTAAATTAATTGCTGAAATTTATGTGTTTGGAATTTGATAAAATGGATTCCATATTTGGAATCATAAGGTCCAAATTATGTAATTAATACTCTTTTGTTTATTGACATTATGAATAGTAACGACGGTAATTATCTTTATTTAGTAATCGGGTAGTTATGGGTAATAAAATAATATCTTCATAACATTAAATGACCCCAAAACGCATCCAAATCCACTTTTTTGAGTCATGGAAGACCATGGGAAGCATTGTTACGAAACTTGAGGGCCCATGGAGTCACATGGGTGTGATAGTGACATTTATGGCATTATTTTTAAAAAGAAGAGAAATATAACAACGGTTTGAATATCCTAAGTAAATCAATTTTAATTTTTTTACATAAATGATATCTTATACTGTAAATATTCATTGGAAATCTAAAACTATTTCCTACATCAGGGTATTTTTTTTATAATTTTTATACATTATATAAATAAATTAATTTATGACACCATGATGATGCAGTGATTACCTCATTAATGAACGATTTAAATAAAATGAAATGATAATGTAATATCTAATACGTACACTTGTTGAAAAGCTATTGGATGAATTTATTTCAAACCCTTATCACCTTATCATAAAAATACGTCATTGTGGGACCTTTAAAATCTGAAAATCATTTTATAATAAAGTAACATTTCAAGACATTCCCAAAGTGACCTCATCCCACTTATAAAAGGCCCCCACCTCTACCCCCTTACCCACACATCTCAAGACATTGGATTATCCAAACTCTACTAATATTATCTCTCCACATCCATCTCTTACTCCTAGAAGCCTCACTTTAGGACGGAGTATTTCCTAGGAAGCCTTTGTCTCAAATCAAAAGGAGTTACCCGATTTAGAAGTAATGTCCTCTCTCGAGTTTCTTTCATTTATTTTCCTTATTCACTCACCACTATCATATTATTATTTGATACCATAATAAAAAAATTGTCCTAAATATACTATGATGTTTTTATGATAAGGATTCTCCATAAACTTACACACACCTCTGTCTAATGGTTAAAGAACACAGAGATTCCGTAGATGGTGAATTACTGCCTCACAAAACGATGATTGTTCAGTCTCCACCTACCACCTATCATGGAGGCCATTATGATGCAAATATAATTATATATTATATTTATTATATTTATTTCCTTTCTATGATTCTGTATTTTATATTTAAAGCATACATTTATTCTTTTCATGTTGTGCAAATGCGATAATTTCACATGAGGATGTGTGGACAACCGCCCCATCAAGTGATGTGAATCGTTCATGTGAAACATGGAATTTATAAAGAATGTAATTAAAGAACTAATTTTACCTATATAAAATATATATTATTCTGGAATTATAATATATCTATGTCTCATTTAGTTTTAAAGTCCATTAATATGACAAAAAATGAAAGTAGCATTCATGCGTACGTACGGCCTGCCGTCTCCATGAACGGTACATTCCATTTCATATCTCAAAAATTTATGGAATATTAATAAATACATATATACTGGATATATATGATATTTAAATCATGAAAACCATTATAAAGATGTTGTACTTATAACTACGTGGAAAAGTCCTTCCAAGCAAGTTTATTTTTGACTCATGTACTGAACATCGACAAAACGTATGATATGAACTCACATAATTAACTAATTATTATAACATGATAATATGTTATATTAATTGAATAATAAAAATTAAATGAGTTCCTTAATAAATTATAAATTTACCAAAGCATATTATTCACTAATATAATGAAACGAACAATACAAGTCATACTTGAGGTAAGGGACTTCGTCTCAATCTCCTTTCGATGAGTCATAGTTCAATTTATATATGACCTTATTTTATTAGTTGTATAATAAACCATTTTGAAATTTAATTTCATTAAAAAGGAATCTTTTTACATGAAGTGTTTTACTAAACGACAAAAGGAATGTTTTTGTCTTACGTATGCAGCAACAACGACTTCTCTGTCATCGTGACCATTATTTGAGTTTCGGATTCCTCTACAAGCCATAAATTTTAAAATGAAAAATAAATACCATATTTTAGTTATGTTTTATTTTTGTATTGAATATGGTATTGAAATTTTTTTGATTATATCAATGTTTTGTGTTGATATCTTGTGATTGAAATGTGGAAACATTATGTTTCCTTTATGCATGTTATATGTGATACGATTATGTTATGGTTCTTGGGAATTTTTTATGAAGTCAGGTAGTTCCATGATAAAATAAGGGCGGGTGAGCCCAAGATATCTCTCCAATTCATTGGGTATCATGAAGGAGTTAAACGCTAAGATTTCTCCAAAGATATTTAGGGAATATAATGTGATGGGTTTTCCAAACGTAACCATGAGGGTTACTCCCTACGTAAGAATGCTATGAATTCCATAAGGTACCATTATGATTTATCATTTCTATGAGTTATTTATAAATCATATGATTTCATGAGGTATGTTAATGTTATTTTGTTTTATGAGAAAAGTATGATTTCATTTATTTTTATGTATACATGGACTGATGTTTTCTTTCCGTATTTTTATATCCCTTACTGAGCTTTTTATGCTCGTCCCCAGTTTTTGAAATGTTTTTCACAGGACAAGGTAAAAGTATATGAAGTCATGATAGTGTCGAGGAAGTGTCAAGAAAGAAACCATGTTTTATTTTAAATATGTTTCCTTTGATGGAAAAAAATGGATATTGTTTTTTATGTAACCACCTTGTTTAAATATGGAATGAAATTCATGATTTATGATCTAATTCTCTAACACTCTAAACCTGAAAAGATCCTCAATATGAATTCTTGAAATAACTCAATATTAAGTAATGTTTAAGGCTGGGGCTTTATAATCCCATGTATCCCGACCTCTGAATCGGTCATCTACTATCAAGATCTATACTAAACAGAAAGAAATCATGTGTCTATAGCTTGCTTCTAATTCATTCATGGGGGTGCGCATCCATCTCTCATTAAATGTACGATGTGAAGTTGTTTCCCAAATTCCTACTTTCAAAAGGAGGGTAGAATCCATCTCTTTTTCAGGGATGACTACTCCTTGATCGAAACGAGATGATTTGATGTCGCTCTCACCTTCTGTGGATTCCTCCACGGAGCTCGTTACCTAGTCCGGGTCTCCCTCGTAGACTTAAGACATTGTTCGTGAAACTCTTACTAGTGCCATATCCTCATGGGAACCGGTGAATTACGTTGCTTCTGTCAGGACATTCCATTGGGTCCAGCCAGGGCAGCAACCTTTAGTCTGGGGAGTAATCAAACTGGACATCACTTGTGTGTTTAGATGCTGGAAGACTGATTCTTATGGGTTTATTCCCCTTATGATAGGGATTAACAAGGGCACAGAAGTCTTCGGATTCCCACATCAAGTGTGTGGAATTATATGTCACAGGCATGACTCTGAGGTTTTATCAGATCACCATGTTTTAACAGAGGGCATGTTGTGAGTTTAACGTCTAGCAGATATGGATCCGACTGATCGGAACACTGAGCAGAGTAGATCAGACGTGTGCAACCCCTGAGGGATCACTGATTCTGGGGATAATGTGTGCTTAGTTACTCTATTTATACTAGGAGAAGTAAGGTAAAGGGTGACATGATCTAATCAGGAGGTGGCAACCCAGTTAAGAATGAAGATGGATATGGATGGGATCTAGGGGAAGTAGAACATCTTGGTTGGGGCATGACCTCCACAAAACACATAGGATCGAGGGAGAGAGTCCATGATGGGAGATGATTGATGGTATTGAACCACAGAGAGGCTTCCTACATATCCCTATAGTAGTAAATCAAAGTCCATGTAGTTCAATATGTAGGTATGGAATCAGGGTGTGTGTAGAGTACATCGACCTGACGACAGGCTGGTGCTTACGCCTAGTTAGTAGCCTAGGATGTTCTAACTACTAGGGGTGGACCAGAGAGGTGGGTCCCAAAAGGGGATGAAAACGGATTACTGTCGGTTGTGGGCTACAACGGATTACAATTGGATGAGGTAACAACAACTTACTATTGATCGGGGTACAACGACTTATTGCTGATGGGTATCACAACGACTTACCGCTGGATGAGGATCACAATGGCTTACTACTGGTTGGGGATCACAATGGATTACCACAATATGAGGGATAAAAATTTCTTACCACTGATTGGGGTTGGACATTAGGGAGGATTCCTACGAACCTTTTCAATGACACATGGATCAAATCCCACGTAGTTCGAATGGGTACAGTTTAACGTTGTATGAGACAAAAAGTGGCGTACAGTTTAAGGTCTTGCGGGGCAAGGGTGTATCGACATAAAGTGGTAGAGACCAATGGGTGTTGGTCTTTAACCTCAGTGAGGTGTCCTACATATCATGCCTAGGATATAGAGTTCAAATTCCACATTGTTCGGAAAGGATTGGTGAACCGATTTGGAGGGGGTCAGAAAAAATAGGAGTCGGACTTGAACCTCAGGGAGGCTTCCTACGTACCATTCATTGGAATTGATTAATTTCCACATAGTTCTGAATGGTTTGGGGATTACATGCTAAGGAGGCCAAGGATGGATGTTATGGTCTATTCTTACTCTAATCCCATGTGTGTCATGCAAGGTGTGAGAAACAAGTGACAACAAAGACCTAATGATCACATCACAAAAGGCATGTCCGTGAGTTGTGAAGTGGGGATTACACATGGTTAGTTCCCCAAAAAGGAAACAAGGGCTTACACATGGTTAGAGTCCCAAAATGGAAATAGGGGATTAAGTATGGTTAGAGGCCTAGGGAGATAAAGATTGGGACTTACTCTAGGATGGAGGCCTGATGGAGAAAAATATCAGTGGGAGAGGGATGGGATAATGAAGGTCCCCATGCCCATCACTCCTCTAGTATTTGGCACAGAAGAGAGGAGGGGGAGCATTGATGTTGTCGCCCACAAGAAAGGCTATGGGCTTACACCAAGGTGGTTGTCCTTCCCCACAGACAGATGCTTCTCCAACAAGGAGTATCTCATTCCACGTGAGGAAGATATCACTCCCATGGAGATGAGTGGATGTGTGGAATGTCTCAGGTGGGGTACCCTATGTGTATTTCATGGGGTGAGGCCACCGTTTAATATAATGTGTAGAGGACGATGGCACTTGGAAATTTAACATCATGTAGCTCGGAGAAGGCGAGTTCACTCCACACCCCTAAGAAATTACATGATTGATACCTGCCCACTATTGGGGAAGGGAATACATCATCAATGTTGTGATTAGGGGGTGACTTTGAGTGATCCACTAAGGGGTCCACATTAGTGTGGCTATGTGAAGAAGAAATAGTCATTAGTATGCCTATGTGAAGAATCATGAGAATAAAAATTGCAACATAAATCAACACACATGGAACATTGAAATCATTTCTTACAGACCTAGAGGGTTGTACGGGAAAAGGATTTCTGGAGGAAAGGCGTTCATAGGAAGGGGCCTTATGAAGATCTGGTGCTCCATGAAGTGGGGGGGCTTCGTGAAGGAGTATGCTTCATGATGTTTGGTGGCCTAGACATGTCATAGAGCATCGGTTCTCATGGTGGGTGCTTCGCAAAGCAGAAAGGCTCTTACAGAGTAGGGCTTTGGGAAGAATGGGTGCCTTTCAAAACATATAAATGTTAAGAAACATGACTCGCAAAGAACAATGACCTAGCCTTAGAATTTATTACACATGAGCATAGAATGTACTTCACAAAGCATGAGTGATTCGTGATGACCTGAGTCCCCTTAGGGATCTCCTTATTTTGCGAAAGCTTGTGGGATTTGTGAAGGGAATCCCTTCATGAAGAGGGGTTATGTTTAAGTAAAAGGAAATTAACTTCATGATGCTCAAGTACCTCGAATAGCTCCTTTTTCACATTTCAGAAAGTGATTCACCATTTGAGAGCTATGATATTGAAAGGTTTGAGTATCCATACCTTGGTCTAGCGAGAAGCCTGGTATTTATAGGCAATAGGTGCTGCAAATCAAAGAGTTCTCAGTGCAAAGCCACGTGAAACTTTGTCGTAATCATGGAGCCTCCTGCACTTTTTCTCCACATCAGCTTCACAAATGTATGTCAGATCATGAAGCCTCCCACCAATTTCCTTCAGGGAGGCTTCGTAAACATACGTCAGATCACAGAGCATCGAGTTACATTCCTACACGGCAGCTTCAAAAACATATTTTGGATCGCAGAGCCTCTCACCTCTTTCCTTTGCGGCGGGTTTACAAAGGAGGTGTCTTCACACCGGCAATGGTGCTATAGGGCTCCATGATCAGGCTTCGTGAGATAGATCTTATAGATATAGTTTTATAATTCATTTTAATTTTCTTCTATGCATATTTTCTAACCATCAAATGCCCCCCTTAGACTTTGAGTCGATGAGAAAACGAGGGTCTATGTCTGAGGGGTAGTCTCTAAAAACAATTTGGCCAATCGCAATGCAATCTCACAAAGAAGGGTCGTAATGCCAAATGGTGACGTGCGACTTGAGAGTGTCACGAAGCTCGCTGCGGCTAGATTCACCACAATGAACATGGGGTTGTCTCCTATAAATAGGGGATGTTGACCTCTCCTTTTTCTTTCTCACCTCTGCATTTTGGTAATAGTGCTCTTGATTTGTGAAGTTTTTCACACTCTATGATTTCTCTCTATGAATTGGGTCTTTCTACTTCACGATGCACAGGGGGTCCTTTGACTCTATAAGGGTGTGCTCTAAGACTTGTATCTGTGAGGTTGGGGGCATGGCTTTGTGATTTCTGGAAGGGACCGAGCTTCGCGAAAGGTCTCTACGAACGAGCTTTGCAAACCAGAACAAAAAGGGTGAAAATTCTGAAAACTGAATGGATCACTTAGAAACTACCAAGGGGTCCTTGTGGATATTTCCTAGAGATAAGAAATGGAAAATAGTTTGGGTATCGGGAAATTCATTCGAAGCCATTCGGAAAACAATTCTCTAGTAGAGGTGATGTCAAAGAGCCATAAGAACTACCCATCATGTAAAAGGATACCTTTTTACAGATTTGGACTGAGGAATGATATCTTCATTCCTGGCGTGAATAGAGACGAGCCAACATACGGATTTGGGTTCACGTTGTCCAAACGCTAGTGGTTCGAGGCGGTGGAGGACCATATTTAGCAGGATTTCGCACCCCTAAATATTGATTGCGTGTACAACCACTTGAATAATATTTATGGGAAGGCACTATAGCTAGAGACATCTCCCTCAATGTACCACACTATCCTGAAGGCGGGCCCAGGGAACCTGGAATATGGGTTGAGCTATGAGTGGGATTTGCGCAAGGGTGGCAATTTCACGGATGATTGGGCCTAGTCCTACTAGGTATGCGCCTCATGCGGGGAGTTCGGGGCAGATTTGAGGTGATTGGGCCTACGCGAGGCAGCATGGGCATCTCAATTCCATATATACCAACCGAAATAGTTAATGCCAGAGCTGCTGAGTATATGGTCATTGAGGACCAATACAATCCATTTGCACCATGGAGAGGTTAGCATCAGTTTATGGGACCTACACATGATCTCGGGGGTCCCAATACTTGGGGGAATGTATGATGAGTTCCTACCCATTGTGAATGCATGGGAGGACCAAGAGAAAATTCCTCCATAGGAAAGGGAATTCATGGACCTAGTGTTGGAGGAGGACAAATAGTCTGTGAGGGACGTCCATTTCAGTTGGTGGTTCAGGAAGTTCCAAAATTTCCCAGAAGATGGGCAGTTCCCTATGAGGACTCTGACCTGCCAAAAGGGGGGTCAACGAGGAAAGGAGAACTCATACTGGCTACTTCTAGTAGACAACCAATGTAAAACCTAGGGATTCAGCATCTGTACCAGGCAGTAATCATTGGTTTTGTAAGAACCCAGTTTTTTCTACGAAAGACTATGAAATATTCTTGATAATATTCCAGGGCAGCGCCTTCAGACGGCGTGTGATTCCGAGCCCCAGAGTGGCCGGAATTAAATTTTCAGTGCGTTCACACTGGAAACGCTAAATAAATGTGATAACTCCTGAACGGTGATCCGGATCAGAGATCCGAGTGTACTGATGGGTCCATAATTAGGGTTTTACTCTAGGAACGACATAAAGTATGTCGGCACGGGATGTTTGGACCCCTCGCTCGCTTCTGGAACGTTAAACGAATTAAATAAATTAAATTAATTCGTTTAATGTTGAAACGCAGGTATCTCTTAAACGGTGGCTCATATAGGAAATCTGAGGGCACCTTTGAGTTCGGAGCGTGCCGTTTACCCTAGGAGGGGTATAAATTTCGTCGGCGCGAGCCATTTGTGAAAAATGGCCCTAGGGGCATTTTCATAATTTGGAGGATTCGGGCACTATGTTTAATTACTTTTGAACATGGTCTCGGATTAAAATTCTAAGACCACGATTGCGCTCGGAGCGTCGTGATTCCCCAGGGGAGACCTTCTTTTTGTCCGCATCGGGAGTGGAGTCGAGGCGTGCCGGGCGGATGGTTTAAGTATTTTCTACTTAAACATCCCCCCTTCATCTTCTTCTTCTTCTCTTTTAACTCAAACCATCCCCCTCTCCTACAGCTCCGGCGAATCACTCCAGCGAGACACCTCCAGTGAGCCAATTCTGGCAAGGCAGCGGAGAGGCGGCGGACTCCCCGTGAAGCTCCGAGCATCGCCCAAGAGGTAGGAGTCATTTTTGTTTCGTTTTTAATTTCCTTCAATCTTTGAGCTCAATTTATAGCATCAAATTGTTATCCAATCGTCGATCAATGCCCATGATCGTGTATTACGATCTCCGAGCTTTCCAATGCATATTTCGTATTCGAAATCCGACCTCCGAAGCCTTCGCAGCGGCCCGGAGAAGATCCGAAGGTTATTGGGGTTTTCCGACCGGCACGGTGGTCCGGAGGGGTTCCAGTGGTCGCGGCGCGGTGGTCCGGCAACCTCCAGGCCGCGGCGCATCTGCGAGTTCTGGTGAGGGGAGCCGGTCCGCAGGGCGGCGAGGGGGATCGTCCAAGCGAGGCAAGGGCGTGCGGCCTGGCTAGTTTGCTGGGCGCCGGCGCGGGGCAGAGCTCACCGGAGCGCGACGGGAACCGGGGTCGCGGAGCATGACCCCGCGGAGGAGGCACGACCCACGTCATGCGGGTCTTCGCGCGGCCAAGCCGCGGGCCGGCCAAGGCTGGGCGGACCGGCCGGTCCAACCCCTGGGGCCTTGCCCCCTCGGTGTTCGGACACCCGTATTTTACGCTATGGGTGTCCGTTTTGAATGCCGTCTGCGGCAGAGCCTTCCTGGCATCGAGGAGATATTTTTGAGATAGTTTCGGGAATTTTTAATTCATGAAATGAGGGGCCGCGGAGGCACGACGCGTCTTTAAGTGGACGAGCGTTTTTTCCGAGACTCTCGATTTGGGCGGCGCAGACGCATCGGACGTATGTTTTGAGCGCCGTCAGTTGCGTTGGGACCCTAGTGCCGAGGCGAAGTTTTCTAGGGTGGTTTTGAGCATTGAAGCCGAAGTTGAGGTGCGGGCCTCACGGCCCGTCTTTCGAGCCGCGTGTAACGTTTCGCGACTTTTTCGTCGGACGTCCGTTCGGGGCGTGCGAGCAGTCGATGTTGGGTGTTTTTCCGAGGGGATTTCAATGGTTTTATCCGCCCGCCCTAATTCGGCACGATGGTGTGGGGCCCACGAGGGTCATTTGGGCATTGACAGTGATTTTCCATATTTATCACCGAGCGACCATTTTGGACAAGTGGATATTCCATCTTGTGTGCTTTTTGGGGTGGATCGCAATGGTGCGATCCGTTCGATGAGTTTCAGGACCGGGTTGCGGGTCTCACGTGGCACCACTCGTGTGTGGTGTGCCGGAACATATCTTTTTCTCCGGATGTCCGTTGCACTCAAGTGAGTAATGGTTTTGACGTGTTTTCCCGAGGGGATTGCAATGGTGCGATGCACCAGACTGTTTTCGGGGCCGAGGCTCGGGATCACGGGACGCCGTATGGGCGTGAGGCGATGTTGGTGACTTTTCCGTTGGATATCCATTGGAGGCGAGTAATTAGTCGATCTCGCATGTTTTTCCACGAGGATTACAACAGTGCGATCCAATTGGTTGTGCACAGCCTCTTGCATGATATTGTTAAATGTGGATGCATGGAAGGTGCTCCAGTGGTGGTTCTCCCTACCTTGTTTGTAGAGGACCCTTTACGTGTGATCGATCACTCTTGGGAGAGTGATGTAAATGGTTCACGAGATGTGGATGGCCGCGCCTGGGCCTGTGAGGTGGAGTTATTAAGTCACACCTTCATGTTGACGTTGGGTGCCATGTGCACGATAGCCTTAGGGCTGGAGACGCAGTGTACTCTAGGAGTATACGAGAAAGCTTTGAGGTACGTGTGGTTTGTACCTGAGACGTTCATGCAATTGGTTGGGGTTGACTTGGGGCCACACATCGTGTGGGCCCCACGTGTGTTCCGTGTTCTGCTTTGCATACTTGGACCTCTCGCGGCATAGAGGATCCCTTTTTCCTCGTTTTTTTGGCTAGCAGGGTGGAGTTTATTTCCCCTGGCTTTGTGCTCATTTGTTTGACCAGTAGGGTTGAGCGGTCTCCCCTTGGTTTCGCTCGCGATGGACTGGCCGGTAGTGGTGCTAGTGACACCCAGTGCTGGAGCAGACACTGCACCTCTTTTGGGAGAGTTGTTCTGGAGTTGGGTGGTTGCGCGGCACCCACTCCGTGTTCGGTTGGCAGTGTTGTACCCTCCTGTAGAGATGGACAGAGAATTTCTGAGTTTTACCCAACAGCGGGGATGGGCAGTGGGTTACTCATCAACTTCCTCGGGCTTACCCTCCAGCAGGGTTGGGAAGTGGGTTTCTCATTGACTTCTAGGGTTTACCCTCCAGCAGAGACTGGGCAGTGGGTCACCCCACGCTATTAGGATCTACCCACCAGCAAAGACTGGGCAGTGGGTCACTCGATGACCTCTTAGGGTCTACCCTCCAGCAGGGCTGGGCAATGGGTAACCCGTCGTCTAGTTCCAAGTCTACCCTCCAGCAAGGCTGGGAAGTGGGTCGCCTATCAACTTATTCCAGGTCTACCCTCCAGTGGGGCTGGGCAGTGGGTCACCGGATGATGTGTTATGGTTTACCCTCCAGCAGGGCTGGGCAGTGGGTCACCCAGTATCTTATTATGGTTTACCCTCCAGCGGGGCTAGGCAGTGGGTCGCCTGACGATGTATTAGGGTTTACCCTCCAGCAGGGCGAGGCACTAGTTCACCCTATATCTAGTTATGAATTACCCTCCAGTGGGGCTGCGCCGTGGGTTATTCGTTGGCATTCCAGACTCAGTCCTTTCTACTAGGCTAGTCTGTGGCTTTTCCTCCGTGTTTACTGAAGCGGGACCCTTGGTTATACAGTTCAGTGTTGTGACAGCTTGACTTTGAGGAGATCTCTCGACTGCATAGAAGTGACGAGGTTTGGTTTGACTTTCCCTATAACTCTCAAGTTCGAGGGGGCACTTTCCCCACTGAGACGCGTTGTTGTGACGCGATCTAAACCCGTGCGGGCGAGTCAGTTCCTCCCAAAGAGGATAATGTCAAGGTGTGGTGATTGAGCCCTTGGCTTGCAGTTTAGGGCAGACGTGCAGGATGTTGGGCATCGATGATGGGGTTATGTCTGGGACTGTTGGCTACTCTTTTCTTGGGCTGAGCTACGGGACGGAGATCCCCTTACGACATTGTTCTGGCTTCTTGCAGAGCATAAAGATATGTATATACCTTGTTCGAGCACCAACTTCTTGGGCTTGGTTACTCTCCCTCCAGGAGAGGTGAAGACGCGCAGGGTATGCCACGTGCTTTCCGTGTCTAGCTTCTCATGGTTGGATGAGTCTACTCTCCTGCTATAGGTAGCGAAGACTCGACGGGAAGTTCATCTTCTCACCGTTTCCAGCTTCTTGTGCATGGATGAGTCTACTTCCTTTCTCTTGTTGGGTTGATCTGGACTCTTTACTGCACTTTCAGTTGTTCTCCTGTACTATTCCATGTTCTCTCTTCTGCTCACCCTTCGGTACCTCCTTTGTTGCTCCCTCGAGCCTTCGGGGTATCCTACTGAGTATTCTTATACTCACCCCTGCTTTGGCTTTTCCCGCACTTGGTGTGCCCTTGAAGATGACGGACAGGTGGAGCATGACTTCCATGGAGCATAGGAGCTTGGACCGTGTGCGGTGGTCGCGGCCGGGTTCCAGGTGGGAGACCCATCACCTGTTTCTTTTTGTTTTTGTTTACCTGTTGCTGGGTTGTGGAACTTGTTTCTTGGGCATGTGTTTTTTCCCTTTTCATTCCAGTGTACTTTCAGCTTTCTTTTTACTTGTAGAGGTCGATGCACTATTGTGGTTATATATAGCTGTTGCCCCTTTTCCTTGCTTGTGTTTTCTTTGACTCTTCACTTTTTCATTGAGTGTGTTGCGCGTGTGTGTGTACAGGTACTTAGTCAAAGGAATCCCCGAGTTATTGTGGCTTCGGCACTGGTCGCCAGCACCTGGCCTATGGAGGCGGGCCTAGGGTAGTTTCGGCTCGAGCCCGGGTAGGGTCGGGTCGTGACAAAGTGGTATCAGAGGTGGTTCGTTCCTTGGGACGTTGTGCGGACGTCCCTAAAACAGGAATTGGTTGGGATTTAGGGCAACGGTGTTAACGTGTCTCGGGAGCAGCTCTCAGGCCAGGGAGTCCAGTGATGGTGTGGCGGCCGACGTATCCATTCACCAGGACCTTGATAACCCGCTTGTCGACTCGACATGCTAAGACACTTGTTGCAGGGAAAATTTGGTTTGTGCATCACATAAGACTGGGTCTTGACTTTCCTTATTGAGTCAGCTCCCCATCATCATTGTTGTATTGGTATATACATGTATTCTCATCTAACCACGGCACTCCTTGATAATATTCAGGATGTCTTCGCGAAACCAGCCAGCCTAGATACCAGCTTTGGTGCGTGACGATGACCCTGTGAGCAAAGAGGCCACAGTCCAGGACCCATCATGCGATCCCTTTCTCCGGGTGGTCCGGTAGCAGCACCCCCCACCTGTTGAGCAGCAGGCAGTTTCAGCAGAGCAGGCTGAGCATGAGCGCAGGTTGAGCGCACTCTGTGTGTTCCAGCGGCAGGGACCGCTGAGGTTCAGTGGTGAGCCAGACCCTCAGGCAGCAGAGGTTTGGCTTGAGGCAGTGGTTCGCCTTTTCAGGCTTGTGCAGACGCTGACAGATCAGAGAGTGGCTTTGGCAGCCACCCTTTTTCATGGAGCAGCTCGGCGTTGGTGGAGTCTGGTGACTCAGTTTCTTAACGAGTCATCACTTTCGTGGGACGACATTCAGTTGTTGTTTCGTGAGGAGTTTTTCCCCTCCTTCTTGCGCTCCATTCGGATTCAGGATCTCCTGCAGTTACAGCAGGGAGGGATGATGGTTTCCGAGTACGCGACTAGTTTTGCAGACCATGCACGCTTTTACCCGAACTTAGTCCATGACGACAACCTCTGAGCGCGGAAGTTTGAGCAGGGTCTCCACTGAGAGATTCGTGTTTTCATAGTACCCTTGGGCATTTCCACATATACTGAGGTGCTAGAGCAGGTGCTGGTGACAGAGGGCTTCCGGTCATGTTTTGCGGTTGGTAGTGGTAGTTGGCGCGACGGAGCCGAGACGTCTGTCGTAGCTAGCAGGCGCCGGAGGATAGGACCTTGATGCAGGTGGACTTCCCACTGCCGGTTTCGGAGATGTGGTCGTATACCACTGTGGTGAAAAGGCGCAGGGCCTCAGCCGAGGATTCCCTTCTGTGAGTGGATCTCGGGCCATGGTCGTACACCATAGTGGTTCTAGAGGGCACCAGGGCAGCCCAGAGAGCGCCAGTGCTAATTTTGTGATGGGCGAGGTTACTTGGCACGAGATTGCCCGACGCGAGTTGCTGAGAGCTTCGGGCTGGCAGCAGGCGCACCACCACGGCAGAGGCAGCGCTGTGATCAGAGTAGTGGCCTGAGAGGTGGTGCTATCAGAGGAGCGGGAGGAGCTGGAGGTGGGGGACGATGTTACGAGATCTCCCTATCACCACTAGGTGGTCCACGTCAGGCTCTGGGAGCTGACGGTTGGGACCGTGGGTAGCCGTGAGCTTTGGATGCCTACGATCCTGTAGAGCATGGGATGGTGAGAGGTACCCCTTGCGACTCTACTAATTCTTGAAGTATAATTGTTAGGCTCTGTGTGTGAAAGGATTTTATCCCTGCTCCTTGTTTGAGGTGTTACGAGGGTGACGCAGGGCGTCGGTTTTAACCCTGTGTTGGTAAGGAAAAAGGTGTCAGACCATTTCCTTTCGTCAACGGTGTTGACTCCTTCACTTCTGAGCGTGTAAGAGAGTCTTGGTTGAGAGACATTGGCTGTGAAATCTTGCATGACCAGATATCCTTGGGCACTTCACCATATGGATATTCTGAAGGAGGGAATCACTGGGCCTTGCCCATTCCCAAGCGGTGATTCCTATCGCGACGTGCGATGTAGTGGTTGGACTGGGGAGGTGAGCTACCCCCGAGGGCCTTCGGGCCGTTTGAGACCGTGAAAAGGGATGGAGAGGTACCCTACCGCCTTACCCTAACCCCAAAGTCTGGAGTGGGTGCACGACATTGGAAAGGGCTGACCTCGCATTAACGGATCAATCCTTTGGTCCATGTGCAGTGACGCAGAGCTGTGTGTGGGTTCTTCGGGGTATGGAAAAGCCATGTGTGGGCTTAGTACCATGTGTTGCTCCCTAGTTTTGCTTTTCGGGGACGAAAATATTGAAGGAAGGAATGATTTAAGAACCCGGATTTTGTTAAGAAAGAATTTGTAATATTTTTGATAATATTACAGGGCAGCGCCTTCAGACGGCGTGCGATTCCGAGTCCCGGAGTGGCGAGAATTAAATTTTCAGTGCGTTCACACTGGAAACGCTAAATAAATGTGATAAATCCTGAACGGTGATCTGGATCAGAGATTCGAGTGTACTAATGGGTCCGTAATGGGGTGTTTACACTAGAAACGACATAAAGTATGTCGGCGCGGGATGTTTGGACCCCTCGCTCGCTTCTGGAACGTTAAATGGATTAAATAAATTAAATTAATTCGTTTAATGTTGAAACGTAGTTATCTCTTAAACGGTGGCTTGGATTGGAAAACTGAGGGCACCATTGAGTTCGGCACGTGCCGTTTACCCTAGGAGGGCTATAAGTATCACGGGCGCGAGCTGTTTGTGAATAATGGCCCCAGGGGTGTTTTCGTAATTTGGCGGCTTCGGTCGCTATGTTTAATAACATTTGAATGGGGTCTCGGATTAAAATTCCAAGACCACCGTTGCGCTCGGAGCGTCGTGATTACCCCAGGGGTGACCTTCTTTTTGTCCGCATCGGGAGCGGAGTTGGGGCGTGCCGGGCGGATGGTTTAAGTATTTTCTACTTAAACACCCCCCCCCCCTCATCTTCTTTTTCTTCTACTTCTATCTCAAACCCTCCCCCTCTCCTCCATCTCCGGCGAAGCACTCCGGCGAGACACCTCCTGTGAGCCAATTCTGGCAAGGCAGCGGAGCAGCGGCAGACTCCCCGTGAAGCTCCGGGCATCGCCCAAGAGGTAGGAGTCGTTTTTGTTTCGTTTTTAATTTCACGCAATCTTTGAGATCAATTTATAGCATCAAATTGTTATCTGATTGTCAATAGGTGCCCACGATCATGTATTACGATCTCCGAGATTTCCAACGCTTATTTCAGATTCAAAATCCGACTTCCGAAGCCTCGGCAGCGGCCTGGCGAAAATCCGCGGGTTTTGGGGGTTTTCTGGCCGGCACGGTGGTCCGGCGGGGTTCCAGAGGTGGCGGAGCGGTGGTCCGGCGACCTCCACGCGGTGGTGCGGCTGCGGGTTCCAGCGAGGGGAGCCGGTCAGCAGGGCGGCGAGGGGGATCGTCCAGGCGAGGCCTGGGCGTGCGGCCTGGCCGGTTTGTTGGGCGCCGGCGCGGGGCAGCGCTCAACGGAGCGCGACGGGAACCGGGGTCGCGGCGCACGACCCCTCGGAGAAGGCACGACCCGTGTCGTGCGGGTCGGCGCGTGGCGACTGACCTTAGCCGGTCGGCCGGGCGGTGGACCGGGTCCACCGCCGGCCCAGGCCGGGCGGACCAGCCGGTCCGGCCCCAGGGGCCTTGCCCCCTCGGTGTTCGGACACCCGTATTTTCCGCTACGGGTGTCCGTTTTGAATTCCGTATGCGGCAGAGCCCTCCTATAGTCGAGGATATGTTTTTGAGATAGTTTCGGGAATTTTTAATTCCCAAAACGAGGGGCCGCGGAGGCACGACGTGTCTTTCTGAGGACGAGCGTTTTTCCCGAGACTCTTGTTTTGGGCGGCGCAGACGTATCAGACGTCCGTTTTGAGCACTGTTAGTTGCGTTGGGACCCTGGCGTCGGGGCGAAGTTTTCCAGGGTGCTTTTGGGCATTGGAGCCGAAGTTGTGGCATGGGCCCCATGACCCGTCTTTCGAGCTGCGTGCAGCGTTTCACGACTTTTTCGTCGGACGTCCGTTCGGGGCATGTGAGCAGTCGATGTTGGGTTGTTTTCTGAGGGGATTGCAATGGTGCAATCCTCCCGCCCTAATTTGGCACGATGGTGCGGGGCCTAGGAGGGCCGTTTGGGCATCAATGGTGATTTTCCATCTTTATCACTGGGCGACCGTTTTGGACAAGTGGATAGTCCATCTTGTGTACTTTTTCGGGAGGACTGCAACGGTGTGATCCGTTCGTTGAGTTTCGGGACAGGGTTGCAGGTCCCGCGTGGATCCTCTCGTGTGCGGTGCACCGGAACATATCTTTTTCTCAGGATGTCCATTGCACTCAAGTGAGTAATGATTTTGACGTGTCTTCCTGAGCGGATCGCAATGGTGTGATGCGCCCGACTGTTTTCGGGGCCGAGGCATGGGATCATGGGACGTCGTACCGGCGTGAGGCAGTGTTGGTGAATTTTCCGTCGGATATCCGTTAGAGGCGAGTAAGTAGTCGATCTCGCGTGTTTTTTGGCGAGGATTACAACGGTGCGATCCGTTTGGTTGTGCAGATCCTCTTGAGTGATATTATTGAATGTGGAAGCATGGAAGGTGCTCCAGTGGTGGTTCGCCCTACCTTGTTTGTAGAGGACCCTTGGTGTGTGATCGATCAGTCTTGGGAGAGTGATGTAAATGGTTCATGAGATGTGGTTGGCCACGCCTGGGCCTTTGAGGTGGAGTTGTTATGTCACGCCTTCGCGTTGACGTTGGGTGTCGTGTGCACGATAGCCTTAGGGCTGGAGACGCGGTGTACTCTGGGAGTATACAAGAATGCTTGGAGGTACGTGTGGTTTTTACCTGAGACGTTCGTGCGCTTGGTTGGGGTTGACTTGGGGCCACACATCGTGTGGGCCCCACGTGCGTGTCGTGTTCTGCTTTGCGTACTTGGACCTCTCGCGGCATAGAGGGTCCCTTTGTGCTCGTTTGTTTGGCTAGCAGGGTGGAGTTTATTTCCCCTGGCTTTGTTCTCATTTGTTTGACCGGAAGGGTTGAGTGGTCTCCCCATGGTTTCACTTGCGATGGATTGGCCGGTAGCGGTGCTAGTGACACCCAGTGATGGAGCAGACGCTGCACCTCTTTTGGGAGAGTTGTTCTGGAGTTGGGTGGTTTCGCGACACCCACTACGTGTTCGGTTGGCCAGTGTTGTACCCTCCTGTAGAGATGGCCAGAGCAGTTCTGAGTTTTACCCTCCAACGGGGCTGGGCAGTGGGTTACTCATCGGCTTCCTTGAGCTTACCCTCCAGAAGGGCTGGGAAGTGGGTTGCTCACTGACTTCTAGGGTTAACCCTCCAGTAGAGACTGGGCAGTGGGTCACCCGACGCTATTAGGGTTTACCCTCCAGCAGAGACTAGGCAGTGGGTCACCCGATGCTAATAGGGTCTACCCTCCAGTAGAGACTGGGCAGTGGGTCACCTGACGACCTCTTAGGGTCTACCCTCCAGCAGGGCTGGGCAGTGGGTCACCCGTCGTCTATTTCCAGGTATACCCTCCAGCAAGGTTGGGCAGTGGGTCTCATGTCGACTTATTCTAGGTCTACCCTCCAGCGGGGCTGGGCAGTGGGTCGCCGGATGATGTGTTGTGGTTTACCGTCCAGCATGGCTGGGCAGTGGGTCACCCAGTATCTTATTATGGTTTACCCTCCAGCGGGGCTGGGCAGTGGGTCGCCTTACGATTTATTAGGGATTACCCTCCAGCAGGGCTGGGCAGTGGGTCACCCGATATCTGGTTATGAATTAACCTTTAGTAGGGCTGGGCCGTGGGTCATTCGTTGGCATTCCAGACTCAGTCCTTTCTACTAGGCTAGTCTGTGGCTTTTCCTTTGTGTTTACCGGAGCGGGACCCTTGGTTATATGGGTCAGTGTTGTGACGACTTGACTTTGAGGAGACCTCTCGACTGCAGAGCAGTGACGAGGTGTGGTTTGACTTTCCCTAGAAATCTCAAGTTCGAGGGGCACATTCCCCACCGAGACGCGTTCTTGTGATGCAATCTAAAACCGTGTGGGCGTGTCAGTGCCGCCCAAAGAGGATAGTGTCAAGGTGCGGTGATTGAGCCCTTGGCTTGAGGTTCAGGGCAAACGTGCGGGATGCTGGGCCTCGATGATGGGGTTATGTCTGGGACTGTTGGCTACTCTTTTCTTGGGCTGAGCTACGGGACGGAGATCCCCTTACGACGTTGTTCGGGCTTCTTGCAGAGCATAAAGATATGTATATACCTTTTTCGAGCACCCACTTCTTGTTCTTGGTTACTCTCCCTCTAGGAGAGGCGAAGACGCACGAGGTATGCCACGTGATTTCCATGTCAAGCTTCTCGTGGTTGGATGAGTCTACTCTCCTGCTATAGGTAGCGAAGACTCTACGGGAAGTTCATCTTCTCACCGTTTCTAGCTCCTTGTGCCTGGACGAGTCTACTTCCTTTTCTCTTGTTGGGTTGAGCCGGACTCTTTACTGCACTTTCAGTTGTACTCCTCTATTATTCCCTGTTCTCTCTACTGCTCACCCTTCGGTACCTCCTTTGTTGCTCCCTCGAGCCTTCAGGGTATCCTACGGAGTATTATTATACTCACCCCTGCTTGGGCTTTGCCTGCACTTGGTGTACCCATGCAGACGACGAACAGGTGGAGCGTGACTTCCGTGGAGGGTAGGAGCTTGGGAGCTTGGACCGCGTGCGGTGGTCGTGGTCGAGTTTCAGGTGGGAGACCCGTCAGCTGGTTCTTTTTGTTTTTGTTTACCTGTTGTCGGGTTGTGGCACTTGTTGGTTGGGAGCGTGTTTTCCCCCTTTTCATTCCAGTGTACAATCAGCTTTCTTTTTACTTGAAGAGGTCGATGCACTCTTGTGGTTATATATAGCAGTTTCCCCTTTTCATTGCTTGTCTTTTCTTTTACTCTGCACTTTTGCATTGATTGTGCTACGTGTGTGTGTACAGGTACTTAGGCAAAGGCCTCCCCGTGTTATTGTGTCTTCGGCGCTGGTCGCCAGCCCTTGGCCTATGGAGGCGGGCATGGGGTAGTTACGGCTCGATCCCGGGTAGGGTCGGGTCGTGACAGGTTTGGTTGGCTACATTCCTTACAATGCTTATCTGTGGGTGGATCCTACCAGTGAGGGACACGAACATGGGCATGTGACTGAGCACGTTTATTTTGGTGTCCGTGTTATAAACAGTTGGATGGATCAACCTCAGGATCCCGATGATTGCTATGTTGTATAAGATGTTGTTTCATATCAGAGAGGGGAAGAAGCTGCAGAGGATATGTAGGCCGTTATGCCTCCTTTACAATTGGATGGTGGCGCATGTTAGGGTATCTATGAATATCCGAACCCCATTTCCCCTCCAGGATCGAATTTCCGCCTGACCATTTTTAACATTGAGGGGTGATCTTCGACCAAATTGATCCTACACATAGTGCTGATATGATTCTGGAAGGTGGACGAGTTCAACATCCACCGGTTCTCATTGCTAATAAGTGTGTTCAATGCTGAATATCAGGGAACGAAAGAGCCTCGGTCCTATCTTCGGGTCATTTGGTGGGGGGGGGGGGTCCTAGTAGTGTGGGTTAACTGTGAGTCTCTCTGTGAGCCATACACCCAACACTATTTCGTGAGGCAGTTTTGGTGTATGCAGCGGTAGACCCCATGGGTGTACTAGGGGGGGGGGTACGCCACAAGGACAACCCATGTGTGATGAGGAAGTTCTGGCTCATGTTCACACAGAAGGATGGAATGATGTAGAATGAGCAACCTCCACCCATAGCATTCTTTAGGCTGGTGAAAGAGTATGCCAAGAACAAGGAGGTGGCCTACCCCTGGGGAGATGCTGAAGCAGTAGATCATCTAGGAATGTTACAGGGTGCCTCCCCAACCTCAAGGTCAGGGCCAAAAGGTGGTGAGGATATCTCGTGGTGGTAGGGATATAGTGGCGGCGAGGCCTGCACTGATCAAAAGGGATGCAGCAGCATCGGATCCAGTTGTCTCAGAGGAGCACAGTCATCTGGAGGGGAGGCCTCTAAGGGGATTTCACAGGATTTCCACCTAGGATCTGGGTAAGTGGATGCACTACATATACATTCCTGAAGATGTTGTCTTCCTGAAAGATTTGGATATCTGGGATGTCAACAGGAAATTTCTTATCCCATTAAAAATGTGGAAACATTTGAATCACCTCGGGTTGGATTTTCTGGTGGTCGGACCTATCGTGGCCAACATTGTAGTATCCGAGTTAGAGGGGGAGAAATTTCTTGTCAAGATGGAGGAATTTGTGCACTCCTATGGTGCTTCATGCCTAATGATTGATCGGGTAAATACATTGTCAGATCCAAAAGTCCCTCTGTAATTGTCTGTCATTGAACTAATGGAGCGCTTTCCTATTCCAAAAGAATCATATGAGTCCTCCTAGGGGGAGGCTGGTAGAGGGAGCCCTTTATAGGAGGGTGGGGACGGCGACTCAGAACCAGAACATGAATAGTTTGCAGAGGCTCTTGAGGTAAGCCCATAGACCTCTTCCCTGAGTCATTATTTTGGACATTTATGCCTCCTCACTAACATTTGGTGTGAAGGAGGATCTCATATGCAAACCCCACTCTTGCTCAATAGAATATGCATCTGTGGGAACTTCAAGATCTGAGCCTACGGCCATGGCGAATACTATATTTAGAAAGGATGCTCGACCCATGGTGGTTCTTCCGTAATTTTTGGGCCTTCCAAAAATATACGAAGGACCATGAATTGAGGTCGCAATGGCAACAACCCAAAGGTGAGACCGACTATTCGTTCTCTATATGTCTCCTTTACAGAATTTGTAAATATCACCCATTGGTCATGTCCACTAATGTCAGTGTTCCTATCATATGCACAGTTCTTCAAATGGCATGGGATAACTTGGTGAGGTTTGTTAGAGCTCCTAGCACTGCCTTTTCTAGAGGGATGCTGGTGTTTATGGAAGCACATGCCCAGACTGACCAATCTGCGGTGCTCCCAATCACAAGTAGGGCCATAAGCAGGATGGGGCCTATGATCATTTCGGTGGGGTCCGACGATGAGGTTCAATCAGACAACATGGTTCCTGACATACCCAATCAGACACTAGATGTATACCCTGATGAAAAGTTCCTAGAGGCGTTTCCCGCATACAAACCCACCAACCTCGAAGACTGATATGAGACGACATCTAATGAGGAGGATAACAAGATCGTTGATCGTTAGTCATGGAAGATGATCAAGCATTTCGTCGATGAGACCCCTCAAGAAAAATGGATAGATCAGATTGGGAGACTTTTGTCCTGGTTGCGCGAGCTATGTGCTAGGGGAGTGGATTCCCAGTGCCCTTATATGATCATTCACGACCCCATGACTGAGATGATTCGGGAGCATGATCGTAGCCATGGTGTGGGCTGACAACAGATAAACAATGTTAATATCTAGAGAATCCTGGAGGCTGAAAATGAGATCTCATGGCTACAGGTCTGGGGAGATGAGCATTCCTCTTTCCTTAATGTGCAATTAGAGCTTATATAAAGGTTGAAGGCCCATCTGGAAGAGGCCAAATAACGAATGAATCAATCCTCTAAGGAAATGGTTATCATCCAAACTAATGAGGAGCGAGGTCAAATCACACCTAATGAAATGCACACCATCGTTGCCTAGGAGGAGTGGGAAGTAAATAGGTGAAAGAGGATCTTGGATGCCACAAGCCAAAGAGTGGTGGAGCTACAACGATCTTTTGAAGGGGTCAACCCATCCATGGGAGGGTTCGATCCTCGGTTGTTGTAATGCGTGTAAACCTTTGAAGGTACTTTTGTGATTTAATTTTTTATGATGTATGAATCCATGAGGTCTATTATTTGTTTTGGTCTTCTACACGTTAGCTATATTCGTGAAATATCTAGTGATCAATACCTAATATCTGGTGGGTCAGCTTCGATGTGAGAAAAACATGATAACCACCTTGTTATTCGACCCGGAAATGAGAGTGATGACCTATCTTCAAGAATCTAGGGTTTGAACAACTAGTCTGGTTTTCTGGGAAGAAAGGGGGAGGCCTGAATGGAAGAATAAGTTCTTAGAACAGTCGAAGTTCCACTTTCCAAATGTTCTCTAGTGCACGAACGGGGTAATGATAGGTGATTTAGAAATACTCTGAACATATGGGTGTGTAAATTGTAAATTAGGATACCAAAAACTTGGAACACTAAAGGTATGGAGTGATAATGAAGGATGACTATTGACCATGTTCAAAACACAACATCTTTAATGTATTTGCCTTTCATAGGGATAACAAATGAGGGCTGACCTCTGAACTTGTTTGAAACATGGGTCCTGAATCAATATTTCATCCATAGTCTTCCGAAATGTTAGCCCATGACAGTAGTCGAGCCATAGGCCGAGCATTCATGTTGTTAGGGGGTTTTGTTCAATGTGAAAGGGAATGATGATCCGAATAGAGGACACACGAAGTGTGGGTTTGGAGTGATGGATTGTTTGAATGGAGTCCAACACTCTTGAAATTATGCCACTATGGTAGAAACACATTGGGGGGGGCATCGGTCTGATTAGAGGCAAAACTTTCTTCCCTACAGGACCACTCTGGTGAGGACCATGAATGCCTTGTAGGATATAGCCATGTATTTTTGCGTCGTACAGAGCAGACTGTGCACACAAATTATGGGTTATGCTACAAGGACTATGATTGGGGCCAAGGGGCCAGAAGGGATAATGACCCTGAAGGCTGGACACGAGGGGAAATTCCTGGGCATCACTATATATCTCATTTGAATGAGAATTAAAAAAAATGTAGTTCTTAATACATGGTGGGGTCAGAGAACAATGCTAGTGTGGGAAAATCCTCTATGGGGAGGAAGATGACGCATCCCAAAATTATCATGGGGCATCCTGAACTTGTTCCGGGTAGGGCCGCAGTTTAATGTCCTGCATCAAGGACCTGGTTACCCAGAAATGAAAATTATGGTCTGGTGTATATCATAATGTGAATGGGGACCAAAGATATCCATACCAAACCACATAATCTTTGGTGAAATCTTAGTTCAGAAGACAAAAAGGTGATGAAATTTGGGCTGGGCCTAAGGAAAAATGTTTGGGTGTTCCTACATACCCCATTAGGATGGGAAGGAACCCATATGTAGTTCTTGAAGGGGACATTTAGTTCAACATATTGTGGTGAGGACGGTTGGATATTAATTTATGTTCTTAGAGCTTGGACTGTAGATAGAATGGTGGGAGAATGACACATATTGTGGTAATTGCAAAACCTGATGTGAATGAGGATTGAAGGAGTCCATATCACACCATGTGGTCTCTGGGGATGTTTTAGGTTGAGGGACTAAAGGTGAATGTTGGGATGGGATTGGGTAATAGTGTTTAGTCATTCCTATGTAACCCATTATGATGGTTATCAATCCATATGTTGTTCTAGAAGGGGCATGGTAGGGTACCAATGCTGGGGGAAATACTATCATGCGGGTTCTGCATGCACAACAAAGAAATGAAATTTGATAGATCTTGTTTGTTCTTTATGATGGATGTGATTTTGTTTCTATTCTGATGCAATAATCCTAGGATAGAGAATCCAGGTGTCACTACAGGAATCAATCCACATGTAGGAATTGAAAAATGGTATGGTGGATGACCAATACCCAACATGATGTCCCATCAAGTGAGGACACCACAATGCCATGTTGTTTTTCATCGTTCGTCCAAGATGATAACATCATAGTCTATGGTGGTATGATAGGACCAACTAATGCATTTCAACATCATGCAATAAAGTCACAATAGTTTAAAGACATGTGGGACCAGGAGGCATAGTTTTACATCATATGGCTTGGACACATACAGAAGAAATGAGGTTTTATTGGGAATGCACAAGGCATGATAAATCATACCTGATATAACTCGGGACGAGGTCCACACTACACCACGCATAATTCCGGGGAAGAAACCTTGGGTCGAAGGGGCATAAAAGGTAAGAAAATATGCGGATGGACCCGAAGACTAGATGTTCGGGCGGTCTTATGTATCTCATGAGTATGGGAATGAATACAAACATAGTTCTTGAAGGTGCAGTTTAACATCTAGTAGGACGAAGGGCGTGAGAGAATAGCTCCTAAAAGTGAAGTATGTGGTGCAATTATTGCATACCCGATGTGAATGAGGATGTATTTTATATACCACACCATGAAATTCTATCAAAGTCTGGGCCACAAGGACGAAGATAATAGGCAATTTTTTTGACCTGAGCGGGACCCAATATTGAGATTCCCAAGAATTCCTACCTATCCCATGAGGATGGGAATCAATCCATACATAGTTCTAGAAGTGGAATGAAATTTAACATCTTGTATAAAGGACGTGGAGAGATCATAGTTTAAGTTCGTAGAGATCGAACCATAAGAAGTGAGACTCTTCCAAATAGGCATAATACTCCACCAAATCATGAATCCCACGTGAGCTATACTCAATGTGGGGGAAAATGGTGGAGTAGGTTTTTGCGACATGTGAAATACATGAGAAGGAAAAATTGGTGTGGATCCCCAAATGATTCCCTACCATCGCTTTGTCCCTCCTAATGTGTAAATACACACTGATGGATAATACCAAGAGTGTCAAAGTACTAATTGGACATGATGAAGTTTAAAATGATGAGACTCATGCAACTGAAATTTCGGGATTGGTGGGAGTGGTGTGACGATGGGGGTAACTGTTGACCTTGTTCGGAACATAGAAACCTTATCATGTGACCTAAAATGGGAACAAAAAATGAGCATCGACCAATGAACATATTCGAAACTTGGTACTTGTATCAGTTTGTTATTCGAGATACATGAGGATGTTATCCAAATGTGGTTGTAGAACCACTAGGCCAAGAATCCATGTTGTTCGGCGGTCCTTTTAGATGTGAACGAAGATTACTACCCAAATAAAGGGGAACATAAAGCCTATTGACCATGTTCAGAACATAGCAACCTTATCATGTGACCTAAAATGGGAACAACAAATGAGCATCGAACAGTGAACATATTCGAAATGTGGGACTTTTATCAGTTTGTTATTCGAGATACATGAGGAAGTTAGCCTGAAGTGGTTGGAGAACCCTTAGGCCAAGAATCCATGTCGTTCGGTGGTCCATTCAGATGTGAAAGAAGATTACTACCCAAATAAAGGGGAACATGAAGCCTGTTGATGTGTGATAACATGTCCATGTAGAATCTAACACTCTAGGTCCTAGACTAGAGTGATTCTAGGCACATTGGTAAATTTCCAAGGTGGTTTGAGGGGGCCAACATAAGATTAATCGACTCGAAAAGATGAGGGTCGACGATGGGGAAGGAGGGGATCTCGGAAGAAAGAGTTTTGTGGCGTGGTTGTTCCAAATACTACATGAATGAGGACATAATCCACTACCATACTGTATACCCCTCCCTTTGAAGAACTCAGGATAGGGGGGAAGATGATAATGAGGATTCTACGAAAAGGGTATGGATCCAAAGACTAGATGTCTAAGCGGTCCTATGTATCCAATGATGACCGGAATCAAGCCGTACGTAGTTCTAAAAGGATGCAATGCATTTTTACATCATGCGGTAAGGATGTAGAGTCTTTACAAGGAATGTGTAAGACATGGAGAGTAACCCAACGTGAATGACGAAATGATCTCATACCATACCATATAATCCCAAATGAAAATTTGGGCAATTGGGCCAAAAAGGCCGAGGGACTTGAGGTGGAAAGACCTAGAGAGTTTGTAGTTTAACATATTATGATGAGGATGATGATGATGTTAATTTAAGGTCATAGGGTTCGGACCATAGATACATGACCCTTTATCTGGACATTGCCTTACCAATGCTCTAAAGCCCACGTGAGCTTTTCTCAGTGTGGGGAACAAGGTATGGGATTAGGCTTTCCCAAACATATGAGGATACAACAGTGATGTAGGGAGATTAGGTAGGGCCTACTCTGACCAGAAAAATGCTCCTTCCCAGGGAAGACTAACGCTTGAAGAGATAGTAGGACAAAATGAATCACTGCACCCAGTATTTATGACATATAGGGATGGTGGAAACAAAGAACTATAGTTGTTGAACATATTCGAGACAAAACATCCATATCATGAAACCTGGAATGGGACAAACAAATGAGTGTTATCCACTGAATATATTTGCAATGTGGGAGTTTTATCAAATTTTCATTCAAGGTCCTCGATGGCGTTAGCCCGAAACGATAGGAGAGATGTTAGGCTGATCGTCTATATCATTAAGGGGTCATTTTTGGATGTGAAAATTGATTAAATCCCAGATAAGGGGAGTGTATAATGCCTGAAATTTCCTATGTAATTTGACATCAAGTAGGATGCTGAGAGGAGTAGAGATATCTGCGGTAAGGGTTACATGGTGATATCATGATGAGATCTGCATGAATGAGGGAAAAGCCTACCCCATACCTTGTGTTTCGACCCAAGGGTAGATCATAAAATTGGGGTTGGGCCTACGAATGAAATGTATTGGTGTTCCTATGTATCCTAGAATTATGGGAATCAAGCAACACGTATTTCTAAAAAGTTCCATGCAGTTTAACGTCATGCAGGGAGGATGTGGGAGGAGATAAGAACAAGGAGGGTCCCAAAGTGTGATCATCATAATCCCAACATGAGTGGGGCCAAATAATCCTACACTAAACCATGTGGGATCCTCTAAGAGAACTACACCTAGGGGGTAGTCAAAGAGAAGAGTTTGGGAACTGGACTCAGGAAGAGGCATCCATGCATTCTTACGTATCCCACGAGGATGGGAATCAAGCCATACAGAGTTCTTGAGATGTATTTTATCATCTTGTGGGATGAGAAAATTTAAATTCATGTTGGAATAGGTAGATTAAGGTCATGTATGAGCATACATTTTAAGGTCATGTGGGACAAAATAGTTTACTGTCTTGTTGGACTAAACAGTTTAAGGTCATGTAGGACCAAACAGTTTAAGGTAGCATGGGACTAGATAGTTTAAGGTCATGTAGACAAGGCAATTTAAGGTCATGTGGGACCAGATAGTTTATGGTCATGTAGGACCAGACAGATTGAGGTTATGTGGGACAAGATAGTTTAAGGTCATGTGGGACCAGATAGGTTAAGGTCATGTGGGACAAGATAGTTTAGGGATATGTGGGACGAGACAGTTTAATGTCATATCGGACAAGACAGTTTAAGGTCATGTGGGACCAAGCAGTTTAATGTCTTGTAGGACCAGACATTTTAAGGTCATGTGGGACCAAATGGTCTAAGGTCATGTAGGACCATGCCACTTAGGAAAAGTATTTCTTGAGGAATTTGGCATTGTTATGAGGACTGGTACGCTCTCCAAAAAATGGTAACTAGGGAGTATGCGCCATTGGGGTAAACCTTATGAATAACATAAGGTCCTTCCCATTTGGGCTCTAGCTTGGGTGGTTTCCTACCAGTTATTATCATAATTCTCAGGGCCAACACCAAATCACCTTGTAAGAAAGAGAAGAGGTGAACTTTCTTGTTGAAAGCTCTAGATAACTTGTTCTGATTCATTTCCAGGTCTGGTAGGGCACAAATCATGTTCTCGTAGAGTTCTTCCAATTCCTCCAGACATATTTCTGCAAACTTATCAGGTGCTTTTTTGATCATAGATAGCTATGCATAATAAAGGAAACTGAATCTTGATGGGTAGGACGGATTCTGCTCCGTACACCAGGGAGTATGGGGTCACCTAGGTGAAATTGAGAGTCGTCGTCTGATAAGCCCAGAGGGCATTGGGGATCTTGTCTGACCATCTCTTATTATTCTAGACAACTATCTTCAGCAGGATTTTGGAGGGGGTTTTGTTGAACACCTCGATCAACCCATTTTCTTGCACGTGATAGAATTATGTGTGGTTAGAATAGATGTTGTACTTGGCATAAAAATTCTTCAACTGGTCTTCCTGGAATATTCTTTTGTTATCAATGAGGATGGTGTGAGGCACTCCAAATTATTGGATGATGTTAGATATCACAAAATCGACGATAGAGTGGGCCTTGACCTACTTGAGCAGAACTGCATCTACCCACATGGAAATGAAATCTGTAGCAGTTAGGATGAACCTATAATGGTGAGATGTCACTAGTGGATATGGTCCCATGAAATATAGTCCTTAGACCTCGAAGGGCCAAGAGTACTTGGTTTTGTGGAGAGGATCTGGAGGCTGATTAAAAAAGATGGCATGAATTTGGCATGCATGGAACTTCTTGGAAAACTCAATGTAGTCGTGGATTATGGAGGGAAAAAAATACCCCAGTCTCCTGATCTGGTGAGATGTTTTTGGCCCGGTTTGATGAGCCCTGTAGGTACCAACATGAACCTCTTGCATGACTTGAGAAATATCAACTCCATGAATGAAATAGTGGAGAACCCTATCAAACCCACACGTGTAGTGGATCTTCTTGAAACCAAGACCACTCTGATGGGTAAACTACAACGTGTGACATTGGATTCTTTCGGGCTCAGCTCAATCTGTCAGGAGATTACCATTTTGGAGATACTTGAAAAAGGAGCTTCTCCATTCAAGAGTCACTTCCATCGCTACATTAGGGGGACCTAAGGATCCTGACTTGGAGGCCCCGAAAGTATGGTGGCCTACCTGCATGTTGTCCTCATCGGGTGTAGTGGAGGGGGGGAATACTCTCTAGTGCGCCACGTGGACAATCAAATCATCATTTTCAGGCTCTGCATGTGATGCAGCTCGGCTGGTGAAGATGTCAGCTCAACCATTCTGGGATTGAGGGACATGAGTAACCAATAGATTAGATGGGAACTGGGCCATCATCTATAGGGTGTGTTCCAACAGTGGTATGAGCTTTGGATTTCTTACGACATAGTCACCATTGATCTTCTTGATGACTCTTTTGGATTCTCCTTTCACATAAAAGTGAGGAACGTCCATCTTGAAGGAGAGCTCGAGACCAGTGATGAGAGCCTGATACTCTACCACAGTGTTCGTAAAACCTTCTATCAACAAGAACAAATATGGAAAAACAACTTGCATTGGAGTGATGAAGTTGATACACATGCCTACTCTGTTGAGTCTGGGGTCATTGAGCCTTCTGCCGATAGGTCTCTAGGAAGCACCATCAAACTGCATTTTCCAAAACAGGATGGCTTGGTCTACCAAGAAGGTTGCCTCATTATGAAAATCAATGTCTAGATACTGGTCCGCGGGACCTGGATGGGAAGAAAGGAAATCTTCCAATGCATTCCCCTTATTATCCTTCTCGGGAACAAACCTGATGTCAAACTGCTAAAGGATAACTTCCAACCATTCTAGATGACCTGTAAAGATGGGGCGGTTTAGGATATACTTCAGTGGATCCACTTGGGACACCAACTATACCTCATGGTTCTTCAAGTAATGTCTCAACTTCTGTACTAAAAATACCAGCACAAGGAATCACTTCTTGATGGAGGAGTATCTGGTCTCCGTATCGAGGAGCATGCGACTGAGATAGTATAGACTATTCTCAATTCCCTCATTGTTCTTTTGGGCGAGAAGGGAACCAAGAGATTGTTCCGGGGCGGTCACATAAAGGACCATCGGCATTTTATAAACTGGTAGCATTAGGACTGGAGGCTATAATAGGTACTACTTGATTTACTCTAAAGAAGTCTGACATTCCTTATCCTAGTGATAGATAGTGCCTTTCCTTATGATCTGAGAGAAGGGCTTACACTTGCTGGAAAAAATTCCTGATGAATCGGCATATGTAGGCCAAGTGTCCTTGAAAGCCTCAATGCTCCAAAATATTTCTCAGTGGAGACATATTAATGATGACCATGATCTTCTCTGGGTCAATAATGATGCTTCTATATCTAACAGCGAAGCTAAGAAACTTTCCAGAGGTGACCCTAAAGGCACTCTTCAATGGGTCCATCTACAGATGGAGAGAATAGAGGAAGCCGAACAACTTCTCAGGTTCTTTGATATGGTCCTGATGCTGGTAATATGTGTCCACTAGATCGTCCATGTATAATTCCACCAATGTCCCAAGGATCAGCTTAAATATCCAGTCATTGGCCCCCCTGATAGGTGGCTCTTGCATTGTTTAGACCAAAGGGCATGACCTGGTAACAAAAGTTCCTTATGGTTCTCTTATGTCTGTAGACACTTCATCCTTGGGGTCCATTCAGATATAATTATCCCTAGAATACCCATACATGAAATATTGGGTCGGGAACCCAGCTGTATCATCGATCAACATTTCCGTCACAGGAGGGGGAAATCATCCTTCGGACAGTGACAGTTGAGATCCCAGAAGTCAATGAAACCTCTGATCTGCCAATTCTTCTTCCTAATGGCATGATTTTGGATAACCATTTGGGGTACTGGACCTCCTTGAAAAAAATTCCTCTAAGGATCTTATCAACCTCGTCCTCGACCATGGCCCCATGAGATGGGTGCATCTTTCTAGGAGGCTGTTTGAACATGTAGTGGTTTACTAGAAGACCAAGGTGGTGGACGGTGACCTGTGGATCTAGTCTTAGCATATCATCATAACTCCAGGAAAACACATCACGATGTTGCTTCAATATTAACACATACTATTTTTTCATCATTAGGCATAGTGGACCTGATCAATGTGGGTTTCAGATCCATCCCACTACCGAGGTCCACCTGTACGAATTCATCGACCGTGGTGGAGACACCCTCTTCAATGGTAGGAGGATAGTACTCTATATCTTATTCTATACTTATGTGGGATGGATACTTTGTGGGAGGAGTTTCCTCTGACCAAAAAGATCCTGATGGGAGACCGGTACCATCCTGAGCGGCAGTAGACATGACATCGAGGGACTCTTGTGCCGCTGAAACCATAGCAATGAATGCTATTGATCCGATCCCATTTAGACTTCGGTCCAAGGGTCCACACTGTATGATATTGAAGCAACAGTAACGCGTTTTCTTGATATGGTTTATCCCAGCCCAGAGGAATAATCAAGTATGTCATATTGATGATGCCTTGGGATGGACATCCTGATATCTTATGGCATTAGGGGGATCTGGGATCCCCTGAGCCAGATTCATATAGGATCAAGAGGAGCTCTTCTAGCGTCACATAGACTTCGGAATATGCACCACCATCATTCCAGAAACAAATAATCATTGTCCCATATCCTGTTTTGTAGCCTCGAATTGGTGGATTGGAAAGATGTAGCCATCATATAGGTCTGTCCATGGTTTGGTCGCAACCGCATCGTGTTCAGCCTCGTTAGCCTAGATCGGCTTGTCCTTGCTCTTGTAATAGTCGACATCCATATAGAGGGTATCACAGTAGGAAAAGGGAGATGTGTCACCTCGGAGTATTCCCACTCGACCATTAAGGGAGTACATAAGTCACCGGTGATATTGTGAAGTGACCACCGCGTACAGGTGAATCTATAGCCTACTCATCAAATAATTATAGGTGGTGTCCTGGGAGACAACCACGAACTCAGTGCTAGTAACCAGACCAATGAACTGGGTCTTCTGTTGGATCTTTTCGACTAGTTTTTGTTCAATCCAATCATAACCTTGGATTTTTTGGTTAGAGGGGCTCATATCTTCCTAAAAAAACCCATTTTTTAAAGTGCCTGGGTCAGGATTTGGTTGATCCCCGAGCATGTGTCGTCAAGACAATGACATACATATACGCCATTGAAATGACCTGGGATGTACAGTGGGTGGATGTTCCCCTATATGGGAGAGTATTCATCATCTACAGAGAAAGTTATTATGATCTAGAACTCAGTATGTTTGACTGCCTCAAAATTGAAGACTTCTACAACTGATACCTCTATCTCAAACTGTTGGCGGCTTCATAAAACCATGATAAGGGATTCTTGCATATCTAATGATAGGCAAAGGGCCTCAAGAATAGATATCCTCATAGGAATGATGGCATGATTCTTGAGTAAGCCATACATCCATTACATGCATGGACTTCTAGTTATTGGAGGTCTCTTTGAGGAAGGAGGAACGACGGGCCCTGCTGGAAGAACCAGTGGCTAACTGGTGCTAGTAATATCCCTTTTCTCACTAGTCAAAGATCCTAGAGAGACTAACAAGTGAGGATCAAATGACCAAGACCATTTTGGGTTAGAATGTGGCTAATCGCAGTGCTGTCGGGATGGATCTGCCTCATCCAGTAACACAAACGACAATGAAGGTGGACCCGATGACATCAGATGAGAAGTCTCCACTTGCTGAGCTCTACGATGGACCTTCTGCCTAGTTTTAGTGGAATGAACATACTAGCTAGAAGTACTGACTGTGGAACTCTGATGACCCATATAGCCACGGTTTCATCGACACTCACAACTACTGTGGACATTGGGAGGATCCGTCTAGTGCTCCTCTTCATCAAGAATCATGTAGGGGTTTACCATCTCCACGGTGTTCACCAAAGTATACCCTTTATCGTCTCTTGAAGATTCCTCCTCTACCAGATGTATTCTAGAGATAACTTCCTTCTATGGGGGCATAAAGATGGCGAGAGTATGAGATTTCTATGGCATCATTGGGGAACTCTTTTATTCCTTCTGTCGCTGATTCTTTCTCTTCTGGAAAGAGGAAGACAGAGCCGTTGATGAAGAAGTGTCGATTGTTGGAGACATAACATCTTCAAAAGGAACGAGTCAATTCAGATGTTTGTGGATAATACCATGGGCATGGGAAACTATCTTACGATCCACTCACCTGTCATACTTCAGGGACCTACAGTTAGGAACTTGATGCCATTCTCCTTCACTTTCACTATGCATGTCCAACTTCATGAATACACATGCCACTTCTGCGAGAGCTGGGCCTAACCTAAATAAGCTTTTATCAACCGTGTATTTAATCCATTCTTTAAACACATAGAACTACTTGAGGGTGTTCCTTAGGATCTGGTGATAAGGGTGGTAATTAGGGTGATCAATGAGATTCTCCTCTTCTAGCCTCCTGTATTCGGGCAAATAAAAAATTCCCTATTCCAAGGCACATTGGAAATAACTAAGGACTTGGGCCTCATTGAATGAGTAGGTTTGATTTCTTCTATCTGGGAAGGGGGAACTCAGGTCATGTCCCATAAGAGGGCTTGGAGGAGCCTGGTGAGGAGGTAGACCCTGGTTATCTTGCCTAGGTGGGGGTGGTGTGTTGTGCAGGGTTGCCTAACAATAATGGGGTGGGCACTGTTGGGCCAGAGGCTGAGCCTGTAGTGGTGGGACTCTATGAGGCTATAGAGGTGTCTCCAATGGTAATAAATCCATTTGTATGGGGGCCTCTATTTAGGTCACCACAACGGGCTCAGTATTAGCATCTCTTCTCACATGAATTGCAGGAGGAAATGAATGTGCTAGCATGGCCTGCTTCAAGGATTCCTCTAGACACTGGGCCTTATCAGAGAAATATTGGATTCCACCAGGGTAATTCTGGGTAATGAGATAGAGGACTAGTTTAGTCTTGACATTCCCCACCCACATTATCAGCAGATGTTCCTGAGTGATTGGTATATCCAGTGAGTAGGTGAGGCCCTTCCACCAGGAAATGAAGTATGTGAAATGCTCAATGGGCCTCTTCTTGCACTTGAAGAGGTCTTCAATAATCATCTTCTAGGTAGTAGAGCGGAAATGGTAAATAAACCACATGTTCCGGTCTTCCCATCTAGAGACTTACCCAATGGGTAACTGGTGGTACTAAACAAATGTGAGCCCTTCCAATGTCTATCGAAACACTAGAGTTTGGTAGCCTCTTGTTTTGTTGGAGTTCCTATAATTGGTCCGCACCTTCAGATAAAATGGGCAATATGCTTTAGTGGATCTCCTGTCCTATTGAAGGGGGAGAATGTAGGATTCCCGAAACCCGGGGGTGTTGTAACATCATCCCCCCACTCTGAATACAACTTTCCATTAGGCGATATTACCACATATCGAGTTTCTAGAGCCTCGAGGAGGGAAATAAGTTCTTTCATTAGATAATTTGGGAGGGGGTTCCTATCATGAAGAGGATCTCTAACCACCAGTGCATTGGAAGGTTCATCAACATGATAAGAAGGCGTGACGGCTCGATGAGCAGCCAGTGGGATGACCTGAGGAGCGGATGGGGGAACCTAAGCTAGGTCCGGGGAATTATCATGCCACTCAAGAAGATTTAGTGACACATACCATGACCTCTTTCCATAGGTCCCGACGTATATCCTATATTTGTGGGAATTATGGTCTGGGTCACCCGAATGCAATTCATTATGGGGCTATTGTATCTGCCCCTACTACCCTAAGTGAAGATCGCCGTAGTCTGGATGCAACTCCGCAGCACGTTCAGTAAGGAGGTCATCGACCATATTCTTGTTCTATGTGAGCTGCTGACACAACCCAACTTTTTCGGGATCATCCTCTATTTTTATCACTGATCTAGACAGGCTAAAGTCTCCCAGATACTCTTTGCACTTATTGGGATTCTAGCCAAGGGATAATGAATCGCTAGGTACAGGAAGACATAGTAAGTTTATTTGCTTGAATGTGATCCTTCCCAATGAATACAATTGGTGAGATACTCCCTCTAAGGATATGTTCTCTCCAATAAGCTCTATCCCATTCTCCCCCTGGCATGTTGGCCAGGTTAACCGTAACTCTACCTGGAGGCATATCCTCAATATCACACTGCTAATCGGGCTTATGACTGATAGAACAAAAATAGAGGGAAGAATACTACCCCCAACCATGGACCTAAACATGGGGGAAGCCTCCTTGATTATACTTTAGAGCACATAAAATCTCTGAACGCACCATTTGTGGAGAGTCCTATGGTAGCCCGGTGACTCAGGTTGTTGGGCCATGGGGAGTGGGGCTAAATCAACAAAACAAAAATGTTGACCAAGGTCTTCAATGTGTGATTGACTATGGGGCTAAGCCACTTGCCGATAATTAAGATGAAAGTGCATCGCCTAGGGGGTGTGGTGAAATCATCAAACTTCCTCTTGGGTGAGCGATTCTGGTGCACTGAAATTCGGTACTGTGACTAGCCAAAACATCTTTGGGAAATGGTATGTTTTGAGAATGTCTCATAAGCTCCTCAGCTCAGACATGGGGTTTGGTCCTTGGTTTCCCCACTTGTCAACTGGAGGCAACTGGGGAACCAATAGCAGTACTGAAGTAGACCGCTAATATGGTAGGCGAGACGGTGGAGAATATGACGAGTGGGCTGACAAGATGTCACATCACAATCTATTCTACAAATAGTACATTGACATAGCCACCAAATCATGATAAAATAGTCCAGTAACCTCAGTTTCTAGAGAAGATACTATAGCTGGTGGTGGTGGACCATGCTGTTGCTCGTTTGCCATCGGTCCCCAGAATAACTCTCTCTGATCTCCAGTTGTGGTAGAGAGTTCTCATGGAAATGATGGTAGATATTGCACAAGAAGACCCTATAGGGACGAAAAATCTTCATCTTCCTGGATGTATCTATATAGGTAGGAAGGAATCCAGTGGACCTCACATTCCGGAAGGATGAGGCTGATGCACCTCATCCCTGACCCAACCCCCAACAAAGAGGATCGAGGTGAGGGTTACATTGCTGAGTCGAATTCTGATTCATAATCTGAGAAGCAGATAGGATTGATTGCGGTTTGAATCATCTCAGTATTCTTTTTATGGAGGCAGCGCCCTGCCATCCTAACATGGACTAGTTCTCCATGACTTGGTATGTTCTTAATGTAAGGGGTCTTGGCCGAGGTTGTTCTGGGGTAGAGAGGACTTTCGTCTTGATGAGTTGGGGTGGAAGGAGAACTCGGGAAGAAGTCAAAGGGAATAAGGGTAGGGCCTCTATGTCCATTGGTTGATACGTAGATGGAATCTATGTGGTATGTGTTAGAGTAGGTAGGTCCTCTGCTAGAGCTGGTGGGAGTAGGGGAAGGGAATCGTTTCTTGTTTCCCTTGGTGACGATGGTGCGAGGAAGGTCCTCGTACTGCTGTTGCTAGACACATGTAGGACCTTCATTTTGGGTGCCCCAGAAGCGGGGAAAACCTCCACTTATATGATTTTTAGGACAAGGAGGACTTTTGTATGCTGTTGTAAAGACATGGGGAATATCCTCATGCTATCAGTTGGCCGAGCATGTAGAACCTTCACATTGGTGACCTGTGACAGGAGGAACGCCTCCTTACATGAGGTCATTGGTGTGGAAGAGGCTTTTGTACTGGTTGTCAATGCAGTTGGGGGAACATTCATTTAGATTGATGGTGGCTTGGGGATGACCTCCATGCTGATATTGGGATCTAGATGGACCGGTTCCCTCATTGAGGATGGTACTGGGAGGACCTTCATACTGGATTCCAACAATTCAGGTCATCTTGTGATGGATGTCACCTGTGTTAGTGACTAGGAGAGTTGACCCAAACTTCTTATGGGGTGGTTTGGGCCTCGATTTAGGCTGGGGATCTATGTGACCATGCTCGGTAGAGATAGGGAAATGATGGTATACACCGGCGCTGGCACGTGCCATGGTAGTCATTAACATTGATTCCCCTTGGCGGTCATCCCCCTCAGCATGTGCCCCACGCTGGAGTCAGGTTAATTGGGTTGGGGCTAGTAGTGTAGGTGCATCGCTTTCCTGCTCTTTCGCCCATGGGGTCGGGTGATAGCGTTGACGTGGACTCGTGGGATCCCCCCATGGGATCCCTTAGAACGACATCCTAACTGGGATGGCCCAGATATCCCTCACCTCATCGGCATAGGGGAGGGAGTCAACAAAGCATTCTTGGGAGAGGCTCCTGAAATGGTTATGCATGTGAATGGGGAGCAGTGGCTCCCTATATGGCTCTTGGGGGAAGCTCTGGCGATGAGGCACAGAAGCCTCTAAGTCTTGGAAGGCAACATCCCGGGTCGGGATAATCCCATCCTCCTCGTATCGTCAAACGATGTCATTTATCAACCTTCTCTGAACGATTTTAGAAGGGGAGATGGGAAGTGGGTGCTTTACAGGTGTGGGTATAGAAGATGTAACAGAAGAGATGGGGCCACGTGGGATTGTCGTGTTGACGTTTCCCTTGTCCATGCATTGGTGGGTGGTCGGTGATCAGTTTCCTGTCACAATATCTTGGGTCCTGGACAGCAGGGAGAGTTAACCATTAGTGCTGAAAGAAGGAAAGTGACGCCTAGTGCCCCATCACCATTCCTTCTTCCATGGTCAGTAAGTAGGATCCCCGCTGACAACATCGCAGACTGGGATTTCCAACATTTGAATACCCTAATTTATAGTGAGTTTCAATCCAGGTCCACTATTTTCTTAGTGGAACAAGGTGCTTGGTACATGGATTTGGTGACATGAAAATCCACTGATATCTCAAACTCTACTATTGTCCACTTTGAGGAGAAAAACATCATATTAGGTTCACCATTTTTTCTTTTTACATGTTCTTCAGGGTGTCCATCTGTCTCTCGTTTGTAGGAGGACGCGCAGTTGTTTCCTCGTATTCCTACTTTCCAATGGCGGGTGGCATCCAACTCTAATTTTGGGAATATTTCTCCTATATCGAAATGGGATAATGAGATGTCGGTCTCTCCTTCTGTGGATTCTTCCTTAGAGTTCGTTACCTAGTTTGGGTCTCCCTCACAGACTTAAGATGTTGTTCATGAAACTATTCCTAGTGTTATAACTTTATTGGCACCGGTTAATTACGCTGCTTCTGTTAGGGTATTCCAAGGGGTCCAGCCAGTGAAGAAACCTTTAGTCGAGGGAGTAGTCACACTGGACATCACCAGCATGTCTGGATGCTAGAAAATAGATGTGTCTCGGTTTCAATCCATTATGATAGAGCTTCTCAAGGGTGAAGGATCCTGGGGCATCTCATGTCATGTGAGGGGAATTATATTCCATATGAATGTCTCTAAGGTTTTCCTTAGTATCCCATGTTTTAAAAAAGGGAATTCAATGAGTTTAACATCTATTGGACACAGATCAGACTAATCGGAACACTAAAGTTAGTGGATCAGACGGGTGAAACCCTTGGAGGGATCGCTGATTCTAGGGCTAACGCATGGTTAGTTACCTGATTGCTGGTCAGAGCAGTAAGGGAATGGGTTACATGATATCATCGGGTGATGGAATCCCAAGTAATAATCAGTATGGATATGGACGGGATCCATAGTAAGTAGAACATCTAGGTAGGGGCATGACCTCCCCAAAACACATAGTCTCAAGGGAGATAGGCCATGATGGGACATGATTGATGGGATTGAACCTTATAGAGGCTTCCTATATATCCCCATGGTATGTAATCAAAGTCCATGTAGTTCAAGATTAAGGTATGGAATCAGGGTGTGCATAGAGGATAGAGACCCGACGACATGCGGGGGATTATGTGTGGTTAGCATCTTGGGTTGGTCTGACACCTGGGGTGGACCAGAGATGTGGCTCCCAATAAAGGGGATGACAACAGATTTCCATCGGTTGTGGGCTACAACATCTTAACGTTGGTTGAGGTTCCAATGACTTACCACTAGTTGGGGTACAATGGCATACCCCTCAATGGGGGATCCCAATGGCATATTGATGAGTGAGGTTAGATCTCAGGGAAGCTTCAAGTGTACCCTGTCTAAGAGAGAGGGGTCAAATACCACATAGTTCGAATAGGTATAGTTTAATGTATTTCAAGATGAAAAGGGGCATATAGTTTTACTTCATGCGGGATGAGGGTAGATCGACATAATGTGATCATGACCAATGGGTGTTGGGCTTGAACCTTAGCAAGGAATCATACATACCATGCCCAGAAGACAAGGATCAAAGTCCACATAGTTTGGAATAGAGGATGCGGTTTAATGTCATTCGGGAAAAAAGGTGAACCAATGTGAATGGGTCAGAACATGAAGGTTTTGGGATTGAACCATAGTGAGGCTTTATACATACCTTACTTTGGAAAGGATCTAAGTCCACATATTTTTGAAAGGTTTGGTGAACCGACATGGAGGGGTCGGAACAAATAGGTGTTGGGAATGAAACTCAGGGAGGCTTCCTACGCAACTTTATTTTCAAGGATTAAAGTCCACATATTAAGGAATAGTTTGGGGGATTACTCACTAAGGCAGCCGAGGAAGGATTTCATATTCTATGATTAATCTAATCCCACATGAGTCATGCTCGGTGTGAGTAACAGTATGCAAGAAATACCTCATGATAACATCGCAAAATTAATGTCCTTGAGAAGTGATGTGGGGATTACATGTGGTTAGCATCCCAAAAAAGGAAACACGGGCATACGCATGTTTAGCGGTCCAAAGAGGAAATAGGGGATTAAACGTGGTTAGTGGCCCAAGGAGATGGATATTGGGACTTACTCCATGATGGAGGCTCAATTGTGACAAATCATAGAGGGAGAGGGATGGTACAACGAAGGTCTACATGCACATCAGTCCTCTAGTATTTGGCACGGAAGAGAGGATGGGAAGCAGAGATGTTGGTTCCTGCAAGAAAGGCTAGGGGATTAAGCCAAGATGGTTTCCCTTCTCCGCAGACAGATGCCGCTCCAACTAGGAGGATCTTATTCCAAGTGAGGAAGATCTAACTCCTGTGGAGATGAGTCGATGTGGAGAATGTCCATGGTGGGGTGCCCCACATGTATTGCACGGGGTGAGGCCACAATTTAACATCATGTGCAGAGGATGATGGTGCATAGCAGTTTAACGTCATGCAACTCGGATGATGCGGGTTCACCCCAAACCCATAGTACATACATGAATGACACCTTCCCACCCTTGGGGAAGGGAAGACATCAACAATTCCATGATGCGGGGGTGTTTTTCAGTGATCAACTGAGGGGTCCATGTTATCATGGTTATACAAAGAAGCAATGTCCATTAGCGTGCCTATACAAAGAAGCATGAGGCTAAGTAACGCAGCATGAGGAACCACCCAAGGGACCCTGAAATCACTTCATAGAAACCTTCAGGGTCATATGAGAAAAGGGTTTTCGGAGGAAAGGGGTTCACATGAAGGGGCCTTGTGAATCTTCGATGCTCCGTGTAGTAGAGGGGATTCATGAAGGAGTATTCTTTGCAATGTGGGGTGTCCTAGCCAAGGCATAGGTCATAGTTTCTCATGGAGGGTTATTCACAATGTATAAAGGCTCTCATTGAGTTGGGAATTATGAAGTAAGGGTGCCTTGAAAAGCATATTAATGTGAATTAGTGTGCCTCGTGAAGCATTGTGATCCTGCCATAGCTTGCGGTACACATGTACATTGACGGTACTTCACAAAGAATGAGTGATTCACGATGACCTGAGTCCCCTTAGGGATCTCTTTCCTTTGAAAAAGCTTCTGGCATTTGGGAATGGCATCCCTTCTTGAAGAGGGGATATGTTTATGTCAAAGGAAAGGCACTTCGCGATGCTCAAGTACCTCGAATAACTCATTTTTCATAGAGAAGAATGTGCTTCACGATTTGAGAGATGATAAGGCGAAAGGTCAAAGTATCCATCCATTGGCCTCTGGGGAAGCCCATTTTTTATAGGAAAGAGGCCCCGAAAAGTAGAGAGAGCTCATCGCAAAGCCACTGTCATGATCCAGCCCTCGGGGCCTATACTGTGACTACCCCATGCCCACCTTCCAAAGGCTAAGGGGTGGCAACTAGCACCGAAAGGCATATTCCCTAAAACCGGGAAGGCATTTCCATTATACCCTGTAAACACACAAAACCAAGCCCAAAACAAGATACGAACACAAGTAAAACTGTATAGAAAAAAGTTATAAAAGTAAGAGGGTCCAGAATAAAAGTCCAACAGTAAATCTACAAGTAAAACTGAAATACAATACAACAGAAGAAATAGAAAGACATATATTGGGTCATCCTATGAGGATCCTACCTAAAGGGTAGGTACAGATCACCTCATCAGCACTCCACATCCACCCATCTCCTATGTGTATAGACACACCGTATGGTTCACCTACGGGCACCATCCAGTCCCGATACCCTCATCCCCAGTCAGGGCTATATGTCTTCCGCACCAAACACAACAATGTGCAGACATAGGCCGTGCAGGGGTGAGTATAACGATAGTCACTAGGGACCCGCTGACTCTCAAGGTCTCACAAAATCCACAACGAATAAACCACAAAGCATGAAATCAAGTAAAAACACTACTTAAGTATATTCACATAAATATACCAATGTTATCAAGTATTCCCATCTCAATCATGAGGAAACACTGAGTCCAACTCAAAATCCCAAGCTCAACTGTTCTAAAAAGGAAGGAGTAACACGAAGGTATGTACCACACAGGTACGCCACCCAGAAGAATACCACCAAGGTATTACCACAAAGGGAAAGTACCACAAAGGTACAAAATCAGCACACACCAAGTATAACTTAAGAACAATAGTGGAGATGATTAGATTTAACTACTAATTCATCTTACTCTATTAAGAGGAGGACCCATGAAGTATCGTAGTACGTCGTCAAGCCCACGTTGGATCATATTATATTTTTAGTATTTCGCCAGACCCACAGAGGATCCTAGTACATCTCCAGTACATATTCATACCCACATAAGATCCTATTAAATCTTCAGTACGTCGTCAGACCGACACAAGATCCTATTAAATCTTTAATACGTCGTCAGACGCACACATGATCCTAGTACATCTCTAGTACATCATCAGACACAAACAGGATGCTAGTACATCTTAAGTATGTCGTCCGACCCACACAGGATCTGAGTATATCTCTAGTATGTCGTCAAACCCTCATAGGATCCCAGTACATCTTTAGTACATCGTCAGACCCACACAGGATCCTAGTACATCTCCAGTACATCATCAAACCCACACAGGATCCTAGTACATCTTCAGTACTTCATTAGACCCGCATAAGATCCTTGTACATCTCCAGTACATCATCAGACCCATACATGAACCTAGTACATCTTCAGTATGTTGTCATACCCACACAAGAACCTAGTACATCATTGGTACGTCGTCATACCCACACAGGATATTAGAACATCATCACAACCAGCTACAGGTTTCCCGCACTAAGCTCGAATGTATCTGGGAGGGTACGCTCCAAAATATGCTGGTCAATAGTCCAACTACCACGAAGTCTCACTAATAAGTATCTCAATGGTCCTCCATGTCATTGGGGTCTCAACGCAATAGAGGGTGCGTCAATCAGACAACCGGTCAACACGTTATTTTCCTTTTAGACTCGAGGGCACGGTTTGATTCGTTCTCGATCGAACCCAACCATACCCCAACATTATCAAAAACCCATGTGGGGAATACCAAAAGGAAAATATCTCTCTAAGGTTTCTGGTGCCACAGACGGCTTGTCAAATGGACACCCGGTGCCAATGTTATGGCCAAAAGAGAGTATAGGGTCAAAACAGGTTCGGGTCTGGTCTGACCCGGTTGGACCAACCCAGCCCGACCCGCCCTGGGTTTGACCTGGTTAGGGTCAACCAGAACCAACCTACTATGTCTAGCCTATATTGGGCAGCATCTTGTGGGTTGGCGTGGGGCTGCAGGGGCGGCGGAGGCCGCGGGGGCAATTGAGGCCACATGCGGTGCTGGGCTATGGAGGTGATGGGGTGGCAGAGCCCACTGGGGCTGCAGAGCGGTAGAGACCGCAGGCAGCGTGAGGCAGCGCAAAGGCCACGGTTCGGTGGGGCGGGCGACGTGGTGCGGTGGTCCTCCGCGGCTGGCCGGATAGCTAGCTGTTCTCTCTGTGTGGCGCGGTCGTGCGCTACGCCTTCACCGGTGTCCGTATCGGTCAGCCTCTCGTCGTTCGTCGTCGTGGCACAAATCCACCTTCTTCCATCGGGAAGAACACACCATTCATGAAGAACAGCGGAGGTGTCAGGCAATGTTTTTTTGGCATGCACCCTCCATGTTAGAGAGGTAGAAAGCGGCTCAAGGGGGATGATTCCATGTGAGGGAAAATTAACATTTATCAATTTAAAACACTACCCTACAACCATATTCAAAAATTATTCCCAATCCTGCAAAAAGAAATCATCGGCAGATCAACTAGTTAGTGAGTTGATCTGTGTTCGTTGTTTAGAAGGGAAGAACATGGGAATAGATAATCACACATAATTAAACCCCTACCTCAGAGGTTCGTTAATGTCGAAGGGGAGGGATAGGTAGATGTTAGTGGCATTGGTGTTTCCTAGATATTCAGTTTGTTCATTGAAGATGTTCCTCAGTGGCGAGAGATTTCTTCGTTGGGGAGTGCATTATTTGTTGGAGAATGCGTTCTTCGTTGGAGAGAACAATCCTCTAGAATCTCTCCTCTTTCCAACCCTTTCCTCCCAATTCCACCAAAAATGTGAAAAGTTTCCAACTTATTAATTTATGTTTATCAAAATAAATTATGTTGGAAAAAAAGACATAATAATTAATGTACTGTGTTGGCCCCATTAATTAGCTTATTTAATTGACATAATTAAAGTTGGAGGAGTTGAGAGGATTTATCTCATTAAAGGGGTTCGGGTGGTTCCCACATCTAAATTCAAAATGGGGGTTAGTTCAGGTAGACCCCACCACATAACATTCACATGGATGGTTTAGTCTCGGGTGTTCGCCACCACCATAACCCATGTTGAGGGGTTTCTGAAATAAAAAAGTTAGAAATTTTTATTTTATTTAATTGTTTCACGAAAATCACAAAAATATTATTTCACTCTACACCTACTGCGGTTGAGTTGAAGGTCCCCTTAAGAAAATACTGGTGCTAAGAGTTCAATGGTGCCCTCAGATTTCAATTCTGAGCACCTGTTCAAAAGTTAAAAAAACCTTCTCGTATGTTTGCTGAACGTACCCACAAAAAAAGATCAGAAAATCATTCTGGGAACACCAGGTCTCGGAATCACACGCCGTCATTTTTTACGGACTCATAAAATTCACATATATTTAAAAAAATTACTTTGAAATTACGGGTCTTTAAATTCTCCCCACATCAGGGCATTCTATCCCCGTAAGCCACAACTCAATATAAGGGAACAAGTAGGTGTACAGAGCACGAATCTAAGAATCCCGCTCCCATATGCTCTCTTGGAGGCTCCCGTGATGCTAGAGAATGCGCACCAGAGGTATCAACCACCCACGAAGGACCATCTCCTGTTGATCCTCAATCGCCACTGGAACCTCTGAAAACGTCGCCCATTGTCAGTGTCCAGCTCACTATGGTCGACGACGTGAGAAGGGTCATGCACGTATCTCCTCAACTGGGATACGTGGAAGACGTCGTGCACATGGTGCAACTGAGGTGGAAGTGCTCGGTGGTAATACACCTTTCCAAATCTGTTGGGGACCTAAAAAGGTCATATAAACCTTGGAGATAACTTGCTGCCTCATCCAAATCTCCAAAAACCTCGTCGAGGTGAGACCCAAAAAAAAGACATGGTCACTATCCTCAAACTCTGGAGGCCTCCATCTCCTGTCAGCATAAGACTTCTTCCTGCTCTGTGTAGTCTTCTTCCACTCCTGGATGATCTACACCTTCTCCATGGTATCATGTACCATCTCTAGTCCCCTAAGTGCTGACTCTATAAGGTCAGTCCAACACAAAGGTGTTTTGCAACATCTCCCATACAATGCCTCAAATGGTGCCATACCAATAGTGAAGTGATAACTATTTTTGTATGAAAACTCCACCAAAGGCATGTGATCCTCCAATTTGCGACTGAAGTCGAGGACGCAATCACATTGCATGTTCTTGAGGGTCTGAGTGGTTCTCTCAATTTGACCATCTATCTGAGGATGGAAGGCGGTGACCAAATGAAGTTGTGTCCTGAAAGCCTCCTGCAACCCCTTCCATAGCCAAGAAGTGAAACTTGCATCATGATCGAAAACAATCATCGAGGTTACTCCATGAAACTGCACAATATCCTATACATAGAGGTGTCCCAATCTCCCTACTGAACCCTGCTCTCTGATTGGTAGGATGTAGGTGAACATGGTGAGTCGGTCGATGATCACCCAGATAGTATCATGACACAAGGATGTGTGTGGAAGTCCTGTCATGAAGTCCAGGGATATCTCGTCCCACTTCCACTATGGGACTTCTAAAGGATAAAATATGCCTATTGTTAACTGATTCTCTGACTTCACTTTCTGACTAGTGTGGCACCGAGAGACAAGCTCTGCTTCTTATTTCTTCATTCCCGACCACCAGTTCTATTGTCAGAGGTCCTAGTATATCTTTTCCACTCTTAGATGTACCGCTTTAGGGGATTTGTGGAACTCTCTCAACACTTCCTCCCAAAAGGAAACTGGTACCATGGTATATCCTATGAAGAGGATGACGTTCTCTACCCCCCCCCTTTAGAAAATGCATCAGGTTCCTATCCTGAGGATATCTGAGCACGTCGAGTCTCACAGTATGCGTCCCCACACTGCACATAGTGAACAATATAGACATAGATAAAGTATTCAAAATTTTAAAAGTTTAGGGACATCAGAACTTTCTATTGAATCCAACTTCTCATAGTGAAAAATATAGATAATTGGATAGTTTTTAATTAAATTCATAAGAATCCCTCATCGCATCACTATAGTCAGCTTCAAAATCATTCAGTTTTTTATATTTGTCTTATATTATAGTCTAGTTATCAAAACCCATGGTCTAAAGATATATTTATACTTTCATTGTCCTTTGATAATATTTTTTACCAATAAAATATATAGGTATGTTAGTATTAGTCCATGAATGTCTATTATTATGATCAATGAATGTAATTTAGAGTTCATAGAAATTTAGATGATTTGGTTAAAAATCATCATAATTTACAATGAAATGAAATCCTTTTCCCCCAATTATTGATTGAATTAGATTACTCAAGAGGGGTGTTAATTGTGTATCCATTTAGAAGTTTTGTTAAAAAAATTCCCCAAGTTTGAAATTCACCCAATTTGTAATATAGTTTGTGTATACAAAATATTCATTTTGGAGAAAATCTCATAATTTTGATAAAAACATAGTTATAATAATTTTATGATTATCCGAGTACTTTGAAATTATTATACTTATGTCAAACAATAGAAATATCATACATAAAACATATATAGAATAATTTTTTGTAAATTGTATTTCAATCCAATTCTAAAATCAAGGAAGAATAATAGTAAAACACACAAAAAAATATACAAATAAAAGAGGTTTAGAATCAAGATGAGACCTAATCCTCTTCACAGGATAATCGCCCACTTTCAAGAAAAGTTTTCAAAATGATTTATATTATCCACTACCAGGTTATGGTTTTACATAAAGCAGTCCAATGGAACATTAAGATAGTACACAGCCTCTTCTAGAAGTACTACAGGTGTAATAATAAAACCTAAATAGAGTATTATTATTTGATAACTCTTCTATGGTAAACAAGAAAATCTATGATTATAGTTATATAGAAAATTTAAGTATTAATCAAAATTAATAATAATAGAGATAAAATATATTAAAGAAATTTGATAAAAAAATATTTATGTAGTTGTTGTTTTATGAAGTATTATTCACTTATAAATGTCTTCATTTTATATGGAAATGATATGTGAATATCAAATCATATTATCATATCTGTAAGTGAGGTTATAATGAAATAAATATTTTGAACAATAAAATAAGAGTTTATAATTTTGATCCTAATAAATATTTATTACCAAATTACTTATTTTTCTTATATTTTTCTCTTTCATCTCTCTGTTATAAATAGAAACCTTCCTCTAAAAAGTGAAATTACAAATATACCATTAAAAATCTTCATACAAGCCATGAAATCTATGATAAATAAAATGTATTTAAATATTATTTTTTTTATACATAAATTTTTTTAATAATAAATAATATAGAAATATAATTAAAACTTTTAAAAACAGTAAATTAATGTGTTCAATTTTATGTCATCCATATTACGTCTAACACTTTGTGAATATTTTTATCATATTTTTAGGTATGCTATATGGTTGATTTCTATGAAATTATGATCAATCATGTACTTTTAAAAATTCATTGTATATGAAATATCAAATTCTACTAAGCATGTTGTCTCTTAGATTACATATATTTACTTCATTACATTGCCAAAAACTAATTATCTCATGTTTTAACTTCACTAAGAAGTGTTGTACCTAGATTTCATACAATATATCTAATAGCTTTTCAAAAGATAATAATTTTACTGCAATATATTTGATGTAAACATGTTTTATGTTGGAATTAAATGTGAATTCTCTCCAATACATTGTTAGATTTCGTACATATGAATATTATGCATGGTCCCTTTAAGATGGCCAAGCTACCACTTTATTTCATTCCTTGTGAATTGAGGAGTTTGTGTGATACCTTCCACGGTTGATCAAATAGGTATGTGATCAATCAAATTTGTTATATGATTTATTTTATATGTCATATGGTATATTTGTTACATTAAAACTATTATGAGATAGTTATGGTCTCTCAAATATATAACATTTTGTCACTTATGTACATTGACATATTTCCATCACGATTGACCATATTGTGACAAAGTTGATGTATTTTTTCTTACTATTTGGACTATTCAAATTTATTGACATTTTCAATAGAGTCATCATGCAGTCGACTTGGTATACAGTGAAAATTTTCTCAATAAACTCATAGTGGATAATAAGTCTTTATTTTAATAACAATCACTTCCATTAATTGGAAAATTTGAAATTTCTGTGAAAAAGACAAAACATCCGTAGAAAATAATTGATTATAAACATATAAAAATGAATTATTATTATCTAAATAAAGAGTTTATGGACTAATAAAATAGATGGAGCCATTAGGTTTCTCCAAGGAGAAGGAATTTTTTATGGATCCCTAGGTTGGCTTCACTACAATTTTTGTCCAGATGGGAGTTATCATAAACTATCTTATCACTCCAATTTATCATTGGCTTGTTGTCTTCATGAACCTATCAAGGATGATAGCCCAATGGGATATGTTTATGGGAGGTAATATATTTCATATTTTTAATTCCCAACTATATTCAGGGTTTAATGTGGCATGGGTTGACATGTTTTTTACTTGAAACAACTGTAAAAGTTTCCAATGCGGTAGTATTGGAAACATGTTCAGTGTAATTATTTTCTATATTGTGGGGATATTGTTGGTAGTGGGAAAATCAGTGATGTCCTTCACATGATTTTATAAAGGTATGTGTGTGACTATATTTCTATGTTTCAGTAGTTATGTAGAGGATAAATATGTTAAGAAAATATTTCTACTAACATTATATCCCAAAACGAGATAAAGACCATCCGATATAACATTTAATTTTATTCTATCATGGTTTATAATTTTTGGTATTTGAGGCCATTACAATCATTTTTTTCACCCACTATTTTCCTCTCAAAAAACTCAAGGTGTAGAAAATTTCACTTCCCCTAGTGTTGACTATTATTGTTATTGGACAAATGAGTTTTCTTGGTGTGTATTAGGGTTCTGATATGATATTGGTTTAGAATTTAACATCTGGGGGGTATTTTTCTAGATACAATAGTATGATATAATTAATTTCATAAACCATATTTATTCTATGCAGGATGTTATCAACAGATTCAATAGGAGAGTGTTGTTCTGTTACTGTAAGGGAAAGTGGATGGTCATTATTAGTGAGAAAGAGAATCATATTCATAATATATTATTAGACCTATTAATTTCTAGTTTATATTATTTGACCTTGGGTATATAATATGTGTTGAAAGTGTAGTGATCTAGAATTATGGATGTGTTTCATGATGTTTTTCATGATTATTTTGTGTCTACAACATTTTGGTAGGTGAAAGTGTTCCTCATCCAGTTTGATCTGGTTCCATCTGAAATTTTTATGGATCCTTATTAGGTGTCACAATATGAAATATATTGTTTAATGATTTGGATGATAATATTATTTAAATGGGATTTATCCAAATTTGTGTATTTATATGGTCTTCTCCAATTATTTTTCTACGAAGGTGGATGGTGGTAAAAAAAATTTAGAAAATGAATAGTCAATCAAGGTGATACTCATGAACATTCACCATTCTCTATGCATTAATGATCTATTCAACCATTTATATGGAGCATGTTAGTTTTGGAATGTTTATATATGACACATCTATCACTATATGAGGGTGAATGTGGAATAAATCCCGGAGGCCATCATTTAGTGTCATTTTTTAACATTATGATTATGGTCATGTTGTTCAGTTTCACAAACAACACATCTATGTTCATGATACTTGTAAACTATTTGTTCAATTATATCATATATATATTTTTTATGATGTTCATTCAATGAATCCTCATATACTACATTTGATATAAGGAGATTGATGAGCACCTTTGGGACATACTATAAGTCCTTTAACTCCATAATCATTATGAGAGGATGAAAAATTGAATGTTAAATAAATTAGAGTTTTTCACACATGTAAATTTAGTATCTCATTTTTGGAGTGAAAGTGGATTTGTTAAATATTGAGGTAGTTGTTTCATTTGAAGAATACTATAAAATTGTATATGTATGTAGTTTATAATATATGACATGAAATTATTATAGTATCATGTCCGAGATCTCTCATGTTATGGTTGTCTTGATATATTATTCTAGAATATAACCGAACTTATTGGGAATTGATCAATTTTAGATATTTGTAACTACTTGAAATCGATATCGATCGGTACTTACCTTAGTTGTTTTCCAATTTAAAGTGTTATGTTTAATGTTCTACATTATGCATCCCATCATGGATTGGTAAGTGTCTTGATACAGTAGAGAGTAGTGATCTCATGTGGGTACATAAATTTAAGTCCCCATGATGGTAAATATTCCACCAGTGATATTGAGATGGATGTTCCAGGTGTTTTTATTCATTTGTGGTTTAAATACATCATCTATGAGTGTTTTTTAGAATATATAGACCTAATGATCATGAGATATGATTTATCTCTATTATATATGAATATATGATAATGAATGTGGATGGATTTTACATATGTTTCATTTTTTTTGTATGACCTATGCCGAGGGGATGTTGAATGTATTTTATGATAAACTGAGTGGGATGTCACAAGGATATTTTTATCTTTCAAAAAGAGATATATAATGTTTTATTGAGATGTATATGCGAATAAATATTTACACATAAGAGGGTAGTGGAATTCGATTAATCATTCAGATAAAAATCCATTATTCCTTTATATAGTTGGTGAGGGAGACATAGTTGGAAGATATGGAGGTAGAGGTGAAGCATGATCATAAAATCCAAGATTATGCTCTAGAGCTATTTTTGTGTGATGAAGGAAATTAGGATGTATTCCATGTGATGCTATTCATTTTATCAGTGTTGAACATAGAGATCCTACATTAGTTTAAATTAATTTTAGTGGTAGTGTATGCTAATGTGGATATGATGTATCATGATTTAAGGGGTTAGTTGTGGTGGTAAGAGTTGAATAAATCAATAGAGGAGTTTATATCACAATGATTATTTTTTTAGTAGTTGATATACTATAATCACATTACAGGTAGTTTGGGAGCCTTTTTTATATTTCTATGTGTATAAAAAAAGGAAATATCAATGGATTTCATCATTAGTCTACCATGGCACTAGGTATAACGTGATTCTATATTGGCGATCAAAGATGAATTGATAAATTGATATGAAATCCTAGAAATTGTCGAGTTTGGTTCTATATAAAGTTTTAGATAGAAAATATATGGATAATGTAGTGTGGATTGATGGGGTATGAAAGACCATCATATCATACTTTGATCCTTCATTCCCCTAATTAATCTGGTGATGATTTCAGAATAATTTATCCTCCCATTTGATTCATATCACTTCCTATAATCCTCAAATCAATGGGAAAATAGAGAGTACATTCCATATTTAATAATACATGTTTCAATATTATGTTATGGATTTCAATGGATCATGTTGAAGAACATTCTGTTTGTTTTTTTTAAAAAGTATTATCAACTAAGTAATTTTTATAGTTCCATTTGAGGCATCATATCAGAAGCCTATTATTTCAATTTTTGGTGGAGTGAGATTATGGAGTCAACATTCCTTGGTCAAGAGGTGTAGTAGATCCCAATAGAGAGTTCTCAATGATATAAATGTGAATCATAGTGATGTAGGACCCAAAAAAGTCATATGATGATTATTAGAGGAAAACTCGATAGTTTGAGGTTGGTGATAAAGTGTTACTAAGTATTTACCTTAGTATTAGTTAGTAGATGTTTTGTTGGGGAAGTATACCCCCTCTATATTTTATCAATACTTTTTAATAAATATAGCATATTTTCAAGGTTTCACACTGGTTGGTTCTTCCATTACTGGTGGGTTGGATATATTATGTTATCCACATGTCATAGCTAATGTGATATCATTGTTGTGATTATCACACAATTGATTAAGGATTTCTGGAAATAATGGATTATGAGATGTTTTTAGTGGATCTAGTTGAGATATATTATCTTCAAAAGATGGAGGTGTAAGGGATATAACTTCCCTTGGTTCATGTTTTTTAATTCATAGGTATAATATGGGAGTATTTAGGGATTTGTGTTGAATATTCACAATATTCATCTTGATATTTTTGGGACTTTTTATATTGATTTAGATTATTATTGAGTTGGTTTATTGATGTTGTTTATTTCTTGGTGTTAAAAAAATGTAGTTTCTTGTTTCTTTTTTTGGTTAGTTTTTGTTGGTAGAAACATTCTTGGATCTATATGGGATTCCCGACATTACTGACTAGTTATTTGTAGAGTATCGAATGGTGTATGTGTTCCTGAGGTGGGGGATGAATTTTTGGATCTATATGGGAGTCCCCACACCATGGTTTTGGCACTAGTGGAGATCTTCTTAGATATGTGGGAAGTTATAGATGTGTTTATTATTGATTATGTCGAAGCAGTGGTATGTTTTGAGTTCTTGGTTCACTGGAGGGTCTTGAATTCCATTGGAGAAAAAATTTTCAAAGTAGTATCCCATATGGGATATGGGATGAGATCCACTCCCGAGTATAGAGCTTGGTTCTACAAGAGACAATTATTTTTCTCTCAGTGGGAAATTGGGAGGAGTGAAATTACCACATTCAAGGGAATCGTTTTCTATAATGATTCAATGGATGAAACAAGAAATGAATAAATGACTTAAATTGACCATGTTTGTGTGTGATAAAGAGCACATGAGGTGGTAGAATAATCAATGATTTTGATATATCCATTCCATAGACATGGTTTAGGAGAGGTTAAATTATGTGCACGAATTAAATGCATCATAGAGGGGGGAATGGTGACAATTTGTACATATGAAATTATATCTTCTATACCATGTAGCATGTTATATTTTCATTAAAAATCATTTAATTTGGATTCAAATGTCCTTGATATTCAAGTTCTTAAATAATGATAAATTAGATATCCTTTGATTGGGGACCATTTAGGCCTTTTTAACCCTACATAATGGATGTGGCTATTCAGTCATCCTCTATAAATAAGGGGTTCAAATATAATTGTCATTATATTTTACCCTCATCAATTAAACACTATTAGACCCTATGATATCCTTTACCACTCTATCAGCATCTCTTGAGGATTTGAACCAACTGGTTTGTTAGGATAAAACAATATTTTATTATTTTAACACTATTACAATTTTTAAATCCTCTCTTATTATTTTCTTTTTTTTTGAGGATCTATTTTATGAGATACTTCAGTTTAGGTCTACATCAAAAAAATTATTTGGAAGAAGAGTTTTTTGTCAGGTTATGAGGTGGTTCTCTTTGAATTTAGTGGTGTTTGATCCTCTATTATTCCATTCTTATGTTGTGATTCCTTGTAACGCTCATATCAAGAATTATGATTTTTGAATACTAAATGTTTATATAATTTTTTTTTGATTAAAATTATTTTTTCCAACTTGGGTAAATAATATAGAATTACTTAATAAAGATAATATAACATACTAATGATATTTATGGGATATGGGTCCTCCAATTTTCTTTCAGACTTCTATGTAATTTCTTACACAGATGGTTCCTATTTTCTTATTTGAAGAAGCTCAGTGATTTTTTTGAGATTTTTGTGTGTGATTTATATGGATTTATTGTGGATTTAACTTTCATAAAAGGATAACAAAAAAAATATCTTAATGAAACAAATGTGTAGCTAAAAGTAAACAATAAAATTATATGATTTAATAAAAATTTATATTTTAGTATATAATGATTAAACTGTTATTTTATGTTGTGGTAATGTAATTATTGGAAATATCATTTTTTGTGGGATTTTTTGGGTTGATAATGAGTTTTGCTAGTGGATTCCATAGAAGATTCCACGAGTTTCATTGAGAGGATTAGAACAATAAATTAGTTGGCTAGTGTATGTTGTGGAAGACTCTATGAGTTGTAATGGGGGATACAATTGGTGTTGTCGATTGGTAAGTGGTTCTATGAATAATTTTCATGTATAAAAAATGGATAATTACATGGTTATAATGAGTGATAACTTGGTTAGTTGATGAGACATCATTTGGAAGTGGCTCGATGGTATGAAATATAGATGGAAATTATGAACCCAATATGGGGATGGTTGGAATAAAAAATGTACATGTCTGTAAAATAATGATTAGTTACTGAAATTAATGATTAATGGGGGGGATTAATTTAAATAATTTATCTAGTGGGGTTTAATTAAATATGAAATTTTAGGGCTTAATGAATGAATATGTTTTAGTAATTTTTATGTCATGAAATCAGAAATTGTTATGATTACGAGGATATTTAAAATTATTAGTGTAGATATTTTTATTGGATACATGGTATGTTATGTTGTTATAGTTTTAAGTAATGATATAATTGGGTTATAATAGTGTGGGGGTTGTTTGAGTGGTGTGGTAGTTCGGGTTGGAGTGAAAACCAATAGGAAATGCTTGAGTGTGGTATATAAATACATAATATATTTCCATTTGATTCTAATACATGCTCAAACCGATTTAGAAACCCTTCCTAAAGACCAATATAATTTTTTTAGGTGTATTCACATTAAATCCTAGCTAGAAAGGGGACATATAGATGACTTCTTACTCTTCGAAGCTGTCCCTACTAGGTTCATCATGTGATTTTGATTTCACATGGTAGAAAGGATCATACAATCATAGTATGTGGTGAAATGGAAGGCACTATTATGTATTGGTGTGATGATAGGTACATGATATAATGGAATACTCCACATAATATTGGATGATTTGATGCTATATTGTGGTGGTTTTTCATTATAAGACGGTTAATGTGGTCGATTTCCTTCATGATCATGATTCCTAACTTCTCTCATTATGAGATATGGTATATTTTGGAAAATTTGTTTAAGGGATATGGAGAAGATGAAGATTAATATTGTGAATTTTAGAGAAACCATTATAGAAGTGGATAAGTAGTATATTATAAATTTATTCATAAATCCGATTTTATTTTGTTGGGATGTATAATTTAATTAGTGAACCTTTTTGTGGTTTGCCGGTAGTTGACCTGATATGTTTTTATTGGTCGCACTATTTGTATATTGATTCATTAGTATGAATATCATCACTTATGATGAGTGGTCTTATGTTTGATCCGACGATGTATACCTATTATGATCACCCTTATATGTATAAATTTTATTTTGTTATTCCAACTAATGGTTAGCGATCAAGTTAGATAGTAATATCTTAAATATTGCGTTATACTACATAGCCACTTAGTAGGATTACATTTTTAATTAACTTTGGACTTTTATTTCATAAGAATATTAATTCATTATTTAATGAGTATAGATCTAGGTTAATTTTTACAATTGTTTTTATCTATTTGTTTTTTTCACTGACTTATTTTAAGAGGTTGATGAATCACAATTTTTTGTCTTATAAGCTAGATGTTTGTCACTAACCCAAATAATATTTTATTAAGGTCATAATTAACACTATAATATTCAACTCAACCATTGGTGGGTTTCAATTCGGTAATATCCCTACAAATGATGTCGGTGATTGATCAATATTGTGAAATTGAGTTTATATTTGGGTTATTTGGATACATCATTTGGGGTTTCAATTTTATTATATTTACATTTATCATCATGGTTCAATATTGAGGCCCTATATCACTTAATTATTTAATTTGGAATCATGATCTATTATACTATACCCAATTTCATCAATGTTTAGTTGTTTTTAGTTTGTATTAGTTTATCATTTAGTGAAAATCCTAGAGGAATGATCTGTATTGATCTCATTTATTAAATTAGGTTTTTTTGTCTCTATGGTGGCAGTTGTTTGGAGATATTATACTTAATATTTGTATTTTTTATATAGTGGTGTAGATTAAAAAATACCTTGATTCATTGTCATAGTTTTTTATAGTTTTATCAGCCAACCTCTCTAAAAAACTTTTAAGGGATCTTTTAGGTACTATCTAGAAGGGTATTATTTAAAGAGTAAGAAATATATCTTTAGAAAGGTGGTGGAATCATGAATTTTTGATTCTTTAAAAAGAATATATGGGTTGAAAAATTTATTTGGTTGATTATCTACTAAAAATTTTCCTTGACTATATTTTCATATTTTAGTTTTTATTTTACTAGAGAAGATGGTTTCTAATTTCTATGGTGCTCATTAATTTTCTACAATGGAGGATCATAGATATTTATCAAAAATGATATTAAGAATGGATTAATATATATTATTATAGAGTAGTTATTTTCATTCATATATTATAGTGTTTTGGGTGGTGAGGTCTTATAAAAAATAGGTATAATAATGAGGAAATAAAAAGATGTGTTCCATTATTAACTACATGTACTAGAGTGCAAAAAGAGGGACATGAATAATTCCTATCAACCATAGGATCCTCATTTATCATATAATTTTTTTTTCATATCATCCATATCATTTTACTTTTGAAATATGAATTTGGGTTATCTATATTCATTAATAGCATGTCAAAATTATAATATTAGGTCATTTGGTGTTTTTTCAAATTCTTTTTATGATTCCCACTCAACCCCAAAATAATATTAATTTAATTTTCAAAAATTTGATCAAATAAATAAATACCATTTATTGGAGTATTAGAACAGTTTACGGATGGGAAATATTTCATAGTATTACTTTTTTTTCAAAATAATTTGAGAAAATGGTGTTGTGTGAATGAAGAAAAAGAATCATAAAATGAAACAACTAGTCAAACATGGATTATTGATATACCTCAAAGAGTTATAATGTGAGAAACAATGAATATATTATTTTTAGAATAAAAAGAATTATATTACTTTCATAAAAACTTATGATTAGTGGAATATGAGTTTATGGAATACCAATTGGGTGAGCATTGTTTTTTTTCAAAATTAGTAATATTTACATATATCCCAATGATAGTTAGATAAATATTGTCTCGGATATTTGGAATAAGGAGACATGATAGGTTAGTTATTTAATTGGTATGATTTCTTCAAATAAGTATAATAAATTTAAATCTAGTTTTCATTGACTTGATGAAAATTATAGGCTTATAATGCCGATAGTTGAATAATTATTTAGATCATACATGTTATATGAAGTCATAGTATGAGTTATTTTATCTATTTATCTTCTAATAACCATGTGATTTGTATAGTAGAAATTTTCCTCAAGTATGATCCTTATTAATACATGATGTATTATTTTTTATTATACATCCTTCCATTGTGTAATATGATTTATAATGGTTAAATGATAACTCAATAAAAATTAAATATTCTTCAATCGATTTTATATTCTCTCTAAAACATGGTAGTAATGATGAAAAATTATTTAAAAAGAGTTAATTTCCCTACAAAGGATTAGTTGTGGAAGAATAATTAATTATCAAGTGAGAATGATTCCTAAAAAAGATCCACTTATTGCATTTCTTAATGAATATATTTTTTGAAAGATGTATAATTTTACCATAAATGGTAATTTTTTGGTAAGTATTTTTTCTTTTTTTATTTAGTGAGCTTTATTTCTTATTTATGTTGTATATATTAGGGTTATATGGTTGACTTTTTATTCTCAATTTTGGAACAAATTGTAATCTTCATTTACTTATATTATTTACTTCTATTTTCCTAATAAAAATATAAATTTATATGGGATATAATTTCATCATTTAATTCATATGAATATTATATTGAATATTATAATCACGGATAATATAAGATATTGAAATAGGATTTAAGATAATATTTGGTCATTATGGATTCCTTTTATAATTTAATATATAGAATTTATCTAGTGAAATTAATTATTTATGAATAGGATACAATGTTTTTTATTTAAGAGTATCAAATTGAAAAATTATAGAAAATTATAATAATGATTACATTTATAGTATCACAGTTTCTTAATTAATGGTTTATAGTAAATAAGAATGGATAATTATTGTATTTTCATAAATAAGTTACTTGTATATTCGAAGTAATTCAATTTTTTAACAGATGTATTTTAATGGTGGAGTGACTCAATACACTAAAAAATAAAATGAATTATGATAAAATCATATATAGAAAATTATTTTATGGAATTAAGATAATTGAAAAATATTTTGGAATAATAATAAATTTAATTCAATTTTTCAAATAACTATTAACAATTTTTTTTATAATGGGAAAAGATTCTTTTTGAATAGGAAAATATGATGTGGACATGTTGTAAAACTTCACACCTTTTGATTAATTTTATGTTATATAATGATCATAAATGATGGCTCAAATGATTTCCTGAATTGAATGATTTATGTAAATATTATATTCTAGGAATAATTAAGGTATTAGAATGTGTCAATTGTGTTTTTGGAGTTGTAAACTTTCAAAGTATAATTTTAGTAGGATTCCATATGTATTCCCTGATGGTGGGATAGTTAATGGTTGTAACTAATACAACATGATTATTGACCCATACCTTAGGTATTTCAAAAAAGTCTCAAATTTAACCCCACATATACAGAATACAACTAACTAGTAGAAAGGATTAAAAAATTATATAGAAAAACTATACCCATAATTCCTAAATTAAATAGAGTCACGCTAAGAGGTACAAGTAATAATCCTATATATTTAAATGTGTCAAAAATTTCACTCTGTAAAAAATAATGGAACATAATTGGAACTCTGATATCTAATATTGAAAATAAAAGTAAAAATAAAAATAAAAATAAAAATAAAGTTATGCTTTCTTTACTAGTATTCAATAGAGTCAACAATAAATAAAGAATTCAATGTTGATGATACATAAAAAAGGAAACAATTGATTCTCTCTGAATAGTGTAAAATTATTATTGATGCTTGACCAAAACAATAATATTAATAGTTACACAATATATAAATCAAAGATTCATACACATAAATGAATAAATCACATGATTGGAGGTTCAAATTTCTTATGTGAAATGATACAGTATGTATTGTTATGGGTAAGTACATTGGCCTAGAATAATTTCTATACCATCTTTTTCTCCCACATGGGAATGTTATAAAATTATATGCACGTAAAATAATTATGGTTGATTAAATTAATTATTTCATTATTATATGTTCTGTAAAACTAAATAAAAATCTATTTAAATGAAAATTGAAAAAAAAACTCTAAGGAAAATTGGCCTTCAATCATGTTAGAAAGTCACATTAACTCATTACTGAAAATAAAACTATTTTTAAGAAGATAAGACTAATAATTCTATGGACCCAAAATATAAGTCTTCAAAATGAAAAACATTATAAAAATTATTCTCCATTAATTATAAATAAATATTAAATATGAAATGTAAGATCATCAAAAAACCATAATGAAATAGTTAGATTAATTAATAAAAAACAAATTTGTCATGTTTACTGTAATAAATGAAATAACATCAAATTAGTTAATTCTGACCCATCATAGTACCTATATAAGTTCATAATGGGGAATCATTATAAACCTATTCCATCAATATCAAAGCCAAAAATATCTCCCCTACTACATATTAAAGCCCATATTGGGTTCGTATTCTACAAAACATTAGTGTGATATATTATAGACAATAATAAAAAAATAATATAAAAAACCTCATATATTATACACCCCTATAACATAGAAAATAAATATGATCATTATTTAAATATATAATAATAAATTATTTACTTTTCATAAATTTTCATTGTAGAAATGTTATCCATTTGCGATGTTTTTAAAATAGAATGAGATTATTAAAAAACATTTTTCATCAAAAGTAATAGACTTAATAAGAAAATCATGGAACCCCAACAAAAAAAATTATCATTAATGGTGTAATAAAAAATCAATTATCAACCAATAACTCACCAAAAAATCCAATAAAATGTTGAAAAAAAATTTTTACGTCAAAACATTAGATCATAGCTACACATTTAATTAATTACAAAATATCTTACTAAAAATCATGAAAAAGTAATCACATAACTAAGAAACAAAACATAATCAATTGGGGTCACATATTCAAAAATAAAATAAAATAAAATAAGATTAGTTTAATAACCAAGAGGTTTTTAGAATTAGATCTTGGTTTTAAACATACATACTTTTAAAATATTACACTAACTATAAATACTGGAATAATAAATATTTTAGTGTATATTTTAACATGGTAAATAATAAATCATCAACTAATACATATACCATATATTTTAATAATATCTGTCATTTTATAAAACATATCTTCCTAAAAAATAATTTTTTGAAATAATGATCATTTTACAAAAATCCTTATACAAATGAAAGGAGTTAGCTTAAATTCTTCATAAAGGGTAATACAGTTTCAATGACATATATATGAGTTATAAAAGGATTATAAATAGGTTGGATGAATAATCCAGAGATAAATATAATTAATAATTTAATATAAAATTTGAACTAGAATATGTATTCACATCGAAAAATACAATGATTATAATACATGGATAAAAAATATACACCCTCAAATGGTTAACCTAAAATATGAAAAGATATTATGATGAAATAGAAAAGTATTAACGAAACATGATTTCATTAAATAGGAATTTCAGATGATATATTGAATACATAATTTATCACACATAGAAAATAATATATATTTGAAGTCTCTCTTGAATACCATCACTGCCTAATGAATTGGGTTAGTTACATAGTCCCATAAAAATAGTGTTTTTTGGTTTACTCCCTTGTATCATAAGAATAGAATATTAGGTTTTATAATAATGTCCATAAACATAATTATCTAATTTTAGAAAATGATTTACTTGGTTAATTATATGGATATCTAATTGAAGGTATTCCTATCACGTAATGTTATATACATACATATGTGTGCCACAAGAATAGGAATTAAATCCTAAAACCATCAGAATCAAAGAATGATTGTACAAGGAAATTAATAGCATACCTATGATTTATCATTGAGTTTATTATCAAATTATATTTATTTAATATTATTCTTTTTGGGTTTCCCTTGATTTATTGGAGAAAAATTGGAAATTTAGCCTTCGTAGAAGGTGGCACACAACCTGTAAATGGTTAGGGGAAACCATGAGAAATTAATAGGAATTTTTTCACCAAGGTGTTATTTTTGGATAGGTTCTAAAATTATGGTTAGTGCAATTTTTTTTCAAATCATGCAACTAAGTGTGCGACAAGTCCTTTGATCATAGTGGTGACCACACAGATGGCCTATCGTTTGGAAAAACATGCGAGAAAGATGTTTGGCCTACCCAACTCATTAAAATTTGGATAATTACATTTTTACCATTTTAGATTTATCCCCAAATCCTCCTATCCTCTTCCCACTTATGAATTTTCGACCTAGGATCCTCCAACCCTCCCTTTCTCCAGCATAGAACCATTTTTGAAGTGTATTTGGTGGGGAATTTTGACTAAACTCCAAGTAAGTCCCTCATTTCTTGATTTCTCCCTCTATTCTAGGGTTTCCTCTCATCCTTATTGGGGACATGTTCTCCAGCTGGTTGGGTGACCTATTTCGGGTCTAATATTTTCTATTATGGTTTTCTCTTGATATTTTATATTCAATAATTTTTTATATGGTCTATTTGAGGTGTGGTAGTGTTTTATCCCTGTTTTTCATAGATTTCTTAACGTAAGGTATGTGGTTCCATGCATAAACAATATTTTTTATTTTAATATGTTTTCTTCAGTGTTTAAATACATTTAATGATTTCTATGTGTGGTGAGAAATGGGTTGTTGAAAATTATCAAGGTACTTTGGTGTTAAAAATGGGGTTTCAATGGAAATGAGTTATGTTACATGTGTGTTTCATAAGTGATTCATTATTTTGTGCATTAAGGGTGTTTTATAAAATGTGTGAGTGATGTGAACTGTTTATTAAAATAGTTTTAGTGTGTCTTTGAATTTAAAAGTGGGTTTAGTGGTGTAAATGATGTTTTAATAATCATGTTTGTGTTTTTTTGCTCGTTTATGTGCAAGTGGTGATCTACGCTAAACGTGAATCGAGCTCAGAGGGAATCTTAGGTGACTAGGTGGAAATACTAGGAATAGTACGCTATTGATGAGGACATGGAAATTATTTTTTTCACTTAGCTATATTGACATTTAAAACACTAACTAAACCCAATTATCCTTGGAGACCACTAGAATTTTGGATTTCATCCTCTCTAGTGGCTTGTGCATGAAGACGTTGTTCAGTGTGGTTGATACATCCCATTTCACCAAGATACAATGTTCCTAGAAACTAACTATAGTTAGTGATTGTAAGGAATTCCATTGACTTAGTTCTCTATTGTGATATCATACTAACTTTCGGTATATGATATAATTTATTCTTTATTCGAAAAGAAAGAATGTTTTCTTTGGAAATATATTCAATAAAAATGTTCTCAATTTTTCTTTTGTAAAACTGGCGTATTTATTTATCTTTTAATATTTATAGAATGGAAATTTTTTTGGGTTCCTCAAACTGGGATTTGTCTCACACCCTACATACACATTTTGGTGTATGTAGACTAAGTTATGCTTGATACATGTAAACTAATGGTTTTTTAGAGATAGTGGTTTTGGATGCTAGTGGTCTTCCATTATAGTTGTTATGTTGGTGTGTTTTGGATGATGATTCACCTATCATATGGTGGTTTTGGGATGGGTAATTGTTTTTTTCTAGTTTTATACCTTCTTAATTGTATATTTATTATTATAAAACCTAAATTTGAAAATCTGTTTTTCCATTTTTGGTTGTTATTGTTCAACTTATGTTTATTTTTTATGGTTGGTTATTTTGTTTATGTAATTGGGTGAAATCAATCCCAAGGTGTTTTATTGATTCCTAGGAACTAGTTTCCACCCCATGAGGATTGTGAATGCTCTAATAGTAATTCCACGAACCGCATCAGACACCGGTAGGATGGAATCCCAACTTGGTTCGGAAATAAATGGTATCAGATATGGTTACAAACTTTTTGGGTTGAGTTATTTGGGACGATTTTAGATAGAATAGACCTTGGATTATTATGGAATTTGGTTTTGGTTGCAAGTAGCATGTCCAGCCAACAAAAATCATGATAGATCTTGAGTCACCAAAGGATATTAGGATTTTTATTTGACTACACCTCTATGTCGGACATACAAGCTGTAGACTGTATATGGACACTGGGTGGAGGTGGATTCATTTGGTTGTCATGTTATTGTGACAGGTTTTATTAGTTTGAATTTATGGTTTGTTATTTTTTTTGTTAACGATGACTATTTTTTGAATGGTCATATTAATTATTTTTCTTATGATTGTTGCTTCTTGTAGAAAAATTCCTCCCCATAGATTGTTGTGAAACCTTAGGTAGAGGGTCGAGATATTTCTCCCTTGAAAATTAATCAGAGTCTAGTAGATGATGTGGTCCGGGATGGTCAGGCTTTAGGACAGGGAACTGGTTAAGTTCATTCCACAGTTAAAAAAACTAAACTAGGTACTGTAAAGGAAAGGATCATGAGTTTCTCAAGAACAAGCCTCCTTCTTTTAGGGGAAATACTAAACATTAGGAAGAGGAGGAGTGGATTTCAAATACATGGTGGATGTTCTAATTCCTAGATACACCTGATAATGTTGTGGTTAAATGTGCTTTATTTCTATTAGAAGGTCCCATTCAAATGTGGTGGGACTCAGAGGTTTAGACTGGAAAGTTCGATTAGATGATTTGGAAAGCTGTAAAGATTATTTCCCATGATCATTAATGTCCCTAGGTCTTGGACTACACCAGAACCTAGGAGATTATGGACCTCGTTCATTGGACCAGTCTATGATGAAGTATGCCAACTGGTTTGAGGAGCTAGTTCGGTACGCACCCAAAATCTTTTCCAATGAGTAGATGAAGGCTTAGTTGTTCAGGATGGGCTTGGGGATACATATCTATTCATAGGTATTTTTTATAAGATAAAGACCTATGTTGAGGTGGTTTACCATGTTTTTAAGGTTAAGATAAATCACAAGGGAAATATGGACTCCCTAGTGTAGTGTCATTTGTGGGCAGTGGCGTCTCATCAGAGAAGAGGAGGAAGGAAGTTGAATAGTGGGTGAAGGGAAGTGGTAGTGTAGGACATCCTTCCTGACTATTGTCTTCAGTGATTTTAGATTTTAGATCAGTTGTATGCCGCTGGTGTGGGATGTTGGGACACGTGAGGTAGGCATGTCCATACCCACCTAGATAATGTCATTGGTATGGGAATATAGGTCACATGAAATGGTTTTTCATGGAAGACCATTCCTATTAGAGCGGTAAAAGATCAGTGTCTTCTAGGGGAATTTCATCACAATTCGAGCCATCCATGTCAGTGGGTTCTGAATTTTTTAGTCACAGTGGTAGGGATGGACCATCTTATGGGATAAGTTAGTTTATGGAAAATCCATAGGTTAGTTTTTGTTCTGAGGTTTAGGATGCAGAGAGGTAGCTTCATGGAGTGGATCATGAAACAGAAAAACTAGATGTATGGACTTTGACAGTTCAAGGTATCATTTTGATTGCATCATCTGTAGCTGCTGTTTTGCTTAAAACTGGTGCTTCTGTTTCATTTATATGTACTTACTTTGTGAATTTGATAAATTTCCCAACCGAGATCATGTCATGTTTAATGGAGTTAGTAACACCTCCTGGTAATAAGTGAGGAAAGGGTCTCAAGTGTCTATCTTGTGCACCCACTATGTCTGGGTTTGAACTGTCATGGGGTTTACTGGTCTTGGATATTGACTCCTTCGATGTAATCCCCAACATGTCTTGGATGGTTCAATTTCAAGTGCATGTCGATTGGTATATGTGACAGGTGTGTTTTGTGTCACCTAGTGAAAGTACCCATGTCTTTCATGGTGAATGGGATCCTCTATCAGGCCAAGTTGGACCTCCGCTACCGACGTTGTGTAATCTTTTTTTAGTTATTTATTCTCACATTGGAGGATGGTGGTGATTCTATTAAACTTGTATTACGTAATGTGGTGGATGAGGTCCCATAGGTATGTCTTGATGGCATTTCAGGCTTGCCTCTAAAGTAGGAACTGGAGTTCTTTATTGATTTGGCATTGATAACCCAACTGATATCTCTTCCCTCATATTGTTGGACCCCCACCGAGTGGATGGAATTAATAGTATAACATGATGATTTGGAATCCAAAGTATTCATTCAACAGTATGTATCTCCTTAGGCTGCCCATTTTTTCATGAAAAGTTATAATGGATATCTCTAGTTGTGTATTGATTACCAGAAGCTGAATAAGGTAACCATCCAGAACAAGTATCAATTTCCCCACATAGATGACTTGTTTTATTAGAATAAGGGGACAATGGGGTTCTATAAGATTTATTTTCATTCTTGTTACCACCATATCTTAATTAAAGAGGTGGATTTCCCAAAAATGGAATTCTTGAGAAGGTAAGACCATTTGGAATACTTGTTCATGACTTTTGGATTGAAAAATTCTCTAGCTAACATCATGTCTCTTATTAATTGTGTGTTCCACTAGTAGCTCGATTTTTTTTTTGTGTTGTTCATGGAATACATTTAGTTTATTCTAGATATGAAGAGGAGTATAAACGTCATTTTAGAATTGTCTTGGGAACTCTATGAGACCATCTTCATTATTTAGTGTTCTCCAAATGAATATTATGGATTAAAGTGGTGATGTTTATAGGTTGTCGGATCTCTAAACAAGGGGTTTCGGCAGACACAGAGAAGATCACAGTAGTTATGCCAAGGGAAAAACTGAAGAATGTGTTTTACATCATATTATTTCATGGCCTAGATGAATATTACAGGTAGTTTGTTTAGTATTTCACATAGATTTATTCACCCATGACAACACTCATCCAGAAATGGGAGAAATTTGAATGGAATCCAGAGTTCTAATAATCCATTGAGGATGCCAAGTGACGATTTACTACCACTCCTGTTTTGACCCTTCTAGAATCTGGAATGGGCTATTTGGTTTATTGTGACACATATTGTATGGGACCCATGTGTGTGATTATGTAGGATGAACATGTGGTAGCATGGGGTTCTTTACAACTCTGACCACATGAAATGAATAACCCAACCCATGACTAAGAGTTAGTAGTAGTGATTCATGCCCCGTTGATGTGGTGTTATTATCCTTTTGTGGAGAAGTTTTTGGTTTATTATGATCATAATAGTTTATCCTATATTTTCTCCTAAAAGGATTTAATCATTAAGAAGCATTGTTGGTTGGAGTACATGGAGTGGTTTGGAATTTAAATAATTCATACCCATGTAAAAGGGAATGTTGTGGAAAATGACTTGAGTAGAAAATTTCCAGTGAAAGTGTTGAGGAAGTCCATTGATGGGTGTTATTTGATGGGATCATTACTCAGATGAATTTTCAATCCAAGGATAATAGTGGAGGTCTATTCTTGGCTAGTATGAATTTGGAATCCAATGATAATAATGGTGGTGTATTCTTGGCTAGTGTTAAGTTGGATCCTTCCCTTCTGAAGCTGATTTAGTGGGAGAAGCCAAATGATGAACTATGCAAGCAGTCCATGCAGTTTCATCATGGTGGGAAGACACCATGCATTTGGTCATTGTCTCATGAGGGTGTCTTATGTCTCATGGGACGTCTTATGGTGATGTTAGCTTTGAGGATGGTGGAAATGTAGTTTTCCACCTATCTTAATTGGATATTCATCTTGGAGCCTCCACGATGTATAATGATGTGTGTTGGCAGTTCTGGTGGCCATGTATGAGATTGGATTTAGCTGACTTCGTATCTTTGTGTTATACGCATTATTGAATAAAATCATAACATCATAGGCCATTTAGTCTTCTTGATACAATACCCATTACTATATTGATGTGGGATGTGGTCACCACGGACTTCATTATTCGCATACCTCATACAGCTCAAGGAAAACACTATTTGAGTAGTGATTGATCATCTGACCAAATCACCTAATTTCATTCCAATTAGTGATTCGACTAAGTAGGATGAGGTTGACTATTGTATGTTTGGGAGATTGTGAGGAGTTATGGTATGTCCTCATGTATTGTTTCTAAAAGGGACCCCCGTTTCATATCAGGGTTTTGGGAAGGCATTCAAAAGTAAATTCGGTCATAGGTCATGTTGATTAGGACATACAATCCTTAGATGGATAGTCAGATGGAGTGGGTGAATCAATTTTTGGAAGATATGCTATGGAAATGTGTCTTGGATTTTGTGGTTCAAGGGATGTACATATGGGATTGGTTGAGTTCACCTATGATAATAGTTACCAATTCTCGATCCAAATGGATCATTTTGAGGCTCTCTGTGGTCAGTTGTGTCAGTCTCCATTATGTTGGATTAAGGTGGGTGAAACCTCACTATTAGGACCAATCATAGTGCAAGAGACCTTAATGAAAATCAAGTTAGTACAAAAGAAGTTTTATACCACTCCATGTCAAAAAAAATCTTCTACTGATAAGAGATGTCAATAACATAATTTTCTTACGGTTGACCGGGTGTTCTTGAAAGTGCAACATAACATAGGTCATTGTTGTTTGGGAAATAATGGAAAGATAATAGTGAGGCATGTCGGGCCGTTAAAGATCACTGATAGGATTAGTAAGGTGGAATAGAGGTTTTAATTTCCATCATAGTTGGAATCAATTCAAGATTTTTTTCACATCTCCCAATTGAGGAATTATAACCCAGATTTGTCTCATGATCTAAATTAGGAAGAGTTGGAGATAGAAACGATTTTTCTATTTTCGAGTGTCTAGTAAAGATTATATATTACCAATAAAAGGTGTTTTTAGGGAATTATATCCCACTGGTCCAAATTCTGTGGTAGCATGATAATGATTTGCATGATACTTGGGAGAAGAAATCTAGGGCTGAGAAAGAGTGTCCATTATTATTCTCTAATCATGATTTGGATTGACTTTTCAAGGGAATAAAGTTTTTATGGTGGGGATAATTTTAACACCAATTAATCGACGATGTATTTTTTCTATTTATATTTATTCTATCTTTTTTCCTATGGTTTTCCCTTGAGTTTTTTTTGATAAATATGATAAATTTGGTAGTGGTCATAGGTGGTGCATGGTCTGTGCATGGTTAGGGGAAACTGTGCATCTTGCTGAGGAAATTGTGCACCAAGGTCTCATTATTGGATAGAGATAAAATGAATGTTTAGAGAATAGTTTTTCAAACATGTGACATGTACCTTGTGGATAGTTTCCACCACATTTTCTTTCAACAATTTGGAAAAAAAATTTGTAAGATATGTGGCATGTCCATATCATTAAAATTTCTATACTTACATTGTTTTCGTTTTTGTATTTAACCCCAAATCATCCTTATTCCTTCCCACTCAATATTTTCCAACTTAGGAGCCTTCAAACCTCCCTCTTTCTCCCTTGGACCTCCATTTGTGAGATATATTTGTTGGGGAATCAATAAGAAACTCTATTTAATCCCATCATTTCATGATTTTCCCTATATTTTACGGTTTCCCCTCTTCTGCATTGTGGATTTATTTTCTAGTTGGTTGGGTGACCTATTTAGGGATAAATCTTGATTCGTAGGGTTTGATATTGATTTTTTATGTTAAATAATTTGATTATAGGGTTCTTTTTTAGTACAGTTGTGGGTTACAACCATATTTCATAAGTTTCTTCACTCGAGGTAGGTGGTTCTATTCTTAAACATTAAATGTTGATTTTAAAATTATTTTTGAGTGTTTAAATATTTTTTATGAATTCTGTGTGTCGTGATAAAAGGAATTTCAAAATTATTCATGCTTCTTCGCTGATGAAAATGTTTTTTCAAAGGAAAAGAGTTATGTTCCTTGTGTGCTTCATATGATATTCTTTTTTTTGTTCCTTTAGGGTGTTTGATAAAATGTTTCAGTGATGTGAACAGTGTTTTCAAATACTTTTGGTGGGAACTTGGATTTAAATGTGGTTTTAGAGTTGGAAATGGAGATTTAATAAGTATTTTTAAGCTTCATGGATCGTGTATATGAAAGTGGTGATCTATGATAAATGTGAATCGAGAACAATCGGAAACCTAGGTGGATTGGTGGGTCTATAATAACAAGAAAGATAATGATTTTGAAGTGGAATATTGTGGTTTCACTTAGATGGATTTGTGATTACATCAGTAACTTAAAAAAATGATTCTTGTAGAGCACTAAAATTTTGGATGTAATCCTTTCTAGTGGATTGCGAACAAGGATGATGTTTAGTGTGGTTGATATTCTATGTTCACAAAGATAAGATGTTTATAGATACCCACTCATGCTAGTGCCTATAGGGATTTCCCGTGACTTAGTGATATATGGTGACAACTCACTTAGCATCAAAATACGGTTTACATTATTGGTTGTTTGAAAAGAAATCATGTTTTATTTTTAAATGGTTTCAACAAAAAAATCCATGATTGTATTTTCTTAAACTAGAATGTTTATTTATCTTATATTTTTTTCGAATGGAATATATTTATATGGTGGAATCCTACATGGATTTTTTTTTGATGCGCTACATACACCTTTTTGTGCATCTAGACTTTGTTATGATTGATATAGGTAAAGGTATGGTCTTTGGAGATAGTGCTTTGGGATTCTAGTGGTATTCCCTAATAGGTGTTGCGGTGTGCGATTGAAAATGATGCTCCTCATATCATATCGTTTTTATTGGGATGGTGACCTATTTTATTTTGGTTGTTGACCATTTTGGGTTTTTTATTAAATTTTGTAAACCCAAAATCTCAAAATTTGTTATGCTATGTTTGGTTGTGATTGTTCCACTTTGGTTTACTTATTGTTATTGGATGTTTATGTTTATATAAATGGGTGAAATCATTCCCAAGGTGTTATATTGATACCGGGGCACTGGATGTTTTCCCATGGGGATCAATAATACCATTGAAGCCATGCAATAGACTAGGTCAGGTACTAGTGTTGATGACATCTTGACTTAGTTTGTGATAATTATATTGGTATCTGTAGAAATAATGTGTATAGTTTCGTGAATACCCTATTATTTGAAGAATTATGGTAGTTTTACCACATAATAAATAATAAATAGTTATACAGTCTTGAAAATCTATTCCCATAGGAAATAAATTTTAAATAAATTGTAGTGGACAAATGTTTAATTAAATGAAATAATTATAATCTATTCATGAGGAATTGGTTTTGGAAAAATGATTTTAGAGATGCATGATTAATGAATATATAATATAAAGGTTGTTTTGAATCATTTCATTCATTGGTACTTAACCACAACTATTCCACCCATATATGGCTTTTTGTATATCTAATTATGGGAGTATTTTGACATAACAATGATTTTTGAAAAAAATACTATCAATGGAAACAAAATTTATTAAATATTAAATGGGTATAAAATAAAATAGTTTATACCAATTTAATGAATTCATGTAGAAGTACAAAAGGACATATATATGGTTTATGAAATGATTAGTTTTATTATTATAGAATTTATAATTAAATAAATAAAAAATTACTTTTGAAGAAATGTTATAAAGGTAAGATATTTTTTAAAAAATCAATTTAAAATGATTAATTATTATAAAATAAATTAAAATTAATAACATTTATAATTAATTATAATATATATTGAGATAAAATCAGAATAAAAATATATAAAATTTAATTTATAACGCTCATTGACTATGTCATAAATGAGGAGAATTAAATATACCTATAAAATAATATTAAAATTGTTTTGAGAATTCTATTAAATCTATATTTTAAATAAAAATTATTTTTAATATAACCTAAAATATAAATTATATAAAATAATTAAAAATATGGGGAGAAAAGAAATAGTTTAAAAAGATTTATATTAAATTATTATATGTTGTGACAGAATGGAATAATATAAAGGGAATAGTAAAGAAGTCAATATCCACTAAAAAATAAAGGTACATGAAATAGAAATACCATAAATAATGAGTATTATAAGTAGCTAAATAGGAATTCATTGAGATATGTGACAGTTAACATAACTACTAAAACAAAAAATAGTGTGTTATAGTGTAACACATAGGTAGGGTAAGGTTTCTAACCCAAAACACCTATTAATTTGGTCCCTAAATTAATTCCAATAATGGGGCCCTATATAATGAAAATTTATGAATCTAAATTAATGAAATACTAGTGGGAGTTGTGTTTTTCGAGAGTTGAGGGAGTTTTGAGTTTTCTTTCCTTTTTTGCTGGTTTAATGTATGAGATTGGGCAATAAATTTGGCATTATTTATATTCATAATAAATATAGGTCTAATATTATATAATACCCTTACATACATGTCAAAAAATGATTATATATATTTTATAATGCACTCTTTCTCAGTACATAAAATACCATTAGATTACCAACACAAGATGATTATGGATAAAGCAGTGAGATGAAATGATTAAGGCATCCCAAACTCTGCAAAAGTCTATTAATATGAAAACATTAATCAGTCTTTCATCAAACCACTACCCAAAAAAGTTGGTATTGATGTATTTATATGAATACTGTGTGTGAAAAAAATGACTTAGGAAAAATATGTTCAATTTCATAAAGTAATTTAATTCTCATAAAATTGATGAAAAATCAAACACCTCTTGAAAGATAAGAAAAAACAAAATACCAATAATTAACAAAAATAATGTATAGGGAATGTGATATCCCCCTTTTATCGATTACTAATGGATCAGTGATAACTCAAAAAATAGATTAAAATAATTAAATGTAATAAAAAAGAAATTTAAATTTATCACTAACATCAGTCCAGAAGTTAGAGTCTTCCTCATATACTCCCTTAGTGAAAAATACCCTTGTTATATAAATTATTTGTGGTTATTATAGCATTATTTATCATCAATACCATTATGTGATAAACACATGATTATTCATTGTGATTTGATGATTTATTTTGAATTTAAATATTCTTCGGATTTAGTTCCTATATCCCTCTTCTTCGATTTCTCCCAAGTGCTTTACTCTGTTGTGATTATGGATTCATCAATGTTATTCTCAAATATTTATCTTATTTTAAATAAATCCCATGATCTACAACATATTCATTTTTCTTGATTTTTTTCATATGAACCATCTAAAATAGATTATCCACATTTCTATAACAATAGGAAATGATATTGATCATTAGTCAACCTTTTCAATTTTGGGAATTGTTAATTTTGTGTCCTAAAAAAAACAATTTAGTAAAGTATCTACATAAAATGATCCTTCCTTTTCCATTTTCATCCATAGAAGAAACATGAAGAAAAACATTTTTATTTTTAAAATATTATTGTAGAAGAATACTTATGTTTGTTTCATCATGTAGTCAATTGGAATCAAAATGACGTTGATCTAAGAAAATGTATAATTTATAGTCATAATTGATCATGAGAAGAAAAAGTGTATCATATCTCTTCTTGGAGTCAATATTAACATGGTTTCATTTCTACCTCATTTTCAATGTAATATAATGTATGTCATGGTTGATATAATTTCAGGTATGTCACATTCTATTGTTTACAATGATCATATAAGATCAATAGTCTATCGAATCATCATTAATAATCACTCTAGTCTCAGGTTTGATTTTTAGCCTCATAGGCTATCTCATTTTAGTGATATCATAATTGATCAAGGACCTTATAGAATTTCCCAAAAACTAGATGTGGATAATTATAGATGATGGAGTGCTAAATTTACTCATAAATAGTTAATTCATTTTAGTTTTTACCATGATACAACAGATAAATAACATATAATTAAATATTTTCATCATTCAATTTATGAATAAATTGAATGAAATCATTTAATTACATAATTACAAGAAATCAAATTTCGAAACTAACTTTTTAAAATAAATTCATGTCTCATTAATTATTTCTGAAATTAATTGTATATTTTATTTAATACAATTATTAATGAACATATAGATGATACAAAGTATGAAGAACCAATGATTTTATTAGGTTTTATCAACATTATGTTTCTTAATTACATTGAAAATAATTTCCAAATTAGGGAAATATTGGAATTTATAACCCCACATAGTTTAACTATAAAATTCTAGGGAAATATAAATAATTAATTAGATCTAAATGATATCATAGAAAGGGTTAAAATACCATAACAAAAAATATAGAAAATCAAATATTTATCAATTCTTTTAAATTTTATGCCACATTTATGAATCTAATCCACTATCCTCACACCAATTTAATCAATATTTAGTGTTCTAGGATAGAAAAAAATTGATCTCTTAGGAATAAGTAATTTACAAAAAACATCCTAAATCTGCCTCCGATAAGAATACCTTCCAAACATTCCTTTTTCGAACATCATTATTACTTCCCATTTCGCATGCAGATATATCATCATCCGCAACTTATTCCATATTTATAATTCAAAAAATTATTTCTCTACCACTATAATTTTGAACTTAAAGAATATTTCAAAGCCATATTTGTAAAAATATCTTATTGGATTAGTGTAGAAACAACCAGAACTAAATCATATATGGATAATATGTATTCCCTAGGAATATATGTTTTAGTCATGTAATATAAGAAAGATTTGGGTAGCTGGATCTTAGATCATGCTAATATTAATTTTATGGATAACAGACACCCAAATATCAGTTATTTGAATAAGGAGGGATTCCATATTTTTTGTAATCATCTAATTTAACTCTAGTTAATACATTTTATCCACATTTATTTTAAAGTGGATCCTTGAGGTTCTAAAGATAATATGGTTTTTTTACAATGGTCTATCTTCATTAGTCTATTTTTATAATAAATTTATATTTTATAAAATCATTATATTTTAATTAAGACCCATTTTTTATGTTGTAATAAAAAATCCTCGATAATTATTTTGACACCCCTAAATTGGACTCCCAGGATCGAGTGCTCATGAAAACATTTTTTACATACAAACATTGGAATACTTCAACAAGATCCATTTTTACACATAAATAATTATAATATCACAAAAAATTATTTGTTAATAAATACTGAATGTGCCATTTAGGATTACCATTTTATAAAATTAAGAGAAAATTTAACTACGATAGGTCATATGTTTCCCATAAATATGATATTTTTTAAACTATCCAAGAAAAATCCTATTCCATAAAAAGCCTTCAATATCTCATATAACATCTCCAAACATGGTACTCTTAAATACGTAATATGTGTATTAAATTTATTTATCATCATGGTAAATGGAAAGATAATAAGATTTAGATCAGAAAATCAATAATGGAAAATTAAATTTAGTAGCCATATTAGAATGAATAAAATGATGTGAATAAATTAATATTAAATAATCACATATATCTGAAAAATTAGATTGAAATAAATTGTTGAACAACATAATAATAAAGATAATCACATGGATAAAAATAACAAAATTCATCGTGACAGAATGAATATTATATAATTCATGATATTTTCTATTAAGGCCGCAACCAAGAAATTATTCTTGTTGTCAAAGATTCAACCAAGACATCATTCTTACATTGGTAAGGGATACATTAATTAGAAAAAACCTTTTGTATCATGAAACCAACTAATATATCAAGTAGTTATATAATAATAAGTCCCATTTATAACTCCAATAATCCAAATTTATTCACAATATGAAAGATATAAATTATAAGTAAATTCATAACCAACATTCAATTGTAATACTGAATTATATATATTGAGTTACCAACATATATAATTTCAATACATATATAGTTAATAAATGAAAATTATATATCATAATAATGAAGTTATATGGATGAATAATACCAAATAAATATTCATATTGAATCAATAAACAACCATATTTGAATAACAAGCATACTGATTGACAATATTTCCCCATTAAAATTAGTGGATTAGTTTTTTATGTAAATATCCTAAAACTAACACCACCTAAACTAATGGTATATCATTAAGTAATTAACTATTAAAAATCAATTAAGAGACTTCAAATCTGTCTATAGAAATTGGGGTAGAGGGGATGATGATGCTAGTGATAGGAGATACTTCTCCAGAAAAATGAAACGGTAGACCAGAGGATTGATCTGATTATGAAAGCACCAATTTTGAGATGCTATATGACATGCTTCAATATCCCTCTTAAAGGAAGGGGAGATTTAGAGGTTGGTGAAGCGGTCATGGAAGGTCTTAATGGACTATAATATAGGAATAAGAAATGAGGCTAAGTTCATGATTTTTAAAAAGCTTTAAAAAAAGATTTTTCTTTGGTTTTTTCCTTGTTTTCCCACTACCTTCTCAATTCCTATATTTTTTATTCTTTTAATAAAAGAGGCTCGACCTTCATTTTAGTGAACAAACTTCAATAAATATATTAAAAAATATAGTAACCATAATGAAATGGAATTAAAATATATCTCTTTCCCTAAATAAAAGTTGATTTGGAATGAAAAAAGGATTTGATCGACCATTTATGTTATATATATTTTATTAGAATATGATTCTTAAGTCCAACATTGTAGGTAATAAACTTAATAAATTTTTGAAGAATATATTCCGGCCTCTAAAAAATAATCCCAGGAATACATCTAAATAAAAGTGGGATTCTAAAACAAAAAGAAGTTGTAGGGTTATTTACCTTATAATGGTAAAATAACGAGTCAATGGGGAGAATTACATAGCAATTATACATCTAAAAACAACAAATAATGAGAGGGGATGAATTTTATGCAGGTATTATTATAAAAGATCTATATATTTCCATAGATGGAATATCCTTTATAGAAAGTTTCGATTTTGAAAATGAGATTGGAGAATTAAGAATGACTACATTGGTAAAAATATAGTCAATACCCTTATAAAAAAGAGAGAATAAAATGTGACATAAATTTTAATAAATGAATGATAATTACTATAATACCATAAAGATGTAGTATACACAAAATTTAAATCCAATTTGTTTGAGAGGACAAAAAATATCGATAAATAATTAATTTGAGATGATAAATACAATGAAAATGGTAACATAAGAATTAATTGAACATCATAGTGATACCATGAAACAAAAATAAAATATTAGGAAATGAAATATATTCTATATCCCTAACGGAAATTTTGGTTGTTAATAAACAACATTAATTAAATTATGGTTCTCAATACCAAACATTTATTATAGAATCGAAAATAGAGAAAAATAAATCTTATCATTAATCTCACTTAGTCGAATGTAATATGACTACAAATATAAAAAATACTATTATATCCACCTTATGATCACCTATAAAATTTTATAATTATATTATATAATTATTAATTACAAATATAATTTTGATTTATATTTTATATTCATCGTCAAATGTTATTAATCTCAAATATATTTATTTTACACTCTATATAATTATGGCGACAATTCATGTTTAGGTATTCATATATCTTCATTATGGGACCATTATTGTTATTTTAACATATGTTTTATATTTATTATTAATTTTATTATTCAATTTAATTATTATTTCAGTTATGATTCATGGCGATGAAGTCTTCTATAATACTGTTTTGATTATTTTTAATGAAAAATGAGTGGATCATTATAAGTAAGGTAATTATTATTTGAACCATTTTAGAATAATAAAAAACAATATATTTTCATAATTTTCTTTTAAAACCAGTATTTATGTATTATTGAAATCAATGATATAAATTTATAACCTTTTCAAAGAATGTGGTTAAACAAACCTAAATATGAAGAAGTTAAACTCTTAGGGAGAGGATGGTTAAGAAATTGAATATTTTAAAATAATATCATTATTAAATATTTATAATGATGTTATTTAGATGTTATTAAATTTATGATTCATGTTATAGGTGAGATAGAAAAATAATAAAACACGAGAGTGATGAAAAAATACACAACCTTTTTCTGAGTTACTAATTAGCACATATGAACGAATGGTACATTTTATTTTCATAGATCAAGAATAATTTAGGGAACAGATTATATTTACAAAATAATAATAATGTACTAAATATCATATTAATCTCTTAAATTATACTTTAATCAATTTTGGTTTAATTTTGTGATGAAATTTCACATGCATCGTTCATAGATGTGGTAGTCCGCACACATTAATGATGACGAATTGATTTTTCAAATATTTTCAGAGGAATGAAGGAAATCAATATTACATAAATATAAAAATATTTACACATATAATTATTATTAGTGTTATCAGAAATTAATTTAGAAATATTTTTATAGGGTTTTTGATGAAAAACATAAAGAGTTCTCGACTAAGAACATGACGTTTTTCATTAGATATTATCCATTAGGTAACAATTTATAGAGCCTTAACTTGGATATCTGGAAGGAAAAATGATTATTTTCTTTGGGGAGATAGTTTAGATGATAATAGATCTTATTTTTGATTTATATAATTATTTTCAATGGGTTTAGAAATGTGGTGGTAGTGATCTCCTTTTAAGTGTAGAAAATGGAATTTTTGTAAATACCTATAAATGTTTCATTATGGGATGATAATATTCAACACTCAATGACTCCAAAAGTTGTAAATGATGAATTATTTGTTGAGATAATATATATTATACCTCTATAATTCATTTTAAGACACGGTTTAAACATGTATTAATCCTTTTACTCTTAGATATTTCAATTTTAACATTTTTTATTTTTTCCGTGTTATGTAATTTTTTCCCAAGTAATTTACTTTTAATACCTAAAAATAAAATGGGCCTCATTAAATTACTTATACCTACTAATTTTTTATAAGATATTTTTTTTATAAAATAACATATAACATTTTATGATGAATTACTTCAAACAATTTCAAAGTTCAACCTTAAAAACACATATATAGATAAATTATATTTTAAGTGTAATTTTTTTGGACTATAAAATTATATTTTTTTTGGATTTTAAATATATATATAATATTATTATAAAAATTAGTTTTTTTAATTTTAAAATAATCTCAATAATATATTATATGAAATTATATTTATTAAAAAGAGATGAATAAGTTAGTTTCTATTCTTGATAAATATTCCTGAGGTTTAAAAAAATTAAACATGTATTTTCTAATTCCATAATTGTATTTTGAAATTTATTATTTTACTCCATAAACAAATATTCAGTCATGGAATTTTTTATAAATATATAAGTTAACATTAATTCTTGATATACTAATAAACTCAACAATATTACTAAAATCTATATTTTCAATATTAAAAAATAAATTATTTCATAATAATATAAAAAACAAATATTATTATAGTATTGTTATTATAACATAGAAAATGAATAAAATTTTTTCAAATTCAAATTAAAATATTTTGTAATTTATATTCTATTTAAAAACAGAAAATGAAACAAAAATAGTTTTCATAGGAAAATATTATTTAGATTATTATGTTTTCACATTCTCGTTTCCTATGAAATAAAAAATAAATTTATGATAATATATTCATTTTGTGAAAAATATTTTTTATAAATAATATAATTTTATGCAAAAAATTCATATAAAATATTGTTGGTGTTAAAAAATTAATAAAGTTTTCATAGAAATAATACAATTTTAGTAATTTCAAAGGAAATAAAATACATCCACACTAGTATAATACTTTTCCTATGCAATACAACATTAATCCTCAAGATAAAAATATAAAAAATACAATAAATTTTAATCATAGAATTAAACATCATACATAATATTATATAGGGATTATAATATTTTTTTACTCACATTGTATTATTTTATTCTATGAAAAATGTAATCATATATAGAAAAAGATATTTTTAAAATTATTTTCATCCAGAATTCATTATCCCCAACTCAACACATAGTTCTGAAATCTTCCAATGAATTTGAACAGAAATTTAAATGAATTATATACTATGAATAAATAAATATATAGGAAAATATAAACAGTGAAGGCATCATGATAGTCATTTATTCAATATAGTTATATAAGAGAATCATATATTCCTTTAGTGTATTCAAAATGACCTATTGAAATATATTCAGTGAAGATACATTCACCATTAAAGATAATTATGACTTAAATACATTGTTTACTATTACCCTAAAATGAGACATATCTATTATTATAAAGTATATATTCCACTTATAATAAGAATTAATTACCATTAGCATCATCCTTGATAATAAATCCAACACTTTATATACAACTTGAAAATAATATTTTTGATGAATCTTTCTTGGATGTTACGACCAAGATGACAAGGAAGATTATCAATTCAGGTATCTTTTTTATTTATCAAATAAATATTGAATAAGGAAAAATTACCTTAGTTGTTTTTTTTAAAAAATTGGGAAAACCATTGTATTTTAAAAATTAGACTCACAATTATTGAGAAATTCTATCAGAATTTAATGATGTATTTTGGAAGAAATCATTCATCGAGATCACCTTGGGTCCAGAATGTTGTCATGACCATGTTGAAGAAAAAATAAGATTTTTCATAGATCTAATAATATATATGATAATTCATTGATATTTTTGATTTCTCCCAAATCATAAGAAAGTTATAAATGTTAATGATGAAAGTTTATGAAATAAGGTTGACAAATAGTGGTGCGAGACGTATTCAAGAATATCATATTCAGGATTTGTAGGAAATGAATATTTCGATGGAGGAATGGGAAGTAAAAATATTTTCAATTATAATTGAGACGATCATGAAGCTGATCTTTTACATAATCAAACCCATGACAAAAGTCACTATTATAAGAAAAACCTTGTGAATGAAAGAAGATGATAAAGTAAAAATATTATGATATTAGATAATAGGATTCAAATATTTTTCATGGCTAGGAATGTTTTCATGATAATAATGAGGGAAACCAAAACATGTGGTTTTTAGTTAAAAAAATTGAAAAGATTAAATGATTTTGAGAATGAATTTGATAAGTTTCATAATTATAAAATTTATTGAAGTTGAGTGATGAATGCTCTATAGTGTCATATTTCGAAAATAAGAATTAGATGTGATTGAAAAATATAGAAATAATCTACTGTCTCAATTATAATGCTGAAGTCAGAATGAGAATTGGTTATGAGAATAATAATGAGAAGGCATATGTTCTCCTTTATACATTTAGTATATGGAAATGTAATGAATAATGAATTGGTGAACATATTCTTCCATCATAAATATGAAACCTAAATGGGAATAATGTATTTCAAGTGGTGTAGAGAAATGTAATTAAATATCATTAATTTTTATTGTTTTGAAAGTGGTTCAATAAAATCAGAGTGCCCAAAATTATTTATCATAATGAATAAATTTTATTGGGGAATTAGGAATAAGATTCATGCCGAATAATTGTTATAAATTATGAATCATTTATAAATTCATGTAGATATCTTAAAATAAAATCATTTTGAATATTAAAAAAGTTTTTGAATAATTAAAATTAATATTAAAGATTTATGGATGATAAAATCTTCCGGAAATTTGGTGATGTGGGAAAACCATATGTCTGAATCCCACTTAAACCATTTTGGAATGTTTATAAAATGAATAAAATACTTGGTGTATTCATGGAATCTCATATTATATGAATAGTGGAGAGAGAATCCCCTCAATTATAACAAGAAGAAGTTTCTATATTTTGTTTTCTTGATGAATCATTCTAGAGAGAAGAAAAAAGAAGAAGATACAAGATCTTAATCAAATTTTCTAAAGTCAAACAATTAAACATAACTAAGATTTCTAGACTAAGGATGAATGATTTTAATATTGTTTTAGTGGAATTTTGATAGAGTATTATTATCATATTGAGAAATCAGACTTAGGAGTCATATAGGGAAATTAGATATAGTGTTATTATGATGTCCTGGAATTTCCTTCCTCTTGGGTATGAATGTGAAGATATTTTCATTGAAAAAATATATTTTTTTGAAAGTTGATTAGTAATAACAACATTTCATTGCATCATTTCATGTTATTTGATGCACATGCACTATTTTAATAAACATTTTTCTATACGAGAGTATGTGAATATCTTACTCAATGTATTCCACATAAGATGATTCTCACTAGTATATTGTTTGGTATTGGATTATTTACAATCATTACAAAGGAATAGATAATATTTTTGAGTAGAAAACATTGAAAATTATTATCTTCCTATGGCTGTGTGTTTGATTTGTTATTGGAAGATAAATAAATATTTAATAAGAGGTGAAGGTTGTTTCTAAGGTAACGATACTTACAAGAAAAATATATCACTGATTTACCCCTCCCCAATAAATGATAGCTGATTCATATATGGGTAATGTCCATTTATATTAGAGAAAAGGTTCCCCTTATTTATTTTATATAATGATGCTTTGAAGAAAATTTTTGATGGATAATCTAAATTGTGTGAATAGTTAGGGGATTTCAACTATTTATGCAAATAAATATTATATTTGGTAACCTAATTATTTTGCATGGTCTAATAATATTAGTAATCAAATTATAAAATATATTTTTAACGGATTTACCTTTTTAATTTTGATTAATTTTTTCATGAAAAATAATCACTCTATTTTTTCGAAAATTCATTAAATACGTAAAAAATATATTTTCATCGATACTTATTTAAATTATATAATTTTTGATAGATTTATAATTAATTTATTCCTATTATAGATATTTAATTTTATATAATGAACACAAAATTAAAATATGCATATAAAAAATATCTTTGGATTAAATTCATAGATTTTTCTGAAAATATTGACTTTTCAATGATTAGTAAAATAATATTTTTTTCCCAATTTTTAGATTTATTTTCCGTAAATAATGTAATTATAAAGTCTCATGCAATTATGAAATTTTTATTAATTATAAATTTGTTCTATATGATTTAGAATGACCAAAATAATTCTCAGTTAATTAACAATATATTTAAATTAGTATTAAGTTATTTTTTGGCATCAAATCATTTTTCAAAAAATTATTAATCATTTCGTGTTACAATATTGTATTTAAATTAATTTATTCCAAATTTTTTAATTTCATATTGAAAAAATTATTAAATATTTTGAATTATTAGGATTAAATTTGGTAAAATGGCCCTCTTTTATTTTCTTACCTTGAATAGTAATCTCAGTAAATATTTTTCACATCCATAAGGGTATAATTGCTAGAAAATGGTTAACAATATGGGATATGATTTTAAGTTTACACTAACACATGATATTAATATAATGGATTAGTTTATTTCAACTATCCTCCTCTAATATTCTATTTTTGGTAAATTTTGTGCCATCTTTATTTGATGGATATTAATATTTTATTTTATTTAATGACAAATAAAAAACATCAAAATATTTTCCTATGGTTACTCAAATACTTTTCGTATTCATAAAAATTGGTTTTCATTTTTTCTTTAGGGTTGATAATAATAATAAATTATTTCTATGTTTTAAATTTATTTATAACATTTACTATTTGTATAACTAACATAAAAATTTTGGAAACACAAACAATGTTCTTGTGCAAGAGACTAATAATTCTGTAAATAATATTTGAAAATTAAAATATATTTTTTGAATAAATTTGGGTTCTAAAAATTTTATGGGTAATTGTAATGTTAATTTTATTTCTAAATTTCCTATAGTCTACTGAATTTTCTTTCTTCGTGACATCAATATGAAAATAAAATAATAGATGCAAAAAATAACATTAATGATATTTTAAGTCATATAATATTTTATCAAATGATATAATAAATGAAAAAATATTGAAATAGTATATGTGGAATGGGTAATAGTCTACAAAAGTTAATACAAGGATCATTTATGAACCATTTTCTACCTTAGAAGTAAATTTATAATTCTTAATGGTTGAATAATGTGTTACTGTAGTCAAGGATATAATGTAAGGTTCTCACATTAAACATTACATAATCATGATTTATGTCTAAAATTCGACATTATTTGACTTTGAGGATCTTCTCAAGTTTATTGATTTTCAGAATTCGGCCATAACCCGTATAAAAAACCATAAAAATATGAAATGGACACTTCCAATAATATCTATTTCATTTAAAAAATATTTTAAAATGAAACTTACATTCTTTTCATGTTTAATCATCATACCTTTTAGATAATTCCATCCATTACTATATTATCCCTTAAATATTTTTAAAAACATTTCAAAACTTGGGATGGGCATAAAATGCTCATTAATGGAATCATAAATAATGAGAACTATTAGTGTTGTAAAAACATGAAATTAATGAATACATTATAATAAAGTAATATTTCTCTCCTTAAAGAAGTAGTAATTTTTTTCCTTGAATTATATGCTCATTGAATAATTTTTTATATTTAGAATATTACCATAATAACCATAGAAAAAATATATATCATATAATGGTAACTTGGGACATGATCATACATAAATGGAATAACCATATGGCCGAATTCCATACATATTACTCTTATAAATGGAATTTCCATATGGCTGAATTCTATACCCAATGCATTATAATATATAAAATAACCATCGATCCTTGGTATATCATAGAACCACATATGTTTTATTAATCATAGAACCACCCATATTTGGTTTTCACATAACCACACATCAAATGTCCCAGTATCATTGTATAATCATAACACATAAAAGAATGAAATTATCAACAATTTACTCCTAAAATTTCATTTACAATCCCAGGAAATCATTTCAAGATATTTAAGTAGTCATTCCATTTTCAAAACCCTTTGTAAAACAAAAACACCAAAAATTGGGGAAAAGGGATTTCCCTTCCCATTTGAAAAATAGTAAGGCTTATAGAGGATGCCAAATATCAAATAATAGTTACAGTGACCGAAAGGTCATTGTAACCGCAAACGATAAAAAACATTCCTTTTTTTCATTATGTAAAGAGAAAAATACACTTCATATAAATATATTAGATTATAAAATATTTTAATGAAATAAAAATTCAAAGGGGTTGATTATAAACCTTATAAAAGAAGGTGTTCTACATTATGAAATGAAACCTCAACGAAAGGAGATTGAGATGAACTTCCTTACATTGAGTCTGACATGTATATTACATTATTTATCTTCCTAAATAATAAACATAGATGAATTTAAAAAATCCTCAGAATTTTTTTCAATTTAATTATTCCCTTTATATCACTTATTTCCATGTTATTATAATTACATAATTATTTAAGTTTGTATCTGACATTTTGTTGATATTCATTACTTGAGTAAACAATGAACTCGTTATGATTTCAACAGTCTATGTGGTCATAATTCTATCATATTCAGATTAATATTCATGAAATTATAATCATTTTTATAAATAAATAAAAAATTTAAATTAAACCACTAATTTTGGTTATTATAAATTAACAACGTTATAATCATAGAGACGGTAGGTCATACATATATACGAGTAACATTATCCGTTTTTCATTAATCATTATAGAAAGTAGGATATTATTTTTTTTAACAATCCATGATGATAATAACACCATTACTATCATATTAATAATTTAAATATACTTATATATATATATCATACAAGTTATGTAGTGATTAAAAATGAATCACATCGCTTCGTGGACGTGATAGTTCCCATGTACGTACGAATGACACTATCATATTTATGTGAAAGGAAAGTAAGAAAATAATTGATATATTATTATCAAATAATGAAAAATATTTCATTAAAATTATTTATAAACAATAATTCCTTTATTATAACATTTCATGAGAGATGGTTATGGAAATTAAATTAGATCGGTTCGTGGAGGTGATAGTTCAGACGTAGACACCAATAATAAATTACATTCCCATTCAATGACATTGGAGATTTATTTAGGTGATGATACTAACATAATAACATATCAACATGTTTATAAAACTAGTGTTATTATTTCATCATGGATAATGAGCATTTAAAGTAAGTATAAGAAGAAATAAAATAGAAACACATAAATAAAAATAATTATATTTACCTCAAATAATCTCCATTCCCAACACCAAAAAACCTATAAAGATTGTGTTATTCATAAAATTAGGATTCTAGAATGTGGTGAGGGATTATAGGAATGGATTTGGGTAGATATTGGATGATCCAAAATGTTTTTTAAATGTAAGAAATATAAAGGAATGGGTTCCCTTTTACAGTGGAGGAAAGGGGAACTCTTGGAATTATCAATTGTATTAAATTAATATAAATTATTTTTCATTTGAAAATGGATCCAAATTGATTTATTTATAATATAAGATTATTATTGGTCTAAATACATTAATAAAATAAAATTTTCACATGGTTTGATTATTTCTTAATCCTTATATTTTTGTTTAAACACATTTTTTACCCTTTTTAATCTTACTGTGATATTGTGTTATTTACATTTTAGAGGTTAATATAATTACCATAACATGCTGAAATATAAATTAATGAGTAAATATTACATATAAGTAATTTCAAAAACTATTTATAGAATCTTGTATTTTTATTAATTTGATATCATTTAATAATATATTTTATATTTTAAAATTTCCAAAGTATCAATTTTGACAATATTCATTAGTTTACTTTTATAAAAATTTCATAACATCATGATAAAATCAAAAAAAATTACTTTAAATCTTAACCAACATTTATAATTAATCCATAAAATTCTTGTATGGAATCAATTATGTCAAATTATATTTATTTTAATATTTATAATATCATTTATTTGACTCTTTAATTAATTTAGAAATTACAACATCATCATTATGTCTCCATTTAATTTAATTATTTAATTCATAAAAATTATTAATAAATTACCATGATGTGGGTAATGTTTTTATATTTATAAGTAACATTTATAATCTAATGTATTACTAATATAACCCCTTTTTAATTTTTTTATATTAATGAGAGACATGATTTAGATGTCTTTCTCTTTTCTTTAAATAAAATTTTATATGTTTCATAGTCAAACCCCTGGGGATTTAAAAGGGAAAAATTCCATCCCTAGTATTTTTTGGGTCTAAAATAACTAATACAAAAATATTAGTACAAGTTTTAGGATTTTTTTTTAAAATATTTATAATATTATTTTAACTTTTAATTACCAGATTAACCCTTAATCGTGGTAAAAAAAAATTTCTAAGTTACTATTTAGAATGTCCAAAAATAAAAGGGAACTATTTTAAAAAAATTATACCTTAGGATTCAAAATCTTGAATCAATTTTTAAAAATTCAAAACACAGAATTGGAAAATATTAATTAAAAATTAATCCCGCTGATAAAATAAGAAATCAAGTTTTTAAGTAAAACATTCTAAAGTTCACATAGTTTTTCTATTCAATTTTTGTAAAATTAATTCCAATTATGAACATGGGATTAAATGATAAAAATTATCGAAATAGACTTTAAAAACAAATAAAAGGATAATCTGAGAATAAAAAACAATTTGACGAAAAAGTAGTTTTGAATTAAAACGGAGTATTTTTCAATATTCAATAAAATATAAATTTTATCAGGAAAATACCAAAATTCAACCTAAATAAATTTTGATACACAAATTCAAAATAATAATTTTAATTTTTCATAGAAAAATTATACAAGTGAAAATAATATATTTAAAATGGGTTCACCATCAAAAGTCGGTGAAACAGGATTATATAAAAATTGGAGATTTTTATGCTTAAAATAGTTTTTTTTTGTTATTTTGTGCCCATAAAAATTATTAGAAGAATGTAAACAAATTTAATAAATATGTGTAATCATAACATAGTTTTCATTATTCATTCTCTCTAATACAATGGCTATACGATTACTACCACTTAAAATAGTAATATTAATAACATATTATTTTTCGATATAACCCTGTCTTGTGTGCTACATAAGATTTCAACGGAACCTATTGTTGTGTTTCGAGTACGATATCAGACATAGAATCCCCTCTAAATTAAAATTAATATCTAATTCATATATATTAATATATTTTAAAATTTATTATTCTATAATTACCTAGGACATTACATCCTTCCCCCCTTTTGCAAATTGCATCCTCAAAATTTTATTCACTTATCAAATAAGTGGGGCTATTTTCCTGCCATATAATTTTCAGATTCTTAGGTTTCCCCTCAAACCATATGGGTTTTCCATAAACCCTTAACATGATGAATCAGCTTATTCCCCATCACTTTCTCTCTGTGGTCAAGAATATGGATTGGTTTTTCCTCACAATAATGATTTTCTTCCAACTGAACTATGTATGGGATCAAAAAATGAGATGGTTTAAGTATGTACATTTATAACATTCAAACATGAAATTAATTTCATACATGTGATAAAATTGGAGGTAATTACACTCATTAGGAAAAATATCCAAATTTCTCAAGGATTTCATAGGGTCCAATGAACCATGGACTCAGCTTCCCCTCCGTACCAAAACACATTACACATTTCCATAGAGTGACATTGTGGAAGACATGATCACCCACATCAAAAGAATGATATTTCCTCTAGTTATCTGAATTTATTTTATAACTTCTTTGATTTATCCTCATGTTTCACTGAATCAAATAAACATTATATTCCATTTCCTCTACCAATTCTGGTCCCATCAAATTCTGTTCACCTAATTTATCCCAAAAGCCGGAGTTCGACACTACATTCCATATAGTGAATCAAATGGTTCCATCTATATACATGAATTAATATTTTTTATAATAAAAATAATTCAAATAAATATGTTGATCCAACATCCTTGGTAATCCAATGAACATGAACATAACATATCCTCTAATGTCTAAATTCATCATTATCACTACCCTTATGATTGATCAACAAAAGATGTACTGAATTTTAGTTCAATACCCAACGATGTCTGAAGGTCCTTTCCAAAGATCAAACTAAACCTAGGATTGGGATCAGATACAATAGAGAGGGTCAATCCAAGAAACCTGAATATCTCTTAAATATATATCATTGAGAAAGTTGATCTGGAGGCAAATTTTCTCAAATATGAAGTAAATGAGAATATTTGGTCAATCGACAAACAATAACCCAGATCATGTTGTTACCTCAAGAAGTCTCTAGAAATCCTATTGTGAAGTCAATTGATATATTTTCCCATTTCTATTCTGGCACTGGAAAATGATGAATCATACCCTTTTGAAATTATCATTTTACTTTAACCTACTGAAATTTCAAACTCTTCATGGTAAAGTCGACAATATATCTTTTTTTACATCCCACCATTAATATTTTCAAATATATCTTTACATCATAGTGTTTCATGGGTGAACATAAAAAATTAGACCTTTGAGGTTCACATAACAAATCATTCTTCAAATTTAATCATAATGAATACATAATATCTTCCCAAAAATAAAAACAAAATCACTATCAATGTTAAATTCAGGTAATGTAACATTCTGAACCAATTCTACCTGTTTAAGTAACTCATTATCTTCCGTCTATGCTTTGTTAATTTTTTTATAGAGACAATTACTCTAAAACCTGAAACAAAATAGGGGATTTTTCTGCACTAAAAATATACAATAAAAAATTAGTCAAATCATTAACCAAAGTATCACATTCCAAATATTCCATGGTTAATGTAGCGTAACATTTTTGAATCAAAACATCATCAAATTTATTTTATTTTCATGGATGGTAATGAAACATGCAATCATAATTCTTGATTAGTTCCACCATCTCCTATGTATCAAGTTCAAATCATTGTTAGTGAATATATAATTAAAAATTTTCTGATCAATATATATTTCACAATTTCTGCCATACAAATGATTCATCCTAATTTCTAATTTAAAAACAACATAAGATAAATCAAAATCTTATGTTGATTAATTTAACTCATTAGGTTTTAAATAACATGAACCATAAGAAATTACTTGATCATTCTACATTAAAACACATCCATGTCCTTTCAATGATGCATCACTATATCTAAATAATTCACTATTCCTATAAGGATGTGACAAACTGGACTATTTACCAACCAACTTTTCTATTTTTGAAAACAATTATCACATTCTTTTTTCCAAACAAACATAACTCTCTTACATGTTAACTGAGTTAGTGGGCTAGATATACGAGAATATCTTTCATCAAACTGTGGATAAGGGACCATTGATCCATGAAAACTGCAAATCGGTATGATATTGGTAGGTCTTGTAGAATCTTAACCAAATTTTGTTTTATAAGGGTCAATAGTTAAGACATATTTATAAAAAAACATGACCATAGAATTAAATTTGTTTCAACCAAAATTAACACTTACTAAACATTCCATATAGTTTTTTTAAATATTTTCAAAATAGTCCTTAACTTACTTTCATGTTCCACTTTGATTTTAGAATATACCAAAATATCATATGTATACACAACCACGAACTATTCCAAAAATTATTGAAATATTATATTCACGAGATTCATAAATTCATTAGGTGCATTAGATAACCAAAAGGGAATAACTACAACCTCAAAACTCCCATATCACATTCATAGCTCTATATTGGGAATTCTATCCACTTTCCCCTCCAGGTGATAGTACCAAGACGTCAAATCAATGTTCGAAAAATACTAAACTCCTAGGAGCTAAAAAAATCATCTATATGAGGCAAATGATACTTGTTTTTTACTGACTAAAAAGTAACATTTTTATTTTCAAAACACTTTCAAGTTTAAAGTGAGAAACCATCCAGTTCAAACACCATAAGAAATTACAGAGCCATTGAAAACAATCTTAATCATGCTAGAAGCATTATCAAAAAAAAACATTTCCAAGAGATAGACGATACCCATGTATATGGAATGTCCTATAATATTTCATTGAATCGAAATGCCATCTTGTAGTAAGTTTTTATGTACTCCCCTCGATTAATCATTCCTGTTTGAATCCCCTTATTAGTATAAGGTCATTCTTTTCAGTCCATTTACTATGATCATTGTTGGTAAAAACTTTTAACACCCTTCCAATCATCTTATTAGCTTATTCATTAGAGGAATTAATAATGAAAAACTTTTCACAATCACTTCATCCAAATGTAAATGCGGATCTAAGGATTTCTCATGGGCCACACCAAACTCTCGCTACTGATAGGGTGCATCAATATGCTCTGTATGATCGGCTCAGAAAACAAAGGCATTGAGATCACATTCAACTATCTAGTTCTATGACATTTTGGAAGACCTTTTTTACATTGGAATAGGTAAATATGAATATTAATTTTTCCCTTTCCTAGTACCCTTTATACTTTTCCTACTCATTTTTATGGGATTCCCTCTATCTTGTAAAATATTCACACCCCATGGTGATGTTCTAGGTTGAATGAAACCTTTATCATGAAATTATTGAAACTATTTTTTAATTCCACCATTTTTAATTGAGAAATTTGATAAGGGGTTTTTGAAATAGGATTACAATGAGGAAATGAATCAATAGTGGATTCAACCTCCTGATCAGGAACACCTCCTAAAAAATCATCAAAAAAACATCAGTGATTTCATTAACTACTAGAATGTCACTAATTAAAACTGCTTCTTTAATTTTTACAAAATTATAAATATAACTTTCATTGTGATTTTTAATCAATATAATAGCCTCCTGTTATGTTATCAATGGTATGAACCCATCAAATATAACTCTCTTTTCTTCTCAATATATTTTAGAATGGCAAAATAAAATCCAATCCATTCACAAAATGATATCAAATTCAACTATGGAAAGGTCAATTCGAGTTTCCGGAAAAACCATCCTACTAATTATAATAGGAATATTCCAATAAATATTTCCTTTATTAATACATACACAAGATGTTTTTTAAAAAAAAATTCTATATTACATTCTGGAGGTGATATTTCCAATTAGCTTGGAAATATCTCAGAAATAAATGAATGTGAGGATCTAGAGTCAAACCGAGTACTGAAATACTTAAAAAAATGGTTAACATACTTTTCACCACTTAATTTGATGGTCCAACATCAACTGTAATAGTAGAAAATGATATTCTTCATGCCCTTAGTATTTTAATCTTTTTGGTTTCCACACTAGGTAATCAATGTTGGACACACATTGGTATAGTTCACTAACCCATTTCAACTAAATAATCCTACTAATGACTATTAATTTCTTTTTTGATAACATATCTGTAGTCACGAGCAATATAACCAGTCTTACCACATGAGAATCACTTCCCAGACATTGAGATAAATTTTTCAAGATGGATTTTTCCACACTTTTCATAAGATATAAATATAGTTAGGATACCTCTAAAATTATTTAATGAATTATTTCTTATCAGATACAAACTAGAAATCATCATTTTCATACTTTTATGGAACACATTATAATTATAAAACTCCATTTATACATACTCACCACATTGAACATGTTTCTCATAGCTTTTGAACTTATAATAATCTAATTATATTTGATATCTCAGCTTCAATCTTTATTAAACCTGATTTATCTTACTATGAGTATCCAGAATAAAATTTGGGGTGTACCTTGTGAAATGGGTAATAGTTTCTCCACATAAAGCCACAAAATATTCCTAATGTTGTCTCAATTAAAAGAATTTATTTTCCATCCTAAGTTGAACATCCTTAGGAAAATATTTTTCTAGGAATATATTCTTAAATTCAACACATTCAATAGAATATATATGTTCAATTCCTCTAGAAATTTTAACCATTAATCACCACTTATCAGCTTCACCTTCAAAATGATTAACAAAAAGAATAAACATTTGATTTTCTGAACACCCCATTACATCAATTATCATTTCTGGTGATTTAATACACCCTTCATATAGAATGGGGTTAGATGATCCTCTAATTGATGCAGGAAATTGCCTAATGAAATGCTCCACTACAAACGTATTCATCTATGGTTGATCTGGTTAATCTCAGGCATACACACCAACACCATTTATCATCCGAGTCAACTGTTCAATCAATAAAAAAAATTATCAGTTCTTATTGCAACCATCTCAGGATACTTATTTGGATGTTTTTTTTCTTCTGGATGACTTCACAATATAGCTTCCATGTTTCCTCTATGGAAATCTATTCATAAAAGACATATTGTATGAACCTTCTTTTTCAAATTGGTATGTATCCTTTAAATTTAAGTCTAGTTCATAATTTTGGACCTTTTATGGATTCCTAATGAGTTATTGAAGGTCTCAATGGTGTCTAATGATTTTTCAAATCCCAAAATAAATATTTTTCAGAAAACTAGATATGTCACACGGTTAGTGTAAACTGTTCATAAAGGGTGCATGGTTTGATCACGTCGTGAGGATGCTCTGCATTTTGGGCAGAGTCATCTCTCACAGTTGGCACACAGTTTCCCTAACCATGCAACTTAACTATTCTAGTGCCCCTTATTCCCTATTAACCATGCATGGTTTGAGCATGATTTCTTCAATCATGTGAAAAAACCGTGAATAGTATAATTTAATTTTAAAATGTACATTTTCTGTTAATGATCTAATTAATCCTCCTCTTTCCTCTTAATCCAAATTCTTGTCGTATTATCCTCCATTTCTCTTAATTTTGTGCTTTTTGAAGGAGGAATCTATGGATTGATATATTTACTTAATCTGCGATATGATTGATCATATGTTCATCATGTTGGATGTGCAACTGTATGTAATTGAGTCAGTTTAAGCCTTTATTCTTCTCTATTTATCTAGAAATATATATCTAGGTGTGACTGTTTTCCCTTTTTATTATATCTACTCAGTTATTAGCTGAATAATAGGATGCTATTAGAGTATTTGAGTTATACAAACTAAGGTTGGTGGTCTATAACTCATCCTTCAAGTTCTTTGATTTTGGAATTTGTCATGTGGGGTCTGGCGATTTAATTTTGTGAAGTTCATGGAAAATATATTTCATTATTAAAATAATTAGAAATTTATGATAATTCTATTTCCATATATGTGATTAATTTTTTGTGGTTATTACCACAACGCAAAACATCCCCTGTAAGATGAAATTCCATTATTGAGTTTTTAGAATTTTGGCACTTTTGATCCATCGTCCGAGTCTGCTTAAGATTGAACACAATAATGGAATGCCTCCTTATAGTAAATGATTTTAGAATCATTCAATTTTGAATTAAAAGTACCATGTCACTTCTTCTTAACCCTCTTAAGGTATGTTCTTAAAATTGATAATTAATTGTGAAATGGAAATTGGAAAGTATACTAAGTATATGACTTGACCAGATTTAAATTTCAACTAATAATAGGTTGAAAATCCGTAGCACCCATTACCATGTTGATAGATGTTACTAGAGTGAAACATAATTATTTAATATTCATAAATGTATAAAATAAACAGTTTCATTCTACCTGGACTTGTCACACTAATGAAAGGAAAGGATAAAACCAAATCGACTTATTGATTAATGATGAATTCATTAAAGGGTTGAATTATACTTGGACTAATAAAGATAATGAAAGGAAAGTATTGAAAAAATTGAATTTATATATGACTTCAATATTAAACTAGAGTGGCATAAATCAAGCTCAACTTGGTTTCTTATCAGGGAATTTCATGAGCACTTGGGAACCCCTTTCCATTTCAAGGATGCAGCTTTATTAGGTTGTGACCCACCTATATCTTGTTTCTTTTCTATTCTTGGATGCCCAGTATGACACCATAGTCTCCCTCACATAGTATTAAAGGATTCCTTGGATACACTCCTTGGAACCAGTATTGACATGTAGGTACCGCAGTTATAGCCAATAGGGCCCCATCCCTACATAGCCCCATTTTACCTTGGACAATCATCTTGGATTTGGTAGGCATTTTATTGTCGAATTCCTTGAAATATTATCCTTGGATTACACTCTTACACTTAGGAAAGATACAAAAATTACTAAGTTGACTCCCCTTGAGATCTACATATCCTTTGTTATTACCATGGAACTTTATTATTAAATTTAATTATAGGTTCCCTTGTAACATATTGGAACCTTCACCATTGTTAACATGTAACATATTTATAAATTGGTTCAATTAAATAATTAATTGTTTATATATTCAGACACCATCTGAGGGATTAATTATGTACTTTGGTATTTAGTTACATTATACTGATTTACATTATATATGCATGCTGATACACCGTTACGTTTCCAATACATGGGATTGATGTTATATACAAGATTGGTGGTGGCCCACTGATATTTATTTCACACAATCTTCATGTAGTGTTTGATATATGGAGTAGACTACATGAATGCATGTTTTGATAAAAGGAATCATACAACTTTGAACACTTGATTACTTTCTATTTTGGATGGATATTGATAGTAGATGATCGATCTAGAGATTGGGATGCTTGGGACAGTCTTTAATTTCCATTGTACCTTTTTGGAACATGTTACATATTATTTTTTTATCCATGTTTTCTAGATTTATAGGGACATGACGTATCATCAACAGTTATTCCAATTTTTTTAGATATAGTTAATTTTGTCCATATTTCCCATGTGACTTATTTTTTACTTATATTGATTTTTTATTTACTTTAGTTTATATTTATTCCCTACACTACACATTGTTAATGAGGTTATAGTCTTCCCGTAAACACACCCTAGGCCCTTGATTTTAGTTGGTAGTTTCTGGGGTTTGAGGGTATGTGCTTGAGTCCATGTGGGCCACCGGGATTAGGGAACCTACTAAGTGGCATCCAAGTATGGGACATCACAAAGTGGTATCAGAGGGTGGTTCTAAATTCTTTCTTTACTATTTGAAGATTACAGTTAGGAACTTATGAATTCTTGGGAATTTTTCATAAGATGTATTTGAGAATCGGGAAACCATGTTCAAGGTAAAAAAGAAAGTTTCCTAAATTATTATTTTTGTTATGATTTTTCCTATTACAGTTGATATAATTTCACCGTTTGGTGATTCACATGTTGTGTGGAGTTGTTTATTGTTATTGTAATTTATTATTTCATTCAATCATTGGCCTAATGATATCATGTCAAGGATCATTATTACATGCATCATTATAGGCACCTAGAATTTTTATGCAATGTATATTTCCATTTCACATAGGTGCACTTCACTGATGTACAATGATTGATATGTTTGTTATTGTTGAGTGATACTCTGATAGTTTTATTATGATTGTATTACTCTTGTTTGTTATTAGGTGATTGCATGTCTCAATCCAAGAGGTGTATGGGCCTTCATTGGTTTGGATGATTAATTTATCGAGTTGACCAATTATGCTGTAAATAAATTGTGTTCGCATTAAATGATTAAGTGCATGGGAAATGATTCAATGGGAATGTCTATCAATTATAATGTGAACCATGTAATATAATATGAAATGGTTTCATATCCTTATCCTTCCTTGTCATGTTTATGACATGTAATGTAGTGAAATAGGTAATTAAATTTAAAAATAAAATTAATCTTATACTTGAGTACATACCGATACCTGGCTGTCTAAGTGAGTAGTTGCGGTAGTATACCTTGTGTAGTGAGTATTATTTATTTAGCTTCCATATGTGATTATATATATCTTCTTAAATAGTAATCGAGGCATGTGAATGGACTTTTTAGACCAATTCCACCATGATGTCCTCATATAGTATGCCTGGAATGTTGCGACGATCATTCTCTAAACTTGGTGGTCCTAGATCCACCAGTCTTAATTTTAGGAGTAACATGTTGTACATGATCTGGGAACTGATTCCAAATTTACTGATAGTTTCCTAAATCTGATTTACTCATGCTTGGTGCTCCATGAGGTACACCTATGATGGATGATCGGACTCGTGAGTTCCAGCAGATGATTCCACTTACATTCTCAGGGGATGGAGGTCCACAAGCTGCTAAGTCTTGTCTAGAATCCAACTTATTTGTCTTTGAGAATATTCAGACACCATCAGAGTGGTGGGTCAATGTTTCTACTTACATGATTCTAGATTTTACCAAGTGTTGATTGGATGTTATTATATTGGATGGTCATCATTAGGGAATGTTGTGGGTTTATTTCCAGACTTCCTTCTATGATAAATTCTTTCCAAATATTCTAAGATGTAGTAGATACAAAGAGTCCATGAATCTTGAGTTGGGTCATACGTCAATTATTTAATAATCTATACATTTTATAGAGTTTTAGTCATTTTTAGTCCTTTTAGCCAGTGATGAGATTTCATGGGCTAGACGATGCAAAGATGGGATCCAGTACACCATCCATATGCATGTGAATGTCTTATTCCTACCTAATTTTTCTGAGATAGTCAATCAAGATCATATCCATGAGTGCATCCTAAGTGACAACAATAGCACTGAGCATTTAGGATCAGTGTAGTTGGAGGCCAATAGTTCTCTTGGTGGTAGAAAATGATCCCTTGAGGTTCCTTTTCATGGTAGGGACAACCAAATTTCCTATTTAGATTTATTTAAAGTGTTTTATCTGTGTGAATGATGGTGGAACATGAAGCCTCATTATAATAGACACCCGATGGGATTCCGGGCTTGTGGTCATATGAGGAATATTTTTTGTTTTTGTGGTACCATTCCACTAGCCTTGAGTAAAAAAGGATTCCTACTAGATCAATATTCAGGAGAAAGTTCTCTTCTGCCACGTCAGAATGATAGTTGTAATACCACCAGTAGGTCGGGCTGAGTAGGATTTTGAGGTCATGGAATCCAAACCCCTAATCCCTAGAAGTGCCAGCATAGAAATTATGATAATGGTAGTCTATCTACCACACATGGTTGTGAATCAGTCCAGTTTCATGCACTACAGTCAATACCTGAGGATCAGGATGAAGGACTATCTATAATATGAGTTATAAATCTTGTGGAATTTTCTATAGTATATTCTTTATTTGATACAGGTTCTTCAAACTCTTGTATATTTGTAAATATTATGTAATGTCTCAATCTATAGATACAATATTTCTATGGTGTAATGACCATATATATATCTTAATAGGTACATTCAGAGGACATATTCCAGTGTAGTGACTTTCCCATTGAGCTTTCTAGTTACCCTTTCATGTGGAACCTCTTTATTCTCAAGATGACAAGCTTCAATTTCATTCTCATGATGGACTGGTTGGTTTAGTATCATGATTTTGTAGACTACTATAATAGCATGGTATCTTTTACAACACCAAAAGGTAGAAATTATCTACATAAGGGTGAGTGGGATGTCTAAATTGGTAGAGCTGGACCAAATAAAAATGGGATAAGTGGAGTGAACTCCCTGATCTCCAATATCTTCATGGAGGATCATGGTTTATGTCAAGATGATTCGACTCCTCTAGTGGATCATTTTAGTGATGTCATTCAAGAAAGTTTTTCTTGATTAACACCTCATATTGAGGTTGATTTTACAATAAAGCTTTTTCTAAGAGTATCTCTAGTGTCCATTCATCCATATACGATGTCGCCTACTCAGCTCTAGGAGCATAAGAGATAATTAGATGTTTTGTCGGACAAAGTTTATATATGGCCCAATAAATCCTCTTGGGGTTCGTCCATGCATTTCACCAAGAAGGTGGATGAAACCATACGTCCATGTGTGGATTATAGATAGTTAAACCAGCATAAAGTCAAGAACTTATATCCACTACCTCACAAATAACATCTCTTCGACAATTTCCAAGGAGAAAAGTTATTCCCTAAGATAAAAATGAGTTCTAGATATCAATAGGTATGATTCAGACCAGCAGACATACTGTATTAAATATTTCTTAGTAGTTATAGTCTATATGAGTATCTTTTTATTACATTTGGTCTTACGAACATCGCCACCATTTTCATGGATATGATGAATTGGGTGTTCTAACCCTATTTGGATTCTTTTAATGGACTTTTGGATGACATCTTTATGTAATGTCACACTTGTAGTGACCATGTCAATAATCTTGATATCATTCTATGTACACTAAGAGTGCGTCATATTAATGCCAATATTGCAAAGTGACACTTATAGATCAACAAAATTAACTTCCCATGTCATATAATTTCAGAATCAGGAGTGTCTATTGGCCTGGAAAAGGTTATTACTATAGTTTCCTGGGAGCATCCCAAGAATGAGTTTGCAATAAAGAGTATATTGTGGCTGGTTGGATATTACAGGTGTTTCATACAAGACATATCCAACCATGCTTCACCTCTTATTGGTCTTATAAATAAGGGTATTACGTTCATGTGGTCTTTTTCTTGTGAGAAATCCTTTCATGAGACAAAAGTGAAGATTTTCTCAACATGTATTTTGACACTTTTGGATTCAAGAATAGGTTATAATGTCATCATTGATTCATTATGCATCATCCTATGAGTAGTGTTCATGTATAAAGATAGAGACGATGTGTACAGTTCATGGCTATTGGTATGTCAATTAAGAAACTACCTATCGCACAACCTTGAGCCAGTAGTATTTTCCCATTACTTGCATTGGTGGAGGAATTATATGTTGGGTGAGCACTTTGTGGTGTACAAAGACCAAATGAGCCTCAAATATATCATTTCAAAGAATACAATGAACCTCATACTGAGGAGATGGGTCAAGTATCTACAATACATTGATTATGATCTTACTTAAATGTCTATAAAGTGTAATGTGGTTATAGATGCATTGAGTTTGAATACTTAAAAACAAGTTATATGGGAAGACAATGGGGAATGGAAGTTAATGGAGATTTTATATGATATGAATCTAGATATTCATAATGGTCACAAGCATTATTATCTCCCAGATCCTAATGTCTTAGTATTCTATGAGAGTATATCCCGAAATAACCTGCCTCTGAATTGGTTTGTGGACAGACATGACATCTTGCATAATCAAGGGAATTTCTCAATTCCTATAGATATTTGAGAGGAGTAGATGCATGAGTCCCATGCTTCGCAGTGGGAAGTTCATCCAAGTATCTTTAATATGTATCAAGACATGTGATGCCAATATTGGTGGCCTAGTACAAAACATTAGATAATAGGATTTCTCCTTAGGTGTTCCACATGTCACAAGGTTAAGATGGAGCACTAGAGACCAGAGGGATTGTTAAAGAAACTTCTAATATCCGAATAGAAATTGGAGGATTTTTTCATGGACTATGTAGTTGGTTTTCATAGGTCCCCTATAGGTAGTGTTTTTGTTTGTCTTTTCACTTATAGGGTGAAAAAAGTGCTTCACTTCATACCTATTCGGGATACGTTCCCAGTCACTGAGCTAGGAAGATTGTACATTCGTGAGATCATATAACTGTGTAGAGTCCCACATACTATCATTTCAAATAGGGATTCTAATTTCATGTAATGGTTCTAGAATGGATCAAATAAGTATATGGGAACCAAAGTGCTTCTAAGAACACATTTTCACCCTCTAACTAATGGAAAATCAGAACAGACGATACATGTTCTAGAGGATAAGCCCTGAGCATGTGTCCATGATTTCATCATTTCTTGGGAGAGGCATATAAATATCATTGAGTTAGAATATAATAATAGATTTTAAGAGATGATTATGATGTCTCCATTTGAACCCTTTTATGGTTGGTCATGTCATTCACCCCTATTCTAGTTAGTGGCAGGTGAGGTAGCCCTACTGGGTCCTCATATTGTTCCAGAGACTTTAGGGAAGGTTTCACTGCTCAGGAAGAAAATGGATACAACTCAGTCCTGAATAAAAATCTAATGTTGATCGCCATTTATCACCTCTAGAGTTCGAGGTCAGGGATCATGTTTTCCTTCAGCTATCACCCTTTATTGGGAATAGATGGTTATATGAGAAATTTAGGTTGTCTCATCATAACGTTGGGATGTTTGAGATTCTAGGGAGAGTCAGGATGGTATCCTATCAGTTGCTACTACCTCAAAGGTTCCTTGTCATGAATGACATCTTATATGTTGTGTAGCTTCACCTATATCTTCCCAACACATCTCATACAATTAATCCTAAGGAATTTGAGTTAGATGTTAACTTTTCCATTGAGGAGTATCCAATATGAATTATTAAACCGAGCACACGGGGTCTATGAGGATGGTTTATCCCTATAGTATTGGTTCTATGTAAACATAACCATGTATAGGATGAGACATAGGAGTATGAGGCAGACATAAGTGCCCAATGGCTGAAGTTATTCTCAGATAGTATCTTCTCTACCCATGGAATATGAAATCATTCATGAGTTCTTTTTAGGGGGAAAACTAAAATAACCCATTTTCACTCACATATGTTTCCATTAAATGCCTATCTAAATATTAATTTTGGATCTCTTATGGATTCATAAATAGTTAGATAAGGTCACAAGTGAGTTTGTGGTTTTTTCAAATCACGAAACACATTTTTTTTAATGTCCCTCTCGTATTGTTAGAGTAAACCTTGCAGAAAGGGGAAACAGTTTGATCCAACTCTGTGGATGGTATGAATTTTGGGTTGATCCATCTCCACATTTGGTGCCTGGTTTTTCTAACTATGTGATGTATGCATTATAGTCCCCCTTTTTCTAAGGTACCACTTTGGTTTGCAATCAGTTTTTCAAACCATGTGGTCAGATCATGAAAAGTCTAATTTTTGGGTAAAATTACCATTTTTCCATCAATGATCTAATTAAGACTCCTATTTATTCATTATATGAATACCTACTATATTGTACTAAATTTATCCCCATTCTTAACTTTCTGAAGTCCTATTCTATGGATTGAAAGATCCTCTTCATCTGGGATTTGATTGAGCTTCCATTTATCACGTTGGATGCCCAATGGTAAGCAGTCTGGTCCATTTAACCATTTCTTCTTCTCTCTTTATCTCGACCCAGTAATCGAGGTGTGAGTGTTTTTTCCCTTTTCCTAGATCTACTATACTCTAACCCAAAGTATAGGCCTCTATCATAGGTGTATAGGCCTATGACCCTAGGGTGGGTGGTCTATAACTCATCCCTCAAGTTCGTTGGTTTTGGAATTTGTCGTGTGGGGTACGCCGATTTCATTGGGTGTCGTTTATTGAATTTATATGTCATTTTTATAATAATTAGAACCATTAGATTATTATATTTCCTTATATGTGATTAATTTTTTGAGGTTACACCCACAACACTAAACATCCCATGTATGATGATTTTCCATAGTGGAGTTTTTCCTGTTTTGACACCTTGGAGCCATAGTTCGGGTGTGCTTGTTCTTGACCAAAATAATTATAATACTCCTTATAATAAATCCTTATTGAATCATGTAATGGTGAATGGAATGTAACATGTAACTTCATGTTTAACCACCTAAGGTAAGTGTTTCACATTGATAATTAAATGTGAAAGGTAATGTGGCAAGTGTACTAAGTATATGACTTGACAAGTTATAAATGAGAATGAATAATAGGTTTAACTTCTATATCACCCCATACCAAGTATATATAAGTTAGAGGAGTGAAAAAATAATTATTTAGTATTCTAAAATGTATTAAATAAATGGTTTCTTTCTACATGGCCTTGTCCCACTAATGAATGAAATGGCTAGAACCAAATTGACTTATTGATTACTTATGACCTGATTAAAGGGTTGAATGATACATGGAATATTCAAAATAATAAAAGGAAAGTATAAAAATAATTGAGATTATATTTATGATTTAATTATTAAATAGGAGTGTCATGACTCAAGATCACGTTGGATTCTTATCGGGGAATGCCTTTAGCAATCAGGAACCCCATTCCAATTCAAGGATGTGGCTTGCTTAGGTTGAGACCCATAAAGATCCCGATTCAAATAAATTCTTAGATGAATGGTATGACACCATTAGATTCATTGGATACACTCCTAATATCCAACATTAAAACTTTAGTGCAAGGGTTACACCCCATAGGACCCACTCACTGGTTAGCCCCAATTTACCTTGGGAAATCACGAAAGATTTTGTAGGAATATTATTTTGAAATGCCTTGGAATATTCTCCTTCGATTACACTCTTACCCTTAGCTAGCCTATAGGTGTTTCTTATTTGGTGACCCTTTAGGTATATGTTTCCATGGTTATTACCATGGAACATCATTATTAAATATCAATACGGGTTTTATTGTTACATATTGGAACCTTCACCATTATTAACATGTGATTTGTTTATTAATTGGTACAATCAAATAATGACTTGCTTATATGTTCAAACAATAGATGAGGGCTAAATCAGGTACTTTGGTATTTAGTTACATAGTAATGTTTTACTTAGTACATTCATGACTGCACACTATTTCATTCCCATTACATGGGATGAGTGTTATAGACACTATTGGGAGTGGCCCATTTAGATTTATGTTAGACCCTCCCTGGGTGCCATTTGGTACCCAAATTAGATTACTGGAATGCTGGTGTTGATAAAGGGAAAAATACGACATTCAGAACTTGATTACTTATTGTTTAGTAAGGAACATGATAGCAGATGGCCGAGATGGAGCTTCAGATTATTGGGACAGTTTTTATTTTCATTTGTAATTTTTTGGATCATATTATGTCTACTATTTTGTATCCATATTTTCCAACATTATAGTTACATGAAATTTTATCATCAGTTATTATAGTTGTTTCAGTTATTGTTACTAATGTCTGATGTTCTGTCAATTTAATTATATTGCTTCCACAATTTAACTTAGTTTATATTTATCTGTTTTGATACACTTTGGAAATGAGGGAATAGTCTCCCCACAAGAACACCCTAGGCTCTCGCTGCTGGTCGACTGCCTTTGGAATTTGGGGAGATGCACTTGAGGCCATGTGGCCTACCGGGCTCAGGGCACTTATTATGTGGCATTCAATTCCGTTATGTCACACATTTATTAGATGAAGCAACATGGTAATCATAAAATTATATATCTTTTAAATTTTACCAGAAAGTGAAAATGTTTTATGGATATTTATTAACAGTATACTAACCCCTAAAGTTATATAAATCATCCTCTAATACCAACTATAAGGAATCAAACTCAAATAATACATAATGTTGAGTTAAGTCATGAATTATAAACTATTTCACATTGGGGATATATTCAATTTTACATCAATATAGAATTAGGTTGTAAATCATACATAAAAACAATATAAATAGAAATTTGAAACTTTCAATAGTGACTATTTCAATTATAAAACAAAATATTTTAAAATGAAATAATGTTTCATTTCGTGATTATTCATCATAATTTTAATTCATATCAACCTTGACTCTATTCACCCTTAAATACTATAATACTTTTTTTTAGAAACATGGGATGAGCAAAAAAACCTCAGTATGTGATACAAAAAGAATGATACCTTTTAGTATTTCATAAAACATGTAAACCATGAATAATTTAACATTAATTTATACTTTTCACCTTAAATAAGTATTAGATACTTTCCTTGGATAATAAGTACATGGCTTACATTTTTTTTAATTAGAAGATTACCACAAAACCCATATAAAGAACATATAACATATAAAAGAAACTGGGGACATAATCATACCTTAATGGAATAACCATATGGCCAACTTCCATACATATCACTATTTCAAATAGAATACCCATATGGTATAATTGAATACCCAATAATTTAGAGGTCATAAAATTACCACCCATCCATGGTTTATCACATACCCACCCATATATGGTTTATCATGGATCCATTGGTATTTGTATTATCACATAACCACCTATCAAATCTACAAGTACTTTTTATAATCATAACACACGAATGATTGCAATTTACAATATTTCACTCATAAAATTTCATTTCAAATCACATAAAATCATTTCAAGATGTTGAAATAGTAATTCCATTTTATAAACAATTTTAAATACCAAAATACCCAAAAAATAGAATAAGATATATCATTTAACTTTTAAAACACAAACACTTATATAAGAATCCAAATATCAAATAATGGTTACGACAGTACACAATCCATTGTCGCCAAATATGTTATGAAAACATTACTTTTTGTCATTTTATAATGATATTAAAACCCTTCATATAAAAAGACTTATTTTGAAATCCTTTTATTGAAATTAAAAATAAAATTTGTTGATTTTACACCTTATAAATGAAGGTTGTATATATTATCAAAATATGCCTCAATGAAGGGATATTGAGATGAAGTTCCTTACATTAAGTTCAAGTTGTCTCATAAATTCTTTATATTACTAAATAATAAACATAGGTTAATTTATTCTTTCTTGAGAATAATTTTCAATTTTATTATTCCCTCTATATCACTTATTTCCATGTTATAATATTGACACAATTATTTAAATTCATATCATAATTTTCACTAATATTTGGTACTTGAGCCAAAAATGACCATTGTATAATGTCAATAGTCCATATGGTCACATGCCCATAACATCAAGAATAATATTCATGAAATTATTATCAATTTTATGCATAAATTAAAATTTTAAATCAATCCTTTAATAGTGGTTATTATAAATGAACGACATTACAATCCTGGAGTTGATAGATCATATTTACACATTAGTAACATTTAAAAATTTTCGTTGATCGTTATGGAAAGGATGTAAGTAATATTTTGTCTATAAAAATGAAAACAACACCACTAATATGATAATAGTCATTTAAATATAATTATATAAATTTTACAAGTGATGTAGTGAATAAAAATGAATCACATCACTTCGTGGAGGTGATAATTCACAGGTATGCATGAACGACATTATCATTTTTATTTAAATGGAATGTAAGAAAATAATCTATATATTATTATCATATAAGGATTAATATTTCATGAATAACATATATTAACATTATATCTATTATTATAACATGTCAGGAGAGATGGTTGTGGAAAATGAATTAGATCGGTTCGTGGATGAAATAATTCACACGTATGCACGAATAATTAATTCCTTTAACATTTAATAAAAGTGGAGATGGATTTAGGTGATGATATTAACATAATAATATATAATTATACTGGGGATACTGGATTTATTTTAGGATAATTGAAAATGAATAATTTATAGAAGTGTAAGAATAAATAAAATAGGACTTAAATTAAAACCATACCATTCTTTCAGATGATCACATTTTAACAACTCAATACATATAAAGAGAGTGATCTTCCTAAAATAACGCTTTAGGAATGAGGTCAGGGATTCTAGGAATGTTTTTGGGAATATATTCACTAAGGAAAACGGTTTTTGAAGTGTATGGATTATAGAGGAATGGGTTCCATTTTATTGGAGAGGGGAGGGGAACACTTAGAATTATGTAACATTTTAAAATAATATAAATTCATTTTCTTTTAAAAAACGATCCAAATTTATTTTTTAAGAGAGGATGATGATGGGTCCAAACTTATTCTTACAATAAAAATTATACATGTTTTTTTTATTTTTTTAATGCTTATATTTTTGTTTTAACACTTAGTTTATCATTTTTAATATTACTGAGATGTGTTATTATTTACACTTTTTCGGTTTATATAATTACCATAACTCGCTAAACGATCAATAAAAGTGTAATTTATAATTATTTTCAATTTTTCAAACTATTTTCATAAATATGGGTTTATTATATATTTTTTACCATTTAATAATATACCTTATATTCTAAAATACAAATAGTATCAATTATGACACTATTTATTAGTTGATTTTTTAAATATCCTAACATCTAGATAATTTCAAAAAAATCCATTAATTTATCAAAAACATGTCAAATTAAACCATAAAATTCATGGATGGAATCAATATGTAAAATCATATTTATTTTAATATTTAAAACATCATTTATTTGATTCGTTTATTAATTAAGAAATAACTGCATCATCATTATGTCACAATTTAATTTAAAAATTTATTACATAAAAGTATAAATAAGTTACAATTATATAGGTATTATTTTTAAATTTATGAAAACTATTTAAGTATTATGATATCCCTTATATAGTATGATAAAAAAAATTGATATAGTTATAGGAGACATGATAATGACATATTTATCATTTCCTTAAATAAAATGTTATATGTTTCGTAATAAGACCCAAGTGGATTCCAAAAGAAACAATTTGGACCCAAATATTTTCATGGTATAAAATTACTCATAAAATACGATCATGACAAGTGTTAGGGTAGTTGTATAATATTTATAATATTATTTTAACTTTTAATTACATTATTTACCCTTAACCATGGTAATAAAAATAATTATTAAAGTTACAATTCATAATGTCCAAAATAAAAGGGACCTGTTTAAATAATTCAAACATTCTAATTCCAATTATGGAATAATTTCTTTTAATTCATAACAAATTATTGGAAGAAATTAAATAAAAATTAATCACATTGATGGAACGAGAAAACGGGTTTTTTTTTAAACAATCAAAAGTTTACGTAGTTTTTATATTTAATTTGTTTGTGTAATTGATTCAACTTACCAAAATTAGATTAATTGATAAAAAATAATCTTAATATAAATAAATACCAATTAAAATTATAATATATAAATAATAATACGGTAGAAAAATATTCATTTTTAAAATAATATACAACATTTTTCACTTTTCATTAAAATATGAATTTTACCAGAAAAATTACCAAAATAAAACTGAAGTAAATTTTTATACTCCACATAAAAATAAGAAGATTAAATTATCACATAAAAATTAAATAGTTACAAAAAATATATTTAAAAGGGTATCACCATCACAATGAGGTGAAACACCCTTTTAGAAAATATTAGATCTTTTATACTTAAAATTTTATTTATTCTTATTTGAAGCCCAAAAAATTTATTGGAATAATGTAAAAACATTTAACAAAAATGTGTATATTTAATATAATTATATCTATTCATTTCTTCCAAAACAATAGTTGGGTTATTACTAACACATAAAATAATAATAATAATAATAATAATATATTGTTTTTTGATTGAACTCAGTCTTATGTGTAACCTAAGATTTTAGATATACCCATTGGTGAGTGTTGAGTATGCTATCATAAATATCATCTACATTAAATTAAGATCAATATATAATTCATAAATATTAATAGATATAATAATAACTTGTTCTATAATTACCTAGGATGTTACATATGAAGTACCAAAATGGGGTTAAACTAAAGAGATAAGGGTTAAATGTACCTAAAAACATGTGAATATCCTACTGTATATGTATATTTAGACCCTATATCATTTTTAAATGAAAAATAATCCAATTTGGAACCACATTTCCTTGAATTTTTCTTTTTAATTTGTTAATGTTTATGAAACATTAAAAATATTTCCCATCTCTCAGTAAAAATGGTATCCTCATCACCTCTATTATACAATGTTTTTGGTCCAATAAGAACAAAAAATATTATTACTCTTATAAAGATCTTTATCAATTTAATTATTGTGATATTATTCTCAAAATACAATCCCAAGGATCAATAGGAATTAATCCATAGTATGTATCCCAATGAGAAGGTAATAATTAAACTAATATATTTAATATTACATCTTAATTTATCTACATAATTTATATCGGAACCATTCTAATATAATATCATCATTATGTACCCTATATTAAGAATCTATTTTGTTGATGGATTAATATTTATCCATATCATTTTACATCAATTGAGAAATGAATGTATCGATCATGTGGATGTGTGGGATACCACCTCCACACAAGGACATGATTTATTTTTCATCACCATCATTAATGGATGGTTATTATGTGGTATTTAATATATAAATATATAGGATATTTATGAGATATCAATTATTAGAGAATATAATATACTATACCTGGTTAACATTCAATCCCTTGGAAAAAGAAATCTCGCTCTTTCATACATGTGGACTATTAGCTCTAAATATTTAATGATTTTATCTGATATTTATGATATATAAATTATATTGGAATGTTTAATTATTATTTACTTTTAATTATTTATTTCCATTAAAATTAGAAACATAACTCATGTGTAAGTATATAATATTATCTTCATAGAGTGGTATAATAAATTTTTCATAATCATATTTTATTAATTAGTACAAAAGATTATATGATCAATAAATTTGAAAATTATGTCTAAATTTTAATTTGGTATATAGTGGTACTATTATCCAAATACAAGGACCAAGACCATTTAATAGAAACATGCATAAAACATTAAGATGTTAACACCCATAACATTGATTTTAATAAATAAGTTTTAATAAATTAGTGATAATTTGGTATAAATAAATCAAATATCTTATGATATATGTAATTATGGTTCTATAATAGATATATAATAAATTGATATATTTTCTATAGGATATTACAACATATATAATGTAAAATGATAATAAATGTAAGGATTTTTTGTTTTAGTTTTATATTATATGGGACATATAAAATATTCACCACTTATGTATTTCATTTGGTGTATATACTAACCTTATGAAAATATATACCAAGAATCCATTTATATTAAGGGTATTTAATTCCTCATTTGATGCTATTTATCTAATCATAGTTATTGTTGAAAAGTTACCAAGGTGGTAGTGATCTTAACATCCAATCTCATTTATTTTCCATATTTTTTATAAAAAAATTATTATAGGGATATTTTATAGATGTTACCCACTAAAATCCATTTAAATAATTTTCATGGAATTATTAATTGAAATTTTATCCATTTGAAACATTTTTCTCACTTTGGTTGTTAAAATGATGGAAAAAATATTTTAATGAAAATTCAACCTTATTTTGTTTTTATTTAACTAACATTATCTTCCATGGCCATGATATTCAAAATTATTTCATATGGTTTTTGGAAAATAATATAAATTAATTTAATTTTTAATTTAATTTAATTTATCATTACATTGAATTAATAAACATAATATTTTTAAATAAAAAGATTACAAACATGTTTTTTTTTAATTTTTTCTAATTTATGAATGGAATTTTTCCATCTAACATATACGGAATGAAGCAAATTTCATAACATCATGAATTTCAATTATATAGATTATTCCATTACATGTTTCCTTTTTTATTTTAAATTAATTTAATTTGATAAATATTATTGGAATTTTGAAGTTAAATGTTTTAGGAAGGGAATTTATTTTATCCGGAATTCATCAATTTGTTCAAATGATATTTGAAATGTACTATCATATATGTATATATATATATTAAGAATATATATGATTCAATGGGGAAATTATTTTATGTTACTATCTAAATTAATTCTATTTATGACCTATGATGATGATAATGATTTATGGTGGATTCTATAAAACCCACTCCTAAGTTTAAATTATATTATGATGAATCCTTTATGAATCCCAATTCGCTTCTATATGTTTTCCTATGATGAATTGAAGAATTATTTATTAAACTATTTTTCATTAATTGTGTTAGGATATGATTTGATAATTCGTTTCTTATGTTCCTATTAAACATAAATGTTGGTATTTGGTTATGTGATTGGAAGTGTCAAAAATATATATCCCTCAAATGCATTTGGTGAAGATTTAAATATCATTTGATAAATATTTTATATCTAAAAAGGCATTAATGTTCAAAAAATTATGCATAGACATGGATTAATTTCAATATATTTACACACACATATATATATATATATATTTCCATAACATTTTTTGACCTACTTTCATGTCCCAAAGTATATACAATAACATGATTTGATTCTGTTAAGATAATGATTGAACCTTCTAATATTTTTACATGTTTACTATGTAATGGAATTTTTTTTCACATTCCATGTTTATGAAATTATACCACAGATCGTGATTGATTAAATATGATTCTTCACTATTATGAAATTTTAATATTGTTAAGAAAAATCCTTATTTAATGACTTGTGATTAAAAAACATAAAATGATTATTTATCACATATATAGTGATCATGTTATACTGTATACACTTATGATAACATATAATCATTGATTTAAAACTTTTATGGTTTCCATTACTGAGGATCAGACCACAACCTTTCTTATTCTTACATTCTACAGGTTGAAAATAAAAGGATTAAATTGGGCACATTAAAAATTTGTAGTATGTAAGAAGGTATTTGAGTGTGATATTAAAGATATTTCATGAAGTAAGATTATTATGTATCTAGTATCTAAAGACTAAAAAACTTGATGGACCTATGGAATGTATTATTTTGAAATTTATTTAATATATATCTATAATTTTGAAATATTAATGGATGTTATTCTAGGGTACCCCATATTTTTATGAACAGTTGGTTTAGTTATTTTTTTATATTATGGTTAGAGTACCATATTAAAAACCCTAGGGAAAATTATTTGTATAAAATGTCAAAAAAATTTCCATTAAACCCAATTCAATATACATTATGATTCCATTTATTCATAGTTTTGAATATTAACAAACATCTTATCACATCATGATTGTTATTCTATTTATCATCGTGTGTGATAATTTTCTAAGAGTAGTTGTCACACTAAATAATCCAAATAGTTTCCTAATATTATGAAATAGAAGATGTTCTACAATACTATTATTAAATAAATGTTACATAAAAGAATGATATCATTTTATGTACGCAAATGAGACCAGTTATCAGGGGTGGATACTCATATAACTTTTAGGAACCTTCTCATGGTGGACGCCATTATTAATATATTGCAATATATTTTGAGAACGAGACCCACTAGTAGGATACAAACCCGAAAAAAAGATGACCACAGTGAGGTAGGATACATTAGGTGAGTCATGAGTAATATTATAGTAATGAATAATGTGAGAAAGTATTTTTCCCTCATATTCCTTAAGATAAGTTTATATTCTGATCCCATTGATGGAAATGATATGGAGTAAATAAATCCATAGGTGTGGTATATAATAGGAAAGGCCTATTTCTAGGAAGTCAATGAAAGAGACATCGACCAGAAAGGTAAATGGAAGCTGCATGAGGTCTGCTTGATTTGATATATCATGATAATGATATTATATTTTAGATAAAGAATCTGTATGAGGTATAATATCATTGAGGAATTAACTTCATTCCATATGGGTTCCTTAGTGTGTTTCCAAATGCTAACCATAGTCTTTAGGCGACTTCACAAACTTACACTAAGAAAGAGTCCTATAGGGTCACACATTAATTGTATCCAGATTATCTATTAAATAATATATTATTTTTTATTATTTAAAATTTTGAATAAATATTTATTCACGGATGTGGTTTAAAAACTAATCTGGTATGATTTATTTCATATGAATATTTATTTTTTCTATTTATTGGTTATAATATTTAAATATCTATTGTAGAATAATGCATTGATATTTATTTAATAAATAAATAGTAATTATTCAAGTCCGAATAAATATTAAGGTGGAATGGAGAACTTGGTTTAATGGTCCGATGAGAAATAATAAATAATAAATAATAAATATTATTTGATTAAATGAAATTTAATATAATTCACAATTTAATCACAAGTTGAGAAATAATATTATTATTATTATCATTATAGGATATGGTGTTCCATAGGGATAAAATAAATAATAAATGACACTTGTGAAATTATTTTATTTTAACTTTAGCGATATGTAAACCCAATTATATTATTTTTTAAATAATCTGATTCATTTTTTTGTTTGTGTATAATGGATTTAGAGAATCCTCTAAAGAAATGTATAGATATTTTCTCCAAGAATGATCCCATGAACATACAGATATCGTCCTCCAACTCCCACTCTAGAGTCAAGAATATATATAAGAGATCTATTTGGAAGTGGTTCTCAAGGGGATCAAAGGAAGACAAAGCATGCGCTAGGGTCTAATTTTCCAGTACCTAATGATTTCTGCGGAGAAACTCAGAGATTTGTGGAATGTGTGTGATCACCACATGAAGTAATCTAATTTTATTCCTATAATTAAATGATAGAGAATGCATATCTATTCTCATATCAATAAATGGTGAAGGAATTCCATCAAGGAATTTTATGATTTAATTAAATTATTTTTAAATAATAAGTGATGATATTCTATCTTAATTTTTCCATTATATAACTTTTCTATATTATTTGATTAAATTACATAGATTATGACCATAATAATTGGGTGAAAATAGGATTGATCATTAATCATTGAAAAAAAAATATTGGGCACAATCAAATGCACACTTCTGCTACACCCAGAACCTACATAGGATATCATTTTGATGATTTTTTATAGAAGATAAGGTATTAGTTTCCAAGTAATACATCCACATATGGTTGTGGGAAAGACGATATAACTATATAAAATATGAACATAGTGGTAATAATTTTAATAGAGTAAAATTTATACATAACATCATTTTCCTCAGTGCACGATGAGCTGGCAAAAGACTGCACACGTAACTAGAAAATCTACGGTATATTATTGGGCTAATTTGTATTTTCATTATAAACCATGGGGAAAGATTTGAAAATATGGTGAATATGGATGACCTAGGTTAAACATAATGTTTTATGGATAGAAAATAATGTGTCATCATTTTGGCATCCATTGAATGATTTTTCACAATTATAGAACTTCTCACCATGATCATTTTTTTGAACTATAATTTTTTATTTTTTTAAACAAATTGAAATAGAATGATTTGAGTTAATGATGAATGTGATGGATAATCATCCTCATGATAATAAAAATTAAAATGGATCTGGAATGAAAAACAAATTCATTATTATAAATCAAATATCCCATTATATTATTAAAAAACTGATCTTGGACGAGTTTCTTAGGACATAAAATAAGAGAGAAACGGTGTTTAAGGGGTTTTCTATTGTATATGTCCATGGATGTATGATGATTCATAATCCTACATTTCATTTGTGTTGTATGAAATAACTTTTTAAATATATTTATGGAACTAGAATATGTTTATATGTGGAATTCAATTGAATAGATAAATCATTTGAGGATGAAAAATGAAGTGTTTGATAAAGGGAAATGATGTTCATTTTTTGTACCACATATTGTTTATTGTCTACTGTGTGGGTAACATTGGAATTTTTCAGGTCATTCCCTGATAAAAGGGAAAAATATAAAAAATATGTATGGCTAATGATATTATATTTTTTGAATAAAAATAATTGATGTGTTTCTGTATTGGTATACAAAATATATGTTGTATAAGTGTTTAATCAATTATATTATGGATATTAAAATCAAAAAACAAAAATGTTTTTTTTTTCTATAAATGTTTTTCATTGAGGATTATCAAAAACATGATGAATTATCCTAATAACCTAGAAAAACTATTTATTGGTATGGTTTTATTATTAGAAAACACATTATTGAGGGATAAGTATCCCTTAAAATATTCCTCATGAATAGATATGAATGGTTATATAGGATTAAGTGACCATTTATATTGAAAACTTTTATTGGATATTTTCTATAGATAAAATTATTTTAAGAATAAAGTATTTTGTTGTGGATTTATAGAAAATCATGACATTTATGAGAAAAAATGTCATATTTTGGGTAGAATATTATTAGGATATTTTTTTTATATGATCTTAGAAGTGATTGATTCAATTTAGATATAACATTTATGTTTATCATTGAACAAAATGTTGTTGAGTCTTTATAATAATTGACTTAATATTTTGGTCAGGCATAATTTTAAGAATATAAAGGTTAGTTGAAATTTCCGTGTTATTATAGAGATTTTGGTGAATAGAGAATGAATATTTATTCATAATAAAGAATTTATTTATAACCATTTATTTTTTGTAGTAATTAAAAGACAAGTTGAATGAAATTTTATTATTTAGTAGATATTATGGTCCCCTAATAGAAAATTTTACTAATCATGAAATACAAATACCATCATAGTTATTTATCATATGGAATACAATAAGTTGAAGGGATTTAAAAGTAATTTAATTGCAAAAATATGATTAAATTATTATTATATTATGGTATAAATCATATAAGTACATTATCTTGTATTAACTACCTTGATGTTAAATGATTTCATCCACTGATGTTAGAAGAATAAAAATATATCATGTCTTATAAGGAATGTATAGTTCAACTATAATGATCTTGTCATGGAAACCCATGAGTCTTATAATTATACATACTTGGTTTTTGAAATAAACAATTAGAATATATTATGTATATATGTAGTGGCAATGAAACTAGTTACCATAATAGAATATATATAAGGTTTTATTAATATGTTGTTATATACTAATTTAGAATTATATATTTAGAATTGAGAGGATGACATTTATTTTAAGGGTACAATGTATGATTTCAAAAATATAGAAATTTTTCTCTTTGAATTAATATGAATTCATTGATAGTAATCTATATACATAACATCATATATGAACAAAAACTGACATACTATAATATATTACAATTTTTTCATAGTAATTATAACATATATATTGTATTATCAGGCTTGAATACAAGTAATAAAATTGCAAAATATATCTCTAATGGATTTTCCTAACACAATTATATTTATTTGTACACATTAAATAAAAAATCAATTTTAAAAGATATTTTATGCTTCAAAAAATAATTTTCTTTCTAAAAAATGTATTCAATTTTATGGGTGGATAATATTATTAATTTCCTAATAAATATTAAAGTTTAATTTATTAAATTAACATATGTTGTAAGATCATCATATAAAAATTAAATTATTATTACAATTTAAGGTATTTCTAAAATGATTTCCTTTTCATGGAGTAGTGGAAGATACCAATTTATAACATACCATCATTTCTATTCATAAATCATGTAATTTATTATTCATATTAATTTTTTTTTCATCATAGAATTACATATGATCCATTTTATTTATATCAATATAATTAACTCAATTGGAATTGGAAAATAGGCTTGATTTTTATAAAGTTAATTTTTAAGAATAAAATACATTTAAAAAAACATTCATCGTATTTTATGATGTTATAAAAAAAATGATTTATTCTACATATAGGAATTGAATCATGAAAATTTTATTCCACACATGGAATCATGTAGATAATTTTTATTAAATATTATAAATTTAATTTTTTTTGTTATAAATAGTAACCATGATAAATATTTATCACCTTCATAAGGGTTGATTAAGTAAAATGAGGTTAAAATATGAGAGAATAATTTAATATAAAGCTAATACATTATATTTATATATTTTATTTATCTGAACAATTCAGTCATATAATAATTATTTTTATGGTAATTGTTTTCATTTTACATTGGTAATGACAAGTAAAGTATTTTACGTAAATAAAAACACAAAACACCACCCAATGTTTATTCAAATGCTATAACAGTTTCTCATGTCTGTAGGAATTTGGATATTCAGTGTATAAAATGATATATTTAATATTAATAATTTAATTCATTGATATTATATTATATAAAATCTTTAGCAATGTTATATTTACCTTAAATCCATACACAACACCAACACAATGCTTGTCTAAGCTGTAGAAAAATGTACTAAATATTTTGAAAACGTTAAAATATGTTCTTTTTATTAATTTTGGTGTTACAAGGATTTATGGAACAATTATAATGTACATTAGATATTTTATGCCTATCTATTCAAAATAAATCTCTCTCTTCCTAACATTAATGTCAATTTTAACAAATAGTCCCTAAAAATACATTAATGTCATTTTAGGTTATCTAAAAAAATTTTACATGATTTTAAAATCATAAAAATATTTTACAGGTTTATGTTTTATTTTAAATGATCAATAATGTTCTATGTATAAAATTTATGAACTGATTATTAGTCTAAATGTAAATTTATAACCCTTAATGATGAAAAAAATATGTTAACATGGTTTTAGAAAAAAATGGTTTACAGTGGCTAAACAGAAGTGACAATGGATAAAATGAACTAAAATGAGGTATAAATAATTTTGTAATATTTTATTTATACCCTATATCATATTTAATTCTAATGTAATTCTATATTGAACAATTTTTCAATGAATTCTACTTCATAATATTTTTTGGTTTTAAAAGATTACAAGAGTTACCCTTACATATCATTTAATAGGGAACCATATATAATCTCATTTAAAATAAATATTTACATAATAAACATTACCAAACCATGCATAAAACTATTATAAAAATCACTATACAACCTATGGTGGCTTTGTTATCCTTAAAATACCATAGAGGTTTATCAAAAAATATGAAATTGTTTGTACCAATCTCTTTCATTTTACTTATTTTTTTCTCATTTATTTCTATCCGAAAAATTACTTATATAGTGTAATAATTATATTAAATATAATTAGAAGTTAATATATTTATTCCATAACTTTGATCCCACTTTTTTCTATCAAATGGTAAGTGAATCTATCACATCATCATGTATTTGGACTACCACTTCCAAATAGAGATATGATTCACTTTTTCTCTAAATTATTCATTGATAAATAATATGATGTATTTAATTATTATATCTGATATTAACGATATCATTATAATTTTTTAATTATAAGATATTATATACCATCTCACAATCTAATCTATTTGAAAATTAATATGTCACTTGTTCCTACATATAAACTAACACCGCCACATAGGGATGTGATTTAGTTTTCATTTCCATTTTACATGGAATTAAATAATGATATATTTAATGATTATATATATTATATTTGTTATATATATTCTTTTATAATTTATAATTAGTATTAAACTTTCTTCTATTCCATGAAATGTGGAAACATCACTCTTTCTTATGTAAAATCTATTATATCTAAAATGTAATGTAATTAATTTGTAGTACTAATTTGTATGAATGATTATAAAATGGTATAAGGTTAATTTATGTCATACATATTTCTGGATTATAATAGTGAACATTATGGAGCTGTGATAAATCTATAATGACCGAGAATATCGAACTGAAACAATCATGAAAGTCGATTAAGTTATCACAAAGAACAATTATTATAATAAAGAAACATTAATAATGGTTGAAATTATATTATAATTAATATACAGGATTATATATATGACTATTCTAATGAAACATATATGTAGTGAAAATATATTTATTATATGAAATGTTCAAACAAGTTCAAATCAAGATGAGACAAGTGGTAAGGGTTTATCATATCACTTTATTTTATGTATGGAATATAACATATTTAAAATTGTTTCTTTAATATGGGGTATATAATTACCCTATGAAATGACATTTATTGAATATAATTACATTTATGGTATTAAAGTTTCATTTTTAATTAGTTCTATCAAGGGGTTTATGATTTAATAGTTACCGAAATGGTAAATGGATTACATTACTATCTATTATTTTGGGATTATCTAAGATAAATTTACATTTATAATAATTATTTGGATTAAATATATCTAACCACATATTTTTCATTATATTCTATTAATTTATAAATTTTTTTTAATGGAAATGTTTTTATCTTTTTATTATATAAAATGATCGATAAAATGTTTTAAATGAAATGTAATCCTTATTTACATTTTTAACGATAAACATTGTCCTCCATGTCCATGGTCTTCAGAACTATTATATTATAATTTTTACATATATTTTATGTAATAAAAAATAATCTCTTCAAGTCATAAACCATTATAATTGTCTTTTAGTAACATGGTTTTTACAAAGTTTGGATGCCTAGTAAAACTATGGAGGGAAAAAGGGTTTCCAGGGCTTGTTTGGAGCTCAGATCCATGCCTTTTGGTAAAACTATTCGACCACCCTATTAGTAGAAATCATCTGATCCAGAATTCATGGTTTGATTAAATATTTGGCGGTGTCTCCATTTATACTATTAGGTCACATGGGTTTCCAAAACCACGAGACCTAGGCCACATGGACATGTGGCGTGTCTTAGATATGAGAAATAGGTATTTTTTAGAGGCTATGAAAGATTAGTGAAACCATTTTCATAGTCCACGTGATTGGTGTGATGATTTTGAGTTGGGTGCATATTTGGCATAAAATGTTTCCAACCATGATGCCAAACCATGTTCCTCATAAAAGTGGGGCGTTTTTATATTTTTTCACTGTTCCCTTATAAATACAATCCTCATATTTATAACCTATTTCTAGTAGATAAAAAACATCTTTTTTCTAGTGGGTCAATCCTCCCAGGGTATCCACCTTGGTTCTATGATAACATCTCCATATAACCTAAGAATAAAGATCAGTATGTATCATTTTATTGTTACCATTATTCTCTCAAATCCTTAGTCTACAATTTTCATTTACCATTCTATTGATGATGTTATTTGAGTGTGAGTTCATATGCCCTATTTTGAAGACCATTTTATTTTTTTCTAATTTCTTACAATATGGGTCACACTATGTCCCGACATTAAATGATGAATCTACTGCACATCAAAGGTAGGAAATATATGTATGGTGAACTAGGTTTAACATACATATAAATTTACTTTATATGGAATATTAAATAAATTACATAAAAAAATTCTGAGGACCAGAATATTAGTGTCTCTGGAAACATGAAATTATATAAAATATACCATAATTAATCGATGTAATCTCCCACTATATTATTCATAACTAGAACCCTTCTTAGTAATATCGTATATAATTCATATCTTTATAACATGGGGAAAGGAAACATTTTAAAGGGTGATATTATATGCTCAGTAAGGGTAAACCAATGAGACACATATGAATAACATGAAAATAAGTGTATGAGAAAACAAGATTAACATTTAAAAATCCAACCACAGATATCAAAGATTTGAATTATAAATCATGTCATAAAGATTTGAAGTTGATAATACCTAAATCATAATAAAATTAAAATTTACAACCCATGTTAGCTTAATAATGAAATAAGGAATAAAATATTTGTAATTCATAAAAGTATATAAAATAATTTCCATATTGGTTGGGTCTCACTACCATGTCCATTAATGTATAGAAAGTCATTTATTGTGCCTTTTTTAGACTTTGTTCTAACCCTAACTTATTTTACCGGATTCACTACCCATTCTCTCCTTTTCGTAGTGTACTAGGTGCAATGCCTATTCCTACCATTTTTATCCCATGAGACATATAAACCTTTACCCAATGCATTGGAAGGAGATATAGGTCACACCCTTTTCATAATGAAAACCATATTTATGTGTGGCACATGATAATAGAAATTCATTATATCGTAAACAATGAAATGAACTATGGATCATAAAATTTTCATCATATCATAACCTATGGAAAAGAGACATATTAGATAATCATTTCTCCATTGAATAACACATGAAAAGTAGCGGGTTTCATAAATATTTTCACATGGTATGCCCCATGGAAGATAAATAGGTTTTAATAAACATCTTGTAATAAAATCATAAAAAATTTAGAGAAAACATATGAATGGAATCATTTTATCATATCCCTAGTAACTAATTTTTATCTAAAATAGATTGTATGTTAATTGGGAAAATAATTTTGAAAGATCATTAAAAACATTTATTGTGTAAAATATCCACTATGCTTTAAAATATGATTTAAAATTTTAAGATGTTTTTAAAACCATCTCACTTGAAAATAACATTGAAAAAATATAATTTAAGAATCGATGAATGTATTTTTAATGACATAAAAAATTTACTTTCATTCCATAAATGTTAAGATGACCATTACATTAAAATATTTATTAAAATCTATACAAGAATTTTTTTAAAGAAATACGTGAAAATTACTTTTTTATTTTCATTAAAATATCTCTTAATAAGTTAAAAAATTTAAAAATAATAACATATTATTTTAAAAAAAATTAAAATATTTTTATAAAAAATGGTTTTAAATGAAAATAGAACCATTCATAGAATTAAATTTGAATTTTCTTCAAAATAATTTCATAATTTTGTTAAAAAATATTTCTCAATTTTAGTAAGTACAAAAAATTGTAGAAATTGTACCATTTCTGAAATACATAATTAGTAATCATAGGAAATGATATTTAATGATAATTATTTGTAGTTAGATCATGATAATTCAATATTGGAGACATGATAAAAAGTAGTCCCGAAAAAAGATTAGATTGTAATATAAAATCATTACCACATTGTTAAAATTGAATCATAAAACCCATTATGGTATAAAATAAAATGATTCATTATATATAAGAAGTCTGAATAAATTCATGATATTACATGTCAATGATTTTTTATATACACCATGTAAATTAATATAGCTGGAGAACATATAATACGTTTCAAAGAAGGAAAATGGAAAAAAAAATCCATTACTGGTTGAGTATAATTTTAATCATAATCCTCATGAAATAAAAATTTCAATGAAAATATTAATTATCCTGAAATGTGGTATATTTCTTATATATCATGTCCTATAGAAGTATATACACTATACAAAATAAACGAGTGGTGAATAATGAATAAGTCACTCAAAATTAAAAGTGAGACTAGAAATCCCCATACCTTAAGTATTGACATATGTCATACTCAATCAAACACACTGTATATTAAATATAATTTCTTATATATATATCCTAGAAAAAAATTCTTATATATCAGAAAATATATTTTTTGGTCATAAATTTATATTACCCATTTTTTAACAATTCCATGTTATTGTTTTATTGTGGGTAGTAACCGATTTGGTTTCAATATTTTTGAACATATTAATATTAGTCCACATACTTTGATAATTATTTAATCATATAAATAATGTCAAAAAGCATATATATATCATATAAATTTCAAATATATCCCTTTATATTAATCTATAAAATTTAGTGATAGGAATTGAAATGCGCCATTCATGGAGATGGTAAGCGCTATGTAGGCATGAACAATATTTTTAATTTTCTTGTCGATTTGAAACAAAGAAAGATTAATGATATATTATAATTATATAATCATTTATATATCATAAATATAACATAATTATATTAAATATATCATTAATAAATTTCATGTAAAGCAAGAATGAATCACATTACTTCGCGAGGTGGTAGTCTTCCATAAAAATGAACAACATTATCATATTGACAGAAAATGGAAAGTATGATGTTTTGTCTGATATAAAAATTAACGAATAATATAAATATAATTAATATCATAAATATAATATATAAATATAATGAAAATAATTAATCCCATCTTTGAGTGGTGGTAATAGTTAAATGAAAAACATCGTCTAGTGAGGTAGTATTCTTCCATACACAGTGAAGATTATTTCTTGAAAACATTGATGGAAATTATTGTAGTGGTAGATACTAATATTAACAAATAGTATTATCTGTATATGGAAGATAATTTTGTTATTAAATAATAATTATATTAAATAATCTATGTGGTTTGAGCATGAAGGAATACAAAAATATTCATTTATGAATGTTATATCTTCTTCGAGTATCCTCTTTAGGTTTTCATTAAAATCCATACATTGTTGGAATTATATCCATAATAAGGCTTATATTATTAGGGGAGGGAATTTTTAATGTGATTTTTTAGGATTTATAATAACCAAAGAGGTTTGAAGGTGTGATTATGTGATGGGAGTGAGTGGCCTTTTATAAGTGGGATGGGTGGAAAACTTGTAAATTTTTTAATGAGTGAATTATACCTGCATTTTTCATATTCTAACAGGGTTAAAATTAAAAAATTATCAAAACTAATATGTTTTAGTTTATTTTAATCTCTTTCCTATTTTATTTATTCAATTTTATGGTTGAATGTTAATTATATCTTTTTATTTTGACCCTCGGTAAAACTATTTTGACCATAACCATGATAATTGATTATTACTTCATTAAATATTCATTTTGGATATAAACTACGTTGAAACTATACGATATTATATATTATGGTTATTGAAAATAGGTTATTTTTTAAATTCTAAGAACTTAAGCGTGAATAATTAATTTAAAACTAATACTGAAGACTTTACTTGAAAACTATGTTTTAATGTGAAAAGTATTAATGGTTTACAATGTTTTTATATTCAAATTTAACATAAATTTTATTAAAATGAAATAAATTGGACTAATATATGTATAAAATAACTAATTATACTTAAAAAATGAAAATATTATTTAAAATTAAAAATTAATTAAATGAAAATGCAATTGTTAATTAAAACAAAATATTTTTCACTCTTAATAAATAAATGAATATTTACTGAAAAATACAAAAAAAATCACTGTAAGATAATTTTTATATTATTATTTCAAAAATGATGCATGTTATATAAAATTAATAGTATAAATGATTCAAAAATTAATTTTATTATTGATCAAAAAATAAATAATATGCTTGTAACTGAGGAAATACTATTTTCAAACATATAATGGAAATACTGAAAATTATATTTTTTAATATAAATATAGTTCCTTTATGTAAAAAAAATATAATTTATTTTTCAAAAGTTGGTATTACTATTAATTTTTAAAAGTCTAATGATAGGGTTCTAAAGGTCACATTTGAATTATATTAATAATATATATTACTTTGGTTAAAAATTAGTGTCGAATGTCACGTAAGATAACCGAGTGTTGATTATAGTGAAAGATAACCTATGGTTTCAAAAAAAATTAGGATTGAATTATTGTTTCTTGTGACACAATCAATTAACGAAATATGATTTAATTGAAATAAATTATCTCATAAAAAATGAGGGTGTCACATTCTACCCCCATAAAATAAATTTTCCACCAAAATTTATCACTCTGATACAAAAAAAACAAGGATTCGTATGCCTATTAATATCCTAAAATTCCTATTTTACTTCTTCTAAAATGTGTATTAACCCCAACACATTAATTATATGTGCGGGATTGGTTGATAGAAATTTTTCTACATGATATAGATTCTCCACCAAGTGTTTCTCATAACAAATATAATGATTTAGTGGTATGGCCTTTTAGTTTAGTAAATGTATAGGGTATGGTACATACCTCCTCATTTTATATAAATGGAACGCATAGTAGACTTGATAAAAGATTAGTGATTGAATAATGCAAAAAAATATCACCTTGACATGATCAAAAATTTCAATGGGGTCAATATACATAGGGATTAGTTTACCTTTTTCTGAATCTTGTAAACATCATCCATGGAGAAATTCCAAGAAACACTATATAAAAAAACTCATAATCTATAACATATAGGAAATTATCAGCATAAAATTTTGCAAAATATGAGCTTCATTGATATGTTGGTGAATGGATCAATCCTTCTCTTTAATTTCCTTTACTATCTATGGTCCAAAAATATTTATTTCCCCAACATCATTTCAAATATTTAGAGGTATACATTTAATTCCATGGAATGATTAAAAATGAGCCATATTAAGTCTTGAGAGAAATATATAGTTTTAAGAAAGCTCAACTAGTGTATGGTGTTTTTCCAAACCAAAATTGAAATCCAATGATAAATATATGAATATATCCTATAGGATTTTAAATGATCAATATGGATGACTATCTATCTATGTATTATGAAGAGTGATAGAATTCAACTATGTATCAAGATCATGTTGAAGAAATCACCATATTATTGAACTAAAACTCAGATTCTTATCAGATACAATAGAATGTGTGACACCATGAAACCTTACGACCTCATTAATGTATATCCTATAAGCCTTATAAAATGAGAATTTGTATCTAGACGTGATAAAGTGTTCTGAATTAGTAAGGTGATCGGCTACCAGACATATAAAATTATTCCATGTAGATTTTTTGGGGAGTCCAATGAAAAAAAATTGGTGATGTTTTCCTAATTTTTTAGTTATAGGTAATCGATCCAATGTCTACATATACATTTTTCATCTAGCCTTATGTTTTTGGCATACAAAATATTATGGTACATAATCGAAAATATCTCTATTCCTGAAATACCAAAAAATATACTCTTTCATGTATCTATACATCTTCATACTTATATGATGAGCATATAATAATGAATTTGAAACATTTATAATAATCTTTTATAGCTCTACATATTCCTTCTACACCCCACTAATATTCAGATGAATAGATGACCAAACATTGAAATTTTAAAGACAATATTTTTCTATTTACCTCAGAATTTCTATATATATACATTATAAATAAAAAATATTGGATATTTATTAATCCCCATCATGGATAATCTAACATGATCATTTCAACTAAAAACATCTTCCAACATATTCGACTTCCCAGGGTGGTATTGTATTAATCATTCATAATGAATAATAGAATCTATATATCTTATCTAGTTCATGTTTAACTCCTTCGGTGTGATTGTATACATTCATATTTTATGATCGGTATATATATCACACATTTTTTGAAATAGATATTTCCTCCACATCATTAATGAAAACATTTAAGAATGAAACTCTCAATAATTACTTGGTTATATTTTCTCATGATTTTACAATATTCATGGGGAATATGATTTAACCATTTCATTACGTATAAAACTACATCTGAATCCCTTCATGTATACATCATTGTAGATTAAAATCCTTTCAATACTATACGTTAATGTAAGAACAGCTATGCTGGAAAATCATCTCTTTCATTCCTTTAAATTTTCACAACATTCATTTATCCATGGGAACATGGAACCCTTAAAAGTTATCATGGTCATAGGATTAGATAATCATGATATATTATCCAAAAACTATTGATAATATCAATATAAACCATGAAAATTACATATGTCTATCACCATTGTAAGTCTAGTCCAACATTCAACAATCACTGTATTTGATGGATCTTCTGATAATCCCAATCATTAGGTTATATGAAGCAAAATGATACCTTTTCAAGAAAAAATTAACATATTGTATATTTTTTATATATTTTATCATTCCTTAGGGACATTAGTACTATTCAAAACTGATCTTAATGACATTGCATAAACATTGAATTGTCCCTGTACAGAATTATGTCTTAGGAATATCATATAACCCTATATTTTTTATATTTATAATGAAGGTTAATATTGAAAAAATATTGATATTTGTGCAGTTGATCAAATAATTCATGAATATGGGGAATATGATACTTTTTCTTAATATTGATCATGTTCATCTCATAATAATGAATGAAATGTTTCTTGTATCCTTCATAATTTTTAAAATTGCAACGAGGCACAACCTAAGGTGATATACATGGACAAATGAATCCATTTTCATTATTTTCGTGGAGTTTCTTCTTTAATTCATACAATATAATTGGTGAATTATATAGGGACTCATTGAAATTGGGCTGGAACGACGTATGGGTTCTATTGAAAACATATCTTCAATTTCATAATTCACTGACCCTATATTCCCTGAGACGATGTATTATTTTTTTCAATTGGCATGATTACAATGAATAAAAACATGATGGACTGATCTATTTAGTAGTTTTGAAATCCAAATTACATACATGAGACCCATAAAACATTCGGAAATATAAAACAAAAACATGATACATAATAAAATGAAATAAACAACATCATCATAAGTTTATTCAAATGTTTCTTCTTCATTACCTGGTGATAGAATAAAATAATAGTGATTTTAGATTCTTATAAAGGTAATTTAAAATAGAAGAAATAATAATTTATGAGAGTAAATCAAAATTATAAGGTGAATACCAAAAAATACATGCAATTCATATAAACTAGACAAAGAATAATCAATATGGAATGGTATAAAACTAAAACACAAGTCATTTAATCTATAAAATAGCATGAAATAAATCAATATATATTTTGATCAAATAATATTATGGATGATAATGATAAATGAATTATCAACTAAATAAATTCTTAATTATTGTATGTCATGTTTCCAAGGAACATGGTACCTTTCTAGTCAGGAGACAATTGAAACTATTTTGATTTTGGGAAACCAATTCATCTCATGAGACTACTAATGCATCATAGGGACTACTTGAATCAGTCCAAAACCCATATGTCTTTCCGAAAATAGTCCTAGACCATTATATTTTATGTCTAAGTCATTTCATGAATATTTAATAGTCATTTTAATTAAAAAAAATATTCTTTATCAAAATATATCATTATTGAATAAAAGACACATTCTTCTCAATAATTAATCAGTGGATGATAAGTAACAACATGGGTTGTTGAAATTTATGAATTGATATACCCTTGAATGATTATTAAGATATTATTGGGGAAAATAGTCAATGAACCTTTCAATAGGCCCCATACAACTTTGAAACATTTGAATCATAATACCCATGAGTTAAATGATATTAAATGAAACATTAAATAAAATAATGATAAAATAATTCATGATAAAATATATATAAATGGGATGTAGATACACCACAAAAAGAATTAGGTGGTTAATAATGGTTTATGAGTCCTAGAATGAAAAGTGAAACAAGATCCAATTACCTTGTGTTTCCTTTTTGAGTGAACTTCTTTTAACATATTTTATAATTGGTTTAAATGTGTCACTACCTAATAAAAAATCTAGTACAACATTTATAATTTAATATATTAGCTTATTAAAATATCTTATTACTTGTTTTTTATAATTATTTTATTATATCCATTATTTCATGTGTTTAAATTCCTAGTTTGTTGAGTATGTTATTTACTTGTTAAAAGTAGTTCTTATTCATTAGATAATCATTTAATCTTATCCAAAATTTATACTATGATTTAAAAATAATATCAATATATTATATGTGTATTTTTTTTCCAACGAGCATATACCCTAGTGGTACGGGATCCTGCTTGGCATCAAAAAGACCTAGGATCAAATCCAGGCAGGGGAAAACATCCGGGGGTTACTATAGTTGCACTATAGTAGTGGAGGAGGTACTGTAGAAGGCACTATAGTAGTGCGAGTACTATAGAATTACTATTTACTGAGGAGTTCGTTGGTCCAACAAATGGGCTTTCATGCTTTGTATTCAGGACACTTGGCCTTGGGCCCTCAGGCAATGTAATGAGTCAACCTCTACCCAGTCTAAAGAGGACTTTCCTTTAAATAATAAATTGAGGCTTCGACCCCAACCTTTTAAAGAAAATATATATGTATTTATAATAATCCATAATATTTGGAGATAAGAAATAAAATGTATCATTCTTGGTGACGGCAGGTCGTACGCATTCATGAACACTGAATTCATTCATTTTTCATATTAAAATAATGAAATGAAAATTATATATTTGTATATTATAATTCCAGTAAAATATATAGGACATAAATTTTACATTTCATTATTAATACAATCATTTATATGTTCCACGTATAGTGTGAATGAGTCACATCACATTGAGGGGAAGTATTTCACACTTCCAAAAAAAATGTTATCTTATTAATACAAAATTGAAAGTATAATAGTGCGTGTTATAAAATAATTATTAAAGTAAAAATAAAAAATAAATAACATGCACATCATATATAAAAAATTTACATAATAATTTCCACCATGAGAGGTAATAATGTAAAAAAACAACTTCCCTTCTTGAGGCAGTAGTTCGCCTTACACAACGAATATACATTTGTTACCCACTATATAGAAGTGTGTGTAAATATAGATAGAAACTGTAACATAATAACATCATAGTATATTTACTAAAATGGTGTTGTCATATAATCATGTAATAATATTATATTTGGGGGTAGATATTATAAATAAGACTAAATATCTTGATTAATGGTGTTACCTCTTCTTTGGGGAACTCCTTTTGCTTTGAACCAAATGGATTTCGTGGATGTATTTATGACCAAGAAGAGGCTTCTTAGATCAAGGGACGTTTTTTGAGGAATTATATTATAGGATATTTGTCGACAAAAAGTTTTAAAAGATCTATAAGGAATTGGGTTATGGTGAGGAATTTTTATAGTGGCGGAGGAGTGACACTCTTGTAAATTTTTTGAAAGGGAATTGCAACCTATTTTTTCCATCTAACGTGGATCCAATAATATAACAAATTTGATAAAATGGAGATTATGGTAAAAATATATCAGGTAAATGGATTTTTTAAATGTTTATAGGTCATTTGGGCCCCTGATTTTAAGGTTTAATGATTTATTAACCTTAATTTTACATTAATCATAGTAAATAATTTTAATGAATCTCACTAATATTTTTGGTAAAAGCAATGTTTAAAATAATATAAATTAAAAATTATTATAATTCCAAATATTGAATCCAATTTCCCAATTAAAATCATATAAGTTTAATAAATTAATTTAAATGTAATCCCATAGATATGTTGGCACTGCATGTTCTTAAGTAAACTCGTTTAAAAGTTTGATAGGTTTTTATAATAAATTTCTAAGTGAAATTGATTACTGTGATATCAATTGGTTTAAATGATAAAAAATTAATATTTTTAAACATTATAAAAAATTAATCAGATAACTTATCATTATGAATAAAATAGATGAAAAATCATTTTTGAATTAAAATGTTGTATTTTTAACCATTCATAAAAAAATCAACTTCACAGAAAATACCAAAAAATCACCAAAATTTAATTTTTATGTTTGATATCAAATATTGACTTTTGTAAATATAATATTGATAAATGTTCAGAAAATATATTTAAAATAGGATAGGAATTAAAGGGATGTAATTTTTTTAATAAAAGTATAATATTGAATGAGTAAAATTGGGTTTGTAAATAATTTATTCTTGTAAAATCTATTGGATTAATATAAAATTTCCTTTATAGAATATATAATATAATTATATTAAATTAATTTGACTCAGAAATTTTAATGAATTAAATTTATTATGATGAAATATAATTTTAATCATTAACAATAATAATTTATTCCATTATATTGATTACTTTTCCTATTCATTTCTAATTAATTTGTAACAAATGTATTGATTTAATATTTGTGTAAATAATATATTTTCATATTCTTTTAAAACCATGACATAAAAAATAATTTATTGGATATGATATATATTATTATATTAAATAATAATATTTTAATAATATATTGTTGTTCTGTAAAACTTGGTCTTGCGTGTAACATATTTTTCTGAACAATGTCACTCTTACGTTTAATGAAAGCTAACTTGGTGTTGCATGAATTGATATATATATATATAGAATATATTGAATCTATTTCAAATGATAAATAAATAATAAATTATCTAAATATTATTTTCTCCCATGTGCTAGGTGATGTGTGTCATACAAGATACTCAATACAACGTTCATACATTAGAATTTTATAGTGTCACATTCTCCCTATATTAATTCAATAGTGTCTTCAAAATTTAAACACAAACATAGAAATATAGGTTTTGGTATTTGAAGTGTCAATTGTTGAAATTCCACATCTTGGGAATAGTTTATAAAAATATATTTTTAATAAGAGAGAATGATAAGTAAAAATGTCACATAGAATAACATATAACTTGGTCTCTAAGTAGGAAATCATTAGTGGAATTTATCGATACTTATATGAATTAAAGGTATTTTTTATAGTCACTGATTGAGTTCATCAATTTCAAACAATTTAATGACTACTGAAAAGATAATGGTCTCAAATCCATAAATCTGTGATGATTTAGAAGACCATTGGTTCGCCAAAAATTAATAATTTAAGATAAAATATTATTTTATCATTTTTCTAATGTTGAGTATTTATTTTACTACCTAAGAATATATGTAAATATACCTTAATATAAAAATAATACTTTACCTTGAATATGCCTTCATCTATTCCAACTTAATCTCTTAGAAAAATATTCTTCATATAGTGAAGTAATATATCAATCACTAACCAAATAAAAAGTTCAACATAAACTATTTCATGAATGGTTTTTTTCTAAAATATTATGATCCGAAACATTGTAAATAAATTCCCCGGATTTCCAAAATGAACTTATCAATTGCCTTTAATCATCATAATGCATCGATAAATTTTAGAAATTCCAAACATCTAAATACCTTCATTGTATATTATATGGAAATATGATAAAAACATGAATTGCCATAAAACCTTAATAGAAAGTTGGATTATTCCTTATTCATTAAAGAAGGCATATGTTATTAGATATATTCCTTAAATCCAAATGTATTGTAAACTATATTAATGATATCAAAAACAACTTTATTGAAAAATCAATAATCAGTTCTTAGTTTCTCAGCACATTTCCATATTAAAATTTTATTTATCAAAACAAATATTTTTTAAAATTTTGTACAAATTAACGCTTCTTTTTCCCTTAACCATGCATTTTAAAAAAAAATAACTTTCTACCAAATCACTTATCTTAGTACCATTCAACATGTGATCTCAATTATTTAATTAATTTTTTTTCACAATAATACTTATATATTTCATAAATAACAGGATGATAACATCCTAAATAATACACATTTACAACATATTTTATATTTCCAAATATATATGTACACTAATATTTACACTTCAGTTTTGTTAGTAACATATTCTTGACCATAACCCCTTAGCTTCTACCAAGGTATATTCTCTTGATGTTTGGGGAATTCATTTTCATAGTTCCCCATATACTTTCAATTTTATCATTGAGTAGTAGTATTTTCCTTTTTATTCTATTGCATTTTTCTCTATTCCGATCCTTTTCTCAGAAAAAATAAAAAATCTTATTCCTTTTAATCATTTTCCATGGTGATTCTTTCCACAGTTATCACATGTGGGAAATCCATAATTCCCTTCTTATAATTATCCTCCATTTTATCTTGCCATCTACTATTCTCTTTCTACCTATTGAATCCACATGATTTGGATAATTTATTCCTTGTCTTGAAAGAACATATAACTATTTCAACATATGAATTAATAGTTTGAGGTTCCAATACACTTTAGATAATTGTCTTAATTCCTTTAATAAAATGATCAATCTTACATTCCATTTTTCTTACGAAATCCATTGTATAACTTGTTATCCTAGTAAAGGTAGATTTATACTCCACAACACTCACTTTATCCTTTTTAAATAATCTATATAAATTTATGTTCATCCTATTTTATTGCTCTCAAGGGAATTATTTATCAACAAATTCCTCCTAAAACATTGTCCATTCTGATAATATAATACAATTGCAACCATTTCCTTTTCACTATATCCAAATTCCATGAATATCAATTTGAAAGACATAATGAATTATATTTCCACCATTAGGTTTGTATTATAACTAAAGGATGGAGTCCTCTATGACATAAAGTGATCCTACATTGCATAATTTTATTGTGGAATGGGTTGATCCATCTGGACAAGGTTATGTGTCAAAACATGATTAAGCTTCCCTAAAATTTCCATAACATTCTTTGTTTTAAAAGTATCTATATTGGTTTCTTAAAGAGATAAATATGTATATCTTCCATTAGTACTGATACTATTATTCCTTCCAAGATCCATTTATAATCAATGGCATAAAAGAGTATAGATAACAATATTACGTAACATAATGTATAATCCCATAACTAGTGAAACAATAATCGTAAATCGATAATGTTTTCCATAAATAATATCATAATAATTAAAGTCGTTTCCTTTGGTATATCTTTACATTTAAATCCTTCATTATGGGTTGTAATGAAAATTTGAATTATCCTATTGGTATCCCCGATGAGTTTCAATCTAGGTGCATAGTAAGGTTCATTGTCGTGTACCAAGTTACGATGAGTTAGGCCAAACACACCATGTCAGAGTTGTTACTTATAGGTACTTCTATGCCAAAACCACATCTGCTTATAATATCTAAACATGTATTTATTTCTAGTAATACCCATATAATATCTATCTTACCAAAATTATAGTATTTCCCTCTATAATTATCTTGAAAGTGTATCTTAGGGTTATGTTCCTTAATCAATGTTTTCTAAATATAGTTTATAATTTTTCTTCTTAACTTCCTTTGACAACAAATCTAATGCCAAACCTCGACATCCTAGATTTGGTGCATTATTTTATTACATTGGAATTATTAGAATGAATCAAATACCTAAGGATCAATTAGTTTAGTAGTTCTTTAAATGAATATTACATACATGATACCCATAATACATTTGGAAATAGAAAATAAAAAAATGATATATAATAAAATGAAATATATAAAAACATTAAAATATTATTCAAATGTTTATTCTTCATATATTAGGGAATTGAAAAAAATAATAGTGGGTTAAAATTCTCAGTAATATAAAGTAAAATAGAAGTAATAATTAATTAATGGGATTAAATCAACATGAAAAGGCGAATAACTAAAAACACATTCCATTTAAATTAACAACATAATGCATAATCAATATCTCAAGGTAGGAAAATTAAGCACATGATATTTAATCAATAAATTGAGTATGAAATACATCCTTAGTTATTTCGATACAATAATATCAGGGATCATAAAGATAAATGAATTCACAATAAAGGAAATGCTTAATTATTGGACATCATGCTTACCATGATCATGATACCTTTTACAAAATGTGGAAATTTAAAAAAATTATGAATTTGGAAAACTTATTCATCTCATGAAAATACTGATTCATCGAAGATATTTCATTTACCAATTCCTAAACTATACATCATTCCTTAAACATTCCATAATCCACTTATTTAATGTCGAAATCATTTCTCATATATATAATAATTAATTTAATTATACAATAATGTTCATTATCTATATGTATCCATATTGAATATAAAATACATGTTTATAAAAACTTTCATAGTGGAGGATATATAAAAACAATGTTTGTTTTCATAGATGAATTCAAAAATACATTCTTGTGAAAAATAATCATTAAACATTAATAGTTTCACATACCACTTTAAAACATATCAATCATAAACCACATGATTGAAATGATATAAACTGATAAATTAAATACCATGAAGATATAATAATTCATGATATAATATATATAAATTTTTAGTGTATACGCCACACAAAGAAGTAAGTGGTGTCTCATGATGTATGACTCATGGAATGGAATGTGATACAAGAATCGCTTACCTTGTCTTTCCTTTTTGGGTGAACATCCTTTAACATCCAATATAGTTATTCTAAACATGTAAATATATAATACCAAACCCATAATCATATTTATAATTTCTTATATTATCTTATTATAATATCTTATTACCCATTTGTTATAAATCTTGTATCATATCCACTAAATCGGGTGTTTAATTGCCTAGTTTGTTGATTATGATTTTAACATGTTACTTGTTCTTAATATAAATTAGATCATGGTTTTATCATATCTATAATGTAAAAAATAATTTTAAAATAATGTGTATAAAGTATATATGTATTCTAAATAATCACTAACATTTGGATATAAGAAATAAAATGCATCATTATTGGAGACGGTAGGCCGTACGTACACATGAATTCTAATGTCATCTCCTTATCATATTAAAAGAATGAAAATAAAATGATATATATGTATATTGTTACAATAGTATCATATATATGTCATATATTTTAGTTAGTTTTATTAAAACCATCCATTTTATATTCCATTTATTTTGTGAATGAGTCATGTCTCTTTGAGGGGGCGGTAGTCCACACCTACTGAAATGATGCAATTGTATTTACAAAAAATGTAAATTATAAGGGAACGTGTTATAAAATAATTAAAAATTAATAAATTCCTAATAAATATCATATATATCATATATAAATAATTTTACATCATAATTTCCACCATGAGAGGTGGTAAAGTAAAACATAGAACTTTTCTTCGTGAAGCGGTAGATTTCTATACACAAGAATGGTAGATCAGTTACCCACTAAATGAATGTGTGTGTAAGTACAAGTTGAAAAAATACTATAAATACATCATATTATATTTTGGATTCTGGTTTTTTTATATATTCATGGAATAAAAATTGTTGTGTAGGTGGATAATGCAAGAAAACTTATGAGCTTAAGGAATGATATTACCTCTTCTTTGGGTAAATCCTTTCAGTTTTCACCAAAGGGATTCCTTGGATGGATTTTTTGAATAATGTCATGATTCTAGGATTATGTAGGGGAAGTTGAGGATATATTTCATTAGATCGCCAACAAAATTTTTTTGCATTAGATGTTTGAGGATGTAGAAGGATATTAGGCCCTTTTATAGTGGAGAAGAACTGGCACTCTTGTAAATTTTGGGAAAGGGAATTCCAGTCACATTTTCACATTAAAAGTTGTTCCAATAATGGGAATATATATATATAATTGATTATAGGCTCTAAATATTCCCATCCTATGTATTTTAGATAAGATTCTATATTTTTTTCCCTTATGATTAAGGCGTAGTCCTTTGTTACGATTTATTTTACCTTAATCATTGTAATTAATTGTAATTACATTCACAAATAGTTTTTGTTTAAACATATTAAAAATAATAAATTATGATGTTTCCAAATAATAAATAAATTTTTCTAAATTCTAGTCATACTAGTGGTACAAATTGTTTTAAAATTAATTTGGAAGACGGGTTGACAATTCTGGGATTTAAAGTAAAATCCTTCAAACATTTTCTACATTTTTATATTAAATTTAATGTCTAAAATAACTCTAATGACCTATATTGGAATCATTTTTTTAAAAATAAACTAATTATACTATGAAATAAATTCAAAATATAATTTATCCTTATAAATAAATTAAATGAAAAAGCCGTTTTGAATTAAAATTCCTTATTTTTTAGTATTAAAAAAATAAAACATCATTGAAATATACCAAAAATTATCCTAAAGGTAATTTTTATTTTCCTATTTAAAATATAATATTAATTTTGACATATAGGATTTATAAAATCTCAAAAAATTGGATATAAAATAGGTTCTCAATTAAAAGGTGGTATAAGTGCCTTAAAAAAATATAATATTTTAAACGTAAAATTGGGTTTCTTCTTATGTTATCCTCACCAAATCAATTGGATGAAAATAGGAAATATTAGTCTAAATATATGATATATATATTAAATTTATTTCACACAATAATTTTAATTAATATTTTTTAGAAGGACAAAATAGTTTTGTTAGAATAAAATAATAATATAATCATTTATATTCAATTGGTTTTCATATTCATTTCTAAATAATTTATTACCAATGAATTCATTTTATATACATGTAAACCAAAAATTTACATATATTAGTAAAACATTTTCATAAATAATATTTTTACATATATTTTATATATAATTATATTAAATAACATGTTTTAATAATTTATTGTTGTTTGGTAAAACTCTGTGTTGCACGTAACAGATGCTACTGAACAAATTTTATCTTACAAGTAATGCAAGATAACTCAATGTTGTGTGAATTGAAATATATAGAACATATTGAATCTTTTTAAAAAATTAAAAAAAATCTAAATTCTATAGATATTAAATTCACTCACATTCTTGGTGACATGTTTCATACATAATACTGAATTCAATTTTCTTACATTATATTTTGTGGTGTTATAACTTTTTGGTGGAAGACTAAGAATGTTATTCTGGAAAGACTTAAAAAAAATTAATATAAAATAGTAATATCAGCAATGTTGAATTATTACCAGTCCATTTTACATAAAAACTACTTCTATAAGCTAATTTAGAACAACACATTAGATTTAATCACCATTTGAAGATCTTAGTTATCATCATTTTGGAAGATGATCAAAGATTGCTTTGTAATATCAAATGCGAGTTCCCTTATTTTAAAATTGATGTGGGATTTGTGGCAATAAATCCAATAAATATATATGATTACATCAAATTAAACCATGTAAAGAAGGATAATATTTTTGGGAAGCATGTTCCCACTAATATCAACTTGAGAAGAATCATAGACTTGAGATGTGATCATCATAACATTAGTGGTTCTTAGTAAATATTAAACATATAATAATTTGGGTGGAATTTTAATACACTTATAAAATTAATTAACTATGAACGAATTGGTATTTCCAGAGAGAAATAAGGAAATAGTTGTTTTAGATTTGAAGGTATGTCTAATGTTCACCATATCAATATCACACCCATCATCAGAAATTGTGATCACAAGATATTTCCCCATATCCGTTAGATAAAGTGGTTGCTGACAACGATCATCATCAGTAAACATTGGGTTTTGGTATTGGTTTTCATAATTTCTACTCTCCTTATCCATGAATCACTGAAGTTGTGGTGGTTCATTCAGTGTAGCATTCACTCTATTTTCAGTGGTATCTAAGTTATTACCATCACTTGCGAAATCCATATCCCAATTATCATCCCTTCCACACATTATAAATTCACTATTACACTTATGAAAATTTCCACCCTGCTTCTTCCCACACATTAGGAATAAAGGTAATCACATCCTCTTAACGCCATGGTTTTTAGATATTCCTTTGAACACAAACATGATTTTATTGTCAAAACCTTTTGATTTATGCATAAATTCGACCTATTTTTGCACCTTGATAGCACATGTAACTATATATTCCTAGATAATGAAGTCTAATATGGATAATTCCCTTAATAGACATGGATATAAGAGACTAAAAAAATCAACAACCATATATTCAGGTGTGATGATAATTCAAGAAGCGTACATAATATGTCTTGTAAACATAGTCTCATAGGTAAAAATAGATTCATCACGTTTCTTATAACTCAATTACATCCTTTTATAACATCATACAAATATCATTTGAAATGTACTTATTGAAAAATAATTTCGTGAACTATTCCAAATCCATAAAAAAAATTCATATTGTTTCCACAAATTATTGATACTTTTCCACAATTAATCTACATCAACATCAAAACAGTAGAAAAAAATAATTTATCATGTTCTAGACACTAGATAATGGAAAGTATATTTTTAATGGTACTGATTCAATGCACAGTAACTTGAGGATTAATGGTTCAACTTATGTAAAGAAGTTGTTTCCCCATAAAGGAATCAACATAATGTTTTCCCCTCATTTTCTAATTTTAATGTTAAGAATGAGTCATAGCATAAGAATGTTCTGTGAGAATATAAATGGTATTTTAAATTCCATCTCCCAAATTTTTTGGATTCTCATGTGGAACATAATTCTATTTTACGTCACACTCATAACTAAGGTGGTTCCTTTGAGTTACATCCATTGACTAAAAAAACATAGTATAAAAATAGTATTCGAATACGGAAACCACAAAATCATGTAAAATCACTTCTATAATTCCTAAATCATGAAAAATCTATCATATATGACAACTAAGGATTATCCTTGTCCATTAATATTCATATTATATTTAAATCATTCATGGTGGTTCATAAAGTATATTTCAATTACCAAATAATACTCCCTAGGAGTGTGAAACCAGGTGTGGATCAAGGCCCATTGTCCTGCACCATTTCCCGATCTATTATTTCCCAATATGGTGATTTTGTGGTTTTTCCCATATTTAATTATTTTCCAGTGACACATCCACTTGTTGAGTCCAGACATGGATTTAATTTGTTGGAAACTAGTTGCTCGATCATCTTCCAAAATTCTAGGACATTTATAATACTTTGACTCATATTTATATTTCTCTGTAAACATTTCATTTGAGATCGTTCTATGGATTTATCATCATAGTTTCCAAATCATAATTAAACCATTCATATGTTGCCAAATATAGATACCCATTCATAACATACATTTACATTACAAAGTATTTTCATAATATTTATTATATTATAGAAACTCGTGCTTGAGGACCATAATAGTTTAGTTTCCTTGGAAACATGGAAATATAACCACATGTCTATATGTGAGCTAGATCATCTCACACTATGTTATTCAAAAATACAACCCTTCTTTGACATATCATATGTAATATGTATCTTTATAAATTGGGGAATGTAACCTTAAGAATTTTTTATCTCTGATTCTCAGTAAGTGTAATAAAGGGAGATACATAAATATTACATTAATAGAAGGGTATGAGAAATTGATCATAATATTTGAATATCATACCCTACATGTGAAAGATCATAGTATTTAATAATGGAATAAATATTTGTAGTTCATAAGACATGAATCATAATGTAATCAAAAAACATGATCCATGATATCATAACATGGCATAATGTGTTCAATTTATGGTATACACATAATCATTTATAATAATTTCCATATTGGTCAACGCTAGCTACCAAAGTCCACCTAGTTTAAAAATTCCATTACTATACCATGTTTACTACATGTTTTAAAACCATCTTACTATATCAGTACTACTCCCCATTCATGCCTTATCTTAATATATTGGGTCCACCACCATTTCTAAACATGTATATCTCCTGAGATATATAAACCATTAAAAAATTTATTCTGGGAATATATATGTACAAACTATCTCATAATAAAAAACAAATATATGTGTTGCAAAATGTCAAATAAATTCATAATATTATAAACTAGGAATGAAATGGGAATCATATATTTTATATAATACCATAACTTTTATAAAATAGATATGTTCTACACTCATTTCATCATAGAATAACACGTAAAATATAGTGGGTTTAATGAGTATTTCCACATGGTATAACCCATGTAAGATAAATGGGTTTCATAAACATTGTGAAATCAAAACATAAACCACTTGGAAAAAGAATTGTAATTTTATATTTATATCATATCCCTAGTAAGTCATAGGCGATGCCAATGGATGTTATCTTATAAAGAAAATAATTTCGAAAATTCATTAACATATTTATATAGGGAATTATCCTTTCAACATTAAAAATTATCTTTTAAGTAAAATAAATTGGAAATTTTTATTAAAGTAAAAATGAAGGTATATAATTTAATATTTGTAGAAAGAATATTCATGATGTGAAAAAATTATTTTATTGTATTACATGTTAAAACAATGGTTCTTTTAACATTTTTGGTAAATTTTAAAGGATATTGTTTTAGAAAATTTCCAGATTGTTCCTTCAAAACAATTTGAAAAATAAAGCATGTGTGAAAATGTATTTTTGATTCATAATATATTATAGAAAAAAAATTGAAAACATTTTTAGAAAACATTTATTTGGAGGAAAATGGATTTATTATCAAATGGAAAGAAATTATATTTTGTTAAATAATTCTCTTAATCATATTAATAAAAGGACTGTAAATTGGTACCATTTCATAAATATGCTGGGGTATTAGAAAATTACATATAATTATTGAGAGTTAGATCATTATATTTCAATATTGGTTTCTTGATCATTAATATTCTCAAAAAAATAAGATTGTATCATAAAATCAGTATGACCTTAGTAACCCTAAATCGTAAACCCCAAGAAGGAAGAAAAAAATGAAACATAAAATGTCATCAAGATGAATAAAATCATGACATTATATGTAAATGTGGATTTATATAAACTTAGTGATGAATATAGGTGCATAACATAATGCACGTCTCCAACATGGAACATTGAGACCAAAAATACCTTACTTATTTAGTAAATTTTGAATCATAATATTCAATAATGAATAAAATATATGGTAAAATTAATTATAATTAATTAATATATGTCCATTATATATCATTTTATAGGCATGTATATTAACCCCACAAAATAAACCTTTGGTGAATGTAGATTAAGTCTCCCAATAATAAAAGTGAGACTAGAAATTCACTTACCTTAATTGTTGACATCCATCATACTCATTGAAAATTCATTTTTAATAAAAAAAAGTTCATTACAAATATATCAAAATATAAAATTCATATATATCATATCAGATATTATTTCCTTATGACATTATAAAACTTATTTATTAAAAAAACATTATGTTATGCATCTTGTGGGAAATAACACTATGTTTTTCGTATATGATTTGACATGTAATTTATGGTCCTCATAATTTGATAATGATTTCATAATCTCAAAAATTTAAACCATGATATAAATATCATATATATTAACTATATATGTATTTATTATAATCTATAAATGTTATTTATTGGAAAAGAAAAACATCGTTTATGGAGGAGGCAGTTTGTACGTACACGTGAAGACTATTTTTTATTTCATTTTTTGTTTGAATGATATAAAAATAAATGAAATATTTTCATTATCGAATAATTCTTAGTTGATATATATCACATATATTTGTTAAAATCTTCATGAGGACTATCATTGTAATTCATGAATAAGTTGCATCACTTTATCATTCGGTTGTCCACAATATAGACGAACGTCGTTATCGTATTCACACAAAATTGAAAGCACGAAGGTATGCGTGATGTAAAAATTAATTAATTGTAATAATATGATTAATATGATAAATATAATATATTAAAAATATTTCTATCATTATTATTAACTGTGAGAGGTAGTAATGGGAAAATGAATTACATTGGATCACAAAGCGGTTGTCTGTCATAAAAATGGATGAACAATTCATTACCCATTTGATGGAAGTGTGTGGGGTTGTAGGTATTGAACATAACAGAACAAAATATCAGTATATATAATATATTTAGGTTATTATTAAATTATGATATACAATGAATATAAGGGTTTTGATAAAGAAATATATAAAAAATATTCATTGATGAATGTTACCTCTTCTTCAGGTATCCACATTACGATTTCATTGAATTACATCATTGGTGGGATTTATGTGAAAACCATGGATTATAGTATGATGGAATGGGATTTGTGATTCAATTTTGTATTTATTATCTAAACAATATAGGTTGCAATGTGTTTGGAATAGAGGATAGTGGGTGTGATTTTATATGTTTGGTGGGAGGAAAATTTTAAAAATATTAAAGAGAAAATTTCACACACATTTTTCATATATTTCATGATTTAAAATAGGCCATTCCCGAATCAAATAGCTGTAACAGTAAAAATATTTCCCAATTAAATTTTTTTAGAAATTTCTTTTAGTAGATTTTATTATTATAGTTTTATTTTAACCCTCGGCAATCCCATTTTAATCTTAACCGCGGTAATTAATTTTTAATTCTTTCACTATTAATTTTGGCCATTTTTTTGACCTTTTTATAAATTATAAATTATTATGATTAAAAATATGGAATCCATATTCCCAAATTTGAATCATATAAATAGAAAAAATTAATTTAATATTAATCCCATTGAAGGGATGAAAATTTTAGGTTTTAAAGAAAAAGTGATCAAAATATTAAGGATTTATTATATTCAATTTCAAAAAAAATTATAGTGAAAAAAATGGGATTAATAAGTTTTTTATTTAACTAATTCGACATTGAAAAATTAATATATTATTTTAATAAATAAATTAAACTAATAACTCAATAAAAACTCATTAATTTTAACTATGCATAAAAAAAATTTATAAAACACTAAACAATTAAACCTAAACTATTTTTTATATAACGATTTAAAAATGGTTTTTTTCATATTGATTATACTAAAATGTCAAAAATTTATTTCATTATATTTCAAAAAAGAAATAAAAATAATTTTGTCACGACCCAACCCTCGGGGCCCGTGCCGTGACTACCCCAATCATTTCTTCCATAGGCCAAGGGCTGGCGACTATCGCTGAAAGGTGTATTCCCCAAAATCAGGAAGGTATTGCCTTTATAACCTATTAAAACATGCAACCAAGAACACAACATGATACGAACACAAGTAAACTAAATAGTAGACAAAGTTAGTACAGTAAGTGAAAGGGGCCAGAATACAAACCCAACTGGAAATTACAGGAAAAATGAATTGTACAAGTAAACTAGAACAACTCTTTTGAACACCCACCAAGTATCCTACCTAAAGGGTAGGTATAGCTCTCGAACGGTCGTCTTTGCGGTATGTATCATCTAATTTCTACCTCCAAGCTACCTCCAATCTTGGTACCCTCATCCTCAATTAGTGCATTCTATCTTCTACACCAAACACAACAAGGTACGGGCATAGCCCGTGCAGCGGTGAGAATAACGATACTAAGTAGGGACCCCGAGACCATCAAGGTCTCACAAAATCCACAAAGGATAAACCACAAATCATGTAATCAATTGACGACCCTAAATAGGTATATACCAATAAATATACCTAACTTATCATGTAAACCCATCACAATCATGACGAAACACAGGGTCCAACTCAAATGCCAAAATCTCAACTGTTCCACAAAGGAAGGAATACCATGAAGGTAATTACCACACAGGTACACCACACTGAAGAATACCACCAAGGTATTACCATGAAGGAATGTACCACACAGGTACAGACTTAGTTCACACCAGGTATATCGTAGGTACAGTAGTAAATATGATTAGATACAACTACTGAATCATCTAACTCCATTAAGAGGCAGACCCACTTAGGATCCTAAATCATCATCAGACCCACGGACGTTCGTGGTACATTGTGAGACCCACACAAGATCCTAGTACATTGTCAGGCCCACACAGGATCCTAGTACATCATCAGACCCAGACATGATCCTAGTACATATTCAGACCCACACAGGATCCTAGTACATCATCCGACCCACGCAGGATCCTAGTACATATTCAGAGACACAGAGGATCATAGTACATCGTCAGACCCACACAGGATTCTAGTACATCATTAGACCCACAGAGGATACTAGTACATCGTCAGACCCACACATGATCATAGTACATCATCAGACCCACAGAGGATCCTATTACTTCATCTGACCCACATGTATTCCTAGAGCGGGTCTATGAGGAATCCTAAAATACAGACCCACGAAGGATCCCTTTATAATAATAATGCCATCTACAGGGTTCCCACACTAATATTTCTCATCCCCATGAGAGTCTGCTCCTCAAGCTACTGGTCGATAATCCAAATTCAACAAAGTCCCACGAAGAAGTATCCTAATGGTCCATTAGGTCATAGGGGACTAAACGCAACAGACGGTGCGTCAAACGAACACCCGGTTTGTAATTTATCAGACTTTTAGGCCCAAGGGCCTAGTTGGATTTGTGCTTGATCCAACCTGATCGTACCCCAACTTTATCAAAATATCAAGTGGGGTATACTAAAATTTCGGTCTTGCTCCAGAGTTTCTGGTGCCACAGACAGTTCGTCAAACGGATGCTTGGTGACAAAGTTACGGCCAAAAGAACATATAGGTTCGAAATTGGTCCAGGTCCGTTCCGACTTAGTCGGTCCTACCCAGACAATGGGGTCTGGGTAGCCCCGCACTGGGCCTCCCGGCCTGGGTGGAGGGGTCGTGGTGCGGCGGGGCACTGCAGTGCGGCGGGGCGGTCGTGGTACGACGGTCCGCTGTGGCTGGCCGGATGGCCAGCCTTCATCTCCGTGTGGTGTGTTCGTGTGCCATGCCTTCGCCAGTGGTCGGAAGCAAGCTGACCACCCTTCCATCACCACTGCGGCACAAGGTCGCGGTTCTCTTCTGTTGGGCAGTGCGGTTGTGCCGCCACCTTCGTCGCGGCCCTCCGTGGTTCCGTCCGTAGTTCCCATGCCCCACAGGTGTCAGTTTATGTCCTCCTCCATCGCTAGGAACACAACAACCATGAATATTGGTGGAGGGATCGGGCTGTGTTCGTTTGGCCCGCTTCCTCTGCATTAGTTCAGTAGCAGGCGGATCAAGATGATTAATTCGACTTAAAAAACAATGAATAACAAAACCCCTACTTCAATGGTTTGTTGACATCGGAGAGGAGGGAAGGATGGACATCGGTTCTTCATAGTTGAAGACGTCCCATGGTGGTGGTGGCGTGTTCTTCATTAGAGAAGAGGGTGTGTTCCTCTTTGAAGAAGCATTCTTCATTGGAGAATGAGTTCTTGGACAGTTCTCCCAAGATTCTACATTTTCTAATGATTTCTCCCCAGGGTAAAATGAAGAACCAACCAAATAAAATTATGGTTATCAATTTAATTATTGGCACAATTAATTTTCGGAACAATTAATTCTTCCACTTTGGAATAATTAATTAATGGGAGGATTTTCAAGAGTTATCTCCCATTAAATGAGAGGTGTTTAAGATTTGGGTAGTCCCCACCAATTTTGAATTCAAATTGGGGGTTTTCCAGTTCCAGTGGTCCCCACCTTCTTAACCAATGTAGTGAGGTTTCAAAAATAAAAATATTAATCATTTTTACTTTATTTTATTCATTCACAATAAACACAAAAACTATCTTTCAACGTCAACCGACCATGGTCGAGGTGAAGGCTTTCTTAAGCGAATACCAGTGCTGCGAGTTAATCAGTGTCCTCAAATTTCAATTCCAAGCACCAGTTGAAAGGCTACAAAACTCCACTCACAGTTATACTAAACCTACCCCAAAAAAATCATAAATTCATTCTAGGAACACCGGGCCTTGGAATCAAACACCTTAAATTTTTGAGGACTCGTAAAATTTCCATATAAATTAAAAAAGTAACATGGAATTTATAGGTCTCGACATTCTCCCAACCGTAGGGATTTGCGTCCCCGAAAGACACATCATAAGAACTAGGGAAACAAGCGGTGGTACTGAGCTTGTATCTGAGACACCTGCTCCCATGTTCTCTCTTGGAGGTTCATATGCTCACTGCGAATGCGCACCAGAGGTATTAAGCACCCACGAAGGACCCGCTCATGTCGATCCTCAATCTCTACTGGAACCATTGTAAAAGTCACCCCATCTTCGACATCTAGATCTCTGTGGTCGATGATGTGAGAAGTGACGTGCAGTTATCTCCTCAGCTAGGATATGTGGAAGATGTCGTTCACCCGGTGCAACTGAGGGGGGAGTGCCAGGCGGTAAGCCACCTCACCAACTCTACTGAGGCCCTGGAAGGGTCTAATGAACCTCAGAGATAAATTTTCTCCCTAGCCAAATCTTTGAAAACCACATTGGGTTGAGACCTGTAGAAAGGCGTGGTCTCCATCCTTGAACTCCATAGGTCTCCGTATCCTATCAGAACAAGACTTCTTTCTACTCTGTGTGGTCTTCATCCACTTTTGGATGATCTGCACTGTCTCTATGGTAGCCCATACCATCTCTAGTCCCACGAGTGATGACTCCCATAGGTCAGTCCAGCGCAAAGGCGATCTGCAAGGTCGGTCGTACAACACCTTGAAAGGTTTCATCCCAATGGTGGAGTGATAGCTATTATTGTATGAAAAATCCACCAAAGGAAAGTGATCCTTCCACCTGCGACTGAGGTCGAGGATGAAAGCACGTAGCATGTCCTCAAGGGTCTGAATGGTCCGCTCAGTCTGGCCATCCCTCGGAGGATGGAAGGCGGTGCTCAAACAAAGTTTTGTCCCGAAATCCTCATGTAACCCCTTCCATAGATGAGAAGTGAAACGTGTGTCACAATCAGAGATAATCATCGATGGTACTCCGTGTAGCCGCACAATCTTCGGCACATAGAGGCATCCCAAGATCTCAACTGAACCATGCTCTCTGATCGGTAGGAAGTGGGCCGACTTGGTGAGTCAATCAACAATCACCCAGATAGAATCATGACCCCTAGATGTACGTGGAATTCCTATCACAAATTCCATGGATATCCCATCCAACTTCCACTCTGGGACCTCTAAAGGCTGAACTATGTCTGTTGGTGCCTGATGCTCCACCTTCACTTGCTAACAAGTGAGGCATCGAGAGACAAACTCTACAACTACTTTGTTCATTCCCAGCCACTAGTGCAGTTGTCAGAGATCCCGGTACATCTTCGTGACTCATAGATGTACCGCTAGAGTGGATGTGTGTAACTCCCTCAACACTTCCACCAGATCAAACAGTGGTACCATGGTACGTCCTCTAAAAATAATGGCGTGCTCCCCACCTTTAGTAAATCCATCAGGTGCATGTCATGTGGATATCTGAGCACGTCGAGTCTCGCAGACAGCGTCCCCACACTGCACCTCCATGACTCACTGAAGAATTGGGGGATTGACTGTAAGAGACTGAAGAAAAGATGCTCCATCTTGATCCAAAAAGGATAACTGCAAAGTGGACAGCTGCATCGTCGCCTCACTTAGCAGCTATATACCAGATCTCCTGCTGAGTGCATATGCTCCAATGTTCCCCTTCATTGGATTATATACTATCTCGAAGTCATAGTCCTAGAGGAACTCAAGCCAATGTCGTTGTCTCATGTTTAGGTCATTCTGAGAGAAGATATACTTGAGACTCTTGTGATCAGAGTAGAGTGTAAAGCATTCTCCAATCATGTAATGTCGCCACATCTTCAAGGTAAAGACTACTGCTGCTAACTATAGGTCATGGGTGGCGTTGTTCAACTCATGATGTCTCAGTTGTCAAGAACCATATATTATCACTACTCTCTATTGCATCAAGACACATCCGAGCCCAGTACATGATGCGTCGCAGTAGACTACGTACGCTACACCCTCCTCCGGTAGCCTCAAGATGGGGGCCCTAGTCAGCCTCTGCCTCAGTTGCTAAAAACTCTGTCAGCATCTCCCCGACTAAACGAAGGGTTTCCCCTCCTTTATTGACATTGATAAAGGTGATACAACTCTGGAAAAATCACGAACAACCCTCCAGTAGTATCTATCCAATCCCAGGACACTTTGTACCTCTGCCAAACTCTCGGGTGGCTCCAAAGCATATACCGCCTCAATCATTACTAGATCCACTGTAACTCCAGCCTCTGATATGAAGTGTCCTAGAAAGTGAACCTATTGGATCCAAAACTGGCACTTTGAGTGTTTACCATAAAGCTGGTGATATTAGAATGTGTCCAGAACTATCTACAAATGATAGGTATGCTCCTCTTCAGTAGCCGAGTAGATCAGAATGTCGTCGATGAAGACTACTACAAAGTGATCAAGGTATGGCTGAAAGATCTTGTTCATGAGTCCCATGGACACTGTTGGACTGTTTGTTACACCGAATGGCAGAACCAAGAACTTTTAGTGGACATAGCAACATCTGAAAGCCTTCTTATGCACATCCTCATCTCGCACTCTAGCTGGTGATGGTCTGATCTAAGGTCTATCTTTGTGAACCACTGTGCTCCCTTCAGGTGATCAAAGAGGTCTTCAATCCTCAAGTGTAGGTACTTGTTTCTCACGATCACCTGGATGAGGCACTGATAGTCAAAAAAAACCCTCAAGCTCCCATCCGCCATATTGAAGAACAAAATCAGGGCTGCCCAAGGAGAAACACTGGGCCGGATGAACCCCTTCCCCTGTAAGTCCTCCAGTTGTACCCGCAGCTCAAGAAACTTTGCGAGATCCATCTGATATGCTGGTGTAGATATTGGTGACGTCCCTGGGTACAAGTCAATGTAAAATTCCCCCTCTCTATGAGAAGGTTGACACGAAGCATCATTAGGGAAGAAATCTGCATACTGGTCCACCACTACAGGATTTCTCAGACTCTCATCATCAACCGCTCTGAGGGTAAGGCTATCCAACTGATGACTGATCGGATGAACTCTCCTCCGGGTAAGTCAATCCTGAGCTGCAAAGGGTCACTTCTTGTTGTTGAAAGTAAACCTGGTCCCATTTGTGCAGACACACCATAGTTTTCTCCTAATATAGTCAATCTGAGAATGGACTATAGATAACCAGTCCATACCTATGATGACGCCATAAGGGCTCGACGTCGCTACTAGGAGATCCCAGTCGAAGCTATCGCCTCCTAGTGTAAGCTCGTACTGCCGAAACTAGTGTGTAATCATCACATCTTCTCCTTTAGGAGTCTCTATCCACAAGGATCGAGCCAGCGGCTTCGTCGGAATCTATGATCTTCGAACGAGGGAAGTGGCAATAAAAAAATGACTGGAACCTATGTCAATATATACTACAGCTACGGTGGAGTAGACACAGATCATACCTTTTATCATCTCTAGAGCACCATGGTCATAGGTCTCAGCTTCATGGAGCTGATATATCCCTTGTCCACCTACTACCTATGGTAGGGGTGGACCACCTGGTGGTGGTGGCGGTAACATCTCGAATCGTCTCCCACTGCTAGTTGGACGGCCTGCTCCTCTACCACGTCCACCGCTCCCTACAAACCTCCTCGGTCGAACCTCTGACTCTACTTGGGCAGTCCTTCCACTATTTTCTAATCATTTGTATGGAAGTTCGGGTAGTCATGGGAAATGTGACTCAGCCCGCCGCATGTGAAACACTGCATGTTCCTCACATGACTGGATCATTCTTTGCTGCCCCGCACAACCGATCCTAAGTCATGCGGTCGTCTACCAGTAGGTTTGGTCCTCTTGGACCTTTGTGATGTTTTTCTGCTACCAGAAGAAGACTGGAAACAAGGATCACCATGAGATCATATATTTTCCCTACCAGTCGAAATAGTCTCACTACGGACTCCAATCAATCCTCAGCTGTCTGTGGGTTCATCACTCCCCTGAACATATGTGGTCTCTGGCGCTGGAACACATGCAACATGCTCAAGTGTCGTGCACCCTCTGCTGCTGGGGCACGTGGAATTGGTGGCCCAATGGGTAATGGTAATGTTGGTGCCTCCTCTAGTGCCTCTATTGGAGGATAGCCCTACACCGAGGCCTCATCGCTCGGTGGGCTATTAGTGCATACTATACCTCAAACCCTAGATAGATGTCTATGTGGAGGAATCCGAAAAAGAAACAGGTGTTCCACAGTCAATAAGTTGTACCTGGTGAGCTGACACAAATAGATCACAAAGAAAACTCTTGAAAACACACACACAAACAGTGTTTTCATGCACTGAGTCGGATATCATAAGTCAGGGTCCTCGTGTGTGGATACGTCAACCACCACACCAACACTGGTTTCCCTAAAATGATTACCACACTCACTATATTTAACATTATTGAAATTAAAATATTAGAGTCCAATGTTCTACATTATAACCGACTCCTCTGATACCAATTGGTCATGACTCGACCTTTGGGGCACGTGTCGTGACTACCCCAAACCCCCCTTCCATAGGCTAGGGGCTGGTGATTAGCATTGAATTGCTTATTCCCTAAAACCATGAAGGTATTGCCTTTCTAACCTGTAAACAGACGCAACCAATCACATAGTAAGATACTAACACGAATAAACTTAATAGTAAATAGAGTGAGTATAGTATGTAAAAGGGTCCAGAATACAAGCCTAACTTGAAAGTATAGGAAAACATAAAAGTACAAGTAAACTTGAACAGATCCTATGAACACCATCTAAGGATCCTACATAAAGGGTAGGTACAGCTCTCGAGGATCGTCTCTACGGTACGCCTCATCTAATATCCACCTCTGAGCTACCTCTATTCCTGGTACCCTCTTCCTCAGTTAGTGACGTCTGTCATCTGCACCAGACACAACAAGGTGCGGGCATAGGCAGTGGAGGGGTGAGTATAACGATACTCAGTAGGGACCCTGAGACCTTTAAGGTCGCAAAAATTTACAAAGGATAAACCACAAAGCATGTAATCAACTGACAACCCTACATAGGTATATTCCCATACATATAACTAAGTTAACAAGTAAACCCATATCAATCATGAGGAAACACAAGGTCCAACTCAAAAGCCCAAATCAGAACTATTTCACAAAGGAAGAAATACCACGAAGGTAAGTACCACACATGTACTCTACACTGAAGAATAACATCAATGTATTACCGTGAAAGAAAGTACCACACAGGTAAAGACACAACTCATATCAGGTATATCATAGTTATAATAGTAATGATGATTAGATATAACTACTGAATCATCTTACTCCATTAAGAGACAGACCCATAGAGGATCCTAAATCATCATCAGACCCATGGAGGTTCGTAGTACACCATCACACCTATACAGGTTCCTAGTACATCGTCAGACCCACACAGGATCCTAGTTCATTGTTAGACCCACACATGATCCTAGTACATCTCCAGACCCACACAGGATCCTAGTACATCGTCAGAGCAACACAGGATCCTAGTACATCCTCAGACCCACACAGAATCCTAGTACATCTTTAGACACACACCGGATCCTAGTACATCGTCAGACCCACATAGGATCATAGTGCATCATCATACCCACACAGGATCCTAGTACGTCATTGGACCCACATGGATTGCTAGAGTGGATCCATGTAGAATCCTCAATTACAGACCCAGAAAGGATCTTTTTCTTATGATACAGCCAACTACAGGGTTCCCGCACTAAGCTTTCTCATCCCCGAGGGAGTTCTCTCATCAAGATACTAGTCAATACTCTAACTGCCATGAAGTCCCACGAAGAGGTATCCCGAAGGTCCACCATGTCGTTGGGGTCTCAATGCAATAGATGGTGCGTCAAACAGATGACCGGTTTGTAAGTTATTAGCTTTTTAGTCCCGAGGGCCCGGTTGGATTCCTGCTCGATTTAACCCAATAGTACCCCAACATTATCCAAATATCATGTGGGGAATACCAAAAGGTTCATCTCTCTCCAATGTTTTTGATTCCACAAACGGTTCATCAAACGGACCCATGATGCCAATGTTACATCCAAAAGAACATATAGGATCGAAATGGGTTCGGTTTCGTTATGACCTAGTCGGACCGACCTAGCCCGACCCAGCCTGGGCCAACCTGACTCGATTCGGGTTAACCCGAACTACATTGGACGACCAAGCCTGGGTGTCATGGACACGGTACGATGGTCAGCCGCGGCTGGCTGAACGGCCCGATGTCCTCTCCGCATGGCGTGGGTGCGCGACCCGCCTTCGTTGGCAGCCAGCAGTGAGTCGACCGCCCTTACCTTGCCACCACTACACAATGTCGCTGTTCTCTTCTGTTAGTCAGCGCAGTCGCACCGTCACCTTCATCGTGATCGGCTGTGGTGTTGACCATTGTTCTTGTGCCCATCTAGTGTCTGTTTCAATTCTCCTCCATCGCGAAGAACAAACCAAACATGAAGAAAGGAAGAGGTATCATGTCGTGTTCGTTTTCCCACTTCCTCCACATTAGTTCGGTAGCATGCGGTTCAAGAAGATTAATTTGACATAAAATACTAAGAATAAAAAAACCCCTACTTTGAAGGTTTGTTGACGTCAGAGAGGAGGGAAGGACGAACATCGGTTCATCGTAGTTGAATACGTCCCACGGTGGAGGTGGCGTGTTCTTTGTTGGAGAAGATGGCACGTTCCTCGTTGAAGAAGAGTTATTCATTAGAGAAGTGTTCTTCGTTGGAGAATGAGTTCGTCCATAGTTCTCCCAAGCTTCTACCTATGCCAATGACTTCTCCCAAAGATAATACAAGGAACCAACCAAATTAAATTAAGTTTAACAATTTAATTGTTGGCATAATTAATTGTTGGAACAATTAATTGTGCAACATTATAATAATTAATTAATTGGAGGAAGTTCAAGAGTTATCTCCCATTAATGGAGAGGAGTTTAAGAGTTGGGTGGTCCCCACCAATTTTGAATTCAAATTGGGGGTTTTCCAGTTACGGGTGGTCCCCACCTTCTTAACTAATGTAGATAGGTTTCAAAAAAAATGCTAAACATTTTTTTATTCTTTTACGAAATACAAAAAAACTATCATTCACCCTTGACCTACTTTGGTCGAGGTGAAGATCTCCTTAAGAGAATATCGGCACTACGACTTCAACAGTGTCCTTCGATTTTAATTATGAGAATCGGTTCAAAAGTTTCCAATCCCCTCATTAACTTTTACTAAACGTACCCGAAAAAAAAATCTCAGAAATTCATTCTGGGCACACTGGGCCTCGGAATCACGCACCATAAATTTTGGCAGACTCATCAAATAACCATAAAATTAAAAAATATTAAATGGAATTTATGGATAATTATAAATTTTAATGGGAAAATAGTATTTTAAAACATATAAATACATTATATAAAATTATTCATTTTGTTATGAATATTTTTCCATTTTGTAAACCAATCATAATTAATATTTGGAAAAAAATATGTAACTATTAATTTTTAAAATTCTAACATCTAGGTTATAATAATAATGTCTGAATAATATTAATAATATATCTTCATTTTTTTAAAATTCAGTGTTGTGTTCCATGAAATCTAACCGAGAGTTGAATGTGGTAGATAATAAACAAGATTTTCATGTAACATGTGCTTGAAATGGTGTTGTTGTAGACGTATCCCGTCAATCATATTTGATTTAACAAAAAACAATTAACAAAAAAAACATGGTGTGTCATAGTATACATTTTACCTCATTGTCTTTTTTTTAATACATTGTTTCCATCATGCCAAACACAAGACAATTTTGGAGTTTCTTTATAAATGAATTCAACAGTGAAAAAAATGTTGAATTTATTTTGATAATATTCTACGAATCTATTATACTATGTTAGAGGTTGGTTACCACAACCCGATCCACCCATGGGTTGGGTCCTTTCTTTTCATTATGATTGTATCACCCTTGGGTGAGTAGAGATCGATGTTCATTACCGGGAGTGAAATACGTTGTTAAATTGGGTTGTTAATGTTTGTAGGCACCTGAAATCACCTATTCATTTTTGTATGAGATGTGTGAAATTGATATTCCTCTAAATTATAGATGATTATAAAATTAATAATGAAATAGTTATTAAATTGTGAATAAAATGGTTAATATGACAATCAATTTCATGATATGAAACTAATGTAGGACTCTCTATATGAAACTGATAAAACACTAGGATGCCATGGAAATTTCATCTCCATGGATTCAACCCACTAGGATGACTTTGAAATTTCTAATCTTGGGATTCAAACCAATAGGATATGTTGTAAATTTATAATCCCTAGATTTGGACTACTAGGATCCCTTATACATTACCACTCCAAGGATCTTAGCTTGTATAGGTCGAATACATGATTACATGACATTAGACATTGTTTTTTCTTACCTTGAATTATAGTTAGACCCTCTAATTTATTTATTTTTTATTATTAGGAGACATGATATACTAGATAATATAATTTATATTTTTATTACATATAAAAAAGTAATACATTCATATTTCTTCAGATAATATGCACATACTGGTCATTTAAAGAAACCATTAGTTGTGACTACTGAGTGTTATATCACCCCCTATTTAGGAATCTATTTGGTACCCTGACAAACATCATGGATTCAATTAGGGACTATGGAAATATCTGACTTGAGAGTGCTTGATTTTTTGGTGCCATAAGAGTATGGGTGTACAATACTGATCCATGGAATGTGATTCTATTTTGACATATCCTTTTTGGTCACTTTTTGTTTTGATGCATGTATTGAATTGGATTCATATTTCCATGTATTTCAAGAATTTTTATAGCTCCAATACTTGTTTTGAATATTGTATATGAAATATCACGTGGATATAATTATTTTTACTATCGTCTTGATGATTTACCTCATTTTGATGGTTGATATTATTCATCATCTTTTATATTCATTTCTGATACCAGTGTGTTACTTTAATCCTGAGGGTATTATATCCCATATATTTCATATACTCACACTTCTAATTGTAATCTTATGCAATAATGTGAGGGTCTCTTGAATCCATCTGACCCACTGGTTTGGTGAACATTGTAGAGGCTCCCGGGTTGAGACATTACAACATGGTATTAAATTTTGTTTGTTTCCTTGTTTCCTTTCTATACTCGATTATTAGACCCAAGACTAGGAAAGTGTTGGAATTTGGTAATGTGCTATTATAGTTATTTCTTACCTATGTAGAAGGAAAACCCATATTACGAGGGAATAGGGATTTATGTTCTATTTGTTCTTATAACTGTTGAATATATTTCATAATTTGGTGATGAAAATGATATGTGATGTTGATTTTGGGTTGTAATTTTCACTTGGACTGTTAAGGAAAAGATATTTTGGTCTCAAGCATCATGTTAATAATGTAGGAAATTCACATGCCTTGTATATTGTCTATCATCTAGGATGCATTTCATGACTACATTACATTTAATATATATCACTTGTAAGATTTAATTGTTATTTAAATAATGTTTTTATAGGAAACATAGAAAGTTAATTTGTTACTTAATATTTCTACATCATCATAAAAATATTTTCCTTTAATGATTGATGAAAAGACCATAAGAAGTCATGTATGGAACATTGAGCAATTGAAAATTGGTCTCATGGGATGGAACATATTCATGGTTGTGATCAAATGGATCCAACCATTTAATTTTTAATGTTTATGGGCCTTAATAAATTTGTAATTGTAATCTATATAATTAAATAATTTTAGTTGTTTTTACTACAAATAAAAAAAATTTAATGGTCCTTTAATTTTGAAATCGAAAGGTTGTCATTAGATGGATGATCTAATTGCATATTAAAGGTTTATTTCCTCTATAACCAGTAATTGAAAATTGGTATACATGAACTCCTAACATATAGAAAATAACACGACCCCTATTCTAACTTAGTAGTGAGAAGTAGGTATAATATCTTTGAATCTTATGATATGTATGATTCCAAGGCCTAAAATTAGGATAAGGAAGAGGTTTGTGACTTGTATATAAGAATTATAGTTCATTTTATATTTATATAATTGTGATCTTGTCTTTCTGAAATCTTTACTGAGGCACATTGGGGGAATTTGTAGATACATTCCATCACAACAACGACCAATTTTGAGTAGGATGGTGCCGATGATCATGATTTGGGTATGGTAGGCCCTCTGACACTAGTAAAACCCCATGGAGTTCCAATTGTGTCACTTCATATTATGCATTATTTGGGTGTTGATTCATAGTTTCCTGAGGGTTTCCTGTCCATTATACAAACTTTTCACAGTGTCTTTCGGCCTACCTCGACTATTGAATAGTTTAAAAATGAATATTAGAAGCAACAACAACCCATATTTTCATAGGATAGAATACCATAGGTTTTATAGGTGTGTCTTGAGGCCATTCTATCAATTTTTTAAAGACTAGACAAATCAACTGATAGGAGAGTGAATCTACCTACAAATATAATTTAGGATTCCACCCAGAGATGATGGAATTTTATTAATCATATAGATCGTCAACAGGATATGAATTGGTGGGATTTCCAAATGACCTTCTATGATTATTTTTATCCAATGATGATGAGGGATGATAGATATAAAGTGATTATGATAATTTAGAGGGGATACTTGTCAGTCATGGACTATTCATATCATTTCATAGAGCTCCACTATTTGAAAACAATTTTGTTATGTGATGAGATGTCTAATGATTTGTGATTTAAAAATGGTATCTAGCATGTCATCTAATTAGAGATTAATTTTATTAAAATTACAAACCTATCAGAAATATTAAATCTAGTGTCGATTACAGAACATTACCAGTGGGAATATAGGGGAACATATAAGGATAGATCAGTATCTTGAACCGGTGGAACAATGATAAGATGAATTAAGAGATAATTTAAGATTATGTAAGGGAAATTCCATCCCATGCATGATTGATGGTAGTTTTTTTTTCTATTCTATGTGTGGGAGGCAAGGAAAATTTAGGGTATAATATGTTAGAATCCTAATTGAGTACCGAGATAGGGGATTGATGGTCCATTTAATGTGATTTACTTGACCTTAACTATAGCATCCATAAGATTGGATTTTTGTTTAATTTATGTTTAGTAGTGGAGTTTATAACTTCTAAATAAGTAGGGAGATGTAGTATGAATGAACAAGAATTATGAGGCGGTGTTCATTGTAGAGTAATTCAACCCCTAGACATGTAGTTCCATAAGAGTGCAACTACTCAGGGTATCCATTCTATATCCAAGGGATGCTGATTGGGCCATATTTATGCAGTGAAAGATATACCGAAGTACCATGAACCAAAAAATAAATTTGACATTCAAAAAACAAACACCAAAACTGGAAATCCCTCATACCGTAAGGAACCCATGTTTTCTAGAGTCACATCGCCTGCTATCATCCATCATTAGAAGGTACACCACCATTGTATTCACCTCATTCCATTTCCATTGGAGCTAATGACAGGATCAATCAAAACTAAATGATACCTTTAACTTCTAAAATCCATCGTTGACCATTCACCATTGTTGTCTTAGTGTTTCTACTATATAACTACATCATTTCCACTATAATAGAATAATAATAGACCATAAAAAACTTTTGATCCTTTGTAGATTGGAGGAATAAAAATCACCCTCAAAGAATCCATAATCCACTTGAACAACATCTCCCATAACCTTCATCAAGATTGGTTCATCAGACCAACTGGGAAGGGAGCACTGGACCTGAATGTCAGAGATGATTTGAGTGGATAGTGGCCTTGGCAAGGGACCATCTTGAATGCCAAATAATTATAATTAGGGGAGATAAACCCACATTATATCATCAAAAAATCAATAAAAGGATAATCAGGAATAACCAACACCATAATTCACTTCCAATAGAGTAAAAATTATCCCAAAAAACATCACCAATATAGATATCATATTGTAGATAAAAATGAACATGAACTATAGTCTAGGAGGGGTGAAAACAAAACTTTATAGCTATTACATAGATGATCAAGGAAAATTCTATCGATATTTCCATCCATTGGTAGTTCATTTCTTATATGTTTACCTAGATGACTTTTTAGTACAACATTTTGAGAGAGAGGAATAGGTTTCTATCAAGCTTGTTCATTAAGATGCAATGGTATTCATTCTTCCTAATATGAAATTTACAACTTAGTAAAAATATCTCATGAGACAACTTGAGGACATGGAATAAAATGGGTTTATATGAACTAGTACTTTTTAGTGGTTTTCTTCATCAAATTTATTTACAAAGGAAGATGGAAACCATCAATTATATGAGGATTATCTAAAATTGAATCATTATATAGATATTAACTGATATCAATTTCTTTCTATGGATGAAATATTTGACAATATTCAACAAGCTAGGGTTTTCAATATGATTTATAATAGGTTGGATAGTTATCATGTGCGTATTAGACCATCAAATTTACCACATACAACATTTTGTAGTAGATATGGATTTTATATGTATTTTTTTCATTCCATTTGGTCTCGTTAAAGAGCTTGAAACTTTCCAGGAATATATGTACAAGGATTCTTATCGATATCTAGAATCATTTTTTGTGGTATTAGTGGATTACATTTCGGTTTACTCTCATACCTGACACAACCATGATAATCATCTTGATATCCAACTAGATACACTCTGGGAGAATAACTTATAATCTATACAGACATGGTGAGAATTGTTTTTTGGATAAAATTCAGCTATATCAATATATTATATCAGATATATGAGTATCAATTGACAGAGAAAATGTGAGAGCAGTATTTTCTTGGGAGAATCCCATGAATTTCATTGATATAAATTGTTTCTTGGGGTTATATGATTATAAAAGGTTCTTCATTTATGTAAATTCATAACTAGATGAAACAATTAAGTGGTTAAATATTAATTGTGGGATTTCTCATGGTATGATTTATGTGATATATCCTTTGATGAAATGAAAGGGAGTTTTACATAAGCACTAATCCTGATTCTACAATAGTCTGGATGAAACAATGAAATATATTGTGACTCATTTGGTATCGATATTGGATTAGTTATGATGCATGATGAGTTATTCATGGTGTATGGGTATCATTAATCAAGGAAAAATGAGAGGAAATTTCCAACACATTATCTCGAGTTAGCCATTGTTTTTTATGCCTTGCACTATTAGAGAAATTATTTAATGGGAGGGAGTTTTTCTTTGATTGTGGACCTAGAAATCTTCATGTAAGTCATTAAACAGTGAGATAATAATCAAAGGAATTCATGGTGGGTTTAATACCTAGATAACCACTACATTTATCATTCTTATATGCTCAGAATGGGCAATGTAGTTGTAGAGTGTCTTAGCAGGATGACTAATACACCGGCTGTTCAAGAGGCCATTCATGTCTGATAGATTATAGCCATGTACTAGGAGATGAACAATGTGGTTCAAGACCATAATGTAAAATATTTATTAGAATGAATATCATAAAACACTTAACTTATAGATAGAATTCAAGGAAGTGATCAGATTTGTAGGGCGAGATCCTTGTTTCCAATGCTTTCTTCTGGGGTGCGCACGCGCATCCGTCACTCAGAGGACACGTGGCTTGTTGCCCCACATTCCCACTTTCCAAAGGCGGGCGGAATCAGATCCTTATTCAGGGACGTCTGATCCTTGATCGAAACCAGGATAAAGGGATGTCGGTTCTTCCTTCCGTGGATTCCTCCTCAGAGCTCTCCACCTAGTCCGGGTCTCCCTTATATATTTAAGACGTGTTCAGGAATCTCGTTCCCAGTGCCATATCTTCATGGACTCCATTTAATTACACTACTTCTGTCAGGACATTCCATCGGTTCCTGACATGTTAGACACCTTTGGTCAGAGTAGATGACAACATTAGGCATGCCGGGGCATCTCTGGATGCGTGGACATCGGGGAACCTGTGTTCTTCCTCGTAAGAGGGCATCTCAAGGGTGCAGAACCCGAGGCATCCCGCATCGGATATGGGGAATCATATGCCACAGGCATGTCTTCTGAGGTTTTCCTCAGCTTCCCATGTTTCACATAGGGTATGCCACGAGTATAACGTCTTGAAGAGACAGTGACGCCAAGGGCCTATCTTATGAGGTTTTCCTCAACTTCTCATGTTTAACATAGGGTATGCCATGAGTTTAACGTCTTGTGGAGACGGTTACGCAAAGGGCGTGTCTTATGGGGGTTTCCTCAGCATCTCATGTTTAACACAGGGTATGCTCTGATTTTAACGTCTTGCAGAGATGGTTACGCCAAGGGAATGTCTTCTGAGTTTTTCCTCAGCTTCCCATGTCTAACACAGGTTATCCCGAGAGTTTAATGTATTGCGGAGATGGTTACACCAAGGGCGTTTCTTCTGAGGTTTTCCTTATCTTCCCATGTTTAAAATAGTGTATGTCGTGATTTTAACGTCTTGCGGAGATGGTTATGCCAAGGGCATGTCTTCTGAGGTTTTCCTCAGCTTCCCATGATTAACATAGGGTATGTTGCGAGTTTAACATCTTGCGGAGACAGTTACACAAAGGGAATGTCTTCTGAGGTTTTCATCAGCTTCCCATGTTTATAACAGGATATACCGTGAGTTTAACGTCTTGTAGAGACGTAATGAGGGTGATCAGAACGTCCAATAGAGATGGATCAGATTGGTACATCCCAAGGAGGGAACACCTGGAAGATGAATGGATCAGAACGCCCAATCGGGATGGATCCAAGGTGGTGTGCCCCATGTAGGGGAGATGTCACACCGTAATGGCTGATCTGAACACCACTGAGGGTGGATTGGGGAGAGTACACCCCAAAATGGAGAACATCACGGTTTAGCGTTGGATGGGATTGAGCCTCATGGAGGTTTCCTATATACCCTGTGTAGAGGATAGAGATCAAAACCCACGTAGTTTGGAGGGGTGATGACCCGGGGTGTACATAAAGGACAGTGACTGAGAGACATGCTGGGGCTTACACATGGTTAGCTGCCCGAGTGCCGTAGGGAGCGGCGCTAGGATGAATGTCATGATCTCACCGGGATGGGGCAGCCCAGGTAAGAATCGGGATGGGTGGTGTATGGATTAATGAAATGGAGGGGGAATGAAATGGGACCATCGCAAGGGTGACAGTGTAGTTGGGATTGATCCGTGAAAAGGCTTCCTACATATCCTTGTGGCAGGGAATCAAAGTCCATGTAGTTCGATGGAATTTGGGGCATACGCTCTAAGGCGGCCCATAGTGTCGGAAAACTGATGTGAAGGTTGACCTAGGGACCCGATGGGTATTGGGCTTGAACCCCGGGGGAGGCTTCCTATATAAGATGCCTTAACATGGATCAAATTCCTTGTAGTTCGAGTTCGTACTGGGCATACACAAGGGTGCTACCCGTATGCTGCTGTGAAGCAGTAATGGTGGATGGGGCTTATGCTCTGAGCCGGACCTTGGTGGTATGGGGCTTACTCTCTTAGGAGGCCCATGGTGGTATGGGGCTTATGCTCTGAGGCATCCCCTGGTTGTATGGATGGGTCTTACACTTTGAGGTGGCCCACAATCGTTGGTGAACTGACATGAAGAGGTCATAACGACCGGCTGGTGGGCTTGAACCTCGTGGAGGCTTCCAACGTATCCATGTGGCAAGGAATAAAAGTCCACGTAGTTCGGGTGGAATGGGGATTACGCAATGAGGCGGCCCAAAGTGGTATGGGGATTACGCTCTGTGGCGGCCCAAAGTGGTATGCGGCTTACGCTCTGAGGCTGCCCAAAGTGGTATGTGGCTTACACTCTGAGGCGGCCCAACGAGGTATGGGGATTACGCTCTGAGGCGGCCCAAAGTGGTATGGGGCTTATGCTCTGAGGTGGCCCAAATTGGTATGGGGCTTATGCTCTGAGGCGGACCTTGGTGGTGTCATGGTCAGTTCTCACTCTAAGCTCACGGGATTCATGATCGATGTGAGAAACAAGAGCTAGCTGAGACTTGACGATCAAGGCGCAGAGGTGCATCCATGAATGGTGGTGAATGGGGCATACGCAAGGAAGCGGCCCATGATGTCTTCCTCATGTCTAGACTTGAGGGAATCCAAAACCACTAGTGGGTTGAGGCCTTCACCTATGCGCTAGCGCACATGAGGGATAACACCAAGGGCATTGGAATCAGCCCGAACAAAGGGTGACGAAAAGTGTCAATCACACGCTCGTTATTCAGAATTAAATGAGGGTGGCATGGCGATAAAGGATAACTGTTGACCATGTTCGAAACATAGTATCCATGTCTCATTATCCTGAAATGGGAACAAACGAATGAGGGTCGACCACTGACTATGTTCGAAACACAGGACCTGACTCAAAGTGTTGTCCAAAGTCTTACGGGGCGTTGGCCGAGGACGGCAGGCAGACCATAGGTCAATCACCCATACTGTTACAGCAGGAGGACCATAATTCAATCAGCCATACTGTTACTACAGGAGGACCATAGGTCAATCATCCATACTATTACAGTAGGCAGGCCGTAGGTCAATCATTTGTACTATTACAGCAGGATGACCGTAGGTCAATCATCCATACTGTTAGGGGGTACCTTAAGACATGAAAGAGGATGAAGATCCGAATAAAGGACATGCAATGCATGAGGTGAAGTTATGGAATGTTTGAACAGATTCCAATGTAATCAAGGTTATGCCACTGTGATCATGGCATAATGCATCTTATGCTTGGGACATAAGGCATCTGTTATTTGAAAAAATGATCCATCCTATGTTTGGCACATAGGGAGTACTATAGTTTAGAGTCATGTAGAGAGGACTCTTTCCATAAGGCGCCTAGAATGGCTGATGTTGGGTCTTATACAAGGGCGGCCCTTTCTGGTTCAACCTGGAATAGGATCCAAGTGATAGGGTTTGGAGGAGTTTCCTGAGCATTGGTTCGACTCAAGGTACTCAAGAAATTGATGATGAGAATCTAGACTCAGGACACGTGAAAGTGACCAAGAGTAATATGTTGACTCAAGGTATTTCATGGTGTGCAGAAGAGTATCTCAAATCATGTTACTCCATAGCTGGAAAGAGGTTGTGCATAAGGGCGCAATGGAAAATCCTGACGTCCCGGCCTGAAAAGATCATGATGCGACCCTCCATTTTTCATTGGGGTATGTTACAGTAGCAAATGGACCGGCCCGGAGGGCCGGGACCGCATCTCGGCACTGAACCCGAGCGGGGGTGTGGGGGAGTATCCCCCTTGGTATGGACCAGCGGGTGCAGGCCTGAACACTATTGCGCGTAAATAGGGCAGGCATGCGAGAAATTTGGGATGTTGCGCAGAAAACACCGGGTCGGCATGCAATAGGGGCACATCGCCTGAAATAGGTGCGGCGGGTGCGCAATACGGGACCCAGGCATGCAATACCAGATACGGGCGCGCAATACCATATGTGGGCGCATAAAAGGGAATGAATTGCGGGCAATAGGGGTTCCTTGGGCGCAAAAGGATGTGGTGTATGCAATAGGGAAGGCTTGCACGCAACAGGACCGGTGCAGCACTGGTGTGCGAAAAATTGGGATCAGTGGAACTTTTGTAGACAAATATTATGTGTTGTGTGGAAAACTGGGACTTACACGCATCAGAGCGGCGGCTTACCACGGGATTCCACCTCGAAGAAGGGGGGTGCAATTATATTTATATGCAGAATCCCGGGCGTTGGGGTGAGTAAAATTCCACACATGCAAAGGGTTTTCCGTGCGGCAGGCGGTGCGCATAAAATTGCGTGCGCACAAGGTGGTGCGCGTAAAATTATGCGCGCGCAAAGATGATCGTGTAATATTCCAAGCACGCAAATATGGGCACGTAGTATTCTGCCTGCGCAAAGATGGGTGCGTAATATTCCACGCACACAAATGGTTTTCCGCTCGATACTCCTTTTTTCGGCGCAAATCAATACTTCGCCCCAAAACCATCCTGGATGGCCATTTCCAGCAGCCTAACTTCAAACAACGATAACTTCTGACCCATAACTCTGTTTGGGCTCCAAGACCAGTCAAATACAAGATTTTGGAACATTATATGCTCCGGGATCATCTATGGGAACATTTGGGAAATTTTGGGGATTCGTTTTATGGGGTCAAAAAATGCCACCCCTAAGAATGGAGTCCAACGAGGACGAAGGAGAGGCGAACCACGTTCTGAGGAAATGAATGAGGAAAACGCGTGCATTGGTGTCCATTGTACCTTGATCGTATTGGGGAGATAGTCAACTAAACCTCTAAGCCAGTGTAATCCATGCTTGGTGCGGGAAATAAGAGGTAATATGAGCTCATATACGAGAGTACTACACAATAGAAGGTGTGAGGGGATCAGCATGGGACATCGATCACCATTTGGGAAAATCCTAAAGTAGTTGGGTCACAGCTGGAGAACATAGCTCTCTGGATAGCTGACCTAATTCCCCTACTGTTCTCTGGTGCACAAGTCGGGTGATGCCAAGGGCACTAAAGTCAATCCAAACAGAGGGGAGTGGAAGGCATGGATCACGATACCCAAAATCTGGAACAACTATGGGGGTGGCGTGACGATGGAGGATAGCTGTTAACCATGGCGGAAATGCAAAATCCATATCACATTGGCCTAAAATGGGGACAACAAATGAGGGCGGACTGCTAACCATGTTCGCAACATGGCGCCTAACTCAAATATCATCGATCAGTCTTTCGGAACGTTGGCCTAGGACAGCAGGCGGACCATAGGTCGATCATAAATACTGTTACAATAGGTGGACCAAAGGTCTATCGTCTATATTGTTACAGAAGGATGACCACAGGTCGAGCATCCATACTATTAGGGGGTCCCATAAAACATGACCAGTCTTCCGGAATGTTGGCCATAGATAGCAGGAGGACCATAGGTCGATCATCCATATTGTTACAATAGGCGGACCAACGGTCTATCATCCATATTGTTACAGCAGGAGGACCACGGGTCAAGCATCCATAATGTTAGGGGGTCCCACCAAACATGAAAGAGGATGATGATCTATATAAAGGGGGCACACAAAGCATGGAAAGTAAAGTGGTGGTTTATTCAAACATAATCCAACACTCCCAAAATTTAGCCACCGTGGTGGAGGCACATTAGGCAGACATATAAATCTGGTGCCTGATCGTCCCTACTTTTATACACAACCTCTCTGGTGAGAGAACTGTCACTTCCCAACATCACTATGGGGCATCCCAAACTCATTCGGGGTAGATGTTGCAGTTACACCACTCCCCAAGAATCCAGGCCAAGGGGGCGACAGTAAGGAGGGACAGGATTTGGTTATCCCTGGGGCTGGACCCATGATGGAATGTCTGGGCATTCCTACATATCTCATAAGTGTGAGAATCAAGCAACACGTAGTTCTAAAAAGGGTCTTAGTTTAAAGTCTTAGAACTTGGACCAAGGATTAGTAAGGAGGACGAGAGACGCACAGTAAGGTGATTATAAAACCCGACATGAATGAGTATGAGGTCCTGCTTACCATGCATTCCTTCGAAGTGTTCTGGTCAAGCGACCGAGCATGAATTTTTGGTTGGGCCTATCGGGAAATGCCCGAGTGATCCTACGTATCTCATAAGGATGAGAATCAAGCCGTACGTAGTTCTTGGGGACACCTTTTAACATCGTGCAAGACGGGACATAGGTGGGATAATTCTTATAATAGATCTTACGTGGTGTGGCTATTGCAAACCCGACGTGAACGAGTATGAGGTCCTTCTCACCACGCCATGCAGTCCCGTGGTCAAGGTCCCAAAGGCGGGACAAACACTATGAATTAACAGACCTCATGCAAGACCCAAAGACAAGAGGTCTGGGTGTTTCTACATACCCCATAAGAATTGGGATCAAGCTGCACGTAGTTCTTGAAAGGGGGGCACGAGAGGACATGGTACCTGTGAAAAGGATGAAAGAGGCGTGCAGGTCTAGCCCTCGCACCAAAAGAAGCGGTATTTGATGTATCTTGTTTGTTCTTGAAGGTATATGGTTTCTCTTTTGTGGAGAGAAGGGTAGAATCTCCTGGAATCACCACAATAATCAAGCCGTATACAAGCGTTGAAAATGGTATGGTAATTGACCAATACCCAACGTGATTTCCCCTATGGAGAGGTCATCACAATGTAGTGTCGTTTTCCATCGGGCGGCCGGGATGATATCATCATAGTTTATGGTCGTGTGGTATGACCAACCAGCATAGTTTAAGGTCGTATGGCTTGGACCTAGGGGAACATGCACGATGAGATAAGGCATACCCGATGTAGATGAGGACATAATCCCATACTATCATCGCACAGAATTCCGGGAGAGGAGCCTCGGGCCAAGGATCTGACGAGGGTCCAACAATCCGGGGGAAGGAGACACTAGCTTCCCACTGATCTGGGCCTGAAACGCAATTTCTTGGAAACTCCTCGTTTCCCATGGGGATGAGGGTCATGATGCGCATGGTACATAGAGGAAACCCAAGAATGTAATCTTTGTGGTTGGATCGCTGGAGCCCTGAGAGATGCCTTAACGTTGCTTTATCTTCCTGACATGTGGAGGTGCACTGAAGGATAGTTCAAGGAGTGTCGAGATTCTACCTTGACACGATGGGGTGGAACATAATGTGAATCATGCAACCAACATTAAGGGCCTGAAGATGTCGGTGTGACGATGGAGTATTGCTGCTAACCATGTTCGCAACACAGCATCCTGTCGTGGTATCCTTGGGGACAAACAAATGAGAATCAACAGCAGACCATATTCACAACATGGGATTTGTATCAATTTGTTGTCTGAAACCCATGGGGGAGTTGGCTCGTGATGGTAGGAGAGCCCTTAGGCATTGCATCCAAGCAATTCTTGGGGGTCCCTCTGGGTGTGAAAGATAATGGGGGCCTGAATGAAGGGGAGAACGAATCTTGGAAAGTGGACAGAACTTGCCTAAGTTGAATCTGACACTCTAGGTCCTAGACCAGAGTACTCTGAACACATTAGCAGACCACTAGAATGGGTCGAAGGGCTCAGTTTGAGAGAGGCCAAAAGATGGCGGAATCTTGGGAGAAGGGGGCATGGTGCCAAAAACCTTGCACCACACCTATATATCCCCCCCATGGGGAGGGATAGACCAAGAGGCCGAGGTGACCGAGAGATCGTTGGATCTATTAAGAGATGAGGCTGGACCTAAAATCTTGGTGTTCAGGCGGTCCTACATATCCCCTAAGGATGGGAATCAATCCACACATAGTTCTAAAATCACAATTTAATGACATGTAGAATGATTTGAGGCATTTCATCCGGGAATGTGTACGGCACGACAAGTAATCAGGCGTGAATGAGAACGTTGTCCCACACCACACCGTACAATTTCATAGGAGAGGGCCCGGGCCGGGTGCCCAAGGCTAGGCCTCGGTCAGGGAGGCCTGATCGGCTTGTAGTTTAATGTCGTGCAGGACGAGCATGCAGTTTAGGGTTATGCGGGACCGTGGGCCAGTTTAAGGACATGGAGGACTGTAGGGGCCCAAATGTAGGGCCAAATGCAGTTTATGGTCATGCTGGACCAAATGCAGTTTAGGGTCATGTGGGACCACAATCCAGTTTAAGGTCGTGGGGGACCGTAATCCGGTTTAAGGTCGTGGGGGGACCCTAATCCAGTTTAAGGTCATGGGGGACCATAATCTAGTTTAAGGTCATGGGGGGACCATAGGGGCCCAGATATTGGACAAAATGCAGTTTTAGGTCATCCAGTACCTGATGCACTTTAGGTTCATGCGGGACCATAGGGGACCAAATCTAGGGCTAAATGCAGTTTAAGGTCATGTTTAACCATAATGAGCAGTTTAACGTCATGACGGACGAAGATGAAAATTTTAACGTCATGAATGATGATGATAAAGTTTAATATCATGCAGGATGATAATAAGCAGTTTCACATCATGTCGGACGAAGATGAACATTTTAATGTCATGCAAGACGATGATGCAGTTTGATGTCGTGCAGGACGATAATGTACAGTTTTATGACATGACGGATAAATATGGACAGTTTGACGTCATGCATGACGATGATGTATTTTAATGTCGTTTTAGACGATAATGTGTAGTTTAAAATCATGACGGACGAAGATGAACAGTTTAACGTCATGCAGGATGATGATATAGTTTAATGTCGTGATGGATGATAATGTGCAGTTTAACGTCATGACGATTGAAGATGAACAGTTTAACGTCATGCTGGATGATGATGCAGTTTAATGTCATGGTGGACGATAATGTGTAGTTTGACGTCATGATGGATGAAGATGAACAGTATAAAGTCATGCAGGACGATGACACAGTTTAATGTCATCTGAGATGATAATGTGTAGTTTAACTTCATGACAGACAAAGATGAATAGTTTAACGTCATACAGGATGATTATGTGTAGTTTAACGTCATGACGGATGAAGATGAACAGTTTAATGTCATGCAGGATGATGATGTGCAGTTTATTGTCATGACGAACGAAGATTGTTATGAAGTTTAAAGTCAAGAAACTAGGACATGGTTTGTGTGGTTCAGAGGAATGTTCATCTCTACACCATTCTGGTGAGTTGGGATGAGGGGGGAATCATATGATGGTATTTCCCTAAATTTCCCTGATCATAGTGAATCTTCCACGAGCTGGCATCAAGGCCACCGGGAGGACCTCTGTGGTTGATGCAACGTGGTAGTCGGGATGACACCAAGTGTCACAAGTGTAGAAGGGATGACTACATTCTCTCGGTCTGGAGGGGCGAAGAATCCTGGATTGTGGGTACGATGGGGAGATAGAGCCTGAAAGGCATGGAAGCTTGGATCATCTCCCCATAAGGCAGGGCAACATCGTAGATGCATGAGGAGGTCCTCCATGATGGTTGATTTCGGGGATGGGGAGGACCTCCGTGCCGAACTAAGATTGCAGTGCGGGGTGGACCTTTGCAATGTCTAACAATGGAAATGTGGAGGACCTCTATGCTGGTGAAGATTGCAGTGCGGGGAGGAACTCCGCAATGTATGACAATGGCAACGGGGAGGACCTCCGTGCCTGTGAAGATTGCAGTGCGGGGAGGACCTCCGCAATGTCTGATGATGGAAATGGGGAGGACCACTTTGCTGGTGATGATTGCAGTGTGGGGAGAACCTCCACAATGTCTGATGATGGCAATGGGGAGGACCTACCTACCGATGAAGATTGCAGTGCGGGGAGGACATCTGCAATGTCTGAAAAGGGAAACGGGGAGGACCCCCCGTGTCGGTGAAGATTGTAGTGCGGGGAGGACCACTACAATGTCTGACGATGGAAACAGGGAGGACCTCCATGCCGGTGAAGATTTCTTTGTGGGGAGGACCTTCTCAATGTCTGACGATGGAAACAAAGAGGACCTCTGTGCTGCTGAAGATTGTTGTGTGGGGAGGACCTACGCAATGTCTAACGATGGCAACGGGGAGGACCTTTGTGCCGGTGAAGATTGCAGTGTGGGTAGGACCTCTGCAATGTCTGGTGATGCTGTTGGGTATGTTCCATTAGATTGGGGGTGGTTTCACCTTGCGCGGCCCTTGAGGCAGCGAAGTCGGCGATGAGCTGATGGAGTTGGGTGGTGGATGCCACCTGCGCGGCCTCTTGAGGCAGAGGGATCGGCGAGGTGCCGAAGGAGTCGGGTGGAGGATGCCACCTGCGCGGCCTCTTGAGGTGGCGGGATCGGCGATATGCCGAAAGAGTCAGGTGGCAGATTCCACCTGCGCGACCTCTTCAGGTGGCGGGATCGGTGACGAGACGAAGGTGTTGGGTGGCAGATTCCACCTGCGCGGCCTCTTGAGGTGGATGGATCGGTGAGGAGCCGAAGGAGTCGTGTGGAAGATTTCACCTACGCGGCCTCTTGAGGCGGTGGGATCGGCGAGGAGCCGAAGGAGTCGGGTGGCAGATGTCACCTGCGCGGCCTCTTGAGGCGGCAGGATCGATGAGGATCCGAAGGAGTCGGGTGCCGGATGCCACCTGCGCGGCCTCTTGAGGTGGCGGGATCAGCGAGGAGCTGATGGAGTGGGGTGGCGGATGCCACCTACGCGAACTCTTGAGGTGGCGGGATCGGCGAGGAGCCGATGGAGTGGGGTGGCCGATGCCACATGCGTGTCCCCTTGAGGTGGCGGGATCGGCGAGGAGCCGAAGGAGTCGGGTGGCGGATGCCACCTGCACGGCCTCTTGAGGCGGAGGCGTCAGCGAGGAGATGATGGAGTGGGGTGGCGAATGCCACCTACATGGCCTCTTGAGGCGGTGGGATCGGCGAGGAGATGATGGACTGTAGTCTTCAAACACCGGATGCTACTCACCCTCTCACACACAAAAGAGAGGGGATTCAGATGGGTGATGGCTCAATTTTCCTGACACATTTGGTCAACTCGCTATTGAAGTAGAATAGATTCACATCAGGTTCACCATTTTTGTTTCCGACGCTTTCCTTCGGGGCACGCGCGCACATCCGTCATGTAGAGGACGCGCGGCTTGTTGCCCCGCATTCCTGCTTTCCAAAGGCGGGCAGCATCTGTTCCTTATTGAGGGACATATTCTCCTTGATCGAAACTGGGATGATGGGATGCCAGTTCTTCCTTCCATGGATTCCTCCTCGGAGTTCGTCACCTAGTCTGGGTCTCCCTTATAGATTTAAGACTTGTTCGTGAATCCCGTTCCCGGTGCCATATCTTCATGGTCACCGGATAATTACACTACTTCTTTCAGGACATTCCATCATGTCTTGACATGGTAGAAACCTTTGGTCATAGTAGATGACAACATTAGGCATGCTGGGGCATCTCTAGATGCGTGGACATCGGGGAACCTATGTTCTTCCTCCTAAGAGGGCATCTCAAGGGTGTAGAACCCGAGGCATCCCGCATCAGATGCGGGGAATCATATGCCATAGGCATGTCTTCTGAGGTTTTCCTCAACTTCCCATCATTAACATAGGGTATTTCATGATTTTAACGTCTTGTAGAGATGGTTACGCCAAGGGCGTTTCTTCTGAGGTTTTCCTTATCTTCCCATGTTTAACACAAGGTATGCCGCTAGTTTACCGTCTTGTGGAGACGGTTACTCCAAGGGCCTGTCTTCTGAGGTTTTCCTCATCTTCTCATTTTTAACATACGGTATTCCATGAGTTTAATGTATTGCGGAGACGGTTACGCCAAGGGCGTGTCTTATGAGGTGTCCCTCAGCTTCCCATGTTTAAGATAGGGTATGCCGCGAGTTTAACGTCTTATAGAGATGGTTATGCCAAGGGCATGTCTTCTGAAGTTTTCCTCAGCTTCCCATGTTTAACATAGGGTATGCCACGAGTATAACGTCTTGTAATGACGGTTATGCCAGGGGCGTGTCTTCTGAGGTTTTCCTCAGCTTCCCATGTTTAACACAGGGTATGCCATGATTTTAATGTCTTGTGGAGACAGTTACACCTAGGGAGTGTCTTCTGAGGTTTTCCTCATCTTCCCATGTTTAATATTGGGTATGCTGTGAGTTTAACATATTGGAAAGACAGAATGAGGGTGATCAGAACGTCCCATAGAGACTGATCAGATTGGTATATCCCAAGGATGGAACACCTGGATGATGAATGGACCAGAATGCCCAATTGGGATGGATTCATGGTGGTGCGCCCCATGTAGGGGAGATGTCACACCGTAATGGTTGATCTGAACACCGCTGAGGGTGGATCAGGGAGAGTTCACCCCAAAATGGGGAACACCAGGGTTTACCATTGGATGGGATTGAGCCTCATGGAGGATTCCTACATACCCTGTATAGAGGCTGGGGATCACAACCCATGTAGTTAGGAGGGGTGATGACTCGGGGTATAAACAAAGGACAATGACCCAAAGACATGCTGGGGCTTATGCATGGTTAGCTTCCTAGGTGCCATAGGAAGCGGCGCTGGGATGAATGGAATGATCTCACCGGGATGTGGAAGCCTGGGTAAGAATTAGGATGGGTGGTGGATGGATTAATTAAATAGAGGGGGAATGAAATGGGACCATCACAAGGGTGACAGTTTAGTTGGGCTTGAGCCTCGAAGAGGCTTCCTACGTATCCATGTGGCAGGGAATCCAAGTCCACGTAGTTCGATGCCATTTGTGGCTTATTCTCTAGGGCGGACCATGGTGTCGGTAAACCGACGTAAAGGTGGGCCTAGGGACTCGATGGGTATTGGTCTTGGACCTCGGGGGAGGCTTCCTACGTACCATGATTTGACATGGATCAAAGTATTCATAGATTGAGTTGGTATGGGGCTTATGCAAGGGTGCTGCCCATGTGCCACTATGAAGTGGCAATGGTGGATGGTGTTTACGCTCTGAGGCGGCCCTTGGTGGTATGGGGCTTAAACTCTGAGGCGGCCCGTGGTGGTATGGGGCTTACGCTCTGAGGCTTCCCCTGGTGGTATGGGGCTTATGCTCTGAGGTGGACCATGGTTGTATGAATGGGGCTTACACTCTGAGGTGTCCCACAATGGTTGGTAAACTGACGTGAAGAGGTCGGAACGACCGCGTGGGGGGATTGAACCTCGTGGAGGCTTCCTACGTATCCCTTTGGCATGGAATCAAAGTCCACGTAGTTCGGGTGTAATGGGTCTTATGCTCTGAGGCGGCCCAATGTGGTATGGGGCTTACACTCCGAGGCGGCCCAATGTGGTATGGGGTTACGCTCCCAGGTGGCCCATAGTGGTATGGGGCTTACGCTCCGAGCGGGACCAAATTGGTATGGGGATTATGCTCCGAGGTGACCCAAAGTGGTATCGGGCTTACTCTCTGAGGCGGCCTAAAGTGGTATGGGGCTTATGCTCTGAGGCACCCCATGGTGGTGTCATGGTCAGTGCTCACTCTAAGCTCACGGGATTCATGCTCGGTGTGAGAAACAAGAGCTAGCAGAGACCTGACGATCACAGCACATAGGTGCATCCATGAATGGTGGTGAATGGGGCTTACGCAAGGAAGAATCCCATTATGTCTTCCTCATGTCTGTCCATGAGGGCATCCCAACCCACTGGTGGGTTGAGGCCATCACCTATGTGCTAGCGCACAAGCGGGATAACGTCAAGGGCATTTGAATTGGCATGAACAAAGGTTAATGAAAAGTGTGAATCACACGCTCGACATTCGGAATGCAATGAGGGTGGAATGGTGATAGAGGATAACTATTGACCGTGTTGGAAACACAATATCCATGTCGCGTTAGCATGAAATTGGAAAAAACGAATGAGGGTCGACAGATGACAATGTTTGAAACACAGGACCTGACTCAAAGTGTTGTCCAAAGTCTTCCGGGGCTTTGGCCCCAGACGACAGGTGGACCATAGGTCAATCACCCATATTGTTATAGAAGGTGGACCGTAGGTCAATCACCCATACTGTTACAGCAGGCGGACCCTAGGTCAATCATTTGTACTGTTACAACAGGCGGACCGTTGGTCAATCATCCGTACTGTTACAGCAGGCGGACCGTAGGCTAATCATCCTTACCATTAGGGGGTCCCTTCAGACATGAAAGAGGATGAAGATCTGAATGAAGGACATGCAATGCATGAGGTGGAGTGATGTAATTTTTTAACAGATTCGAACGCTCTCGAGGTTATGCCACTGTGATCATGGCATAATGCATCTTATGCTTGGCGAATAAGGCATCTCTTATTTGGAACAAGAGGCATACTATGTTTGTCACATAGGGAGTACTACAGTTTAGAGTCATGTAGAGAGAACGGTTTCCATAAAGTGCCTATAACGGCTGATGTTGGGTCTTACGCTTGGGCGGCCCTTTCTGGTTCAACCTGGCATAGGAGCCAAGTGATAGGGTTTGGAGGAGTTGCCTTAGGAATGGTTCGACTCAAGGTACTCAGGGAATTGATGATGAGAATCTTGACACATGACATGTGAAAGGGACCAAGAGGAATATATCGACTCAAGGTATTTCATGGTGTGCATAATAGAATCTCAAATAATTCTATTCTATAGGTGGAAAGAGGCTACACATAAGGGCGCAGTGGAAAATCCTGACGTCCCTGCCCGGAGGGTCGGGACCGCAGCCCGGTACTGAACCTGAGGGGGGGTGCAGGGGCGCATCCCCCTTGGTATGGACCAGCAGGTGCAGGCCTGAACCCTATTGTGCGTAAATATGGAAGGCATGCGCGCAATTGGGGATGTTGCGCAGAAAACACCGGGTCGGCGCGCAATAGGGGTGCCGCGTACGCAATATGTGCGGCGGGCTTGCAATATGGGAGCCTGGCGTGCAATACCAGATTCCGGCACACAATACTGGATACGGGCACGTAAAAGGGAAGGAATTGAGGGAAATAGGGATGCCTTGTGCACGAAAGGATGTGGTGCATGCAATAGGGAAGGCTTGCGCGCAATAGGACCGGTGCAGCGCTGGCGCACGAAAAATCGGGATTAGTGGCACTGTTCCGTGCAAAAATTATGTGTTGCGTGGAAAACTGGGGAGTTTGGCCCTTTTCTGCACAAAATTAATTTTTTGCGCACCATAGGGGGGTTTTCTGCACGTGCGCGGAAAATTTGGACTTATGCACATCAGAACGGCAGCTGACCTCTGGGGTCCTCCCCGAAAAAGGGGGTGCACTTGTATTTATAGGAGAAAAGCCGGGAGTTGGGGTGCGTAAAATTCCATGCGCACAAAGATGGCCGCGTAATATTCCACGCGCACAAATATGGGCTCGTAATATTCCACACGCGCAAAGATGGGCACGTAATATTCCACGCGTGCAAATGGTTTTCCACCTGATACTCCTTTTTTCCACGCAAATCCATTCTTTTCCCCAAAACCATCCTGGATGGCCATTTAAAGGAGCTCGACTACGAACAACCATAACTTCTGGCCCATAACTCCGTTTGGGCTCCACGACCAATCAAATAGAAGCTTGCGGAATGAGCTACACTACGAGATCATTTAATGGAACGTTTGGAAAATTTTGGGGATGCGTTTTATGGGGTCAACAATCCTATGAGTGAGTATTTCAGTTGAGTACTCTCCACCAAGTTAAAAGGTTGGGGAGGATGAAATTATTCACATTACTAGTCTCGTTTCAGTTCTAAATGATGTGATAGAGGAACCAATGTGAGATTCTTAGTCCACCACTTGGGAGGTGAATTCTAGTGTTACCATTAATTATCAATATTTATGCTACCAATATTGGTGGGAATTAATGAAGTGAAAGATAAGATGTTTTTTTACTTAGGGTTCCACCTGTTAGTAGGGGATGGAAGAAAACTACTGATCATTGGGTATTTTATATTAGTTACCCCATCAAGAGTGTAAGCGGGATGATTTAACCCTAGATTTCTAGATTGGGTTACCGAAGTCACCGTGAGGTTGTGATTCCATATGGATTATTATGGACAGGCTAAATAAGGTTACCCATTTCCTACCAATAATGGAGACCTTATTAGTATATTAACATAAGAGGATTTATATCTATAAGATTGTATGATTTCACATGTCTCCTCATACCATTTTATCCGATAGTGATTCGTCGTTGATATCTCAATTTTAGAAGGGTTTATAAAGGGAAATTGGTTTACATGTTCTTTAGGTATGACATACCTCCAATATGCTGATGTATAGTTACAATGTATAATATATGTCGTGAAGAAAATGTTAGGGAATGTGTCATTTATTTTTTGGGTCTATTAGAGAATAATATACCCATGATTAGATTATCACACAATAATAATTATCAAGAGACTACACATATGGAAACATGTGATTCTTTATGTGGATAGCCAATATGATCACCCCTATTCTTGATAAATATAGGTGGGGAAATGCTTATTAGACCTCATCTCATTTAAGATAATTCATAGAAAGTGATTTTGATCATGGAATGTATGAATGCCGATTAGTATTGAGATAAATCATATATTGATCATCATTGATGATGTCTAGAGTTCAAGGATGAAGATCATTTTTTTGTTTAAGAATAACCCATGCATGGGAATAGGTAGATACATTGTCATGGAAAACCGTATCATTGATTTTTCAGTATTTTTTGATCTAGGATATAGGCATGATGGTAGACTCTCATTTTTTGTTACCTAATAAGTAATGTACGATTCATGAAATCTTACATGTTTTACAACCTCCCCATTACCACACCAACACATCATATAGTTTTGATCATGAGGATGTGAAACTGGATTACGATGCATATATTGAGGACTATCACATTCCCATCATCTATATGATATTAAAGGCTCTCTTAGGCTATTTTATCCCTTTATTATGTATTCTATGGTAGCATGGTAATGTACAATATAAGTCTTGGCAGAATGAGACCTATGTTTGTGCTTAATGGCCATATTTATTCTCATAAGATTATTTACCACTCTTGAAAGGGAAACATAGAGATGAGTTCCTTTTAGGAAGGAGGATTTTATGAACAAATATTTTCACTGAGGTATGGACCATTTTTTTTTCTGTCTAGTTCCTTGGTTTTGACCAAGTATGGATTCCTATTGGGTATTTGGAATAAGTGAGTGTGTTTGGGACCTTTTCAGAGCCTAGAGCCCTTACTTATGAAGAAAAAATCAATACCACATGGTTAGAAGAAAATTAGTAGCCCATGCCACATGGTTTGAATAAACCACATAGGTTGTCTTAGTACATAGTAGAGGGATTCATGGTTTTACCTAGCTATGTATCCAAAGACACATGGCCATGTGACTTTTCTCAGACATATGTGAGAGGGATTTCACATGGTATATTCATTCTTAGTCAAACTGTGCACCTATTCCCTATAAGGGGTGTCTTGAAGAATATTCGTTCATAAGGTTAGCTTACATTTTGGGAAACCACATGACCAAAACATGAAAAACATAATAGTTATAAATTTTTACAATTTTACACTCTTCCCATATAAATATAAACCTCAACATTTGTTCTTATTTCAAGAATACAGAATCCCTCCCTTCATTGTTTAGTGAGATCCTACCATGAAATCCTCCATGTTTCTTTGAAAAAAAAAAATTTGACATTGGAATCACGACCAGTTTATAGAAATGGATTCATACCATTATTATTCCACTTAGAAATCCACTTTTGTAATTTTCTGTTTCTATCTAAAATGTTATTTTTGTGTGAGATCATATAACTTATTTGTATGTTATTCATATTTTCATTCATTTTTCTCTAATCTATGAAAAACAAGGCATGATATGAGTTGATTTATCTAATTCAAGCATAAATTGTGTGGTATATACATTTTCCATCAATATATTATTTTTTGTAACTTGTTTCCCTCATTCCATATGTTGGACCTTCCATATGTTTCCTTCTACATTATAAGACCCTTGAAACAGATGTTGATTTCTTATCTGGGAAATAAAATGAAACATTTAGTATTGTTGGGAGGTTTGTGACCTCATCCTAAACCACCCATGGGGTGTGTTATTTACATTGATCATGATTTTGTCACCCATGGGAATATTTTGGATTTATTTTCATTACTAGGATACAAATATGGTAATAAATTGGATGGTTAGGGGTAGTGATCACCTTACATCCCCTTGTTGTTTGTATATAAAATATATGAAATTCATAATAACATGGATTGTATATGATTATGAAATGATAAAATAATTGATTTATGAAATGGTGAACTAATTGGTTATATTGATAATGGATTTCACAATATATCCCCAATGTGGGACTCGTGGTATGGAACCGATGACCCTCTAAGAAACCTAGGAAATTTCTAATCACTATGTATAGCTCACTAGGTTTCCTATGACATTTCTACTCATTGTATTTGACCTAAAAGAATTCCATGGATATTATTACACCTTATATCTGGAGAACTATGATTACTAGGTATTTTAAACTCCTTACAACATGTCTTGTGTATGTATAAAACATTATTTCACACCATTGGACATTATTGATTCTTACCAAGTATTATAGTTAGACTTTATGATTTTGATTCATTATCACAATGAGTCATGATGCAATGGACATTATAAAATTTACATTTATTAATTTTCATATTTTTATACTTGAAATCTACATCAGATTATATGCACATAATAGAATTTAATTGACAGAATTGGTGTTGTGCTACTGAATGTTATCCCACACCATGTCTTGGCCTCAGTTTAGTGCATAGTATGAAATCAAGGATGTATTAAGTGATAGGAGAAATATCCCACTTGAGAGTGATTTATTTGATTGTGGTATATGACCATGGGAGCACATGACCATGTTTTGGATCATGATTCTATTATGAGGTATCCTTTTGGCCCTATGTACTTTTGAAACATGTGTTATATTGGATTCATGTTTCCATTTATATCTTTTCATTATTATTTTACATAACATGTTTATAATTTTGTATATGACACTACACAAGGATTTGATTATTATTATTCTCTTGATGATTTACCTTATGTTTCTGGTTGATGTTATGTATCCTCATTTTTATTCATTTTTTACACCGCGTTGTTACTCTGATCATGAGGGTATAGTCTCCCCATCATAACATCATAGACCCTTACTACTAGTCTGTATCCTCTAGAGTATGGGGAGGCACTCTTGAGGATATATGACTCCCCAGCATGGGGATTCATTTAGTTGATCCCTGGTTATGATATTCCAATATATATGTTTTATAAAGTTCATATTCATTACCATTTTCTCTATTTAAATTCAATTAAATGTAATCATTAAAATGAATTTTTTTTATCAATTCATTTTTTAACACTTTCAAGAGTGTGAAAAGGTGTTTTCATTTATTTTATAAATCATGAATCGATTTTCCCTCAGTTATGATCATTATTTTATATAAAGACTTGGTTACATTTCACCATGGTTATTTGCAAAGAAAATTATTTTTTTAATATTCTATTAATTATATATTAAATTTTTTTTAAGGAAAACAATATTGTATCATTCTTTAAATGTAATGTTCAAATGATATTTTAATGGTATTGTTTTTCTTTTTTAATGTCCTTTAAGGGTTTTTAGGCATCAGTTTGGATATTATCTTATGATACCATCCACTTTCATTATCCACATAGAAGAAGATGACAATGTTTTATGGATGAATCAATTAAGTACATTTATATTAAATTAGTTAATTAATGTATGGTGAATCATTTATGAAAACATGTTTCTTTTCTACTGGTAATGTTATGATTAAATAATGAAATTCATATGAAATCATTTTAATTTCAAAATTTTGTGATATTATAATATGATTAACGTATTATGATATTGCGGGAAACATGTATATGGATTTAATTATGAGGGGTTTGTAAAAATAATTATATAACCCTCCGATGAAATGTCTGTGATCCTTTATTGTTCTATGTACGTCCCTCTATGAGTTCTACATTGAACCATGGAGGACTAGTATTTTTTCAAGATGGAGGTCCCTTGTTAGGAAAAATGGAATAATGTTTAGGGATTTATGTTTATATGAGTTAATGGAGTCTATGTATAAATGTGTTAAATTGGTTTACTAGGGTTATCCATTATATATAAGGATGTCAACACTATTCGGGTTCCTATGTAGAAAATTTGATAAAAATTGTCCGCAATGTATTTACATGTTGTGTACATTTTACATGATGTCTAAATCCAAACATATACATTTTGTGAATGGTTCATGACATGAAGTGGTTACATTCCATAAACCTTATTCACGCCATGTAAATTTTTATTGGGAAAAATATAAACTTCAAGAGATGGGTTTTCACAATAACATAAAAATTATTAAATACACGATTTGAGAGGATTACACAGCATACGTTCCTTGGTCCCATCGATTTTAACATTTCCATATGTTTGAATAAACTCAACATTTTGGTGAATATCTCCATCCTCTTGTGACATAAGGTTCTCTAAGATATTTTGGGTCCCCTATTTATATTACAAATATTATGTTTCATCATCTGATCCATGGTATATTTACCTTTCCTCTGTTCTGCTTCATTACTATGAAAATACCTCACCTTCACTTCCATTGGCATTACAAATAGTATGTTTTTAAAAAATTTCGAGTTTATGGTATGAATTATTGAACTAACTGTAGATACCCATAGCTTGATGTACATAGAAATTACATTACTTTTTCAAAATACTTAATAAATAACAAAAATTGACACTAAAGGACCGTAATAGTTTAGTGTCTTTGGAAACTTGGAACATAATCTTCTAAACTTGGTGAAATATCTTCAACATCTCCCATAAAGATCTTACCTCTTTTTACCTAAAACCATTCTTTATATATTGGGGAAAAGAAAACATATAATGGGTGAGCTCAAATGCTTAGTAAGGGAAATCATGGTGAAAATAAAACAAACCATATACATTTGAACTTCAAAACATGAACATAAAGTTTAAACATAAAAATCTTGAGTTGTGAAATAAATTGTGGTAGTACGTAAGGCATAGATCATAAGGGAACACCAATCATGATAAAATAACATCGTAATAAAACATTTAATTGCGTAAAACCATTAAGAACATGAGATTATTTCCATAGTAGCCAATGCATTGCTTCCAAGACCATCTAAGTGGACAAAGTCCCTTTCTCAATCGAGTTCACTCCTCGTTCCTGTTCTCTATCACTGAACCAGATTAATTTACAGTTCCAGCCATGTCTATCTCATGAGATATAAATATTTACCCAATTAAATGGAGGGAGATATAGGTCCCACACATCTCATAATGAAATCATTTTTACGTGTGCCACAACATGAACATAAATCATTCATCATTTCCCAAAGAATAAAATGGGTTTCATAAACATCATCCCATCATTACAAAATCCAAATAAAAAAAGGGATATCATTTCATCATAAGAAAATTGAAACCATGTAAATCATAGAGACATTATACTTGAAACATACACATATGAAATATTTCCATCTTATATGGAAAATGGTTCTGATAAAACACTTTAAATGAATTCTGGAGGAAAATATCCATTTTTCATCAAAATCATTTTCTTTTCACAAAATGCAATGAAATTTAAAAAGAAAAGGATTTTATTGAAAATAGTCGTTAAATATTGTAGAGTAAGATTCATGAGAATAAGGGATTATGAAACCGTAAAAATCCATTCATGCTGTATTATTTAAAAAAACATTCTTCTCGTACTTTTGCTGGAAAAGTAAAAAAGTACCTCGTAACGTAAACAAAAGAAAGATTCCATACATACCATGTAGTAAAAGTAAAAAATGTTTAAAAAGGACTTTAAACATACATGAAACCATTTTTAGAATATAGGGACATGGATGATAAATATAACCCTAGTAAATACTTACGAATAAACAATCTTGGAAAAAAACAAGATTGGAAATGTTATCCCTTACCTTAGGTCTGATATGCTTCGTACATATCCAAAACTCTTGAATAATGATTTATATAATGTCATTGACTTATTACATAATAATATTAATTTTTATGATATCATATATGGTTCACTTATGACTTTATATTAACCGTTCTTTTGTAAATTCCATGATAAAGCAGCGTTTTGGGTAAAATCGTTTCATTTATCATATGTGTTTGGACTTTTTGTTCTTGATATTATTGATTTTATAATTATTTAATTAATTATTGAATCTAAAAAATTATTTATATATAATATATATATATTCATCATATAAATATATATGATATATTGATAAATTGAATGAAATACACCGTTAATGGAGACGGTAGGCCATACGTACGCATGAACGTCGTATTCGTTTCCTTATTGAATTGAATGAAATTAAGTAAATGAAAAATATATGTTCATAAATCCAGTATAATTGTTAAATCATATCATTCATGATTATTTATTATATATTCTTTATAATCATTCTTGAATGGTTAACATGGATAATGAATCTCATTGCATCGTGGAGACGGTAATCCGTACGTACGCGCGAGCGATGATATCATTCCCATGATTATTTAATGGAATTGGAGTGGATAATATAATATCTCAGAATCAGTATAATGTTATAATAACCATATATAGTTATTTTTTACACCATTATACACATCCAAGTAAGGTGGTGGTGGAACAATAGATTACACCACAGCGTGGAGACGGTATTGCGTACGTACGCACGTGCGGTGATTTCGTTTTCCATAGGATGGATAGAAGGTGAAATGAGGTAGTTTCATACTTATAATAACATATAATTATATTATTGATAATGAAGTCATTATTTTATAATTAAAGAACAAAATAATAATAGGTTGAAGAAGAAAGAAACTTGAAAGAATCGGTTGAAGAGATTACCTCTTCTTCGACGCACCTTATTTAAGCTTCCTCTTAAGGGACTAGAGTTGGTCTTTTGAGAATATCATAACATCTAGAATGTTTCTAGGGAAGTGGAGAAGTTAAATTTGTAGAGGTTGTCCGAGCATGAAGGATCATTGTGTTGTGAAGAGGAGAGGGAGCAGGTTCCCTTTTATTAGGGAGGAGAGGGGCACTTTTGGAAAAAACATAAAATATTATTTTATAATAAAGTCATATTCAGTTAATAATGGCTCCAAAGTGACTTATTTAGAAGCTAAAGTTGGGATGGGTAGAAATCCTCTCAACCAATAGGTTTTAGACAAGTTTAGGTTACTATTTTAACCTTATCATTTAGATTTTACTCTAAGTTAAATAATTTAACTTTTACCGTGTCTTCTTGTTTTCATACACTATATGGTTAATAAACATACTATAATAAGCCAAAAGAACCCCAAGTGGATAATTATTCATATATATAGCCTTATATAAGTCATTTTACCGAACTTTATATTTTTAGGAATATAATAACAATTAACAATATAATATTTTTTCTAAAAACTATTTTATGTCAATTTTGACACTATTTGGTAATTGAATTTTGTGAAAATGATAACAGCCTGATTATTTCAAAAAAATTAATTGAATCAATACTAAAATTTCATATTAACCTAAAAAATTAGTGTAATTTATAAAAAGACTCAAATTACATTTATTTGTGTATTTATAACATCAATTATGTAAATATTTCATTAATAAGGTAATTATTTCATCATCATTGTGTCATAAATGAATTAAATTATATAATGTCTAAAAATTATAAATAAAATTCCATCATGTAGGAAATAATTTTATCTTTCTATTGAATATTTATAGTCTAATTTATCTTATGTATAACCCTATATTAAAATGTATTAGTTAATAAACATTGATTTTAACTATTTTAACTCTTCTTTAAATAAAATATTAATAAATGTCCTACTCTAATCCAAGTAGACCTAATGTGTAATATTTTATTCCTATGGGTTTTTTGGTCAAATTACACTTATCCAATATAATTAGGAAATGTGTTAGGGTCATAATAATATCATTTTTACCCTTTATTACCCTATTTACTTTTAACCGTGGTAAATAAAATTAAAAGTTACTATTCACCAAAAATTATTTTTATCTTATTGAACCACATTTTACTCCTTGATATTGACCATGTCTCTTAGATATTCGAAATTCCACCTACAGAAGCGGTAAAATTTTATTTTACGTAAATTTTCAAATTCTCCTAGGAGATGGGTAAAAGACGGTGAAAAGTTCAATAAAATATTTATATATCAAAAATTATTATAATATGACCCCAATTAATTACATTGAACTTATATAGGTATTATGTATCAATTTTTACCTAAAATAAATTTAAATTAAATAAATAATTATTTAAATAAAAATTCGGTTTTAAAATAGTAACCTAGTATTTTCACTATTCATAAAAAATTGAATGTTTTCAGAAAAATACCAAAAATTCACCATTGGATAATTTCGATATTCCAAATAAAAAAATGAAGTCCATTTTGAAAGATAAAATTTATAAAATTTCAAAAATTGGGTATTACTATTCATAACTGTTAGTTCATAGTAATATTACAATAATATCTCGTTTAGTGAAACTCGGTATTGCATACAACACATGCTATCGAAGAAGGTCTTGATTGTGTGTAATGCAATCCATGTCAGGGCTGCGTGTAGTCAAAGATATTTTTGGTGTTGCGTATAACATAATCAAAACTAATTTCATTTATACATTAAACAAAATCTATACTTAATGTTGTGTAGTTATATTTTCCACAAAATGAACTTGATATTATGTGTAACACGAGCCAAGAATAGTTTTGCGTATTCTGGAAGCTAATACTGTGTTACATATAGTACAATCTAATCATGGTGTAGTGTATAATAGAAGACATCAAAGAAAATAATATGTCTCATAAACTCATGGGGTGTTACATTCTACCCCCCTTATAATGAATTTCACCCTCAAAATTCGTCGGGGTTATAAATCGTTTACTACTTAAAAGTTTCATTCATAGAAACCCATATCGTAAAATGGAATACTAAATCATCATTTCAAAAAGGAGCGTCAGAAACATAATGGATACCCAAAGTAACTCATCATTGGGTTTCCACATAGGATAACATAGGTGAAAATATGGATATTGAAGAGAAATCTAACGATCATGTTTAGATGAAGAGTGGTGGAGAACATGGATATGAAAAAAATCAAATTATCATAAAGCCATAAATTTGTGATGATCTAAGGTACCATCTGATTCATCAGATATGAGGGCACTAGGAAAACATTTTTGGTTTTCAAGATCATTTCCCTAATGTTGAGGACTTTTTGAATTAAAATAAATACTTACTTGATTTTGACACAATCTTACTATTGTTTGTGTGTTGAACAATTTCCACTTCATCTCTTAAAGAAATGAAGTTGAATTTGTCTTCCATGATGTATTAGTATATCATGCGATATAATGATAGGTCATTCCACCTATCTCAAACTTAAGGTTAGAAAAAGTTATAAGTCCATATTATGGTTAGATTAATCATATATGGTTCCAAAAATGGACTTATACTTCATATATCATTGTGCTTACTAAAATAAAACTAGTTTCTACTAACCACGGACTACCTTTAGGCCAGTGGTATGCGATAAAGGCATGTCGCACATCGGTTGTGGGATTGATTCCCGCATCCTTGCCCGACGTGATGGGTTGTCACCCGTCCTACATGTTTTCCTTTTTCTGAAACAATACAATTATAACATTCCAAATATAATATTAAAAATTTCTGGCCTTAAACAATACTATCTGATGTATAACTTAACCTATTCCAATCTTTAGGCTTACCCAAACTCACAGTATAAGGAAAAATATTGATAGAGATGTCATCTACCAAGCATGTAAATACCGTCATTTATCCCCATATATCATAAGATATGTCTTGTTGGTCACATTCCAAACATTTGAATTCCTTAATCATTTATTCTCTTCAAAACTGAATACCCATTGAACCTTAGTGAAAACATGAATGCAGTTAAAAGTTATCTCTTTCCACATACCAAAATCCCAAAAATTCTATATACTCAAACCATGATATCACTTAGTCCTTATATCAATCATGATCTCATGAATACTATCAAACATATTATTTTCTCCTTATCCCTTAATTATGCACATATCATCTAATTTCCAAAAATATTTCAATCAGTTTTCATGGTTACCGTTACCATATAATTATTGAAAACCAATACATAGATATTCCAAAATTCCACGATACCATAAATGAGATTCCATGATACTATTTTGAAATCCCATTACATAAACACTTAATCATTCTACAACATCATTTTCATACTCAAAATCACAAATATTGATCGCATGTGACTTACCTTAATCCTTTTCCTTAAGTGGTTGCTAACGTCGATCATCATTAACCCTTGGATTAGGGCATTGATTAGCATAATGCCCCATTTCCTTGCCCTTGAAGCATTGAAGTGTTAGTGGAGCGTTCAATATAGTCTTTTCTCTATTCACATCATTAGCTACCTTTTTCCCATTACATCGACACTCAACTGCTCGATGACCTTCTTTTCCACACTTAAAAAATTTTCTAGTACCTTTTAGACAATCTCCACCATGCTTCTTTCTATACATTGAGCATAAAGAAACATTCATTTTCTTTTCACCATTGTTCTGAGATTTCTCCTCAAACTTCATCTATTGTTTTTTGTCAAAACCATGACATGGATAGGTAACACCAACTTCTAGTTATACCTTGATATCACAACGCACAATTTATTCATAGCTACTGAAGTCTCTTATCGCTAATGCCCTTCGAAGACATGGTTTTAATCCACTAAACAATCGATCAACTTTACATTCAGGTTGGATGATAATGCCAGATGAATACCTTGCAAGACTTGTAAAATTCGCCTCGTATATACCAACATATTCATCATCCTTTTGCTTAAGCTCAAGAAACTCCTTTTCCATATTTGTTTGAAGAATACGAGGGAAGTACTTATTGAAAAACAAGTTCTTGAACTCATCCCATTCCATTGATTCAATTCCATCTTGGGGCCTTGTATTATTAATTAGAGTCCACCACTGGTCTGCTTCACCTTCAAAATGGTAAACAACCAGAATGACTTTTTCTTGTTCTGGACTGCGAAGTATGGAAAATATCTTTTCAATGGTACTAATCCATTGTTCAGCAACAAGTGGATTAGAAGACCCACTGAAAGAAGGTGGATGTTTCCTCATGAAGGACTCAATAGAATATTGTTCCCTTCTATGCTCATTTGGTAGTCCAGAATGATTCATAACTTGTGTAAGTATAGAAATAACATTTTTCACTCCATATCCCATAACATTGGTTTTTTTAGGAGGACAATCATTGCATCGTCCATTACATTGATCAACATGGTTCCTTCGGGTTCCATCCATCGTCTAAAACCCAAAAAGAATAGCATGAGAGGGAAAATCATGATAGGAAAACAACATAATAAAGGAGAAGTAACTTCAAGATATAAAATATTAGTTTTAATTCTAATATTTTTACCGTAATTCTATCTCTATAAACATTACTTATACTTAACCTTAAGTAAATCCCTAGACATACCTTAGAAATATCTCTAGGGATATCACTAAAATTTTCGCATCCTAGTTTCCTAAGGTTATCTAAACCTCCCTCTGATACCGACTTTAGATACACATAGCTTGACGTATATAGACATTACGTAAATTTTGCGGAATACTTAATACATAACAAAAATAGACACCAAAGGACCGTAATAGTTTAGTTTATTTGGAAACTTAGAACATAATCTTCTAATCATGGTGAAAGATCTTCAACATCTCCCATAAAGATATTCCTTTTTTTACCTAAAACATTTCTTTATATCCTGGGGAAAAGAAAAAATACAAATGGTGATCTCAAATGCTCAGTAAGGGTAATCATGGAGAAAATAAAACAAACCATATACATTTGAACTTCAAAACATGAACATAATGTTTAATCATCAAAATCATGAGTTGTGAAATAAATCATGGCAGTATGTAAGACATAGATCATAAAGGAACATCAATCATAATAAAATAGCATGGGAATAAAACATTTAATTGTGGAAAACCATTAATCACATGATATTATTTCCATAGTAGGCAAGGCATTGCTGCCAAGACCATCTTAGTGGAGAAAGTCCCTTTCTGAATCGAGTTCACTCCTCGTTCTAGTCTTGTATCACTAAACCAGATTAACTTACCATTCCAGCCATGTCTATATCATGAGATATAAATATTTACCCAATGCATTGGATTGAGATATAGGTCTCACCCATCTCATAATGAAATCATTCTTACGTGTTCCACAACATGAACATAAATCATTCATCATTACCCAAACAATAAAATGGGTTTCATAAACCTAATCCCATCATAACATAATCCATATAAATAAATGGATATCATTTCATCATACGAAATGGGAAACCATGTAAATAATAGAGACATTATACTTGAAACATACACATATGAAATAATGCCATCATATATAGAAAATGGTTTTGATAAAACAATTGAAATGAATTCTTTAGGAAAATATCCTTTCTTCTTCAAATTCAATCTCTTTTCACTAAATTCCATGGAATTTTAAAAGAAAAGGATTTTGTTGAAAATAGTAATTAAATCTTGTAGAGTAAGCTTCATGAAAATAAGGCGTTGTGAAACCGTAAGAAACCATTCATGCCATATAAGTTAAAAAAACGTTATTCTCGTACTTTTTCCGGAAAATTCAAAAAAGTACCTCGTAACGTAAACAAAAGAAAGATTCCTTACATAACATGTAGTAAAAGTCAAAAATGGGTAAAAAGGACTTTAAAAATACATGAAACCATTTTTAGAAAACTGGTACATGGATGATAAATATAACCCCAGTAAATACCTGCAAATAAACAATCTCGGATAAAAATGACATTGGAAAAGTTATCCCTTACCTTAGGTATGATATGATTCGTACGTATCTGAAACTCCTATATAATGATTTAAATAATGTCATTGACTTAATACAGAATCATATTTATTTGTTATTATATTATATATGGTTCACTTATGGCTTTATATTACCCATTCTTTTGTAAATTCCATGTTAAAGCGGCGTTTTGGGTAAAATCGGTTCATTTATCGTACGTGTTTGGACTTGTTGTTCTTGATATTATTACTTATATCCTGATTAACATAATTCCAGAATTTAAAAAATTCTTTATATATAATATATATTCATCATATAAATATATATGAAATATCGATAAATGGAATGAAATACACCGTTAATGGAGACGGTAGGCCGTATGTAGGCATGGACGTTGTATTCGTTTCCTTATTTAATTGAATGGAATTAGGTAAATGAAACATATGTGTATATAAATCCAGTATCATTATTATGTCATATATTTCATGATTATTTATTATATATACTTTATAATCATTCTTGAATGGTCAACTTGGAGAATTAATCTAATCGCATCGTGGAGACGGTAATCCGTACGTACGCACGAGCGATGATATTATTCCCAAGATTATTGAATAGAATTAAAGTTGATAATATAATATCTCAGATCAGTATGATGTTATTATAACCATATTTAGTTATTATTTACACCATTATACCCATCCAAGTAAGGTGGTGGTGGAAAAACAGATTACACCACGGCGTGGAGAGAGTATTTCATACGTACGCACATTCGGTGATTTCGATTTCCGTAGGATGGATAGCAGTTGAAATAGGGTAGTTTCATATTTATAATAACATATAAGTATATTAGTGATACTAATTTTACTACTTTATAAAGAAACAAATAAATAAGAAGATTCTTAAGAAGAAAGAAACTTGAAAGAATCGGTAGAAGAGATTACCTCTTCTTCGGCACACCACCTTTAAGATTCCTCTTAAAGGACTAGAGTTGGTCTTGTGAGAAGACCAGAAGATATATAATTTTACTAGGGAAGTGGGGAAGATAAATTTTCAGGTTTTGGCAGAGCATGAAGGCTCAATGTTTCGTGAAGAGGAGAGAGAGGAGGTGCTCTTTTACAAGGAATGAGAGGGGCACTTTTGGAAAAAACATAAAATATTATTATATAATAAAGTCATATTCTGTTAATAATGACTCCAAAGTGACTTATTTCGAAGATAAAGTTGGTATGGGTCGAAATCCCCTCAACCAATAGGTTTTAGACAATTTTAGGTTACTATTTTAACCTTATCATTTAGATTTATCTCTAAGTTAAATAATTTAACTTTTACCGTGTCTTCTTGTTTTCTTACACTATATGGTTAATAAAATTTCTATAAAAAGCCAAAAGAACACCAAGTGGTAAATTATTAATATATATAACCTTATATAAGTCATTTGGCCGAACCATATATTTTTACAAATAGAATAACAGTTAATAATATAATATTTTTTTAAAAAATAATTTTAGGTCAATTTTGACAATATTTGGTAATTGATTTTTGTGAAAATCATAACAGCATGATTAATTCGAAAAAAGTTAATTTAATCAATACTAACAGGTATAATTAACCTAAAAAATTAATGTAATTGATAAAAAGTCTCAAATTACATTTATTTGGGTATTTATAAGATCAATTATGTTAATATTTCATTAATAAGGTAATTACTGCATCATCATTGTGTCAGAATTAAATTAAATTATTTAATGTCTAAAAATTATAAATAAAATACAATTCTATATGAAATCTTTTTATATTTCTAATTAATATTTATAGTCTAATTTATCTTTTGTATAAACCGATATTAAAAATGTTTTAGTTATTAAACATTGATTTTAACTATTTTAAATTTTCTTTAAATAAAATAATAATAAATGTCCTAATATAATCCATGTGGACCTAAAGGGAGATATTTTATTCACAAGGTTGTTTTTTGTCGAATTAAACTTATAAAATAGAATTAGGACATGTTTTAGGGTAATAATAATATCATTTGTACCCTTATTTACCCTATTTACTTTTAACCATGGTAAATAAAAGTTAAAAGTTACTATTCCAAAAAAATTATTTTTATCATATTGAAGCACATTTTACTCCTTGATATTAACCGTGTCTCTCGGACGTTCTAAATTCCACTCACAGAAGTGGTAAAATTATGTTTTTTTTGTAAATTTTCAAATTCTCCTAGGAAGCGGGTAAAAGACGGTGAAAAGTTCAATAAAATTTTTATATATCTAAAATTATTATAAAATGACTACAATGAATTACATTGAACTTTTATAGGTATTATGAATCAATTTTTACCTAAAATAAATTTAATCAAAATAAATAATTATTTAAATAAAAAGTCGGTTTTTAAATAGTAACCCGGTGTTTTCACTATTCATAAAAAATTTAAAGTTTTCAGAAAAATACCAAAAATTTACCCTATGCTAATTCTGATATTCCGAATCTAAAAATGAAGTCCATTTTGAAAGATAAAATATATAAAATTTCAAAAAGTGGGTATTACTATTCATAACGGCTAGTTCATAATAATTTTATATTAATATCTCGTTCAGTGAAACTCGGTATTTCATACTACACACGCTATCGAAAAAGGTCTTGATTGATTGTAATTCAAGCCAAGTCAGGGATGCGTGTAGTGAAATCTCTGTTAGGTTTTGTGTATAACATAATAAAAACTTATTTCATTTGTATATTAAACAAATTCTATACTTAATGTTGCGTAGAATAATTTCCAAAAACAAACATGAAATTATGTATAACACGAGCCAAGAATAGTGTTGTGTATACTGCAAGACAATACGGTGTTGCATGTAGTACAATCTAATCTTGCTGTAGTGTATAATAGAAGACATCAAATAAAATAATATGTCTCATAAAATTTGGGGGTGTTACACTAACCCTATGGTTTTTTTAAATAATTAAGAATATGAAATATTGTTCTTATCCAACCACAATGGTCATTTCAATTAATTTTTTTCATTTATTAATGGTAACTCAATGAATGGAATATTAGTTGGATCTATTTTTATTCAATTTCTATTGTGACATAGCATGTGGCTACCTCTGGGGGTGAGCAGACCATATGATTATTATGAATTTGGTGAATCCACTAATGTGTGTATAAAATGAAAAGATATTCATGTGTTTATTGATGTTGATTCACCATGGAAATGTATTTGTTTACTGATAATGTTGTTGATAAATTGATACATGATGAACATGAAATTGAATGATAAATGGTAATTTTCATAATTTACAATTAACCCATATTAAGTGATATTGATATTGTTATGACATGTTGAATCATTATCAAATGATTATATACCATGATATTCCCTCACACAGGTTGAAATTTTTATATATTAGGAAATTCCATAACACATGATGAAATGATTATATACTGGGCTAGTCTATCAATTATGCCGAAATTATTATATATCTAACTATTCCTAGTGACAGATGTTTAAATTTATATATATTGGGTTATTCCCTGTAAAATATTGAAAGGCTAATTTATAGGGCTATTCCAAGTGACACGTGATAAAATGATTATATACAGGTCTATAACCTAAAACATAATGTAATTGTTATATTGGGTGGGATCTGTCTAGTACCATGGTGAAATTCAAATATAGAGGGAATGACATAATTTTTTGATATTTTTTAGCGATATATAGCAATTGTTGGGATGACTATGTCACATTCTAACAGAAATTCCATCATGGTGCCAAAGAAGGTTGATTGTTATATTCTATTAATTGATTAGTTAATTCATATTTTATTTTCTTATATCATACTCTTATTTTGAGAAGATATTTTTTTATACTTGGTGTTTTTGACCTACTGAGTTATACTCACACCCTATTTTTAAATCGTTTGGTACATTATGATATTACTTATATGAATATTTGGAAATTAGTAAGGGAACTTGTTGTTGATTTTGTTGTTAATTAGTTGGGTTGAAGATTAGATATGGGTCCAACATGGGGTTTGGGGGAAAATAATTTGGGACTTACTTTGTGTATATTGATCCTTTAATGTGTATGGTTTTTATTTTTCCATTTTGGAACATATAAACTTTTGAAAATATGATTTATTACCATTGGTTTATTTTTCCTCCTTCTATTTTCCTATTGTATAGGGAATTTCTCACTCTTTTTTATTACTTTATTATAATTTATATTTTTTATTTATATTTATATATATCTCCATACAAGGGAGTATAGTCTATCCACAATATCATCACACCCCCATTTCTAGATGACATCCTCTAGAATTTGGGGAGGCTTTCATGATGTCTCTTAACCATCATGTTTAGGCCCAATGTGAGTGTGCTAGATTTGGAGATTAAAAAATTTTGTATCATAGGAGTTGATATTTTTTTTCTTTTCAACTTCATAAAAATTTGGGTAAAGTATAAAGGGGTCTATAAGGTGATAGTACATGGTAATGGGGTTGTTCATGGGATTCACTAACCAATGTACATGAGGAAATCAGAATTTCCAAGTATTGGATTGATGTTTAGGGTATTTTCTTATTACATTTTATATTATATTATCCTAATTGATCTAATTGATTTGTGTTTTTATTGTTTATTTTGATTTATACTCATGAGCAGATATAGTGCAAGATGAGTATGCATGAATCATGATAGGAACAAAGGGATATATAATGACATGAATTTTTTAAACATGGAAATATTTATTTCCTGTGGTATAAAATCATGTATCAACTATGATATGGTATACTATGATATCTGATAAATGAAATGAAATAAAAATTTGTCTGAACCAAAAAAACCTATAATCGATTTTTAGATAGACCAAAAATAGTGTTTCTCTATTAATACCACCTCTTGAGAATGACCTTATTTGTTGTAGCTGGTAATCTATTGTGTGTGTTCGTTTTGTAGAGAAAATACCTCACCATCATCTTTGAGTTATGATTAAGGAGATTTTAAATTTATCACACTCCTTATATAGTTAAATAGGTTCTTCATGTTGATCCATATGATCAGCTAGATGATCAGCTTCACGAATGATTCTTGAGGGTCATGCAATCTAAGGAATGTGAGACTATTTGTACCATGACATGGATAGTTCAGCTAATGAGAGATTTACACATATAGAATCCACCTAGGTTCACGAGGTAGTGATTCCCCTAGGTAGAATATTTTTTTATTGAGTTGGTCAATTGGATCATTAATTATATTGAGAATCAGATGGATAGAATGGTGATGCTTGTTGTGTATATGTGTGGTAGACCTTGAAAGCATTGGTGGTATATTCTTGATATGGATAGAAAGGATTATGAGTTATTATAGAATGAAATTTTGGAGGCATTATTGAGACAATTATATATAGAGATGTCGGCGTGTGAAAAGGCTCATGGGACCATGCATCTGACATTTGCGGGCATTCTATTGATAGACTACATGAACATTGCAGATACCTATAGTGCATTGCACCATATTTGAAAGCTGATGAGATCTATAGGTTGTGGTATATCAAGGATGGGATTCTCATTGTGATCAGTTCATAGGTGTACATTTTTCATTTGAGTAGCTTTTCACATGAACTAAAATAGACACTCATCACAATAGGTAATCTGAGAGAGGCCCCGAGCAGTGGCCATCCTATTTTAGAATGAAGAACTGGGAACACATATTTTTTGAAATGAAGCATATTTATGAAATTTATCTCCACGGAAACAATAAGTAGATAAGTTATGGAAGTGGGAAGCTATAATAGGAAAATGTTTTTTTTCAATTAGTTTTTTTTTGTTGAATGAAGGGCCACAAGTGGCCCCGATGTCTATACCCAACTTTGGATTATTGTTCTTGCAGTAGGATGTTCCATGTATGATTCTATTTTTTTCTAGGTACATCCATATTTGTGTTTTTCGTTGGATTTTTTATAGTTGTTTTTTATAGACGAAGATCCGTTATTGGAGAAAAGTACCTATATTTTATGGATATATGTTTATTTTAATGAATATATACTAGGTATAAATGTGTTATATGGGTTCATGAGGGTTTTTTAGAATTGGATATATTTAGAGGTACTTCAGGTCCTCATGTAGATACTTGGCTGAAAAATGTATATAGAGTATTTACATGCTATGAACCCATTACATGATATGTTACTGCCACCAGATAGATTTCATGAATTTGTTCAAGATAATAAATGGTTACACTTCATGAACAAAATTCTTGATGTGTAAATGTAAATTTGGATTTTTATTAACCCGAGTTGATATTTTTTTGATGTAACTTAAATATTATTAATTACAGTATATGTTAGGACTTTAGGCCTTGCATTCCTCTGACATAGAAGTTTTAATACTACCATACATAAGGGGAGGAGGTCACAAGGTTGATGTCCTTCACGTTCATGATACACTACTAATCTAGTTCTGGTTGTGTTGTGATGTGTGGCCCAGGTGTCCTTGAGAGGGATGTGATGTGATGTTATTTGATGTCTTTCCCATGTGTTTATGGGTGGGATGTGATGTGGTGTGATGTGGAATATCTTGAATGTATGGGAGTAAAGGAAATTAAATGTTGTTGAATGAGAGAGTAAAATATGTGGGGAAGATCCAACATGGAACTAATATTTTTTAAGAACATTATGGTACATTATATTATTATATGAGTGATTTGGTGAGTGATCTATGGTGATGATGGGTTTGGATTGATGAGTTGTATGTGTTCTTATTGGTTCTATTGTATGATCCTTGGAACATTAGCATTCTCCTGTCAAAAGAACACTTGAGGCCTTGGTTATGTCCTTACTAGGTATACATATTATTGATACCCTACATATTACAATGGTTTTAATATTTCAAGGAGGACCTTGGGGACTAATCTAGACCTTACTAGCTGGGTTGGAGTTGTTTCTGTGCCGCTGCTATAGAAATTTCTTTTTGAATTTACAATGGAATATTTTATGTTTATCAATTTTAACAATCCATACCTTGTGGGATTTTTTTAAACCTTTATAATTCTTTTTGGTTATATTTTGTAATTGTGTATCCTATCTTTGGACCCTTTTTTATTCATAGAGGATAATTCCACCCATATTTTGATATTTTTTATAGTGGATTCTAGTCTCTAACCTAGGGATTACTGGATGTGGTGCTCAATGGTAATTACCTCAATCCCTTAATTTGTTCATCTTTGATGTGAGGGGTGATGACATTAATTTTCCACTCACTATGAATAACATCAATTTCAATAACCATATTAGTAAAAAAAATTGATGTAACCTAATACATCCAACAATAGGCTTGGTGATGGTGACCAGTATTAGGATGATATAGAGAAAAAATGTGATTAATTACAAAATGAAACATGTAACATCACATCAACAATTATCTAATATAGATATGTGTACCAAAAATATCATAAATAAAATTAAAATTAAAATCTCATAAATTCATAAATACAACTATTTTTATATATACATAAATATTAAATGAAATAATAGTACAAAACCAAAGAAAAAGTATATATTAATTATAAATAAAAAATGAAAGTATAAAATATTATTGTAATGAAAACCTCATCAATATTATCCAAATAGAAATTATTTAGTCTCTTCCATAAAAAATACTATTTAGAACATGATCGTTAAATTTTATGAAAAATTTAAAAATCTTACGTTGTTATAAATTAATTTACACAAAATTTCTCATTTAGGGGTGAGAATTTTATTTTGTTATATTGTATCAAATATGTGGAGAAACAAAAAATTAAAACACGTGAATTAATAATAATCAAATCATATGAAATAATTTTGTATATTCATCAAATAAATTGAGAATTACATCATAATAGTTTTTCAAATAAATTGATTAACATGAATACACTCTCACCCTTCGTATTATGAAGTTATAATTTGTAAGGATTTATTTTTAGAGTAACTTATACTTAATCTCACCTTAAATAGTATGAGGATATTATTTATAATAATGAGATGGTTACACCATAATAATGTTATAACGACCATATACATATCAAATTAATAATATTATATATGATGGGGTAATCATGGAACCCAAAATAGTTAGGAATATTTAAGGAATTACCTAGGAATATAAAAAATGATATATTCATGATAAATTTATACTAATAAATGAATTAACTTATACCATGTTTTAGTTGATGGATGATCTTATGGTAGCAATATTAGTTCATGTAGTGGAATTCCAGAACATTATGTCACCATTGGGGATGATCACATAATTCAAATCTAAATGATAAAATAAGAATAAAAAACCATTCGACCATTTAACCATTTCACCTTGTTTAGATATATACAACATGTCATGGAAAATAAATTATTTAATTATGGGTTTTTTTAAATGTTTGTTTCAAAGGAAAATACATTTTTCATTGATCCACAATACAACATCATTAATATAAGGTAGTTTACATGGTAGTTCTGTCCCGTATATGAAAGAAGACAATTTAAAAATAATGACATATATTCATCATGACTATCTTTTATATGTACTATTTATTTAATTTTGAAATATTTTGGTTGATTTTTTTGACTCTATTATGAAACAAGTAATTTTCGTAAATATGATATCTTTTTGTATTATGAAATGTGATTTAATTGAATGCCTAGATGTTCGAGATATATTGACAACGAAAGAACATGTTGCACACTTCTGATAAGAATTATTCCATTGTAATTTTTTAAATTCCATGATCATGAAAAATTTATTAATGTAGTTTTTATTATAAATCTGTTTATATATTATTATAACCTATTTTTGGATAACCATATCAATTGAACACAAGACAGTAAAGTACGGAATTGACTTAACATTGACTATTATACATGTAAAAGGATAATGAAAAAAACAAGAGTTAATATTTTTCAGAATTAATGCTTTGGGAAATTTTGTGTGGGAGTAATATTCAGAGACAGAATAAATGTAATAAAATGATGTAAAGGCCAAACTATTTAATGTTACATGACGTACTAAAATCAAAAATTCAATTACATTGTCATATTTTGAAAACCATGTGAATGAATGAAAGTGAAACAATAAACATTTATTCTTAATGAAATTACGATGTAGTTACCATTGGGATGGGTCTATTTATTAAATAAGAAGGATACAATAATGGGTAAAAAATCGGACTTATATGTCTGTAAAAAATAATATTGATTTTGATGAATTATTACAGTAATAAATAAACATTGACATATGTACAAATCTTAATTACAGGAAACTAATGTTATAATTATTTATTGTTAATTATTTTTATTATTTCAAAAATTAAGTAAATAAGTATACATAATTTATATTGGAATATTTTTTTCTTATAAAATAATAACTATGATAATATGTTATACCCTTATTAAATACTGGTTCAAATTTTTTCACTACATGATCAAAATGAAATCATTGTGTGGTTATTTCACAATTCAGAAAGTCTTATTATAATATTCCGTAAGTCATATTGAAAAATAAAGAACACTTTCATTGGATACACGCATATCTAAAGGAGATAGATATGGTTTCAACAGTGTAGGTGGATCATGTCGATATGATGAAATATAATACATTTTTTCGTGTTATAGTGATAATTTATTGGGAAATTTTAACTTGTATTTCCATATATTGAATGTAATATTTATTTTAACATGGAAATAGTGAATTAATTATTTGACCCCATAGAATACATGAATAACACTCATTGTTAACATAGTGAATAACTTTTCAATGTTAAATAAATTTAATTTTTTATAAGAAGAATTAAATCGATGGGTACTATTGGGACTCTCTATATTTTATGGGAATAGTTATAATTAATCATATAAAATTATAATAGAATACATGGAAGATTAAAATATTGATTTCAATAATTTTATTGTATAGTATTATAAATTAACTTAAGATCACTTGTATGAGTTTGGTGTCAGTGATGATGTATAATATATTTTTAATTACAATTTTATGAATAAATTATAATAATTTTTTAGTAGGGGTGTTTTATATATTTTCATGCATGATCATAATCTAATAGAACAAATCCTATGTATGTAGGCTATGATTAACCCCTAATTCCCACATTAAATAGGTAACATCATTCAGACTATATTAGAGGGTACAAAAAATTAAATATATCAATAATTACCTAACTTCCTTCTAGTAAAATGATTAAAACCACATATCATAATCTGTAATGTAGATAAAAATCACAAAAGATATCAATACTAAAATTTGAAATCTACTATCAAATAAATAAATAGTTTTTAAAAACATTGTATTTTGTGAAAAATTTAAATGGTTTCTAAATAATAACAATTAAAGTATTGATCATTTTTTACAAGAAATTAATTCATATGACATGCTAGTATAAGATATGACATTGCCCATTTTTTATTTCTATTAAAAAAATTATATAGAAATGGTGTCTCCATCCCCACCATCCTTGGTAGACCTCATGGGATTGATGTTAATGGAGTTTTTGACCCACAAATCCCACCACGAATCGGCCATGATTTGGTGACACTCATTGAGGGAAAACTATGAATACGATGGGTGGAATTATCCTCCTTATAAAATTTTTGGATGAGATATAAGAAGAAATAAACCAAAAAAATGAAATAAATAATGAATCAATACAATGACATGAATATGATACCATTTAAAAAACAACTTAAAATTCCAAAATAAAGACAATGTAGTGTCCACGAACTCTAACTGGACATAAAAAACACGTATTGAAATTAACACCTGAATCAATTACCAACTATCTCCTGCAGAACTAATAAATAGTTTATATAAATTATAGGGTCAAAATAATTGTATTATATATTTGATAGACCCTGTATACTAATTAAATAATGTGAAAGGATCATATTTAATACTAGGGGATAAGGAAATGTAATATGCTTGTTTCATAAAATGGAAAAACATCAAACAATTCTTAAATTGGTCTTACTTACTATAAAAAACAAACAATTATGAGTTTCAATATCAAATAATAAAAATAATAAGGTTCCCTATAACCACACCCCTATTGGGTTTCCATTATCCTTATGCATCATCCAAAATCCCATTCCCCAATCCATTCCATAAGTCATCCTACACATCACACACATATATCATAAATAATACTCCATAATTGCATACTGATCCCCATAAATCACATGGTGTCCCTTAATCAAATAACAACAAATGTTTTTGATTCCTTAAATTGTTTTGACCCATATAAATCATGAAATTTAACACCATCATCATATAACATTGACTACCACAACTCATTACAACGTCAAATGTTATAAATTTTTGTTTCCTCTACCCATTCAACCTCTATGGCCACCCTCCAAAACATAAGGGAATATAGATTCTATATCCAATCACCATACCAAATTCCATAGTTTGTAAATACCCAATACTCAATTTACTTCCTACCTATGAAACATGGTGTCTCCATGAATCTCTATGAAAATGACATAACCAATGGAATTTCTATGATACTTGTTTCCTATATGTAAATTCTAATGATATTATACAGAATCAACTGATCCACCATGGACTATAGTATTTACAAATTTCAAAAAGGGAAATTTCATTAAGAAGACCCCATAAAATAGAAATAATGATAATTTCCTTCTCTATAGAGAACAAAGAAGAAAATAATTTACTTGGAACAACCATGGAATCAAAACAACCAACTAAAAATGTCTACACCAAGATCATATATCCAAATGAAGAAACCACACAAGTCACTATTCCTACCACCATGATGTGGTGTCCCTTTAGTTATAAAAAACAAACTTCATCCTATAAAACACCTCCAAACATCATATTGACACCTCTAAGCTTAATAAGAAGGGGAGTGGATGGATTCTAGGAAACTAGAACCGCACATGATTTATCACTCTGTCAATTCATTTCATCATGAATGTATCATGAAACCTGACAATCGATTAAATGAGAAATCAATATTACACCCCTTGAGATACCCCAAAATGATCATTATATAATTGAACACCACCAACATATTATGAGGAAATTGAGTATAAACATACAAAACCAAAAATCATCCCACAAAAAAATACACATAAAAATAATAAAAATAAATATCTAGATTCCAACATAACGAGATATAAGTAATGCATCATCGATTCACACTCCTTTTATAACTCATCTAAGTCAATGTGCCACTACCATTCATAATATAATGGAATTTCATATCTTGATAGAACCTTCTCATTTCATTCCATGATCTCCAAATGGTGTTACCCAAATTTCATGTATCCAATAACACCAAGATCACCATAGTTGATGACATTTCATTCATTAGGATGTTACTTGTGAATATATGACATATAGAAGGCATCATGAATCTAGTTCATTTTCTTATGTATTTCTAACTGAATGAAAATAACTCCAACAGATTCCAACATCTTGGTAGGTCTATAAAATATTACGGAGTCCTTACTCTTAGGACTGAACCATCATTTCCCATAATGAGATGATAAATTCATGAATATATTATCTCCAAATTCCTCATCCCATAACCAACAATAGATTTATAATGATAATCATATTCCTTCATATACTCATTATCACGAATAACTTTTCTACCATGATATACACTAACATTGACATGATAATTTATTAATCCTTTAGATTAATCTAATATTATGGAGATAAAAAAATATGTCATACTATGCATTGAATGGATCAATAAAAATATTTGTGTGATAAGTGTTATTTTAACAAAACTTCCCCATGTTTTAGTGCCTCATCCTTGATCTTCCAAAATCTGGAATAAAATAATGAAGAAAAGTATACAAATATCTAGATAGTCAATATTGTCACATCATCCGTCCATGGATGAAATTTGTTACTAGAGCATATCAAGGATACACTATCATGCTAAAGAGATCTCCAAAACCTAGTAGTGAAACATGGATCATGATCCAAAATGATAATTTTTGGAACCCATTAGGCCCTACCACGTCCTTAAAAACCCGCCTCAACAAAACATCTACTTACCTGAGTTAATTAATCACTAAAAATAGATCTGATTTAATCATATATTATAATGTCAACCAATAACATCGTAGACTCCATGATATTGAGGAAAAATAGAGATTAATTCCATACATATTTCCTTAGACATCAATTTGGGAACATCTTGATTATAAACAATCCAACATTGAACATGTTTCTCAACCTTCGACCATTTGAAAACCCAAAAGCAAGAGACAATTTTAGAATATAATTCTTAATGCCTGACCAAAATAATTAAAAATCCAATTCAATATACATATTATCTAAAACATGATATACTACCAATATATAAATGAGTTTCTCATGGAGAACCATGACATGTATACCCATAGGAATATAGATCATTTCCTAAAACTACTCAAAATCTATCATTCTCAAGCAATCTATAAAGGGAATCTCAACAAACAAATCGTTATCATTAGTATTCCACCCAAAAATCTTAAAAAATGGAATCCTCCACTTACTATAACATAGACGGCTACACTGCAATATGTTTAAGTGACTTTGTACCAGCATGTGATTCAATATTATGGTTTATCACACATAACTCATCCATCATGATCCAATCATCACTAGAATCATGCACATTATTATTACAAAAAATTATTTTCAAGTATCATCTATAAAATTTAATTTCCATACCTTATAGGAAATCATAAAGTTATAATACAAAAATAATTATATCATATATTAGTGAGAAACTTTTTCATTTTTAGGGGATGAAGTATTGTTTTATCCTGAGATATGTGAACATCAAAAATCACACAAAAATATTGTAATGTTTCTATAACATCAGAGATAACACAAATAGATTTTCATTTAGATCATTAGACGAATATTTACATTTTGGAGGCCAAAATTAATAAGAACCATAATAGATATACACTGTCTACTAAATCAAAACACACCCCAAAAAAAGATGTCATGAATTGAAATAAAACTTGAATGAAATTCCCCCCTAATGAAAATAAAAACACGAGAACTAACTAGCTTCATTAAAAAATTCTCCAAGGCTTTATTGGAACAGTTAGTTCACATGAAATCCTATTCCATTATAATCAGATATGTTATTGGTGATTCCATATTAGTTATTTATCGAATATGAACCTCTTCTAATAGTTAGAAAGTACTAAGAAACTCTAAACATATAGAACCATTTTTTTGGTCCATCCAAGATCCAAACTCCTCATCCTTTAAAGGATCCACCCATACTACTTGAATTGAAATGCCATTCTCTATGAAAGAGACATCACATTACTATAAAGTATACATTGATTGCTTCCCTAGTTGTTGATTATAATGGAGAATTCTAAAATCAACTCAAATATTCTCTTCAAAATCATTCACTGATTGATATATCAAATATATGTCGTGAATAAACACCACCATGAATCGATCTTGAAACATAAGGATCACTACATTAATCAGTTCCATTAACACATAAAGAGTTCTCGTAACAAATAATAACATTATAGTGAAATTATATTTCCCATTACTAAATCTAATATTATTATTTGGGATATCACTATCCTTCACTTTCATGAAATGATATCATGATTGTAAATCAATCAATATGAATAAACTATCTTAAATTATCTAACTAAATAGGTCATGGATATTTGGGAGAAGAAATAGGTATTTAATAATCACATGGTTCATGCAATTATAACCCTTGTTGAAATATATATTTGGATATTAATTATTCATAAATTTAAATGGATCACAATAAAGTGAATTAATGGTGTTAATAATGAGTTAATGTTGAAGATCACTGATATGAATCCATAACAATCAAAACTCAGAGTCCACCAACATATGTAGTGAAAGTGATATCGAAGTTAAAATTTACGTTATCTCTATCTTGAAAATGAGGAATCATCAAGGGGTATAGTGTCACAACAACATCCAAAATGACATCATGGTACTCTTAAACAACCATAGGGGAGACCACTGAATGATCCCCTTTTAGAATCAGTATCATCTCAAACATCAAGAATGATAAGAACTCATCACACATCCAACCAATCTGAGGGACGCTCGCACAAAATAACATGTCTGACCATCCGTTAGAGTCATGTAATATAGAATCCCTCCTAAAATAATACAAAATATCCTTCAAAAAATTAAACTATTACATTAAAATTATGTTGTAATATAGAATTTTCTATAAAAAAGGTTAACTTGAAAGGAGATATAATACTGTAAAATGAAGTCAGAATCAATGAACACATCATGTAAGTATGCTCGACATAAAAATGAGATAGTTAATTGCAAGGGAAACATAAGCCTCAGAAAATTAATTCTTAAATCATGGACTAGGATGTGTGTAATGAAAAAGTGAAAAAATCCTAAACCAAACAAGTAATATACACATATATAGTAGGAGAATATAATACCTTTCATGAAATTTTACTCTCCAAGAATTAGAAACTCTTAGCGTGAATCATAAAATGACATAATCCATGACCACACCAACATTCCTGGATACCACCTCCTTGGACACACATCATTAACAATACATTAGTATGAAGGGAATAATGGGACAATCCTTATCCATAAAATTCCATTTTCTATAGATAAAATGATAGAGAACACTACTCATACTTTAGTCTTAGGGGATGCTACTACAATAGATGATTAGAACAAAATTATGCTTGATCCATGATGACTTCCATGGAATTTATGGTAAACATGCCTCAAAAGGTTTTGACCAATACTTTCATAACTACAAATGAATGATCAGATAACATGGTTCTAATACATACTATTACTATGGAAATTCTAGAGATAAGGATGAAACTTACACCATAATTTGGGAAAAAATTTATCCTTGAACCTAATAACTCATGTCCATAATTATTTTCTATGAATAGTTTGAGATAATACTCTCCTATGATGAGCCTCTCTATGATATAACCATATTTATAAACACTTCCCTCTCTGGTTCCACAATATATGAAAGAAACTTGAACGAAATGACATGTCGACTGATCTCTAAAGGATGAAGAACTAAAAATTCCCATCTCAAGTATACTCAAATGTTAGCAGTACATAATCAAAATAAAATATGTTCTTATACATGACAGTAAACCCCCTATGTGTAGGAATTACCCTAGTAGATACTATGGATATCTTCCCAAAAATAAATCATCACCATTGAGTAATGAAAATCATCTTGAATCTTATTACAAAACATCTCCATTGTAATTACCAAATCCTCATGAGCCAAATAAGATATGAACCTCTCCTCCCAACCTTCCATACATATAATTCTTAAATCCAATGAAACACAATAATCCTAATGAACACTGATCAAACTGATGGTTATCCACACATACTAAAAAACCTCATTGATCACATGATCAAAAATTGATCAGTCATACTTTTGTAGGAAATAGAACTAAACCTCTCAAAGTGGAATCCTATTTTTTTATCATAATCAACTTATTTGTGGAGATCAACTGGAAATCCAACAAAAAATTTCCAGTGAATGATTGATGAGTAGATCAATATAGAGCCATATCAAAAAAAGTACAAAATTTTATCCTATATAAAAAATAATTAATAATTAATCTAAATTAATTAATTAATAGTCAACATATTCCCATTTCTCTAAAAAATTGAAACACATGCATAGAGAAATTCAATGCATGATATTTAATCTTATCTGTAGTATGCAAGATACATTGCTTCACCAAGAATGTTTAGTAACCATGAAGGTCCTTACCCCAGATCATTTAACTCTGTAAATACTTCTGATCTAGTTGGACCGCATTTTTTTATCATGTATTTAGTCCAATCGATATTTTTTATCTAGAAAACCATGCAATCCTCGGCAGTGCCTCTCTCCAAAATCAATCCTAAATATTAACCATCATCTCTACTACCACTATTACATGTTATTATATCTACTAGTACACAACTTTTTCCACCAATGAAGAAGGACAGTGTCCCCTAAATCCATCCTCTAATAGTCCACTTATTATAAAATGGAACCAAAGTTATAGAATATAGATGATGGGAGGAATTACCAACATTGTATAATATATAAACAATAGATAAGTTGAAATCCCCCAACAAACTCCATAATATAAATAAATAAGCAACAAAAATACATGAATGCAACATCATGAAATTAGAAAACAACTGAATATACCAAAATGACGCATATTTCGGGACAATGATCTTTCACAGCTCATTAAAACCAACTATATGATTGTAATTAACAGCTTGATAACTAACCAACTCTTGTATACAAGAAAAAAATTATTTATATGGGGTTATCATTAATTTATAATCAGAAGGATCCTCCCTGAAACCTATTTTAAAATTATAATAAATCATAATAATGCATAGTCATTAAGAAAAGAAAACTAAATCATTGCCCAAATTGGAAAAATGACATCCCATCCTTACAAAGGATCTCTACCCAAATAACACAGAAACTTAATCATATTTATATCAATGTAAATATATATGAAGGAAAATTTATTCCACCCCCCACTAAATTCTCTAACTAACACCATAATCTCAAACGTACTTTTCTCCCATCCCATATATATGTATCCTACACCGCTTTCATGAATATAATATCTCATCACATGTCTTACACAACTCAATCCAACATCATCACACCATGTTACCAACAACCATGTTGTGAGATTACAATACACTGAGACCCTTGTATCATGAGCTACATCTCCAGACACTACATCCAATGATAAAATATAATTAGTAAACCATACAATCTAAAGTTAGAATATAATTATCTGTTTTAACCAAAATCTACAACAGTCCACATATACATGTATGGTAGAACTGTGAGACACAACATACCATTTAGACAGGTTACCTACACATAAATCCATTGAATTGCTGGTTTCCCTATATATTATACAACTCTAATGGGAGAGTATGTATATGGGAGATGTCTACCATCCACTCCCTCGCCAACAACAATCTCATGGAAAACACCTATAATAAACACATTATAGAATTCATTGGAAATATGAATCTTGTGGTGTGTAGTATTTGATAATAATATATAAGAATTAATATGGCATGCACGAAAGAAGGAAAACCAATTATCCTTAAATATTAATACAACTATCATACCATAGGACACCTTACTGTGACCACTTGTTAAAGTTTCAATATTCCGTATGTGCAAACTAGGATTCATGTTCAACATCATTAACCATTTCTATAAATTTATTAACAATTAATATTTAGTTTCCATTAAATGAATTAAAATGTTTGTTTATTCAATCTATTTGAAAACAAGAAATTATTCCTTCATAATGATTAATATCATTCTAATATTTCCCTCAAATTCTCATAAAACATTAATTAAACCATTCCATGGTAATCATTTTTCATCATTACAAATAACATTAACACACAAACCATGAGTTTATTATTAATTAATTTTGTATCCCATTAATTGTGTAATATTAGACTAATCATATGATACCAAAATGAATTTTCTTTATCAAATTATATAAAATATTTATAACCCACAACAAGAATCCTTAAAATAATGTCCTTCAAATAATTCATCAAGGATTATGTGAAATCTAAAATATCAACTTGTATCAATGAAACCAGAAAACTTGTCTCAACTTACAACCTAAAATTTATTCAATACAATCTCTCAATAATTTCAAATAATTCCCATTACCCATATATAAGGAAATTTAATAAGAAAAAATCACACTCAACTTGTGCCATATACCACATGCCTAATAACACAATCATGAAAAAACACACACATAAATCAGAGTATACCTCTTTTATAATAGATAAATCATTCCTAACATTAGTTTAATTTTAATAAAATAAAATATCGGCGTAATGTAAAGGACATAACTATAGAAAGAACAAACATTAATTAATTAATAATGGCCTCACTCGTCTTAAAAATAATATCTCAATAAAAATAATAATTATTAATGTCTATAACTAACCAATTAATTATTATTAGGTTTCAAAATAATAAATCTATCTACAGTGATTAATAATATCAAAAAATGAACCATAAAAATTCATTAAAATTTTATAATTTTTCCTCAAATGTTAGGGAAAGAATGATAATTAGATTCACATTCGTATTTCATTAGTCACTTCATATATAAATACATCCATTTGATTATACAATTTTTAGCATATTGGTCATGATAAAAACCATAAAATACAATAAAATACAATATATAAATATATATGAAAAAATATAGTAAATATCTTTTGTTTATTAATAACATATAATCAACACATGTGATCAAAACACCCCTTCTGATTCATTCTTAATTATAGATAATATCATCAATTAGGATAAATAAATTTTATTCCAAATAATTTGATATATAATAAAACCATAATTTTACATAATATAACAATATGTGAAGAATCCCCCACTAAAATAGTAATCATTCATTTTTATTGGAGAATGATTACAGTAACAAGGATCTACCTCAAAAAAAATCAATGTAAAAAACTATAGAACCTATCGATAGTATGATATCTTCATTCACTTACTGAATCCAAACCCAAAAACAAATGAACTCTAAAGAAAAATCTTGAAATAATGATAATATGTAAACATTGTTGAGAATTAATTGATAGAATGTCATGATCCAGGATAAATCAGTCCCAATGAACCAATTGGATAATTTCTCAAGAGGGTTTGTTATAGGAGGCATAGAGGGCCTTAAGGTCAGATAGGAATTGATAGAGGAGGTGAAAATTTGAACAAAGAATATATTGACCCCATATTTATAAATGAATACAAAATGGAATCTTCTATATTTTAGTGAACTGTAGTACAAATATCATTCCCATATGAAAAAGGATATATGATGTTCCAAAGTTTAAAACAATTTGAACTCCCCATTCAACATGCATATCAAAATCCCAATTAATAATCTTCTCTCTCCACTATGCCTTTCACTAAAGAATGGATGATAATGTTTTAATCCCCACTATAGTGGCCACCATGACTACCCACCATGGAATTGGGGAAAATATCTAGTATTTATAGTTCACCATACCAAAGGCCACAACATAGTAAGCACCGTATTACCATTTCATTAATCCCTACGAAATCATGGTCCCTTTGACACGAAATAAAAATTCACATACAACTAGAATTTATGTGTTGCTCCTTTCCAGCATTGAAATGATCAAGATATTTATTGGTACCACATCCTCCTCTAATGTGTGGATCCTTTAATTATTTCCACATGGAAGCTTCTTTTGTGACACACCTTTCAAAATATACTCTCTATGAGTATTTTTTATTTATGCTGGACAAATTACCACATAACCGTATTACTATTCCCAATGAAACAAAATTACTAAATAAAATTATCACACCATGAAATATTCTCTGAATTATATCTTTATAATCAAACAGAACACCTTTCATCATTATCCAGTGTCCTCCATATGGAAAAATAATGACTCTCTCTTATATAAAACCTCTAAAATCCGCTTTTCTACACCTTTGAGTGCCTAAAAAATGAAAACTATGAGAATATAAAAAGTAATCCACTTATAGGTATGATAATAAATATATGTATACAATGAAAGTTCCTCTAAAAATTTATTTTCTAAGTGGAATATGATGAATAATTCTCTTTTGAATAGAAAAAATCCATAATGAACCATGTTGTGATGTGTTTATGTTATATTGAAAAACAAATCATTATTATTTAATGGAAACCATGGTAGATTTGAATTAAGATTTTTTTATTAGAAGAGGTTTAATTTATAAACATACACAGGATTGTAGTGGATGATCATGATTTATAGGAATTCCTATATTTAATTAGAATTAGGAATTTTGGGATAGTGTTCTTAAAATATGTTGTTTAGATGTTAAAGAATGCACTGGGTTCTAAGTTGATTATAAGAACGATTTATGAGGGGTATATGATTAAATATTAGGTTCTAATAGGAATTGAGTTACCCTTATACATTTTATACAATAGTTTTGATAAATATAAATATTTATTTCGTGGTGGGAATCTCCAATAATTTCTTTTTGTGGATGATCCCTTAGTTTTCCCTCAATTTTTATTTCATCAGCATTCATATTCACAATATCATAAGTTAATAGTCATTTTTAATGGTCTCTTGATATAAAGAATAACTATTTTCACTTAATATATGTTTTTTACCTTATCTTATTTCACTAACTCACTATAAATCCATAGTTTTATATGTTTTATTTTTTATTTTACAAATATTTTCATTTCATGAAATCAATGACAAATCATGTTATGTTACTATAGGGGATTACACCAATTAGTTAGAGGTATATTTTACTATATATATTTAAATATGTTTACTATTTTCACTATATTTTTCTTTAATGTTCATGTTTTTATGATTGAAGACTTGAACAGTGGAAAATTAGTTTCATATTTTTGATAGAAAACAAATAGTTCCACTTATTACTGGAAATTACTTCCCATAGTCCATTTAAATATTGTTTTGTTGAAAAATGAAAATGTTTCCTAGGGTCAAATTTTCTTGCATCTTATTATGAATAGAAAATGTGTCCCCTTAATTTAGTTGGATAGATACTGACATATATTTCCCCCTCAAGGGAAGTTAAGAGGGGTCTCAAGAGAGCATGTCAATGATTTATGGATCTATTTGTTTTTCCCATGGAATCAAAATGGAAATGTATTAATCATGGAAATTAAATATTTTATTTTGTAATTGTGGAAATATAAGTGAATATTCCATTGATTTGATTTTAGAATTTCATATTTGAATGGGTGATTCATATTATGGGGTTAAAAAGGGGATTCATTTATTTATTTCCCTTATGAGTGATGGTGTTGAAATGTGTATAGACTATGGTCCTCGTAATTTACTATTATGAAGATATGTTTATTTATTTTTTATAATTGTATCACATTTTCAATATCATATGAAACTAGGGAATGATTCCTATAGTCATTCTATTCTTTTTGATATAGAGAGATGGGTGGTGGGTATAAAGAATCAACCATATTGAGGCTAACTTTTTTGATTAGACGATTTTGTTGGAGGATTCCTCTATTGAAGGTGTGATTTAATATCTTAGATATGGGTTTTACATTTTTGGTATTGATTTTTTTAATGGATAATGATTAACTAGGACATGGAATCACCACAGGGGAGATTATATCAGAAATGAAAATCGATTAAAAAAACTTAATCAAACTCTTCTATTTAAGAATTATATTTTAACTAGCTTCATGCATAAGACTTTTTTGATGGATTGGGGAGATTTCCCTTTGATATAAATGTAACAGTTTTTTACAATATATATATTTCAATTATTTATAGTGACTATTATTTAATTAAACATTTAATAGAGGTGATTCATATAAATTAACGAGGGTTTGATTTTTGGGAAACCAATGGATTTCATAGGGTCTTTTAATGTATTTGTCTACAAAAAAATGATATATTGATACATCAATCAATTTATTTTTGATACATATACCATGTTACATGAAATAGAATATTCAAATTATTACAAGCTCACATCCCATTATTATAGACATATGATATTCATGTCTACACAGATATAAATCCAAATTTTATTGACACATGAAATTTTTTAATTTATGATAAATGTAATATTGTTTTGGATATAGGTTATTCCTATTATTTTAGATCCATTCATTTATATAAATGGGTATTTGTATTATTATTATTGATTGAAAAATAAATATAGTGGACATTGGATATTCTATGTATTATGTATTGACATCCAATTATTATGGAAATATGATAAACTTTATTTATAAATTCTAGTCCCATTATTAAAGATATTTAAGAATGAGTATGTGTTTCATGTTTCTATATAATAGTATCTTATAGTGATGGATTCATGATCTAATTCCCAGATATTTGTTTTGTTAATTTTTGGTACTAGATAGAGTCCAATATATACTCTAGGTTTTTTTCGGTGATGATAATTATAATTAATTGACATAGGATAATAGATGATTGAATGGATATAATTTTGGTGTGATTTAAAAATGAATATGTCACCTGGTTTCTTATATATCATGTAATATTACACAATTTATATATTAACCTTTATTTAAATAAATATGCATGTATTAAAGAAATATTTTGGGTTGTCTTACATAGATCTCGTTATAATCCTTTTCTATTAACTATGATTTATACACATACATCAAAAATTATTTTCATTAATGCAATAACTATTTATATTTAATCAAGAGAGAATATCTTAAAAGGGTTTTAATGACGGGATCTAATAAAAGCTTAGGTATGATGATTAAGGAATCAAATTATTTTTTTCACTGCTTGTATATAGACATGATTAGAAGAGTATAAAATTCCTCTTGATTTTTAAAAATACTTTAGAATTTGATCATTTTTTTATAAAATGATGATTTTATATTTTTATTTTTACTTTAAAAAATATATTTATGACATTTTACTATAATGGTAAATTTTTGGGGGGTATTTTTATTTATTAATTCTGTTAACTATCATTAAATAATTTTTATATTGAGGATATGGAAAAAAATTATATAGGTATGATACACTCTCTTGAGTATCCTTATTAGTTTATTGATTTTCCATTATTCCCACACTCATCAGAATATCCTTCCTCATTATAATGATGTATTTCAGGGCCATTTATGAGGTTTTGGATGTCATGAATTTTGTATTTTTATATTATATTTTTATTTTTGGGGCATTCTCTTTCCCCATGTCACATTGCCTCACTACTTGGTCGGTATTACTCACTCTTCTTGTTTCATAGATGTGGGTCTCATTATTCATGTATCATCTCTGTTTGGTATCATTATTTCATATCATTATTTACTTGGTAGGGCCTCAATGATATATATATATATCATTCATTGTAGTATTATTTTTCCTTCCCAGTGGGAAATTTTTGTCGTATTGCCTTCTAGAAGAATGTGATACTGTTATGGTTACCTTTACCAATATCTCCTTGGGTAATATACCATGCCGATTCTCTATGGAATCATACAATGGGAGATATTCTTGCAGTGTCTATATTTTTTAAAAAGTTTTTCAATTAATTTTATTATAGTTATGTGCTCGTTGATGTTTTCCTTTACTATTGCCTTAGACCCTTCATACCTATATGTTGTGTAATCTATTAATCTAATCACACCATGTTACATAAACTAGTTCTTTCGATCTATTTTCATTAAATGATATTTAGGTTAAATATTTTGTTGGGATACTAATGTTGTTTTAATAATTGGAGGTACCAAATTGATAATATGGTGGTTCACTAATGTTGGAACCATACTACATGATGGTCATGCTTGATTGTGAATGGAATTATGAGGATCTATTATATGGACAAGATTTATAGGTGTTAATCCAATATATTTTTATTTATAGGTGGGTTTCTCAATTTATTGTGCCTTTTAATAGATTTATTATAACGTGATTCTTAGTGTTGGTTTTAAGGCTGTTGTTCACATTATGGCTAACCTCTAGCTAATTTAGGGGAATCTAACAGTTATGTGGATGACTGTATTAGTGGTTGGTTCATGATTTATAATTTACATCCTCTATATCATTGTTTTTCAGTGTCTTGAGGTGGTATAAGGATCGAGATACCCACCAACCCAGGCATGATTCTAATTTTTTGGGTTGTATATGAAATTTCAGGCATGACAACTTTGGTTTTTTACTTTTCATATATTATTTTCATGAGCATAGTAGAAAAATGTGGTGTACTTTTGAGTGTGAAACACCTATTTACCTTATATTGTGTATTTGTCATATCTGGATTCATTACATACATGCTTGGGTACATTTTTTGGCTCTTGAGGAAGGATATAATGACTCATAAAAAATGACCTAATGTTCATGGATGCATGTTAGTTGGAATTAATTAATTGCAGTTATGAATGAGTTAAATGATTTTTGGGGTTCAGCCTGAGATTAAATAACACTAGATATGGTTTGGATTCTTTCTTCAAAATCTATACAATTTTATGAATGTATGAAATTTTCACATCATCAACATTTTACAAAATTTGAAAAAATTTACATTTTAGTATCCATTAATTTTTTCAATGCTTGAATGGTTTAAATATCTTGAATATGGATTGTGTCATCCAATGGTGGATTTTGGGGGTTTTAATATGAGTTAAAAAAAAATTTCTTTTATTATTTTAGAACGGTACATCGTGAAATAGTTTCTGGGGATGAATGTTTTGTGGTTAGTTATTTTTGGGTCATTTTATTGGTAACTTATTTTTAATTCGACATGTAGATTCTTTATTGTGACCTTCATTTTTTACCATGAAATATTGGGGATATCCTCTTCATTAGGATTACTTTTTTTTGGAAATTGATCTCCATTTTGGCTATGATATGTCTTTCTAAGTAATTGATATTTCTTTTCTTCGATGAACATGGTCTCTGTAGTTCTGTTGTTTATGTTTTCAAATATGTTGGTATTGTGGTTTTTTTCCCATTATCTTTCCTAGATCTATTATATAATATTCTTTTGATGGATTATATGTAAGTTGGTTGTGGTTCTTCATATCAGTTTCATGATTTATTTGTTGTTTTATTGTCCTTAATATCCATATTTAATGTTTAATTGATTTTGAGATGTAATCATTTATTAAAGGGTCTCCATTTTTATCTTTTCATTATTCCAAAATGGTTGATCTTGTTCCGGTATGTGCGTCTTGAGTTTGAGGTAGGTGGTTTTTCCTCAAGATTATGTTGGATGAACTGCATTTCTCTCATTTTATATAATATTTTATTAATTATTTGGAATGATTGAATTGTGTTTTTGTATATGTGTTTTTTAAAAATATGGGGTTCCCCATATTATTCTAAAAGAAGATTTATTTTAATATAACTATCAAATTGATTTATGAAATGGATTTCAATGAATGGTTTTGTTGAAAACGGTTTATAGATGTAGGACATGGGAATCCTTGGGTTCTTTGGTGAAAGAAGTAGTAACATTAAACCTCAATTCATTCGATTGGGGGGTTCAATCATGAGGTGTTCCATTTATCACTATTCACATTGTTCTAGGGACTTGGTATAACATTTCGGATGTTCATTTACTAGGGTGTTTCTATGTACTATTGATTTGATTCATATGTCAATATACTTGATTCATGAGATTTTCTATGTCTGAGTATAAGCATCTATGATAGAATGACCTCTAGTGATCATTGCTGTAATGTAACATAATATTTGGTTTTGACTGGTTTGGATACGATATGATATGTGATACATGATTTTATATGAATGGAGTGATATATGTGATATTCTATGAAAATTATTTAACTATGTTATTTGGAACTTTTGAAAAAAGAGGGAAATATTTTACGATACTTATGATATAAAAAATTTAAATTCATTTTGTTTAATTTTATACTTTAATTTTGAGCATTTATGTTTTTTGTATAGACACATGATATTGAACCTATGGGTTCCATCCTATAGATAGTTTTTATATGAAAACCAAGACACTACTTTGGATGCCTATATACCAAGTTATGTCTTTCAATGTAGGTAAAGTAATATGATCCACATTGAGGTGGTCTGGTTTTTTTCAGCCATTTCAGGGTAGTAGGTGGTGAGGTGGTGAGAGTTTTCATGTTCTATAAAATAGATTAGTTGTTTCTATTTTGGTTCTCCTATTTTTTTCGACATTTCTATTGAAGACTATTTATCTTCATTTGTGTTTTATCACTTTTGATGTGTCATTTTTTATATTTCATTTATTTATTTATTTTACTCTTCCATTATTTCTTCTAGTTTTGTATAGATATTCTGTGTTTTCCAATGATGTTTCTTTTCAGAAAGGTTTTCTTGTTTGAATTGATATTATATTTTTGTATGATAAATTATTCTCTCTTCACGTCTAATGGTATGCCTACGAGATGTTTTCCATGGGTTTCATAGGAGGATGCAGTAAACTCTCCTCATGGGAATCCACCTCTAAATCCAAATCTTATTAAGGCTATCATTTAGTCAGTTCATTCTGTCAACCAAAATGTGACACATTTCTATAAAGAAGTTGTTGAGGAACAACTTAGAGTTGAATAATATATGGATCAACACCAGATTTCTTAAGTGATAAGATGCTATCCATTAAGGGTAAAAATGAAGCTCTAGTGGGTTTTTATTGGATGGAAAATATTGACCAAATATATGACTTATTGGATACACCAAATAATAGAAAGGTGAAGTGAACACTATTTATACATGAGGGCTACAATAAGAGATGATGGTATTAAATAGTGAAGGAAGACAGACATGTTGGATTTTGTTGGATGGGTTACAATACTCTATTATTAGACTAGTTTTCTCTAGAGTCTCTGATGCTGGAGATTTCTTGGGAGTTATTGTCCTTGCAAAAGGGAGAGAATTTAGTGTCAACATACAGTAATATGATTTCAGAGTTGGTTTATTTTATAACAGATGTAGAAAATAATTACCAACTGAAGGTTTATAAGTACCTTGATGGGTTGTTTATAGATATTAGATCATGGGTATTTATGCTAAAGCTTTCAACTTATATAGAGATAGTATAAAAGTAAGTGATAGTGGATATGGATATAGAGGACATAGATTGTTATTCATCTTCTTCTCTTCCAGCCATTAGTAGAATTAATCTAATTCATGGGAGGAAGTTGATTTTTTCGGATCATCATTGGCTATGTGGGTGCGGTCTATAGGAAAAATCCACCTATACACATTTTGGTGCAGGCAGTACTGTTCCCCTAACAGTCATTATGTATTGTAAGGTTTGTAACACTCGATCTTCTTATAATTCATGTATGAAGATGTCTAATATATGTGGATATAATTCTCATCAATTTTTTTCTATCATGCTATGAATATGGATCATTATTTTAAACATTTTTTGGTCTTCATATACTACTATGGAGAAATCTGATGCTTCAAATTTGATAGGACTCCAACCAAATGGGTTTGGAGTAAAGAACCTTTATAAAGTGTATGCCTTTTCAATATAGGTATATGTGGTTTTAGCGATAGTGAGTGGTGCAATATTTATTTTATCTATATTATTTATTGCTTTATTTGTTATAGGTTCTTCCCATACATTTATATTTTTATATTTTTGGGATATTCTTAAAAGACCAATAGAACTCATGTCCATTGTTATGCTGTTAGAGATACCTCTTGGAAATCTTATGAATAAAGGGATTCAGTATCTTTGTTTGATGTCTATAACATGTTTGGAGTTTTTATAGAATTTCATCATTCCCAATATGGAAATTTTTTTGTAATCATCACGATGTAATAGATATTATCTCATTGAGAAGAAATTTATTATTATAATTAGTGTGTTTTGTATTATGCTATCAAGGAAACCTATCAGGTATCTCATGGAGGGTTCGAACTCAATTTCATTATATATGACCATCCTTCCTTGATTTCTTTAGATTGTATATATTTTAGCTTCTAATCATAATGAAATTTGATCAATTTTTAATCTTACTACTACTGTTTGGGACATTCTTGATGTCTTCCAAGATGATTTCTATGGTCTTCCAAGAGGGGGAGAGGGGTATATTTTAGAATTTACCTTATGTTGGTTAAGAATCCTATTTCAATACTATATTAACGTATGTAACCATATGAGCTAAAATTTATCATGGTTAAGTTGCATGATCTAAGAAAAAATGCTCAGTTCACCCTTCTATGTTAGCTAGGGTAGCCCTTGTTCTCTTTGGAAAGAAGAAAGATGGTTCACTATGTTTGTGTGTGGTCTATCAGATATTGAATCAAGTAATGCTTAAAAAGAAGCATCATTTTCCCCATATGGGTGGTTTTTTAACCAGCTAATTTCATTAAAGTTTTTTGGAAGATTGATCTTCAGTCGAGTTATCATTAGTTCAGTGTTTGAGAGTATGATATTCTAAAGGACTCTAGGAGCAGGATTGACCATTATGAATAAATTTTAATTTCATTTTGTTTGAATAAAAATCATGTAGTTTATAAGGATTTATATGTACCATTTATCTAATAAGTATATCTAATCATTTGTGGTAGTGTTCATGGATGATATTTTGGATCATTTGAGATCCAAACACGAGCACGAGCACTATTTGACTTTGGTTCTGGAAATCATGAGGGGTCACCATTTTTATAAAAAGGCATCAAAATTTTGTTTGTGGGACTAATAAGGATTTTTATTGGGACATGTGATTTCATATAATGGATAATATGTTTATCTTGAGAAGGTGAATATTTTCATTTCATTATAAGATCCATGGTACATCATTGAGAATGAAATAATCCTTGAATTTATTGGTTACTAATGATTGTTCCTTAAGGACTTATCAATTTTTATGTAACCATTGAATGATCCTTCCTAGAATGGGATGAAATTCATATAGGATGAAATGTGTCATCCTTTTTTAAAATGAGTCATAACAACATCTAAAAATAGATCTTATTTTTATCATACATGGGAATGGTATAGGGTATGTGGTTATCTATGATGCTTTCGGTGTTAGTTCGGGTTAGATGATTATACATGATTGTCATGTGGTGTCTTATAGCTCTCACCAATGTCGAAACCATGAGAACAATTACCCCACTAATGATTTTGAGTGTGTTATAGTCAATCATGATCTGAAATGTCAGTGGGACTATGTTTTTGGGGGGAGGTTCCCGGTTTTCTCTATCCATAAGGTTCTGAGATATATCTTTTCTCAAAAACACTTGAATCTCAGACAAGGGTGGTGGGTAGAATTGCTTTATATGTTTAACATCGACATTTTCTATACCTAGAGTAAGTGGAATATCAACATAGATTATATTTGTAATAATGTACCATGGAAGCCTATTCTATAATCAAATGAGTAGTGGAAACCATGTGGGACTCTTCACAATGTTCCACCAATATTATCAGGGGATATTTGAGGTATGATTATAACAATTATTTTTTTATTATAATATCTCCTTATGTATATTTTGTAGGTTCAACAGTAGAATGATGAATCATAGGGAATTATAGAGAACCTTTATGATAGGGACACCATTTATGTTTTTTCACTTGATTCATTTGGTATACTCTATTTTGGGGGTCAATTTTTCATTGAATAGTTTTTTACTATAATTAATGTTCATGGGAAATTCATGAAATGGGTATGAACATACATTATGACACAAGACATCATTTATAGTTTCTGAGAATAAAGAATGACATTTCAAATTGTATTCCCCACTATAACACATGCTAATAAATAAAAGTACGGTATCTGAATCCTTCTGGTTTTCTTAATCCTCTTCACATTATGTGTTGGAAATGATAAGAGGTTTAAAATGATTTTTTTAATATTAATATAGACTCTTTTATAGATGAATTCTATCTAGTCTATAATCATAATTTTAAATAATTCACCACACTTCATTAAGAAAAGGGGAACCACTAATTTTGAAGAACTAATTTGGGAATATTTACAGGAGATTGTAAGGTTTCATGGATTTCCCTCAGTCATTGATCCAAATAAGGATTTTATGTTTACCTCACAAATCTAGAATAGTCTCTCATAGGTGATGGGGAATCAGGTCAACTTCAATAAATACTATAATACACATAAAGGTGTTTAGATGAAATGAGCAATTCAGATCCTAGATTTTATGTGTTGTGCCTATATATTATATTTTTGTGGAAAATGGGATATCTATATGGGACTAGTTCAAATTTTCTTATAACAATAGTTTTCATTTTTCTATCAGAATAAATCTCTTCAAGGACTTATTTGGCTACCTATTAAGGTTACGTAATAGTTGGGATGTTTTTTGTGAGGACACTTTGGTATGATCATGTATCATTCAGGTGATGTTGTAATGGATTTAGGATGTATTTCTGCATCTAGATACATGTGAAATTCAGAAAAAAAAATTATTACATAGATTGTACACAATATCAGTTGTATTTTTTGTGGGTGAATATGTTTTTTTGAAATATTATTATCCATTGTGTAACTTTATCCTTGGAAAATCGGGAATGTTGGCTTTGAGAGATTTTGGAACACTAGAGTTAATTATGCATCTTGAGCATGTTTCTTATCAAGTGTAATTTATTGTTTAGATAACTATTATTCATGATGTGTTGAAAATATCAGTGATCAAGATGTACCATCCTTATCCCTCTCACATTCATTATTGGAAATATAATTAGTTAGAGTGAGATGGTTATGTTGTAATGAATACAGCGGAGATCATTGGTTCTTATGTGAATGTCTTCTTTTGGATGTATATTTTTTTGTCATAGTGTTATAGAGACATGAATAAGATTCTCATGAGGCATAGGATCACGATTCATTGATGATATTGTAGTGGCCTCAACTCATTCTAAATAACAATCATCAGTAAGACATCTAAGAGGTAGATTGTCTTATAGTGGTCGTTTTTAACACCTTGTTAATTTTTTTTAGTTATCTCTCATATTTCAATTCATTTACCTCTATGATTTTTTCATTTTTTTGGTCCAATGGATAGATTAGGTTCTTGGAAAAAATTTACTAATGTTTATAGAAATATGTCTGTAAGAATTAATTGGGTCCAAGTATAAATGTGTTTATTTACTTTTCAGGTTCTCCCTGCATTTGGATAACCACAGTGATTTCACCTGATTCTAGATTTTTTAACACATAATAAACATTTTCACGTCATAAATAGTTAACATGATTTAAAACCATTTAAGGGATATATTACGAGAATTGGTACAAGGTGTGAAATTATTTTAAATATTTAATTGGTTTTAGGTTTGGAAATGGATAATGTCATGAATTTTAGTCTGAGGTCATATCTTTTTCAAAGCCTTTTGTTAAATGAAAAATTCATTTCATGAAAGTGTTTCATGATACATTTGTTTTATAAGTGTCTCCTTTTTTGGAATTGTATAGGGGATTAATTTTTTATTCCATGGGAAGATTCACTCTTAAGACCTAGGAGTTATTATTAGATATTTGGGGGATCTTCTCTCCTTTGATATCGTTTCTTTCGTTGGTTGATCCTCATTGTGGATGCACTGCATCACTTTGGATAAGTGATCATTTTCTTCTGAATAAAAATTTGTTGTAGTAACACAATGGGGATAATGTTTTAGATAATCATGTCTTACAGTGATGCTTCTTGTGTTCCTATAAAGATCCTTTTTGTGATCTTCCTTAAAATACATGCCTCTTTTGTTAGTTGTGCTGCAACATGCGATTTTGTTATGGTGCGTGTTGTGTTATCATGTCTATAATTCACTTTGATTCTTCAATCGATTTTGAGATGTATGGATCCATTATAAGCCATATGACATTCATTCTTCTATGCCAGGGGATCCTATTGTAGTCATGGAAAACTTGAGTTTGATGTAGGTTGTTTTGTTTCTATCCTATGTCAGACGAACTCTATAGCTATAATTATATAAAAATTATAAATTAATTCACATAATTGAATTTTTTTTATGGAAATGAGTTATTTTGTAATATGGTTATCCCCTTTGTTTGGAAAAAGAAATGTCATTTTCAAATCCTTGTGAAATAAATTTATGAAATTTTATTCTAAGAATTTTTTCCATTAAATTATTTCTAAAATGTATCACATGGGAAACCATGGGTTCTATTGTGGAAGGTGTAATAATAGGATACATGTGGGGATTCCATCAGGGGGATCACTAATGAGGTGGTCGTCTTCTCCCTAGGATATTTTATGTTTTGGATTGTTTGAATTTTGGGGAGTTTAACTTCCTATTATATTTTTATTCTATTTAGATATGATTTATTTTTCAAAAGTTATCATGTTTGTGATAATCTATGTCTTTCTATGAGTTTCCTTACTATCCAGGGATTTAGTGATCCTTGGACTGATGTTACCTACAAGGACCCAGCCTTAAACATTACATAATCTCGAATTAAATGGATAATTCACATTGAGGATCTTTTTAGGTTTAGATATTTAGAGAATTAGGTAATACCATTTACATAACAACATGAATATTATATGTAGACAATTCTACTCAATATCCAATTTTTTATAAAATAATAACTCTTGAAAAAAGATTCATGTCTAGTTCCATGTTTATGTCATTTCCTTGATCCTATCCTTGACCCTATTTCACTTTATGTCATGTGAAAAACATTTCAATAACTTGGGATGAGAATAAAAAGCTCAGTACGGGATACAGAAAGAAGGAAAACTGTTAGTTTTTCAAAACAACAAGTAAACTATGACTACTTTATCATAAGTAATACATTTTACCTTTATGAAGTAGTAAATACTCTTCAATAATTAAAATAAAATTTCATACACTTTTTTAAACAAATGATTACCATAAAATCCATATAAAGAACACATAACATATAAAGTTAACTTGAGACATAAATATTCATAAGTGGAATAACCATATGGTTGACTTCCACACATATCACAAAATGGAATAGCCATATAGCCGAATTCCATACCCAATTCATTTGAGGTTATAATGTAACCACCCATCCTAGATTATCATGTCACCACCCGTCATTTGTTTTATCATGTGACCACCCGTCAAATTTTTAAGTACCATTATAAAATCATAGCACATAAAATATTGAAAATATAAACATTTCACTAATAACATTTAATTTGCAATCACAAGATATAATTTCAAGATATTGAAATAATCAATCCATTTAAAAAAACATTTTCCATACAAAAACACCCAAAAACAGAATATGGGATTTCCTTTTCCTTTTAGAATCATTAATTCTTATAGAGGAAGCCAAATAACGGTTATGGTGGAGGAGAGGTCATTGTCCCAACAATCGTTAAAAACATTCCATTTGTCATTTAGTAAAACACTTCATAGAAAAAATATTCCCTTTAAATTAAATTAGATGTAAAAGGGTTTTATTATTCACCATGTAAAAGAATAATGTAAATATTATCTAAATATGCCTCAATGAAAAGAGATTGAGACGAATCCCCTTACCTTGTGTCCAACTTGACTTGTTCGTTCTTTAATCTCCTCAATAATAAACTAAAGTTAATTTAAACCTACTTAAGAACCTTTTCATGTTTTTTATTCGATTTATATCACTTATTACCATGTTGTAAACATTATGTAATCATTTATGATAATAACATTCGGTTTGTCGATATCTGGTACTTGAGTCAAAAATGGACTTCTTATAATTACAAGTTGTTCACACTGTCAAACTGTCATTATATCCAGAATGATAATCATGATTTAGATATCACAGCCTGAATGGCCCGAAGGCCTTATTTTTTATTTTATTATAGATAATCCCCCTTTTAAGGGTTGAAGGGGAACCCGTACATGACCCGTAGGCCCAAGGAACAAGGCCTGACATGAAATGCACCATTCATGGAGATGGAAAGTTGTACATACGCTTGAAGGCTACTGTCATTTCTATTTCTTATTTTAAGGTAATTAAAACATAATGATACATAGGAATATTATAATCCATTATAATATCATATATAATATAATTAACTCCATCCTTTATATGAGCCATTTATAGCATTAAGGAGTCATATCACCTTGAGGGGGCAGTAGTCCGCTCTTCCTCAAATGAAATTATCGCATTTACCCATAATGGGGACCATAATGGTATGATATAAAATAAAAATAACAAAGCATAAAGAAAACATAAAATTAATATATATCATATATAAATATAGTGTCATCTTAATGGCCACCGTGAGAGGTGGTATGAGATAATCAAACAATCATCGTTTTGTGAGGCATTAGTTTTCCATCCCCCGAAACAGTATGTTCTTCACCCATTAGATAGAGGTGTGTGTATGTGTAGTTCAGATACATCTCATAACAAAATCCTAGTATATTGAGGATACTGGTGTTGTTATAATAGAAAGGAGTAAAAAGAGTTTAGGGGTCAGAGAAGTAAAATAAAAGAGAAGACGTTAAGAGGAATCATTACCTTTAATTTGGGTAATTCCCATTGGTTTGAACCAAAAGGAATTCTTGAAGTGAGTTCTGCATAAGTTTACTCATCTAGGAGGAGGAGAGGGGTCTTGAGTGTTTATATTGGCAGGGTTTGGACGAGCCATAGGGATTTAGAAGTATGAGTAATGGGTTAGAAGTGAGGAATTTTTATAAGGGGGGGAGGGGATATTTAGGAGAGTTTGCAAATATTATTTTATTATAAACCTATGATTGGTTTCTAAAGATCCAAAACTCATTAAAAATAATTATAAGATGACTAATGGTCGAAATAAAATCCTCCAATAAGAATTTTACAAGAATTGGAAATTTTTCTAATATTTATAATCTAATTTATTTAAATCATTTATTAATAAGGTAAATACTACATCATTATTATGTCATAAATAATTTAATTTATTTGATGTCTAAAAATTATAAAAAATACCATGATGTAGGAAATATTGTTATATTTCTAAATAATATTTATAGTGGAAATGATAACTTATATAACCCCTTGTAAAAAGTAATTTTCTAAAAGATATTTATTTGTGTCATTTTTTCTTTAATTTTAATTAATTAATCTACAATGTCATTATCACTCCCAAGTGGCTCCATGGGGTCCTAAAATAGACCCAAAGATGACCATGGTTGTAAATGACTCAAAAAATAAGTTTAGGATAAGTGTTATGATAATAATTTATTATTATGATATTTTTTTACCTTGAATTACCATATTTAACTTTAAACGTGGTAAATAAAAGTAAGAAGTTACTATTCACCAAAAAAATATTTTAATCTTATTGAACCGCATTTTACTTTCTAATAAAAAAAATGTATATCGGATTTTCAAAATTCAATTCACAAAAGTGGTAAAATTTCATTTAAATGAAAATTTCAGTTTTTAACTACTACTTAGTGGTTTCACTATTCATCAAAAATTAATGGTTTTTAGAAAACTACCAAAAATTCATCCTAAGAAATAGTTGATATTCCGAATTCAAAACTTATTTCTATTTTAACAAAATTCAAAACATTGAAGTTTCATTATCTAATTTAAAATTAATTCTTGTTATCAAAACAAATAGCGTGTTTTTAAGAAACAATAACTATCAAAACATTGATACTTGTTTGTGTCCAATTTGAAAGTGAGATTAATTCTAATGACCAAAATTTCTTTAAATGGTAAAAATATAATCTAATTGAACTTCAAAAACAATTAAAAATATAATCTATCCATATAAATTTATTCTATTAAAAGTTAATTTTGAATTAAAACACTGTATTTGTTACTATTCATTATAAATGATTTACATTAGAAAAATACCAAAAAAATTTAACCAAAGTAAATTTTGATATCTCAAATCTAAAGAAGTATTGTATTTTGTAAAATAGAACATATAAAAGTGACCAAAACTATTATTAAAGAGGGTAATCAATTGAAAGGCGGTATATCGACATTTTTAGTGTAAATTATGCTTAAAATTAGATTCATTCGCATTTTAAGCCTCTAACATTTATTTAAAAAATATGTATAATCATATTGTAGTTAGTTTTGTTCATTCCTGCTAATATAATGTCTATGAGTTAACTACAATTTGAAATAATATCATTATATTATTATTGTGTCACGTAAGATTTCAAAGAAACCTGTTGTTGCGTATCAGGTAATCCATCGAACATAGCATCCCCTTTAAAGTAAAATTAATATTTAATTCACAAATATTAATAAATATGAAAATGTATTATTCTTTATTTACTTGGGATGTTACATCCTTACCCCCTTTTGGAAAATTCACCCACACAATTTTATTCACTTATCAAATAAATGGGGGTATTTTTCTCTCATAGCATTTTCATATTCCCACATGGCCTCCTCGACAATATGTTTTTTACACAAAACCTTTACCTGGTGAATTACCTTATTCTGCAACACTTGCTCCTGATGGTTAAGAATCTAGACTGGTTGTTCCTCATAAGAGAGATTCTCCTCCAACTGAACTACCTCTGGACTCAATACATGAGATGGATCTATCATATACTTCCTTAACATTGAAACGTGAAAAAAATTGTGTACCTGGGACAAATTTGGAGGTAAATCCACTCTCTAAGAAACTGATCCAACTTTATCTAGGATTTCATTGGTTCCAATGAACCTCAGACTCAACTTTCCCTTCATACTAAAATGCATCACACTTTTTCATGGAGAAACATTGAGAATGAAATGATCACCTACCTCATAAGATAGATCATTACTTCAATTATTCACATAACTTTTCTGCCTGCTCTGAGCTGTTCTCATGTACTTCTGAATCAACTGAACGTTTTCAACCATCTCTTCTACCAATTCTGGTCCCATCAGCTTCCTTTCACCTACTTCATCCCAAAATTCTGGAGTTTGAAAGCGGTTTCCATATAATGCCACAAATAGATCCATCTGTATAATGGAATGAAAACTGTTATTATAAGAAAATTCAACCAAAGAACGATGTTGGTCCCAAATTCCTGGGTAATCTAGTGAACAAGAACGTAGCATATCCTCTAGGGTCTGAATTGTTCGTTCTGATTTCCAATCTAATTGTGGATGGAAAGTTGTACAAAAATTTAATTCAGTACCCAATGACTTCTGAAGGCATTTCCAAAAGTTAGAAGTCAACCTGGGATCATGATCAGATAAAATAGATGGGGGAACTCCATTCAACCTGACTATCTCTTTAATGTACAACTGAGAAATCTTATCTGGAGACAAAGTATCCTGAATAGGAATAAAATGAGAAGATTTAGTCAATTGATCAACAATAACCTAGTTTTCATTATTACCTCGAGATGTCATTGGTAATCCCACAATAATGTCCGTGGATATATTTTCCCATTTCCACCCTGGTACCTGTAAAGACTGAAGCATCCATTTTGGTAACTACCTGTAGAGACCCGAATCCTGACATACATGGATATTACATTACTTTTTCGGAATACTTAGTACATAACAAACACACACACACATGGATTGTAATAGTTTAGTGTCTTTGGAAACTCGGAATATAATCTTCTAATCGTGCTAAAAGATCTTCAATATCTCCCATAAAGATCTTCCCCTTTTTTACCTAAAACCTTTATTTATATCCTGGGGAAAAGAAAACATAAAATGGTGAGCTCAAATGCTCAGTAAGGGTAATCAAAAGAAATATTAATCACATCATATTCATAAGAACATAACTTTTTGAGATCTTAACCTGCAAAAGAGAGCATAATTTCATAACATGGGATAAATCATAGTAGTGAAATGGAATCCCAATAATCATAACATAAAACATGAAACATTGTGGAATACACACAAAATCATAGAGATCATTTCTTATTAGTCAGGACTCATTTCCAAGACTATCTTAGTGGACAAAGTCCATTTCTAAACCGAGTTCACTCCTCGTTTCAGTCCTGTTTCACCGAACCAGTATAACCAACCATTCCAGCCATGTCTATCTCATGAGATATAAAATCTTTACCCAATTCATTGGAGGGAGATATAGGTCCCACCAATCTCATAATGATACCATTCTTATGTGTTCCACAAAATCATTAATCATACATCATTGCATAACCCATGTAATAAAAATGGGAATCTTAAACATCGGGACATCATAAAATAATTCATATAAGATAAAGGAATTCATAAAAATATTTCCATCACAACATAATCAAATCAATGTAATAATAGGGATAGAGAGATAACCCTTTATTATCTTATATGGAAAATGATTTTGATAAAACTCTTGAACTCCATTCTTGAGGAAAATATCCTTTTTTACTTCAAAAACATTTTTCCTTTCTTAACATGTCATACAATTTTAAACTAAAATAAGTTGATTAAAAATAAACTTGAAAACTTGTAAAGGAAGATTCTTGGAAATATTTTTTTTAAAATCCATTCATGCCGTATAAGTTAAAAAAACATTCTTCGTACTTTTGTCGGAAAAGTCAAAAAGTACCTCATATGAAAAACGACAAAAGATTCCTTTCATATATTTTTCTAAAAACTCACCGAAGGGTAAATTTGGATATAAACAATTGTTGGTGGATGCAAATAATATTACATATTGAGTAAACATGGATGTGGATGATAAAATACACCCTAGTAAATTCCAAAGTATAAACAATCTCAGATAAAAAAATGAGATTGTGATATTTTCCCTTACCTTAGGTCTGATTTGCTTCGTAAGTGTCCAAACCTCATGTATAATGATTTAAATAATGTCATTGACTTATTCCAGAATCATACTCATTGTTATGATATCATATATGGTTCACTTATTACTTTATATTACCCTTTCTTTTGTAAATTCCATGTTAAAGAGCGTTTTCAGTAAAATTGTTTCATTTGTCGTCCGAGTTTTGACTTGTAATTATTCATATGATTACTTAGATCATAATTACTTAATTCCAGAATATAAAACATGATTTATATATAATATATATTCATAATATACATATATATAATAAATCAGTAAATGGAAAGAAATACACCATTCATGGAGACGGTAGGTCGTACGTACACATGAATGCTGTTTTTGTTTCCTTATTGAGTTGAATGGAATTAACTAGATGACATACATATATATACACATAAATCCAGTATCATTATTATGTCATATATTTCATGATTACTTATTATATATTCTTTATAATCATTCATGAATGGTTAACGTGGAGAATGAATCACATCGCATCGTGGAGACGGTAGTCCGTACGTACGCACGAGCGATGATATCATTCTCATCATCGTGGAATTGTATTGAAGTTTATGTATACTATTTCAGAATCAATATCACTTTACAATAATCATATATAGTTATTATATACACCATTATACCCATCCAAGTTAGGTGGTGGTGGAAAATAGATTACACCACGGCGTGGAGACGGTATTCCTTACGTACGCACACGCGGCGATTTCTTTTTCCGTAGGATGGATAGATGGTGAAATAGGGTTGTTTCAGACTTATAATAACATATCCGTTTATGATTGATACTGATGTTATTACTTCATAATGAAACAAATAAATAAGAATAAGTGGAAGAAGAAATAAATATGAAAGAATCGGTAACGGGCATTACCTCTTCTTTGAAGTGCTTCTTCGAGACCTCCTTTTAGGGTACTAAAATAGTTATTTGAAGAAGACCAGAAACTCTAGGATGTTTCTAGTAAAGTGGAGAGGATAAATTGGCAGGGTTTGGCCGAGCTTGAAGGCTCAAAGTGGTGTGAGGAAGAGGGGGAGGAGGTGCCCTTTTATAAGGGAGGAGAGGGGCTCCTTTGGAAAACTAAAACTATTATTTTATTATAAAGTCATATTCAATTTTAAATAGCTCCAAATTGATTTATTTCGAATCCAAGGTTGGGATGGGTCTAAATCCTCTCATCCAATAGAATATAGACAAGTTTAGGTTCCTATTTTAACCTTATCATTTAGATTTAACATTAGGTTAAATAAGTTTACTTTTACTGTGTCTTCTTGTGTTCTTACACTATAAGGTTAATAAACTTACCATAACAAGACAAACGAAGCTCAAGTTGTTTATTATTAATATATATAACCTTATCTAAGTCATTTGGCCGAACCATAGATTTTTAGGAAACAATTAATAATATAATATTTGTTTTAAAAACTATTTTATGTCAATTTTGACACTATTTAGTAATTGATTTTTGTGAAAATCATAACAGAATGATTAGTTCAAAAAAAAGTTAATTAGATCAATACTAACATGTCATATTAACCTATAAAATTATTGGAATTCATAAAAAGTCTCAAATTACATTTATTTGGGTATTTATAACATCAATTATGTCAATATTTCATTAATAAGATAATTAATGCATCATCATTGTGTCATAAATAAATTAAATTATTTAATGTCTAAAAATTAAAAATAAAATACCATTATGTAGGAAATAGTATTATCTTTCTAATTAGTATTTATAGTCGAATTTATCTTTTGTATAACCCTATATTAAAAATGATTTACTTATTAAACTTTGATTTTAACTATTTTAACCTCTCTTAAATTAAATAATAATAAATGTCCTAATCTAATCCAAGTGGGCCTAAATGGTCATATTTTATTCCTAAGGTTGTTTTTGGTCGAATTAATCTTATCCAATAGAATTAGGACATTTCTTAGGGTAATAATAATATCATTTTTACCCTTAATTACCCTCTTTACTTTTAACCGTGGTAAAAAAAAGTAAAATGTTACTATTCACCAAAAAATTATTTTCATCTCATTGAACCACATTTTACCTACTGACATCAACCCTATCTCTCGGATTTTTGAAATTCCATTCACAGAAGCGGTAAAATTAAGTTTTATGAAAAATTCAGTTTTTTTAACTACCACTTAGTGGTTTCACTATTCATCAAAAATTGAAAGTTTTCAGAAAAATACCAAAAATTAGGCCTAAGATATATTTTATATTATGAACTCAAAAATGATGTCTATTTTACCAAATTCAAAACATATCAGTTTCATTAATTAATTTAAAAATTAATTCCCGTCGTCAAAACAAATAGCGTGTTCTTAAGAGATAATAAATATCAAAAGATTGACACTTGTTTATGTTTGGTTTAAATGTAGAATTACAACCAATGACCAACTTTGTATTAAATTGTAAAAATATATTCTAAATATAATTTAAAACCACTCAAATTAATAATTTATCACTATTAATTATTTTGATTAAAAATGTTGTTTTTAATTAAAATTTAGTAATTTTCACTATTCATCAGAAAATGAAAGTTATCTGAAATGTACCAAAATTTCACCCTAAGCTAATTTCGATATTCCGAATCCAAAAATGAAGTCCATTTTGAAAAATAAAACTTACAAAATTTCAAAAAGTGGTTATTGCTATTCATAATGGCTAGTTTTATTAATATTTTAATAGCATATTGTTGTTTAGTGAAACTTGGTATTGCGTACTACACACGCTATCAAGGAAGGGCGTGATTGCGTTTAATGCAAGGCATGTCAAGGATGCATGTTGTGCAAGTTCCTTTTGGTGTAGCGTACAACACAAGACATTAATGAAATTAAAAAGAATATTTTTCTTAAAATCTCGGGGTGTTACATTCTGCCCCCCTTAAAATTAATTTCGCCCTCGAAATTCATCAGGGTTATAAATGGTTTACTATTCAAAAGTTTCTTTGATAGAACCCCAAATCGTAAAAAGGAAGACCAAAACCAATCTTTAAAAACAAAAGTATGAAACATAACGTTTACCCAAATAAACTAATCACTGGGTTTCCACATAGGTGAAAATATGGATATGGAAGAGAAATCTAACCATCATGTTCTGATGGAGAGTAGTAGAGAACATGGCAATGGAAAATCCAGCAATCACAAAGCCATAAATTTGTGACGATCTAAGGTACCATTAGATATAAGAGCACTAGGACAACATTTTTGGTTTTCAAGATCATTTCCCTAAGGTTGTTGAAATTGGAATTAGAAGAAATACTTTCGTGATTTCGGTATAGTCTCACCGTTGGTCGTTCTTTGGACAATTTCCACTTCATCTCTTAAAGAAATGAAGTTGAATTTGTCATTCGTGATGTGTTAGCAGATCATGTGATAGAATGATGGGTTATTCTATCTCATTCTAATAAAAGGTTAGCAAAAGTTATAAGTCCATCTTATGGTTAGATTAATCGTATATGGTTCCAAAAATGCACTTATACTTCATATACAATACCGCTTAATAAAATAAAACTAGTTTCTACTAACCATGGACTTCTTGTAGGCCAGTGGTAGGCGATAAAGGCCAGTCGCACTTCGATTGTGGGTTTGATTCCCACGGCCTTGTCCGACGCGATGGGCTGTCGCCCATCCTGCAGGTTGTCCTTTTTCTAAAACTATATTACTATAACATACCATCAATAATATCGAAAAAACTTCTATCCTTAAACAATACTAACTTATGTCCAACATAATCTATTCCAATCTTTAGGCTTATCCATAATACTGCATTACACTATCATAATATAGTGAAAACGATTACTAGATATTTAATACCATCGTTGATCCCCATATATCATAAGATATGTCTTGTTGGTCACATTCCAAACATTCAAAGGCCTTAATCATGTATTCTCTTGAATACCCATTGATCCTTTGTGAAAACATGAATGCAGTTAAAAGTTAACACTTTCCACATACCAAAATCCTAAAAATTCTATATACTCAAACTGTGATATCAATTACACCTTATATCAATCATGAGCTCATGAATACTATCAAATATTTCATTTTCTCGTTTTCCCTTCATTATGCACATATCATCTTTTTTCCAAAAATATCTCAATCACTTTCCATGGTTACTGGTACCATTAAATTATTGAAAACCACAATAGACCAATACATAAATATTCCAATATTCCACGATACTATATACAACATTATTTTGGAATCCCATTACATAAACACTTAATCATTCCAGAACATCGTTATCATATTCAACATCGCCAATGGTGATCGCATGTGACATCCCTTTTTCCTTTTCCTTAAGTGGTTGCTCATGTCGATCATCACTAACCCTTGGATTAGGGAATTTATTAGCATAATGCCCCATTTCCTTGCACTTCAAGCATTGAAGTGTAGTAGGTTCATTCTGTGTATCCCTTCCTTTGTTTGCATCAGTAGACATCTTCTTCCCATCATTGCAGCATTCAAATTCACGATGACCTTCCTTTCCACATTTGAAACATTTACTTGTCCCTTTAAGACAATCTCCACCATGCTTCTTTCTACATTTTGAGCATAGGGAAACATTCATCTTCTTTTCACCATTATTCTGAGATTTCTCCTTGAACTCCATCTTTCGTTTCTTATCAAAACTATGAGATGGATAAGTAACACCAACTTCCATTTCTACCGTGATAGCACAGCACACAATTTCTTCATAGCTACTTATGTCTCTTATAGTTAATGCCCTACCAAAATTTGGTTTTAAGCCACTGAAGAATCGATCAACTTTACTTTTAGGTTGGATGATAAATCCAGATGCATACCTGGAAAGCCTTGTAAAATTCTCTTCGTATATACCAACAGATTCATCAACCTTTTTCTTTAGTTCAAGAAACTCCTTCTCCATCTTTGTTCGAAGAATACGAGGGAAGTACTTATTGAAAAATAGGTTCTTGAACTCATCCCATTCCATGGACTTAATTTCATCTCTTGGCATTGTATTCTTGATAAGATTCCACCATTGATCAGCTTCACCTTCCAAACGATATACTGCTAAGATGAATTTATCATGTTCAGAACATTGAAGAACTGAAAATATATTTTCAGTGGTACTAATCCATTGTTCAGCATCAAGTGGATCAGAAGACCCACTGAAAGAAGGTGGGCGTTGCCTCATGAAGGACTCAATAGAATATTGTTCCCTTCTCTGCTCATTTGGAAGTCCAGAATGATTCATAGCTTGTGTAAGTATAGCAATAAGATTTTTCACTCCATCTCCCATAACATTTGTTTGTTCAGGAGGAAAATCATTGCATTGTCCATTGCATTGATCAAAATGGTTCCTTCGGGTTCCATCCATAAAACCCAAAAAGAATAGTGTGAGAGAAAAAATCATGCTAGGGAAAACAACACAATAAAGGAGGAGTACCTTCAATATCTAACATCTTGGGTTATCATAATTCTAGTACTATAACCTATACTTATATTTAACCTTAGGGACATCCCTATACATACCTTAGAAATATCTCTAGGGATCTCACTAAGGTTCTCGCATCCTAGTTTCCAAAGGTTGACTAAACCGTTCCTCTGATACCAACTGTAGAGACCCGAAGCCTTATGTACATGGATATTACATTACTTTTGCGGAATACCTAGTACATAACAAAAACACACACACAAGGATCGTAATAGTTTAGTGTATTTGGAAACTCGGAATATAATCTTCTAATCGTGGTGAAAGATCTTCAAAATCTCCCATAAAGATCTGCCCCTTTTTTTACCTAAAAACTTTCTTTATATCCTGGGGAAAATAAAACATTAAAGGGTGAAATCAAATGCTCATTAAGGGTAAACAAAAGAAATATCAATCACATAATATTCATAAGAACATAACTTTTGGAAATCTTAACCTGCAAAAGAGAGCATAATTTCATAACATGGGATAAATCATAGTAGTGAAATGGAATCCCAATAATCATAACATAAAACATGAAACTTTGTGGAATACACAAATAATAATAGAGAATCATTTCTTATTAGTCAAGGCTCATTGCCAAGACTATCTTAGTGGACAAAGTGCATTTCTGAACTGAGTTCACTCCTCGTTTCAGTCCTGTTTCACTGAACCGGTATAACCTACCGTTCCATCCATGTCTATCTCATGAGATATAAAATATTTACCCAATGCATTGGAGGGAGATATATGTCCCACCCATCTCATAATGATACCATTCTTATGTGTGCCACAAAATCATAAATCATACATCATTGCATAACCCATGTAATAAAAATGGGAATCTTAAACATCGGGACATCATAAAACAATTCATATAAGATAAAGGAATTCATAAAAATATTTCCATCACAACATAATCAAATCAATGTAATAATAGGGATAGAGATAGAACCCTTTATTATCTTATATGGAAAATGATTTTGATAAAACTCTTGAACTCCATTCTTGAGGAAAATATCCTTTTTACTTCAAAATCATTTTTCCTTTCTTTACATGTCATACAATTTTAAACTAAAAGAAGTTGATTAAAAATAAACTTGAAAACTTGTAAAGGAAGATTCTTGGAAATATTTTTTTTAAAATCCATTCATGTCGTATAAGTTAAAAAAACATTCTTCGTACTTTTGTCGGAAAAGTCAAAAAGTACCTCATACGAAAAACGACAAATGATTCCTTTCATATATTTTACTGAAAACTCACCAAAGGGTAAATTTGGATATAAACAATTATATGTGGATGGAAATAATATTACATATTGAGGAAACATGGATGTGGATGATAAAATACACCCTATTAATTCCAAATTATAAACAATCTCGGATAAAAAAATGAGATTGTGATATTTTCCCTTACCTTAGGTCTGATTTTCTTCGTAAGTGTCCGAACCTCCTGTATAATGATTTAAATAATGTCATTGACTTATTCCAGAATCATACTCATTGTTATGATATCATATATGGTTCACTTATGACTTTATATTACCCGTTATTTTGTAAATTCCATGTTAAAGAGCGTTTTGGGTAAAATTATTTCATTTGTCATCCGTGTTTTGACTTGTAATTATTCATATGATTACTTAGATCATAATTACTTAATTACAGAATATAAAACATGATTTATATATAATATATATTCAGAATATACAAATATATAATAAATCAGTAAATGGAAAGAAATACACCGTTCATGGAGACGGTAGGTCGTACATACGCATGAACGCTGTTTTCGTTTCCTTATTGAGTTGAATGGAATTAAGTAGATGACATACGTATATATACACATAAATAAAGTATCATTTTTATGTCATATATTTCATGATTACTTATTATATATACTTTATAATCATTCATGAATGGTTAACGTGGAGAATGAATCTCATCGCGTCGTGGAGACGGTAGTCCGTACGTAAGCACGAGCAATGATATCGTTCTCATGGTCGTGGAATTGTATTGAAGTTTATGTATACTATTTCAGAATCAATATCACTTTACAATAATCAGATATAGTGATTATTTACACCATTATACCCATCCAAGTAAGGTGGTGGTGGAAAATAGATTACACCACGGCGTGGAGACGGTATTCCGTACGTACAAACGCGCGGTGATTTCTTTTTCCGTAGGATGGATAGATGGTGAAATATGGTTGTTTCATACTTATAATAACATATCAGTATATGATTGATAATGATGTTATTACTTCAAAATTAAACAACTAAAGAAGAATAAGTCGAATAAGAAATAAAGATGAAAGAATCAGTAACAGACATTACCTCTTCTTTGAAGTGCTTCTTTGAGACCTCATTTTAGGGTACTAAAATAGGTCTTTGAAGAAGACAAGAACTTCTAGGATGTTTCTAGAAAAGTGGAGAGGAGAAATTGGCAGGGTTTGGCCGAGCTTGAAGGCTCAATGTGGTGTGAGGAAGAGGGGGAGGAGGTTCCCTTTTATAAGGGAGGAGAGGGGCTCCTTTGGAAAACTAAAACTATTATTTTATTATAAAGTCATATTCGGTTATAAATAGCTCCAAATTGATTTATTTCGAAGCTAAGGTTGGGTTGGGTCGAAATACACTCATCCAATAGAATTTAGACAATTTTAGGTTCCTATTTTAACCTTATCATTTAGATTTAATATTAAGTTAAATAATTTTACTTTTACCGTGTCTTCTTGTGTTCTTACACTATATGGTTAATAAACTTACAATAACAAGCCAAAATAACCCCAAGTTGTTTATTATTAATATATATAACCTTATCTATTTCATTTGGCCGAACCTTAGATTTTTAGGAAACAATTAATAATATAATATTTGTTTTAAAAACTATTTTATGTCAATTTTGACACTATATAGTAATTGATTTTTTTGAAAATCATAACAGAATGATTAGTTCGAAAAATGTTAATTAAATCAATAATAACATGTCATATTAACCTAGAAAATTATTGGAATTCATAAAAAGTCTCAAATTACATTTATTTGGGTATTTATAACATCAATTATGTCAATATTTCATTAATAAGATAATTACTGCATCATCATTGTGTCATAAAAAAATTAAATTATATAATGTCTAAAAATTACAAATAAAATACCATTATGTAGGAAATCTTTTTAGGTTTTTAATTAGTATTTATAGTCGAATTTATCTCATGTATAACCCTATATTAAAAATGATTTACTTATTAAACATTGATTTTAACTATTTTAACCCTTCTTTAAATTAAATAATAAAAAATGTCCTAATCTAATCCAAGTGGGCCTAAATGGTCATATTTTATTCCTAAGGTTGCTTTTGGTCGAATTAATCTTATCCAATAGAATTCAAACACGTTTTAGGGTAATAATAATATCATTTTTACCCTTAATTACCCTATTTACTTTTAACCGTGGTAAAAAAAATAAAAAGTTACTATTCACCAAAAAAAATATTTTCATCTCATGGAACCACATTTTATTTACTGAAATCAACCGTGTCTCTTGGATTTTCGAAATTCCATTCACAGAAGCGGTAAAATTAGGTTTTATGAAAAATTCAGTTTTTTTAACTACCACTTAGTGGTTTCACTATTCATCAAAAATTGAATGTTTTCATAAAAATACCAAAAATTAGGCCTAAGATATATTTGATATTATGAACTCAAAAATGATGTCTATTTTACCAATTTCAAAACATATCAGTTGCATTAATTAATTTAAAAATTAATTTCCGTCGTCAAAACAAATAGCGTGTTCTTAAGAGATAATAACTATCAAAAGATTGACACTTGTTTATGTCTGGTTTAAGTGTAGAATTACATCCAATGACCAAAATTGTATTAAATTGTAAAAATATATTCTAAATATACTTTAAAACCACTCAAATTAATAATTTATCACTATTAATTATTTCGATTAAAAAGGTTGTTTTTAATTAAAATTTAGTAATTTTCATTATTCATCAGAAAATGAAAGTTATCCGAAATGTACCAAAATTTCACCCTAATCTAATTTCAATATTATGAATCCAAAAATTAAGTCCATTTTGAAAAATAAAATTTAAAAAATTTCAAAAAGTGGTTATTACTATTCATAACGGCTGGTTTTAGTAATATTTTAATAGCATATCGTTGTTTAGTGAAACTCGGTATTGCATACTACACACGCTACCGAGGAAGGTCGCGATTGCTTTTAATGCAAGGACAGTTGAGGATGCGTGTTGTGCATGCTCCTTTTGGTGTAGCTTACAACACAATACATTAATGAAATTAAAAAGAATATTTTTCATAAAATCTCTAGGTGTTACACTGCCGCTCTGCTTTAACCTGCTGAAAAGTCAAAAACATGACAGTATAATCATCAATCTCGATTTTCATTCCATCCCACATGTAATATTTCCGAAGATCTATGTGCATCTTTGTACTTCCCGAATGAACTGAAAACGGGGAACTATGAGATTCGCATAACAACTCATTCTTTAATTGTGAATTAAAAGGCATGCATAATCTTTTTCCGAAACTCAAAACACAATCATTATCATTGTTAAAATCTGGAAACCTACCCTTTTGATCCAACTCTACCTTTTTCTGCAACTCACATTCTTCTTTCTGCGCTTGCTTTATTTTGTCTCCTAGATATGATTTCACTGAAACCTAAAACAAGACAAAATAATTTCCTAAACCAACAAATTATATGACAAAGTTTATCAAATCAAAAAACAAAGGATCTTGTTCCAAACGTATCATGGTTATTGAAGCATTACATTATTTACTCAAAGCCTCAGCCACATTATTTTCCTTTCCTAGATGATAATGAATAGTGAAATCATAATCCTTGATTAATTCCAACAATCTCCTCTGTCTCATGTTCAATTATTTTTGAGTGAGTATATACTTGAAACTTTTGTGGTCAGTATATATTTCACATTTTACTCTATACAAATGATGCCTCTAAATTTTTAAAGAAAAAACAACAACTGTTAATTCCAAATCATGTGTAGGGTAATTTAACTCATGAGCTTTCAACTGACGTGAAGCGTAAGAAATTACCTGATCATTTTTCATAAGGACCTATCCATGTCTTTTCAAAGAAGCATCAATGTAAATAACAAACTCACCATCTCTAGAAGGTAGTGCCAAAACTGGCTCATTCACCAATCTTATTTTCAATTCCTGAAAACAATCATCACATTCTTTTGTCAAAAGGAACTTAACACCATTTCAAGTTAACTTAGTCATTGGACTAGATAACTGTGAAAACATATCAATAAAGCTTCGGTAATAACCTGATAAACCATAAAAACTAAATATCTCAGTTATATTTTCGGGTCTTTCCCATTCTTCAATAACTCTTGTTTTAACAGGATCAATAGTTAAGCCATTTTTTGAAACAATGTGACCAAGGAATGAAATTGGCTTTAACCAAAACTCACACATGATAAATTTACCAAACAATTTCTTTTCTTTTAAGGATTTCAAGACAAACCTTAAATGACTTTCACGTTCCTATTTAATTTTGGAATAAACCAAAATATCATCAATGAACAGAACCGGAAACTTATCCAAGAACTCACATAAAATTCTATTCATAAGATCCATGAATAAAAAGGTGAATTGGTTAACCCAAAAGGCATAAATACAAATTCATAATGGCCATAGATAGAATGAAATGCAGTATTCAGAATGTCTTCTTCCTTTACTTTCAACTGATGGTACCATGACCTGATGTCAATCTTTGAAAAATACTGAGCTCCCTATAGCTGATCAAACAAATAATCAATGTGAGGCAAAGGATACTTGTTCTTAACTGTAATGTTATTAAATTCTCTATAATCAATGTAAATCCTCATTGAACCATCATTCATTTTAAAAAATAAGATAGGGGCACCCCATTGTGATGTGCTAGTTCCAATGAAACCTTTACCTAATATCTTCTTCAATTTCTTCCTTAACTCTAAAAGTACAATATGATACATTCAATAAGGGGTTTTTGAAATTGGTTTAGCATGAGGAAATATGTCAACAGTAAATTCAACATCTCGTTCAAGTATAATACTAGTAAACTCATCAGGAAAAACATCAAGGTACTCGTTTACCATAGTCACGTCATTAATCTAAACAGTTCCTTTATTTTTAAAAATATGTACAAGGTCACATTCATTTCCATCTTTTACTAGTTTCTCAACATCCTCATATGTTATCAAAAACAAGGGTTCACTCTTGTATACAAACTTATAATCATTCTAAAGAGATACCTCTTTAGCTCTACCGTCAATCCTAGATTGATAAACAAAAAGACAATCCATACCAAAAATAACATCAAACTCTACTAGAGGCAAACCAATAAGGTTTGTAGGTACATTATTTCCACAAACAAGGATATGGAGGCTCTTATAATTTTTTTTCTCAATGTTTCCTCTACGTGTTTTTACCATTAGTGAGGGATTAATATCTTGAGATGGAATTCCCAATTTACTATAAAACTTCTCAGAAATGAAAGTGTGTGTAGACCATGAATCAAACAACACATTGGCATAATCTGAACAAACAAACAATGTACCTGATACTACTTCATTCGATGGCCCAACATCTGCTGAAGTAGTCCAATGGATTTAACCTCCCCTTTCTTCTTGTAGTTTGGATGCTTTCACCCATTTGAGTTCTTCATTGGACACTCCTTTTCATAATAACACATTTCATTGTAGTTAAAACATGTTTCTGGTGGCTTTTCATTGCTTGATTGATCATCTTCCTTACAGTTACGTGTAATATGACCAGACATACCATAACTGAAACACATCCCAAACATTGATAAACATTCTACAGGAATCATTTTACCACAGTTCTCATAAGATGGATATATAGTTTTCTTACCTCTAAGCTTCATTGCTGAATTCTTTCCCATTGGCTGCCAACGAGAACTATTATTATGTTGTTTGTAAAAGAACACACGATCATCGGCAAACTCCATTTCCACCATCTCCGCATATTGAACAAGTTTTTTACAACTTATGAACTCACAAGAGTCTAATGCTCTTCAATATTGTGATTTCAGTTCTGATTAAAATCTATTTATCTTACTATCAAGATCTCGGATGATATTTGGAGCATACCTTTCCAGTAGAGTGAACATTCCTTCGTAAACAGCCACTGAGTCATCCTCCTACCTCACTTACAATATTTGTTTCCATCCTATGTCGAGCCACTTTAGGAAAATATTTATCATGGATAATAGCTTTGATTTCATCCCAAAAAGAGCATCAATCTCCTCACTATCCCTGATATTTTTCACCATCGACAACCACGGATAAGCTTCACCTTCAAAATGGTAAATATTTAGACTAACCTTTCGGTGTTCTGATTAACACATGACATCAAAAATGTTCTCCAGTTCTTTAATCCACCCTTCTGGTAGCACAGGGTTAGATGATCCTCTTAATGATGGGGGATGTTGCCTCATGAAATGCTCTACTACTAACATGTTTCTCTATGGTTGATCTGGCTGAACTTGTGCATGGATACCACCACCATTTATAGCCTGAGTCAACTGTGCCATAACTACAACAAATTGTCCAGTTCAGATTCTGACTATTATAGGTTGCTGATTTGAAAGGTTGTCATCCTCCTGATGTCATCCCAACATAGCAGCATTGTTTCCTCTGTAGAAATACATTATGAAGACATAATTATCTTAGGAGATGTAACATGGTAATCTGTAAAGGCTATATCATTTCAATGTTATCATAAATTAATTTATTGATATTAATTTAACAATACCCTAACTCCGGAAGTTATCTAAACCAACCTCTGATACCTACTATATGGACCCAACCTTAAAAATTACATATTCTTGAATTAAATGGATAATTCACATTGAGGATCTTTTCAGGTTTACAGTTCTAGATAATTAGGTCATAACATTTACATAACAACAAGAATATTACAAGTAGAAAATTCTACTAAGTATCCATTTTTTTATAAAATATAAACTCTTAAAAAAAGAGACTTGTCTAGTTACATGTTTATGAAATTTCCGTGATCCTATCATTGACCATATTCCACTTTATTTCATGTGTAAATCATTTCAAAAACATGGGATGAGCATAAAAAGCTCAGTAAGGGATACACAAAGTAGGAAAACAATATTTTTTTCAAAATAAAAAGTAAACCACGAATACTTTATCATAAGTAATACATTTCACCTTTATGAAGTAGTAAATACTCTTCACTGAATAAAAGATCATTTCTTACCCTTTTGTAGCCAAAATTTTACCATAAAACTCATATCAAGAACACATAACATATAAAGGTAACTTGGGACATAATCCTTTTTAAGTGGAATAACCATACAGTCGACTTCAACACATATCACTAAATGGAATAGCCATACGGTAGACTTCCATACCCAATACATTGGAGGTTATAACGTAACCTCTCATCCTGGATTATCATAGCATGAACCATATTTTCGTTGATCACGTAACCACCCATCAAATGTCCAAGTACCATTATAAAATCACAACACATAAAATATTGAAAATATAAACATTTCACTAATAACATTTAATTTTCAATCACAAGAAATAATTTCATGATATTGATATAATCAATCCATTTCAAAAACCATTTTAAATACCAAAACTCCCAAAAACATAATAAGGTATTTCCTTTTCATTTTAGAAAACATTAAGGCTTATAGAGGAATCCAAATAATGATTACAGCAGAGGAGAGGTCATTATCGCCACAAACGTTAAAAACATTCCATTTTTCATTTAGTAATACACTTCGTAGAAAAAATATTCCCTTCGAATGAAAGTAAAAGTCATAGGGTTTTATTATACATCGTTTCAAAGAAGAAGGTATATATAATTGAAATATACCTCGATGAAAGGAGATTGAGACGAAGTCCCTTACCACGTGTCCGACATGACTCGTTCATTCTTTAATATCCTGAATAATAAAATAAAGTTAATTTATTGTTTCTTAAGAACATTTTTCAAGTTTATTATTCCTTTTATATCACTTATTACCATTTTATAAACATTATGTAATCATTTATGTTAATTACGTTCATTTTGTCGATATTTGGTACTTCAGTCCAAAATGGACTTCTTATAATTACAAGTTGATCACATGGTCAACAGTTAATTATATCCAGAATTATATTCATGATTTAGGTATCATATATATCATATATTTACTGTATATAGATGTATTTATAATATTACATATCATTTTGGAGATAAAAAATTAAATGCACCGTTCATGGAGACTGTAAGCCGTACGTACACATGAACGCTAATTTCATTTCTATTTCTTATTTTAATGGAATTAAAATGTAATGATATATAGGTATTTTATAATTCTAGTATAATATCATATATAATATAATTAAATCCATCCTTTATACATCCCACATATGGCATTAACGAGTCATATTACTTTGAGGGGCGGTAGTCCGCACATCCTCAAATGAAATTATCATGTTTACCCATAATGAAAACCACAAAGGTATGCTATAAAAGAAAAATACATAATAATAATGAAAACATAAACCTAATATATATCATATATAAATATAATTTCATCTTAATGGACACCATGAGAGGCGGTTGGATATAATCGAACAATCATCATTTCGTGAGGTGTTAGTTTGCCATCCACATAAACCAAATGTTCTTCACCCATTAGATGGAGGTGTGTGTAAGTGTATTTAAAATCCTTATCACAACAACATCCTAGTATATTTTCGATACTGTTTTTGTTATAAAATAAATTAATAAAAAGAGTTTAGGGGTTGGAGAATTAAAATAAAAGAAAAGAAGTTAAGTGGAATTGTTACCTTCAATTTGGGTAATTCCCTATAGTTTGACCCAAAATGACTTCTTGAAATGCCTTCTGCCGAAGGTAAGGCTTTTAGGAGGAGTAGAGGGTCCTTGAGAGATTATTTTTGTAGGGTTTGGATGAGCCAAGGGGCTTGAGAGATGTGACGAATGGGTTACAAGTGAGGGATTTTAATAATGGGGGAGGAGGGGCTCTTTAGGAAGGTTTGCCAATATTATATTTGGTTTCTAAAGATCCAAATCTAATTAAAGATGAATATAAGATGACTAATGGTGGAAATAAACTCGTTCAATAAGAATTGGACTAGTTTTGGATATTTTTTAGTATTTATAATCTTATTTATTTAAATCATTTATAAATGAGGCAAATACATCATCATTATTGTGTCATAAATAGTTTAATTTATTTGATGACTAAAAATTATAAATCAAATACCATGATATAGGAAATATTTTTAGATTTATAAAAAAAATTTATAGTAGAAAGTATAACTTATATAAACCCATGTAAAAATTAATTTACTAAAAGATATTTGTTTATGTAATTTTTGTCTTTACATTAAATTAATTAATCTAAAGCATCACTATCACACCATAGTGGCTCCACGAAGTCCCAAAATTGGCCAAAAGATGTCCATAGTCGTAAATGACTCAACCAATAATGTTATAACAAGTGTTAAGGTAATTTTATATTATTATGATAATCTTTTTACCTTTAATTACCCTATTTACCTTTAACCGTGGTAAGTAAAATTTAAAAGTTACTATTCACCAAAAATTATTTTCATCATATTGAACAAAATTTTACTTAAAAATAAAAATCATGTATTTTAGAGTTTCAAAATTTAATTCACATAAGCGGTAAAATTTCATTTAAATGAAAATGTCAGTTTTTAACTACTACTTAGTGGTTTCACTATTCATAAAAATTTGAAGTTTTTTAGAAAACTACAAAAAATTCCGCCTAAGCTATATGAGATATTCCGAATTTAAAAATGATATTTATTTTACAAAATTCAAAACATTGAAGTTTCATTAACTAATTTAATATTAATTCCCATTATCAAAACGAATAACATGTTTTTAAGAAACTATAACTATCAAAAGATTGATAATAGTTTATGTCCAATTTCAATGTGAAATTAATTTTAATGACAAAAATTGATTTAATGGGTTAAAAATTAATCTAATTTCACTTTAAAACCAATTAAAAATATAATTTAACCATATAAATAAATTAGATTAAAAGTATGTTTTGAATTAAAATACAGTATTTTTCACTATTCATTAAAAATGAATTTTCTCAGAAAAATACCAAAACTTTAACCAAAGTAAATTTGATGTCAAGAATCAAAATAAGAATTTTATTTCGTCAAATAGAACAAATAAAGGTGACCAAGACTATATATAAAGAGGTTTCTCCATTAAAAGGTGGTAAATTGGCCTTTTAATGTAAATTATACTTAAAATTAGATTCATTCACATTTTAAGCCTCTAACTTTTATTTAAAAAACATGTAAAATCACATTGTAGTTAGTTTTGTTCATTACCTCCAATAGAATGGATAAGAGTTAACTAACATTTAAAATAATAATATTATATTATTAGTGTGAAATGTAATATTTCAAAGAAACATGTTGTTGCATATCAGGTAAGCCATCGTACATAGCATCCCCTTTAAAGTAAAATTAATATTTAATTCACAAATATTAATAAATATGAAAATTTATTATTCTTTATTTACATAGGAGGTTACATTACCAATTTATTATATTGAACTAAATTATATTTGATAAGATATGTGATACATAATTTCATTTGACTTCATTAATAAATGTAATAGTCATTGAAACTATTTTACATTTATTTTTAGGAACTATGGAAAATGGGGGAAATTTTCACCAGGATTTTGATATAAAAAATATTTAATGGATTATCATGCCTTTTTTCTTTATGGTTGAGAATGTTCAGATTTTTTTAATAGATACATGATATGGAACACCTGGGTAGGACCCTACTAATAAATTTTCAGTGAAATATTGTGCACCCCTTCTTATATGCGTAGATGTTGTTATGTTTATCAATGTAGGAATATTCAGGGTGTTGTAGTGAGGTAGTGGGGTTTATATTAGTTGTGTCTGGGTAGTTTCATGTGATATGGTGGGATTTTTCCTATTGTATAACATGGATAAATTTTTTGGTTTTAAGAATCTTTATAAATTGTACTTTTATCATGGATATAATTTTCCCTAAATTATATATTTATCACTTATGTTGTTTTCTTTTTGGTATTATATATGTTTTATGTTTACTCTTCCATTATTTATTCACATTATGTATATATATATATCATCTTTTCTCCTTTAGGTTTGTAGAAATAGTTCCCTCTATTCTTTTGATGACTAAGTGATTGTCATCATCTTGTGGGGATTTGGAACCCCCTTCTAGTATATATAGGGCCAGGTTGGGTAATAGTTTGAGGTATTATATGTTTTGGGGTCATCATAGGTTGTGTCTTTGGTTACCTGAAAAACAATAATAGTTCCATCTATTCAACTCCAAAAAATGATTTATAGAGGGATATTGAGGGTATAATATCATTAATGGTGTTTTATTAAACCACTATTATTATAGAACCATTGGTGTATTGATATGTGGGACTACGGTTATATAGATTACACACATTGGTAAATATCTAGGAATATTGGGATACGATATTAGATCTCAAATAATTGAACTTTCTAAATTCTTTATAAATTTTTTTATTGGATGATGAGGTTTGGATAATTTTGGACATCTAATGAACATCATCCTTTTGTGTTGAAAATTCAGGTAAAGAAAATGTAAATGTTAATAGGGTTTTTGGACTATTGTGATATATATTTATTATTTTATCCATTATTTTATTTTGATAATATATGGTGTTATATATTGATGTTTTTCATTTTACTTCTGAATCGAGGTAAAAATTGGTTTGTTTACATGTATCTTACAATTGAGTTTTTTATAATAAATTTGATTTATTTGTTATAATTAAAATTTATTTTTGGGAAAATATTTTTTCTAATTATTATTTCAAAAAAAAATTATCAGCAATATATTTTTAAAATACTATTTATAAATTTTATTTTTTCAAATAAAAATTCTACTGAAAATTACATATTTTTTCAAGGAATTACTAATAAGGTGAATTTTAATTTTAAAAAATAATGATGGTTTTATTGACTATTTTTTATTTGATATGGTTATATTTTGATATTCACTTGGTTTTGGTAATAGATTTTTAGTTAGTTGTACATGCATTAAAAATAATAAGAATATATATGTGCTAATGTTGAATGCTTGTGGTGTTATTCAGTACATGCATAATATTATTAGAGTGTGTTCTGGTAGCGAATTTGTTTTCCAATGTGGTTGAAAACGATAGAAAAATTTGAGTTGGGTGGAATATTTCCATGGTATCACTGAGAGTGATATTTAGAGAAACATTGATCACTGTGTTTTGTGAATTAGCTATTAAAAATTATGATATATTATGTGTATCCATATTATACTAGAATGTTAGATAATTAATTTAAGGTACCAACAATTGGTTCATTGTGTTGGGGTTTGCTAGTAGTGAAATGTTGTGGATATAAAATCTAGTATATTTTATGAAATTTTTTTTGTTTACCATTTAACATGAAAAAAATTTAGAGAGTGTATTTTGTGTTATAGTACCACATTATTATATTGAGGAACTTGTATGCTCTCACAGTGTGAGAAAATCACATGGGTGAGAATTGCTTTTGTTGTTAGTCATCAATATGTATGTGGTATTAATAATTAAGAAAATAATATCCAAAAGAATTATTCTAAAGAGATGATCGTATCCTGAATATAATTTGTGTTAAGTTGATTAGGTGATTGATTCAAGGATTTTTTTTGAAACATCAATATGTGAGGAAAATTATAAGGATTTATAGTGAAAGTGACTATACTATATTATTCTAGATTTCATAGATTCAATAGTTATATAAGTCAATTGTGAGAATGGTTATTTATAATCCATCTAAACATAAGAGTTTTAATATGAATATAATTGTTACATTAATTTTTAGTTCAAAATGGATACTGGTAGGGAATACAAGTTTTATATAAGGAAACAACATTTTATGGTTTTCGTTGATATGGTATGGGAGTTGGGATCTTTAATGAAAAGTTGGATTGAAGAACTCGATTGATGTAGTGTAGCTGGAAGAAGATAGTAAATTTATATTTTATTGATAGTTGGAAGAAACTCGTAGGAAACCAATTATATTTACAAAATAATCATCCATTATTATGACCATAGGTGATTTAAAAAATTTCTAAGACACATAAATATTATCATTGAATTGATGAGTGGGTTTTCTGGTTTTATCGCAATTCAATATAAGTTTGGGTCATGTTACTAAAGGTGTAGTCATGTATATATTGATAAAGAGTATTTTTTCCATCACATTTTATAGTATGTAGTATTGGATCTATATCATCAGTGATAAAAGGGAGTAGTAGAGGACTATGAGATTTTTTATGGACGGTGGAAATCTCATGTTGGGTAGGAAGACTAAACTCCTATTCAAATATAAAAATTCATAGGTTATGGTATATCTGTAACTAATTTACTATTGGTCGTGGATAATCAATGTTCCCTATCTTTGGTAGTATAAATTACTAATTCATTAATTGGTTATAGTGTATGACTCTTGGATGTGTCATTAAGATTAATAAAATACACCTTCTAAACAAAGGATCTCTTTTATATATGGAATAGAAGTTGGGGGATTCTCATGCAATAATAATTATTGAATTATGATTGTGGATATCATCACCTTGATATCAGATGTTTTTTAGAATAATATTTAGTGAAATGTATGTATTTATGTGTATATAATCATAGACTAATGTTGGATGACATTTCCCTTGGGTTTTTGTATTTAAATGGTTATGCTAGTATATGCTAGTAGGAAATTTCAATGGATGGGGTATGATATATAGCTATAAAATAGATATAGAACGAATGATATCAATAGTAATTGGAATTTGGTAAACATCATGTAGTAATATGGGTCAAATAAAAAATGATTTATTGTTACTAACATGAGGGGAATTTTGAAAATAGAGCTGGTATTATGATCATGTAAGAGAATTTTAATTCACACTGAATGAGTTGGATAAAGATGTTATTAAAAATTATAACAATGAAGAACAGTGAATCAAAAAATGGGATTAAAGGTTGGTAATAGATATTTAGGAATGAAATGGGTATATATCAGGTGAAAAATCTATATAGTAGAGATTAACTATTGGATGATTTCATGATGTAGCAATTATCCGGATATCATGAATAAATCACAGTGTTATCAAAAAAAAAGTAGGTCTATGGAAATTTTGTAATTAATTGATATATCATATTATTAATTATTCATTTTGATGAATGTCCATGTCTGATGTATTGTAATTATTATAAAAACCATCAGTCAGGAAATGAATAATAATATTTGAGAATTACAGTGGGTGATTTTATATTATTGGATGTTTTTTTGGATGTGTTATTGTGGTATTTTAATAAAATATAGTTTTGAATCATGGATGGATCTTTGGTTTTTGATTAGAATGGATTGATAGAAATCAAGGGTTGATTGTTGGTATTTATTGGGAATGTAAATCCATATAGTTGGGGGGTTCTTAATAACCCATACTATTTTGATTATAATAATTTCAAAATTAATTGTACTAAAATATAAAATTAAAATTGGAACATATAAATATAATGTTTTATGGGTACGTGAGTTCTTTTTTAGGTTTTCAAGATGAAGGTATATTTTATGGTGGAAGAGGAATGGAAAGAATGATCCTAAAAAAGAATTTTAGGGAACATGAAATTAAAAAACCTTAAGAGTTATGTAAGATGAAAATGAAATCACAGAGGTGTCCATCGAAATTTTTGTTTGGTAAGGATCAAGGCATAGTTCAACAAGGATCACAATTTTCTTATAGACTACCAGTGTGGTAACATTTGATTGAGATGACCCATATATAATTTTTATTATTTTTCAATCAATTTTAAATTATATTAAAGGGGGTACACCCATCATTTTCAATGATCATAAAGTGGATTTAATAGTTTTTACTCACTACCCATTACCCATGGGTGCTTATTCATCATCATCCTAGTAAATATTATATGAAGTTATTATCCAATTGGTATAAGGAAAAACTTGAATCCCTATATTTATCATTCCTCTATTTTATTTCGACATTAATGAAACAATTTATATCTACCACTATTTGTATTATTTTTCCAAAAATAATTAATATTTTCAAAATGGGGATAACTAATGAGATTATAAAAGAAAGTATATCTCTAATAACAATTTCATATACATTACCTAACTTGTAAATCAATATGATTCATATTTAACCATGTTGTGTGATAGAGTGGATTTTATTTTTGGTATGTGGGGCTTGAGAATAGAAAATGAGGGTTTTTATTTTGTGGATAAAATATGTGAAGTGTATTATCTCTAGAATATATATACCATAAAATATTTATAAATTTTAGAATATCATTGTGAAACTATTTCCATATAGGGTATTTATAAGTCTCATATTATGGTCCTTAAATGGGACTATGAGTTTTAGTTGGATTGAGAGCATCTAATGATGCATTATCATCGGTTATTTTGAAGGCTCCATATCATATAGTTTATTTATTATTGCATATATGTTTCTATGGATCATGAAATTTTTTTGAAGTGGGGGGATAATGGTTATTTGACCATGAGATTATGGAAAATTGGGAAACCATAAGATTTAGGATTTGGGTTTTACACAAAAGACCAGTATAACTATTTGAATTTTTTAAAGGCATTGCTAAGGGGATTTCATGTGTTGTTATCATTTTCATAAATTTTATGATTGAAGGAACAACCTATGTGATTTTCTATTTCCCACTATAGAAATATTTAATGAGTTAGAATGATGTATGTATGACGTTATTCATTCAATATAGTGCTAAATAATGATGCCTATGGACTTGGGATTTTCATTTCAAGATGGTTAGGTAATATATGTATGGAATGTTTTTTAGAAAAAATAATTATTCATATTTATCGGCTATTTTTAGGGATCTAGAAAATGGTATGGTAATGTTTTATCTGGGATATATTTTTTCTTATATATTAATAATATGGACTAGGATTATGTAGTGGAATAGGTTTCTGGAATCACTATTGGGATGATTATCATTATGTTCTATAGGATTATTGATGAGAACCATATTAAATTTTTTTATTCTAAACCAATAGTTTAAATTAACACCATAAATAATATAAATCAATGTAATATAATGAATTTTATTTATGTTTCACCATTTTTTACTCGAATAGAAAATGGAAAAATCCATAATTTTTATTGGTTTATTAATTAGGAAAATAACATAAAAAATAGATTATATTTATTTGATGTGTATTAATGGATCTATAACAGAACACAAATAATTATTTCAATTATAGACAGTTAAAAGGGTTTTGGTGAGGATTATAAGAATAAATCTCAATTTTTATAGTTGTGTGTTATTAAATAACCACTCATATGTGATTAAAATAAGATATATAATTTGAATGATTTTATATACAATAAAATAATAACAATAAATGAGTGAATGTTTTGTAAGTCACATATGAATGAATAACAACTTTTGTGGTATTTAATGTAACAGTGCCTTCCTATGGGTTAATTGTATATAAAAATAATCCAATCCTGATCAAGAAATGTAAGTTTAAACATATGAATATAAGATCCATGTAATATCAATTAATATCACTATGGGAATGAAAAGGGAAACCTATGGGAGTAAATAGGACACAATAACTACTAATTATGATTAATTCTCATTACAATGTCACTTTGAAAGAGAAATTACAAGGTTTGTTTTCATGACATGAGATCCATTATGACTACTTTGCAAGATATACACATGTGATTAAACTCAATAAATTGATGCACATGTATGAATAAACTAGAATTATAAAAATTAAATTGGGGATCAGTAATAATACACATTCTTTATTCACCATCTACCCAAATATAGAAATCACCATTTGTAGATTCCCAAAGGCTTCCATCCATTAGAAGATCTATAATGATATCAATAGATCATAAAAATATTCCACTGAATCCTTAGTCCAAAATCACCTTAAGAGGATGGGTTTGGGTGGGTGGGGGAATTATGTTGTTTTTTATTATAATACAAGGTGTATACACCAACACTATATTATCAATCCATGAGATAACATAGTTAAAATAAGTTATAAAAAGATTAATGAATAATCCCTATTGATCAATGGTTAATTCAATTATCTTAAATCATTATACACTACATAGAGACATGGAATATTACTATATGAGAATGTATTATACCACTCTTATCCAGGTCGAATCTATAGTAGAGGGAACAACGAGGGTTTGGAATATGGTTTGGCATTTGAGGATCCTCTCGGCACATCTAGTCTTATTCATTCAGGGTTTCAGCTCCAAGTCTCCTTCTAGGGTTTCATCCCCCAGTCTCCTTTTCCATGTTTCTTATTCAGGTTCCTATTTCGTTCTTTATTCCTCTCTCTAATTTATTTGGGGTTGTCTTCTATTGGGGATTTTCATTTTTCTATTGATAGTTCGTCATTGGATGTGGTGTCGGTATAGGGAAGTTTTTATGTTGCGATGTAGAGGGAAGCGGCGAGGGCCTTGGTTTGTGGTACCCCAGTCGGTGATTGTCATTCCACTGTCTCATCATGAAAAAGCCCATTTTTTCTCTAATCTAGATCCAGGCTTCCATTGTTCTCTCTGAGGTGAAGATGTGCGGTGGTGTTCAATGAACTTTGGAAAGTGAGTTTGAACAGGTGGGTTCGGGAGGTGAAAGTGACGATGATCATTCCGCGACGGTGAGGTGATGGTGTTGTCGGTGATGTTTGGAGTGATAGTGGCATGGTGGAAGTGAGTCTTCGATTGTGGGAGTCACTCAATGGTGATGATAATGGTTCGAAGTCAATTGTTTCAGGTGTGTCGTGCCGGTGAGGTTGGTGGATCATGCGTTGATGGCAGTGACGTAGGTGACAAGACATTCATGATGGAGGAGAATGGTTCGAGGTTATTAGTTTGGTGATGTATAGATGGTATTGCAGGGCGATTATAAGTGGTTTAGTCCCACGATAGTTAATGGTTTTTTGTCTTTTGATTTCAAATTTTGAATTGGTTTTATTTTGGCGGCAATGTGGAAAGTTGTTTGGTTGGTGCACGTGGTGGTTTGATTTTGGTATATTTTTTTGAATGTCTTTATGGGGAATGTGTTGATCAAAATGTGGATTTTTTTATTGTTCGCACTTACCCATAATGTGGTTTTAATAATGAAAAAATTGATTGTAGGTAAAAAAGAACATTGTACTCGATAGCGTGTATGAAACCCAACACTTTACATGTAAGGGAATATAATATCCTCAGAATTTATAATATATTTACTATTATAAATAAATTTAATTTATTTCATCTCTTTCAATGAATGAAACACCCAGTTAGCATACTTCAGACACAAAAACAACTTCCTCCAAAATATAATGTTACATGCAAGACCGAGTTTTACCAAACAACAATATATTATTAATGTATTATTATTTAATATAATAGGATATAACCTAGCCATTAAACTATTGGTAAAGAATTTTTTTATCTTTTTTATTAAAATATAAGGTTTTAATAAATATTAAATGAATGCACTGATTAATAATTAATTAGAAATGAATATAAGAGCCAATTGAATATATAGAGAATGTTTTTTTTGGAAAAATATTTTTATGCCTACAAAGTTTTTCTTATCATAATAATTTAAATTAATTTCAATTAGTGATTCAAATTAATGGAATATATACATTATATACTCAATCAATTTTTTTGATATTCATCAAATAGATATGATAGGCATTACATCAGAAAAACCACAATATTATAAATGAAAACCTATATTTTTATTTCGACACTTTTAACACTGTTTAATGGAGAACCTATTTTAAATCATATATTTGGAACCTTCATAACCCTTATATCTAAGAAAAAACTTAATATTTATTATATATGAACTTAAAAATGAAGTTTGGGTGATTTCTAGGTATTTTTATGTGATGTTTCATTTTAAATGAATAGTGAAAAATAATGAATTTTAATTCAAAAAATCTTTTTATTATAATTTATTTATAAGGATTTGTTATATTTTTTAATAGTTTTAATGTTTAATTATATCATGTTTTATCAATTAATTAAATTTAGGTTATTGCAATCATGTTCACTTTGAAATTGAATATCAGAGCATAGTAAACTCTTCGACGTGTTTTCATTAAAAATAATCATTGACATCCTATCTATGGGATTGATATTAAATTAATTTAATCAACTTATTTGATTTGAATTTAAAAAAATTTATTCCATATTTGGAATAATAAAATAATACAATGTCCAAAATTTCATCTTTTTTTCAAACATACTAGGGAATGTAATTAAAATTATTTATAATGATTAAGAGGAAAATTAGTTAAACAAGGGACTAAAACATAAACACAAAATACAAAATGACCTATAAAATTGTCCAAAATCCATTGGATGTCCATATTGAGACTCTATCCTCACATGTATATACTTACTTACAATATTGAAAGCAATTTCATTGTGAACAACATCAGTGGAATTCACTTTCTCTAAATTTACAATAGTACCTCTCCTCCTCAACTACAAAAGCCACAAAACCATCCATCTTCATTAAAACTCTCAAGATAGATTAGATCAAAAATTCTATTACTAAATATCAGATAATAATCCCTCTTAAAAATGTATCCCATTCATGGAATCCCTTTGGACAAAACCAAAAGTAGTTACCCAGTTATGAAGTAACATCCAACCCCATGCTCTTTAGTTTTATTTAATTCTATACTTTTTAAATTTTCCTCAATCCACGATTTTTTAATACAAACAGTATCCTATATATATTTAAATTTTTTCATTTTAAGGGTTATTACTACACTTACACAAACATTCATCTAATGGGTGATGAACTTATTCTTTATGTGTATGCAGAACGACAGCCGCACAAAACAAAGTTGTTTTTTTTTCAATTTACCACCTCTCTTGGATTGGAATTTAGATAGAAAATATGTTTATTTATATTATATATGATATTTATAATGACATTATAATGATCTAATTCTATTATAAAACATAACATTATGCACTCTATTATGTGATAATACAATAACATCATTATTTTTAATATGATAACATCATTTGGTAGTCCCTTTAAAATATTCAATTCCCTATAACCATTATACATTTAATTTACCTTAATCATCTATATAATTTATCATGTATATGTTTATTTCCTAAACCATATATCATTTTTTCAAATTTTGTTTACTTTGAGAGTTATTTGATTATTTGGAGAAATATTGGTAAATTTGTATTCTTTATTTTATAAGGGTATTTGATTAGGAACAATATTTTTTTATATTATTTGATATGAGGAATGATTTGGAAATAAAATATTGAGTGAGTCCCACACATTATATAACCCATTTATGTATAGTTAGATACTCATTAGACAAATTAGTTTCATGAAGTAACCATTTTTGTACCTTTATTTTTAGAGCAAGTTATGGAAGGTCTTGGCGGTGTAGGTTTTCATATGACATAAGAACAATATCCAATATTTAATCATTACCTTAATTTTTATTCAATTATTATTTATCATTGAGATTTTGTGTCAATATACCTATGGATGAATTTCATTTTTAGTTCATTGATTAAATGGAACGTGTTTTAGTGTCTTACCTTGCCATATTTATTTTTTAATACCTAGTAATTTGGATGGAATGTGTTTCCATTTTTTAAACATTCCATAATTATTATATTATTTCTTCTTAGTTTATTGATATCATGGAATGTGTATTCGTTTATTTACCTTTCTAGTTCTTTATTCTCATTGATTAGTTATTTATTCCATTATGTATTAACCTTACAGTGAATTTGGTCTCATCATTAATTTTTCCCTTTTCCCTGGAATCCATGAAGTTTTCTATCAAATATATGCAGTGATATACTAGTCGGAACAAATTTTTCCTCGAAAGTGAAAAAATCATATTGTAATTAGTTTATTCATTTGTAATACAAGACTCATGTATCTATCTTGTTTAACAAGACTACTAAACCCCTTATCCCTTCAGGATTTGATTCCTTTTAATCACTATAATGTAATGGTAGTAGACACAGGCTCTAGGACCTCTGGGGTCGGGTCACTATAGTTGGTATTAGAGGATGTATAGTATAAATCTTGAGAACATGATTTAAGAAATCATATACTATAGAACATAAACCTGGGGAATATTTTGAGAAGAAGTATATAAGAATAACCTAAAATTTTGGTAAGGTATATGTTATTTGGGTCTTCCTACAAATAAATATCAATTTATATACTATAAGTATATATGGTTATTCCATTGATATAACTAGTAGAAACAAATCTAACAAGGTGCATCATGCCTAACTCGGCATAACCAGCTACACAACAATAGTAATTACTATGCACCTGGTTTCACACTCCAGGGTGATATGGTCAGGATAATTTACATTTTCTTTGAAATATATTATGAAGGATCTGAGTAGATAATTAAAATGAATTATGTAGGTTAAAATTGATGTGTCTTACATTAAAAGTAACATAACATGATTTAGAAAGCCTAAAAATTACTATATGGTATTTCGAACAAATTATTTGATGCCCGCATGATTATTTTTGGTTTTAGGAAATTTTCTATACTAAAGGATAAATTCTAAAACAAGGAAGAAAAAACATTTAAAAAAATAGATTATGTATTTATATAATAAGGTTGCATTAAAACCGTAGATAAAATCATATCTAGTTATTAAAATTATTTAAATGATTTTCATCATATTTTTTTTGGAAATTATATTTAAATGATTTTATAGAAGGAAAACATTATTCCAAGTTATAACAAATCACATTCAAAAATTTGATATGACATGAACCCATTGCTGATGGAAGATAATGGTTTAACACCAACCATTAACCTACTATACTTCCTTTTTAAAATTTCATTATTTGATTTTAAGAAGTATAATGATTAAATATAAATGATAAAAAAGTAGTTTACCTTCTTGGTTTAGAGTTTAATTCCTTAATCATATTGGAATTGGAAAATAGTTAAATAAAAATGTAATGAATTTTGACTCTTTTATGGGCCTTACAACCGGCTAGATTTTTATTTTAGTGTATTAAGGATCAATGTTAGTTTTTGGATACCCATTACTTGATCTAATGGTTGAATTAGAATATGATCCATGAAATAAAAAAAATATTGAATTGGTTATATGAAATTAAAATGTATCATGTAAGTAAATTTACTTATATTCTTATGGAGTAATGTAATTTTTGAACATGAGGAAAATGAAAATAAAAAATATTATCCCTAAACCGTAATCTTTGTTGAACTAATTTCCTTTTAATTCATCCAATATTTACGGCTTTGAGGTCCTTGGAATTATATTAATCATTAAATTTTTTGTGATTGATGACATCAATCAATCTCTACATCACATAAATGTTCTCTTACATAGAGACATACTAATATATTTATCCATGTAACTATTATACATTCCATTCCTTATTTTGTAGAGGAACCTTTATTAACCCCCCTCACGATGAGGTATCTCATAACAGAAAATATCAAACAACAAATTACCAAGATGGAGTTTAAATTGCGAGGTCATAATTTAGCTAAGGTTATGAAAATTTAACACCCCAAAATTCTAATGTATGAACATTGTATTCGATAATTTGTGTGAGACAAAATACTAAACATGTATGTGAATATAATATTCCAATAATTTAAAATCTATTTACTATTTTAAATAAATTTAATACAATTTATATCTTATAATTCACGGGACACTGAGATATCATATGTTGAATAGAACAACGTCTTCCTTGAGAACATTTCATTTAAGGTCAAACCATGTTTTACCAAACAACTATATTATTAAAATATTAATATTTAATTTAATAGGACACAATCTAGGAATAAAATTAGTAGTTATAAATATTATTAACTAACATATGAAAATAAATAATTCAAAAAAATTCTAAATTAATTCCTTGGTTACTAATTAATTATAAATAAATATAAGAACCAATTATATATAAAGGAAATGGTTTTATGTAAAACTATTTTTATGTACACAAAGATGTTTTATTATAATAAAATAAATTAATTACAATTACTGAGTGATATAAATATAAAATATATATTTTATATTCAATGAATTTTTTTTTTATTTTCATCCAACAGATTTGAAAGGCATGATATAAGAAGAAACCTAATATTAAACATAAAACCCAATATGCATCATAAAGGACTTTTACTGCCTTTTAATGAAAAACCTATTTTGAATCAATTATTGGAACTTTTATAAATATAATTGTAAGAATTTTATTAATATTTGAATTAAGTATATGAAAATTAGTTTAGGTTTAGTTTTTTTATTTTTCTATGAAGATTTACTTTTAAATCAATAGTGAATAATAATGATATTTATTTGAAAACAGATTTTAGAACAAATTTATTTATAATACTAAATTATATTTTTACAAGATATTAATGTTTAATTAGATTAACATTTTATAAATTAATAGAATAATGTTAATTTGAATATATTTCACTTTGAAATTGAATATAAAAACCTATAAATCATGTGGATGTTTTTAATTTATAACACCACAATGTAGTCCCGTCTACGGGATTGATTTTAAGTTAATTTCTTCCACTTGTGTGATTGGAATATTTAAATTTTTATTTGATATTTTTAATTATATTAATTAATAATTACTAATAATTTAATCTTATATTTTTAGAAAAAATGACTACTGAAAGTAATTAAAATTAATTACAAGGATAAAGATGAAAAATAGCTTAATAAGGAATTAAACCATAAACTTAAGAGACAAAATTACCATGAAACGTATCCAAACAACGTTTCGTGGACATATTTAGAGCATATAATCCATTGGATATACTTGGGGTACATTATTAGAATGACATTCAAAAAGAAAACATCTGTGGAATTCTATTTTACAAAATTAAAAAGAGTGAAAATCCTCCACTATGAAAAGTCTTTCAAACCTCCCAATTTTTCACACATATAAAGACACATTTAAATGAAACGTTTCTACACAAATATATTATCAACATACCACCCCTCATACTGGAAGCCTCTCTTTATTTAGGAATCCATTCATGGTAGCCCTTTATTTTAAACCAAAAGGGGTTACCCAATTATGAGGTAATGTCTTTCCTCAAGATCATTAGTTTTATTTCATTATCCACTCTTTCAATTATCCTTATTCCATCGTTATATAAAAAAATGTATCCTGAATATATTTATATTTTTTTATGTTTTGTTTTATACCTAAACATACACATAATTTTATCTCATTGGTAATGATTGTACTCTTTATTTATATGGTGAACTACCACCTCATGAAATAATGTTGTTCATTTTTTGTTTACAACCTACCATAGTTGGGTATTATGATGCAAAATATGTTTATATATGATATATATTATATTAATAATGTCTTTATACATAGTTAATTGTTTTATAACACATACCTATATTCACACCATTTTGTGTAAATATGATAACATCATCTGTGGAAGTGTGGACTACTGTCCCCTAAAATTAAAGTGTGTCATTCACCCTATAAATGGAATGAATAAATTATAGTTTCAATAAAAACAAGTAACATATATTAAAAAGATATTATAATTGTTTAATTATTTAAATATATATCATTTACACTTCATTATTTTAATAGGAAAAATAAATTAAAGTAACATTCATGCTAACATACGGCCTACTATCTCCATGAACAATGCATTTCATTTCTTATCTATAAATATTATATATGATTATAAATACATATATATGGAATATATATTATATTTACATCATGGATTACATTATTGATATAATTAAACCACTATTTAATGAATAATATAAATAAGTTGCATGTTAAAACATACTAAAAAACTAGGCAATTAACAGCCGAAATAGAGAGAATAGTAAATTATTTCTATCAAATAGATAATAAGATGTTATAAAAATTTTACATGTGTTTTTATAAAAATTAAAATGGTTATGTAATAACTTATTAACACTCATAAAACAATTTCAATATAGGTTAAATTATATTCACTCAAATGGAAATGAAAGGCAATGTATTTCGTATCAATTTACATTCCATTGAGACGAATTTGTTGTTATGCGCTTTGTTTTTTTATGGTGTATATTATGATATTTGAAAATTTCTATTAGTAATTTACAAATTATAATTATATTAAATGATTAATTTAATTTTATTACTTCATGGATATTCTTATTCAAAATGTTCAAAGTGGTGTGGGACACATTATATAATTTAATTATTATTCTCCTTAAGAACATTTTTAATGATTACCTTTTAAATATCACTTCCTATAACAATTATTACTTTTTTTCATAAAAAACTCAATATATTTTTGTGCACCTAATTTCTTATATGTGGTGTACATACATCCACTTTGATATATAGAATCATTATTTATTCATTCTTCATGATATATTGAATTATAATTTGAATTATTTCATCTAATTGGGATTTCAGTTAAAAGGTACTGAGTCGTGGAGAATTCCCTAACCCGATTTCATTTGATTATGTTAAATTACATCCGCATTATCATTAATATTATATGATTATATTTTGAATAAATTTTTTATCTCACTTTATATTTACAAATTTTTTATGTGGATTTGCATTTAACACACATAATATATTCATTGATTTATTCTCACATTAATGTTGTGGTCTTTTCTATGGTTTACATCACAATCTCATTTATTTACAGATTTTATAAACTTTAATATAAATTATAGTAAAATATTTGATCATTTTATAATAAAACAATTCATTTTATTCTCCTATGGTTATTCAGGACCTTTTTGAAATAATAGTTGAATTTTTCCACTCTTCTGCTATAATTTTCTTTATAAAATTTTTAGTAACAAACTAATTTTTTTTATATCATTAGTCATGGGAAATGTTTTATTCTAAATACGATATTTAATAAAAAGTTTTTTATACATGTTTTTAACCAATCTAAAATGTCTTATAGGCGATATTTTTACCCTTTAGCTCTTTTACTAATGTTTTCAAAGAAACCATATTATTTCTTTCCAAACAACTCTTTTTTCCAACCTTTTTATCATAATAAAGAATTTATTTTTTACATCATACAAAATTCATGGATATACATATTTTCATTTACTCAAAGCCTAATTTGAATTTTTAAAATGTTAATTTATAAATATATTTCTTTCATAAGTGATTTTCAATGATAATGATTTTTTAAATGTTTTTCAAAATAAAAATGATATTTTCCTAAAGAATGTTTTTAAATAATATCTTATAGTATTTATATTCATCAAGGGAAAAAATACTTTTATTTTTAACTCAACTTAAAATATTTTGTATTAATACCATTCTTATTATTTATATGGATGTCTTATGATTTATTTAGAGGAGTATAGTATTAATATTCACCTCCATGATTCATTTGTGGTAGACCCCTTGAAATACTAAATTCCATATAACAATTAGAAATTACATTACCCATAATTATTCATATTATATATCAGGGATATGTTTATTGACTAAATTATTTAGCATTTTTACATATAGTGTTTAATTTGAAATATATTTGATTACCTCTTGAAATATTGATAAATATTTATTCTTTATTGCATACTTATATTTGATAAGGAATATTATTTATTTTTATTATTTTATATAAGTAATTATTTTGACTGGAAACGATGGGTGGGACCCAGACATTATATATAACCTTGATACATTAATATGTTCTAATAAGACAAACTAGTTGAAAAAATTAAAACGGTGTCTACCTACCATTATAAACAGTATTTTTAAAGGTATTAATGGTATAAGTTTTCTTGATCTTCATAAATGAGATAAAATAATTAAATATTTCCATAAATTTGATTTAGTTATTATTTTCTGGTGATATTTTGTGTCAACATATCTATAGATTCATTTAATTCTCACTTCATTGATTAAATGGATTCTGTTTCATTTTATAAACTTTCATTATTTATTTTTTCGTATCTAGTTATTTGAATGGAATTATATTCTATTTAATTACCTTTAAATATTTATTATACACTTCCTTTTAATTTTTGTGTATCATGGAATGTGTGTTCAATTATTTACCTTCCTGTTTTATTATTCTCATTTATTCACTATTTCGACAACTTCACTTTACCCTTTCTGATGATTTGAGATCACCCTTATTTTTTCCATACCTTAGAATCCAAGAATAATACTATGATAGAAGTGTAGGGATATACTATATGGAATATATATATCCTCGAATGAAAATGATTGTGTTGTAATTTTTTATTCATTTGTATTACAAGAATCATTTATGTATCTATTTTACCAAGACTACTAAACTCTTCGATCCTCTGGGATATGATTCCTTATAATCATGAAAATTTAATGATATGAGCTATTATCTCTGGTATCTCTGGGGTCAGGTCTCTTTAATAATACTAATTACCAACTTCTATACTGAAGAATAATTTCTTTATGTTTTTGAATACTCATTGATCAATAACTAGATACAAAATTTAGGATTAATCCTATATATAAATCCGTAAATTATTTCATTATAATATTTTCTATATATCCTCAAGATCCACAGTTGTTATGTAATGATCCTATAGATCATAGAATGAGTAAAAACTTCTAGATTCTCATAACAGTTATTAGTTCTAGTAATTTATTCCTCTGTAGTGCACACACTATATAATTAAATTTGTATCATTTTATATTATCTAATTTAATAATTTCTTATAAACTAGGTCATAATTTCTATATATGAATTTTTCGGGTAATTAATTTTTTAGATAGTTTCTTCTGCATGAATTTATCCCAAAAAAGTTTATTTGGAAAAAATTTATAATCACAAAAACATATTTTTTATTGTAGTACGTATCAATAATATAATAACTTTCTTTCTCTGGGATTATTTATTATTAGAAAAATAAATTTTTGATATGATTTAACTTTTTTTTTGAAATGATGGTACATTAAATTATTCTTGTTTATTCAAATATAGTCTCTCAATGATTGACTCAATTTTGCACACATACTAAATATATCTAACATGGAAACACTCTCATCATTCTCATTTGATTATCAATGTAAAATCTCCTCTAGTATTGTAATTCAGTATTACATGACAATAAAAGAACCTAAACTATTCTAACATAGATTTCGTTTTATATTTGAGAACTCCTATTAAACTGTGATTATCTCTCTATTTGTAGAAATAAGTACAAATATAATCTTTTTAAGGGAATTCATAACCATATGTTTTTATAGATAATATGTCCTATAAAAATCGAAATTACCCAAGAAAAATGATAATTATAAAAATCTTTCATTTTTAGAAAAACACAACCGATGAGTACCAAGGAATTAATATTGTCCCCATAATGGTTTTCTGGATACTAAATATATCATCAATAAAATTATAGACCTATAAAATCCATAAATCTTATATCATAATGATTTAACATATCCATTAAATTCTTTCTATGTGAGGATATATTGGATTAAAAAATAATAGTTCAATATAAAAACACATTTCTTATGGTTTCATCTCACTTAAATTATTGATAAAAAATAAATGAAAACATAACTTATATTTTTATTAAAAACAACACATTTTTTAATATATATTTATATAATAATTCCACATAAAATTTGTATCCCTTTCAGTGATTATTCACATTCAAACAAATTCTATATCATTAAAAAACTAAATGGTTATTTTCCTATAAAATAACTGAAACTAGGTTAGGTAGTTGTTGAATTGTTTTTGTAGGGGAGTCTGTGAACTTCCTAAGGATCAACATGACATTTAAACACTACGATTCAATTTTGATTCTCAAATGATAGGGTGGCCAATGTATATGTCAATATTTCCCCAACGCATTGATTATATCAATATGTGTCAACATGATAATTTCTTACCCCACATTCTACATAAAAATGTACCTTTATCCCAATATTTTATTTTGTGAATGAAACATCAAATTTTGTTTCATCTCAATCCCTCTTTGCATGTAAAAATATATTCTTTTTGGTATCTAAAAACATTAACCATGATCTTTAAGTTTTTTTTTCATCAAAATTATTTCTAAACATGAGATTTTAGGAGGAATGTAATCTGTTTTAGTAATTCTATGAGAAATGTTCTATTTTTTCATAAATTTCCATCTAATATATTTTATTTAAATAAAAATTCTCATCCCCTATTGGATTTTTAAACAAAAATATAGTCAAATATCCTTTTTTAGCTATATAAATATCTACCATTCATTTCATAGTATTTAACACATTAATCAAGTGTTCCTTGAATATACCTCACGATCAATTTAACAATGTATATGTGTTTCTCCATATGATTGATTTTCAATAGATCTATCAATAATTATTGAAAAATATATCTACCCATTATAGTATGATATAAATAATAATCAAATAATATTATAGTAAATTTTTTATTAACTTATCATCAATCATTATGAATTCAAAGCATGGTTACAACCATAATTTAAAATGAAACGGGTTTTCTATCACATATCTCAAAATTCTTCAAAAAATCCATTCCATATTTTTGGGATGAATCGAATATGTATCCCCCTTTTTTACATTTATATAGCAAGTAAAAGTATGTGATATATATAATAATTGATAATTTAATCATTGATCATAAAAAAAACCATGAAACTTACAATATTTTCATTTCATAAATCATTTAAATATGATTTTATAAACATAGATGAGTGTCTTAAACTGTAATTCATTTTATTAATTGAAAAAATATATTTTGATTAACGACACCTTTTCATAATTATATCCTCTTTAACAATGATTCCAAATGAGAATAGTAGTATTGAGTTTATTTTTTCATGTATATTATGTAATTATTTATCATCTATACCAATTATTCATTGATACCACTTTTAAACACTACATGGTGTTTGATATATAATTATTTTCCCATAATAAATGTATAAAATATTTATTAACATTCATATATAAGTTTATTAACTTAAATTGATTATAAACAAATCGATTGTGTCTAATCAATTCATAGCATTGAATTTGTGAAAGGTTTAAATCTTCATTAGTTATTTTTACTTCATCATATACACATTACAAAAAACTTACTTTGTTTCAAATCAATATCCTATAGTTGTTCATTTTATTGATTAATAACAATATTTTTCTAGTGAATTTATTATCCACCATTCACTTTAAAAACAAATCATTATCAATTATTTATTTTTTCTCTTGTTCCTCATTAATGTACATGACCAATGATTCATCATTATTTTCTTATTAAATTGGGGATAGATCCACTTGAGAAAATAGAGTATTATGATCGATATTTATCATAATTTGAGTTATTTGGTAATATTATTATCAATGATAATATATGAATCACGAATATCATCTCACATGTATATTGTTAAGTCAACAAGCGGCCCCGTTCAACACATTATTTATCTACAAATCTAATCTTCTATTCATATTGGAATATCAGACTATACATGAAACATTAATTTTTATATAATTATTATCCTATATAATATATCTCATGAATTTATAGAATTATTGATATAATAGAATCATTAAATTTATCAATTTTAACATCACTACTTTCCACAATGTTGTTCATCCACTTATTTGGGCACATATAGGATTTACTCATGATGAAGTTGTAAAACGTGTAACCCCAAAAACCAAGAGTAAGTTTCAATATATATTTTTTATATGATATAAAATTCCTCATACTAAAGGATCAAATTATTTAATTTTAATTATTTACTACTGACATATATACTTTTAATGATACATTGAAAGGTTACAACCCAACATAAACATATCTTGAAAACATTATTATTAATATATTAAATTACTCAGTGGTACATTATTAATTCCCATGATAAGAGGAAAAATTATAATGGGTGATTCCATATTCTTAGTAACGGTTTTTATAAAATAGAATCTATCATGATTAAAAAATAAATAAATTATATGGAAGAGTAAAGTATCTAAAAATATGTCATTTCATGAATAAAATTGTTGTGACATTGTCATGGATAATAAAAATATAGTAATCACATGGGAAATAATAAGTTATTTCTAAATAATGGAATGTGTAATTCTAGACAACATAATATTACATTCAAGGCATCATCAATTACACTATCAATAGTCAGGTAGGCATTCACCAAAGATCCAAATAATATAGAAGTTTTGAAAACATTATTTTATCATGAGACACAACGAACCATCAAGGGGATGTATTATTATGTTACCCACCTATAACTTACACATTTCCTATACATTGGTCATATACTAAATATGAAATATAGTATATAATCAATTGGAAATATTAGTGAATAAAAATGTGTTAAAACAGGTATATATAATACCAATTTTCTCCAGTCAATGGAATAAAATAAATAGTTATATTCCTTCATGGAATTCCAAATTTAAATATGTCATAAAAATAATAAAATATTGAAATTTAAGTGACCTGAACCCAATAATCCCAGAGAAGTTATTTTCTACTGTTATATTGGAATGGTTATATGGAATAAAATCTCGATGTACTAATGTGTTTTGGAGTCTTAGTAGATCGGATACAAACATGAGTCTTGTATTAGAAAGGAACACACTAATTAAAAAATAATTATTTAATGAGATAATAAAATTATTCCTTAGAATATCCTTGAATATAATTCCTAGTATGCTTCCTAGAATCCTCGGGAATGTATACAAAATAAAGTTGAGATAAAACGATTAGTAATAGTTAAGTACAGTTGAAGAAACAATGAATCAATGAGAATAATAAATATGAAAGGGTAATAACAAAACATACATCTCATGTAATGAATAAACATAGTGGATAAAACTATAGATATGTAATAACTTGGACAACATTCCATTCAAATAATGAGATAAGGAATAATAAACATTTCTAGTCAAATAGATTAATAAAATTCCATTAATCAATGAAATGATATTGAAAACCATCCATAAATAATTTCAATGAAAATTATCAGGGATAAAAATGAAAGACTATAAATAGAGAAAATGATAAATTATTGAATTCCTTGTTTCATAGGTATATCATACATTTACCATCAAGACCTTTTAGTAAATGGTTACAAAAGTAATGTCAATATCATTCACAAGATAGTGTAGATCTTTGTTGCTTACAAACTCAATGGGATTATTACCAACTAATTTTATCTCATGATACTACCGATGCATCAAGGGGATTACATTAAATAGTCCCCATCCTATATTGTTCCTATCAAAATCATTTTACATATATCGAGTAATTTAGTTAGTAACTGAAAAATGTTCTTAATCAAATAATAGTATTGAGTAAAAGATACATATTTATCAATATTTCCCTAGATATCAGAAAAAATTCAATGTAAACACCATATCTAATAAATGGTATAAGATTTGTTAAACAAAAAAATCCATGATAAATGAAACGGATATTTGTGTGAAATTTAATGTTCAATTATCATTCGAAATTTAATAATTCAAGGGGATGAGAAAAATGAATCAAAAAAGATAATTATAATAATATCATTGGCCAAATAAATCATAGACCATCCAAATGAAAAATAAATATGGTATCAATAAAAAAATTTACCAAGTTCCATATGGATAAGAGGATGTGTTCATTGATGAATAGAAATACGATACAACAAACTTTTGAAATCCTTCATGAGGAAAATATCATTTTAATTTTAAAAATATTTTTGAAAATCCTTTTCTTTTAAAAACACATTCAAGAAAACATTTTAATTAAAAATTAATTTTTTAAACTTGAAAAGGAAACCTCAATGAAATTAGTTTTGGTAATCATGTATATGTAATACATGGTAAAAAGAATATTTATTTTCCAAGGTAAATAGTTTATAAGAGTTACTTGTTAGGAAAAAAATAATATTATATTGAAAACATTTTAAAAAGAAAAAAAGTGTAAAACTATATTTAAAACATATTTTTGAAAATGTTAATAAAAATTGAAAAGATTTTTAGAAAACATGGTAGTTAGAAGAAAACATGTTCCCTGACTAATGAGATAAATGAAGTTGGGATTTCTTAAAAACATATTCTAAACCAAAATCTTTACAAAAGTGTGTGAAAATGGTACTATTCCTTGAAAAATGTCATGAATAACTAGAGGAAATGAAAATTAAAAATTTTATTGGAACAATGAGAATATAAATTCCTTTAATTTAATTTCAAGATTAATAATTCTCAATTACATTGGGATTGTTCAATAGACACATAAAATGATCATAACATCAAATTTAAAATTGATAATTGAATATATTATTCATATTGATGGTAAATACACATAAAATAAGTGTAAATTTATCAATATGTATTAAAATTAATTATACACATAATCTTATAACATTAATGAAAATGAGGAATTAATACAACCCAATACATGGAATTGAGTTTTGAAATCTCATTACCACTTGGTAACTTTAAGTTCAAGTAACATTAGATGAAATAATTAAAATTAAAACTCAAAAAAATAATTAAGAATTCTTTATTCATTATATTAAATACATTACTGGTAGTATATACACAACAAAAAAAATATAAGTGGTGAATACGAAGTATGCCTCCCAAAAGTAAATGTGAGACAAGAATCCCATACGTTGGGTTTACTTTTTGGTGAACGTCCTTTAAACTCATGTATAAGGTTTTTAAACATGTTAATAATATATAAAATAATCATAATAATATTTATAATATCATATATTATGTTCTTATAATATATTATTACCCATTTATTGTTAATCATTAATTACATTAGCTATTTCTAGTGTTAACTGCATAGTTTTTTTGTGTATGTTTTAACATTCATTTTTTTATTATTCATATGTTTATAATGTTTTAATAATATCATGGATTTGAAAATTGATTTAAATATCATTTATATTAGTTATATATGTGTTGAAATAATACATAAATTTGGAATATATGGAATGAAACGCACCGTTCTTGGAGATGGTTGGTTGTACATATGCATGAACACTACTTCTGTTTCCTAATCATATTTAAAATAATTAAAATTGAATTATATATATATATATCTGTAAATTATAATTCAAATACCATATTTATTTAACATATGTCACATAGGTTTATTAACACCATAGTTATACATTCAATGTATATCGTGAATGTATCACATCACATTAATGAGGTGGTAGTCTATAATCCAAAAACGATGTTATCATATTCATAGAAAATGGAAATCATGAAGTTATATGTTATCTAAATAACTACATAAGAATAAATACATTATAATAAGTATATATATAATATATACACTATAAATCTATCATTATTTCCAATAATGAATGGTGTAAAATTGAATATCGAATGACATCAGTTTGTGAGGCGGTAGTTCTCTCTACACACAAATGTTGTTTCTATATCCCATTTGATTGATATGTGTAAAAGTGTAGTGATAAATTTAAGAATGAAAAAATAATAATAATATCTATGATACGGAGTGTAAAATCTAGTTACCGTCATAACATGTATATCTTATATCTTATCATGGTTTACCTTTTTATTGTTAATGATAATGTTGAGTTTTAATTTAGGGGATACCTATAATGGTGAAGTCGTAGGTTTTTTGGGTTTTCAGCAGTAACAAATATTTTCTACAGACTAATAGAGAATTACAGGATGTATAGCAGTATTAAATATCATGTAATGGTTCTTATTTCATATTTTGAAATGCTTCACGCTGTAATGGGTACATGTCATGGGTGGTCACTACACATCTTTTTGAAGTTAATGAATTGGTTTTAACTTAGTGAATCGAGGTTTTATGAAAAAATATATTCGTTTCGACGGTTAAAACCATTTGTATTACATGCCATGTATAAGTATTATAGATCGTGTTATACCCCATATTTATTGGTTCATTACAATTTTTGATGGGTTTAACTATTATAAAAATTATGTCTTTCATGACATGTAACTGTATTACACGTTGTGTAACACCCCAAAATCTGCATATAAAAGAAAAAATGCGCTGGGATTTTCCTCATTCAAACCTCTAAAATTCCCCTTCCCTCAACCCAAATCCTTCCCATTTGAGTCTTGGAGCCTTCCAACCCTTTCAGATATATTCCATTAGTGTTTGATCACCATTTCTTTGGTGGGAGATATTTGGGTAAAAGTTCTTCAATGTTCTTCTTGTTTCTATTTTTCTAATCTCTCGGGATTTCAATTGATCATCCAAAAATTGATAGATATTTCCCCTATGATGGTGTATCTACATTATCGGTAAAATTTCTAGATTTTATACATCTTCTTTTCCATTGACAGGTATCATTGTGATTGTTAGGTTTCAGGAAATAGTAGGTGGTTTCTTCCGGAGAGCCAAATTGACTATCCTTGTATCACTTGAAATATTTCAATTGTCCATTTAAAAATAGTTTCTCACATTTTATTTCATGTAAATTGATAAAAACCTAATTCTAGTGAATCCAGAGATTTGAATGGTTTTTGGCACGGAAATGTGGTAAACCCCCAATTCCGTTTAATTTGCGCATGTTTATAGAAATTTTAGATTTAAATTATTCAATTGAAATTGTATACTTGAAGTAATTATTTTCAATTAAATTGGTGAATATAATTTTGTTAATGAATTCTGATATTGTTGGAATTGGTTTTTAATGGATTTATATATTTTGAGAATTTCATAAAAATGTTTTGATATAAACCAAAGGGTTTTATCTTGTGAAAGAAGTATTTTTTTATTAAAACCAATTTTTGGATTTAAATGGAATGAAAATGGAATTTTTTAAATTAAAGAATTTGATTTATTTTATTTTATGTAGTCTTAAATTAAATTTCCCATTATGTAAGAGAACATGAATACCTTAGGTAGTTGGTGAGTTTTTTTTGATAGAAACTATGATATTAAAATGTTCTAAAACATCCCTGTGGCGATTCACATCACCTATGGGAGGGTGACAAGTCACCTCTGGCCAGTGTTTGGGGGACTTGAGTATACTAAATTTATTGAGATCACTTAGTGATTGGGGGATCCTTTAGCTGGTTAACACTATCATACCTTTTTGTAGAAGACCATATTTCTCATTTGTTTATTTATATACGAGATATAAATGTATATAAATTTTTTAAAAATTATTTGCATTCCTTTGATGAGTTTAAATATACTATTTTATGTAAATGTTTTATATATTCCTTTGTTTTAGAAATATCCCATCTCTTATAATGCAAAGCATGTGCCTTAAAATTATTTTCCATCATTTTGAAACTGTATAACATTTTTTGTTTAAATATTCACTTGAATTTACAAACCTATTTCTTTGGAAAATTGAATTCTTTTATTCTAATAATCTATATTTGCAATCCATTATGGAATCATCAGTTGTATACTACTAGTCCTAGCCTCACACCCTACTTTTTTCCTCTGGGGGATTGTATATTTTCTTCTTCCTGGTTCACGAAAGGGGAAAGGATATCTTGGAAGAAGTTCCAGCTATTGAACCATGGTCATTGTGAGTTGTGTCCTTATAGAACATGGGATTTGTTTCCCATGTTTGGTACTTTGGTTGTAGTACTTTTCAATTTTATTCCTCTTTGTATCCTGGTACCTTTCTCCTAGTGGAGTTTCTTTTATATTCATATTGAAATTCTTATCTTACTTCCTCTATGTTTTGTGGAAAGTTAATTCACACTTGCATGTGTATGATTCCAGGTTCTAGTCACCAACCTGTGGGGATCGAGAAATCTCTTCGGGACGTTTCAGGAATGACTCAGTTATCAGGTTACCAAAGTACCCGGGTTGGTTTGTGACAAAGTGGTATCAAATGAAGTTGTTCATATTTTGTCTTGAATTCAGTATGAATATTTTAAATCTTAATGGGACAAAAGAGGTAGTTAAGATTGATTTCCTAACCACCTCTCATCATAATGAATCTTAAGTCTCCAAGTGTAGTTAGAGAAATACATCTTGTAGACTAGTTTTATTCTTTCTTTGATTTTTGATTTGGGTGGAGTGAAATCAAAATCATTTTGTTCGAACTATTGGGATTTATGTTACCCTCATTGCTATGTTTGAGAATTATCTAAAATTTATCTACTAATTTTTTTTTGCATCATGACTCCAAGAATAAGTACAAATTAGATCCAAGAGGAAGCTTTTATTGAACCACAACAAGTGAATCCTCCAATGGAACCAAATCTAGTTAGGGTGATCATGCAAACTATCCATGCTCTCAGACAGGAACCACCTCTAGTCCCCATTTAGGATCCAGTAGTAGACCCTCATGGGGATTTTCTTCAGAATAATTCTCAAGAGTTCCTTCACTATAACCCATCAATTTTCAAGGGGACCACTGATCCTTAACATGATGGGAAATGGTTTGGAATAATAGAATGAATTTTCTAGTTCTTGGATACACTAGATGTGATCAAGGTGAATTTTTCCACAATCATGTTGGAGGGACCAAGATAGAGAAGGTGGGACACAATGGTTATGGTAGATAAGCATGATGTCTTAGAGTAGAAGGACATCAAGGTTCATTTCGCTGAAAAGTTTTATCTATAATCAAAGGTTTGGGATAAGGATGTGGAGTTTGTCAAGATTTAATAAAGGAAGAAATCAGTGACCAAGTATTCAAATCACTTAACTGAGCTTGTACAATTTCCACATGAGATAGTATCTAACTAAAGGACGATGTAATGGTGATTTGAGTTAGTGTTTCGATGAAATATTTGTTCTCAGGTTTTCTTGTAGAAACTTCCCACTTATACAGATGTTCTAGATTGGGAAATGATGGTTGAGATATACTATATGGAAAGTTAGGGTTAATGGGAGTTCCTTTTTATTCTAGTTATATAGTTGGTTCCATCAAAGGAAAATGGAAGGGTGATGATTCTCATGGAATTTATTGATGGTAATGTCATTCCAGATCTCCTATAGTTCCTAGAAGAAGTTCATTAAATTCTATTAGTGTGGATAGTTAGGACAATCTAAGAGGGTTTTTACTTATGCACCCAACAACAATAGCTCAGGTGGACATTCAAGGACTTTCATATATTCAGCCACAAATTCTACTATCTGTGTAGTGGAACGATATCATCACCTCCTATTAAAACTACGGGAAATAAAATCCTTCACTTCAAAAAGGGTTCTATCCATAGACATCTAAAACAAAGCTTATTCACATGGTAGAAGAATCCCTCGATGAAGAAGACATGGTTCCATTAACCGTAAGAGGTACCATTACTATATAATAATTATTAATGATTTCTCTATTTGAACTGGTACATCTCATTCATTTATTTCAACCCATATAGTTAATTTGATTAATATTATTGTGGTTCAACTATTGTTTGAAATGGATATTACTACACCCCTTGGTATGAAGAGAAAACTGGGTCTTCTTAGTCCTGTTTGTGTATTCTCTATTTCATAAATCGAGCTTGCTTAGAGTTATCTGGTTCTCGACATGAAATCTATTTATGTCATATTCGGGATGAATTAGCTTATTGACTATAAATTCCCGATTAGTTGTTAACATCAATGGGTATACTTTACTAATCCCAGTGGTGTGTATCTTTTACTACAAGTAGATTGGTACCCAAGGTCGAGCATAGTTGTACGTTCTTGTCTAGAGTTCGGAAAAGTGATATCTATGTTTGCTTTTTATTTTTAGTTGGATTCAGTGAGTGGGGATCTTTTGATAGTCATAATCTAATTTCCCAACAAGTTTCATTTAGATTCCTCTAGTATTCCATCTGTAAGGGAATTTGAGTTGTCCATTTACTTAATTCTTAATACTCAACTGGTTTCAATTCCATCAAACCGAATTTCTCCAGCTAAACTAAAAGAGTTGAATTCCCAGATGGGACAACTTTTTGAGAATGGTTTTATACGCCCTAGTGTGTCTCTTTTGGAGGCGCTGACTCTCTTTGCTAATAAGGATGATGGTAATCTTCTTCTATGTGTTGACTATCAAAAGTTGAATCGTGTTACGATAAAGAACAACAATCCATTTCCACTAATTTATTATATGTTTTATCCGGAGAAATGAGTGAACAAGTTTTCAAAGATCAACCTTTGATATGGTCACCATCATTTAAGTATAATTGAATATGACATTCAGAAAACTACCTTTTAGAGAATGTATGGACATTATGAGTACATGGTTATGCACTTTGGTCTCACAAATTCTCCTATAGTTTTCATGGATTTAATGAAAAAGATTTTCCACAATTATATGGATACTTATTTTGTAATCATTGTAAATGAAATCCATGATTACGCAAAATCTGAGCAAAATCATGTGCAGCATCAATGAATAGTTCTGAGTCTCATAATAAATCATTGCCTTTATTCCAAGCATCCAAAGTCGGATTTCTTAATTAGGGAGGTGAAATTATTGGGACATATGGTGTATGAACATGGTATAACAATTGATCTTGATAAGGTAATGGATGTTATGAATTGGGAGAAACCATGAAATGTCATTGAAATTCGAGGATTCTTCGTGTTATATGGATACTACCATAGGTTAGTGAAGGATATAACAATGTTTCCTTATCCAATAACTACACTAACCTAGAAGGTGTGGATTTTATTGGGAGGATAAATGTCAATGTTCAATTTTTGAGTTGAATTTTTTATTTCATGCTGCACTGGTGTTGACTCTTCCAGAGGTCGGGCAAGGCTATGTGGTCTTTTTTGATGCATTGGGTTTGGGTTCTGGTTGTGTTATTATATACGGTAATCATGGTGTTGCCTATGAATATTTCCAGCTTAGGCCACAAAAAAATAATTATCCTACCCATGACCTCGAACTCATAGATGTGATGCCCACGCATAGAATACAGCAGCACTACCTTTACGGAGAAAGGTTTATAGTGTATTCAAACCACAAAATCCTATGTTATATCTTCTCTAAAAAATATTTAAATATTCTCCAAAACAAATTTGGTCGAGTACCAATAGAATTTTGACTATGAAACTCCCTATACCTCAAGGAAAAGGGAATACTGGTGAATATTCATTGAGAAGGAAAATTCCAACCCAGAAAGTAAAGGAATATTCAGAGGAGTGGAATTTGATGGATCTATTTGCAGAATAGGATATTGGAGTTCAGGAGAAAGGTGATGAAGTTTCTTTTTCCCATGTAAAGTTGTCATCATATCTTCTCAAGTGGATTCTTCAGGAACAAAAGCATGACAGTGAATTCCCTAGCATTAGAGACTCTCTTTACAGTGGGGAGATGGTGGCCCAGTGGTTTTTCTACAATGAATGTTTTCTATGCTATAAAATTTGTTTCTTGTGCTTTTAACAACAAGGAAGGATGTAATGGGAGATTATCATAATTCCCACTGGGCAGTGCACCAAGGAACTGAAAAAGTGTTTAATGACATGCCCTGGTAGTTCTGGTGGCCAACGATGAGGAGGTACAATGGTGAGTTTGTCTCTCATTGCTATAAGTGCCAACTGATTAAAGTCGAGCACCAAAAACCTTTGGGTTTACTTCATCCACTTCCAGTCCCTACATAAAAGTGGGATGGGATATGCATTGATTTTCAGGTTGGGTTTCCATGTACCAAGATAAGGAAGAATGTGTTATGGGTTTTAATTTATGCGATGAAACTTCCATCACACTATATATTAATTTGGGATACAACCAATGTTGGTGAATTAGTAAATATCTATGTAAATGATATTGTTTTTTTTCATGGAGTTCCATGTTTTATAGCCGTCGATTGAGATCCTTGGTTTACTTCTCATTTTTGGAGAGGCCCTCAAGAGGCAGTAGAATCTCAGTTTCATTTAAGCACGACCTACCATCAGCAGTCAGATGGCCAAACATATAGTGATATAGGTTCATGTGTATATTCTTCATGCTTGTGTTCTCAAATTTGGTAGGGCTTGAGATGATCACGTGGGGTGGGATGAGTTCTCTTATAATAATAGTTACGAGTCTGTAATTAAGATGTCTCTTTTTGTGGAATTATATGACCAACCTTGTAAATTTCTATTATGTAGGTTGGATTTTGTTGAATGTTCCTTGGTTGGACCAATATTGGGGCTGGAAATGAAAGCTAACATTCAACTGATTCATCAGATAATGTTGATTGCACATAGCTGATATAATTCTTATACTAATCGACGCTATAGAGGTTTGGAGTTTTCAGTTGGTGAATAGGTGTTCTTGAGGGTTTCACCCCGATTGGGTCATCAACGACTTCAGAGGCTAGTGTAGGTTTCTCTTCGTTTTTGGGACCTTTTGTGGTTATTGATCAGGTAGGGATAGTTTCTTACCATCTATAACCTCCACTTCATTTTACATCGATAAATAATGTGTTATATGTGTCGCAATTGAGAAAATATCATTCTAATATTTCTCACATCTTGAGCTGGAGTGATCTTGAGATTGATGGTGATTTATCATTGATTGTACGGCCAGTCAGAGTTGTTTATTTTATGACCATCGTACTCTATGTGAGGAAAAAACATTGGTTTTTCTTATATGGAAGAATGGTTCTGATAGTCATGATATGTGGGACATGAGGGATCGATTAGAGAGCAGTGACCTCATCAGTTTAGCATGGAAGCTTCTCCTTAGGATTTTTGGGGACAAAATGTTCTTATAGTGCGAAGGTTGTAACATCCCATTACAATCATAATATGAATTCCTTGAATATTATCGTGGTTTTACATTTCATTGTTTAGGAAAGGGTTTATTATGAATTGGGAGGATACCTTTAATGTTGATGTCAGTTGTTTATTGATTTTCCATCCTTAACAATGATTTTTTGCAGACTGCAAGAGCATTACATACCATGTAGCAGCAGTACATAGCTTGTAATGGTTCTACATGAATGTCGTGAGCTGCTTAATGCTGTGATGGGTACATATTGTGAGTGGTCACTAAATGTTGTGATGAATTTAATGAACATGCTTTAACTATGATCATTGGTTGTTAATGAAAAATGGTACGCATTTCAATGATTACAAAACTTATGTATTACACATAATGTACTGGTATTCCACATTGTGTAATACCCCAACTTTAGAGGGGCCTTGCAATTTTTGATGCATTACACCATTATGGATATGAAGTCTGTCATGGAATATAACTGTATTTTACAATGTGCAATGCCTCGATAGTAGCATATAAATGCAGTAGTAAAGTTTACAGTTCATAATTCACTCATCTCAATTTCCTCTTCCCTCAACCCAAATCCTTCCCCAATGAGTCTTGGAGCCTTCCAACCCTACTGAATCCATTCCATTGGTGTTTGATCATCATTTCATTGGTGGTTGATATCTGGGTAAGTGTTCATCATTGTTCTTTGTGTTTCTATTTCTCTCCTCCCTTGGGATTTTAATGGATCATCTTATAATTGATGGATCTCCACCCCATGATGTTGGATCTCACATATATATTGAGTTTCATGATCTTCTACACCTTCATTATTATTGACATGTGTTGTTGTGAGTGTCAGGTTTCAGGAAAGAGGTAGGTAGCTTCATCCCGATTATCTAAATTTATTATCGTTGTATCAATTGATTTAATTAAATTCTTATTTAAATACAATTACTCACATATTTTTAATTAAATTGATAAAAACACAATAACATTGAATTAGGATATTTGACATGGTTTTGGCATAAAAATATTGAAAACCCCCAACTCCATTACATTTGGGTGTGTTTATGGAAACTGGATGATTTAAATTCATGAATATAAATTGCGGATTTAATGGAAGGTTTTTCAATTAATGTTTTGAATTTAATCATGGAAATGAATTGTGAAAAGGATGTAATTTGTTTTGAATGGATTTCAAAGATGTGAAAATTTCTTAAAAAGTTTTTGATAGAAACCCAATGTTTTTATCTTTTGAAAGAGGCATTTTTTTGTTTAAAACCATTATGGTTTTCAATGGAAACAAATTGGAAATTTTGGAATGGATGAATGAGATTTATTTTATGTTAAGCATGTCTTAAAATAAATTGGCCATCATGTAAGAGGGCATGAAAGTCTTAGGTAATTGATGAGTTATTTTGATACACTCTATGCTATTACAATGTTTTAAAACATACATGCAGTAGGTCACATCCCCGATGGGAGGGTGACGAGTGACCTCTAGCGAATGTCTGGGGGATGTGAGTATACTCATTCTTTTGAGATTTCTTAGAGAGTGTATAATACTTTTGGTGGTTAGTACTATCGTACCACTTGGCAGATGACCATGATGTTCTCTTATTTATTTAAATACGATATATAAATGTATTCCAACGTTGTAAAAATGATTTTCATTATTTTTCTGGAATTACATAAACTATTTTATGTAACTGTTTTATTTAAGATAGTTTTTAAGAAATATTATATCTGTTGAAAAGTAAATCATGTTCTTTAAATGTTTATTCCATAATTTTGAAATTTTAGATCATGTTTTCATTAAATATTCTCTTGAATTGACAAGGTAGTGTTTTTTTGAAAATTGAATGCTTTTATTTGGATAATCAATATTTTTCATTTTTATGGAATATTTGCTTGTATCCTATAGGGCTTAGTCTCACACCCTACATTTTTATTTCAGGAGATTGTAGATTTTATTCATCCAATTTCAAGCAACGGTAAAGGATTTCTAGAAGGAGGATCCATATGTTGAACCTTGGTCATGGTGAGTTGTGTACTTAGGGACCTTAGGATGTTTTCCCCATTTCATACTTTAGTATTTGTACTTTGGGATTCTATGCCTTGTTTTATTCCTCTACCTTACTCATTATGTTCTTTCTTTGATATGCATATTGGATTTCTTTTCTTGCTTCCTCTATGATTTGGAAAATTCATTCCCAATTGCATGTGGTATAATGCCTTTTGTAATTTTCCAACCTGTGGGGATTAAAAATTCCCATAGGGACATGCTAGGATCTGCATGGTTATTCGGTTATAGGGTTACCCATGCTGGTTTGAGACACTAAGTTTATTATATAAGCATGATATAAACACTACTACGTATAGTGGTTTTTATGTTAGGTTTTTATGATTTTTCACGTTGGTTTATAAGGTGATGTGATAATAGGGGCATAATAAATAAGGTTTTTTATATTGGTTACTTAAAAACGATGTTATAAATAATTATCCCATGGTTTTTCATGTCGGTTTTATAGTACCTACCATGAAAAACCAATTACAAACCATTTATCATGTCAGTTATTTTAAATAACAGACATGATAAAAAATATTTATGTCTGTTATTCTAAAATATACATGAAAATCAATTAAAAATCATTTATTAGAACGGATATTTAAAACAACTGACATGATAAATATTTTTTCAAGTCAGTTGTATGATGAGCGATGTGAAAAATATGATTTTTTTAAAATGTACATCAAATCATCTCCTCCACCAGCACGGGCTGTAAAAATGAAGTTATAAAATAACACAATGGTAAGTAGAAAAAATCAGTATAGAACATAACAAAATCTAGAAAAATATATAAATTTACAGCAATTCAACTCCTCCGCCAACATCACCCAGGAAATTGTACAATGGGAAATTGAAAGGGTAGACCAAAATCTAGTACAATACACCATGCATTGATCTTTCAAATAAACTAAAAACCAATAAAACATGTAAAATTATTTTCCCATTTAATTTGTAAATTATTCAACTCATCTGCACTCTATTAATTTTCATCATAAAAAATATCCAAAAATAATAAAGAAATCATTTGACATGAATTTTCAATAAAACATATGAAATATCATGAAAGTCATTATAACTAAATATAACCTTATGAAAATTTGCAACTCTATCGATTGGAAATATTTAATAAATTAATATCAAAATATAATATCCAAATTTAGTTCCACCTTTTTGTTTATGAAACTATCTCAAAGTGATCTTATTTCAAAATAACATTTTTAATTAATATATCCAAAATTTAGAAATTTTAAATGATAATTCACCTTAGATTTTACAAATTTGATATTAGCCTTCTTACTGCTCTTATTTCTTGATGTATCTCTAAATAAATCCAAATACCTATTTGAAAATAATATGAATATAATTTTTTTTATTAATTATAATATTAAAAATTATTTAAATAAGCAAAATTACGTGTTCAATACATTCTTAAAATTTTCATTCACTTCACCATGAGTAGAGGATAACCAGTAATTTTTTTTCTATCTTAGAAAAAAAACACCCACCATCCAATGATCCCTGATATAAATGAAAATTTAATATGAAAATTTAATATGTTAGGTTATATATAACACTTTTTGTGAAAACATATTTCATACCATTCAAGATGTGGAAACACCCAATATATAATAATGAAATTATTTTGAAATCTTTCAAATATATAAATTGTTCTTTTAGTATCAATCACTGTCAAAGCTATATAAGCAATAAAATATGGGTCCATAAATCTATATACATCCTTCTTGTCATGCTCTAAACAAATTTTATATAAACACCTAATATAAAGAAGACATAATTATAAATTTTAAATAAATTAATGGACTGAAAAAAATTGTTAGTCGATTTAAATGTAAAAAACATACATCACATTGATTCCCAATTGATCTGTAGATAAAAGATCGAGGATATAATTTTTCAAAAGACTCATGGACATTATACTCCCACAAATAGAAACATCAAATAAAATTCCATATACACCCATGAACAAATTTGAGTATGTTGAAAATCGATCAAGACCAGTATAATCTGTATCTTAAGTCATGAGATGTTGAATGTTTTTTTCTATATGGTATTTAATTAACTTTAAACTATTCCTTAAAATATTATATAAATATATAATCTTTAAAATGATAAAGAAATTTACTGAAATATGAAATTAAATATAACATATATACATACCAATATTTTAATATGCTGAAGTAGCCTAGATAGCCAAACCAAAAAATAAACAATAATTTTTCCAATTATACCCACTTCATCTATAAGAAATGGTATTTTTTCTGATCTATCTATAATATTTTGTATAGTGACCCCTATGATGATATATCACAATCTGGCGATGATGAATGATATCACTGATATAATATATCATCCCATATGTAACAATATAATGAGGATCATCAATAAATAACTCATAGTAACTTGGATGCTGAGAAAGAGGGGGTATTATGGTGGGATTATAAGTAATATGGTCTAGACACACATATGTGTGAGCAAGATAAGGAGTGGGATCTGTTGGTGGAGGTGGAGGAGTTGGATCAGCAAGCCGAAACTATCCTTGCTTGTCTGCAAACATCGGATGTATCGAAGCTCTTATCTTTTCATCCATCGTCGATTGAATATCCTAAACTTTGGATTCCAAAGATTCAATTTTTCTATAAAAATTATACTTTTAAGAATATTATGAACTTGGAAACACATTTCTTATCAATACACCTATTGGGTATCCTCATAGAAGACCTGGGTGTTCAGGCTTTCCCAATGTTGCAGCTAAAATATCATGTCTACCCTTAGAAATAGAGACCTCATATGTTCTCTACTTAACAAGAGAATCCTATATGGAATATTTGAAAAAATATTTAATGAATAACAACATAAAAATAGTTCATTAAACGTTAATAAATAAATAAAAATATTTCAAAATTAATAGCTATAATACTTGACTCTTCCGTAAGGTATTGTCATTTTTTTCAAATTTGAACCCTATTTATTATTTCATGTCTACTGTGGGAGGAGGGGAAACCTCTCTACATCATGATGAATCAGCTCTAATATTTTGATGTTTTTCCTATATCATGCCTTCTTCCAATAATGTATACCCTCCCAAAGATAAAAAATGATGATATACATTTCTTTCTTGAATCTCGTGATGAGATCTCCTTGATTTCTATAAATTTAGAATCATGAATAAAGATATAATTAACATGGTCATTAATATAAAAAATGTCTAAAAAGGTTAAATTGTAATTATTAAAAATACTTCTCATCATCTACCTTTAACAAATGTTTTACATGTGTCTTCAGTTTTAAATAGAAATATATCATAAGGATTATCATATTTTCTATTCCTAAAAATTTACTGTGATGTGGGGGATGATTTAATATCCTTCTATCACCTAGACACCATTCCAAAAAATTTCCACTTCACTCCTCCGAGGATAGATATATGAAATTTCATTTGATAAGAATGGGGAAAACATATATTACTATAAAAATTTCACGATGAGTATAATAGTAAAAAAAACATACCAAAATGGTCTACCATAATAATGATAGCGTCTTTTTCTCAATATGTCACCAACTTTCAAAAAAAACTCAAATTTCGTTTAGCCTGAATATTTACAAATGTCTTGATTTTTTTTCATTTGGACCTATTTTAATGTCAGTATAATCAAAGGATATTATTAACCTCTTTTCCAAGATACCAAAAACTGATAATTTTGGTAAATGTGTGGTTCTATGTTTATAAACCCTCGAACACTTTTTATCCCCTATAGAAGTAGATTTCTTAAGTAAAGAAGGATGTGGAGGCTCATGAACATGAGCATGTGTAAGTTCCTCCCTTGAGGTATGAGTATGATCATCTCTAGAAATATTTGGTGGAATAGAATATTGATCAATCATATTATTAAAAATAAAAGAAACATCAATTAGTACAAAAATATACAAGTAAAACAAATATATACAAATGTAAATAAGAAATTACCAAATATAGAAAATATTAAACCAAATGTAATACATTTGTATTCATATTTTTTTATATTACTATAATGATAAAGATATTAATGAGATATAAAATGACATAAATGATTGAAAACTACACAATATTCATGAGATATCAAATGACATAGTAAATAGTCATGAACCTAATAAAACATTTTAACTACAGAAAAAATTATTTTATAATATAATCGTATACAATATATATTTTTTTATTATAATTTTTAAATTTAAAATAACTGGTTTTTATCATAATAAATTAATAGATAAGTTATTTAATGGTAAATATGTAAATATTGAAAAAACTAAATTAATATAAAACAATCAATTTATCTTATAATACATTTTTTAATAAAAAAATAATATTAAAATATCTAGCATTTAAAATATAGAAAGGTAAATAATAATTAAGAACATATTAAATGTAATATTAGGAATGTACTAAAGACTATTTTCAAAAAATCCTTCATTATGATCATTCCATATGGCACAAAACATGTCTTTGACGTGTTCCTCAATATTATTTGATAATCCTTCCCTGGATGTAGGGATCTAACATAAATCAGCATCTTCGTAAAGTTTATCATCACCAAAATATTTTTTTTTTCTAATAAAACAATATTATACTGCATATCAGATTGATCAAGAACATAAAAATTTTTGTTCTAATGTGTTTCCATGATAAATGGATCATTTGTGTAATCCAATTTATTCAGATTAGCTAGTTTCATTTAAAATTATTCCTTATGGATTCTATTTTTACCGAAAAACCATTTACACAAAAACAATGGAACATTAGATTTTAATGTAATCAACCTCCAATATTAATTCAATTAATCCATTATATGTGGTTGATGTGGATATTGGGGGTTTTTCTTTGGAATTGGAAAATTTCAATACTTTTGCGAACACTGGCACCCTACTATTCTGAATTTCACTTTTGTTGTCCTGATCTACCATATGAAAAGTATAACCATTAATGTCATAATAAAACCATTTTATCAAATTTAATCTTGTACCTCCCACTAAAAATCTCAATGATTTAGACGCATCTGGTTTCATAGTCTCGTTAAACCAGGGAAAATTGTTCACTTATACTCATTAAGAATCTTCATATCTTTCTTCTTTTGATGACTTTGTTTTGACTCATTAATATATAATGTTATATATGGTTAACAATAATATATGTTATTAATTATATATAATTGTAACTTATTTATGTTTTCACCTTTAAATGATTTGAATTTCAAACCATGAATCCCCTTTCCCAAAAAATTAACTCGTTCAACGAGAGATGTTGGCAGATGATGTGCTTCACATCAGAAAAAAAACATATATAAAACATTGAAACCTCCTCAGAAATTTAATTCTGAATAGTGGATGCTCCAGGTTGATATGGATTCTAAACATACCCCTTCAATATCATCATATACCTTTCAAAAGGATACTTTCGATGTAGATTTACAGTTCTACAAATCATTATTTCTCACACCTAATGAACCCTTCAATGAACCACGATATCAAATATGGGTGGAAGACAATACATTTTCAATTAAAAAAGTATAGAAACCAATTATTTTTATAAAATGTTCAAATCATTCAAATTTACCAACTTATTACAAATTTAATTAATAAAATAACATGCCTTCATGATATCTATTCTAACATAGGGGCGGCCAATATTCCACGCTATGTTACTCGTAGGAGTTTTAGCATCATGACATGATATCCATGAGACTTAATACCAATCAACTTCAAATCCTTTAATGGGACAAATTTTTTTACATTTGAATAATAACCATGTTCAACTTTTATATCATTAATACATTAAAAAAATAATGTTTTCTCCCTCTTGAATAAGGAATGACAAGATATGGGTAGGATTGTTCGCCTTCCAGGAGGTGTGGGAGCCAATTCCAAACCTATTAACATTGAGAGTAAATCCAATCATGAATTCAACCCATCTTTATTCTTTACATTAATATATAAACATGTTCTTCTCAAACATTCAATGATATTGTTCTCTACATGCATGATGTCAATGTTATGTTTCACCTGATGATATCTCAAATATGGTATCAAAAAAATTCTCTATTTCTTCCAAATACTTCTATCATTACCATATTTATGTGTCTTTAAGAATGTCACATAAATTGTTTTCACCCTCTCAAAAATACAGATCAGTGGATAAAGAAGAAGTATAAAATTATTGTGATCCATCTAAATCCATTTTAAATATTCTATAAGAGTTATCCATTTGAAATAACTTTATATGACCCATGTATATTGGTTTTTTTCCATGATGAATTTAACAACACGATGTCTCTAGTTCACAAATTGGACTAGCTTTATGCCCCTTAACATTGAATGTAGGAAAATTTTCATATGCTGGGAATTCATTTATAGTGAATATAAGAATTAATTATAGTTGAAAATATCCTATTTAATAATAATCATACACCGTTATACCTTCCTCCCATAATAGTTTCAGATCATCAACTAATGGTGACAATAAGACATCAAAAACATTTCTGGGTTGTGTTGGCCCACCGATAATAAAATGAACCCAATATAATTTCACTTCAATCAAAATTTATGAGATAAGTTGTAAATTACAAATAAAATAGGCAATGAACTATGTGTGCTACGAAGGCTTCAATGTGGATTGATTCCATATGTGCACAGACCAAGTCTAAGATGTTGGACTTCATTTATGAATGTGGGAAATTAGTGATCAATGTTCTTCCACTATGTACAATCAGCTGGATGATGTATTTATTGATCACATGTCCACTCATTATAATTTCATCAAAAACATTTTCCATTATGTGAATTGAAAAATAAACATCTCAAAGGAGGTATTATAGGAAGATCATAAAATACTATGGTAGGAGTCTCTAAAACATCAGAATCAACCGGTGATTTGTTCATTCAAATTATACCGTGATGTCCCACATTTTGGAAACTTTGTTAGAAATTTGTATTGATTCATATATAGAACACATTCATTTAGGAACGAATTTATTTATTGTACCCCAATCCAATAGGGGATTATATTTTCTTTCCATTATAATGTGAATCTGGAAGATCGTTTTCTTTTGGAAGAATGTATTTCAACAATTGTAGTAGCTCTGTAAAACTCTTGTCACTAAAGCTATGTTTATCCTGCAGGATTATCAATCTTAACACAATAAATAAAGTCATATAATCCATACAACCTGGATAAAATGGGTTTTCGGCATCACTGTATAAACTCTCAATTGTCGGTTGTTTCTCAAATACAGATTCTTCAATATCATGAACCATTTCATCAAATTTATTAGATTTGTCATCTTGAAAAGAACCATCATCAATAGATATATAAATACTTCTCTTTTCACCATGCCAAATATAAGGGAAACAACTCGAATTAAAACCATGAAAAATTAAATGATAATTGTTCAATCTTCTTTTCCACTTCTTCAAATTTAAACATTTCAATCAAGGACATAAAAACATATCGTTGTTTGGAACATTTTGTTTAGTAAATTCCAAAAAATGAATCGACACCTTCCTCATATTTAACAACTAATCATGGTGAATTAATCAAACATTTATTCATCAAATATAACAAATAAAAAAAATAAATACAAAAACAAAAGTAATAATTTATAAAATATTGAGATTAGAAATGACATCAAAAAAAATAGAGAAAACCAAAAATGGAAACATTAGAAGGAAAATAGAAAATTTGGATGAGGAAATTCATTCTTGTGGAAGGAATTACAAAATAGAATCTTTAAAAATGTCACATGTAAAAATAAATGAATATAACCTTATAAAATAATTAAAAATTATGTACAACGGTATCCATAAAATAATATCTATAAAAAAATATATTGAATGAGAAGAACTATTTCATATATTATTATTTATAAAAAAATAAAATTTACTAATATTTTAATTATAATATAATATAATCATAAATTGGTACTTAGTTTAAAAAAATGTGACATTAAATAAAATCAAGAACTAATTCACACATTATACAATGAGAAATAGAATATATTGTTTCAATCATGTGAGGCATGCACTGAGAATTCAACATTAACTTTTTCCAGCAAACTACAATCCTCAATAATATCTACCACGTTTTATTTAATTGTTATGTTAATTTCCTATAATATTACATTCATATAATTGAATATACAATTGGGAAAAAATACGGAATTAGAAATTAAAATATAATTTATATTACACTATCAATAATTTAGGGAATACACTATTATACTCAAACATTGAAGCCATGTAAATCAAAATATTCTGATCCCAAGTAAGGATATAAATTTGTCACATAGATTTATTTACATGGAATTATCATGTTTTAATCAAAAAATGAAAGATTTTAAATATTGAAAAACCTTTTTAATCAATTCCAAAGACTGTAAAAGCACCCAAATTTACTTAGAAAATCATCGATCATCTATTACTTGAAAACACAAAATATATATTCTTATAAAATAATACATACACACACAAATTTTATATATTTATTTAATCACCTATGAGGATTAATTCTAAATCCAATAATATTTTAAAAAATCCACTTTTAATAAAAATCATTTTTGATAATGATCATGAAAACAACTACGTACCAATAAAATCAAACAAAATGCAAGATAATATCATCAACTCATCAGGAAACCAATATTTAGTTCATATCAATAAAGGATAAACAGCATTAGGGTCATCACGAGAGTAATAAGATGATAATGAAAAACACCATAGGGATGAATAACTATGAATGTTTTGGCCACATAGTTCGATGGATTATGTTGAATCATATTAGAGACTACAAAATATTTATAGAATTTTTTTTTAATAAGGACCGAAGATAGATAAAAAAATGTTTGAGGATTACTTCAGATGAATAAAACAAGGCTGATGAAACTCTACAGATCGATTTAGATTGTAAGGTCAAATTTTGAACACCAAATTGATGAAACAAAAATGTTAGGGCTTCAGAGAGAGAGAAATGAGAGATTTATCATGAAACAAGAAGACCGTGAAATGAAAACCAAGATCAATACATAATTTTTTAAATGTTTTTTACATCATTTATATTATAACCGACATGGAAAATGCATAGTCACGATTTTTTACACCGATTATAGTATAAATTTCATAAAAAACCACTCTTTCACACCTTTAATTTTGTAGAACTGATGTGAAAGAGCGGATAATATGTACTTTTCATGTTAGTTTTATATAAACCGATGTGAAAAAGTAATATGAACAAATTTTCACCTCGGTTATAAATAATTGACATGAAAACTGCACTGTAAAAAATATTTTTCTACTAGTGAAATATAATTTAATGGGTGGAAATAAAAAATAAACAAAAGTGAACAATGAAGAATGTTACCTCTTATTCGGGTAATGACTTTTGGTTTTGTACAAAAGACTTCATTATTTTGATTTATACCCAAAGTGAGGCTTATATGATGAGGGTAGGGATTATGGGAACTTAATTTTTTTATATTGGTTAATCCTATGGTCTTGAGATTGGTGAATAACTGTTAGGGTGGAGTGCGTTTTTATAGCAGAGTAAGAGTGACATTATTGTAAATATAATGATGTAAATAGAATCAAGAGGTATCCATTATATATTATTACCCAAATAAGGAAGCATGTTATATCCAAGATATTATATGGTCAAAATATGTATAGAAAATATATTTTGGATAAGTTTCAAGTCCATTTTGGCTCTTATGTGTATGTTTTATTCCCTTGTTATGCTAGGTTTTCACCTAATTGATGTAATTAATTTTAATCAATTTCACTAATAATTATCATCGAATATATGCTTAAATTTTTAGAAATTATAAAGTTTTCTAACTAAATTTATATAATCAGATTTTTTCAAATTCCAATCATATATGTTATAGAAGTAAATATAAAATTAATCCCACAGAAGTGATAAAAAATTGGGGTTTAAAGTAAAAATGTTTGAGAAATTGGTATGTTTATATATTAAACTTGAATATTAAATTGATTTAAATAGCGTATATTGTGTTAGTTATTATTTTATTGGGAAAATTAAAAATTAAAAACAATTTAAAATATAATTTAACAATATAAATTATAGAGACAATAATGCAGTTTTGAACTAAAATTCAGTATTTGTCAATATTCATAAAATAAATATACCTTACTAAAAATTAAAAAATTTACCCTATAATAATTTTAGCATTATGATTTAATACATTGTGTTTATCTAAAAGTATAAAATTCTTAGATTTATAAATATTTAGTTTTAAAATATATCTGGCAGTAAACAGTGGAAAAGTTTCTTCATTAGAAAAAATCAATTTTTATGCATATATATAGATTTATTTTTATCATATACCTATCAAATCCATTAGATAATTGTAAAAATTATTTTTTTGAATATATAACATATTTAATTTAGTAATATATTTTACAACTAGTAATTAATTTAATATTTATGATAAAAAAAATTTGTGATTACAAAAACATTTTTATTATATTTAATTAGTTATATCCATTTATAATTATTTAGTAACCTAAAAATTCAATTTATATTTCTATATTAGTTAATAATATTCATAACCACTAATATAACATTTATAGTATATATTATTATATTAAATAATAATGTTTTGATAGTATATTATTTTTCAGAAAAACACGGTTTTCATTTAATGTAAGTCACTGAAGAAAGTCATCACTGCGTGTGATACAGGATAACTCAGTTCTTCATACATCGAAATATATAGGTTCTAATTAGACAAACTAGTTGAAAAAATTAAAACGGTGTCTACCTACCATTATAAACAGTATTGTGAAAGGTATTAATGGTATAAGTTTTATTGATCCTCATAAATGAGATAAAATAATTAAATATTTCCATAATTTTGATTTAGTTATTATTTTCTGGTGATATTTTGTGTCCACATATCTATAAATTCATTTAATTCTCACTTCATTGATTAAATAGATTTTGTTTCATTTTATAAACTTTCATTATTTATTTTTTCTTATCTAGTTATTTGAATGGAATGATATTCTATTTAATTACCTTTAAATATTTATTATACACTTCCTTGTAATTTTTGTGTATCATGGAATGTGTGTTCAATTATTTACCTTCCTGTTTTATTATTCTCATTTAGTCACTATTTCTACAACTTCACTTTACCCTTTCTGATGATTTGAGATCACCCTTATTTTTTCCATACCTTAGAATCCAAGAATAATACTATGATAGAAGTGTAGGGATATACTATATGGAATATAGATATCCTGGAATGAAAATGATTGTGTTGTAATTTTTTATTCATTTCTATTACAAGAATCATTTATGTATCTATTTTACCAAGACTGGTAAACTCTTCGATCCTTTGGGATATGATTCCTTATAATCATGAAAGTTTAATGATATGAGCTATTATCTCTTGTATCTCTGGGGTCAGGTCTCTTTAATAATACTAATTACCAACTTCTATACTGAAGAATAATTTTTTTATGTTTTTTAATACTCATTGATCAATAACTAGATACCAAATTTAGGATTAATCCTATATATAAATCCGTAAATTATTTCATTATAATATTTTCTACATATCCTAAAGATCCACAGTAGTTATGTATTGATCCTATAGATAATAGAATGAGTAACCACTTCTAGATTCTCATAACAGTTATTAGTTCTAGTAATTTTTTCCTCTGTAGTTCACACACTATATAATTAAATATGTATAATTTTCTATTATCTAATTTAATAATTTCTAATAATCTAGGTCATAATTTCTATATATGAATTTTCCTGGTAATTAATTTTTTAGATAGTTTCTTCTGCATGAATTTATCCCAAAAAAGTTTATTTGGAAAAAATTTATAATCACAAAAACATTTTTTTTATTGTAGTACATATCTATAATATAATAACTTTATTTCTCTAGGTTTATTTATTATTCGACAAATACATTTTTGATATGATTTAACTTTTTCTTGAAATGATTGTACATTAAATTATTCTTGTTTACTCAAATATAGGATCTCAATGATTGACTCAATTTTACACACATACTAAATATATCCAACATGGAAACACTCTCATCATTCTCATTTTATTATCAATGTAAAATCTCCTCTACTATTGTAATTCAGTATTACATGACAATAAAACAACCTAAACTTTTCTAACATAGATTTCGTTTTATATTTGAGAACTCCTATTAAACTGTGATTATACCTCTATTTGTAGAAATAAGTACAAATATAATATTTTTAAGGGAATTCATATCCATGTGTTTTTATAGATAATATGTCATATAAATATAGAAATTATCCAAGATAGTTGATAATTATAAAAATCATTCATTTTTTGAAAAACACAACCGATGAGTACCAAGGAATTAATATTGTCCCCATAATGGTTTTCTGGATACTAAATATATCATCAATAAAATTATAGACCTATAAAATCCATAAATTTTATATCATAATGATTTAACATATCCATTAAATTCTTTCTAGGTGAGGATATATTGTTTTAAAAAATAATCGTTCAAAATAAAAATACATTTCATGTGGTTTTAGCTCACTTAAATTATTGATAAAAAATAAATGAAAACATAGCTTATATTTTTATTAAAAACAACACATTTTTTAATATAACTTTATATAATAATTCCACATAAAATTTGTATCCCTTTCAGTGATTATTCACATTCAAACAAATTATATATCATTAAAAAACTAAATGGTTATTTTCCTATAAAATAACTGAAACTAGGTTAGGTAGTTGTTGAATTGTTTTTGTAGGGGAGTCTATGAACTTCCTAAGGATCAACATGAAATTTAAACACTATGATTCAATTTTGATTCTCAAATTATAGGGTGGCCAATGTATATGTCAATATTTCCCCAACGCAATGATTATCTCAACATGTGTCAACATGATAATGCCTTACCCCACATTCTACATAAAAAATGTACCTTTATCCCAATATTTTTTTTGTGAATGAAACATAAAATTTTGTTTCATCTCAATCCCTCTTTGCATGTAAAAATATATTATTTTTGGTATCTAAAAACATTAACCATGATCTTTAAGTTTTTTTTCATCAAAATTATTTCTAAACCTGAGATTTTAGGAGGAATGTAATCTGTTTTAGTAATGCTATGAGAAATGTTCTATTTTTTCATAAATTTCCATATAATATATTTTATTTAAATAAAAATTCTCATCCCCTGTTGGATTTTTAAACAAAAATATAGTCAAATATCCATTTTTAGCTATATAAATATCTACCATTAATTTCATACTATTTAACACATTAATCAAGTGTTCCTTGAATATATCTCACGATCAATTTAACAATGTATATGTGTTTCTCCAGATGATTGATTTTCAATAGATCTATCAATAATTATTGAAAAATATATCTACCGATTATAGTATGATATAAATAATAATCAAATAATCTTATAGTAAATTTTTTTATTAACTTATCATCAATCATTATGAATTCAAATCTTGGTTACAACTATAATTTAATATGAAACGGGTTTTCTATCACATATGTCAAAATTCTTTTAAAATCCATTCCATATTTTTGGGATGAATCGAATATGTATCCCCCTTTTTTACATTTATATAGCAAGTAAAAATATGTGATATATATAATAATTGATAATTTAATCATTGATCATAAAAAACCATGAAATATACATTATTTTCATTTCATAAATCATTTAAATATGATTTTATCAACATAGATGAGTGTCTTAAACTGCAATTCATTTTATTAATCGAAAAAAATATTTCGATTAACGACACCTTTTCATAATTATATCCTCTTTAACAATGATTCCAAATGAGAATAGTAGTCTTGAGTTTATTTTTTCATGTATATTATGTAATTATTTATCATCTATACCAATTATTCATTGATACCACTTTTAAACACCACATGGTGTTTGATATATAATTCTTTTCCCATAAAAATGTATAAAATATTTATTAACATTAATATATAAGTTTACTAACTTAAATTGATTATAAACAAATCGATTGTGTCTAATCAATTCATATCATTGAATTTGTGAAAGTTTTAAATCTGCATTAGTTATTTTTACTTCATCATATACACATTACAAAAAACATAATTTGTTTCAAATCAATATCCTATAATTGTTCATTTTATTGATTAATAACAATATTTTTCTAGTGAATTTATTATCCACCATTCACTTTAAAAACAAATCATTCTCAATTATTTCTTTTTTCTCTTGTTCCTCATTGATGTACATGACTAATGATTCATCATTATTTTCTTATTAAATTGGGGATAGATCCACTTGAGAAAATAGAGTTTTATGATCGATATTTATCATAATTTGAGTTATTTGGTAATATTATTATCAATGATAATATATGAATCACGAATATCATCTCATCTGGATATTGTTGAGTCAACAAGCGGCCTCGTTTAACACATTATTTGTCTACAAATCTAATCTTCTATTCATATTGGAATATCAGACTATACATGAAACATTAATTTTTATATAATTATTATCCTATATAATATATCCCATGAATTTACAGAATTATAGATATAAGAGACTCATTAAATTTATCAATTTTAACATCAATACTTTCCACAATGTTGTTCAGCCACTTATTTGGGCACATATAGGATTTACTCATGATGAAGTTGTAAAACGTGTAACCCCAAAAACCAAGAGTAAGTTTTAATATATATTTTTTATATGATATAAAATTACTCATACTAAAGGATCAAATTATTTAATTTTAATTATTAACTACTGACATATATAATTTTAATGATACATTGAAAGGTTACAACCCAACATAAACATATCTTGAAAACATTATTATTAATATTTTAAATTACTCAGTGGTACATTATTAATTGCCATGATAAGAGAAAAAATTATAATGGGTGATTCCATATTCTTAGTAACGGTTTTTATACAATAGAATCTATCATCATTAAAAAATAAATAAATAATATGGAAGAGTAAAGTATCTAAAAATATGTCATTTCATGAATAAAATTGTTGTGACATTGTCCATGGATAATAAAAATATAGTAATCACATGGGAAATAATAAGTTATTTCTCAATAATGGAATGTGTAATTCTAGACAACATAATATTACATTCAAGGCATCATCAATTACACTATCAATAGTCAGGTAGGCATTCACCAAAGATCCAAATAATATAGATGTTTTGAAAACTTTATTTTATCATGAGACACAACAAACCATCAAGGGGATGTATTATTATATTACCCACCTATAACTTACACATTTCCTATACATTGGTCATATACTAAATATGAAATATAATATATAATCAATTGGAAATATTAGTGACTAATAATGTGTTAAAACAGGTATATTAAATACCAATTTTCTCCAGTCAATGGAATAAAATAAATAATTATATTCCTTCATGGAATTCCAAATTTAAAAATGTCATAAAAATAATAAAATATTGAAATTTAAGTGACCTGAACCCAATAATACCAGAGAAGGTATTTTCTACTATTATATTGGAATGGTTATATGGAATAAAATCTCGATGTACTAATGTGTTTTGGAGTCTTAGTAAATCGGATACAAACATGAGTCTTTTATTAGAAAGGAACACACTAATTAAAAAATAATTATTTAATGAGATAATAAAATTATTCCTTCTTAGAATATCCTTGAATATAATTACTAGTATGCTTCCTAGAATCCTCGGGAATGTATACAAAATAAAGTTGAGATAAAACGATCAGTAATAGTTAAGTACAGTTGAAGAAACAATGAATCAATGAGAATAATAAATATGAAAGGGTAATAAATAAACATACATCTCATGTAATGAATAGACTTTGTGGATAAAAATATAGATATGTAATAACTTGGACAACATTCCATTCAAATAATGAGATAAGGAATAATAAACATTCCTAGTCAAATAGATTAATAAAATTCCATTAATCAATGAAATGATATTGAAAACCATCCACAAATAATTTCAATGAAAATTATCAGGGATAAAAATGAAAGACTCTAAATAGAGAAAATGATAAATTATTGAATTCCTTGTTTCATAGGTATATCATACATTTACCATCAAGACCTTTTATTAAATGGTTACAAAAGTAATGTCAATATCATTCACAAGATAGTTTAGATCATTGTTGCTTACAAACTCAATGGGATTATTCCCAACTAATTTTATCTCATGATACTACCTATGAATCAAGGGGATTACATTAAATAGTCCCCATCCTATATTGTTCCTATCAAAATCATTTTACATATATCGATTAATTTAGTTAGTAATTGAAAAATGTTCCTAATCAAATACTAGTATTCAGTAAAAGATACATATTTATCAATATTTCCCCAGATATCAGAAAACATTCAATGTAAACACCATATCTAATAAATGGTATAAGATTTGTTAAAAAAACAAATCCATGATAAATGAAACAGGTATTTGTGTGAAATTTAATTTTCAATTATCATTCGAAATTTAATAATTCAAGGGGATGAGAAAAATGAATCAAAAAATATAATTATAATAATATCATTGGCCAAATAAATCATAAACCATCCAAATGAAAAATAAATATGGTATCAATAAAAAAATTTACCAAGTGCCACATGGATAAGAGGATGTGTTCATTGATGAATAGAAATATGATGTAACAAACTTTTGAAATCCTTCATGAGGAAAATATCATTTTAATTTTAAAAATATTTTTGAAAATCATTTTCTTTTAAAAACACATTCAAGAAAACATTTTAATTAAAAATTAATTTTTTAAACATGAAAAGGAAACCTCAATGAAATTATTTTTTTTAATCATGTATATGTAATACATGGTAAAAAGAACATTTATTTTCCAAGGTAAATAGTTTATAAGAGTTACTTGTTAGGAAAGAAACAATAATATTATATTGAAAACATTTGAAAAAGAAAAAAGTGTAAAACTTTATTTAAAAAATATTTTTAAAAATGTTAATAAAAATTGAAAAGATATTTAGAAAACCTGGTAGTTAGAAGAAAACATGTTCCCCGACTAATGAGATAAATGAAGTTGGGATTTCTTAAAAACATATTCTAAACCAAAATTTTTACAAAAGTGTGTGAAAATGGTACTATTACTTGAAAAATGTCATGAATAACTAGAGGAAATGAAAACCAAAAATTTTATTGGAACACTGATAATATAAATTCCTTTAATTTAATTTCAAGAATAATAATTCTCAACTATATTGGGATTGTTCAATAGACACATAAAATGATCATAACATCAAATTTAAAATTAATAATTGAATATATTTTGCATATTGATGGTAAATACACATAAAATATGTGTAAATTTATCAATATGTATTAAAATTAATTATACACATAATCTTATAACATTAATGAAAATGAGGAATTAATACAACCCAATACATGGAATTGAGTTTTGAAATCTCATTACCACTTGGTAACTTTAAGTTCAAGTAACATTAGATGAAATAATTAAAATTAAAACTCAAAAAATAATGAAGAATGATTTATTCAGGATATTAAATACATTACTGGTAGTATATACACAACACAAAAAATATAAGTGGTGAATACGAAGTATGCCTCCCAAAACTAAATGTGAGACAAGAATCCCATACATTGGGATTACTTTTTGGTGAACGTCCTTTAAACTCATGTATAAGGTTTTTAAACATGTTAATAATATATAACAGAATCATAATCATATTTAAAATATCTTATATTATGTTCTTATAATATATTATTACACATTTATTATTAATCATTAATTACATTAGTTATTTCTAGTGTTAACTGCATAGTTTTTTTGTGTATGTTTTAACAGGTATTTTTTTTATTCATATGTTTATAATGTTTTAATAATATCATGGATTTGAAAAATGATTTAAATATCATATATATTAGTTATATATGTGTTGAAATAATATATAAATTTGGAATATATGGAATGAAACGCACCGTTCTTGGAGATGGTTGGTTGTACATATGCATGAACACTACTTCTTTTTCCTAATCATATTTAAAATAATTAAAATTGAATTATATATATATATATATATATATCTGTAAATTATAATTCAAATACCATATTTATTTAACATATGTCACATAGGTTTATTAACACCATACTTTATGCATTCAATGTATATCGTGAATGTATCACATCACATTAATGAGGTGGTAGTCTGTAATCCAAAAACGATCTTATCATATTCATAGAAAATGGAAATCATGAAGTTATATGTTATCTAAATAACTACATAAGAATAAATACATTATAATAAGTATATATATATAATATATAAACTATAAATCTATCATTATTTCCAATAATGAATGGTGGAAAATTGAATATCGAATGACGTCAGTTTGTGAGGCAGTAGTTCTCTCTACACACAAATGTTGTTTGTATATCCCATTTGATTGATGTGTGTTAAAGTGTAGTGATAAATTTAAGAATGAAAAAATAATAATAATATCTATGATACGGAGTGTAACATCTAGTTACCGTCCTAACAGGTATATCTTATATCTTATCATGGTTTACCTTTTTATTGTTAATGATAATGTTGAGTTTTAATTTAGGGGATACCTGTAATGGTGAAGTCATAGGTTTTTTGGGTTTTCAGCAGTAACAAATATTTTCTATAGACTAATAGAGAATTACAGGATGTATAGCAGTATTACATATCATGTAATGGTTCTTATTTCATATTTTGAAATGCTTCACACTGTAATTGGTACATGTCATGGGTGGTCACTACACATCTTTTTGAAGTTAATGAATTGGTTTTAACTTAGTGAATCGAGGTTTTATGAAAAAAAATATTCGTTTTGACGGTTAAAACCATTTGTATTACATGCCATGTATAAGTATTACAGATCGTGTTATACCCCATATTTATTGGTTCATTACAATTTTTGATGGGTTTAACTATTATAAAAATTATGTCTTTCTTGACATGTAACTGTATTACACGTTGTGTAACACCCCAAAATCGGCATATAAAAGATAAAATGCGCTAGTATTTTCCTCACTCAAACCTCTAAAATTCCCCTTCCCTCAACCCAAATCCTTCCCATTTGAGTCTTGGAGCCTTCCAACCCTTTCAGATATATTCCATTAGTGTTTGATCATCATTGCTTTGGTGGGAGATATTTTGGTAAAAGTTCTTCAAAGTTCTTCATGTTTCTCTTTTTCTAATCTCTTGGGATTTCAACTGATCATCCAAAAATTGATATATATTTCCCATATGATGGTGTATCTCCATTATCGGTAAAATTTCTAGATTTTATACATCTTCTTTTCCATTGACAGGTGTCGTTGTGATTGTTAGGTTTTAGGAAATAGTAGGTGGTTTCTTCCGGAGAGCCAAATTAATTATCCTTGTATCACTTGAAATATTTCAATTGTCCATTTAAAAAAAGTTTCTCACATTTTATTTCATGTAAATTGATAAAAACCTAATTCCAGTGAATCAAGAGATTTGAATGGTTTTTGGCACGGAAATGTGGTAAACCCCCAATTCTATTTAATTTGCGCATGTTTATAGAAATGTTAGATTTAAATTATTCAATTGAAATTGTATACTTGAAGTAATTATTTTCAATTAAATTGGTGAATTTAATTGTGTTAATGAATTTTGATAATGTTGGAATTGGTTTTTAATGGATTTATATATTTTGAAAATTGCATAAAAATGTTTTGATATAAACCAAAGGGTTTTATCTTGTGAAAGAAGTATTTTTTTATTAAAACCAATTTTTGGATTTAAATGGAATGAAAATGGAATGAAAATGGAATTTTTTAAATTAAATAATTTGATTTATTTTATTTTATGTAGTCTTAAATTAAATTTCCCATTATGTAAGGGCACATGAATACCTTAGGTAGTTGGTGAGTTTTTTTGATAAAAACTATGATATTAAAATGTTCTAAAACATCCCTGTGGTGATTCACATCACCTATGGGAGGGTGACAAGTCACCTCTGGCCAGTGTTTGGGGGACTTGAGTATACTAATTTTATTAAGATCACTTAGTGATTGGGGGATCCTTTAGCTGGTTAACACTATCATACCTTATGGTAGATGACCATATTTCTCATTTGTTTATTTATATACGAGATATAAATGTATATAAATTTTTTAAAAATTATTTACATTCCTTTGATGAGTTTAAATATACTATTTTATGTAAATGTTTTATATATTCCTTTGTTTTAGAAATTTCACATATCTTATAATGTAAAGCATGTGACTTAAAATTATTTTCCATCATTTTGAAACTGTATAACATGTTTTATTTAAATATTCACTTGAATTTACAAACCTATTTCTTTGGAAAATTGAATTCTTTTATTCTAATAATCTATATTTTCAATCCATTATGGAATCATCAGTTGTATTATACTAGTCTTAGCCTCACACCCTACTTTTTTCCTCTGGGGAATTGTAGATTGTCATCTTCCTGGTTCACGAAAGGGGAATGGATAACTTGGAAGAAGTTCCAGCTATTGAACCATGGTCATTGTGAGTTGTGTCCTTATAGAACATGTGATTTGTTTCCCATGTTTGGTACTTTGGTTGTAGTACTTTTCAATTTTATGACTCTTTGTATCCTGGTACTTTTCTCTTAGTGGAGTTTCTTTTATATTCATATTTACATGATTATCTTACTTCCGCTATGTTTTGTGGAAAATTAATTCACACTTGAATGTGTATGATTCGAGGTGCTAGTCACCAACCTGTGGGGATCAAGAAATCTCTTCGGGACGTGTCAGGAATGACTCAATTATCGGGTTACCAGAGTACCCGGGCTGGTTTGTGACAAAGTGGTATCAAAGGAGGTTGTTCATCTTTTGTCTTGAATTCAGTATGAATATTTTAAATCTTAATGGGACAAAATAGGTAGTTAAGATTGAGTTCCTAACCATCTCTCATCATAATGAATCTTAAGTCTCCAGGTGTAGTTAGAGAAATACATCTTGCAGACTATTTTTATTCTTTCCTTGATTTTTGATTTGGGTGGAGTGAAATCAAAATCATTTTGTCCGAATTATTGGGATTTATGTTACCCTCATTGCTGTGTTTGAGCATTATCTAAAATTTATCTACTAATTTTTTGTAGCATCATGACTCCAGGAAGAAGTACAAATTAGATCCAAGAGGAAGTTTTTATTGAACCACAACAAGTGAATCCTCCAATGGAACCAAATCTAGTTAGGGTGATCATGAAAACTATCCATGCTCTCAGACAGGAACCACCTCTAGTCTCCATTTAGGATCCAGTAGTGGACCCTCAGGGGGATTTTCTTCAGAATAATTCTCAAGAGTTCCTTCACTATAACCCATCAATTTTCAAGGGTTCCACTGATCCTCAACATGATGACAAATGGTTTGGAATGATAGAATGAATTTTCGAGTTCTTGGATACACTAGATGTGATCAAGGTGAATTTTTCCACAATCATGTTGGAGGGACCAAGATGGAGATGGTGGGACACAATGGTTATGGCAGATAAGAATGATGGCTTAGAGTGGAAGGACATCAAGGTTCATTTCGCTGAAAGGTTTTATCTATAATCAATGGTTTTGGATAAGGATGTGGAGTTTGTCAAGATTTAATAAAGGAAGAAATCAGTGACTGAGTATTCAAATCACTTAACTGAGCTTGTGTAATTTCCACCTGAGATAGTATCTAACTAATGGATGATGTAATGGTGATTTGAGTTGGTGTTTCGATGAAATATTTGTTCTCAGGTTTTCTTGTTGAAAATGACCACTTATATAGATGTTCTAGATTGTGAAATGATGGTTGAGATAGACTAGATGGCAAGATAGGGTTAATGGGAGTTCCTTTTTATTCTAGTTATATAGTTGGATCCATCAAAGGAAAATGGAAGGGTGATGATTCTCATGGAATTTATAGATGGTAATGTCATTCCAGATCTCCTATAGTGCCTAGAAGAAGTTCATTAAATTCTATTAGTGTGGATAGTTAGGACAATCTAAGAGGTTTTGTACTTTTTCACCCAAGAACAATAGCTCAGGTGGACATTCAAGTACTTTCATATATTCAGCCACAAATTCTACTATCTGTGTAGTGGAACGATATCATCACCTCCTCTTAAAACTACTGGAAATCAAATCCTTCACTTCAAAAAGGGTTCTATCCATAGACATCTACAACAAAGATTATTCACATGGTAGAAGAATCCCTCGATGAAGAAGACATGGTTTCATTAACCGTAAGAGGTACCATTACTATATAATCATTATTAATGATTTCTCTATTTGAACTGGTGCATCTCATTCATTTATTTCAACCCGTATAGTTAATTTGATTAATCTTCTTGTGGTTCAACTATTGTTTGAAATGGATATTACTACACCCCATGGTACGAAGAGAAAACTGGTTCTGCTTAGTCCTGTTTGTGTATTCTCTATTTCATAAGTCGAGCTTGCTTAGAGTTATCTGGTTCTCGACATCAAATCTCTTTATGTCATATTCGGGATGAATCAGCTTATTGACTATAAATCCCAGATTAGTTGTTAACATCAATGGGTATACTTTACTAATCCCAGTGGTGTGTATCTTGTACTACAAGTAGATTGGTACCCAAGGTCGAGCATAGTTGTACCTTCTTGTCTAGAGTTGGGAAAAGTGATATCTATGTTTTCTTTTTATTTTTAGTTGGATTCAGTGAGTGGGGATCTTTTGACAGTCATCATCTAATTTCCCAACATGTTTCATTTAGATTCCTCTGGTCTTCCACCTGTAAGGGAAGTTGAGTTGTCCATTTACTTAATACCTAATACTCAACTGGTTTCAATTCCATCAAACCGAATTTCTCCAGATAAACTAAAAGAGTTGAATTCCGAGATGGGACAACTTTTTGAGAATGGTTTTATATGCCCTAGTGTGTCTCTTTTGGAGGTGATGACTCTCTTTGCTAATAAGGATGATGGTAATCTTCTTCTCTGTATTGACTATAAAAAGTTGAATCGTGTTATGATAAAGAACAATTATCCATTTCCACTAATTGATTATATGTTTTATCAGGTGAAAGGAGTGAACTAGTTTTCAAAGATCAACCTTTGATATGGTCACCATCATTTAAGTATAATTGAATATGACATTCAGAAAAATACCTTTTAGAGAATGTATGGACATTATGAGTACATGGTTATTCCCTTTGGACTCACAAATTATCCTATAGTTTTCATGGATTTAATGAACAATATTTTCCACAATTATATGGATACTTATTTTTTAATCATTGTAAATTAAATCCTTGATTACGCAAAATCTGAGAAAAATCATGTGCAACTTCAATAAATAGTTCTGAGTCTGATAAGAAATCATTGCCTTTATTCCAAGCTTCCAAAGTGGGATTTCTTAATTAGGGAGGTGAAATTATTGGGACATTTGGTGTATGAACATGGTATATCAATTGATCTTGATAAGGTAATGCATGTTATGAATTGGTAGAAACCATGAAATGTCATTGAAATTCGATGATTCATCGGGTTATATGGATACTACCATAGGTTAGTGAAGGACATAACAATGTTTCCCTCTCCAATAACGACACTAACCTGGAAGGGGTGGATTTTTTTGGGAGGATAAATGTCAATGTTCAATTTTTGAGTTGAATTTTTTATTTCCTACTACACCGGTGTTGACTCTTCCAGAGGTCGGGCAAGGCTATGTGGTCTTTATTGATGCATCGGGTTTGGGTTCTGGTTGTGTTATTGTATACGGTAATCATTGTGTTGCCTATGAATCTTGCCAGCTTAGGCCACACAAAAATAATTATCCTACCCATGACCTTGAACTCGTAGATGTTATGCCCACACATAGAATACAGCAGCACTACCTTTACAGAGAAAGGTTTATAGTGTATTCAAACCACAAAATCCTATGTTATATCTTCTCTACAAAATATTTAAATCTTCTCCAAAACAAATTAGGTTGAGTACCAATAGAATTTTGACTATAAAACTCCCTATACCTCAAGGAAAAGGGAATACTAGTGAATATTCATTGAGAAGGACAATTCCAACCCAGAAAGTAAAGTAATATTCAGAGGAGTGGAATTTGATGGATCTCTTTACAGAATAGGATATTGGAGTTCAGGAGAAAGGTGATGAAGTTTATTTTTCCCATGTACAGTTTTCATCATATCTTCTCAAGTGGATTCTTCAGGAATAAGATCATGACAGTGAATTCCCTAGAATTAGAGACTCTCTTTACGGTGGGGAGATGGTGGCCCAGTGGTTTTTCTGCAATGAATGTTTTCTATGATATCAAATTTGTTTCTTTTGCTTTTAAAAACAAGGAAGGATGTAATTGGGGATTGTCATAATTCCCACTGGGCAGTGCAACAAGGAACTGAAAACGTGTTTAATGACATGCACTCGTAGTTCTGGTGGCCAACGATGAGGAGGTACAATGGTGAGTTTGTCTCTCGTTGCTATAAGTGCCAACTGATTAAAGTCGAGCACCAAAAACCTTTGGGTTTACTTCAGCCACTTCCAGTCCCTACTTAAAAGTGGGATGGGATATGAATTGATTTTCATATTGGGTTTCCATGTACCCAGATAAGGAAGAATGTGTTATGGGTTTTAATTTATGCGATGAAAATGCCATCACACTATATATTAATTCGGGATACAACCAATTTTGGTGAATTAGTGAATATCTATGTAAATGATATTGTTTTTTTGCATGGAGTTCCATGTTCTATATCCTTCGATTGAGATCCTTGGTTTACTTCTCATTTTTGGAGAGGCCCTTAAGAGGCAGTAGAATCTCAATTCCATTTAAGCACGACCTACCATCAGTAGTCGGATGGCCAAACATATAGTGATATAGGTTCATGTGTATATTCTTCGTGCTTGTGTTCTCAAATTTGGTAGGGCTTGAGATGATCACGTGGGGTGGGATGAGTTCTCTTATAATAATAGTTACGAGTCTGTAATTAAGATGTCTCTTTTTGTGGAATTATATGACCAACCTTGTAAATTTCTATTATGTAGGTGGGATTTTGTTGAATGTTCCATGGTTGGACCAATATTGGGGCCGGAAATGAAAGCTAACATTCAACTGATTCATCAGATAATGTTGATAGCACATAGTTGATATAATTCTTATACTAATCAACGCTATAGAGGTTTGGAGTTTTCAGTTTGTGAATAGGTGTTCTTGAGGGTTTCACCCTGATTGGGTCATCAACGACTTCAGAGCCTAGTGTAGGTTTCTCTTCGGTTTTGGGACCTTTTGAGGTTATTGATCAGGTAGGGATAGTTTCTTACCATCTATAACCTCCACTGCATTTTACATCGTTACATAATGTGTTATATGTGTCGCAATTGAGAAAATATCATTCTAATCTTTCTCATATCTTGAGCTGGAGTGATCTTGAGATTGATGGTGATTTATCATTGGTTGTACGGCCAGTCAGAGTTGTTTATTTTATGACCATCTTCCTCCATGTGAGGAAAATACATTGGTTTTTCTTATATGGAAGAATGGTTTTGATAGTCATGATATGTGGGACATGAGGGATCGATTAGAGAGCAGTGACCTCATCAGTTTAGCATGGAAGCTTCTCCTTAGGATTTTTGGGGACAAAATGTTCTTATAGTGCGAAGGTTGTAACATCCCATTACAATCATAATATGAATGCCTTGAATACTATCGTGGTTTTACATTTCATTGTTTAGGAAAGGGTTTATTATGAATTGGGAGGATACCTTTAATGTTGATGTTAGAGGTTTGTTGATTTTCCATCCTTAACAATGATTTTTTGTAGACTGCAAGAGCATTACACACCATGTAGTAGCAGTACATAGCATGTAATGGTTCTACATGAATGTCGTGAGCTGCTTAATGCTATGATGGGTACATATTGTGAGTGGTCACTAAATGTTGTGATGAATTTAATGAACATGCTTTAACTATGATCATTGGCTGTTAATGAAAAATGGTACGCATTTCAATGGTTACAAAACTTATGTATTACACATAATGTACTGGTAATCCAGATCGTGTAATACACCTGCTTTAGAGGGGCCTTGAAATTTTTGATGCATTACACCATTATGGAAATGAAGTCTGTCATGGCATATAACTGTATTTTACAATGTGCAATGCCTCGATAGTAGCATATAAATACTACAATAATGTTTACATTTCATAATTCACTCATCTCAATTTCCTCTTCCCTCAACCCAAATCCTTCCCCAATGAGTCTTGGAGCCTTCCAACCCTACTGAATCCATTCCTTTGGTGTTTGATCATCATTTCATTGGTGGTTGATATCTGAGTATGTTTTCATCATTGTTCTTTGTGTTTCTATTTCTCTCCTCCCTTGGGATTTTAATGGATCATCTTATAATTGATGGATCTCCACCCCATGATGTTGGATCTCACATCTATATTGAGTTTCATGATCTTCTACACCTTCGTTCTTATTGACATGTGTTGTTGTGAGTGTCAGGTTTCAGGAAAGAGGTAGGTAGTTTCATCCCGATTATCTAAATTGATTATCGTTGTATCAATTGATTTAATTAAATTCTTATTTAAATACAATTACTCACATTTTTTAATTAAATTGATAAAAACCCAATAACATTAAATTAGGATATTTGAAATGGTTTTGGAATAAAAATATTGAAAACCCCCAACTCCATTACATTTGGGTGTGTTTATGGAAATTGGATGATTTAAATTCATGAAGATAAATTGTGGATTTAATGGAAGGTTTTTCAATTAATGTTTTGAATTTAATCATGGAAACGAATTGTGAAAAGGATATAATTGGTTTTGAATGGATTTCAAAGATGTGAAAATTTCTTAAAAAGTTTTTGATAGAAACCCAATGTTTTTATCTTGTGAAAGAGGCATTTTTTGGGTTAAACCCATTATGGTTTTAAATGGAAACAAATTGGAAATTTTGGAATGGAAGAATGAGATTTATTATATGTTAAGCATGTCTTAAAATAAATTGGCCGTCATGTAAGAGGGAATGAAATTCTTAGGTAATTTATGAGTTATTTTGATACACTCTATTTTATTACAATGTTTTAAAACATACATGCAGTAGGTCACATCCCCGATGGGAGGGTGACAAGTCACCTCTAGAGAATGTCTGGGGGATGTGAGTATACTCATTCATTTGAGATTGACTAGAGAGTGTGTAATCCTTTTGGTGGTTAATACTATAGTACCACTTGGCAGATGACCATGTTGTTCCCTTATTTATTTAAATACGATATATAAATGTATTCCAATGTTGTAAAACTGATTTTCATTATTTTTCTAGAATTACATAAACTATTTTATATAAATGTTTTATTTAAGACAGTTTTTAAGAAATATTATATCTGTTGAAAAGTAAATCATGTTCTTTAAATGTTTATTCCATCATTTTGAAATTTTAGAGCATGTTTTCTTTAAATATTCTCTTGAATTGACAAGGTAGTGTTTTTTTGAAAATTGAATGCTTTTATTTGGATAATCAATATTTTTCATTTTTATGGAATATTTTCTTTTATCCTATAGGGCTTAGTCTCACACCCTACATTTTTATTTTGGGAGATTGTAGATTTTAGTCATCCAATTTCAAGCAACGGTAAAGGATTTCTGGAAGGAGGATCCATATGTTGAACCTTGGTCATAGTGAGTTGTGTACTTAGGGACCTTAGGATGTTTTCCCCATTTCATACTTTAGTATTTGTACTTTGGGATTCTATGCCTTGTTTTATTCCTCTACCTTACTCCTTATGTTGTTTCATTGATATGCATATTGGATTTATTTTCTTGCTTCCTCTATGATTTGGAAAATTCATTCCCAATTGCATGTGGTATAATGCCTTTTGTAATTTTCCAACCTGTGGGGATTGGGAATTCCCATAGGGACATGCTTGGATCTGCTTGGTTATTGGGTTATAGGGTTACCCATGCTGGTTTGAGACACTAAGGTTATTATATAAGCATGATATAAACACTACTACGTATAGTGGTTTTTATGTTAGGTTTTTATGATTTTTCATGTTGGTTTATAGGTGATGTGATAATAGGGGACATTGTAAAGAAGGTTTTTCATATTGGTTACTTAAAAATGATGTTATAAAAAATTCTCCCATGGGTTTTCATGTCGGTTTTACAATACCTTCTATGAAAAACCAATTACAAACCATTTATCATGTCAGTAATTTTAAATAACAGACATGATAAAAAATATCTATGTCTGTTATTCTAAAATATACGTGAAAATCAATTAAAAATCATTTATTAGAATGGATATTTAAAACAACTGACATGATAAATATTTTTTCAAGTCAGTTGTATGATAAGCGATGTGAAAAATATGAATTTTTTTAAAATGTACATCAAATCATCTCCTCCACCAGCACCAGCTGTAAAAATGAAGTTAGAAAATGACACAATTGTTAGTAGAAAAAAGCACTATAGAACATCACAAAATCTATAAAATTATATAAATTTACAGCAATCCAACTCCTCCGCCAACATCACCCAGGAAATTGTACAATGGGAAATAGAAAGGGTAGCCCAAAATCCAGTACAATACACCATGCATTGATCTTTCAAATAAACTAAAAACCAATAAAACATGTAAAATTATTTTCCCATTTAATTTGTAAATTATTCCACTCATCTGCACTATATGAACTTTCATCATAAAAAGGATCCAAAAATAATAAAGAAATCATTTGACATGAATTTTCAATAAAACATATTAAATATCATGAATGTCATTATAACTAAATATAACCTTATGAAAATTTGTAACTCTATCGATTGGAAATATTTAATAAATTAATATCAAAATATAATATCCAAATTTAGTTACACCTTTTTGTTTATTAAACTATCTCAAAGAGATTTTATTTCAAAATAACATTTTTAATTAATATATACAAAATTTAGAAATTTTAAATGATAATTCACCTTAGATTTTACAAATTTGATATTAGCCTTCTTACTGCTCTTATTTCTTGATGTCTCTCTAAATAAATCCAAATACCTATTTGAAAATAATATTAATATAAATTTTTTTATTAATTATAATATTAAAAATTATTTAAATAAGCAAAATTACGTGTTCAATACATTCTTAAAATTTTCATTCACTTCACCATGAGCAGAGGATAACCAATATTTTTTTCTATCTTGGAAAAGAACACCCACCATCCAATGATCCCTGATATAAATGAAAATTTAATATGAAAATTTAATATGTTTGGTTATATATAACACTTTGTGTGAAAACATATTTCATACCATTCAAGATGTGGAAACACCCAATATATAATGATGAAATTATTTTGAAATCTTTCAAATATATAAATTGTTCTTTTAGTATCAATCACTGTCAAAGCTATAGGAGCAATAAAATATGGGTCCATAAATCTATATACATCCTTCTTGTAATGCTCTATACAAATTTTATATAAACACCTAATATAAAGAAGACATAATTATAAATTTTAAATAAATTAATGGACTGAAAAAAAAATTGTTAGTCGATTTAAATGTAAAAAACATACATCACATTGATTCCCAATTGATCGGAAGATAAAAGATCAAGGATATAATTTTTCAAAAGACTCATAGACATTATACCCCTACAAATAGAAACATCCAATAGAATTTCATATACACCCAAGAACAAATTTGAGTATGTTGAAAATCGATCAAGATCAGTAGAATCTGTATCTTAAGTCATGAGATATTGAATTTTTTTTGTCTATATAGTATTTAATTAACTTTAAATTATTCCTTAAAATATTATATAAATATATAATCCTTAAAATGATAAAAAAATTTACTAAAATATGTAATTAAATATAACATATATACATACCTATATTGTAATATGCTGAAGTAGACTAGATGTCCAAACCAAAAAATGAACAATAATTTTTCCAATTATACCCACTTCATCTATAAGAAATGGTATTTTTTCTGATCTATCTATAATATTTTGTATAGTGACCCCTATGATGATATATCACAGTCTGGTGATGATGAATGATATCACTAATATAATATATCATCCCATATGTAACAATATAATGAGGATCATCAATAAATAACTCATAGTAACTTGGAAGTTGAGAAGGAGGGGGTATTATAGTGGGATTATAAAGAATAGTGTCTAGACACACATATGTGTGAGAAAGATAAGGAGTGGGATCTGTTGGTGGAGGTGGAGGAGTTGGATCAGCATGCCGAAACTATCCTTGCTTGTCTGCAAACATTGGATGTATCGAAGCTCTTATCTTTTCATCCATCGTCGATTGAATATCCTAAACTTTGGATTCCAAAGATTCAATTTTTTTATAAAAATTATACTTGTAAGAATATTATGAACTTGGAAACACATTTCTTATCAATACACCTATTGGGTATCCTCATAGAAGACCTGGGTGTTCAGGCTTTCCCAATGTTGCAGCTAAAATATCATGTATACCCTTATAAATAAAGACCCCATGTGTTCTCTACTTAACAAGAGAATCCTATATGGAATATTTGAAAAAATATTTAATGAATCACAACATAAAAAGAGTTCATTAAACTTTAATAAATAAATAAACATATTTCAAAATTAATAGCTATAATACTTGACTCTTCCGTAAGGTATTGTCATTTTTTCAAATTCGAGCCCTATTTATTATTTCATGTCTAGTGGGGGAGGAGGGGAAACCTCTCCATATCATGATGAATCAGCTCTAATATTTTGGTGTTTTTCCTATATCATTCCTTCTTCCAATAATGTATACCCTCCAAAAGATAACATATTATGATAAACATTTCTTTCTTGAATCTCGTGATGAGATCTCCTTGATTTCTATAAATTTAGAATTATGAATAAAGATATAATTAACATGGTCATTAATATAAAAAACATCTAAAAGGTTAAATTGTACTTATCAAAAAGACTTCTCATCATCTACCTTTAACAAATTTTTTCCATGTGTCTTCAGTTTTAAATAGACATATATCATAAGGATTATCATATTTTTTATTCCTAAAAATTTACTATGATGTGGGGGATGATTTAATATCCTTCCATCACCTAGACACCATTCCAAAACATTTCCACTTCACTCCTCCGAGGTTAGATATATGAAATTTCATTTGATAAGAAGGGGGAAAACATATATTACTATAAAAATTTCACGATGAGTATAATAGTCAAAAAAAATCTTACCAAAATGGTCTACCATAATAATGATAGTGTCTTTTTCTCAATATGTCACCAATTTTCAAAAAAAACTCACATTTTGTTTCGTCTTAATATATACAAAAGTCTTGATTTTTTTTCATTTGGAACTATTTTAATGTCAGTATAATCAAAGGATATTATTAACCTCTTTTCCAAGATACCAAAAACTGATAATTTTGGTAAATGTGTGGTTCTATGTTTATAAACCCTCGAACACTTTTTATCCCCTATAGAAGTATATTTCTTAAGTAAAGAAGGATCTGGAGGCTCATGAACATGAGCATGTGTAAGTTCCTCCCTTGAGGTATGAGTATGATCATATCTAGAAATATGTGGTGGAATAGAGTATTGATCAATCATATTATTACAAATAAAAGAAACATCAATTAGTACAAAAATATACAAGTACAACAAATATATAAAAATGTAAATAAGAAATTACCAAATATAGAAAATATTAAACCAAATGTAAAACATTTGTATTCATATTTTTTTGTATTACTATAATGATAAAGATATTAATGAGATATAAAATGACATAAATCATTGAAAACTACACAATATTCATGAGATGTGAAATGACATAGTAAATACTCACGAACCTAATAAAACATTTTAACTACAGAAAAAATTATTTTATAATAAAATCGTATACAATATATTTTGTTTTTATTATAATTTTTAAATTTAAAATAACTGGTTTTCATCATAATCAATTAATAGATAAGTTACTTAATGGTAAATATGTAAATCTTGACAAAACTAAATTAATATAAAACAAGAAATTTATCTTATAATACATTTTTTAATAAACAAATAAAATTAAAATATCTAACATATAAAATATAGAAAGGGAAATAATAATTAAGAACATATTAAATGTATTATTAGGATTGTACTAAAGACTATTTTCAAAAAATCCTTCATTATGATCATTCCATATGGCACAAAACATGTCTTTGACGTGTTCCTCAATATTATTTGATAATCCTTCCCTGGATGTAGGGATCTAACATAAATCAGCATCTTCGTCAAGTTTATCATCACCAAAATATTGTTTTTTCTAATAAAAAAATATTATACTACATATCAGATTGATCAAGAATATATAAAATTTGTTTTAATGTGTTTCCATAATAAATGGATCATTTGTGCAATCCAATTTATTCAAATTAACTAGTTTCATTTAAAATTATTCCTTATGGATTCTATTTTTACTGAAAAACTATTTACACAAAAACAATGGAAAATTAGATTTTAATATAATTAACCTCCAATATTAATTAAATTAATCCATTATATTTGGTTGATGTGGATATTGGGGGTTTTTCTTTGGAATTGGAAAATTTCAATACTTTTGCGAACACTGACACCCTACTATTCTGAATTGCACTTTTGTTGTCCTGATCTGCCGTATGGAAAGTATAACCATTAATGTCATAATCAAACCATTTTATCAAATTTAATCTTGTACCTCCCACTAAAAATCTCAATGATTTAGATGCATCTGGTTTCATAGTCTCGTTAAACCAGGGAAAATTGTTCACGTATACTCATTAAGAATCTTCATATATTTCTTCTTTGGATGACTTTGTTTTGACTCATTAATATGTAATGTTATATATGGTTAAGAATAATATATGTTATTAATTATATATAATTGTAAATTATTTATGTTTTCACCTTTAAATGATTTGAATTTCAAACCATGAATCCCCTTTACCAAAAAATTAACTCGTTTAACGAGAGATGTTGGAAGATGATGTGCTTCACATCAGAAAAACAACTTATACAAAACATTGAAACCTCCTCATAAATTAAATTCTGAATAATGGATGCTCCAGGTCGATATGGATTCTAAACATACCCCTTCAATATCATCATATACCATTCAAAAGGAAACTTTCAATGTAGATTTACAGTTCTACAAATCATTATTTCTCACACCTAGGGAACCCTTCAATGAACCACGATATCAAATATGGGTGGAAGATAATACATTTAAAATTGAAAAGGTATAGAAACCAATTATTTTTATAAAATGTTCAAATCATTCAAATTGACCAACTTATTAAAAATTTAATTAATAAAATAACATGCCTTCATGATATCCATTCTGACATAGGGGCGGCCAATATTCCATGCCATGTAACTCGTAGGAGTTTTAGCATCATGACAAGATATCCATGAGACTTAAAATCTATCAACTTGAAATACTTTAATGGGACAAATTTTTTTACATTTGAATAATAAACATGTTCAACTTTTATACCATTAATACATTAAAAAAAATAATGTTTTCTCCCTCTTGAATAAGGAATGGCAAGATATGGGTAGGATTGGTCGCCTTCCAGGAGGTGTGGGAGCCAAGTCCAAACCTATTAACATTGAGAGTAAATCCAATCTTGAATTAAACCCATCTTTATTCTTTAAATTAATATATAAAAATGTTCTTCTCAAACGTTCAAAGATATTCTTCTCTACATGCATGATGTCAATCTTATGTTTCACCTCATGGTATCTCAAATATGGTAGCAAAAAATTGTCTATTTGTTCCAAATACTTCTATCATTACCATATTTATGTGTCTTTATGAATGTCACATAAATTGTTTTCACCCTCTCAAAAATACAGATCAGTGGATAAAGGAGAAATATAAAATTATTGTGATCCATCTAAATCCATTTTCAATATTCTATAAGAGTTATCCATATGAAATAACTTTATATGACCCATGTATATTGTTTTTTTCCATAATTAATTTAACAACACGAAGTCTCTAGTTCACAAATTGGACTAGCTTTATGCCCCTTAACATTGAATGTAGGCAAATTTCCATATGCTGGGATTTTATATAGTGAATATAATAATTAATTATAGTTGAAAATATCATATTTAATAATAATCATACACTATTATACCTTCCTCCCATAATAGTTTCAAATCATCAACTAATGGTGACAATAAGACATCAAAAACATTTCTGGGTTGTGTTGGACCACCGATAAAAAAATGAACCTAATATAATTTCACTTCAATCAAAATTTAGGAGATAAGTTGTAAATTAAAAATAAAATAGGCAATGAACTATGTGTGCTACAAAGGCTTCAATGTGAATTGATTCCATATGTGCACAGATCAAGTCTACGATGTGGGACTTCATTTATGAATGTGGGAAATTAGTGATCAATGTTCTTCCACTGTGTACAATCAGCTGGATGATGTATTTATTGATCACATGTCCACTCAGTATAATTTCATCAAAAACATTTTCCATTATGTGAATTGAAAAATAAACATCTCAAAGGAGGTATTATAGGAAGATCAGAAAATACAATGGTAGGAGTCTCTAAAACATCAGAATCAACCGGTGATTTGTTCATTCAAATTATACCGCGATGTCCCACATTTTGGAAACTTTGTTAGAAATTTGTATTGATTAATATATAGAACACATTCATTCAGGAAGGAATTTATTTATTGTACCCCAATATAATAGGGGATTATATTTTCTTTCCATTATAATGTGAATCTGGAAGATCGTTGTCTTTTGGAAGAATGTATTTCAACAATTGTAGTAGCTCTGTAAAACTCTTGTCACTGAAGCTATGTTTATCCTTCAGGATTATCAATCTTAACACCATCAATAAAGTCATATAATCCATACAACCTAGATAAAATGGGTTTTCGGCATCACTGTATAAACTCTCAATTGTTGGTTGTTTCTCAATTACAGATACTTCAATATCACGAATCATTTCATCAAATTTACTAGATTTGTCATCTTGAAAAGAACCATCATCAATAGATATAGAAATACTTCTCGTTTCACCATGCCAAATATAAGGGAAACAACTAGAATTAAAACCATGAAAAATTAAATGATAATTGTTCAATCTTCTTTTCCACTTCTTCAAATTTAAACATTTCAATCACGGACATAAAAACATATCGTTGTTTGGAACATTCTGTTTAGTAAATTCCAAAAAATGAATCGACACCTTCCTCATATTTGACAACTAATCATGGTGAATTAATCAAACATTTATTCAAAAAATATTACAAATAAAAAAAATACAAAAACAAAAGTAATAATTTATAAAATATTGAGATTAGAAATGACATCCAAAAATAGAGAAAACTACAAATGGAAACATTAGAAGGAAAATAGAAAATTTGGATGAAGAAATTCATTCTTGTCGAAGGAATTACAAAATAGAATCCTTTAAAAATGTCACATGTAAAATAAATGAATATAACCTTATAAAATAATTAAAAATTACGTACAACGGTATCCATAAAATAATATCTATAAAAAAATATGTTGAATGAGAAGAACTATTTCATATATTATTATTTATAAAAATAATAAAATTTACTAATATTTTATTTATAATATAATATATTCATAAATTGGGACTTAGTTTAAAAAAATGTGACATTAAATAAAATCAGGAACTAATTCACACATTATACAATGAGAAGTAGAATATATTGATTCAATCATGTGAGGCATGCACTAAGAATTCAACTTTAACTTTTTCCAGCAAACTACAATCCTCAATAATAGCTACCACGTTTGATTTTATTGTTATGTTAATTTCCTATAATATTACATTCATATAATTGAATATACAATTGGGAAAAAATACGGAATTAGAAATTAAAATATAATTTATATTACACTATCAATAATTTTGGGAATACACTATTATACTGAAACATTGAAGCCATGTAAATCAAAATCTTCTGATCCAAAGTAAGGATATAAATTTGTCACATAGATTTATTTACATGGAATTATCATGTTTTAATCAAAAAATGAAAGATTTTAAATATTGACAAACCTTTTTAATCAATTCCAAAGACTGTAAAAGCACCCAAATTTACATAGAAAATCATCGATCATCTATTACTTGAAAACACAAAATATATATTCTTATAAAATAATACATACTCACACAAATTTTATATATTTATTTAATGAGCTATGAGGATTAATTCTAAATCCAATAATATTTTAAATAATACACTTTTAATAAAAATCATTTTTGATAATGATCATGAAAATGACTACATACCAATAAAATCAAACAAAATGCAAGATAATATCATCAACTCATCAGGAAACCAATATTTAATTCACATCAATAAAGGATAAAGAACATTAGGGTCATCACGAGAGTAATAAGATGATAAGGAAAAACACAATAGGGTTGAATAATTATGAATGTTTTGGCCACATAGTTCGATGGATTATGTTGAATCATATTAGAGACTACAAAATATTTATAGAATTTTTTTTCTATGAATGGATTATCTGACTATGTAACCGAACATATTTCCATTAATTCAACCTCTATTTTTACCCCAAAACCCAGGAAAACTCAAATGTTTTTTATATAACATAATCTGAATCAGACACTATAAATCCAAATAAAACCCCCAAAATAACCTTGAATTTTTTTTATCGAATTAAAAATTCTATCATTCAGGTGTTATAGTTGGAGACAATCATATCTATAATCAAACAAGCAACAAGGGAGATGAAAAACCTGAATGAATAAAGATGGTAATGTGAGAATAAATAATACCTCATTGAATAATAGTCATTTAGAGATTTAAAACCCAATAAAGACCGAAGATAGATAAAAAATGTTTGAGGCTTACTTCAGTCGAATAAAACAAGGCTGATGAAACTATACAGATCGATTTAGATTGTAAGGTCAAATTTTGACCACCAAATTGATGAAACAAAAATGTTAGGGCTTTAGAGAGAGAGAAATGAGAGATTTATCACGAAACAAGAAGACCGTCCAATGAAAACCAAGATCAATACGTAATTTTTTAAATGGTTTTTACATCATTTATATTATAACTGACATGGAAAATGCATAGTCACGATTTTTTACACTGATTATAGTATAAATTACATAAAAACCACTCTTTCACACCTTTAATATTGTAGAACTGATGTGATAGAGTGGATAATATGTACTTTTCATGTTAGTTTTATATAAACCGATGTGAAAAAGTAATATGACCAAATTTTCACCTCGGTTATAAAAAATTGACATGAAAACTGCACTGTAAAAAATATTTTTCTACTAGTGAAATATAATTTAATGGGTGGAAATAAAAAATAAACAAAAGTGAACAATGAAGAATGTTACCTCTTATTCGGGTAATACCTTTTGGTTTTGTACAAAATACTTCATTATTTTGATTTATACCCAAAGTGAGGCTTATATGATGAGGGTATGGATTATGGGAACTTATTTTTTTTATATTGGTTAATCCTATGGTCTTGAGATTGGTGAATAACTGTCAGGGTGGAGTGCGTTTTTATAGAAGAGTAGGAGTAACATTCTTGTAAATATAATGATGTAAACGGAATCAAGAGGTTTCCATTATATACTATTACCCAAATAATGAAGCATGTTATATCCAAGATATGATACGGTCAAAATATGTACAGAAAATATATTTTGGATAAGTTTCAAGTCCATTTTGGCTCTTATGTGTATGTTTTATTCCCTTGTTATGCTAGTTTTTCACCTAATTGATGTAATTAATTTTAATCAATTTCACTAATAATTATAATCAAATATATGATTAAATTATTAGAAATTATAATGTATTCTATCTAAATTTATATAATCAGATTTTTTAAAATTCCAATCATAGATGTTATATAATTAAATATAAAATTAATCCCATAGAAGTGATAAAAAATCAGGTTTTAAAGTAAAAATGTTCGAGAAATTGGTATGTTTATATATTAAAATTGAATATTAAATTGATTTAAATAGCCTATATTGTGTTAGTTATTATTTTATTGAGCAAATTAAAAATTAAAAACAATTTAAAATATAATTTAACACTGTAAATTATAGAGACAATAATGCAGTTTTGAACTAAAATTCAGTATTTGTCCATATTCATAAAATAAATATAGTTTAATAAAAATTAAAAAATTTACCCTATAATAATTTTAGCATTATGATTTAATACATTGTGTTTATCTAAAAGTATAAAATTCTTTGATTTATAAATATTTAGTTTTAAAATAGATGTGGCAGTAAACGGTGGAAAAGATTCTTCATTAGAAAAAATCAATTTTTATGCATATATATAGATTTATTTTTATCATATACCTATCAAATCCATTAGATAATTGTAAAAATTATTTTATTGAATATATAACATATTTAATTTAGTAATATATTTTACAACTAGTAATTAATTTAATATTTCTGATAAAAAAACATTTCTGATTACAAAAACATTTTTATTATATTTAATTAGTTATACCCATTTATAATTATTTCGTGACCTAAAAATTAAATTTATATTTTTATATTAGTTAATAATATTCATAACTACTAATATAACATTTATAGTATATATTATTATATTAAATAATAATGTTTTGATAGTATATTATTGTTCGGTAAAACGTGGTTTTCATTTAATGCAAGTCACCGAAGAAAGTCATCACTGCATGTGATGCATGATAACTCAGTTCTTTATACATTGAAATATATATAACATATTGAATTTATTAAAATTATTAAATAAAAAATAAATTCTCAAGATTTTATTTTCATTCTATATTTGATACTACGTTTCATAAAAGCTATCGAATAAAAGTTATTATTTTTGATTTTTTGGGCTATTACATTCTCCCCACCATAAAGGAATTGCATTTTCACAATTTAAACACAATTATACTAGTGAAAGGTTTCATATTTTTAAATTAATTTTTTGAAAACACCATATTGTAAAATATTTTATGAAATATCATCCTAATAAGATCGAATGAGACTTTAAAATGTCACATGGAATGACATATAACTAGGTTTATATACAGGATAACATTAATGGAAGGTGAAAATATGGATTTCGAGTAAAAGCCTAAAGTTTTATATGAATTTATTATATTCATATGTTAAAAATATGTAAATGATCAATGAAAACTGAGGGACTTAAATACATAAATATTTGATGAATTAAAATACTATACATTCAACAAAAATGAATGTATTAAGATAACTTTTTTATGATAGTTTTCATAATGTTAATGAATAATTTTGTTGAGAAAGAATATAAGGAAATAAAATTACATGATATGTTTCAGTTTTATAAGGAAAATTTCATCTTTTGGTTGTTCTACTATAAAATTATAATTCATTATCTACATCAATAAATCGATATAAAAAACTTAAATTTGATTCGAGAAACACTAAAATAAACATTAAATAGATTGTGTGTCCCATTAAAGAGTCACAAGTCTTTCTATTTTTATATAACTAGGCTATAAAGCCAATATGTTTAATATATTAATATCTAAAACTAAAAAGTAACACTAATCATTCATCATTTACATTTATTCATCATTTTTTCCCTAAAATAAATGAGTCAATAACCCAGACATCACACAAGATAATGGTAGGCATGAGACCCTAATCTCCATTTGGTCATGCATTTATGCCCAACCACCTAATAGGTTATTCTTTTTATATTACCATATAATTTCAAAAATAATTGTGATGTAGATCCTTTAAATTTACACATTAAATAACCTTTTCACAAAGTTTTTAATGAAATATATTTTTCTTTTTTGAAAGCCTAATAATCTAATATGATTGTTTTTATATTTTCATTAATGATCATAATAATACCAAATGTTATAAATAAATTTAAACTCATTTCTCTAACATGTGAGGTAATTATTCTTGATACACTTTTACACTAAAACATAAACTAAACTAATGAGTTTTATTTACCTAAATTTCATCCAAAATATCCTTTTTCATGGTATACTCACAACACATTAAACCTAAAAAAGAGGTGTTTAAGACTTAGAATAAATGGTAAAACATAAAATAATATTCCTATGATCTCATCCAAAAATATTATGTCAAATAATACATATATTCTTCAATTTTAATTATCAATGTCTATATTAGGTTTATGTTTCAAAATCGATGGTTTACTACAACTTGTTCCAATAGATTCTACTAAAATTCATTCATACCAACGGTAGTAAACCAACCCCAATAATCCCAGTTCCATTTTCGACTACCATTACATCATCATGGTTGCATGGAATCAAATATACATGTATCAAAGAGTTTAGTGGTCATGGTAAACAAATTACAAACATGAGTATTTTGTAGAAATAAATAAAATAATTAAAACGAAATTTATATCATTTTATAATATCATTATTCCATATTAGCATATCCATTCATATCATTCCAAATACCTTTTTTGGATTCCTAGGTACATGGTACAAAATAAGTGTGTGATCAAATACTCAGAAGTGGTTATGTATAGTGGAAGAAATAATTAATCAATAAGAGTAATCCATATTTCAAGGTAATAGCATAACAAACACAGAATATAATCAACAGACTGAAAAGTTAAAAAATATGGAAAATTAATAGATGGAATCACATTCCATTCAAATGACTAATTAAGGAAAAAATCCACATGGAATGGAAAATAACTGAAATAGTTTCCATTTAACCAATGAAATGATAATGAAATATATCAATAGGTAATTTCAAAGGAAAAATATCACAAATAATAATAAATTGATTTAAATAAAAGAAATTCATAATTATTGTACTCCATGTTTCCCTGGTACATGGTACATTTACTCTCAAATCCCTTCACAATATGGTTTAGAATACTAATTTGAAGGCTGGTCAAAAGATATTTTCGAACATGATACGTTACAAACCTGTATGTTTTAAAAGCACCCAGCCTTAAACATTACATAATCTTGAATTAAATGATTAATTCACATTGAGGATCTTTTTAGGTTTAGAGTTTTAGATAATTAGACCATAACTATTACATTACATCTCAAAAATTACAAGGTAGACACTTCTACTCAGTTTCCATTTTTTCATAAAATAAAAACTCTTTAAAAAAGAGTAATGTCTAGTCCCATGTTTTAGATAGAATGACTTTTACATGATCCAATACTTCACCCTATTCAACTTTAGGTCCTGTGAAAAACATTTTAAAAACATGGGATGATCATAAAAATCTCAACAAGGGATACACAAACAAGGAAAACAATTAGTTTTTTAAAAAACAAGTAAACCATGAATACATTATCAGAAGTAATACATTTCACCTTTAGGAATTAGTAAATACTCCTCACTGAATAAAAGATTATATCATACCATTTGTAACCAAAATATTTCCATAAAACCCATATAAAGAACACATAACATATAATGGTAACTTGGGACATAAACATTCTTAAGTGGAATAACCATACAGTCGACTTCCACACATATCAATAAATAGAATAGCTATACGACCGACTTCCATACCCAATACATTGGATGTTATAACATAACCACCCATCCTGTTTTATCATGGCACCACCCATCATTTGGTTTATCATGTAACCACCCGTCAAATGTCCAAGTACCATTAAAAATTCATAACCTATAAAATATTAAAAATATAAACATTTCACGATTAACATTTAATTTTAAATTAAAAGAAATAAATCAAGATATTGAAATAATCAATACATTTGAAAAAAAAATTCAATACCAAAACATGAAAAAATATGGCAAGATATTTTCTTTTTCATTTTAGAAAACATTAAGGCTTATAGAGGAGGCCAAATAACGATTACGGAGGCAGAGAGTTCATTATCACCGCAAACCTTAAAAAAATTCAGTTTGTCATTTAGTAAAATGCTTCGTAGAAAAAAGCTTTCCTTTGAATGAAAGTAAAATTCAAAGGGTTTCATTATACACTATGTAAAAGAAGAAGGTACATATTTTCAAAATATTCCTCAATGAAAGGAGATTGAGATGAAGTCCCATACCTTGTGTCCGACTCGACTCGTTCATTCTTTAATCCCCTTAATAATAAACTAAATTTAATTTATACTTACATAAGAACCTTTTTCAATTTTATTACTCCTTTTATATCACTTATTACTATGTTATAAACATTATGTAATCATTTAAGTTAATAACGTTAGTTTTGTCAATATTTGGTACTTGAGTTAAAAATGGACTTCTTATAATTACAAGTTGTTCACATGGTCAAAAGTTCATTATATCCAGAATTATATTCATGTTTTATATATTATATATATCAAATATATCCAGTATATACATGTATTTATAATAGTACATAACATTTCGAGGTAAGAAATGAAGTGCACTATTCATGGATACAGTAAGTTGTACGTACGCATGAACACTAATTTAATTTCTATTTCATATTTTAATTGAATTAAAACATAATGATACAGAGGTATATTATAATTCCAGTATAATTTAATATATAATATAATTAACTCCATCCTTTATACATCCCACATATGGCATTAACGAGACATATCACTTTGAGGGGGTGGTAGTCCGCACTTCCTCAAATGAAATTATCGTGTTTAATCATAATGGAAACCATAAAGGTATGATATAAAAGAAAAATACAGACAGATAAAAAAATAAACATAATATATATCATATATAAATATAGTGTCATCTTAATGGCCACCATGAGAGGTGGTAGGAGGTAATCAAACTATCATCGTTTTGTGAGGCGTTAGTTTTCTGTCCACAGAAACAATATATTCCTCACTCATTAGATGGAGGTGTGTGTTTGTGTAGTTAAAAACATTTTCATAACAACATACTAGTATATTTAGGATTACTAGTCTTGGTATTAATGAAATGAATACAAAGATTTTAGTGGTTGGAGAAGTAAAATAAAAGAAAAGAAGTTAAGAGGAATCATTACCTTTAATTTGGGTAATCCCATTTGGTTTGAACAAAAAGGACTTCTTCAAGTGCCATATTTTTAAGGTAAGAATTCTAGGAGGAGTATAGGGATATTTAGAGTATCTTTGGGCAAGGTTTGAATGAGCTAAGTGGATTGAGAGGTGTGAGTAATGGTTTAGAATTGAGGGATTTTTTAAGGGGGAGGAAGGGCTCTTTTGGAATGTTTCAAAATATATTTTTATTATAAACCTCTCTTCGGTTTCTAGAGTTCCAAAACTCATTAAAGATGAAGATTATATGACTAATGGTCGAAATAAAATCATCCAATAAGAATTGGACAAGTTTTGGATATTTTTTTAATAATTATAATTTTATTTATTTAAATCATTTATTAATGAGGTAAATATGGCATCATTATTGTGTCATAAATAATATAATGTATTTTATGTCTAAAAATCATTAAAAAAACCATGATGTAGGAAATTTTTTTATCATTAAAAAGAATAATTATAGTCGAAATGATAACTTATATAACCTTGTGTAAAAATTAATTTACTAATAGATATTTTTTAAGTCATTTTTGTAATTCCTTTAAGTTAATTAATCTAAAGTGTAATTATCACTACCATGTAGCTCCATGGGGTCCCAAAATATGCCCAAATATGACCATGGTCGTAAATGACTCAACCAATAATGTTATGACATGTGTTAAAGTAATTTTGTGTTATTATAATATTCTTTTTACCTTGAATTACCCTATTTACATTTAACCGCAGTAAAAAATGTCAAAAGTTACTATTCACCAAATATTATTTTCATCTTATTGAACCAAATTTTACTTACTAATAATAGCCATGTATGTCAGATGTTCAAAATTCAATTCATAGAAGCAGTAAAGTTTCATTTAAATGAAAAAATCAGTTTTCTAACTACTACTAAGTGGTTTCACTATTCATGAAAATTGAACTTTTTCAGAATACTACCAAAAAATCAGCCTAAGCTATATTTGATATTCCGAATTCAAAAATGATTTCTATTTTACCAAATTCAACACATAGATGTTGCATTAATTAATTTAAAATTAATTTCCACTGTCAAAACAAATAGCTTGTTTTTAAGAAACAATAACTATCAAAAGATCGACACTTGTTTATGTCGAATTTCAAAGTGAAATTAATCCAATGAACAACATTGGATTAATTGATATAAATATAATATTATTAAAAATTAAAACCAATTAAAAATAATAATATAACCATATAAATAAATTAGATTAAAAGGCACTATAGAATACAAATACAGTATTTTTCACTATTCTTAAAAAATGAAATTTAATAGAATAAAACAAAAATTTAAACCAAATAACATTTTGATGTCCTGAATCTAAAGAAGAAATTTAATTTTTTCAAATATAAAATAAAAAAGTTCCCATAACTATATTTAAAGGGGGGTCCCCATTAAAAGGCATTAGATCGAACTTTTAAAGTAAATTATGCTTCAAATTAGAATCATTCACATTTTAAGCGTCTAACTTTTATTTAACAAACATGTATAATAAAATTTTAGTTAGTTTTATTCATTCCCGCCAATACAAAATCTAGGAGTTAACTACCATTTAAAATAATAATATTATATTATTAGTGTGCAATGTATGATTTCAAAGAAACCTGTTTTTGCGTATTAGGTAAGCCATCAAACAAATCATCCCCTTTTAAGTAAAATTTATATTTAATTCACAAATATTAATACATATGAAAATGATTTACTCTTTATTTACATGTGATGTTACATCCTTCACACTTTTGGAAATTGAGTCTTATCAATTTTATTCACTTATCAAATAAATGGGGGAATTTATCCATCAAAGCATTTTTAGATTCCCATATTGCCTCTTCATCCATATGGTTTTTCCAAAAAAACCTTTACCTGGTGAATTAACTTATTCTAGAAAACATTCTCCTTGCGGTCAAGAATCTGGACTGGTTGTTCCTCATAAGAGATATTCTCTTCCAACTGAACTACCTGTAGACTCAAAACATGAGATGGATATGTCATATACTTTCTCAACATTGAAACATGAAACACATCGTGTACCTGGGATAAACATGGAGGTAAAGCCAATCTGTATGCAACTGATCCAATTTTCTCTAGGATTTCATATGGTACAAGGAACCTTGGACTCACATTTCCCTTTTTACCAAAACTCATCACAATTTTCCTTGGAAAAACCTTTAGAAAGCCTTGATCACCTACCTCAATACATAGATCCTTCCCCTGGTTATCTGCATAACTTTTCTACATGCTCTATGTTATTCTCATGTACTTATGAATCAACTGAACCTTTTCTGCCATTTCTTCTACCAATTCTAGTCCCATCGTCTTCTTTTCACCTACTTCATCCCTAAATTATGGAGTTCGACATATCTCTCCATATAATTCCTCAAATGGAGCAATCTATATACTGGAATGAAAACTGTTATTAAAAGAAAATTCACCCAAAGAAAGATGTTGGTCCCAAATTCAATTGTAATCTAGTTACCAAGCACATAGCATATCCTCCAGGGTCTGAATTGTTTTTTATGACTGCCCATTTGATTGAGGATGAAAAGATGTACTAAAATTTAATTCAGTACCCAACGACTTCTAAAGGCCTTTCCTAAAGTTAGAAGTAAACCTGGGATCACGATTAGATATAATAGATAGGGGAACTCCATGCAACCTGACTATTTATTTATCATACAATTGAGAAATTTTATATAGAGACAAAGTATCCCAAATAGGAAGGAAATGATTATATTTAGTCCACCGATCAATAATAACATATATTACATTATTACCTCAAAATGTCTTTGGTAATCCCACAAAAAAGTCCATGGATATATTTTCTGATTCCCACTCTGGCTTCGGTAGAGACTGAAGCATCCCTTTTGTTAACTGTCGCTCTGTTTTAACCTACTAACAATTCAAACACTTCATAGTAAAATCAGCCATATCTCTTTTCATTCCATCCCACCAGTAACATTCCAGAAGATCTCTGTACATATTTGTACTACCAGGATGAACTGAAAATGGGGAACTATGAGCTTCACATAACAACTCATTCTTCAACTGTGAATCACAAGGCACACATAATCTTTTTGCAAACCTCAAAACACAATCATTATCAATGGTAAAATTATGCAACGTACACTTCTGAACCAACTCTACCATTTTCTGAAACTCACTGTCTTCTTTCTGTATTTTCTTTATTCTTTCTGATAGAGATGATTTCACTAACTCCTGAAACAAAACAGAATAATTTCCTGCACCAAAAACATATATTACAATGTTCATCAAATCAAAAACCAATGGATCTCATTCCCAATGTATCATGGTTAATGAATCATTTCTTTTTCAACTCAAAGCATCAACCATTTTATTTTCTTTTCATGGATGGTAATGAATCATGCAATCATAATACTTTATTAATCCCAACCATCTCCTTTGTCTCATGTTCAATTAATTTTTAGTGAATATATATTTAAAACTTTTATGGTTAGTTTATATTTCACATTTTACTCCATAAAAATGATGACTCCAAATTTCCAAAAAAAACAGCAGCTAATTCCAAATCATGTGTAGGGTAATTTAATTCATGACGTTTCAACTAACATGAAGCGTAAGCAATTACCTGATCATTCTGCGTAAGGACACATCCATGTCCTTTCAATAAAGCATCACTATAAATAACAAACTCACTATTTCTGTAAGGCACTGCCAAAACTAGGGAATTCACCAATCTTCTTTTAAATTCCTTAAAGAAATCATCACATTCTTTTGTCCAAAGGAACATGACATCTTTTTTAGTCAACTTAGTCAGTGGACTAGACAAGCATGAAAAATTATCAACAAACCTTTGATAATAACCTTCTAAACCTAGAAAACAACAGATCTCGGTTATATTTGGTGGTCTCGGCCATTCTTTAACAACCACTATTTTAGAGGGATCAACAGTTATGCCATTTTTTGAGACAATGTGACCAAGGAAGGAAATTTGATGTTACCAAAACTCACACTTTCTGAATTTCCCAAACTGTTTTTTTCTTTTAAGGTTTGCAAGACAACCCTTAAATGACATTCATGTTTCTCTTTACATTTGGAATACACCAGAATATCATTAATGAACACAACCCCAAACTTATCCAAGAACTCATGGAAAATTCTATTCATAAGATCCATGAATACAGCAGGTAAATTGGTTAACCCAAAAATCATAACTATAAATTCATAATGGCCATATCTAGAACAAAATATGGTCTTCAGAATTTCTAATTCCTTTACCTTCAACTGATGGTACCCCGACCTCAAGTCAATATTAAAAAAATACTAAGCTCCCTAGAGTAGATCAAACAAGTAATCGATATGAGGCAAAGCATACATGTTCTTAATAGTGATGTTATTAAATGCCCTATAATCAATGTGATGTCTCATTGAACCAAATTTAATTTTAACAAAAAATAAAGGAGCACCCCATTGTGATGTGCTAAGTCGAATGAAACCTTTATTTAATAAATCTTGAAATTTCTTCTTTAACTCTAAATGTTCAAATTGATCCATTCGATAAGGGGGTTTTAAAATTGGCTTAGCATCAGAAACTAAGTCAATAGTAAATTCAACTTCCTATTCATGTATAATACCAAAAAACTGATCAGGAAAAAACATCAAGGTACCCATTTACCACTGGAACATCATTAACTCAACACTTCCTTTATTTTCAAAAATATGAGCAAGGTAACATTCACTTCTATCATTTACTAGTTTCTCAGTTTCTTGATATTTTATCAAAAACAAGGGTTCGTTCTTGTATACAAACAGAAAATCATTCTAAAAGGAAACCTATTTATCTCTGGATTCAATCTTAGCATGATAAAAAGAAATCCAATCCATACCCAAAATAACATCAAACTCTACTAGAGGCAAAACACTATGGTTTTTAGGTAGATTCATTTTGTACACAAGGACATGAAAGTTCTTATAATTTTTTTTCTCTCAATGTTTCCTCCCAATGTTTTTACAATAAGTTTAGGATTCATATCTTGAGTTGGAATTCCCAATTTACTAGAAAACTTCTCAGAAATGAACGTATGTGAAAACCCTAAATCAAACAACACATTGGCATAATATTAATAAACCAATAGTGCACCTGATACTACTTCATTAAATGGCCCAATATTTACTGAAGTAGTCGCAAAGGATTTCACCACCCCTTTATGCTTGTAGTTTGGCTACATTCCCTCAGTTGAGTTCTTAGTTGGACACTAATTGGCATAATGACCCATTTCATTGCCCTTAAAACATCTTATCGTTGGCTTTTCATTTACTGCTTCATCAGCTTCCTTACAGTTACAAGCAATATGACAAGACCTACCACATCGAAAGCACTTCCCAGACTTTGAAAAACATTCACCAGGATGCTTTTTACCACACTTCTCACAAGAAGGGTATTTATATTTCTTACCTCCAGGCTTATTTGATGAATTCATTCCCTTTGCCTTCCAACTAGACCTCTTATTCAGTTGTTTTTTAAAGAACACCTGATCATCGACAAACTCCATTTCCACCTTCTACGCACATTGAACATATTTTTCATAACATTTTAACTCACGAGAGCCTAATTCTCTTCGTTATCTCGGCTTTATTGCTGAGTAAAATCAATTAATCTTAATATCAAGATATCAGATTAAATTTGGAGAATACATTGTCAGTCAAGTGAACTTTCCATCATAAATAGCCACTAAGTCATCCTCCTGCCTCAATTCCAATAATTTTTTTCCATCCTTAGTCGAACCAATTTAGAAAAATATTTCTCAAGGAACCAACATTTGAATTCATCCCAAACAAGAGAATAAATCTCCTCACTATCCCTAATATTTTTCACCATAGACCAACACTGATCTACTTCACCTTTAAAATGGTAAATAGCAAGACTAACCTTTTGATGTTCTGAATAACCAATGACATTGGAAATTTTCCCCAGTGCATTAATCTACCCTTATGCTAGCACAGGGTCAGATGATCCTCTGAATGATGGGGGTTATTGCCTCATGAAATGCTCCACCACTGACTTGTTTCTCTGTGGTTGATCTAACTGATCTCATGCATGGATACCGCCACCATATATATATCCTAAGTCAACTATTCCATCACTACAACAAACAGTTCAGTTCCAATTCCGACCATCTCAGGTTTCTGATTTGGAAGGTTTTCTTCCTCCTAATGTCATCCCAAAGTAGCTTCCATGTTTCCTCTATGGAAAACGATTCTGAACACAGAAATATATTAGGCGAAGCATCATGGTAATATGTAAATGCTATATCATTTCAATCATAACACAAGCTAAAAATAATTTATGGATATTAATTTGACTATATTCTAACTCCTAAAGTATTCTAAACTGACCTATGATACCAACTATAAGGACCCGGCCATAAAAATTACATAATTTTGAATTAAATGAATAATTCACATTAAGGGCCATTTAAGGTTTCGAGTTTTAGGGAATTAAGCCATAACTATTACATTACATATCAAAAATTACAAGGTAGACACTTCTACTCAGTTTACATTTTTCATAAATTAATAACTCTTGAAACAAATTCATGTCTGGTGCCAAGTTTTAGATAGCATGACTTCTTCTTGATACCATCCTAGACCTTATTCTTAATTAGGTCCTGTGAAGAACATTTTAAAAACATGGGATGAGCATAAAAAGCTCATTAAGGGATACACAATGAAGGAAAAATTTTAGTTTTTCAAAACAACAAGTAAACCATGAATACTTTATCATAAGTAATAAATTTCACCATTATGAAGTTGTAAATACTCTTCACTGATTAAAAGATCATTTCTTACCCTTTTGTAACCAAAATATTACCATAAAACCCATGTAAAGAACACATAACCTATAAAGGTAACTTGGGACTTAATCATTCTTAAGTAGAATAACCATACAGTCGAATTCTACACATATCACTAAATGGAATAGCCATACAGCCAACTTCCATAACCAATGCGTTGGAGGTTATAACATAACCACCAATCCTATTTTATCATGAAACCACCTGTCATTTGGTTTATCATGCAACCACCCGTCAAATGTCCAAGTACCGTTACAAAATCATAACAAAAACAATATTGAAAATATAAACATTTACTAATAAAAATTTATTTACAATCACAAGATATAATTTCAATATATTAAAATAATAAACCTATATCAAAAACCATTTTCAATACCAAAACACCCAAAAACAGAATAAGGTAATTCCTTTTCATTTTAGAAAACATTACGGCTTTTAGAGGAAGCCAAATAACGATTACGACGGTGGAGAGTTCATTGTCACCGCAAATGTTAAAAACATTCCATTTGTTGTTTAGTAAAATGATTCATTGAAAAAATATTCCATTTGTATGAAAGTAAAATTAAAATGGTTTTATTATACACCTTGTAAAAGAAGAAGGTAGATATTATTGAAATATGCCTCAATGAATGGATATTGAGATGAAGTCTGTTGCCTGGTGTCTGACTTGGCTTGTTCATTCTTTAATATCCTAAATAATAAACTAAAGTTAATTTATACTTTATTAAAACCATTTTCCATGTTTATTATTCCCTTTATATTACTTATTACAATGTTATAAACATTATGTAATCATTTAACTTCATAATGTTCATTTTGCTGATATTTGGTACTTGAGTCAAAAATGGACTTCTTATAATTACAAGTTGTTCACATGGTAAAAATTTCATTATATCTAGAATTATATTCATTATTTAGATATTATATATATCATATATATCCAGTATATACATGTATTTATAATATTACATAACATTTGAAGGTAAGAAATGAAATTCATCGTTCATTGTGACGGTAAGCCGTACATACGCATGAATGCTGCCATCATTTCTATTTATTATTTTAATGGAATTAATACATAATGATACATAGGTATATTATAATTCCATTATAACATAATATATAATATAATTAACTCTATCCTTTATACTTCCCCCAGATGGTATTAACGAATCATATCACTTTGAGGGGGCGGTAGTCTGTACTTCCTCAAATGAAATTTTCACGTTTACCCATAATAGAAACCATAAAGGTATGATATAAAAGAAAAATAAATAAGAATAAAGAAAAAATAAACATAATATATATCATATATAAATATAATTTCATCTTAATGGCCACCATGAGAGGCGGTAAGAGATAATCTAACAATCATCGTTTCGTGATGCGTTAGTTTGCCATCCACAGAAACAGTATGTTCTTCACCCATTACATGGATGTGTGTGTAAGTGTAATAAAAAAAATTCTCATAACAACACCCTAGTATATTGAGGATACTTTGTTTTTATAAAATAAAGGAATAAAAAGATTTTAGGGTAGTAGAAGTAAAATAAATGAAAAGAAGTTAAGAGGAATCGTTACATTTAATTTGGGTAATTCCGTTTGGTTTGAACCAAAAGGACTTCTTGAAGTTCCTTATGCCTAAGTTATGCCTTCTAAGAAGAGGAGAGGGATATTGAGAGATTATTTGGCCCAGTTTTGTATGGGAAAGGGGTCTCGAGAGGTGTGAGGAATGGGTTAGAAGTGATGGATTTTTATAAGGGGGGGGAGGGGATCTTTATGAAAGTTTGCAAATATTATTTTATTATAAACCTATATTCGGTTTCTAAAGACCCATAACTCATTAAAGATGATTATAATATGACTAATGGTAGAAATAAAATAATCCAATAATAATTGGACAATTTTTTGATATTGTTTTAAAATTTACAATCATATTTATTTAAAGCATTTATTAATGAGGTAAATACGGCATCATTATTGTGTCAAAAATGATATAATTTATTTGATGTCTAAAAATTAAAAAAAAAATCATAATGTATGAAATCTTGTTTTATTTCAAAAGAATATTTATATTCGAAATTATAACTTATATATCCTCATGTAAAAAATAATTTACTAAAAGATATTTGTTTATGTCATTTTTGTCTTTACTTTAAGTTAATTAATCTAAAGTTTCATTATCACTCCCAAGTGGCTTCATGGGGTCCCAAAATAGACCAAAATATACCCATGGTCGTAAATGACACAACTAATAATGTTAGGACAAGTGTTGAGTTAATTTTGTATTATTATAATATTATTTTTACCTTGAATTACCCTATTTACCTTTAAATGTGGAAAATAAAAGTCAAAAGTTACTATTCACCAAAAACTATTTTCATCTTATAGAAAAAAATTAAACTTACTAGTAACAACCATGTTTGTATGATTTTTTAAATTCAATTCAACGAAGTGGTAAAATTTAATTTAAATGAAAAAGTCAGTTTTTTAACTACTACTAAGTTGTTTCACTATTCATCAAAAATTGATGTTTTTCAGAAAACTACCAAAAATTAAGCCTAAGATATATTTGATATTCTGAATTAAAAAATTATGTATATTTTATCAAATTCAAAAAAAAATATAAGTTTAATTAATTAGTTTATAATTAATTCCCATTTTCAAAACAAATAGCATTTTTTAAGAAACAATAACTATCAAAAGATCGACAATTGTTTATGTCCAATTTCAAAGTGAAATTAATTTCAATGACAAAAATTGAATGAATTGGTAAAATTATAATATAATTAAACATTAAAACCAATTAAAAAGAAAATATAACCATAAAAATAAATTATATTAAAAGGCACTTTTGAATAAAAATACTGTATTTTTAACTCTTCATAAAAAATTAATTTTATCAGAAAAATACCAATAATTTTCCGAAAGTAAATTTTGATGTCCTGAATCTAAAGAAGAATTTATTTTGTCATATAGAACATATAAAAGTGACCAAAACTCTATTTAATGAGGGTTCTCCATTAAAATGTGGTAAATCGACCTTTTAAAGAAAATTATGCTTAAAATTAGATTCATTCACATTTTAAACCTCTAACGTTTATTTAAAAAACATGTATAATCATGTTGTAGTTAGTTTTGTTCATTCCCACCATTACAATGGCCATGAGTTAAATACCATTTAAAATAATAATATTATATTATTAGTGTGCAGCGTAATATTTCAAAAAAAATTTGTTGCGTATCAGGAAATCCATCAAACATAGCATCCCCATTAAAGTAAACTTAATATGTAATTCAAAAATATTAATAAATTTGAAAATGTATTATTCTTTATTTACTTGGAATGTTACATTATTTCTTCCCAATTGATTTCATCTCATGATACTTCTGATTCATCAGTGGGATTACATGAAATCACCTTAACCTGTGTCTTACCTATCAAAATCATTCCTCATATGTCGAGTAATCAATTTATTTAATAAAAAATTTTCCTTACCAAATATAAATATTTACTGAAGGATATATATTAATCAATATTTCCCCACGTATCAAATAACAGTTAAAGTAAACACCATTTGTAAAAAATAGTACACATATTAGGTAATAATAATATACATGATTAATAATATGGATATTTGGGGGAAATTTAATGTTTATTTATAATTGAAAATTGAAAATATCAAGGGGACAAAAAAAATGAATCATGTAAATGAATTTAAATACTATCCTTGTATAAAAAAATCACAACCCATGTAGAGGAAGAAAAAGGATTTTATGTGTACAAAATAACCCAACTGGAGTAAGGATAAGGGGTTGATTTCATTTATTATTAGAAATTCAATAAAAATATCATTTTGGGGAATTCCTTAGAAAAACATCCTTTTCATTTTTAAAATTTTTTTTAAAATCCTTTTCTTTGAAAATAAAATAAAAAATATTTTCATTAAAAATTGAAATTTTAAACTTGTAATTTATTATTTAAATAATTGAAGGTGGGTAATTTTATACATGTCCAACACAGTAATAAGAACATTTATTTTACAAGGTTTAATGGTTATAAAAGTGGTGTGTTTAGAAAGTTAAAAGAATGTTCTCTTGAGGAAATTTGTAAAATTAAAAAAGGGTAAACATATCTTTATTGAGTCATTTTGAACTGGGTAAAGATATTTTTATTATTTTTATAAAATAGGGTTTTTATAAAAAACACAAGTTATCTGAATAATAAGATAAATGACGTTGGATTCTCATAATAAATTTTTTAAAACATTTTGAGTACCGAAGAGTGGAAAATTGTATTATTACATGAACAAAATCATTAATAACTAGATTTTATGATTATTAAAGGGTTTATTTTTATAGTTATCATATAAATTACTTTAATTTGATTTTAAGAATAAGAAACATTAATAAGAATGATATTATGAAATTAACCCTTAAAATGATCATATCATCATAGTGCTAATTAATCATTGATTATATCATGTGTATCTGTAGTAAATACAGAAATTATAAGTTTAAATACATTTATAGATAATGAGAGTTGTTATACACATAATCATATTATATTAATGACATGGAGGAACTAATGTATCCCATTTAAAAGAAATGAGTAAGGACTTTTTATGTCATCTTGGTAACACTATAATCAAATACCAATAAATGAAAAAATTAAAATTGAAACTCAAAATACCATGAATAATTTTTTCATGATATAAAACACATTTTAGGTAGTATATATACCAAAAAGAACATATAAGTGGTGAATATGGTTAATGCCACACAAATGTAAAATTGAGACATTAATCCCTTACCTCGGCTTTACATTTGGGTAAATATCCATTAACCCCATTTTATTATGGTGTTAAATATGTTAATAAATTATAAATACCCATAAAAATATTTATAATATATTATATTATCTTCTTATAAAATCTTATTACTTTTCTGTTCATAATCATTCAATACTATAACTGTTTCCAATGTCAATTGCCTAGATTTTAGTACGTTTTGACTTATTAATTTTTTCATTCCTAAAATGATCATGATATCATAATCTAATGGATTTATTACATTATGTAAATATCATATATATTATTCCTATATTTATTTATAATAATTCATAAATTTTGGATATAAGAAATGAAATGAAACGTTCATGGAGACAGTAGGTCATATGTACGCATGAATGCTACTTCCTTTTCCATGTCATACATAAAAAAAGGAAAAGTAAACTATATATATTTATATGATAATTACAGTGTCATATTAATGAAATATATGTAACATGATATCATTAAAAACATCTTATACACATTTCATTTATATAATGAATAAATCACATTGCTTTGGGGAGGTCATAGCCCCCACATCCAAAAATGATGTTATCATATTCATGGAAAATGAAATGAATGAAGGTATGTGTTATATATAAAATTCTAGAATAATTGAGAAAATATAAAGAAAATATTTTTAATATTTTATCAATAAATCCATGATTATTTCGAACCATCATAGGTTGAGAATGGATAAATGAACGACAATAGTTCATGAGCCGGTAGTTCGTCGTGCACACGAACGATAATTGTGTATCCCATTTTATGGATATATGTGAATGATTATCCATAAATCATAGATTTAAAAATATCATATTAATCAATATACTATTTTTATTATATAATCAGGATATAAAAATAATTTAAAGGGTGGAGAAGAAAAAATAGATGAATGTGATCGTTGAATAACATTACCTTTTATTCGATTAACACCTTTTGATTTATAAAAAAATAAATCATTGTTAATCATTATAAAAAATTTAACTCTTCTAAGACGATGTTATTAATTTTAGGATCTTATTTAGGAATAGTTTGGTCATGGAAAATATATTGATAGGCTTGAATAAGTTGTAAGGGTGAGTGCCTTTTTATATTGTTGGAGGAGTGGTATTCATGTAAATATAAAAACGTAAGAAAAGTTAAGTGGTCTCTATTACATCATGTAACACCAATAATTTTCACAATTATATAAAAGTGAGTATATAGGCGATATGTGTCAAGAAAATATGTAACTGAAAATTTTATAGGTCATTTTGGAAATTATATTTAACGTTTAGTACCTTGTTAGGCTAATGGTTCTCTACATTATTCTAATTAATTTTAATCACTATCAATAATATTTTTTTATAAAGGTACGTTTACAATATTAAGAATTATAAATTATGATGATCTAAAATATGTAATCCAACTTTCCAAATTTAAATCATCGAAGTTGCGGTAGATATTTTTAAATTAATCCATTATACAAGATAACATATTGGGCTTTTAAAGTAAAAATGTTTAAAAGTTTGGGAAGTTTTAATATCCAATTTCAATGTAAAATTTATTAAAATAAACCAAATTGGATTATTTTTTTTATTTAAACAAGTAAACATTAAAATACATTGAAATTATATGTTATCACTATAAACTATGTTGACACAAATCAATTTTCAATTAAAATATTGTATTTTTTACTATTCATCGAAAAATGAAACCTCCTAAAAATAACAACAATCATTATAATATAATATTAATTTTCCTATTTCAAAAATGAAATTTTTTTGAAAAATAAAATTTATAAAAGTGTCAAAATTCAATATAAAAATAGGTGAGATATTAAAATAATGAAAAATAGCCTTTTAGAATGATACACTTTTTAAGCATAAAACTTGATTTATTCTTATCTTATTCCCATAAAATCAACTTAATGAATGTAAAAAATATTTTATTGAATATATAAAATATATATTCCACTAGTATCATTCAATAATAGTAATTAATTTTATTTATTAAGATAAAACATCTTTGTGGTATTAAAAACATTTCTTTTATATTCAATTGGTTATTATGTTAATTTATAATTATTTGGTAACCTATGAATGGACATTAAATTTTTTTAAAAATTATTTTTCATAATTTATATAATAATATTTATAAAAATAAATTTTAAATCTAGGTTATTTCTTATTATATTAAATAATAATATTTTAATAATACATTATTGTTCGATAAAACTCATTCTTGTGTGTAATAGAAGTCGTCAACAAAAGTTGGTGTTGTGTGTAACAGAAGATAACCATTTATTTCATGCTTTAAAATATATATTTTATAATGAATATATAAAAAATATTAAAAATAATATAATGTATCTAGATTATATATTCCATTCTATGTTGGATTATTCATTTCATACATGAAATATAATAATAATTAATCATTTCAAATTTTAGGGGTGTTATAGACCGGATAAATATATCCATAATTCTAAAAAAACATCGAATTGAATAAGAATAATAATTTTAAAAGAAACATGGGGAGTGATAGAAAATATAACTATAAGGAATATTTAAGAAACCATTACCCAAAACTGAGGTATTAACCATAAATACATAACGGATGAATTATGACAATTTATTCACTATAAAAAAATGTTTTAAAATCAAGTGCATAATTTTTATATTTACAGAGTAAAATATATTAAAAATATAAAAATACCTCAATAAATTTTTTTATTTTTTCATTAACATATAGTTATAAATTATATAGAAATATATATTAAAAAGGTGTCAACATAAATTTTAAAACATTATTCATAAATTTGTTTAACTAAATAAATTGTTGAAAATAAATTTTTTCTTATCGTAGAGAATATGGAATGGGAAGATAAAAATATATTCAAATAAAACGAATTCCATTTAAAAAATATGGAAGAAAATTTTATCCCATTTAATTTGGAATAAATTAATCACAGTATAATGGGGATATTATTTTCCTTGTAAAACCATGTACCTATTTAGTTTTATTTTATAATAAAAAAATTACATACTTTTTGTATTTGGAGGTCAAGCGGTAAAAAAAGCCTTCATTTATAACTATTGTTATGATTATTAAAACAACTTCTAGAAATAAAATACAAAATAAAAAATTTCATATTTTTCATTATAATTTCAATGATAACATAAGTCTTATTTTAAAAAATCATTCTAGTATATTAAAATTCTTGAACATATGTATATATGGATGAAGTGTCTCCCATAGAAGAAAAATGAGGTCTATGTTTTTTATAAACATCCATTCTGTGGATGTTGAGTACAAATGTGCAGTGATACGGAGAAAATATGGTCAAAAATGTAATTTATAATATTTGAATAATATATATAATGTTTAGGAAATAAATAACATACAAATCCTTTAGTGGAAGTTGAAATGTAAATAATTCTAAAAAATATGAGATTTTAAAATTAATCATTACATGGGATTCCTATTTTAGCTCAGAAATTCTAGTGCCATATATAATATTTTTATCCTTAATATTAATCTATATTAAATATATATATATATATATATAATTTCATTCTTCCAGATATTACTAATACCTATTTACTCATATTTTTCTGTTAAAATTTATTATTAATCTATGAACTATTCTGAATGTTTGGATTTTTAGCCTCGATCCTTCCCCCTTGGTCAACGATTCTACTCCTTTATAATGTAAATAATATATTATATATAATATTTATACATTAAATAAAATTTTACAACCATATAAGAATTTTTTATGGAAAACGAAATTAATTGATCTCAGAGGTTGTAGTCCACACATATTAATGGATAAACATTTCATTTTTCAATGGATAAAAATAATGGGAGGTTAATAAAAAATATTTATAGATTCCTAATTATGAAATAGTTATTAAATATGTTCATTTAATCTATCATTCCAAATATACAAGCAATTATGTTATAAAAATGAAATATTTCATTCATCGAGGCGGTAGTGTGCATGTACAAAAAGTCAATATTTTCATTTTTCCAATGAGTGGAAATATTGTTGATAATGGTTATTACTCAACATAATATAACTTCAATAAAATAATTATACTTATTTTTTTATTTTAAATTTTTCATAGTATATTTATAAGTGGTTTAATAATAAAAAATTCCTCAGTTAAGAAAATATCATATTCCTTGGATATCATCATTTGGATCACACATTAAGCGATATTACTCTAGGATTATTGAATGAAAACAAAATATTGGATATTAGAGAGATATATTTGGGAATTAATTTATTTAGGTATTGGTTAAGATAAGGTACTCATGGGGTTTTGGATATATGATTATAGGAGAAGTCAATTTATAAGTGAGGGAATAGACACCTTTTAAAATAAAATTAAAATAATAATAATATAAATAAATATATATTTATATATCTTGGTAATGTGAACAAATAATGAAATATTTGATGACAAAACATGAGAGGTTATACTTCCACTCATACCTTATTAATTTGAAAATTTATAGTGACCTATTTGTTTGTGTCACTTTATTTATCCCCCTCATTAAAATATTTAACACGTATAGTATTGACAAACTTTTAATGCTGTAATATTTAATTATAACTAAAATTATTTCAATATTATGATTGTAAAAATTAAATCCATTTTTACATATACAATATATAGGTGGTAAAGATTAATTTTATTATAAGTATGAAACAAAAAAAAAGTTGTACGTCAAAAACAATCCTTTTAATGAAATGAAATATATATACATTGAAACCATCCATATAATTGTCATTATGAAATTTATATTATTATTTTTAAGTAAAGGATAGTTATATGACCTTAAAAGTAGTAAAAATCTGAATTTATCATTGGAAATACATTACTATTTAAAAAGGATCAATCATTTATAGGATAATTACATCACTTTTCTTAAAACATTCAAGGAATTGGTTTTCAAAGTTTACCATATTAATTTTAATAGAATTATTTTACATATTGAGCATATATACAGTCTATAAAATGTTTTTTATATACCTCATAATCATTCTTATATAATGATGATGTTATAGATGTGAACATATTTGGTGGAACTATATTTTCCACAATACAGATAAAAATCAATGATTTCAAAATAATATAAAAAATAACCATAAGTTAAATTTTCCCTTATGAAATAAATAAAAAAGGTTAATTTAATAAAAAAAATTAACAAAATTTATATTTGAAAAACAATATCGAATATAAGTAAATGTATATTTTGTTGAAAAATATACTATTTAAACATCATGTATTTTAATCATATTTAATAATAATTTAGAATTAATTTAATGTTAATGTATTATATTATACATTTAAATATTACATATAATAATCATTCAAAAGTTATAAATTTAGGAAAATGAAAAAAATATTAAAAAAGTCCTCACCGAAAAAAAATCAGTTTTTTAAAATTTAAAGATATTAATAATAGATAATTAATTATTTAATTTCTAATAATTAAATTTCATAAATAAAAAAATTAGTACTATATAAGATTATAAATTTGAATTATATCATTTTATTTATTAATGGGATATTATTCATAAAATTTTAACATTTCCATATTTTTTTTAGAATGATGTGTCACACACCAAAAGTTATTATTAATAATTGGTTAATTTATAGGGGAATATATACTAATATCATGGGTTGTTACATCCTCCCCATGTAATTTAATTTCAAAAATAATTTTTTTATTTTTTCTCACTAAGGTAAATATATATTGACATTGGTATAATATATGTGTATATTTTATGTTATATTTAATTTCATTGTTATTAAAATTATATAATAGTATTATTATATATATATATTTCATATATATTGCAAGACTCATACGTTTGATCAAGTTTAAAAAAAATAACTTGGTGGCTGGTTGATATTTTCCATATAAGTCTTCGTAGAGATATATTTATCTTACATGAGTTTTAGGAAGTGTTTTATCGTAATGATAATGAATTTAATAAAATATACATACCCCATTTTGTTCAATTCTATTAAAAAATGTTTGTCCTTCGGTTTTATTTTGATCAATTTTTCACCTCTACTTCATCACATAATCTATATGATGAATTTTTTATTCTAAAATCATAATAATAATCTTTTAATTGATCATAAGTTACATAAAATGATGAATAGTTTATACTCTTTTAATGATCCATTTATTAATTTGTTTTCCAGAATAAAATATAATAAAAAATATGAATAAACCATCATATTATGAAGTAGTACATTAATATAAAAAACCTCATCAATAAATCTCAATTTAAACATAAACAATTTCATATGAAATTAAACCGTAATATACATAATAATAAAAAAAATTAAATAAAAATAGAATTGTTTTCTTCTTTATTCCTAAAAACCATCTTATCCATTGTTTCAAAAATCATTGAACCTAGATAATCATTACAAATGTTCCTTACTGTATTTGAGACTAAAAAAATAACATTTATTTGAAATTCAACCATAGCTATACAAATCATGTATATAGCTTGGTAATAACTATTCATCTTAAGAGAGACCATCAGATATGTTCTCATTGTAACTATATTTCCACATGTTATTTTAACTAACAAATCCTTCCATAGAGTTTAAAATGTTGATTCAATAGCCATTAAGGACCCAAAAGTGTACATTAATATTGAATCAAATGATTAATTTTCTATTTGGGGTATCTATTTAGATTCCAGGATCCATTATTGTTGGAACCCCCATTAGGAATTGAAACCTCATATTTTCATTAATGGTTACTATGCTTCATCATCATGGCATGAATTTAATGACTTCATTGGTCTCATGTCCTCAGAACTCAATAGTGGATAGTATCTCCATCTATGCTTCAGTGTAATTATGAGAAATTCCACAGAAAATAATGTGAGGATGATTCTCATGAAAGGTGGTTGCCAATGTATTTGGAAGGCACGAAACAAGGTCCATCATAAAGGGGTATTTTTCTTGAGTCCATACCTATAAAGAAGAACTAGATGTCTAGTGGTTTAGATGAATTCACATATTATGGGTTGAAAATTTTATCCATCATTGAATAAAATTATTCCTATTTTATATCCCTCTTCAATCAACGAATTTACCATCTACTCAGTGAATCAAAATACATTACGCCCCCCCCCCCCCCCCCTCTATTTTATTCATTCTTATTGATGATGAGTCATAATAGTCTAGGTTCATCGAGGAGGGGGATTGTTTCAGGACAAATGTGGGATATGATCTTTTACTTCATTACTTCCTATAGCCTTGGTGTCTCTCTTATCATAGATTCACGCATCATGCATGATTTAGTAGATATATGTAGATAGAATAATATTAACATGGCATGGGAGGATACTAACACAATGAACATACTCCACTCACATGAAGGAAAGATCATTTTCCGTTTTACTATTACATATCACATCCATAGATGGAATGTTTAAATAATGAACCAAAATGACTTATGTGAAACCTATTGAGGGGGGAACCAAGATGTGAATTATTAGGATTTAAGGGTCAATTAAGATATTACATGTACATACTTTTCTAGTTGTGTAATCCCCATTCTATTTTACTATATTTTATTAGAGTTTATGATCTTAGGTTACACAAAATTGAGCCCCATTGTTCTTTTCTTCTCCTTTAGTTTTAATACATAAAATTATTAATATTAATAAAACATAAGGGACTTCAATGATGGCTTTAAAAATTTCATATTCTTGGCCATTATCAAAAGGAATGTTATTAGGTAAAAACCCTTGATGATTGGGGAATTGGTTCAATTAGTGACATATTGTTTTATAGAGGACACATAGGATATTAGTGATTCCATTGTATGAAATTAATTCATGTTACTGAATAACCATATCATTATATATGTAACAAATTCCCATTCTATTCATGTATGTACCAGTGGGTTTTAATCCATAATAATCACATTTTTGATGTTATATCCATCCCTTCACCTCCTTCACCTCATTTATTTATTACTTAGTTTTGAACTATTTCATTATTCTATTGATTTTATTTTAAAATATTATTATTTTTAGAATAATTTCATTATTGGGGTTGTACTTTATACCATATCATCATATTATGAAATTTCTTGGGATACTAGTTACCATCTAAGGCCCATCAAATGTCAATAAATTAAATGATCAATCATACATTTTGAATAATATATATAATCACATGATTTCATTTATAATCTTGTAAGTGTTTCCCCACACTCAATAACACTTTCCTCCACCTTCAGTAAAAATGTATGGAATTTCCTTTCAATATCTACTCGATGTTCTCAAGGATAATATATCTCAAATAAAAACATAAAAAACATTATTCCATTATATTATCTCTATCTCCATATCTTCATTTTCATTTGGAATTAATGAACACTATTTATTCGGATCTCTTAATAAGATAATGATTCATATCCTAACCATATCACTTTCATTACTTCCCAACGATATGAATATCTTTGTTATGGATATGATCCAATTCATAGTTATTAGTGATTTAGTAGTTACATTGATGGATGGATATTTTTGTTGCGTCAATAAATCCAAAATCATTTCATTATCCAATGATGAGATTTATTGTTCCATTTCTGAAAGTACATTGGTAATAACATGATCCAATTACCCTAATATTATAATAATATTCCCATCTCAAAATAAATCATCTAAACATCCATTGAAGGAGAATTACATCATTAACTATGTTATTTTTTTCATTCCATCCATAGGATGTAATTTTTCAATAATCTAATGTAAATTTTTTTGTTATAACATTTTTAATATTAATCCAAAACCTAAAATTACCTAAAAAGATATTTAACATTAGATTGGTTTATCAAAATTCAGATGATATATATAATCATTAATAATGTAGATCCTAATGTCCAACTAATATTACATTTACAGTAAATATAAAAAAATGTTAATCTAGATTCCCAAATCTAATGTTTTCTACATTACACTGGTAAAAGATATAATATATTGCATCCCAAAAAATCATAATGATTAGTAGTATTGGTAGACAAGATATATAAATTATTTCAATTTAACATTGGAAGAAAACGAACTTCTTAAAAACGTCTTCAAATCATTATTATACATTTTTAATCATTCAATGGAACCATTTTGATACCTTCGGTAGTGGAGAACAAAATAAATGGTCGTCATAGATGACCATTAAGTAACTACATATAGCAGAAGATATCATGGGTATAGAAGTAATGAATACTGTATACAAGTTAAAAATTATTACATGTTCCGTTTATAAAATAGATTGAGCAGGATACTCATTTATATTATTTATCAATGATAGAATGCATAATTCTAGACATCATATTCATACTATAAAGTAATTTTCTAAGACACATTCAATAATAGGGTATAAATTCTAAAAATTCTTAAATAATCTATAAGGCCCACAAACATGATTATCTAATGTGAGAAAATTATTCATCAATGTGTTATATAATTCCCTTCCCCACAAATCACTTGCACATGTACAATTAATTCCTCAAATAATGAATGACCAATAAAATAAATAAATAACTTGGCATTCTAATCTTCATTAATTATATAGAAATGAGTATATAAAATTAAATATTTCAATATTTAATTGAATAACTATCATATAAATAATAAATCAAGTAATTCCATTTTTAGAAATACATTATTATCAAAAAATTATTTTTACTGAAAAATATATCCACTATATAAATGAATAAGGACATAAATAGGAAGGGAGGGTAAAAAAACTGATAGATAGTGTCATAAAATCTTACTATAGGGAATAATGAATGTACATTATGAACAAAACGAGGATTAAATAAATTATTAAGGGATTAAATAAGTCTATGATATCATAAGATATACATAATTTGATGTCCAGGAAGTTATTTTCATAATAAGATATGAAAAAAGTGAATCTAAAAAACATTATGAAAACTTTTTCATAATTTTAAAAAAATTCATGTCATAATCCACATCCAAAACACTTTTTAAAATGTTTCAAATGGTATATTAAAATGTTAATTGAAAAATATTTTCCCAAAACAATCATGAGAAAAATAAATTAATAATTAACTGATTGTTAATTGGAATATAAAAATTTATTGATGTGATATCAAATCCCTTTACAAATAATTTTAACAAATAGCAATCCATATTATTTTTATAATATATGTATATATATTATAATTTGAATAATATATTCATTAGAAAAAATGAAATGTTTTAATTGATTATTAATAAAAAATAATGTATATATTTTTATTCATATTTTATCAAGTGGTAAATGTTAAAAAAATAATCCTTTCTTGTAATGAACAAAACCCCGAATCCTAAAGTTAGTGCATTATTTTATTACATTAGCATGATTACAAGGAATAAAATATAAAAGGACTGATTAGTTTTGTAGCCTTGGAAGTGATATTACGTACATGATACCCATAATAAATCGTGAAATAGGAAATACAAACAGTAAAGATAAAAAAGTGAAATAAACATCTTCCCTGAAATCTTGTTAAGGATTTCTTATTTATAACATGGTGAAAGGAAACATAACAAGGCTGATCTAAAATTATCTATAAGGGTTTGTAAAGAGAAATAAATAATTAATAAATGAGAATAAATTAACATGGAAAGGTAAATAATGGATAACACATATCATTAAAATAATGAGATAAGGGATTATCAATATGACATGGTAAGAAAATGAAACTCATTCCCTAAAAATCAATAAACTGACAAAGAAATGTATCCATAGATATATCAGTAAAGAATCTCATGGATAAATAATAATGGATTCTAAATAAGGGAAATTAAAAATTATTATATTCCATGTTTCCTTGGTACATGGTACCCTTAATATCTTGACTTTTCACAAGACGGTTTCAAACATGTAGGGTAAAAATCTATCTGATTTGGCCAAATGATTCATTTCATTAGACTACCAATGCATCATGGGGCTATATATAACAGTGAGCCACCCATGTCCCACAAGTCCAAAGAATTCATCATATATCATATAAATTATGTGCCTTATCAAATATCCATATTGAATAATGAATACGGATTTATGAGTAATACCTCAAAGGATTATAAGTAACAATAAGGGTTCTTAGCATTAAAACATTTTCTGAAAAAATAATATTTAAACATTCAATGGGTCCCATAATACATTAAAAATTTTAAATCACATATTACAATGTGTTAAATGATACTTATAATATCATGATAATTAATAATTTCTTGATATAACATGTCAAAGGGAAGTATATACACCATGTAAATGTGAAATTATTCCAAAAAAATAAGTCTCAGTTGAAAGTAAGTTGAGATGAAATCCCTTACTTTAACAATCCTTTTTGTGTGGTATTTATAATTCTGTATAGTGGTTCAAAATTTGTTAATAAATAATACCAAAACTATGATAATTTTTATAATATCATATATTAATTCCTTATAATATTTTATTAACCATTTTTTAACACACTTTCAATAATTTTTATATTTCTGGTGTCAATTGACTAGTTTTCTCGAGTAAGTTTTACCATTTTATTTGTTGTTCCTATTTCATAGAAAGTGATTTCATCATATAAATAATGTAAAAAATGAATAAATTATCTTATTTAATTAGTATATATGTATTTATAATAGTTCATAATATTTATTGATTAAAGATGAAGTGCACCATTCATGTAGATGGTGGGCCGTACTTATACAATAATGCCACTTTCATTTATTTTTCATATTAAGTGAATGAAGAATAAATGAAGAATATTTATAATATAATTCCAGTATCATATATATGTTATATATTTTAAATATATTTATTGAAATAATTCATAACACATTCCATGCATATCATGGAGGAATCACATCACATCGAGGGGGCGGTAATCCACACTTTGTCAAACGATGTAACTATATTAACGAAAAATGTGAAGTATTAAACGTATGTAATAAATAATAATTATAGAAGTATAAATTCATTATAAATATCATATATTATATATATGAATAGAGTTTATATCATAATTTTCACCATTAGTGGTGGTAAAGAAAAAATGAACAATCATCATTTTGTGAGGCAATAGTTCATCGTACACAGAAGCAGTATGTTCATTATCCATTAAATGGAGGTTTGTGTAATTGTAGGTATAAAAAATTACATGAAAACATCCTAGAATATTTATGATAGTATTTTTGTTATATAATCTTGGAATAATGCAATTTTGGGTGTTGGATAATGAAAATCTGATTAGATAGCTTGAGAGAAGATGTAACCTCTTAATCAGGTAACTTTTTTAGATTGTACCAAAAGGCTTATATGGAAGAAATTATGACCAAATGGAGGAATCTTAGTATATATGAGGCTTTTTTGGAATCTATTTGGATATATCCTGGCTGTACATAAGTGGTTTTTGATATGTGAGTAAGGGGTAGAGTGCTTGCCTTCTTATAGTGGAGGGAGAGTGTAACTCTTGTAAATACAAAAAGGTATACATTAATTGGAGGTTTACCGTACCTAAAATTCCTCCAAAATGGAAAAATAATATATTAAAGGGTAAAATGTTATATTAAAACCTCCATCACACAAAAAAATTTCATTTATAATAATCTGTTTCCTTAACTTCTATGATTCCCCAATTTTATCATTTTAGTTTTTATTAAAGAATCTTGTTTTATAATCTTAATAAATTAAAAATTAAAACTAAAATAGTGAGATATTTATTAGAAAATTTAGATACACTAAATTATTAATAATATTTCTAATTTATAATAAAAAATCCCTTCTTTTTCAGAAATTAATTTTTAAACAATCATATGTGATGTGCTAGTACACATCCTAAACAAGGATCGTGTTAACACTAATTTAAAATTATATTGGTCAATATGATAATTATAAAAGATTAATTTCACCATAAATAGAAAATATTTAATATTTATTAACACTTAAACATCATATGTAAGAAAATATTATTTTTTTAATTTAAAATCATTTATTACAATATCATTTATTGTAAACTACCAAAAATATCAATTTTGACATTATTTATTTAGATTTAATTTAAAAATATTAATATAATGATGTAATTAAAATAAATTCGGTTTAAATATGTGTAACATGATATATTCATATTAAAAATAAATAAACAAAATAATTCAACCAATCCACTTGTCTTTTAATATTAATATTACCATTTGTTTTAGTTATTTATTAACTAAATATTCACTACATTTGAATTTCATAAGGAATTTATGAAATTAAATCATCTCTAAAAAGTATTGATAAATTATAATGATACAAATAACAAATTTATATTCCAAAAAGGATATTTATAACCTAATATATGAAATTTGTTTACATATATTAATTTTTTATAAATGTTAAAGGTAAAGAAAGTTTCATTTTTTGTCTTTTTCCATACATAACCTTTTATATAGGAAAATTTCATTTAATAATATCCCAGTAAGCCATAAAATTAGAATAATTTGGGGTTATGGTCTATGTATTGGAAGATAATGGATTTTGGACAGGTTTCATAGTGATTTTGGTCCTTAATATTAAATTTTAGTTCCTTATTTAACATAATCTAAACTTAATAACCATAATTAACTATAGTCACTTTCACAAATATTTTTGGTCAAATATTATGTTGATCTTATTAAAAAGAAATTATTTTACTAATTACTATTGTGTATGTTTTTATTTCAATATTTAAATCATAGAAGATGGAAAAATAAGATTAATTATGATCATGCAGATGTGGCGAGAAAGCACAGTTTTAAAATAGAAATGTAAAAAAAGTTAATATGTGTTTATATATAATTTCAATATAAAAATGATTCAAATTACCAAGACGGTTTTAATATATGTATAATTGATCAATTTTTTCTTTAATAACCAATTGAAAATATAATTAAAAAATAATAGTTATTTAAATGGAAAGTCTGTTTTTAGTTAAAATGTGGTGTTTTGACTCTTCATCAAAAATGGAAATTCAAGAAAAAAATAAAAAAAACTCACCCTAATATAATTTCAAAATTATGAATCCCAAATTTATAATTTATTTTCACAAATAAGATGTATAAAATTTTAAAAACTAGATTTAAAAATAGGTATTCCATTAAGAGGTGGTAAAACTAAATCTTCTTTGAAATACAAGAACATTCAGTTTGGTGTGTAGCTTAAGCTTAACATTGTCTTTTGCATAAATATAGATATAATAATTTTTATTATAACATGAAAATATTGTAATGAATTTGTGTGTAACATTCTCTCGGGCGTAATTATATTTTTCCCTTGTAATTTAAACATGATTTTAGCAATCGAGGGATTGATATTTGGAAATAAAATTCTTCAAATCCCGACATTGTAAATAGGGTAAATAAAATATATTCTTAATAAGAGATAAATGATACTAAAGTGGTTACACAACTAGTTTCCCAAGTATGAGAACATATGTGGGAATTGGAAACATGGATATAGAGGAAAAGACTAACAATCAAGTTTTGATGGAGAGTTCTAGAGAACATGGTTAGGAGAGAGTTACAAGTAAAGTCGCTACATCTATTATGATCTAAGGGTCCATTTGATTCATTATAAATGAAGTTTATAGGACAATATTTTTTGTTTCAATATTATAATTTTTTATATTTAAGTAATTATTTCACTATATAATATTATAAGTAAATAAATTTTTTTATAAACATGATGTTTTACTTTTATTACACCTTGAACTATTTCTAAAACATATTTTAGAATATGATATTTTTTTCTCATATGATTACAATACTTAAGAGACTATTTCCCATTGAAATATTTTTTTAAGACCATGAAATATTTGATACTCATTACTATTTGGATCACATGAATCGGTGTGGTTCACATTTATCCAACTATGCACCATTTATAAATAATGTAATATACTGGAATAAATTATAACATAATATATAATTCCAAATATTTAATAGAATATATGTTTTTGCATCATGAATCCTAGATTCATAAAATTTGTCTAGTTTTTTTAAACCATTAAATATAAATATTTCATAATTTTTTTCAAATAAAATTTCAATTATCCTTAGAGTATCCCCTAGGATATTCAAACAAAGTGTGTAGTAAGTCATGTTTTCATGAACCAGGTTACCCAGATTCAGGCCTGTAACACCTTTTCTAAGTTATTACTCATAGGTACATATATACCAAAGCCAATTCCACTGGTAGCATTCAGAAAGGGATTTATTCCTAATAATACCCACATAAAATATACCATACCAAAATTCTAGGTTGTTCTTCTATAGTCATCCACAATGTCTATCTTAGGGTAATGTTCCACAATATATGGTTTCTAATTCTAGTTTCCATAAATGAATCTAAACATCCTTTGATACCAACTATAATTCCTCGATCCTAGAAATGTAGAGTTTGTGCATTATGTTTTTACATTGGCATAATTAGATTAAATCAAATCTTGAAAGAACAATCAGTTTAATAGTCTTGGAAGCCAGATTAAATAAATGATACCCATAATACATTGGGAAATTGGAAATAAAAACATGATACATAATAAAATGAAAAATTAAATCATTGAACTCTTATTAAATGATTTCTTCTTCATAACTTGGGGAAAGGAAACATAAGAAGGGTGATCTAAAATTCTCAGTAAGGGTATATAAAGAAGAAAAAATAGTGAATCAATGAGAATAAATTTTCATTGAATGGTAAATAAATAATTACACCTAAAATTAAAATTACTAGAAAAGGAAATATCATTATATAATGGTTAGAAATATATTCTCATGCAATCCAAATCAATAAAATGAAAATTAAATGTATCCATTGATATAATAACACAAAATCTCATGGATGTATAATAATTGAATCTAAGTGAGGAAAATGATTAATTATTGGATGTCATGTTTACTAGGTACATGTTTACATTACCATCATGACCATTCATAAGACTGTTTACAAAAAATTGGTTAAAAACCAATCATATTTTTTCACATTATTTATCTCACGAGACCACTGATGCATCAAGGAGCTATATATAACCGGTCCCCCCTGATGTTATATTAGTTCAAAGAATTTCTCATATATCAAATAAATAATGGTCATTATCAAATATCTATACATAACAAATAGTATGAATTTATCAACAATACCTCTTAGGAGTATAAGTAACAATATGGGTTCATGACATTAAATCATTCTTAATAAAAAATAATATTTCAACATTCTAATGTGTCTTATAGCACAATGAAACATTTATACAATAATTCCACATGAATTACATGAAATTAATAATATTATGACAAGAATTACAATCATGATATATCATGTCAAGTGGAATTATATACACCAAATAATTTATAATTGGTGCATAATTAAAATAAGTCTCAATAGAAAGTAAATTGAGACAAAATACCTTACCTTTAACATCCTTTTTTTGTGGTATTTATACTCATATATTTTAGTATAAAATATGTTACTATATTATAATAGATAAATAATAATGTTTATTATTTCATCTAATAATTACTTATAACCTTTTATTATCCTTTTTTAACACTCTTTCATTAATTTCTTTTATCTCTGCTATTAATTGCAAAGTTTGCTCAAGTAATTTTTAATTTGATATTTGTTGTTCCTACATTGTAGATCATTATTTCATCATCTCCATAATTTAAAACAGAACTTAATTTTCTTTTATAATCTATATGTATATATTTATAGTTGTCCATAATATTTTTATATTAAAAATTATGTGTACCATTCAGGGAGATGGTAGACCGTATGTACGTGTGAACACTACTTTCATTTATTTGTCGTATTAAAATATTGAAGAATAACTGATATATATGTATATTATAATTATAATATCATATATATGTTATATATGTTATATATGTTACATGGGTTTATTAAAATCATCCTTAACATGTTCCATGCACTGCATGGATAAATCACATCGCATCGAGGCCGAGGTAGACCAAACTTCCTAAAACAATGTTATTGTATTAACAGAAAATGGGATGTATTAAAGGTATGTTAAAAATAAAAAATAAATATAAATAAATAAATTATAAATACGATATAAAAAATATATAAATATATTTTCGATCATAATGGCCACCAAAATATGTGGTAAAATAAAATTGAACAATCATCATTCCATGAGGCAGTAGTTCCCCATACACAGAAATAGTATGTTTTTTATCCATTAGATAGAGGTTTGTGTAAGTGTTGGTATAATCCTTTAAATAAAAATCATAGTATACAGAGGATAAATGTGTTTTTATATAATCATTAAATAAGGTGATTTTAGGGGTGGGCAAAGGAAATGAAACTAGATAGCTTGAGAGAAGATGTTATACGTAAATTAAGTAACATCAATTTGATTATACCAAAAGGCTTCCATGGAATTATTTATTCCCAAATGGAGGATTCATGGTCTAGTGGAGGATTTTTTGGAATCTATCTACGATGATCATTGTCGAACCTATGTTGTTTGAGAGGTGTGAGTATGGGTTAGAGTGCTTGCCTTTTTATAGTGGAGGGGGAGTGGATCTCTTGTAAATACCAAAATGTATTCATTAATTGGATGTATAAAATTACTAAGGTGACTTAAAAATGAAAAAATAATGGAATAATATGTGAATTTTAATTATTTGGCTCCTTAACTTCTATGATTCCCCAATTTTATCATTTTCGATTTTATTAAAGCATTTATTTTTATAATCAAATTAATTCAACCATTAAATATAAAATAAATTGTGATTTATTATAAAATATAGAGGAAATTAATTATTAATGTTATTTATATCATATAAGTGAAATAAACCATGAGTTTTGGAAATTAATTTTAAAACAAGGGCATGTGACACCCTAAAACACTACCTAATCCTAGAAGGTGTTAATAATTATTTTACAGTATATAGGTTAATATTTTAATTATAAAAGATCGATTAGTCCAATAATTGACCATATTTAATATTTATTAACACTGAAATTTAACTTGGAATAATCTAGGATTTTAATTAATTTTAAATCATTAAATAAAATATCATTTATCGAAAATAAACAATGATCTAAATTTTGACATTATTTATTTAATTTTAATTTTTTAATAGAATTGTTTTTAATTAAAATGTATTATGGTTACATATGATAAACATGATATATTCATCTAAAAATTAAAAAAACTATAATTCAATCAATTCTCTTTACGTATAGAATTCAAAATATCATTTATTTTATTTTATTATTAACTAAATAATCACAACATTGGTGTTTCATAAGAATTTTAAGTAACTAAATCATCTCAAACAATTATTTATAAATTAATATGATAAAAATAACATATTTATATTTCAATCATATATGTATAACCAAATGTATTATTATATTTACATATCTTAATGTTTTATAAATTTTATCAGTAAGGACAATTATCTTTTTCTTTTTCCTTACATAAACTTTTATTTAGGGAACTTTCATTTAATAACATCCAAATAAACCAAAAAACTATAAAACACTAGTGGTATACTCGAATTATTGACATCCAATGGCTTTTGGACATGTTTACATGTCATTTTGGTCCATAATATTAATTTTTTGTTTATTATTATGCTTACTCTTAACTTAATCAGAGTAAATATTTTTAATCACATTCACTAATATTTTGCCCAAATATTAAGTTACTCTTGTTAGACAAAAAATGTTGTACTGATTAAAACCACATATGCATGTTTTTAAAAATTTAAATCAAAGAAGTTGGAAAATTATTAGAAATGAAAATCTTGTATGTGTGATGAGAAATCCAGTTTCTAATGTATAAACATTAATATGTTCAATAAGAGTTTATATCTCATTTCAATTTTAAAATGATTCCAATGACATAAATTGGATTAATATATGTATAATTTACCTATTTCCACTTTAATAACCAACATAAAATATAATTTAACACTAATATTTATTGAAACACAAAGAATATTTTAAATTAAAATGACTTAATTTTAATATTAATAAGAAAATAAATCTTCATAGAAAAAATAAAACGTTCACCCTAAGATAATTCCACTGTTATGATTCCAAAATTTTGATTATTTTTACAAATAAAATTTGTTAAATTTTTAAAATGAATATTAAAAGCATGTTTTTCATTAAAAGGTGGAAAAACACTATCTTTCATGTATCAAAAGTTAATTAAATGTGTCTTGTATCATAAAATGAACTTGGGGTGTCATATAATGAAAGAAAAACATAATTTTTATTCTTATATGAAAATATTGTAATACCTTGGGGTGTTACATTTCTCACTTCTGTATAAAATTTCAAATATAAATTATATAAAAAATCATAAAAAGATTCCTTGATGTGTATTGAATAGAAACTAAAATATAATAGAAATTATATTTTATGAAATAATTAATGTATAAAAAATAACACTATGGACAAAAAATAATAAATAAGGACATGTTTGAGATATTTTTTCAAGAAAAAAGAGAAATAAGGTTAAGTATTATTTTAATAAATGTTTTAGAGTACTTGATTACCAATTATAAGAAAAATAGAAATAATAACTGAAAAATACAGAATTTTTCAATGTAAATAACATTTATTTTTTAGGAAAAAAATAACTTAAAATTCCTCCATTGAAATTTGAAATAAAAAAGGCCTTATAAAAGTGTGACTGTAAAATTTACCCTTACCTTGGATTCTCCCTTAGTCATGAATTATATAACCTCATATATAATAAATTTATATTTTTTATATTTATATAGCTTATATATATAGTTATTTATTTATTACATCATAACATTATATCATAACTTCCCCTTACACATTTATTCACAAATCATTATTAAAATCAATATTTTTTCTGTTATCATTTATTCATTTTTTTGATTTGACGGTTTCAGTCCCTACATCATTATCATGATTTCATCACCACAAAAATTTTAATAATATCATATAAATAGATATATAATTTATATACATTAATTATAATTTTACAACCATCTATTTAATGAGATTTTGAAAAATTAAATACATCATTTGTGGATTGGTATTTCATACATAAAAATAAGTGATGTATTCATTTTTCAGCAGTTTAAAAGAAATGAGTGTAAATAATAATCTATAATTATAAAAACATAATATTTTTGGAGATATATTATTTCATCACTTAATACATATTTATAAGAATTCATATTTACTGATGATGAATAATAGAATAAATATGTCATTGAGTGGGCCTTCGACACATATTTACGATCGATGGTCTTGTTTTTATGATGGTAAGGAAGGAGGTAAATGATAGTTGTCCCATAAATATAATATAATTTCATTAAATTAATGAAATTTATTTAAGAATGATATTATGGGTATTTGTTTTTCGAAAAAATTTATGAAAGAAACATAAATGATATTGCTTTAGAAAATTACCACTTCCTTGAATAACCTCCTTTAAATAAAACCTAAATCATTCATAGATTAATATTTTTGAATGAAAATAATGTACATGGAATGAATGAGGTGATTTGGGAGTGATTGTTTTCACTACCCCTTCCCTCCAAAGATACCCCTCCGGGACTGGAAATGAAGAAAGGGAGATAATGAACCCTGATTCCTGCTTACAATAGGCCCATAGTTGGCAACTAGCTTAAAGGGTATACAAATCTAAAAAATATGGGAGGCATTACCCTTTTTAATAGAAATATATTAGGAGATACAATGAATCATCCACTACAACACCAAGATATAATATTAGTTAAAACCAAAACCATCCCTCATGCATGTGTAAAATCAGACAGATACAGATAAAAAGTCTCCAAAGTAAAGTAAAAAAAGGTAAAGCTAAGTAGAAACACATCAACTGTCAAGATCTAAGCTAGTAAGTTCTATCATGGTCCATGTAATCCTCCTATAAAATAGAAAACAGTTTATATATGTAGGGTGAGCATACATGTATACTCAATTGGAAATCCAACGTTTTTCATGCACCTGTGGATCAAGCATACAAATTCTTTTTGAGAAAACAGAAGAACCAAACAACACCTAAACGGGTATACTAACCACCCCAACCTCCCCAAGGTAAGGTGACCACATAATTCAATCCATGTAATATAATGTACAACAAATAATTGATAGGGCACCCTACACCAATTTCCCTATGGTTATTCCTTTATTGCCCAATGTTAATCATTCTGGCGCTCACATCCCTTACATATACCACAATACATCCCTCCCACACGCACCGTGGCCACAAACCACATCATAACCTACCGACACATATTTAGGACATAGACCACATGACTACCATCCCACACACACTTGGGAGTCACAACACATCAATACCTTCTCCAACACAACTAGGATTCGCAAGACATCACAACTCATCCCGAAGACACCTAGTAAAGCACATCACATATAATCTTGATGACATATGAGAGAAAATAAAGCACATATCCCACAAACACATGAGTAATAACATCACACCTGAAGACACCTAGGACACCACAACCACATCACATAATATAATGAAACTAATAGACTTCTAGCCCCCATTAAATGTTTCATACCTACCTTTCTCGGAAGGGAGGATGGAAAAGATAAGGTACCCGTCCATAGGTACTCCCAACAAGATGTTGAAAAATACACCACCCCACATGACGATGGGGGTGTTCGTCACATATCACATAAATAGGTTGTGGTGAATATAGAAATCTCAAGTAATAGTAAAACGTTATACATATATGATATCAAAAACTCAATCCCAACCTATCAGTTAGGAAAAAAACAATCAACTCACAACACTTCCATCTTTACTGGTACCAAAAAATGCATGACACCACACAACAAGCCCTAAAACCCAAATCACATTCCCTGAAAAATTATATAACCAATTGAATTTTTTTACCCAATCTCACCCAAGTTGTTCCAAACTCGATTTAATAGTTATTTATTTATTCCATCACTCCCCAAGAAAAAAATAGAATAATATTCATTGTAAATTAACCCACTTCACATTAATGACACGTCACACTATTACCTCTACATTTAACACCATTTCTTGATATATCATATGTCTATCTCTAGGTAAAGGGAAAATATTTATGCATGTAATCAATAGAGAAACACCCAAAAAAACCACTACCATCATTCTCCAAAATGATCATGAACAAACCACCATGCGTACCAAGACAATCCCCCAACTCACCACCACATCCAAGAACATTGTAATCCACACCCAAGACTTAAGTCCTAAATCACAATTCCTCACAAAAGGAAATATCCATACTAACCCAATGCAAAACATATTCATTTTTGAACAGGTCATCCAATCTTTAATTCCACTTGTTAATTTAGGGGTTATAATAGATACTGTGTGATCCTGGGGCATCCATTTATTAGACGAGTGTACAAGGTTAAAAAATTTCATATATAAGTGTTCAATGAAAAAAAACAACATTTATTCCAAAAAACAATTTGTTCAAAAACAAAGACACCTAATGGGAATGTTCTTTAGTGGGTAGTTAGCCCATACAGATCACAATATCAATAGAACAACAAAACAACATAAACAAGTGTCACTTTCCCATACCCCCTAATTTTTTATTTTAAAAAAGTTCAATTACTTTTAGTAATCTAAATTCAACTATCCTAATAATAGAAACATCCATACAACTACACTACAAGATACAAAAAATGAGTGAGGCGAAGAAAAACCTACTTTGAAGAAGAGATTAATGACACCTCTTGATTTCACCAAAATAGGGATGCACATGCCCTAGGAAACACTTTTGGAAAACTCGAACCAACTGATACACCCTGGCTGGATGACTCCAATAAGAATATGAACTCTAGGAGTCCTACATTAAGAGGATCCTTAGATGATGAACAAGGGGAAGGGTATATCTTCTTTGAAAAAATATCGAAACTAAGTCATGGGTTTAGATACATTTTTTATTTTTCAATAAAGGCAGATCTGGTCAAGATAATGCACATTGACCATTTTAAATCCCCCACGCCCATTCAAAATTAAAGATAGAATTTTCTAAATTATAATCTATCTTTAATTCATTAAAATAAGGCTTTAAATTAATTTTACATCCTAGAAGCGTTAAAATGTAAAAATTAGAAGAAGTTAGAAGCAATGTACACGAGCCATTGTTAGATGGATCACCACTCGTTGACGCACTACTCGCGATCCAAAATTAGATAAAGCACTACTCGGTAAGGAAACACTGACGAGTGACTGTTAGAAGAAGCGCCACTCAACGAGGCACTTCTTAAGAGTGATTGTTAGGTGAGGTACTAATAAGTTAGTTACTATCAGATGAAACATTTTCCATCATCACAGAGTGACTATGAGGTGGGACACCATTAGATGAGGCACTATTGGTTGAGTGACCACTAGTGAGTCACCACCAGTAAGAAATCACCATTGAACAGCCACTAGCGACCCACCACCAGTGAGGCACCACCAGCGAGTCTCCACCAGTGAGCGACCTCCAGCAATCGACTTCTAGTGAGTAACTTCCATCGAATCACTGCCATTGATTTGATACCAACGAGCGACTGTTGGAAAAATAGAGAAACTAGGATATATTAAATTGTGTTTTAATTAGAAACATTTACCTACCAAGAATAATGAAACACCACATTATCATAAAGAAATGGAACAAAGTGGTTGGAACCATTACCTCAGATACCTATCAAAATATTATATCTGTCGAGAAAGAAAAAATAACAAGGAAGGAAAATAGAGTAATGGTACAAACAAACATCCCACATGATAACTCTCAAAGATCCTGCTAAAGTTGAGACACCTCTTATCAACCACACACATCAACATTCAATGATAAACAACCATGTGTTTTTTGAAAGGTTGAGTGGAAAACTCCTCATCAGAGAACACCTCCCCTGACATCCACAACCCAATCTGTATCACATCAACCCAAACAAAAATAAAACACACCACACAATAATAATAACCATGACTTATTGAAAACAAAAATTAGGGAATTCCATCCACCATGTCATGATTCTATCTACTATTGGTGGAAGAGACTCTCCTTCACAGGTTTAGTCAAGTCATTTTTAATGTGTCTCTATCAGGAATTAGGTCCTCCCCTTTTAAAATTTAAATACTCCATCACACATCATGTATCAAGTAGAACAACTCATAATATGGATCAAACATTATATTATAAAGAAATAAATTGTGAAGAAAAACTCAAAAAAAACTCTGGGTATAGGACACACTTATGAAGCTCTCTCTCCCCAGTACTCTCCTCCTAGCCACCATGACTCAACAACACATGAACCAATGGAATTTTCCATCCATGTATCACCTTCTCTTGATGATCATAGATCTCTAATGGATGCTCCACAAATGTCATGTCATCCTTGATATCCAACTAACCCATGTCAATATCATACGATTCATCGTGAAGGTACTAATGAAGCTGAGAGAAGTGAAAGATGTCGTGGATCCCCTCCAATTAAGTTGGAAATTTCAAATGGTATGCCACCTAACAAACTCACCGCATCCCCATAAAGGGGCCTATGAATCTTGGAGAAAGACTACTTCCTCTACCAAACATGTTGTCCACATTGACGAGAAACCTTAAAGAACATGTGGTCCCCAACCTCAAATTCTGAGGTCCGCCTCATATGATCATCTAAAGAATTATACTGGTATTGTGATGATTTCATCCTTTCATAAAAAAGCTTAACCATCTCTATTGTTCTCTTCACCACATCTAGATAGAGAAAAACTATCTCCCCAACCTACATCTAGTACAATGGAGAATGAAACAGTCTTCTTTACAAATATTCAAATGGATACATGCAAATGGAAGAGTGAGTTCAATTATTTTAAGAAAACTATAGAAAAAGATTGTTTCATACCCAATATTCACCAAAGGACAAGATGCACGCCAGTAAAATATCCTCTAACATGTTGATAGTCCTCTATATTTTCCCACTATCTGAGCGTAGAAAGTAGAGCTGATGAAAAAATGGGTTCCAAAGGATTGAATCAATCCACATTGTACTCGTGAGGTAAACTATGTTTCCCCATTTGTAATAATGGGCCTTATAACTATGTAAAACCTCTTCACTCCATGATCCCCATGAACTGGGACAATTTCATTAACCAATCCACTGTCACCTAGATAGAATTGTAACCTCCTATGGATATTTGTAAACCTGTGATTAAATCCGTTGAGATTTCTTCCCATTTCCACTCCAGAACAGCCAAGGGATACAAAAAACTATAAGGAAACTAGTACTCATCCATTAGATATTATAAAAAAATAACTTTTCCACAAATCATTCTACTATAAATTTCATCTTGGGAAACCAAAAATACATCATCAAGTCAATTTACATCTTGGATACTCCCTAATTTCCCTACCAAAGGTGATCCACGAAAATCACAATAGATTCCACTATGAATCTCCACCAGAACAAACAACATCCCATGAAACAACAAACAATTTGGATCATCCTCTGAACATAACTACAGAGCATCACCATGCCCATCATGATCACACATCACCTAAACCTCTAGGGATCCCCATTGAGACTCGTTCAATTAATGATTTAAATAATATTGTACCATCACCAGAAATAAGTAACCTCTACCACCATCCACTTTTGCATCAAAGTGCAAGGCCACCAAATCCTCCATCACTCTCTATGGATCCGTTGATTCCCAAACAACCTCTCTATAGGACTTTTTTCTCAATGCATAAACCCCAACATTATCTTTCTTAGATGTGTAGGAGATATCAAAATCACATTCCTAAAGAAACTGCATCCACCACTACTACCACATATTCAACATATATTGGGAAAAGATGTACCTTATGCTCTTATTATCCTTGAAGACAACAAACCACTCCATAATAAGGTAATAATACCAAAAATTAGGCATGAATACAACAGCTACTAACTCCAGATCATGGGTGGAATATTTACATTCATGGGGACATAACTGCCTTGACCCTAAAGTGATAACTACTCACTACTACATTAGCATGCTTCCCAAACACTGATGGGAAGAATCACAAAACACCCCAAACATTTCCATTTCCTCTGGAAACCAGAGCATTGGAGAACTAACCATATAACACTTTAGGTAACTGAATAGTGCCTTACATTTCTCACCCCCACATAAAAACATTTTCCCTCTATGTAAAGGTCATCGATGGTGATGAAAATCAAGAGAAACCGGGCACGAAACTCTGATAATAGCATGCAAGGCCAAGGAAATTATGATCTTTGGCTACATAATTGGGTACTTCCAAAGAGGAAACTACTTTGGCCTTGAACGGGTCTTCTTCCGCACACTACTAAGACAAAAAAGTCCAAAGGAAATGCATATTTTGTGTCCATAAAATACACTAAGACAACTATGTGTACAACTGGTGTTTTTGACGAACCTTCAAGATAATTCTGAGTTTCTGGGTAGTATCATCCTCTAACATCGAGTAGACCAATATTTTATCGATCAATATGAAAAATAAATGGTCTATGAACTCACAAAAACCAAACATCAAAATTCCCATTAACAATGTTGATTCATTTAAAACTAAAAGGCATTCCTTCAAACTTGAAGATTCCATACATGCATTTAAAGGCAACCTTTTGATATCTCCCAACTTCACCATCAATTGGTGATATCCAAACAACATATCAATATTAGAAACCCAACATTCCCCTCTCACCTAGTTAAAAATAGTATATATTCTCGGATGTGGGTAATGGTTCTAAACTGTCACCCGATTCAACCTCTGGTAGTCAATGCAGAACCTCATACTATCATCCACCTTCTTTGGGAACAACAATAGAGCACCCCATGGTTACACCCTTTGGTGAATAAATACCACATTAATGATATCATCTATCTAAATCCCTAACTCTCACAACAAATATGGTGCTATAAGATAAGTATCCATTGAAATTAGTGAACCAATAGTTATCAAGTCTATCCCGAAATGAACATCACGTCGAGGGGATAACATCATAACCTCCTCATGAAAAACATTTGGGAACTATCAAAAAACCATTGTAACCTCCAACATCTCAACAACAACTGATTCTACAAAAATCGCATCCATCAAATAAAGGAGAGGCTCCACATTTTCACTTCCCACTTTACAACCCCGCTCGATAATGAAAACCACAGGTTGACCATCCATGTCTAAGAACAAAACCCTCCTTCAAAAGAAGTTGATAAAATCACATATGGAATAAAACTAGTAAATGATGATAATGAAATCGTATTCCTGCATCTATAGAAAGAAGAGATACTTAGGGGACATATATGGTGTCATCATCAATCTACACCCCTAACACACATCAAATAAGCTGGTCTGGCCTCCGACTAGTGTACTCAAAACCATGGGCATGGAAATTCTCTCTACGTCTATTTCCCTAGAATTGGATAGAGTGGGTGAATCATTGGAGTGTGAACCTATGGAGTCAATAATGAACCAGAAATGGTACTAAACAAGATGATCGTATATCTGATGACATTTGTACCTACTTGAACTGATGCCTCTACTGTGTGGAATGGACCACACTGAGCTCCTTTGCCTCTCTTTTGATTACAACCTTTGCGGACATGCACAGGTCATGGCCGCTGAGCAAGAGGAACATCCTGAGGTCATCCTCTAAATACTCTATCTCCACTCAATAGAGAAATTCCTTGCTTCCCATGCTACTAAAATGACCTCACTGGAAACTGATTTTGAGGCGAGTGATGATCCTATCCACCTATACTAAACTACCCTCAGTGAACCAATGGGAACTGGATATGGTGATAACCAAAAAACCCACAAAAAAATTGCATGATGCTCCTAAGAAAATAAAGAAAACCAAAAACACCAGGAGGATATAATAAAAACTAGTGAGTTTGACTCCATGCGAGTCGAAACATCGATGTTCCTAAAAATTTTGACCTTCCACTGAAAACTCTAATTATTGAAGAACACTACTGGCTCACCACTCGTGGTTGAAACCCTTGTGAGTGGATCCACTCAATCATTTCTTCCTTCTTCTAGACCTCCAGATATGTTGTAAATGTACAATGAGTAACAAAAAACTGAATAGAAGGCTGGAATACCTATTGAAGACATCTCACATTAGACTCTTGGACAAGGAAAATATTCATGAAAAAACAAAGAAGATCCATGAACCTGATCCAAAGATTCCACACTGACATACACCCTTATTGAAGGGTGAGTATCTCTTGATTCTTCTTAGCCTTCATGATTGAAAAGAGGAACTATTCTCAGAACTCATTCTAGAAGACAACCCAAAAAAACATATACCTCCTTCTGCTCCCCCAGATACATTGTCTACCACTAATGATCAGAACCCCATACCTGACTCACTACCAAAGGGACCCAATACCATGTCAGGGCCCATATGAAATTAAAGGTGACCACAAGCTCCTCCAACCATCCCTCTATATGCACATCTTCAATGAAACCCTCATACTTCCCCAAGGCTTGCTGCTAGATATCTCGCAATTTCCTATGACACTGATCAACCTCCATAGTTGGATCAAACTGATTAGCTTGACGAACATTCACTACATGAGTCACACGCTGATGAATACCAGTAGCCATATATGAAAGATAAAAAATATTTCCTAAGCCTGGTAGCATGTAATTATATTTTGTTTCATTTTCATCTTATCACAATTAATCATTTTAATCTTTCCCAAACAAGAAAATTCGAATAAGGACACAAGCCATTATGATGCATTTAACTTTTATTGGTCTCTACCCTATAAGAAAGTCCTACTTACATAGTAATTCAATAAGCTCAAAGTCCATGAACTAGATCACGGGGTGGTTTAAAATCTAATGTCCTAGCTAGTCTCCCTGTCTTATGATGCCCACCGAGGTCAACTAGAACTGTTTCCATACAATCTAATGCAATCCTCACTATTCCTAACTCCAAACTACATCCCATATATCAACCATCACTTATGATACCACTATGTCAGAACCCCCTACCTCCAAAGAAATTATCCAAGTATGGAAATGTTTCAATGATGATAATGACCCATGATTCCCAACTGTTGTAGGTCTCAGGTTGGAAACTAGCACTATGGGTGTACTAATACCAGAAACATGGAAGGTATTACCATTTTTAAGGAAAAAACAATTCATAGATAAGATGAATCATCAAAAATAACTCCAATAACTGATATGAAATAAATACAAAACCATACCACATGCATTCGTAAAATAGGACTAATATAAATACAAAAATTTTCATAGTAAAATAAAAATTATAATTCTAAGTAGTGAAACAGAACTATCAAGATGCGAGTTACTGAGGTCCAGCATGGTGCACATAATTATCTTGAAAACCTGAAAAAAAATTTATATACGTTGGGTGATCATATTAGAATAATAATTAAGAAAATAATAGTCTCTCATTCACTTGTGGGTGAAGCATAATAATGCTCCTAAGAGAAAAGAACAGAACAAAATAACACTGAAAGTGGGATACTAGCCACCCTAACCTCATGAATTCACACTCACCAAAGAACTCAATTAATGTACAATAATGTACCTAACATCGACGATAGGGTACCCCACCCTAATATCCCACTATTTATACCTATATTTACCAACATTGGACGTCCTAGATCTCTAATCCCTTCCATATACCAAAACACATCCTGCCCACACACACTTGGGACACAAACCACATCATAACCTGTCCACACACACCTGGGCCTCAAATCACATGACAATCTGCATGCAAATAGATGGGCCTCATGAAATATCAAAATCATAACACACACACATGGGCATCACAACACATCCAAACTCATCCAAACAAAACTTGGGAAGGAACATCACATCTCATCCCAAAGAAACCTATGAAAGAACAAACCACCTCGCCTACAAATACCCAGGAAATCACATATCACCTAAAGACACCAGATCCACCACAACCACATCAAATACTCTAAGGAAACTAATAAACCTCGGGACATCACAACATTTTCCATACCTACCCCACAAGAATGGGATATTAGAAAAGAGTGGGTACCTATCCATCTTTACTCACCACCATATATAGGAAAAGACACCCTCCCCTATGATGATGGGTGTAGTTGGTACATAGTGATCATCTATGATGCGGTTCAAATCGAAATATCAATGAAAAAGAAAAATTTATAAATATACGATACCAATCAATCGATCCCAATATATGGGTTATCAATCAAAATACCAACTCACAACACTTCCAACTTTACTGCTACCCCTAAAATCACTTTACCACAAAACAATCCACAAAACCCAAATCACATTTCAAAACAAATTGTTTAACCATTTGAATTCCATTAACCAATCTAACCCAAATTGTTACAAAATCGATTAAACAGTGATTTATTTATTCCATCGCCCCTCAGGAAGCTATGAAACACTATAATATTCCTGGTAAATTAAACCACATAACATTAAATCCTCATCACACCACGACCACTACATTTAACACACATTCATAACATATCATTTGTCTATCTATATGTACAGGGGGGATCTTACTTTATGTTATCAATAGAGAATCACACATAGAAACCAATACCATCCTTCTTCAAATTAGGTATAACAAAACCACCAAACTGACCAAAACAAACCCCCTAACTCACCACCACATCTTACAACACATTAAATCACACACAATACCACAGCCCTAAAACATAACCACTCCCACAACCACATCACCATACCTATCAAATAAAAACATAATGAATTTTTAACAAGGAATACCTTCATTAATTACACTTATTAATTCATGTGTCATCAAAAAAATAGTATGATCTTGAGGCATCCATTTATTAGGGGAGTGTGTGTGGTTAACAATTGTCATATTAAAGTGTTGATTGAAAACAAACACAATTTATTCCATAAAATATTCCATTAGAAAAAAAAGTCCCCCATGAGAAATGATTTTGTGTTGGTATTTTTCCAATGAAGATCACAATATCAACATAACAAAACTACAACAGAAAAATAATTCACTTCTCCCAGCCCCTGTTTATTGATTTTCAACTGGTCCAATTTTATTTATTAATGTAAAATAAACTATCCTATTAAAGGAAACACCCATACACCTACCCCACGTGATGCCAAAATGAGAGAGATGAAGGAAACCATACTTTGAAGAAGAAATGATTGGCGCTTCTTGGTTTTAAAAAAATAGGGGCACACATGTACAAATAAAATCTCCAAGAAAACTAAAACAAACTACTACACCCAATCTACATGAATCCTGTGGGATGAAAAAATCTGTCCATCATACATTAAGAGAAACCATGGAATTAGAATAAGGGTTAAGGTAATATCGTATTTGGAAAAATATCTAAACTGAGTCATGGGTTTAGATATATTTTTGATTTACTAATAATTGTTGATCATGTCAAGATAATGATATTTTACAAATTAAAATCCCCCTAGCCCATATGTAATTAAATATAATATTTTATGGATTTGAATCTATTTTAATGTCATTCAAAATAGTATTTAAATGAGTTTTACATCACTGAAGATGTTAAAAGGTAAAAATAGAAGAAGTTAGAAACACTGTATATGATCCACTGTTAGACGACAACCCAACCGATATAGAACCACACACGAGCCACCTTTAGGTGAAGCACCTCATAGAGAGGCACTGCTTCCAAGATACCATTATATGAAGCACCAGTCGATGAGGAACCACTCACATGATACCGTAAGATAATGCACCGCTCGGAGGTCAACCACTAGATGAAAAGCCTACCACCGTCAGTGAGTAATTCTGAGGTGGGACATCATTGGATGAGGCACCATTGGTCGAGAGACCAACATCGAGTCATCACTAGTGTGAGACCTCCAGTGAGTCACTTCCATCAGGTCACCTCCAAATATTCCCCACCTACGATAAACTGCTAATGAGTCACCCCCAGTGATTCACCATAAGTGAGCGACCATTGGAAAACCTGGATAACTGGGTATTCTTGTAAAGTGTTGAAATAATCCAACAAGACCTCCCAGGACACCTCAAAAACTGTATTATCATAAAGGAATGGACTGGAGAGGTATGATCCATTAAAATATTGATATTTTTATTTGAGATTAGGTTCTCAATGGGTATATGGAAGTGATGAGAGGATAATTATGTTTGTATGTTTGATGTGAGACACCCTTGTAAATACATTTAATTATAAACAAATGTAAATGAATTTTCCAAGGTAAAGAGGCAAAAAAATCCCAAATAATTTAGTGTATAACTATTTTTGTTATAATAATCTTATCCAATCAGATTCATACTATTTTTAGTTATATTCATGAACATATCTTTTAGTTTGACCACATTAATATACATTTTAACGCTTACAGTGTTAAAAATATTTTAATTTGGAAAAATGTAATTATGAATGGAAGTAAAATGAAATATATAAATAATAAAAATATGATGATTTTTTATATTTAATCCATTTATGAAAGATACAATTTTTTATTCTAATAAGGAATACTATTCATATAAGTATGAAAAATAAAAATAAAACACATTCAGATAAAATTATGTTATAACATAAAAATGGGAATAAAATAAAATCATCTATAGAATTCGTCCTTATGAAATTAATTATATTATAGTTAAAAAATAATGTTACTCTACTTTTAAAACAATGCTAAAACTTAATGTATCCATGGAAATTCTTAATTATAGAAATTGATCAAAACAATTCTGTTATTATAATAAAATAATAGTTAGGTTACAAAATTTCAAACACAGGTTGTCTAAATTTATAATAATATTTTGAAATAATATATTTTACATATTAATTGTATTTTTGATATTTCAAAATTTTGTTGAAACATTATTTACATTTTTTTATCACAATGATTACATAAAATAGAATGTATAATCAGAAAAACATCCATTATTTATATAAATATCATCCACTTCAAAAAAATCACAAAAATCCAAATGATGATAATTTTTTCATACTAAATGAAAAATTAGTTTCTCTTTATATTATTTAATTCATAAAATAAATAAATTTACCATTTAAATATAAATATTATTTATATAGAAAAAAACTCTTTTATAAAAAAGGGTATGTTGTAAAATTCACGTGTTCTTAATCTTACATCATATAAATAAAAATTGAATTAATGTTAATTTTTTGTTTATTAAATTTAAATAATAGATATAATTATCAATAAAAGTGATATTCTTACTAAAAACACAACACATTTAAAAAATATATATTATTAAAAATTACCTGATTTTAATAGTGAATGATTTAAACAACTAAAAAATAATTAATTATTTTCTAATCATTAAATATCATTTATAAAAATATGTTATATGTTTATTATAAATTTATAACTAAATTCCAATTTACTAATGGTATATTTTTAATTGTAATAATATGTGAGTTGTTTTAGTTCAGTTTTTTCATGTGTTACAAGGAATCCTTAAATGATTCAATAGACGAATGGCTTAGTTTATTTTCTTGGTTATTCCATTTATAATTGGGTTGAGGGAGAACATTACACATACTGTAGTCTAAGAGGAAATTTCCCTTTTGTATATAACATGATGGCCCCAATGACTGGAAAAATCTATAATTTCCTCACCTTAGAATATGTATCATTTTTATTATTTCAAAACCACCTTACATGTCTGATTGTATAGTTTTGTTCTACACATATATGACCAATACCTAGTTCTAATATAATATTTCATACCCAAATTTTGTAAAATCTTTTTAACTCTGTATTTCTTATTTTCAAATGCTCTAAATCCTTGGATGGAATGTTTATGAGTTGTATGATATTTTAGGCCCATATAAATTAGCTAACACCTGATACAACTATAAAAACCACCTTGTTCCATCCCACTATAACCATTTCCCATGTACCATCAACTAATACCATACTTATATCCACTCGAATGATTCTTCACACTTTATTCCACCACTAGCATTCTGATGATTGGAACTAGAGACAAACCATGAGGCCACCCGACACTACATCCATAGCCACCAAGAGTGCATCCCAATGTCATGTAATGTTCCATTGAATATTAGATCATGGTATATATATTTCTTGAATATCCCCAACTATTTTTACATGAATATTCAGTCATGGTATATATTTATTATTATGGCCCTGCCATTCCAATGTACAGACACCCAACTATGTAATAATCTATCATTCATATTTTTTATTTAAAGGAAATATATATAAGAAAATATTATAATTTTATTAGAGTAGACTCAAAATATAAACTCATCCATTGTAGTTCCAAATTTACCTTGATTTTTGTCCATTACTAGGATGTAACTCTTTGTAATAGATATCTAAATGTTTTTTAAGGTTGGATTTTTTTCATGGAAAATTTGAAATGGATTATTCCCTTATTGTGGTTCAAAATATCCCTATTTTGAATATAGACTAACAATTCAATGGTTCCATTTGAATAGTGATGGGATTTTCCACATTATATGACTAATTTCATTTACATGTAATTTTATAACCATTTTTTCTTTTCCTCCACTCTTTTTTGTGCTACTATCTATAATTAGAAATCTTTTTTAATTTCATGTTATATAAAGTAATATTCGACCAAATGAATTGTGTTATTTATTATCATTCTAGATCACCAAATGTTGATTATTATCCTATATTCATTTTCATATCTTATATGAAATATCTTAATGAAATCATTACCATACATAATTTTATGGATTAAAATGATTCATTCAATTATATATTAATAATCAATAAATTTGATTAACGTTTTCTCATTATATGATCTATGAATTACTATGAGATTACACACATCTATGTAAACAAGATCAAGTTTATATAATAGAATTTTATTCTTCAAAAATTAGGGATTTATCACCACATTCCCTTAAACACAAAAATCATAAATAATCTCTAGATTTTATCTCATATTTGTAATTTCAATAAAATATTTAATCATTGAGTAAAATTGAATTACTTATTGATGAATATTCCTGAGAAATCAATTATAGTGGGTAATTTATTCTTCCTCCATAGAGATAAAAGTGTTCTTATAATCAACTTAGTATTAATTTCTATTTGTTTCTCATCCCATCATCAACGAGTTGCCAGTTTTTTGTAGATAAAAACCCCTTCTAAAGGAATATGAAATCATATTGGGAGATTTAAATATATCTAATACTCAATAAATAAATTTTAGCATCATCCATGTAATATAATCATGTATTCCTTTTCAAATCTCTATCCATGCACAACATTTTAATTTTCTTATTTTCTTTAATAACCATATATTACAAATCCAAATGTATATTAATAAAAACCTTTACATTCTTCAATATTTTTTTTTGAATAATGAGTAACAAAACACTATTAATAAACTATTTTTTAGGTTCTCATAGATACATTTTATGAAATATAAATCATAACATTCTATAAAAAATACTATTTTCATCAAGTATTTTCCTAAAATAAGAATTCTATATGAATATTGTTATATATGAAATTATAAACTCAAATTAAACCACAAAACATTAAACTATAATAAAATTATATTAATGTAGCTACCATATTGTCATGTATAAGAGGATGTAATCATATTATCAAATCATTGAAGGAAATAAATGGAATATGGTGGAGTATGTTTCTCTTTGGAATCCCATTTTTCTATGATTCTAAATGATCTATCATCACTATATTTTCCCATGTAACATTACTAATCAAAACTCATAAAATTATGAAATGAAAAAAAATTAAAGAGAAATTCAAGCTCCTCGAAATCATCATGATATCTTTCTAGCAGAATCACCAACTTCGACTACCAAAAGAAATTATTGTAAATTTAGATATTATGTGGAGATTTTGAGGGGAAAAGTGACTTGTAATTAGGTTGATATAGTAATTTTATTATATATTTAATATGTTATTTACTACATGATGTTCACACATTTCTTATTATCACTTTAAAAAAAGAACATTTATTTGTGTAATATAAATTGGCTGTCTTTATATTTAATTTATAAATCATAAATTATTAAATTTTGGAATTTTAATTGTATTTAGTTATCTTAATATAATAAATAATCATTTTATATTATATTATATTTATTTTTTAATTTTTTTCTAAAATTAAATATTTTTCATCAACAATGAAAATATCAATATCGGTTAATATTTTCACCTCTATAAAATTTTAATAACACAAGAATGGAGAAAAATATTCAGAAATGTTTTTATATAAAATAAATATTTGAAATGAATAATTTCATTTAATTAATTAGTCTATTATGAATTTATAAATCCATGTTTGACATTTAAGAAACATGGGTAATATTTTATTTTAATAACTGATTATACTTACTTCTATTGAAAATATATTTTAATCACTCAATGAAAGTAAATATAATTTTTATTTAAATTTAATATAATATTTTTTATAATGATTAATATTATCACCTTTATTTTTAGAATGGGTACCATGACTATTAGTAATAAATATAGTTTCTGCAATAATAGTGAAACTATAATTTATTATTGAATATTTTTATAAAACTTGTGTAAATTTTTTACTATTAAATCTAATTAATATATCTTAAATAATTTATATAATATTATTATTAATCAAACATTTAATTATATTAATAGTAACTCAATTGGTAATAAATTTTAAATAATATAACGAATACTTAGTGGAAATTATTTCCCAACAAAAAGATTTTTAATATAATAAAAGTCTCATTTAAAAGTTTTATGTATATTATATAGATATTGAAGAATTTATATAGAGATTCTATTCAGGTTAATAACATAATAATTAAGAAATTTTAGAGATAATATATTTTCAATATAATATAAATTACATTGAGAAAAAACTAGTTTCGGTGTTAAAAACAAAAATATCAATGTGTAATAATTTAGTGATAAAAGGATTGAAACATGTTTATAACATTTGTGAAAATGATAATGATAGTAATTATCAGTATGTTATCACCATATAAATAATTATAATTTAGTTTTCAATCCATACACCCTTGAATAGTTTCATTTCATTATTGATATATAATGGGAATTCCCAAAAATTACCATTTTCAACACTTATAAATGTGAATCAATTCCACCATCTCAAAGAAAATCATCCCCATAAAATTATCCTTGAAACCATGACTAGATTTCCACAACTATACATCTCCTTCAGAAATTTATCCCCCATTGAAGTAATTTTTCCAAATTCCTTCATTACCATAGAGACATTGAAGAGATATTTCAATGTCCATAAGTTAGTGTTACTAATTCCATTATATTATCTTTTTAACATATATCATAAACACCTATCATAAAAATAATAATATATTTAATTATAAAAAATTTTATACCGAAATATCAACGTATTAGTTGAAGAAGCCTTTTTTATTATTTTATATTCACAGAGAAAAAAATATCAATGATCATACATATATGTGGTCTACCACCTCAATGATACAAAAGCCTTTATTTTTAGGAGCCAAAATCATGTATGACTATAAAAAGGTATTTAAGTTAAAGAAATGCTTATAATAACACTATTAATTTGATATTAATAGAATATTTGACATTTTATATGTATTATTAATATAAAAAATCCAATGGAACCATAACCAAAAAAATGAACATATCATAGTAACATTCTTAATCTATATAAATTTTCATAAAAACAATTTTTTTTTTAAAAACATATATTCAAATAGAATAATAAATTACATAAACCCATTCATTTTTAGGAGTTTTTATGAAACTCTCTTACCCCTATAACAAATTTCAACAAACAATTCGGGTTATATAGAAATTGATTCAACCACCTCAGTTAACCATCGTAATCAAAAACACTATAATAAATAAGTAACATATTATAAAAAGAATCCAAAAGAAAAAAATATAGGTGAAAAATTTTCATAATAAGTTATCTGTTAATATTAATTTTATTATTAAGTATGTTATGAACACGGTATGAGTAAATTAGTACCATGGTAAGTGTATTGGAACTGAATTCTATTTTATTAAGATATAATTTGTATTCACATCACATTTCAGTTTATTAGTTTTACATATTATGAATGTTTTTAATTTTAGAAAAAATCAATTAATTATATGGTATTTATAAATACATATCCAATTCTATCTCGTATTGGTGTTTTATTCAAATAAAGATTATGTTGTAAGGGTTTGTGTAATCTCACATTTCATCCACTTAGTTATAAATTGTTTGTAAAACATTATTTTTCCAAGTATGATTTATCCAGACTAATGAATACACTATATGTTATTTTCTCATTGATTTTTGGTGTTATATAATTCTTAATTATAAAATTACTATCTTACTATTACTACCATAATGAATATATTACATGAATGTTTTTCTTGGTTTCAATTTTTACTCTTTCTGACATGCCATATTTCTGAAATGTTTTCTATTTTATTTGGGGTAATTTTTGATGAAACGCCCAAAACTTATGGAATAATATTATTAATACAATTAATGATATATAAAAATCCATTTATATTTTATTTCATTATTGTCTATTTTATTTAACCGTTACCCAAGCCATAATAAATTCTTGATCTCATTTTCCACTCCATGGTATATGGTTTATATTACACATCATCAATAATTTTATTTAGTGTATTCATTACCCTATCAAACTCAAGTACAATTAATGTAATTCACCTTACGATATTTTAATTCCCATTTAATGTATACTATATCATGTATTTTTAATTGTTATTTATCTGTTACATTAAGAGTTTTTGTTTACCCACCACCTTTGGATGAGTTAAAATTATTCTTCACATTATTATTTATTACATTATTTTTTTATTTCATACTAATATCTTATCTATTGGTGACGTATCACACTATCTAGTGGGAAAATTATTTAATTAAAATTTTTCCCAAAAAAAGATTTTTTTCTCAATATGCATATAATTTTTTAGAATAATTCCAATTCAAATTTTTGATCACTTCCCATCATTGCATGTTTATTACTTCTCTCTAAACTTCTACTAAATATTTTAAAACCCCTTTATGTGTTACATCATGTGACACTGACATTTAACTTTTTGAAATATCAAAATTATTTTTTAAAACCCTTTTTTTAATGTGGGGTTTTAATAGATGTGTTCTCGAATATTAATTTTCATTTTTACATGATGATTTGATTCACCTTCAACTCTATATTTATTTGGATAAAGAGTATGTAATTTTTTCTAAAAGACTATTAATGATATTTTTTAAAAAAAATTTATTCATATATTTTCATTTAACATTTTAATAGAAATGTAACTTAAATTTTATCTAAAACCTATTCAATTATGATTATGTTAAAAAAATTATGAAAAATATTTTTATAGTTTTATTTTCATCATTATATCAAAAATTATTATTTCCATCAAATTCTTAATTCTTTAATTTCTATATAATTTATCATATACTATTTTGGGGAATTACTCCTCAATATCCAATACTTCTATTTTCATTCCTTGTCATTGAATGTATATGATTTTTAGTTAACTGGATTTCCCCTAGGAGAATTATATATTTAATTACTTATATTGAATGTTGGTCACCTAGATTCAAGTAAATGATTATTTAGGGTAATTATTGACTACACCAAATACCCTTCATGTATATAGTGTAAATACTATACAGTTCATAGATTAGTATATACCTCCAATTATATTTAGTATCATTGGATTTTAATACTTATTATATAGGTATATAATGTGTATTGATGTTATTATGAATGTTATCCTAATATGATTCTATTATAAAGGGATTGTAATCCCATTTTCTAACATTGGGTAATTTATGTTATAATTATTATCTTATTACCTGAATGTATAAGGATATTGGTCTCTATGGTTTTATATTACCCCCAATACATTGGTTTAACATTATATATCATTATATAGTTAGTTAACTAAATAAATTTTTTATTCTAATTGTAATGGAATTAAAAATGTTTTCATAATATCATGCATTAAAACAATTACTTTGTTCACATAGGAGAAGGTATAATGATTTATCTCACACGATTTAAAATGCTCTTATATTATGTAATTATAAAATTATCCCTATCATATAATTCAATACTATGTTTTAGTTTAATTATTATTATTACCACTATTATACTATATCAACAATTATGATTTGTTTTATATGTTTTTATGATCTTCTGATTAATTTGTTATAATGATCTATAAAAGATACCATGATTTGTGACAATTTATCTATGATTTATTGGGAACTATTTCATTAGGTAAATGTTATTATACCCATTTCATCAACTTATTCTTACTTCTGATCATTGTTTCCTATCAGTTATGTTGATCCTTTTTGGGAGTTTCATCCCACCTATTTTTTTCAATTTCTCCAAATTTGATGGAATGTAATACATATTATTTGACTAGAATAGTTTCATTTGTAGATAAATCTTTGGTATATGTTTAATACATGTTATAGATTTAACTATATTCATATAAATTGTAATAACATTATATTAGTTGTAAAATAATTGAGTTTTGTTAGAAATTATTTTTCATAATTCACTTTAAATATTATCCTAAATAGGCTTGGGAATGTAGTATAATTCAATTATTTCATTAATTCATGTAATTGAAGTTGTATTGATTATGATAATTCATTTTTAATATTAGAGTAGGGTTTATATAAAATTGTAGAATATAATGTTATTGGGTGAGGATAATTTAAATATAAAAAATTTCATCAAATGTTGATATGTTATGATCAATAATAGTTTCAGTGGTATAGATAACCATTTATGTTAGTAGTGGTAATATTGAATATTATATGTTTTTAAGGGATTGTGATGGACAAACATTATTAAGTCCAATTGAAATGCCTAATTACAAGATATCATCATAAAATATTGAAGAATTTTTTATTATATTGTTTTTCAAATAATGAAATACCTCTATGGATACTATAAGTTTATATAGGATTTGGTAGAAATTTACATTTTGGTATTATCCCTTAAAATATATGATTTGGTATTGACTCATTCATCACCTGGTGCATGAGAAAGAGGCCTAAGTATACACTCAATTTGAGACAACCAAGGGGTATTATTTGGTTATGGACATTATCTTAAGAAATAATTAGGAATTAATTTTTATGTTGTTAAGTAATTATGTTATAGAAAATAATTGGAAAATGACAATAGATAAACTTGGATGGAACAAATAGGGTCATATCCTTAACCAAAAGTATCATATGTTAAAAAAGTGATGACATTGAAGAATTCATGTTCGTATTATTATTTTTATAATCATGTTCTATATAATATCTTAACTATTTTGGATTTAATATTTTGTTAAAGTATGATCACAAAAAAGAACCTGAGAAAGGTATATTTATTGATTCCCTTATATATTATATATTAATAAGGTAGAATACATAAATGGATGTGATTTTAAGTATATACCTATTATCATGGAGAATTATGATTCCTAGTATTAATTAATTTATAAAGGTTGATATCTAAATAGAAAATAATTCATTATAATCATATATAATTTTAGTAGCGATTTATATTTATTGATTATATTTTTGGTATATTATAATTTTTTTTTCAAAATAGTGAAGCATCAAAATATTTTTCATTATTTGTTTTGATATAATTTTTTTAAAGATATATTAATTTTTATAAATAACATTGATGTTTTGTTTTATAAAAATTTTATATTTTTTTGGATAACTATTGCAAAACACATGATTGTGAGATATAAACCCCAGTGGTTTAATATATTCATGATATTTATATAATATAAATTTTGATTTATTTTGTAACAGTAACTAAGATTGTAATTTTAACATTTGTTATTGATAATAAATTCATGATATTTTTTTGTAAAGGTCATCACATTTTTAGGATCAGCATGTATATTGTGAATATTCTGATTTTATTACCTATAGGATAATGAAATTTTACGGCTAGTAATATTTTACATTTTTTTAATTATATATGGTTTCATTAAGTATTACTACCATAGATACTAAAATTGTTTTTTTATTGTATATTTTCAACAATAATTGAATAATGTATTTAAAAACATGAGTATATGACTGTAGATTAACGACGTTTAAGGAAACAGAATTAAATTATTATAGCCTAATATAGTAAGGATGATTTATATGAAAAATTTTATCACAACTTATTAAAATGATAATAATAACCTTACAATGAACCAAATCATTAGAGAATGAGAATTCTCATGAAACGTTTTGATTTTCCATTTAGTGGGAATATCCTTTGATTATTTTTTTTGGTGTTTTGAGGATTTATAGATTGTTATCCTGTGTTTTCATGCATGTAATGAATCTTAGGGTATACCTTATATCTCATAAATGATGATACATGAGGTACATTCTATATTTATGGATGAAGTACCTACTTAATAGTTGGTGATCGACCATCGATTAGATGGTGGGATAGACAGTAGACTATATTGCTCAATGGCTCACTAGAATGTTGGTGGGACACCAATGACTAAATGGTTGGATGGGTTGTAGTCTATGTTCCTAGATGGTCACCTCATCCTACTAAAATCCAAGTGTAGTTATCTTAATATCTCTGACCAACTTACAATTAGAACGTGATATACGATGTTTTAATTAGGTTGGTTTGATTCTTTTCCCAACAAACCACATTAGAATTTACTTTTGGGGTTATTCGTAAGGTTTCAAAGTGGAAAAAAACTATTTATATAATCCCACCCTTAGTTTCATTTCATATAGAATGATACTATGTGTTGTCCATTTGTAATTTGGGATATGATCCATCAACTTATTTCCACTCTTTGATAGTTCTATGGTGTTCTTTCATCTTGGATGTTCTCTAATGAGAGTTTTGATATTGGTTTCAATGCATCATAATCAGGACTGAAACAACATTTGACATTAAAATGAGGGTGGATTTATGCCACTATACCTTGGACGAGTTCCGTGGAGAACATTAACTGAATTGAAATTAAACAATTCCTAGGTATATATGGGGCTATTATACCACTATAACCAATAAGAGGACATAGTGTCTCTTGGGGAGTATAGTGAGTTGTTTGTATCCTATGGCATGTTTCCTAGGGTAGTGATGTAGGTGTAGAGTCTCATGATTTCTTAGTGTAGGATTATTCTAATGGGATTTCATGTTTATGTTTAATAGCTGATTATAATAAGATATTAGATGAATGGTATCATGTAATATATGTTAGAGAAGAAATAGTTTTAGGTTATAGATCTCGGGATTAGTTTTGTAATTTCATTGTGTAACACCCCTATATTTAATGAAAAATATTCTTTTAATTTCATTGATGTCTTGTGTTGTAAGCTACAACAAGATTGCCTTGCGCTATACGCAACACCGTATGAGCTTGTAGTATACACAACACTATTCTTGGATCATGTTGTACACAATTTTGATAGTAGTTATTCTACGAAACATTGAGTGCTTATATATATATATATATTTTCAATTTACTAATGAAATATGGTTGGATTCTGTTATACGAAACAATGGAGGAGTCTTGCACAACACGCAACACTGACTTGGCTTGCATTACACGCAATCGTGACCTTCCTCGATAGTGTGTGTTGTACGCAATACCAGGTTTTACTAAACAATAATATGTTGTTATAATATTATTATGGACTAGCCTTTATGAATTTTATTAACTACATTTTGAATTTTATAACATTATTATTCATCTTACACATTTTCTAGAATATGGTATGAGAACAAAATAAATTTTTCGTATAAAATATGTATTTTTCAAAAATTGCAGTTTTCCCGCCTAATGATGATGCACCCACCTTAAATCTTGTTTGTGACATGTATATAAGTTCAGTTTGACAAAATAAAATTCTTCTTTGGAATCATTATCTAAAAATTTACTTTGGATAAAATTTTCATATTATTCTGATAACTTTCACATTATAATGAATAGTAAAAACACACTATATTTTAATTAAAAACAACTTTTTTCATCACAATAATTTATATGGTTATATTATCTTTTTAATTGTTTTTAATGTGTAATTATAATATATTTTTACCATTTAATCCAATTTTGTTCATTGGAATTAATTTCACTTTGAAATTGGATATAAACAAGTATCAATCTTTTGATTGTTTTTGTTTCTTAAAAACACGCTATTTGTTTTGATAATGGGAATTAAATTTAAATTTAATTAATTCCACTTATATTTTATGAATTTGGAAAAATAGACATCAATTTTGAATTTGGAATATCAAATAATGCTTAGTCTGAATTTTTGGTATTTTTCTGAAAAACGTCAATTTTCGATTAATAGTGAAACCACTTAGTGGTAGTTAAAAAACTAACTTTTTTAATTTAAATTAAATTTTACTAATTATGTGAATTGAATTTAAAAAATCCAAGAGACACGGTTAATATCAAGGACTAAAATGTGGTTCAATGAGATGAAAATAATTTTTGGTGAATAGTAACTTTTTAATTTTATTTACCACGGTTAAGAGTAAATAGGATAATTAAGGGTAAAAATGATATTATTATTACCTTAAAACATGTCCTAATTCTGTTGGATATGTTTAATTCGACCAAACACAACCTTAGGAATAAAATATGACCATTTAGGCCCACTTGGACTAGATTAGGACATTTATTATTAATTTATTGAAAGAAGGGTTAAAGTAGTTAAAATCAAAGTTTAGTAACTAAATAATTTTTAATATAGTGTTATACATGAGATAAATTCTACTATAAATATTAATTATAAAACTAAAAATATTTCCTACCTAATGGTATTTTATTTATAATTTTTAGAAATTAAATAATTTATGTTATTTATGACACAATGGTGATGCAGTAATTACCTAAATAAGGAAATATTAAAATAATTGATATTATAAATACCCAAATAAATGTAATTTGAGACTTTTTATGAATTACACTAATTTTATAGGTTAATATGACATGTTATTATTGATTTAGTTAACTTATTTTGAACTAATCATTCTGTTATGATTTTCACAGAATTCAATTACCAAATAGTGTCAAAATTGACATAAAATAGTTTTTAAAACAAATATTATATTATTAATTGTTATTTTATTCCTAAAAATATATGGTTCGTCCAAATGACTTATATAAGGTTATATATATTAATAATAAACAAATTGTGGTTCTTTTGTCTTGTTATAGTATGTTTATTAACCTTATAGTGTAAGAAAACAAAAAGACACAGTAAAAGTAAAATTATTTAACTTAAGGTTAAATCTAAATGATAAGGTTAAAATAGAAACCTAAACTTGTCTTCACTATATTGGATGAGATTATTTCGACCCATCCCCAACTTAGATTCTAAATAACTCAATTTGAAACTATTAAAAACTGAATATTACTTTATAATAAAATAATATTTTTATTTTTTCCAAAGGTGCCCCTCTCCTCCATTATAAAAGGGCACCTCCTCCCTCTCTTCCTCACATCACTTTGAGCCTTCAACCACGGCCAAACCCTTCCAAATTATCTTATCCACTTCCGTAGAAACAACATAGAGGTTGTGGTCTTCTTAAAAGTCCAATTTTAGGGCCCTAAGAGGAGGTCTCAAAGAGGCACTTCAAAGAAGAGGTAATGTCCGTTACCGATTCTTTCAACTTTATTTCTTCTTACACTTCTTCTTCTTTAGTTTTTTAATTTTGAAGTAATAACATAAGTATAAATAATATACTTATATGTTATTATAATTATGAAACAACCCTATTTAACCATCTATCCATCCTACGGAAAACGAAATCACCACGCGTGCGTACGTACGGAATACCGTCTCCACGCCGTGGTGAAATCTATTTTTCCACCAACACCTTACATGGATGGGTATAATGGTGTAAAGAATAACTATATATGGTTAATATAACATCATACTTATTCTGATGTAGTATACCATCCTCTCCAATTTTATTCAATAATTATGGAAATGATATCATCGCTCGTGCGTACATACGGACTACCGTCTCCACGAGGCGATGGGATTCATTCTCCACGTTAACCATACATGAATGATCATAAAGTTTATATAATGAATAATAATGAAATATATGAAATAATAATTCTACTGTATTTATGTATATATATATTTATGTCATCTATTTAGTTTCATTCAATTCAATAATGAATCGAAAACAGCGTTCATGCGTACGTACGGCCTACCGTCTCCAAGAACGGTGTATTTCATTCCTTTCATCGATCTATAATATATATATGTATATGATGAATATATATTATATATAAATCATGTTATACATTCTGGAATTATGTAAATCAGGATATATGTAATAATATCAAGAATGATAAGTCGAAACACATACGATAAATGAAATGATTTTACCCAAAACGCTTCTTTAACATGGAATTTACAAAAGAACGGGTAATATAAAGCCATAAGTGAAACATGTATGATATAATAACAATGAATATGATTCTATAATAAGTCAATTACATTATTTAAATCATTATACAGGAGGTTTGGATATGTACAAAGCATATCGGACCTAAGGTAAGGGATAACTATTCCAATCTCGTTCTTATCCGAGATTGTTATTCGTAAGTATTTACTAGGGTTATATTTATCTTCCATGTATCTATTTTATAAAAATGGTTTAATGTATTTTTAAATTCCTTTTTACCCATTTTTGACTTTTACTACATGTTATGTATGGAATCTTTCTTTTACGAGATACTTTTTGACTTTTCTGGCAAAAGTACGAGAAAAATGTTTTTTTACTTATACGACATAAATGGATTTTTACGGTTTTATAAAGCCTTATTTCCATGAAGAAGTCTCTACATTATTTCATGACTCTTTTTAACAAAATTCTTTTCTTTTAAAATTTCAAGGCATTTTGTGAAAAGAAAATGATTTTGAAGGAGAAAGGGTATTTTCCTAAAGAATCCATTTCAAGTGTTTTATCAAAACCATTTTCCATCTAAGATGACATTATTTAATATGTGTATGTTTCAAGTAGAATGTCTCTATGATTTACATGGTTTTACTTTTCATATGATGAAATGATATCCATTTTTTATATATGGATTATGTTATGATGGGATGATTTTTATGAAACCCATTTTTATTCTTTGGGTTATGATGAATGATTTATGTTTATGTTGTAGAACAAGTAAGAATGATTTCATTATGAGATGGGTTGGACCTACATCTCCCTCTAATGCATAGGGTGAAGATTTTTATCTCATGAGACAGACATGGCTGGAACGACAAGTTAAAATGGTTCACTAATACAGGACTAGAACGGGGAGTGAACTCGATTCAGAAAGGGACTTTGTCAACTAAGATGGTCTTGGCAGCAATGACTTGGATACTATGGAAATCATATCATGTACTTAATGGTTTCCACAATTATATGTTTTATTCCCATGCTAATTATCATGATTATTGTTTCTTCATGATCTATGCCTTACATACTGCCATGTTTTATGTCATTGCTCAAAATTTTGATGTTTAGATTTTATGCTCATGTTTTTTTTACATTCAAATGTCTAAGGATTGTCTTATGTTCTCTATGCTTACCCTTACTGAGCATTTGAGCTCACCCCTTTTATGTTTTCCTTTCCCTAGGATATAAAGAAAGGTTTTAGGTAAGAAAAAAAGGGGGAGATCTTTATGGGAGATGTTGAAGAACTTTCACCACGATTAGATGATTATATTCCAAGTTTCCAAAGACACTAAACTATTACGGTCCTTGTGTTTCTGTTTTTGTTATGTATTAATTATTCCAAAAAATTAATGTAATGTCCATGTACGTCAAGCTTTAGGTCTCTACAGTTGGTATTAGAGGAAAGGTTTAGTTAACCTTTGGAAACTAGGAAGCGAAAATTTTAGTGAGATCCCTAGAGATATTTCTAAGGTATGTCTAGGTATGTCCCTAAGGATAAGTATACATATAGGATATAATCCTAGAACTACGGTAAAGATCTTAGAATTTAACCTAAGATGTCAGATATTGACAGTACACCCCCTTTATTATGTTGTTTTCCCTAGCATGATTTTTTCCTCTCGCACTATTATTTTTGGGTTTTAGACGATGGATGGAACCCAAAGGAACCGTGTTGATCAATGAAATGGACAATGCAATGATTGTCCTCCTGAACTAACAAATGTTATGGGAGATGGAGTGAAAAATCTTATTGTTATACTTACACAAGCTATGAATCATTCTGTACTTCCAAATGAGCAGAGAAGGGAACAATATTATATTGATTCCTTCGTGAGGCAACGTCCACCTTCATTCAGTGGGTCTTTTGATCCACTTGTTACTAAACAATGGATCAGTACCACTGAAAAGATATTTTCAGTTCTTCAATGTTCTGAACATGATAATGTCATCTTAGCAGTATATCGTTTGGAAGGTGAAGCTGATCAATGGTGGATTCTTATCAAGAATACAAGGTCAAGAGATGAAATTGAGTCCATGGGATGGGACGTGTTCAAAAAACTTATTTTTCAATAAGTACTTCCATCGTATTCTTTGAACAAAGATGGAGAAGGAGTTTCTTGAACTAAAGAAAAAGGATGATGAATCTGTTGGTGTATACGAAGCGAATTTTGTATGGCTTTCAAGGTATGCATCTGGCTTTATCATCCAACCTGAAAGTAAAGTTGTGTCACGACCCGTCCTCGGGGCCCGTGCCGTGAATACCCCAAGCTCGCCTTCCATAGGCCAGGGGCTGGCGACTAGCACCAAGGCGTAAATCCCGGTAAAAAGGGAAGGCATTGCCTTTGTAAAGTAAACAAGCACCACAGAGTAAGCAAACGGAAAGTAAACACTAAGTAAAAACAGAGTACAACTGAAAGTGAGGAAAAGTAAATGGGCCAGTATACAAACCCAAACTGAAAGTAAAGTACAACTCGAAAGGGAAAACAACAACTGTAAAGTAAAAGCCGCTACACCGAGCTGTCCACTGGAAATCCCACCTGAAGGGTGGGTACAGATAGCTCCACTGCTCCTCGGTTCCCGTCGTCCGCTCCGGGCACGTCCCGCCCAGTTGTCCACCTCCAGGTACCATTCTTCTCTGCAAGCCTCAGCCACGAACAACGCTGTCCGTCGTCTGTAACCAACACAACGTTGTGCGGGCATAGCCCGTGCAGGGGTGAGTATAAGCTGCTCAGTAGGGACCCCGAGACCCCTGAAGGTCTCCCAAAATTCACAAAGGATAAACCACAAAGGAAGGTACAATCACGAAGTAACATTCGACACTGCTTAGGTATATGTCCATACATATACCTAAGTCATCAAATCCAATACGCTCCAACCACCGATCCCAAGTACAACTCAGTCCACACAGGAAAGTAAACGTATTCCACACAGGAAAGAAAAACGAAATCCACACAGGATAGCACAACACAATCCACACAGGAAAGCAACAGGATTCAGATCACTCAGGTATACTTCATTGAAAGACGATAAAGATGATCTCTGATCCATCTATGTCGTCGGACCCACGAAGGATCGATAGGTAACTAACCCCCACAAAAGACCCACACAGGATCGGGCCCACACAGGACCTGTAGGCGCAGGTTCACACAGGACCGATGAGGGCAATGACCCACACAGGATCGGACCCACATAGGATCGGGCCCACACAAGACCTGTAGAACTGATCCACGTAGGATCGTTGAGTGATGTAGTCGTCGTCGAATCCACCAAGGATCTCTGTACTGTCATCGTCGCAGTCACAGTAGTAGTAGCAGTAGCAGTAGCAGTCACAGTCGCAGCCAACACTAGGGTTCCCGCACACAGCAAGATCGTTTGGGAGGGTCCGCTCCACGAGTTGAGAGGCTGATACATCAACTGTCACAAAGTCCAGAGTTGATGTATTCAAAAGTTCTGTATCGCCAACAGGAACTCAACGCAACAGACGGCGCGTCGATCGGACGCCCGGTCTAAGAGTTATTGGCTTTTTCGTCCCAGGGGCCCGGTTGGTTTTTAAGGAAAAACCAACCCGACCATACTCCACCTGCGTCCAAACCTCGGTTAGACTATTCCAAAAGATCCCTCTCACTAAGAGGAACACAACAAAGCTGACGGCACGTCAATCAGACGTTCGTAGCTCAAGATATGAGTGTTTCCACTCCGAAGGCCCGGTTGGTTTTGTGTACGAACCAACCCGGCCGAACTCAAAGTATTCCGAAACCTTGAGTGCGATATATCGAATCGACCGTCTCGATCCAAGGATCACATCGCCGCTGACGGTTCGTCAATCGGAGGTCCGTAGCTCAAGTAATGGGCAAAAGACCGAAGTCGATTCGAAAACGGGGGGTCCGGGTCTGGGCCGACCCGGCCCGACCCCCCCTGCGTTGGCCCGAACCGGTTCGACCCGACCCGGGTCCGACCTGGCCCGACCGGCGGTGCGGCCCGGCGCGGCGGCGCAGCCCGGAATGGCGGCGCGGTCCGGCGCGGCGGTGCGGTCCGGCGCGGCGGCGCGGCCGGGGCGCCGCTCGGGTGCAACGCGCGGGGGGCAAAGCCCCCGCTTTCCTTCAGATGGTGGTGCGGCTGGATGCCGCGCCTTGGAGAAACTGGCCCCCCCTCACATGGGCGCCTTCCTTTGAAAAAAAAACGGGGGGGCGCTGCCCCCCCCCCCCCCCCCTTGGTGTAACCGCGCCCCGCCATTATGGGGGGGCGGTTTTGGCCAGCCGGGGGAATTTATTATGCCGGTTCTACTCCCTTCCGGCCTGCCCGACCTGGCCGGCCGGTCCTTCCTCAACGGGACCGATAAGGCAGGTCCCCTTTCCGGCTTCCGACACCGGTGGCCTGGCTGGCCGCCGGTCTTCCCGTTTCCGCTGCGGCCCGGAACCCGCCGCGGTCTTCGTCGTCCGGTGCAGTGTGACGGCACCGCGCCCCTCCGCCGCGGCCCCGCTCCGGTCGTGGCGCCTTCGATTTCTTTCGACGCGGTGCGACGGTGTCGCGTTCATGATAATCATTCCACGGCGCGGCGCGACGGCGCCGCGCAATATTTGTCGTGTGATTCCCGCGTGGTGCGACGGCACCACACCATCTCGTTCATCCACAACAAAATAATAATATTCAAGAACAAAGGAGGGGGGATTCGGCCGTGTTTGTGCGGTCTGGCCCCCCCTCTCGTTAGACGATAACATATAAACATTTGTCATCAAGTTTTTCATGCTATAACCAAGAACGAGAATAAATAAATAATCAACAACAAACCCTTACCTCGTTTTCAAGAACGATGATCGTCAACGACCCGCGGAAGATGCGTCGCGGTGGTCGGCGTCACGGAAGAAGGACGTCGATGTCGTGAAGCGAGGATTCGAAGTTCTTTGACGACGATTTCGTCGCGGAAGAGATGACGTGGAAGAAGACGTCGTCGGTGTCGCGGGTATGGCGTCGCAGAAGATGATTCCCGAGAACGTGGCGTTCTTCGTCGATGTTCGAAGGTTCTTCGCGTTCTTCGTCAAAGCTTCAAGAAGAAGAAGAAGTAGGCTCCAAATTCTCTCAAGATTGTCTAGAGAATTCTAACCCAAATAAAATAAGCTAAGGTCTTATTTTATTTCCTCAACCAAACCATTTTGAAATTCAAAGGTTTGAAATTAAACAACTCCACCCATTTAATAACCCAACTTGTCAAGTTAATTAAAGAGGGGTTATTGGGAGTTTAAAAAAAGAAGATGAAGAGTTATGCTTCGTGTGGGCCCCACCACACTTAATCCTCCCAAGGGAGGTTAAGTGGATGTGGGTCCCACCTCTAACTCCCTTTGGGAGAAGTTAACCATCATGTTAAAATAAAAATTTGTATTACACAATTTTTATTTAACTTATTCTAAACTACCAAAAACTAACTCTCAACCCGCAATAAACGCAACCTCGGAAAAGGTCTCCTTAAGCGAATATCGGCGCTGCGAGTTCCTCAGTGCCCTCGGAATTTGATTCCGGGCACCGGTTCAGAAGTTAGAAATACCCGCTCGTTCGTTCACTGAACGTACCCGTGCCAAACTTTGGAAAATGATTCCCGGCACTCCGGGCCTCGGAATCAGGTGTCGTCAGAAACCGCGCTCTTGTAAAATTCCAAAGAAAATTAAGAAAAAATTTCCCTTGAATTTTACGGGTCTTTACATTACTCCCACCTCAGGGATTTACGTCCCCGTAAAGATACATCAAAAACTAGGGAAAAAATGAGGGTGTTGAGCACGCATCTGAGCCTCCCGCTCCCATGTGCTCTCCTGGAGGTTCCCGTGCTGCCATCTAATGCGCACAAGAGGAATCGATCACCCACGTAGGACCCGCTCCTACCGATCCTCTATCTCCACCAGGACCTCCGTAAAAGTCGCCCCATCGTCAACGTCAATCTCCCCATGGTCAATGATGTGCGTCGGGTCGTGCATGTATCTCCTCAGCTGAGATACGTGGAAGACGTCGTGCACCCGGTGCAACTGAGGTGGTAGAGCCAGGCGATAAGCCACCTCGCCAATCCTGCTGAGGACCTGGAAGGGTCCGATGAAGCGCGAAGATAACTTTCCGCCTCGTCCAAATCTCCGTATACCACGTCGAGGTGAGACCCGCAAGAAGATGTGGTCGCCATCCTCGAACTCTAGTGGCCTCTGCCTCCTGTCAGCGTATGACTTCTGCCGGCTCTGAGCTTTCCTCATCCTCTCCTGGATGACCTGGACCTTCTCTGTTGTGGCCTGGATCATCTCCGGTCCCACAAGTGCTGATATAAAGTAATCACAAAGAAAACTTTGAAACACACACGCAATCAATGTTTTTGTGCATTAAGTCAGAAATCAGAAGTCAGGGTCCTGGTGTACGGATACGTTGGCCACCGCACCAACACTGGACTCCCTGGACTGATAACCACACTCAATACGCTAAACATTATTGCTTCACATAGAAATGATCAGAGTTCGCGGTAGAACCGAACTCCTCTGATACCAATTTTTCACGACCCGTCCTCGGGGCCCGTGCCGTGACTACCCCAAGCCCTCCTTCCATAGGCTAGGGGCTGGCGACTAGCACCAAGGCGAAAATCCCGGTAAAAAGGGAAGGCATTGCCTTTGTAAAGTAAACAAGCACCACAGAGTAAGCAAGCGGAAAGTAAACACTAAGTAAAAACAGAGTACAACTGAAAGTGATGAAAAGTAAATGGGCCAGTATACAAACCCAAACTGAAAGTAAAGTACAACTCGAAAGGGAAAACTGCAACTGTAAAGTAAAAGCCGCTACACCGAGCTGTCCACTGGAAATCCCTCCTGAAGGGTGGGTACAGATAGCTCCACTGCTCCTCGGGTCCCGTCGTCCGCTCCGGGCACGTCCCGCCCAGTGGTCCACCTCCAGGTACCGCTCTGCTCTGCAAGCCTCATCCACGATCAACACTGTCCATCGTCTGCAACCAACACAACTTTGTGCGGGCATAGCCCGGGCAGGGGTGAGTATAAGCTAGCCAGTAGGGACCCCGAGACCCCCGAAGGTCTCAAAAATTCACAAAGGATAAACCAAAAAGGAAGGTACAATCACGAAGTAACATCCGACACTGCTTAGGTATATGCCCATACATATACCTAAGTCATCAATTCCAATACGCTCCAACCTCCGAGCCCAAGTACAACTCAGTCCACACAGGAAAGTAAACGTATTCCACATAGGAAAGAAAAACGAAATCCACACAGGATAGCAGAACACAATCCACACAGGAAAGCAACAGGATTCATCTCACTCAGGTATACTTTATCGAAAGACGATAAAGATGATCTCTGATCCATCTAAGTCGTCGGACCCACGAAGGATCGACAGGTAACAAACCCCCGCAAAAGACCCACACAGGATCGGGCCCACACAGGACCTGTAGGCGCTGGTTCACACAGGACCGCTGAGCGCAATGACCCACACAGGATCGGACCCACACAGGATCGGGCCCACACAGGACCTGTAGCACTGATCCACGTAGGATCGCTGAGTGCTGTAGTCGTCGTCGAATCCACCAAGGATCTCTGTACTGTCGTCGTCGCAGTCACAGTAGTAGTAGCAGTAGCAGTAGCAGTCACAGTCGCAGCCAGCACTAGGGTTCCCGCACACAGCAAGCTCGTTCGGGAGGGTCCCCTCCACGAGCCGAGAGGCTGATACATCAACTGTCACAAAGTCTAGAGTTGATGTATCCAAAAGTTCTGTATCGCCAAAAGGAACTCAACGCAATAGACGGCGCGTCGATCAGACGCCCGGTCTGAGAGTTATTGGCTTTTTCGTCCTAGGGTCCCGGTTGGTTTTTAAGAAAAAACCAACCCGACCGTACTCCACCTGCATCTAAACGTCGGGAAGAGTATTCCAAAATATCCCTCTCACTAAGAGGAACACAACAAAGCTGACAGCACGTCAATCGGACGTCCGTAGCTCAAGATATGAGTGTTTCCGCTCCGAAGGCCCGGTTGGTTTCGTGTAAGAACCAACCTGGCCGAACTCAAAGTATTCCGAAACTCTGAGTGCGATATACCGAATCGACCGTCTCGATCCAAGGATCGCATCGCCACTGACGTTTCATCAAACGGAGGTTCGTAGATCAAGCTATGGGAAAAAGACCGAAGTCGATTCGAAAACGGGGGGTCCGGGTCCGGGCCGGCCCGGCCCGGCCGGCTGCACGGCCCGGAGCGGCCAGGCACGGCGGCGTGGTCCGGCGCAGCGGCGCGGTCCGGCGCGGTGGCGCGGCCGGGGCGCCGCTCGGGTGCCACACGCTGGGGGAAAATCCCCCGCTTTCCTTCAGCTGGCGGAGCGGCTGGATGCCGCGCCTTGGAGAAACCGGCCCCCCCTCACGTGGGGGCCATCCTTTGAAAAAAAAAACGGGGGGGGGGGGGGGGGCGCTGCCCCCCCCCCCTTGGTGTAACTGCGGCCCCCCCATTATGGGGGGCCGGTTTTGGCCAGCCGGGGGAATTTATTCCCCCGGTTCTACTCCCTTCCGGCCGGCCCAACCTGGCCGGCCGGTCCTTCCTCAACGGGACCGGCAAGGCCGGTCCCCTTTCCGGCTTCCGACACCGGCGGCCCGGCTGGCCGCCGGTCTTCCCGTTTTCGCCGCGGCCCGGAACCGGCCGCGGTCTTCGTCGTCCGGCGCGGTGCGACGGCACCGCGCCCCTCCGCCGCGGCCCCGCTCCGGCCGCGGCGCCATCGGTTTCTTTCGACGCGGCGCAACGGCGTCGCGTTCATGATAATCTTTCCACGGCGCGGCGCGACGGTGCCGCGCAATATTTTCCGTGTGATTCCCGCGTGGTGAGACAGCACCACGCCATCTCGTTCATCCACATGAAAATAAAAATATTCAAGAACAAAGGAGGGGGGATTCGGCCATGTTTGTGCGGTCCGGGCCCCCCTCTCGTTAGACGATAACACTTAAACATTTATCCTCAAGTTTGTCATTCTAGAACCAAGAACGAGAATAAATAAATAATCAACAAAAAACCCCTACCTCGGTTTCAAGAACGATGATCGTCAACGACCCGCGGAAGACGCGTCGCGGTGGTCGGCATCACGGAAGAAGGACATCGATGTCGTGAAGCGAGGATTCAAAGTTCTTTGACGACGATTTCATCGCGGGAAATCATCTCAGAAGATATGACGTCGAAGAAGACGCCGTCGGTGTCGCGGGTACGGAGTCACGGAAGGCGATTCCCGAGAACGTGGCGTTCTTCATCGGTGTTCGAAGTTTCTTCGCGTTCTTCGTCAAAGCTTGAAGAAGAAGAAGAAGTAGGCTCCAAATTCTGTCAAGATTGTCTAGAGAATTCTAACCCAAATAAAATAATCTAAGGTCTTATTTTATTTACTCAACCAAACCATTTTGAAATTCAAAGGATTGAAATTAAACAACTCCACCCATTTAATAACCCAACTTGTCAAGTTAATTAAAGAGGGGTTACTGGGAGTTTAAAAAAAGAAGATGAAGAGTTATGCTTCGTGTGGGCCCCACCACACTTAATCCTCCCAAGGGAGGTTAAGTGGATGTGGGTCCCACCTCTAACTCCCTTTGGGAGAAGTTAACCAACAAGTTAAAATAAAAATTTGTATTACACAATTTTTATTTAACTTATTCTAAACTCCCAAAAACTAACTCTCAACCCGCAAAAAACGAAACCTCGGAAAAGGTCTCCTTAAGCGAATATCGGCAATGTGAGTTCATCGGTGCCCTCGGAATTTGATTCCGGGCACCGGTTCAGAAGTTAGAAATTCCCGCTCATTCGTTCACTGAACGTACCCGAGTCAAACTTTGGAAAATGATTCCGGGCACTCTGGGCCTCGGAATCAGGTGCCGTCAGAAACCGCGCTCTTGTAAAATTCCAAAGAAAATTATGAAAAAATTTCCCTTGAATTTTATGGGTCTTTACAAGTTGATCAATTCTTCAGTGGTTTAAAACCAAATCTTCGAAGGAAATTAGCTATAAGAGAATTCAGTAGCTATGAAGATATTGTGCATTGTGATGTCAAGCTAGAAATGGATGTTGGTGTTACTTATCCATCTCATGGTTTTGACAAGAAACAAAAGATGGATTTCATGGATAAATCTCAGAATAATGGTGAAAAGAAAATAAATGTTTCCTTATGCTCAAAGTGTGGAATGAAGCCTAGTGAAGATTGTATTAAAGGGACTAGAAAATTTTTTAAGTGTGGAAAAGAAGTTCATCAAGTAGCTGAGTGTCGAAGTAATGGAAAAAGGGTTTCTAATGATGTGAATAAAGAAAAGACTGCAGAGAACACACCACCAACACTTCAATGATTCAACTTCAAGGAAATGGGGAATTATGCTAATAAATTCCCTAATCCAAGGGTTAATGATGATCGACATGAGCAACCACTTAAGGCAAAGGATAAAGGGAAGTCACTTGCGATCACTATTGGCGATGTCGAATATGACAATGATGTGGTGGAATGATTAAGTGTTTATGTAATGGGATTCCAAAATAATGTTGTATATAGTATTGTGGAATATTCTAATATTTATGTATTGGTCTATTGTGGATTTCAATAATTTTATGGTACCGGTCACTATGGAAAGTGATTAAGATATTTTTGAAAAAAATGATGATATGTGCGTAATGAAGGGATAAGGAGAAATTGAAATGTTTGACAGTATTCATGAGCTCATGACTGATATAAACAACTATTTATATCATGGTTTGAGTATATAGAATTTTGGGGTTTTGGTATGTGGAAAGAGTTAACTTTTGACAGCACTCATGTTTTCACTAAGATTCAATGGGTATTCATTTTTCAAGAGAATACATGATTAAGGCCTTCGAATGTTTGGAATGTGGCCAAAAAGACATATCTTATGATATATGGGGATCAATGATGGTATTAACATGCTTGTTATATGAAATATCTGGTAATCTTTTTCACTATAATATGAGAGTGGACTACAGTATTATGGATAAGCCTAAAGATTGGAATGGATTATGTTGGACATAAGTTTGTATTGTTTAAGGATAAACGTTTTTTCAATATTATTGATGGTATGTTATAGTAATGTAGTTTTAGAAAAAGGTAAACATGTAGGATGGGCGACAACCCATCATGTCGGAAAAGGCTGTGGGAATCGAACCCACAACCAAAGTGAAACTGGACTTTATCGCCTACCACTGGCCTATAGGAAGTCCATGTTTAGTAGAAACTAGTTTTATTATATTAATAAGTATGATATATGAAGTATAAGTCCATTTTAGGAACCATATATGATTAATCTCACTATAGATGGACTTATGTATTTTTCATAACTTTTATAACCTTTTGTTTGAGACAGTTGGAATGACCCATCATTCTATCACATGATCTGCTAACACTTCACGAATGACAAATTCAACTTCATTTCTTTAAGAGATGAAGTGGAAATTGTCCAAAGAATGACCAATGGTGAGACTATACCAAAATAATGAAAGTATTTCTTCTAATTCCAATTTCCTCAACTTTAGGGAAATGTTCTTGAAAACCAAAAATTTTGTCCTAGTGCCCTTATATCCGATGAATCATATGGCACCTTAGATCATCACAAATCTATGGATTTGTGATTAATGGCTTTTTCCTAGCCATGTTCTCTACCACTCTCCATCAAAACTTGATGGTTAGATTTTTCTTCCATATCTATATTTTCACCTATGTTCTCCTATATGGAAACCCAATGATGAGTTTCTTTGGTTAATCGTTACATTTCATACTTTAGTTTTTAAAATTAAGTATTAGTATTCCTTTTTACGATGTGGGTTTCTATAAATAGTAAATGATTTATAACCCCGACAAATTTCAAGGGCGAAATTCATTTTAAGGGGGGTAGAATTTAACACCCCGATATTTTATGAAAAATATTCTTTTAATTTCATTTATGTCTTGTGTTTTAAGATACAAAAAGATTGCATTGCGCTATACGCAACACCATATGAGCTCGCAGTATACACAACACTATTCTTGGATCATGTCACACACAATTTTGATAGTAGTTATTCTACGAAACATTGATTGTATATATATATATTCAATGTATAAATGAAATATGGTTGGATTCTGTTATATGAAACAACGGAGGAGTCTTTCCCAACACTCAACCCTAACTTGGCTTGCATTACACGCAATCGTGACCTTCCTCGATAGCGTGTCTTGTACGCAATACCAGGTTTCCCTAAACAACAATATGTTATTATAATATTATTATGGACTAGCCGTTATGAATAGTATTAACTACATTTTTAATTTTATAACATTATTATTCATCTTACACATTTTCTAGAATATGGTATGAGAACAAAATAAATTTTTCGTGTAAAACATGTATTTTTCAAAAATTGCAGTTTTCCCGCCTTTTGATGACACACCCACCTTAAATCTTGTTTTTTACATGTCTAGAAGTTCAATTTAAAAAAATAAAATTCTTATTTGGAATAAGGATATAAAAATTTACTTTGGATAAATTTTTCATATTATTCTGATAACTTTCATTTTTTAATGAATAGTTAAAACAAGCTATATTTTAATTAAAAACAACTTTTTTCATCGAAATAATTTATATAGATAGATTATCTTTTTAATTGGTTTTAAAGTTTAATTATAATATATTCTTACCATTTAATCCAATTTTATTCATTGGAATTAATTTCACTTTGAAATTGGATATAAACAAGTATCAATCTTTTGATTGTTTTTGTTTCTTAAAAACACGGTATTTGTTTTGATAACGGGAATTAAATATAAAATTAATTAATGACAATTATATGTTATGAATTTGGAAAAATAGACATCAATTTTTAATTCGTAATATCAAATAATTCTTAGGCTGAATGTTTGGTATTTTTCTGAAAAACTTCAATTTTCGATGAGTAGTGAAACCACTTAGTGGTAGTTAAAAAACTGACTTTTTTTAATTTAAATTAAATTTTACCACTTCTGTGAATTTAATTTCAAAAATCAAAGAGACACGGTTAATATAAAGGACTAAAATGTGGTTCAATGAGATGAAAATAATTTTTGGTGAATAGAAACTTTTTACTTTTATTTACCACGGTTAAAAGTAAATAGGACAATTAAGGGTAAAATGATATTATTATTACCCTAAAACATGTCCTAATTCAATTTTATAAGTGTAATTCGACCAAAAAAAACCTTATTAATAAAATATGACCATTTATGCCCACTTGGATTAGATTAGGACATTTATTATTAATTTATTTAAAGAAAGGTTAAAATAGTTAAAATTAATGTTTAATAACTAAATCATTTTTAATATAGGGTTATACATAAGATAAATTATACTATAAATATTAATTACAAATCTAAAAATATTTCCTAACTTATGGTATTTTATTTATAATTTTTAGACATTAAATAAGTTAAGTTATTTATGACACAATGGTGATGCAGTAATTACCTAAATAATGAAATATTAAAATAATTGATATTATAAATACCCAAATAAATGTAATTTGACACTTTTTATGAATTAAAATAATTTTATAGGTTAATATGAAATGTTAGTATTTATTTAGATAACATTTTTAGAACTAATCATTCTGTTATGATTTTCACAAAAATCAATTACCAAATAGTGACAAAATTGACATAAAATAGTTTTTAAAAAAAATATTATATTATTATTTGTTATTTTATTCCTAAAAATCTAAGGTTCGGTAAAATGACTTAGATAAGGTTATATATATTAAAAATAAACATCTTGGGGTTTGTTTGTCTTGTTATAGTAAGTTTATTAACCTTATAGTGTAAGAAAACAAGAAGACACAGTAAAAGTAAAATTATTTAACTTAAGGTTAAATCTAAATGATAAGGTTAAAATAGAAACATAAACTTGTCTAAATTCTATTGGATGAAATTATTTCTACCCATCCCCACCTTAGCTTCTAAATAACTCAATTTTTATCTATTAAAAATCGAATATGACTTTATAATAAAATAATATTTGTAGTTTTTCCAAAGGTGCCCCTCTCCTCCCTTATAAAAGGACACCTCCTCCCTCTCTTCCTCACACCACTTTGAGCCTTCATGCTCATCCAACCACTGCCAAATTCTCTTTTCCACTTCCATAGAAACATCCTATAGGTTCTGGTCTTCTTCAAAGACCAATTTTCGTGCTCTAAGAGGAGGTCTCAAAGAGGCGATTCAAAGAAGAGGTAATGTCCATTACTGATTCTTTAAACTTTATTTCTTCTTCCACTTATTCATCATTAGTTGTTTCATTATGAAGTAATAACATAAGAATAACTCATATACTTATATGTTATTGTAATTATTAAACAACCCTATTTCACCATCTATCCATCATACGGAAAAAGAAATCACCACGCGTGCGTACGTATGGAATACCGTCTCCACGCCGCGGTGAAATCTGTTTTTCCACCAACACCTTACATGGATGGGTATAATGGTGTAAAGAATAACAATATATGGTTATTATAACATCATAATAATTCTGATATATTATACCATCCACTCCAATTCTATTCAATAATTATGGGAACGATATCATCGCTCGTGCGTACGTACGGACTATCGTCTCCATGACGCGATGAGATTCATTCTCCATGTTAACCATACATGATGATCATAAAGTTTATATAATGAATAATAATTAAATATATGAAATAATAATTCTACTGGATTTATTTATATATATATGTATGTCATCTATTTAGTTTCATTTAATTCAATAAGGAAACGAAAACAGCGTTCATGCGTACGTACGACCTACCGTCTATCAACGGTGTGTTTCATTCCTTTTATCGATATATAATATATATATATATGTATATGATGAATATATATTATATATAAATCATGTTTTACATTCTGGAATTATGTAAATCAGGATATAAGTAATAATATCAAGAACGACAAGTCGAAACACATACGATAAATGAAATGATTTTACCCAAAACTCAGCTTTAACATGGAATTTACAAAAGAACGGGTAATATAATGTCATAAGTGAAACACATATGATATCATAACAATTAATATGATTATTTAATAAGTCAATGAAATTATTTAAATCATTATACAGGAGGTTCGGATACATACGAAGCATATCGTACCTAAGGTAAGGGATAACTATTCCAATCTCGTTCTTATCCGAGATTGTTATTCATAAGTATTTACTGGGCTTATTTTTATATTCCATATCCCTGTTTTCTAAAAATGGTTTCATGTATGTTTAAAGTCATTTTTACCCATTTTTTACTTTTACTAAATGGTATGTATGGAATCATTCTTTTACAAGGTACTTTTTGACTTTTCCGGCAAAAGTACGAGAAGAATGTTTTTTTTACTTATACGGCATAAACGGATTTTTAGGGTTTTATAAATCCTTATTTCCATGAATCATTCTCTACAATATTTCATGAATCTTTTTAACAAATTTCTCTTCTTTTAAAATTTCAAGTCATTTTGTGAAAATAAAATGATTTTGAAGAAAAAAGGGTATTTTCCTCAAGAATTCATTTCTAGTGTTTTATCAAAACCATTTTCCATCTAAGATGACATTATTTACTATGTGTATGTTTCAAGTATAATGTCTCTATGATTTACATGGTTTTACTTTTATTATGATGAAATGATATCCATTTATTTATATATGGATTATGTTATGATGGGATGATGTTTATGAAACCATTTTTTATTCTTTGGGTTATGATGAATGATTTATGTCTATGTTATGGCACAAGTAAGAATGATTTCATTATGAGATGGGTGGGACCTATATCTCCCTCCAATGAATTGGTAAAATATTTATATCTCATGAGATAGAGATGGCTGGAACGGAAAGTTAAACTGGTTCAGTAATACAGGACTAGAACGAAGAGTGAACTCGATTCAGAAAGGGACTTTGTCCACTAAGATGGTCTCGGCAGCAATGTCTTGGCTACTATGAAAATCATATCATGTGCTTAATGGTTGCCACAATTACATGTTTTATTCCCATTCTAATTATAATGATTAATGTTTCTTCATGATCTATGCCTTACGAACTTCCATGTTTTATGTCATTGCTCAAGATTTTGATGTTTAGATTTTATTCTCATGTTTTTTTACATTCAAATGTCTAAGGATTGTTTTATGTTCTCTATGATTATCCTTACTGAGCATTTGAGCTCACCCCTTTTATGTTTTCTTTTCCCCAGTATATAAAGAAAGGTTTTAGGTAAGAAAAAAGGGTAACATCTTTATGGGAGATGTTGATGAACTTTCACCACGATTAGAAGATTATATTCCGAGTTTCCAAAGACACTAAACTATTACGGTCCTTGTGTGTCTCTTTTTGTTATGTATTAATTATTCTGCAAAAGTAATTTAATGTCCATGTACGTCAATAATAGGGTCTCTACACATAGATATTTTCACTTTGTCATGATGTAATCTATGCCAAACCTTTTAGAGATATAAATTAAGATGTGTGATATAGAAATAGAGATAGGTTATGGGGTTTCCTAAATAATTAGATTAATATTATAAGGGGATATATTTAGAGTTGTCCTTCCTATTTGGGACAATGGAATGGATGATCCTACTAGCTATAATGTTAACATAGTGTTATTATTAGAAGCCACCATTTCCTAACATAGAACTATAAATTATATATCACCCTTGTGGATACCATGTTGGGAAGTATATGATGTACCGATCCTGAGAGACTATTTGGAGGCTTGGAATACTTGAATTGAGCTATTGATACATGTGTTGAGAAGTGATATTGTTGAAGGTTTTTGATTAGGTCTTAATGTGTGTCCCATGATACATATGCGTAATAATATTTTGAAGTGTTGTGTGTGTGTGTGAAGACCCATGAGACCAATTAATAAAATTATATGAATGTTAATTTTTTATGGATATTTGAATCATTCATGAAATTATAGGAATATAAACAACATTATTTTTGAATTATGTATTTCAAGTCAAGTTTATTTGACTCTATAATTGAGTGACTAGGTTGATCCACAAATTCTATTCACTCCATTATATGGGGTGTATGATGTGATCTCTCTCCAAAATGTTTTGATATTGGTTCTATAAGTAATTTTCTGCTTTTTGAAATGGAAATATATCAGTTTTAAAAGTTATTTTGTTTCTTTCCCTAGTGGTAGATATTGGGTGGATATTTCTTGGGGTTTATTTCCACATAGTAATGAATGGAGTTGAATTTTGGGTACTAGTGATTTTTTTTAATGGAAGGTATGAAAAAACCATCATAATTGGATTGTTTTTTTCATATAAAGGAATACATCATTACCCATTTAATGGGGTAAGGAAAGATAATCAATTGGACTTATAAATCGGGCCACCATATGAAACTTCCTCTAACATAGAGCCCATGATGGTAGATATAGTGTCCTTGAACATTACATTTGGAAATATATATATTATTACATGATTTTTTGTAATCACTATATTTATTTTTCTATGTATATAGACTAATGAGACGATGAATATTCAGGTATCATTGGGACACACTACATATATAATGGTTAAAACCTTACTAAGAATTTAAATGAACATATTTAACTCTTGACTCATTTTAATAACATTGCACAAGGAATGATGTTGTATAGGTTGGAATAGAATTATTGGCATCCTGTTACTGGGATTTTTTTGAGACTCCATGATTTCACAGAGTAACTTGTACAGTTTCTCTTCAATTAGTTTTACTGGTGATCGGCCCAATGGGTGATCAATTGAATGATTTATGTTAAATTATAATTTATGATATATCATTATGTTTATTGTAATACTATGTAACATCATTTCAATTATCATATATAAAATATAGTTATTTCCAAAAAAATTACACTATATATGATGGAATAGTTCCCGCACTATATTTTCATGGTAATCAAAAAAATATGCATAATAATCTATATAAGGAGGTGAACATGAGGCTATTAATCACAATAAATATACCCAAGGACTATATTATGGGATCATAGATCTTTATAAAATGATGGTATTGGTTAATTATTTGAGGGGTATTTTGAAATGTGGCGTATTAATGTATCATACCATATCAGGGACCTGATACATATGTGTTGTGGAAACTTTTCCACTATGAAGTAATAGTTTCTAGGGTAATGGTATTTTTGTTCATTATTTGTAATGTTTTGTTGATTTTTACACTTTACAAGATATTTTTATCACTTTTATCATTAGAAAATGGTTATATTTCATGCATCAGAATAGGAACACATGATTAACATGACATGTTTATTCTTATGTGTGGTTTTTCTGAAACTCTTGAAGTGGTAGGTCATGTAAATACTATTGTGGGAAAATAAATTGTGATGTAATGTTGTCCCTTATTCTTGGGATTCTTTGATACCATTGTGGATTTTTTGGTGGAATTTTACCCCTCAATAATGGAACCCTAGTCCATTTAGATGGGAATTGGATACTTGAGTAATGTGATATGGTATGTTTTATTTATTGAAGGATGTGGAAGCCATGAGTGGGTTATTATATGATGAAAAATTGATATGTATTTGTTTTGGATTGTATATAATATTTTTTCCTTTTAATTCGAGGGTTCAAATTTATGGTTGGATTATTGGATGTATGGCTAATGGATTTGTGATACAGTTCTCATTGAATGGCCATGGTATATCCTAGGTGGTGAGAGCGAGGAGTTCTAGATCATGGGAATAATCTTGGTCAATTTTTCTTAACACAATTTATCTGGTGGTGCATAAAGAATATCAACTTCAAGGATATTAATTTTTTAATAATATTTATAATTTGTATTATACTCAAATGGAAGTGATGTTTGTGGGAGATTGTTCAATGGGTTAGGAACATGATCATAACTGTGTCGATACTTTAATCTTTAAAGTATGACTCATGGTAGTCTAGTAGGTTATATAGGGTCATAAAAATAATGGGTTCATATAGATTGGAGTATGAACTTTATTGAGGACTGGTGTGTGTTGTCTTGACATGTCACACTACATTAGACAAAAGGGAGTGAATTTTGGAAATACATTACAAAAATATTTCAGTGAGAAAGGAAATTTATGTGATGAGTATGTTTAGTGCCTGAGTGGTTTTGAAATCAGTGAACATGTAATTTAATATTTTTATTTGAACTATTGATGAGTTAGATGAAACAAGTGTACCTATGATAGTATTGTGGTGATGGATTCATTACAGAACTTCTTTCGATGTGAGGTCACTGACGCATTTATGAGACACATGTGGTCATGAATTTGAATGAATTTTAGTGTGAAATCATAATTTCCAAGTAGTAAGAGAAACTGATGATGTATTATTCTATTCAGTGGAATACACTATCCATTCCAAACCCTGTCGAAGAACCATAGTTTGAATGGTTGAGTGAGATTGTATTCTGTGTATGTCTAATCTCATTGTTTTCCGATGCATTTGGGTTTGGATCTCATGGATAAGTTTATGAAAACACATATTGTGTGGAGCATTATATTTTTTTGTTAGAGGGTGTGATGCTTATACTGGATCGGTTTTTCAAATTTTAAGAATTTAAATGTGGGTATCCAATTTATAGTAATAATCAATATTGTTTTCAAAACACATTTTTAGTTAGATATACAGACAAAATCACTATGTTTAGTTTTGGGAGATGAGTAATCTCTGATGAATAGTGTGCGGTTTTAGTGGTCAGACATAAAATAATCATATGATATAGATAATTGTTTCTATAACTGGTAAATGATATTTCCACTGAAGGTATTTTAGAGGTGGTAAACAATTTCTCAATTAATATTTGAGGTGAAACCATGATTTTTGAGTAGTTAAAACTCATGTATCTTCATTCCTTAGTAAATAATAAAATATTAATTTGGATGCATTATCAGGTTAGCCTCTGTGATAGATAGAGAAGTTGTATGATTATCTCATCATGAATATATGGTATATTCTCATGTTTATTTTCTAATTATGTCTATTTTCTACCATGGAATATGATATAGGTGGATCAATTTTATGTTTTATGTTACAACATCAATTTTGATATAATATTTTGTTTACTATTATACTTAATATTGTTATATCTATTATGATATTGAATATTTTTTTAGTTTTCATTTTATTTATACTTTATATTAAGAGATAGACTACCCACCAATTTTTTCAGGAACTTACCTCATGTTTTAAACCACAAACATTTGTGCTGTCCTACTTGAGACCATGTGGTACACCTAAAAGACCCAATGATTAATAATTACAGTAGTGAATTCCCTCGAACAATACCAAGAAAAACTCCAGCAATAATAGTATTCCTGAAATCATATTCAAGATAAATTCAATCTCATGAGAATTTATATGAGAACTATTATAGTAGAATAACAACACTAGAATATCACCAATGTTTTCCTTATGCTTCTATCATATATAGATACCATGATGGGGAGATGAATCATGAATATGGGATGATGAAATATTGTATTTATTAATGTCATATGTTAGTTATCTCATGTATTTTACACATTTAGGATTTTTACATATAATCAAAATGGAATTTTATTTTTTCATAAAATTAATTTTTTATATATTTCATATTTAAATAAAAAATTATAAAATTTAAATTCCAAATTTTCTTAATTTTAGGTTATTTTAAATTTAATCATGTCAATATTTCCCTAGTGTTAAACTTATACCCAATCCTCCAGGTTTGAACTAGTTTTCCACATTACCAAATGTGCACATACACATAGGAAATAGGATGCCCATTAGAATGCAGGGTCTAAGACCATGAATGGGGAGACTATACCCTACGTATAATATATTAGGAAATAAATAATATTATATAATAAATTATCATAGTAATATATGAAAACTAAAATAAGGAATACAATCAAATTTGTAGAAATGACCCCCAAAGTGGTAAGCCAAACTTGAGTAATATAAGCATCAAATAAATAAATAAATAAATAAATCGGGGTTAACTAGTCTCTATCATAGTCATCTAGAATCATTATGCTCATATTCTTAGACATTATCCATGGGACCCATTATCTTACTCAAATCCAAAATAATAATGTATTCACACGTATAAAAAATTCATTTACAAGGGGTGGGTAATAAAACATGTAGAACACATACAATGTTATTTAATCATGTATAATAGTGTTTTTTATAATAATCTATGTGAAATAATCCTAAAAATATATATCACATGTATCGAATGGTTGTATACTAACTAAGCATCCATATTCCCACAACCATACCTACTTTGGATCCATGGATATAGGGTAAACATAGGATGTAAAAAAGATAGATAGATTAAGACACTATGCTCGTAACACAACTTCTAGTGGTCTCAAAGAATAAATTTCTATTAGGAACCCATAATAATATTTCTTGCATCAATCATGGGTCAGGCCTCTAGACCATCATTCATCAGCTATCCCCAGGTTTAGCACCCAAGGATGTCATGTCACTAATTTGTTTCCTCAGTTCAGGCTACCAACCACCCTTCCACTTCATAAACCTCATTTCTATCATCTTCTTCATTACTTTTTGTGAACACTCCCACTCTAATGGATTCACATGACATGATATTCCACCCACATGAAATTCCAATAAAACCCCAACATATGGGATCACACTTCACATGTCAAAAAACTTCATAGATACAATATCATTTAAAAAATATAGTTTCTGGTCTAATAAACATGTGTTCATAGTAACTCATGTTTTCATGAAACTCTATCAATACTCACGGAATCAAATATTATAATAGTTTTAATATTATACAAAACACCAATATGCGCTCAAAATAAATCATAAAAAATAAGGTATGCTACATGATTGTTATTAAGACGAAACATGTGTAAATGAGATCCCCAAAATATTATGAACTTCATACCTCAAATCGTTGGTGATGAACATCAAGGTTCTTCCTGAAAATGTGTCATGAGCCACATTCATGAAGTATTTTAGTAAATATTTTTTAAGGATTTCTTGAACTGAATCTAACTACATCCGTTCCAAATTAAAACAATGTTCCACATAAAGTAATATTTTATCTCTCTTGGATAATTTTTGAATTATCTAATTATCCCAAATCATGTCATATCACCTTCCACCAAAAATAATTTAAAAAAAACCATACAATAATACATTATCACTCAAAAATAATATTTAATTGGTAATCCATTATTATTATTCATTAATAATTCATGGTTATTATAATCTCAATAATTTTTTTTAAAAAATTTAGAACATAATGAAAACCAAATATTGAAAATACTATAAAATGAATACCTAGAAATTTTTCCTCCAAAACGTAACACATACAATAAAATATGGGGAAAGGGAAACTAATACCCCAAAATAGAAGAATAAATTATCATATTTATAATTAATGGATTCACTAAAATAGAACAAGGGAGTTTTCAAGATACCCAAACTGAATTAGTCATCAAATAATGGATCCAACATGAGTTTGGCTACATTATAAAAAATAATGCAATGTATACATTCACATAATTGTTTATAAAAAATTATTTTCCATAAGTTAATTTTTCTTATAACAAAATCATGAATGTGCAGTGTTTAATTTCACCCCATAATGGTGTTCTAATCTTGAATGAGTAAATAAAATAATTACCCATTATTTATTGGCATAAAATATCATTATATTACACAATTACATGTTGAATTCTATGAAATTTGGGAGAAATGGGTAAAAATCATTACCCTTACATATGGAGTATGAACATGATAATAGTAACATGGTATTTATAATTAAAGGGGATTTGGAAAGTCTAGGTTACCCTTATCCAAAATCTGATAACTCCGCCTCAAATTTCCACAATGCTATACATAATATTTAATGACCCTTATAAACTAGTAATTAACCCTACATAGAAAATACATACCATTACACAGGGAATGAATCCGTTAGACTACAAATAATCATGCCAATCCTACCTTTTCATTGAACATTGGGTACCATTATTAATATTTTAAAATGGGAGAATTCCCTAATGAAAAAACATCATTACATTTTTAAAATGAATATAAATAAGGGAACACCCATTCACATCACCATTTACAATTACATAGTTCATGATATAACCATACACAACTCAAATTAAAAATAGAGTTACCAATATGTAGTTGCACCTACCGTTGTGCAGCACATGTAATTCAATTTTACCCTAACAAAACTAGGGAATTGAGTATATAACCTTACTAAACATAATGAAAAACCCTAATACTCTTATTCAAGGCCATAAAACAGATTAGTACCCTTACAAAACACTATAAAATAAAATGGAAGAGATATTTTTATGGATTAATTATATGTTTAGGAAAAACTAAATATAAATTATAATAAACATGAGTTAGATGATTAATTATTATTTTATAATGTTACAATTATCATCCTCTAATAACTATACTCCCTTATGATACAACTCTAGTGATTTTTCCAAAACAACTCCTTCTACTAGTCATGAGCATGAGATTGGCACTCCAACATCTCCTACATGATCTATCTAAACATATATAAAATCTATACAATTTTTAAAATTTGTGTATGAAATAAATGGTTTATCCAACATATATTCTTCATTGGGAACTCCTTATAAGAAGAATCTGGATCCAGATCAAAATATTTACTATTTTTTCATTAGTAGGTCCCGTCATATACCTATGAATATAGGAATTATCAAACACAACATTAATTCCATGATAAAAAATTGGAAAGTCCTAATCATATCCCACTATCCCATTTTATTTGATGATATTGAAGGTTTAGAAAAACAAATGTTCGTGTTTCCCCTAATTCATCAAAAAAAATTCCACAACAAAGTTGGTAATCTCAAGAAAAGCTTGATTCCTATTATAAAATGTTGATGGTTTTCTCCATCAATATATATATGATCACATAATTTTATATGAGGACACAACCCTCTTCTTAATCAGTTTCACTCTCTTTATGGTTGAATTAACCAAAATAGGGACCTCAAGTATTCCCTCACACACCTCATTCCAATGACGTAGTGAATAAAATTACCTCTAATATAGAGTATAATGGGGTTAGGTCTGAATTAGATCCTGGTAATTGTTATTTTATGTAGAAATAAACAATGATAGGTAATCATCCCATGTTCCAAAAAATTGAGGAATTTGTGTTCATAGAATATCATTCTATATGTGAATCTTCTTCGATTACTTTCAATTAGTACAATCATGGTACATTGTGTCCAATATCAATATATTCCCTTAAGATTTCTAAAATCTGTAGAAAATGAATGATGTGAAATGTCCTCTAAACAAATATATAGGGTTCTCCATGAAATAATATTATCCAATGGTTATACATTTTCCCCAACTAATCCACATGGTTAGTCTCTTAGTTTGATATGAATTGATAATCCAATATATGTTATTCAAAAATATCACAGAAGATTTCATAAATCCTCAATGTTTGAGGTAAGCGATAAAAATTTTCATCATGATTTACACCAAATTCCACACGGGTAGTAGAAATGGATGGAATAAATCACTAGGACCCTAGTTCTCGAGATTTATCCTATGGTAGGTAAGGAATTGGGAATCAAAAATAATGATGTCACTCTATATCACAATACATTGTAATTTTTGTCTAATTTAATTTTATATCATTTTCAAACCAGGATGTACCACCCATATAGAGTTATGCTAGTCCTTCATATGATCTTCCTTTGATGAATTAGGGGATAATACCCCATCCCCCACAAGGATCACATCAACACCACCCAATGACAACTAAATAATCAAGTCACATCTACATAACTTTTCTTATATCACTACACTATTTGGGTTAGTGTCATGTGTAGGATTTACCCAAACTACTGGAGATGATGTATCCAACAATGGATTAAAACACATAAATCCCTGGTTCCCATAAGCATATATACTCTAATAATCCAACAATCTGATCATGTTGATCTGATCATCTGAGGGCCTCTCACTCAACTAATTCTGAACCAATATCTTACGACTAAGAGGGTCTGTAATGATGTAACCCTTACCAACTGAATTATCCATTTCAATGTCAAATATCTGCATGTACTCATCCCACTCCATGTACCTCAAGATCATATCCCAATGTGTGATGATGTAAAGGTGGATATTATTGTATGTGTTTACCACAAGTATCTCACCAAAGAGATAATGTCCCCAATGAATCAGTTAATAAACCCCAAAACTCGACTCCAAGTCATGATTATTGTATATACACTAATGGGATCATAATTGAACTGACTCATCAACTATTACCATCACCATCTACAAAATTTCAACATTCACAAAAAAGAAATATGCATTTCAATATATTAAATAGCCGATCACCGACATGAAAAGTATCGACAACTATGTTGTAGTATATTACCACTTTTTCTCATGAAATACCTCTACACACTAATCTTGCTATTATAAATTCAAAACATTCTTAATCAATACCATTATGGGTTTTGATAATCAATGGATAGTTAGGATAAAACATTAGAAATAAAATATTAATCCTAGAAGTCTCGTGATCTCAAACATGTTTTTGTGATATTTCTAGTACATCAATATATGAACGTTCAATGGTTCCATGGATATACCGTTAGTAAACAACAATGATAAATGAAATTTACATAAAAAATAAGAACGAAATATTTTTACATCTTGACCAAAAGTGGATGTGTTCAAGGAATACTTGGGACTATTTCCAGTTTTCTAGCATGTCACTCCAATGTGCCTATGTTGAAGAATAATTACTCAATGAAAACATAGATGAATGAGACCATAAAGTTGTGCATGATCTTTTTCAAGAGATCTATGAACACTACCAAAATTTTCAATAGTCTAAATAACATATATAAGTAATTGTATATTTCATACCTGAATTGTAATTCCATTTTTGGGATGTCCAACTCACTAACCCAGAAATAATGATTTCGCAACCAAAGATCAATCACAAAGAACCAATGTGCTCACCATAACTGATGTAAAAGATTGATTATCTATGGAAAATTAAATATGTTATTAACTATTATCTAATTCAACTTATGGTCAACAATTTAGAGTTTAAGAATATCATTTACCTTCTTGGAGTACAACAAAAATGCACACCATGATAAAAAACTCATCCTGGTGAATCCCTTCTTCTTCAATTCATCCAGATGGACTAAAACCTCCTTTATCACATATAGAACAACACTATAAGGGGTTATTGAAATGTGTTATCAAGAAAGAAATATATATATCTCAATTTATGTACCACTCTTATGAGGATATCATGTGAATTCATTCTAATGTATGTTATGATACAAATCCATAATTAGAGGAAATGTTAATGGACCCATAATAGATCCATCTAAAAGAGCCATTTCAACCATATGTAATTTTATATTCCTTATAAGACTCAATTATCAACAAAATATAACAAATAAAACATTCCATTCTCATTTAATTAAATATATCTCCAAATTATGTGAATATAATGACACATATCTCAAATAAAAATCAATGTGATCTCAGAAGATGGTCAACTAGTCCATACCACAAATCACACTAAATATCTTCATCACTTGTATCATGAATTCCCATAGATTTCCATAGCTAGGTATGACATTAACCCAAATAGGGAATCACCAAAAATAGTCAACATTTTTACTCAATAGTGCATCAATGTAATTAAACTGAGAGGATAACCTGATGGGTTATTCAAGTATAACATCTACATTTATAGATCTAATGGAATTTATAACACCAGTTGAAACTCCTTGAGATATTACATTTTTTCTAATAAATTTTACTTCTTAAATAGCATTCCTTATAGAATACATGATGTTTTAATGAACCATAATTCACGATTTCCATTATTATTTAAATGTAAATAGTATAATGTAGACATTAAATATGGTTGTAATAATTAGAAAAATCAAATTCAGTGAATTGTCTGTAAATTTTTTAAATAAATAAAATATATTTATAAATAATTTCATAATTCTTAATAAAGTATTTATATGATTTGATAATACATTTCAGTAATAGACTATATTTTTTACATTTTGTGAACAATAAATAAATCAAAAATAAGATTTCTTTAAATAATTTATTTAAAAAATCAATCATCATGTTTTTAATAATCATTTCATAAGTATCTTTTAGTGATTTTTAGGTAATTGTTTCTAAAAAATAAATATTCAATGAATAGTTAAAATAATTTTTTTATTGAAAATGACCTTTTAATTTAGTTAAAGTACAAAGAAAAATTGTGTCATATACAATTTTTAAAAGTAAGAATAGTTGAATATTTCTATTTTATTTCAATTAATTTATTGAAATATATTATATGTGCACTTTTCATATAAAAACATTTAGTATTTATTAAAATGTTTTTGTTGGGGAAACATCTTTTTTGACATATATGTGGGGTTTATTTTAAATATGTTTTGTCACATATGTGAATAGAATTTGGAAAAATTTATTAAATATTTTTCGTAATAATATTATTGGGATAAATTTTTTTTCCATAATTAATAGTAAAAAGAATAAAAACATGCAATTGAGGTTAAGGTTAAAAAATGATTTCAGGGGATAAAATGAAATGACAGAAATAAAAAAACCTAAAAACATGTGAAATTACTATTTTATGCCTTTATTTGGAAATTATATCCTCTATACTTTTATAATAATCCATTTTATATCCTTTTTAAATTTTTTCAATGTCGATATAACATTTCATTTTAAAAAAATCCATGTTCATCCTCTTCTACAAATATAATGTAAACCCACCCTCCTCTCCCCTTGAAAATGTAAAATCCTTTTAGATAGGATAAGACCTTAATAAATCATTTACTTACATCCCTCTTTATTTCATTGTGTCCTTATATTTATTATAAAAGCCCCCATATGAAGGCTCTTGGTACAATAATAAAGAGCTTCAATGAAGAAAAAGGTATCATTTCTAACTGAGGGGATTTTATATTATTTATCATTCATCATTCATAAAATATTCTATGAATATGATGATATATTAAAATAATTATATCCCATATAATGATATGTTATTATGTCAACTTGATAACTTATATACATCCTTTCTACCATCAAATGGGATTCAAAATGGTCGACCATGTGTACGACGGACTACCGCCTCACAAATAATTGTAAATTGTTTTCAATCACTTATTCTCTCGAATTGATATATTGATGTATATAAAGTTAATATGTCATATTTATAACCATAATATAACTTATATATATATATATAATATCACATATAAATTCTTACTATTCAACCTGATGGAATTCAATAAAGTGGCTCGTGTGTATGGGGGACTATGACCTCGTGAACCGATGTGGGATGTTTTTAATTTCCATTTTACATTGATGATAACAAGAATAGATTTATAGAAAATATATTTTATAAATTAGATAATAATTATTCATTAATGGTGAATTATTATTTAACTTTCTTTACTTCTATCCATTAGAAAATGGAAACAACATTCATCTGTTCACACGACCTACCACATCCATGAATGTTGTCATATATATATAGATATATTATGGGTTATTATAGACATTTAAAGGTTATATACATATATATATATTATTTTAATAATTATTAAAATTATAGACGTTATATAATAGTTAATAGTGTATGAGAACAAAAAATTTCAAACTAAAATAAACATGAAAATCGAAGTTGATATCGCCCACAATAGTGATTTTATAAAAGGGTTGTCAATAAATGAGTGAGAAAAGTATAAAAAGAAAAAATACATATTGTGAAATAAATTATTATGGTTCAATTATATATATATAATATTTATCATATTGAATATTGAAAAAATATTCATGAAATCTGTGACATAGGTTAATGGATTTTGATCCCACTTTTATTCTTGTGATACACATACCCTATTCCCCACATCATAATTTGTTGTAGTGTATATAAAATTCCATATAATATATAGTATGATTATTATTATAAAATTTATTTGGATTTATAAATTAATCTCATATTTCACATTCATGGATAATTTAATTTTAAAGTTACCAAACTAGTAAGGGATTTATGATACAATGTCATTGTTTATCAAAAATGCTTATAACTATGCTTATGATGATGAAATATTATTATCTATATCTCTATAAACCTGTTGTTTTTCATATCTTCAATTTAAATTTTGATGATTTTGTATCCTTTCATTTCTCATTATTTATTTTTTGAATAGATGATAATAGTTTTTTTTTGAAAATATTCATTATCACCTTTTTTCTATGAACATACTTTATCATCCATTTCCATTTTAAAAAAAATTAATTTTTTACTATTCTACAAATATTCATGAATTTAATTTTTAAACATTTTTTCTTTTTAAAAAATTATATAAAATAAATATTCTTCTCTAATAACTAAGTGTGTTACATTTGAATACATTTTGAAAATTGTTAAAGGAAACATTTTTTATATGTATATAGTGAATGAAATTTTCAAACGTCATGGCCATTAAAGTATTTAAATAATACCTTAATATTATACATGTTCATTTTAGAATAATAGGTTATCTTTATTTTGGGAAATTGTTTGGATTTTACTATTTGTTTTAAATGGAATGAATATTTTCCTCATGAAATTTTCCCTAAAATCGTTCAAAATCATATTCCATCTATAATGAAAACCACTTAATTTACATAATATTTAATTGTCAAAAGATAAAATGATATCATATTTATTCATTACATGGATGGTTTACAATAATGATAAAATATTTTTGAGGCCCATTAATTTTCATAGGTTATGCTATGAAAAATGATAAAATGTTTAAGACACCTATTTGACATGGGGGTTATTATTTATTGATATAATGAATTTATTATGATCTCATATCACACATATGTATTAGTTTCATTATGTGGTTGGTTATTTTTTTATAAACTAATTATGGAGGTTATGTTATAAATAATGGTTGGTCATAACATTATAATCATGGATGGTGGTTATAGTATATCTAGGGATAGTGGATTAGTTATAACCAAAGAAATTGTAGAGTTTTTATCACATTTCAATTAATTTCATCATGTTAAGGCTGAGAGACAAAATATTATGTTGATGTTATAACTATTACATATCACATAGTGAAAATTGGAAAACATCACCATGAATTTTCACTTCAGACTCCACAAAAAACAAAAGGGAAAAATTTTAAATGGGATTATGCCTTCCACATTATGAATTATTCACACTTAATTTCATTAAAATTGGATTTATCTATTGATTTTCCTTCCAGGATATACCAAAAGGAGGTTATTTTTATAACGAACCAAGGGTTGAGATACATGGATATTATATTATGTTTGTGGAATACATAATACATGACACAAATAGACACCCAAAGACCATTAGTTTAGTGTCTTTGGAAACTGGGAACACATTTTTCTAACTTGGTGAATGATCTTACACATCTTACATAAAGATATTCCCCATTTGTTTTCCAAACTAAATCATTTCTTTATATCACGGGGAAAAGAAAATATACAAAAAGGGTGAGATAAAATTCTCAGTAGGGGTGAACATGGAGAATATAAAAAAACATTAAAATAAGAATGAAAAAACATGATCACAAATTTTGAATATCAATGTCTTGATTCATGAAAGAAATCTTGTAAGTTCATAATGTATAAATCATAAATGAACATGAAACATTATAAAATAGCATTGGAATAAAACATGGAATTATGGAAAAAAATATGTATAGAAAATAATTATCATATTAGACAAGTCTCACTACCAAGTCCATCATAGTGGAAAATGTATATTACTTAACTATATCTACTTTCCATTCCATCCCTATATTACTGAACTAGATTTAAATGTCGTTCCAACCATATATTACTGAAACATATTTACTTTTCATTCCTATTATATCAAGACCATGACATATAAATAATTATCCAATGAATTGGAGGGAGATATAGGTCCCACCCATATCATAATTAAATCATTATTACATGTTCCACAGTAAAATAAATCATCAGTTATATCATTACCCAAGGAATAAAATTCATTTTTTAAACCACATTTGATCAAAACATAATACATGTAAAATAAATTGGTTTGATAAATAGAATTGAATAATAATAAAAATAAAACACTATGAACAATAGGGATATTAAAATTTAAACATACCCCAATTAATGAATTCTCACATTGATGGTAAATAATTTTTATAAAACACATAAAATTAATTCATGAGGAAAACATCCTTTATTCTTTAAAAAAATATTTTCATAAAACACCATTCAATTATAAATGAAAATAATGTCGTTTTAAAATAACCTAGAAAATAAGTAAGATAAGATTCCTATTAATAATCCCTTATGAATGCGTAAAATTACATTCATGTTGTATAAGTTTAATAAAACATTCTTCTCATACTTTTCCCAGAATAGAAAAAAAGTACCACATATTGAAAATGAATGATATATTCATTCCAAACCATGTTGTAAAAGTAAAAATTTAGTAAATATGATTTTAAAAATACATAGGATAACAGTAAACATTTATTATTATTTTTTAAAAATCATGTACATGGATGCTAATTTTTCTCCGTACAATAAATCTCGGATAACAATGAGATTGCGAAATTATCCCTTATCAATTTATAATCAGTTGAATCATATAACTCATAAAATAAGTAAAATTATATTAATGTGAAAATATCATGACATTCATAATAATAATCTTAAAAACATCCACGAGTAGCATAAAAACCAGACAAAATAAATAGGTGGTTTATAAGGCATATTTCCCAAAGAAATAAGAATGAGAAAAAGTATCCCCTTACCTTAGTTATGATTTCATTTTTACATATATTAAACTCTTGTATAATTGATTAAGTAAAGTCATTAATTTTTACAAGAACCATATTTATATAAATGATATCAAATGTGATCATATTAACACCTGTTTACTAATATTTCATTATTATTCCTCTTTTGGTGTTAACAACTTTATTTTCTCTTACATGCTTTGTTATATAAGTCCAGATGAATGTAAATTGGATATAGTTAAATAATTTATAGAATTATATTATGGTAATATATATCATTTTTATTCATTATATACAATTATATAATCATGCGAGAATTGTGGACATAGATATTAATCGTGGCGGGTCATGGAGATTGTAGGTTGTTTGTACACATGAGTGACGATATCATTCCCATAATTGTGAAATGATATAGAAGTGAATAGTATATATTTTCTTCCATAATCTATATCATGTTATAATAGTCACATATAGTATAAGGCCCCAGCCTTAAACCTTACTTAATCTTGAGTTATTACAAGATTACACATTGAGGATCTTTTCAGGTTTAGAGTTTTAGAGAATTAGATCTTGAAACTTGCATTACATTCCACCTTTAAACAAAGTGGTTACATAAAAGACAGGATTCATTCTTCCCAACAACGGAAACATATTTAAAATAAAACTTGGATTCTTTCTTGACACATCCTTGACTCTATCATCTTATCATGTACCTTTCCTGTGACCTGCGAAAAACATTTCAAAAACTTGGGATGAGCATAAAATGCTCCGTAAGGGTTATAAAAATATGGAAAGGAAACATGAGTTCATATATACATAAGAATGAAATCATACTTTACCCAAAAAACAAAGGCACTTTCATACCTCATCAAACCATGAATAAATCGTAGAAATCATAAGACAAAAAGGTAACTTGAGGCATTCATAACATTCTTACGTAGGGAGTAACCCTCTTGGTTATGTTTGGAATACCCATCACAGTATATTCCCTAAATCTCTTCGGAGAAACCTTAACGTTTCACTCCTTCACGTTACCCAATGCATTGGAGAGCTATATCGGGCTCACCCGCCCTTAGTTTATCACGGAACCACCCGTTTTCATAACAATGCCCAAGAACCATAACATAAATGTATCACATAAAATATGCATAAAGGAAACATAACATTTCCACATTTCAATCACAATATAACATTTTAGTATATTGAAATAATGAATCCATTCAAAAATAAACCATTTCCAAAACCATTTAAAACATTTAATAAAGAGATTTTTGAATCAAAGTGTCCCATACCACCTTGAAGCTTAAAATTTTAAACCATTAATATCCATATAAATAAATCCTTAAAACCATTTTGAAAACATGGATATTAATAAGAACAAATAAATAAAACATTTAAAACGATATTTTGGTTAAAGGGGTTTTACCAAAATTAGAGACACTTGAATACAATAATTGAGGAATAAAATTTAGTCAGAACTTTATAATATCATGAGAATAAATGGATTAATTATATAATACTCCAAAGGACAGTATATACAACATATAATACTGAATTGGGGCATAACAACAATGAACCCTCAATAGAAATGTCAAATGTGATGAAATCCCTTATAGAGAAGGTATCCTTAAATTAAGGACAAATCAATCTCAAAAATATGTGTGACAAATATATGTACACCCAATATAATTGGATATTAAGTGTAAAACAATAAAAGGTCACTCACACATATTCAATGGATGACATATTCAATGACTACATGTTGAACCCAAAGAAATCAAAATTGGGTTAAAAAGTTCCCTTGACAGCCTAACGGCATCACATAAAAATGAGTTGATGAGAGATAAAAAGTGTATATCATCACTTGGACATAAAATTTAAATCAATAAGGATATATGAGAACATATCCCAACATAAAAATATGTAAATTAAGAGACCCAACAAAAAAGTCTTTTAAAAAAGAGGAGGGTGAAAGGTTCCCTTACCGACTTGGGTATCTTTCAAAACATACACCCCATGAAAGAAGGACAATAGATCATTGATGTAAATACTCATAAAGTAAATTATATTACACAAAGAGTAGAATAATGTTCAGTACATACACCACTCAATGGAATTTGTGGCAAATGTAGCATCAATCTCACGGGAATAAAAGTGAGATGAAAAATCCCTTACGAAAACTCGGCAGCCTAACGGCGCCACATAAAACTTCCGAATATGGATTGATGAGATCAAATAGGGTATCTCATCACATTAAAATAAAATTTACAGCAAGAGGAATATAAAAGAACATCCCCCAACATTACAAAGAGGAGCTTAAAATAAGTGACATAAAGGAGAGTACTTAAAAAGAAAGAGAGAGGTTAGATCTCTTACGAAAGTTCGACAGCCTAACGGCGTCACTCAAAACTTCCAAAATGGATTGATGAGAGAGAATAGGTTCTCTCATCACATGAACATAAAAATTAAAGTAAGTTTAATATAAAAGATCATCCCAATAACAAGAAATATGAGCTTTAAAAGGAATGACATAAAAGTGTGTACTTAAAAAGAAAGAGAGGAGTATGATCCCTTACCTCGGGTCCGACTTGACTCGATCATTATTTAATCTCCTGAATAAAAAACTTGAGTTAATTTCTACTTCCTTAAGAACCTTTTTCAAGTTCATTATTCCTTTTATATCACTTATTACCATGTCATAAACATTATGTAATCATTTAAGTTAATAATATTTGTTTTGCCGATATTTGGTTCTTAAGTCGAAACTGGACTTCTTACAATTACATGTTGTTCGTGTGGACAAATGTTTATTATATCCAGAATTGTATTCATGATTTAGATATCATATATGTCATATATATCCAGTACATGCATGAATTTATAACATTACATAATCATTTAGAGGTAAGAAATGAAATGCACCGTTCATGGAGACGGTAAGCCGTACGTATGCATGAACGCTACTTTCATTTCTATTTCGTATTTTATAGAATGGAATAATAATGATATAAAGGTATATTATAATTCCAGTTTAATATCATATATAATATCATAGTTCCATCCTTTATACGTCCCACATATGGTATTTAACGAATCAAATCACTTTGAGGGGGCGGTAGTCCGCACTTTCTTAAATGAAGATATCGCATTTACCCATAATGGAATCCATAAAGGTATGACCAAAATGAAAAAAACAGAAGCTTAAGGAAAACATAAACATATTATATATCATATATAAAAATAGTGACATCATAATGTCCACCATTGAAGGTGGTAAATGAGTATTGAACAATCATCGTTTTGGGAGGCAGAATTTCGCCATCCACGGAAACCGTATGTTCTTTAACCATTTGATGTAGTTGTGTGAGAGTGTAGCTCGAATAAATCTTATAAAAACATCCTAGTATATTTAAGATACTGTTGTTGTTACAAAAGAAGTAAATAAAAAGAGTTTAGGGGGTTGGAGAAGCAAAATAAAACAAATGAACATGAGAGAATGAATTACCTTTAAAAGTCTAACTCCTTTTGATTTGAGCCTAAAGGATTCCTTTGAAAGGATTCTGCCCAAAGGGAATCCTCTAGGACGAGGAGAGGTATGTGGAGAGAGTAAATGGGAAGGGGTTGGACGAGCCAAAGGCTTGAGGAGTGTGTGAAATGAGGTAGAGGTGGGGGCCTTTTATAAGAGGAGAGGAGGGGCACTTTTGGAAAGTAAGGAAATATTACTTTATTTGAAAATGTGTTTCGGTTTTAAAAGGTCCGACATTGATATAATTCGTGGATAAGGTGATAAGGGTTCGAAATAAACCCATCCAATAAGTTTTGGACATGTGTAGTTCATAGATGTTACATTATCTTTCCATTTTATTTAAATTGTCAAATAATGATGTCATCGCTGCATCATTATTATGTCATAAATAATTTAATTTATTTAATGTCTAAAAATTATAAAAAAAAAACTATGATGTAGTAAATATTTTCATCTTTGCAATGACTATTTATAATCAAAAATCGGACTTGTATAACCCCATTTAAAAATTGTTTTAGTAAAACATTTCATGTTTGTGTCATTTTTTCTTTTACATTAAATAAAAAGTTATTTATGTCATTTCCCAAAAAAAGTGGCTCCATGGGGTCCCCAAGTTGACCCATGGCTTGTCTTGGTCGGCCATGACACAACCAATTAGGGTAGGACATGTTTCAAGCTCATCTCTTTTTATTAAAGCATTATTTTTACCTTAAACTACACTAATTACCACTAATCGCGATTAAAAACTTCATAAGTTACTATTCACCAAAAAAATTATTTTTATCCCATTGAACCACATTTTACTTCTTAATGACAACCATGTAGGTCGAAGTTTTGAAATTCAAAACACAAAGATGGAAAAATTTAATTTAAATGGAAAATTCAGTTTTTTATAAGTACCACTTAGTGGTTTCACTATTCATCAAAAATTGAAGTTTTTCAGAAAAATCCCAAAAATTCACCCTAAGCTATATTTGATATTCCGAATTCAAAAATGAAGTCTATTTTACAAAATTAAAAACATATAAGTCACATTAATTAATTTAATAATTAATTCCCATTGTCAGAGCAAATAGCGTGTTTTTATGAAACAATAAGTATCAAAAGATTGACACTGGTTTAAGTCTGTTTTCAAAGTGAAATTAATTCCAACGACCACTATTGGATTTAATGGTAAAAATATATTCTAATTTACCTTTAAAAGAAATTCAAAAGATAATCTAATCATATAAATAAATTAGATTAAAAAGAGGTTTTGAATTAAAATACAACATTTTACACTATTCATTAATAAAAATGAACTTTATCGGAAAGATACCAAAAATTTACACAAAGTAAATTTTGATGTCCCGATTCTTAATAAGACTTTTATTTGGTCCAAAAGAATGTTTAAGAGTGAACAAAACTATATTTAATGATGGTTCAACATCAAAAGGTGATAAGTGAACCTTTAGTGAAAACTAGGGCATATACGCCTAAAATTGAATTCTTTCTGTATTTTAAGCCTCTATCCTTTATTGGATAAATGTAAAAACATTTAAAAACATATATAATCATATTTTAGTTATTTCTATCCATTACCGCCATTACAATGGATACATGTTAACTACCATTTAAAATAATGTTATTTTATTATTAGAGTGCAACGTAAGATTCCCAAGAAACTCGTTGTTGCGTGTTGGGTACGCCATCGAGCATAGCATCCCCTTTAAAGTCATATTAATATTTTATTCACAAATATGGATAAATATGAAAATTACATATTCTTTATTTGCTTGGGGTGTTACATATAGTTACTATTTCCATCATTATCTGCATCCATGAAAGTTAGTGGTGAAAAAACATATTACACCACATTAAGGAGAAGGTTTGTCGTACGTATGCACGTGTGGTTATTTACATTTTTGTAGGATGGATAGAAGGTGGAATAATTTTTTCAAATAACCATAATGAAATCATATTATTTAGGTTATACTGTATTTATTACTCAGTAATTTAAAAAAACAAAGGAAGAGGAAATAGAAGATGAAATAATTTGAAAGAATTAGTAGAGGAGATTACCACTTTTTCGACATGCACCCTCTAAATATCCTCTTAATGGTACTAGAGTTTGTATTTTGAGAAGAACTGAACCTATATAATGTAACTAGGGAAGTTTCTATGGTAAATAAATAAGGGATGGCTGTTCTTAAAGGCTCAATGTAAAATCAAGAGATAAGGGAGAAGGTGACCTTTTATAATTATGGTGATAGGTTATTTTGGAAACTCCAAAACTTTTAATTTATAATAAAACCAAAACACATCAAAAAACATTAAAATAACATATTTTCTAATATTATATGAGTTAATCCTGTAATTTCATCACAAAATAAATTTCAGACATATTTGTTTTTCAATTAAAATCGTATTATTTAAATTAACCCTTAGTTATTATATTTTAATTTTAACTAAGGTGACACATGATTCAATATCAAAATAGTGTAATTTGAACATATTTGACTTCAATTATTTCATAAATTAACAATTTATACATTTTTTGACCATATAAATATTTTATATTTTAAAAAAATTATTACAAATTTTAAATAATTTAATAAAAAAATATTCTGAAAAAATATCAATAGTGTCAATTTTGACACTTTTTATTTCATAGATTTTTAAAATTATTAAGATAAGATGTTATACTTGAATAAAATCTCTTATTATATACCTCTCAGGCTCAAGGTTATATAGAAAATTAATTGGATATTTTAATTATCCATAATAATATATATTTCAATATTGTTAATCACCTTAATGTGATATTTCCATTAATAAAATAATCACGACATCATTTTTATGTAATTATATAATATAATATTTTGTTGAATTAAAATTTAAAAAAATATAATGAAGATAAAAATTCTATATTTCAAATGAGATTTTTTAGTAGAATATATCTTCTATATAATCCTATATTAACAATGATATGTTTATTGAAACATGAATGTGATGACTTTAACATCACTTCAAATAAAATATTACAGGCGTAATACTCTATTCCATATGGATAAAAATTATCCATAAATCCAATATTGGATTCTTATGGTGGAGATATACACTACCAATAAGATTTGGTCAAGTTTTTTGGTCTATTAATGGTTATTATAATTTTATTTAAAATTGTTTTCTTGATTTTTCTATAATTATATATTTTTGGAATCATCATTTTATAAGCTTTTAAGGTAAAAATTTATCTTCTCCAAATTATAAATAAATTACCATGAAATATAGATAATTTCTTTATAGTTCATTATACTATTTATTATTGAATTTATCTTGTATTTATCGCTATATTAAAATTATTATACTTATAAGAGATAAGAGGGTGACATGTTGTCACTTTATTTTAATTTAATAATATAAATATCATTTTCATGGAAAAGAGTCCATTGAATGTTTAATTATGATCTTTAAGAGTTAAAGGTCTACCTTTATTCATCCAATGGTATTTTGGAAGATTTTAGGGTAATTTTATTGTCCTTATCATATTGTTTGCTACCTTAACTTACCCGATTTAACTTTAACTGTCTAAAATAAAAATTAACAATGTTACTATTTAAACATTCACAATAAATAAAAGGATACTATTTAAATAATTTGGACCCACTATTTCCAAATATGGAATCCATTTTTCCAAATTTGAAACACAGAATACCATGTAATTAAATTAAAATTATTCTTGTTATCATAATAAAAATGGGATATTTAATGTTAAAACATTTCAAAATATTGAAATGTATTTACATGAAAATTCAATGTAAAATTAATGTCAATGAAAAAAATTATACTGAATGAAAAATCTATATTTTTGTATACTTTAAATTTATTCAATAATATAATTTGACCATATAATTCATTTCCATGATAAAAATTGTTCTCAATTAAAATTTAGTGTAGTGTTACTATTCATCAAAAATTGAATGTTGTTAGAAAAATATCTAAAATTCATCAAAGGTAAATTTTTATATCCTGATTCAAATGAACATGTTTATTATGTTAAATATAATATATGAAAATTTCAAAAACTAGATTTAAAATGGGTGTGCTGTCAAAAGTCGGCAATGCTGCATATTTTTGACAAATATTTCTTTTATTTGAAACATTGAATTTATTCATATATCATGACTAGAAAAATATAAGTTCAATTTTAAAAATTATATTAAATATATTAAACATATATTTCATTATTAAAATCCATCAAGATCTATTTTATTATTTTATAGGCTCGCTTAATTTTATTTAAATAGTTTTTTAGTAGAATGTTAATACTGTAGAAACATGCCATTATATTGAATAGGTTATAAGGAAATATAATAATATTTAGTTGTTAAAATTAATTAGTCTTGATTGAAATTAATTATATTTGACGAACTTGAAATTTTTTATATTTTTAGCCAAACATAGAATTATGTATACTGCAAGCTAAGGTGGTGTTTCATGTTGCACAAGATTATCTGGGTATAGCGTACAACACAAGGCATCATTGAAATTAAAAAACTCTATCTCATAAAAATATTATGGTGTTATATTATACCTTCCTTAAAATTAATTTCTCCCTGAAACTTTATTGGGGTTATAAAAGTATTACTATGTATAAGTTTCTTTGATAGAAACCCGCATCACCAAAAGGAATGACAAAATTTCATTTTATAAAAGGATTTTTAGAAACTTAATGGTTACCCCAAAAAACTCTTAAGTAGGTTTCCAAATATATGAACATAGGTGGGAAGAAAAAATATTGATATGGAATAAAAATATAACCATAATATTCTGATGGAGAGTGATAGAGAACAAGGTTTGGAGAAAGTTAACAATCAGAAATCCATAAATCAGTGATGATTTAAGTGGCCATTTAATTCATCAGATAAAAAGGTACTTGGATATCATTTTTGGTTTTCAATATCCTTTCCTTAAAGTTGAAGAACATTAGAATAAATACTTACATGATTTCAGTAAAATATCACCCTTGGTCATTCCTTAAACAATTTGTGATTCGTCTCTTATTCAACAAAATGTAGTTGAATTTTTCATTCCGAATGTGTCATCAAAACATGTGATCCATAAATATAATGATAAGTCATTCTATCTGTCTTTATCAAAAAAAATGATAAGAACAATTAATAAAATATACATAACCCACTTATGGTGAGATAATATGTTATTCTAACAACTTTATCTAAGGTTAAACTTAATCATTCCCATAATTGATAACCTTATAATCCTTTTGAAAGCTAAAAATCTAAAACTATAGAAAAAAATCACTAATTTGTCTTAACATTTATCCCCCATATATCATAAGATATCACTTATTCTCACATTCCAAACACGTGAGGACCTTCATCAATTATTCTATTGATAATAACCTAAATTACAGTATATAGATATTGAAAAAATGCATGTTTCCATATTCTTAATTCCAAAAAGAATTAAAATTCATCCATGATAACATATACTACTTTACATCAAATAATTAATAAGTTCTAAGGAAATCATTACCATCCAATTTACTTTCCCATAACCAACATATCATTATCTCATCATCATGCTCATATTAAGGGTTTTCATTCCCATAACCATGTATTTCCCAACATATTACCCCAATCACTTTTCATGGTTACCAGTAATATTCAACATATATATTCAATTATATATGTATAAAAAATAGTGTAACATTCCTTGTAGGTTTCGTTATTCTATAATACCATAAAATTACTTATACAACATTATTCATGAAAAACATGCAATCATTCCACTATCTTCTTAAACCATTGACCAAGCATCATCATTTTATTCTATAACACTTTTTCATCCCATAAGTTTTTCGTAGTATTATGACCATTCTGATTCTCTTCGTGAGACTTTCCCCTAGGGAATCGATTTTCATAATTTCCATTAATTCCTCATTTAAAAAAAATTAACTCTCATTGATGTCATAGAAAAACCATTATCCTTGTCATGTGTGTTAAATGAACCCTTCCCTTTGTAATTAATGGATTTGTGTCATTCATTTACAAACCCAAAAAATCATCTAGTTTCATTAAAACATTCTCCTTGTTGTCTCTTCCCACATGATTTAAATGATGAAAATTGTACATTATTTCTTCTATGATCACTATGAAACTCCATCTTTATCTTATTAGGCTCGTAAGGAATCTCATAATATATTAGATTACTGATCATATTTTTCAATTTATGATTAGTAATAATAACAATGTTTCACCTTCCAAATCCAACTTCATTTGGATTCCCATGAGGAATATCATTCCAATGGCCATCATAATCTCTGTTAATATGAATTCTCCTATTTCCAACCATTTTCTAAACCCCAAAAATGAAAGGTGTAAGTAAGAACAATCAATCTAGAAAACCCACATAATCAAAGGAAAGTACATTCAATCATGAATATATGAGGTTTAGTTCTATGATATCCATGATTGATAAAAAATTATAATACTATAACCTATAATTATACTTATCCTTAAGACATCCTTAGACATTCCTGAGAACTATCTCTGGGGATCTCGCAAAAAGTTTCTCATCCTAGTTTCCAAATGTTAAATAAAACCTCCATGTGATACCAACTGTAAAGACCCAAAATTTGGTGTATATAAACATTAAATTACATTTTCGGAATACATAATAAAAAACACAAATCGATTCCCAAAGACCGTATTAGTTTAGTGTCTTTGGAAACTGAGGACATGTTCTGCTAACTTGGTGAATGATCCTCAACATCTCCCATAGATATCATCCCTTTTAGTATTCCAACCTTGAACTTTATTTATATCATGGGGTAATGAAAACATAATAAATGGGTGAGATCAAATTCTCAGAAAGGGTAAACATGGAGAATATAAAACAAAACCTAAAAATAATAATGTAAAACCATGAACAAAAATTTTGAATATCAAAGTATTGAGTCATGAAATAAATCATATAAGTTTGTAAGGCATAAATCATAAATGAAAAAAAGCCATGATAAAATAGAATTGACATAAAACATCGAGTTTTTGAAAATAGATATGCCTAGAAAATAATTTCCATATTTTCCAAGGCCTACAACCAAGACCATCACAGTGGAAAAATTCCATTACTGAACTAGGATTACATGTCGTTCCAGCCCTGTATTACTGAACTAGATTTTCTTTTCGTTCCAGTCATGTATTGTTGAACTAGATTTATATTTCATTATAGTCATGAAAATATCATGAGATATAAATATTTAATAAATTCATTGGGGGGAGATACAGTTCCCACCCATATCATAATGAAACCATTCGAACTTATACCACAATAACATAAAACATTCGTCATTACATTACCTAATGATTTGATCGGTTTCCAAAACAAAATCACATTATAAAATAATCCATGTAAAACAAATAGATTTCATAAATATAATTCCATCATAAAAAAAATAAAACTATAGGAACAATAGTTATATTACAATTTAAACATAACCATTTTAATTAATTCTAACATTGATCGAAAATAATTTTTACAAAACACTTAAAATTAATTCTTGAGGAAAACATCATTTCTTCTTAAATTTTTTATGTTCTCAGAAAAAACCAACTATTTTTAAAAGAAAATAATTTCGTTGAATAAGTCCTTCCAAATAATTAAGATAATATTTATTTAAATAAGTCTTTATGAAAGCATAAAAATCCATTCAATCCGTATAAGTTAAAAAAACATGCATCTCGGACTTTTTACAAAAAAGTAAAAAAGTACCTCGTATGGAAAATGAAATAATTATTCCTTCCAAACCATGTAGTAAAAGACAAAATATTGGTTAAATGACTTTAAAAGTATATAGGATAATAGTAAATATTTTATGAAAACAATTTTAGAAAACAAGTACATGGATGATAAATATAACCGTATAATCAATATCGGATAATAATGAGATTGAAAAATTATCCCCTACCAATTAATCATCAGTTGAATCATATGACTCATAAAATAGATAACTTTTATGCATATTAAATATCATAATATTCATAATAAGAATCATAAAAACTACAATGGTAATCATAAACACCACAAAAAATAAATAGGTGGTGTACACGGCCTATATCCCAATGAAATAAATTTTAGACAAAATAATCCCTTAATATAGGTCCAATTTCAAATGTAAATATCTGAAACTCCTTTAAAAAGGTTTAAATAATTTAAATAACTTAATTTAAAATGATATTTATATTTATTATATCATATGGGAACATATTATCACCTGTTTAATAATATTTCTTTATTACTCTTCTTTTGGTGTTAACTGCTTTATTTTCTCTTACATATTTTGTCATATAAGTATTAATTATTCTAAATAGTATATAGTCCTACCATTGAAAGTATTATATTATGTAAATATATATCATATTTAATCTTTATACACAATTAGATAATCATTCATGAATGGTGGACATGGATATGAACCGCATCATGTCGTGGAGATGGTAGGTCGTACGTACGCATGAGCGACGATATCATTCCCATAATTTTGAAAGTGGTAAGGAAGTGAATGGTATATAATTTGTCCCATAATATATATAATGTAATAATAATCACATATATTTATTATTTCCATCATTATATCCATCCATGTATGATGGTGGTGAAAAATAGATTACACAATGATATGGAGATAGTAAGTTGTACGTATGCACACATGGTGATTCAGTTTGTAGTAGGACAGATAAAAGGTGGAATAAAGTTTTTCCATGACCATAATAACATAAAATTATATAGTTGATATTGGAGTTACTACATAATAATTTATACAAAAAAGGAAAATAATGTAGAAGAATAAATAATTTGAAACATCGGTAGAGGTGATTACATCTTCCATGTTGTGCTCCCTATACATTTTCTCTTAAAGGCACTAGAGTTGGACTTTGTAGATGAAAAGAAGCTATATAATGTAAATATGGACGTTTATAAGGTAAATGGGCATGTTATAGACTATATTTAAGGCTTAATTTTAATTGAAGAGTAAAGGGAGAAGGTACCCTTTTATAATTGAGATGAAGGGAAATTTTTGAAAACTCCAAATATTTTAATTTATAATAAACTAAAAACGCATAAAAAATATCTGAAATGACATATTTTAGAATATTGGATGATATATTCTTGTAATCACAATAAAAAATAAATTTTAAACATGTTTTTTTGTCAATATCATCCTTATCATTTATATTAACCCTTAGTTATTCTATTTTAATTTTCACAAAGGTGACAAATATTTCAATATTAAAATAGTATAATTTTTACATATTTGATGTAAATTAGACAATGAACGAAATATTTAGAAAATTTTAGAACACATAATAATAATTTTATATTTTTAAAAATTTATTATGATTTTTAAATAACTTAATAAACCATTATTTTGAAAAAATATGAATTGTAATAATTTTGATAGTATTGATTTCATAGATTTTTAAAATTGTCAAGATAAGTTGTTATCCTTGAATAAAATATTTTATTATATACCTAATAAGTTAAATTCATCTAGAAAATTCATTTTATATATTAAATATCCATAATAATATTTAATTTACTATTTTTAATCACATTAATTTCATATTTCAATTAATAAAATAATTAATACATATGTTTTGTATAATTATTTAATTTACTTGTTTGTTGAATAAAAATAAAAAATAAAATAATATGATGAATAAAATCTTCTCTATTTAAGAGGAATATTTCCAGTAAAATATATCTTATATATAATCAAACATAAAAAATGTTATATATATATTATAACATGAATGTGACAACATTGACATCACTTTAAATAAAATATTATAAGTTTAATAATCATTTACATATGGATCCAAATGATCAATTACTAGAATATTGGATGATTATTGTCTACATATACTATACCAATAAGATTCTTTCAAGTGTTTTGGTCTATTAATTGATATTATCATTTTATTTAATTTTTTATTTATTTTTCAACAATTAAATAATTTGTGCATCATCATTGTATAATAATTTAAGGTAATTATTTAATTCATAAAAACTATAAATAAATTACCATGATTTAAAAAATCTAATTATATTTATGTATTCTATTTATTATCTAGGTTATCTCATATCTATAACTATATTAAATTTTTTCTACCTATAAGAGGAAAGAGGGTGACATGTTGTCACTTCCTTTTATTTTAATAATATATATATCAATTTCGTGAACAAGAGTAAATTAAGTTAGTAAATTCAGATCATTATGATCTAAGGGTTGACTTTTATTCATCTTATAGTATTTTTGAAGGTTTTAGGGTAATTTTATTGTCCTTATCATATTATTTGGTATCGTAATTTACCCGATTTAATTTTACTGTGGTAAATAAAAATTACCAATATTACTATTCATAAAATTCAAAAATTCTAAAAGGATTGTATTTATATAATTTTGAACCAATTATTCCAAATATGAAATAAATTTTTAAACATTTGATACACATAAGTTATATTAATTAAATTAATATTATTCTCATTGTAAAAATGAAAAATTAGGTTTTAAATGTTAAAATATTGCCAATGATTGAAATGTTTTTACATTAAAATTCAATGTAAAATTAATGACAATGACCAAAATTATATTTAATGATAGAAATATTTTCAATTAATAAATTAAACCCATTTTTTAATATAATTTAAACACATAAATTATTTTTATTTAAAAAGTTTATCTCTATTAAAATTTAGTGTATGTTTACTGTGCATTAGAACATTAATGTTATGAGAAAAATATCAATAATTAATCCTTAATAAATTTTTATATCCCTATTCCAAATAAAATGTTTATTTTGTTAAATACAATATATAAATGTGTCAAAAACTAGATTTGAAATATTTCTTCCATCAAAATGTGACAAAAGTAATTTTTTTGAAAAATACTATTTTAATCGAAAAATTGAATATGTTATTATTTAATATATATAAACCATATAAGATGAATTTTAAAGATTACAATAAATATATTAAACAGATATTTCATTAATAAAATCCATAAATAGAAAAAAAAATTATAAACTCGCTTATTTGTATTAAAATAGTTTTTCATATGAATGTTTATACCATTCATACCAACTATTATAATGACTAGGTTATAATGTAACATGATAATATTTATTTTTTCAATTATACTCAGTTTTTCACGAAATTAATTATATCAAATGAACTTTAAATTGTGTTTAACACAATCCATGTATATCATTGTATATATTGTAGGGTTATGACGGTGTAGCGTATTGCACAAACTTATATTGATGTTGCGTAAAAGAAAAGAAATCATATAAAACTAAAAAAACTCTAACTCACAAAAATATTTGGGTGTTATAGTTATATTTCATGGAGGACCACATTCTATTGTATTTTAATATGATCTATATTTTACATAAATTTTAAGGAAGATTCATAAAAAATCACTAGATACATAGGTGAGTTTTAGTATGATGTATCATCCTAAAATATATGGATATTGTGAGTGAACCATTAAATCCATATAGAATATATTGATATCTAGTTATATTGATTTCAATTTTGGTTGGGATAAACAACTTCAACTAATCTAATTTTCAATCAATAATAGCTTTATCTCAATAATTCATAGGAATCTTATGAAGCCTTCTATGGAAAGAAGTGTAGAACAAAAATGTACTAGGATATTGTTGGATAATGAAATCAGTTGGGACATGATATATAAAATTTGTAGGGAAATATGGTCAGATCCATTCAATATCACATCATGAAAGTACATAGTTGATATAAAATTTATGATGAAAATTTTCACTGTGATCTATAGTTTGAATTTGGTGATAAGGAGATTTTTTATTTTTATTTTGGAAGAATATTACAAAATTTAGGAAGATTGGAAATATTATCCTCATGTATATTCTCCCCATCTAGGTTCATGATCATGTAGTGATAATAGTTTATCCCTGGTTTCTTCCACAGAACCACTCTCATATCTAGGATGTGTTCTATGTATCTCTCCTACGAATGAAAAAACCTAAGCCATTGCATGTAATGATCTATTGGTCATTCTGTTAGAGTATGGTCCTTCCTATGATCAAAAAAAGTATAAATAATGGATCATTGTGAAAAATTTATAATGAAAAGAGTGCATATCTGGTTAATGTTATCAGGATGAATAATAAATATGATGACACTATTTTGGAACTCAAGGATTTGTTTGGAAATATGTATTCAATTTTTTCATATAATAGTGATAAAATTTTAGAGTGATATTAATTTTATGTAGGGATGTATATAACACCCCATGTATAGATTAATTTTTTTTTCAAAATAATTTAATTTTTCAATATCATTCATTATAAACAAAATTGAGTTTTAATGAAAAACATTTACTTTTAATATTATTACATAAACATGATCATTATTACCTAGATCTTATACTTTATGGTATGAATCAAAATGACCAAAGTTTTTAAAATTATTTACAGATGTGTTAGACCATCAAAATTTATTGATACGTTTGCACTGAATTTTTAGTAATATCTTTATATTCAATAAAAATATATTTTATAAAAAAAATTATTATTGAAAAAATAATAAATAAAAAGTATTAAAAAATTGTAAAAAAATATTTTTAAGAATTAAATTTATATTTGAAATAAACATCTAAAAATTATATTATATTGATTTTTAAGATATTTTTAAATATATTTATTTTTCAAAGAAGAGTAGAAATACTGATTTTTATGAAAAAATGCATTTTTTATGGAATTTAAAATGTTAAATTTTATAGATTTTTTTAAATTTAAATTTTGTTAAATTATATTAGGTTCCAAGCCATTTATGTCATTTAAATAATTTTTCTTCCCAAATTTGACATAAATAGTTTTCACTCATGATAACCCTTTATTTAGAAATAAGATTTTGTTGCAACTTTGGGTTTATTGTTAAATTAAAGCCATCACATTAATTGAATTTATTTTAAGAAAATTAATTCCATATTTTGAATCAAAATTATTAAAATTGTTTGATAATTCCAATATAATATTTGTTCATTAAAAGTAAAAACCATACAAATTAATTATCATGTTTATAGTTGAGAAGAGTCTGCGGGGGTGTAAAAATTAATAAGTATAAAAAAATAGATAAAAAATGTACAATATATATTTTATAGCTGTATTTAGACCTTGTATTATCTATTTCATGAGAATTATCCACTTTGGAGTCTTCATGATTTTGTATAACTTCTTCTTTTTAAATATTCACAGTGTGTAATCTCCCCTAGTTATAAATTTAATCCCACTTTACTGTCAAATTGACACATGAAATTCATTCCAGATCACCCAATACCTACCCAAATCAATTCCATACATGTGTACCCATGTCATAGAGTCAATTAACTGATTTCAAACCCCTATTATTAAGGTTTTAAGAACAATCTAAAAGCGGATCTCTGATGAAGTGTTATCATTCTTAATAGAAGGTTTTATATTATTTATTATTAAAAAATCATAAAATATTCGTCAATAATGGTGATATAATATCATTTTTATCTAACATAAAATAAATTTATTTTATTTTATTATCAGAAATATATCCATCTCATATCCAATCAAATGGGGAATGGAATTTTTCTCATGACTTTGGTGGACACCCACCTCACAAAATAATAAAATTTATTTTCCATAACCTCTTATTAATGATTAATATAGTGAAGTGTCAAAACTATTTATGTGATATTAATGGCCTAAATGTACTTATATAATTATAATATCACACCTATGATGTCATATTCCAACCCATTGGAAAAAATAACGTCTTACACATGAACAGAGGAAAACATCCTCATAAAATGACATAAGGTGTTTTTCATTTTGATTGTACATGGATGGTAATAAAGAATGAATTATAGAATATATATAATGTAAATTATATAAAAATTATTATACAATGGTGTCTTATTATTTAAATTTCTTTTGTTCCATATAATAAAAAAAATTGATTTGACATTCATGCATATATATGGCCTTCCATCTCTTTGAGCACTATAATCCATTTTTCAATATTTACCCTTTCTAGAACCATAAAACACGTAGAAGGTACAAATATACCTTATAAAAATAGAAATTAGAAATGAAATATTTATCACTTTGAATAGTGATTTTAACAATGGATTTTTAATAAATAGTTGATAAAATATTATAAGTAAAACATATATGGTATGATATATATGAGTATGTATATGGAACTAGTTTAAAATAAATCAATATTTATTATATAGGTTGATTAATGATGTTAGGTTAAATTGAATATAAAAGGTAATATATTTATATATTACTTTTATTTAAATTAGAAACATCCCAAATTCACCAATTATAATTATTTTTGATTTTTATACTACTGAAGAAAGAATTCTAATATCTTTCTTAAGAAATTTATATAGCTTTATGTATGCATGTAATGTTATTTGTCATGGGTCTTGTTACTAAAATTTTACAAAACTAGAAAGGATTTTATAATAAAATATAATTATTTATCAATATTGTAAATAAGTATGATTATGATGATTAAAAATATTGATTTATCTCTCAAGGAACCCTAAATTTATTTCCTCAAGTTAATTTTGGAGAAAACCTATATTCCTTTCATGTTAATATTTTTATGTACTAAAAATACTAAACAATTTATTTTAGGGAAATAGACTTTAAATATTTCATTAGACAAAATTCCATTCTCTTTTCTGTATATGTATTCTAAAAAAGTATTATATTTTTTTCTAGTTTCTCCAATTATTGGTTAAATTAAAAATATCCATTTTTTATTTAAAAAATTGTTTAAAATGAATGATATTGTTTATTTTTTAAAAGATTTATTTTTTACATTATATTGAATATTTAAAAAGAATAATAATTTTAATGTGTATGATTGAATAGAATTTTATACCATCTTGACCATTAAATGATTCCATTATTCCCTTTTAGATTTATAATTTTATTTTTAATGATTAATTTTCCAAAACATTTTGGAAACTTTTTGGATTTTAATGAATTCTCTTTTTTCAAATTGGGAATGGTATTTTCCCCAAGAAATTTTCTAATATATCATTCATATTAAATTCCTACATAATATTAAATCCTTTAATGTTTTTTCATATTTATTGTGGATTTTATCCAGGCGTATCATCATCATTATTTTTTTGGTAGTTTTATGATTATATTATTGATATATTTAGGAGATACATGTGTTCTTATATCTTATTAAATAAAGAATGGATGAAGTATTTATGAAAAATAATTCCCTTTCATGATTTATAAAGTGAGAATATAATGAAACTCTTATCATATAATAGAACACATATGCTTGATTTCCATTATGTGATATGTGGAATCTTTATAAATTCTGGGTGGGGGTTATGTTATAAAAAAATATGATATTTACATTATAAACATGGATTGTGGTTATATTATAACTCATGTAGATGGTTACAATATATCTATCGATGGTTGGTGTTCATACACACTGAGGAGTGTCAATAAAATTTTATAGCTCATATGAATTGGGTAAATATGGATAAAACATGTGTTAATAATTTTTCTTGTGAAATTGAATTCATATTCATAATTTTATCTAAGAACCTGGGTTCATGTGCATAAGGTAAAGTGTAGATCTGGTTTTATTTCCATAATTTTATGTGTGGACATGGTTTCATGTCCACAATTTTTTGTGGTTGTCTTATTTCATGTGCTTAACCAAATTAGTGAACAAATTTCAATTTATACATGTTCAATATGATTTAAGATTATATTTTTTTCAATTTTCTATTATAATATTCGGCCCTCATGGGATATTTTTATTGATATCTTTTATGATTCATTTCTTTGAACTAACATGATTTATTCTCTAATGTTAGATTATGATATTTTTTTATTCAATGTATTATTTTTTAATATTAATATAATGTTATCTTAACCTTTTGATCATGTTATGATTTTATTATTATTATAATCTCCTTCACATGTACTTACTGAGCAACTAAGATCACCAACTTTTTTTTCTTTCCTCAGGTTATGAATTATGGTTTTATATATAGAATGTTTTTGGAGAGTAAAAAATAGGTAGATCTTTAAGGGAGATGTTTACGGCCTTTCATGAAATAAAAATATTGAGCATGTGGTAAAAAATAAAGTAAACCTATATGTCATTTATTTGTATATTTATGAATTGTGATAAATTATCATATGAAATGATATAAAATATATGTATGAAAATTATTGGTCATTATACTAGTACCTTGAAATATAACTGCCAATCTTGGAGGACCTATAGTGGCTTTACAAGATCAATGTTTCCCCTAATGATTCCAATTAACTCCTCACAATCCTAAGGGACTCAAGATCCCTAGAAGGATGAAGAATTTTGGAGTTGAATGTATTGGAATATTCAATCATAGTATGGAAATATTATTCATAGGATATGAACTAAGTGGAAAACATCATGAGGAAAAAACCTATTGGCTAAACCATTGGGTTGGTGAAAGGGAATTCATGTTTTCACACTCTAACACGTCTAGTGGTAGAGAATGTCATCCTTCCAATGGATGAATTTCATACCCACATCAAAATTAGACCTATAATACCATGTTGAGGGAATATATCCTTTAACATAATGGAAAAACAATGTAAATTTAGATTTGTTCTATAAATACTAATCCGTGTATGGAATCATGCTAGAAATATCATAAATATTGTAACTATAATGCAATCCATTTCAACATACAGGATATATATAGTTGAATTTCCCATAAACATTGAAAATTTCCAAGTCATGTCCCACATAATTATATCCTTCCTTCCAATTATTATTTTATTCCAAAAGGGAAAAAATAAATGTTCACTAATAATATTTTATAACACCATGTAATTAACCACTGGGTCCTATCCGGAGTGCCTCAAGATCCCATGGGTGGCTCCACATATAGCAGACGCTTCCAAATACAATAAACATTCTTTATCTATATTTTCGGGAGAATACACTCTTAGTATCAGGTCAAAAAATATTAAATAAATATAGAAAATTATCAGAGTAATATGAATAAAGTAAAATATGACATACAACTATACATGTTCTAAACAAGATTCAACTGTGGAAATCCAAACCAAGGTAATAAATGATTCAGATAAATAAATAAATGAAGAAAGAGGTAACTAGGAGTCGATCTTAGTCTACTACTAGATCCATATACTCTTATCAACTATGATCTATAGACCTATTTTAAAAACATTTATCCCTAATTATAATGCATTAACATGATTCAAATGTCCTCATAAATAGTTTTATTAAAAAACTAGTAAGACACCGACAATGAATAACTAAAAAGTATTCTCATGTAGTATAGTTGTATTGAATGATAATAATAAATACATAAATATAATTAATTTAACACCCTGTGTACTAATAAGTTTCACATATATGAGTTCTTTTTGAGATATAACCTTTTTTATTTTGGTTTTATGTTGATTCTTTATCTTTCTTCGGTGTTTATGGGGAAATAATGGTTTTTTGGGACCCGACATCAGGTGTAAAATTTTTGGTGCATAGTTAGTAGATCCATGTACTACAACGAAGGATATTGTGCATCTAGGATAGTCTCACTGCCCAAGACGCATGTCCTACCACATAGCTTGATGCATGGGCATGCAGCTCACTAAGTGGCCATACGAGTTGGTTCGTCTAAGGTGCATGATCAACTTCATGTGAATGAAGCCTCCCCTTTAAATATTGCAGCCTCATTCCTTTCTGGATAGAAATGGACACATGGTTTCTGTACAGTTTGGAAAATCATGTGTTTAAAATGTGGGTCCTATCTTGGTTATAAAATATGTCTAATTTCCATGTTTTCCCTTCCCCACTTTTTAACCGAACCCACACTAATTCATCTGATTTGAGATTATCCACCCTAGGAGCACCTCCACCTCTCTCTTGGCTCCCATGGAACCCAATTGTATGGGAAATTAGGCCTTTTAATTTTAAAATAATTATTATGTAAGCCCTCCCACCTTTTATTTATTCCTTCATATCAGTCCTTATCTACTTTTTTCATGGGTTCTTCTTTATATTGAGGGTTAGATTCCCTAAAATGGGTTAAAACATGTTAATTTTCATTTAATCATGATTATTGTATTATAATCATTCCATTATAGGTTACCCTTATGTTGCAGTTGTGGTTATCCACTGGATTCAAGATGATTCAATGCTTGTGGTTGGTGGTTTGATGATTTGACAATAAAATTTTATTTTATTATTCTTGTTATGATTTCTAAATGTGTTATATCAATTGTGTGGGTGGTCTTTACCATGGGTTAAAAGGATTTAGGTGTGTGTATGGGTTAAAATATGATTTTCCAAAGGAAAATGTTTGGTTTTCATGTTTTTGATCAAGAAGGGACATTTTTATATGTTAATGGGGTGTTGAAAATGGGTTCCTATTGAAAATGGTTGATTGACGTGGTATATTTCAATATTATTAATGTGTTATAAAAAGTGTTGTATTTTATTTGAGTCCCATATATTGAATTATTTTAAATTGATTGATGTGGGGATTGCGATATGGGAAATCAAAATTGAGAATAATGTGAATCCTAAGAATCTATTTGGGTGGTCAAAGATTAGTATGATTTTAAGATAAATGGGGACGAGATCAGATTCCTACTAGAAGGATTCATATTAAGATAGTAAATAAACATATGATGATGACTGTACACCACTAGACCTTGGAATTCATTCCCCTATAGTGTCTCACGTATGCGGACACTATGGGTTATGTTTTGTATACCATTTTCACTAAGGTATGAGGATCATATGGTCCCAGTTGTACTATAAGCTTTAGGGATTTCCCATGGTGGTCATTTGATGATATTCATTCCATCGATATACGGTGAATTATAGTTTTTATTTTACATTCAATGAAATATTCCATTAAAATTATTTCGATAATAATTATTTCTCTTACTTTTCATAAAATAATGCATGTTGGGTTTTCTTGTAATTCTATGGCATAGAATCTCTTTTTGGTAGAATCCAACAGGTCATTTTCTAACTACTAACATACACACTTGGGTGTATGTATACCTTGTTATGTTGAACTTAGTAAATGAATATTGTTCTCTAGCAGTGGGTGTTGATATGGTTTCTAGATTTTCTTCTCCTACCAGTTTTTATGGAGGTGGCGTAGGATTTTTTCCATCTTTTTTCTTGGATATATTGGTTAGGTAGTTTATTTATATCCCTATTTTTTATTTATATTTTTTTATTTAAAATTGAAAAAATATAGTACATTTTATTCTTATGTTCCTTTTTGTTATAATTATATATGATGTGGTAATTATTTATAATTTATGATTGTTTCTGGTAAATCATCATCAATGAAACCATTTGTAAAAAGAAATTCTTGATGCGTAGAAACTAGTTTCCAACCTATCTGGGTTGAGAATTCCCCTTGGGCCTTGTCACGGGTCAGGTCAGGTGTGAGGATGGATGTAATCTCATCATGTATTGTTAGAAAATGGAAAAAGAGGTAAGTATTTTACCATTCTTTGGGTCATGTTTTTTGGAGAATCTGGATAGACAATAATTTGGTCTATCTTGGCTTTAAGATCCAGTTTTAAGTGGTGTATTTGGAAATCCCTAGTAACAAAAAATATTGATTCTCCATGGGATGTTGGGATTTTGTTTGATTCCTCCTATGGGTGAGACACAAAAGACAAAAAAAATTAATTGAAACTAAGAAGGGGTGTAATGGATTGGAATGTTGTTGTTTTTTATTTGATTTTTCTTTTGATTCATGAAGATGTTTAAAATTTTAAGTGGTTTAAATTTTATAGAATAGTGTTTTAATGGGTTTTCATTGTGTTTTTTGATTGATTTAGAATGATTCATCCATAGAGTCTTCATGTGATTCCATGGGATAATTCCAGATTGATTTAATCCTCACTATTTGATCAGAGATTAGTGAAATCAGTGGTTCGGTCTATCAATGATTTGGGTTAGGGAGTGCGACCAGGTCTAAATATTTTCAAGAATGCCAAAAACGTTCTCAGAAGGAACGTGAAGTACAAGTTTCTCATGAAAAATACTCTATCTTTATAGGGTATCACGAATCCCTTGGAGACATATAATTTTATTGGGAAGATCGATAATATATTTGGGTTCCCTAAAAATCCTGAGGAATTTAAGGTGATGTGTGTTTTGTTATTGTTGGAATTTCCTAGTCTGAGGTGGTGCAACTTACCTATTTTGGGTGGGAAGCACGAGCATATGGGTTATATGGATTTTAATTTCATCTTGAATGATAAATATTTCTCATAGTCCTATTATTTCTCAAATACCTCAGATTTCATTGATCACCATCAAGAGAATTAGAATATGTTGGAATATGAAAAAAATTTGGTTGAGTTAGTTTTTTAACACTTGAAGTTGTTTTTAGTGTGGAAATAATAGCTCAATGGTTTAAAATGTGGTTATATTTGGAAATATGATCCCAGGTCTTCTTATTTAAGCTCAACGATTATGTCGGGGATATTGATCATGCTAGGAAGATAAATATCTAATAAAGTTTAATGTCGTGTTTTTTAGGGGTCCCTTCCACAGTTGGATACGACAGTGGTAGTTTTTCTGAGAAGTAGAGAATGTGAGATTGGTAGGAGAATGAGGGAGGTGTTAACTAATGTCATCCTTCCTAACCTCCTTCATCTGTGGCTTGAGGTGATGGATCAATACTATGTCATCAGTGTAGGAAGGCAGGGAATATGGCTTCAAAGTATTCTTCTCAAACTAGAACTTTCTATAAATATAGAACTATGGGGAACATGCAATTATTTTTAATGTGAAATAACAATATGTTGGTGGTGTAGGTTACACAAAATCATTGGGAATTATATCCTAGTCAGATCCACCAAAGAAAAAAGATCTCAATTTGGGTGTAAAGGTTGAAATTGTTAATATACATGTGGGTAGTGTTAACTTAAGGCAGAGCTGCATGTCAGTGAGCATTCTCAAGATTAGTAAAAGATGACTCACCTTCATGATATAGATCAAATTCTATTAGAAGATATTTTATGGCCTTTAATAGCACGAGGTATGATTCTAATTTCATAATACATATCTATCTTATTTTCTGATACGTGTGATTATAATTCCTGAATATTTTTCTCTGCCTTATGGATTTATTGAAATTTCCATATGAGTTAATATAGTATGATATGTAGATGGATAACCTGATGGGAATGAAGGGAGACTTGGGTTATAGGTGTCAATTATTTTCTATCACTATTTTAGAGGTGAAAATAGATTTTGATTTTCTAGTTTTAGAAATGGAACTCTTCGAAATGATCCTAGGTATGGATTAAATGGTGCATTTTCATGCACACAACCAATTCTACCATTGATTAATGAGTTTATATGGAACATGATGGCAGTAACCAGATCATTCATGGCGAATGGGATCCTTGGTCAGCTCATGCTAGACCTCTACATCCAGAATTGGGAAATCTCATTTTTTTAGATCTATATGCTTGGTTTAAAGGATGATGATAGCAGTTCTATGAGATGGATACCTCAGGTGGTGAATGATATTCTAGAGGTATTTCCAAAAAACATTTTTTGGGTACCTCTATAGTGGGGTTGGGTAGTTTACAATCAATCTAGTGATAGCTACATTGCTAATATCATTTTGGTCATACCATATTCTCTATATTGAGTTGAATGAATTAATGATATAGTTGGATGATTTGGAGTGAAATGGATTCATCTTCCTAAGCATATCCACATGGGATTCCCTTATACTAGTTTCCAAGATAGAAGATGAATATATATATATATATATTTTTTGTAGATTTTTGGAAGCTAAATAAGGTGATGATTAAGAATAAATATCCATTTACCAGTATTTCTGAAGTTTTGATCAACTTAAGGGTAGTGTTGTCCTAGAAGGACAATTTTCAATTCAGGAATAATCGTGTTAGTGTAATTGAGGAGGAACATCATAAAATAGCCATCTGGAGTAGTTACGACCAGTTAGATTATTTTTCCATTCCCTTTCAGGATGAAAAATTATCTAGGGGGTTTTATGGCTCTCATGAATATGGTGTTCCATCAGTACCTCAATTCCTTTGTTATGGAATTTCTTGTTGAAATACTAGTTTACTCAATAATTGGGGGACTGCATGCGAGGAATTTGAGGAATGAATTGGGTTATCTTTAATATCATCACCGCTATTTTATTTTCCTTAAGTAGACCTTTTGTATTATGGAGGTATTATTCCTTAGCCAGGTGATCTCGGATCTTGAGGTTTTGATGGACCTTGAGAAGATCATATAGGTGTTTCCATGGGAGAAACTAATGATCGTTTTCGAGATCCGGATGTTTTAGTCCATATATGGTATTACAAGTGATTCATTAGATTCTTCCTCCACCTTTATTCACCCATGATTATGCTTACCTGGATATATGTAAAGTTTGATTAGAGCCCATGATTTGCGAAATCCTTTAAGGAGCATATACGACGATTCACCACAGCCCCTTTACTTATAATTTTGGAGTCTTGAATGGGATAAGTGATCTACTATGATTCTTTAGGAATGTTTCTTGGGTGCGTGTTCAAGTAAAATTATCATCTGGTGGTGTATGGTTCTCACCAACTCCAACCACAAGAAAGGAAATACCAATCCAATGACATGTATGTAGCTACAATGACACATTCATTTAAGATATGTAATACTTACCCATTTTAGGAGAAGTTTGTCTTCCACATAGATCATAATATTTTGGAATAAATTTTATCTTAAACAGATATGAATTTGAGGCTAAATAAGTGGATTTAGTACCTTCAGTGGTTGAATTTTTATATTGCTTATACCTGGGAAAAAGGTATTGTGGTAGACAATTCGTTCTATAGAATGATTATAGTTAATGATTTGAAAGTCTATAGAGATGATTTGAAATTTATAGGAAATTTTCCCTATATGGATATGGAGAACGAGAATCATAATTAATGTGTGTTCGTGAACATTGTTTAGTTGATACACACCCCCTTGGAGTTTATTTGGTAGGTGCGGCCTATTGATTATTTGTGTCAGCAGACTCTATTTCTTGAAAATATACAGAGGTTCCCATCGATAGGTTTTTATCCTCAAATTTAGTTATTTGCCTCTTGGTCCATATTTTGGTGCCATTTTCATTGTGGAATTTGGTGATATATGACATACACTAGTATCAGTGGTCTGTTCATACAGGGACCACCAAGATGTTCTACTTTGTATGTTGTTCGTTATGGTATCTATGAATGAGGTGGGACATAGCATACATTATGTACATGTGTTGTACCTATCATTAGTTAAAAGAATATCACCAAAGGATCTAATTTTTGATTCATTAACTATAAAATCATACATATATGTGGGATGAGGTATCCATGGAATTCATTATTGGATTACCATCTCCACAACGTGGTGTAATCTATTTTTAACCAACATATTACATGGATGGATATAATGATGGAAATAATAACTATATGTTATTTTTATAAAATGATATGTTTTCTAGAAAAAATTATATATCATTCACTTCCATACCATATTACCATTACGAGAATGATATCATCGCACGTGCGTGCGTACGACCTACGTTCTCCGCAAAATTTTGTGGTTCATATCCATGTCCACCAATCATGAATTATTATATAATTGTATATAAAGAATAAATATTATATATATATTAATATATTATAATCCTTCCTATGATGGAACTATATCCTATTTACATGAATTAAGACTTATATGAAAAAACATGGAAGACAAGCAATTAAGGAAAAAAGAATAGTAATAAGGAAATATTTTTAAACAGGTGTTAATATGATCGCATATGATATCATAAATATAAATATGGTTCTGAAATAAGTCATTGGAATTATTTAAATATAGTTATTTGTTCAATAAAAATTAAAAATAAAATACTATGATGAATAAAATCAATATAATTTCAGAGGAATATTTCTAGTCAAATATATCATCTATGTAATCCAACATTACAAATCTTATATTTATTAAAACATGAATACGAAAAATTTAACATCACATTAAATAAAAAATTAATTGTTTAAAAATCATTTATATATGGATCCAAATGATCAATAACTAGACTGTTGGATGATTATGGTCGATATATACTCTACCAATAAGATTCAGACATGTGTTTTGGTCTTTTAATAGGTATTATCATTTTATTTAAAAATGTTTTATTGTATTTTCAATAACTAAATAATTTTTTTATTGTCATTATATAACCAATTAAGGCAATTACTTAATTTCTAGAAATTATAAATAAATTACCATGATGTACATAATTTCATTATATTTATGTAGACTATTTTTATCTACATTATCTCATATTTATCACTATATTAAAATTATTCTACATATAAAATATATGAGGGTGACATGTTATCACATTCTTTTATTTTAGTTATATATATATGATTTTTGTGAACAAGATACCATTACATGAGTGGATTCAGATCCTTATGTGTTAAGGGTCGACTTTTATTTATCCTATAGAATTTTTGAATGTTCTAGTTTAATTTTATTGTCATTTTCATATTATTTGTTACCATAATTTACCCAATTTATCTTTAACTATGGTAAAAAAATTACCAATGCCACTATTCATAAAATCCAAAAACTAAAAGGAAAATATATACATTATTTTGACCCACTTATCCTAAATATAGAATCCATTTTTCAAAATTTAATCCACATATGTTATAGTAATTAAATTTATATTATTCATGTTGTCACAATGAAAAATGGGGTTTTAAAAGTTAATATATTTCAAAAGATTGACATTAAATTTCAATGTTAAATTATTGAAAACATCTTAAATTATATTTGGTGATAAAAATATATTATATTTATACATTAAAATTTCTCAATAATTTAATTTAAACATAAAAATTATTTTGACGAAATCTTTTTTTTAATTAAAATTTAGTGTATTTTTACTATTAATCAGAACTTAAATGTTAGCTGAAATATTTCCAAAATTAATCAAATGTAAATTTTTATATCTCACTTCAAATTAACATGTTTACTTTCTTAAATATAGTATATACATGTGTCAAAAACTACATTTAAAATAGGTGTTCCATCAAAAGGTGACAAAACTACATTTTTTTTTAAAAATACTTCTTCTATCAGAAAAAATGAATTTGTTCCTATATAATATATAGAAAACCTATAAGATGGATTTTAAACATTACAGAAAATTTATTAAACATATAATTCCTTTATAAAATCCACAAAGAGCAATTTTATTATTTTATAAACTCACTTTTTTTCATTTAAATAGTTTTTTAGATAAATGTTAATACCATCCATACCCACCATTATAATTACTATGTTATAAGGTAACATGATAATATTTAGTTTTTCTATTATGATAATTTTTGAATGAAATAATTTATATCAAAAAAATCAGAAATTTTGGGTCAAACAGTCAAAACATAGCATGGCATACACTACAAGCTGAGTCGATGTTGCGTATTATGAAAACTTATCATGATGTAGTGTACGAAGAAAGAAATCGAAGAAATTAAAATCACTCTATCTCATAAACATATTGGGGTGTTATAGTGTTGTTTCATATATTACCACATTATATTGTATTTGAATATGATCTATGGAATACATAAATGTCCAGGAAAATTATTAAGAAATCGCGAGATATTTATCTGAGTTTTAGTATGATATATCTTCCTCAAATAGATTGATATTATGAATGAAAAATTCAACCCCTATAGGATATCCTAATATCTAGTTATATTTATTTCAATTTTGGGTGGGATCAACAACATCCACCAATTTAATTTTCAATCAACAATAGCTTTCACTCTAGAATTCATATAGAACCTAATGAATCCTTTAATGGAAGGAAGTGTAGAACCAAAATGTTCTGGGATGCTGTTAGAGAAAAAATATATTTGGACATTATATATAAAATTAATTTGAAAAAATGGCAAGAGCCATTCAACATCACATCATGAAAGAATGAAGTTGATATAAATTATATGATGAAAATCATCAGTGTAATCTATATTTTGAATTTGGTGAAAATTTGATTCTTTAATTTTCATTTTGTAAGAATATTAGGACATTTAGGAAGAATGGAATACTCATCCCTGTGTTTATTGTCCCATCGAGGTTGTTGATCATGTAGGGATAATAGTTTGTCACTTAGTGATTCCACAGAATAACTCTCATATCTAGGATGTGTTCCATGTATCTATACTATGAATGAAAAAACCAAAGCCATAACATGTAATGAACTAAGTGGTCACACTCCTCGAGCGTGACCTTTTCTTTGACTAAAAACTATAATAAATTGTGGATCCTTGTGATAAATTTATAATGAAAAGAGTGTTTATATAGTTAATGTTATCTAGATGAATAAATAATATGATGACGCTATGTGGGAACTCGAGGATGTGTTGGGGAATACATATTCTATTTTTTTCATTTTAGTGTGATAAAATTTTAGTGTGGAATTAATATTATGTATGGTAGTATATAACCCCTCGTGCATAAATTAAATATATTTTTTCAAATTAATTTAACTTTTCAATATCATTCATTATACACAACACTAAGTTTTAAAGAATCAAAACATACTTTTAATATTGTTGCATAAAACTGACCATTATAACCTACCCTTTAAACATTGTGTGGTGAATCAAAATAAACACATTTAAAAAAATTAATAATTGTTTTAGAAAATAAAAATTTATTGATATATATGCATTGAATTTTTATTAATACGTTTACATTTGATGAAAATATATTTTCTAAAGATAAAATTTTATTGATAAAATAATAAATATTAAATATTAAAAATTTATTAAAATTATTTATAAGGATTAAATTTATATTTTAAACCAACAGAACAAAATTATATTATAGTGATTGTTTAGATATTTCTATAAATATTAATTTTTCAAAGACGACTAGAAATGGTGATTTTTTATGAAAAATTAAATTTTCATTTAAATACATTAAAATACAAAATTTTATATGTTTTTCTAAATGTAAATGAGGTTAAATTATATTATGGTTGAAAAATTTTATGTCATTTCACTAATTTTTTTGTTTAAATTTTATATAAATTTGTTTCACTTATGATAATGCTTTAATTAGATATCAAATTTTCATTCACCATCGGGTTTAGTGTTAACTAAAATTCATCAAATTAATTGAAATTATATTAAGAAAAATGATTCCATATTTGGAATCAATATTATAAATACTTTTATAATAATTCCAATATAATATTTGTTCATAATTAATATTTAATACAATAAAAATTAATTATTGTGTTTATAGTTGAGATAGATTTATGGGGGGTAAAAATTAAGAGGTGTAAAAAAGAAATAAAAACATGTAAAATATATATTTTATAGCCATATTTAGACCTTTTATTATCTATTTCTTTAGAATGATCCATTTTGGAGTCTACATTCTAATTTATAACTTTTTCTTTTCAAAAAATTCATAGTGTATAATCTCCCTCACTTATAAAATTTATCCCACTCTAACCTCATATAAACACATGAAATTATTTTTGAATCACCCAATACCTACTTAAATCTATTCCATACATGTTTACCCATGTATTAGAGTTTATTTACTGATTAGAAAACCCTCTTATAAAGGATTTAAGAATAATCCTAGTGCGGATCTCTGAAGAAGAGTTATCATTCTTAGACGAAGGTTTTATATTATTTATTATTACAAAATAATTAAATATTCATCAACTGTAGTGATATAATATCATTGGTATCTCTAATAAAATGATATGTTATTATTTTACTATGATAAATATATCCATCTCATATCCAACCAAATGGGATGTGAAATTTTTGGTCAGGACTTTGGTGGACTACCACCTCACAAAATGATAAAATTAATTTTTCATCACCTATTATTAATTATAGATATAATGAAGTGTTTAAACTATATATGTTATATTAATGAGATAAATATACTTCTATAATTATAATATCACACCTATGTTTTAATATTCCAACCCATTGGAAAACAATAATACCGTACGTGTGAATAGAAGAAAACCACCTCATAAACAGACATAAGGTGTTTTTCATTTCGATTATACATGGATGGTAATAAGGACTTAATTATAGAATATATATATATATAATATAAATTTTATAAAAAGTTTTATATAATGGAGACCTGTTATTCAGATTTCTTTTGTTTTATATAATAAAAAAATTGATACAACATTCATTCATATGTATACACTACCACCTCTTTGAGCAGTGTAATCCATTTTTCAATATTTATCCTTTCTTGAACCATAAAACATGTAAAAGGTTAAAATATACCGTACCAAAATAGAGATGATAAATGAAACATTTGACACATTGAAAATTTATTTTAACAATGGATTATTAATAAATAGCTATTAAAAGTTCATAAGTAAAACATATATGGTATGATATATAAGATTATGTATAGGGAATAAATTTATAATAAATATATATTTATTATATAAAATGATAAAATGTGTAAGGTTAAATTGAAGGCATAAAGAACTATATTTGTATATTACTTTTATTTTAATGAGAAACACCATTAATTCACAAATTGTTTATGTTTTATATACTACTGAAGGCAGAATTTTAAAATCATTCTTATGAAAATTATGCAGATTTATATATACATGTAATGTTATTTGTTTCGTGGATCTTGTTACCAAAATGTTACAAAATTGGAAAGTATTTTATGATAAAATAACAACACTTATCAATATTTTTAATGATTTTGATTATGATAACAAAAAATATTGATTTATCTCTCAAGGAATCCCACATTTATTTCCTCTAGTTATTTTTGGAGAAAACATTCATTCCCTTCATCTTAATAATTTTATATACTAATGTGAATGAAGATGTTTTTTCTATGGTAAATCAATGTTATCTCCCTCTCTTTGGACAAAATTGCATTCTATTCCATGTAAATGTATTCTAAAAAAGTATTATACAATTTTTTCTGTTCTCCAATTATTTGTTAAATTAAAAATATTAATTTCTTTTATTTTAAAAAAATGGTTTCAAATTAATCATATTATTGTTTTCTTAAAAAAGATAATTTTTACTTTTTATTGAATACATAAAAAGACTAATTATTATAATGTGTATGGAATGAATAGTATTTTACACCATTAGACCACTAAATGATTTCATTCTTCCCTTTCAAATTTCCAATTTTATTTTTAATGAATAATTTATCACTATTTTTTATGTAAAATTTAAAGACTTTAATGATTTTTTTTCAAAATGGGAAAGTTATTTTCCACACGAAATGTTCCAATAGATGATTCATTGAAAATTCCTATCTATGATGAAATACTTTAATTTTTTATCATAATTATTATTTATTTGATCCCAGGGTACCAACATTTCTTTCTTGAAGGTTTACGATTATGATTATGATATATTTAGGTGACACATGTATTTTCATGTGTTATTATAAGATTAATGGGTGAAATATTTATGAAAACTGATTCAATTTCACTAGTTATAATGTGAGAATATATATAATGTCTTATGATATCAGGGATCACATATGTATGATTTTAATTATGTCATATACTGAATCATTATAAACTCAATTTGTAGGTTATGTTATAAAAAAGGATGATGTTTACATTAAATTAAGAATGGTGGTTATATTATAAAAATGGTTCATATTCATAATATATCTATGGATTGTTGGTTTTCTTACACAATGATGAGGGTTGAACAAATTTTATCTCTCGGTTGAATGGGGTAAATATGGATAACACGTGAATTAAAAATGTTTCATGTGAAATTGAATTTATCTTCATAATATTATGTGCGGACCTAGGTTCATGTGAATAAGGTAACGTGTGGATGTGGTTTTTGTTTCCATAAGGTTATGTGTGGACATGGTTTCATGTCCATAATATTATGTGATTGTCTTATTTCATGTGCCTAACCAAATTAGTGAACATATTTCAATTTATACATGTTCATAATGTTTTAATATTATAATTTTTCTACATTCGAATGCCATATTTAGACCCTTGTGGATTTTTTTTATTGAGGTCCTTTATGATTCATTTCTTATGAACTAACATGATTTATTCTTTGACTCTTGATTATGATATTGGTTATTCAATGTATTATTTTTAAATGTTATGATAATGTTATCAAAGATTTATGATCATGTTATAATTATGATATTATTGAAATCTACTTCACATATACTTAATAAGAAACTGAGATCACCCACTTTTATATTTTCTTCCTTCGGGTTATGAATAATGGTTTTATGTAGGGTATGTTTGTGAGGAGTTAAAAATAGGAAGATCTTTAAGAGATATTTTTATGATCATTCATGAAATAAAAATATTGAGTACATGGAATAAAAATAAACTAACGCTATATGTTATTTAGTCGTTTATTTCTAACATGTGGTAAATTATCATACAAAAATACATAAAATATATGTATGAAAATCCTAGGTCTTTATTCTAATACATTAATATCTACTAGAAAATCCTGATGATCCTATAGATACATTACAAGATCAATGATTTCCATATTTATTTCAACTAATTCCTCACAATCCTTAAAAGGATGAAGAATTTTGGGGTTGAACGTAATGTAAACTTCTATCATATATTGAAATATTATGCCTTGGAGATGTACAAAGTGGAAGACTTCATGTGGAAAACCATATTGACTAAACCATTGAGTCAGTGAAGGGGAATTATTGGTTTCACGCTCTAACATGTCTAGTGGTAGAGAAATACATCCTTCTCCATGGATTCATTTCATCCCCAAATCAAAATTATAGCTATAAAACCATGTTAAGGGAATATATCCTATAACATGAATGAAAAGAATTTAAAATAATATTTTTTAGGTAAACACTAATCATTGTATGGAATTATTCTAGTTTTTTCAAGGATTATACATTTTCCACGTAGTGTTATCCTTCAATCATTGAGAAATTTAATGTCTCTATAGATTACCCACATTCATCATATATATACTAAAACATAAAAAGATGATCACTTCAAAGAAAGATGAATATATCTAAAAACATGGAATCTATCCTAAACATATATAAAAAATTATGGAATTTAATTAATCAACTAATATTCCACACATTTATATGTATATATAGAACGTGGACATATGTACATAATACTGATTCTTGAACATGCTAGAAATATCATAAATTTAGTAACTGTAATCAATTGCTTTGTAACACGGAGGTCATTTACAAATGTCTTTCTGAGGAACCTTGAAAATGCCCAATCCATGTCCAACACAATTATATCTTTCTACCATTTCTTATTTTATTCAAAAAAGGAAAAAATTAACTATGCACTAAAAAGATTTTGTAACACCTTGGAATGATCAATTGGGTCCTATCTGGAGTTCCTCAAGACCCCATGTGTGGATCCATATATAGTAGAGGCTTCAAACTAGAAGAACAATTCTATATTTATCTGTGGGGAGAATACAATATTTGTATCCTTTCATAACAAAAATAATCTTAAATAAATATAGAAAACTATCAGAGTAATATGAATAAAATGAAATATGACATACAACCATAAAGGTAATTAAAAAGATCCAAATTTAGACATCCAAACAAATGTTATAAAAGATGCACATAAACAAATAAATTAACAATGGGGTAACTCATAGTCTATATTGGTCCACTACTACATCTATATCTTCTTCTCATCCGTGATTTATAGTCCAATTTACAATACACATATCCCCAAACATAATTCATAACATGATTCAAATGTCCTTATAAATGGTGTTATTAAAAAAAATCTAGTAAGACACCTCCAATGAATAACTATAAAGTGTTATCGTCCATTACAGTTGTAATATATGATAATAATAAATACATAAACAGAATTAAATTCAGACCATGTGAACTGATAAATTTCATATCTATGAGTTCATTTGAGATATCGCCTTTTCTATTTTTGTTTAATTTTTGTCCTTAGCCTTAATTGTTTTTCTGGGAGAAAAAAGGATTTTTTTTGAGACCTGACATTAGGTGGCATGTTTTTGGTGCAGAGTTAGTAGAAATCATGTACTACACCAGAAGATTTCATGCACCCTAGATAGTGTCACTTTCCAGGCCGCATGTCCTTCCACATAGCTTGTTTAATGGGTAAGTAGCTCACTATGTTCCCAAACCATTAGGTTCGTCTAAGGTGCACGATCAACTTCATGAGAATGTACCCTCCCCATTAAATGTGAGGCCTCATTCCTTTTTTGATAGATGTGGACATGTGGTTTCTACACAGTTTGGAAAACCATGTGTCTAAAATGTGTGGCCAATATAGGCCATAAAATATGTCAAATTTCCCTGTTTTACATTCCCTACTTTTTTGCCAAACCCACACTAATTCAACTGATTTGAGATTCCAGACCCTAGGACCACCTCCCCCTCACTCTTGGATCCCTTGGATCATAATTTCATGGTGAGTTAGGCCCTGTATCTTCAAATAATCATCATGTAAACCCTCCCACTCTTGATTTATTCCTTCTTCTCAATCTTTATCTACTTTTTTCTTCTATTATTCTTTTTTATAGTGGTTTTAATGAAAAAAATGGGTTGAACCATGTTTATTTTCATTTAATAATGATTCTTGTATTGTGATCATTCATTTATAGGTTCCCCTTATGGTGTTGTTGTGGTAATCCACTGGATTATAGATGATTCAATGCTTTTGGTAGGTGTTTTGATGATTTAACATTAATATTTTATTTTATTATTCTTGTTGTCATTTCTTAATGTGTTATATGAATACTAGAGGTGGTTCTTACTGTGGGTTACAAGGATTTTGGTTTTTGTATGGGTTGAAATATGATTTTCCAAATGAAAATATTTGGTTTTCATGGTTCTGATCAAGGATGGACATTTGTGTATGTGTGAGGGGAATTTAAAATGGGTGTCCTATTAAAAATGGTCGATTAACATGGTTGATTTCAACATTAAGAGTTTTTTGTAAATAGTTTTGAGTTTTATGTGACTCCCTTATTTTGAATTATTTTAGTTTTCATGATGCGGGGCTTGTGAGTTGGGAAATAAAAATTGAGAAGAAAGGGAATTCTAGGAAACCAGTTGGATGGACTAATACTAGTACAATAAAAGGATCAATGGGCATGAGGACATATTACCTCTATAATTAATGATACTATGATAGTAAGTAAACATATGTTGATGATTGGAGACAAATAAAACATGGAATTCAATCCTCTATAGTGGATCACGGACTAGGACACTACGGGTTATGGTTTCTATACCATGTTCATCAAGGTATGATGATCCTAGCATCCCACTAGTACAAGAGCCCTTAGGGATTACCCATGGTGATCATGTAATGATATGCATACCATGGGCATATAGTGAATTATAGTTTTTATTTTACATTAAATTAATATTTCCATTAAAAAAAATTATATAAAAATTAATTCTCTTACTTCTCATTAAAATATTCATGGTGGGTTTTCTTATAATGTTATTGCATGGAATCTCTTTTGGGTGGAATCCTATAGGTCATTTTCTGACACCATATATACATACTTGGGTTTATGTTGATCGTGTTATGTTGAACTTTGTTAAGGAATGATGTTCTTTGCCAGTGAGTCTGGATATGTTTTCTAGTGATTCTTCTCTTATAGGTGTTTATGGAATATGCATGTGGTGTTTGCCAATATTTATTCATGGAGATTTTGGTTATGTTGTTGGTTTCCATCCATAATTTAGTATTCTATTTTTTTTTTCAAATTGAAAAAATATAGTTTATTATATTCTTATGTACCTTTTTGTCATGGATATAGATATTTTGGTAATGATTTATCATTTATGATTGTTTATGGTAAATCATCATCGATGAAATCAATTGTAAAAATAAAATTTTGATGCCCATAAAAAATTTTCCAGCCCATCGGGGTTGTGAATGCCCCTCAAGCCATGTCGTGGGTTGGGTAAGGTGTTGGGATCGATGTAATATCGTTATGTTTGGTTATAAAAGGGTATTATAGGTAATTATTTACCATTATTTTGGTAATATGTTTTGTAGAATCTTGAAATACAATAGCTAGATCAGTCTTGGCTTAAGGATCTTGAATTAAGTGGCGTGTCTGGAAAACACAAGTCATAAAAAATATTGAGTCTCTATGGGATTTTGTGATTTTTTTGATTACTCCTATGGGTGAGACATAAAATATATTATATTTTCATGAAAATTGAGCAGGGGTGTAATTGATTGGAATGTGTTTGGGTTTGTTTTGATATTTTTGTTGATTCATAAAGATGTTTAGAATTTTATGTTGCTGAAATTTATTAAAATGGTGTTTTTATGGTTTCCCCTTGTCTTTGTTGATTGATTTAGCATGATTAATACCTAGAGAATTCATGTGCTACCATGATATTAGGAGATAGATTTATTCAATACTCAATATTTGATCATAAATTAGTGGAATCAATTGTTCGAGCTATCTATGATTTAGATTAGGGTGTGGGAATAAGTCTAACTATTATCAAGAATGAAAAAAAAAAGTCCTGGGAAGGGATATGACATAGGATTTCCTCATGAACAAGCCTCCTTCCTTATAGGGTATCGTGAATCCCCAAGTATTAGAGAATTCTATTGAGAAGAACGAAAGGATATTTGGGTTCCCTGAAAATCTTGAGGAATTTAAGGTGATGTGTTCTCCGTTATTGTTGGAAGGTCCTAGTAAGAGGTGGTGTGACTTAATGATTTGGGGTGAAAAGCATGAGTTGATGTGTTATATGGATTTCATGGTCATCTTGAATGATAAATAATTCCCTAAGTCCATTGCCTTCTTATATTTCTAGGAGTTCATTGATCGTCATCAGGGGGATTGGAAAGTGTTGAAATATGCCAAATGTTTCGTTTAGTTAGTTGTTTCACACTCGAAGTGGTCTCTAGTGTGTATATGAAGGCTCAATGGTTTTAAATTGGGTTATATTATGACATATGATCCCATGTCTTATTGTTATTCTCAAAACTTATGTTTAGTTGATTGATCATGCATTGAAGATAAATGTTGATCAAAGTGGAATGTCTAGGTTTTTAGTGGTGCCTTCCACAGTGGGCTATGAAAATAGTAGTTTTTATGAGAAGAAGAGGAAGTGAGATGGGTAGGAGAATGCGGGAGGTGGTATCTAATGTCATCCTTCCAGTCCTCCTTCATATGTGGCTTCAGGTGATGGATCGATACAATGCCATCATTGTAGGAAGGCATGGAACATGGGTTCAATAATTTCTTCTCAACCGTGACCTCTCCATAAATATAGAACTCTGGGAACATATAATTTTTTTTGTACTGTGAAGAACCAATATGTAGGTTGTGTAGTTTACAAAAAATCATTTGGAATGATATCCTACTAATATCCATAATGGAAAATGATATATCAGTTTGGTGGTCATGGTGGAAATGATTAATCTACATGTGGGAAGAGTTAGCTTAAGGAAGAGCAACAGGTCAGTGTGAACTGTCAAGCTCAAGAAGAGATGATGAATGTTCATGATACGTATCAAAATCTATTGCAATATATTTTATTACATTTAATATTAGGAGGTACGATTGTAATTTCATAACACATATCTATATTCTTTTCTGATACGTGTGATTCTAATTCCTATATTTCATGTTGTCTTATGGATTTATTGTAACTGCCAACTGAGCACATATAGTATGAGATATAGTTGGCGACCCTGATTGGAATGAAGGGAGAGTATAGTTTTAGGTACCCACCATACGATATCACTATTTTAGAATTTATGATGGAATGTGATTTTCTATTTTTAAAAATGGCCCTCTTTGACCAGATCCTAAGTATGGATTGGATAGTGCATTTTCATGCACACATCGAATTCTATCATCAGTGAATGAGTTTTTGTGGAACATTAGTAGAGTATACATTTCTTCTATAGTGAATTGGATGCTTGGTCTACTCGTTCTAGACCTCTACATCCAAAATTGGGAAATATTATTTTTTAGATCTCATCACTTGGGTTTGAGGATGATAGTAGCGTTTCTGTGAGAAGATTAACTCATGTGGGGAGTGTGTCTCTAGAGTTATTTCTATTAAAAAAATTAGGGTTACCTATATAGCAGGATGTGGAGTTTACCCTAAATACAGTGTTTGTGTCATGTATAATATCTTCTCATTCATATAGTATTACCCCTATTGAGTTGAAGGAATTAACGATACAGTTGGATATTTAGGAGTCAAATGGATTCATTTTCCTGAGCATATCCACTTGGGATGCCCCTATCCAAGTTTCCATGAAGAAACATGTAGCAATCTCGATTTTTTACATTTCCTGAAGCTGAATACGGTGATGATTAATAATAAATATCAATTTCTCATAATTTGTAACTTTTTTGGTCATTTTAAGGGGTAGTTTGGTTTTCAAAGATCAATTTTCATTTCGGGAATCACCAGTTTAGTGTTAGAGACAACTATATTCCTAAAATAGCATTTCCAATCAGTTATGACCACTTAGAGTACTTTCCCATTCCCTTTGGGATGATAAATTCTATAGCAGGTTTTATGGCTCTCCTGAATAAGGTGCTCCATCAATACCTCATTTCTTTTATTATGGTGTTTGTGGATGACATCATAGTCTTCTCTATAACTGAGGGAGTTCAAGGGAGGAATTTGAGGAATGTATTGGGTGATCTTCAATATCATTAACTCTATGTTATTATCTCTTAGTGCAGCATTTTTGTTATGGAGGTATTGTTTCTAGGCCATGTGACCTCAGATATTGAGGTTTGGGTGGACCCTAAGAAGATCATATTGGTGATTTCATTAGAGAAAATAATGAATGTTTTCAATATAATGATGTTTTTAGGCCTTATAGGGTATTATAAGAGATTTTTTAGATATTTCTTCCATCATAATTCACCCATGACATTGCTTACTAGAAAATGAGTAAACCTTGATTGAATCCCATGACTTGGGGAATTCTTCAAGGAGATTATGTTGTGATTCACCACAACACATTTAATAATCATTCTGTATTATTTAAAGGGGTATTTTTTCTACTATGAATCTTTATGAATTGGTCTTGGGTGCATTTTCAATAGAAATTATCAAGTGGTGGTGTATGGTTCTCACCAACTCCAAACACAAGAAAAGAACTACCAAATCAATGACATTTATGTAGCTATTGTGACATATTCTCTGAAGATATGGAATCCCTACCCATTTGAGGATAAGTTTGAGGTCTACAAATATTATAATATTTTGGATTGCGTCTTATCTTATAAGGATATAAATTTGACACTGAATCCATGTATTGAGTACCTTCATGGGTTGAATTTTGATATTGTTTATACCCTATGAAAAATTAATGTGGTATAAAATCTATTCTATATAATGATGATAATGAAATATTTGAAAGTGTTCAGTGATGATTGGAATTTTAAGGGTAATTTTCCTGTGTGGCATCTAGAGAAGAGGAAGCATAGTTGATGTGTATTCATGGCCATTTTTTAGTTGATTCCCACCCCGTTACATTTGATTTGGCAGGGGAATCCTATTGATTGTTTTTGTTAGTGGGCTCTATATCTTTAAATAGTGGGAGGTTCCCATAGATTTGTTTTAATTTTTAGATTTAGTTCTTTGCTTAATGGGCCATATTTTGGTGTCATTGTCATTGTGGAATGTGGTGATGTCGGACATACACTAGTATCAGTGGTCTGTTCACACTGGGACCACCATGGTGTTCTACATTGTATGTTTATCATTCATGTGGTTATGTATGTGGAGGGACATAGCATACATTGTTTCCAGTTGTTTTACCAATTAGTAAGTAAAATAATAGCACCAAAGGCCTTAATTTATTATTCATCCACTATATATTCATACTATAGTTGGGATGACGTATTCATAGAATTCATTATTTCCTTGCCTCATTCACCTTGGGGAAATATTTCAATTTTCTATGCAATTAACAGTCTAATCAAATCATTACTTTTCATTCTGATTATTGACTCATCCAAAGTGGATGTTTTTGGTTGGATGTATGTTCAGAAGATAGTGATGATTCACGGTGTGCACACAACTATCATTTTAGAAAGGGCGCCTATTTTATCTTTTGGTTTTGTGGATGAATTTTTATGTTAATGTGGTCTCATGTCATGTATTAAATGACATACCATCCGCTAACATATATTCCAATGGGGTAGGAAAATCATAGTTGGGAAGATATGATCTGGGTATGTTTTGTAGATTTCAGAGGCCTATGGGATATCCATTTCATATTGGTCATGTTTTCATGTAATAGTAGGTCCAATTACATATTATAATGGCTCCCATTGAGGTGGTTTATAATATTCCATTTTAGACTCCCTTATGATGGGAAGAGGTGTTTGAGACCATGATGTTGGGACTGATCCTTATAACGAGACATCTGACCATGACCAGTTGAATAGGTATTGGTTTTTTATAGTGATGAGTCTTCATGGTTATTATTCTGATCAGTGGTGTAGAGAAATGTAAATCTCTATTGGTTATTTGGTGTTTTTGAAGTGTGATCCTTATTTGGAGAACCATTTTATTGGTTTATAGTGTAAGATAACGTCATGGTATGTAAGACATTTTGAGATTACCATAATAGTTTTTATGGTTTCATACCAGTTAGCTACTCTATATTAGTTCACATAAATCCATGACATGTTCCATGTCGCCTAGCAGAAAAAGTATAATCCAGACACGTATCATGTGTTGAATTGGGAATCGTTAGAGTTAGAATATAACTTGTCTATGTTAGTGTCCCCAGTAGATATTTTTGATTTCCTATAGGAAGTGATTCATGGGAATTTCATTTTTTTGGTCCGAGTTCCATGGAAACATGATAATGATGATCAGGAGTCTTGGGAGCAGATGTATTGGGATGAGTATTAGTATCAATTTTTTCCACTCATTAGGCTTCTTGTTAACATTCATAGAGATGATTGTTTTTATTTTGGAAATAATTTTTACATCCATTATTTATTTATGAGGTATTAAATTTTTTATTTTCGATTTTTCTTGGATTTATAGATATCTTAGGGGTTATTAATGAAAAATTATGTTTTTGGGTATCAAAATTGGGTGGAAAATGGTTGGAAAAAATTTAATTGAGTTTTTTCTCTAGACCATAAGATTCCATACTCCCTAGAAAGTGGTACTATCTAGGTTGCATGGCCTACCACATAGGTGTGCTACTAACTATGCACCTAGACGAGTTGATGTATTTGAGAACCAGGGTCACTACAGGTGAAAAATCCCTCCACCAGAAACAGTGCAATATGATTTCTCTTTTTTATATAGAGGGATGAATGGTTTCATCTTGGTTTGGAAAACAGTGCATTCAAACTATGTGTCCAGTCCAGGTTATTAATAAGCTAGAATTTATGATCTTTACCTTCAACTATTTTAAACTAAATCCGGCCTAATTCATATCAATAATGTTTATCCTCCCTAGTAGTGAATCTCATACCACATGGCTACATTAGAAAAAAATTACTGGTAGATTTGGCCTTGAATCTTCAACGAATCATCAAGTGAGACCTCCGTCTCTTAGTTTAATCCTCCTTCTTGGTCTTGTTCTCATTGTTTCCTTGGTTATTATTTCTACATTGGGTAAATTAACACACATTGGGTTGAAACCTATATTTTTGAGATTAATATTGATTCTTGTGTTGCGATATTTCATTTATAGGGTCCCGCCTATGGTGTAGTTGTGGTTTTCAAACTGATTAAGGATGTTTCCAAGGTTGAGGTAGGTGGCCTCAGGAGTTATCATTCTTAAATGATTTTAGTATTCTTTTTATGATTTCTATATGTGTTATATGAATTGTAATAACTCTTAAAATTCAAGGAATTTTTTTTCTTAATTTTCTTTGGAATTTTAAAAGAACGCAGTTTCTGACGGCACCTGATTCCGAGGCCCGGTGTTCCTAGAATCATTTTCTGAAGTTTGGCTCGGGTACGTTTAGTGAACGAACGAGAGGGTTTTTCTAACTTTTGAACCGGTGCTCGGAATCGAATTCTGAGGGCACTGATGGAATCGCAGCGCCGGTATTTGCTTAGAAACGCCTTTTCCAGAGTTGCGTTTGCTCGGGTGTGGTTTTTAATTTTCGGGGTTAAGTTAATAAATAAAATAAAATTGGTGCGACACTTTATTTTATTTCACTTAAAGCAACATAAAGCCACTTAAGCCAGGTTAAGCAGATAAGGTGGGACCCAAGATATCCTACCCACTTGGTAGGATATTTTTGAGGTGGGGCCCGCACGAGCCCCACCGTTTCTTCCCCTCTAAGTAACGCACCCGCGAAAACCTCTTTTCAATAAAGTCAACCAATGCATTTACTTAAATTCTAAATGCCCCTATTAATTGGGAAGTTAATTAGTTACAATTAATTCATCAAATTAATTGTTCGTTTCTTAACGTTGAATTTCTAATTGTTTTCATCGGGAATAAAATAAGACCAACACTTATTTTACTTGAGGGTGGCTTGTTGAGAGGATTTGGAGAAACTCTAAAGCTTGAAGATCTTCATCCTCCTACGCGAAGAACGCGAAGAACGCGAAGAACGCATCGTCACTGATGAAGAACGCCGCACTCCGATGAAGGGAGATGAAGATCATCAAACCCTCGGAGATCGACGACGCGACACTGTGTACCGTGACGCTGATGATCCTCCTTCCACGATGCTTCTTCGGCGACGTTCCTTCCCTGCGACAATCTTCGATCAACAACCGATTGAGGTAGGGGGTTGCGGTTCTTTTAATTCTTTGTGAATTATATCCTCAACATGGATTCTTTTAGTGCATTTTAAATCTTGTGATTTTTATACCTATGGTGTATGATTAAATACTTGTTGGAAGACTTTTAAAAGCACCCTTTCGTTCTTGGTGTGCGGAACGGCGGACGACAATGATGTAGGCCGCACGGGCGATGTGAGGTCCTTGCAGTGAAGGACGGGCCCCGGGAGGGCCATTGGAAAAGACGGCCCACAATTCCGACCACCGAAACTCGTCCGGTGGTCTGTGGAGTAGCCCGCCAGCGCGCCTCGCCGGCACGGCGGCGCCGGCGGCAGGGGGCGGCGGCGCCCAGCGCGCCTCCGGGAGGAGCCGTCGCAGCTGAAGCCACGGCGGCAGGGCACGGTCCCGCGAACGCGCAGGAACAGAGGCGACAGGACGTGGCAGCCGGCCGCGTCCGCTGATAAGGGCAGCCCCACGCAGGGACGCGGTCTCTCCACACGGGGGCAGCACGCCCCCCGCTTCGCTCGGTCGTAACGGCCGAGCCGAACCGTTGGCCCACTGACCCGCGCCAGCCGGGTCGCGCCAAGGCCGGGCCAGGACGGTCCGAGTCGCACCCCGCTGGGTCGGACCCGGACCCGGGTCGGGTCGACCCGGTTCGGGCTGACCCAGGGGGGTTGGGATGTGTCGGTCCGGGCCCAGACCCCCCGTTTTCGGACCCCTTTCGGTATTTTTCCCATATCATGGGCTACAGACCTCTGATCAACGCACCATCAGCGGCAATGCGATCCTTGGATCGAGACGGCCGTTTCAATATATTACACTCATGGTTTCAGAGTACTTTGGCTTCGGCCGGGTTGGTTCGTACACGAAACTAACCGGGCCCTCGGAGCAGAAACGCTCATAACTTGAGCTCTGAATGTCTGATTGTCGTACCGTCGACATTGCTGGATTCCTCTTAGTGAGAAGGATATTTTTGACTACTCCGCCTGAGTTTTGGACGCAGGTGGAGTACGTTCGGGTTGGTTTTGACTTAAAAACCAATCGGGCCCCTGGGACGAAAAGGCCAATAACTATCAGACTGGGCGTCTGATTGACGCGTCGTCTGTGACATTGAGTTCCCGTTGATGATACAGAAATTTTGGATACATCAAATCTGGACTATGTGTCAGTTGATGTATCATCCCCTCGGCTCGTGGAGCATACCCTCCCAAATGAGCTTGATGTGTGCAGGAACCCTAGAGCTAGCTGCGTCTTCGATGACAATGAGGACAGTACGGGAATCCTCCGTGGGTTCGGTAGTGACCACTATGGTACTTTTTGGGATACATCAACTCCGGACTACATGTCAGTTGATGCATCAACCTCTTGGCTTGTGGAGTGGACCCTCCTGGAACGAGCATGCTGTGTGAGGAAACCCTAGCGCCAGTTGAGACTTGACGACTGCTGATCGAATGACTCGGTGTGTTACGGATATCCCAGTGGGAAGCGCTTGGTTGTAGCAGCAGACCCACGACGGAGGAGCGCTTGGTTGTAGCGGCAGACCCGTGGTACTCAACATAAGGAGTACCTATGGAGGCTATGAGGGGGAGGGCTTGGTTGTAGCAGCAGACCCACGACAGAGGAGCGCTTGGTTGTAGCAGCAGACCTACAATGGAGGAGCGCTTGGTTGTAGCAGCACGGGTGAGCGCTTAGTTGTAGCAGAAGACCCATGTCAGAGGAGCGATTGGTTGTAGCGGCAGACCCATGGTACTCAACAGAATCAGTACCTCTTGAGGCTATGAGGTGGAGCGCTTGGTTGTAGCGGCAGACCCATGCTGGTAAGCGCTTGGTTATAGCAGCAGGCCCACAGTACTCAATAGGTGGAGTACTACAGCAGTCCAAGGTTAGAGGGAAGCGCTTGGTTGTAGCGGCATACCCACTGTACTTGATAGAGAAGGAGTTTCCCAATAGTCATCGTTTCAACTTCATGATCGATCATGTGTGGGTCATTGCGGGGGTTAGTACCTACTGATCCTTTGTGGGTCCTACGGCTTAGATGAATCAGTGGCTACATCTGATCATCTCTATCGTCTTACGAAGTAGTATAACTGTATGAGCTGAATCCTATTTTGTTTTCCTTTGTGGATTGTGTTGTGCTTTCCTGTGTGGAGTGGGTTGTACTTGGGCTCAGAGGTTGGAGCGGACTGGAATTGGTGACTTAGGTATATGTATGGGCATATACCTAAGCAGTGTCAGATGTTACTTCGTGATTGTATCTTTCCTTTGTGGATTATCCTTTATGGATTTTGGAAGACCATCAAGGGTCTCGGGGTCCCTATTGAGTATCTTATACTCACCCGTGCACGGGCTATGCCCGCACTACATTGTGTTTGTTGCAGATGACGGACAGCGCTGATCGTGGTTGAGGCTTGCGGAGTAGGACGGTACCTAGAGGTGGACCACTGGGCGAGACCTACTCGGAGCGGACGGCTGGACCTGAGGAGCTGTGGAGGCTATCTATACTCACCCTTCAGGTGGGACTTCCAGTGGGCAACTCGACGTTGCGGCTTTACTTTCAGTTGCTGTTTTCCCTTTCGATTTGTACATTACTTTCAGTTTGGGTTTGTATTCTGGCCCACTTACTTTTCTGCACTTACTGTTGTACCCATTTTTTACTTAAGTTTTACTTCTACTGATTTCTTGCTCTGTGGTGTTTGTTTACTTTACAAAGGCAATGCCTTCCCTTTTTTACCGGGAATTACGCCTTGGTGCTAGTCTCTAGCCCCTGGCCTATAGAAGGCGGGCTTGGGGTAGTCACGGCACGGGCCCCATGGACGGGTCGTGACAAATTGGTATCAGAGGAGTTCGGTTCTACCACAGAACATTGGACTCTGATCTTTTTCTATGTGAAGAAATAGTGTTAAGCGTATTGGGTGTGGTTATCAGTACAGGAAGTCCAGTGTTGGTGCGGCGGTCGACGTATCCGTACACCAGGACCCTGACTTCTGATTTATGACATAATGCACGAAAACATTGATTGCATGTGTGTTTCAAGTTTTCTTTGTGATTACCTTATGTCAGCTCACCAGGTATATTGTTCTAACCGTGGCACACCTGTCTCTTTTCAGGATAGCCCCTCGATGGCAGCCAGCTTGGGTTCCGAGAGTTCTATGTGACGACAGCCCGCCGAGCGACGAGGCCTCGGTGTAGGTCCCTTTGACAGCAGAGGAACAGGCGATACCTCTACCCGCCGAGCCACCGATGCTACCATCCCCAGCCGCTGATGATGCACGTCGCCTTAGTGAACTGCATGAGTTTCAACGCTAGAGACTGCAGAGGTTCCGCGGGGAGGCAGACCCCCAGGCAGCCGAGGACTGTCTAGAGGCAGTTGTACGGGTTTTCAGGTTTGTGAGGACACCAACAGACCTCATGGTGATCCTCGCAGCGCGCCTACTGCACGCGAGAGCAGGTAGATGGTGGAGCTTGATGCTCTAGGTGCACGATGAGGCATCTCTTCTCTGGACGTACTTTGAGAGCCTCTTCCGCTCGAAATTCGTCCCAGCCACCCTCTGTGCGGCGCGCATCTAGGAGCTTCGACAGCTGCGGCAGGGCAGCGTGACAGTAGCCCAGTACGTGGCGAGGTTTACCGATCTCTCACGCTATTCCACGGACATGTTACGAGACCCATTCATCAGGGCCCGAATCTTCGAGCAGGGGATCAGGTGAGAGATAAGAGATTCAGTTGTTTCTCACAGCATTCTGACACAGATAGGGGTGTTGGAGCGAGCCCTCTTAGTGGAGAGTTTCCTTGCTGAGTAGTCTCCAGCAGCAGGATCCACCACTATCCGTCATGCGGTGGAGTCTTCTGCAGTGGGCAGTAGAAAGATGACATAGGGTTCCATGAGGACTAGACCTATAGGTGGTTGACTGCGTGACACATGATCGTTTGTGCGAGTCACCCGGGGTGGACAACGACTTACCATGGGAGGACAGAGTTACTCATGCGGCGGGGTTGGTCACATGGCTCATGACGGTCCGACCCGCCATACGGATGACCAGCAGATGAACGAAGGACCTCCCAGGCAGAGGTAGAGGTTCGATCGAGGCGGACCGCATGGAGCAGGAGACCGTGGCAGGGGAGCTGGCCATGTGGTTGGAGGTGGACGATGCTTTAAGGTGTTGCCACCAGCACCACCAGGAGGTCCACCCCGACCGCAGGGAGCTGGTGGACATGGGAGAGCTCAGCTTCAGGCAGCTGAGGCCTACGATCATGGAGCTCCGGGAGCAGATAGATAGGAGCAGTACTTTCTCCAGACCTAGAGACTTTTGTTTATCCTACTTCTAGCGTTGTTGATGTTTGTTCGTAGATGATTTTTGTCTTTGTACTTTGAGCTGTAGTAATAAAAGACACCTTTATTTTTTCATTTACCTTCATGTCCTCTCTTTATGTTGTTACTAAGAAGTTCCGGTTTAAAAACCGTTGACTTGACCCTCACTTTGAGATACCTACTGGAGGAGACCCAGTGACCACACACTGATGTCGACAGTGTGACTCAACCGATGGAGGTGAGAGTAATGGTTGTATCTCTTGGTAGTAGCGTCGAGGCCTTATGAGGTCATCCTTGGTATGGGTTAGTATCATCCATGACGGGATTGACTGTATTAGGAGAAGAACGTCGTTCATCCAGGGGATGATACCGGATTTCTATTCTCCGCAAAGAAGAAATCTCAGCAACTCTTATAGGACCAGAAAGGTCCAAGTCATCCAAGACTGGACGAGGACAGCTCAGAGCCGGCAAAAGTCTTGTGATGACAGGAGGTGGTGACCACTAGAGTTCGAGGATGGCGACCACGTTTCCTTATGGGTCACACCTCGACGTGAGTTACGTGGATGTGGCCGAGGTGACAAGTTATCACCGAGGTTCAATGGACCTTTCTAGGTCCTCGGCAGGGTAGGCGAGGTTGTTTACCGCTTGACCCACCCACCTCAGTTGCACCAGGTGCACGACGTCTTCCATGTATCTCAACTGGGGAGATATGATCTCGACCCGACGTATATCATTGACCATGAGGAGCTAGGATTTGATAATGGGGCGACGTTTGTGGTGGTCCCAGAGGAGATCGAGGATCGACAGGAGCGGGTCCTACGTGGACGATCGATCCCTCTAGTGTGCATCAGATGGTAGCACGAGAACCTCCAGGAGAGCACTTGGGAGCGGGAGGCTCAGATACGTGCTCAGTACCCACATTTGTTTCCCTAGTTTATGATGTACCTTTACGGGGACGTAAATCCCTGAGCTGGGAGTGATGCAAAGACCTGTAAAATTCAAGTAAATTTTTTTCTTAATTATGTTTGGAATTTTACAAGAATGCAGTTTCTGACAGAACCTGATTCCGAGGCCCGGTGTGCCCGGAATCATTTTCCAAAGTTTGGCTTGGGTACGTTCAGTGAACGAATGAGCGGGTTTTTCTAACTTTTGAACCAGTTCTCGGAATCGAATTCCGAGGAAACTGATGGAATCGCAGCGCCGGTATTTTCTTAGAAACACCTTTTCCGAAGTTGTGTTTTCTCGGGTGTGGTTTTTAATTAATGGGGTTAAGTTAAGAAATAAAATAAAAGTGTTGCAAAACTTTATTTTATTTCACTTAAAGCCACTTAAAGCCACTTAAGCCAGGTTAAGCGGATAAGGTGGGATCCACGATATCCTACCCACTTAGTAGGATATTTGTGATGTGGGGCCCGCACGAGCCCCACCGTTTCTTCCCCTATAAGTAACGCACCCGTGAAATCCTCTTTTAAATAAAGTCAACAGGTGCATTTACTTAAATTCTAAACACCCATATTAATTGGGCAGTTGATTCATTACAATTAATTCATCGAATTAATTGTTCGTTTCTTAACTTTGAATTTCTAATTGTTGGCATCGGGAATAAAATAATACGAACACTTGTCTTACTTGAGGGTGGCTTGTTGAGAGGATTTGGAGAAACTCTAAAGCTTGAAGATCTTTATCCTCCTTCGCGAAGAACGCGAAGAACGCATCGTCGCTGACAAAGAACGCCACCCTCCGACGAAGAGCACCGAACCCTCGGAGATCGACGATGCGACGTCGTGTATCGCGACGCCGATGATCCTTCTTCCGCGACGCTTCTTCCGCGAAGATCCTTCCCCGCGACAATCTTCGATCAACAACCGATTGAGGTAGGGGGTTGCGGTTATTTTAATTCTTTGTGAATTATATCCTCAGCAATGATTCTATTGGTGCATTTTAAATCTTGTGATTTTTATACCCGCGGCGTATGATAAAATACTTGTCGGACGACTTTTAAAACCGCCATTTTGTTCTTGGTGTGTGAAACGGTGGATGATGATGAAGCAAGCCGCACGGGTGATGTGAGGTCCTCGCAGTGAAGGACGGGCCCTGGGAGGGCCATTGGCGAAGACGGCACACAATTCCGACCACCGGAACTCGTCCGGTGGTCCGCAGAGCAGCCCGCCGGCGCGCCTAGCCGGCACGGCGGCAGGGGGCGGCGGCGCCCGGTGCGCCGCCGGGAGGAGCCGCTGTAGCGGCAGGGCGCGGTCCCGCGACCGCGCGGGACAAGAGGTTACGGGACGCAGCAGCCTGCCACGTCCGCTGACAAGGGCGACCCCACGCGAGGTCGCGGTCTCTCCATATGGGGGCAGGGCGCCCCCCGCTTCGATGGGCCCTAACGGCCGAGCCGATCCGCTGGCCACCTGGCCAGCGCCAGCCGGGTCGCGCCCCGCCATGTTGGACCTGAACCCGGGTCGGGTCGACCCGGTTCGGGCGGACCCTGGGGGGTTGGGTCGGATCGGTCCGGGCCCAGACCCCCCCCCCCCCCCCGTTTTCGGACCCCTTTTGGTCTTTTGCCAATATCTTGGGCTATGGACCTCCGATCGACGCACCGTCAGCGGAGATGAGATCCTTGGATCGAGACGGCCGTTTCGATATATTACTCTCAAGGTTTTGGAGTACTTTGGGTTCGGCCGGGTTGGTTTGTACAAGAAACCAACCGGGCCCTCAAAGCGGAAACGCTCATAACTTGAGCTCCGGACGTCCGATTGACGTACCGTCGACTTTGCTGGATTCCTCTTAGTGAGACGGATCTTTTGGCTTACTCCGCCCAAGGTTTGGATGTAGGTGGAGTATGGTCGGGTTGGTTTTGACTTAAAACCCTAACAGGCCCCTGGGACGAAAAGGCCAATAACTCTCAGATCGGGCGTCCGATTGACGCGCCGTCTATGACGTTGAGTTCCTGTTGACGATACGGAACTTTTGGATAAATCAACTCCGGAATATGTGTCATTTGATGTATCATCCCCTCAGCTCATGGAGAGGACCCTCCCAAACGAGCTTGCTGTGTGCGGGAACCCTAGAGCTGGCTGCGTCTGCGACGACAAAGAAGACAGTACGGGAATCCTCTGTGGGTTCGGTAGTGACCACTACGGTACTTTTTGGGATACATCAACTACGGAATACATGTCAATTGATGCATCAACCTCTTGGCTCGTAGAGTGGACCCTCCCGGAACGAGCATGCTGTGTGCGGAAACCCTAGAGCCGGTTGAGACTTGACGACTGCTGATCGAACGACTCGGTGTGTTACGGATAGCCCAGTGGGAAGCGCTTGGTTGTAGCAGCAGACCCACGGCGGAGGAGCGCTTGGTTATAGCGTCAGACCCATGGTACTCAATAGAAGGATTACCTCTGGAGGCTATGAGGGGGAGCGCTTGGTTGTAGCGGCAGACCCACGACAGAGGAGCGCCTGGTTGTAGTGGCAGACCTACGACGGAGGAGGGCTTGGTTGTAGCATCACGGGGGAGAGCTTGGTTGTAGCAGAAGACCCATGGTAGAGGAGCGCTTGGTTGTAGCGGCAGACCTGTAGTACTCAACAGAAGGAGTACCTCTAGAGGCTATAAGGGGGAGCACTTGGTTGTAGCGGCAGACCCTTGGTGGGAAGCGCTTGGTTGTAACAGCAGGCCAACAGTACTCGATAGGTGGAGTACTACAGTAGTCCAATGTTAGAGGGAAGTGCTTGGTTGTAGCAGCATGCCCACTATACTTGATAGAGAAGGAGTTTCCTAATAGCTATGGTTTCAACTTCATGATCGATCCTGTGTGGGTCATTGCGGGGGTTAGTACCTACCAATCCTTTGTGGGTCCGACAGCTTAGATGAATTAGTGGCTACATCTGATCATCTCTATCGTCTTACGAAGTTGTATACCTGTGTGAGCTGAATACTATTTTGTTTTCCTTTGTGGATTGTGTTGTGCGTTCCTGTGTGGACTGGGTTGTACTTGGGCTCAGAGGTTGGAGCAGACTGGAATTGGTGACTTTGGTATATGTATGGGCATATACCTAAGCAGTGTCATATGTTACTTCGTGATTGTATCTTTCATTTGTGGATTATCCTTTGTGGATTCTGGGAGACCTGTGGGGGTATTGGGGTCCCTACTGAGTAGCTTATACTCACCCCTGCACGGGCTATGCCCGCACTACGTTGTGTTGGTTTCAGACAACGGACAACTTTGATCGTGGTTGAGTCTTGCGGAGTAGGAGGGTACCTAGAGGTGGACCACTGGGCGAGACGTACTCGGAGTAGACGGCTGGACCCGAGGAGCTGTGGAGGCTATCTGTACTCACCCTTCCAGTGGGACTTCTAGTGGGCGGCTCGACGTTGCAGCTTTACTTTTAGTTGTTGTTTTCCATTTCGAGTTGTACTTTACTTTCAGATTGGATTTTTATTCTGGCCTACTTACTTTTCTTCACTTACTGTTGTTCCCAGTTTTTACTTAGTGTTTACTTCTACTGCTTTCTTGTTCTGTGGTGTTTGTTTACTTTACAAAGTAAATTCCTTCCCTTTTTTACCGGGAATTACGCCTTGGTGCTAGTTGCTAGCCCCTCGCCTATGGAAAGAGGGCTTGGGGTAGTTACGGCACGGGCCCCGAGGACGGGTCGTGACATGAATCATGTGGGTGGTTAATATAAATGTTTTATGGATTTCAGTGTGTATATGTGTTTAAAGACAATTTTTAAAAAGAAAATGGATGGTTTCCGCGGGTGTGTTCAATGATGGACATGTGTGAATGTGACAGGGGATTTGAAAATGGTTTTTATTTTGAAAATGGTTGATGGAATTGGGTGGTTTCAATGTGAGGATTGTGTTGTAATTTTTTCCCTTTTTTGTGTGTCATCCTTTTGGAATTATGTGAATGTATATAAGGTGGTCCTTATGAAATTAAAAATGGATATCAAGAAAAAAATGAAATCCTAGGTATCTATGTTTATATACTAGGACTGGTACACTAGTCAGATTGATGGGGACGAGGCTTAGTTCTCTCTAGTTGGACAAATGTTACAACACTTACTAATAATATAATGATGATTAGACACCACTAGAACATGTGATTGTTTACCCTCTAGTGGATCAGGAATGAGGACATTGTGGTTTATGGTTTCAATACAATGGTCCTTGAGTTACAAGGTTCATAGGGTCCCACTAATACTAGAGCCTTATGGATTACTCATGGAACCCATATGATTCTATGATCACTGTCAATATATGGTGAGTAATAATTTTCATTTTAGTTTCAAATAATGTTTCCCATAATTTTTTCCATTAAAATTGTTTTACCTTAATTTTCCTAAAACATTCATTTCAATTTTTCATATAATGTTATTTCATGGAATATTATTTTGGTGGAATCCTATTAGACATTGTCTCACAATACATACACTTTAGGGTGTATATAGACCATATTATATTTGAACAGTTAAGTGAAACATGTTCCCTAGTAGTGATAGATGTTCTATTTTCTAGAGCATCTTTTCTTAGAGGTTTTGGTGGAGGTGGAATGGGGTTGTTGGACATCTTGTTTCATTGAATTTTTAGTTGTGTAGTTTATTCCACTCCCTATTTTGGAATTTTGGTTTGTGTTAAAATTTTAAAAAAATTCAAATTAAGATAGGTGTGTTCCTTTTTTTAATGGTTGTTGATTTTTTGGAAATGATTTATCATCGTTGAATGTTTACGATAAATTCTAATGGGTGATATAGTTCCTAAAGATAAATTATTGATTCCTTGGATCTAGTTTCTAACTCAAGGGGATCGGGAACTCCCCTATATCCATATCCTGTGTTATGTGCTATGATGGCGGGAATCCAGGATTAGTAAATTACAATAAATCATATGCCAAAAAAAATTCTAAAGATCCCCAGTTGTACCAACATTGGATCTATTCTAGTAGGACAAGGATAGTATGTAAAAAGTTGGCATGATCAAACATTTTTTATCATAACACGTCTCCCAACAGTATCAAGGTATTTAGATTAATTAATCCCCTAACAAATATTATATTAGGTCTTTTATATGACATTAATCTATACCTTTGTACCTCTATTTATTCATCGGTTCGGGCCCATATGCCACCATACCTCTATCATAATGCATCAGGTCCAAACCTAGAATATTATTCCCCTACCCTAAGCATAGGTCCATCATCATCATCAACGTTGCAATATAATAAAACTCCCCTTGTAGGGGATTCACATATTGAAACAGTGTACCAATCCTATGTAACAACAACAACCTAAGGAAATGGTACCACAAATTATATGTTAGAGAATACTAGGTATACGTATCATATCATCATGAGAATATAATAGCAACACAAATCAACCTGCCATTATAAAAATTAATGACACTAATATATTCTAGAAATTATCAAAAAAATCATATAACATAATATGTATTAAGGGATAAATAACCACATATAAGTTAGGAACAAACTAACACCAATGGTTCCTAGAAGAAAATTCAATTACTTTATTTCTATAAATAAAAAAAATATCACAAGACACAATAGTCTGTATCTACTTGATAATATTTTCATTATTAAATTATATCATTGAATGTGTTATAAATATTATTCTTAATGAATAATATTAAAAATTCATGAGATTACACACCATATCTCATGAATAATATGAATGTGATGATAAATTATTATTATAATTTAACAAATCTAGGTTATAATAATCATAATAAATCATTATCAAATTCCAAAACATAGGAATAAATCATTTTGAAAAAAACACATAAAATAAATACAATAAAATGCCACCATCTAAATCACAACACCTACTATATATGAGAGAGAGATAGTGAGTGAAAATCATATTATGAAAGACTATATGTATTGATCACATTTATCATTATGGGTTGTTTCAAGGATTCTCAAACTGAAAGGGTCAACAACAAAATTTCTAAAAGAGTTCCAATCTATTCAAAAAAAAAACAGGAAAGACCCCATTTCTAGTATCCTAGAGTCATTCATTAATTTAGTACATTGGCGCCAGATAATATATATCACTTACAAATGTCCAAAATGGTAAATTAGTATTTGTATAACATATTAAAACATTAATAAAATGTTTCATTTCTAGTGAAATATAAAAAAACATAATCAATTTAAATGTTCTTCTACATTGATCTCACAAAATGATTACATCTTCATATCATGAGGAAAGTAAAAAAATAAGTTAATATGAAATTATTATTAAGGTTTATGAAAATGAATTAAATATTGAGTTATAACAACATATCAACAATTTAAGATAAATACTTTGATAAACATTACATTTAATCAATAAAATGAGCAAAAATCACAATAAAGGAGGAAAAACTTATGATCAAATAATACCATATAAACTCTAACATGATCTTGAAACATAACCATAGTTATCATAACTATTGGAATAATTACATGGACATCAATAACTGATTTATTAATGTTGGAATTCATAATTATAGTCATCATAAACAAACCAACAAGGCCTCATGCAAAATCATTATTCATAAATTGGAAAGTACTCAACCAAACACAAATACTATATTGTCTCGTAGGACAAGTCGATGTAACGAGGAGCCATAACAATCCATCCCCATCAGATACAAAGACTAATTCATTAATCATAAAAATTTATAATACAACTTAATTATGATTCCTTAAAAAATTGTTTTCCATAATGGAAGAACTATAATATGGAAGGTCATTTTTTCCCTAGAAAAATATAGCATAAACCCAATAAAAAATATTAAGGATAGTATCATTAAAAAATCCCAAATATATAGTAAAATGGTTGTTTTTTATAATTAATATAAATACTATAAAATATCATTAAATACATTCATTTTGAAAATAACATTTTCAAATTCAAATTAACTTTCAAAATATTAAAAATGTATAAATATTAGTAGAAAAATTTTCATTTCTAATATTAGTAGAAAAAAATAACGGATGATTAACATAAATTAATGGCCAAGATGGTGAGAAAATATATTAATGGTTAGTTCAATAAAATGATGATTCATTTCACATTCTCAATAAAAATTCAAATAGTACATCATTCCAAAAATTGAAATAAGATTCTATTTACAAATTTTTTAAAAAAGTAAAAATTATATCAAAATATATTAAACTAATCACTAGGGAATAGTATATGTATAATATAAATAATATTAGTGAAAATATAGACATTAAACTAAAATATTCCGAACTGATTAGAAAAAAGTTCCTATTTTCCATAAAAAACATTATTTTCATATATTCAGAAACTAATAAGAGAAAAATGAAAATGAAAATTTTTAACATATAAAAACAACCAAAGGATAATAAAATAGATTTTATTTTTTAGTAATGATTAAATAATTCCACCAATAGATACTTAAAAATAAAGGCCCATAATATTGGCAAAATTTTGAAATAAAACCTTACCACTTTGGTAACTTTTGAATCCATTCACACATGAAATAAATAATTTAAGATAAATAATTGAATATAGTTAATTTATATATTATATTGATATATAATATAAAATGGATGAATATTCATAGTGTTAAATAAGTAAGTATTAAAGAGAACAGATTTCTCCTGAAACTAAAATTGGGATGAGAAACCCATAAAAATATTATATCATTTGAATGGGAATATATCAATGAAGTTGTTTATGAAATTAATTTCATTTCACAAAGGGAAATTTAAAATAATATATAATATAGTTAAAATATTTATCTTCTTTTATAATAAATTTTTTGTGAGTTATTTAAATTCTTAAGAAATGTTTAATTTTTATTATTTATTTAATTTTAGTTTTTATTTATTTATGTTTAGTTAATTATTTTCATGTTAGGTGTTTGGACGATACTCATTTCATGTGTTCCAAATGACTTTGTTATAATGAAAATGGTAAATTAGGTCATATTTCAATCATCATTATAATATTTAAAATAGAATAATTAATATTTTTATATAACAATTTTCATTTTTAATGAAACCCTAATTAATGGTTTTAAAAAATGAACTACTAAAAAATAATGAAGATGGTATGTTACATGTATGCATGAGAAATATTTCCATTTTTCAATGATCATGATGGATAGATGGTCTATATTTTTTCAGTGTTATATAATGATAGATATATCATATAAAACATATTATTTATTTAAATAAACATATATTTAGACCATCATTGTGATTTGGTTATGGGAATCGAATCACATCGCTACATGAAGGTTGTAATCTACCTATATGCACGAACAACATTACCATTTTCAATGTATATAAATGTATGAAAATAAAAAATATATTATCATATAAAAATGAAAAATATGTCATTAATATCATATATAATCATTCAATTTAGCATTATAACCAGTCTTGATAGGTGGTAATGGAAAAATAATTACATCAATTCATGAGGTTGAAATCGTCCACACACCAAAAAGATTATTCTATATCAATTTTTATTGGTAGATGATATGAATATATTTTATTAAATTAATATAAATTCATCTCAATATAGTTATTATACTAATTTTTTTATTCATATATGACCATAAAATATTTAAAATAGGCAGATGAAAAACCAAACTAAGACATTCACTAAAAATCTATCCTTATTATCAAGAAAACCAATTGAATTAGAAATTATTCCCTCTATGGTTGATATTATATAAAAAATAAATTGTCTAAAATGTGTAAAGATATATTAGTAATGGGTATAGCTATGAATTTGATGAGAAAATTTGTTCTTGAAGTGTGTAGAAAAGAAGAGAGGAGGTGAATTTTTTTTTGAGTTGGAGACTCTTAGAATTTCCTTAATGATTGAAATACAATAATTTTATTCTCATGGAAAATGATCTTAGATGAATAAATCTATAACAAAAAAGTTCATGTCTGGTTTAAATCCTTAAAAAACAAATTATAGGTTTATGTGGTTTTTTATACCTCATCCATTTTTAGACCCCATAGTTATCTTATTTTATCCATAATCCCAATAATATATTTCTCAATATTAAGGATTCATAATATTATTTATAGGGTAAAAATTGGATAATAAAGGTAAAAGGGATGAAAATATAAACCATTTATAATCATAATTCTCTACTTTCATGGTTTTTATTATTTTTTAATTATTTAAAAAAAGATCATAAAATATCTAACATTTCATTATAAAAACTATTCACATAATTTAAAATCCGCTACAATATCGAAGAAATTAAATTCAAATGAAAACCTTTAACACATTTTTGATATAACATATTTATATACAAAATTATTAGAGCATAAAAATTCAACCAAATGTTTATAATTTTAGTATATTGAAATTATTATATATCAAATTTATATTAATTGAGAAAAAATATATCGATGTTTGATATTAATTTATGGGAAAAATTCCATCACTAAAAATTCTAAAAATATTTAAATGATAACTAAAATTAATTTTTCATTAAAATTAATATTTATAACCAATAATAATTTACATTTACACTTAAGAAGAAAACTAGGAATATAAATGTCTAGATTTTGACAATTCATACGTTATCTTTTACCAAAAATAATATTAAGGGAATGATCAGAGAAATATATCACCAAGTGTCTATGTATTACATAATTGGATGTTCATGGATAAAATACACTTATTTATAGGATAAATGTAACTATTAGGGAAATTTTGAAGCCTTATACAAATGTTATAACCTAATATTACCAAGTTTTCTATTATCAAGGTGTAAAGAAAATTACTATGGTTACTACTCATATTTCCCAAATATAAATGGTTCCAATTTTAGATAATATTTAAATCAGGATTCTGAATATAGAATTCAGATAATGACAATTATTGTTTAAATAAATTCAATTTCTATAAATAACGAAATTTATCTATATGGATGATTTGAATCAAAACTAATAACAAAAATATAGAAATATGTGATACAATGCGAAATGATATATGACACTCAAGGAGAAACAATAAAACATTCCATAATGTATTGAGTAAAAAATCCCCCTAGTATTTTTTGTTAAAATCACTCATTTTTATAATAGTAAATGATGATGAATATATGTAAAGTTACAATGATCAATATTAAATTATGATATTATAATCCAAGGGAGGTTATTTAAAATATACAACATAATATTTTTGTATAATACAAAAACATGTTTTGACGTTTGGTGATTGATATTGAAGCCATTATAAATTTTAAAATATTACATTTAGAACCCCGTGATAAGAAGAATGTTTAATAGAACTATGAATATTAGGAAATAAATTTTAAAAATGATTAACAAAATTAAATTTATAAATATCCTTAAATTCAATAAATATTTGGTGTATAATATTAAAAACATCTCATGTGGTGAAATTTTGAGATATAAATCCCTCAACTTGTTCCAAATTAATTATTTTCATGAACCTATCTTCCTAAATAGTCAATTTATGTTTTATAGATCTCTTCATAGGATCCTTATACTGATATAATTTACTTAATTTGGAAAACATATTATCATAGTGTATTTATTTATTAAAAATTATTTTTTACTCAAAATTCATACAGTTAGAGCTCATATTTATAATATTATTAAAAAAATTCTGTTATTTTAATAATAATCTAAAAACATAAAAAAATATTTCAGAACTATGAAATAAAAAAATTACATATTATGTTATAATAATAATATTTAATTTCCCTTAGTCATCCATGATGGAGTGTTGTTAACCCATCAATAGGGGTATGGAGTGAGATTACTATTGTGGGGTGAATTAGGGTATGGAATGTTCTTTCTTATTTAATAAAATGTAATATTAAATACCTCACATTCCAAAAATGTATCATGAACTCTCATCCCTGACAGGAACTTGATAGGGTCTTTTATAAAATACAATTTATTTATAATGATATGTTTTTGTGTGGAATCATAATATACATAGTTACTTTATCAACCCTTCTATTTATTTCACACGTAATAATATTTTATTACATAAAATATTTACTTGATAAAACATAGAATATCTGGAGGTATAGTGTATTCGTTGATTAAGAACATTACATAACAACATAGAACATAAAACACAACATATTTATTGAAAACTTCCCTTATATGACCACTACATTCCCTTTTACATAGCATTGCATGGGATAACCTGAGGATATGAATAAAAAGGGTGAGTTATAAATCCCAATAAGGGGTGAATATAAAGGCATGATATAGCATGATTATCATAACATTGAAATGTGGAAACAACATTTAAAATGATAGTATCATGATCCAAGGCTCATTGCACATGGAGAATGATTAAACCATCATTTCACTTGACATGTCGTGATACTAATCTTTACCCAATATAATGGAGCGCTATAAGGGATCACCCTTCCAAATCATTTCATTTCATGCATAAGTGTGCCACATGTATCATATAATATGGATTCAATAAACATTATAATTTATTCCAAGATAAATAAATGTGGAATTCATAAATTAAACTCTATAATCTTGATTAAAAATTCACAAAAGTGAATACCCTTGATAGAGAAATGGGCATGGTATTCACTTCACAAAGTCTTGTGCATGGAAAATTGCAGTGTAATTTCCACAGCATAACAGTGTGACATATGAATTCATAAAAATGGATGATAATAGAGAAAGGGGATTATCATCATATTTACATGAACGTGGAAGTAAGGGGATCATATAGATACATGTCCCAACATATGTAATGTAATTTAGATTCAAAATAGAAAAAACATTCTTGAATTTAAATAAGAATAGAGAAATTCCTTACGGAATTCGGCATGGTAACAGGTGTACATGGGATAAATTAATGAGAGAGAAATAGGTATCTAATCATTTAAAACATAAGGAAGATATTATGGGGGAGGTGAAAAATCATTCCCCAACATTTTTAATTAAAAATAATATAGAATAACAGCATAAGGAAATTTGGTCAAATATGAGAAAGGAAGAAATCCATTACTTTGATGTGTGATCCCAAAGGCTTGGGAGAGGCTTCAGAGAGGATTATTGGTAGATTGGGGAACCTTGTGAAGATTATTGAGAGTGGAGGGTAGGTTTTGGTCGAGCTCTAAAGGTTTTTAGTGAAGAGAAGTGGGATCTTTGGTGGGTTTATATAGGAAAAGAGAGGGAATTCATTGTTATTTAGGTTTTGGACACCACACATTAAACTAATGAAGACCACAAACCAAACCATGGTTATTTACAAAGTGGAGTGCAATACATTATTTTATAATGACAATGTCCAAACATATTAAAATATTAGGTTTGTTTATATAGAGGTGAGTCACATTCTCAAGGAAATCATTTTAAAAATATAAAATGTATTATAAGTCTTGGAGGGTCCACTAAGGATCCCTAAAATTAATCAAACAAATATAAAATGACTTTTTTTAAGATAAAACATATATTGGACGAAAATAGCATATATATTATTTTATTACATCACTATTGGGACATTATTATGTCAGAAAAAACATTATATATTTAAACGGTATTTAAATTTTACCAATGAATTTGGCTATCTTAGAAAGTTATGAAAAATTCACCATTGGATAATATTGACATCCTGATTCCAAAAAAATTATTCATTTTATCTAAATAATTTCTTAAATATGTGAATTTTTACATTTAAAATAAAAATTGACATTTATTAAAAGATTATCAGTTTTGAAAAGAATAGCTTCCAAACCTTAATAAAAATTACAATTGTATTCATTAAAATTATACGATAATATATATTAAATAAAAAGTTATTTAGTAATAATATTTTATTAAAATATTATTTCATTTAAAAATACATTAATTCATTAAGATAGATTTCATAATTGAATATTAACTGAAAATACTATTTGTGCTTTCAAAACTAATTACAAAGTAACAATTATAAAATGAATGTATATTATTTATAAAAAATAATTTACATAATCATAGTGTTAGGTTCTTGTTACATAACCCCTTATAACAATTGCGTAAGACCTAAGTTTATGGTGTGCTATGGTGATCGACTCTTGGGTTGGCTCGGATAACATCGTTCGGGTGGTGATCTCAATCAACTTCCAATTCCCTCGTAGGTGATTCTGTTCAAGTTTCACATGTTGAAGCTCGGTTTGGGATTGGTCAAGATAGAATCCCAGTGACGCCACCTCATTTCCAAGATCATAAAAATGCACTTCGTATGGAGAAATTCTATTGGATGAGGCCATCACTTCCTTATTCTAAGAAAATTGGATTTTTTAATGCCCTATATTTATAACAATCATTTGATTACTGTTCAATGGCTATATTAGAAATAGTCACAATTATTAATGGTTTTTTAAAATCCAAAAACATACAACCAAGGTATTTCATATGTTATATAACCATTTTACATGATAATTAATTTAATTAGATCAAGAGTAATTTACATTGATAAAATTTTGGGTCATTACAGTTACACATGAAATTAAATAGATCATTATCATTAGGCTATCTCCATGGAGAATGAATTAAAATTATTCTATTCACACAAATCCAATATTTATGTCACTACAATTAGCACATGTAAAATCACATATAATTGTTTGGGATAGGTCAATATTTTATTGGGCTCATGAAAATACTATGTTGAGGGACAACTCACGACAATATAATGGTTTCCCCCTTGAATGTTCCTTTCAAATGTAATTGTGGGCTGAAAGGATCACCATAACATATTTTTGGTACATGTATGTTCCTTATAAGACAACATATTCATCTAATACATAATAATTTATAGATATATTGTCTATTTAATTCCATATGGTCTTCTATTTTACAACACGTGAACAAATCCATGATCTGACACCTCCTTATTCACATCTATAAAAAGTGTAAAATATCTCATTCTCTTAAAAATAGTGATCCCAAATATTCTACATTGTATGTTCTTCCATGGTTTCAATTAATCATGATTGAAAACCAACACATAGAACCATTCTCACTTACACAATGATTTGGCTATTCAGAATAATCCTAGATCTATCTCTCTCCACCTCATGCAACCGGTCAATAAATATTTCATTAAAAAGGGAGCCAATGTACCTAATCACATAAAAAACTATTAAATTAATTATAGGTTAATAAAACCAAAAAATATCGCTATCACTATTCCACCATAATATTATATTTTAGAAGCCAAAAAATAAACAATTTTTCATTTTTCTTCCTACTATTTGATTATTAATTTGTTACCCAATTAATACACTATTATATATATTGACAATAACCATTAATTTTGGATGATACAATTTTATAAAATCATGTCACATGATTTATAATGAATTAAATATGCATCTCATGCATCGCATATGTATGTTCATTCTATATATACTTTTCACATCCCAATAGATCGTTCACATAGAACACAATCTGTGTATATTTTTTCAAATCCAATGGTCTTTAAAATTCATATTGACAACTCAGTTGTTTATAACAGGTTCAATAGAATTCCACTCTGGGGACCACTATGAGATAATGTCTTTATAAGGTAATGTTTTAGACATCATCTTAACAACAAACCCTCAAATATTTGTGTGGAAAAACTAATAAATCTATACGAAACACTAGACCACAATCAGCACCAAAAAATCATTTTCCCATGTTATAATTCATTCTCATCATCATACCACCTAATATGTTCATTGAATTCATATATTATTCTTTACACTTAAATCCACAATAACCTTTATTATTACTATTATGGGTATTTCCTTAAGAAAATTCCATGTGATATGGGTCTGGCCTTCCTACCTTAAGATTTCATACTCTTCTGATATACAACTAATGGTACACTATTTTTAGATTTCTTTATGTTTTCTTCCACTTGATCAGTCATAATTTTTTGAATTATTCCAAAATTAATATTAATTAATATTATTATCAACACCTCCCCTTATACATCACTAATGGAGTTAACTAATCTCCCAAGCATGAATTCAAAATTTTTGTCATTGTCAATCATATGGTACAAAAAATGAAACTATCATCAACAAATAAAACATTCTTGATTATGATTAGAAAACACATATTGTGCTATTTTTATGAAATAAATCCAAATCAAGCTGTATTTTTAACAATTTCCATGGATATATTATAATAGGTGGTAAAATATACCTGAACAAGAATATTCTATATATCCGTAAACAAATATAGTTAAGAATGTAAATAATATTATTATAGTATAAAAGTATTGATATTATTTATAATTTTTATGATATTGAATTATTTTTTATCTGGGTAGGATTAAAATAAAAACATAGAAGAGAAATAAAAAACACTATATCCCAGAGGAGGTAGTCTACACAATGAATGATTAACATTATTTATTTGTTCAATTTTGAATGAAATTACTCAATAATATATTTTCATTTAATTTAATAACACGTTACAATACCAATGATTCCTAGGTCATTGTTTTACAACAATTACGGATGTTTTATAAGTGTATGATTAAAACTAAAAGGTATGGAGTAATTAATACTAACTTTTGTACCTTCTATATTCTGTTGATACTGTCCATGGAGATTAAGGGAATTATATAATTAAATGAGAAGAGTAGTTTAGGAACATGAAAAAATAAATTTAGAGGGAGAAATGGTTGACTTTATGAAAGTAGTTTGATGGAATGCCAATGTTTTGAAGTGTTTGAAGTGTGTCCCACTAATAAGTGAAGAAATGAGAATTTGTTTGATAGGCCTATAATTTTAACAGATATCATTATACCATTGAAGGTTTAATGACTCAAAATTGATAAAATAAAGGATTTTGGGGTGATCTTGGGTCTATAAAACCTCTAAAAACTATTTCTACAGATGTTTAAAACATGTTGGACATAATGTTTCATAATCTAATTCATTTACCATTTTTTATTTTTACTAGGGTAAGTAGTTTTTAACCAAGTAACATACATTTTAAAAAACATAACAAATAATCCATTTACACAATTTTTATTTTATAAACATAAATATAATCTAGATTTTATATAATTAAATTTCATATTAGGATAATTGTAAGATTAATGTTAAAGAATTTTATATATATAATAACTATTTTTTCAAAATAAAGTTCTCTATTATCAATTTTTAATATTGTTTACTATTTATTAATAATTTCATTGGTGATATTTTTATTTCAGAATTCATTAAATATTTTATTAAATCCACTTTTTATATAGTAATAGTTTATTTGATTAGTTATAAATTTGAAATTGTTAATAAAATAAATCATTAACTCTTCATATTTTAGAATTTTCATTTCAATTAACATTAATAATTTTAATTATACTCTTATCAAAAAAGTAAAATTCAAGTTATGACAGAATATGATATTTATAAACTATAATATGAAATCAATTTTTTGGATTCAATTTCTACAAGTGATGTAAAAAAATATCAATATAACGGAATAATTCTGTTTTAAGATTAAAATATTACCAATGATTCAATAATGATATAAATGGATTATATAAATTAAAATTATTAATTTTGATTGATTTATGTATCTTAAAAATAAATATATTATATAAAAATGGTTTCAAGCTCATTTAATTCATTTTTTTATTATGATATAATTATAAATGTGATAGTTTTAACAATATTGACATTTTTGTAATTCAACTAAAATGAAATTCCTTATAAAAAATAAAAAAAATCATAGTTGGGTAATTTTAAATTCATGTATCAAAAAATTAAATTTTTTCTCTAATTGATATTTTAATTTTAAATATTTAGTTTGAATTAAATATAAATAAATAAAATATATTTTTTAGAAAAATAATCTCTTGGTTTTTTATATAATTGAAGAAATGTGTATTATTTTACATAAAAATGATAAATAACTGATTAAATAAATAATTACCAAATTATATCTTTCTAGAATCGAGTTACATAACCCTTAATGATCTTTATATATGATCTATAAACATGGTATGATATTTTTATAATTAAAGGTGGTGAATTCACTAACATATATCTCGTATAAATTTCCACAAGCTATAATTCCTCTTGAAAATATTTCTCTCATTCCATAATTTATAGATTCTATCATGGGAATTATCTAAGTAAAACATTAGTGAAGAGGTAAATCCACTTGGAGAAACATCAACAAATCTTGAAGAATATCATTACACTATGAACATAATAATTATATAACCAAGATTTTCTATTTACGATTAGACATATAGTAGTTTAAAACATATATTATTTAATAAAGACTGAGTGATAAATTCATATATTTACTTCAATAAATGTAATTTAACGGGATTGTACATGATTTCATAGTCTATTAGTGCTTATTTTCTTACTAAGGACCGATATTGGGTCATTGATTTGTTTAATTTACAATTTCCTTAAAATTTAATAGATAAATTTCTATATATTTTATTTTCTCGTCATCCATTTATGATTGATTTCCTTGTTCTATTTTGATGTATAATCTCCCCAAAACATTACAGTAATTTCCAACTTCATACATTATATAAACTTAACATGAAGTTATTTAAATATTCTTCACTACATTTACTTTTTCTCATGACCTTCAATAAGGACCCATCATTATCTTATGTGGTGTCTCTAGGGCTTCGACTATGTACATATTTTTAAATCTTATTTTCCTATAATCTTTTTTCAATATCATGGGATCTCTATATACAATAATGATTCATAACAGTTGTTCACTGATGTAATCAACACATTTTACCTAACACCAATGGTTCTATCATATTAAAACAACTAATAAATCATAAGGGGGTTAATGATTGATGAATAATGAACATTATTTTATTATTCTTTATAATTATCCACCGGAACATTTAAAAAAAGATTTTCTATATTTTGATATTACCACATTAACTTACTTATCTTTTAGTTCAAAATTTATCATTCTTGATTCAAGATTAGTTACTTTATGTTTATTTTTATCAAACATCACAACCTAATCCCTTGAAATAATGAAGGAATAATTACATTATAATAGATTCTAAAGAGCATATGATTAACCAATGAATTTACCTTTGGAGAGTCAAATCAATAGTGTTTTTAGGACTCATTACTATACAAAAGGTGATGATTGAGTTATTACCCAACATGCCCTATTCGTGTTATTACCCATAGGTACTACATTGTTAGATCCTGTATCCACTTATATTATCCATAAAATCATTTTATTTCATGGAAAATAATAAAATATCCTCCATAATGAAATCATTAATATTATCCTCTGAAATTACATATACATATGGTTTTTACTATTCTTATATTTTTATATTCCATAAATTAATAAAGATTACATCAATTACCATAAATTTATATCTATGCCTATTAAATAATGAGAAATCACAGCTTCTCAACAGTTAAATAAGCCTCAAATAATATCTCTGACTATAATGATATATAAACCCTAATATGATACAAACTACAGTTCCATGAGGGAATAATCATATAATTAAATGATATAATAAAAATATTAGATTTCAATTCATACCTGTGATATATTATGTTTACATATTTAGAGAATTATATGAAATAAATAACAAGAAATGGAATGTTTTTTTTTTCATTTTATGGACATTTTTAAAAAAAATATTATAATATTCAAAATCTATATGAAGTCTTCAATATATACCATGTACTAAAAACAATGCTTCATTCATAACAGAGATATTAAATTCCATTATTAAATTAGGGAAAATGTAATAAAATAAGGGGTGATCTCAATCTATTAGTAATGGAAGGAATAGACGAAAATAAACATAAATAATTAGTGAAACAATATATCAAAATGATTAAGGGAGCGTAATACCCTAAAATGAACATAAAATATCTAATTTATCTCCATAAAAACGTGGATCATGAGAGAAGAATAATTGGGAGAGGGTTTCACAAAATGAAACTAATATCAAAAGTTATTTTATTTAAAGAATGCAACCACAAAGTAATATATCAAATTAGTAGCATAATTCTATGTTTACTCCCCAGATCATAATAACATAGAAAAAAAAGTCACATAGTGGATTAGGGTGACTCAATTGTGGATTAAATAAGTTCCCTTATGACTTTTCCATTCCATTTTGTTTTGAAAATCCCAAACAAATTTTCTTTAGGAAAATTATTTTTCTCTATGAATTATTTTCTTAAGGAAAATTTTCATTCTCTAAGAAATATTTTTGTCTAATCCTTAAATATTCTTTTATATGTTATTCTAAATTATCCTTATCCATGTTTAACTGTATTTTCTTTAAGAATTAATTTCTTTAAGAATAATCATATCCTTATCTAAAACATCATAATTTTATGGTTCCATAGATACCAAGTCATAAAATTTTAAGGCTTAGAATTCAATGAAAGTATGACTTTGAATTCATTGAAATCTAGACTCCATATTCTCAAATATTCAGAACCTGAGTTCTCTTAAATTCAAACTCAAAATTCAATGAAATTCATATTGCAAATTCTCTGAAATCCAGACTCGAAATTCTATTCATTCAGACTCTGAATTCTCTAAAATCTACACATCAAATTATCTGAAATTACAATTCTGAATTATTTTAAATTTAGACTATAATTTCATTGAAATTTATACTCCGAATTCATTTAAATTTAGACTCTGAATTATTTGAAATTATTATTCCAAATTCTTGGAAAATTAGAGTCTGAATTCTCTTAAAACTAGACTCAAAATTCCATAAAAACTAGACTCTAAATTTCTTCATAATTCAACATCGAGTACTTATTATTTCATAATCCTATTGATCATATTAGTAGACTCTAAATATAAATTCCTTAAGAATCATAGTAAATTATTTTCTTACAGTTTCCTCATTTCATTAAATTAATGTTGCATTTTATCAGATCATAAATTTTTTAGTGTTTTTTAAGCATAGAAATGTTTTTCTGACATATTTAATGTTTCTAATACATGATAATTTTTTCCATGTTTTCTTATATGACATGATTTCGTAAAATCTGTTTGAAACTAACTATCGGTTGAGTGACACGTATACAGGTCCATCCAAAATTCAAGGAAAAATATAATCATTGGAGGAGGAGATGACTGCTTAGATTTTATGCTCTAAAAACCCTAGCCATTTGAAGAATTAAAAACACATTGGAAAACATTGAGATGTGCTGGATGAACTAATTTCAAGAAAGAGAGACTATCATGTTTTTTGAGATCTGTGAACATCGTGTTCGGTTGTGAACAACTTTTTCAGTCCAGGGCGACTCCGATTGTTTTTGTGTACAATAAAGAGTTTTTGTAGATTAGAAGATAGAGGTTCTGATTACCATAATTCTCGAGGGCTTCCAGGGATATCAAGACAGACTTTGATACTCCTTTCGGGGGCTTACCCTTGTGGGGGTAAGACAAAATTTCTTGAATGTATAAATCAATGGACCTTTATCCATGATTTTTGGATACTCTTCTCCTCGTATTAAAATATTTCTTATACCTGTTTTATTTCTTTTTTTACAAGTGTTAATCCTGATGTATTTTGTTAAATAAATAATGTATAACCTTCATATACTTTCTTATACGTGTATGAACTGATAAAAAGTATACTTTATGATTTATGGTATAATCTTTATCTATGTAATTTTTTTAAGATTCTTTGTCGGATCGATATTTTCAGATCCTAAGAAAGTTAGTTTCTTAGTTAAGAACTAAAGAGGGTCTATGAATCCATATTTTTTAACATTGTTAAGAATAGATTTTCTTAAGGTTAAAAATAAATGTTTTCAATCCTATAATTCACAACTCATGTAATTCATAATCAACATCTATATTTCAATCCAACAATTTGTATCAGAGGAGGTCTCTAATATAATTATACTTACATATATGTTTTCTTGCTCAATATTTATTGCTAAAAATTTCTAGATAAACTTTTCTTATTCATATTTTTCTAATTTTTTTAAGATATTACTAATAATACTTTTCATGGAAAATATATTTTCTTATTGAATGGAATGAATGAATGTTGGTTATATAGATAATTTAAATCCTACAAGACCACCAATTTTTTATGGTAATGATTATGAGTACAAGAGAGACTGGATGAAGTCCTTTGTTATTTACACATGAGTAGATAATTTCTTTATGCTCACTGGTGAATAAAATATCCCTAAAAAATAAATCAGAACATTATAAAATCATGAAAAACTATAATATCAACTAAAATAAAAGGTATACAATACTATTTTATGCTCCCTAACCAGGAATATCTATAGTCAAATATCTTCTTGTGAATATCAAAATAGTACCAAGAATAAAATTGATGTTACACACTTTGGAACTTAAAAAGTGATAGAAATAGGAAGAGATATGCTTAGAGATTAATATCATGGATTTATGTTTCCAGATGGAGAACTTGTTTGTAATGTTCAACAAATATTTATGACTATCATCAACAGTCTTCAATCTATGGGAGAAAATTGGATTTATGATTAGGTTCTTATGGGAAAGATAATATATATTATTCCAAATGAGTTGGAATCTAAAAGGACAACTATTGATGAGAATATGAATGTATCTAACATCACACTTGATGAGTTATTTGGAACTCTTATTCAGTATGAAACAACAATGAAGAGAGATATAGGTAATAGAAAGAAAAAACTGGAAATTGAAGTGTTTCATTCACAACTACATCTAAATATAAGACTCTGGAAAGGGTAACTAGATCTAAATATAAGAAAGATATTGTTATATCTGAATCAAGTGATTGTTATCTTTCTGAGAATGAACTATACAATATTACTCGAAGGAATAATAATATTTTTGGATAAAATGATTTTCATTATAAATATAAGAAGAAAGACATTAAGGATAAGAAAGATTATAAAGTAACTTGTTATGAATTCAAAGGGGATTGAAATATCATATCTGATTGTCCTATACTCAAGAGAAAATATAGAAAGGATAAGCATTCTGAAAGGAACCAAAAGAGTTAAAAAAACTAAGGCAAAGGATGTCATAAAGGATAATGACACCTAGAGTGCTAGTTCTGGTTACTCTTTAGATGAATCGTTAGAATATGAATCATTTAGTCAGAAGAACATTGATCTTACATCCATATTACCTATTGAAAATCATTTTCTTCTGGATAAGGTACAGAATAAAAAATCTTGATATAATATCTCTTTAAATGTCAATCTCATTAATGAATAGTATTATGAATCTTTGGAAGAAGATTCTTCCTCATAAGAAAACAATATTTTACCTTCTTTTGAATAGGAATCCAGATATTCTAAATAACATTATAATGAAAACTGTGAGATAAAAAATATGTTAGGGAAAGAAAATTATAGAATTTCTGTTTTCACAAAAGATTTATAAGATAATTCTAAAGATCTTGATCAGAAAACTCTTGATTTTGAAGATAATTTCAAAATCAATAAGGATGTTAATTATAATAAGGTTAAAATTTATAAGTATATTGAAAATATTACTTCCAAGAAAAATGTTTTAAATAATAACTCAAATTATAAGACTAATGAATATGAGTATAATAATTTAGTCATTAAACTAAAATTTGAAGTATTTTAATTAATGAAACATTTATCAAAATTCACTTCTGGAAGGATAGAATATGAAAAAATGTATTCAAAATGTTATCCTTTTATGAATAGTTCTAGATTTTGTTATACTCACTCAATACCAGTTCTTAGTCACAACTATTTTTTCTAAAATGTGATCCTTTTTTCACTAACTGTAAATGTGGTGGACATTTGGGAGAAAAATTGTTGCTATAGGTAACATTTTTCTTCTTGGAGAATAATTAATATAAAATGTTTTATTTGTCAAAGGTATTAATCACAACCTTGTATGTAGATGAAAATTATGTGATGAAGGTTTCCTTGTAAATGTTATGAATGATAAATTCCTAGAACACAATTCCATGTAAGAGTTTATTCTCTCTTCCTGTAGGAAAGAGAATGTTTATACACTGAATTTAGAAGGACTTTAGAAGACAAGAACTACTTTACCATAGTGAAATAGAAGACCAATATTGGTTATGGAATAGAATACTAGGACCTTGTAACCTTTTTAACATATGCTAACACTCAAAGAAAATACTTATAAAGAATATCTTAGATCTTAGATTTGATTGTTCACGCGTTCGTGATCCTTGTCAATATGGAAAGAAACAGATGTCAAGCATTAAATCTATCACGGGAGTTTCGGATTCTGATGAATTATTGTTAATGTATATGGATCTTTTCAGTCCAACATAAACTAGAAGTACTAGAGGAAAATACTATTTATTTGTTTTAGTTGATGATTACAGTAGTTTTACTGGGGTTTATTTTCTAGAAAATAAATCTGAATCCTTTTCTTATTTTAAATCATTTTTATATAAAGCTAAAAATGAGAAAAACCTTCCATTGGTAACTATTCATAATGATCATGGGTGAGATTTTTAAAACTTAGATTTGGAAACTTTTTTATATAAAAAAGGAATTACTCATAACTTCTCAGATCCAAGAACTACTCAAAAAATAGTGTTGTTCAATAATGAAATCAAATTCGTCAATAGATAACTAGAACCTTGTTGAGTGAATATTCTATTACTAAACACTTTTTGGAAGCAAGCTGTATGTACTACTTGTTATGCTATAATTCAAGTTTTAATAAGACCTTTTCTTAATAAAACACCTTATGAGTTATGTAATGGTAAAAGAAACTAAATTTTCATAAGATATTCCACTAATTCTAAGGATTATAGTGTTTTTAACAAAAATAAATTTACTGTTGAAGAAACTGTGCATGATAAATTTGATTAAATTGATCCTTTTTTTAAATACTCCAACCTACATCATCGGTTGTGTTTTCAAAAACTAATAACCAACATTTAATAGATGATTCTTCTACTAAGGAAAATACATTCAAAAAAAATTTTGAATTTTTTACCCCAAAATATTTTTTTATCTTATATTGATGAACATGTTTTACAAAACCCAAATCATTTGTTTCTTGAGAATCATCCTAGTGATAGTGTCATTGGTTAGGTAAATAAACATATAAGGACTATATGTTCATTATAAAATGAAGTAGAACATCTTGCATTACTTTCCCAATTAGAAACATAATTAATTGATGAAGATTTAGGTGATGATGATTGGATTAAATCCATGAAAGATCAACTAAATGAATTCAGAAGGAACAAAGTCTAAACCATGGTAGAAATACCTATGGAAATATTTGTAATTTGAGTAAAATGGGTCTTTATAAATAAATCTGATGATAATAGGATCATTCTAAGAAATAATGAAAGATTAGTTCTGAAATTCTATAATAAACAAGAAGGAATAGACTTTGAAGAAACCTACGCTCTGGTATATAGACTCGAATCTATTCGAATACTCTAACCCTTTGTAGTATTCGTTAATTTAAAACATTTTCAAACAGACGTGATGTGTGCCTTCCATAACAGATATGTTCAATATGAAATTTATGATGGAAAACCTCCTAGTTTTGAAATCCCAAAACATCCAGAATATGTTTTTAAACTTACCAAAGCTTTATATGAACTTAAAAATCCACTAAAGCCTAGTATTATAGACCTACACGATTTTTGTTACAAAATAATTATTTTAAGGGAACTACTGATCTGAACCTTTTTACAAAGAACTATAAGGGGAATGTTTTGATTGTTCAAATTTATGTTGATGACGTTATATTTGGATCTACTAAGCAACCTTTAACTATTTCATTTGTAAATATTATGAAATGTGAGTTCGAAATGTGTATGATGGGTGAGTTTACATCATTCGTGGTTTTGAAATTTCCCATAAATATAAATGGATATTATATATATCAATATTAGTATATTAATGATCTTTTTAAAATATATGGATATAAAAACACTAAAATTATAAGTACTATAATCATCACCTCAAACTATCTTGATCAGGATGAAGCTAGGAAACCAGTAGATCCAATATCTTTTAGAGGTATGATAAGAAGATTATTATACTTAATAGTTATACATCTAAACATAAGGTTTTAAGTATTATTATGTGCAAGATATCAATCTAATCCAAATAAATATCATTTAAAATAAGTAAAAAAAATTATCTATGTAAAGGAAACCATGGATTTAAGACTTATCTATTCTTATAGAAATTATTTAGTTTTAACTTTCATTCCGATTCTCAATTTGTTTGATGTATAATTTATAGTAAAATTACATCCATAACATACCGTTTCATAAGTATTCATTAGTTTATTGGTCATGCATAAAGAAACACTTAGTGGCACTTTCCACTACTGAAGCTGAATATGTAGCAGCTGGATGTTCTTGTGGTTAATTGTTGTAGATAAAACACACACTCATATACTATGGAATGAGTTTTACTAAAACAAAAATAATGTGTCATAATACATGTTCCATTACCCTAAGAAAAAAACATGCACACCACACGCATGAAAAGCGAAAGGATATTAGGCATACCTTTCATCAGGATTGTACACTAAAAGAAGATATCATTCTTCAATTTATCAGAATGTAAGGTCAAAGTGTTGAAATATTTACAAAATCATTACCATCTGATAGATTTAAATACATTAAACAATAGTTAGAAATGATAATTGTAAAGTAATCAACTATATTAAATTTTTTTTAAACATATATCCTACAATAAGATACTCTTTTTCAGAGGGGGAGAACATAGGTTTTCTCTTTTTTAAATAATTTTTTATTTTTATTTCTTAATAAAATTTTAATAATAAAAATTTTATTTCTTTAATAATTTTTTTCAGAACTTTTTTTCCCCTAATTAATATTTCTGGAACCTAAGTCTTATAATAATAACCTTATCAATATTGAGAATTCTCAATGAGCAATCCAGAAGGTTGGTTTCCTTACTTAAATATTTTTAATTGAATTTTTAGTTATCAGTATTTCTATTCTATTTTATAAAAAACATTATTGGATTCACTTTCCTTAAAACTTATTTTTCATTTAAACCTCAAAGGATTAAGAATATTCAAAAGCCTTCTTCAGGATATATATCACCTGTTAGATCAAATAAAGCTAATCTCAAATGTTGGATTCATTTGTGAATACAAACCATTACCATGAAGCCTATACAAAGTTCCCCCGTATTCGTATTCCACATAGGTTTATCAGTTGTTTTTTCACCAAATCTCTACCTCCATATAAATCAGTCATTTAGTTTTTTAAGTATCCTTTTGTTTTGAATATATCTTGAAGTTTTCTCACAATATATGATAGCCTCCAACAAGAAATTCATGGATTGGTTAATTTATATAGAAAGGTTGTTGGACCCAAATATCATTCTTATGTATGATTATCTGATTGAAAAAATCATTATAAAAAATCGATGGGAAAGTCATTACGTCGCCAAGCCAAAGAATCAGGATCTGTTTTATCTTGATCTCCTTATAGAAATATATGATAAAATAAGTCTTTATGAACAATGAGGAAGTGAAATGTTTTATTTTAAGAGATATGGTAAGACCTATTCTTTATCCTTCAACATAGATGCATGAATTCTGGATATTACTTATAAAGGAGATGCTATATTTTAATCTCAAAAGTTTCTAGACAAGGAAGGTAGTTTTGAGATGGTGAAGGAAATTAAGTGCATTGGACTTAAAGGAGTTAAGTCATAAAGATAAATTATCTTTCATCCATATTTTATTTATTATCTCTATGAATGAATGGGTTTTTCATTCCGAGAATGGGAGATAAGGATTCTGTTATGAAATATGATATCTTCATGATGGATTTGTTGGTGAATCAAAGGAAGATAAAACTAAAAGGTACATTCTATTAAAAATCATAAATATCAATAGTTGAACCCTTATGTTATAGATCATTATGTACCCAGAAATCCAATTAATGATCATTGTCCTTTTTTTAGAAGCTTTAAAAATTCCTTGCAGTTCAAAACTTGTGGTTTTTAAGATAATGTTGTGGAGCAATGATACTCTGAGAAAAATGAAAACCAATTTAAGTATTAAGTCGGGAGAGTTCTACGATCTTCTTGATAGTGAGGTTTATGTTATTATCATTAAAGGTGAAGAAAGTGAACCTTTAAAGAAAATACCAAAGAAAAGAAAAGAACAGTAATTGAACGAAACAACACCTATACCATAATTATTATCTTCTCCACCAAAGACAAAAATGAAAAAATACATTCTCTGATGAAGCAGCAGCTAAGTGGAGAGACCAGAAGAAAAAAAGGAGGAAGGAGATGTAGTGTTTGGTTTAGAACCTACAGAGGATAAATCCTTAGAGGTCAAAGTATCTGAAGAGGTTGAGAATAAAAAAAGGGGGGAAATTTAAAGAAGAAGATGTCAGAATCCGAGATTCTCTAAGCTTTACATAAAGATATATAGAAGTCATATGAACTAATCTAGTAGCCAGAATATTTTGTGAAAGAGTCTGTTCAAATAGAAACTTTGAAAATGAATGTTTCAATTCTGGAACCTATTGTGGAAGAACAAGAAGTAAATCAAGAAGAAGAAAAGGAATATGAAAGAGATTATATAATCAAAATATTGTAATAATATTATGAGAATGAGATTCCTTCTAAATTGTTGTTTATCGGAACTTCACAATTTGAATCAACCAATATAATCTCAGAAGGGAAATATGTTGATGATATGGATGAAGTTGATAAACCATAACATGATGAAAGTAGTAATCATGATTTTTTTTATTATGATGATGATATGGATGTTTCATAAAAACTTATTGATGATGATGATAAAATAACTCAGGTTTCTGATATTCAGCATGAGTCTCTGAGAGCAGAGAAGGTTATCTCAAATATTAAGAAAGGAAAGAAAGTAGAAGTAGATTTTCCATGGAAATCTGTGGTTGAAAAATATAAGATAGATGTTATTAGAACATCTAATAGGAAAGAAGAAGAGAAAGATAAACATCCCTCGCCATCAAAGGAATCAAATTCGAAATATTCATCTTCCTTGGGACATGATTTTGTTTTTTAGTCTTTGAAGAATCTAGTGAACACCATTCCTTTATTTCCATGAATATATTCTATATGTCAGTTTCTTTAGCCAACTATCGGTCAAAATTAATATTAGATAAGAATTCTCATGGAAAATTTTATTAAAATTGAAGTTGATTTCTAAACATTTCACATTGGTTATGATGCTCATAAAAGATAGTGCATGGTATTAAAAAAATGGTCTAAGTAATTAATTGATGATCTGAGTATCATGGATGATTTTTATGATTAGTTAAAGGATTATTTTGATAATCTAGAATACATGATCAATAATCTTACAACAAGTCTATTAAGGAAATTGAATATTGGGAAACTTTCCTGGATCCAAGAGGATAGAGACCTGAATGGAGAGCTGAATTCAGTTGCTCAAAATTTTAAAGAGGAAAGGGATCTCAGGTAAGATATTACATAATTCAAAGAGAAATAATATGTGATAAGGTCTCAAGGAGAAATCCTTAAATCTCATGAATAAAATATTAAAGATATCAATAAGAAAAATCATGATCTGGAAGGGATGCTAAAAATGTTTGAGGATCAACACAAAGAGTTGAAGAATTTGAATGCAACCATGATAAAGCTGATACCGAAGGAAAATAGAGATTAATTGTTTTGTCAAATCCTATATATTTTTTTAATTTTTTCCCATATAACAAATTTTGACATCATAATAAAATTTATTATTTTTCCATTACATTTTCTTATATATTCATAACATTATAGGTAATTTTTTTTCCTTTCCCTCCATTCCATTTTAAAAAATAGAAAGGTGGAGAAAATTCTAATCAAAATAATATTAATTTAAAATAAGAGAGTTCCATATGTAAGGGGGGGATCAAGTACGGGGGGTGGTTGCTTAAAAAAGATATTCCTAAGCCATAAGTATTAACTTTTCAAGGAAAGACAAGAATGCAGTCCTTATGGATTTCAAAACCTAAGTGGGAGTTAGTTGTATTCATTATGAATCATATGTAAATAGAGAAAATTATTTTTCTTAATATTCAAATAGTGAAAACCAATTTAACTATATTTTTTTCGAAAAGTTGTTTGTCTTTTCCAAAAAGGGGGATATTGTAGAGTAAATAATTTTTCTTATAACTTATCAATTCATTTATGTTTTGAAAATCACAAACACATTTTTTTAAGGAAATTTATCTTTCTCTGAGAATTATTTTCTTATATAAAATTTTCTTTCTCTAATGAAATATATTTTTTTAATCCTTAAATATTCTTTTATATTCTATACTTAATATTCATTATCTATGTTGAACAATATTTTTTGTATGTACAAATTTCCTTAAGAATAATCAGAACCTCATATAAAACCTAGGAATCTTAAAATTCCTTAGATACTGAGTTTAAATTTTTTTAGACTCTGGATTCTCTAAAATTCAATCTCTAAATTCTCTGAATTTCAGACTCTGAATTTTCTCAAATTCAGACTCTGAATTCTCTGAAATTAAGACCTTGAATTCTTTGAAATTAAAACTATGAATTCTTTGAAATTCATACTCTGAATTCAATGAAACTAAGACTCTGATTTCTCTGGAAAAAAAACTCTGAATTCGCTAAAATTTAGGTGCTGAATTCTCTAATATTCACACTCGGAATTCTCTGAAATCAGAACACCGAATTCTCAATAAATAAGAATGTGAATTCTCTGAAAATCAGACTTCAAATTCTCTAAAAATCAAACACCAAATCCTCTGAAAACTGAACTCTGAATTCCTCAGAACTCATACTCTAAATATTTATTGTTTTAGAAGTATATTATTCATATTTTTAGAATCTGATTCAAAATTAATTAAGAATATGAATAAATTCATTTCTTATAGTTACCTCATTTCCATAAAGTAATGTTTCATTTTTTGGGTTTCCAAACATGTTAATGTTCTTAAACATAGAAATGTTTTCCTTTCATATTTTATGTTTCTTATATATGATAATGTTTCCCATGTTTTTATACATGAAACAATGTTGTACAGTGTATTTTAAACAAATTATTGGTTGTCTGTCATGTGTATAGATCCCTCTAAAATTAAAGGGAAAATAAAACCATTGGAGGAGAAGATTACTGTTGTGATTTTAACCTATAAATACCCAAGAAATTTGAAGAATTAAAAATAGATTAGAAGATGTTAAGATGTATTAGATGTACTAATTTCAAGAGGGAGAGAGAGATACTCTCATGCTTTGTGGGATCTATGAACATCTTGTTCAATTGTGAACAACTAGTTCATCATATTGCAACAATGATTGCTGCTATTTATAATCAATGGCTTCGGAGGATAGGAAGATAGTAGTGACGAATACCTTAACATTCGAGGGCATGCGGGGATATCAAGATAGACATTGATACACTTATCGAGGGTATACCCTAGTGTGGGTAGAATAAACATTCTTGAAAGAATAGATCAAGGGACCATTATCCAAGGTTGATGGATACCATTCTCTTTGGGTTAAATTATTTCTTATACATATTTAATTATTATTGTTACTTGTTTTAATTCCACTTAATTTTGTTAAACAAATAATCTATATTTTTCTTATGCTTTCTTATACTTATATACTCAAATAAATAATATTCTACATTATTTAAGGAATAATATTTCCCTTTGTAAATTTTTCATTAGTTTCTTTTTTGGATCCATATTTCCAGATCCTAATAATGTTAGTTTCTTATTTGAGAACTAAATAGGGTATTTGAATCCATCTTGTTCAAATTTGTTAAACATAGATTTTCTTATGGATAAAAATGAACGTTTTGAAACCTACAATTATCCCCGATCTTGTAATTGGGAATCTACATCTATATATTTATCCTAAAACAATAAACTAATACAAGACATATCATGGGATATAATTCTTTACCCAATGCATTAGAGATATATATAATTTTAGGCATAACCATCATATCATATTTTTTGAATGTGTATGTGTGGCACAATGAAAATCATTAAAGAATCCATCAAATCTTAATTAAGAAAATGATGTAATTGGAATCTTAATTACATAAAAAATTAATTTTAATAATGAATCATAGTAAATTATATGCATATTAAAAAAACAACGTATCACTAGTTATAAAAATAATCAAAAAAGTTTGTTGACATAATTTAGATAAACCCCTGAAAAAACACAACTCAAAATAGATTCCCAAAAGTTTTTATGAAATGGGGGCCAATGGATATAGTGTATTTAATTTCTCTTTAAATGAAAATTATATAATGAAAATCATAGTGTGAATTAAGAAACATATATCCCCTTATAATTTTTACAAGTTAAAATAAATGAAAAATTATTAAAGAGCTACAAAATATTTAACAGTGTTTTCAAATATAATTTTATTGGTCCTTTTAAAAATTAATTTTCAAAAAAGTGAAGTGAAATCAATTAAAATATTTTCTTTAAATTTAATCATTAATAATGGATAATTTAATGTGATATAATGTTTTTTCTTGAGGATGTTCATATTTGGTGATATACATTTAATTATTTAGTGGATGAAAACATGATTTAAACCCCATTATTGAGATCCCACATAATAAAAAAAATTTGGTAAAACAATTTTCCAATGGGGTATGGAGATAAATGAGGGAGAGAAGAAATATTTTTTGGGTATTAAAAGTATTCAAGGAAGTCTTTCCCGGAAAAGGAGAGCATGGGTATGGATGATAAACAATCATTTAGATTAATTTGAAATATAATTAATACAGTTTTATCACAAAGAAGTAAGAGAAGTAATGTAAATAAATCATCTAAATAAAATTATGTTTCCAAATATATAAATATGGAATAACATATGAAATGAGTTATGATGCTTAATGAGAATAATTATAACTAAAAATGTAGTTTGATTTTTTAAATCACATTATATTTGAAATCAATACCAAATATATTCTTAACAAATGAAAATTATGAAAGAAATATTAATAAAATAAAATAAATTATAATCATGTTTAAAAAATATTAATTTTTAGAGCATACGTAACATTAAGGAATAAGTTTTATATAATAAAGAATACGTCTCACTATGGGGAAAATTGGCGACGTGAAACCTATACTTTGTTCTTGATTCATTCATCGAATTTTCCAAAAATAATGAAACAACTAATTAATTTTTTTATATAACATAATTGGAACCATATTGTATAGTAAATAAATAATTATAGGAAAATTATTACTTTATGACATTTATTTATTTTAATGTCTTTGTTTTAATGAAAATTGAATCTGTGTCAACTTATTTAGTTAATTTTAGAGATCAACATTAATATTTTATAAATTTTGTAATTATATAATATGAACATTATTTACTAATAAATTAATAATAACATTAAATATAAATTATAAAAATATATATTTTTATTTTACAATATTTTTCCATGATATAGTTTTATATAATTATTCATTTTAGTGGGTAAAATAACCCAAAGACTATCATGATTTATCTCGAAGGGTGACCATGGTTATGGAACTTTATAAAGTAATTATATAAAAAGATTAATGATATTGTTTATATATTATTATTATTTCAAATCTTATATGGGTTTTCTTGGATAATTAATTAAAATAAAGATGAATAATGAAAAAAAGTACTTCATGGATGTTATAGTCCCCAAAACACCTAGTTCATGTTATTTTATTCTTTATTGTTGATATAAAAGAATAAATAATGGTTCCTCCTTTAATATAATAAAATATAAATATAATAATAATAATACATTCAATATATTACAACGTAAATAGTTGGTTTTGACCAATAATGTGAAGAAGAAACTGAATGGGTTGTGTTATTCTAATTTTGGTACATTGAACAATCTCTAAAATGTATCCTTGTAAATGAAGTGAATAGGATAAATAATTGAGGCTAAATGATTTTGAACATGATAGATGATTCTAAAAGGGGAATAATTGGAGATTTTTAGTATGAAAATATGTGGGATATGACTGATATGAATTAGTGGATGTGTGTCCCTTTTATAATTGAAGAAAATGGATGTTTTGTGAATACCCTTAAATTAAAAATGATATCATTATAATATTCAATTGTCCATGAATCCCAATGTTAAAAATAAATTATTTTAGTATTATATAGGTTCAATAAATAAAAAAACAATTATGTCAAACCATGTTTTGATTTTTTTGAAATTCAACAGTCCTTATGTATTTACTTTTATAATTTTATTACCAGGGATACTAGTTTTTTCCGAAGTAAATTATATTATACTAAATGTATAAAATAATATATCATTAAAATTTTGGGGTAAATAAAAATAAATTTAATTTAAATATTATAAAATTCAATTATAATTAAAACCAATTTTAAATATAAATTAATAAATTTTAAATATAGAATAAATAGCTTGTATGAAAATAATTTTTTAACCATTAACTATTCTTAATCAGATTTCATATTGATTACAAATTGAATGGTTAATAATATATTTAAATATTGTATTGAATTTTATATTAATTATTTTTATAGTAGATTTATTTATTTAATTTGATTAAATTTATCCAATATTAAAAAAATTAATTATATGTAAATAAGAGTTTTACCATTGCTAGGGTCATTTTTTTAATATTAGTGATCATAATTTTATTCCAAAATAAAACTACGTTTGAAACCTGATGTGATGTTGTTGATATAAAATACATAATTAATTTTATTGGATTTAAATTATACACATGATGAAAATTATATTTTTTGTAAAATTAAATAAATATGTTTTCGAGTAAAATATTTAATGTGCTTCCAAAGATATGGGTATTCTAAATACAAAATAGTAAATTTAAAAAATTACATTACATAATTTTTTTTATAAAAAATGGTTTCAAAAACATTTATGTTATTCTTAAATTATAATATTTAATTTAATATGATAGTTTTAGGAATATTTATTTTTTTCAAATTAACATAAAAACAAATGTTTTTAGAAATATCAAAAAATACTACACTATCTTATATTCAAAATTTTTATATAAATTGATATTTTTTTATGTATGTTAGATTAATTATTTTATATTCTTTAAATAAAATTAAAATTAAAATCAATTTTAATGAAAAAATTTATGATTTATTTTATATTTAAAATCAAATATGAAAAATATGGAAAATTGAAAAGATAAATAACAAATTAAAAGAATAAATACTTACCAAAATCTGCATAATTTCAAATTCATTATCCAATCACAATATTAGGAATAACTTTCATCAGGATTTTACACTAAAAGAAAATATTATTCTTCAATTTATAAGAATATAAGGCCAACGTGTTGAAAAATTTACAAAATCATTACCATTTGATAGATTTAAATACATTAAACAATAGTTAGAAATGATAACTGTAAAGTAATCAACTATATTAAAAAAAATTTCAAACATATATCCTATAATAAGATACACTTTTTCAGATGGGGAGAACATATGTTTTCTCTTTTTTAAATAATTTTTTATCTTTATTTCTTAAAAAAAATTAATAATCAAAATTTTATTTCATTAATAAATTTTTTTAGAACTTTTTTTTTATTTCCCTAATTAAAATTTTTGGAACCTAAGTCTTATAAGAATAACCTTATCAATATTGAGAATTCTCAATGAGCAATCCGGAAGGTATGTTTCCTTACTTAAATATTTTTAATTGAATTTGTAGTTTTTAGTATTTCTATCCTATTTTATGAAAAGCATTATAGGATTCACATTCCTCGAATCTTATTTTTCATTAAAACCTCAAAAGATTGAGAATATTCAAAATCCTTCTTGAGGATTGATATCACCTGTTAGATCAGATGAAGCTAATCTCAAATGTTGCATTTATTTGTGAATACAAACCATCACCATGAATCCTATACAAATTCCCCCCGTATTCACATTCCACATAGGTTTTTCAATTGTTTTTTCATCGAAGCTCTACCTCCATATAAATCAATCATTTAGTTTTTTCAGTATCCTTTTGTTTTGAATATATATTGAAGTTTCCTCACAATATCTGATAGCCTCCAAAAATAAACTCATGGATTGGTTAATTTATATATAGAGGTTGTTGGAACCAAATTTCATTCTTATGTATGATTCTCTGATTGAAAAAATCATTATGAAAAATCAATGGGAAAGTCATTACGTCGCCAAGACCAAAGAATCAGGATCTTTTTTATCTTGGTATCCTTATAGAAATTTATGATACAATAATTTTATATGAACAATGAGGAAGGGAAATGTTTTCTTTTAAGAGATATTGTAAGACCTATTCTTTATCCTTCGACAAGGCTGCAAGCATTATGGATATTACTTATTAAGGAGATGCTATATTTTAATCTCACAAGTTTCTAGACAAGGAAATTACTTTTGAGATGGTGAAGGAAATTAAGTTCACTGGACTTAAAGGAGTTAAGTCACAAAGATAAATTATTTTTCAACCATCTTTTGTTTATTTTCTCTATGGAAGAATGGTTTTTTCATTCCGAGAATGGGATATAAGGATTCTGTTATGAAATATGATATCCTCACGATGGATTTGTTGGTGAATCAAAGGAATATAAACGTCAAAAGTACATTCTATTAAAAATCATTTTCCCTATAAATAGAGAAAAGTATTTCTCTGAAAGTTAAAATAGTGAAAACCATTTTCCCTATATTTTTTTCAAAAAGTTGTTTTTCTTTTCCAAAAATGGGGTTATTATAGAGTAAATAAGTTTTCTTATAACTTATCAAATCATTTATGTTTTAAAAATCACAAACACATTTTTTTAAGGAAAGTTACCTTTCTTTGAGAATTATTTTCTTATAGAAAATTTTTTCTCTCTAATGAAATATATTATTTTAATCCTTAAATATACTTTGATATTCTATGCTTAATAATTATTATCCATGTTGAACAATATTTTTTTATCTACAAATTTCCTTAAGAATAATCAGAACCTTATATAAAACCTAGGAATCTTAAAATTCCTTAAATACCGAGTTTAATTTTTTTTATACTCTAGATTCAATGAAATTCAATATATAAATTCTATGAAATTGATACTCTGAATTTTCTCAAATTCAGACTTCGAATTCTCTGAAATTATGACTCCGAATTCTTTGAAATTCAAAAAATTAATTCTTGGAAATTCATACTCTGAATTCAATGAAATTAAGACTCTGATTTCTCTGGAAAAAAAACTCTAAATTCAATATACTTTAGATGTCGAATTCTCTTATATTCATACTCTGAATTCTCTGAAATCATATCACCTAATTCTCAATAATTAAAAATGTGAATTCTCTGAAAATCAGATTTCAAATTCTATAAAAATCAAACTCCAAATCCTCTGAAAATTGGACTCTGAATTCCTCAGAATTCAGACTCTAAATATTTATTGTTTTAGAACCTAATCATTCATATTTTTAGTCTCTGATTCAAAATTAATTAATAATATGAATAAATTCATTTCCTACAGTTACCTCATTTCCATAATGTAACGTTTCATTTTTTTGGTTGACATACATGTTAATGTTCTTAAACATAGAAATTTTTTCCTTGCATATTTTATGTTTCTTATATATGATAATGTTTCCCATGTTTTTATACATGAAACAATGTTGTACAGTCTATTTTAAACAAATTATTGGTTTTTTTTCATGTGTATATGTCCCTCTAAAATTAAAGGAAAAATACAACCATTGTAGGAGGAGATTACAATTGCGATTTTCACCTATAAATACCCAAGCAATTTGAAGAATTAGAAACAGATTGGAAGATGTTAAGAAGTATTAGATGTACTAATTTCAGGAGGGATAGAGAGAGACTCTCATGCTTTATGCGATCTATGAACATCTTGTTCAATCGTGAACAACTAGTTCATCCTATTACAGATCTGATTGCTGCTATTTATAATCAATGGCTTCGAAGGATAGGAAGATAGTAGTTCTGAATACCTTAACATTTGAGGGCATGTAGGTATATCAAGATAGACATTGATACACTTATTGAGGGTATACCCTAGTGTGGGTAAAATAAACTTTATTGAAAGAGTAGATCAAGGGACCATTATCCAAGGTTGATGGATACCATTCTCTTTGGGTTAAATTATTTTTTATACATATTTACTTATTATTTTCACTTGTTTTAATTCCACATATTTTTTTTAAGAAATAATCAATATTTTTATTATGCTTTCTTATACTTATATACTCTAATAAATAATATTCTACATTATTTAAGGAAAAATCTTTCCCTTTGTAAATTTTTCATTAGTTTCTTTTTTTGGATCCATATTTCCAGATCCTAAGAATGTTAGTTCCTTATTTAATAACTAAATAGGTTCTTTGAATCCATCTTGTTCAACTTTGTTAAACATATTTTTTCTTATGGATAAAAATGAACGTTTTGAAACCTAAAATTATCCTCGATCTTGTAATTGGGAATCTACATCTATATCTTTATCCTACAACAATAAACTAATACAGGACATATCATGGGATATAATTCTTTACCCACTGCATTAAGGATGTATATAATTTTAGGAACAACCATCACATCATATTTTTTGAATGTGTATGTGTGGCACAATGAAAATCATTAAAAAAATACATCAAATATTAATTAAGAAAATGAAGTAACTGGAATCTTAATTACATAAAAAATAATTTTTATAAATCATCATAGTAAATTATAGGGATAATAAAAAAACATATCACTAGCTATAAAAATAATCAAAGAAGTTTTTTGACATAATATAGATAAACCCTTGAAAAAACACTACTCAAAATAGATTCACAAAAGTTGTTATGAAATGGGGGCCAGTGGATATAGTGTATTTAATTTCTCTTTAAATGAAAATAATATAATTAAAATCATAGTGTGAATTAAGAAACATATATCCCCTTAGGATTTTTACATGTTAAAAGAAATGAAAAATTATAAAAGAGCTACAAAATATTTAACAGTGTTTTAAAATATAATGTTATGGGTACTTTTAAAAAATAATTTTCAAAAAAGTGAAGTGAAATGAATTAAAATATTTACTTTAAATTTAATCATTAATAATGGATAATTTAATGTGATATAATGTTTTATCTTGAGGATGTGCATATTTGATGATATACATTTAATTATTTAGTGGAAGAAAACACCATTTAAACCCCATTATTGAGATCCCATATAATGAAAAAAATTGGTACAACAATTATCCAATGGGGTATAGAGATGAATGAGGTAGAGAAGAAATATTTTTTTGGAATTACATGTATTAAAGGAAGTCTTTCCCAGAAAATGAGATAGGGGGTATGGATGATAAAAAATAATTTAAATGAATGTGAAATATAATTAATACAGTTTTATCGTAAAGAAGTAAGAGAAGTAATGTAAATAATTCATCTAAATAAAATTATATTTCCAAATATATAAATATGTAATAACATATGAAATGAGTTATGATTCTTAATGAGAATAATTATAACTAAAAATGTAGTTTGATATTTTAAATCACATTATATTTGAAATCAATACCAAATATATTCTTAATAAATGAAAATTATGAAAGAAATATTAATAAAATAAAATCAATTATAATCATGTTTAAAAAATATTAATTTTTAGAGCATACGTAACATTAAAGAATAAGTTTTATATAATAAAGAATACTTCACACTATGGGGAAAATTGGCGACGTGAAACCTATACTTAGTTCTTGATTCATTCATCGAATTTTCCAAAAATCATGAAACAACTAATTAATTTTTTTATATAACATAATTGGAACCATATTATATAGTAAATAATTAATTATATGACAATTATTACTGTATGATATTTCTTTATTTTAATGTCTGTTTTTTAATGAAAATTGAATCTGTGTCAACTTATTTAGTTAATTTTAGAGATCAACATTACTATTTTCTAAATTTTTTAATTATATAATATGACCATGATTTATTAGTAAGTTAATAATGACATTAAATATAAATTATAAAAATATGTGTATTTATTTTCCAATATTATTCCATTATATAGTTTTATATAATTATTCATGTTAGTGGGAAAAATAACTCAAAGACTAACAGGATTTATCTCGATGGGTGACCACGGTTATGGAACTTTATAAAGTAATTATAAAAAAAGATTAATGATATTGTTTATATATTATTATTATTATTTCTAATCTTATATGGGTTTTCTTGGATAATTAATTAAAATAAAGACGAATAATGAAAAAAATTACTTCATGGATGTTGTAGTCCCCAAAACACCTAGTTTATGTTATTTTATTCTCTAATGTCGATAGAAAAGAATAAATAATGGTTCCTCCTTTAATATAATACCATATAAATATTATAATAATAAGACATTCAATATATTACAACGTGAATAGTTGGTTTTGAACAATAATGTGAAGAAGAAAATGAATGGATTATGTTATTCTAATTTTGGTACATTGAAAAATCTCTAGAATATATCATTGTAAATGAAGTGAATAGGAAAAATAATTGAGGCTAAAGAATTTTGAACATGATAGATGATTCTAAAATGGGAATAATTTGAGATTTTTTGTATGAAAATATATGGGATATGACTGATATGAATTAGTGGATGTGTGTCCCTTTTATAATTGAATAAAATGGATGTTTTGTGAATACCCTTTAATTAAAAATGATATCATTATAATATTCAATTTTCCATGAATCCCAATGTAAAAAATAAATTATTTTAGTATTATATCGGTTCAATAAATAAATAAAAAAATATTTCAAACCATGTTTAGATGTTTTTAAAATTCAACAGTCCTTATGTATTTACTTTTATAATTTTATTAACAGGGATACTAGTTTTTTTCGAAGTAAATTATATTATACTAAATGTATAAAATAATATATCATTGAAATTTTGGGGTGAATAAAAATAAATTTAATCTAAATATTATAAAATTCAATTATAATTAAAACCAAATTTAAATATAAATTAATACATTTTATATATAGAATAACTATCTTGTATGAAAATAATTTTTTAACCATTAACTGTTCTTAATCAGATTTAGTATTGATTACAAATTGAATGGTTAATAATATATTTACATATTGTATTGAATTTTTTATTAATTATTTTTGATAGTAGATTAATTTATTTAATTTGATAAAATTTATCAAATATTAAAAAAAATTATTATATATAAATAAGAGTTTCACCATTACTAGGGTCATTTCCTTAATATTTGTAATCATATTTTTATTCCAAAATAAAATTAAGCTTACAAACTGATGTGATGTTGTTGATATAAAATACATAATTAATTTTATTGGATTTAAATTATACACATGATGAAAATTATATTTTTTGTAAAATTAAATAAATACGTTTTAGAGTAAAATCTTTAATGTGCTTCAAAAGATATGGGTATTATAAATACAAAATAGTAAATTTAAAAAATTACTTTACATAAATTTTTTTATATAAAATGGTTTCAAAAACATTTATGTTATTCTTAAATTATGATATTTTATTTAATATGATAGTTTTAAGAATATTTATTTTTTTCAAATAAACATAAAAACAAATGTTTTTAGAAATATCACAAAATACTACACTATCCTATATTCAAAATTTATATATAAATTGAGATTTTTTTATGTATTTTAGATTAATTATTTTATATTCTTTAAATAAAATTATAATTAAAATCAATTTTAATGAAAAAATTTATGATTTATTTTATATTTAAAATCAAATATAGAAATATGGAAAATTAAAAAGACATATAAAAAATTAAAAAAATAAATACTTACCAAAATCTTCCTAATTTCAACTTCATTATCCAATCACAATATTATCATAATATCATGGAATTATGTGTACTCGGGTGGTGGTAGAGGGTGATGATTCTTCCTATCATAGATCTCTTGTCAAATTTCAAGAGTATACTTTTTTTTCACATACGATCTCATTGATTCCATAATTGTTCAATTTCATCATGGGATAAGTCTAAATGAATCCTTAAAAAATATACCAACATTCTTAAAATGAACAAATGATCTTCACATTGAATTCTATACTTACTGGATAAAATTTCATTCATTCATTGAAATAATAATACTGATAAATTTTTTTATTCCCTTTCATAATGGTTAATTAACAATGATGAAATATTATTTTAACATATGATTATTTCATTTTATCTCTATATTTGGAATATGAAAAGATATTTATAACACCTCATTAACTTAATATATTATTACATTTAAGTAATTAAATGTGTTATATAGTTTTCTCTAAATGCAATCAAGAACAAAAATGGAATTAGGATATACATAGATAAAATATAAAATGTTATTAATTTAATTTAATAAAAATCCATTTAGTTAGTGGGAATGAATAGAAGCAACTGATTTATGATTTTTTACAAAAAATAAAAATTTATCATTTAATATCAATTATAATTAATTTAATTTTCAAAAAATGGAAAATAATAACAACTTTTAGGGATGTATTTCTCAAAAAAAATCCCATTTAGTAGATATTCATTTTATTTTTAAGAAATTTATGAATAACGATGATAAATAATTTTTTATATTAATTACTATTTAACAAAAATAAAATTTGTAATATAATATGAAATGAAAATAATGATATTTAATAAATTAAAATTTCATAAAAACCGGTGTTCCAATAATTTTTATGATTTTATCCAAAATTTAAAATCATTAATTATAAAAATTTAATATTAAAAAACTAAAATCATTTTTAATTCCTCAAATCAAAATTAACATAGTATTATATTTTCATATTTTTCTTAAAATATTGTCGTTTAGATGAAAATTACTGATTTCATGAAACATGTAATTTTTAAGATTTTATCATTATATAAGATTGATATATAATATTAAAAAAGTATTTTTGTTTCTAAATATGAATCTATGAACTAGGAGATATGAATTTTATAGAATTATGAGGATAACTAATCTTATGTCCATCATTTTTAGAATTAAATAAAATTATAATTAATAAAAAATTAATTACAGTATTTTCATTGAATCAATTACATTCAAGATTTATTACGTTTTTTCATCTATTGGTAACCTTGTATACATTATTTTCTTCTAATAAATTTATTTATTTTGATAAAATTAGTACCCTATATATTGTATCATATCTTTAAATATAAATGTAAAAATAAAGTTATCCTAAAACTGTTTTTACATGATTATGTGTAGTTTTTATAAAATTCTCTCTTAAAATGATTATAATTTTTATTTGATAAAATTATCATTAAATATTTACTATTATGTATTAAATTATGATATAATTTCAATATTAATATTATTATTAAAAGTAGTTACATTTAATTGAAATTAATTACCAATTTAAATGTAAATTAATGTTGAATATAAAATGTAAACTAAATAAAGAAATCGATAAATGTTGTCTCAAAAAGAAATATAGATTTTTATTTGCGATGTAAAAATAATTTAATAAATATTTTTCCATTTAATGTCATTTTTTACATGAATTTTAAACTTATATAATTGAAAATTTATAGGTCACTACCAAAACTACATGCCCATTCACTTATAAAAGGGTAACATCTATACCACATGAAGACTCATATTTTATTGGAATATATAATTGAAACTATTCAATTTTTATTTTCCTATCACCATCTCTCGTTTCAATTTTTTTCTCCATTACTTCGTATAAGGCCTTAATTTCCTGAGAGACTTCAAATAAAAATTCATATCCATGATCTGAGTATTATCAAATTTATAGATTTTATTCTTATTGATATTTACTAAAACAATTATAGACTCACTCGTATAATGATATTTGTATAATTTATATACTATAATTATTCTATGTTAATTGTGAGGTAATTATTTATCCATATTTTCAATACATTAAGAAAAAAACGTTTGTCTTGTATACTTCTGACTACCACCTCCACAATGAAACATGGTTCGTTTCCAATCACTGCAATTCAATGATGCATTTAAGTATTGTATTAAGGGATTAATATAAGTCTTATATTATAATTAATGTAATATAATGAGAAATTATATAACCGATTAATGATATTATTAGCTAACAACCACTATTTTTTAAATTATTTCAAATAAAAATTTTGAGAAGATAATGTTCTTTCAAAATTTGGGAATATTTCTATATCCCCTACTTATTATTATAATTACTTCTATTAATGATATATTACTACCAATAAAAACTAAATATGATAATTATAATTTTAGTATAATGATAATATAATTGAATCATCTACTAATAATATGGTAATCATGTTAGGTTTCTGCTTAGGTAAATTTAACCACCTACATGGCCAATAAAATTTATTTTTTGTTGAATATGTATCTAAGAAATAAGTTACTCATATAATATGATATAAATGTGTTGATAATTTTTATTTTTATATCAGTAATTTTATAAAATAATTTATCTCATTGTAAACATAGAACATTCAATCGTTATGAATCACTAACACATCCCCATCACCAATTTGAAAATCATTGGTAGTAACCAAAATCGATATAAAATAAAATATAACATTATAAAATATATTGAATCAACTTTTATAGTACCGTATATGATATTATAGTAATTTAATTTTTAATTATAACAGATAAGAATAATATTTCTACTAAATTAGTTTAAAGTGATAAATAATTACATATATATGGTTTTGAAAATAATAAAATGTAACTATTGTATATATATCAATTTTAAATTCGGGGTAAAAATAGTTTTAGTCATTAAAAATGTTCATCAATATGTACGTAATATTAATAATTTTATAATTTAGGAAATTTGGTGAATGTGAAAAACTTATCACGATTGAGGCAATTTTTTTTCATCTCGAATTACTCTATATGATACATGTTTGGTATTATGAGACAAATTTCATTAATGTGGTAAATATACTATCTATTTGTTTCTTCATATAAAAATTTCTCCTTAAATAATGTCATTTTATGTTCAATTACATGTATTTTCATTCAAATGGTTTCAATTTGATAGTTTCTAATTCATATGAGTTTCAATAATCTATATTGTTTTTTAAGAGATGTTACATATTATACAGCATGTTCCATTTATATAAATTTCTGTCAATTTGTTGTACCATGAATGTTATTTAAATTATTTAATTTTTTTCATGATATTTACTAGGAAAATGATATTTCCTTATTTAGGTGATAATTGATTTAGTTTTTACCCTTGTGGAAATCATTTTGTGTATCTTATTTATCCTTCTTTGAATTTTGATCATTCTCATGAACATATTATATATAGGTTTCATACATTCTATCCATTTATTTAATTATGTGGTACCGTATACTTATTTTATTATGATATAAATACCTACCACATAAACCATTTTTTATGTATTTTTTCACATCATGGGATATGTTATTATGGAACCATCTAATATGTCTCTCAGGATATATTATTATCATGTTATACTATTATCAGATACAAATTATCTTATTAGTAGTGACAGTCACTTTTTTTAACTAGGATTGGATCATTTTCTCATATAATAAATGATAGTATATTTACTAAGGGAAAATTATTGGAATATTATATATTGTTATTCTAATATTAATGATATTTGGAAAAGTGACTACTTGTTGTTTGACCATCCCAAATTTTCTTCGGATGAGTTATAGTCATGTTATACCATTTTTATATGGGAAAATATTTAAGTTCTTGTTGATTCTTGTAATCTATCCTTGGATGATCAGTTATTGCTATTATATATTCCTTATTATTCATATTTTTGGGTTTTAATCATCGAAATGTTTCTTTGGAAATTGTATGGAAGGTCTTGTTAAATCTTAAGGTAAAATAATTGGATATAATCATGTTAAATATGAGGTATATAATTATATATCTCGTAGATGCATTGGTAGGTCTAATGAAAAAAATTATTATTTTTTCTATACCCTCTAGGTTTAGAAAGATTATTGACGGTGGTATTGACAATAAGTAAATATTTGAGGAATAATTATGTGAAAATAGGTTTATTATGTCCATTATCATACATTCTATCATTATGAGAACATTTTTATTGATATAAATTATTTATTTATTTTTTATGGATATAACATAAACATAGTTTTATGATGATTATGGTTTCATTTTTTTACATATTTAACCCATAATATTGTTTCCACGTTTTTCATCATTTCATTAATTATATGATTATCTTACTAATAATATGAGGCCACCCCTTATTATGATTCCATGTCCTTGGGTTTTAAATAAAATTATTTCATGTATCATGATATAAATAATAATACATTTGAAATAATTTATTTGAGATATTGAAGAAATATTGTAATTTATGTAGTTCTAAATACAATGAAGGATTTCTATTTGATAAAATGAAATTGGGATGTTTTTATTATTTTTTATAATTAGTTAAATCTTAAAACCATTAAATATCATTTATATTTTAAATATACAATAATCATTATGAATTATTTTTTTAAGGATGGTTATATCATGTTATTGATAATGAGTATCATAGTGAATATAGAATGTATTTTTTATGGAACTTGATCTGGGGGAGTGGTTCTAGGTAATTAACGATGTTATAAAAGAAATGGTTTAGTTTAATTTTTAGATTATGATGTTTTTAAGATAAATTATGGGTCTATAAGTAACGTTTGTGAAAAAAAATCAATGCTAAAGGTAACAGATTTGAATAAAAGTATAATTCATGCAGTGGAAATAATTTAAATTATATATATAGATTTGGATAACTAAAAATTACTAAAAATCATAGGAGAAATTTAATGTATTATATAACACCCTAATGTTTTTATTAAATATATATTATGAGGTTTTCCAAGAAACAAATCAGTGGCAAGATAATTGGAATTGGAGATGCATGTGGCAAAAATCCAACAAGGCATAATCACGTTAAAAATGATTGGTTAATAATTGTCCTAATAACCACTATAATTCATATTCAATAGTACTGATATATTATAAATATAAAGTTATTTTTAAGGGATATTAATTTGGTAATCACATTCTCATTATAAGATGTTATAAATTAATTATGAATATTATTAAATAATCATTATGCGGAATCGAACAAAAAACATAACCATGGATACACAAGGATTGATGAAGTAGATTAATATGATAATATGAATATATCATATGTTAAAATCAAAGGATACATACAAGAATACATGTTTAGATTAAATTAATTTTATTAATATTTTTTGTTCTATACAACCCTTTCAGTTATTGAATTTATTGGAAATATTTTCACATAGATGATGATGAGAAATGCATGTATCCAGAAACCACTATGTCTTATAATGAAATAATGAAGCATATGAATTGGTTCATGAATTTTAGAAATATGATTATTTTGAAAGAAAATATGAGTTTCCTAGTCTAATATATTAAACTAATATTTATAAAGTATTAATAATAAAACACATAGAAATTCACATATGTTAGGTAAAAGTTTCAATGACAATTTGGTATATTATAAAAGTTATGAGGATTATCTAACAAATTAATGGATTTTTGTTTTATTATTTCTCTATAAATATATGTAAAATATTTTAACATTTAATAATGAGTTTTAATAATATTACATTTTTTGGTATCAAAACTAATTGACCTGTGATTTTTATATGGAAAACTATTATCTTTAATATAAACATAACTATGAGATAACATAGAGTGGGATTATTTTTAAGAGATGAAATATATTTCAATAGGTAACATTTGGATTTGTTTCTTATTCATAAAGTTTATGGAGAAATTCATCTCATGATTTTGGATTATTATAGACAGTGACTAGTGCGTAACCAAATAACATAGTGGTTATTACTATTTTTTTAATTATACAGATAACTTTTTGAGGAATATATAATCTCATTGATGATTAATGTAATATCAAATAAAATTGGTTTTGTGGAAGTAATCTCATTATGAGTATATGTGTAGGGTTATAATTACATATGCGTATGAAAATATGAATTAATAATTATTTTAATAAAGGATAAATTATATTTTGAGAGCATGGATTTCAGATAATAATGTTACCAGACTATTTTAGAAATTTTCATTGTAATTTGGGAAATATATTTTATGAGTTCAATTAATTATTTGAGGGAACTTGACTCATAGTATCCTAGTATTAAAAAATTATTACACATGTTAAACTTAGATTCATATAGGTTGATCATTGGCTAATAAAATTTGAGTTATAATAAATATAGGATAAAATGATAGCGTTATAAGGAGGGTCGTCTTTTGGTGTTATATTCCTATGCTTTATTATGAAAATTTGCATATAATGATAATCAATTGTGTTAAATCTCATTGTTTCTAAGATGAAATTATTGGCAGAGAATGATATTTTAGGATTGGGGTAGAGCTATTTTTTATTTTCCTCTATAATAATTGTCTTTTCGTGGTTTATGTTGAGACTTTTATTGTATACCTTGACATTGATCATGCATTGTTTGATGTGTTTGGGATTTTTTTATATTATATGATATATTATAATTATATGTGTTTATCTAATATCATAATTATGTTTTATTTATAGTTTAATGCCTCCCTTTTTGTGATATTTCATAAAATATGTCCTTTCCACAAACCTAGGCCCTACCAGAGTTGAGAGTCATGGGGTTCTAGTCTCTCTATCTAATTTCCCTTCCCAGTAAGGTTTATTTTGATAAAGGTTGTCAAGAAATATTGTTATCAACAATTTTTATTGAGATATATGGTGAAGTTTTTAGTATGTAATTATAAGGATTACATTGGTTGGTATGAAAATTGTTCTAGATGAACTTGGTGTATGAAAAAGGATAGGGAGACCATATAATAGAGGATTTTAGCTTACCCCTATGATCATGTTCAGAAACTATGATATCATTAAATTAAAAAGTGAGGTGGATGTGTTTTCAATGTAGGTATCTATGTGTGGTTATTGTATCATTGATTGATCGTATTCATGTTTGAATTGAGTTGTCATTGAAAACTAAATAATCATTCGTAAAATCCAATGACCCAAGGCTTTGGAATTCAACATACTTATCATTAATGGATATTTATAATCATTTAGAAATGACATATCTATTTGAAATTTAGCAGGATGATATTTTTTTATAATCATAGGTTTGAACCAATAGAGAAAGTTGATCAGTGGAATATGTCCTTACATTCCTTTTAGAAGAAGTTCCTTCAAAATTATTATGGGAGAATCTTTGATCTTGAGACTGGGAATTGTTTTGAAAATATATACATGTAAATACCCGAAAAATTCAAGGAAATTTTTTTCTTAATTTTTTTTGGATTTTTACAAGAACGCAGTTTCTGACGGCACCTGATTCTGAGGCCCAGTGTGCCCGGAATCATTTTTCGATGTTTGGCTCGGGTACGTTCAGTGAACGGACGAGTGGGGTTTTCTAACTTTTTAAACGGTGCTCAGAATCGAATTCTGAGGGCAACAATGGAATCACAGCGCCGGTACTTGCTTAGAAACTCCTCTTCCGGAGTTGTGTTTGCTCGGGTGTGGTTTTTAATTTTCGGGCTTAAAGTTAAGAAATAAAATAATTGTACGAAAAACTTTATTTTATTTCACTTAAGCCACTTGGAAGCCACTTGAAGCCACTTAAAGCGGCTTAAGATGAGTTGATGCGGATAGGGTGCTATCAAAAAATATCCTACCCTCTTGGTAGGATATTTGTGAGGTGGGACCCACACGAGCCCCACCGTTTCTTTTCCGCAAAGTAACGCACCCGCGAAAACTCGTCATTATGAAAGTCAACTGACGCATTTTCTTAATTTCTTAAGGCACCAATTAATTGGGAGGTTTTCTTTGTTGAATTAAATGGGCGGTTTATTCGTTGAAATTAATTCTATGAATTAATTTCATTTGTTTCTTAACCTGTTTGAAATCCGTTGGCATAATAATAAAATAACACCAACGCGTGACTGCTGGAAAAATGTTCGTTGAGAGGATTTGACAGAAACCTAGAGTTCTTCATCCTCCTTCATGAAGAACGCGAAGAACGCGAAGAATGCCATCCTCCGACGAAGAACGTAGAACCCGTGGAAATCGACGACGCGACGTCATGTGCCACGATGCCGACGTTTCCTCTCCCACGACGTTCTTCTACGATGTTCCTTCTTCTGCGACAAAAACCTCCAATCATCCGTTGAGGTGAAAGTTTTTGATTCTTTAAATTCCTTTGTGGTTTTTAACTCAAGATGGATTTAATTATTAAAATTAAATATGTTGTTCTTTAACCACGGAGTTTGTCGACGCGCATTGTATTCCACGACGATGCGACGCCCTTCCGCGACGATGCGGCGCCTTCCACAACGCGACGATTGCCTCCTTCCGTGGCGATCAATTCCGCGAAAAACGCGCGTGCGACACTTGATGAGGTAGGGATTTTATTTTGGAAATACCCTTTTTATATCCCCGTGTTTGTTTCTTTTAAAACGAGAACCTAGATCAAGTGAAATTTTAAATTATTAAAATTGTTTTGCTACGTTTGTCATGTGTTGATTTATCCTCCTGATTGATACCGTCTAACGCGGAGGGTGCGGGCCAAACAAACACGTCCCGACAACCCTCCGCTGTTCTTCGTTGTTGTGCGGATTTGGCGAGCGATGACAAAATGTGGAGCAAGGGAGTTTTGATGATCCCGCAGTGAAGAACGGAACCCGGGAGGAATAGCGGCGCAGACGGGAAGGAAAACGGACCACCGGAGCAACTCCGGTGGCCCGCGGAAGTCTTCGGCGGTGCGGGTCGCCTGCGCGGCGGCGCCGGCGGCGCCCCGGCGCGTCGCCGAACAGGGCCGCGGCGGCGGCGGCAGCCAACAGACCCGTGGCCGTGCGGGTCCGGCTCACACGCATGGGACGCGGCATAATGTCGTGTCCGCTGAAGTCCAGCGCGGCCCCTCGAGGGCCGCGACATCCTCATCCCGCGGGGTCGGCGCCCCGCGGCTGCCGCGCTGCTCGGCCGCTCGGCCGAGCCGAGCCGGGCCGTGCCCTGGTCTGGCCGGACTGGGTCAATCCGGGTCGGGTCAACCCGGTTCGGCTGACCCCGGGGGGGGGGGGGGGGGGGGGGGGGGTCGGCCCGGGCCCAGACCCCCCGTCTTCGGACCGTTTTCGGTCTTTTTCCCGTAACTTGAGCTACGTGCCTCCGAACGACACGCCGTCAGCAGCAACACGATCCTTGGATCGAGACAATCGTTTCGGTATACTGCACTCAAGGTTTCGGAATACTTTGGGTTCGGCCGGGTTGGTTCGTACACGAAACCAACCGGGCCCTCGGAGCGGAAACACTCATATCTTGAGCTTCGGACGTCCGATCGACGTGCCGTCGACTTTGTTGTTTTCCTATAACTGAGATGGATCTTTTGGAATACCCCGCCCGAGGATTGGACTTAGGTGGAGTACGGTCGAGTTGGTTTTGCCTTAAAACCCAACCGGGCCCCTGGGACGAAAAGGCCAATAACTCTCAGACCGGGCGTCCGATTGACGCGCCGTCTGCGACGTTGAGTTCCTGTTGAAGATAAGGAACTTTTGGATACATCAACTTCGGACTTTGTGTCAGTTGATGTATCAGCCTCTCGGCTCGTGGAGCGGACCCTCCCGAACGAGCTTGCTGTGTGTGGGAACCCTAGTGCTGGCTGCGACTACTACTTCGACAGCGACGACTGTGCAGAGATCCTCAGTGGACTGCGAGGACGACTGTGCAGAGATCCTCAGTGGACTGCGACGACTACTGCACTCAACGATCCTACGTGGATCAGTGCTACAGATCCTTTGTGGATCCGATCCTGTGTGGTTCAGCGCTCAGCGGTTCTGTGTGAGCCAGCGCCTACAGGTCCTGTGTGGGCCCGATCCTGTGTCGGTCTTTGCGGGGGTTAGTTACCTATTGATCCTATGTGGGTCCGATCCTGTGTGGGCCATTGCGGGGGTTAGTACCTATCGATCCTTTGTGGGTCCGACGACTTAGATGGATCAATGATCATCTTATCGTCATCCGATGAAGTATACTTGTGTGAGCTGAATCTTGTGTTGATCTATCCTATGTGGTTTACCTTTTCTCTCCTTCATGGATTGTGTTGTGCTATCCTGTGTGGGTTTACGTTTGCTTTCCTGTGTGGACTGGGTTGTGCTTGGGCTCGGAGGTTGGATCCGAACAAGAGTTGATGACTTAGGTATATGTATGGGCATATACCTAAGCAGTGTCGGTTGTTACTTCGTGATTGTATCTTTCCTTTGTGGATTATACTTTGTGGATTCTGAGAGACCTTCGGGGGTCTCGGGGTCACTACTGAGTAGCTTATACTCACCCCTGCACGGGTTATGCCCGCACTTCATTGTGTTGGTTGCAGACGATGGACAGCGCTGATCGTGGTGGAGGCTTGCAGAGCAGGACGGTACCTGGAGGTGGACCACTGGGCAAGACGTACCCAGAGCGGACGGCTGGACCGAGGAGCGGGGGAGGCTATCTGTACCCACCCTTCAGGTGGGATTTCCAGAGGACGGCTCGACGCTGCAGCTTTTCCTTTCAGTTGTTGTTTTTCCCTTTCAGTTGTACTTTACAGTTGGGCTTGTATTTCCGGCCCCTTTTACTTTCAGCACAGCTTGTTACTGTTTTTACTTAGTGTTTACTTTTCCTCTTGCTTACTCTATGGTGCTTGTTTACTTTTCAAAGGAAATGCCTTCCCTTTTTCCGGGATTTATGCCTTGGTGCTAGTCTCCAGCCCCTGGCCTATGGAAGGCGGGCTTGGGGTAGTCACGGCACGGGCCCCGAGGACGGATCGTGACAATACATATCATTTAGAGTGATTTAGAAATATAATGATTCATGACATTGAATGTTATTTAGATGCGGTTAACTACACATTAGTGGTGGATTCTATCACATTATTATAGTAAAGTAGAAGATATTTTATGTCCCAACATCCTGATTTTAAGGCCCCAGCCTTAAACCTTTCTTAATCTTGAGTTATTACAAGATTACACATTGAGGATCTTTTCAGGTTTAGAGTTTTAGATAATTAGATCATGAAACTTTCATTACATTCAACATTTAAACAAAGTGGTTACATAAAAGACAATATTCATTCTTCCCATCAACGGAAACATATTTAAAATAAAACATGGATTCTTTCTTGACACATCTTTGACACTATCATCATATCATGTACCTTTCCCTTGACCTGTGAAAAACATTTCAAAAACATGGAATGAACATAAAAAGCTCAGTAAGGGTTATAAAAATATGGAAAGGAAACATGAGTTCATATATACATAATAATGAAATCATACATTACCCATAAAACATTGGCACTTTAACATACCTCATCAAATCATGAATAAATCATAGAAATCATAAGACATAAAAGGTAACTTGAGGCATTCATAACATTCTTACGTAGGGAGTAACCCTCTTGGTTACGTTCGGAATACCCACCACAGTATATTCCCTAAATCTCTTCGGAGAAACCTTAACGTTTCATTAGATGTTACTATGTGTAAAAAGGAATAAATCATGACATAATTCTTCATCAGGTTACCCAGAACATATGGAGTTAGTGTTTATATTATGGTGATAGTGGAAAGATGAATGAACACTACTCATTTTGTAGGGATATGTGTGGTGATTATAATGAATTTCATGACATGGTGGATTGTGGATGATGTGGTTGGTCATTATATAGTACTAAGGACCACCATCTATGATCTGGATCCTCAATTTACGTCATCGGGTTAGAGGGTATTAATGAATTGTTTTTAAATTTTTTAACTCAAATCTATTTCCAACCTAAGATAGATAGGAAGATATAGTAGGGAATCCATATGTTAGAGTATATGTTGTGATATTGTTTCATATACCTTGGTGGATAGTAGGTAAGGAAAATAAATCTGGCTCAATATTAATATATAAAAATATATCAATCGTCTATTAGAATTTCTCAATTAGAGTCATTTAATGGGTGACCATATCATTTTCTATTATATTTGACAGAGGTTGTGGAGTCTACATTTTAGGTTCCTAATGGGGTGCGTAGCATGATCAAGATGATCAGGTTAACTCGAGAGAGGATGAGGGATATTTATGACTATTTCAAGGAATATATTGAACATGTGAGTAGCCCTTTATCATACAACTTTGGATAACATGTGTTGTTGAGTGTTTCCACTTGATGTGTGTTTAGAGGTTTTGTTGTAGGATTAAGATTTCTTAAGGATAGTGGGATGTTTATGGTGTGGGGGATGTTGGTTATGTGGTGTATCAGTTGTAATTTCAATAGTTGCTAGCGATGGTCCTCATTTTCTTCCATGTCTCCTAGTTTCATCGATATCATCTCAATGAATCTCATATAATTGACTAGGAAGAGTTGGATATTTAGGATGATGTTACATTTGTGTAGTTTCCCATAGACATCAAGGATTTTGGAGAGAGGGTTTAACATAGAGGAACCATCATCGTGGTTCAATTGTTGAGGTATAATGGAGTCTGGGTTAAGAGTATATATGATTTATATATGTTGATATATACTGAATACCTTAGGGTATATTGTGTATATATCTATTTTTTTGTTTTGATGATGTAATATATTGAAATTTCTATTTTTTATAATGAGTAGTTTTATTATTGATGGGATTTTCAATAAATAATTCAACAAGTGAGGAGGGATAGATCTAATTCTTAATAGAGATGTGTTATACTATGACCCTATTAAAACCGTGTGGGTGAGTCACTACTAATAATATTTTATAATATCATTATATGGAAGATACAGTTCCTTTACTTATATAATTGATGAAATTTTGTATGTTAGTTATATATATTTTTTTTGGTTTTAGATGTGAGAGGGGATAAGATGTTGATGTGGATGGTTTCATGGAAATTAGGGGGAAAGTGTACAGTGTCAGATTTTGTGGTTTTGTTCCTAATGTGATGTAGTTATGTGGATGTGTTGTGTGTTTGTGGGCATCATGCATTAATATTTTAGTCTTGTGGTGGTTTTATGGTTTAATGAGAATCGCGAGATATATATCATGGGTTGTTTGTTTATAAATCATTAATTTGTTTTGATTTAACTTTATTACTAAAGGATAGAATCTTTTAGATGCAATATAATGCAATATTTTCTACCATCTTCACTAGTTTCTTTTCCAAGTTTTGTGGTCGGTGGTGTTTGGAGAATGCTGGAGGAGGTCCTTGAGGGTCTAGATGAGTTGGAGATATAATGTTGAAGAGTAGAGAGATTCATATAGAACATTATGGACATACAAATAGAATGTGTGTTTTATGTATTTTTATAACTATATGTTATTTATTATATGTCATGAGGGATATGGAGTGAAACGCATTTACATCATAAAACTATGAAATTTGGTTTATGTCAATTTTGGAAAGGAACTATGATTTTTAGAAGGTGTTGATGTTTCAAAGGATTTATTTCTGAAAATTGTTTTATTGTAACATCCCTCACATTACCCATTTTCTTGGAAATAATATGATAGATTTATAGGCCTTAGGTGACATCCCCAAGGTACCATAGGCTAGGAATTAATGCCAACAAATTCATAACAGTTTGTGGATGATTTTTCCTCTAAAAATAAAACAACCACGCAGAGCATACCATAACTAAAAATCAACTATATGATGCATCATAATAATATAATATAAATAAATTTAATAGTAATAGAGAAAAATACAAAACTACAACCACAAACCATGTCAGTTTACATTTTAGAAACCAAAAACATGAAACCCCAAATACAACCAAGTCCTCCAAAAAAATCCCAACAAGAAAGATGATCCATCTCAAAAAATCCATTCCAAGGTATCATGATTCATCACTAATGCATTGGTATACATTTACTTTAACATTTCCTTGAAAATAAATATATGAAAACATTCAAAACATTCCATTTAGGGGTTCAGTATAATACTCAGTTAGTTTTCCCAAAATAAATTCCCAACTGATGCCACTAGGATAGAACAGGTTATCACATTTATAAAAAAAATTATAAATGTGTTTAAATAAAAGAAAAATTATTTTTTAATCAACCAATTTCCATATCAAACAATTCCCAATGAAATGAATCAAAAAGTTCTTCAATCAATTTTTCAATCCATTTGGGTGAACCCATTCTATTCCACATATCCACACATGCATAAATCCATAGACCTCTCTATAATTATTAGTGGAGGTTCATTATTTAACAATGAAATCACTTTGTGAACCATTTTGAAGGGAGAAATTTCATACCCATATCCATCCCACATTTTATCAGGAAAACTGCATACCCTTATCCATCCCATATTCAAATAAAGACACCTAAACCATTAATGCCAAAAAAACAAGACATCCTAATTGTGAAAAACCATTTAAATAAAAAAATACATTTATTGAAAGCACTTTATGTCCAATTTTCCATGTATCAAACCCAATCAACCATTTTAAAATAATCATATTATAATCATTTCACAATTTCACTTTCTATAAAGAAACCATTTTTCACAATTTTACAAAAAATCAGTAAAGAGGGTTTCCATAATGAAATGAATATCATGTACGCAATTCAATTCAATAAATTAAATGATTTTGAAATCAATCAATTATGTTCTAAAAATAGGATTTGGAAGTGATTCCACCTACCTCATAAACATAGGAGAGAAAAATAAAGAAATAAACTCCATATTATTGCATAGATTATCCAAAACAACCTTAGATATTGTTCCCTATCAAACATAAAATTATGTCTCAACATGAATAGTATCAAACATCATAGTTAACTACCCACCAGAATATATTGATGAATTCAAGAGAGGGAAGAGTAAGAAAAACAAGGACATACAACACCAATGGGAATATATGATGGAATCTTTCCTCCAACACCCCATGATTCACCGCTCGCACGGTTGCCTACCATAATATGAAAAACCACATTCTAGACACAATAAACCCCTCTATTTCTCATATAATGGATTCACATGGGTCTCTTCATGTTTTTTCATAAATGTGATCTAATTGTATACCTTCTTAGAGAACAATTGTTTCCTTTACATTGTTTTCTAGACGATTGTCTTGGTTTATACGGACCTTTCTCAAAATATAAACCTCTAGAAAAGCCCGAATAACATTTCAAAACTCTTATAATCCTTCCTAAACATACCATAATAACATTATTATTTGAAAATAAATGAGTAAATTGTTAATTAAACAGAATAGGGGTTCAAAATTATTCTCACTAATAGTCTTTACATCCCCATAATATGGAAAAGTACCGATGTCCCAATAGAGTTTGGACCATTACATGACTGTTTCCTTATCTAATTCTCATATGTCTTCTTGAATCCGTTCATGTAACTAGATAATATACACTAAACCAATGGTTTTCCCATATAATATATTCCCCTGAGTACCTAAAATCTACACTAGAATAAGAACCAATATAACATCATCTTTTAGGTCAACACGGTTCCATAGAATTAAATAGTCAGGTTTAAGCTGATACATTATCAACTGAGATACATGGACCATATTATTCACCGAAATAAAACATGGTGGAAATTCCAACAAATATTCCACCACAAAAACATGTTCATGTATCTCAATAGGGCATATATATAAAGGAGATAATTCTCCCTACATCCCAAAAAGAAGATGCCCATGCCTTGGACTGATATCAAAGAACACATGATCACTCGCCAAAAATTAAAATGACAATTGAAAATGATCCGGATATGATTTTTGATGAATATGAGCTTTCTCAATCCTTTTTCAAATCTGCTAAATATTCTAAACTATCTCTGGGAAATGGCTTGTTCCAACCAGTGATATCATACCCCCTTCCGCCCATAAATTTGGAGAATGAAAAGGATACACATATAATTCTTAAAAATGATCCATGTGTATTGAGACATGATAACTGTTGTTATATGAGATCTTAACTAATAATATGTGCTCTTCCCATGAGCTACCAAAATATATTACATAAAACCAAATCATTTATTCAAGTTATTTTATTGTAATTTTTTATTATTCATCCATATGAAGACGATACACAATGCACATAGTCAACTGAGTCCCAAGGGATTTATATAAGGATTTCCATAAATGAGATTAAAATGATAGATCTAGGATTAATACTATCAAAACTATTAATACATACCTCTTTATAATTTCTTCGATATACCACCATATGAGATTAATGAATATCGATTAAATGTGTTGTATTTGTGATAATATCCACTATCACCCATATAGAATCATGTTTCTGAACTATCCTTGGTAGACCTATGAGTAAATCCATTGATATCCTCTCTCCTTTCCAAATATGAATGAATAATGACTACAAAACCCCCACTTTCCAATGTGGATCTACATTAACCTTTTAATATTTTAGGGATCTCATACCAAACTAAACTACATTTATTTTCATGAAATCCAACTGAAATTATTGTTTTAGTGCCTTATACATCATTTTTATTCTAGGATTAACATCCCATCTCAAATTATGGAATTGATGAAGATCTTTTTCTTATAAATCCAACGGTTCAACCGTTCAATATTGAAGCCAAAAAACTAAACTCTTATCCACCTTCAATACTTTAATGGTCACCCCGCTGTTGATTTTTGAATTCATAGTATCAAAATTAGAATTAGATGTTAGTGTTTCATTAGCTATCTCATAAAAATGAAGAAACAATTAAACCTGGAATGAAACTGTAACAACCACTAATTGACAATCAAAGTGAAGGTCATCTATCATCAACAATAATTTCCACTATTCAAATGAATCTTTCTCCATATGAATATATTATTTTATTCTTAATTAATCTACCACTTAGTTTTCTTTAACCTATGTATACATCATGTCAAATTAAATCATTTGGGGATACTTAATCCATAATTTCTGTCTCATATTAAAATATCTATGTGACAAAATTGTTTCATTACCTTGTTATCTTTAAACACTATAAATTTCACACTAGAGAGGTAATGATGCCATGTGTTCGCAGAATGGAGTATATAATATATTTTCCAATCATTTGTTGGGAAGTACTTATCATGTAACCATAACTTTCATGATCCATAAAGAACAACATTATCTATATGTAAGAGAACACATCCCCACCTAGATCTCACAGCATCATAGTACACCACATCACCCTATCCTAATTCTTAAAAAATCGTGATCAGATTTGATGTATGGAGAACATTATTTCCTTGAAATAAATTTTTTTATTCTTCATTTATTTTAAATTCTATGAATTTATTTTTCAAATATATCAATAGTGATGATATTCATGAAATTTCAGGATTAAAATGTTGATGATATCCCTCAAGACATTAGAAGCAAAATATCTCAAAGTAATTCATTGGAAATATTAAATACATAACAACTATTATCATTTCTAGATCAAAATAAACACCTTTTTAACATATTACATGGATTACAAAACATACCTCGAATATCCAAAAAATATCACTTTGAATGATTGGAATACAAACTAAGATCACAGAAGATGACCAACAATATTTCCAGGTGTTTCTCATGTTCAACCCCTGTACATGAAGAAACAAGTCTGTTATCCAAAAAAAACCAAAAAATTGTATAAAAAGTATTTAATTATCAAATACATAAATTCCATAAAGAGTTATCACTAATCCATAAAAATTAAATTCATAAAAACAAACTCATAATTTCATTATGTACTATAGAAATCTGACTTCCAAAAATCATCCTTCTGAAAATGAAATTGGTGATATACTGATTGCAAGTCCATTTAGAGAACTAATGGGACCACATTAATTGATCAAAATGATCATAAATTAATGGAAGTGGATACTAATTCTTTATCATAACTTGTTTCATCTTGTGATAACCCAAAAAATCCTTAGAGTTTCATTTTCATTTTTCACCAAAAAATGTCACGGTCCACAGTGATGTAGTGAGATGAATGTGCACATTGCATTACAACTCTTTAAACTGAATATTAAATTTCATTAACTTTATTGGGTCTATCCTATAATATTTTTGTGACATAGGACTAGTCCCCTATAAGTGAAAAATCATGAAATACTCATCTACTTTGTGTGGTAACCCTAAGAAATTTAATGAAAAACATCCAAAAATTGATAAAAATTTAATAAAAACTTGTTATCCTTAATCTCACCCACCAACAAAAATGTCAAAAATTCTAGCTAGTATGAAATAGTTCCATCAACTGGTGGAAAAAATATCACTGCACGTACCATTGAATTCTGATCTCCTATAATGATATTATCAATGATAGCCTCTTGTTTGAATCGATACATTATGATATAATAGTTGATGAGAGCTTCGAACATTTTCAAAAAAAAATATACCCAATAATATTTACTTGATATAAATCTCACACATAGTGAAATCCCATATCAATTAAAATCCATTAGTGTTTTTAGAAAACACTTTATAGATATATGATTGTAATTCTCTACGACCAAGAAGATTTAGAAATTTCATAAATGAATGCATAATCTAAACATGAAAACCCATAAGATCAACATCATGAGAAGTAATAAACCATTGGGAAAACCCCATATCAAAAAAGTCATTCATAAGTGTATATTTAAAAATATTCATTTCTATTAATGTCAATGGTATTGATTTTTCATCCAAAGTCACTTAATCAATCCCATAAAATTTCTTATTTTTTTTTTCATTGTTCATTATTACCCTATTGAGATTGAACAACTTTAGGAGTCGTGGTATTCCTCAAATAAATATGGGTAGCTTCATTATATAGATGATAATTATTTTTCCACCACTATAGAATCGATTCATATAAATTTTGTGACCCATGAAATGTGTCCCTATAATATAACATTAGATAACTACAACAATAGCTCCTTGTATTCCCCATTCGAGTTTAGTTGTGACATGATCTTAGTGGTACTTGAAAAGCATTCTTAAAGTGATCAAAATAAACATATTGAAAACATCCCTCTAAACTAGTGGGTTTAGGAGATATATTCATAGATCTATCCATCTCATTATAAGTCATTACACTCCCTTTTAAATATGTTTCCCTCTTCAACTTATTCCCAAAATTATAGTTCCCAATATTTCACATTGGTATCAATATTATTCATGCTCTAGTAGTACTTGAGTTATCCCTTTATACAACCATTTCTCTATTTCCCATCTCCATATAATCTATTATACAATGAACTGTAGTCTTTGACTGAATCTATGGAATTAACCTAGATTAATAAATTCCTTCTATCAGGGATGGAATTATAGAAGCATCCTATGTAAAGAGGGATAAATTCAATAATTCAATGAACTAATCTATTACTATGTGGTTATCTTCCTTTAAGATGAAAAGGTATATTATTCTAGAAATCCTGAATATGAGAGGATAGAATTATTTTTTGAACATGACTCCATATTACTCCAAATAAATTACTTACTATAATTTATCATGAACTTATAAATCCCACCATTGAGGTGGATGATCATCCAACATGTAAATCTCCAACATGGATTTTAGATAAAGTAATGTTCCTTAGAAATTGAATATTCGATTCAATTTATTTAGAAACACCTCTTCTTCTTCTGGTTATGAATCAACATTAATGATGGGTGGATTATTCTTCAAGAACTAAATAGAATGATCCACTTTTATTGGTTTATCTATTATATCCACATCTTGAAATTCATGGTCGATATTATGAAATAGCAGTTGGATCACCTGTGTCTTAGGTAAAACCAGATTCTCAGTGTCTATTTTGGTATAGCTATTTCTCCACCAAACTAGTTCCATTTTATATAACGAGGCCAAAATTCAACATAGTACTAATCTCTCGAAACTAAAGGTAAATAAAATTCTAATTTTCAATATCACTCGTATTAGAACAAGTCTTTCTAATGTCATTATTTTCCACATTCAAACATTTTTTTGAAAAATTACGCCATTCTCATTGAAAATCAAACAATTATCATCCTTTCTAAAAAATCATCACTATTTCACAAAATCGTAATTCACTACTCAAAATAAAATATGCACTCGTAGTGGGAAGTCATTTTTAAAATTAATGTCATACTCTTCTCATTATTTAAACCGATGATAAGGAGATAAAAACTACCATATGTGTCTCAAAACATTAATCTACCAAAACACCTAGTAACATGAAGTTCAACTTAAATATTTCATCTATGTATTTTTATTCTCTATATTTCATGTCCCGATGATCCTATACCTTAACTCCATACCAACTCAAAAACTATACAAAAATGATTCTCCAACATCAAGACCGAAAAACAAATACAATGTTTTCCATTTTATTTTTCCCAACCAAGACTAATTCCACTTGTACCATCCATTCCATCACTAATTGTCTTGGGAAGAGGCAATGCCATTACTAGGACTTATGTGGAATCCCAAAGGCACAAAAATATGGAAATAAACACTATGTCTTCATAATAGTTGGTGGATTGTTTTAGCTTTTAAAATAAAACAACCAAACAAAGAATACCACAACCATAAAACAACTATATGTTTCATGAGACCAATGTAATATAAAACAGTTAACACTAATAGAAAATAATAACAAACTAAAACCATAAACAATCTCATAGTACAAACCAAAAAGGAAAAACCAACAAAACATAGAGGCAACCAAAACCTACATATGAAACTCTAAATAATTTCTATGATATATATCAACAAGACATAACCAGGGTATCATGATGCATCACTAAAGAACTGGGATACATTTCCTTTACCTATTTTTTGATAAATAACATCTCTAAATGCATAAGAGTTCCTAGTAAACTATGAGTATAAAATACATTATGTTTTCCCCAAATAAAAACCCTACTCTTTCCACTTGTATAGAAAATATTTGAAAGATTATATAAAATAATTTAATATAGTTAAAAATAGTTTTTATAATATCAAAATTAGTTTCCCAATAACCAATTTCCAAACCAAAAAATTTCCAAGGAGTGAAACCAATCATGTTCAACGAACCATTTTACAATCCAATTGTAATAACACATTCCATTCCACATTAACACATATGAATACAACTATAGAAGTACCTATGCTCATTAGTGATGATTAACACTCTTACCAAGCCTTCATGTGGTGAACTATTTCGATGGGGGATGTTTAAACCCTAATATATCCAACATTTTTATATGGGGAAACATAATAACCATTTATGTCCCATATGAAAATGAAAGTAATATATCCATTTATGTCGAATCCTATGAAAAAATATTTTCCAAACCATTTCAATAAAGAATTTTTTTGTATAAAAAACAATTACCAAATTATCCATGTATAAAAACCAAAAAAAACCTTTTTAAAATAATTATTTTAAAACCATTTTACCATTTTAATTTATATAATGCAAAAAAATTAACAAATATCACAAACCATAACTAAATAGTTTTTCCATAAATATTTTCACATAAATTTCGCAATTCAATTTGATAAATTCAATCAATTTGAAATCAATATATCATGTTATATAAAGATGATATTAGAGGGAAACCAACTACATCGCAAACATTGTAAAAAATAAAGAATGATATAGAAACACCGAAATCATGGATTAGATCTTATGAAATGCAACATAGATCTTGTTACCTATCATGAAATCAATAATATATCAACTTTTTTTATTAAAAATCTCATATATATCACCCAAAATATTATTGACATCAATCTAAGAGAGTTAATAATGTGATAACCAAGAAAAACACCCAAAACATGCACTTACCAAGGAATATATCTTAAAAGACCCCAAGATTCAACAATGGATATCTACAAGATTTAAGGGAACCATTTATCCATTATTTGGGAGCGATGGAAATAAATCTTCGGTTAGAATAATAATGAAAATATGGGTAAGTGTGTTAAAAGAATTATATCCATGATATTCGGATTGAATTTCAGTCAATATACAATTTAGGTGCATAGTTAGGAAAACCATGTGCATACCCTTCCCTAAGAACTATCTCAAAACACCTCTCACATGGTAGGATCACACAGTTATTCAAACATTTCACCAACTATGATAAGAACCTATATTCCACATTGAATGGTTTCAACTAGGTGTTCGCACAGTTTAGCCCAACAGTGTACGAACCATGATCTTACCACGTGAACCTTATTTTACATTTCATAGTTTCATCACTATGTTGTAGAGTTTTTACCAAACACTCTAAAATTATGAACCTCCTTAAAATCTCTAAAAAATAAAAATCTACTCAAATCCTTCCCAAATATAACCTCATAACATTGTATATTCCATATAAAAATGGCTAATTACTGGAGACCATAGGTGAAACATTTATAGTTTATAACATATGGATCCCATAGTATTTAGAACATAAATAATAAATTTACGACATAAATCTAGTGAAATAAACCTTGAATAAAACGAAATAGACTTTCCAATTCAATCCATTCTTCGGTTACTTCTTCTCAGTTTTTGGTTAAATCATGGTGGTTTGGGGAAGGCTCTATCCTATAATCTCCCATATTGATTTGGAGGATCAATTGGTGGGATATCAGTTGTTTATAAAAATACCTTCTACCTTACTCATAATTTTCCATCATTATTCTATTGGATATCCCATAAGGAAATGTTGTTTTAATTTAGGAGTGAGTTGTATTGTTTGTTATGATCCCCTGATATGATTATGACGGTTTTTCTCTCCATGTTATTTCATCATCTATGTGTGGTAAAAAATTAGATAAAAAGGGATCTTTGAGGTAGGGGATCCCCATTTTTACTTCATTAAGGGTTATATGTGAGAATAAAATGGTTTTTCCCTTTTTATTTGATTTTAATGGTTTTAATAAAAATTAAAATTAAATGGAAAACTAGAATTTTATGAAGATGTAGAGAAATATAATGTGTCGGGAATGTTGATATTGTTTTTGATATGTTTACACTTGATGTTTCTAATATAGAAAATAATAACAGTTGGAATCCTTGATGTCACGATTGCTTATATGGGTAGAGAAACATTTTATTTCTTTTTAGATCACAAAAATAAATGGAAAAAATAAATATATGGTTTATTAATTTTTTAACAATGTAATATGGTTCATGTGATAATACCCATGATGAATATATTTATAATGTGAAAAAATCACTTAGAAATTGTGGAATCTAAGATGTGCTTCTATTGTCTATGTTTGGGGTTATTATGTTACTCTTCATTGTATATCTTATTCTATAAGGCCCTGACCTAAAAACATTACATAATCATGAGATAAGTAAATAATTTGGATTTTATTCAAATCAAGTATCTTTTTACGTTTATAGTCTTAGATAATTATGCCAAAATTATTAAATAATAGACCCAGATATTACATTTGTATGGCTACACTTAGTATAAATTTTTTCCACCAAAGGAAACCCATTAAACAAAACATGTTTTATTTTTGTTGATAAAAATATTATTGAATTATTCCATTCCCTAACCCATACTTATAACCTATGGAAAAGATTTCAAAAAATTAGGGATGAACATAAAAAGTTTAGTAAGGAAAATAAAATAAGGAATAAAACTGTTCATCCATGAATATTTAAAACTGATCGAAACATTTTCCTTAAATCATAATTTCCACACATAAAATAAAAATTATTTAGATCCTATAACATAATCATAATATTACTTCAAAACATCATAGAAATCATAAAACATAAATGTATATTGTGGAATCCATATAATGTTTACATTGTATCTTTTATAACAATATAGGGAATAAACTTCATGGTTATGATTGGAATATCAATCACAGTACATTCCATAAACATCATAAGAGAAAGATTATATTTTACCTCTTCCATGTTACCCAATGAATTGGAGAGATATTACATGCTCACCTTTCCAATTATTATCATGTAACCACCTGTATACTTATATAATTCCCAATAACCATTACATAATATTAACACATAAAACATGCATAACGGAAAAAATAACATTTCTTCACCGAAATCACATTTTGTATTTACAAGCTTCACACTCATAAATGAAAACACAATATTATAAAATAAAACCATAAACATTAAACGTAAATATAAATACATAATACTAACATAAAAGTGATAAATTCCCTTTATTTCGTATATTTAAAAATATTTGATGTTATTGAAATAATCAATCCCCTTTTAAAACACAAATAAAACATTTTAAAAGAAAATTATTGAATCAAAGTGTCCCATACCACATTGAAACATTTGAAAATAATTTACATGTTAAAAAATCATAAAGATATAAATAAATCCTTAAAACCATTTTTAAAATAGGTCCATTAATGAGAATTATTTGTAAGAAGAAATCTTTAAGACATTTAAAATGATGTTTAATATAAAGAGTACTTGACAATTTTGAACAATTAAATTATATTCCACATGAATGTAGAACATTTTACAAGGCATTAATTGTAATAGGTATATATATAATCTGTATAAGTAATTTAAAAGACTCTTTATTTATGTTTTATAATGAAATAAAGGTTCATATCATCAAGAAATGTCTCAAGGAAAAGAGATTGAGATGATGCCCCTTACCTTGTGTCTGACTAGTCACATACAATCGTTATGATCCTGAATAATAATATTAGGTTAATTTCTAATTTCATGATATAATTTTTCAAGTTTATTATTTATTTCAAACCACTTATTACCATGTTATATAAATTTAATAACTATTTATGTTCATATCGGACATTTTGTCGATATTGGGAAGTTGAGTAAAAATTGAGCGTGTATTGATGTAAATTGTCCATGTTTTCAAAGTTCCATCATATCCAAAATAGTATTCATGATTTAAATATCATCTATATACTGTATATATTTCTTTATAATAATATATAATATTTGGAAAAAAATAAATGAAATGCACCATTCATGGTGTCGGTATGTCGTATGTACGCATAAACCCTACTTTCATTTCACTATCATGTTAAAAGAATGAAAAAAATGATATATAGGTATATTATAATTCTAGTATTATTTATATGTTATATATGTTACGAGATTTCATTAACTCCAACCTTTATATATTCCATACATGGCATGAGAAATTCATATCACTTTGAGGGGATGGTAGTCCACACTTTCTCAAACGAAATTATCATATTTACACAACATGGAAAGCATAAAGGTCTATAGTAAATAAAAATTACATAAGAATAGAGTCAATTTAAATAAAATATATATCACATATAAATATAGTGTCCATCATAATCCCCACCATGAGAGGTGGTAGGGGAAAATTTAACAATCGTCGTTTTAGGAGGCAATAGTATTCCATACACCGAAACAATATATTATATATCCATTAGATGGATGTTTGTGTAAGTGTAGATCTAAAACATAGCATAAAACATCATATTATATTTATGATACATGATTTGTTATAAAATAATGGAATAAAGAGATATTATGGGGGTGAAGAAAGAAAATAAATGAAAGGAGCTTTAGAGAAGACGTTACCACTAAATCGGGTAACTCGTATTTATTTCATCCAAAAGGCTATCTTAAAATGCATTCTTCCCAATATATAGACTATAGTAGGATGGTAGGGATGTTATGAGCTTATTTGAATAGATTATGGATGGTCCATGGGGCTTTATATGTATGAGTATGTGGGTATAGGTGGAGGCCTTTTATAAGAGAGAGGAGGTAACTTTAGGAAATTCTTCAAATGTTATTTTTTTATAAAGTTATTTTTGAATTATAATATTTCCAATGTGATATATTTCTAGAATAATATAATTATGGGTCGAAATCCACTCAAATAATGGGTTTTAGAAAAGTTTAGTTCACATGTTTATCATTATCTTTTGCATTTAACCCTTAGTTAAATAAATTAACACTTACATGTCTTCTTGTATTTTTAGACTATATGGTTAATGTAGTTTTTATAAAATGGAATGATATCATAAAATGGATAATTAATTAAATTTTTTGAATTATCAATTCCAGTTGGAGGAATCATATATTTTCAGGACTATTATATCATTCAACAAACTGTTATTTTTTTTAAAAATCATTTAGTTCAATTTTGACACAATTTAGAAATTTATTTTTGTTAAATTCTTAAATACAAGATTCAATAGAAAAAACTAAATTAAATCAAATATAACATGTCATAAGATTATTTAAATTTATCATATTGCAACAAAATATTCAAATTAAATTTATTTCAATATTTATTATATCATTTATTTCAATATTTCATTAATAAGGTAGTCACTGCATCATCATTGTGTCACAGATAATCATTAAAAATCAAACCAAATTGTGTAAATAGGTACCCTTTATTTTTTAGAAATTATGAATAATAACTTCAGTAATTATTTTTTTTTACCATGGTTAATGTGTAAATTTTTCAAATATTGGTAAAAATAATATTATAATAATACAAAAATAACCTTACACAAGTCTTAATCATATTAAATGGGTAATGGGCGACCAATAAAGTCCTTTGGCCAAAACTACTTCAAATAAACATCATTTGATTTAATTATAAAAACTTTATCCAATTACACATTAAAATAAATTAAATGGATAACATAACTACATAAAAAAGTAGATGAAAATGAAGTTTTGAATTTAAATGCATTATTTTCACTATTCATTAAAAATGAATTTTATCTGAAAAATACCAAAATTCAGGTAAAGACCTAGAAATTTCAAGGAAATTTTTTTTTCTTAATTTCTTTGAAATTTTACAACAGCACGGTTTCTGACGGCACCTGATTCTGAGGCCCGGCGTGCCCGAAATCAATTTTTGAAGTTTAGCTTGGGTATGTCCAGTGAACGAACGACCGGGCTTTTCTATCTTTTGAACTAGTACTCGGAATTGAAATATGAGGGCACCGATGAACTCGCAACGCCGGTAATTGCTTAAGAGGACCTTTACCACAGTTGGGATTTCATGGGAGGAGAAGTTAAAATTTGAGGATTAAATGAGAAGTGAATAAAAAATTATGGAACAATTTTTATTCTTTAACTAAAGTGGTTATATCCTAATTGGGGAAGTTGGGGTGGAAGCTCCTTACTACCCATGTGAGGGTAATTGTGAGGTTGGTCCCACACGATCCACAACCTTTCACATTCCCAAAACCCCCTTAAACACCATTGTTTAATGTGACAACCTTCCCTTAACTAAATGTGAATCTTCATATCCTCCTCTCTCTAATAAATTTTGCCAACCCTTTTTAATTCATTCAAGTGCTTTAGTTTTGAAAGCTTAAATCCTTTCTTTTATAAATGTGGTGTTAGATTATTTGGGTTTGGTTGGCGATTATATCTTGGGACGGCTTTGGAAATTGATGGGACTTCCTTGCAAGGAAGAACAACGTTCTACATCGAAGAACATGCGGGATTTCACGAACAACACACGATCTAGGATCGAAGGCACTTTTCAGGAGCGACGAACGCCAATGATCGTCGACACCTTCATCTCCTCCCTTGCAATGATGTCAACGAACCGACGTCCGCCTTTTCGTGTTGTCGTCAATGAACAGCGAACCTGGGGGTAGGGGTTTTTGTCGTTCAAGATTTAATTTTTCATTCTTGGCGGCTTAAATAATGGCCGCTAGATATCGTCATAACGGGAGGAGTTCGGACTGCAGAGACACGGCCGATTATCCTCCCCTTTTTCTTGTCGATCTTCGTTGGTGTTTGATGCGATGGTAGCGCGGTGTCGTTGCACCGCGCAGGGACGAAGAGGACCGCAGATGGAGCGCACCGCGGCAGGTGGAGCGTGGCACCGTCGCGCCGCGCCGGTGAGGCCGGAGGAACTGCGGTCGGAGCGGGCCACGGCGGTGGTGCGCAGCACCGTCGCACCGCGCCAGAGATGCCAAGGGAGGCTGCGACCAAATCAGGCCGTTGCGGAGGGGCACGGCGTCGGCGCGCTGCGCCGGTCGAATAGGAGCGGCGGCCTAAGGCCGCGGCGGTCACCAGCAGGGGCGGCCGGGCATGGCATGCCGCTGGCGTTCTAGGAGGCGGGACCCCCACAGGTCCCATGGTGGCTCAATCGACCGGCCTATGGCTGGCCGTTTTTCTTAGAAAAACGGGTGGTCGAAACCCCCCGACCACCTATTAGGGTGGACCCCACCAGGGGGGCCACCGTTTCCAAAGCAAAGGGGAGCGCCCTTTGCGCCCTGCTCGGCCAGCGCCGATCCGTGGCCGGTCGCAACGGTGGGTTGGGCCACTAGCGTCGGGCTGGACCTGGACCCGTGTCGGGTCGACCCGGTTCGGGCCGACCCATGGGGTATTAGGCCGGGTCGGACCGGGCCCGAACCCCCTATTTTCGGACCAGGTTCATTCAAATTCCCATAACATGGGCTACAGACCTCTGATCGACACACTGTCAGTTGTGTAGGGATCCTTGGATTGAGACGGTCGTTTCGGTATATTACACTCAATATTTCAATAAAGTTTGTGTATGGCCTGGTTGGTTCGAACACGAAACCAACAGGGCCCTTGGAGCAGAAATGGTTATAACTTGATCTCTGGATGAGAAATTGACGTTCCGTCGAATTTGATGAATTAATCTTGATGATATGGTTCTTTTGGTATACTTAACCTGAGGTTTGGACCTAGTTGGAGTGTGTCCGGGTTGGATTGTACCCGAAATCCAACAGGGTCCCTGGAACAGAAAAGCCGATAACTTTCAGATCAGACGTCCGTTTGAAGAACTGTCAGCGGAGTTGGTAATCACGTTGAAAAACAATCCCTATGATTTTACCCTATGAGATTTTAGGGTACAGTTGAGTTACAGTCGGGTTGGTTCGTACACGAAACCAACCAGGCCCCCGGGATGAAAAGGCTAATAACTCACAGACCGGGCGTCCGATCAACACGTCGTTTGTTGCGTTGAGACCCCTATGACAAGGCGGTCCCTTTTGATACTTCCTTTTGGGAATTTTTGATACTTGGATTATTGACCAGCAGCTCCTGGAGTGGATCCTCCCAGAGACGAGTGTGCGGAGTATGGAGACCTAGTAGTTGTGGACATGACGACTGCTTGACCGATTCGACTTGGAGTGAGTCGACTAGCCCAGTGGACGGAGCGCCTAGTATCTGGCGGTAGACCCATGGTGGACGGAGCACCTGGTAGTTGGAAGAAGACCCACGATACTCGGCAGGAGAAGTACCTCTGTAGGCTATTAGGGGAACTACTAATGCGTTTGGGCGGCAGACCCCTGGCGGGGAGCACTACTCTGTTTGGGTGCGGACCCACTGTACTCGACAGGAGGAGTACCTCAGCAAACTAAGGTTAGTGAGTAGCTCCTTCGAGTCGTGACAGGGCTACTGTACTCGAAAGAAGAGGATTTCTCTAGCAGTTGTGGTTTCGGTATCTTTAATGAAAATCTTGGTTTGAGCTGAGTCGTTGACCTTTGTGATTTCCTCATAATTGAGATGGGTTACTTGATAACATCGGTATATTTATGGGAATATACCTAAGTAGTGGTTATCCATTGATTTCATATCTATGTGACACCACATGATTGAGATGGGTCACTTGATAACTTAGGTATAAGTATGGGCTTATACCTAAGTAAGTGTTATCTATTAGATCCTTCTTTGTGGGTATCCTTGTTGGATTTAGTGAGACCTTGAGGGTCTCGGTGTCCCTAATGAGTATCTTTATACTCACCCCTGCACGGGCTATGACCGCACCTCGTCGTGTTGGATGCAGACGACGGACAACGCAGACGGAGTCCGAGTGATCGAGAACTGGACAGTACCTGAAGGTGGACCTCTCGACGAGTCAGTATCCAGAGGTGGACCTCATGACGAGTCAATATACGAAGGTGGACTTCACAAAGAGATGGTACTCAGAGGAGGTTCATGGGTGAGAGCGTTGAGGAGGCTATCTGTACCTACCCTTCAGGTAGGATCCGAGGTGGACGACCCAGGAGCTTCTTCTATTTTTTTTCCAGCTGTTTGTCTTCTCTGTTGTACTTTCGTTCAATTGTAGCTATACTTTTCAGTTGGGTTTGTATTCCGGCCCATTTAATATTCAACACATTCTTTTGTACTTAGTGTATTACTTACGCTTGTACCCTGGTTGGATGTGTTTATGATTTATAAAGCTAATGCCTTCCCAGTTAACGGTATTTACTCCTTAGGTGCTAGTTGCTAGCCCCTGGCCTATGGAAGGCGGGCTTGGGGTAGTCACAGCACGGGCCCCGAGGGCAGGTCGTGAAAAATTGGTATCAGAGGAGTCGGTTATACCACAGAACTCATGACTCTGATCATTCCTTTCTACGAAGAAATAATGTTAAGGGGTATCGAGTTTGGTCATCAGTTTAGGGATTCCAGTGTTGGTGCGGCGGTCGACGTATCCATACACCAGGACCCTGACTACTGATTTCAGACTTAGTGCATGAAAACACTGATTGAGTGTTTGTTTCCAAAAAGTTTTAAATTCAACTCAAACCAGGTCAGCTCACCAGGTATAAATCATTGACCGTGTCACATCTGTTCAGGATGTCTCCACGCAGACAGTTAGTTAGAGTTCCGAGAGAGTACTTGATGACGGTCCACGGAGTGACAAGACTCCGGTGCGGGGACCTCTTTCTATGTTGGCACCTTCTGGTGGTGTTCCAGCAGCACCACCACCCATTAATAAGTAGATGCCACCAGCCGTACTACTGGACGGTGCACGCAGACAGAGCGCATTGCACGGGTTCCAACAGTACAGGCCTCTGATGATACGAGGCGAGGCAGATTCCCAAGAAGCAGGGGACTGGATGGAGGCAATTGATAGAGTTCTATGCCTAGTTTAGACACTGGTAGTGCAGATGGAAATCTTAGCTACTTGTGTTTTCCAGTGAGTGACCATGAGGTTGGTCCGTAGAGTGATGAGGCTTCGGTACGTGGACCGATTCCTAAGATTGTAACTTCGGGTAGTGTGTCAACTATATCACTACCTGTTGGTCAGTAGGAACTACCGGCAGTATCGGTAGAGGTTACTTGTAGGCTTAGTGTCTTACATATGTTTCGGCACCAAATATCCCTCATGTTCCGAGGCGAGCTTGACTCACAAGCGGCTAAGGACTGGCTTGAGGAGGTGGCTGAGAGTTTTCTAGAGCTTATATAGCTTCAGTAAGACAACATGACGGTAGATGAGTATTCATCGAGGTGTACTGATCATTCTTGGTACTTGATTACTACGATACGATTAGTGCTTCAGGGCTCGGACTTCCGAGTGATGTGTGTTTAAGGACATCTGAGCCAGCACATTTTCTATTTGCATTACTACTTATGCTAGGGTGCTAGAGAGAAACTTTGTGGTTGATAATTCATTGGCTGAGTGGAAGCATCCAGTGAGGGTTAGTAGTGGGAAAAGCAGGAAACGAGTGCTAGTCTTAGTGACTTGGGCATGTAAAATGTTTTAAGAATAGGATGTGTTAAGGGCAGATCAATCCACAGGGTAGAAGACATGGAAGCAGCTCTAGGAGAGCATCATGGGGTGGTGAACATTTTGACATGTTCCAACCACCTTCCTTTGTAGTTTCTTCCAGGCTCAGGGAGAAGGATGGAAGGGGAAGTGAGTAGCTGCATACTATCAAGGATTGTGACCCAGGGGCTCTAGGAATGATTCGAGGTATGGTCTGTGTCTAGTATGAGTTTCCATATCAATAGACATAGGTACCAATCATTCCTTCCTTCCACGAATCTTGTCCCAGACTGAGAGTTTCCGGTGAAGCCGTTGACTTTATCCTCATGTCTGGAGATACTTTGGGAGGAGACTTGATAATCACACTCACGCCAATGGTGTGATCTTACCCTTGAGGCGAGAGTTTCAGTTGGAACCTCTCGGTGGCAGCGTTGAGGCCTTATGACTTTAGTTTGAGTATGGACTAGGCAACCATAGTTCATACACAAATTGAAGATATTAGGAAAAAAGGTTGTGGTTTATCTACAACGTTGGGATGAGGTTTTTCTTTGTTCGGAGAAAAGGGAAACCCAGAAAGCACAAGGATAAACTCATGCTTAGGAGGGTGCGGCCGATAACTCTTGAGTCGGCTAGCCTTACCCTCGTGACAACAAGAGTTTTAATTTTTCAGTTCATCCTGTACTATGACTTCGAGATAGTCTATACTCCTAGGAAGGGGAGTATTGTTACAGAAATGCTCAGTTGGAGGTGTAATATTCATCTGTTAGAGATGGTGAGACAGAAGCTGACCACGTTTAAGATATCCTTTGTGGATAGTGATGGAGTCAGCACGTGTAGAACCAGAGATGGTTCAGGCTACGAAGAAGAAGGGGTTGATCATCCAGGAGCGGATGAAGACTGCACAGAGCAGGAAGAAATCCTATGATGATAGGATACAGAGACCACTAAAGTTTGAGGATGGCGACCATGTCTTTCCTACGGGTCTCACCTCGACGAGGTCTATGGAGATATCGCCGAAGCAACAAGTTATCTCCAAGGTTAAACAGACCTTTTTAGGTCCTCAGCAGGGTAGGCGAGGTGGTTTACCTCTTGACCTTTCCACCTCAGTTGCACCGGGTGCACGATGTCATCCACGTATCTCAGCTGAGGAGATACGTGCATGACCATTCACACATCATCGACCACGGAGAGTTGGAAATCTATGATGGGGCGACTTTCACGGGGTTCTAGTAGAGGTTGAGGATCGATAGGAGTGGGTCCTATGAGGATGGTCGATTTCCCTTGTGCGCTTTTGTTGGCAGCACGAGAACCTCCAAAAGAGTACATTGAGTAGGAGGCTCATATGTGTGCTCGGTACCTACATTAGTTTTCCTAGTTTTTGTTGTAGCTTTACGGGGACATAAATCCTTGAGGTGGGAGTAATTTAAAGACCCAGAAATTTCAAGGAAATTTTTTTTCTTAATTTCTTTGGAATTTTAAGAGCGTGCAGTTTCTAACGGCACCTGATTCTGAAGCCCGGTGTGCCCAGAATCAATTTCCGAAGTTTAGCTCAGATACGTTCAGTGAACGAATGAGCAGGTTTTTCTCTCTTTTGAACCGGTGCTCAGAATTGAAATCTGAGGGCACCGATGAACTCGCAATTCCGGTAATTTCTTAAGAGGACCTTTACCGCGGTTACGATTGCACGGGAGGAGAAGTTAAAATTTGAGGATTAAATGAGAAGTGAATAAAAAATTGTGGAACAATTTTTATTCATTAACTATAGTGGTTATATCCTAATTGGGGAAGTTGGGGTGGAAGCTCTTAACTACCCATGTGAGGGTAATTGTGAGGTGGGGCCCACATGAGCCCAAACCTTTCACATTCCCTAAACCCCATTAAACGCCCTTATTTAATGTGACAACCTTCCCTTGATTAAATGTGACTCTTCATATCCTCCTCTATCTAATACATTTTGCCAAACCTTTTTATGTAATTCAAGTGCTTGAGTTTTGAAAGCTTAAAGCCTTTATTTTATAAAGGTGGTGTTAGATTATTTGGGTTTGGATGACGATTATATCTTGGGATGGCTTTGTAAATTGAGGGGACTTCCTTCCAAGGAAGAACAGCGTTCTACATCGAAGATCGTGAGGGATTTCACCAACAACGACTGATCTGGGATCGAAGGCACTTTTCGGGAGCGACGGACGCCAATGATCGTCGACACCTTCATCTCCTCCCTTGCGATGACATCAACGAACCGACATCCGCCTTTTCGTGATGTCGTCAATGAACGGCGAACCTTGAGGTAGGGGTTTTTTTCATTCAAGATTTAATTTGTTGTTCTTTGCTGCGTAATTAATGGCCTCTTGATATCGTCATAACGATAGGAGTTCAGACTGCACAAACATGGCCGATTCTCCTCCCCTTTTTCTTGTCAATCTCCGTTGGTGTTTGAGGCGATGTCGGTGCGGTGCCGTTGCACCGCACGGGGATGAAGAGGACCGCGGCCGGAGCGGGCCGCGGCGGGGGAGCACGGCGCCATCACGCCGCTCCAGTGAGGCCGAAGGAACCTTGGCCAGAGTGGGCCGCGGTGGGGGTGCGTGGCGCCGTCACGCCATGCCGGAGACGCCGGCGATCCAGGAGGTAGGACCCCATCGGGTCCCGTGGTGGCTCAATCGGCCGGCCTATGTCCGGCCATTTTTTTCAGAAAAACGGAGGGTCGTAACCCCCCGACCACCTATTACGGAAGACCCCACCAGGGGGGGCGCCGTTTAGAAAGAAATGGGGCATGCCCTTTGCACCCTGCTCGGCCAGCGCCATGCCGCGACCGGTCGTCGGGCCGCACCCAACCGGGCCGAAACCGGACCCGGGTCGGGTGGACCCGGTTCGGGCCGACACAGGGGGTATGGGGCCGGGTCGGACCGGGGCCGAACCCCTATTTTCGGACCAGGTTTGTTCAAACGCTCATAACTTGAGATACGGACCTCTGATCGATGCACCGTCAGTTGTGTAGGGATCCTTTGATCTATATGGTCGATTCGTAATATTACACTCAAGATTTCAGTAAAGTTTGGGTACAACTGGGTTGGTTCGAACCCGAAACCAACCGGGCCCTCGGAGCGGAAATGGTTATAACTTGAGCTCCAGACGTCCGATTGACGTGCCGCCGACTTTGTTGAATTCATCATGATGAGACGGTTCTTTTGGTATACTTCACCCGAGTTTTGGACCCAGTTGGAGTATGGCCGGGTTGGATTGTACCCAAAATCCAACAGGGCCCCTGGAACGGAAAAGCTGATAACTTTCAGATCGGACGTCCATTTGACACACTGTCAGTGGCATTGGTAATCACAATGAAAAACAGTCCCTATGAGTATACCCTATGAGAGTTTGGGGTACATTTGAGTTACAGTCGGGTTGGTTCGTACACGAAACCAACCAGGCCCTGGGGACGAAAAGGCTAATAACTCACAGATCGGGCTTCTGATTGACGCGTCGTCTGTTTCGTTGAGACCCCTATGACGAGGCGGTCCCTTTTGATACTTCCTTGTTTGACTTTGTGATACTTGGAGTATTGACCAGTAGCTCGTAAAGAGGATCCTCTCGGAGAGGAGCATGCGGAGTGCGGAGACCTAGCAGATGTGGACTTGACGACTGCTTGACCGATTCGACTTGGAATGAGTCGACTAGCCCAGTGGACGGAGCACCCAATATTTGGCGGCAGACCCACGGCAGATGGAGCGCCAGGTAGTTGGAAGCATACCCGAGGTACTCGGCAGCAGGAGTACCTCTGTAGGCTATTAGGGTAACCACTATTGTGTTTGGGCGGCAAACCCCTGGCGGGGAGCACTACTGTGTTTGGGTACGGACCTACGATACGTGACAAGAGGAGTACCTCAGCAGTCTAAGGTTAGTGAGTAGCGCCTTAGAGTCATGACAGGGCTACTGTACTCGACAGAGGAGGACTTATCCAGCAGTTGTGGTTTCGGTATCTTTAATGAAAATCCTGGTTTGAGCTGAGTATCATTATACTAACCCCTGCATGGGCTATGCCTGCACCTTGTCGTGTTGGATGCAGACAACGGACATCACAGACAGAGCCCAAGTGTTCGAGGACCGGACGGTACCCGGAGGTGGACCTCATGACGAGTCAGTATCCGGAGGTGGACCTCACGACGAGTCAGTATCCGGAGGTAGAATTCACGATGAGATGATACTCAGGGGAGGTTGACTGGCGAGAGCATTGAGGAGGCTATCTGTACCTACCCTTTAGGTAGGATCCGATGTGGAAGACCCAGGAGGTTCTTATATTTATTTCCAGGTTTTTGTCTTTTTTTGTTGAACTTTCATTCAATTATAGCTGTACTTTTCAGTTGGGTTTGTATTCTGGTCCATTTACTTTTCAGCACTTTCTTGTGTACTTATTTTATTACTTCCTCTTGTACTCTGGTTGGATGTGTTTATGATTTATAAAGTCATTTCCTTCCCAGTAAATAGGATATATGCCTTAGGTGCTAGTCACCAGCCCCTGGCCTATGGAAGGCGGGCTTGGGTTAGTCACGACACGGGCCCCGAGGGCGGGTTGTGACAATTCAACCAAAAAAATTAGAATGTTACACTTCTAAATAAGAAGTTTCTTTTTTCAAATATCACATATAAAACTTATAAACATTTGATTTAAAATGGGTTCACCATGAAAAGGTGGTAAATCGGTTTTCATAAAAATACATCATTTATATTCTATTGGTTTTTATTTCCATTTCTATTAAATTTTGTATCCAAAGAATCATTATTTATATATATTTAAACCATATTTAATAATTAATTTGATACTATACATTCCCTCCATTACAACGGCTCGATTATATTGGTAACATTTACATAATTTTATTTAGTTTTTTGTTTAAGCTCGATGTAGCATATCATTAACGCTATTGAACATAGTGTTTCTTTCATAAAACTAGGGATTTTATATCATCCCCCCTTAAATAAATTACATCATCTCAATTTGAATTTTATGTCGGTAACTGGGGTATGACTTTTCTAAATACCTCTATTCAAAACCCACATCAAAAAAAGGGATGAAAACATCTACATAAAAAAATAGAAAGTGAAGAACAAAGGTCACCCACGTTTGCACATACTAGGGTTCTATGTAAGAAAACATGGATATACAAGAAAAACTAACCATATTGTTCTGATGGAGAGTGTTAGAAAAATGATCAATAGAAAGTTAACGATCAGAAAATGACATTCTTGTGATGGGTTAAACGATCCTTGATTTCACAATAGGAAAAGTAAACAGAAAACGTTTTTGTTTCAATATAATTTTCATAACATTGAAGAATGTATTTACGAGTTTGACTAAGAACATAACGAAATATACTTACCTTTCAAGTAGTGTTTCATAGTTTAATAAATTTATACCACAAACTCATCTTTTCCCCAATAGATGAGTATTCAGGATGACTTGGTCACACCTAAATCACTAGAATAAATTTTTAGAAAATCACATAATCCACAAAAGATTAACTATCTATCATCCTCTATTTATCCATTAACCACAACCAAAAAGGATGGGATAAAATTAGATAATTCTCTGTGAAAGAAGAAACCATTGTATAAATAAAAACTTCTTCTAATCCCCAAGGTTTTATAGTAATATCCAAACTTCAATAAAGACCATTCAATAAATAATTTCCCTTAAAATACCTCAAATAATCCAAAATAAGATTGAAACCAAAAATTTAAAAGGATTTGATCACATTGTATTCCATGATAATTTTTAAACTTGATCTCAAAATAACGTCAACCACTCTTAATGTCTCAACCAAAAAAGTAATTTCCTAACCATATATTCTCCAAAAGAGGTTAATCACTATAACGACCCATAGTTTACATACATTATTATTAATTCATAATTGACGCATACTTATTACAACAAATAACAAAACCATGATAAGACCGTATAGGTATAATGTCTTTAGAAACTGGGAAACATAAACAACTGGTTCATAAAGCATATACATTGTCTCTCGTTTATATCATCATATCTAGAGTCCCTTTTAGAATATCCTTCTTAATACCCTTCTTCCTAACCTGGGGAATATAAAACATCAAAAAAAGGTGATCTCAAATGCTCAGTAAGGGTAAACAAAGGAAATATCAATCATATCATATTCATAAGAACATAACATTTTGAAAATATTAACCTGCAAAAGAGATCATAATATCATAACATGGGATAAATCATATTAGTGAAATGTAATCCCAATGATCATAACATATAACATGAAACTTTGTGACATACACACATAATCATAGAAAATAATTTCTTATTAGTCAAGACTCATTGTCAAGAATATAGTAGAGGAAAAGGTCCATTTCTGAAACGAGTTCACAACTTGTTTTAGTCTTGTATCACCGAACCGGATTAACATGTCTTTCTAGCCATGTCTATATCATGAGATAAAAATATTTACCCATTGAATTTGAGGGTGATATAGGTCCCACCCATCTCATAATGAAACCATTCTTATGTGTTCCAAAAAATCATAAATCATGCCTCATAGCATAACCCATGTAATAAAAATGGGATTCTTAAACATCATGACATCATAAAACAATTCATATAAGATAAAGGAATTCATAAAAATAATTCCATCACAACATAATCAAATCAATGTGATAATTGGGATAGAAATATAACCCTATATTATCTTAGATGGAAAACAGTTTTTATAAAACACTTGAACTCCATTCTTGAGGAAAATATCCTTTCTACTTCAAAAACATTTTTCCTTTCTTAAGATGTAATAACATTTTAAATTAAAAATAAGTTAATTAAAAATAAATGTGAAAACATGTAAAGGAAGAATCATGGAAATAATGTTCTATGGAATCAAAAAAATCATTCATGTCGTATAAGTTAACAAAACATTCTTCTCGTACTTTGGATGAAAAAATTCAAAAAGTATCTTGTACTGAAAATGACAAAAGATTCCTTTCATATATTTTACTAAAAATTCACCAATAGGTAAAATTGGATTTAAAAAATTTTAGTATGATAGATATAATATTACATATCGAGGAAACATGGATTTGGATGATAAATATGCCCCATTAAATTCTGAATTATAAACAATCTCTGATAAAAATGAGATTGTGAGATTTTCCCTTACCTTAGTTCTGATATGCTTCGTACATATCCGAACCTCCTGTATAATTATTTAAATAATGTCATTGAATTATTAAGGAATCATATTCATTGTTATGATATCATAAATGGTCATATTCTTATCTTCTTATTAGTAATATTTCATTGTTACTTGTTATTCGGGTGTTCATTGCTTTATGTTCTTTTGCATGACTTGTCGAATAAATTATTATTCATATTTTTAGGTTATAGATAACTTATTTACATAATGGTATTAGTGTAATATATATATCATATTTATTCATTCAATTCATTTATATAATCATTATTCAATGAAGATCATGTAGAACGAGTCGCATCACATCGTGGAGGTGGTAGGCCGTATGTACGCACGAGCAACGATATCGTTCCCATAACAATTGAATGGTATTGTAGTGGAAGATGGAATGTCTCAGAATTAGTATCATGTAAAAATAATCATATATAGTTATTCTTTACACCATTATACCCGTCCATGTACGGTGGTGGTGGAAAACAGATTACACCACGGCGTGGAGACGGTATTCCGTACATACGCACGCGCTGTGATTTCATTTTCCATAGGATGGATAGAAAGAGAAATAGGGATGTTTCATATTTATAATAACATATCTGTATATGAGTGATACTGATGTTATTAAGTTATGATTAAAAAAATAAATAAGAAGTAGTAGAAGAAGAAATAAATTTGAAAGAATTGGTAAATGATATAACCTCTTCTTTGACGCGCCTCTTCTTAACCTCCTCTTAGGGCACTAAAGTTGGTCTTTGCAGATTACCAGGACCTCTAGTATGTTTCTATGAAAGTTTAAAAGAGAAATTGGTAGGGGTTATCCGAGCGTGAAGGCTCAATGTGGTGTGAGGAGGAGAGGGAGGAGGTTCCCTTTTATAAGGGAGGAGAGGGGCACCGTTGGAATTATAAAAATATTAATTTATAATAAATTCTAACCCCATATAAAAACCTCCAAAAATTACTCAATTCTAATATGAGATGATATATGGTTGTAATATCATCAACCAATAAAATTTATACATGTAGTGAATTTATTTTAATCCTTATCAAATTGATTTATCCTTATTTAATCTATTAAATTTTATTTGGGGTAATAATACTCTAAATTTTAAATTGATATAAATAATAACTTATGTGATATTAATTATATATAATTAGATACTTTATGAAATGTTATAACATATAAATTTAAATTTCTAATTTTTCAATATTTTTGTGATTTTAAAAAAAAATTATAAACTGTTATTTTTATAAAATAACAATAGTGTCAATTTTGACAGTATTCATTTATTTGAATTTAAATAAAATATGAATAAAGTATATATTCGAAATAAAAGCTTTAATAGATTCATAAAATGTCATAGTTTTATAGAAAATTAGTGGAGCACGTTAAATAGTTCATATAATATTTATTTTAATATTTGTACTAAAATTTATTTGATATTTCACCAATACAACAATTTCAACATCACTATTGTGTCACCATTAATGATAATTATTTAATCCCTAAAATATCTAAATAAATTTACATGATGAAGATAATTTTATTAGTTTTCTGGAGACTATTCATGTTCGATGTTTCATGATGTTTATCAATAAATTAAAATTATTATACTTATAAGATTTAAGAGAGTGACATGTTGTCACTTTCTTTGGTTTTAATAATAATTCAATTATTTTCAATGTAAAATGTCCATAAAATTAATCTATTATGACCCTTAGGATATATGGGTCGACTTTTAGTCATCCAATAGATTTTTGGCAGGCGTTAGGGTAATATTTTAATCTTATTTTTATTCTTAATTACCCGATTTACCTTTAACTGCAGTAAATAAAAATTACCGTAGTTACTATTCATAATATCAAAAAAATAAAAGTAAACTATTTACAAAATTTGGACCCACTGAATTCAAATATGGAATCCATTTTTCAAAATTCAAAACACAGAATTTGCAGTAATTAATTTAAAATTAATCCCTCAGTTAAGAAAATGTGTTTTAAAAGTTAAACCATTGATAAAGATGGAAATGTTTTTACCAATGAATTCAATGTAAAATTAATGCTAATGACATAAATTATATTAAATGGTTAAAATATATTCAATTTATTCTTGAAAACCATTCAATATTACAATTTAACCATATAAATTATTGCGATGAAAAAAAAGTTATTTTTAATTAAAATATAGCATGTTTTACTATTTATTAAAATATAAAAGTTATCAAGATAAAATGACAAATTTATCCAAAGTAAATTTTTATATCCTGATTCAAAATAAGAATTTTATTTTGTCAAATTAAACTTATAAACCTTTCAAAACTATATTTATAGTGGGTGCGCCATCAAAAGGCAGCAAAACTTTATTTTTTGAAAAAATACTTATTTTACACTAAAAACTTATTTTGTTCACATACCAAGTTTTAGAAAATGTGTAAGATGAATAGTAATGTTCAAAATGTAGTTAATACTATTCATAACGGCTAGTCCATAATAATATTATAATAATATATCATTGTTTAGTGTAACCAGGTATTCCGTACTCCACACGCTATCGAGGAAGGTCGTGATTGCGTATAACGCAAGCGAAGCCAGTGTTGTGTGTAGTGAAAGATTAGTTTGGTGTTGCGTATAACATAAAACATAAAAAAAATTATATTTCTCATAAAATCCAACGGTGTTACATTCTAAACCCCTTAAAAATAATTTCTCCCTCGAAATTTGTCACTTCATAACAAACAGATGATGATACCTCTCCCTCATCATATCCTCAAGTTCCCATGTAGCTTCTTATAATTGGTGGTTCCTCCATAAAACTTTAACCTAGAAAGTGGTCTTGTTTAGTAGAACTTTTTCGCTATGATCCAAAATCTCTATTGGCTGTTCTTTATAAGAATGATCTTGCTCCACCGGTACAACTTCTGAGCATAGTACATGTGAAAGATCGGGTATGTACTTTCTCAAAAGAGATACAAAGAATACAACATGAACTTGAGAGAGATTCGGTGGAAGGTCCAATCGATAATCTACCTTCCCGACATGATCCAGTATCTCAAAAGGACCAATATACCTAGGGCTCAGCTTGCCCTTCTTTCCAAATCTCATTACTCTCTTCCAAGGAGATATTCATAAGAACACTTTATCACCCACTTCAAAATCTAGGTCTTTTCTTCGGTTATCGGCAAAACTTTTTTGTCGACAATGAGCTACTATTATGTTTTGTTGAATAGATCAGACATTTTCTGCCATCTCATCAACAAGATCATGCCCTAATATCTTTCTTTCCCCAACTTCATCCCAGCAAGTTGGAGTTCGGCATTTCTTTCCATATAGAGCTTCATAGGAAGCCATCTGAATACTAGAGTGAAAGCTATTATTATAAGAAAATTCCACCAATGGTAGGTGTTGATCCCAACCACCATTGAAATCCATAGATCAAGCTCTCAAAATGTCTTCTATTGTTTTAATTGTCCTCCTAGAATGGTCGTATGTCTGAGGAAGATAAGCAGTGCTGAAACTCAACTCTGTATCTAGAGTATGCTGAAGACTTCACCAAAACATCGAGGTAAACCTCGGATCCCGATCAGATATAATTTAAAGTGGTACGCCATGCCATCTTACCACTTACTTCACATATATCCTGGGAAGTTGATCAAGAGATAAATCTTCTCTAATAGCAATGAAGTGTACCGATTTCATAAGACGATCATCTATAACCTAGATAGTATTATTGCCTTTGGATGTTTTAGGAAGTCCAGTGACAAAGTCCATAGTGATGTTTTCCCATTTCCATTATGGTATAGGTAACGGTTGTGACATCCCCTTATACTTATGTCTCTCAACTTTATCTTGCTGACAAACACTACTGGAAAACTAACCTATACCAACGGTTTGGAACCGTTGGTATAGGCCTCCAAACCGTTGGTATAGCCTATACCAACGGTTTGGAGAACCGTGGCGAAGTAAGCCGTTGGCATAGGTAATATGAAAATCTATTCCAACGGTTATAAAACCATTGGTATATGTATTTCAAAAAAAATACATTCGGTGTGATTTGATCACTGAACCCTTCATTTATAATAGAACGACTTAACCACTAACCTAATATGACTTTTTTAAACATAATTTCATAAATATATATATGTTATATAATAATTATTTAAAATTTAGATTTATATAATGTTCTCAGGCAGTAGAACTGGAAAACAAATAGAAGAACCTATCCCAACGGTTCGCAAAACCGTTGGGATAGGTGCATATTATTTTTCGGGGTGTATGCTGGATTTTGGGACACCCTTTCCCAACGGTTTTGGAGAACCGTTGGGAAAGGGTTGGGTCTTTCCCAACGGTTCTCCAAAACCGTTGGGAAAGGGGTGTTTTGATCTCCCTTTCCCAACGGTTTGGGAGAACCGTTGGGAAAGACCCACCCCTTTCCCAACGGTTCTCCAAAACCGTTGGGAAAGGGGTGTTTTGAGCTCCCTTTCCCAATGGTTTGGGAGAACCGTTGGGAAAGGGTGCCTATACCAACGGTTTTTACAAACCGTTGGTATAGAAGTGTTGGGAAAGATCCGATTTCCAGTAGTGAAACCAAGCATTGAGAGACATATTCAGAAACATCTCTTTTCATGCCATCCCACCAGAAGTACTCCTTTAGGTCTCTATACGTCTTTTTGCTTCCAGGGTGAATAGAGAATGAAGAACTATGAGTCTCATCCAATATTTCCTTCTTTAATTCTGTGATGGGAGGAATACAAACATGATTCCTGAACCTTATTATTTCATCACACTCAATGTGAAATTCACGAACATTTCTCACCTTATTTGGTAACTCTACATCTTCTTTCTGTGCCTCTTTAATATTCATTTGTATAGATGGTTGAACATTCATTTGAGAAAGATAAGATTTTCCCCTTCCATTATAATTCCAAGATCCATCCTTTGTAAATCCATAAATATTGGATCTTTTGTGATCCTTATCATGGATAAGCTAGCATAGTCCTGTCAACTTAATGCATCTGCCACCTTGTTTGCTTTCCTAGGGTGGTAATGAATTGAGCAGTCGAAATCCTTAATCAGCTCCAACCATCTTCTTTGGCGCATATTCAGCTCCTTTTGTGTGAAAATATACTTTAATCTTTTACGGTCAATATATATATCACACCTTTCACCATAATGATAATGCCTCCAAATATTTAATGCAAAAATTACCGAAGCTAATTTCAAATCATGATTTGGGTAATTTTGCTCATGGATTTTCAACTGTCATGAGTCATAAGATATCACTGTATCATTTTGCATGAGAATACACCCCAATCCCTTCTTGGATGCATCACTGTAGATCACAAATATTTCTCCACTACAAGGTAGTGTGAGAACAGGTCCACTAGATGACCTTGTTTTTACCTCCTTGAAATTCTCTTCACACTCCTCCATATAAACAAACATAACTCCTTTTCGAGTCAAAGTTGTGATTGGATTAGATAATCATGAAAAATATTTCAAAAAAAGTCGACAATATCTAGCCAAACCAAGAAAACTTTGGTTCTCAGTTACTGTTTTTGGTCTCGACCATCTTTTGATAACCTCTATTTTTGCTGAATCTACAGGTATCCCCTCTTTTGAGATTATGTGACCCAAAAATGAAACTTTTTGAAGCCAAAATCCACACTTTGTAAATTTGGCATAAAGCTTCTCCTTTCTCAGAGTCTTCAATACAATTCTTAATTAATCTTCATGTTCTTCCTTGCTCTTTGAATAAACAAGAATATCATATATAATGACTACCAAAACTGATCAAGATAGTCTCTAAAGACTCTATTCATTAGATCCAAGAAGATAGAAGGGGCATTAGTAAGACCAAATGGAATCACTATAAATTCATAGTGTCCATACCTTGTATGGAAAGCCGTCTTTGGTATATCCTCCTTTTTTACCCTTAATTGATGATACCCTGAACGAAGATAAATCTTGTAAAAGTATTGAGTTCCACACAGTTTGTCAAATAAGTCATTAATGCACGAGACAATATATTTGTTCTTGATAGTGATCTTGTTAAGTTGTAGACAATCAATACATAGTCTCATTGATCCATATTTCTTATTTACAAACAGAATAGGTGCTCCCCAAGGTGATTCACTAGGGCATGTGCATCCCTTTTCAAGATTCTATTCTAGTTGCTTCTTTAATTCCTGCAACTCAATTGGGGCCATTCTATAAGGTTTCTTAGAAATGGGCATAGCACCCGATACGAGGTCAACTCAAAACTCAACTTCACGATCTGGTGGAATACCTAGCAATTCCTCTAGAAAGACATCATCAAACTCTCGTGCAATGGGCATATTCTTAATCGTGAGTTTCTATCCAACCATTTGAGATAAATGAACTACATTTATTGGAATCAAGACCCATAAGATGGATGAAATTTTCACTGGAAGGTCATATTCATCCTTGCATAGATAGATGATTATATATTGATCTGGAATATGAAATGTGACTTCCATTATTTGGCAGTCGATATGAGATCCATATAAGGAAATCCAATCCATGCCAAGAATCACATCAAATTACACTATATTAAGGATCACAAGAATTGTAGGAAGCACTTTCCTAGAAACATCAATTTGAAAAAAAATTATAAACTTTTGATGAAACCATTATGCCATTAATAGTTTTCACAGCTAACTCAACATCTAATTATTGAGGTAGTACATCGATACCCTTAGAAAATTATTCAGAAATAAAAGAGAGGGTGGATACAAAATCAAATAAAACATTTACTACTTTATAATGGATGGTAAGTGTACCTTTCACCACTTCGTTATCGTACTCCACATCGACGATAGAAATTGCATGTAACTTTCCTTTGTCTTTGGCCTTAAGAGTTTGTTGATGTCAATCATCATAAACAACCCTTGGATTAGGGTATTGATTAAAATAATGCCACATTTCCTTCCACTTGTAACATTGAAGTGTAAGAGGTGCATTTTGTGTAGCCTTTTCTTTGTTCGCATCACTAGACATCGTTTCCCATAATTGCGGCATTCAAATTCTAGATGACCTTCTTTTCCATATTTAAAAAATTTACTTGTCCCTTTAAGATAATTCCCTCCAAGTTTCTTTCCACACTTTGATCATAAGAGAAAAACAATCTTCTTTTCATTGAGGTCTTTCTATTTCCCTTTGAATTCCATTTTACTCTTCTTATCAAACCCATATGACTGATGGCTTACTCCAATCTGCATATCAACCTTGAGAGAACATCGAACAATTTCCTCGTAGCTATTTAGGTCCCTTATGGCTAACGCCCTTTAAAGACTTGGTTTTATGCCACTAAAGAATCAATCGATCTTACTCTCAGGTTGGACAATAATTCCATAAGTGTACCTTGCATGTATTGTAAAATTTGATTCATAGGTACCAACCGATTCATCATCCTTTTCATTCAGTTCAAGAAAATATTTCTCCATCTTTGTTCAAAGAATACGTGGGCAGTACTTATTGAAAAATAAGTTCTTGAACTCATCCCATTCCATGTACTCAATTTCTTCTCTTTGCCTTGTATTCTTATTAAGATTCCACCATTGATCATCTTCACCTTCCAAACGATATACTACTAATATGACTTTATCATGTTGAGAACACTGTAGTACTGACAATATCGTTTTAGCGGTACTAATCCATTATTCAGCCACTAATGGATCACAAGACCCACTGAATGAATGTGGACGCTGCCTCATGAAGGATTCAATAGAATGTTGATCCTCCATTGGCTTGTTTGGAAGTTCTGCATGATTCATAGCTTGAGAAAGTTGTGTGATCATGGCTACAAGATTTTTCATTCCATCTCCCAAAACTTTTGGTTGCTCTGGGGGACAATAATTGCATTTCCCTTCATATTCAGCATTAACACAGTTCCTTTAGGTTCCATCCATTGACTAAAACCAATAATCATAGTGTGAGAAACACTAATCATAACATGAAAACCACATAATCAAGAATAAAATTTTATGCTTAAGGTCTTATCATCGTTTATTCATGGACATTTCTAAAAAACTAATATTGTGTTCTATTCTTAGACATATCCTTAAGGTTCTTACTAAGGATTTCACACCCCAGTTTCCAATGGTTGACTGTACCTTTCCTCTGATACCAACTATAACGACACATACTTTACATACATTTTTATTATTTCATAATTGAAGCATACTTATTACAATATATAACAAAACCCTGATAGGACCATATAGGTATGGTGTCTTTTGAAACTGGGAAACATAAACAACTGGTTCATAAAGAATTTACATTATCTCTCATTTCTTTCATCATATATAGAGTCCCTTTCAGCATATCCTACTTAATACCCTTCTTCCTGACCTGGGGAAAAGAAAACATACAAAAAGGGTGAGCTCAAATGCTCAGTAAGGGTAAACAAATGAAATTTCAATCATATCATATTCATAAGAACATAACATTTTGAAAATCTTAACATGCAAAAGAGATCATAATATCATAACATGGGATAAATCATAGTAGTGAAATGTAATCCCAATGATCATAACATATAACATGAAACATTGTGGAATACACACATATTCATAGAAAATCATTTCTTATTAGTCAAGACTCATTTCCAAGACTATTTTTGTGGACAACGTCCATTTCTGAACCGAGTTCACTCCACGTTTTATTCCTATATCACTGAACCAAATTAACATGTCGTTCCAGCCATGTCTATCTCATGAGATATAAATCTTTACCCAATGAATTGGAGGGAGATATAGGTCCCACCAATATCATAATGAAACCATTCTTATGTGTGCCACAAAATCATAAATCATACATTATAGCATAACCCATGTAATAAAAATGGGATTCTTAAACATCGTGACATCATAAAACAATTCATATAAGATAAAGGACTTCATAAAAATAATTCCATGAAAACATAATAAAATCAATGTTATAATAGGGATATAAACAGAACCGTATATTATCTTAGATGGAAAATAATTTTGATAAAACACTTGAACTCCATTCTTGAAGAAAATATCCTTTTTACTTCAAAAACATTTTTCCTTTCTTAACATGTCATAACATTTTAATCTAAAAGAAGTTAATTAAAAAAAACATGAAAACATGTAAATGAAGATTCATGGAAATAATTTTCTATGGAATCATAAAAATCCATTCATGTTTTATAAGTTAAAAAAACATTCTTCTCGTACATTGGCCGAAAAAGTCAAAAAGTATCTCGTACTGAAAACGACAAAAGATTCCTTTAATATCTTTTAATAAATATTCACCAATAGGTAAAATTGGATTTAAAAAATTGTAGTAAGATATAAATAATATTACATATTGAGGAAAAATGGATGTGGATGATAAATATGCCCCAGTAAATTCTGAAGTATAAACAATCTCTGATAAAATTGAGATTGTGAGATTTTCCCTTACCTTAGGTATGATATGCTTCATACGTATCTGAAACTCCTTTATAATGATTTAAATAATGACATTGAATTATTACAGAATCATATTCATTGATATGATATCATACATGTTCATATTCTTATCTTCTAATTAGAAATATTTCATTGAAACTGGTTATTCAGGTGTTCATTGCTTTATGTTATTATGCATGTCTTGTCGAATAAATTATTATTCCTCTTTTTAGGATATAGATACCTTATTTAAATAATGGTATTAGTGTAATATATCTATCATATTTATTCATTCAATTCAATTATATAATCATTATTCAATGAAGATCCTGTAGAACGAGTCGCATCACATCGTGGAGACGGTAGGGCGTACATATGCACGAGCAATGATATCGTTCCCATAACTATTAAATGGTATTGAAATGGAATATGGGATGTATCAAAATTATTATCATGTTATAATAATAATATATAGTTATTATTTACACCATTATACCCATCCAAGTAATATGGTGGTGGAAAATAGATTACACCACGGCGTGGAGACGGTATTACGTACGTACGTATGCGTGGTGATTTCATTTTACATAGGATGGATAGAAGGTTAAAAAGGGTTGTTTAATATTTATAATAACATATCAGTATATGAGTGATAATTATGTTATTAATTTATAATGAAACAAATAATGAAGAAGTAGTAGAAGAAGAAATAAATTGGAAAGAATCGGTAAAGGATATTACCTCTTCTTTGACGCACCTCTTCTTAACCTCCTCTTAGGGAACTAAAGTTTGTATTTGAAGAATACCAGGACCTATAGAATGTTTCAAGGGAAGTGTATAATAGAATTATGCAGGGGTTGTCTGAGCTTTAAGTCTCAAAGTGGTGTGAGGAGGAGAGGGAGGAGGTTCCCGTTTAAAAGGGAGGAGAGGGCACCTTTGGAATTATAAGAAATATTAATTTATAATAAATTCCAAACCCACATAAAAACATCCAAAAATGACTCAATTATAATATGAGATGAGATAGGTTTGTAATCTAATTAACCAATAAATTTTATACATGTTTTGAATTTATTTTAAACCTTATCAAATTGATTTATCCTTATTTAATCTATTTAATTTTATTTGTGGTAATAATATTGTTAATTTTGAATTGATATAAATAATTACTTATTTTATGTGAATTATCCATAATTAGATAATTTATGAAATTTTAGACCATATAAATGTAAATTTACAATTTTTAAATATTTTTTTTATTTTTAAACAATTTTATAATATGTTATTTTTATAAAATAACAATAGTGTCAATTTTGACACTGTTAATTTATTTGAATTTATATAATATCTTCATAGAGGATATATTCGAACTAAACGATTAAATAGATTCATCACATTTCATATTTATCTAGAAAATTATTGTAGCACATTAAATAGTTCATATAATATTTATTTTAATATTCCAAAACCATTTATTTTATATTTTAATCAATAAAATAATTTCAACATCACTATTGTGTCACCTTTAATGATAATTATATAATCCCTAAAAATTATAAATAAATTCACATGAGGAAGATAATTTTATTATCTTTCTGGAGATTATTCATGTTCTACGTTTCACGAAGTTTATCACTAATTTAAAATTATTATACTTATAAGATTTAAGAGAGTGATATGTTGTCACTTTCATTGGTTTTAATAATAATTAAATTATTTTCTTGGTAAAAAGTACATACAATTAATCTATTCAGACCCTTAATTGATATGGGTCAACTTTTAGTCATCCAATAATATTTTCGTAGGTGTTAGGGTAATTTTATAATCTTATTTTTACCCTTAATTACCCGATTTACCTTTAACTGAAGTAAATAAAAATTACCGCCGTTATTATTCATAATATCAAAAAAATAAAAGTAACTTATTAAAATAATTATGAACCACTGAATTAAAATATGGAATCAATTTTTAAAAATTCAAAACATAGAAGTTTCAGTAATTAATTTTAAATTAATCCCGTTGTTAAGAAAACGAGTTTAAAAAGTTAAAACATTTCCAAATATTGAAGTGTTTTTACCTATGAATTCAATGTAAAATTAATGGTAATGACATACATTATATTAAATGGTAAAAATATATTCTATTTATACTTTAAAACCATTCAATATTATAATTTAACCGTATAAATTATTGTGATTAAAAAAAGTTGTTTTTAATTAAAATATAGCGTGCTTTTACTATTCATTAAAATATAAAAGTTATCAGAATAATATGAAAACATTATCCAAAGAAAATTTTTATATCCTGATTCCAAATAAGAATTTTATTTTGTCAAATATAACTTATAAACTTGTAAAAACTATATTTTAAGTGGGTGCGCCATCAAAAGGCGGCAAAACTGCATTTTTTTAAAAATACTTATTTTACCCGAAAAATTTATTTTGTACACATACCATGCATTAGAAAATTCTTAAGATGAATAATAATGTTAAAAATATAGTTAATACTATTCCTATTGGAAATTCCATAATAATATTATAATAGTATATCATTTTATAGTGGAACCTGGTATCGCATACTACACACGCTATCGAGGAAGGTTGTGGTTGCGTGTAACGCAAGCCAAGCCATTTTTGTGTGTAGTGAAAGATTAGTTTGGGGTTGTGTATAACATAAGACAAAAAAATAATATATTTTTCTCATAAAATCCGAGGGTGTTACAATCACTTCCATTAATAAAACGAATCACCATAATTAAATAATAAAAATATGGATTCTACCATAATAAAATTCAACAATTACTAAATTAAAATCCCATAGTTTTCTATTTAAATTAATCATATAAAATTCCCAAAATATTGAATGTCTTCTCAAATAATATTCATCTATCAATCCCCCAATCATTTTCCAATACCAAGTATTTTCATTTGAAAAAAAATATATACCTCCCAAATAAACTTATTCTTAATCCATAAGACAATTTAACAAAAAAAGGGCATACTAACCATGGATATCACATACGCTAGTGGTAGGAAATGAATCATTGTCACCCTTTGGTTGTGGGTTCAATTCCTGTGACCTTTCCAGACATGACGGGTTGTCACCAATCTTGCGAGTTTTCCATTTGGGTAAAACACAAAAATGATTATAACATGTTTTAACCTTAATGTTTGTCTTATACCTCTCATTTTCAACCCATATCATAATGATCTAAACATTTTAATTCATTAAGTATTATATATATATTTACAATTTTCACCTCCAAAATATTTAATGAAATTATTCCCAAAATAATCAATATCGTATCATGATCCTTGTGTCCACCTAGATTCATATTCATTTATTTTCGTAGATATGAGGTCTACGAATTAAAATAATGATTTAGATATTCTTCAAAATAATTTTATTCTTTTTTCCAAATACACCTTGTATAACTTGGGTTTTATGGGTGTTTGTAGAGACATAGTTTTTGAAAATAATCTTGTATGACATATAATTTCAAAACATCAGATAATACATTCTTTTTATAAAATAGTCAGACCGAGTTTGAGTTGAAAATTTCAATAAATGTTCATTTTAAAATACCATTGGTATGTGTTGCAAGTATATTTTTTAAAATAAAATAAAAATATGTTTCTCAAGGGTATCACTCTTCACCAGCTTTTTCAAAATCACAATATGCTTCATAATCTTGTGATAATGTAAAGTATCTAAAAATTCTTTGATAATATTTCCTTTTTTTTAATATGACAATATTGAGAAAATAATATTTGACTAAAAATGACCCATAATCCATGATGGTATTAATTTATAGTGGAGGTGCTTCATATACCAAACAATTTCAAAAAAGTGAGTTGTATGTTAGAAAAATTTTAAGAATCATCCTAACATGATTGTGCAATAATTATTACAAGTCATCGGGAAGAGATAAAAATGATGTTTGAGGTCCTCCTCCTTCCATTTATAACCGACTTTCCCTGATCTGTAAAAGTTATATAACATGTATTTGACCATAATAATAGATATATAATGTTACCATATGTTTATCCAAACCACAAAATCCCTAAATTTATCTAAACCGACCTCTGATACCAACTATAAGGCCTCAGACTAAAAACATTACTTAATCTTGAGATAAGTCAATAATTTTACTCTAATTAACCACCAATAACTTTTCAGATGTAGTGTTATATAGAAATATTCCCTAACTATTACATAATAGACCCATACATTACATGTGGATAGTTTCACTCAGTATCCACTTTTCCCACCAAAGGAAACTGTTGAAACAAATAATGATTTCTTTTTATTTATAAAAGTCATTTTGACTTATTACTTTGTATTACCCATCCTTATACCCTATTGAAAACATTTCAAAACATTTGTATGAGTTTAAAAATCTCCGTATGTAAAATAAAATAAGTAATAAAACTCTTCATCCTTGAATATTTGAAACCCATGAAAACTTTTTCACAAAACCGTACTTTTCACCCAAAAAACAAAAACTATTTAGCCTACATAATGTAATCATAATATTCCTAAAAAATCACAGGAATTATAAATCATAAAGGTAACTTTTGGCATCCGTACCATACTTACATTTTAGCTTTCATAGATATGAAGGGAGTCACCTTCATGGTTACGTTTTGATTACCCATCACATTATATTAGCTAAATCTCTTAGGAGAAACCTTGTCGTTTACCTCTGTCATGTTACCCAATGCATTGGAGATCTATCATGGTCTCACCCACCCTGTATTATACAGTTCCACCCTTATACTTAAGAAATTCCACGGAACCGTAACATAATCATAACACATAAACCAATAATAAAGGAAAAATAACATTTCCACATTGAAATCAGATTTCATCTTTACAATATGCACATTCATAAATGAAAAAAAATTGTATTTAAAATAAAATTTTAATAATATAAAGTAAAAATAAATACAAAATAAAGTCATAAAGTGAGAAATTACATTCATGACATATATATAAAAAAATATTCATCATTATTGAAATAATCAATCCCCATTTAAAACAAAATTAAAACATTTTAAAAGAATATTTTTGAATCAAAGTGTCCCATACCACATTGAAACTTTTGAAAGTAATATTACTAGAAATCCATGTTTTCTTAATGGTTTTAAACCATTGGGAAAGTCCCTAAAACCATTGGGAAATTTTAACCCAACGGTTTTAGAAACCATTGGTGTGCGAGGCGTCAGGAAAGCCTTATACCAACGGTTCACGTTGAACCATTGGGAAAAGGCTGTTTAGATGTCAACTGCCCATGGTTCATAATGAACTGTTGGAATAAAATTTGATCCTGTTATAGGAACGATTCTGCTAAACCATTGGGAAAATCAGCGCACAGGGGTATGCCAACAGTTTTAAAACCATTAGCGTAGACATATAGGGGGTATAACCCAACGGTTTTGAACTGTTGGGAAATGCAGTAGCACACAGGGTTATAACCCAACATTTTTGAAACCGTTGTCTTAGACCCCCATTAATTTAAAATAAAAAATCCTACAATCAACAACAGGTTGCAATCTGTGTGAAAAATGTTCCATCTAACAAAAATACACTGAAATCACAAAAACAACACTCATTCTCTGTGTTTAGGAACACTACAACCTGCAAACAAAGAAAACACACTGCACACATATAAGACTCACAAAATTACACTTTAATCACCGGAAATCACACAAAAAACACACAAGAAACACATAAAAATAATCATCTCATTTTTGAAGGCATACTCACATCCCTTCCCATTGTATGGTTCACATATTGATGTGGTTGAGAGACCAAGAACCAACAAAATTTTGTCTTGTTGATCAAATAGAGAGGTGGATATTTGAAATTCAGGTTTATAACTCATATATGAAGAATCCCATGCCTCAATCCTGATATATAGGATAAGCGTTATTGGTTTTGATTACTCTAGGAAAAATTTGATATTTTTTCTATGAATTTAATAATTCAATATACTATCCTAGAAGGATATTTACACTATGACCATTATAACCCTTTTGTTCCTAGAGTATAATGATTGGGGAATCATATACTATGGGGAAATGACTTTTATAATGTCAAGAGATTTAGTTATATTGTTTCATTTATCCAGGTATTGGTTTGTGTTTAAGAGAGGGATATTGGTGAGGCTTCTATGACACAAAGATTCTATGGGGATAGATATTTACTTGATTCATGAGAGATATCATATGCCTAAAATTCAAGGGGATCTACTATGATGACATCCAACATGGTGCTTGTCAATGGTTATGAATCATTTACATCATTTGTTGGGCTCACTTTGGAAATTTTATATCATATTCTAAGACGATAATATTACAAGGTAATATTCTATCCCCAATCTATAATGAAAACATTAATATAATCCTCCATGAAAATCTAGTATATTACTACATGAATTGGATTCAGAATCTTCCAGCAGGTTGGGTTGTGAGATGAGAATCATGTGTGAGGGTCATGAGATCATTAGTTGGAATGTACTGTGAAATCTAAGATAGTTTTTTTCAATGTTCTTTCATATAGATCCTGAAAATTATAATCAAGTAGTATATATGAAGAGATATTGTTTTATCATGACATGTTGGTACCTATTTCTCAAGGTTATAATAGTTGAGGATTACCTCCTTTTTTTAGGATTGGAACTATTAGAACCATTGGGATGGGATGATGTTGTGGGATAGAAGTTATGGTCGGATTTCCTTAAGATATTTATATGTGTCAAATCGACCCTTGAGGATACCATAGTGGGCTTGTTACAGATTGAGTGACCAGTGTTTTCTATAGTTGTTAATTAATAATGCCCATGTGGAGTGGTAAATCTTGTTCTATAGATCCCTTGTAAGGTAAAACATTTATGATTTTCATAAGGACCATTGAAAATTCATTGGTTATTCATTTGTTTTATATACCCCATTGGGTGCATTTTTTATAGATGATCAGTTGGAGACGTTGTTGACTGATGAACAGTTGGAGGCCATTTAGGGGAATTTGGGATATTTTTGCACTGGGTGTGTCTTGTGCTTTGGATGTACTAGAGGTACCCCTAATATGGTGTAGGTTCTTACTATGGACTTTTTCCCATTTGAGGATTTTTTGAATGGATTGGGCCATGATTTTGGCTGCACCTGAGGACGCTATAGTTGGAAATCACTTTATATTGTCACATTGAGGACCATGGGATCCCCTTGTTTTGGTTTGGCACTAACGTGGGTCAAATAGAGCCAATTATGGTTGTTTTTAGAGGATAATATCCCAGGAACCATGGAGAGGGTATGTCATTTGTTTTATGTGAGTTGATCGATTCTTCTAGATCAGCTATTTGGATAGTGGTTTGAAGGCCAAATCATCCCATGTTTGGTTGGAATTTGTTCAAGAGTTTTCAGGATGTTTGTGGTAGGGACTCGAGTCCAATGAGGAGACACATATGATATCATAGATCAGGCATTGGAACTATGTTTTGATCTAGTTATCTTGATTTTTTTTACTATATTTTGATGTGATTAGTGATCTAATGGGAGATCTGGATTAGTGAAACACCCCTCTAGTTGAATGAGCACTTAGGATAGAGTGTCTTTAACATCGTAATGTGTTGAGGCACTCATAGAGAAGGTTTTTATAGTCGTTGATGTATTGGTGCAGCAATCAACATGGATGTTCTTTCACCCAAATATCTTATCTTTTCTCACCCCCAGCACATCCTGCCCCCCTCCCCCACCTGTACAGCCACCTCCAACCCCCTATCCAACCCCCCTCCTCCTCACCTCACCTCACCCCCTGACCACCCCCCCTCCAGCACATCCCCCCTCCTCCCCACCTCATTTTCACCTCTTCGATATCAATCAAAAGGATTCTATACATGTAAATTACAACAAAACATTAACCTAAAATGATATATTTCTTGTGTTCATAAGGGGATTATAATAGACAGTACATTGCATCGAAATGGAACCAAAATATCAAAAATAAATGAAAGCATACATACTGATTTAATGTGAATGACCAAAAACTACTTGAATCAATAATAAGATGACCTATTGGAATGTAGATTTATAACCCTCGAGAGAAGGTAGGGAATAAGGGTTCCAAACAAAACCTAAAATCGTAAGGGGGTCATAACACGTACCCTTTTAATGCGGAAGAATAGTGCATTGGAAAACAAGACCTGTTGCATTGGGAAGTAGGGTTCACATCGAGAGTCGGTTGGGAAGTAGGATTTGTGTCGAGATATTTGAAAAAATATTCCATATGGTTTTGAGTTAGTAGAGGATTTGACTATTGAACTGCACTAGGGTTGGGTACAGATTCCAATTGGTGAGTTTGGGTGGTTGTGTAATGCCTTTGGTAGGGAAGGCATTGAAATGAATTGAGGTAGAAACATGCCAACGAATGTATATGGGTGATCAGGGAATGATTCAAATGAGTATAGACTAACAGAGGTTAGCACATAGTGTGGGTTCTCAAGGTTTCACGATACATCTATTGTGTGGTTTTGGAAATGATAGGTATGTTTAGAGTTTGATATGTGTCTATGCTTTTGGGGGAGTGATCTCTAAAATGGAAGAATGTATTTAGAAAGAGCTACTAAAAGTGATAATCTGTGAATTCAGCAATGTGTTGGGTTGTCAAAATATGGAATTTGTTTACAGAAAACTGAAAATCTGAAATATGTTTAGAAAATCCGGAATTTGTGAACTATTTTTGTAACCTATGAACTTCTCTAAATGATTTTAGAGCATGGTCGTAAGAAATCTGAAATCAGTTTAAAAAATCAAGAACATGTGAACTGTTTTTATAATCATGTATATAAACCCAGTTACCCAATGCAAGACTGAATTCATAATTGAATTCTCAATTTAATACATATAGAATGAATTATGTAATGAATTATGAATTATGAATCAATAACACATAAAAAATGAATTATGTGGCATACAGAATTATGAATTATATATAACACATATATAATATGACATAAAAGGGTTTGGGGTGTCCCGGGGGTGGGGGTGTCCAGGGGTGAGGGGCTGTCCACGGGGGTGGGGGTGTCTAGGGGTGAGGGGTTGTCCACGGGGGTGGGGGTGTCAACATAATCGGAATCTGTTTGATCAGTTTTCTGTATGTCAGTTGTTGTTTTCATTTAAAATGTTGTCCACTACAAATAAAAGTGAGACACTTTGAGTGGTACCGACCACACCGTGCCTCGGTTTGAGGAGGGGTTGATTCATATGCGTCATTTGGGATTTTTGAGTGCCGTCAAGTGAAGATTGAAGATCCGGGTGAGTCTAATCATTTTTTTGCTTCCCCTTTTTGATTAGGGTTTGCACTCTTATCTCATCTTATTCTAAAGCTGTCAAACCCTCTTTTCCGTTGGTATTTAGGGTGAATCTTGAAGAGAGCTTAGATTGGGATCCGGGGTCCAGGGAGGAGGGTTGGGGGGGCTGTCTGGGGTCTAGGGAGGAGGGTGGGGGTGTCCGGGGGGCTATTTGGGGTCCAGGGAGGAGGGTGTGGGGGTTGTCTGGGGGCTGTCCAGGGTCAATGGAGGAGGGTGGGGGGATTTCCGGGGTCCAGTAATGAAGGGTGGGTAATGTATCTAAAACTCTATCTTGGTATCATACATCGAATTTTCACAGGACTGCGAACCGCCGCGGGGTGTTGCCCTAGAGCAGGGCCAAATCACAACATTATCGTGACATGACCGCAGCGTGACTGTGGACTAACTAAGGCGTGACTTTGTCTTGACCGCGGTGTGTTGGCCCGGTCCAACGACATCTGTGGGGTAGCATATTCCGGCCAGGAGTGAAGGGAGCGGGAGGAGGTAGGGAAACATTCCGACTGTCGCCTCCCTCCCCATTAACTATGGGTGGGTAATGTATCTAAAACTCTATTTAGGTATCATACATCGAATTCCTAAAGGTCTGAGAACTGCCGCGGGGTGTCTTCCTGGAGTAGGGCCAAATCATAGTGTGACCATGGTGTGATCACGGTGTGACCGTGGCGTGTTGGCCCGTTCCAGCGACATCTGCAGGGCATCATCTTCCAGCCTGGAGTAAAGGGAGCGGGAGGAGGCGGAGAAACATTTCATTCTTCGCCTCCCTCCCCATTAACTATGGGTGATTAATATATATATAACTCTATATAGGTATTATACATTGAATTCTTATAGGACTTCGAACCGCCATGGGGAGTTGTCCTGATGCAGGTCCAAATCAAGGCGTGACCGCGGCATGACCGCGGCGTGACCGCGGCGTGACCGAGGCGTGACTGCGGCGTGACCGCGGCATGTTCGTGGCGTGTTGGCCCGGTCCAGCGACATCTGCGGGGCAGCATCTTCCATCCAGGAGTGAAGGGAGTGGGAGGAAGCAGGGAAACATTCCGACTATCTCCTCCCTCTCTATTAACTATGGGTGGGTAATGTATCTAAAACTCTATCTAGGTATCATACATTGAATTCCGACAAGACTGTGAACCACCGCAGGGTGTCGTCCAGGACCAGAGGCAAATCACGGTGTGACCGCGGCGTGACCGCGGCGTGACCGCGGCATGGCCGAGGAGTGACCGCGGTGTGACCGCGACATGATTGCGGCATCACCGCGGCGTGACCACGGCGTGACCGTGGCATGACCACGGCATGACCGCGGCGTGTTGGCCCAGTCCAGCAACATCTGCAGGGCAGCATCATCCGGCTAGGATTCCAAATAAATCCTATGTAGTTATCCTTCACATTATAGGAACCGATCATATGTAATAAAAAATAGACTCTTGATTCGGGATTGTGTTATGATAAATATATATATTTTATATTAGTTGTTTTTAAAAGTGGTTTTATAATAAAAACATGACTTTATTTATCAAATGAAACAATTATATTAAAGAAAACTTATTCAAGATATGCAATTTAATATAATTAATCATAATTAATAAATAAGCTAAATTCAATTTAAAGCATTCTTAAATTAAAAACACTTCTAGATGGAATCTACCTCAAGGCGGAACCATGTCGTCCACTTCAGATCTTGGATATTTCTATCTAAAATCTACTGCTCCCCCACTGGGTATACGCACCTCCACACACATGCAAGGACACATATCCCCTATGCACACACCCGCATGGCCATGAGAATGTGCAAGGGGATCCTTACACATATGCTTATATGCATATACCAGTCTCCACTCACCTGTGTATGCTTTTATATATATATACATGGGAACACCTAGCCCCATTCATTTATAATCATTTCCATGGTTGACTATACATGTAATGGGGGAACCCACATACATATACATACTTACCTATGCACATGCAGGCGAGTCACCCTTGACTTGTTGACTTGAAACCAACAAGCAGGGATCAACGCACTACACCAAGGACATTTAGAACCATAAAACACTTAAAGGACCCTACATAACCAGTGAAAAACCAACCAACAACATTAAAACCTTACCTTAATTGGTAGCGGAGAACCAAATCCACTCAAACCAACACAAAACAATCCAACTCCCTACTGAAAACATAATATGCAGTCAAAAACATTGAAATCCCCAAAATATATGAGGTGCGAGACAAGTTGTAATCATAGAATCGTACCTCGGATCAAAGTCGGCAGACTGAAACAATCTGAACCCCTTCTGGCCTCCTTCATAGAATATATCTACTCCCTATCAATAGAAACTAGTAAAAGACCTAAGTGGCCAATGTGATAAAGAAAATAAAATAAAAACTAAACTAAAACATACCTGTATCCTATGACTATACATGTCACCACCCAACATATAAGAACCACAATGCCACATGGGTCAAATCATGTTCCTGAAAGAAAGTGGGAAACAAATCCATGTTTAAAAATGATACTATCAAAAATTGAATTCCTATTAATTACCCATTAATATTCCTATAAATTGTATATAATTAGTTTGGCTCTTGTTTCATCGTAGTTTGGTTTTTTTCAATACATGTTTTTTGGTAAATTTCTATTAGATTTCGTCTGTCTTGTTTTTGTTTATATTATCTTGGACAATTTCATTCATTTGGGTTCTAGTCGATCATGGAATTAATAATAATAAATCAATCCAAATTAATAACTATATCCATTGGTTTAATATCTAGAGTAAAAAATACATAGAAATGAATGATATCATATAAGGAAAATCATAAGAGGGGTATTTGAGACCTTTCTCTCTCATTTTATCTAAAGGCTTTTCAATTTGAATCACAAAAATAATGAAATAAATTAAATGATTTATCATGTACAAAATATAGGTCTAAATAATATAATTGGTGGAAATATTTTCAAATAAAACACTATATAATGATGAATCAATATTAATTTTACCTCTCACAATTGTTGGACCTACATCATCTAACATTGGATTATCATATACCATGTGATGAAATTTCATTTCTAATTCATGTGGATAGAACTCCAAAATTCATTGTTAATACTATGTTAAAGACATTGAGCCTGTGAAATCCAGGTGACTTGAACTTTTTCATAATGAAACCTTCATGATATTCTTACAGGATGTCAAATGATCTGGCTGGAAAGTTTGGAGGACTTCGTGAGACATAACTAATAGACAATGGGGTTGTGGCATAATTTTGGTTACCTATCTGTGGAAATTGTAAGATCTATATGGAGATCCCATAGGGATTCAAAATAATTAGGTGGCATGTCTGAGGGGTGTCATGAGACTTTATAGAAATGTCTGGAGGACATCACATGATCCAAATGGCATATCCTGGGAGGTTCGCATGATTTGGGTAACATGTCCTGATGCTTTCACATGATCTGGGTGAGTCGTGTGATGTTTATAAGGATCATTGTATATGTTCTTTACATAAGTATCATGTCTTTTATTCTTTATTCCATCTTTTATAACATATATTCCTTAGATTTTTCTAGTATTAGCATGTTAAGGATTCAAATGATTCATCAGATATTCAGGACCTCCTTCACATGACCTAGATGTCATTCCAGAAGTCCTCTGCAATACGTCATGTTATCACATGAAGTGTTTATGCATTCCTCATGACCCCTTAGGTTGTTCCCTCTATTTTACCTAGTTGGTAATCATTGTGATCACGAGATTGGCCGCTATGAGAAATCTTCAATGTATGTGATCAACTGTGGATGCCTGAATGTGCAAGTGCATAGTTGCCTTTTTTGTGCTTAGGGGGACGGATATAAAGTCCTTAAAACCATATTTATACACCAAATTTTGTTGTGTGTATCTCATAGATTAAGGATGGATTCGATGTCAGGAATTGTTGTTATGCGTCTCGTATGATCCAGCAATGGTTTATTCATGGGGTGTCACATATTAATGATTGACCAAAATAACCTTCCTCCTATACCCCAATTATTATACTTTGTCCAACCAATGGGGTATTTACTAACCATGTTGGTAATTTCCATCGTAATACACTCCACAAGAATCATCCACCATTTCCTCTATTATTTAATTCTTTATTTGAGAAAGGAAAGGGGTCTTGAAAATTTGTAAGAGTGTTATCGAAGGTAATCACTCTACCTGTTGGTACTATGTCGCATCACCAATGAAGGGTCTTGTGGTTATGTATTAACATTATAATGTAAAACCCTTTAGTTTTTCCATGGAGACATTCTTTGTGACACAGAGTCAAATGGTCGTGTTTAAAACCTTTTTTATGATGAATGTTCCATGCCAACCGGATGTTGTGAGATATGGTAGACCTGTCTCCAGGGCTTCCATGGTGTCTTGGAAACCACATGGGCACATCTCTAATTAATGAGCATGGATATTCTTGGTTAGGTAAAGCTTCTTAGATTTTTTCGACCAGCTACACGTTATCCATCTTTATAAACCAGTATGGGTTTCCTAGTATATCATATACCACTAGTCTAATATTCTAATAGAACTGATTATCCATTGGTTCCTTGGAAACAACTCATTCCATTTGTCCCACAATGAAGTTGGAATTAGCCTCTAGAAAGTATATTGAATAGGATGGATACCCCCCCTTGGGGATATGTGAGACAAATTTCTTTGTGTCATGGATGTCTTGGATAATACCTCATAGACCCTAGTTTTGGTGAGGGATATGTTCAATATCATGAAAGAAAAGTTAAGGAATGAGATTTCTATACGATCGGTCATCTCTTTTAAATATTGGATTAATATTTTAGTCTATCGCAGTAGAGCTTGATCGACCACTATACACCCTCACTGGTTCCCTTCCAAGAAGGTCTATAATAGTGTCAATTAATATTCGGAAATCCTTGAAGTAGGAAAATACACCCCATGGGGTTATTGGGTGAGGCTGTAAATATATATAATCCTTAGGATTGATGTTTTCATGGAAATATTTTTGAGTGGGTGGTTTTTTCTAGTAGGGGATGCGAGTTTAGGAATCCAAGTTGGCACTTTGGTAATTGCAGCTTGAGTGGTAGAAATTCGACCTCTTAATATAGTCTTATTGACCCTTATAGCCTCTGGCATCTCTTGAGCCATGTTCAATAGGAAAATATCACTTATAGACTCAGTGGTCCTTTACAGTTTTTATTTGGATAGACAGGGGATCACCTCCATTGAAATAGTTATCACAACACCATCGTAATCCCTGGTGCCTTGTTTCAGCCCAGGCTACTATAAATCTCTTGATTTGAGTACACACCATTAGGACCTAATGAGGTTGTTGATCTGGTGAGATGGTCTGACAGTTTCAATTTCACACGTTATCTTTCACTAAATGGGACAATTATTGAAAATGGAGATGACTCTCTTATTGAAAGGGCATGCAAGTTATCACTTCAAGATGGGATTCTAATCAATTCAGTTTCATTACATTTGGTTCATATCAGTTTGGACTAGTTCAATTTAGATCATATCGATTGCGGTTATATAGGTTTTAATTCATTATATTTGGTCCAATTTGATACATCATTTGTGGGTTTGTATGGTGCCAGTTTATTTAGTTCAACTCATTTTGGGTTTACTCTTCATAATCTTATTCGGTTTGGTTTCCTAGGGTTTATCATGGTTTGTTATGTTTGATGTCATCCTAATTGAGGGAGCTCACTGATTATGTATGATTTGATTTGATACAACATGCTATGATTTTTTTAGATATGTTTATTTGTAATTTATTTGTTTGTTATACGCTAATTTAATTTATTGTAGATTCATTTAGGAATATTCAATTTTACTGTTTATAGGTTAATAAAATTCAGATTATTTTGATTTTTCTTACTTATATTATGTCTCATTTAATTCAATTCAGTTTTAATGAGTTCATGTTGTTTTCATTTAAATTATTTTGGTTCATCCTTAAGAATGTGTGGCATTGAATCAGTTATTGAGAATCTAGATTGGTTCACCCATACATTAGACATCCATGAAACACCAAATAAACAGAAGTTAAAAAGATAAATAACCAAAATGAGGTTAATATAATTAACATCAATTCAAAATTAAAAAATGAATCAAAAAATATGATTCAATGAAAGTAGTATAAAGCAAACCGAAGGGCGTGTTAGAAAAATATAATAGCACATACCAAAACAGAATAAAAAAAATCAATTATACCCATATATCCATTGTGTAATATTATGTTTCTCATCATATCTCCACTCACCCATCAATAAAAATACATGAGATGATTATACCAAAGGATGAATCCTGAAAATATAACTTGGTATGAGCTACAAACACACACAAATAAATATACAGGATGTAAAGTTGTCTTATTTTTGAAATTCATGCCTAAAATAGAGTTTTCATAGACACATAAATCACTACAAGAACCAAATTAAATTGGTACAAACAAAGAGAGAAGAATAAACCAACCTCAAATGGTGGAAGATGAACCAAGACTATCCAAACTACTTTTCCTTTGGCATCTGATGCCAAAATATGCCCCAGGCGACCTGAGAGAACCATGATACCCCCTAGAAACAAGGATCAATGTTAGAATCTGAAAACATGAAAACCCCTACGGTTCAACTGAATGAAAACAGACAACCTGAGAGAGGAAAACTCTAATAAATTGAAGAATTAAAGAAGATTAATTCTTACTTGGATGTATCGATCAAGAACCCTCAATAAATTTGGGAGAAATGGTGGATGAGAGGGAGCCTAGAGAGGGGGGCGTCGCGCGGGGTGTTCGGCCATGGGTGGTCTCATGCTTGACTAGAGAGGGGGATGAGGGACGTCATCAGAGGGGGGGACATCGCCAAAGGAGAGGGATCTAGGAGCCGAGAGGGGAGGTGGATGTCATCGTCGTAGATGGAGCCAAGAGGGGAGGGTTGAATGTTGTCGGAGGAGAGGGGGCCAAGAGGGGTTGGGGGTCGGGAGGCAGAGGTGGAGGTCGAGGACGGGAAGGGGAGGAGAGGTTCGGGAGGCCGAGGTTGGGGAGGGTTCACATGTGGGGTGAAAAATCAAAAGGGGTACCAATAAAAATCAGTAATTGGTAATGTATACCGACGGTTTTAGAAAAACCGTAGGAGTAAACCACAATTTCCCAACGGTTCTTATAAACTGTAGTCATGAATGCATTGGTATAAACCCATTTTCCACTAGTGTAATTTAAAATTTAAAACACTAATGTACATATAAATAAATCCTTAGAACCATCTAAAAAATAGGGACATTAATGAAAATGATTTTGAAGAATAAATCTTTAAAACATTTAAAATGATGTTTTAGATAAAGAGTACATTACAAATTTGAGAATTTAAATTATATGCCACATTAAAATTGAACATTTTACAAGACGTTAAATATTATGAGTATAGATATTTTATGGAAAATTAATGTAAAAGTGGTTCTATTTACACATTATAAATAAATAAATCTGCATATCATCAAGAACTGTCTAAATGAAAGGAGATTGAGTCGAATTCCCTTAGCTTGAGTCTGACTGATCCCATACAATCATTATGTTCCAAAATAATAAATTTATGCTAATTTATAATTTCATGAGAAAATTTTTCAATTTTATTATTTCTTTAATATCACTTATTATCATGTTATAATTATTAAATAACTATTTATGTTCATCTCAGACATTTTCTTGATATTGGGTACTTGAGTAAAAAACAAACTTGTTTTCATGTAAATTGTCCATGTGGTCAAAACTCCATCATCTACAGAATAGTATACATGATTTAAAAACCATATATATCTAGTATATATGTATTATAATAATCCATAATATTTGGAGAAATGAAATGAAATGCATCATTCAGGGAGATGGTAGGTCATAAGTACACATGAACACTACTTTCATTTCCTTGACATATTAATGGAATAAAAACAAAACGATATACATGTATAATATATATTTTATATATGTTATATATGTTACATATGTTCATTAAATCCATACTTTATACATTCTTTGTATGGCATGAATGAGTAATATCACTTTGAGGGGGTGGTAGTCTACACATCCTCAAATGAAATTAGCTTATTTAAAAATCCTCAAAAGCATAAAGGTATGTTATTAAAAAAATTACAGAATAATTAAGAAAATATAAATATAATATTTATGATATATAAATATAGTTTCCATCATAATGGCCACCATTATAGTTGTTAGGAGAATATTGAAAAATCATAGTTTCGTGAGGCAGTAGTTCTCCATACACATAAATTATATGTTCTATATTCACTAAGAGGAGGTGTCTGTAAGTGTAGGTTGAACAATTAAGATTAAAAAACTTGTATTTTTAGGATTATGGTATTTTTATAAAACAATTTAATAATGAGAGGTTAGGGGTTTGATATTGAAAACAAATGAATGTGGCTTTAGAGAATACGTTACCCCTAAATCGGGTAACTCCTTTTGATTTGAGCCAAAATGATTTTTGAATTTCATTATTCCCAATTTTATTCTTCTAGGATGACTTGAGGGGTATTTTGATATTATTTTAGAAGAATTTGGATTATCCAAGGGTCTTGAGAGGTGTCAATATGTGGTTATAGGTGGTGGCCTTTAATAAGAGTGAGGAGGGGCACTTTAAGAATATCTTGAAATATTATTTTATCATAAATTGATTTTATAATTATTATAGTTAAAAAGTGATATATTTATAGGATAAGAATAGGATGTGTACAAATCCTATCAACCAAAAGGTTTTAGATAATTTTAGGTTACAAAGAGAACCCTGTATTTTGGATTTAACCCTTAGTTAAATAACTTAACTCTTACCATATCTTCTTGTATTTTCACACTATGTGGTCAATATAGTTTCTATAAAATGCCAATAGAACCTAAAGTGTATCATTAATTAAATTTTTAACATTATATATTTCATTTGGAGTAATCTTATATTTTTATTACTATTATATCATTTAATAAAATAGTATTTTTTTAAAACTCCTTTATGTCAATTTTGAAACTATTAAGTAATTAATTTTTGTTAAGGTCATAAAAACATAATTCATTATAAAAAACTACCTTAACACAAAGATAAAAAGTCATAATATTCCATAAAATTATTTTATGTAATCAAAATGTTCAAATTACATTTATTTCATTATATATAATATTATTTAGTTGATTCTTTTATTAATAAGGTAATAACTACATCATCATACTGTCATAAATAAATTAATTTATTTTATGTCTAAAAATTATAAATAAAATACGATGATATTTGAAATAATTTTATCTTTATAATTACTATTTTTAATCAATGATATCAGTTATATAACACTATAATAAAATTATTTTAGTATAATGATACATGTTTATATTATATTTCTCTTTACTTTTAATTAATTATTATAACGTGTGATTATCACACCCATGTGGCTCCCAAATCCCACCAATTCGGCCTAAGTGTTGTTTTGGTCTATTATGACTCATCCAATAATAATAGGACACTTTTTACATTAGTTCTATATTATTATAAATTTATTTTTACCCTTATCTACCTAATTTACCCTTTATCCATGGTAAATAAAAATTATTACTGAATTTACTATTAATAATTTACAAAAATAATAGGTACCTATTTACACAAGATGATCCTTAAGATTAAAAACATGGAATCCATTTTTTTAAATAAAAAACATAGAATTTTTAGTAATTATTTTAAAATTTAATCTCGTTGTCAAAACAAGAAAACAAGTTTTTAAAAAGTAAAAACCATCAAAAGATCGTCACATGTTTATATCAAATTTCAATGTGAAATTACTTAAAATGATCATAATTTGATTATATTATAAAAACCTAATACAATTACACTTTAAACCCAATTAAAAGGTTAACTTAAGTATATAAAAAATTAAATAAAATGGGATTTTTGAATTAAAATGCATTATTTTTCACTATTAATAAAAAAATGAATTTTATAAAAAATACAAAAATTCAACTAATGTAATTTTGTACGTCACTCTTATAAATTAGAAGATTATTTTTTCGAAATAGAACATATAAAATTGAACAAATCTTTTTTTAGAATGGGTTCTCCATTAAAATGTTTTAAAAATTCATTTTCTGAAAAATTCTTCTCTAATGCTAAAAACTGATTTTGTTCTTATATATTGTCTGTAAAACATTTCATATGAATTTTAAACATCAAATTGAGTATATATTTCATTAATATATTCCAAAAATAGCGATATGATTTTATAATAATATTTATTCTCATTTAAATAAGTTTTCATAACAAGAAATATTTTAAATTCAATTGATTTTTATTTCCATTTATATTAAATTTGGTAACCAATGAATCATTATCTAAACATGTTTACACCATATTTTTATAATTCAGTTGATATAATTCATCCCCTCCATTCCAACTACTAGGTTAAAATGGTAACATTTAAATAATAATATTTAATTTTTTGTTTAACCTTGATATAGCGTATCAAGTATGCTATTGAACATAGTGTTTCTCTCTTAAAACTCGAGATGTTACATATTGTAAGGTAATAGAGGTTACTATAAATGACTTTTAATCTTTAGGGATATGATGTGTGGGTTTGTTTTCATATATTTTAAATGGTATGTTGTGTGTTATTGATGTTGGATGGTGGTGGTTCATGATGGTTTTGGATCATGTTGGTTTTGTGTGGGTTGGTTGTGGTGTGTGGTAGTTCAGATGTGTGTAGTTTTGTTGTGTTGGTGATATATAATGGTCTATTATGAATAATTATTATGGGGGATGGAATTTTTTGTGGTTATGGTTGTGTGATATGGGTTAATTATAGTGTGGTATGGCTGTATTTGTTTCCCAATTAGAAATGGAATAAATTATGAAGTTGAATGAAATGAATAAATTGATGGGTTAGTAATTGAATATAATGGGATAGAAATTAGTTTGTGGAAAATAAATTAACGGATTGGTGATAATTCGTTGGATGATAAATCATAATTGATATGGATAATGAATAAATGTGTTAAGACCTATAATTGAATTTGGAGGTTTGTTGCTTTTTGTAGTGGTCATGTTCTGAATTTCTTATAGTTGTGGATGTGGTTGTAATGGGTAATGTGTGATGTATTTGGGGTGGTGTAGTGAACCCAAATATACTTTTTTTGGAACCTTAGGTTGGGTTTTGGTTCAATCTATAGCTTAGGTTATATAATCTGATGAGTCGCCGTAATTGGAAATTTCTTTTTAAACTTTACATAGAGACATTTATTGTCTCTGTTGACGTTGTTCACACATTGTGGGATGGTTTTACATTTGTTTATATATTATATACTATTATTTTTAATTGTTTTTATTGTATATCATAGTCCTATTTTATATTTTGTGTAATGACCTAAAATTTTTATATATATTTCTAACACTTGATTAGTTTTACCAACATGGGGTCTCATAGGGGATGGACATGGGAAGTCATTATATCTCTTCCTTTATCTCCAGCCCAAGGGGGGTCTCCTTTAGGGGAGGGTTTTTGATAATTTAGCATTTTTTTATATTTTGAACATCTTTTGGTACTCTCATGTGGGATATATTTTACAAATTCATTTATGTATTATTTATTTAACATTGTGTATATCACTAGTGAATGGAGATATCTTCTTTCTAATAGTTACATTATTTTAAGTCCTACTATATTTATGATAATCTTAGCCAGTTATAGTCCTTATCCCCTATCCTATTTGTGGTATGAATTTGGGGTTAATATCATCATAACATTGTCCATGATATCCTTATTAGGATTTTTAATGACATTAAGGTTTTCATGATTGATTTTAGGTATATAAACATTATCATATTACTTTATAAGTTCACGTGTTGATTTATGATTGATTTATTTTATTTGTTATAATTTTTTATCTAGTGTTAAATTATTTATTTGAGGAATGAGTGATTGATTGTAGTATCCAATGAATATATGAAAAAGAATCATGATATAATACTTAGGTATTTGAAACAACCTTTTTTAATTATATATACATAGTTATGTTGTAGTAAAAATGTAAAAAATAGATTTAAAGTGGTAAAATAACTAGATAAAGAGAAGGGGAAACCATATAAATCTTTTTGTAGTTATAGGGTACAAATATTTTTGATAATTGTTTTTAGAGGCCTTATGAATGTGAATGGATGTGTTTACTAATGGAGAGATTCCATTTTCATAATCCTCATAGTCAATAGATGAAAAGTCATATATTTGTGTTCATTGATCGTAATAAATTTCATATATCATATGACCACTAATATATAATATATTATTTTTTGTAAAAAGTTTTCATAGGCATCATATGAATTTTTCATCATATAACATTATTGAGAGTGAATGAATTTGGGAATTATTATGCATTTCTATAATTCATTGGAGTACATGATATTTATTTATGTTGAGGTGGGAAAATAGAAAAAAAGAGTATATGATTTCATGGTATCGCTTATATACCGTCATATTAAACCATGGTCCCTCATATATATTTAGGATGCCAATAATTCATTATCATAAGACTATATCATCATACATTATCAACAATAGCAGAACTCTTCCACAATGGACTATATAAATCATGAATGTCATATGAATTTGAAATTGAGAAAATCATATAAAGTTTATTGAAATAAAAAATTGATATTATTCTTAAAATTTTATTCAATGAAATTAAAAATGGATTTCATATGACTTCCATTTACACCATATGACATCTATAGTTTATAACTATTGATTATTCTATTGCGTTTAAAGTCAATTTTTATGATGTAATATTGGAATAATAAATTAAATTTAGGTGATTCTTAATCTATTCATCATGGAATAAAATATCACAAACACAACTAAGTTTGTGTTATTTCTTGAAAATAAATTATAGATATTATTCACTAAGGATGATCAATGTGAAGGATATTCTAGAATAATTTAAATGATGATAAAACATAGAAATTCATTGAATATTAGAAAACTAATTTTAGATTTTTTTAAATATATTCTAACATGATAAAAACATCATAAATATTTTATGATTGATGATCAAATCATGGGTTGGGTTTTAAGATATAGATGAGGTTAAAAATAAAAAAATTTATTGTTTTGGATTTTTAGATGAGAATATTTGAAAATACAGAGTGTTGATCAAAATAATGATAAATATGAGGATACAAGAGTTAATCGTTATTAATATGTATTTCAATAAGAGGTACTTGATTAAAGAATGGTGTGAAATAGAGATGTTTGAGATTATATTTGATTGTATGATTAATGATTTCATCTAAATTTTATTCATTTAAATTGAAACTATGATGACGTAGAGGATGAGTTTTGGGTATTGAACTATGGATAAATTATTCAAGATTTAGGCTTGAACAAGATTAGGTTGAGCTATTTTAGGGGAGAAATGTTTCTAATATGGAGATTATATTGATCCTTTTGAAATATTTTAAAATATATGGTTGGATGAGAAATATAGAAAGGGGACCAAAAAATTATGGATACTCTATTAATTTTCCAATAGAAAAAATGTGAAATAGAAAATGGAATATAGAGATCATTATAACTACCGTGTATGAAAATGTTAAGGAAAAATAAATGGGGATCCTGAGAATTTAATCACATTAATATTTATAATATTAAAAAATATGTAATATATTTTCACGATGAAGTAATTATATATATAATTGTGAGATTGACAAATAATGTAGAATTTTTAAATCTTATTATATATATTTAGATAAAAATGTAAGAAGCATGATAATTATGTGGTATAAGGAAGAGGATATGATAAAACATTGTGATTTTAGTTATTGGGTATCAATGATGATAAAATAATAGGTATCAATACATCTTATTTTGTTCAATTTTCATGAAAAATAGTATTGAGAATATAAATAGATCATTATTATCAGACAAACTATGTTGTTGTGGTTCAATAAATATGAGATTCAATCATTTAAGAGATTGGTAAGAGATTAAGAAAGTTGATTATTTTTATTAAATTATTTGGATAAGACTTGAAATAGAGACCAGGTTCCATATAGCTTATCGTAAAGAACTATTTCAATTTGGAGAATTTTTATAGAAAAATTATATCAATATTTTTATAGTAAATTATCATACGAAGGTGTTTTTATTAACACTAATACTGGGATATAAAAGAAAACAATTATTTATATACTAGTAAGCCATAGAAACAACCCGACTCATGGAATATATTGACATTATAGATAAAGAAATTGAAAGCACAAATAAACTATTATCAATAAGTCCTATGAGAATCATGAAAGTGATTAATTAGAGAGGATTTATACTAATGTGGGATGAAATAAGCATTGTATGCAATAGTTTACTACAGTAGAATGTCTTTGTATTTGGTTCACAAATAAAAAAGAAAAATGAGTAGTTATTTATTTTTGAGCCCTGTAAATACACATAAAATCACATTTTAAACATTAATTGAATGCATGTGGTTGATGGTTTCATAGTAAAACCATATATTTTCCAATATTAGAAAAACCAAAAAAAATAGGTCATATTCTTATGGGGGATAATTTTTTCTACGGGAATTTGGTAAAAAAGGAATAAATTCATTCACCCAAAATATATGGGCTTTAAAAAATCCTATAGTGTGGTTAAGTTAGTATCTTAATTATTTTACATATATATGGATATCTGTTTCTATAAACATTTAATTTTATATAATTTGATAAAGTAATTTTTTGATGATTGTTTTGAAAATTCTTATATTTAAAATTTATATTCCATCCTTTTATGAAAAGTATAAGACTCTTACAAGGCATTGAAAAAGGTAATAAAATGATGATATGATTGTTAGTAAATGTTATAAGAATTGAAAGGATATAAAACTTCATGAAATTGAACAATTATAGAATAAAAAAAAATTATATTCTACTAAAAATGACCCAATTTATGATTATAGTGCATTCTTTGATGATTACGGATACATTAGTACAAGTGAAAATTTATAATATTATGTTGGAGGGTATCTGAAGAGGGTTACTTTTGAGTTTTTTCCCTACAAACTAAATTTTTTTTGTGACTTAAATGATGAATGATCATAGTTATGGAATGATTTCCATGTAATATATAATGCTTTGTCTTAAAATTTTGTAAATTGGTACATCCTAATTAAACAACTTAGGGAAGTGATTGTGATATTGTAACAAGTAAATTAAAATATGAAATTTATTTATAACAAAATTTATGTTATTTGAGAAGTGTGATATTATCTTTTTTGATAATTATGTATTAAGTTCATTATAAGAACTTTATAAATTCAATTTGGATTATAAGTATTCCAAAAAATAGTTGAAATAAAATTAAATGAATGATCTTTATAAGTTCCCCTGAATAGGTATTAATGATTAATGATGATAAGGTTAAAATTATTAAGGTTGACTTCTATGTCAGCTTTTGATTAGTGTATTATGAAAATATCACCATTAAGTATAAATCTATTGAGATGAAGTTTAAATTGAACGATCTAAAATATTTTCACTATGAAGCAACATAATGAAATGAAAATAGAATGATACCACTTATACCTTGATGATTATTCTTCCTTAAATAGGTTCTCATATTAATTTTGTTAATTTATTTAGAATAAATGGATTTACCTCCACACCATGCTCAAAGATCAATGAATCTCACTACCCTAATAAAGCTATAACTATGAAATATATCCTACCTATATATACAATAATGTAGTAAACTTTTGTACAAATGTGTGTAATAAAAAATATTCTAATCCCACTATTTTATCAAGGGTGTATGTGAGAATGTATTGTAAAAAAATTCATGAAATTAGAAACCAAAATATTGGGTTTCCACCAAAAATTAGTTATCACTAATATCTAAAAATATTACATCCTCAAGTAGAATAAATTAACCTTTAGGATATTAATGGTGATTTTAGAAGTTTAAATAGATGAACCTATATTATGATTATAACATCTAAATATATTAATACAATAAAATTCCAACAGATATTTCATATATTTTAATAAAAGAGAAATACTACTTCAAGGAATTTGAAATCACAGAATAATAATAGTTTACCATTATGGAACAGATAAGTGGGTTGATTATCTCTCTTTATATTGAAACTATTATGACCATATATATTAATAATTAATTTTTTTTATTCTAACCACCATTATTATTATGTTAATATGAAAAATCCAAAATCCAAAAAACAAATCAAAAATTAAACACAAATGAAATCAACTCTGTCTTGATGAGTAATCAACTGAAGAAGACAGATGAGAATGATACTCTTCTGCAATAGGTAATGAATTATGAGAAAGATTCTAAACATAGGAATTAATTATTTTTATATAATTTTATAAAATTACACATATAAAAAATTCAGAATGGATATAGATATTATTAAATTTCAAGGGTCCATAATTATTCCAAAAAGGAACCCAATCATGCGATGTAGAAGAAGAGAGGCCTAGTGGAATGTCAAAACCTACCCAATTAAAATAATACACTAATACATGATCTATATCTCACATATCCATAATGGCCTTTCATATCCACAATGACTAGAATCCAGCACCTAGAAATAATAATATGATTAAGGGGAGAAATTGTTCTGAAAAAAACCCATCTAGATAGAACACCTAATGAAAAAACCAAAAAAAATTGGTTTTATTATTAAATATATATATAGAAGAATATACCAAAATCATATGGAGAAAAAATGATATTTAAAATATAAAATTACGGAGGTAACAATTTACAATAATACATATCCTCCCAATAACCATTAAATATTTCTACAACAGCACCAGAGGTCAATACTATCACTCCAATGACATACTGATCATGTACACCAACCTCCTCCAAGTGTCCCTTTACCTTTCAAATGAATTGGAATTAAATAATATACAAATTTAGAAGGAAATGGTAGGGATTTGTTTAATCATTCCAGTAGGATATTACCAAGTGTTCTATAATAAACCCATAATACTTAAACCATTTATGATTTCATTTCAAAAAAACAGGCCATGGAATGACACCAAAATATTACAATCCTAAAAATGATTTCAAATAAAATTATGGAAGACGTATTAAAAGATGAATTAAATGAAAATTTTATACAATAAATTTATATAAAATAGTTTCCTTGGAAAGATTAACTCATCAAATAAAGTACTTCATAATAACATAAAAACCACATCCCATGATCATTTTCAATATGTTACATTGTTTATAGGATCTCAGATCATTTAACTACTCAGTAATGAATCAAGAATTATGTATATATTAAAATATACCAATGGATTTCTGAAATGGGACTAATAAAACTTTACCTTATCAAGGAAAATCATATCTAACTGCATGTAGTTAGAGTTTTCATCGCCAATCTATTGTGGGGGAGGTAGAGTACTTGCATGATTGACCTAATAATTTATTACCTACTCAGGATAACATGTGGTTCAATCAATTAATAAATAAATCATGGAAAAAATCATTAATATAAATTTAATTCATCAATATCATTTTAAATTGTGAATTTAATATTTTATAATGCAATTTAAATTACCTAAAAATCAACGTTTTCAAAAATATCATGAAATTGAAATTATCTTTCATATAAATTATATTTTTTTCAGGAATTATCCTCAAACTATTTACTTAAATAATTTCCTATTTAGATCTATAATTTGTCTCCAAATCTATACAATAATTTCAATTCCATTGAAATTGGTTATTTTCGTTATATCCATTCCCTTTTAAAATCAAACATCAAATCATTCGAAATAAGTATTTCCAAATCAATTGAAAAATAATATTAATTACATCAGTAAATATAGGGTTTCAATTGAAGGGTAATTTCTTTTGGAACCACAAACCATTAGTAATATTAAAAAAACCATACCATCAATATGAGTTCCAATAATGGATCATGGAAAAGAATACCAATTTATATAACCTATAATTGAAATCTTTTTAAATAAAGATCATATCCAATATTAAAGTATGATTTACCACTCTTAAAAGGAGGAGAAGCATGGAATTTATAAAACCAAAAACATGGGAGAAACCACATAGTAGAGGGGGATCAAATGATATACTTTCTCATTAGTTCATGTGAGAAGAGGAGAGAACATCCAAAAAATCCGCTAGAGAGCTTACAAAATAATGTAAATTTATTAAGTTTTAATTTAGGTTAATATAGCATAAATACCATGTTTTATAAATATAATTAAATTTTTCGGGGAATTTGAAACATGGTTTTATGGTTTCCTAATGAGACCTCATGGATAGAAGGAACCTTGCGGCTGAACCATGCACCTTTTCTGGGCTTCTAGAATGGTTGAATGATTTTTGCAAAAAAATAAAGTATCTTTATTAAAAATATGAAAATAACAATAGCCAAGGTTGTATGGTTCGAAGGATGAGTCCACATGGATTTGAAAACCACTATAGCCCCCCATACCACCAATACTAAGGAAAACATATGTTGGGTAACACCACATATTTTATCCTGATTTTATACCAACCATTCATAGTCAAGAAATATAAATAAGTATAGAAGGTCACCAAAAACTGCTCAAAAAAATCCAATCAACATACGTTAAAAATAATGATGAAAATATACCTAATATAATGTTATATGAAGTAATATACTATCCACCATAAAACTATTTGTCACTAGAATTCCTATAAATAATACTCAATGTTAAATAGATGAGGCCACTACTCAATTGTCATTTTATCATCGTCTTATGTATCATGAAAATCATAACCATGCCACCAAAAAAATACCAATGGTACATACATATCATGAGGAACCATTATCTTTGAATAAAAAATCATTTCATAATGCTTAGTCACGTTTAAATAAAATTCCACATCATGGTATTAACAATTCATGACATTATGTTGTCTTTAAACAAACTTCCTTTGATATGAAACAAGAAACACATTGATGATTGATTTCAAAGGCAGTCATGTAGATAAATGAAAAGACACATTGGAATCACCTTTTTCAATTCAAAAAGGACCCATAAATCTCCACACAATCATTCAATTTCTTCAAAGACATTAGTGTCCCAACCAATTTGAATCACTTAAAAACAACAAGTTTCTAATTAAAGAAACCAATGTTTTATGTCAGTGATCAGCATAACATTTATATTATCTATGTGTCATCATGATCCTATGATGAAGCAATTAATTGTCCATTGTAATCTCTTGAAAAAATCTACACCCATCTGAGTAAGATTCACCAAAAACCAACAAAAAAACATAAATTTAAAAGGGTGGATATAAAAGTTCTTAAAGTGATCCATTATTATGGAAAACTAGTATTTATTATTTTATGAAGATTCGATCATTCTCAAACGGGAATACACATCTCCACAATTATTGGGAATAAAATCATGTAAGATGACCTCAAGGATCATTATAGCTCATTCTATTTTCCTTCAATATATGGATTAAACCTTATGAAAAATTTAACTTAGTATCCTATACCGTCATAGAGGCCTCTCTAAAAGTGACATGTAAAATGGGTATCCCTAAAATATACTATATGAGTTGGAAATCAATGAAATCTATAAATCTTATTTATATAGTAAATCCCAAAATCCTCAATATTGGATGTATCGTCAATGTGAATAAAGTGGAAGGATATGTTCATATGATCAATTAAAATCCCAATCACAATCATAATTCTAGGGTAATTAGGAAACCCTACCATGTAATCCAAATATTTATCATCCCCCTTCAAGGTCAAAACATAATGAGGATAAAGTAAACCCAACTGATTCTGGTGATCGACCTTAACCTAATAATGCTTATAAAAACCATGATATATTTCTTGGGGATCATGGTTATAGAGATATCTGTTTATGTTTTTTGGACAATGTTTAGAAATGGATTCAAATATTTAGAAATAACTTGGTGCCATTAACAGAATCCCAGGAGCAATTAGAATAAGTATGTTATTATAGAGTTCAATGAAAATAGTTAATGCCATAGATCATATAAAATTTTAAATAGTTCTTCTAAAATCATTATGATAATAAGATATCATGGAAATCAAATGAATTCTATGTTGTATGTATTCACAAAAAATTATTGATTATTCCTAATTTTAAACATGAGTAAAAGTCTTTGGGGTAAATCGTATGACTTTGAGGTGAGGTAGAAAAATTGAATATACAGAAGTCCATGATTTCATCGTTTGTCTTATGTTCCATCAAAGGACATCAAGATCCATCAATTGAAAATTGGTATACCATAAGTCTTTAATAAAATTATCAACATAAGATGTAATTGAGACTAAATTTTCTCTTCACTAATGAAGCATAAGAATATGTGACAATCATATGACTTTATAATTATCCAATATAAGAATTTTGAATGGTATAATTCATATGAAATTTAATTTCATAAAAATTAGAGAGTATTTAATTATACAAAATTCAATGAATTATTAATTGTATTTAAAATGATGTTATACTACAGTTTATTAATTTAATAAATAATAAAAATTATAGCATTTTAGTGTGAAAATTGATTTAAATGATTTAATATCTAACTAAAAAATGAATTTTAATGATTCTAAAAGTATTTATTTGTAATTTTATTATAATAGAAAAAAAAGAAGATTTAATATTTTATAAACAAATCCAAATTTTTGATCTGTAGTTAAATTAAATATGATTGAAATTATTGTAAAATTTAAGTTCTATTTTAGCTGTGAAATTATAGAATATATATAATTTTTTTTTAAAGGATGTTTCTAATATTTTATCATGATCAAATCATAATAATGATTTTTAGGGAAATTATTTATGTCTTGATTATTTTTGAAGAATGATATGATATGAAGGATCCCTAGGAAGCTGATATATGATTTTAAAATGGAAACATTTTCAAATAATCATTGGGGGTGAAACAGAAGAAAAATATAATGTTTAATGACACAGCCTTCTTTTTTTATAAATATCACTCAATTTTATTTTCTTAATGAATATTTATATTGGTAAAATATATTTTTAAGCTATTATATACTGGTTTTAGTCCTATTATCATAATTATCCACTTATATTGATGATACTAGGATATATAATATTATTTTGAGTATTTCATATTTTTTAGTTATTCAAGTCATATGAAATATGAATACATGATTGTGCGATTTCAATGGAGAAACTATGGAATTATGGAGAGTAACTTTATCCTTATATATTAGTGTAGATGATCTTATTTTCAAGGAAAAATAGAATGAGAACATAAAAGGAATGGAATCTATAGTATTTTTTATTAAAATAATAGTTTGTAAGGAAAATTAAATATGGATATTATTTGAATAGAAACACATAAAAAGTGAAGGGAATGTAAATGGGGATATTGGAAACAGATACTAATAAATATTATCATTACTAAAATTTCATCAAAATTATATTTGGTGACCAATATATAAAATTAAAATTATGAAATTGAGAAATTATGTTGAGATGTAGATATTGAGTGAATAGATGTCGAGAATAACTGACAAAATCACTAAGATATAAATGAGAAGAATATTTAATTTAGTATAAATATATAAGTTTCATGAGTCTTATCATCCAAAATTTATCCTTCACAGTAATGTGGGATGTAGGTTTTTATTTTTATGATGACTTAGGGATTGAACCTTTCATTGTCTTTGTAGGGGGTGAGCTGCAATCCATTATTGGTAACCCTTGTGAAAATAATTTGGAATGGGTGTTTGGCTTGAGAATAGTGTCATAACATGATGTGGGATACTCATATGGGGGATTCATATATACTCTTCCGTAGGAATTATTTCAGCATTCAGTTAGGACCTCGAGCCCTAGGCCTTTGTTCCATGACAATTCTCTTTCAATGCAATATGGATTTCACTCCATTGAAAATGTAATAAAATAGGCATAGATTATTCTTTACATTCATTTTATGGAGGTATGAGCATATAAGAACCAGGGTTAATTAGTGTTTTAGTTTTTTTCAATTTCAAATCCCCCCAAAATATTTATATATATATATATAAGGATATGATATATCATTGGGAAGAATATCACAAGTTGTTTCATATGAATGGAGAATATGTATTGAAATATCATTCTGAGTTCAGTTTAGAGGAAGAAAACTAATGGAAAGTAGTATAATGTAGTTTTGTATAGATGATCAATTTTTTTACTATTCATACCTTTTTTCATTGAATCCTTTCATATATTAAGAATAGATAAATTAAAGTTATCGGTTTCATTAATTCTATTGAAGTTGAGCTAAAATAGGGACCACGATGAATTTAGTTTTTCTAAAAAAGTCTTATTGGAATTCAAACATATTAAATTAACATGAAGTAGATTAATATTGTTAATACTAAAGAATAATTTTTATATATTTTGATAAACTATAAGTGTGAGTTATAATGTAACACTTTCATATACATGAACAGAATTGATGAAACATATGAAAATCATGGTATACAAGGATATCACAACGCAACTCTATGAATGTAGTTATAATATGTTATAAATAGTTTTTATAAGATGCATGAACATGGATGAATGGTGAGAATATGTGGAGTTTTATGAAGTACCATACAAGATATTCCTCATTTTTACATAGTTCAGAATACTTGACGGGGAGGAAAAAATCATGAAAAGGTTTATGTCCTTTATGATGATCCTTTTTCGTAAAACATGACATCCTTAATATATGTAATGGCATGATTTTTTTTAAGATATCATGGTTAAAAATTAAATATATCCATATGTACTAACTAGAAGAATATTTAAAATTATAAAGGGGTTTAAAAGTTTTGATGAAAATTTGAAATTTTGTAAGAATAATTAATAAATAACACCATGTTTATCCCTCTCTTAAGTGGTTTCCCCATTCATAAGGGTTATTTCAATTTTAAACTATAGTATTTAAAATAATTTTCCCATTTTTTCATCTCGAAACTATATTACTTACTACATTATTTTTATGTTAGGATGCTGTTATAATATTTTCCTTATATTTATATCATATTTTAATTTTTAAACAAAAAATAAGGTGTCTCCACAAAATATAAAAAATAGTATTTGTTTTAAATTTGTTCATATATCCAAATTTATGGAATTTTTTATAAAAATATTTCTCTATATAATAAAATTATAATTACTAAGAAATTCTTATGTACTTCCAAATAATTCAATTAGAACATAAATTTCAAAAACTCCTCTTTTATAAAATTTTAATTTATTCAATGAAATATGTCTATAATTATGTAACTCTTCATTAATTAATAAAATTTAAAAAATTATTAATTAAATGAATTTTTTATTATTGTTGGAAAAATTAATAAATAACAGTTAAATTACTATTGTTAAGTACTAAGTCATATATTTTCCACACATAAATAATTCAATCTTTGAAATTTAGGGTGAACATTAATGTGTCATAAAACTAGGCTAAGTATTCTTCATTTATTTCATTGGATCATATGTTTCTTCATCTAACATATGATTACAATAGTGAAAATTCACTAGTAAGGTTGTATGACTTCATAACAGATTTTCTATAGTGTTACATATGTAGTTAAAATATTAATTATGAGATTGGCCTGGATCTAGATATTTTTCTTGAATTTCATAACTCAAGTAACCATGATTAATCTATCAGATAAATTTAGTGGTCAAAGATCCTAGTAAAATTATTATAATGGATTAAATAGTTTTCCTATCATTAGATACTAGTCACATACATTATTTTTATATTATAAAAAAATCAATAAAAATTCAACGAACCACATCATTCATTTTTTTCAATCCAAAAAATTATTGGTACTTCACTTCTTGGTATAATATGAAAACACAAAAATATGATGGTTGGTGTCAAATGATTAGTAAAAGTATAGGTACAACAAAATATATAATAATAGGAATACACAATAGATAAGTGTGAAGAAACAATAATCAATTAATATAGTAAATATCATTATAATGATGAATATCCATGTATAACATAGAAATGAATTTAATCACATAGAAAGCATTAACTGAATTCATTGTTATAGAATCTATAATTTCAGATATCTTGACTAATTTCATTAGTTCCTCATCCATGACATTATTCCATTCATCAAAGTTGTAACCATGACTTCATTTTAGCCATCATGAATGCAACCATGAAATGATACATAAATACGGTTAGAATATACAAAATACACAATCCTTTTGTATTGTTAAGCCAAAAAATGTATTAGGGGGATATATAAAAATATGCCCCACTCATTACTTTTAAAAATCCATTTCATTTATCATATGAAAGATAATAACAACCATATCATGTATCATAAAAATACCATTATAAACATCCATATTTCAATAATAGTTTATATTACATTAATACATTTCTCCATAATAATAACGTGGATAACATGATCATAAATAATCTAGATGATTATTTTTTATACATATATAAATGATCTTGGGGTTCCCTAAGGAACCTTACCTATAATCATTTCTGAGTAATAAATATTTATATATAATATAATATTTTATATGTTGATTATATATATTTTCCCATTAAATTTATGAAATTGACACACTATATGAGTATCTATCTGGAGGAACATTAATGATTCCATGGAATGTAACCTTATCAGTGAAACAATGATAATGCAATAGTGAATGTAATATTCTATGTGTTTTGTTATCAATAGAAGATTTTAATTGAGATCAACAATTTTAAATTATAGGAGATTATTGAAATGATGTTACAATCATTAATTATATTTTATATAATCATCATAATTATTTTATTAATATAATTTAGGAGTTTCTGGACATGTGTTTGGATTTAAGGCCACTCGCCATTTAACGGGTGAATATTGTTTTGAAACAAAATGAACAATTTTCATGGTTAATATAAAAAGGTGCATCAATTCCAGAACCACATAAAATATTTAGTATCTATATAGTTATTTAATAAATATGATACTAAAAACACTTTTACAATACCAAAACATTTTGATACAACTGTAGAAATGAATGAATTTTATAATGGTTTTGGTAACTATTGAGTCAAATTAATATGAGGCATGGATAATGATATAGGCCCTTAAATCCCATGTAATTTGTTCATAATATGATAATAGTACATACATGAAAATATATTCACCAGAAGGAGGAGATAATAAATTGAATAGAAATCATATCTTAATGAATAGGTAATTAGATGCAAAAATACATACCCTAATTATTGACACCAACAAATGTTCTAGATTCTGATTGAGATAATAAGATTTATATTAGAAATATCCTTTATAATAGAGGCTATATAATATATAATTATGAATGTAGGATTTGGAAAACAAGATAATTTTATACGATTAGAATTATAGTATATTTTCATGATAAAATTCCAAGAGAAAGGTGTAGTATGAAGTTGCAGGACTGGTACCCTTTTAGATGTGAAAGAAATGGAATTTTTGTAGTTACAAATTATTTTTTTCAATGATCGAATAAAGTTATTAAAATATAAATGACTTCATTCGGTATTAAATGAGGTTTGGGGTGAGACATGTTCAATGAATTCATCATAATTAATATGAAAATGTATTCTAAACATGTATCAAGAATTCTATCTATGAATTTTTTATTTTATCATGTTTTGTTTTTATGATAGTAATTAATTTTTATCTATTTAATTTAATATTTACCAGTTGAAATCAAATAGTAAATGTTACATAATATGGAAATAATGATTCTAAACAAGAAATAAAACTTTTTAAATATAATTACTATCAAAAACAGAAATTAATTTTATCAATAGCATGTGTAAACCATAAGAAATCAATATTTTAAAACTGTATTTTTTAATAATAAAACAAATATTGGATAAAATTAACTAATTTTTTTAATTATTATAATATAAATAGGTTTGTTAAATATATGAAGTTTATATTAAAATAATTGAAAACTTAATATTTCATAATTAATATTTAATTAAAAAAGACTAAAATAGTTTCTTTTATTGTAATTCAGAAATATGATAAAAAATGTTAAAAATGTTTTATAAAATCATAATAGTATTAAAAAATTAACACTTTTTCTCCTCAATAACATATTTGGGAAAGGAAATTGTTTCTTGATTATGTAAATTATAATTCTTGGTAAATTCATATATGCAATAGTTTTTGTAAAAAACATTACTTTTCAATATACAAATTAAGGGAATTTATTTAAGAAAAATATAAAAAATCATGAAATGATAATATTCTAATATTTAGTTGACATTTTCCCCATTTAATCATATATAAATTTTAAAATTTCGAAATTTATAAATAATGTATCTTTTTATTGTGATAGAGTCTGCATTGTGTGATAATTTTTAAGATGTGGTGTTTACCTAGTCCAATTAGGTCTCAGGATTTACATTCTCAACCAATTTAATAATTTCATTCTAGAAGTTTTATATACATAATCTATTATACAAGTGTTTGTATTTATTTCACATTTCCTCTTTCGAGTCCCACATAGCCTTATCGAACATATGATTCTTCTAATTCACTTTTATTGTTAGTTTTCCAATCAATATCACTTTCTCTCTAGTGTATAGAATATTGGAATGCACTTCAATATAATACAAGGAATTTTACAATAGAATACACATAATGTTATGTACATTGTTTTTGTGAGATATGTACTTACCCAATAATAAAACATTGAGAAATTCCGAAAATATAGAGAGGTTCTATGGAATAGTATCATACTGGCAAAAATGCCAATTTTTTTCAAAAAAATAAAAATATATAATGTACCTATGATTTTAATTTCCTATTATTAAAATCAATATGACTCATTTCCAAGGAGATACTTTTTAAAATACATGATTTTCTTTGTGTAATTTCATATAGTTTTTATATAATTTTCAATTGTATTCTATATATAATGGTGTATCAAATTATGATTCTTAATTGTACCCACATTCAATGTTATATCCTCAACATATTTTGAGGTAATTATATTCTTCTCTAAAATATCATCCTTATATGTTATAGTACACCATATCTTCTCGTAAAATGATTCGAAAAATTCAATTTGGATAAATTAATTGAATCTATTTTTATATTATAATTCTACTAAAGGTAGATATTTATCCAATTTTCCATGAACCTCAAGAGAGAATGAGCATAGAATGATTTATATTGTATGAATAGTCCAAACAAAATGCCCAGCAGTATAAGAGTGATATGAACTCTTCAAATTTATCTCATTGTTGAGAGTATTGAAAATGCCCCTAATTTTTTTACAATAAACAAGGTCCATGATAAGATAAAATTGATAGATGTATACCATAGAGTCATACTAAATCTTTCATATAGAGTCACACAAGATTTTTTAGGAATAATGAATCATTTATATCTATTTAATGTGATAATTTATAATGAAATACCAAATTAATTCTATAAAATATTTATTTTTATGTGTTTTTGGAATTCTGGTGACAAAGGATAGTAAAACATTTAACCACTTCCACATTGGTATAGGTATATATTGTGTTTATAATTTAGTATGTTATCTATAAACCTTTACCTACTAAAATATCATACATATATTTGAATATTATATAATTTCTAACAATTTAATTTTCCAAAAAATATTCTCTTATCTACCAATACATATTTATATTTCCATGCTGTATATTAAAATATGATATATGAGATTCATCTAGTAATTACTTATTCATCCCAAGTATAGATTTAAGAAATAGAATCTAACTAAACCTTAACGCACCACCATAATGGGTGTCATCTATTAACCTTCCATAATTCATGGATTTTTTTTTCTTTTAAAACCCTCATCTTCATGTTATAATTTATTTGTCATATATTTTTCTGATAGTTTCGAAATAATTTGGAAAAGGATTGATTTTTTACCCTTCCTTAAAAATTAGAATATCCAACATTACTAACTCCATGAATATAAGATCATTTTTGATCCACATCTATGTGAAAACTCCATAAACTTTCCTATATGAAGAGACAACCAAATTGTTTTACATCCCATGGTGTTAGTGTTTTAAGATTTCATAGTAATTGATTTGTTGTTTCAATATCCTTTATCACATGTTAAGTTAATTTCATAAGAGAATTTATATCAATACATTACCATCCATATATATTTTACATCTCCCAAAATATAGATAATTCCTCCATATAGTCAAAGAAATTTTATATATTCTAATTCAAGATCATGATTTGGATAGTTCTACTCAAAGATCTTCACATTCATTAGTGATTAAGAAACCAATATATCATTATTTTAGATGATATAACCAAGTACATTCTTCATTTTTCACTATTTATTATGAGTCATTATATTTTTGATCGTATATTCAATACCTATGTATTAACCAATATCACTATTACCTACCCAAATCATTCCTCACATTATTTTATCAATGTGAATTTTAGACCATTATATGTCAAAAAAAATTAATGAGTTAGCTATTAGACAATTTTTTTCTGAAACAATCAACAATAACAACCTACTAATCAAAGAAAAATATATGAATCAATTATATTGTTTGATGTAGGAAATTTATTAACCTCATTCATCTTTAATTGGTCAAAAAATATTCCATCCTTATAGAAAATTGTGCCTAGAATATAAGTGTACATAATTCAAAATGAACACTTACTAATTTTCCAATAAAATTGTATTTCTCTTTATTTTATAAGATCTAGTCGCAAATTATTCGCATACTTCCTATATATTTTATTGTATATCAAAATATCATCAATGGATACCACTAACAAATCACCAAGATAATTCATGAGTTCTCCATTCAATGGATCCATAAACATAGCTGTGTTTTAGTCAATCTAAATGGATTAAATATAAAAAAAATAATACTCAAAACACACAAAAAAATCTATCATTGGCATATCATCCTTATTTAACATTTAATTGTTTAAATATGGTTTAAGACCTATATTTTAACAGTATTAAGTTCCATGGATTTTTTTATTAAAGAAATAAAAGAAAGATGTATGATTTATATAATTTATATCAATGGAATTTGTCAGCCTATCATAAATGTAGATTCTAAAAACCATTCATTTCATAAAAAAATAGGATCCCTCAAGTTAAAAAATAAGTTAGATAAATCCCGTATCAAAAAATTATTTTATATTTTTCTTTATCACGTCTACTTACACTGTGGAATTATATTTTTAGTAATTGATATATTTTAATCATACTGGATATTGTCAATAAAAAAGTCTATATCACTCTGTGGAGGATATTCAACAAATTCACTAGGAAGCTCATCATTATATTTATAAAATGAAGTTATATCCTAAATAAATTGGGTGTCCCTTCTAACCATATATTTAATTTTTTTAATATCAATTAATTTCCTTATATAGAAATTATTCTGGCGGGCCAGGTTATATCATGAAAAATGAGGCCTCAAATAAATAAATAATGAACACCAATATCCCTTTATGAATCATAAACTTCTTCTCTTAGAAATAATTTTTTCTCAATTTACATAAAAATTCAATTAGGGACCATGATTTTGTAAAATGAAGCCATTGTTTTGATAATATAGATTTCAATTAGGGTGTTTCTATAAATCATAACGGTGATGTACTAAAATATCCTATACATTTGTTTCAATTGGGGTCTTTTTTGAAAACACATTTTTCATGGTTCTAGGTAATATTTTTTTATTATCATCAAATAATGTATATATAAAAGAGTGAAAACATTAATAATAGGATAAAGAATTTATTTTTTTTACTTTAATATAATTTTACAAACAATCACATAATTGGGAACTTCATATTTTTCTATGTTAGTCTAATAATTTTAGAAATTACACTAGAAATATTCCGAGTCATATTCCACTGAAAATTCACACATACATTAATGTATTAGACTATATTTTTACCATTGAATCACTAGGTGTTAGAGGATTCCTTCATTACCTTTCATTCATCAGATAGATGTCCATTATGTCTAGACTTTTTTTAAAAAAATCTATCCCTTAAATAAATTACCATTTTTTTTCTTTCCAAAACTATCTTATATTGGATGTCCCATCATTACCTTCTTTATGTTTCCACTTTTCTTTGTCCATGGTGACCATATTTCCTCTTCTTAGCTTGACATAATTTCAATATATAATATTTCTAGAATAATTTGTATCTCATATGGAACATTATCTTATATTATCATATCATGAAAAATGTTGTTAGAATAATTCCATTTAGAGGCTCTTCTTATGCCCATCCATGAAATGGATTAGTCAACATTAATATTTACATGTGTATTCTACATCATAACTGAAAATTATTCAAAGATTTATTATACACTCAGAAATGGACTCCTCATATTTCTTCATCAAATTAACTAATATACTTTTCATTGAAGATAAATTAACTTGAATTTAGTATTTTAAAATAATATCACAATAAAATTATCTTATACTATTTTATGGCCTTTTCCTACATAGTATTTATAATTAATGACCACCATTTAATAGCTTCCCCTATGACATATTAAAACCCCATGAGATCATTCTCATATTCATTACATCCAATAGACTGAAATTTATTCTATTAAGAATTAAAAAAAATTATCTATTAATTGATAAGTGGTACCATTGAATGGAAAGATGGTTGTCGAATAGAGCATTATGAAATTTTTTCACCATATTGTGTATTAATTTAATGATCAATAAGATATATTTTTGTGCAAATTATTTTTTATTAAATCAAACAAACTATAATATTAATAAATGATAATCTTAATAAAATATATCATTTATTGATTAGTGGATGATTTTTTATAGTCTTATATAAAATTAGAATTAAAAAGGAATTTAAAAATTCAACATTTATATAAAAATATTTTTACTGTGTAATTTATAAATTGAAATAAAAGATTATATTAAAATGATAAATCGTAAAAATAATCACAAATTTTATTATGTGTCATAAAAAAATTATATTAGTATATAGTTTTGAGAATTTTTTATAATAATTGTTTTAAGGGGATTAGTTCTATAAATTCATCATCATAATAATCATTTTTATTTATATGAATAGTTATAGATTACAAGAAGTAATTAATTATAGAACTGAAATAAAAGAATAATGGAGGCCTAAAATAGGGAAATCTTAGTGCATCCCCTCATTCCAGGATCACTCCTTCAGTAGGTAATGATGTCATGTTGTGGAGGAAAGTAATTATATAATCATGGTATCCATAGAATCCATAAAGTAAAAAATAATTGTTTCCATCTCACCAGCTGTGTAGGATATGAAAATGATTGTTAATTATCTTCTTGCATCCTTTACTGATATATGAAATAGCCCTAGGAGTGATACCCATTCCACATAAAGAATCATGTGTAATACTAAAATTGTTTTGTACCAATGTCAGGCTACTGCTCATTTGACAACAATAGTGGAAGTCTGTTAACATATCTATGGATTCTTCTTATTGCGACTGACCAAAATTGAAGTTCGAAAAAATGAAAGGATTATGGATCTCGTATAATTGTGAACCACACCACCACATTGTATAAACCTGATGAATAATGAGCCATTGATGTTTTATTTACATCCTCTATAATGGTTATGGAAATGCACCCAGTTCCCTTTCATGCCACTATAATTCTGAGGGTTACAAGAAGGAATGGGAAAAAAGGATCTAAGAGTGGGAGAATTGTCCCAGTTTTTATCCAACCTTTCCAAAATGACCAAGATAGTCCTGATATGAGAAACCATATCATTCCCTGAGATCATAATTCTATCATAGAACATTGATTTCATTAGATACCAATTAATCCAACAACCTACCACCATCCATATTGCTTTGGCATTCATTTCTAACCTTGACGAGCCTCCACCATGAAACCAGTGATCCAGGAACATCGCCCCCGAAGATCCTATAGAGAGATTCCCAAGAAATCATAGAAATATTTCCAATTTTGATAGTCTAGTTCCCCATTAAGAAACATATGTTCGATATTATATTCAAAATGGGTCCTATAAAATGTGAACCTAGAAAGAAGACTGATAAAATAACATTTCATTTCATCGTCTATGGGAAGCACCTGATTACTAACCCGCCAGACTAGGATGTTGTACATAACCTATATTTCATTTAACAATAGCTATCCACCAAAGATTAAATGTGGTACATATAAGTCATAAATTATGAAAAATGATTTATAGATATAGAACCTGGGGCTGACTTGGTGAGGACAGAATTATCTAGTTCATTGTTGATATTAATGAGATCAAATATAGGTCCAACGTTTTTGTCTAAAACAGCATCGACAAAACCTAGGGAAACTCTAGAATCTATGAAGGGGACATAAGTAACTGTTCTCCCATGAATTCAAGATTAGATCCCACCTATTTTTTATTTCCAAAAGACAGGTCACCCTTCCCCAATAACTATTGGCTATGGAAGGGAAGAGATGAGATAAAAGTGAAAATCATTGACCAGGATTATGCCGGGGTACATCCCATTTCACTTTCATCCACTCTAATTCTAGGAACTATAAATCATACCTAGTGTGTTCATCCCCCAACAACCACCCAATCTAACTTCAAATGAATTCCATCAATTGTGTTGGGAATATTCCTCACATAGATGCCTCCTCCATTCCTGGGACTGGTCATCTTAGCCCATGAGGCCCATTGATCATTTCCTTGATAATGTGTGTTCCACAAGAACATTTATAAAATCTTATCAATGTCATAGATGACACTTTTGGGGGCCTTGATAGAATAAAGGGTATGAATTGAAATTGTGGAAAGGAAACTGTTAATTATAGAAATTATTCCACCAAAGGAGAGGTTTCATTTTTTACAGTTCATAACATGATACATGCTCCACTTTACAATGTGTTCAAAATAAGAAATTTGAAGCCTCCATAGAGAGAGTTTGGAACCCATGTATTCCATAGGGAGTAATGTATACTACATATCTAATCTTGTTCTCATAGAACAAACACGTCTATATGTTCACATGATATTTCCACAGTTGATGCTCTTTACAATCCATTTATAGTAGCATTCAATAATTTTATTAATACTAAAGACAAATATATTTCTATAATTCATTAATGTTGTGTTTTAATATTAAAATATAATATTATAGATATAGAGGGACTACCATATAAAAATAAAGGGAATAATGTTACCCATTAGAATGATCGTGTTGATGAGGTGGAAAATGAAATCTTGAGTGATAAAGATAATTGTTGGGGAGAGCGAAATACACTATCTAGGGACATTAATTGAATTAAAGAAACCATAAATCTTCCCCATGAAGAATTTTGGAAGCCATGTGGAACAACAGAACCAAAAAATCAATTCAACTACCTAAGAGGAAAATCCCATTCTAGGAAAAACCATATTTATGATACCCCATTAGACCTAGTTATAAGCTTTATCCATATCATGTTTAATGGCCATGTTGGTAATAATTTGGAACTTTTTATATAACTATTATATTTGTAACATATTTTTGATTTTGAGAATGGAAATCTGTATTTCTCCATTATTCCATTCTATGAGAAAAAAGCATCATCCATTTATACATATAGACTACCATTATCATGTAACAATTGATTTTTCTTCATGTCATTAGATCCTTATATAGATAGTGATGAGAATGGATTTGTTGATGTCCTAAAAATATTATTCATTTAATAAATTAACTTTTTCCTTTAAATAACGTTCTATTTTATTTTACAATGAAATCATAGAAAATGACTTCTAAATTTAAAATCATATTTACACATAATATCAAAATATGACTTGAAAAACTAGGAATAGTGGAGAAATTTACACATGGAAGATTAATAAATTAACTAAAAAAAACTCTATAGGTTTTTTTTCCTATAAAGTTCTAACCATCAATAGAGATTGTAAAAATGAATAGAAGAACTCGGAAATCAACTGACATTATCAATAGATGTCTAGAACCATTATAAGTGATGTAGTGAATGATTAATAGAGAATGTTCATGTATCTTTTGGAATATATGGATATTAAAAATTAGTTAAATTAGTAAATATGGATTTTTTACATTAATAGTATTGTTCATATAGACTAATTTTAGTGATAAAAAGAATTATTTTATGTTATAACATAAATTTTATTATTGGAGACAAAAAATAAATTTTGTTAAGATTATGATTTATGATAAATTTAAATCATTTAATTAAATTTTAAACTCATGTAATAATATTGTAAAATATTTATTAAATGACAATATATTTATACAATAAGCGCGGGAATTTTTTTAATCACGTGAACGTATATTACGATATAATTTTTTTAATTTCCAATATATAATAAAACTTATATCTAAAAAACATTTATCAAATTTAGAGAATTATATTGATAATATAAAGTCCAATTATTTAATTAGCATATCAGGATTATGATGGGGTGAATTGTTGGGAATTTTCTAATAATGAATATTATTTGGTGGAAATTAGAAAAATACCATTTTATGAGAAATATTATTTTATGGAATCATTATTATGTCAAAAAGATTTAAAAACTTATGAAAAAATTTATTTATTTTAAATTTCATCTAATAATTATAAATAATTATTTTAAAAATGTTATCTTAATTTATAGACTTCTAATTTATTTTTATCAACCAAAAATTGGATTTTTTAAATAAAAATTATATTTAATATGTGTGTGCTAAATGTGATGGTTGGATGGTAAGATTAAAATTGGGAATTCATAGAATATATACCCACCCTCAATCTCAATGTTATAGTATTTTAAATTTTGTTGAAATTCATGTAAACCAATATTGGTTGACTTATATATAAAATTAACTAGTATTTTAATTCTTAAAACCATTCCTCCCAATGTAAAAATACCCCCATTCTTACCTCACATTACACACCATGGAAATTGAGTATAAATTCTCCCTTAATAACCTTGTAAATAGTATATCCAATGTTGTTACAAGGTTTTATGAATTCCCTATCTATCTTAAAGAAGATTCGTCACAAGGTAAGTATTCTCTTCTAACATGTCTTAAATTCATGTTCACATTTTGTAAAAGTAATTTGAGTTTCTATTTATTATTTTGTAAATTTTTAAAAAAAATCTTTTAATTTAGTTGCATAGAATTCATAATTAGAGAATTAATTTCACTCTTATTGTGATAATTTCATCATAATTTCTTTATAAATGTTATGTTATCAAAATCAATCAGTGATTTTCAATGCAATATTTTCACAGCATGAATAACGAACCACATTCATAATTAATGTGTAATAGTTTTGGTATATCATTTTAATATTTATTTTGTATTTCTATATATGAAACAAAAATTACTAGAATATTTCCTATAAATGATATGTACTATTGATTCTTGATTGATGAGGCACACATCAAGTTAATCATACTAAGGGTGATTCCATATTGCACACCAATGCATTGAGTAAATATTTAATCTATAGATATGACATCTACATGATACCTTGGAAGAAATATTTGGTATTTTTAATGATAAATTTACCAAAATACATGAAACTTTATTTTTATATTACTTCATTATTAGCTATGTTGATATGTTTATGAATTTCAAAATTATTATGTTGCCACAAAACATCCAGGTCCTTTATCATGTTATTATGTTCAAGTAATAACATTATACATCATGATCCTATATACATTTTCATATATAATCCTTCATTTTTACCTATGATGTTCTCTTATATTTTTTATACCTTATTGGGACTTATTTTCACTCATTAGATTTGATAAATGACCCAGTGGAATACAATGCAGTCATATGATCTATGATGAGATAATAAGGATTAAACTTAAGAAGCTTTAAATTATTTATGTTTTTAATAATATACCATGTATGTATTTTACTGTATACCAATATTATAAAATAAAAATCCAAAAAAGAAAAATTGGAGTTATTTATTTAATATTTCATCATATAATTGTGTTTAATATCATGTAATTAAATAGTTTGTCTCTATAGTTTGTATCAATTAATGAATTACTTATTTCTGGTAATTAAGACAAGAATTGTTTTTATGAACCATAAGGATATGACAAAATTTAGTAATTCATCCAGACATTATGTTGATCTATAATGTTCCTTCATTCTAAGAAAAAAAACCATCTATGGATAATACTAGTGAATATGGTTTGGGTATAGTTGTACATATGTGTAACAACCTCAAAAAAAGTGAATTTGGAATAACTCGATTGTTACATGGGGAATAACAAAAAGGCCTTAGTACACACCTAGATTTATAGTCTTGGGTGATTTTACTTGGTTGTATAATAATATTTCTGAAAAAAATATTAAAGGATGTGTAGATAGTGTAAATTTTTATTCTAATGGAATGATATTATTAAAATATGGGATACTAGAAGCCCAATGGTAGAAAAACATTTACATTAAACATAGTTATGTGTTTTTTTATATTAGAGATTCTTAAATGTATACTTAATTTTAATTTTTTTTATTTTTAGAAAATGATTTGATAATATAGGTAATTAATCATGTTATAATTTGGTTATAGTTAATTTATTATAATATTCAACTTCTTTATTTTAATAGATCATAGATAATATATCAGAATAAATTAATGAAATCCTATAAAATATTTTTTACTCTTCCAAAATATTTAATCATCAATATTAATCAATATCTAGTTCAAATAGTTTAAAATAGTCTATCAAATATTCAACACACATATATGAAAATATTTTATCAATATCATACCATTCAATTTCTCAAAAACATTCTTTTGTTCATATTTTCTTTGTGATAATATTTCAAAAGACCAATTGAATAATATCATTCCTAGAGGGGAATAATACCATGGACTTGACCGTTTTTATAATAGAGATACATAATTCATAGTAAACTTGGAAATATACATTAGAAACAATATAGGTTACACTAGTTATTAGAAATAAAGGAATAAATATCATCTTATTTATCTATAATAGAATATTGTGAGGGATGAATTCTTAAGGGGGTATTATTATTACTGCCCAAAGAATTTTATTCTTTTAATTAAGGAATTATTTACCCTCAAAATAATTTTATTATTGATTTCAATATAATCAAATAAAAAAATAAATTTCATATTAAATTTACACATCATTTGTAAATATAGATTAGTACAAATATGAATAGTAAAGGAATATACACTTATATGAATAGTGCATTATAACACCAAGAAATATTTCTATTAGGTACATTCTAATATTTTCTTTTTGTTTCCTTTCCTATCAAACTTGTTTTTCCAAATGTGGATGGGGATGATAAATGTAATTGTTAACGCATGTTTTTTTATAATTTTAATCATAAATCATGGACATTATTCACCTCTCTAGGAACTAACTTGTTGTGTAAGTGGAGTATATGTTGTGTAATGTATACTAGGTAGAATCCATGAATTGGGTATATGTACTAAATGTTTTACATGATTTGTAGAATTTACAGACCATGTAATGTGAAAATCTAGTTTAAAATTAAATATGTTACACATTATAAATCATAACTTTAAAATAATGCATTTCAGGACTTATAAAAGATTACATGGCATGTAATCCCTGAGTTATAACTTTTTGGGTGATGTATGACTATTTGAGGATTCATTCTATTTCATAGACTTCACCTCTTGACCAGACCTCGTAACCTAGGGTTCTTGTGTGAATCCCATCCCAATGGAACACTCTGTTCAGTGGTTGATTAGTAGGTCTAGGTGCCTCAATTATTCTTGTATGGCATTGCTCTTGTTTTCACACTAATGTTTTGTTACAACACTGTTTTCAGACGGGAAGTGTAATAAGAGTTTATTTTATGTCATTAATTTTTATTCTGTAGTAATCCATTTCTTTATAGAGATATATCTTGTGGTTTCCAATCCATGTTTTCAAAGGGATATAGGTTTTATATGTCCTTTAGGTAGGTGAGTCTACCCACGTGTTCTAATATATTGAAATTCTTTTTTTAATTTTTTTATTTTCATGATATTTTAAGTGGAATTTCATGTGTTGAAATTAAAAAGGACCTAGGTTTTGATTTCAAACGTTTGTTTCCTTTGGAAATAGAATTTCTTTGATTTGAAAGGGAAATTGTATTTAAAAAACCTGAAGAATTTTTTCTGGTATTTGAAATTATTTTATAAAAAATTAATCACGGTTTAAAAAAACATAGATCTAAAAACATTGGATAATATGATACTTGTTTATGTTAAAAAATAAAAACATGTATCATTTCTATGTGTGACATACTATGAGGTAACTAATTTTATATTGATGGATTTTGGTAGGACATGAAATTAGTTGGATCCAACCTTATTCCTTTTTAGTCTCATGAGTGTCGAGTATGTATTATCAAATAGGAAAGAGTCATGTTAGTAAGTGAATTATTGTGTTTGGTGGTTTATTACATGATAGTTCTTTTCACTAATTTTTTCTGACATGGATATTTAAATTTTTTATCATTACATTATATATTTCTATATTAGGTAAATATTTAATATAATTTTTAAAAACTCAGGGGTCATTTTAAAAAGGTTTCCAAATTATATTATTTATTTAAATTCTTGTAAAACATTTTATAAAGCATGAACTAGTGCACTCTTGATATTATAACATGTGTATATTAAATGGTAGTATCCTAATAAGATATATTTATAAACCCTACTTCTTCCCTTGGGGTGGATGTAGACCTTGTTCTCTAGGATTCTGGTAAAGGAAAAATAATTTTGTATCATGTTGGATTCTCTTTACATCATTTTTTCAGGTTGTAGATAGTTTGAAGGTGACAATTGGTCATGTGGAGACTAAATTGTCTAATTATATAGTACATTTTGGTTTATCATGTCTATATTTGTTTCATCTTCCGTTGATTATGATGTGTACTTTGATTGTATGTTTAGTTAAACTTATATATGAGACTTTTTTTCTTTGTTTTACCTCACCCCATTCTAGGATAACTTTGCTGACTGGTATAATAGAACCAGGTTGGTCTACTAAAAAATTTTATCTGAGGGGTTATTCGGCCTAAACTGTTTCATCACTGGATTATTTTGTTTGATTCCTTGGTTAGATTGGTGTATTATCTTTTAAATTAAGATAGTACTTGTGGAAAATGGTCATATACAGCTCAATATTGTGACTGAATATTAGTTTATATGGGTTATCTTAAAATCATTACTAAGACCACGACATGGTGTGTAGGTTAAAATGAACAAATTTTATTATAAATTTAGATATATAAACCAATCTAAAAAAAATTTAGACTTGGTGTGTGTATGGTCATTTGAAAAATTTAAGTGGGAATTTTATTTTGATGGTCATGTGCATTTATAAAGTTGTTTCCTTTTTGTGGTAGAATTCAAAATTTATTTAAATTATTATTATTTAAGGGAATTGTATTATATTATTTTTTTGGTTCAATGGTTATATAGTTTCTCAAGAATGATCATTAATTTTCTTGTGTTTACCATATAATGCCTCCTAAAAGTGATCTTCTAAATTTTAGGGGTGGAGGATTTGAGGTAGGTTCACAAAACGATCCTCTAATGGACCATTATTTAGTTAGAGTATTTATTTATACCATTCAGAATTTGGAGTTAGTGGGAAAAGTGAACTAGAGACATGTAGTGGATCAAGTATTTGAATTTACCAAGTAGAATCCACCTATATCCCCTATTGAAAAAGGAATGAAATTTTCAAAGGAGTGCATTGAATTATTTGAGAAGATATTCAACTTCTTCAAGAGTAATAAAGTTCTCAAGTGGGTTTTACCACGTGTATACAAGGGGTACCAAGAAGAATATGGTGGGAATAAATTTTTCATGGAAGTTTAATGGATTTATTTCCTATATTTCTATCATGCAGTTGTTTATTCAAAAAATTTATCCTGATACTTTAAATGAAAAAAAGACCAAGGTGTCTTTGAACTTTGAGAAAGGGGAGATTACCATGATTCAGTACACACCCTTATTTTCTATTTTCATTCTCCTACAACCAAGTATTATCACCAATTATCACCTAATGTTTCATATATTTGTGATGGGGATGAGGTACAATGTTTAATAGATGATAGTTCTTTTGAAACAGCTAAAATTTGTGGAGGAAGTAGGTAAATAAGCTTTATATGAGGCAGATAGTTCTTGAAGAACATGTTTTGGTGGAGCCTTAGTTAGTGTAGTGGTTAGCTAGGGTGAATCTTCTAGTCAAAAAACAATGTGATAGAGTGGTTAGTTTTTTAATGGTCATATTTCATGGTCTTATTTAGTGAAGGAATAGTTTATTTCCTACCATTGTGGAAGGTGTGATCATGTCAGTTCTCTTTGAATAGACGGTCCTTGAAATTTTCATCTATATGGATGACATGGACATATGCAACATTTTTGTGTGAAAATATTACAAGGAAGTAAGGAGGGTCTTCCTTCACCGACATGTAATAGGTTCAACTTGATTCATCCAATGGTGGTGGGTCTCATTCTTATGACAAAGTGGATGTCCATGTGGATATTTCTGGTCTCCGTTATGATTCATTGTGTGTAAAATAGTAATTTGATGAAGGTCCAGATATTGTTAGAGGTACAATGATTATTTTTTTCTTTTTTGGATACAACTTTGTTTAAAATAGGTTCCACTCATTACTTTAAATTGTTAATGTTAGCTGAAGTGTTGGGTTTTTTGATCTTATGATATATTTATTGGATCATTCCAATACTTTCGGATTCGTGTACTCTACATGTCGAGTGGTGATAGAAAACATTGAGGTTTTTTGGGACCTCTTGGTGATTTACATTGACATCATTTACAATATTATTAAAATGGACTGGAAAATCAGAGTGAGGGATTGGATAGAAATTTATCACTATCAGGTATAGTTCTTATCTTCTAATGGGTCCATTCAAATTTTCTTGGGTGGGTGGAACTATAGATCAGTAAGGGAAGGGCCCATTTTTCCTTATACTGACATAAAATAAAGTAAGTTGTTAGAAATGTCTCTTGATGATGTTTATCCATTCATGGTTGCTCAGTAACCTTATGTTGTTTTTCCTTACCCTGGGGACTTTTCATATGAATTATTGGGTTTATCTCCATATATATAGGTCGAGGTTACTACTGACCTCTCCCTAGAGTGAAACTCATTTCCATGAAACACTGTTGGATGGAACCTTTCATGTTGGTGGATATTAACATCCATCTTAATAACCTAAATGTTAAATGACTTATTATTACAAGCGTATCACCATGGATATTTCTTGTTCTCTATTCTAATAATGTATATAGGATCCTAATACATGTTATTGAATTTGGATTTTGAATTGGTAGAGAGTTATTAATAAGTTTCTTCTACACAGTAGATCTTGAATATGTAAATATATTCATCTCATGGGATTATACCATAAATGTGTTTGAGATTGGGAAGTTTTTGCATTTGGAAAGTTACTAGATACTATATTTTAGGGACTTATCCAATATTGAAACATTAATTATGTCTAAAACCTATATGGTTTTATTGTTCGAATGGAAAAACATTTGTTATATATCTTTTGAGAAGTTGATGATGATTTTGACTTCAACACCAATTTTGAATCTTCCTAAACAAGGTTCACGTTATGATGTTTTCAATGATGCTTCCAGTTCAGTTTTGGTTTTTGTATTGATCAAGTAGAAACAAGTTTTGACTTTTCGATCTTGAAATCTACAAGCTCATTATAGGGGATACCGTACCCATGATCTTTATTTTGAAGTTTTTATGCATTCACTCAAAACATGGTGTCATTATCTCATTGGAAAATAGTTTACAATATATTTAGATCCTAAGATAAATAAATATATTTTTACTCTGAGAGATCTAAATTTGTTACAAAGATGTTATGCTCAGTATCTTCATACCATTGATTTCAAAAACATATATACCCCTCAAGAAATTAAATTGGGTTTCTAATGCATTGAATAGAAATTTACTGACTTAGATCATGAAGGAATCAATAGATTTGTGGTCTTTGATGTGTTTTTTATAGCGATGATTGTTGAACTAAAGGATTTTTGTGTCCGGGTGTTCATGTATTTAAAAAAAGTTGATTCATCACTTAACTAGTGAGTTCAACTTGATAATACCAAAGGAACTGAGATTTTAAACTTAATAGAAATCCTAAATTGTGGGGGACATTAAGTTAGCGGTCTTGGTCTCCCCATGGATCGCATTGCTTCCAGAAAAATAATGATAGTTCTATTTTCCATGAGGAATGAGTAACTAGATGTTTAAACCAGTTATGTTGGTTTGTGTACCATTGGGAATCAAATATGTAAAATGATTTCAGACATCACTATTGGTGACTGGGGATGTGGTGGTAAGTTGTAGATTTTGTATTTGGGTGTCTCACTTTTCAAAGATTTAAGGTAGAACACTATATATTGCCATGTATTTTTCACCCCTTACCCATTCTGATATTGGAATGGGATGATATTTCCATGTATTTATTCATTTTTTTACCCCATAATCATAGTGGTATGGAATATTATTGGGTGATTATTGACAGACTAACAATATCAGATCATTTCATTCCAATCAAGGAAGATGAAAAATTGAAATAAGTTGGAGACTTATGTATATGAGAGATTGTGAAACATTATGGGTTTCCCTCTATAGTTGTTTATAAAAGGTACTTGAGGTTCATATCTAGATTTTGGAATGTTTTCAAATAGGCAATGAGTTTCCTATTGAAAATGAGCATGGATTATCCTTCATAGAGGGATGGATAGATAGAGAGGACTTTCCGGGTTTTGAGGATATGCTCTATGTTTGTATGTTTGAAATTGTAGTAAATTAGGACATTCATATTCTTTTTTTAGATAATTCCTTTAACGGTAGTTTTCAATATTTGATTAGGATAGAACCGATTGAGGCTTTCTATGGGAGGCCAATTCGACATCCCTTGTTCTAGGAAATGTTGGGTGAGCAGTCCTTGGTTGCGCTGATAATGATTCGGGATAATAATGACATGGTGAAGTTGATCCATAGGTGTTTAATCATTGAATAAAGGGATAAAAATCTTATACGTACTATATTCATCATCCACTAGAGTAGGAGGTTGGTGAATGATTCTTTCTCAGAGTTTCACATCAATTGGGACATCATTGTTGGGTAATAATATTTAGTGGGAAGTGAGGTTTCTGGGCTTGTGTTCTTTGAGTGAATGTAGTGGGTGGATAATTTTTTTGTTTTTTCATCTAGAATGAAATCAATACACAACGTGTTTCATGTTTACAAGTTCATGAGGTATATAAATGACCATTACCATGTGATTAGGTGGGTTTTGTTGATCTTGAGCCCTGTACTAGTTTTTAAGTGAATCTATTGCATATTACAAATCATCAGGGTAAGGAACTGCAAGGTAAAATGATCCCCCTATTCCAAGTACTATGATAGTGCTGATAGGGTCACCATAATATTTGTGAGTGGGAGTTATTGATGATATAGTATGGCCTCCTTTTTTCGGATCCCACTTCCTAAACTCTTTATGTTGAGTAAATATTTTATGGTATGAAGATTGGAACACCCCATTGACATTTTTTATGTTATGATCTAATATTTGTTCCTGGATTCCTTTATCATAAAGTGTTTATTTCTGACCTTAGTTTGGATGATTTCAATAATTAAAATGTAAGTTATTTGGGGAATTTTCAACATATTCCAATGTCTTTTGGCTATTTTTTGGGATCCTACACGCCCTGTAAGGGGTGTACAATCCATGTAAGGGTTTCTAAGAGGAATTCATGAACTTGATACATGGACTAAAAGTATTACACACCATTTAATAATAATTATTCATTTAATTTGAAAAATAAAATTTTTAATTTTAAAGGATTCACATTTTTTGGCATGAGATGAAACAAAAGGAATTTAAGATGTGTAAAATATTAAACATTATTTAATTTCCCGCGTTACAAATTTTTGGATTATATATGGGTTTTGGGGACTCATTCTCCATTGTAGCCTTCTTCTCTTAGACATATCTCTTACACATTGAATTTTTTGGTGACTCCCTTCACTCCAGATTACTTCATTCAGTGGTTGATGAACATGGCTAGGTGTTTCATCTATTTTTTAAAGCCTTTCATCTTGATTCCCCTCACTTTTTAGGTTTTGAAACTATTTTTATTAATGAGGAGTAGTATATTGTTGTTTTGATTTGACACGTTTAGTCTCTAGTCAAGCCATTTTTCTAAGGAAGATCATTGTGTTTCAAACTCTTACTATCAACGGAATATATATGTTTTCAATTTCCTTTAGGTATATAGATCTATATATGTATTAAAAACTATTGAATTTCTTGTCGTTCTTATTTATTTCTTTTGAATTGCTATAGAATTCCATGTGTTGAAATTGATAAGGGCAGGGGTTGGAATTTTAAGAGATATTTTTTGACATGGGAAAATAATTTCATTGATTAAAAATGAAAAGGGATTTTCTAACCAAGAATATGATTGTATTGGAATTGAAATTTGTTTATAAAAATTTGAGCATGTTATTTAAAACCAAAATTGATGAACATTTCATGTTGGGATCCATTTGAATTTAGTTAATGTGAAATTGGTAACCCTATTGTGTGTGACACCACTACGAGGTAACCAATTGAATATCAATGGAATGTAGAAGGACTTGATATTATTTGGATTTGACTTTATTGATTTTTTTTCATATGTGTCCTGTATGTATTGTCCAACTTTATAGTTCCTAGATTGTATGAGAGTGTTTGTTTTTTATATTACATGATATAATATTTCATTGATTTTGGATCACATGTATATTTATATTTAGTATCATCACATAATTTCACAACAGATTTGGTAAATATTACATCCATTTATTAAAAACTCAAGGATCATTTGAAAAGGGATTTCAAATTGAATTATTTATACAAATGCCTGTAAAATTGTTTTGCTTTAAATATTCTATGGATAATTATTATTATTAGAATTTTTGTGGAATATTTTATGGTATTGTACTTTGATATATTTCTCAAACCCTAATTTGGATCTTGGTGTAACTATAAACAATGTTTTTTATGATTTGGGAAAAGGGAAGAGCATTCTATAGCACATCAGTTTCTCATTACATCACTATACCGATTTGGGAATGGTTTTGTGGTGTTGATTGGTCACATTAAGAAAACATTTTCTAGTTTAGTGATACATTTTGATTTATATTGTTTGGATATGTTGAACATATCTTGGTTTTATAATTTTTCTTTAATTGTATTTCTTGTTATCATTATATATGAAAGTTGTTGTGTTTCATGATCAACTAAATCTTCTCCATTGTCTCTTCAACAATGATCTACCTAGCTAGTGATGTCTCAATTGTTTCCACCCAAGAAAATGGATAATGGAAAGGATGCTAATAAATGCCCTCAAATGGAGCCATTTGAATCGAGACTTTATAATTGTGGTTATATGAGAACTCTACTAATATAAAATTTTCTTCCCATTAGACACCAAAATCCACCTAACAAGCCCACAAATATGTCAATTAATGTTTCTATCAATTTTTTGGATTACCCATCCAAACGAGGATGATAAGTTATTCTCATATTCAATTGAGTTTCATGGTATTTTTTAATGATTTCCAGAAATAAGACATAAACATTATATCTCATTCTGACACTATTGAAACTGGTATACCATGCTTCTTTACCTCTTCTCAAATATATGTATTTGAAAATTCATCCACCATATGAGTTTCATTAATAAGGATAAAATGATATGACATTGTGAGTTGATCAATTATCACCCATATGGAAATATGTTTCTAGACTATTCTTGGGAGACCTGTTATAGAATCCATAGGTATCTACTCCCATTTCCATACATGAATATGAAATGAATACAACATACCTATTGGGTTTTAATGAACTTTCTTACCATGATAACTTGTTAATAATCTAGAAACAAACTCAACCACATTAAATTTCATACCAACAAATAATAACTTTTATTTTAGTTCCTTATAAATATTATATATTAGTGGATGAACAACCCTTCTTGAGTGGTGTTAAGAATGGAGAACTTATTCTTGACAAACCATAGGTACAACGATCTGATTTCTAGACCAAAAAATTGATCTTTTATCCATCCTCCAACCCTAAATGATCTATTTATCATTGTTTCTTGACATCAAATACGCACACTCTGCATTAGATGATCATATTTTCTTGGTTTTTTCTCCCCGATGAACGCTTCCCGGTGATTGGCCTTGCTGGATTTGCTCCGGCGGTGACGTTTGACGGCACTGATGGTCGGATCTACGGGTGTAAGACCGGTCTTCACCAGCATACTCTCCGGAGCACTCTGGGTCCTTCTCGGTTGTGCGTCGACGTTGTTCGGCCCTGTTTGTTGAAATCTATGAGGAGCGCTTGTTTCGGTCTCCTGTGAATTTCGTAAGTTTGTGATGACGGTGGTCGGATGGTGCTGCGAAGGAGGTTCCGACGATGATTTTCCGATGTTCTCGCCGGCGACCGACGTGATGATTTCGGGGCTCTGATGACTGGTTCGAGCTTCGATGTGACGGGGGTACGAGTTACGAGGCGATGAGCTGTGTTTGGGGTGAAGTTCGAGGCAGTTTTTTTGAATTTGAATTTTGAATTATGGTTTTGGGTAAGGCTGTATCGGGAACCAGATAACCCTCAAACCGGCTTTTTAAAAATCCAAAAAAAGTGATTTGCAGGCATTAGATGTATGTGCCTATTTAACCATATATACCATATTAGGAACCAATGAAATTTTAATGATAACTAAAACATTAAATCATTCTTCACATTCCGTGATCATGTCATTTATCATTGTAATCAACTACAACTATTATTGAAGCATATTTTACCAACAGAGCATATGAATTTATGCACAATTCACCTACCACTGAATTTCCTTTACCCGGTGTGTACATCAAGTCAAAGACCAACATTTAGATATACTTCATCCATCTTCTTTTTCTCATGTTCAAATATAGTAGTGATAATATATTGATCAAGAACATATGATTAGTAAACACAATAAAGATTTCACTAAAGAGATAATGATGCCATTACATCAAAGCATGGACTACATCACCTGACTCCAAATCGTGTATTTGGTATTTTCTCTTATTCACTAATAATATAAGTGAGCTATAAAGAAACAATGTGATCTCCCTACATGAGGAAACAACCCAACATGAATCCCGAAGCATCACAATACACCATGTACCATTGTCCTAATTTAGGAAAAATCAATATTTTTGCGGCTATTAGGGGAACTTTTAGCTCTTCAAAAGACTTCATGGATTCCGTATTTGATTGTAATGGAGGATTGTTTTTTTGTCAAATCAATCATTGGTGAAGGTAGTAGTGAGAATTCACGAATAAAGCATCAGTAATAACCAGATAACCTAAGAAAAATGAGTTTCGATAAGAAATTATTTAGTGGTTCCCATGAAATAATAACCTCTATCATTTTCGGATCCATATAAACACATCTTTGAAAAATTACATGGGTAAGGAAATGTAACTATTATATCCAAAAATTTTACTTTGATATTTTTTCATACAATCGATGATCCCTTAAGATTGCCAGCAATTTTTCCGGGTTGTTCTCATGCTTCGTCCCTATCCTTGAATGCACCAATACATCATTTGTAAACACCAATACAATGTAATCCAAATATATCTTAAATATTTGATTCATCAGTTCCCTAAACACTAATGGACCATTTCTAAGACCAACATGAATTACCAAATATTCCTAATGGAAATATCTTCTTTTGAAATATTTTTTTGGAATATCTACCTTTTTCATACGAAATTGTTGATATACTAATCACAAGTAAATTTTGGAGAACAAATGATCTCCCATGAATTGATCAAACATATCACAGATGTGTGGAATTAGATACCAATGATTTATTTTTACTTGGTTATGCTAATGATAATCCATAAACAACTAAAGATTTATATCCACCTTTTTTACCAAAAAGTCTGGGGTATACCAAGGAGATGTGCTTAGCCGAAAGGAAACATTGATTTATATATCTTCCAAATACACTTTCAACTCCATTAATTCTATTGGTTACATTGGATAATATGGAAGGGAAAATAGACTGGTCCCCTGAATTAGATTAATCGTAAACTCTATATGTATCAAAGGTTTCAATATTAAGAAATTATTAGGAAACACATTTGGAAATTGATTAACCACTTCATGAAAATTTTATTCTTGATATCTTCCCTCGATTTCAATGAAAATTTCGGATAATGGTATGATATCATTCCAAATGATGGTTCCATCATGCAGGTTTCACCTATCATTACACTCATTTCTCTATTAAAGTGATGGGCAATGCCATACTCATTTGTAAAATGGAATCCTCGTGTATAACAGTCGATTTGATCCTAGAACATCATAATATAATCCATAACTAGGATTATATAATATATACCAATATCAAGAATATATATATCCCATTTTAACTCCACTCCATAAATAATTATAGAACATGATCTACACATAAAGGCTCGACACTCTCTCTGACAAAGAGGTGTCTAAAATTTTATCACAGAAGGAATCCTCTCAACATTTAAACATAGATTATCAACAATACGAGAAGTATTAATGAAATGGGAAGCAACTGTATAAAAAATGAATGTATAAGGGTTGAGTTTAAATAAATCATACCTTTCACTATAGATGTTCTAGACTAATAATTTATAATAAACTTTTTAGCTCCATATAATTTCATACTCACCCCACATTGTTCTTTATTTCCTTGTTGTGATTTCACAATCGAAGTAGTCAAGGTATTCTTGGAATCATGATGAATATATTTTTTCTTCTAATGAAATTGATACTTCTACCCTTATCCCGTCGAAGCATGCAATGCCTATGATACCTAAGAAGTGTCCTGAACAACCAAACTCGGAGCATTGTGACAATAGAACTAAATGTGGCCCATTTCATTGCATTTTTTGGAATGCTCTTTGTATTTATGTACACTATTGATTCATGTAGTATATCTAAACAAATTTGAAACATCCAGTTTTAGTCATGGGTCTCAGAGGAATGTTTAATGATCTAGGCATTTGATTTGGATTCATGTTCCCACATTGGAAATAGGTTTCCCTATTTTGATTTCTCCCAGAATTAGAGTTTTCACAGTTTCCCATGGGTATCTACATACATCCTCCTCCCATATCTCATGTGATGCCCCTTTTGGATACTATCTCTGTATTAACTATCTATGTGTAATCTGTAATACACATAACAAGAATCTTTTAATGAATATCCGACCTCATCACCGATTCAAAGATGTGTTCCATTAAGGAAACAATAGTAGCAACGTCGAGTGAAAAACACACTAAATTCATGAATATAACCTCATACACCATGATAAAAATATGTTCATGTTTCAATATGAATAATATCTTCATTCATTTCATTCTACATGTATGAGGATATAGTTTTTAAATTAATTTGACATAGACGTCCCATAAAAGGACATGGTCCAACTTACCCTCACCTACTAAATCCCACCACAGGAGTGCGTGATCTTCCAGTATATAAATCATTATATTTACACTCATCTCTGATGGTGTGCTATTGAAATAGAATATATGATTCAACCTACTCAACCACACCTCTAATATTTCTAGTTCAGTATAACCCAAAAAGATGGGTGGATTATGTTTCAGGAATTTGATGGAATGATCCCCTTGTGTTATATCATCCTTCCTCTTCCCACTTTCCATGGACAAAAACGATTAGATAATACTCTAAAACAGATGTGGGTTCTCTTATTGATCATGTGCATCTATGTTTTGAACAGCTTCCTCCAGTTGACTTCTATGATGTCCACTACGTTCCATTTCATATAAACACAAAAAACTCCCTAATTATCACTATCTATTAAATATGGACATAATATTTCAAATTATACCACATCAAACTATCACATTAGTGCTTTAAAAATTCAACCACTTTCCACATACAAAGAAATTTTGAAAATCCTCTACATTATTTTCGAAATAAAAAAAATCCAAATACAACAATGATTATCTTTTTCAAAATATTTCATTTAAAATATACTTTAAAATTTTATCAAATCATTACTCAAAATGAAATATACACTACTAGATTGAAGTAATTTCTATAATTCATGTCATTCTCATTTCATTCTCTAAACCCATTATAGTGAGATTCCATCACATAAGTGTCTCTAAAACACTTGTGTAACCAATTCCCTGATAATTTAAAGTTCAAAATAAAAATATTAGCTATGTTATTTTATGATCTACATTTCATGTTCAGATATTCCTATTCCTTTATGTCATCTCAAATCAAGTAATAGTCTATAATTAATTCTACTATAAGACTTAAAACCAATACCATGTCAGTGACCAACCAATACATAGACAAATTTTTCCACATTGGAAGGAAAAAACTGATACCACTTTTCCTAAACATTTTCTGGATCGAAGAATACTGATAACACATGTAACAACCCTCCTAATATCATTGGATTGAGAAGGTAAAGGAATATTACTTGTCCTTAAGTGACATCCCCAAGATGAAAAAGTCTGAAAATAAATTCCAAGGGATTGATTTATAGTTGGGGGATGATTTTCCCTGTGAAACCAAAACGACCAAGAAACATGAAATAACTAAATATACTACTACATGATTCATGATATCAATTAATGAAAACTAAAATAAGACCATTGATATTAAAATCCAACTAAAACCAACTACTATAGAGGAAAAACAAATTATCAAAGTATATGGTGGAAAAAATACTCAAAGAATCCAATGATGAAATCCAAAGCTTTAATCATGCTCCTGGATCCAAATCTAAAAAACCCAAAATGTATCAAAAATCACCACTAGATAATTGTGATACATTACCCTTTCCCATTTCCTAATAAAATAAATCTTCAAATCCATAAAATTTCCAAATAAGGGGTGAGTAATGAAACTCAATATATTTTCCCCAATGACTTCCCTGCTCACACTACTAGAACATAACTTGTTAGAACATTTATATAAAACAGATAATATAAAATGTTTCTAAATATTTTATAGCAAAAGACAAAAAGGTAACATAACAAAGAAGTTTTCACAAATAAATATCATGTTCCACAGAAATAAACCAAAAAAGTTCTTCACAAGTATTTCATATTTTCTTTTTTCCATATATCATTCCAATCCAAAAATCCACACATCCACACATGCATGATTCAATAGGAAAGTTCCATACCCATGGGTGGTTTCTTTTTTATCTTCCAAGTCATCATAAGTTAATTAAATCCCATGACCCATTACACCTCTTGCACCAAGAATAATTTCATATTTTAACCAAGCCCTGTAATGCAATATGAACATCCTCAACCAAATATGCCAAAAAAACCTTTCCCATACAATCAAGCCAAAATCCATTCCAATAGCATGAAATTCCAAATCCAACACCATTTCAATAAAAACCCATTGATATTGAGAATTTTTTCCATAGATATAACCAAGAATCTATTTTAGATTCTACAATTTAAAATCATTTATCAGTGAAATTTTCATAACAAGTACAAATTTTTACAAAAATTACAAAAACTGTCACATAGGAGGGTTTCAACCATGCTTTATACAAAAATATCACAATAAATTTAAATAAATTTAATAAATTTTAACATAATCCTTCATATTATAAATAGTGGAGTTGAGCGTGAAGCCATCTAACATGGGTTTTTATGAAAAAAACAAACAACGACACTCAAACACCATTGAAAATGAGTTTAATATCAAAAAACCCACCTTAAATCACTTCTCTTATCATAAAAAAGGAAAAATATAATCATATTTGGAATCAAATATAATATATATATCCACAATTTATGTATATTTAAAAATACAAGAAATATGGAGTAGTATATCTACTAAAACTATCAAGAACTACTATGAATTATCAATTACAACAATAATCTATCTTTAAATCACTATGATAAGCCTTCTGATCATCTATGGATTAGAGGGATAATATTCCTTAGCCATTGGGAAGAAAGAATCTCAGGTTAGGGCCACATAGGAGAAAAAACAGGTGATATAGAGATCAAAATTATAGAGATCCACAATTTTATGATCTAATATTTAAATAGTGCATGGTTATTATCATGGTTAGAAAAATCTTGAACTAACCGAGAACTAGATTTAGTCACAAAAAGGAGTCTCACATGGTTGGCTTGAATGGTTTCCAAACAAATCACCAACCATTCCCAATCCCACTATCTCATGTGGCATAATTTCCCCCTACGTAGGCACACCATTTGGAATAACCGGGCACCAACTATGTTCCTTCCCTGTAGTCGATGTCTCATTATTCGTGGTTTCTTATAGGTGTTTCCCCATTTTCCCAAACCATACACCAACCATGGAAGAAAAAAAAATCCCAAAAAACTATCCAAATCATCTATAATCTCCCCCAAACATTACCAATATACATTAAAAAATAAAATACATAAATAAATGGTTACTTATTCAAAACTAAGGTTTCTATTATTATTCTAAGGTGATGATACAATAATAGAACTAAACTATATTGAAATTGGAGATGTAACCGTAAATTTCATCGAAGGACTCCCCTAGTCATCTAAATGGTATAGTGCTATTCTGATTATATCCATTCACCTTATGATTTTTGTGAATGAAATTTCTAGATGGGTGGTTTATCAATTTATAAATTTAACAATATATATATATAATCCATTAGGGATTCATGGTGTGAAAAAATATATCGAATTTCATTGGGACCTAAGGATTACCTCATAGCTCTATAGAAGTATTATTATATTACTGGATATATAGATGCATTTAAATAATGGATATAATACTCATATTTATATTTAGTCTGAGAGAACCATTAATAAACTTGATTATATTATAATATATTATTATTCATATTTCATATGTAGTTTGGAGAAAAACCTGTCTAATATTGAATTTTTTATAATAGTATATTTAATTATATTATTTATATGGAACATTATAAATAATTATATGTAATTTATTATAGAACATTGACATGTAGGGATGATCTTAGATAATAAAATAATTCACAACATTTTTATTATAGGAAAATATAGAGAAGGATAGATCTATTCATTACCACATGGTGGTAACTCGGAGTTGAAGTAGGAGTTATGTTTGAAAAAATCAATTTTATTTTTAAATAGAAGTTTTTTAAACTTTATTTCTACATATATTACCATGAGAGACTAGAATGAGATCCTAAAATAAGGGAAATATAATCCTGAGGAATATTTTCCCCTTGAGAATCATGATAATACACGGATGGTAGTTTATCTCATGGAACTTCCACTAAACATCTTTCATGTTAATTACGTTTTCCAATTATCTATTTTGAGTAAGTTAATACATAATACTTCACATGTACTAAACCCAAAGGTTATACCAATAAATTAATACAATTCCTATAAAGAATATAAAATAGAATTATTGGGTTATAGAGAAAATGTCTTATGGAACAAGACTGTTAACCTAGTTAATGGTTATTATAGGAATTAGAAACCAAAGGAAACTACATGGGAATATAGGGATATTATGAGACATAAGTATTCTAATTTTTTCTTTATATTGATTTTTTATGGAAGTAGTCATTTTATGGGGGTATAATATAAAACCCTTGTATTTTAAATGTATTCCTTGATATAAATTCCAAGTATATGAATGCTTTCATTACAAACAACCCCAAGAGTAAATGAATAATGATATATTATCAAATTTATTAATTAGATTTAATATTTTATTGTGTGAATAAAAATTAAAAATTATAATAAAATTATTATAAATGTATTTTTTAATTCATATTTAGTGATTTATATCGAATAAATATTTGTTAAATATTATTAAAATAATTAATTGATTAAAAAAATTATGATGAAATTTATTTTTATATGTGTTACCACTTTTTATAAACAAATATATGTACCACCATAAACAAGTTATTTTAATAAATTATATTTTTATGTTATTAATAATAATTAACACCTTAGTTATTTTATAGTAATGAATAAAGGTAGTATAATTTTATGCTAAAAGAGTTTTTCATCAGAAGACTATTTTTATGTCTGCAATGTGTTTTTATCATAATAAATAAAATAAATCACTACTAAATAATAATTTCAATGAATTATTTAGAATATAAATTCAGTAATATATGTTAATATTGATATTTTTTAATTATGAATAGAATGAACATAAACTCTATTTTACGAGTAAAATTTATTTTCTCTAGCAAAATTTTTTTCATTTCAATTTGATTATGTATATTAGAATTACATTTTCCCACATTAAAACATGAATATGAGGAAAAGGATTATAATTTTTTAATTATCATTTCTAAAATTGGTTATTTTGTGACATAAATTTTTCATAATTAGTAATTAATATAATTAAAAAATTAACCATGGTAACAGTTAAAACAGATTTCTGAGGGAGGGGGAATTACTAAAAGGTATGGGTAAAAAAGAAAAAATTAAATTAAATAATATATTTTTATATGAATATATTAGGAACTTATATTAACAATATTTTATGTAAATACAAATTAATTTGAATTTCACATAAAATTATATATATATATATATATATATATATTATGTCATTTATGTAATTGCATGTGTGTATCTCCCCTAAAATATAAAACAGAACCTCTTAACCAAAATTATTCATATAATTTGATCCATATAATTCATCTAGTACCTAATTGAAAAACGTTTAATATTATTCCACTTCATTATTAACCATATACTCTTATCATATGACCATCCTATGAAGGCTTAACGTGTATTTGAAAGTTGTTCTCTCAAAGAAAGACTAATCGTCTTATGTGACTATTTCTATGTCTCTTTATTCTTCTATATCATATAAATATATTTTATCAATCTTGAAATAATTAATCTAGTTTCATAAAGTTATTGATATTTTAGTAGGATTATAGGAAAACTATTTTCTTCCTTATTTTAAAGAAATTAGAAATGACAATATTGCTTCTACGTATATGTGGACTAAAACCTCCTTAAAAAATATGATTCATCTTCCTTCCCAATAATTCATCTTCGGTTTTTATAAATGATTATAGCTTCCTATATTTTTTTTAGGAAGAAGTTTCAATTTTTATAATATAATATATTATCTACAATTTTTCTATCTCATCTATTGGAAAATTGTAATGTCACTCAATTGTATAAGTGGAGTACACACTATACTATGTGATGTGAATTGTTTTTTATTATTTCATTATGTTGATGGAATGAATGATAGAAATAAATATTATATATTATATTTAATATATAATAATCCTATTTTAAATTTGAATTACTATTTTACACTCCATTTTTTATCCATAAAATAGAGGAAACATAACTTTTTTTATATACGCACTACCCTCCCATGGATGTGATGTAATTACTTTTCTTAAAAAATTAGTATGAATAGTTATAAGAAAGAATATAATGAATAAATATAGTGATTATTAATTTATCATGAATTTTTAGATGATGTTACCATGATAATGATATTGGTACTATAATCATTAAACTTAAATATGCGTGAAAAAAGGTGTTAACACATGAAATAATGATAAAAATGAAACATTTTGGATAAAATGATGAAAATATGTTAAAATTAATAATTTATGGTATAATTAGTATGAATATATTATTTAAATAGAATTTGAATAAATTAAAATTAATTATATTATACTTCAAAATCAATTTCAATCCGAGTTAGATTTGGGGTAATAATTTCTCAACTGAATTTCTTTTTCTATGAGACATATTAAATGTTAACCACTTTTTTCATTAATATGGTGTATATAATGACCGTTTTATATGTTATATAATGAATGTATTTGTATTTATATAATTAATTGTTTAATTTGATGTTATTTATTTCATTACTTTTATGATTGAAAATTACCAACACAATAAGGGGTTTTTTGTCATAATATCATTTTTCTCTTCTATAATCGATTTTGGTTATATATATAATGAAGAAATAATTTGATATAAAAATGAAAAATATTATTAAGTATATTCTCATATATTAATTTATTAAAATTGAATTTTTTCTTTTAATTTTCCCCAATCTATATTCTGAAAAGGCATTTCTTGGGAAATTGAGTCTTTTTTTCCTATAATTTATGAATTATGATATTAAAATGACTCATTCAATGTTTAATATATAGTCAATATTTTATTTTATTTTTACTGATTTTAGATCATATTACTATACACTTATGGTCATGTTATTCTTAAATATAATCGTTGACATATATCACCAATTTTAATCCTTATCAAGAATCGAATGTCACATTTTTTATGATTAATTCCCCCATGATAGGAAGAACGATTTTATATAGGGTTGGATAAATTATTATACTATATGAGAAGACATTGTTTCAATATGATGAATATATTTTTGGAAATATGATGACTAAATGACTCATCTCCAATGAAACTAATCCTTTTTGGTCCATAGTCTTGTATTATTGTTAAATTTAATGAATAAGCATAGAAAATAATAAAATATTCTAGTATGTTATGGTCAGGTTACCTAAGTAGACATGGAATGGGGTGAAAAGGGAAGGATACATATATAGTGGTGGGAATATTTTCATCATTTATCATCATATTAGTGTATATTAGTATAAAAAGTTTCTTAACTCCATAATAGAGAAGGATGTATGGTCTTGAAAGTTAGGAAGGCATAATGAGCTTCCCACTCAACTTAGCCATGCAGATGGGAAGGGGAAAGGGTCAGTCCTATTCCACATGACCTGACATAGGTAAGGAGACATTTATGGCTGAAGTGAATGGGCATGATATTTTTATACAATTCCTAATTCATTTGATGTGATACACCTGATAAGGTTCACACTCCTTCATATAACACTACTTGTAGTGCTTAAGGGAAGACACAAGGCACATTATTTCCATTATTGTCTATTTTTCTCAAATCTATTCCTTGTATTAGTTTTATTTAAATAAATATCATGTTGTATGTATTATTACTGTTCACCCATGATGTTGTGATTACTTAGTTCATCAGACACAATTTGCAATGGTATATATGTTGTTTTATAATTTTCCTTTGTATGGATGGTGACTTGCACTAGTCATGGAAAACATATCATTATTTTGGTAGGTACAAACCTATAGGAATTTTTATACTATGAAACATATCCCAATCATCTAATATATGTTTTGAGACTCCCCCACCTACTCTAGTAATTAGTATATTAATTATAATTTTTTTACTTCCCCTTCTATGAGATTAAGTGGGGTGTGAGTCTTCCATTGTTGGTGGTACTCTATCAAGAAATATTATTTCACCATAATGAAAAGGCCACCCACTATATTTTATAACATAAAACATGGGTTTTATAATATTTATATTGTTTTGATAGTATGAGTATGTATTCCCATTTAGGATATATATCTGTGTTCAAATGTTTGGGTTCCCATAGTGGTTACTAGAATAGTGAATCAATGAAGGTGGAGAATATGGTACATTACACCCTAAAATAATGTGATTTCTTTAATAAAGTGTACAATTCCATTGATAAATAATAGTTGATATGTGGATGAAAGCCTTAGAAGAACAAATTCATTAAGACTTGTGACTCCTTATAGGATTGCAGTTTGTCTATGAGATTTTATATACAATTGGGCTTTCATATTTACTTTGTTTGACTTTTTTGTACTTTGAGAATCCTTACTTTCTCATGAGGAAGGATCTTTAGGGATTTAAGGTAAGGTTACATAGAAATCATTCTATCTATAAGACTTTGTTTGTATGATCATATATATATATATTATCTTTTTTATACTCCCATGTACCTTCAAGTTTTAGGGTTCACATTAACTCTTTTTTTATTTCAATTTTTCTATTATGGAATATTACTATATATGACTATACACAAAATTGTACGGTATTTGTACCAAAACGTGTTCTGTCTATATAGAAGTGTCGTAACATAATGATGATCATATTTGAGGTGGAGGTTGTTCATATTGGTTAAACCTAATACCTAGAGACACAAAGAAACACATAGTGGATCATATTGCTTAAAACATAATCTTTACAAACTATCATTCATACAAATTTTCATCTGTTCAGCATAAAAAAAATATAATTTACATTATTTATATAATTTAAGTGGATTCCAGTATATATTAAAAAAATATGAAAACACAAATCATTAGTGGAATATTGAGATTAAATACATAAATGTATTTTATCACATTATATAATCAACATCATCCAAAATTTCGATTCTCTCATGATATCATTATAGACAGAACATATAAAACAATATTCTCCAATTTAATAGAGAATCTATTCCTATAAATTATTGATATCAAACCATGAATTTTAGAGAACATATAAATTAACAATGAGTTCAAACAGAATTAGTTTATATTCATGTGAGAAAATATGAACATCATTGAAATATTCTCTTAAATGAAGATAAGATCATAATGGATGTCTCTAGGGAATTATTGATGAGTATATTATAGTAACATAACCAATATCGATTAATAAAAAAATATTGAAAAAATTTAGAGACATGTTATTTCAATCTTGGGAAAGATAAACTACATATGCATAGGAAATTAGAAAATTTTTAACATAGCTAATCAAAATAATTCAAATACATCACGTTATGAACATATATAATCACCATATAATCCATTCATTCTCATGTGAACATAGTTATTTTTTTCATGTATCACTACTAATACTATCATCACATTGTGTATAGAGTACCTTATTATACTTGTTTCAATTTCCATTCCCATAAACAAAACTGGCCAAGTACAATAGTGTATTGTGGATCCTCCAAAATACTATATTAATCATCTCATAAAATTTAATTCTTTACCAAATGAATTTGATTAATAAAATTTACTCACCATTCACATAATAAAATGGTATACATATGGGGGAAACATTATTATAGAAACATTCATAATTTTTTTTCTGATATTAATTTACCAATCAGTAATAAATGGTTATGAAGAACACAAAACTATACCACAATCATAAGATAAAAATAAAAAATCTTGATAGTATCATTAGAGAATATCCCTATTTAATTATAATAATAAATATATTTTTAAAAAAAATATTTAAATCACTTTGATAAGAACATATGAAAAATGTTTCAGAATATAAGAATAATTATCTTTTATTATTTTACAACCAATAATTTTAATTGAAATAATTAATAAAGAAATTATATAAATTAATTATTAAAAATTTGAAAAAATGGAATGGATAATTAATTAATAATCATTATTCCAATGGTAGGAAAATGAATACACGGAGAAACCACTAAAAATATGAATTTTTAAATCATTTTTAATGATATGCAGATTATTTATAAAATGACATGTGAAACATATATTGAAATGATTATTTCAATGATTTTAACGTACATTAAATATAATTAGTCATATGATTCAACGTATAATAGTTATATATAGAATCATGTATATAATAAAAATATTGAATATAGACATTGTGGGGAAACATTCTCTGCCAAATATATAAGATAAATTCAGCTTCACTTATAAGTATATGTTTAGTGGAATTGACTCCTATGTGGAGAGATATGGTAAGAAGAAATTCAAAACATATAAATACATATAAGAGTATAATATATATTGTTATTATGGATTAATGGAATAAAATTACCAAAAATATACATTTTAACACAAATAATCTTAAATTCAAAGAATAATTGGACTATAATCCCTCATATCACTGGAAAAAATCAATTACAAAATAAATGAAAAATAGATATTTCATTCGAATGTTAAATAACATGAATAAAAAAACAAAAATTATAAAATATAATAAAATTGGTAGTATATACACCATGTAACCTAAAATAGATTCTTAATATAGAACATGTCATAAATAAATAATTTTGAGATGAGAAAATCATACCATGTATTCTAGCATAATAATCCACAGTCTATCATATTGTATAATAAAATAATACTCATTAAAAATTCAATTAATAATCTCATTAAAATTTATTTCCATTTGTAATAGTGTAATTTTAATTATTAAATAGTTATTAATTATTTTTATTTAATACTGATCATGAGTTGTTGGTTATTTCAAAACTACATGTTTTGTTATAGTATTATAGATTTTTTCATCATTCTATATTAATAATTTAATAATATTTACAGTACTGAAGGTACTATATTAATTTTTCAATTATGATATATGAATTCTAATTTTTATTACATGAGATTATTAGTAATGGTTCCAAATATGAAATCTATAACTCTTTTTGGGTTATTTTTAATGAAGAAAATATCATATACTAATAATGTGTTTATTAATTACATATCTATTATACAACGAAATTTTTTTACTTTATTCGTAATTTCATATGTTACCACCATTTTAGTTTCTATGACCATCTCTGAAAAAAAATATTTAGTATCATTCGTGGAGGTGGTAAAACCTACCCAAACCAGAATATAATATAATTAATGGTTATGTATGACTCTGATTTGATTTTATTATAATAAAATTATTCAAGATTTTTTATTATAGTTTTCTAATGTTATTCCAATTGTTGAATTGTAATTTTTAAGTGATGGATGAAGTGGTTTTATTAAAATGCATTATATGAAGTTATTACTTGTTGAGAATAAATCATATCACCACATAAAATCTTTCATGGTTTTGATGTGGTTGAAAATTTATATATAGTGAACATGATATGTAATGTAGGAGAGGATTATAAGGTAGTTACATGGATGTATTATATTTTATGGTGGTTCTTGGAAAGGGTGATGAATGGATCCTTTTAAAATTGAGAGGGTTGAAATTCTTGTAAATAATAATTTTATATTACCTAAGTAATTCCATCTTCAAGGAAAGTGGATATAAAATGAAAATAAATATGAAAAATATAATGGAAGCAACAAAATATCAACACAACACCTTCTAGAAATATATTTTTGTTATATATTCTAACTATGTCCCTAGACTTATAAATTTTTTATCATTTTACCAATTACATGGGACACTATATTTTACCTTGTTAATATATATATATATATATTAAATTTCCCAAATTAACTAGTTTTTAAATTAATATTCCAAATATGAAAAAAACCACTGGATAAAGTTTCTATTGGTGGTATGAAATAATTTTAGAACAATTACAAATAGTTTTATATTCAATTATATTAAAATTTTACTATTTATTATTTTCTATATATAACATATTCAAAAGATGAAATTTAGTTTTTTCTCCATGGTATAAGAATATTTAATTAGCTAAAATTACATATATAAATGCATTATTATATTTAAGTATAATATAAGTTCCCAAATGTGAAATATTTGATTATGAGTTCAATGTTCTATTTTTAATTGAATTATTTTACACCTTAAATAAATTTTTATACATGAAAATATTATATTAAATTTTAAGACATTATTTTATCATCCTAATTTACAAAAAGTTACAAAATTTGTCAAAACAATATTTTTATCCTTTCAAAAAAAATTAATCATTTTAAAAAAATTAAACATATTCAATATTTGATTATTATTAAATATTTTTAACTATAGTAATACCACCCTCCTAGATTTGGTGTGAAAAAAAATTACACTACCATCTTTGATGTTGATAAATGTTACACATTTTTCATCAAAAACATACAACATTAAAAGGAAATAATAGATCGCTTATATACCATTGTAACATTTATGTTTACACCATTATATAATTTGGGAAAACACATTACAACTATGATTCATAAAAAACTAGTTCATAAGGATCCACATCATCTCCCACTATATCCAAAATTTCAAATTCCATGTTAAGTCTTCAAAATATCACATTAAATTCACAAAATATTAACCATTCCAAAAAACATTACATGGAAACATTCTTCATAACATTGGGAATGTAATCCTATGTATGATGAGATTAATTTCCTAGTCGGAGTTAATATAATATTTTACTGTTTAATTTCATCAGTGATATAAAGTTGAAGATAATGATATGATGATAAAATTATTGTTCCTGACCTAATGTAATGGGAACTCATACCCATCAATAAATTGATCAACAACCATGAAAAATGGAATATTTTTTTATCAAAGGATAGAGTTATTGTAAACAATAATAATGATCCATTCGATTTCTATTTTGATCAATGAATACCTAAAACAAATATATTTTGACCCAAATTTTTTTGAAAATAAATTTCATTAAACCTAACACATTATCATAGATTGAGAAGTTAATAGATTTCGGTAAAAATATATTGTATTAACAGATAATACATTTAAGTATATTGGAACATAACTTTCATATAACTATTATATTAAAATGTGAAAATTTAATAACCATGTGTTAAACTTCCATACCAAACACAATGGATGGATATCATGAACCTACATATCTTTGTGTATAATGTAAAACCCTATCATATGATTATAATATAACAACTCTTAATTTGTTTATAATACAACCACTCATAATCATAAATAATTCCCCATATCCATGTCACTAATAAACTATATATCACTTTAATTCCAACATAATACTCATAGAAAAATTTATTATTCCTTCTATTACAAGCATACCCCATTGAAAAAAATGGGATTGTTGACAACTTCTTTGAAAAAATCATACTCTCTCTAGTAAACTAATTAGGTTGGTGTCAATAATAAATATGTATAGTGTAGAATATGTAACATAATGGGGTTTTCATATTGATGAATAGAAATACAATATTTTTTTAAAAAAATTCATTCATTTTGAAAATACCATTTTTAGTTTTCAGATAACATAAATAAAAAATCAGAAGATATTTTGAAAATATATATTTCTATAAATAACGATGAATATATATAATGTATTCTTTATATAAAATAATTGTTATAATGGTGGGAATATCCATTAATGGTGTAAATTTTTAAAATAATTACTCTTTTCAACAATTTTGAAAAAAATGATCAAACGACACGCATTTGGAAAAAATTATGATTTTTTCTATTTAAAACCTTCTAAAAGAATGTCAGAGTTTAAGAAAACTTTATTTAGGAAAACATTAATTATTTGAAAATAACATTTCTTCTATAATTTTTCAATACATGGATATGGATGGAAATGTTTCATGGTTTAAATTTAATGAATGAAACCAATATTTGTTACAATTGACAGTTATGATATTTCTTTAACAATTAAGGGATGAAATGGATTCTAAAAAAGTAATCCCAAAAAAATAAAAAGAATTGAATAGAAGATATTTGGTTTAATAAAATAAGATAATATGATTTCCCTAGAAGGATCCTTGAACAAACCAATCCTCAAAAGATACAATTTTTAAACATAAAGCCTTTCAAATTTTAAAAAAAATTCAATAATATTATCAAGGAAATAATATTATTAAATGAAAAATTATAAATCATAAAAATATAGATAATAATGTCATAACATGTTGGTGTGGTAGTATATGGGATCTATAATATAATATAGGTGCACATAAAAATGTATGTCCCTAAAAAAGATAATTTCAGATGAATTACCCTTATAAAGATCATGTCAATTAATTGGGAATTAATATAAATGAGAGATTATGTGTCACTAATATAAATCCAAAAAACATGTGTAAATACCTAATAAAACAATTTAAAAATTAAATTACAGATATTAGAGGAATTAAAAATACAATGAAGAATAATTATAACCCTATTAATGGAAATTGAGGTAAGAACCTATTTTCCACTTGGTAACTATTATTTAAAATCTCTATAGATATCATAATTATAATTTGAACCATAAATTCCATTATTTTTGAATTATTTGTGATATAACATATAAAATTGTAGCACCCCAAGCTTCAACAGTATGTTTCCCTTTGAATAATGCAATGGTGTGCATTGTACGCAACTTCGAGATTCTAACACACCACAACCAATCAAACTAGCCGTTATGAATAGTAATACCAACTATTTGAAATTATAAAAATTTTATCTTTTGAAATGGACTTCATTTTTGGATTCTTAATATCAAAATTAGCTTAGGGTGAAATTTTGGTACTTTTCAGATAACTTTCATATTTTGATGAATAGTGAAAATTACTAAATTTTAATTAAAAACAACTTTTTTATTTGAAATAATTAATAGTGAAAAATTATTAATTTGAGTGGTTTTAAGGTATATTTAGAATATATTTTTACCATTTAATAAAATTTTGGTCATTTGATGTAATTTCATAATTAAATCAGAAATAAACAAGTGTCAATCTTTTGATGGTTATTATCTCTTAAAAACACGCTATTTGTTTTGACGACGGGAATTAATTTTTAAATTAATTAATGCAACTAATATGTTTTTAATTAGTTAAAATAGACATCATTTTTGAATTCATAATATCAAATATATCTTAGGCCTAATTTTTTGTATTTTTCTGGAAAGTTTCATTTTTTGATGAATAGTGAAACCACTAAGTGGTAGTTAAAAAACTGAATTTTTCATAAAACTTAATTTTACCACATCTGTGAGTGGAATTTAGAAAATCATAGAGACGCGGTTAATATCAAGTAGTAAAACTTGGTTCAATGAGATGAAAATAATTTTTGGTGAATAGTAATTGTTTACTTTTATTTACCACGGTTAAAAGTAAATAGGGTAATTAAGGGTAAAAAGGATATTAATATTACCCTAACACATTTCCTAATTCTATTGGACAAGTGTATCTCGACCAGAAATAGTCTTAGGAGTAAAATATTATCATTTAGGTCCACTTGTATTAGAATAGGACATTTATTATTATTTAATTCAAAGAAGAGTTAAAAGAGTTAAAATCAATGTTTATTTACTAAAACAATTTTAATATAGGGTTATACATAAGATAAATTCGATTGTAAATATTAATTAGAAAGATAAAACGATTTCCTACACAATTGTATTTTATTTATAATTTTTAGACATTAAATAATTTAATTTATTTATGACACAATGGTGATGCAGTAATTACCTAATTAATGAAATATTAAATTAATTGATATTGTAAATATCAAAATAAATTTAATTTGAGACTTTTTATGAATTAAAATAATTTTATAGGTTACTATGACATATTAGTATTGATTATATAAATTGTGTTTGAAATAATAATGCTGTTGTGAATTTATCAAAAAGTAAATACCCAATAGTGTCAAATTTGACATAAAATAGTTTTTAAAAAAAATATTATATTATTAATTTATATTCAATTCCTAAAAATCTAAGGTTCGGCCAAGAGACTTATATCATGATATTTGTATCATTAATGTACCACTTGGGGGGTCTCTTGGATGTATATAGTATGTTTATTAACCATATAATATAAAAATACAAAGAAACATTGTAAAAGTGAAACTAATTAACTAAGAGTTAATACTTAAAGATAAGGTTAATATAATGACCCAAACCTGTCTAAATTCTATTGTTTGAGTGGTTTCCGACCCATCCCCACCTTAACCTATAAATAATACACTTTGGAGCAATTATAAACCCATTATTAATTTATTATAAAATAATATTTTTAGCTTTTCCAAAGGACCCCCTCATCCTCTTATAAAAGGGCACTCCCCCTTCTCACTACTTCACACATACAAAGCATTTTTTCTCGGACAAACCCTACCCAAATACTCTCTCAACATCTCTCACTACATCCTAGAGGCCTTATTTGGATCACAAATCCAATCTAAGGATCCCTTTTGATCAAATCAAAAGGAAGAACCCGAAGAAGAGGTGATGTTTTCACCACCCTCTTTCGAGTTCCTTTCTTCTTCAACTTCTTCTTTCTTTGTTATTTCTATTATAAAATAATAACTCTAGTATATTCAATATACTGTGATGTTATTATAAATATGGTACAACCATATTCAGTTTTCTATCCATCCTTTGAATGGAAGGTCACCATACGTGGGTGCGTATGGCTTACCGTCTCCACGTCGTGGTGTAATTGTCATTCAATAAATTATTATTTGGATGGGTATAATAATGATGTGTAATTCATGTAAATAATAAATATAAAATGATAATTATTCTGTCTATATGATATATCATCCAATTATATATTATTTTAACATCAAAAGAATGATATTGTCGCTCGTGCATACGTACGGACTACCGTCTCCACGAACACGATGAGATTCATTCTCCATCGTTTCCATTCAAGTATAATTCTCATTGATGATTAAAAATAATGTTTAAGGACATGATATAATTCTGGATATGAATAATATACAACCAATCCATAACAAACATGGCTTACTTAACAAAGAATATAAAGGAAAATGAGTAAGTTAACACCCGAAATGACAATAACACTAAGATATTATTAAAAAATCAATGTTAAAAGATCATATATGATATCATATTAAGGTAAATGATTCTTGTATAACTAGATAACAGTTATTTAATAATTATACAGGAGTTTAACCTACAATCAACCAAGGAAAAAGTAAAAATTAAGGGTTTATTTCGCAATCTCTTCATTATTTGAGGTTGTTAATACGTAATAATCTACTGGGACTTCTTTATCATCCACATCCATTTTTCTTAAAAATGTATTTCAAAACATTTTTACTATTTACTAGAATATGGGTAAATTCATTTATACCCTTGTTGACTTTTATAAGTGGTTTATAAAGGAATCTTTCCGTCATTTTTCAAACAAGGTCCTTTTTAACCTTTTCGAAAGAATTAAGGTAAGAATGTTTTTTTAACTTATACGGAGGGTGCGACAATTTTATGCCGTTATAAAATCTTCGAAGATTCCCTTACAAGATTATAAGAATATTTTCAAAGAAAATTTTTTATTTTATATATGACTCTTAAATGATTTCAAAATAGAAAGAGATATTTCTCTAAAAAGAGTTTTGATTTCATCTATGTCAACATCCTCTGATGGATTTTACGCTTATTTGAAGTTGATTTATTATGATACAAAACTTCTATATTGTATTGAAGGTTTTGTGATATGTTTTAATGTGGATGTGATATTTTTATAACATTCATGGTTTATGGATGAAGTATTTAGATTTTGTATTCTAGTTTTACTACGAATGTTTATGTTATGTTTAAACCTTTTCATATGGGAATGCACTGGACTTAATATGTGACGGGTGGAGCCCACTATAGCTCCTCGATGCATCGGTCGGTCTCATGAGAAAAACTAGGGTCTTGTCACGAGGCCTTGACAAAATATTATTTTTAGTCTTGGCACGAGGCCTTGGCTACGTGGTTATGATAATATGGCATTATGCATTCTGTCATTATGAAAGTGGTTATTAATATTTTCATGTGATTATTCGACTAGTAGAATATCCATGTGAATAAGTAAATGGAATTATTTCATTTTATCCTTTCCATATTATGCTGAAGTTCAAGTTTAAAAGGATTTTGTTTTAGTTATACATTGCCTTAAATTTTTATTTTTATTTATGAAAGTTTCCGCTATATTGTTATCCTTACTGATCATCTGAGCTCACCCCTTTCAATTTTTTTTCCCAGTATGTGAAGAAGTATTTTATGAATGACCTTTAGGGATAGTATGAGGGGATATGAAGACAATATGTTGTTGTAGTTTTTCACTTATTTATGTAATGTAAAATTTATGAATATATCTAGTGTTTCCAAGGCTACTAAACTAATCGGTCTTTCGAGACTTGATCTTTCTTGTGATCATGCCAATGTTATGTAATAATGCACCGACTATGGGTATCTAGGGTCGGGGCATTACAGTTGGTATCAGAGGAAGTTTATTAAGAACCTTGGAATCTAGATTTAGATAAAATTTGATTAGAGCACGTAGACCTAAGATGAACTTTGAGGATTAGTATAGAAGAACTTCCTAGAATTTTATTATTGTAGAGATTTTGTGAGTTTTCCGAGAAATACATCCCTGTCTGGATACGAGCAGGTAGAGGCAGCTCTGGCACAGATGTACCTAGGGGTAATACCCAAAAACACCGCTTTGAGATAGACTCGAATGGGAACTGGTGCATGACAACGGGCCTTGCTGCACTCTTGGTTACAACACTCCCAGGGGATATGCTTAGGATAATTTACACTTTCTTTACAACCCGATTTGAAGTATTATATATATAAGATGACAGTAAATGACCTTGGTTAATCCTAATGTGTTTCAAATTGAGAATATGGTGACATGTTAATCACTAAATGATTTTATGACTACTGTTACTCACACAATGCTTTCTGGTTTTAGTCAGTGGCTGGATTCCAAGGAAGTCATAGTGACTTTGAGAATGATGTACAAGGTGGGAACAGTGGTGGAAATGAGCAACAAAATGGAATGTTGATAGGCGTAAAAGATGTCGTCTTTATGCCAAATATATTTTCCAAAAATATGATCAACAATATATATATTAATCAATTCCTAGACTCAACAAAGAAGACAAAGGTGATGAATGATAAGAGCTCCAGCAGTGGAGACCATGGAGAAAGGAATACTCAATTTCCATCATGCAGGAAATGTGGAAGGAGACACCCAGGAAAGTGTCTCAATGGGAAACAAATGCTTTACGTGTGGGAAGGAAGGACATGAAGTGAAGAATTACCGAAGAAAATGTAGAGTACTATGGAAGAAGATAAAAATGGTCCCAAGAATCCATTTACAGTCATTTTCCGTAAATATAGGGGACCTGGCCATTACCCGAGTGAATGACCTATTATATAGGATATTTTCTTGGTCAAAGAAGAAGCTATGTGGAAATAAATTGTTGGAGAAATGTTTAAAATTATTAGTGATCCTTGTTGATGGGTTTACTTTGGAATAATTTTCTCTTGTATTTTTAACCCAGCAGTTTTCCATGTGAGAATGATATTTGAGGAAGAATTATCTTTTCTCTTTTGGATATAGTTATAAATAAACATTTGGTTTTATATGATCGTTGGGTTTGAGGAAATTATATGTTATTATAATTTGGGATGAAAATTCAAGGTATGAGATAAGATTTGTGGTTAAATTATGTTATGGTTATTTTGAGGAATTTATCTCATTTTGGTAATGTTATAAAATATAGTTTTTGAAAAAGGAAAACACGCAGACTGTGTGACAACCCGTTGCGTCGGAAAAAGATGTGGGGATCGAACCCACAACCAAAGTATGATTGGGATTTATCGCCTACCACTGGACTACGTGAAGTCCATGGTTAGTGTGACTATTATTTTTAGTTAAATTATTTTATTGATCAATAATAATTCGATTTGGGATCTTATGTCTTATCAAATGAATACCCTTAGTATAGGAAAATGATTTTGTGATTAAGTGATAAATGTTATTTTGGAAGTTGTTCGCTTTGTTGTGAACACTATATGCCCAAGGAAAATAAAATAGTTTGGGATTTCATTTGAGGATTAATGGTGGATTTTTATCTATGTTTTTATTGTGGATTTATAGTGATTTGGGTTATTTATGGAAATGATTAAGTTAATTACTTTTAAGTATGTGACTTTAAGAGTAATTAATGTCATTTGGAGATACAATTTAACATGGAAGACTACATTCTTATAAGTTTTGGGTTTCAATATTAGTTTGGATTATATTGAAGTATTTTAAGGACAATTGATTATTGAATTGTATTTATTTAACTTTGGGGTATTGATGGTTTAATTTTAGAAATTAAGATTAGTGTTTTTTTTTTCTATAATGGAATATCCATTTGGGGGATCATCAGATATTATACTAACCATTTTGGTTTTGATTAATCTCTAAAGACTAGGTAAATATATAGTTTATCCTACATGGATCATGTATTTCTATAGAAGTTTATTCTAGCTCTTCCATTGTGACCAAGTCTTCTTGAATACTCATTGTTCAAAAAAAATGAGTTAGTCATAAATATTTATTAAACAATGAAACTCTACATAAAAATTAAGTATATCTATTTATGTTCTTAGTCAATATCATAAATGAATTCCTCGTCCTTATATAATGTGACTTAAAACAAAAAATGTTGTCCGTTTACTTTTCCTACTGGGAGAATAATGATCGTTTGTCCCAACACAAGTTTGTGATTTTCTTATCGTTAACTTTCTCCTGATCATGTTTTCTATCCCTCTCCATCAGAACTTAACACTTAGTTTATCATCCATATCCATATTTTCCTACATGGAATCCTAGTATGGGTTATCTTGGGTGACCTTTATACCTCTCTTCCTTTCTTTTAAAGTGATAGTTTTATTGACTCTTTTTTCGATGTGGGACTTTCCATTATATTCTCAAGCCCAATTTTGAAAAAATTGTGAGGACTCAATTTATTGAAGGAGGGGAGAATGTAACACCCCAAGCTTCCACGGTACATTTCCCTTTGAATAATGCAATGGCGGGCATTGTACGCAACTTCGAGATTCTAACACACCACAACCAATCAAACTAGCCGTTATGAATAGTAATACCTACTTTTTGAAATTTTAAAAATTTTATCTTTTGAAATGGACTTCATTTTTGGATTCGTAATATCGAAATTAGCTTAGGTTGAAATTTTTGTACTTTTTGGATAACTTTCATATTTTGATGAATAGTGAAAATTACTAAATTTTAATTAAAAACAACTTTTTTAATCGAAATAATTAATAGTGATGAATTATTAATTTGAGTGGTTTTAAAGTATATTTAGAATATATTTTTATCATTTAATACAATTTTGGTCATTGGATGTAATTTCACATTTAAACTAGACATAAACAAGTGTCAATCTTTTGATAGTTATTATCTCCTAAAAACACGCTATTTGTTTTGACGACGGGAATTAATTTTTAAATTAATTAATGCAACTAATATGTTTTTAATTTGGTAAAATAGACATCATTTTTGAATTCATAATATCAAATATATATTAGGCCTAATTTTTGGTATTTTTCTGGAAACTTTCAATTTTTGATGAATAGTGAAACCACTAAGTGGTAGTTAAAAAACTGAATTTTTCATAAAACTTAATTTTAGCACTTCTGTGAGTGGAATTTCTAAAATATGAGAGATGCGGTTAATATCAAGGAGTAAAACGTGGTTTAATGAGATGAAAATAATTTTTGGTGAATAGTAACTTTTTACTTTTATTTACCACGGTTAAAGGTAAATAGGATAATTAAGGGTAAAAATGATATTAATATTATCCTAACACATGTACTAATTCTATTGGACAAGTGTATCTCGACCAAAAATAATCTTAGGAGTATAATATTATCATTTAGGTCCACTTGTAATAGAATAGGACATTTATTATTATTTAATTCAAAGGAGAGTTAAAAGAGTTAAAATCAAAGTTTATTTACTAAAACAATTTTAATATAGGGTTATGCATAAGATAAATTCGATTTTAAATAGTCATTATAAATCTAAAATGATTTCATACATAATGGTATTTTTTTATAATTTTTAGACATTAAATAATTTAATTTATTTATGACACAATGGTGATGTAGTAATTACCTAATTAATGAAATATTAAAATAATTGATATTATAAATATCAAAATAAATGTAATTTCAGACTTTTTATGAATTCCACTAATTATCTAGGTCACTATTACATATTAGGATTTATTATATAAATTGGGTTCGAGGCAATAATGATGTTATGAATTTATCAAAAACAAAATGCCCAATAGTGTCAAAATTGACATAAAAGAGTTTTTAAAACAAATATTATATTATTAATTTATATTCAATTCATAAAAATCTAAGGTTCGGAAAAGAGACTTATATCATGATATGTGTATCATTAATGGACCACTTGGGGGTCTCTTGGAGGTATATAGTAAGTTTATTAACCATATAATATAAAAATACAAAGAGACATTGTAAAAGTGAAACTAATTAACTAAGAGTTAATACTTAATGATAAGGTTAATATAATGACCCATACCTATCTAAATTATATTGTTTGAGTGGTTTTCGACCCATCCCCACCTTAACCTTTAAATAATTCACATTTTAGCCATTATAAACTGAATATGAATTTATTATAAAATAATATTTTTAGCTTTTCCAAAGGTGCCCCCCACCCCTCTTATAAAAGGGAACTCCCCCTTCTCACTAATTCACACATTCAAAACCTTTTTTCTCGGCCAAAACCTGCCCAAATACTCTCTCAACTTCTCTCACTACAACCTATAGGCCTTATTTTGATCAGAAATCCAACCTACGGATCCCTTTTGATCAAATCAAAAGGAAGAACCCGAAGAAGAGGTATTGTTTTCACCACCCTCTATCAAGTTTCTTTCTTCTTCAACTTCTTCTTTCTTTGTTATTTATATTCTAAAATAATAAATACAGTATCGTATATATACTTTGACGTTATTATAAATATGTTACAACCATATTCAGTATCCTATCCATCCTTTGAATGGCATGTCACCATACGTGCGTACATACGGCTTACCGTCTCCTCGTCGTGGTGTAATCGTCATTCAATAAATTATTATTTGGATGGGTATAATAATGATGTGTAATTCAGGTAAATAAAAAATATAACATGATAATTATTCTGTCTATATGATATACCATCCAATTATATATTATTTTAACATCAAAAGAATGATATTGTCGCACGTGCGTATGTACGGACTACCGTCTCCATGAATGCGATGAGATTCATTCTCCATCGTATCCATTCAAGTATAATTCTCATTTGATGATTAAAAATAATGTTTAAGGACTTGATATAATTCTTTATATGAATAAGATACAACCTATACATAACAAACACGGCTTATGTAACAAAGAATATAAAGGAAAACGAGTAAGTTAACATCAGAAATGACAATAATACTAAGATATTATTAACAAATCAATGTTAAAAGATCATATATGATATCATATTAATGTAAATGATTCTTGTATAATTAAATAACAATTATTTCACCATTATAAAATATTTTAACCTACTGTCGACCAAGGAAATAGTACAAAGTAAGGGTTTATTTCGCAATCTCTTCATTATCCGAGGTTGTTTATACGTAATAATCTGCTGGGACTTCTTTATCATCCACATCAATGTTTCTTAAAAATGTATTTCAAAACATTTTTACTATTTACTAGAATATGGGTTAAAGTCATTTAAACCCTTTTTGACTTTTATAAGTGGTTTATAAAGGAACTTTTCCGTCATTTTCCAAACAAGGTCCTTTTTAACCTTTTCGACAGAATTAAGGTAAGAATGTTTTTTTAACATATACGGCGGGTGCGGCTATTTTACGTCGTTATAAAATCGTCAAAGCTTCCCTTACAATATTATAAGAATATTTTCAAAGAAAATTATTTATTTTATATATGACTCTTAAATGATTTCAAAATAGAAAGAGATATTTCTCTAAAAAGAGTTTTGATTTCATCTATGTCAACATGCTTTGATGGATTTTACGCTTATTTGAAGTTGATTTATTATGATACAAAACTTCTATATTGTATTGAAGGTTTTGTGATATGTTTGACTATGGATGGGTTATTTTTATACCATTCATGGTTTATGGATGAAGTATTTATATTTTTTATGCTAGTTTTATTACGAATGTTTATGTTATGTTTAAACCTTTTCATATGGGAATGCATTGGACTTAATATGTGACGGGTGGATCCCGCTATAGCTCCTCGATGCATCGGTCGGTCTCATGAGACAAACTAGTCTCTCAGAATGAGTCCTTGACAAAATCTTATTGGTAGTCTTGGCACGAGGCCTTGGCTACGTGGTTATGATAGGCTGGCATTATGCATTCCGTCATTATCAAAGCGGTTATTAATATTTTCATGTGATTATTTGGCTAGTAGAATATCCATGTGAATAAGTAAATGGAATTATTTCATTTTATCCTTTCCATATTACGCTGAATTTCAAGTTTAAAAGGATTTTGTTTTAGTTATACATTTCCTTAAGTTTTTATGTTTATTTATGAAAGTTTACCCTACATTGTTATCCTTACTGAGCATCTGAGCTCACCCCTTTCAATGTTTTTCCCAGGATGTGAAGAAGTATTTTATGAATGACCTGCAGGGATAGTATGAGTGGATATAAAGACAATATGTTTTTGTAGTTTTTCACTTATTGATGTAATGTAAACTTTATGAATATATCTAGTGTTTCCAAGGCTAGTAAACCAATCGGTCTTTCGAGACTTGATCTATCTTGTGATCATGCCAATGTCATGTAATAATGCACCAACTCTAGGTATCTAGGGTCGGGTCATAACAAAAAGGATAGTATATACACAATTTATATTAAATTATCTGAATAATAAAAAAATATACCTCAATGAAGGAAATTTGATACCAAATCACTTACCTCGTGTTGAGACATTCCATGAATGTCATCTAAGTATTGTGCAGTATACGCATGCCAATAATTGTTTTTTCATAAGAACATTTTTTATGTTTAATCACTCTCCCTTAAATAAATTATTTCATTTTCTTTATAATGACAGAGCTAACTAAAAAATTAATTACGTCTACAATAGGAATAATGAGAACGTTCAGTTCATTATTTTAAAACATATTTGGTATGCTGATTATGGTCAAAAGGAGACTTTTTTCCATCATACCCATAATAGAAATCCGGAAATACATATCAACTTTATGAATAAGTCATTCTTCATAAATTATTAGTGAATTTTGATTATGAAAAAAGAACTACATTAGAATCATTGAAATGGTAGGTCGTATGTATGAATATGTAACATTTGCATCTTTCAATTACCATAATGTTAACAAGTTAAGTGTTATTTTATTTTTCTATAATTTTCATAACATCATAAATACCATATTTTTTCTTTAAATACACATATACATATTATCCATGTTATTTTATGATGAAGAACGTCTCGCATCGCTTCATAGAATTGGCAGTCCATATGTATACCTGAATAAAATTATAATATTTTAGTTAAAGTAATGTTAAGAAAATATGAGTTATATAATATTTAAAGAATTATAAATGTGTCATTAATTTCACACGTATAGTCTAAATCCATCGTTTTAACAATCCATGATAGGTGGTCATCGAAAATGAATTATATTTGTCTTTGAGGTGGTAATCTTCTATATAGTCGAGTGATAGATTTATTTCCCATTTGATGAATGTTGGAGAATGAAATGGATTATTATATTGAGATAATAACTCAGTATTGTATGTAATACTCTTATATTATTATATAATTAGGATTAATTATTCTTTGAAGTATGTTCATAAAGGAATAAAACCGAAACGTTTTGTTATGAACGCTACCTCACATTTGGAAAACCTCGTTTGATTAACAAATTCACACCACTAAAGATGTTTTTATTCAATAAAAACACCTATATAATGTTTATAGGTATTTTGGTAATGGGTTTCGATCAATATTTTTTTAACTAAATTGGTTTTTAAGTGTGATTTAAAGAGATGAAGAGATTCCTTTTTTAAGAGAGTAGAGGGGAGAACCTTGAATTTCTCAGTATATATATATTAAAATATATTTATATTCAATTAAAAATCAAACCAAAGTAATGTATTAAATATTTAATGTTTTATTACATTTAATATTTATAATATATATATTTTTTCTATTAATTAATTAATTTCCCCATCATATTTTTATAATAATTTAATGTAATTATATATTCACTAAAAATTAAGAATCAAATATCATGACGGAGAAAGATCATTTTCATTTCATATTACTATTTATATCCATATAAATATTATATACTGGTGTAAATAATATTTTTCATATTCAAATTAAGAGTGTGACATTTTTTTGATTTTCCTTACAAAAAATATTATAAATTTCATAATCACATCGATTTTGATGAAAAATTTCATATAATAGATTTGTTGATGATTAATAATGATATGTACTAATACAATAAAATTAATTCATTTGTTATGGTAATTTTAAAATACATATCATACTATTATTAACCCTTATATACCTGATTTACCCATTACTATGATTAAAAAATTAATATGGTTACTATTTATATTAAATTTAAATAAAAATGTCATATTTAAAAAATTTAGGCCAAATTATTCTAAATAATTACTAAATTATTCGAATTCAAAAAATTCCAATCGTACAATTTAATTTAAATTCAATCTATAAAAATGATATGGAAACAACTATTTAGATAAAAGAATACTTTAAGTATAAATTTGCCTTATGCTAAATTAAAGTACAATGAGCTTATAAGAAGATTTATATTATTACATTAAATAAAATTGAATAATTAGTTTTTTCAACTAATCCAAAACATAATTATAATTATTATATAACTGAAAATAGAATAACAATTTCTATAATAATTAGCTTTTTTACAATTCATTCAAAAAACAATTTCACAATACTCCATAATTTTCATGTTAAGTTGAATTTAATATGATGATTTAAAAATTGAATATTATTTTATCAAATAAATTTTCAAATATTTTTCAGAAATAATTATATTTCGTTCTCTCAAAACTTCTTATAAAATAATAATAAATAAATATTTTAAATGAATAAAATGATATTACTAAAAACAGAGTTCTTATTTTCTATGAATTTATCAAGAAATTTTTTTATATTAAAAGGTATATATATTTTTTAAATAGTGGTTACTCCTATTCAAATACATTAATTTGATGACTAGATTATAATAGCCAATTTCTAATTGTAATATTTAATGGTTCATTATATCAATAGTGTGTTTCTTATAGGCTATGAAAAATATTCTTCTCCTAAAATATATAGATATTATATTCTACCCCAATTTAGGGATTTGAGTCCTCACACTTTAATATATGAATTGGTAATAAGGGTTTGAATTTTCAATATACCTATGTTAAAACCCTACACTATTAAAGGTTTAATAAATATTTCTCTTGATTAGAGTGAAAGGGAGGTATTCTGTTTAACTAGAAGGACACATAAATATGATTCAATATAGGATAGAATTTGTGGTATGTAAAGATATGGACAGGGAAGAAAAAATAACATCTACAATATAATTGAGATTAGAAGAAAAAAATAATTAATAGAATATTTATGAATTTTAAGAAGCTAAAAACCACTAAACTAAAACTAGGTTAGGGGTAAAAATAGTCTATTCATCAGAAAAATATGTCATAGGATAAATTTTTTGTCTCGATCTCATATTCATAATTTTGAAAAATTCATTTATCCTTAGACTAAGATCAAAAGAAAATATAATTCCCTGAATCTAAGTATCTCATCTATTAATTAGCTTCTACAAAAAAACACATATTTAACTCCAAATTATGATTATTGAAATTGATTTTTTATTATTAATCTCATTACAAAAGGATATAATCCCCCTTCCTTTTAGATTCAATAAAGCTTAAGTGACAAATTCTAAATATGGAAATCTTGTTTGTGATGTTTTGGGCTCAGTGGATTACAAGAGTACTGATTTTTATTGCATTATAAAATTAAAGCAGCTCAAAGTGAATCTCAAGATTGGGTGTAAATATCAATTCAATAATCTTTAAAAGGATATATCCACTATTTAGGCCTCTATTCAGTGGATATATGATAATTTAGTAACGAGTCTTTTATTGATTTTACATTAACGGAAGATGAGTTAACTATTAAACACAACCACATTCTAAATTTAAAGGATTCCATGGAAAAAGTAAAATTCAAGGCCAATAGGATCAATGATAGATATGGGAACTGATATTTTTTAACTCCCTTCATACAATTGGTAAAATATCACATCCATTACCTTTTCTTAAAAATGCTGATCAAATCATGGATAATATATAGGATCTATTAGATCACACCATCAAATTCTACATGGATCTCATTATTGGATCCTCCACCACATTTACTCCTGTTGAGGGTATTATTCCAAAGCATGTGAATCATGAGGATAATTCAATGTTAATCTATATTCCTTTGGTGGTGGAGATCAAGTAAATTCACTTTAGTCTCAATCCTGATAGTTCCCCAAGGCCTTATGGATTTAGAAACTATTTTTTCAAACATAATGGGAGATCATTAATGATGATGTATATAATATTGTATTTACTTTTTCAAATAGTTGGATCCCTTCCTCAAGGATTATGAGAATAAACCCATTTTTAATCCTAAAAATATAAATTTCTATAAAGGCTCTTTAACCTGTTTATAATGGTGAACCAATATTAAATAAATTTTTTCATACTTTCATAAATTTTTAATGTAAAAATAAACATAATTTTTGAAATAGAAAAATAAAATTTAGTTAATTTTTATTTGATGTAATTTTTTTGGGAAGTTTAAATTTTCAACGAATATTGAAAATTTATATATTTTAAGTAAAAATTATTTTTTCATGTAATTTCTTTATATGGATAAATAATATGTTTGATTGGTTTTAAATTTTAATTAGGTAAATTTTATATCATTTAATAGAATTTATGTCATTGGAATCAATTTTACATTCAAATTGAATATAAAATCAAAGGAATCCCTTTACATTTTCACTTTAAAAATATTCATTATCATCAAATCTTAAAGATTAAATTTAAATTTATTTTTGTACACATATGTTATTGGGATTTGTAAAAAGGAATTGTATATTTGGAAGTACAATTATTTTTAATGTTTAAGAAGTTAAACATAGTTTTAAAAAAATATTAGTTAATGAAATTGAGAATAATTATAATGATTAAGAGAAAAAATAGATTAACAAGGGAAAAACATTAAATATAAGGTCCGAAATAACATATAAACATGTCAAAAATCCATTGTATTTTTATATTTATAAAATATATTCCATTTTCTAAACAATATACCATTATTCGAGGCCCTTTTCCAAGGAAAAACATGGGTGGAATTCCCTTTTCATAAATTTAAAAGAATTTCTCTCCTCCTCCACTATAAAAAGACACTCAGCCTCCCAACATATTCACAACTCTTAAGCCCTTCGAATCAAAAAAATATATTCTCAAATAATCTCAAAAAAACCATACCATTTTCCTACTAGCCACCCCATAGGAAGAAATAATTTCATTTAATCATATTAGTATAAATTAAAATGAGTTAACCAAAAATGATGTAACATTATTCAATGAACACTTAAATTTTATTTGTTCTCCACGGCATAAAATATTATCATTCCATGATTTTAATATAACCTAAGTATCCCAAATAAACTGATATGTTTTTATTCAATGTTTTAAACCTAAACTATCACACACTTCTATATGATGGGTAATGAACTTATCATTTATGTTTACAGGGAACTACTACCTCACAAAATGATGTCGTTTTTTCGTTTACTAGCTCTCATTATTGGGAATTATGATGGACACATTATTTCTATATGGAATATATGATATTTATTTTTTCTTTATTCTTTTTTTATCTTTATATTAAATATAAATTCACGATTTCAATTTTTCGGAAATATGATAACATCATTTGTGAATGTGTGGGCTATCACCCCCTTAAAGCGATGTGATTCATTTACACTACTCAAGTAATGTATAATGGCTGGTTTCAATAATCCCATGTGAAATATATAAAACTAAATAGCTACTTTAATTAAAATATAAATATATAAAATATTCTATTCATTATTTTAAATATGACAAATAAATGAAAGTAGCATTCATAAATATGTATGACCTACCATCTCCATGAATGGTGTGTTTCATTTCAAATATCCATATATTAAGGATTACAATAAATAGATATAATATATATATATATGATAATATAATATTTAAATGCATTATTTAGAATATTAAATCATGATTCATATAAACAAAACAAAAATAACAAGTTAAAACATACTCGACAAACTAGGTAACTATCACATGAAATAGTGAAAATAATGAAATATTATCAAAAGTGTAATAATATATTATAATAAGTTAATATAAGATATTATAAACATGATTATAGTTATGGCATTATTTAGTGACATTTTTAAAACCCTTAACCTGAGGTTAAAGTATGTTTACCCAAAAGGAAACATAAGGTAAGTGGTTTTTATCTCACTTTTATTTCCGCGAAGGATATAAATGTTTCATAATTTACTCTTTTATGAGGTGTAGGTACTGTCCATTTTGATATACTGTATCACGATTTATTTTAATTTATTTTTAGTTAAATTTTCATTTGATATAATCTCTTTCATAGGGTTTATTATTCAATAGTTACAAAGTATTAAGTGTCTTTATCTAAACTTCAATTTTTTGAGACATATTTTATTGTTGTGAACATAATTTCTTATATATGATGTAAATAATGCCAATTTTATAGATAATATGATAATTCATTCATTATTCAAGATATTTTGAGTTTTCAAATTATATTATTTCATGAAATTGTATTTGAAATAAGCGTTTTGAAGATGAAAAATTTCATAACCTAGTTTATTTTCTTTGGGCTATATTAATTCTTTATTGTAGTTAATATTATAATATTATGTTTATAACAACAATTTACAATATATTTTTTATTTAAACTTATTATATGAGGATTTTCATTTCATACACATAATCAATTTATAGATTTATTCTCACATAAGCGTTAGAGTCTTTTCTTTAGTTAACTTCACAATCCCATTTTTTCAGGATTGTTTATACTTGAATTTCCAACAGAGGAATTCATTGGATCAATATTAAATTAAAGTTTTTATTTTACTATCCACTTATTATTCATACATGTATCTTTTAATAATATAATTTTCCTACTCTTTTGTAAAAAAAATGTTTTAAAAAATATTTTTTAGGAAACCAGACAACATTTCTCTCTTTAGTCGGAAAACCCATTTTCATCTAAAAACCCTCTTTTATAAATATGTGATCATAATGATTTTAACATTTTAAAAACTATTCATAAATTAAATTTTATCCCTTTAAAACTTTATTTTTTGAAATTTTATTTTCAACGAAAAGTATTTTCAATAGGTTTTATAAAACAAAATAATACTTTCCCCTATAATGTTTTAAAAATATTTTTTTGTATTTATATTTAACAATGAAAAAAACCTCTATATTTTACTACACATTGGATATTCTTTGTTAATAAAATCTATATTCTTCCTCAATATGGGGTATGATTGATTTGTATAAGGATATTATTGGCAGTCACATCTTTGGTTCCTTTTAGTCCTAGTGAAATATTCAATTTCTTATGATTATTGAACATTTAATTTCCCTTAAATATCCCTATAATTTTTATTTGATATGATTATTTTATAAATCACAAAACATTTGCACATACAATTTTCACTATTATATTTAGTTGGTAATTTGTGGAAATATTGATAGATTTGTATCCTCTATTCAATATTGATATTTGATAAGGAACATTGTTCAATAATTAAATTGGTTATTTGGTAGATAAGGAATTATTTGGATAGGTATGACATGGGTGGGGCGTAGTTATAAATATCCTCTCAATGAATTGGTTATCTCATGGGATAAAATTAGTTTGTGAAAACCCCATGGAGTTTGTTTCAAAATCAATGTTGTTTTCATCTCTTTTTTGATAGATCTTCACATTAGTATGCTAAACCATATTATTAAAGGTCTTGGTGGTAAAGGTAACATGTATCAGGGAAACATAAAATAATATAATTAAGAATTAACTTATTTTATATTCTATTATCAATATCAAATATATTTATTCCTTAAAATTGATTACAGATTCATTTCATTCTCATTTCATTGATTAAATGGAAGGTTTTTTTATTGGTTTACATTTACATATTATTTACTAAATTCACTCTCAGTTATTGACTACTTGTAATGTGTTCTAAGTCATTTATCATGACAAAATGATTATTCTAATTGATTCATTATTATATCCACAACACTTTACCCTTTTTGAGAATTTGAGCTCACAAATATTTTTTTTATTTCCCATGGATTACCTAAAGCATATTGAGAATTTATTGAATGGATATTCTAGAAGTAATAAAGTTTTTATCCTTGTATGTAAAAAATTATGTTATAATTTTTTTATTAATTTTATTAATAGAGCCTTTTATGTTTCTGGTTTACAAAGACTACTAAATTGATTGGTCTTCATGATTTATTTACCATTAATCATTCAAATGTAGTGGTAGTAGACCCTGGGTCTAGGATTTCTCATGTCTGGTTGATATAGATGGTTACAAAGGAATTATAGTTACAACCATTTAAACTAGATTTTTAGAAAACTAGATTAGAGGACATAACCATGATATAGATTTTTTGGATAAGTATATAGGAACAAACTAGAATTTTGGTAATGTAGATATTTTGTGGATATTCCAAGAAATACATCCTTGTCTTGATACTACAAGTGGTACTGGTTCTCGAATAGATATATATAGGGGTAATAACATCAAAAATGTTATTTAGGCCTGACTCGAGTATGACATGGTACACTATAGTATTCCTTACTGCACCCCTCATTTTAAAATAAAAAATTATACATATGAGATAATTCACATTTTATTTACATACTATTATAATGGATTTTAATAGAAAAATAATAATAACCAAGGTCAAAACAGAGTTTTCATATAATAAAAATAACTTATAAAGATTTAGGGAACCTATTAATGATTATATGGTTTCCCCAATATGATAATTTATTATCACACAATGGTTTTTAGTGTTAAGAAATCCCCTATTCAAAAGGATAAACTCTATAAAAAGAAAGGAACTGTGTGGAAATAACTGGATAAAGTATTTGTGCATTGGGGTAGTATTGAAAACAAAAAGTTAAAAGGCTGTTTAATTATTAAATTTAGAGGATTTAAATCATATTTATTTTATAAATTTTATTAATATTGTTTTAGAAAAGGAAAAAATATATCTTGGGTGACAACCCAACAAATCTGGTAAGGCCGCGGTACTTGAAACCATGACCGATGGACAATAACGGGTTTTTGCCAACAGCTAGCCTTTGTAATGTCCACATTAAAAGTCAATTGTTTTATTTAAACAATTTGATGAGTAAATATCAATTATGAACCATTAGTATTAGTTTTTAGGTTTAGATATTAATGTATCATCCTTTTTTAATTTAGAGAATATTTAGAGATAAATAGTTAGACTTCTCACTCTTTTTTGGCCCTTCTGATATGTTAAATGTGTATTTTAGTGCTTCATTAATAGAAATTAATTTTTTGACATTCCTTTAATATATTAGAGGGAAAAAAATTTAAACTAACTTAAGAACATCCAAATGATTAAATTGTGTTTATACAAATATTTAATTTATCTACATTTACTTATATCCTTGGTCAATGAATGAATTCATCGGCATTAGTAAAAATATCTTAAAATAAATTCTGTCCAAATACCTTAATCTTAGTTGTACCAGTGGTATTTGAAATAATTATAGATTTATTGCATAGATTCCATCAAATTTACAATTATTATTCACTTTTTTATGGTTGATGACCTCAATTACCCATATAAATATTAATTTATTTCCTCCATGTTTATATCTCTACTTTCCACTAAATTTTTTCTAATTAGACATGTAGTTATATGTTACTCCATGGTTCATTTTTAATTCCCATTATATCTTTTCTAGAGGTCTTTTTTCAAACCCTTCTCGTGATGTGGTATTTTAACATAAGTAATATCAAAAAACATATTACCAAGTATGATGTTAAATTGTGAGGAGAAAATTTATTTATGGTGGGGAGAATGTGACACCCCCAAATTCTAATGTAAGAACATTGTATTTGATAACATGAATTTAACACAACACCATGTTCATAAGGGAATATCATATCCCATTACATTATAATATATTTATTATTTTAAATTAATTAAATATATGATATATCTTTAAATATAGGTGATACTGAACTAGCTTGTGTCACATGGAACAACGAGTTTCTTCGATAGCTTATATTACGAACAAGATTGATTTTTACCAAACAACAACATATTATTAAAATATTATTGATTTATATAAGAAAGATTAACCTATCCTTTATATTAATTATTGTGAATAGTGTTGAATAACTTATGATAATATATATAGTATACACAAAATCAATAATTTTACATTCATCCAATATATTTTATTTTCATTAAATGAGAACAAACCATATTTTACACATAAAAAGATATATTTTTATAAAGGAACTTTTACATCCTTTTAGTGGGGAAACTATTTTTGAATCAAATATTATTCAGTTCTACAAATATTTTATGTCAAAATAAACTTCATTTTTAAAAAGAAACATAAAAATTATGTTAGGGTAATTTTTTTGGAATTTTTCAATGAACATTCATTATTAGATGAGTATTCAAAAATACTAAATTTTAATTCAAAAATACATTTTTATTTAATATATTTATAAGGATAAATTATATAATTTATTGGTTTTAATGTATTATTAGATAAATTTTATATCAATTAATTCAATGTAGTTCATTGATTTGAATTAAACAATTACAACAACTGTATCCCCTAAAACATCATTGTATCACCATCCTCTCTCTATTTCATGTGTCCCTAAATTAAAATATAGTTGATGGATTCTTCTTAGAAAGAGAACAATTAAATTTTCATGATGCACACTATTGTCAGGGAGAATTTCATGAAAATTAATTTTCATATTAAAACACAACATCAAAGAGAAAATATGGGGATGAAAAAAACCTATTACAAATTTTAACTGTATGAATATTTAGTACCATGATCATGATAATTATATCACCCCATCTTGAAAAGAGGATGGATTTTCTCCCCCTATAATACAATATGTATAGCATGAGTTCCCTAGGAGATTCATATTCATCATGTCCACCACTATAACTAAATATACTACACAGTCCAAGGATGTTTTAAATAAATCTAACCTCTATTCATCTAAACACATGCACTATAGATATAGTATCATTGTGGGTATCCTAAACCCATTGTATATATGGTCAAAAACTTATTTATTAGTTCCCAAATTATATTGGTGATCACTATTATATTAGGACGATGATAATAGGATAAAATATTTTCCAATATTTTAAGAGGCCCCAACTATCAAATGGGTATGATCTAGTGTTCTTACCATTTTATCATACCCCCCTAGGGAAATAGAATACCGAAATGAAAATTTTTGTAATCCCAGAGGAAATGATACATAGGGATAATACAAAAACATATAAATAAACACAATGTAGTTATTCCCAAAAAATTTGTCAAGGTATATATTTTCCACTTATATATGATGAAAATCCAAAAAATGAGGAGGCTCGATAATATTTTCCTCCTATGACTAATTTCATGTTATTACATACAATACTAGAGGAAATGTATATGGTGATCATGTTCCTCCATAAATATATACACAATAATTCCAAAATTATAATATAAAATCAAATTCATTATTACCATAATGATTTGGAGTTTGAACTAATTCATGTTTCCATAGATGGTCTAAAGAAAATGTTAGTATCATTTAATGATCTATAAAATATGGATGACGACCTATTGAAATAGACATCTTAATAATCATCATGATATCACATTTGTTTTCTTATCAACTATAAAAGATAACAAAAATTGATATTTATCATCAAATCCACAGTTAGATTGGATGTATTTGGATGATTATGACTTTTCCCATGGAAATATTGTAATAATGAATAAATATCGAGGTAAATATTGATCAATAGAAGACACCCAAAATACCCAATGATTGTGTGTAAAACAAACTGTATTGGGTAATTGATTAAACCGATAGAGTATATTATCCTAGTTATGTACTGGACCTTCTTCATCTATTAGAATGTACATTCTATGTTATTATATGGAGGATGTTTTTCTTAAATAAGCAAAAACCATTGGGAAACCTTGAATCATTTTATAATTTTTTGTATCCATATTATAAGAATGTTCAAAATCTATGAACACACTATCACCATTTCAATAAGTTTAACCAATATTCCCCCTGTATTCTTGGAATCCCAAGATCTAGGAGGTAAAAATAAAGACTACATCACCCTATAGAAATATAAATTGAACAATTATATGATTCATTGAATAATATTAACTAGACATAAGATTTTTAAGAAGGTGGTGATGTATAGTAAATTACATCACCCAATATGTATGGTGTTGTTATTATTTTTATGGATCAAACTTGAACTCTACTATATAATGTGAAATACAGTGGGAATGAAATGTTCTAAATTCTAGCCATCCCTTAGGTTATAAAGAGATATCAAGGAGACTAAATCCTCAAATAAAACTTATGTTATAGGAAAAAAAGTGGAATAGTGCCCGAATATGAATAGTAGAATTACTAATTTAGGAATACATCAGAATATGACTATTTTTATCATTAAATTGGAAAAAACATTATTCCCATACCAAGACTTTCAAAAACTCCTCCTTAGTAAAAAAACATAAAACTAATAAATTCTATAAAAAATATAATTCATATAGATCATGACATATTAAAGCCTCCTTAAAATAGAAATCAACTTCCCTAACTATAGACATATTAGAAGGGAATCCTTGGACATCATGACATTGAGAATTTTCGATCTACCTCCAAAATCACCCTACACGTAGTGATGGGGAATGTTAAATAAAATTCCCCCTGAATTCCCAAATACATGGTGAATTAAGATATGGATGCTACATTATTTACCACAATCAGATGGAATGCAGTGAATACCATGTTTTTATTCCCATTGGTAGCAACTGAAAAAACTGAATTCCACAGTAATCATTTTTATTGTGGAGGTGATAATGAATTCTCTCATAATCATGTTCTTTGTATAATATTCTATAATTTCACATAATTTCTATAATAATTTAAATATGAAACATATTAAATTATGAAAATCAATTGCACCATTCATATAGTCTTCTCCTGTATAATATTGGAAAAATTGTCAATTAAAATTATTTTGATCAAGAATAATCCACATATTTCATTGAAATTTTAATTAAATTAAGCCATACTATTCAGTATGTGACATTATAAATAGTTTTTTAGTGGAATTACAATCAAAATAAACAAAATGATAAAATTCCATTTGTTCATAATTCCCATATTACTAAGGCCACAAGATTTTTTTGTAAAACTATAATAAATTTGTAACCATGATTTTTGGATATCATTTGATACATCCTCTCCTTCCAAGACTCCACGCAAATACTTAATATACATTTTAAGGTAAATCCTAACTCTAAACCCATAATTAACATAATAATATATTATAACTCATTAATATTAAGTAAATGAAATTTTTTATCATATATTTAGAAATACTTATGTGAATAAATGGCCATATTTCTATGAAAAGATACCCAAATATGAAGAATTATAAAGGATAATAAATTCCTAACATTAGACAATCTACCAATCTTAGAGGTAAATTTTGACCCTACAATTTTTGATCCTACTCATGGAATTAGCTACCAGAATACTTTTTCCATTTAAATGGAATCATAATTGTTGTATCATTCAAGAATTACTATATTGAGTTATCATCTATACCAATAGATAAGTTATCTCTTATGTATTATTATAGTACAACCATGGTATATAATATATCCAACAACTACATTAATGTGTGAATCTTTTATTATATACATTTTTGGATTGAGTAAAAAAATAAAATGATGAAATTTAAACTGAAATCACCATGCAATAAAAGTCATATGAGACCTGAAATAAACTACACTTCTATAAAGGTGACCTTATCCATTTTTCATTGATTTGAAGACACTTCAAAAAAGATTGTAACACCACCTTCCCATAGTTCAACAAGACTATGGATGTTTTTTGGTACCTTAACCCCATCAATATGTGACCAGGACTATTAATGAAAATTATATGATATATATGTCACATAATATAAGTGTTCATTAAAATTATATAGGGACTATTTGAGATCCCATGGTAAAGAATGTAATTAAATTTAATGGATTTTGAATTTTCTATTTGCACGATGGGTCACTTTTTATAATAGATTTGGAACAAAATTCCAAGAGTTTAAATGAATGAAAATTACTTTTTAGATGATGAATGTGTATAATAATGAATCTCATATGTTTTGGTGAGATTTTGAGGAATCATTTTGTTTTTGAGAACGGTTTGTTTTTTATACCCAATAACATAGTTTGGTGTGCTCATTTTTTGTAGAAATTGTTTGACATCTATGTTATAAAACCATATGAAATGGAAGGCCACGGATAGTGGTTTATTCATGGTTTTCTTGTGGTTTAGCCAGACATGATACTCGACCATTTATCTGTCTAAGATATCAATAAAATTGGGTTTTTAAATTTTATTTCCTCAATTATTTTGACACTACACCTCTATTTCTCATCCCCTAGTGTACATGTACCTTATGGGTATCCTCCTCCCTTCCACTTTTCCTAAAGCATCACTAATGAGTTGTTACTGGTGGTATTATATAGTGTTTTTAGGTAAGATTAATTTTTTGGTATCATATTATCTACTCCATATTCCTCTTATATAATTATGGAGTTCTATGGTCTAGCTGTTTTATGGAAATTCCAAAAAACCATAGTAAAATTCCATGCCATTGAAAATTATGTTGGCTTGTATAAAAGAGATTTCAATTTGATTTCATAATGATTTTTATCATAATTTTTTATGGTATGATACCATATTAAAATTTCCTATTTTTTTAATTAAATTATTTCTCCTTGCAAATGGAATCATATCAGTGGTCCTTATCCTATAATGTGATCAGGATTATAATATAGTTTTTGGGTGGTTGGTTTACAATATATTTATTGTATCCTGATGGATAGATAAGATTTACATTAATAATTTATAATTCTTATAATTAATTAATTATATTTTCTTCAATTGATGATAAATCTTGTCTTGTTGTATAATTACCATTTAAATTTTGATGATTTTGGAAGATAATGGGATATATCATATAAAACCCCTATAACCATGGAAAATCATTATAGTGATTATTAATGGATTTAGTGGTATTAATGATTTTACCATATTATAAATTAATTATTTCATGTTCATGTAGTAATTTTAATAGGGTCACTACATGTTGAATATTCTCCATTGTTTAATAAATTTTTTTTTGAAATTATAAATATTCCTTAGAACTTCCATATGGCCATGAACTTCTATATAGACATGAACTGGTGTTCTAAATCATGAAATATATTATGTATATTTTAAACTTTTTTTCATGGGTTACATAGTTTTCATGGTTAGGATTGTAGTTATATTGAATAATTAGTAAGTGAGAAACATGTTATAACATAGGAGTAATTTTTTCTAATATGTTAATAGGATTAAATGGTTTTTATTATGTTATATATTTTATTTAAAATCCTATGTGGAATTTTCAAAATTGTTATAATGATTTTAATTGAATTTTTATTTGAATTTGGATTTCAGTGGAAGAGAACTATGTTATCTGTGGATAATTTTTCAATCAATTTTTGATATCCATGTGATTTGAAAAGTTGGTCTATAGATGAATTTCAAATGATGATTTTATTTTTGGATATACATTGTTCAAAATACATTAATGTCTTTTTAAGGTTTTTAATAGAGATTAAGTCCATAGAATTTTGTTAGATGATAAATAGGTAGAACCAGAATTTAATAGAAGCTTTGAAATGTTTTAAAATTGGTTGATTGATATCCATTATTTTCAAAATATTTTTTGAAATGTTGGTTTTAGTCTATGAAACGGGCTAAACATCATGATAAATATTGTGGTATTAGAGTAATTTTGGAACCATGGTAAATAATGAAGGTTGTAATGTTTCAATTATTGTTTTATAAATGTTTTCAATGGTCACTATATTGACCATAGATTTTGATAAATGATTGTATGGAGAAGATATATAGATGTGGTCTAAGTGTAAATAGTTTTTTATTTAGTTTAATGTATTAGACATGGAACTAAAAATCCATGTTTTAGCTACTATATTGTTAATCTGTTCTCTCATAATTAGAATTATGATTTGGTAGTTGGACATGGAACTATGTATCCCTTGTTTACGGTATAGGATAATGTTTTCAACATATATAGATTATGAAATTGGACATGGAACTCATAATACTTGGATTATTGATTAGGAAATGGCATTCCACATACCTAGTTTATATTATTTTACATGACCATCTACCTTCATTGTTTATCTAATGGATTAAGGCTCAATAAAATCTTGTTCTCAATGAATTGATTAAATTTCTAACTAATTCCATATTATGGGTAGTCTTTAATCATCATTTTAGTGTATATGACAAATGGATCTTGGTAATAAAAAGTTATATGTTTTGAAAAAAACCTTTTTATAATATATATATATATATATATATCAACCCATGAATTATAGTTTGGAAGACCCACATTATCTAGAAATTATTTTTGTGATTTAGTGTATATCTAAACTCTTTTGAAATTAGGTTATTTAATGAATGGTTATTTAAAAATTATTATATTTTTAAATTTTTTTAGTTTTCTTTTAATATCTCCATATAATATTATTGTACTAGATAATTCATTAGACATAATTGGTGGTGTTCTATTGAGATTTACTCAAACCCTATTCAGGACTCCACTACATAGGGGTATCTAAATTATTATCAAAATTTTATTAGAGGAATAGGAATAAACCAAGTACATGTTGATTTTATCCTAATATTGTTGGATAAATTTGATGTTATTAGGATACTTAAGGTGGTTTGACTACAATTTCAATATATACCTTATGTTTTAATTATTTTTTTGCATCTATGTAACTAGAATTGTGATTAGTCTAGTGTATGTAGAGAAATATTTTTTAGTCCTATACCTAATTTAATTATTTTATTAGTCATTTTTATCTCTATTATCTCCCATTTATTATTTAATTTGATGTATTGATATTTATTTTTGTAATTTAATATGATGATTTTCATGGATATAATATACATCATAAATTTATCAGTTATTTCATACTCTGATTAGGGTTTATAGTCTTTTCATAGTACTAAATTACACATAAAGTAGTATTTGGAAGCCTCTTGTGTGTGAGCATGAGCCTATGAGTTTCTATGGTGCATAATTGAGGTCCCTATTATAGGGTGAACTGGAGTGGGTTATTACATAGATTTATTTTTGGATATTTCCTATTTTTTCATGATCATACTATTTCTTTTTTAGAATTATGTGGACTTAGGAATGTTCCAATGCCTATAATGAACATCAAACTAGTTCATCAGTAACAATTATTACATTAGGCATACTTGCTTACTATAGTCGAGGATTGATTTTCATAGTATTCATCATTATAGCTATATATGATTTTTTACATGTAAAATGCACATGTGATTTGGATTTTATGATATGTGAAAGATTTCATGATCTTGGACCATTATCATGAGGCTACTAATATAATGATCCCTCATGGAATAAGGAGTGAATATGAATATTATTCATAATGATAGTAATGTATGGTCCACATGTTATAGACTAATAGTGCGTAATGTTTTTTTTGATTGAAGCTATATTATTTAGTGTGTCAATAACTTCTCATACAGAGTTTCCCATAAAGTACATGGTGACAGTCTACTGAAATTTTATAACTCATATTGGGATATCTATATGAGGAAATGTAATGTGGATATACCATGATTCACTCAGTGAGAAGGATGAAAATTACATAGTACTTATGCTTGATAGGTGTAGTGTTCCTCATTGATCAGTATGTCAATGGTGTATAACTTGTAGAACACCCCATCAGAATTGGTTTTATTCATGTTTATATACTTGTATATTTTCTGACGCTTGTGGCCAGGTCCATCAAAGAGTATTGATGTGAAAATTCATGTTGATGATGGGTTACTTAGTCATGGGATGTATGTTTGGCATATGAATCCTTCTGTATGTTTGGACTTGCTTTTGGGTGTTTTTATATTTTTATGTTAGACGATATTGATATAGGAGCATTCTTAACTATCCATAGGTTGTGGAATTCTTTGAGTTAACATTTACCTATGTGGTATGAACTAGTGATTTTTGGTGATACGTGATTGGTAAGGCCATATGGGAGATCTTAGTGACCATCTTGATATAAATATATATTAGGGAGTCACTTCTTTGTGATTTTTTTGGGTGATTCATGAGAGTGGTTGTCCATGATGGGAAATAAGTTTCATGGTTGAGGCATAGGAGTATGTTTTGGGATTTTTATAGTGTATCTCAAAGGTTCATACATACTTTTGTTGTTTGGTATATAGGATTCTTTAGCTTTACTAAATGTTGAACATGTGTGTAAATGATCCATGCTTACATTTAGGTTCTATAGGGGTAGGCTCATTTATGTGTATTACCTGTGTATTAGATGTGTAGTTTGGATGTCCCTAGTTGTTATAGGACAGTCCGAGATCAAATTACGTGCTCAAGGCTACATGGTAAGTAGTGGGAATATATGTTTTAAGTATTTACCATACCATTGTGGTAGAACTACTGTGTTCTAGGAGTAAAGAGGTTATGCATGTGGATATGAATATAGTCAAAAATGGATTTTAGTTTGAGGCACATGGAGATTTCTGGTTTCCTTGAGAATAAATTCACCTGATTTTATGATTATTTAGTAGAAAAATAATTATATGACGGAATTACTGATGGGTTCATAGCCTAATAATCACATGATTATTTTTTAGAACAACCATGAGATCATAGTTGGACCTAGTATAACATTTTAATATTAAATGGGTGTAGATTTGTTATGTATGTGGTATTTTATTAGCGAGTTGTATCAGGTTTTGTTAACAATTAAGGAATATCTTCACTGGGTTGATATGGGGTTATTTTAAAGTCATTCATAGTTCCTCAATCACGTTATCCAATTTTTTATTATACTTGGTATTGGAGATTCAGAAACACATTTTATATTAGGTTAAAAAAGTGTGTACAGGTGTTAGGAATTAATAGGATCATTATGTCATGATCATGTGGTGATGTGATATATCATTTTTATATGGATTGGTTGTTATGGTCATTTATGAGAGTGACTATAGACTTTATATGTCACCCATGGGAAATATAATAACTTCTATGGGTGTTATGAGAGGAAAGTTGGAATTGTTTCCCATTAAACTCGGGTGTAAATTGTGATGTTTCAATGCTAAGAAAAACAAAAATAAAGTATCGTGGTTGAAGGAACACCTAATATGGTTATTACATAATTGAAGGTATGATAATATGAATTTTTAATTAAAGAATTATTTCTTTGGAGGAGTGACACAAGTGTTTCTTCAATGAGACCATCAAGGTTGTTCCTCCTAAAAGTGGTTAACAATGATCTGGATGGCATAGTGTATGCCATTAGATATTGAATAGTGTTGACCTATTAATTGTAACATTTTCATGATATTAGAGTGGGTTATATTCATGTGATACATGAGTGGGATTTTATAAATCTTCATATTTTAAAATAAATCACTTTTCTCAATAGCACACAATATATATACATCAAGCGTTAAAATGAAAAAATATAATTATTTTGTGACCATTATAAACTAGACAGTAAATTGGAAGGAATTAATATTGTGAAAAATATTATGAAATATAATATTTTCATACTCATTTATTAGGTATTAATTAATTATTTTTAAATAATAACACATATTTTTAGTAATGTCGTTTTATTTTTCAAAAACACATTTTCATCCACATATGTGTTTTTCTTGTATTTTATTAGTGACTATTTTTATTTTTTTTTAAATTTTATAAAATTAATAAAAAAACGATCTTATTTTTTCCTAAATATAATAATTAAGCTTATTTTAGGTAAATTATTTATATTTTTCGAAAATATTGTGTATTCCGTCAATAGAGAAAAACTGATTTTTATAAAAATATCAACTTTTTTCAAAAAAAATTTAAAAAATGTTAAGCTATGTTTTGAATATTCAATCAGGTAAAATAAGTATTATTTAATTATATTTCACCAACTAAATTTTTTTTAATCCATAATATATTTTATTTTATAATAATTTAATTTTTTTATGAAAATAATATTTTTTTGTAAAAATGTTTTAAAGTACAAGATTTTTCTCCACAATAATTAATTATAATAATATGTAATGGGGATTTCTTTAATGAAATTTATATATTATATATCAGTAAATATACATTTATTTTGGTAAAATTATTATTTTCAATCATAGAGGTATTATAAAATCATCATTTTCTTGAAAAATACACTTCTTCAAAACCTGTATTTCATCAGGTCTACAGGTTTTGTTATATATAAAAATTTTCAATAATATGAATTAAATTTGGTATGATGGATTAAATATATGGAATTATTAAAAATTATGTTTTATTTTCATTTTCAGTTTTAGGTATTAAAATGTCCACATGCTAAAAAAGGGCCTAACCACAGTATATGTAATATAATAAAACAAGTAAAAGATGAATGGTAAAATCATAATTTACATAAATAGCACTACATCAAATAGTTGTTTGATGTATTTATTAATCATAACCACAAATTATAATTTAAATTATAATTCTAATTAGATTCAAATTAATTCCTTCCCAATGTGGTTGACTTTAAATATAAAATAATCATTATTTAATCACTTAAACCCACCCTCCTCAAGTATAAATACCACTCCTCACCATCCCATTTATCATAAAAATACATTAATAACATAAAATAACTACAAAAATATATCTTTATCACCCTCTCTGTGTGTATTTGATTTTTTTTAAAAATAACAATTATAATGTCCTTAATAGGTCTTTGAAGGAGGTGATATTCAAGATGCCACTATCTTAATGCACATCTCTTAATTTCTTTTTTTATTCTACCATAACCTGACATCCTTCATCCATGAATGGATAATAAAAAATGTATCACATATATATTGGAATTTAATGTTTGGAATTAAATGTCTCATATCCATTCTTTTTCATACCACATCTTTTACAATCAAACAAAACATTTTTCCAAAATATTGAATTTAGCCATCTCTATGAATAAACATTTGTTCATTTTAGATTTCTACCTTCAAGGATTGACATAAAAGTATATTTTTTTTTAAATAATATTGTATAAAGTATATTATATCGCATTTCATGATTTTTAACAAGTATATAGACACAATTTTACATAAAACAAAACTATTTCATGATGTCCGAAAAAGCCACAAAAAATATACTAAACATTTATAATTAGTATTTTAACAAATGAATCATCCTCATATAGTAAATACAAATTATATATATGACCACTAAAACATATGTAATTTTATTTATAGAATTTATTTTAACTTTTTTTTATTTCCTATTTTGATGAACATCCATAATTATATACAAGAGAACTGAACATGAAACCATGAAACAGAAGCTCTCGAAATAATGAAAATAATGAAACATTATTAATGAATGGGTCATTGGCTGTTATATGTAATCATATAGGTTATTATGAATATGAATATATTTATGTAATGAGTTAGTAAAACTATATTAACCATTATAAAGGGGGTTAAATTATGATAAACTAAAGGTAAACTGGATGTAATGGCTTCTCATCACACTCTTACTTCTGTTAGATATATTCCTATTCGCTGCATAACTATTTTTTTAGTTTGTTTAATTCCATTTGATATTAAATATCAGTAATGTCAATTTATTCATTATATTTAATGTTTCATTTGATAATTATTACTTTTATAGTACATACGATCTAACTGATTATAAAGTGTATGGGAATTAAAAACCAAATTTCCATTCATTTGGTTAAACTTCAAATTTATTGGTAATTTCATAGTAATATTATCTATGAAATGAATATAAATTTCCATATGATGTATTTAAAATTTTTGGTTGTGTATTTATAAAGGATACACAAAATCTATTCATTTTATTAATTTTCACTTAAATTATATGATATTTATAAGGGAATGTATTTCAGAAGTCCACTTATAATGTTTATCTTTTCAAAGTAGAATGTTTTTTACATATTTGGAATGAAATAAAATTCATATTTTCATGTATCATTAATATTTTTAATATTATTTTAAATATTTTTATGTTTTCATTAAAATATTTTTTTCAATTTTATATGTGTAGATTTTTGTAATCATTGACATTAAATTGAATGCGTTGTTTTCATTAAAAAGTGTTTTTATGATTCATTCTTTAATTATTTATATTTATGTTACATATCATGGTAATTATTTATAATGACATGTGGTTACATAATAAACCTTTAATGGGTGGTTATGAGATATACCAATTATTGATGGTTACGTGGTACACCAATAATGGGTGGTTTTGTGATAAACCAAGTACTGGTGGTTTTGTCATAACATTCAATGCATTGGGTAGTCCAAAGTTTGAGGATGGAAATATTGGTTACTAAATTTTTAATAGTGATATTTAAAATTATGTCCCATTTTACATACATATATATTATAAGCTTGCATATGTGTTTTTATGGATATATCTTGATTTTCAAAAGGTATGATAATGATTTTTTTGAAAAGATGATTCCTTTTTTGTGTAAATATTTATGTTTTTATAAAGTGTTTTTATGAGTTTTTAGTGGATAAGAAATTTTCATTTTTTAATGTCCCTTAATAATATTTTTTTCAAATATAATATTTAAAAATAACTTTATAGGATTTAAGTGTGATAGGATATAAGGATCAAATCAAGGGGAAAACTATGATGAATTTTCAGGAGTAGAATACATGATTCATTTCAAAGACTATTTTTATATGAAAAAAAATGGAGACTATATATATGTGTCCACTTGTAATGTATGGGTTTACAATGTTTTTTTAGTACTAATTCTCTAAAACTCTAATCCAAAAATATCATCAATATTTTAATAATAAGAATTATTTTTTAAAATCACTACAATATGTAATATCTATGTCCATGTTCTTAGATATTTAATTATAGGACTCTTTAAATAAATTTATCGGTATAATTGTTATTTAGTCATAAGTTACAATTCATATATAACTATAATCGATGTCATGTAAGGGAGATTCCATGTAATTTTGGATAAATTAAATGCATTTGAGATAACATTAATATGGATATAATAGTGTTTATACTCCTCATAAGATTTTATATTTTGAATTTATTGATATTCTCACACTAATTGTTTCTGGATTTAGTAATATGATGGATCCTTTAGGAACAAATGTCACAATGTATGTAACGAAAATGTGGTGGTTTTCTGAATAAGAAACTGAATGGAATGGGTTATAAAATGAGAACTCTTGTGGTTATTTTAAATCAGCTATCTGGATTAATGATATACATCATGAACCATGACATTTTCTCCCAATTAATCAAATATAAGAGGAATCTAAACCTTTAATTTTTTAGTTAATAGTGATAAAAAGGTTAAATATATTAAATGAAATAAATTTCATGAATGTAGAAGGTATCACATAAGTAAATGTCTTAAATGGAAAAGAAGGTGATTTATATATGGTAAAGGTAGATATAAAGAAATAATTATATAGTAAAAAACATTGAATTAAGTTAAAATGATGAATGGTAAAGAATTCATTACTATGTTGGAAATTGACTATTTTTAATGTAGGATGTATTGTAATTATGAAAATCAATATCCATGGAAGAATCCTCCCAAATGGGGTCTACAAGATTGTATAGATATCTATTTTGAATTATGTAACACCATTAATGTTAATGATGAAGAAATTGAAAAAGACAAATGAAAGGATCATATTTTTAATTAGATCGTGATTTAAAATTGTTAAATATTATGAAATTATTTTTATTTATTTACACATATGATGTATTAACGAGTAAGATATAAATTCAGGTTTAAGGGATTATGAAGGGTTCTAAATAATTAATATTTTTAAATATAAGGTATTTGATATTTTTAGTAGATTTAAGGGTGATGAAATCATTAATTTTATTATTACTCTTTTGAGGATAGAATACGTTGGGAGACATTTATTGAGTTTGAGTTATATGTAAACCTTAGGATTATCATGTCAAAAATTTATTTGAGAAATAATTATCTTTTCATATTTTCAACATAATTTTAAATATATAAATAACATTTTGTGTTTATATGATCTTTGAATTTGAGTAAATTATGTTATTTGGTTTTTATATGAATTATTTATGGTACGAGATAACCTTGGGTTATAAAACATTTATTTAATAATGAATATATAATGGTAATTTTTTAGGATGATTCCCTCATTTCTGGAATTTTATATATGACAACCCTGGTTTTTTTTCATACTTAAACAAGATTTATTATATAAAACCCATCACCTGATACAAAATTGAATATTTAGAGGCCTATTGTATTTGGGGCTTGGGAACATTCCATAAAAACTTAGAACATAAAACACAACATCTTATTGAAAACGTCCTTTACATGACCACTACAATCCTTCGGACTTAGCTTTGCATGGGATAACCTGAGGACATGCATAAGAAAAGGGTGATATATAAACCCCAGTAAGGGATTCCACAAGGAATAACATGAAAAATACAGTAAATTTTAGGAAATATTTATATCAATGGAGCTCAATAGAAACATGAACAAAAAGGCATGATAAAGTATGACTGTCATAACTTGAAAATGTGGCAACAATATTTAGCATGACTTTATCATGAGCCAAGGCTCATTGCACTTGGATCCTGAGTCAACCCAAATTTAAATTAAATTATTATGAGTAAACCCTCATTTCCCTTGACTTATCATGATACTAACCTTTATCAAAGGCATTTGAGTGCTATCAGGGTTCACCCTTCTTAATCATTTCATTTCATGCATAAATGATCCACGCAGATCATATAACATGGAATCAATAAAAATCATAAGTTATTCCATGATTAAGGATTGGGGAATAAATACATGAATGTACCATTCAATATTTATAAGTTAATAAAGGTTAATACCCTTAATAGAGACATGGGTTTGGTATTCACTACACAATGATCCTGGCTTGAAAAATCACAGTGCAATTTCAGCAGCATAATGACGTGACATAAAATTCATAAAAATGGTTGGTGTGATAGAAAGGGGGGTCTCATAATATTTTCATGAAATTTAAAGTAAGTGGATTAAATAGATACATTTCCCAACAAAAGTAATGGAATTTATATTCCCAATACAAAATAATTGGGTGAATGAAAATGAGAAGAGGAAAATTCCTTATGGAATTTCAGCAATGTAACAGGTGTAAATGGGAGGCATTAAAGAGAGAGAAAGGGGTATATATTACTTTAAAAAATAAATAGGGAAGTATGATGGAGGTGTGAAACAATACCCCAACATTTGAAATTGAAAATAAAAGAACATAACAATATTAAGAAACCTAGATAAAATGATAACGGAAGGAATCACTTACTTGGAAGTGTGATCCCAAAGGCTTGGGAGGGGATTGAGAGAGGCTTCTTGGGAGCTTGGGGCACCTTGGGAGGATTTTAGTGAGAGGAGGTCATAGTTTGGACGAACTCCAAAGTCTTTGAGTTAAGAGGAAGTGGGATCTTGGGTGGGTTTATATAAGAAAGGAGAGGGAATTCTTTATTATTTAGGTTTGTGTCACAACACATTAAAAAAATCAATACTAGAAACCAACCCATGTTTTTTTCCCATGGTTTTTTCTAAAGAGGAGTGGAAAAAAATATTTTATAATTCCAATGGCCTAATGTCTTATAATTATAGGGTTTCTTATGTGGAGGTGAGTCACACTCTCATGGAAAACAATTTAAAAAGACAATATGTATTATAAGTCTTGAAGGGCCCACTATAACTTTGTAAAATAAACCAAACAAATATAAAATGAAGTTATTTTAATTTTAAAACACATATTGTCCGAAAATAGTGTTTATAGTATTTTTTTACAGCACTATTGGTTCATTATGATGTCATAAAACACATTATATATTTAAATAGTATTTAATTTTTACCCAAAAATTCAACTATCTTAGAAAATTATGAAAAATTCATTGTTGGATAATTTAGACATCTGGATTTAAAAAATAATATCCATTTTATCAAAATAATTTTCTATATATTTTAATTTTCACTATTAAAATAAAAAACAACATTTATCGAAAATTCACAGGTTTTGACCAAAACGGATTTCGAACGTCAATAAAAATTACGATTGTATTCATAAAAATTATATGTCCATTTATATTTAATAAAAAGTAATTTAATTATAATAATAATATTTTATTAAAATATTATTTAATTAAAAAATCCATTAATTTATCAAAAAATATTTCTTAAGGTCTCTTCGACGGTATTTATTCACCGGAGATATGCGTAGAAACACCATGTCTTGAACTTTGGACTCAAGGTCTCATCAACGGCTATCTACATAACTCTTCGGTCGACTATGGGCTGCCATGATATGCTGCTGAATGGTTTTAACCTTCTCCACCATTTCTTCGACCATTTCAAATCCTAGCAGCTTACGCTCACCGACTTCATCCCAACACGTCGGTGTTCTGCACCTTTTCCCATAAAGGGCCTCATGATGAGCCATTTGGATGCTTGAGTGGAAACTTTTTTTGTAAGAGAAATCAACCAGAGGAAGATGTTGATCACATCCTCATTTGAAGTCCATTGAAAATTATATCAACATGTCCTATAGTGTTTTAATAGTCCTCTCAGATTGATAATTAGTTTGAGGATGATAAGTAGTACTGAAGTTCAGCTCAGTATCCATAGCATGTTGAAGACACTTCTAAAACATATAGGTGAATCTTGGATATAGATCATATATAATAGATAGTGGTATTCCATGAATCTTTACCACTTATCTGATATATATCTTTGCTAACTGATCCAGTGAGAAATCCTCCCAAATTGCAATGAAGTGTGTACTCTTTGTAATATGATGCATAACAACCCAGATAGCATTGTTTCCTTTGGTTGTCTTCATAAGTCTAGTGAAAAAGTCCATGGTGATATTCTCCCATTTCAATGTTGGTATTGGTAATGGTTGCATCATCCCCTTAGACTTATGCCTCTCATCCTTCACTTACTGACATACCAGCCACTTTTATGTATACTCGGAAATCTCCTTCTTCATGTTATCCCGCCAATAATGCTCTTAGAGATCTTGATACATCTTTTTGTTTCCTGGGTGAATGGAGAAATTTGAACTATGTGCATCATCCAAAAGTTACTTCTTCATATCTAAACTTGATGGAACACATAGTCTTTTCCCAAATCTCACAATTCCGTCTTCATTGACATCGAACTATGAGGATTTCTCATTTTTCATAGTTTCCACTTTCTTCTGAATTCCCACATCATCCTTTTGAGAATCTTTTAAATTTTCCAAAATTTATGGTTGAGAAATCATTTATGAATGGATTGCGGATTTTCCCTTCTTTATGATTTCCATGTCCATCTTCATCAAATCGAAGAATATTGGATCCTTTTTTGATTCTCATTAATGATAGAATTCCTAGGTCCTTTCTCCATAGAGAATCTGCCACCTTGTTCGCTTTCCCAGGGTGGTAATGTATTGAGCAGTCATAATTTTGATCATCTCTAACCATCTTTGTTGTCTCATATTCAACTCTTTCTATGTGAATATATACTTAAGGATTTTGTGATCCATATATATTTCACACTTCTCCCCAAAGAGATAATTTTGCTAAATTTTTAAAGCAAATATCATCATGGCTAACTCCAGATCATGTGTTAGATAGTTATTCTCATGAAATTTCAATTTCCTTGAAGCATATGAAATGACATTTTCATTCTGCATCAACACACAACCCAGGCCCTTCTTCGAAGCATCACTAAATACCACAAAAATTTCTCCACTTGTGGGTAATGTGAGAACGATCATAGTGACAAGACTCCTTTTCAACTCCTTGAATCTATCTTTGCATTCATCACTCCAATAAAAAATTATTTCCTTCCGATTTATCTTGGTAAGAGGGTTTGAAAATCAGGAAAAAATTCTCACAAATTGTCAATAATATCCAGCTAACACCAAGAAGATACGGATATCCCTTACCGATGTTGGCCTTGCCCATCCCTCTATTACAGCTTTCTTCAGGGGATCTATAGATATCCCATTACTTGTGATGATATGACCCATGAATGAGACCTCCTTAATCCAGAACTTACACTAGCTGTACTTTTCAGATAGATTCCCCTTTTTCATGGTCTCTAGTATAGTTCTTAGATTATCCTCATAATCCTCAATGGTTTTGGAGTATATTAGTATATATTCTATAAAGACTACCACAAATTTGTCGGCATAATCTCTAAAGACTCTATTAATCAATTCAATGATGATTTTTGGAGCATTAGTGAGTCTGAAAGGCATTACTATGAATTCATAGTGCCCGTATCTCGTACGAAAAGTAGTCTTGGGGATATCTTCCATCTTCACCCTTAGTTGATAATATCACGACCGCAGATCTAACTTGGAGAAATATTGTGCTCCACGTAGTTGATAAAACAAGTCATCGATTTGGGGCAGAGGATACTATTTTTTTATCATGATTTTTTTGAGTTCACGATAATCAATGCAAAGGTGCATTTTCCAGTCCTTCTTCTTGATGAAGAGGACTGGTGCACCCCAAGGTGAAGCACATGGGCATATAAACCATTTATCCAGATTCTCATATAGTTGTTTCTTTAACACCTCAATATACACAACAGCCATTCTATACAAGTTTTTGGATATTGGAAACTCCCCCGGTATAATATCAATTTACAATTCAACATCTCTTCAAGGAGGAAGACAAGGTAATTCCTCGAGAAACACATCAGTGAATTCCCTCACAATAGTAACGTCTTCAAGGATGGTTACTTCCTTAGAATCAATCATATGAGCCAGATGTGCATGCTCATAGGGAAGTAATATCCATTCTTGAGATGATGGATCTAAATAATATTCATCCACCTCCTTGCACTTGTACAGAATCAGATGTCGATTAGCCATATAGAGAGGGATTTCCCTCTCATGGAAATTTATGTTGGCCCAATATAAGGAAAGACAATCTATGCTGATAATTGCACCAAATTACACTAGATGGAGTATGAAGATGTTCAGTGGGAAGTTTAATCCACAAATTATGATAGGTGAGGAGTTATATTCATGGGATTCAATGATTTCCACATTTTCCGTACTCACTGACATCTTTACTTACATGATTTGTGATGGTTTTGGGATTTTTCTACTAAACATTCGAGATATAAAATAATGTATATAACCATAATAAAAAAGTATGTTCACTATTCTTGAATGAATAACTTTCATACCTATCACCACATTGTTATCAGGGTTCACTCCAGTGGTAGTGTTGGAAAAATATCTCCCTTGCTGCCTTGGAGGTTGTGGGTTGCCTCCGAAAACCCTTAGATTATGTAACTGATTTGAAAAGATCCTCGGTTAATTGTAATTGAATAAATTAACAACACGTTGAGGGTTGAACAGAGCATTCCCCTCCTCTATTGTAGCCGTGGGTTTTTCTTGCCAATAGTTAATGGCCAGGTTCCCTTCTCTTCCAAACCTAAGTCATTTCCTCGTCCACTTCAAAGAATTTCTAGGGTGTTTCTTTCCTAGCCTTTAGAAAGTGGGGTGTGGGATTTTCTTACCACCATTGGATTTCTCCATCAGACCACCAGAATTGAAGTCTACCTTATTCTTATTATCCCCATGATACCCCTGATATTCTCCGATCTTCATTTTGACTTTAAGGACACATCGGACAATTTCCTCACAGCTCTTGAATTCACGGATCTCTAGGGATATCCCTAGTCTAGGTTTTATCCCACCAAATATGTGGTCAACCTTGCATTCAGGGGTAACGACATTGCTGGAGGCGTATCGTTCATGCATTGTGAAGTTTTCCTCATACGCTCTGACGGATTTTTCATCTTTCTGGTTGAGGGAAAGGAAGTCCCTTTACATCTTATTCTGAAGGGCGCGAGGAAATTTTTTATCAAAAAACATTTTCCAGAAATCCTTCCTTTCCAACACCTCAATATCTTCCTCGGGATTCATATTTTTGATCAATCCCACCATTGATTAGCTTCATCTTCCATAAGATAAGCAGCCAGAAGAACTTATGGTTGTTTGGTACATTGAGGGATAGAGAATATCTTCTCAATGGAGTTGATCCATTGTTCTGCGATTGAGGGATCAGATGACCCATTAAAAGTGGGCAGCCTTTATCTCATGAAGCTCTCGATAGCGACTTTTTATTTCTTTGGGGTGGGGGGTTGATCATTCCTCTTGACTCATGCTTCTATTCAAGACTTTAGTTAACTAATATATTATCGTGACAAAGTTCGTGATTCCTGCTCCCATTAGATTAGGCATATCATTAGAACAATTATAACATTGATCTTCACATCGTTTGTTAGCCCGAGTCCTCTAATTATGGGCCATTGGATGGAATAAAAGGAAAGATAGGGGTAACACATAAAGGGTAATCCAAATACAAAATAGATGACTTATAAATTACATTTATTTCCTTCAAATATGAATTTATACGCTTCAATATATGTTTTCCAGGATCTACTTCCCAACATATATTATTAGGGAATTTTTTTATTCCCTTGATAATGGTTCATACTAGGCTTGTGAATTTACCAAAGCAGATCCCCCAAGACTGTCGTAACCAAGAGTGTAGCAAGGCTTTTTGTCATGTACCTAGATACCCCGAGTCAAGACTAAAACTCCTTGTCGGGGTTTTCACTCCTAGGTACATCTGTGGCAGATCCGCCTCTACCTTCTCATATCCAGACGAGGATGTATTTTCTTGATAAACCACTTACTCAATACTCCCCAAAACATAGGAATTTTTTTATTATGCCCAGTCTTGTCTCTAAGGCTTCATTAGGATTTTCTAATCCAAATACCAAAAATAACTAAACCTATCCTCTGATGCCAACTCTGAAAACCCTGATCTTTATTTCATACTTAAAAAAAGATTTTTTACATAAAACATATCACATGATACAACATAGAAGATCGATATGTGTACTATATTTGGGGATTAAGAACATTACATAACAACTAGAATATAAAAACACAACATCATATTGAGAACATCCTTTACATGACCTCTATAATCCTTCATAATTTATCAAACATAAAAACATCCATTGTTAATTCATCAAATATAAGAGAAATATATACCTTTCAATTTTTAGGTAATAGTGATAAAAAAGGTAAATATATTAAATGAACTACATGTTGTGAATGTAAAATTTATCACATAATAAAATGTCTTATATGGAAAAGAAGATTCTTTATATATGGTAAAGGTAGATATAAAGAAATAAACTATAAAGGAAAAAAAACTTAATTTGATGAAAGGTAAAGAAGTCATTCCTATGTTGGAAATTGACTATTTTTAATGTAGGATGTATTGTAATTATGCAAATCAATATCCATGGAAGAATCCTCCCAAATGGGGTCTACAAGATTGTATAGATATCCATTTATAATTCTGTCATACTATTAATGTTAATGAGCAAGAAACTTCAAAAGACATATGAAAGGTTCATATTTTTAATTAGATCATGAATTAAAAATTTTAAATATTATGAAATTATTTATATTTATTTATATTTATGAAGTATTAATGAATAAGATATAAATTCATGTTTATGAGATTATGAAGGGTTCTGAATAATTAATAATTTTACATATAATGTATTTTAGATTTTGGGTAGATTTAAGGGTGAGGAAATATTTAGTTGTATTATAACTCTTTTAAGGATGGAATACATTAGGAGACATTTATTCAGTTTGAGTTACATGTAAAAGTTAGGATTATCATGTGAAAATTTTATTTTAGGAATAATTATCATTTCATATTTTGATCATAATTTTAAATTTATAGATAACCTTTATTGTTTATATTATCCTTGACTTTGAGTTAATTATTTACTTCAGTTATTAGATAAATTATTTATGGTATGATATAACCTTGGTTTATAAAAGATTTATTTGATAATGAAAATATAATGGCACTTTTTTAGGATGATTCCCTCATTTATGGAATTTTATATATGACAACCCTGATCTTTATTTCACACATAAATATGATTTATTACCTAAAACCCATCACTTGATACAACATATAAGATCGATAGGTCTAGTTTATTTTGGTATTATGAACATTACATAACAACTTAGAATATAAAAACACAACATCTTGTTGAAAACTTCCTTTACATGACAACTACAATACTTCGTACTTAGATTTTCATGGGATAACCTGAGGACATGCATAAGAAAATGGTGAGCTATAAAGCCCAGTAAGGGAGTAAACAAGGCATAACATGAAGAATATAGTACATTTTAGGCAATAATTATATCAATTGAGTGCAATAGAAACATGAACATAAAGGCATGATAAAGCATGACTGTTATAACATGAAAATGTGGCAACAACATTTTACATGACTTTAGAATGATCCAAGGCTCATTGCACATGGAGCATGAGTAAACCCTCATTTCACTTGAATTACCATGAGTAAAACCTCATTTCTCTTTATGTATCATGATACTAACCTTTACCCAATGCATTGGAGCGCTATCAGGGCACACCCTTCTTAATCATTTCATTTCATGCATAAATGTGCCACATGGATCATATAACATGAAATCAATCAACATCATAAGTTATTCAAAGATTAATTAATGTGGAATAAATACATGAATGTACCATTCAGTATGTGTAAGTGAATATAGTTGAATACCATTTATAGAGACATGGGTATGGTATTCACTACAGAATGATCGTGGCTTGAAAAATCATGGTGAAATTCTACAGCATAACGACATGACATAAATATTTATAAAAATCATTGATGAGAGTGAAAGGGGTTTATCATCATATTTTCATGAAATTTACAGTAATGGGATTATATAGATACATTTCCCAACAAACATAATGTAGTTTGGATTCATAATACAAAATAATTTTGTGAATGTAAATGAGAAGAGGGAAATTCCTTATGAAATTTTGGCATGGTGACGCGTGTACATGGGAGGAATTAAAGAGAGTGAAAGAGGTATAAATTCATTTCAAACATAAATAAGGAACTATTAGGGAGGTGTGAAATCATACCCCAACATTTGAAATTGAAAATAAAATAACATAACAATATTAAGAACTCTGGAAAAAATGAAAAAAGAAGGAATCCATTACTTGAAAGTGTGATCCCAAAGGGTTTGGAAGGGCTTGAGAGAAGCTTCATGAGAGATTGGGGAACCTTGGGAGGATTATAGGGAGAGGAGGTCAGTGGTTGGGAGAACTCTAATGGATTTTAGTGAAGAGTAAGTGGAATCTTGGGTTGGTTTATATAGGAAAGAGAGGGAATTCTTTATTATTTAGGTTTGGGTCACCACACATTAAACAAATCAATACCAAAAACCATACCATGGTTTTAGCCCATGGTTTTTGCCAAATGGGATTGGAAAACAATATTTTATAATTCCAATGGCCGAACGTCTTAAAATAATATGGTTTCTTATGTGGAGATGAGTCACACTCTCAAGGAAAACAATTTAAAAAGACAAAATGTTTTATCAGTCTTGGAGGGTCCACTAAAGATATGTAAAATAAATCAAAAAAATATAAAATGAAATTATTTTAATTTTAAAACACATATTGGCCTATCAAAATGTTTATAATATTTTATTACATCATTATTAGGTCATTATGATGTCATAAAGCCCATTATATATTTAAACGGTATTTAATTTTTACCCAAAAATTCGACTATCTCCGAAAATTATGAAAAATTCACTGTAGGATAATTTCGACATCCTGATTTAAAAAATAATATCCATTTTATCTAAATATTTTTATATATATGTTAACTTTCACTTTTAAAATAAAAATCAAAATTTATAAAAAATTCATAGGTTTTGACAAAAATGACTTTCAAACCTTACTAAAATTTACAATTGTGTTCATAAAAATTATATGATCATTTATATTTAATAAAAAGTAATTTAATAATAATAATATCTTATTGAAATATTATTTAATTCAAAAATACATTAATTTATCAAAATATTTTTCTTAGTTGAATATTAACTAAAATACTATTTGTGTTTTGAAAAACTATTTACAACGTAACAATAACAATTAATGTCTATTATTTATTCAATAAAACATTAATTCACATAATTATAGTTCTAGAGATTTGTTACATAAACCCTTAGAACAGATGAATAAGACCTAAGAGTAAGGTGTGCAATGGTGACAGACTCTTGGGGTGGCTCGGATAATATTGCACACGTGGTAATCTCTATCAACATCCACTTCTCCTGTAGACGGTTTCGTTCGAGCTTAATGTGTCGAATCTCAGCTTGGTATTGGTTAAGAGTGAATCCCAATGACGTGAAATCTTTTCAGAGCTCTGATAAATGGGATTTATATGGATGAATTCTATTGGATGAGGGCATCACTTCCTTTTTGTGAGTAAATTCGATTTGTTAAAGCCATATATATAAACTAATTGTGTGATCAAAGATCAATTGCTATATTAGTAACAATAATAATTCTTAATGGTATTTTGAAAACCAAAAACATAAAACCAAGGATGTTCATAAGTTTTACATAACCATTTTACATAATAATACATTTAAATAGATCAAGAGGAGTTTTTATTAATGAATGTTTGGGTCGTTACGATCTTCCCCCTTAATAAATTTTTCCCTCTAAATTTTCTTTTCCCACACTAAAACAGATTTGGGTAACTCTACCTTATCACTTCCTTTGGTTCCCACGTTTCCTCTTCAAATTTGTGGTTTCTCCACAACACCTTGATGAGGGGCATTGTCTTATTTCGTAGAACTTTTTCTCTACGATGAAAGATCTTCACTGGTTTCTCCTTATAAGAAAGATCATCCAATAACTGTACTACCTCTGGGGAGAGTAGATGTGAAGGGTCTGGTATTTAATTACATAAGAGGGATACATGAAAGACATCATGTACTTTGGCCATGGTAGGTAGAAGTGATAGTTGATAGGCAAAAACCTCGACAAGATCAGTAATCTCAAACATTGGACTCAAGGTCTCATCAATTGTTATTTGCATAACTCTTCTATCGACATTATGATGCCTTGATATGCTGCTAAATGGTTTTCTCCTTCTCTAGCATTTCTTTGACCATTTCAGTTCCTAGCAGCTTATGCTCACCGACATTATCCCAACACATCGGTGTTCTGCAACTTTTCCCTTAAAGGGCTTCATAAGGATCCATTTGGATGCTTGAGTGGAAACTATTGATGTAAGACAACTCAACCATAGGAATATTTTGATCCCATCCTCCTTTGAAATCCATTGAGAATGCTCTCAAAATTTCCTCTAGTGTTTGGATAGTATGCTCATATTGGTCCTCAGTTTGAGGATGATAAGCTATAATGAATTTCACCTCAGTATCCATAGCATATTGAAGACTCTTCCAAAACATGGAGGTAAATATTGGATCTCTATTAGATACAATAGATAGTTGTATTCCATGAATCCTTACCACTTATCTGATATATATCCATGCTAACTGATCCAGAGAGAAATCCTCCCAAATTGCAATGAAGTGTGCAGTCTTTGTAAGATGATGCACAACAACCTAGATAGCATTGTTTTCTTTGGATGCCTTAGGATGTCCGGTGACAAAGTCCATGGTGATGTTATCCTATTTCAACGTTGGTATGGGTAATGATTGCATTATCCCCTTAGACTTATACCTCTTATCTTGCACATGCTGACATACCAGGAACTTTTATTTATACTCAGAAATATCCTTCTTCATGTTGTCCCACCAATAATGCTCTTAGAGATCTTGATGCATCATTATGTTTCCTGGGTGAACAGAGAAATTTGAACTATGTGCATCATTCAAAAGTTCCTTCTTCAGCTATTAACATGATGGAACATACATTCTTTTCAAAAATCTCACAATTCCTTCTTCATTGACATAGAACTCTGAGGATTTCCCCTTTTTGATAGTTTCCACTTTCTTCTGAATTCCCACATCATCGTTTTGATCATCCTTTAACTTTTCCAAAAGAGACTGTTGAGAAATCATTTGTGAATGGATTGATGATGTTCCCTTCTTTATGATTCCCATGTCCATATTCATCAAATCTAACAAGATTGGATCATTTTTGATTCTCATTAATTATAGAATTGTTGGGTCCTTTCTATTTAGATCATATGCTACCTTGTTGGCTTTCCCAGGGTGGTAATGGATTAAGCAGTCATAGTATTTGATCAGATATTACCATATTCTTTGGAGCATATTCAACTCTTTCTGTGTGAATATATATTTGATGATCTTGTGACCCGTATATATTTCACACTTCTCCCCAAAGAGATAATGTTGCCAAATTTTTAAAGTGAAGATCACCGTGGCTAACTCCGGATCAGGTGTTGGATAGTTCTGCTCATGAACATTCATTTTCCTTGAAGAATAGTCAATGAAGTTCTCATTCTGCATCAACACACAACCCAGTCCCTTTTGAAGCATCACTAAATACCACAAATAGTTCTCCCCTTGCGGGTAATGTGAGCGCGGGCACAGTGATAAGCCTCCACTTCAACTCCTTGAATATCTCTTCCCATTCATCACTCCAATCTATCTTTACTAAATTATGAGTTATCTTGTAAAGAGGGTTTGACAATCTTGAGAAAATTCTCACAAATTGTCAATAATATCAAGAAAACCCCAAGAATATACGGATATCCAGTACCGATGTTGGCCTTGGCCATACCTCTATTGTTGCTATCTTAGAGGGATCCATAGATATCCCATTTCTTGTGATGATATGACCTAAGAATAAGAATTCCTTACACCAGAAATCACACTTGTTGTAATCTTCATAGATTTTCTCCTTTCGTAGGGTCTCTAGTATAGTTCTTAGATTCCCCTCATGATCCTCCTTAGTTTTGGAGTATATTAGAATATCATCTATAAAGACTACCACAAATTTGTCGAGGTAATCTCTAAAGACTATATTCATCAAGTCCATGAATATTTCTGGAGCAGTAGTGAGTCTGAAAGGCATTACTGTGAATTCATAGTGCCCGTATCTTGTACGAAAAGCAATCTTGGGGATATCTTCCTTCTTCACCCTTACTTGATAATATCCTGACCGCAGATCTACCATGGAGAAATATTTTTCTCCACTTAGTTGATCAAAAAAGTCATCAATTCGGGGCTGAAGATACTTGTTTTTTATCGTGATTTTCTTAAGCTCACGATAAACAATGCAAAGGCGCATTGACCCATCCTTCTTCTTGATGAAGAGGACTGGTGCAGACCAAGGTGAAGCACTTGGGTGTATAAAACCTTTATCCAGATTATCCTATAGTTGTTTCTTCCACTCCTCAATCTCCAAAATAGCCATTCTATATTTATTCTTGGATATTGGCAACTCCCCAGGTTTATGATCAATTGATAATTCAGAATTTCTTTTAGGAGCAAGACCAGACAATTCCTTGGGAAACACATCGGTGAATTCCCTTACAATTGGCATGTATTAAAGGATGGTTTCTTCCTCAGACTCAATCATCCGATCCTGATGCGCATTCTCATAGGGAAATAATACCCACTCTTGAGATGATGGAAGTAAATAAGATTCATCCTCTTCTTTGCACTTGTACAAAATCAGAGGTCGATTAGCCATAGGAAGAGTGATTTCCCTCTCATGGAAATTTATGTTTGATTTATATAAGGAAAGCCAATCCATGACAATAATTTCATCAAATTCCACCAGAGGGAGTATGAAGAGGTTCACTGGGAAGTTTAATCCACAAATTATGAGAGGGGAGGAGTTATATTCATGGGATGAAATGATTTCCCCATTTGTCGTACTCACCGACATCATTACATCCATAATTTGTGGTGGTGTTGTGCTTTTTCTACAAAAATTTAAAGATATAAAAGAATGTGTATAATTATTATAAAAAAGTATGTTCTCAATTATTGAATTAATAAGTAGCGTACATGTAACCAATTTGTTTTCAGGGTTCACTTTGGCTGTAGTGATGGAAAAAGTTATCGCTTGCTAACATGGAGGTTGTGGGTTACCTCTAAAAACCATTGTCTCAGTGAACAGATTTGAAAAGTGCCCCAGTTATTTGCAGTTGAAGCAATGAACAATGCATTGAGGGTTGAATGGAGTGTTCCTCTCCTCTGTCATAGCTGTGGGTTTTTCTTGCCGACAGTTAATATCCAGGTTCCCTTCTCTTCCACAAAAAAAGCATTTCCTCATCCCCTTCAGGCAATTTCACGGGTGCTTCTTTCCATACCTTTGGCATGTGGGGTGTGGGTTTTTCTTAGCACAGTTGGATTTCTCCATTGGACTACCATAATTGAAGTCCACCTTATGCTTCTTATCCCCAGGATTCCCTTGATATTATCCGATATTCATTTCGACATTAAGGACACATCAGACAATTTTCTCATAGCTCTTGAAGTCACGGATCTCTAGGGATTTACATAGGCTAGGTTTTATCTCACCATAGAATCATTCAACATTGCATTCGGGGGTAACGACTAAGGCAGAGGTGTATTTTGCAATCCTTGTGATGTTTTCCTCATATGCTCCGACAGATTCATCATCTTTCTTCTTAAGGGAAAGGAATTCCCTTTCCATTTTAAGCCGAAGGGTGAGAGGAAAATTTTTATCAAAAAAATTTCCAGAAATCCTTCCATTCCAACACCTCGATATCTTCCTCAGGCTATATACATTTTATCAATGTCCACCATTGATCAGCTTCACCTTTCATACAATAAGAATCCAAAAGAACCTTCTCTTGTTCATTACATTGAAGGATGGAGAAGATTTTCTCAATGGATTTGATCCATTGTTCGGAGATTGAGGGATCAGATGACCCATTAAAAGTGGGAGGCCTTTATCTAATGAAGCTCTCGATAAATACTTGTTCTTTCTTGTTGACAGTTAATATCCAAGCTCCCTTCTCCTCCACACCAAAAGCATTTCCTCATCCCCTTCAGGTAATTTCCTGGGTGCTTCTTTCCGCACCTTTGGAAAGTGGGGTGTGGGATTTTCTTAACACCATTGGATTTCTCCATCAGACCACCAGAATTGAATTGCACCTTATGATTCATATCCCCATGATACCCCTGAGATTCTCCGATCTTCATTTTGACTTTAAGGACACATCATACAATTTCTTCACAGCTCTCGAAGTCACGGATCTCTAGGGCAATCCTAAGTCTAGGTTTTATCCCAGCAAAGAAGGTGTCAACCTTGTATTCAGGGGTAACGACAATGCCGGAGGTGTATCGTGCAAGCCCTGTGAATTTTTCCTTGTACGCTCTGATGGATTCATCATCTTTCTAGTTGAGGTAAAGGAATTCCCTTTACATCTTAATATGAAGGGTGTGAAGAAAATATTTATCGAAAAACATTTTCCATAAATCCTTCCTTTCCAACATCTCAATCTCTTCCTCCGGCTTCGTATTATTGATCAATGTCCACCATTGACTAGCTTCACCTTCTACATGATAAGCAGCCAGAAGAAGCTTCTATTTTTCATTACATTGAAGGATAGAGATGATCATCTCAATGGAGTTGATCCATTTTTCAGAGAGTGAAGGATCAGATGACCCATTAAAAGTGGGAGGACTTTATCTCATGAAGTTCTCGATAGCGACTTGTTATTTCATGGGGGGGTTGAACATTCCTCTTGACCCATGATTCTATTCATTTCTTGAGTTAACTAAGATATTATCGTGAAAATTTTTGTGATTCCTTCTCCCATCAGATTGGGAATCTCATTAGAACAATCATCACATTGATCTTCACATCGGTTGTTAGCCCGAGTCCTCCAATTACTGGCCATTGGCTAGAATAAAAGGAAAGTTATGGGTAACACATAAATGGTAATCCAAAGACAAAATGGATGACTAATAAATTACTTTTATTTATTTCACTTATTAATTTATACGCTTCAATCTATGTTATCCATGATCTACATCCCAACATATATTCTTAGAGGAATTTTTTATTCCCTTGATAATTGTTCAAAATAAGCTTGTGAATTTACCAAAGCATATCCCTTGGTAATTTCGTAAACAAGAGTGAATCAAGGCCCATTGTTGTGTACCAAGATACCTCGGGTCAAGCCTGAAACTCCTTGTCAGGGTTTTCACCCCTATGTACATTTGTGCCAGAGTCGCCTCTACCTGCTCATATCCAAATAGGGATGTATTTTCTTGATAAACCACTTAATCAATACTACCCAAAACATAGGGATGTTTTTATTATACTTATACTTATGTCAAAGGCTTCACTAGGATTTTTTAATCCTAATCCCAAAAAATAACTAAACCTATCCTCTGATACCAACTATGAAAACCCTGATCTTTATTTCATACTTAAACATGATTTTTTACATAAAACCAATCACTTGATACAACATATAAGATCTATAGGTCTAGTTTCTTTGGAAATTAGGAACATTACATAATAACATAGAACTTGAAAACATAACATCTTATTGAAAACTTCCTTTACATGACCACTATAACCCTTCGTACTTGCTTTGCATGAGATAACCAGAGTACATGAATAAGAAAAGGGTGAGCTATAAAGCCCAGTAAGGGAGTAAACAAGGAATAACATAAATAATACAGTACATTTATACAATAATAATATCAATGGAGCGCAAGATAAACATGAACATAAACACATGATACAGCATGACTGTCATAACATGGAAATGTGGAAACAAAATTTAACATGACTTTAGCATGAGCCAAGGATCATTGCATATGGAGCATGAGTAAACATTAATTTCACTTTAATTATCATGATTAAACCCTCATTGAATATGTCATATCATGATATTAACCTTTAACCAACGCATTTGAGGGCTGTCAGGGTGCACCCTTCTTAATCATTTCATTTCATGCATAAATGTGCCCCATGGATCGTATAACATGGAATCAATCAACACCATAAGTTATTCCATGATTAAGGAATGTGGAATAAATTAATGAAATTACCATTAAATATGTATAATTTCATAAATTTGAATATCCTTGATATAGACATGGGTATGGTATTCACTACACAATGATCTTGGCTTGAAAAATCACAGTACAATTTCGAAAGCATAACAATGTGACATAAAAATTCATAAAAATTGTTGATGAGAGAGAAAGGTGTGACCCATCATATTTTCATGAAAAAAAATTAAGGGTATTATATAGATAAATTTCCTAACTAACTTAATTGAATTTATATTCATAATACATAAGAATTGCCTGAATGTAAATGAGTAGAGGGAAATTCATTACAGAATTTTGGCATGGTAATGGGTGTACATGGGAGCCATTAAAGAGAGATAAAGGGGTCTCTATTAATTTCAAACATAAAGAGGGATGTTTAAGCGAGGTGTGAAATCATACCCCAACATTTGAAATTTATAATAAAATAACATAACAATATTAAGAAACGTGGATAAAATGAGAATGGGGGGAATCCCTTACTTAGAAGTGTGACCCCAAAGGCTTGGGAGGGGCGTGATAAAGGATACTTGAGAGCTTGGAGCACCTTGGTAGGAATATAGAGAGAGTAGGTCAGAGGTTGGACGAACTCTAAAGGCTTTTAGTTAAGTGTAAGTGAGATCTTGGGTGGGTTTATATAGGAAAGGAGAGGGAATTATTTATTATTTAGGTTTGGGTCACAACACATTAAACTAATGAATACCACAATCTAGCACATGGTTTTTCCCATGTTTTTTGAAAATGAGAGTGGAAAAAAATATTTTATAAGGACAATTCCATAAATTATTAAAATAATAGGGTTGATTATGTGGAGGTGAGTCACACTCTTAAGGAAAACAATTCAATAAGACAAAATGTTTTATATGTCTTGGAGGGTCCACTAAACCTTTGTAAAATAAATAAAACAAATATAAAATGAAATTATTTTAATGTTAAAACATATATTGTCCGAACATAATCATTATAGTATTTTATTACATCACTATTGGGTCATTATGATGTAATAAAACACATTATATATTTAAACGGTATTTAATTTTTACCAAAAAATTCGACTATCTCAGAAAATCATGAAAAATTCACCATTGGATAATTTCAACTTACTTATTTCAAAAATGATAACAAATTTATCTAAATAATTTTCTAAATATTTTAATTAAACTTTTAAAATAAAAATCAATATTTATCGAATATTCACGGGTTTTGACAAAAACGGCTTTTAACCCTTATTAAAAATTACAATTGTATTCATAAAAACTATAAAATCATTTATAGTTAATAAAGATTAATTTAATAATAATAATATTTTATAAAAATATTATTTAATTGAAAAATAAATTAATTTATCAAAATATATTTCTTAGTTTAATATTAACTAAAATACTATTTTTGTTTTACAAAACTGTTTACAATGTAACAATAGAAATGAATGTCTATTATTAATTCTATATAAAAGTAATTCACATTATTATAGTGTTATGTATTTGTTACATAACCACTTAAAATAGGAAAATAAGTCCTAAGGGTAAGGTTTGAGATGGTTATAACAACTCATACTTTACATACATTGTTATTAATTTAAAATTGAAGCACACTTATTAAAACATATAACAAAACCATGAAAGGACCGTATAGGTATATTTTCTTTAGAAATAGGGAAACATAAACAAATGGTTCATAAAGAATCTACATTGTCTCCCATTTATTTCTTCATATCTAGAGTCCCTTTTGGCATATCCTACTTAATAACCTTCTTCCTGACCTGGGGAAATAAAACATACAAAAGGGTGAGCTCAAATGCTCAGTAAGGGTAAATAAAATAAATATCAATCACATCATATTCATAAGAACATAACATTTTAGAAATCTTAACCTGCAAAAGAGATCAAAATTTCATATCATGGGATAAATCAAAGTATTCAAATGTAAACCCAATAATCATAACATAAAAAATGAAACTTTGTTTCATACACATATAATCATAGAGAATCATTTCTTAGCAGTCAAGACTCATTACCAATACTATCTTAGAGGGCAAAGTCCATTTCTGAACCGAGTTCACTCCTCATTTCAGTCATGTTTCACTGAATCGGATTAACCTACTGTTTCAGCCATGTATATCTCATGAGATATAAATATTTACCCAATGCATTGGAGAGAGATATAGGTCCCACCCATCTCATAATGAAACCATTCTTATGTGTTCCACAAAATCATAAATCATACATCATAGCATAACCCATGTAATAAAAATGGGATTCTTAAACAGCGTGTCATCATAACATAATCTATATAAGATAAAAGGACTTTATAAAAATAATTCCATCATAAAATAATCAAATCAATGTAAAAATAGGGATAGAAACATAACCTTATATTATCTTATATGTAAAATAATTTTGATAAAATGCTTGAACTCCATTCTTGAGGAAAATATCCTTTCTACTTCAAAAATATTTTCCTTTCTTAAAATGTCATATAATTTTAAACTAAAATAAGTTGATTTAAAATAAACATGAAAACTTTTAAAGGAATATTCATGGAAATAATTTTTTAAAATCCATTAATGCCATATAAGTTAAAAAAACATTATTCTCGTATTTTGTCCGGAAAAGTCAAAAAGTACATCGTACGAAAAATGAAAAAAGATTCTTTTCATATCTTTTACTAAAAACTCACTTAAGGGTAAAATTGGATTTAAAAAATTTTAGAAGGATATAAATATTACATATTGAGGAAACCTGGATGTGGATGTTAAATATTCCCCAGTAAATTCGGAAGTATAAACAAACTTGGATAAAAATTGAGATTGCGATATTTTCCCTTACCTTTGATCCGATTTTCGTCGTACGTGTCTGAACCTCCTGTATAATGATTTAAATAAGGTTATTGACTTATTCCAGTATCATACCCATTTTTATGATATCATATATGGTCATATTCTTATATTCTTAGCTTCTTATTAGTAATATTTCATTGCTACTTGTTATTCGGATGTTGATTGCTTTTTGTTCTTATGCGTGTTTTGTCAAATAAATTCTTATTCTCCTTTTAGGTTATAGATACCTCATTTACAGAATGGTATTATTGTAATATATAACATATTTATTCATTCAATTCATTTATATAATCATTATTCAATGAAGATCATGTAGAACGAGTCACATCACATCGTGGAGACGGTATTCGGTACGTACGCAAACGTGGTGATTTCATTTTCCGTAGGATGGATAGATGGTGAAACAAGGTAGTTTCATAATTATAATAACATATCATTATATGGGTGATACTGATTTTGTTACTTCATATTTAAACAACTAAATAAGAAGAAGTAGAAGAAGAAATAAAGTTGAAAGAATCGGTAACGGACATTACCTCTTCTTTGAAGCGCCCCTTCTTAACCTCCTCTTAGGGCACTAAAGATGGTATTTGAAGAAGACCAGGACCTCTAGGATGTTTCTAGGGAAGTGGAGAATATAAATTGGCAGGGTTTCGCCGAGCTTGAAGGCTCAAAGTGGTGTGAGAAGGAGATGGAGGAGGTTCCCTTTTATAAGGGAGGAGAGGGGCACCTTTGGAAAAACTAAAAATATTATTTTATTATAAAGTCATATTTGGTTTTCAATAGCTCCAAATTTATTTATTTTGAAGATAAGGTGGTTATGGGTCGAAATCCTCTCATACAATAGAATTTATACAAGTTTAGTTTTCTATTTTAACCTTATCATTTAGATTTAACTTTAAGTTAAATAATTTTACTTTTATCGTGTCTTCTTGTTTTCTTACACTATAAGGTTAATAAACTTACTATAACAAGAAAAACGAACCCCAAGTTGTTTATTATTAATATATATAACCTTATATAAGTCATTTTTCCTAACCTTATATTTTTAAGAATAAAATAACAATTAATAATATAATATTTGTTTTAAAAACTATTTTATGTCAATTTTGACACTATTTGGTACTTGATTTTTGTGAAACTCATAACAACATGATTAGTTTGGAAAAAGTTAATTAAATCAATACCAACATGTCATATTAACCTATAAAATTATTTTAATTCATAAAAAGTCTCAAATTACATTTATTTGGGTATTTATAACATCAATTATGTTAATATTTCATTAATAAGTTAATTATTGTATCATCATTTTGTTAAAAATAAATTAACTTATAAAATGTCAAAAAATTATAAATAAAATACCATTATGTAGGAAATATTTTTATCTTTCTAAAGAATATTTATAGTTGAATTTATCCTATGTATAACCTGATATTAAAAATGTTTTAGTTATTAAACTTAGATTTTAACTATTTTAACTATTCTTTAAATAAAATAATATTAAATGTCCTAATCTAATCCAAGTGGACCTAAATGGTCATATTTTATTACTAAGGTTGTTTCTTGTCAAATTAATCTTATAAAATAGAATTAGGACATGTGTTAGGGTAATAATAATATCATTTTTACCCTTAATTATCCTATTTACTTTTAACCGTAGTAAAAAAAGTAAAAATTTACTATTCACCAAAAATTATTTCTATTTTATTGAACCACATTTTACTCATTGATATTAACCGTGTCTCTTGGATTTTCGAAATTCCACTCACAGAAGAGGTAAAATTATGTTTTATGTAAATTTTCAAATTCTCCTTGGAGATGGGTAAAAGACGGTGAAAAGTTCAATAAACTTTTTATATGTCTAAAATTATTATAAAAAGACTCCAATTAATTACATTGAATATATATAGGTATTATGTATCAATTTTCACATAAAATAAATTTAAATAAAATAGATAATTATTTAAATAAAAAGTCGGTTTTTAAATAGTAACCTAGTGTTTTCACTATTCATCAAAAAATGAAAGATTTCAGAAAAATACCATAATTTCACCATAGTCTGATTTCGATATTCTGAATCCAAAAATAAAGTCCATTTTAAAAGATAAAATTTATAAAATTTCAAAAAGTGGGTATTACTATTCATAAAGGCTAGTTTTAATAATATTTTAATAGCATATCATTATTTAGTGAAACTCGGTATTGCGTATAACGCAAGCTATCGAGGAAGGTCCTGATTGCATGTAAAGAAAGCCAAGATAGTGTTGTGTGTAGTGAAATATTCCTTTGATGATGTATATAACATAAAAACAAAACATTTCTCATAAAAAGCTCATGTGTTACATTCTACCCCCCGTAAAATGAATTTTTCCCTCTAAATTCGTCACTTTGTAACAAACAGATGAGGATACCTCTCCCTAATCATATCCTCAAGATCCCATGTAGCTTCTTCTAATTGGTGGTTCTACCATAAAACTTTCACCAAGCGAGTGGTCTTGTTCCGTAGGGATTTTTCGCTACGATCCAGAATCTATATCATTTGTTCTTTATAAGAATGATCTTGCTCCAACGGTACAACTTCTGAGTTGAGTACATGTGAAGGATCGGGTATGTACTTTCTCAGGAGAGATACATAGAACACATCATGAACTTGAGAGAGATTCGGTTGAAGTGAAAATCAGTAAGCTACCTTCACAACACGATCCAGTATTTCGAAAGGACTGATATACCTAGGGCTCAGCTTTCCCTTCTTTCCAAATATCATTACTCTCTTCCAAGGAGAAATTCGTAAGAACACTTTATCACCCACTTAAAACTCTAGGTCTTTTCTTCAATTATCGGCATAAATTTTTTGTCGACTCTGAGCTTCTCTAATGTGTTGTTGAATATATCTGACCTTTTCTACAATCTCATCAACAAGATCAGGTCCTAATAGCTTTCTTTCCCCAAATTCATCCCAGAAAGTTGGAGTTCGGAATTTCTTTCCATAGAGAGCTTCATAATGAGCCATCCGAATACTGGAGTGAAAGCTATTATTATAAGAAAATTCCACCAAAGGTAGGTGTTGATCCCAACAACCTTTGAAATCCATAGAGAAAGCTCTTAACATATCTTCTAGAGTTTGAATTGTTCTCTCAAATTGACCATCTGTCTGAGGATGATAAGCAGTGCATAAACTCAACTCTGTATCCAGTGTATGCTGAAGACTTCTCCATAACTTTGATGTAATCCTCGGATCCCGATCAGATATAATGGAAAGTGGTACTCCATGCAATCTTACCACTTCCTTTACATATATCCTGGAAAGCTGATCCAGAGAGAAATCCTCTCTAATAGCAATGAAGTGTGCAGACTTTGTAAGACGATCAACTATGACCCATATAGCTTTATTTCCTTTGGATGTTTTAGGAAGTCAAGTGACAAAGACTATAGTGATGTTTTCCAATTTCTATTCAGGTATGGGTAATGGTTGTAACATCCCCTTAGACTTCTTTCTCTCAGCTTTAACTTACTGAAAAACCAAGCATCGAGAGACATATTCAGCAACATCTCTTTTCATGCCATCCCACCAGAAGTACTCTTTCAGGTCCCTATACATCTTCGTGCTTCCAGGATGAATAGAGAATGAAGAACTATGAGCCTCATCCAGCAGCTCCTTCTTTAATTCTGGGATGGGAGGAACAGAAACCCAATTCCTGAACTTTATTATCCCATCACAATCAAGGTTGAATTCAGGAACATTTCTCACCTTCTTTTGTAACTCTACATCTTCTTTCTGTGCCTCTTTAATCTTCACATGTATAGATGGTTGAAAATTCATTTGATAAAGGTAAGATTTTTCCTATTCCATTATAATTCCAAAATCCATCCTTTGTAAATCCATAAATATTGGATCTTTTGTGATCCTCATCATGTATAAGCTAGCATGGTCTTGTCGACTTAATGCGTCTTCCACCTTGTTTTCTTTTCCTGGGTGGTAATGAATTGAGCAGTTGTAATCCTTAATCAACTCCAACCATCTTCTTTGGTGCATATTCAGCTCTTTTTGTGTGAAAATATAATATAAAAGTTTATGATCAGTATAAATATCACACCTTTCACTATAAAGATAATGCCTCCAAATCTTTAATGCAATGATTACCGTAGCTAACTCCAAATCATGAGTTGGGTAATTTTGCTCATGGATTTTCAACTGTCGTGAGTCATAAGCTATCACCATGTCATTTTCCATAATAACACACCCCAACCCCTTCTTGGATGCATCACTATAGATCACAAACCTTTCTCCACTACAAGGAAGTGTGGGTACTGGTGCACTGGATAACCTTCTTTTCAACTCCTTGAAATTCTCTTCGCACTCCTCCGTCCAAACGAACTGAACTCCTTTTCGAGTCAACCTGGTGAGTAAATTAGATAATCGTAAAAAATCTTTTACAAAACGTCGATAATATCCATCCAAACCAAGAAAACTTCGGATCTTATTAACTGTTGTTGGTCTCGACCATCTTTCGATAACCTCTGTTTTTGCTGGATCCACAAATATCCCCTCTTTTGAGATTATGTGACCCAGAAATGCAACTTTTTCAAGAAAAAATTCACACTTGGTAAATTTGGCATAAATCTTATCCTTTATTAGAGTCTTCAATACAATTCTCAAGTGATCTTCATGTTCTTCCTTTCCCTTTGAATAGACAAGAATATCTTCTACAAAGACTACCACAAAGTGATCAAGATAGTCTCTAAAGACTCTATTCATTAGATCCATGAAGATAGCAGGTGCATTAGTAAGACCAAATGGAATCACTATAAATTCATAGTGTCCATACCTTGTACAGAAAGTCGTCTTTGGTATATCCTCCCTTTTGACCCTTAATTGATGATACCCTAAATGAAGATCAATCTTGGAAAAGTATTGAGCTCCACATAGTTTGTCAAATAAGTCATCAATGTGTGGGAGAGGATATTTGTTCTTAATAGTGATTTTGTTAAGTTCTCGATAATCAATGCAGAGTCTCATTGATCTATCTCTATCTTTAACAAACAGAACAGGTGCTCCCCAAGGTGACACACTAGGGCATATGAATCCCTTATCAATATTCTCTTGGAGTTGCTTCTTCAATTCCTGCAACTCAATTGGGGCCATTCTATAAGGTGCCATTGAAATAGGCATAGCACCCGGTATGAGTTCTATTGAAAACTCAACTTCACGATTTGGTGGAAGAACTAGCAATTCCTCCGGAAAGACATCATCAAACTATCGTACAATGGGAATATTCTTAATCGTGAGTTTCTCACCAACCATTTGAGATAAATAACCTTCATTTAGTGGAATCAAGACCCATAAGATGGAAGAAATTTCCACTGGAAGGTTATATTCATCATTGCATCGATAGAAGATCATAGATTGATCTGGAATATGAAATGTGACTTCCCTTATTTGGCAATTTATATGAGCTCCATATAAAGAAAGCCAATCCATGCTAAGAATCGTATAAAAGTCCACTATAGGAAGGATCACAAGATTTGCAGGAAGCACTTTACCACAAAGTTCAATCGGAGAAGAATTATAAACTTTTGTTGCGACTGTTGTGCCATTAGGGGTTGTCACAGCTAACTCAACATCTAACTGTTGAGGTAATATAGTGATACCCTTAGAAACTTCTTGATAAATAAAAGAGTGGGTGGATCCAGAATCAAATAAAACATTTTCTACTTTAGAGTGGATATTAAATGTACCTTTCACCACTTCGTTATCGTACTCTACATCACTGATAGAAATTGCATGTCACTTTCCTTTTTCTTTAGCCTTAAGATTTTGTTGATGTCGATCATCATCAATAACCCTTGCATTAGGCCATTGATTAGCATAATGCCCCATTTCCTTAGACATGTAACATTGAAGTGTGGGAGGTGCACCCTGTGTAGCATTTTCTTTGTTCTCATCACTAGACATCTTCTTCCCATCATTGCGGAATTCAAATGCCCGATGACAGTCTTTTCCACATTTGAAACATTTACTAGTCCCTTTAAGACAACTCCCTCCATGTTTCTTTCCACACTTTGAGAATAAGGGAAAACTCATCTTCTTTTCAGTGTGGTCTTTAGATTTCCCTTTGAATTCCATTTTCCTCTTCTTATCAAACCCATATGACTGATTGGTTACTCCAATATCCATCTCAACCTTGAGAGCACATCGAATGATTTCCTCATATATATTGAAGTCCCTTATGGCTAACGCCCTTAGACGACTTGGTTTTAAGCCACTAAAGAATCGATCGATCTTACTCTCTGGTTGGATAATAATCCCATAAGCGTACATTGTAAGTCTTGTAAACTTTTCTTCGTAGGTACCAACAGATTCATCACCCTTTTTCTTTAGTTCAAGAAACTCATTCTCCATATTTGTTTGAAGAATACGAGGGAAGTACTTATTGAAAAATAAGTTCTTGAACTCATCTCATTCCATGGACTCAATTTCATCTCTTGGCCTCGTATTCTTGATAAGATTCCACCATTGATCAGCTTCACCTTCCAAACAATACACTACTAAGATGACTTCATCATGTTCAGTACATTGAAGAACTGAAAATATCTTTTCAGTAGTACTGATCCATTGTTCAGCAACTAATGGATTAGTAGACCCGCTGAATGAGGGTGGACGCTGCCTCATGAAGGATTCAATAAAATTCTACTTCTTCCTTTGCTCGTTTGGAAGTCCTGAATGATTCATAGCTTGAGAAAGTTGTGTGAGCATGGCTATAAGTTTTGCATTCTAGCTCCCATAACGTTTGGTTGCTCAGGGGGACAATCATTGCATTGCCCGTCACATTCATAATTAACACGGTTCCTTCGGATTCCAGCCATTGACTAAAACCAAGAAGAAACTGTGAGCAATACTAATTATAATAGGAAAACCGTATAATCAAGAATAAAATTTCACACATTAGGTCTTATCATAGGTTATTCATGGCCATTTCTAAAACACTAAGATTGTGTTCTATGCTTAGACTTATCCTTAGGGTTCTTACTAAGGCTTTCACATCCTAGTTTCCAAAGTTTGACTATACCTTTCCTCTGATACCAACTATAACAACCCATACATTGCATAAATTTTTATTTCTTCAAAATTTAATCACACTTATTACAACATATAACAAAACCATGAAAGTATCGTATAGGTATAGTGTCTTTAGAAACTAGGAAACATAAACAACTGGTTCATAAAGCATCTAAATGGTCTCCCATTTATTTCATCATATCTAGAGTCCCTTTTGGAATATCCTACTTAATAACCTTATTCCTGACCTGGGGAAAGAAAACATACAAAAGGGTGAGCTCAAATGGTCATAAAGGGTAAACAAAAGAAATATCAATCACATCATATTCATAAGAATATAACATTTTGGAAATCTTAACCTGGAAAGAGATCATAATTTCATAACATGGGATAAATCATTGAAGTGAAATGTAATCCCAATAATCATAACTTAAAACATGAAACTTTTTGGAATACACACATAATCATAGAGAATAATTTTTTAGTAGTCAAGACTCATTGCCAAGACTATCTTAGCGGACAAGGTCTATTTCTAAACCGAGTTCACTCCTCGTTTCAGTCCTGTTTCACTGAACTTTATTAACCTACAGTTCCAGCCATGTCTATATCATGATATATAAATAGTTACCTAATGAATTGGAGGGAGATATAGGTCCCACCCATCTCATAATGAAACCATTCTAATGTGTGCCACAAAATCATAAATCATACATTATAGTATAACCCATGTAATAAAAATGGGATTCTTAAACATCGTGCCATCATAACATAATCCATATAAGATAAAAGGACTTCATAAAAATAATTACATAATAGTATAATAAAATCAATGTAAAAATAGGGATAGAAATAGAACCCTATATTATCTTATATGGAAAATAATTTTGATAAAACGCTTGAACTCCATTCTTGAGGAAAATATCCTTTCTACTTCAAAAACATTTTCCTTTCTTAAAATGTAATATAATTTTAAACTAAAAGAAGTTTATTTAAAAGAAACTTGAAAACATATAAAGTAAGATTTATGTAAATAATGTTCTAAAAATCCATTCATGCTGTATAAGTTAAAAAAACATTCTTCTCGTACTTTGGCCGGAAAAGTCAAAAAGTACCTCGTACGAAAAACAACAAAAGATTCCTTTCATATCTTTTACTAAAAACTCACCGAAGGGTAAAATTGGATATAAAAAATTTTATAAGGATATAAATATTACATATTTAGGAAACATGGATGTGGATGATAAATATTCCCCAGTAAATTCTGAAGTATAAACAATCTTGGATAAAAATTGAGATTGCGAGATTTTACCTTACCTTAGGTCCGATTTGCTTCGTACGTGTCCGAACCTCCTGTATAATGATTTAAATAATGTTATTGACTTATTCCATAATCATAAACATTTTTATGATATCATATATTGTAATATTCTTAGATTCTTAGCTTCTTATTAGTAATATTTCATTGCTACTTGTTATTCGGGTGTTTATTGCTTTTTGTTCTTATGCGTGTTTTGTAGAATAAATTCTTATTATTATTTTAGGTTATAGATACCTCATTTACAAAATGGTATTAGTGTAATAGATATAATATTTATTTATTCAATTCATTTATATAATCATTATGCAATGAAGATCATGTAGAACGAGTCACATCACATCGTGGAGACGGTAGGCCTTACGTACGCACGAGCGATGATATCATTCTCATGATCGTGGAATTGTATTGAAGTGTATGTATACTATTTCAGAATCAAAATCACTTTACAATAATCATATATAGTTATTCTTTACACCATTATACCCATCCAAGTAAGGTGGTGGTGGAAAATATATTACACCACGGTGTGGAGACGGTATTCCGTACGTACGCACGTGCGATGATTTCATTTTCTGTATGATGGATAGATGGTGAAATAGGTTTGTTTCATACTTATAATAACATATCAGTATATTAGTGATACTTATTTTATTACTTCATAATGATACAACTAAAGAAGAAAAAGTAGAAGAAGAAATAAAGTTGAAAGAATCGGTAACGGACATTACCTCTTCTTTGAAGCGCCTCTTCTTAACCTCCTCTTAGGGCACTAGATATGGTCTTTGAAGAAGACTAAGACCTCTAGGATGTTTCTAGGGAAGTTAAGAAGAGAAATTTTCATGGTTTAGCCGATCTTGAAGTCTCAAAGTGGTGTGAGGAGGAGAGGGAGGAGGTTCCCTTTTATAAGGGAGGAGAGGGGCACCTTTGAAAAACTAAAAATATTATTTTATTATAAAGTCATGTTCGGTTTTTAATAGCTACTAATTTATTTATTTTGAATATAAGGTGGTTATGGGTCTAACTCCTCTCATCAAATAGAATTTAGACAAGTTTAGTTTTCTATTTTAACCTTATCATTTAGATTTAACTTTAAGTTAAAAAATTTTACTTTTACCGTGTCTTCTTGTTTTCTTACACTATAAGGTTAATAAACTTACTATAACAAGCCAAAAGAAACCCAAGTTGTTTATTATTAACATATATAACCCTATCTAAGTCATTTGGAAGAACCTTAAATTTTTAAGAATAAAATAAAAATTAATAATATAATATTTGTTTTAAAAACTATTTTATGTCAATTTTGATACTATTTGGTACTTGATTTTTTTGAAACTCATAACAGCATGATTATTTATAAAAAAGTTAATTAAATAAATACTAACATGTCATATTAACCTATAAAATTAGTTTAATTCATAAAAAGTCTGAAATTGCATTTATTTGGGTATTTATAACATCAATTATGTTAATATTTCATTAATAAGGTAATTATTGCATCATCATTGTGCCAACGATAAATTAACTCATTTAATGTCTAAAAATTATAAATAAACTACCATTATGTAGGAAATCTTTTTAGATTTATAATGAATATTTATAGTCAAATTTATCATATTTATAACCCTATATTAAAAATGTTTTAGTTATTAAACTTTGATTTTAACTATTTTAACTATTCTTTAAATAAAATAATATTAAATGTCCTAATCTCATCCAAGTGGACCTAAATGGTCATATTTTATTCCTATGGTTTTTTTTGTCGAATTAATCTTATCCAATAGAATTATGACATGTGTTAGGATAATAATAATATCATTTGTACACTTAATTACCCTATTTACTTTTAACCGTGGTAAAAAAAAAGTAAAAAGTTACTATTCACCAAAAATTATTTTTATCTTATTGAACCACATTTTACTCCTTGATATTAACCGTGTCTCTCAGATTTTCGAAATTCCATCTACAGAAGCGGTAAAATTATGTTTTATGTAAATTTTCAAATTCTCCTAGGAGGTGGGTAAAAGACGGTGAAAAGTTTGATAAAATTTTTATATGTCTAAAATTAATATAAAATGACTCCAATGAATCACATTGAACTTACATAGGTATTATGTATCAATTTTCATATAAAATAAATTTAAATAAAATAAATAATTATTTAAATAAAAAGTCGGTTTTTAAATAGTAACCCAATGTTTTCACTATTCATCAAAAATTGTAAGATTTCAGAAAAATACCAAAATTTCACCCTAGGCTAATTTCGATATTCCAAATCCAAAAATGAAGTCCATTTTAAAAGATAAAATTTATAAAATTTCAAAAAGTGGGTATTACTATTCATAACGACTAGTTTTAATAATATTTTAATAACATATCATTGTTTAGTGAAACTCGGTATTGCGTATAACGCAAGCTATTGAGGAAGGTTGTGATTTCATGTAAAGAAAGCCAAGATTTTTTTGTGTGTAGTGAAATATTCATTTGATTATGTATATAAAATAAAAACAAAACATTTCTCATAAAAAGCTCAGGTGTTGCATTCTACCCCCCTTAAAATGAATTTTTCCCTCTAAATTCGTCACTTTGTAACAAACAGATGAGGATACCTCTCCCTCATCATATCCTCAAGATCCCATGTAGATTCTTCTAATTGGTGGTTCCACCATAAAACTTTCACCAAGTGAGTGGTCTTGTTCCGTAGGGATTTTTCGCTACGATCCAGAATCTATATCAGTTGTTCTTCATAAGAATTATCTTGCTCCAATGGTACAACTTTTGAGATGAGTACATGTGAAGGATCGGGTATGTACTTTCTCAGGAGAGATACATGGAACACATCATGAACTTGAGAGAGATTCGATGGAAGTGCCAATCGGTAATCTACCTTCCCAACACGATCCAGTATTTTGAAAGGACCGATATACCTAGGGCTCAGCTTTCCCTTCTTTCCAAATCTCATTACTCTCTTCCAAGGATATATTCGTAAGAACACTTTATCACCCACTTCAAACTCTAGGTCTTTTCTTCGGTTATCGTCATAACTTTTTTGTCGACTCTGAGCTGCTCTAATGTGTTGTTGAATAGATCTAACCTTTTTCTCCATCTCATCTACAAGATCAGGTCCTAATAGCTTTCTTTCCCCAACTTCATCCCAGCAAGTTGGAGTTCGGAATTTCTTTCCATAGAGAGCTTCATAAGGAGCCATATGAATAATGGAGTGAAAGCTATTATTATAAGAAAATTCAACCAAAGGTAGGTGTTGATCCCAACCACCTTTGAAATCCAAAGATAAATCTCTTAACATATCTTCTAGAGTTTGAATTGTTATCTCAGACAGACCGTCTGTCTGAGGATGATAAGCAGTGCTGAAACTCAACTTTGTATCCAAAGTGAGCTGAAGACTTCGCCAGAACTTCGAGGTAAAACTCGGATCCCGATCAGATATAATTGAAAGTGGTACTCCATGAAATCTTAACACTTCCTTTACATATATCCTGGCATGCTCATCCAGAGAGAAATCCTCTCTAATAGCAATAAAGTGTGCAGACTTTGTAAGACGATCAATTATGACCCAGATAGCATTATTGCCTTTGGATGTTTTAGGAAGTCCAGCGACAAAGTCCATAGTGATGTTTTCCCATTTCCATTCAGGTATGGGTAATGGTTGTAACATCCACTTAGACTTCTGTCTCTCAGCTTTAACTTGCTGACAAACCAAGCATCAAGAGACATATTCAGCAACATCTCTTTTCATGCCATCCCACCAAAAGTGCTCTTTCAGGTCCCTATACATCTTCATGCTTCCAGGATGAATAGAAAATGAAGAACTATGAGCCTCATCCAGTAGCTCCTTATTTAATTCTGGGATGGGAGGAACACAAACCCGATTCCTGAACTTTATTATCCCGTCATAATCAAGGTTGAATTCAGGAACATTTCTCACCTTCTTTTGTAACTCTACATCTTCTTTATGTGCCTCTTTAATCTTCACATGTATATATGGTTGAACATTCGTTTGAGAAATATAAGATTTTTCCTCTTCCATTATAATTCCAAGATCCATCCTTTGTAAATCCATAAATATGGGATCTTTTGTGATCCTCATAATGGATAAGCTAGCATGGTCTTGTCGACTTAATGCATCTGCCACCCTGTTTGCTTTCCTTGGGCGGTAATGAATTGAGCAGTCGTAATCCTTAATCAACTCCAACCATCTTCTTTGGCGCATATTCATCTCCTTTTTGTGTGAAAATATACTTTAAACTTTTATGATCAGTATAAATATCAAACCTTTCACCATAAAGATAATGCCTCTAAATCTTTAAAGAAAATATTATCGAAGCTAACTCCAAATCATGTGTTGGTTAATTTTGCTCATGGATTTTCAACTGTCATGAGGTATAAGCTATCACCATATAATTTTTCATATGAACACACCCCAGCCCCTTCTTGGATGCATCACTCTAGATCACAAACATTTCTACACTACATGGAAGTGTGCGTACAGGTGCATTGGATAACCTTATTTTCAACTCCTTGAAATTCTCTTCACACTCCTCCATCCAAACAAACTTAACTCCTTTTAGAGTCAACCTAGTGTGTGGATTAGATAATTGTGAAAAATCATTCACAAAACGTCGATAATATCCAGCCAAACCAAGAAAACTTCGGATCTCAGTTACTGTTTTTGGTCTCGACCATCTTTCGATAACCTCTGTTTTTGCTAGAACCACAGATATCCCCTCTTTTGAGATTATGTGACCCAAAAATGCAAATTTTTTATGCCAAAATTCACACTTGTTAAATTTGGCATAAATCTTTTCCTTTCTCAGGGTCTCAATACAAGTCTCAAGTGATCTTCATGTTCTTCCTTGCTCTTTGAATTGACAAGAATATCGTCTATAAAGACTACCACAAAGTGATCAAGATATTCTCTAAAGACTATATTCATTAGATCCATGAAGATAGCAGGGGAATTAGTAAGACCAAATGGCATCACTATAAATTCATAGTGTTCATACCTTGTACGGAAAGCCGTCATTGGTATATCCTCCCTTTTGACCCTTAATTGATGACACCCTGAACGAAGATCAATCTCTGAAAATTATTGATCTCCACGTAGTTGGTCAAATAATTCATCAATGCATGGGATAGGATATTAATTTTTGATAGTGATTTTGTTATGTTATCGATAATCAATGCAGAGTCTCATTGATCCATCTTTCTTCTTAACAAACAGAATAGGTGCTCCCCAAGGTGACGCACTAGGGTGTATGAATCCCTTATCAATATTCTCTTGGAGTTTCTTCTTCAATTCTTGCAACTCAATTGGGGCCATTCTATAAGGTGTCTTTGAAATAGGCATAGCACCCGGTATGAGTTCTATTAAAAACTCAACTTCATGATTTGGTGGAAGACCATGAAATTCCTCCGAAAATACATCATCAAACTCCCGTACAATTGGCATATTCTTAATCGTGAGTTTCTCACCAACCATTTGAGATAAATAACCTTCATTTAGAGGAATAAAGACCCATAAGATGGAAGAAATTTCCACTGGAAGGTTATGTTCATCATTTCATCGATAGAAGATCATAGATTGATATGGAATATGAAATGTGACTTCCCTTCTTTGGAAATTGATATGAGTTCCATATAAAGAAAGCCAATTCATACCAAGAATCACATCAAATTCCACTATAGGAAGGATCACAAGATTTGTAGGAAGTAGTTTCCCACAAACTTCAATCGGAGAAGAATTATAAACTTTTGATGTGACTGTTGTGCCATTAGGGGTTGTCACAGCTAACTCAACATCTAACTGTTCAGGTAATATGGTGATACCATTAGAAAATTCTTCAGAAATAAAAGAGTGGGTGGATCCAGAATCAAATAGAACATTTTCTACTTTAGAGTGGATGGTCAGTGTACCTTTCTCCACTTCGTTATCGTACTCCACATCACTGATAGAAATTTCATGTGACTTTCCTTTGTCTTTAGCCTTAAAAGTTTGTTGGCATCGATCATCATCAACATACCTTGGATTAGGCCATTTATTAGCATAATTCCCCATTTCCTTTCTCTTGTAACATTGAAGTGTAGGAGGTGCACCATGTGTAGCCTTTTATTTGTTCTCATCACTAGACATCTTCTTCCCATCATGAAGCATTCAAATGCTAGATGACCTTCTTTTCCACATTTGAAACATTTACTTGTCCCTTTAAGACAACTCCCTCCATGTTTCTATCCACACTTTGAGCATAAGGGAAAACTCATCTTCTTTTCAGTGTGGTCTTTAGATTTCCCTTTGAATTCCATTTTCCTCTTCTTATCAAACGCATATGACTAATGGGTTACTCCAATCTCCATCTCAACCTTGAGATAACATCGAACGATTTCCTCGTAGATATTGAAGTCCCTTATGGATAACGCCCTTGGAAGACTTGGTTTTAAGACACCAAAGAATAGATCAGTCTTACTCTCAGGTTAGATAATAATCCCAGAAGCTTACCTTGAAAGTCTTGTAAAATTTTCTTCGTAGGTACCAACAGATTCATCATCCTTTTTATGTAGTTCAAGAAACACCTTCTCCTTCTTTGTCCAAAGAATACAAGGGAAGAACTTATTGAAAAATAATTTATTAGAATCATCCCATTCCATGGACTTAATATCATATCTTGGCCTCGTATTCTTAATAATATTCCACCATTGATCAGCTTCACCTTCCAAATGATACACTGATCAGATGACTTTGTCATGTTCAGAAAATTGAAGAACTGAAAATATCATTTCAGTATTACTGATCCATTTTTTTAGCAACTAATGGATCAGTAGACCTGCTGAATGAGGGTGGACGCTGCCTCATGAAGGATTCAACAGAATTTTTCTCCTTCCTTTAGTTTTTTGGAAGTCCTGTATGATTCATAGCTTGAGAAAGTTGTGTGAGCATGGATACAAGATTTTTCATTCCATCTCCCATAACGTTTGGCTGCTCAGGGGGACAATCATTGCATTGCCCGTCGCATTCAGAATTAACACGGTTCCTTCAGGTTCCAGCCATTGACTAAAACCAAGAAGAATAGTGTGAGAAATAATAATTATAATAGGAAAACCACATAATCAAGAATAAAATTTCACGCATTGGGTCTTATCATAGGTTATTCATGGAAATTTCTAAAACACTAAGATTGTGTTCTATTCTTAGACTTATCATTAGGGTTCTTACTAAGGATTTCAAACCCTAGTTTCCAAAGGTTGAATATACCTTTCCTCTGATACCAACTATAACGACCCATACTTTACATACATTGTTATTACTTCAAAATTTAATCACACTTATTACAACATATAACAAAACCATTAAAGGACAGTATATGTATAGTTTCATTAGAAACTAGGGAACATAAAAAACTGGTTCATAAGGCATCTATATTGTTTCCCATTTATTTCATCATATCTAGAGTCCCTTTTGGCATATCCTACTTAATAACCTTCTTCCTGACCTGGGGAAAGAAAACATACAAAAGGGTGAGCTCAAATTCTCAGTAAGGGTAAACAAAAGAAATATCAATCACATCATATTCATAAGAACATAACATTTTGGAAATCTTTACCTGCAAAAGAGATCATAATTTCATAACATGGGATAAATCATAGTAGTGAAATGTAATCCCAATAATCATAACTTAAAACATGAAACTTTGTGGCATACACACATAATCATGGAGAATCATTTCTTAGAAGTCAAGACTCATTTCCAAAACTATCTTAGCAGACAAAGTCCATTTCTGAACCGAGTTCACTCCTCATTTCAGTCTTGTTTCACTGAACCGGATTAACCTTCCATTCCAGCCATGTCTATGTCTTGAGATATAAATCTTTACACAATGCATTGGAGGGAGATATAGGTCCCACCCATCTCATAATGAAACCATTCTTATGTGTCCACAAAATCATAAATCATATATCATAGCATAACCCATGTAATAAAAATTGGATTCTTAAACATCGTGCCATCATAACATAATCCATATAAGATAAAAGGACTTCATAAAAATAATTCCATCATGAAATAATAAAATCAATGTAAAAATAGGTATATAAACAGAACCCTATATTATCGTAGATGGAAAATAATTTTGATAAAACGCTTGAACTCCATTCTTGAGGAAAATATGCTTTCTACTTCAAAAACGTTTTCCTTTCTTAAAATGTCATATAATGTTAAACTAAAAGAAGTTTCTTAAAAATAATCTTGAAAACTTGTAAAGGAAGATTCATGGGAATAATTTTTTAAAAATCCATTCATTCCGTATAAGTTAAAAAAACATTCTTCTCGTACTTTGGTCAGAAAAGTCAAAAAGTACCTCGTATGAAAAATAACAAAAGATTCCTTTCATATATTTTACTAAAAACTCATCAAAGGGTAAAATTGGAATTAAACAATTTTAGAAGGATATAAATATTACATATTGAGGAAACATGTATGTGGATGATAAATATTCCCCAGTAAATTCTGAAGTAAAAACAATCCCTGATAAAAATTGAGATTGCGAGATTTTCCCTTACCTTAGGTCTGATTTGCTTTGTACGTGTCCGAACATCCTGTATAATGATTTAAATAATTTTATTTAATTTTTGTAGAATCATACCCATTTTTATGATATCATATATGGTCATATTCTTAGATTCTTAGCTTCTTATTATTAATATTTCATTACTACTTGTTATTCGGGTGTTTATCTCTTTTTGTTCTTAAGCGTGTTTTGTCAAATAAATTCTTATTCTTCTTTTAGGTTATAGATACCTCATTTATAGAATGGTATTAGTGTAATATATATCATATTTATTCATTCAATTCATTTATATTAACATTATGAAATGAAGATCATGTAGAATGAGTCACATCACATCGTGGAGACGGTAGGCCGTACGTACGCATGAGCGATGATATCGTTCCCATGATCGTGGAATTGTATTAAAGTGTATGAATACTATTTCAGAATCAATATAACTTTAAAATAATCATATATAGTTATTCTTTACACCATTATACCCATCCAAGTAATTTGGTGGTGGAAAATAGATTACACCACGGCGTGGATACTGTATTCCGTACGTACGCACGCGCGGTGATTTCCTTTTCCGTAGGATGGATGGATGGTGAAATAGGGTTGTTTCATAATTATAATAACATATAAGTATATAATTGATACTGATTTTATTACTTCATAATGAAAAAACAAAATAATAAGAAGTAGAAGAAGAAATAAAGTTGAAAGAATCGGTAACGGACATTACCTCTTCTTTGAAACACCTCTTCTTAACCTCCTCTTAGGGCACTAAATATGGTCTTTGAAGAAGACCAGGACCTATAGGATGTTTCTAGGTAAGTTTAGAAGAGAAATTGGTAGGTTTTCGCCGAGATTGAAGGCTCAAAATGGTGAGAGGAGGGGAGGGAGGAGGTTCCCTTTTATAACGGAGGAGAGGGGAACCTTTGGAAAAACTAAATATATTATTTTATTATAAAGTCATATTCAGTTCTTAATAGCTCCAAATTTATTTATTTTGAAGCTAAGGTGGGGATTGGTCTAAATAATCTCATCCAATATAATTTAGGAAAGTTTAGGTTTCTATTTTAACCTTATCATTTAGATTTAACTTTAAGTTAAATAATTTTACTTTTACAATGTCTTCTTGTTTTCTTACACTGTAAGGTTAATAAACTTACTATAACAAGACAAACGAACCCCAAGTTGTTTATTATTAATATATATAACCTTATATAAGTAATTTTTATGAACCTTATATTTTTAAGAATAAAATAACAATTAATAATATAATATTTGTTTTAAAAACTATTTTATGTCAATTTTGACACAATTTGGTAGTTCATTTTTGTGAAAATCATAATAGCATTATTAGTTAGAAAAAAGTTAATTAAATCAATAATAACATGTCATATTAACCTATAAATTTTTTTTAATTAATAAAAAGTCTCAAATTACATTTATTTAGGTATTTATAACATAAATTATGTTAATATTTCATTAATAAGGTAATTATTGCATCATCATTGTGTCAAAAATAAATTAACTTATTTAATGTCTAAAAATTATAAATAAAATACCATTATGTAGGAAATATTTTTAGCTTTCTAATGAATATTTATAGTAGAATTTATCCTATTTATAACCCTATATTAAAAATGTTTTAGTTATTAAACTTTAATTTTAACTATTTTAAATATTCTTTAAATAAAATAATATTAAATGTCCTAATCTAATCCAAGTGGACCTAAATGGTCATATTTTATTCCTAAGGTTTTTTTTGGTCGAATTAATCTTATCCAATGGAATTAGTACATGTGTTAGGGGAATAATAATATCATTTTTACCCTTAATTACCCTATTTACTTTTAACCGTCGTAAAAAAAAGTAAATCGTTACTATTCACCAAAAAAATTTATCTAATTGAACCACATTTTACTCCTTGATATTAACCGTGTCTCATAGATTTTTGAAATTCCACACGCATAAGTGGTAAAATTAAGTATTATTCAAATTTTCAAATTCTCCTAGGAGGTGGGTAAAAGACGGTGAAAAGTTCAATAAAATTTTGATGTCTAAAATTATTATAAAATGACTCCAATGAATTACAATGAACTTATATAGGTATTATGTATAAATTTTAACATAAAATATATTTAAATAAAATAAATAATTATTTAAATAAAAATTCGGTTTTTAAATAGTAACCTAGTGTTTTAACTATTCATCAAAAATTGAAAGACTTCCGAAAAATACGAAAATTTCACCCTAGGCTAATTTAGATATTCCGAATCCAAAAATTAAGTCCATTTTGAAAGATAAAATTTATAAAATTTCAAAAAGTGGGTATTACTATTCATAATGGCTAGTTTTAATAATATTTTAATACCATATCATTGTTTAGTGAAACTCGGTATTGTGTATAATGCAAACTATCGAGGAAGGTCGGGATTGCGTGTAAAGCAAGCCAAGATAGTGTTGTGTGTAGTGAAAGATTTCTTATAGGATGTATATATCGTAAAAACAAAACATTTCCCATAAAAATATCGGGTGTTACATTCTACCCCCCTTAAAATGAATTTTGCCCTCAAAATTCGTCACATTGTAACACACAGATGAGGATACCTCTCCCTCATCATATCCTCAAGCTCCCATGTAGTTTCTTCTAATTATTGGTTCCTCCATAAAACTTTTTCCAAATGAGTGGACTTGTTCCGTAGGACTTTTTCTCTATGATCTAGAATCTATATCGGTTGTTCTTCATAAGAAAGATATTTCTCCAGTGGTACAACTTCTGAGCTGAGTACATGTGAAGGATTGGGTATGTACTTTCTCAGGAGAGATACATGGAACACATCATGAACTTGAGATATATTTGGTGGAAGAGCCAATCGGTAAGCTACCTTCCCAACACGATTCAGTATTTTGAAATGGGTGATATACCTAGGGCTTAGCTTTCCCTTCTTTCCAAATCTCATTACTCTCTTCCAAGGAGATATTCGTAAGAACACTTTATCACCCACTTCAATATCTAGGTCTTTTCTTCAGTTATCGGCATAAATTTTTTGTCGAATCTGAGCTGCTCTAATGTGTTGTTGAATAGATCTGACCTTTTCTGCCATCTCATCAATAATATCAGGTCCTAATTGCTTTCTTTCCCCAACTTCATCCAAGCAAGTTGGAGTTCGGAATTTCATTCTATAGAGAGCTTCATAAAGAGCCATCCGAATATTGGAGTGAAATATATTATTATAAGAAAAATCCATGAAAGGTAAGTGTTGATCCCAACCACCTTTGAAAACCATAGAGAAAGCTCTTAACATATCTTCTAGAGTTTGAATTGTTCTCTCAGACTGACCATCTGTCTGAGGATGATAAGAAGTGCTGAAACTCAACTCTGTATCCAGAGTATTCTAAAGACTTCGCCAGAACATTGAGGTAAACCTCAGATCCCGATCAGATATAATGGAAAGTGGTACTCCATGCACTCTTACCACTTCCTTTATATATATCCTAGCAATCTGATCCAGAGGGAAATCCTCTCTAATAGAAATGAAGTGTGCAGACTTTGTAAGATGATCAACTATGACCCAGATAGCATTATGGCCTATGTATGTTTTAGGAAGTCTAGTGAAAAAGTCCATAGTGATGTTTTCCCATTTTCATTCAGGTATGGGTAATGGTTGTAACATCCCCATAGACTTCTGTCTCACAGCTTTAACTTGCTGACAAACCAAGCATCGAAAGACATATTCAGCAACATCTCTTTTCATGCCATCCCACCAGAAGTACTCTTTCAGGACCCTATACATCTTCGTGCTTCCAAGATGAATATATAATGAAGAACTATGATCCTCATCTATCATCTCCTTCTTTAATTATGGTATGGGAGGAACACAAACCCGATTCCTAAACTTTATTATCCCATCACAATCAAGGTTGAATTCAGGAACATTTCTCACCTTCTTTTGTAACTCTACATCTTCTTTTTGTTCCTCTTTAATCTCCACATGTATAGACGGTTGAACGTTTATTTGAGAAAGATAATATTTTTCCTCTTCCATTATAATTCCAAGATCCATCCTTTGTAAATCCATAAATATTGGATCTTTCGTGATCCTCATCATGGATAATCTAGCATGGTCTTGTTGACTTAATATGTCTACCACCTTGTTTGCATTCCCTAGGTGGTAATGAATTGATCAGTCGAAATCTTTAATCAACTCCAACCATTTTATTTGGAACATATTCAACTCTTTTTGTGTGAAAATATACTTAAAACTTTTATGATCAGTAAAAATATCACACCATTCACCATAAAGATAATGCCTCCAAATCTTTAATGCAAAGATTACCGCAGCTAACTCTAAATCATTATTTATGTAATTTTGCTCATGTATTTTCAACTGTCCTGAGGAATAAGCTATCACCATATAATTTTGCATAAGAACACACCCCAGCCCCGTCTTGGATGCATCACTGTAGATTACAAACCTTTCTCCACTACAAGGAACTGTGAGTACTGGTGGACAGTATAACCTTCTTTTCAACTCCTTGAAATTCTCTTCACACTCCTCCATCCAAACGAACTTAACTCCTTTTCGAGTCAACCTGGTGAGTGGATTAGATAATCGTGAAAAATCATTCAAAAACATCGATAACATCCAGCCAAACCAAGAAAACTTCAGATCTCAGTTACTGTTGTTGGTCTCGACCATCTTTCAATAACCTCTGTTTTTTCTGGATCCACAGATATCCCCTCTTTTGAGATTATGTGACCCAAAAATGAAACTTTTTTAAGCCAAAATTCACACTTGGTAAATTTGGCATAAAGCTTATCCTTTCTCAGGGTCTTTAGTACAATTCTCAAGTGATCTTCATGTTCATTCTTGCTCTTTGAATAGACAAGAATATCGTCTATAAATACTTCCACAATGTGATCAAGATGGTCTCTAAAGACTCTATTCATTAGATCCATGAAGATAGCAGGGGCATTAGTAAGACCAAATGGCATCACAATAAATTCATAGTGCTCATACCTTTTACGGAAAGCCATCTTTGGTATATCCTCCCTTTTGACCCTTAATTGATGATACCCTGAACGAAGATCAATCTTGGAAAAGTATCGAGCTCCACGTAGTTGGTCAAATAAGTCATCAATGTGTGGGAGAGGATATTTGTTCTTGATAGTGATTTTGTTAAGTTGTCGATAATCAATGTAGAGTCTCATTGATCCATCTTTCTCTTTAACAAACAGAACAGGTGCTCCCTAAGGTGATGCACTAGGGCATATGAATCCCTTGTCAATATTCTCTTATAGTTGCTTCTTCAATTCCTACAACTCAATTGGGGACATTCTATAAGGTGTCTTTGAAATAGGCATAACACTGGGTATGAGTTCTATTGAAAACTCAACTTCACGATTTGGTGGAAGACCTGGAAATTCTTCTAGAAAGACATCATCAAACTCCCGTACAATGGAAATATTCTTAATCATGAGTTTCTCACCAAACATTTGAGATAAATAACCTTCATTTAGTGGAATCAAGACCCACAAGATGGAAGAAATTTCCACTGGAAGGTTATGTTCATCATTGCATCGATAGACAATCATAGATTGATCTGGAATATGAAATGTGACTTCCCTTCTTTGGCAATTGATCTGAGATCCATATAAAGAAAGCTAATCCATGCCAAGAATCACATAAAATTCCACTATAGTAAGGATCACAAGATTTTCAGGAATCACTTTCCCACAAACTTCAATCGAAGAAGAATTATAAACTTGTGATGCAACTGTTGTGCCATTAGGGGTTGTCACAGCTAACTCAACATCTAACTGTTCCGGTAATATGGAGATACCCTTAGAAAATTCTTCAAAAATAGAATAGTGGGTTGATCCAGAATCAAATAAAAGATTTGATACTTTAGAGTGGATGGTAAGTGTACCTTTCACCACTTCGTTATCGTACTCCACATCGCTGATAGAAATTTCATGTGACTTTACTTTTTCTTTAGCCTTAAGAGTTTGTTGACGTCAATCATCATCAACAACCCTTGGATTAGGCTATTGATTAGCATAATGCCCCATTTCATTGCACTTGTAACATTGAAGTGTAGGAGGTGCACCCTGTGTAGCCTTTTCTTTGTTCTTATCACTAGACATCTTCTTCCCATCATTGCGTAATTCAAATGCCTAATGACCTTCTTTTCCACATTTGAAACATTTACTTGTCCCTTTAAGACAACTCCCTCCATGTTTCTTTCCACACATTGAGCATAAGGGAATACTCATCTTCTTTTTAGTGTGGTATTTAGATTTCCCTTTGAATTCCATTTTCCTCTTCTTATCAAACGCATATGACTGATGGCTTACTCCAATATTCATCTCAACCTTGAGAGCACATCGAATGATTTCCTTGTAGCTATTGAAGTCCCTTATGGCTAACTCCCTTAGAAGGCTTGGTTTTAAGCCACTAAATAATCAATCTATCTTACTCTCCGGTTGGATAATAATCCCAGAAGCGTACCTAGAAAGTCCTGTAAAATTTTCTTTGTAGGTACCAACAGATTCATCATCCTTTTTCTTTAGTTCAAGAAACTCCTTCTCCATCTTTGTTCAAAGAATACGAGGGAAGTACTTATTGAAAAATAAGTTCTTGAACTCGTCCCATTTCATGGACTCAATTTCATCTCTTGGCCTCATATTTTGGATAATATTCCACCATTGATCAGCTTCACCTTCCAAACGATACACTACTAAGATTACCATTTCATGTTCAAAACAATGATGAAATGAAAATATATTTTCAGTAGTACTGATCCATTTTTTAGCAACTAATGGATCAGTAGACCCGCTGAATGAGGGTGGACGCTGCCTCATGAAGGATTCAACAGAATGTTTCTCCTTCCTTTGCTCGTTTGTAATTCCTCCATGATTCATATCTTGAGAAAGTTGTGTGAGAATGGATACAAGATTTTTCATTCCAGCTCCCATAACGTTTTGTTGCTCAGGGGGGAAATCATTACATTGCCTGTCGCATTTAGAATTGACACGGTTCCTTCGGGTTCCAGAAATTGACTAAAACCAAGAAGAATAGTGTGAGCAATACTAATTATAATAGGAAAACCACATAATCAAGAATAAAATTTCACGCATTAGGTCTTATCATAGGTTATTCATGGCCATTTCTAAAACACTATGATTTTTTTCTATGCTTAGACTTATCCTTACGGTTCTTACTAAGGCTTTCACATCCTAGTTTCTAAAGGTTGACTATACCTTTCCTCTGATACCAACTATAACGACCCATACTTTACATATATTTTTATTACTACAAAATTGAAGCACACTTATTACAACATATAACAAAACCATGAAAGGACCGTATAGGTATATTGTCTTTAGAAACTGGGAAACAAAAACAACTGGTTCATAAAGCATCTACATTGTCTCCCATTTATTTCATCATATCTAGAGTCCCTTTTGGCATATCCTACTTAATAACCTTCTTCCTGACCTGGGGAATGAAAACATACAAAAGGGTGAGATCAAATTCTCAGTAAGGGTAAACAAAATAAATATCAATCACATCATATTCCTAAGAAAATAACATTTTGGAAATCTTAACCTGCAAAAGAGATCATAATTTCATAAAATGGGATAAATCATAGTAGTAAAATGTAATCCCAATAATCATAACATAAAACATGAAAATTTGTGGAATACACACATAATAATATAGAATCATTTCTTAGTAGTCAAGACTCATTTCCAAGACTATCTTAGTGGACAAGTTCCATTTCTAAACCGAGTTCACTCCTCGTTTCAGTCCTGTTTCACTGAACCGGATTCACCTGTCGTTCAAGCCATGTCTATCTCATGAGATATAAATCTTTACCCAATGCATTTTAGGGAGATATAGGTCCCATAAATCTCATAATAAAACCATTCTTATGTGTGCCAAAAAATCATAAATCATACATCATAGCATAACCCATGTAATAAAAATGGGTTTATTAAACATCGTGCCATCATAACAAAATTCGTATAAGATAAAAGGACTTCATAAAAATAATTCCATCATAACATAATCAAATAAATTTAAAAATAGGGATAGAAACACAACCCTATATTATCTTATATGGAAAAAAAATTTGATAAAATTCTTGAACTCCATTCTTGAGGAAAATATCCTTTTTACTTCAATAACATTTTCCTTTCATAAAATGTCATATAATTTTAAACTAAAATAATTTGATTAAAAATAAACTTGAGAACCTGTAATGTAAGATTCATGGAAATAATTTTATAAAAATCCATTCATGTCATATAATTTAAAAAAAACATTCTTCTCGTACTTTGGCCAGAAAAGTCAAAAAGTACCTCGTACGAAAAACGACAAAAGATTCATTTCATATCTTTTACTAAAAACTCACCGAAGGGTAAAATTGGATTTAAACAATTCTAGAAGGATATAAATATTACATATTGAGGAAACATGGATGTGTATGATAAATATTCCATAGTAAATTCTGAATTATAAACAATCTCGGATAGCAATTGAGATTGTGAGATTTTCCCTTACCTTAGGTCTGATTTGCTTCGTACATGTCCAAACCTCCTATAAAATGATTTAAATAATGTTATTGACTTATTAAATAATCATAACCATTGTTATGATATCATATATGGTCATATTCTTGGATTCTTAGCTTCTTATTACTAATATTTCATTGCTACTTGTTATTCGGGTGTTTATTGTTTTTTGTTCTTATGCGTGTTTTGTCGAGTAAATTTTTATTCTTCTTTTAGGTTATAGATAACTCATTTACAGGATGTTATTAGTGTAATATATATCATATATATTCATTAAATTCATTTATATAATCATTATGCAATGAATATCATGTACAACGAGTCACATCACATCGTAGAGACGGTAGGCCGTACGTACGCACGAGCGATGATATCGTTCCCATGATCATGGAATTGTATTGAAGAGTATGTATACTATTTCAGAATAAATATCACTTTAAAATAATCATATATAGTTATTCTTTAAACCATTTTACCCATCCATGTAAGGTGGTGGTGGAAAATAGATTACACCACAGCGTGGAGACGGTATTCCGTACGTACGCACGTGCGGTGATTTCTTTTTCCGTAGGATGGATAGATGGTTAAATAGGGTTGTTTCATACTTATAATAAAATATTATTATATGAGTGATACTGATGATATTACTTCATAATGAAACAACTAAATAATAAGAAGTATAAGAAGAAATAAAGTTGAAAGAATCGATAACGGGCATTACCTCTTCTTTGAAGCGCCTCTTCTTAACCTCCTCTTAGGGCACTAAAGATGGACTTTGAAGAAGACCAGGACCTCTAGGATGTTTCTAGGGAAGTGGAGAAGATAAATTGTCAGCGGTTGGCCGATCTTGAAGGCTCAAAGTGGTGTGAGGAGGAGAGGGAGGAGGTGCCCTTTTATAAGGGAGGAGAGGGGAATCTTTGGAAAAACTAAAATTATTATTTTATTATAAAGTCATATTCGGTTTTTAATAGCTCCAAATTTATTTATTTTGAATCTAAGGTGGGTATGTGTCTAAATCCTCCCATCCAATATAATTTAGACAAGTTTATGTTTATATTTTAACCTTATCATTTAGATTTAACTTTAAGATAAATAATTTTACTTTTACCGTGTCTTCTTGTTTTCTTACACTATAATGTTAATAAACTTACTATAACAAACCAAATGAACCCCTAGTTGTTTATTATTAATATATATAACCGTATCTTATTCATTTATCTGAAACTTAGATTTTTAGGAATAAAATATCAATTAATAATATAATATTTTTTTTTAAAACTATTTTATGTCAATTTTGACAATATTTGGTACATGACTTTTTTGAAAATCATCACAACATGATTAGTTCGAAAAAAGTTAATTAAATCAATAATAACATGTCATATTAACCTATAAATTTAGTGTAATTCATAAAAAGTCTCAAATTGCATTTATTTGGGTATTTATAACATCAATTATGTTAATATTTCATTAATAAGGTAATTACTGCATCATCATTGTGTCAAAAATAAATTAACTTATTTAATGTCTAAATATTATAAATAAAATAAAATTATGTAGGAAATATTTTTAGCTTTCTAATTATTATTTATAATAGAATTTATCCTATGTATAACCCTGTATTAAAAATGATTTGGTTATTAAACATTGATTTTAACTATTTTAACTATTCTTTAAATAAAATAATATTAAATGTCTTAATCTAATCCAAGTGGACCTAAATGGTCATATTTTATTCCTAAGGTTGTTTTTGGTCGAATAAATCTTATCCAATAGAGTTAGGACATGTGTTAGGGTAATAATAATATCATTTTTACCCTTAATTACCCTATTTACTTTTAACCGTGATAAAAAAAAGTAAAAAGTTACTATTCATAAAAAATTATTTTTTTCTTATTGAACCACATTTTACTCCTTGATATTTACCTTGTCTCTCAGATTTTCGAAATTCCAGTCACAAAAGCGGTAAAATTATGTTTTATGTAAATTTTCAAATTCACCTAAGAGGTGGGTAAAAGGCGGTGAAAAGTTCAATAAAATTTTTATATGTCTAAAATTATTATAAAATGACTCCAATGATTTGCATTGAACTTATATAGTTATTATGTATCAATTTTTACATAAAATATATTTAATTAAAATAAATAATTATTTAAATAAAATGTTGGTTTTTAAATAGTAACCCAGTGTTTTCACTATTCATCAAAAATTGAAAGATTTCAGAAAAATACCAAAATTTCACCCTAGGATAATTTCGATATTCCGAATCCAAAAATGAAGTCCATTTTGAAAGATAAAATTTATAGAATTTCAAAAAGTGGGTATTACAATTAATAACGGCTAGTTTTAATAATATTTTAATAGCGTATCATTGTTTAGTGAAACTCGGTATTGCGTATAACACAAGCTATCGAGAAAGGTCGTGATTGCATGTAAAGCAAACCAAGCTAGTGTTGTGTGTAGTGAAAGATTCCTTCGATGATGTATATAACATAAAAACAAAACATTTCTCATAAAAATATCGGGTGTTACAATGGTGATAGACTCTTGGGGTGGCTCGGATAACATTGCATGTGTGGTAATCTCTATCAACTTCCACTTCTCCGATAGATGGTTCTGTTCGAGCTTAATGGGTTGAAGCTCGTCTGGGGATTGGTTAATAGCGAAGCCCAATGACACCACCTCATTTCAGAACTCTGAAAATGGTCTTTTAATGGATAAATTATACTGGATGAGGCCATCGCTTCTTTTGTCCAAGTAAATTGGATTTGATAAAGCCCTATATTTATACTAATCATGTGATCACTGTTCAATGGATATATTAGAAATGGTCATAATTATTAATGGTATTTTGATATCCAAAACATAAAACTGAGGATGTTCATAAGTTTTACATAACCATTTTACACAATAAGACATTTTGATTAATTAAGAGGAATTTTCAATAATGAATGTTTGGGTTGTTACATTATATGTGTTAATATATTAGATTTTTTGAAAAATTACAATGCACACGATGTGTGACAACCCATTATGTTTAGAAGGTACATAAGAATTTAACCCACAACTGTAGGGTGATAAGGTTTCATCGCCTTCAAGTGGCCTCTGTGATGTTATAGAAGGAATTATGTTTTTATTTGTAGGTAAATGATTTGAGGAATTAGAAATAAGTTTATTTTGGGAACATAAGGTTTATCCTATAGATAACCACGAGATTGTATGGAATGATTTGTTGATTAAGTTATTTGTTTTATTTCAGAACAAGTTCACTATTCTTAGAACCTTATATGATCATGTTATGATTAATACTATAGGCTATTATTTGATAAATAATTGATGAATTATCTATTAGACATGTATATTATTTATAGTGATTTGATTTACTTATGGAAATTATTTTTTGACTAGAGAAATTCAATTTTTTTATGTCCCTTTAAGTGGGATTGATATTATCTAATGATAAAAGACAAACTTATCTTAGGGGATTATGTGATAAAATACATCAAAGTTTCATTTTTATTCTATAGAGTTTTTAAAAATTTTAAAGATAGTTGTTTATTGAATGATCTATTTTGATCTTTTGTTTTTACTATTAAAATTTTCAAATTAAATTGTTTGTTGTTCATTTGAATGTTTATTATATTCTAGGAAATTGAATTATCTTCAACTGACTATTATAGTTTTCATTAATTCAAAAATAGAGGAATGGATATTTATAATATAATGGAATATTTTATTGATATAAGTCAATTATAAATCCTTGGGAATGAAAAATTATTTTGGATTCTCACCATTTAGAGAAAAAATGAGATTTTGGTTGAAATTTATTAAAGGATTAAATTCAAATTTTCAAGTAATTATGTTTCAGTATATTCTAATTAAAGGTAATAAATAACTCCTCGGTTTTTTTAATATTATTATAAAACAAAAAAAATCATTTAAATTAATTATCGAGAAATAAATTTTATTTTATCCGATAAATGATTTTTGGTTTTGTGGTTGTTAACATTCTCATGATCATGTTCAATATCACTCTATTTCAGTCCTTGAATTTTTTTCCATTCTCTTCCATGTCCATGTTTTCCAACATGGAAACATATTATGTGTTATCTCTGGTGAGCATCATAATTTTTGTTCATTCTTTTCAGAAGGATCTTTTATTGATCCATTTAATGATGTTGGATTTCAAAAATGATATTTTTAAAAAAAAGACTTGATGTTTTTTATTAAGATAAAAAAATGTGGAATTATTTTAGGATGAGATAATGTAACATCATTAAATTTTAAAATAAAACTCTTTGTTCAATATCATAAAACATATTCTTAATAGAACATAAACAAACAACTAAAATATTATTATTTTTTGGCCGTTATAACACAGATATTAAATTGGTGGAAATGAAAAGTACTAAAAATATTCTGAAATTTTAAATTTTCATACCCATTTATTTATTATGGTCAATTCTTATTAAACAATCAACCAAATATAAATTAATGTCATTTTTTTCAAAAACATAATTTCCATAAAAACAATATTCTCTTCATTTTATTGAAAGAATATTTGAAATAATTTTTAATACTTTTATATAATTAATCTATGAAATTGAAAATAATTTTATTAATAATATTATCATGTTTCCATTCAGGTGAAATTTTTGGATTTTTCAGAAAATATTGGGGTTTTAGTGAATAGTGAAAAATAACAATTTCTGTAAAAATGCCTTTTTCATTTCTATAAAATTATACAATGTAAAATAAAAAATACAAATTAAATATTTTTTATTGTAAATTAAGTTTTATATAATTAATATTTAACAAATTAAATTATTTTTAATGAACTTTTTATTTTAAATTACAACTAGGTTATTTTGTGTTTTAAAAACAGAATTATAATGAAAACCCTTTTAAACTACATAATTTTTAGCCTTTTAAATAAACTTAAATAATCCCTAGTCTGGAATGCTTAATATGAAATATATATATATATACCATTATATATAAGTAGATTTTCTAGTATTTATTATTATCAATCATAGAGTTATTATGAAATCCTTTTTTTCTTGGAAAGTACGACTTCCTAAAAACCCATGTTTTCTTCTCTTATATGGGGTTTGTTCTAAATATAAATATGATAATTTTGTTAATTGAATTTGTTAAAGTGGATTTAATATTTTTAATAGCAACATAAATATTTTTCATTAAGGTGATTTTCTATTTTTTTATAAAAATGTTTCCATGGTAGCATGATATTTTCCACAGTATATGTAAAATAATGAAAAAAATTAAAGTCAAAAGGTAAAAGCATATAATACCTAGATACGAAAAAATTAAATTATTTTTTGATGAATTTATTAATCATAAACATCATTTACTACATTAATTATAAATATAATTCATTTTAATTAATTAAGACCCGATGATGTTGGCTTTAATTATAATAATCCTTAATCAATCACTTAAAGCCACCCCTTTAAAAGTATAAATTCCACTAATAACCACCCTATATCACCTCAAAAGACATGAAGATCCTAAAATGTCTTCAAAATTATCTCCTAATAACACTCCCAACATCTAAGTGATTCTATTATCATCAAAATACCAATTCTATGTTCCATAAGAGATAATTTATGGTGGTGATATTATGAAGGTAACTTTTTCAAAGAACATCTCTTAATTTATTTTCAACTTCAACCATCTCCCCACCTCCATCAACCATCAAGGAATAATAACTCCATTATCATGTATATTATGGGTTTTTTACTAATGGAATATCTCATATCTTTTATTTTTCTTAGATCCTCTTATTCAAATAAAAGAAAGCATTGTCCAAATTAATGCATTTAACCGTCTTCGTGAATAATGATTTTATATTTACATTACTGACTTCATGTATGGTTATAAAAGTATAATTATGGTTAAATAATATTATGATATGTATATTATTATTTATTTCATGTAATTAAAATATTATATATTAATAATTATATATAAAACGAAACTATATCTTGATGTTTAAATAAACTGACAAAAATTAACTGAACATTTACCATTAACATTTTTTGAAACGAATAATCCTCATGTAATAAATTAAATTTATATATGTAACCATTTAAAATTATAGAAATTCATTAATACCATTTCATATCACCTATTATATTTTACTTCCATTTAACAAGATCATCAATAATTATAAAAAAAATAAACCGATAATGAATCCATGAAATGAATACTCCTGGAATATTGAAAATGAAGAAATATTTTTAATAAAAGGGTAACAATATGTTATAGAGGATTAATATAAGGTAATATAATTATGAATAATGTTTTCATATAATTTATTAACAATATTTAAACAATTATTAATGATGATAATGTTCCCAAAACTTAAGGGAAGTGGGAGGTATGGGTATCTCATCTCACTCTTACTTTTGTGAGATATAGGCCTTATTCCCTGATAATTTCATCTTTTTGTTGTATATAATGAAACTTTTTATGATATATCATGAATACCATGTTCTTCATGGTATTAATGTTTTAATTTTTTAATTATTACTTTTACGATGCATATAATTTGACTGATTATAATGTGTATGGGAATTATTAATAAAATTTCAATTATTTGGGTGAAACTATGACCTCATTGATAATATATTGATAATATTATATGTGAAATGAATTAATATTTTCATATGATTTATTTCTAAAACTTTATTTGGATTTAATATGGACAAACATGGTCGATTAATTTTATTACTCCTCAATTCTATAATATGATAAATTTTTTGGACTTTCATTAAAAATTTCTCTAGTAAAGTTCCTTTATCAAAAAGAATGTTTTATTACATATAAAAAAATAATGAAATTTCCAGATTTCATTTAAATTTTATATTTTAAATTTTAAATAACATGTCTATATAGTAAATTTTAAAGAAAATTTTTGTTGTTGTCTGCATAATGTATTTCAAAATGAGTGATTTAAAAATGAAACGATTATTTTCCGGAAAGTGTGTTTTTGTTAATGAATATTTCACCGTTTATTTTTACATTATCATTATTGGGAATATTTAACGGTGATTTGTGGTTATGTTATAAACCAATGATGTTTTTTCAGATGATAATATGATTATAGCTAGTAATATGATATATAATAATGAGTGGTTCCATGATTAACCATGAATGGATGGTTAAATAATATCCTCTAATGCATTGGGTATTCCAGAGATGGAGGTTAGACATATTGGTTACTCCAATAATATTAATGGTATGGAAAATGATTTTTTATGATACCAAATAAAATATTATATTCTTTATTATTTGTTTTTATGAATATATTGGGATTTTCAAAATGTGTGTGATAGTAATATTTTTGAAAAGATGATACTTTTTCGTGGTAAAAAGTTATGTTCTTTAGAAAATGTTTATAAGGGTTTTCACTAGAGTAATTGTTTCCCTTATTTTATATACCTTACTGGTATATTTTAATCATCCCTTGTTTTCTAATATTTTCTATAGGATTTATGGTGGAGTAGAGAGAATTATGAGATCAAGAGGAAACTATGTGGATATTTTATGAAGAAAAAACATGTATTATATTAAATACATTTGTTTTATGAAAAAATGGATAGTATGTATAGGTTTCCACCTATAATTTATGGGTTACCATGTATTATTTATTCATAATTCTCTAACACTATAAACATAAAAGACTATACAGACTGTAATAATGTGAAAACTGGTTTAAGATTAGAAGAATATGTAATGATAAAGGATAGGTCCTTTTCGTGTTAGTTTGTTTTGGGGAGATTCTCATAGGTGTGTTGTTACAGAATTATTTGGCCATAATAGTTAGTGTTCGATAGATAATTAGTTATTTTGATGGAGAAAATGTTGAGTGATAAAATCAAAGGGATTCCCCAATCATGGGATAATGGATATGGGTTTGGGGAATGTGTACCTAATAATAGGGGAAATTAGATATTTTTATAAACAATCATTATATGATCATTGTTCCATTATGTAACATACAGGTAAGTGGATCCTAGTGAATATATATTCCTCCTTTAATTATAGGTGTGTAGATTTATATTGTATCTTATGGGGTCTAAGTGACAATCTAGGGCCATGATGGTTCTTGTGATACGAGGATGAAATATTTAATGGTGTACAATTTCATTTTTTCTGGCCTAATAGTGGAGGTGGATGGTTCAGGAGCCAAATGTTAATTATAATCAAAATTTGGTAGTGTAATTTTGGTGTTACTAGATGAATAATATAGGTTTTCCACTGGGGATAAAGATATTTGGATCAGTTTTTAGTGACGTGTTCTTGGATGGTTATGAGTGTTTTGGAGGATATTCGACCATAATGTCTATCAAAAACTATATATTTCATGTCATCGAAGAAACAATAGGATCATGTTTGGGATTGGATACACATTTTAAGTAATATTAGGGATTTTCATGTGGTGAATATATGAAGATTCATATCTATTTTGACATAATATTGAAATTTGAATGGGTGGTGATGTATATATGTGTTTCTCTAGTTTTTATTGGTGTGGTGGGTGGGAAGTACTTTTAGTGAATCCTTTGGATTATAGAGTTTTATTTTGATAGGAATGTTGGATAGTTCACTCCTCAATGATTCAGAACATGCCTTTTTAATATATGTTTAATTTTTTTAGAACCATATGATGATAGATGAATGAGATGAAAATTTGGTCGTTTATCAGGATATAAAGGATTAGTTTGAGCCTCTATAGTATTTTTGGATGTGGTTTTAATAATTAGCTCAACTATTTTAATATTAATCACTTTAGGTTTAATTTTGTACTTTAGGAGTGTATTAGATGTTAGGAAGTGGAATGTCACTATTATAATATGGATTCATGACATTATTAGTTATAAATGTTCGTTATAGGGACAAAAAAGGATTCTTGGGGATGATAATTATTTAGGTGGGGTGGTTTTAATATATTAGGTATGTACAAGGTGTTTAAATTCAATAATGGTTGATCAGTTTTTTAGGATGAGTCTATCATCAATTAGAACATTTTTATGGAATTTGTAGTGTTTGATTTCTTCAATTATATTTTTTTTAAAGGAAATTATTCTATGAGAAATTCCTAGATTTATAAGTGATATTTTTAGGATCTGGGTTATATTGTGGGATTTGTTTAGTCTATTTTACTAAAAATAATTGCTTCATATGTGTAGTTTAAGAGACAATATTTGAAAATATGATGGTCAAGGTGTGTTTTATCCATTATTTTCTAATCATATTCATACTTCATGGTTTCTATATGGTGAAGGTCATCCCATGTAGGATTTAAGGGAAACACTATGAGTTGGGTGATGACCCGGAAGAAGGTGCATGACTGTAGACTAGTCTGAGTAACAATGTATAGTAACCATATGGAATGGTTGTCCTTAGGATGTAGGGGGAAAATTTTGGTTCTTGGAAAAACAATTAAAAATCCTATAACTCATTAATGTTTTTACCATTTTTCCTCTTTATGATTTTAACACACCCATCCATTTTTATTTCCCTCGCAAGTAAGTAGACGAGTATGGATCCACCTCCCTTACACCATTCATAAACATCATAAATTTGGATATTTTTTTTGGGTTTTTTATGAAGTTTTGAGGTATCATTAATTCTATAAGAGCCAATTTTTTCATCATTCTTCATCCTATAATACATTGGATATCTCATGTTTAGGTTTTTGATAAAGATTCCACTTGAGCTTAATGAAATATTCCATTTCTCATAGTAAATTATATTTTATTGATTAGGGGTAATCCATTAATGACTTATGACTTCCATTTCATGTGTTTCATTATCTTACAAGGGTATATTGATTTTTTATATATTTTCAATAAAATTTATTTTTACATGAAAATGTATATGGTGTTTTATTTTTGGTATTTGACCACAAATGACGTTTCGTTTATATAGAAAGTATTCATTATGTTTTTTCTTTAATTATAGAGTGGAATGATGACCAATTGAGTTTCAAAAAATCATTCCATGTCTTGATTTAATTATTAAATTATAATATTAATATTTAAATAATTATTCTTACACGACATTAGGTTAGTTATCAGGTTATTGTTGTGCTTGTTTTTCATATTGAGGAGTTTGGATGACTATTGGATATGAATTGGAAAATCCATCATTCCATGTAAATGTTTGGTAAACTTTTTATAATGTGGTTGGTGGCTCAATATCATTTTCTATTGTCTTAATAATTGAATTTAAATCTAACACACCTTGTCTAATATCTTCATTCTATGGTTTGTTTTATCCCCTAACTATAAACATATTTTTAGGATTTATATAGTTTCCATATAACTTCCACATACCCAATGAGATATATTGGTATTTTTCAAACCAAATATATGGCCGCCAATTGGTGTCAAAAATATTAAATGTGGTAAATTTGAATATTAAATACATGAATAAGTGGATTACAAGATTAACATGCATAGTATTGTAACTTGATAGATTTTTTTTCAGAGTGAGAATTGGTATAAAATAGGAATAATTTTATATAATGTTTTAGGGGAAGAAATTGTATGTTTTTACATTCTATGATTTTGTGAAACATTAATATGTATTTTTAAATTGGTTTAATAGTGTGTGTCTGATTTTGATGAGGTTTTGTGTTTCAATGGGTGTGAATTATGATATTTTTTTCAATAATGTTTTAATATATAGTGATGATATATATGTGATTTGAAAAGGGGATTTAAATGAATTTAAAATGATGATTTCAATTGATTTAATTGTTTCCTATAAATTATTATTCCATAATAGATATTTTAAAGGATTTGTTTCAAAATAATTCTTTGAACTTTTTTTAACATAAATAAGATGAATCGTATTTTAGTGGGATATTTTAAACATTTCTAAAAATTATGTATGATATCCAACATTTGAGAAATATAGATTGGAATAATGTTTTTTATGACTGTTGCACAAAAACTAAATCCCTATTCTGGTATTGGATTCTAATTGAGGCATTTGTAAATAATGAAGTTTTTAATGGTTCTTTCATATATTCGTAAATTTTATGAATTTTTAATGTGAAAATACATGAAATTTGGTAAATTATGGAATGGTTTATATTTTAGGATGATATCCTGAGATCCTAAGGTGTTTTATGTGGGTAGGAATGTGGAAAAGGGAACTTAGAATCCATTTTTTGTGCCATATTGCCTCACTAGTCATTAATAGCACGATATATGGATAAGGTTGTATGATATTCCATTCTTCATCCTAGGAATAAGGCATGGGACATTGCGCTCCAAATCATTGGGTTTGGGTATATGAAATAGCACTCAGCATCATCAATATAGTGGATTGGATAGGGAACTCTATAACTGTGGTTTAACGTATATGATGTTACGCTCCACAATGAAGGTTTAAGTGGTGGAATGAGGTTTTTCATTGTTTTATTTTCAATTATTGGTTTAGGCATCAGACTAAAAACCTTATCTGGGTAGTCTTTAAACATGGTATGTGTATAATGGACCAATACAACTAGGTACCAAGAAATAGATAACTACGTAAAACTGAACTATTACATAATGTATGTACCATGATATATAACTTGTTGATATTTTTGTTTATGTTAATCTTTAATGAACATAATTTTTATGATCTATTATGTAACAGGATGAAACATGTTTTAACCTAATGTAATATAATATTAAAATATTTTTACGTAAACATTATGGTTAAAACCTAGTGATTATAATCATAGTTATGATTATGAATAAAAAATTATAAATAAAATTGTTTTAATTTATTTAGATAAAAAAATATATTGATAATTATTTACTAAATTTCTTATAAAGTCTTTATATTATACAAAAATAACTTATTACTATAAAATTATTTCTATTGTTTTTAATAATCAAATAAAAAAATTATCATAATAAATTTTAGAATTTTTTTTGTCAAAATGAACTTCTATTTTAAAATAATCATCTAATAATTATAATATAGTAAATTTTTATAATTTTCTAAAATGTTGGATTTTTCTAAAATTGTTTAAAATACAAATATATATTAAAAACTGAATATTTAATTAATTCTTATAAAAAGTTATATTTACTTTAAAAATATTTAATAACTATAATACTTTCAATTTTTATGAATAATTAAAAAATTTGCATTGGAAATTTTTTTATATTTAATTTTGGCTCAATGAAATGTATATATAAGAAATAAAAATTCTTTTAAAAAGTTACCTTCACCACGCATTTCAGGATTAATTGTAAATTAATCCGTCAAATTTTTTGATTCCAATTTCAAAAAAATATATGTTTTTAATAATATTAATTAATATAATTTAATATTGAAAATTTAATTATCGTTATTATGAATAGTCACCATGGTAAATAATATGACGTAACTAAAAGAGGAATACATGAATTGAATCAGTAGGATAAATCATTAAAATAACCATACCACATTCATATAACTGATTTTCTCATTGGTATTCAACCAAATAAATCCTTAAGGAGTTAAATAATGTATTTTTAATAATTATTTTTAATTTTGGAACCCTAAAAGAAATTTTAAAAGATAAGTTTTATTTTATTAAAATTAAAAACTATATTTGGTCCATTTCATTTAATAACATGGTCAGTTGATTAATTTTCTTTCATTAATTCAATAAAAATAATAAAAAAATTAATAAATTATTTATTTACAAAATATTATTTGAAACCAATTTATTAATTTATTTTATTGTTAAATTTTTTTTATGATTAGGTGGGTTATTTTCCTAAAGAATATCTTTATTCATTTTGTTTTTTATATTATAAGTAATTTATACAAAAAAAATAAAATCTATAGTAATAATATGGATTCAAGATTTATAATAGACATGTTAAAATTTGTTATAATGAACCTTTTATTATTGTTCATGTAATTATGTTATCATTGTTAAAATTTAAGAAATAGTTAGTATGGTTAAAATTTTGTTTAATTACTTTAACATAACGATACAAAAATGTTATTGGATGGGTATAATTAAACCCTATAGTATATTATATTTTAATTTGCGGATCCATGGTTTCACATTATTTTATTATTTATATATAGTGTTTAATCCTCATATGTAATTCCAAGAGAATAATTTTCCCTCTATATAATAATTTCCCCTCTATTATCATTGACACAAAACGAGAGCCCATTATTTAGGTTGAGACATTCCATATTACCTTGAAAAATTCCATACATATTTCCAAGAACATTATTTATTAACAAATACAATCCATTCAAGGATTAATGTGTAATATAAGGCTGTTTCTAAATGAAGAGGTATAACTCTTAACTGAGTTTTTTCAATTTTATTTCTTCCTATACCTAATATAAATATTTTATATCAATTAAAAATTAAATACTTTAGTATATTGAATATAATTAATTGTTATTATGAATATGGAACAACCATTTTCCATTACATCCATCAAATTGTGAATATATATGATATATCTAACATAAAAATGATCTTGGAAATAAGAATTTTTTTTATGTTCTTTCATTACATCTATCAAATTGTGACAATAATGTTCATGTGTATGTATGACCTACTATCGCCATGAATGGTGAAATTCATTATTATATCTCAAACTTTTATATAGGACTATAAATATATATTAATTTAAATATAATTTTTGTTTATAAAAAAAGGTTAAATTCAATAGATGTTGGGGCCATGTTAAAAGTACATGGATCAGAACTACCAAACTGAAATTCTCATAAAATATTGAATTGTAAACACCTGAAAATGATATTTTCAATAATGATTTACTGTCAAATGGTTTATTTTATTTAATAAATGGATTGTAATTTATTTTAAAATTATTTAAATAAGTCTATTATATAAATATAATAAATTTAAATTTCATATATTGTATATCAAATGGATTTTAAAAAATTCAATCTTTATATAATGTTTTTATAATAAAATTTTGTTATTTAAAGAAATTGTTTACTATTAAGTTCTAGATAGTTAAATTTAATGATCTATACCCCAATAATTCTCATGACTATTATCCATTTCATTTTTTTAGTGATTATGTGTTTTCATTTTATTTTCCCGACTACTAAAGTATGAATCCAAAAGAATTTTTTTATTTAAGGTGACTTTATTTCACTCTTCGGTTGAAAATACATTTTCATAAAAGTCTATGTTTTCTAAAAAAATAATTCATGAAGTTTTTAATATTAAAATTTTTCTAAGGTTATAATTTCTTATGTTTGGAATTTTAAAAAAAGTTATTTTGAACATTATATTAATTTTTTTAATGACGAATGATTGAATTTTAATGAAAAAGTTGAAAGGAATCATTATCTTATCACAAACATGATGATTAAAATTTACCATCACAATAAGTACTGAATATTTCTATGCATTAAATACAATTTTAAATAAATCATTCAAAATATTTTTTTCCATAATTTCAGGGAATTTCTTTTTGTTTTAATAATGTTATTTCATAATGAAAGTGGTGTTTTCATCAAGAAATTTTACTAGTTATCTTTTAATGGAATTTTTATTTATTTCCTTGATTCTTATTATATATTTTTTAATAAGGATATTATCCAGTGATATTTTTTTTATTTTTTATTATGGTTTATGATTATAATGATGAGATATTTATGAAACCAAAGTATTTTCCATGTTTTATGATCTATAGAACTGTTGAAATTACTATGAAAACTCATTTGAGTTCAAAAGTTATAATATATGAATAATGATTTTTTATATTTATCACACAAATTAATTAAATATTATTATGTTATGGGGGTTCTATAAATTATATATCCCTCCAGTTATTTTGAAATTAATGGATATCACACAAGATAATAAGTACTAGAATGTTGAGGGAACCCATTTATGTAAGTGAATCATTACAGTATTATAGTCCAAGGAGTAAACCTTGAATAAGTGTATTATAGTGTTTTATAGTCTTCAAAAAGATCCTTCACAATTTGTATAATGATTTTATATAATTATATTTATTCCAAAAACATATATGTTTCCAATTATATTTAGTGAATTCACATGTTTTTAATTCCTTTAAGATATTTTTCTTTTGGTCCACTATGATTTTCTCCACGATTAATGATTTTTACATAATATATACTAGGTGTAGATTTTAAATTCCTAAGATCTTATTTTTTACATACATTCTCAATTTATGTTTCTATTATCAATGATAATTCCCATGTTTATATTTGTTGAGTATTTGAGATCACTATTAATTATATTTACATTCCATAGTTCATGAATAATAATTTTAGGTATGATTGTTAATTAAAAATTTTTAGTTATGAAGGACACATTGGGATATTATTTAGATATTTTATGAAAAATATTTCTATGTATTGATGTTTCCAATGAAAATTAACCTATATAATGTTAGCATGGATCATAAAATTATTTAATAAAGATAAATCTAACAAGATGTAATTTCATTGAATGAAGTGTATGTATTAGTATATTTTAAATCAATGAATAGTTTAGTTAGCTTTAAAAATATGTATGAGAAAACATTAGTGAGAACCCCTATGAAAATCCTATGTATAAAAAAATTTCCTTTATTATGGTAAATAAAGTTGGTTGGTTTTCATAGAAATAAATCCCTTTATAGATAGTATAAGAGTATGTGTTTTGGAAAAGATTCATCAGGGTTAATAACATCAATAATGTTTTAACAAGAATATATTTACTATCATCCAATTTAATGGTGATTGTTCCCTTAGTGCGAACCTCATTTGATACAACAGATGGATATAATTAGGTTTAACTCACATTTTATTTAAATACAATTATGAAGGATGAGTATAGATAATGTAAATGAATGATATATTATACAACTAACTTATCATATATTAAAAATATAATGTCAAAATCCTATAATTGGTTTTACAAAATATGTGTCTCTCTACTATAATTATTTGTCTCAAAGTGTGGTTTTTTATAGTAAATGGTTGTAACCTGAAGGAACCACATTAATGATGAATCTTATAGACAATGTAAGGATTTTTCTCCTAAGAACCAAAATATTTTTGAGATGGAATAAAAAATTATATTCCTATTCTTTCACAAGATTTCAAACTAATGAATCATATTAAGACTCCAAATAATTAATTTAGGGAACAATTTTCACTTGATTCTATCATAAAGAAACATCAACATTTTTTAGTTGGTCTTATGATACACTATTAACATTAAAATATATCAAAACTAATGAAATGATATTTCCCTTTTCACAAGTGTATTGTGAATGATTATTTTATATTTTATATTTGTAATTTAGAAGGATATATTGATCAATAATGGACTCTTTTCAAAAATATGATGCAATGGGAATAAATTTACTATATATAAATTATATGGTTAGAAGATTATATTTCAATAAGTAATTTTGTGATAGTCATCATACAAAAATAGAGATTGAATTCCTTGAGGTATTGTAGAAGTATGATGATTAAATTATTATAATTGAAGAAATCTTTACAAGACATATGAGTGGTGATTCTAGTATTATCATCTATCCTAAAGGAAAGATTGATCAATTCATTATTATTTTAAAACCATGTTTCTGAATGGAATTAGACATAATAAATATATATATATATATATATAATTTAATTGTATGAACTATTTTTAGTGTAAAAATGGAAATTAGTGTTCCCCATAAATATCTTGGTCTCGATAAAAAAATAACAATAAAATATGAGGGAAATCCTTATATAAACATTCGAAATGAGAATCGGAAAATCCACAAAGAAATAAATACCTGGATATGGTTATTATTTTCCCCACAGATGAAAAGGGATATGAAGGTGGTCGGGGCTTTCCAATCACATAATACCCAAAGAGACATGTGATCACGTGACTATCATATGGTCACACGAATGAGCCATGCATAGTGTATAGTATGTCAAATATCCCATATAGACCCTTTGATAAGTTCTTTTTCTATCACAAAAGGAACTTTAGATAGTCACATATCCTACAGTGGTAGATAGATGAACTCCATCGGGTCACGCGGCTTTTCAAATGGGGGATGTATGGAAACCCATCCAAAATACCATAAAAAATAAGAGATAAATATTGAAAAGCATGAGCCTATTGAGGTCATAATAGATAAATGAAAAATAACTAATTGGGAGAAAATTTTTCCTTGACATCATTCATTAATATAAGTGATACCTCGGATAATTTGTAAAATATATAAAGGAGTTAAAATGGAAGGATTAAGAAGCTGATCATTATCATAAAACTCATGTGGTGCATCCCTAGTGGTCCACAGAACACCACATAACCTAGTAACATGTCAGTATCATCTCATGAAATCCCATTGTCTTAATATCCTCATCATTGAATTACATGAGGTAAGTCTATGAAACTATGTGATTTCCCTCTGGATCTATAAGGAAAAACATATGAAATTCTATATGAAATTCTCAAGAATCTGTGTATGAGTTTTGTTGTCACACAATGCATCATGAAGATTTAAGGTGATTGCCCCTATTGGCACCCAAAAAATCTCACGAACTCCCCAACCTTTTTTAAATGTAAAAAGGGAATAATAATTTTGAGAAGTTGGAATCAATTCATGGCCATAAAATTCCCACAACATAATAAAGCTATCTACATCACGGTATCTCAAGACCCCATGAGAAGTTGGCCTGATCTCATTAAGGTCCCCAGATAATCTATCCTTATCTCATTGAAAGTCCTATAAATATCACATGAGATCATGAGAAAGCATTCCAATGGGTTCCTTGATCATTCTATAGCACTTGGCCATGTCAATATGACAATATGGGAGTCCTTATGCATGCCCTCATGATCCAAAAAGTATCCATTAATTTGAAATACTGCAATAAATAAGGTGTTGAACATATAGAATCATGGTTGCAAAAAATCATGTGCAAACCTTAGGGTTACCGATGGAAAGGACTCAAGAAGATTCATGATGATTAATCCCTCCACCGAATATAGCATGGATTTATGCAATACACTATGTGAGGAGAGGTGAACAACCATCGTGGAAGTGCCTATAAATCCCCCAACTTAGTATGAGAAATTAAATACAACTCTTCATATGAGAAGATGTCCATTTATCATCCAATCAATAGATCTGATTTATCAGAGAAACTGATATTATGACATGCAAGATTTCCATTTGGTAAGATATTTGAGAACAGTCATAAAAATAGTGTAGAATACACAAGTACTTTGTGTGATCACTATAGACACTCTGAATCACTTCTTCCAGGACATTCGAAGAAAGTACTACACATCTCACAAGATCACATCAGTCTTATAAGAATCTAATAGAAAAAAAATAAATGGAATTCACAATATAAATGCTAGAAAAATGGATAATGGTGGTATAATTACATGGATGACATATATGTTGACCCTCATGTACTTTGAGAGAACCACCCCAGAGACATGACAACACTAGGAAATGTCACCCATATCTAATGATGCTTCTTTGGTAAACTATTTGGGTCATGGGAATCCATCTCTACATGTCAAATCAAGTCAAAAAGTGCAGCATAGGAATGCCATCCATGTATTGTGAAACCCTTCGGGATCTCAATTCAAACCTCATGATGTCTATTATATGTGTAACTACACACATTTGGATACACCAATTCATGTACACCATGTCTCATGGTAACGCCCAAAAATGACATCAGACTCTTTTTATGTCCCTCAAACACACCTTCATGCCACTCAATTTCAACCAGATATGTCATTCTGGATATGTGACACCCGCCGAGACATGTCGCATTGACTCATGTGATTCCCTCTAGGAGTGTCATACATCTCTATAGATGACACACATGCATGTCGATGGATCATGTGATTCCCTCTAGGCATGTTAGGTAGGATCATGTAGTGGAATCAGGGATCAGTTGTCCATGTCTTTCGATATCCTCTAGAAAAGCCATCCTTGATCATGTGATTCCATTCATAAATTATATTAGGATACATCATGTCCCTCATGAAATCCAAATGGATCATGTGATTGACTTTATACAAATCCATAATATAACTAGACATTTCTAGAAACATTATTCATGTAAAAATAGAAAATCACAACATGTCAAGTGTGCAATGAATCATAATAGGTGGGAAACTATTCTAGGTCAAAAGGTCATCTTAAGGCATGGTTTCTTTGTTCACCTTCATTGTGTAATCCCAAACTAAACAGATAAGTTAGTCTATAAGAACTGATAAAATGAATAATGAAATATTTAATTCTTATAATAACAATGATACATAGGATGCCTCCTTGAGTCCCAATACCGATATAAACCACCAAAGGGTTCTTCCCATTACATGAGTCCCACATCCATAAGAAATGAGACTGATATTTCACATCCCTTATTTATCACACTTATCAAAGCTCGTATGGGCATAGGGAGTTGCAGAAATCATATCATTTACATCATAAACCTCTACCAAATAAAAGTGAATCCTTGAAGTGGAAGCCCCGTCATCCTCAAAATATTATATGCCCCATATAAAGTTAAACATAGTTGTGTATTCCCCGATCAAGCATACTATGATGACTATGATTCCTTCCATAACAAGGACACATTAAAAACCACCTCAATTTAAGAGATCTATATTAATCTACTAAGGTATTTCCTCTCACATAAGACTAGAGATCAAATCTATTTTGACCAATTAATTGTAATATATTGTTTCTCACAATGAGCATAGATCACATGGGATTAGGGAGTTACATTAGTCATATTATTTTCATCACAAATATCCATCATCTAGGGTAATTCCTACATGTAATCCCTTATAAGTATAATGATATTAAACTCTTCCATATGAGGGAATCTACCTTGGGGATAGTCCCAATGGAGTGAATGAACTATGAGAACATTGATTCCTATAATGATCAACATATATATGAAAAGTTTCTAAAACCCATGATCAAATAGGCACCCACTTCGGTGTAATTCATCTCATGTATCCAACAACTCAACCATTAAGACCCAATCAATACCATGGGATAATTGTCCAACCTCATCTATCAGTAGAGTGAGAAACCATATAAACAATGAAAATTGTGATTCATTCAATGACTAGGATTTTTAGGACTCCTTTCTATACCCTGATCTTAAATATAAACCCACTATGGTGTAATTCCACTCAAGCCACTAACATCTCAACCATCAACACCGAATCATTCCCATAGGTTGATCATTATACAACATCCATTAGTGGAATAAGAAACCAAATGTACTACGACATATCAGATTCTTACCATATGCTAGATTTTTTGGATGTCCCCCCATGGGACTCGATCTTGTATATCTAGTTCCTTAAAGAAATCATATATTTCATTTCCATACTATGATAATCTGATCAGATTTAACAAAATATTTGGGTTATGATTAATTTAATAACCATGATACATAGGATGCCTCATATTGTCTCAATTCCCTCATCTAAATATTAAATGCATACCTATGTGAATAAAAATTGGGAATATTATAGTTATATGGCTTCAACACAAGAGAAACTTCTCACTTCTAGGAAACATATGAAGAATCCCGGACACATATAGATGGATTCACTAATCTGATCCCCATCTTATGAAAAAAGTGATATGTAACCCATACTAAGTTTGATAGGGTCACTAGTCCCATATAAGGATTATAAAGATATTAATGAACATATTATAAATATATAATAGAATCCTAGAGTAGTTAAAAAATTTCTCCAAAAGGGTGCAATGAGCCTGACCTACCATCCCCTCAACCAATGCAAGTCTGTAAGTTCCATTGGGCATAAAACCCAAGGTGACTACCTGCCTTTGGAGAGAAGGTCCGAACCCAATTATAGATGAAAAAGGATTTGTCCGTTTTCATTTAAGAGTGAAAATGGTAACCAGATGAAAATTATTTTACATGAAATAAACCACTAACAATCGACCAATATGTCAAACTAGACCCACCTCATTTATCATTCTGGGTTGAAATCCTTCTTTCCTGATGAAACAATAATAGTGATCCAAACATGAATCTCTCAAATAAAAAAATAATTAGGATATTATCTTTGAGGCCATTTTTTGTAAATTATATCTGTGATAAAATGTACAATCCTACTTGAAACTATTATATAACTGAATGTTCTGTTAAACAAAAGATATGCGAAAATGTTTTCCAAATCTAAACAAAAAAAAAAACTAATAAGCCTTATAGAAGTATTACAGCTGGTCATATGTAATGGGGGTCCCCATAATTATGTATAACCTCTCTTTTAAAATTCCATGCGTGCAAAATGGTAGGATTATGAACAAAATGTAAATTTTGTTAAACTTTAATATCTGATTGAGCATATAATGTCTATGATATTTAACTAATTAGTATCCTTATACTTTGTTGTCTTCTGGAATAAAGATACTTCTCTCATGAATAGAATACTAATTTGAGACAAACACTTCTTCATCCTGTAATCACTCTAGTCAATCACCAATAGATGCAACCCCCATAGGTCACAAAACAAATATCACCTACATGCCAACTCCAATGTGAGGTGGTGAACAAAATGGTCCAGTGGTACCATCAATATGGTAAAACCCTAACCCTATAAGTCGGCCATAATGGTCTTTGTGTATGGAAATCGGTGATTCCGCATCGCCTAGGGAACGATGTAGCAAGTTCAATGAACCTTGTCAACACAGCTAAACTTTTCATCAACTTTTCCATAGAGAACTACAACTACCACCTTCAGTCTTTGATGATGGAGTTATAGGGAGTCAAAAAGGCTCCATTCTGGTTTAGGTTCATCCATGGTGGAAAACTATCAATCATCATCACAGGAATCATCCTACTGGTACCCATCATTTTCCTTCTGAGGGTTCCACAAGACACACTTCCACCCCTGACACCCACACATGGATAAAAGGAAACACACATTGGGTGATGAAGTATCTGTATATCCATGAGGTTTATCATAACCCCCACTCTCACTGATGAACTCGTCCAACATATTCCGTTGGTAACCTGTGAGCATGCTCATATATTTTCTCACTCAGAATAAGTCACTTGGAATATTCCCATAGCATTCATAGAGGAGGAACATATCAAAACCCCCATGCATGAAGTCTATCAAAATATTCTAGTGGAACAATAAGGACATAAGGGGTGAAGATAACTTCTTTAATTGATGATATATTACAAAATTGTGGAGATAGAAATTTTTAATGATTGTATCCCTACACACAGATTATTAATGTTCCAGCATATTTTAGAAATAGTTAAATAACTCTAATGGAATGTTCCTCAACATGAACAGATACAGAGACATGTGCATACTCCAATCTCTATATAAAGGAAAGATCAACACTTTCATCATTATGAACTAGTAAGAGCGCATTATTTATCCCATCCAAGAGGCCTATCAATATATCTGGGAAAATTATGTGACATCAGAAAGTGAGTGTAATCTCATTATAATTATAGATATTTATGCGAGAGTGTAAAAAGCGATGGTAAAAAGACACTTGCCTATCTAAATTATCCTATGGAATATTACAAAGGCCATGTAATGGGGTGATATTCTCGCTCTAGCTGGGACTCAACATTTAAGGGGGAACAAGCCATGTGACATGCCCACATTCTTGTCAATGAAGTCTAGTTGCATACTCCAAAGACCTAGGATCAGGAATATATAGTGGTTTTGTCTAGGAAAACCCATGTGATAATGGCTCAATCCTTGGGACATGGTCATATTCATATTCATGAATCTTCCTGGCATATTCCAACTGATCAAAAAAGAAATAAGAATATTTCAACATTTTCCAATGAATGACTTTAGAATCATCATTTTGAGTTAATATAGGAAGGGGATAATATCTCGTATCCCATTCTGTACATTCATTGGCATATTTTGATGGTGAATGACTAGTTAAACTAGGCTCATATTCATATTACAACTAGGTATTATTAGGTGAGAGAGACATATTCCTCAATGTAAGATCATATTCCTTCCATAAATGGACAATGTCATATCCTAATTACATAGGATTTTTCTCATACTCTCATTTTTTATGAGGCTGACCATGTGAGAATAGAACATTACTCAGGATAAGATCATATGGTTATAAAAAATGAGACAACTTATTGGCATATTCATGTAGCATATATGTGGTGGGAACATATTCCCGCAACACCAAATGGTTATAAGAATGTTCCAAAAACCTTCATATATAAGGATTATATTCTTGAAACTTTTCAAAATATGTGTCAATATATAGACACCACGAAGTAGATGAAGACCCATATTCCTAATATGCTCAATTCTAGTGTCATTGAATTCATTCAAGAAACATTCTCAACACTATAAATGTCCATAAACTCTTCTACCAAAGAAGATGATGGTCATTACCATGGTAGTCCTCCTTTTGGTAGTTTATAGATGTATCTTATGGACTATACTAAATACATCCACAATGGTCAACCTCGCCATAATTATATCTTCCATGGACATGGAAATCCTCCCCTTTCCCAAACACCTTCATATAGATATGTGTCCAAAACTCTAACACCATTATATATTGAGGCTCTCAAAACATGGGTTTTAACTACATATGGTTCCCCCATCAACTTCCAATATCACTCCAGCCAGTATGAGACCCATAAAAGACTCTTCAATGTTCTGACAAGATGGGGGCTTTTATGTATGAAAAAATGTAGGATAAAATTACAAAATGGTGAGATTTAGCTGAAAAAAACATCCCAATCATTTTCTGGATCCTAACCATTTCTAACTATGAGATCGTAGAAGAGCTATAGAAGAAGTGAAGTAGTTCTTTACACCAACATATAGATGATACTCATCAAAAAAATATAGGCATGAAATATCCCTTATCCAAGATACAAGTTTCACCTTCAAATAATTGAGATTCACTATTATTAGTTATACCAAGTCTTTATCTCCATGGTCGAAGATCTAATATCAAAAAAGCACAATATAAATTAGTCACATGCTTACTGCCATTGCATCATAAACCTTTGGAAGATGATCTCTGAATCCACATCATCCATCCATATTCAATGTTGGGAAAAGTATATATTGTTAAATTTACTCACACCCATGGAACAATGTAACCCTTTGTAATTGGATTCATGTAACATTATAACCTCTCGTGAAATTAGTAGACTGGGTAATGATCTAGCATGTTGTTCACTATAATAGAATTCACATGCTTTGACAATGACCAAACATCATGAATGAAGATAGATGATATCCAGAAAGTCTTTGAACTAGTCCCCTCAATGTAATGATAATTTATTATAGAAATGGAGACCTAACATGCAATAACCTAGACAACATCCTATAAATAATGGATTTCAGAATGGGTTGTCATTGCACACAACTACTACAAGATAATAACTATGCCACATGAAATAGGTTGTAGTTGTAGCTGACATAGAATCTTTCTAGATGTTGGCATGACCCATTGAGTCAAGGGAATATCTACCACCACTTCCACCCCTAAAATCTTCATTTATCAATATGAATCAGGATACATTCTCGTCACCTACAAAGAAATCATATTCAGCTAGTCTTAGAGAATTTATATGTTAATAAGAATCACCAGGTTCATCATCCCCTGAGAGGGTCCTTGGGAAATAATAGGTCATTCTATATCATCCCCTTCCTACTGGGATGGTGTAATTTATATCTCAATGATTGTCCTGAGAATCATCAAATACCCAACTAGAATCAGTGGATCCTCAAAAACATGACCAATCAATGCCAATTGTGGCCCCGAATAACCCACAGTCCCTAGGGCTGGGGTAATTTGATCCTCAATATCAACACATATGGAATCATCCTTCTCCTTGTTCAGAGGAAACAATCAATAGTTATCTTCCAACATGCCCCTCCCACAACAAGAAAACCTCCTTTTTGGGCTCACTCAGAAACCACAATCAAAAACACCATGAAGGTCACTAATCATTGAATAATATTAGAGGTTCGTATGGAAAAGGATATCAGAACCTTATAGGGTTGCAAGCCAAAATGGACCAATATTTCTAGGGGATCAAATATTGACCCTGATGAAGGTAGTACAAAATTAGGTTGTTTCATTGAATTTAATGAAACAAAAACCATTCCTTGGTATAATTTTGAGAATTTTGTCACTATTAAAATGGATGGAATTGGTGAAAAGTGAAAAAATGAAGTGGTCAATATTTAATAAAACATACACCAAGATGATGGTGATATGGATTCACCAACCAGTGATGCACATAACTAGAACCAGCGAAGTCTCCAAAATCTCGTTCCTTTGAATAAAGAGTTCTAACCTCCTTGATATAACAATACCAATGATAATGTGATTGTTTTGGCCACATAACAGTCATCACCTAAAATATTTTAAGTTCCCCTAATTGAGGAACAATTGTCACAATATGAGAGTGAAAGGAAAATTCTATGGAAACTTAATGATGATGTTCTAAGGGGAATATACCCACTGGGTTTCATCTCCAGGATGAGGTGAATATCCCTCCTCCCATAAGAGAACATCCTCCTGAAAACACAACATCTAAGAATCTGGATGGATCTTGATCTAGGTAGCCTGTCCACATATATAAAGATGTTGAAAATGATCCTGACTTGCCTCCATTTTAGTGATTGCCTCTCCCACTCCAGGAAAATCATTTAGTCATAGGAAAAAATTATTAATCGATAAGAGATGGATTTAGGTCAACCTCATCGACCCCCTCTCACTCCCTATAGGTGGGAGGCGATTCAAATATTTGTACCTACACATCTAGTTAACATCACCAAGTCCCTGGATACTCAACTTGAATCCATCAAAGGGAGACACACACCTATGTATCTTAAGAGGATGTATATCCCATTTTTATGGATGAATATTTTCCTCAACCCAATTTTATTATTCCTTCATTCTATAACATTGATGGTGGAGGTGATCCCAAAAAAAATTTTACACACATTGTATCCCAATGTGGTCTTATTATATGCCCTTTAGATTATAAATAGGTTAAAATGTTGAAGTATTTTTTTCAGACTCTAATAGGGTCATCCTTATTATAGTACAATAGTTTACTGATAGGATCCTTAGTAGGTTGGGAAGACCTTTTTCTCCAATTCCTTTATGAGTACAGCTCCATATTGAGTAAATTATTAATTGGTGACCTAATTAACTACATGAAACATAAAAATGATAGGGTTTATAGATTCATATGTACGTGGAAGGGCTTAACCTATTCACTCATAATCTACCACTCACATAAGCAATTGTTTGATCTCTATTCTCATAATATTAGAATAGAACAATAGATGTATTTGATCCCAGTGAAGTATCCAGGTGGGTCCCCTAAGTTTGAAGAGTTGAAACAATGTCTTGAAGACTCTATTTAGTGGACCTGGTGAAAATCCCATATCAATCCCCCGTCTTAGGGTAAAATTCTAGGTGAAGCATATGTTGCATCTATCACTCTCAATACATCATAAGCAACAATCCAAACACCCATGATTGATATGAAAGTTCCCAAACCTCCTATCGGGTTGTATAAACCATATAATCTCCCTAGATAAGAAGAAAAGAGATATAAGGGATTTCTATTATTTTTATAATGGAATAATAAATCTTACTCCTTCCAAAAATTAATAAGCCCCCAATTATTTTTTAGAAACCATAGAAAATAACCTGCTTAGGATTCCACGTCCTAGGAAGCCTGATGAGGTCGATCACACTAACTATCATGACTAATTCCCTTTCCATAGATGGTTGGATCATAACATAAAAAAAATTGTGTCTTCGATGAAATTCTTCAATTCATGGTAGATGTTGGATAGGTAGGGCTAGATAACTTCTCGTAATAGGGTTTCTGCATAACTATTTCCCATTCTGAAGATTATGATGGTTGGGAGAATGTCCCGACCTGGCATGTGTAGATGTTCAACAACTGGATGTCTCAAAAAATATATGATTGAGCCCATAACTCCTTGAGATAACAGTTATAAAGAATCATAATAATTTGACCACCTAAGAAGGAGACATCTAATATACCTCTCAAATGGGGAACAACCATCCGACGAATAAATAAACGTAATAGGAAGAGTCGCATTCTGCTCCAATGAAAGACCTCACTCACAAATATTTCTACCATGAGACATCTCTAGCATGAGAACCTCCCCACCAAATAGGTCCATCATCATATGAGGATCTCATATTTGGTTCAGTCAATGTGATAAACATGGTAGATCCCTTCTTTGATGATGAATATGCCTCTGGATTTAAGCTCCCTACATATAATTGAGGAACTAGATATTGGATGTATTGGAGTCGAGGATATAAGGGATTACACGAGAATGATCAAATGAAATATTTCCATCACATTCCCTAAGAGGAAATATATTCAGGTAGATTCATGGAAAAGCAATCTAGTATGATCAAAATTGGATTTGAGACCTCACAAAACCCTTATTTTTCACTCGTACCCTATTTTATTTCATGAAAAACTAGAGAGGGTACAATTATTTGATCATCCCAGGAAATAGGGAAGTCTTACACAACCCAGACTACTAGGAAAAAATGATAAAATAGCCTCTGTAAAAGCATCAACCCTACCTACAGAAAAATCATCAGTTTGTGAGCCACATGTCCAGGAGAAACCTCACATCAGAAAGCGTTGACCTCATGAATAAATTGTCACATTATAAATAAGATGAAGGTTATCCCATCTAATCCCTAGATCCTTGATTTAGTTTATATTACAAAATACATCAAGTAGTCACTCATTAAATCCCTCTAAATCCTACAGGAATTTGAGATAGAAGTTAGTCAAACCGAGGTCTATCGAATGCAGAACATTCTTGTGGAATTCCATGTCACCATCTAATTAATAAATCATAACTAAGAAGAGGTCATCCAAGGGAACATCAGCCCCCTATATGATTCAGGTAGACTGAATAATGATGTTATCTTAAGGTCTCTAATTGTAAATGGTTTTGGGATCAATTTCATCCCATTTGGGACCCTCTAATGTTTTTGAAATAGTGTAGGGAATCTATCACCCACAGTGATGACCATTCAATGTTACGATAAGAATGAGTGAAGAACTATAGGGAAGATCAAGATAAAAACATATTTTGGGGAGATCATATCTGAAGCTGTGTTTATTGTCAACCAGAAAGACACCACATAAAAAATCCTTCTTAGAAGGACTAAGATCCATAGACACATCGAAGTACCTTATATATTCCACCAATGTCTCAAATACCTCATCAATGGAAATTTAAACATAATACATTGTAATAGTCCCCCCTTAAAAACCATAAAATTAAAATTTGATGAAAAATATTAAAAAAATAGACAAACAACTACTAATGGATGATCATATACATGTTACATATCCAAACATCTTGGGTACAACACCTGAAAATCCTTGGAGTATGCTCGATACTGAAAATTTTATCCCCATGAATCTATTTGAGGTAATAGACATGACCCTAGAGGTCTAATACCTTCCTGTCAACAATGAATGTGTTAAAAAAATCAACTCTAGTATATCACTACAACAAATTAGGTAGTAAGGGATGATAATGCACCTTCTCATGGAATACCTCAACTAGAATGTGATAATGAAGCCCCCATATTTCCTTCTTCTTCTGAAAATTTATCCAAATGATCATTATTGGTGGAATATGAGCATGGCCTTAGGAACCTCCCTCCCATATTAAAGGAAGGAATCTCCACCACTATTGACAATCTTGGGTAGGTAAACCTAGGAATATAAGAAGACCCACATACAACATTAAATATTACTTCCATGTACCTCAAAGTGAAAGAGATGTATATTTAATTTATAAAGAATCATCGATATGTGTTCTCTTGGATCCATACAAATTTTTTGGGCTAAATCCAGAAGTGGATATGAACCATCTCATATTTCCTCATGATCATTGAGTATTTAGGAAGGCATCTGGGTGGATACACCACTCTCATGACACCAATTTAGTTGCAGAATTTGATAAAGTAATCAAAAAAACATTGTTAGAGATGTGAAATACCCATGTTTCTATTCCAGCATCATCCTCATCAATAAAAATGATGTACATATTATGGTCTACATCAATTTCAAATAACATAATAGGAAACACCAAAAGGAAGAATTCTCATTGCCGACCACAATAATCATTATCGATGAAACTATTATATTCCAATACCTTTAATTCATGGATGGGTATTCAGGTTAAAATAAAATAAATATGGACACTGAATATGAATATTCCACTAATTTTAGAGTTCCTTAAGGAAAATGTTTTCTATTAGGTCATGACCTTTGGCTTGAAGAACACTAGAGTCACATACTAATGCGCCATGAATCATATCATTAATCCATTTTTGGGAAAGATAACCAAATGTTACATCGGGGACCTAGTTTTCAAATCATGATAGATAAGTGATCAATTCACATATCATCAAGCAGTCTTTGAAATGATCCCACTACACAGTGTGAAGATTATTCCACTAAAATGTGTTTTTAGGTAAAATCAGGGTCGTAATATGGATTTGTGGTATTCCACCACAATATACAGGTCAACCTAGGGAATAATAGTTCTATTTTAGCAATTTCACCCCCAGAAATATCAAATAATTAAGGGGGATCCATGTTAACTTCTCCTACATTCGGTGATTCATAACCAACGTGGCTAGAAAAGCACTCCCCTTCAATAGACTAATGAAGAATGGAATTTCCTATCAGTTGGGTGATGACTACATTGAATCCTTTGAAATTATCAATCAGTACGTACTACACCCAGTAGTCCTGATACCTCAAGTGGAAGGGAGGACACTCATATTTTATGTGGCCTCAATTGAATTCTCATGGGCACCCTCCTCGCACATGAAAAGGATTCGGTGAGTAAATGTAATATCTACTACCTCAACCAAATGAATATAGGTAATATGACTAGATGGTAATATGATAAGAAGGAAATCCTCCTCCAATGGCCCTAAGGCCTTCATTGTTTTTATTTATTTTGATAATCCACCTTTCAAGGGGTGATGTGGTACCCTTACAAGGCCCATAGGCATAATTATTGCATGGGTCATAGGCCTTAGAGGAATTTATTTCCCATAGGCTTAAACATTACATACAACCCAGACTAACTACTTAGAACTGCCCCTTCCCCAACAACTTCATCATAATATCATCTCTCCAACTTTGCATGGCTGTTTGGATATACTTTCCCATGCATTCATAGGCTCATCCCGATGGCAGGTTCCATACCCTATCCTTCTTGCAATCCGTTTAGCTTATCTTATAGTAAAATCTCATTTCTCATCCTCCTTCTGGAGTTTGTTGCTTGTAGGTTGTCCGGTTTGCATCTTCACTTAAGGTGTCCTGAAGTCCTTGAGGTGGTTCGAAGGCCTTGAGTTTGCCCGAAGTCCTTACTGACCCAAAAGACTTGCTGGCCCGAAGGACTTAAAGGACTTGGGGACAAAATCGATGGCCTAATAGCCCAAATAGGAGAATAGTCTTGACTGCTATAGTGCCAAACAGTACCTTCTAGAGTACTACTATAGTACTGATACAGTAACCCGGAAATTATGCCTCCACCTAGATTTGATACCGGGTCGCTTGGATACACTTAAAGAGTCCTCGCCAACTGGGCTGAGGATCGTGTGTGCTAAGGACTTCCTTGAATTCATATTTATAGTGAAAAAGATAATGAATTATGTGTATCACCAAAAAGAACATATATTCTATAATATAATTCCACTAAAGAACATCCTTGTATGTACTATATTTAAGGGGAACTTAGCTCAATGGGCAGCCATTCAACGCCAATATGATATTCAGTTTGTATCAAAAATTTCAGTTAAAGTACATTCCATGTATGATTTCCTTACATCACATCCTACCCTAGGGAATATATTGGTGGACCCCAAGATTCCAGATGAGGAGGTATTTTATGCCCATGAAACTTTCTGGACATTGGAGTTGTATTTTGATGGCACCCCCAGAGTCATAATGTCAAATGGATGGAAATGTCGAGGCTTAATAAGGTTGGTCTAGAGATTTTATTTCTCTCTCCAGATAAATCATGTTCTGCTAATCTTTCTGACTTTCTAAAAGCTACACAAACAATGAGGATGAATACCAATCCATCATCCCTAGGTTGTAACATGTCCTACATCTACACATCACCTTCTAGAATATCAATGGGGATTCTGAACCGGTGATAAAGTAGATAAATAGATAATATGCCATCAGAAAAGAAGAACTGGACCCTCTTACTAGCGACATCAGGGGAATGATGGCAGAGTTCCCTTTCGAGAAAATAATTAATCATGTTCCCTAATCTTATAATTATCACGTCGATGCATTGGATGATGTAGAAACGGTTCTAGATGACCCTGATTAGGAGGAAGAAATATTTTATATCACACATCAAAGAATGGTATCATCTATCATCATATGTGATATGGATGAAATCAATCAGGCCAACTCCTCCTAGAGAACAATGAAAATGTATCCACCCCTAGATGTTTCGAACCCGTAATCAACTATCTGCAAAAACGAGACTCTTCTGAAAGACCAATCCACAAGGGATTAGATTCAGCACCAAACCAGATGGTCCAAATGAACAAAAATACCTCTATAAGAAAGGATTTGATGTGGTCCTCCTTTGTTTCATAGAAGAAGGAGATATTTTCAACATTATTGATGAAGTCCAGGAGGGCTCTTATGATGACCATCAATCTAGGATCAGGCTCTCCCACCAAATCAAGAGTTTGGGATATTACTGGAAAAAAATGATGCAAGAATACATGGAATTCACAAATAAATTTCTTGTGTTCCAGATCCATCAAATAATCATCCATCATCCCCCAAAATTTCTATATATGGCTAAATATTTCTAGTAATTTTCTATTTGTGGAATGGATGTTGCAGTCCATATCCCCCAATAACAGCTATGTAGTTCAAGTACATCCATAAATATACCAAGTTTTTTTCTAAATGGGATGGGAAAATTACCTTCCAGGATGTTAGAAAATTGTATATAATAAACTTTTTAAAGTCCCATATCACCACCAAGTTTAGGGACCCTCACATAATATTGACATAAAAAAACTCAAAAATCTATTATATTGATTTGAATAAATAGTTATAAGAGTAAAATATTGAGTCTGGTCACTCATATAGATACAATGAAATTGAAAATGGGTAGATTGAGGCATTTAATAATACTGTATTGAATATACTTCAAAATATGGTGAATAGAGAAAAAAATTCCAAGGTATAAAGTTTCCTTCATGCTTTATGGTAATATCATACCACCATGAGTACTACGACACATGGAACACCATAATCCTAAGTGTATGGGATTGAGGTAGTTTTACCATATAGGTCTAGATGCCTTCGCTCTGAATAGACATTTACGAATAGCTATCAGATGATGGGAAATAACAAAAAAAATTGGATGAATTATAGTAGCTCAATGATAATAGGTTATTTATATTAAACAACCTTGAAATCCATCAGAATTAGATCATGTAATCCATTAATAAAAATTTTATGCTCTATTAATTCCTCTAAGGAGAACATGTATTTTTAATCTAAATCACAATTATACTGGGGAATAAGCCAGTAATACTGGAACCCATAATGGAAGGACGTTATATCATACATAAGTTTTATAATAATGGATCTTACTCCCTAGCTGAAATAGATGGGGAGCATGTCACATCCCCACAAATGCGAGATTCTTCAAGAAATAATTTGCATAGATATCATCAAGAACATCTTTTCATGCCTGCATAATGTTAAACTACATGACTACCATCCTTAACGCATAAAATTATATAGCACAGCTCAATTCCTCTCCACATGATGTTAAAATTCATGGTTTTCCAACAACTAGTTATGGATAGATTATTTCCATTACATGATATGTAGTGACACCTGAATATCTATTTTTGGGCCCGTCAACAAACTCCCTTTTCCTTCACATCAGTTTATCCTTGTCCTTACCTTAATACATTAAACAACATACCTAATATACATTCCACATGACATTAAAAAAAACATTTTTTATACAACTATGTACATCTTGGTTCCCATTTTCAATGATATACATTGGGACACTTCATTCCAATATATTGGTCTAGCCTCCACATTACAAATAATACAAATGTTTTATCTATACTTTTATATAAGTAATGAGATGAACCAATGGAATTCCATTTTGTTCATGCCAATCATAGCTCACATGAGGTTTTTAATTTTAGTAAGCGCTTCCCTACACAAAAAATGAATAGAATCTTGTGATAGTCTCTTCATGGTCATGAATGAAAGAACATAAGAGGCATACCATGAGTTCTCACTACATGACATTAAAATGTTTGGTTAAGGACCCTTGCATGACATAAAACATTACATTCCTATGAAATTCAACCAATATGACCACCGTTTATGGGGTCGGTCTCATAATAAATCCATATCTGATAACTTTTTGTTACATGATTCCCTTCATCACATTATATATAGGGGTTCCCCAATAACTAATCATTGGTCCATTATAGAAAATTTAAAAATCCCTCCTCTCTACAAAAAATCCATACTTTTTTATGGGGTCATTTATTGAATAAAAACATTTGGATTGATTCTTATTACCATAGGATACGTTATGACACCCGTATTTACATACTCCAATGCAACCACAATCCCCATTTTCACATCGGGAAGCCAGATTCATTTCTGCATGACATTAAACTACATGATTTCTCCTAAAATACATGTGTCTTGATTCCTATTACAATATGATGTGTAGTGGGGCCAGGATCACCAATCTTGGTCCCAACTCCATCAATCAATGTAAAAAATTTCCACCACTGAATAAGGGTCAGAACTCCATAATGTGATTCTAAATCAAGAACTATGTGTGTCTTGATTACTATCATCACAGTAAACATAGTGATGTCCAGATATCAAATCCTAGGACCAGCTGCAACAACATATAATAAGTGCACTCCAACAACATTGGGTCTGAGTCGCATATGCTCATTTTTCCTATGTATTATCGAGATCTGTGAGTGGATTTATTTTTTAAATAACATATAATACACAAATATTTCAAATCGGTCAACACGTCATAACCGAATAATGCAAAAATTCAAGGGAAACATCTTGTTCGGATGACATTAAATCATCACAATTAGTACTCCTTCACTACATGATGATAAAATAAATGACATTTATCATTTTCACATGACATTAAACTGATTATAAAACATCCCCACCCCATAATGATTAATTTTGTATTCCATCACCAATTTTTTGTCCCCTATCAAGGGAGCATAGGAGCCTTACTCTGGTTATCCAGAGTACAAGGTTATTTCTCCATCCTTTAATATCACCTCAATACATAAATCATACATTGTATCTCAAGTAACTTGGGTTTCCAAAAATTCAATGTCCCCTAGAAAACATAACCATGTTCAGGGGACCCTTTCTTTGACTATCCATGTATGTTAATAGATCTGGCATATGTTCATATGGTCATCAACCAAATGTTTCACTCTATAAAAAGGTATTTCTAATCGTCGTGAGCATTGAAATCACCGTGGTATAACTCAAAACCTCAGTATGATATGAACTAATCACAATATGATTTTCCCATATAATTATTCATGATATGGGGACCACGATACATGATTTACAACATTTTCATCTCCTTCTCAGAAGGATGTTGGGGTACTCTAAAATTGGGTAACCCAATTGGACTATTATATATCATCCTCCAGGTTAGGAATATCTGTTTCATAACCTTATGAGGCCTAAACATTGGTAAATGTTGTCTTAAATTAAAATATTGCATGTAATTGTCCAAATTACAATGCCATAAACAAATAGAGAAAGATAAGAACAATTTTCATTTTAAAAAAACCACAAATGGAATCGTAGAAAAGTCAATTATTCACTCTTAATACTATTCCTCTCCAATGTTTTGAAAAATAATAGTGCATTAATGAATATGGAATAAATCTCATAGGTCCTACTGTGTATCCCTAGTAAATTCCAAGATATGGTATCCCGAACTCCAAGTTTAGTAAAATCATAGAACAATGATTTCTTACATCTCCTCACCATAGAATCTGTTCTATAGGCGATGACACATATTTTATATCACTTGATCCCATCTTGGATATTACACTTTCCACAAATAAAACATTATTTTTTTGTACCCCAGATCAATAAAACCTTCCAAGACCCAGGTAAAGGATACTCGGCTTCATGAGACCCTTTGCTTGACTATTCATGTATGTTTGTGGATCATGAATATTTCCATATGGTTTTCAACCAAATTATTCACTATACCAAAAGGATTTCTGATCCATGTGATATAGTAACCCTAGACTTTTATATATTACATTACTTGATTTTAAGAATAATTATACATTAGAGTACAAGACAAGGATTATTAATTCTAGTGTCTAGGAAGACTGGTACATAAAACATAAAACAAGGGGAAAACACTTCTTTGTTTAATATTCATAAAACGTTCCTAACTTCCTTTGATATCTTACATCTGTATAAGGTACCCTAGGGAGAAAATGAAAAAAGGGATGATCTAGAAAGCCCAATATGGGAATGAACAAAATAATAAAGCTTAAGCACACGATTTTGGAGGCATGACATTATGATATCGAAATCATGGAACATAGGGAATCATAACATATAAGCATGGGATCATATAAAAATGATTCATATAAATGTGGAAGAATAATAAAACAAGTATTTATTAAATGTCAATGATAACATCAAATCATGTTTCCCATAGTAGTATGGGTCAAGGCTAAATACCAATACCATTTCCCATAGTAGTACAGGTCAAGGATAACTGCTACTCTTGTTTCACATAGCATTTTATGAGACTTAAATTTACCCAACGCATTGGATATATATTTGGTCACACCCATATTACATTTAATTAATATGTTTTCAACATAAATAATCTTACATAATCAATCTTACATAAACATTAGGGTTACCCATGGAATGAAATGGGTACCACAATCATGACATAAAGCATAAAAATGGGTGTATCATGAAAGTGTCAATGAAGAAAGGAATTAGAAAATATTTGGATGATAATAAGGTAAAATAGGAATAAATAATGTTAAGTGATGTCAAAAATAATGTAAATCATGTAATAAATTTATTTGAGAAATTTTAGCAATAAAACATTTTTGTGTAGTTTTAAGGAAAATACTATAGATATTTTGAAATAGAAAAGGGAACAATATTTTGTATAAAACCATATGTTAACCAATATGGTTATCATAATAAAATTACTTATTTTATAAAGAAAATGGAGGCTTAAAATAGAGTATATAGTGAACATGAAATTGGGTAAAATTTTGGGAAGTTCCCTTAAGACAAGTTTACTTTTTGGGAAGTATCGAGTGATTCAATTAAAATCATGTATATATCTGAAAGATAATGAGGGATGGATCTTGAAAAATGAGTTTGGATAATATAAATATCATGTATTAGTTGTACATAAAAATAAAATACAACTTAATTTGGGTAAAAAGAAAGATAGAGCAACCTGAAGGAATAACGGAAGTTCTGGTAGGATTCCTTACGGATTATTGGCATGGTATATGGTGTACTTAAAAGGTATTAATGAGGGATAAAAGGGTTTATCATCACCTATACATCATTATGGAAGTATGGGGGAGTTTATAAATCATACCCCATTATTATTTATTACACATAAAAGGGAATATCATAGAGGACATACTTGAATAAAAGTGAAATGGAGAGGATCCCTTACCTTAAGTCTGGTGGTGTTCTCCACTTGTTATTAATGACCTTAATAAAAAAATTAGGTCTATTAATTAATAACTAAGTATCATATTATATATTTAATTGGTTTATTATAACCATTTTTTGTTCATTCATGTCCCTTTTGATTGGTTATAAGGTTCAATTTCATTGTTCGGGTCTGTTTGCTTCCTTGGTTTTAATGATCAGTTCATGTTCGGATAAACAAGTCTGATGAAAGTGATTATCCAGAATTGATGTTGTATGATATTAGTGAAAATATAGGAGATTACATGGTTATAAAAATTCATTTGTTTTTTGGTATTGAAGATTAATTATTATATAAAACCCTAGTGATAATAGTTTTTGTTAATCGTTGGGTTTTGATTACAATGAACATGTTTTTCTTCATATCATTTGTACAAAAGGATTAATGAACCATAAATAGGTCATATTACATATATAATAATCTGGTTCAACCATAACACAAATAGTTTCATGTCCAGAATTAATGAAAATAATAGAAATTCATAAACCATTGTCCTTTAATGTGCTAAATTAACATATCTCAAATGGTGTTTTCAATTCTTTCAAAACAAAAGTGGGGAAAGGAGAGATGAAAATGAAATATCCCATCAGCATAATACAATTCTACAAAATTTATGGCATTTGATTCTTCATACCATTTGGATGAGTATAGGTTATGAAAATAAAAGAGAACAAAGGAAATTAAAAATGAAAGAAAAGAAAAGAGGAATTTTACCTCTTGAATCAACCATCCTTGAGAGATTCTTGAGGGGAGAGGATTTGGTATTTTGAAGTGACTAGGGGCTATTTGACATGGGGATGGATCTTTGGGAATGATTTGGGTGGAATGTTGGCATTGAACATGGCTTGAGAGGAGTAAAGATAAGAGGGAGTGAGGGACGTTATAGTGGAGGAGAGGAGGGTATTCATAATTTTTTAATCATTAGTTTATTAATTTCTCTCAATACCAAAAATAGTGATGATTACATGACCAAAAAATAGAAAATGGGTCATGTGAATTCTAACCAAGGGTGGTTACATCAGCCATGATTCTAGGAATAGTCTATTTTTCTTATAATGTATATATACGGTAAATTACCATATGTTACAATTCATCAAAATTTCATGTATTTTAGAAAAAATCTCAAAATTTCACCCTAACCATTTTTTGAAGTGTATAATCAAAAAATGAAATCCATTTTTCAAAAAAAAAATCTATATATGATTAATTTAATATTTAATTAAAATCAAAATTTATTCTAAAAAAGTTTTAAAACATTTATTTACTTATTCCAAAATAAAGGTACATCATAATTTCCCTTAAATATTATTTATATACTATCACAGGTAAGGTTACTATTGATTAGTTTATGTCACTATTAATAAGGGTAACCTTAATATTCATAAAGTTAAGTTACTATTGACAAATTATTACGTTGGTCATATTATACTCCAAATAACATACTGATTGCAACCGTGTATCTCAGATTTTCAAAATTCAAATCACAGAAGTGACAAACTTATGTTTAAAGGTCACATAACACTTACTAATTCATTTTTTTGTGATTTCATGTGACTATATGACGTAATTATAAGAACGATAATTTCCATTGAAAACGTTGGGTCGGTACATTCTCCCCCCCCCCTCATGAAATTTTTCCTTCGAAATTTCATATTACATTCTAATCCATAAATAGGTGTGGGTACTTTTCCTTCATTACCTCCTCTATTTCCCATGTTTCCTCTTTGTACTTATGGTTCTACCATAGTACCTTGACCAGGTGAGTAGTCTTATTACGTATAACTTTATCTCTATAATCGAAGATCTTCACTGAAAAATCCTTATAAGAAAGATCATCCCTCAACTGGACCACCGTTGAATAGAGTACATGTGAAGGGTCTGGTATGTACTTCATTAAGAGGGATACATTAAAGACACCATGTAATTTGGCCATTTTAGGTGTAAGTGCAAGTCGATTGGCCATATCCCCGACACAATCAAGAATCTCAAAGGGCATGATGTACCTGGGTGGATATAGAGTGTTGATCTAGGTGTGTCATTCAAAAGCTCCTTCTTTATCTCTTGATCAGATGGAACACATATTCATGACCCAAATCTTACAACTCTTTCCTATTAAATCATGAAATTGGTGTATGTCCCATTTTTTAATAGCTTCCACCCTTTTTAGAATTTCCACATCTTTTCTTTGAGCATGCTATATTTTCTCCATGAGAGATGGTTGTGAAATCATTTGAGAAAGGATTTATGATGTTCCTCCCTTAATGATTCCCATTTTTATCCTCAGAAAATCTATGAAGATCAGATCCATTTCAATTATCATCATTAATAAGGATTCAAGATCCTTTCTAGTTAGACCATATGCCTCCTTGTTTGCCTTACCGGGATGGTAGTGGATTGAGTAGTTATAATCCTTAAGGAGCTCTATCTATATTCAATGGAACATATTAAGCTCTTTTTGTGTGAATATATTTTTGACCCTCTTGTGATTATTATATATCCCAAACTTCTCCCCATAGAGATAATGTCACCATATTTTCAATGCAAAGATCACAACCGCTAACTCCAAATCATGATTGGGATAGTTTTGATCATGGATTATCATTTTCCTTGAGGTGTAGGATATCACGTTTTCATTTTTCATTAGAACACAGTCTATGACCTTATTTGAATCATCACGATACACCACAAAGAGTTCTCCACTTGTTGGGAGTGTGAGTACTGGCACAGGGATAAGCCTCTTTTTCAACTCCTTGAAACACTATTCACATTCCTAAGTCTAGACAAACAATACTCCCTTCCATGTCATCTTGGTCATTTGGTTTTGCAATCATGAAAAATTCATCACAAATCATCAATAATACCCAGCTACATCCAAAAATCTGTGTATATCTGTTACTGATATTGGCCCCAGCCACTCTTCAATATCAATTATCTTGGATGGGTCCATAGATATCCATCTTCTAGTGATAACATCCCCCAAGAATGATACTTCCTCCATCATGAACTCACATTTATTATACTTTGCATACAGCTTCTCCCTTCACAGAGTCTTTATCATAGTATTCAAATGCTCCTCTTGTTCCTCCATGCTCTTGGAGTATATCATAATATCGTCAATAAAGACTACCAAAATTTTTTGAGGAAATCTATAAAGACTCTATTTATTAAATCCATGAAAATTTCTAGAGCATTAGTGAGCCCGAAGGGCACCACTATGAACACATAGTTTCCATACATCATTAGAAAGGAAGTCCTGGGAATATCTTCTATCTTTTCCTTAAATTTGTGATATCCCGACCGAAGGCCCACCTTATAGAAATAACAATGCCCACAAAACTGATCGAACAAGTCATATATCTGTGTAAGGGGATATTTGTTATTTATTGTAATTTTACTAAGCTCGCGATAATTAATGAAAAGGCACATTGATCCATCCTTCATCTTAACGAATAGGACAAGCACACCCCATGGTGAAGCACTAGGGTGTGTAAAAACCTTCTCTTGATTCTCCTATAACTATGACTTCAGCTCTTCCATCTCTACGGTGTCCATTCTGTATGGTATCTTTGATACATATAGAGATCAAGGAATATGTTCAATTGAGAACTCAACCTCTTGGTTAGGAGGAAGACCAGACACCTCTTCAGGGAATACATCATTATAATCCCCCATGATTGGCATGTTTTCAAGAATGATTCTCTCCTTTTTCTCATTCATTTGAGCTAGATATTATATCTCATAAGGAAACAATAACCACACTTGAGACGATGATTCTAAAGGGGATTCATCTTCCTCCTTACTCTTTAAAAGAATAGGAGGATGCTTCGGGATGTGAAGAGTGATCTCCCTTTCCCGACATTTGATGTTGGCTTTGTATAAAGATAGCCAATACATTCCCAAGATAACATCAAAATCCACTAAAGGAAGTATGATGAGATTTTTTGGGAGGTTGAGTCCACAAATGTTAACTGGGGAGGAGTTATAAACCATTGATGAAGAAAATTCCTCTTTCTTTGTTCTCATAAATAACTTTTCCTCCAAATATTGAGGTGTTTTTGAATAGTTCTACTAAACTTACATGATATGAAAGAATGCATAGAACCAGAATCAAATAGTACATTCGATATTCTTGAATGAATAACTAGCATACATGTCACCACATAGTTGACTGGAGCCACCTCAATAGCAGTGAAAGAATATTCCCTTGATTATTTCCTTGGAGTTTGTTGTTGATTTCCTCTGACAACCCATGGATTTGGGCATTTTTTTTCATAATTCACATGCTTCTTATAGTTGTAACACTATACTACAGGCTGACTTTTGATCTGAACCTTCCTTTCTTATTCCGCATAAGTGGTATTCTTCATATCCTTTTGGTAGTTTTTATCAAGAGGACCAAACATTCCACATTTCAAGCAATTGTTGGTTCCCTTCAGACAGTTCCCAAGATTCATCTTCCCATAACTTTTACAAGGCAAAAATTCAAGATTCATTCCATCATGGGTTTTGTTTTTGTAAACCCCCATGTTGTTCTCCGTTTTCCCTTCTTGTCACCAGGCCCACGAGACCTCTGAGAGTCTCAAATCTCTATTTCAAACTTGAAGTCACAACATAAAATCTCCTCATAACATTTTAAGCATTGAATCACCAATGCTTTTCATAGACTCCGCTTTAGTATTCTAAAGAAGAAATCCACCTTTCATTTGGTGTTCATGACAATGCCAGAGGTATACCTTTAAAGCATTGTAATGTTTTCTTAATATGACCCATAGACTCATCTTCCTTCTTCATGAGTCATAGGAACTCTCTTTACATCATTAGACTGAGGGTTCGAGGAAAATATTTATTGAAAAACATCCTATTGAATTCCTCCCAATCCATGGAATCAATTTCCTCTTGAACATTGTATTCTAGATTAGTTACCACCACTGATCAGCTTCCCCATCAAAATGATAGACTGGTAGTACGACTTTCACTTCTTCTGAGCACAAGAGGACATAGAAATATTTTCAATGGAGTTAATACACAGTTCTGCAATGAGGGGATCATAAGATCCACTAAACATAGGAGGGCTTTTCCATATGAAAGATTCTACAGCATCTTTCTCTTTCATTGGAGGAGTAGGGCATTCCACATTATTCAAGTAATTATTCATAACTTGATCTAGCCATGCAAGTACTATTATGACATTTTGAGCACGTGTTCCCTTCATATCAGGCATATCATTAGGGAAATATTCACATTGGATATCACATTGGTTGTTGGAATTTTTTCTTCGATTTCCCTCCATTACCTATGAAAAGAATGTATAATTAGGGTGCTTTGAATAATTAGCTATTGATCATAACAAAACATTGAACATAAAAGGATAAACTTTTAAAGGATAATTATATACTAACTTGTGATTCCTAAGGTCTATATCTATGTTATCCTTGATCTATTTCTTAACTTATATTCTTATGGTGTTTTTTCCTTTAATAATGGTTTGTAATAAACTCATGAATTTACCAAAGCATATCCCCCAAGAGTGTAAATACCAAGAGTGCAGAAAGGCCCATTGCTGTGTACCAGGAGACCCTGGGTCAAGAAATAAACTCCTTGTCAGAGTTTTCACTCCTAGGTATATCTATTCTGGAGATGCCTCTACCAGTTTGTGTCCAGACATATATTTATTCTCTTGATAATCCACTTACTCTATTCTTACCAAAATTTAATGATGTTTTGTTTTACATCATCTCATACTTAAGGTTCTTACAAAATTGATCTATTCTTAATCTCCAGAAATAACTAGACCATCCTATGATACCAACTATAGCGACCCTAGCCTTTTATATATAACATTACATGATTTTATGCATAATTATAAATCAGAGTACATGCCAAGGATCATTAAGTCTTATGTATTGGAAGACTAGGTACATAAGAAAAACAACATGGTGCTAAAAACCACTTATTTATTAAATCTCCATAAAAAAGCTCATAAAATCCTTTGAGCCCTTTCATTATCAAAGGCTACCCTAGAGAACACATGAACAAAGGGATGAGCTAAAATTACCAGTAATGGAAAGAACATTAGAATAAATCTTAAGCACATGAGTTATGAGTCACGAGATAATGATATTGAAAGCATGTAACATATGAAATCATAACATATAATAATGGGATCATATGAATATGGAATCATATAAATGTTGAATAATCATAAAACATGTATTTAGTATGAGTCAAGGCTAACTACCAATCCCTTTTCCTATAGTATTAGGGGTCAAAGCTAACCGCCAATCCCATTTCCCATAGTAGTACGGGTCAAGGATAATTGTCAATCCCATTTCTCATAGAATATCATGATACTTAACATTATCCTATTCATTGGAGAGCTATCTAGGCACACCCATCTTCAATTTCAAGAATATTTTTTCCACATAAATAATTATACATAATCAATCTTAAATAAACATAAGGTTTACCCATTCAAAAAATTGGGTACCACAATCATGACATAAAGCATAACCAATGGGTGTATCATGAAAGTGTCCATGAAGAAAATAATTAGACCATCCATGGACTTTTGTAAGTTAAAATAGTCATACATCATGGTATGTGATGTCGAATAAAAGTTACAGCATGTAGGAAATGTATTTGAGAAATTTTAGCATTAAAGCATTTTTGTCCAGTTTTAAGGAAAATATTATAGAGAATTTAAAATAGAAAAGGTAAAAATAATTTATATAAAACCAGAATTGAACCAAGAATGTTTTCATAATAAAAATACGGATTTTATAAATTCTATGGTGTCTTAAAAATATCATATAGTGCACTTGAAATTGGGTAAAATTTTTGGATGTTCCCTTAAAACTATTTTGCTTATTGGGTAGTATCGATGAGGAATTCACATAAAATAATGTATATCCCCAAAAGAGAATGGGGGTGGATAATGAAACATGCGTTTTGAGAATTTTACAAGAATTTTTATGTTGTACATTAAATGAAAATATAACTTTATTTGGGTAAAAAGAATGATAGATCAAACCGAAAGAATAAAGACGGTTCTTGTAGAATTCCTTACGGATTATTCGCATGGTATCGGGTGTACTTAAGAGGGATCATGAGAGATAAAGGGGTTACTAATCACTTATAAAACATGAGGGAATTATGTGGGAGGTTCTAAATAATTCCCCATCATTGGGGATTACACATAAAAGGAAATATCATAGAGGATATAATTAAATAAAAGTGAAATCGAGAGGGTCCATTAACTTATGTCTGGTGGTGTTCTCCACTTGTTATTAATGACCTGAATAAAAAAATTGGGTTTATTATTTAATTATTACAGAAACACTTATATATTTAATTTATTTTTTATAACCCTTTTAAGTTCATTCAATACATTTTTGATTGGTTATAAGGTTCAATTTCATTGTTTGGGTCTGTTTGCTTCCTTGGTTTTAATGATCAGTTTGTGTTTGGATAAACACGTGTGATGAAAATGGTTTTCCATAATTGAAGTTCTACATTATTAGTGAACATCAATGAGATTATATGGTTATAAAAATTCATTTGTTTATTGGGAGTGAAGATGAATTATTATATAAAACCATAGTGACAACCGTTTTTGTTAATTGGTGGGTTTTGATTACAGCGAACATGTTTTTCTTAATACCATTTGTAAAAATGGATTACAGGACCATAACTATGATATATTAAATATATAATAATATATTTCAACCATAACAAAAATGTTTTCGTGATCATAATTAATTATGATAATAGAAATTGAAAAACTGTTATCCTTGAATGTGCTAAATTAACACTTCTCAAACAGTGTTTTCATTTCATTCAAAAAAAAAGTGGGGAGATGAGACATGGTAATGAAATATCACATTATCATAAAAAAATTATAGTACATGTATATTACTGTATTTTTTATACCATTTGGATGATTATAGTTTATGAAATAAAAGAGAACAAAGGAACTTAAAATTGAATGAAAAGAAAAGATGAATTTTACCTCATTAATAAACATTCCTTGAGACCTTCTTAAGGAGAGAGGATTTGGTATTTCAATGAGAATAGGAGTTGTTGGATGTAGATAGGTAGATTGGGGAGATATTTGGGAAGAATATTGGAAATTCAAAAGGTTTATATGAGTAAATATAATATAGAGTGGGGAGGTTTATAGTGGAGGAGAGGAGGGTTTTCATATTTTTTTTATCTTTAGTTTATTGATTTCCCTCAAGACCTAAAATAGTGGTGGTTCCATGACCAAATATAGTAAATGGGTCTTTGGGATTCTAACCAAGGTGGTAAAATCAACCATAATGTTAAGAATAATCTATTTATCTTATAATGTATATATATGGTAAATTACAGTATTTTACTATTCATCCAAAAATCAAGTCTTTAAGAAAAATCTAAAAAATTAACACTAACCATTTCTCAATGTGTTGAATCCAAAAATAAAATACATTTTTCAAAACTAATTTTATAAATATGATTAATTTAGTTTTTAATTAAAATCATAATTTACTCTAAATTCAAAGTTTTGAAAAATTTATTTATTTATTCCAAAATATATGTACATCATACTTTCACTTAAATCTTATTTATATACTATTATAGGTAATTAAACTATTCATTACTCAATGTCACTATTCATAAGGGTAATATTACTATTCATAAGGGTATGTTATTATTCACCAAAAATAAAGTTGGTCGTATTAGACTCCAAATAACTTACTGATCACAAACTTGTATGTCATATTTTCAAAATTCAAATCACAAAAGTGACAAACATATGTTTAAAGGTCACATAACACTTAGTAGTTCATTATGTTTTGATTTTATTTGATTATATGACATAGTTATAAGAAGTAAATTTCCATTGAAATCTTTGGTTCATTACATGTGAGCCCTAACATAACTATGACAGAACCAAGCACCACAACGTGTTTTGAGTTATTCTTAGTACAATTTTCACATATCAATCTCCTGACCTGAGCACTTTGGGCCTTGATTTATGATTTCCATACCAAACTATATGGGAATATTTGGAATCCTAGATGCTACATTAATGTTTTTGTATCATTTCTCAATGAATTATTGTGATACTCTATTCTAGAACCTCTGGTTTCTCACATTTCGTGAATCAAAACCATAAGTGAAGGGAATGAGATTTAAAATATAAGATTCAATTTACCATATTATTCTTTAATCCTTCTTGGATATATTTCATCCCATTCCCAACCTCATCGTCTAGAAATTTGAGCCTTCAAAATTCATCCATGGTACTCAAAAAGGAGTGGTGATCCTCTTTTCTATTGACTATGAAACTGATGTATAATGGACTTAAGCTACTAACTAAAGGAATCAAATCCTTGACAGAAAGGACATTTAAACCTTCTGACCCTTAAAAACACTGAAGTTGAATCTGGAACAACATAGTGTTATAGGTCATCCTCGATGTGTCTTCCCTAATAACTTATTCAAAGGCTAAATCTCTTGTGTTATGACTCACATCATTTATTCTCCAACTATCCAGCTAGGTCTAGTATCATTAGTATTTCCCCATCAACCAATATTACTTTCATAAAAATATCATCTCCCCTGGAAAATATACCTGACTTTAATAGACCCTTTTCTTAAATATGCTTGTATGCCTATGGATTCTACATATTCTCTGATGGTCAATAACAGAATGCGTAAAGCTTCAAAAAAGGGATTCGGATCGTTATGACCCCTATCAACACTTTGATAGAGACTAACACATCAGTATTTTTTGGTTCATTCCTAGAATTTATTCACCACATTCCACGATCAATGCTCATGTTTGAAATAAAATACCCTAAAATAATTTTTTAGAAGGTTCGATCTAGAATACACTAAACTACAACAATAGAATTTCTAAGCTAAAACTCCCTAAACAATGGTAATATAAGTTATGTGGTTAAAGAACATAAACTAAATAGATTTAATTTCTGAGATAAATGACCCTAAAAGAGATAAAAGGTATTAGCTAAGTGACACTAAAATAAATTGATACATGGTCCAAGATAAAAGACCATGAACTGAATCAATGGATGGTCTATGATAAAAGATTAAAAACTATAATTACAGAATGTTAAATCTAAATGACCCACAAATAATGATATCAAATGTTTGAGTAAAATTTCATAAAAAATAGTGATACGAGGTTTGATATAAAAGAACCTAAAATAAAGAGATAAAATATTTGAGCTAAATTGACCTAAACTACAGTGATGGATGGTCCAAGATAAAAGACAGAAAACTACAACACTATAGTAATTTTGAATGAATGAATAGAAGATCTTATTGGGCCCACTATATGGACTTAACACAAATCAATCCATTCTCACCAAGCCTATCATCTAAGCCAAATGGAAAGTGGGATCTCCCTCAAAAACATATATTCAACACAAAAATACTTCTAAAAATTATGTGATCTCAAGATTACTAGAGAAGATATATCAATAATGAATCTCAGGTTACTAGAAATTTATGAACATTTCTCAAAAGGAATTTATCATAATTTCAATATTCAATTTTATGCATTCATGTTTACTTTATATTATGAAATGGATTGGTATCATTGTTGATTCACATAATTTCAAATAAAAAATCATGTAAAATATGAATAAAATAAATTTCAACATAAACATATTGAGTTTAGAACTTCAAGTCTTCAATAAAGTGAATAAAAAAGATTAATATCCACATTTTGGAGTCACTTTAAGAATCTCATCAAAATCAGAATGCATGATAATGATCGAACTAAAATAAGATTTTATTGTCTATGTTATCCAAGTCAGTAAGAGTTTGGCGGAAAGTTCCTACCAAAAATAGAATTTCTCCTCATTCCTACCTCTTCTGCTTCTTCCTTGGAATGAAGAGTTTCGACTAAAGTAGTCGACTCCTCATCTCTCTTCTGAGCAGTTTCCAATGAGGATTATTATGTTGAATGTTCAGACCTCATACAGGCTATGAGATTCTCATGCCTCCATATTTCTGTTCTCTAAGTATCCAAATGAGATTGTAATTTTGATATCAACTAGAGGAACTAAGGAATTAAGTGAAATCATGCCTTCGGTAGACACTTCCCTCCAGGCTCTTACCGACTTTGATAACATAGCAAATCAAATCATATTTTAGTTTGATCATTTTCATGCATTTTGATTTTGACGAGACACTTATAGTGACTCCAAAATGTGGATATTACTCTTTTTCTTTCACATTATTAATGAATGGAATTTCTAAACTCGATATATTGTTGTTGAATTTTCTTTTATTCATTTTGTACATGATTTTTTTTATCTGTTATTTTTTGAATCAACAATGATACCCATCTATTTCATAATATCAAATAAAATTGAATGAATAAAATTGAATATTGAAATTATGAAATATTCCTTTTATGAAATTATCATGAATTTCCACTAACATGAGATTCATCATTCATATATCTTCTCCAGTCATCTTTATACCACCTAATCTGTAGAGGGATTTTTGGGTTTAATATATTTTTGCATGGGAGATCCCACCTTTCTTTGGCTTAGCTGATAAGATTGGTGAGAATAGCTTGACATGTGTTAGGGCCCAATGGTTGGCCATAAAATATCTCCTATTCTTTCATACAAAATTACTATAATGTTGTATTTTGTGTTATTTTATATTGGACCTTCTATCAATGTAGTTTAGGTTAATTTTACTCAAATCTTTTATCTCTTTATTTAAGGTTATTTTAGATCAATCCTCATATCACTATAGTTTATGATCCTGAGCTCAGATATTCTATATCAATAATTTTGGTACATTTAGATCTAACCTTGTAGCATTATAGTTTTGTGTCTCTTATATTAGACCATACATTGATTTAGTTCAGGGTCTTTTAGCTCAAAACTTTTATCAATTTATTTTAGTCTCTTTTAGCTCATTCCTTTTATCTATTTTTATGGTCATTTATTTCAGACCTGGTATCTATTTAGTTTAGATTAATTAAGCTCTATCCTTATATTGCCATAGTTTATGTTATTTTAGCTCATAAATTCTATTTTTGTAGTTTAGGGTATTCTAGCTCAAACATTATATTAGTTCAGTTTAGGGTATTTTTGCACGAACTTGATCATTGATCATAGAATATGGTGAAAAAATTATTGGAATAACCCAAAACTTACTGATGTGTTGGTCTCTGTCATATTGTTGATATGGGTCACAAGGATCCGAAATCAATTTTGTAGATTGATGTATTCTGTTATTGAACATAGGAGAATATATAGAATCTGTATGCATACATGCATAGTTATGAAAGGGGTCTATTAAAGTCGGGTATATTTTCCAGGGGAGATGAAATATTTATGGTGGTAATATTAGTTGATGTAGAAATATTAATGTTACTAGACCCTATTGGATAGTTGGAGAATGGATGATGTGAGTCATAACACAAAATATTGAGTCTATGAATATGTTATTGGGGCAGACATGTCGAGGATGACCTATAACACTATGTGGTTCCAGGTTCTAACTCGGCGTATCTAGGGGTTATAAGGTTTAAATTTCCTTTCATTCAAGGAGTTGATTCATTTAGTTGGTGGATTAATTCCATTATACATTAGTAGCATGGTCAAGTAAAAAGAGGATCACCACTCCTTTTTTAGGACCATAGATGAATTTTAAAGTCTTAAAATTATAGATTATGAGGTTGGGTGTGGGATGAAATCTATCCAATAAGGATTCTAGAATCACATCATAAATTGTCTGTTATATTTTTAATCCCCTTCCCTACAACTGTGGGATTGGTTCATGAGGTTTGGTAAATCAAAGGTTCAATAATAGAGCATCACAATCCTTCGTTGAGAAATGGTACAAAAAATATTGATATAGAATCTAGGATTTCAAATATGCTCATATAGTTTGGTACCAAAATCATAAATCTTGGTCCAAAGTGCTCAGGTCTGGAGACTGATATGTTGAAACTATACTGAGAATAACTCAAAACACTCTGTGGTCCTTAGTTATTCCCTAGTTATGTCAGGGCTCACATGGATCAGAAATCCCTTTTGTAGAGTGATGAATTTTGTTGAAAACCATAAGGGAATATTAAGGAGACATAATAATACATGTATAGTAATTCAAAGGGTCTTTTAAAGACGATTATCCTTTCCCTGGGGCATGGAAGGTTTTAGTTATCATGGGTACTTAAATAATAATGTCTGATTTTTGGAAATTATAATATCCAAGACCGGATCAAGCACCATAAAAATATGTGTCACCGCCTAGAGAACATATTATGTGATGAGGAGATTTGGGAAATCGGTACTCTAACTTTTTCCTGAACTTCGTGGTCTAGCTACCATAGCATGGATTTTACTAGGGATACACAGTATGAACTGTGAGTTTTTTTCCATATCCCTTAATGCACTACTTTTTTTCAAAACACTAGAGTTGAATAGTCTATATAGTGAATAATTGACTTATTTTTGGATTATCATTGTGGTTTTTAGAATTGAAAATGGTTTTTCTGTTTCTCTAGCAGTTTAAGTTCTTTCCATTTGGACCAGTATAAGATATATTTTCATTTCAAACAATATTGAAAAATTTTTAGGCATTATAAGGTTATGAAATGGATATAAATTTCATAGAGGATGATGCATACGAGTCCAATTAGGTTGCCCAATGTTAGAGTACCCCAACAACCTTCTGAGAAGGAGACAAAAAATTTTGTAAATCATGTATCGAGGGCCCCATATTGTGAGTAATTATATGGGAAATCATACTTTGATTAGTTAATATTATACTGAGGTCTTGAGTTTTTACATGGTGATTTCAACGTTCACAAGGATTAGAAATCCCTTTATATATAATGACACATTTGGTTAATGATATTATGTGCATATGCCAGAGCCATAGACATACATGAATAGTCAAATAAAGGGTCCCTTAAAGTTGGGTGTCCTATGTTAGGTCCACTGAACATTTTTGAATCCCAAGGTACTCAAGATACAAAGTATGATTTATGGATTGAGGTGATATTTAGGGATGGAGAAATAACCTTGCACTATTGATAACTAGTTTAAGGATCCTATAGTCCCTCGATAGGGGATGAAAAATGGGTTATGGACTACACAATTAATAATTATAGGGTGGGGATGTTAAATGTAAAGTTTAATTTCATGTGGTAAAGTCATATGTCATTCCATTTATCATCATTCGGTGATGGAGTACTTATTGTGTCATTTCAATGTCACACGACCAAGATGTTTCCCTTGTATTTTAGAAATGATCGGTTATGACGTGTTAAACGATATAAAATATTTGTGCATTATATATTAATTACAAAATAAATCCACACATATATCTGGATAATACATAGGAAAAATAAGCTTATGTGACTTGGACCCAATGCAGTTGGAGTGCACTTCTTATCTATTGTTGCTACTGGTCCTAAGATTTGAGATATGGACATCATAATGTATCATGTGATGATAATAATCAAGACACACATAGTTTTTGATTGATAAACACTCTACTTAGTTTTGACCCATATGTAGTGGTGGAAATTTTTTCCACTGATTGATGGAGTTGGGTCCAATATTGGAGATCTATGCCCCACTACACATTATATAGTAATAGGAATCAAGACACTTGTTGTTCATGAGAAACCATGTAGTTTAATGTCATGCGGAAATAAATTATACCTTCCGATGTGAAAATGGGGATTATGGTTACACTTAAGGATGGAAATATGGGTGTTCGAAGTTATCTTATTGTAATAAGAATAAATCCAAATGTTATTCTTTAATACATGACCCTCCTACACAAGTCTAGCCTATATGTAGAGAGGAGGAATTTTTAAAATTTCTTATGATGTTCCAATGATTAGGAAGCATGAGAAGAATCCTCTTATGCTATTCTCTCAACATTAATATCATCTGTAACCTATAATGGATGACTAATTTATTCAACTGATTCTATCTTACTATCGAGGAAGTCATCAGTAGAATGTGGTTTCGTAATTAACATCTCACTCAGTTCATCGATCAACTCTATCATCACCTAATACATAGGGGTTGGTGAGGTATAAGGATTATGCACATTACGTACTAGATGGATTAACACACCATCTAGATAATATGATTCCAAATACTATGCATAACCCTAGGTGAGGAATGCGGGAGATCCAGTAGGTTGAATAATTATCTCATCATCAGTATCATCACATGGCTATATATTTCAAAATTGCAGGATGACAAAATTGTGGAACTCTCCTCATATTCCAGCCAAAGGATTCAGGAGACCCTTTTGGGGAATCCAAACTGGCTATGAAACCAAGAATTTTTATTAGGATCACTGATTACAAGATTGTTGTAACACCTCAAGCTTCTACGGTACGCTTCTCTTTGAATAATGCAATAGTGTGTGTTGTATGCAACATCGAGTTCTAACACACCATAACCAATCAAACTAGCCGTTATGAATAGTAATACCCACTTTTTGAAATTTATAAATTTTATTTTTCAAAACGGACTTAATTTTTGGATTCGGAATATCAAAATTATCCTAGGGTGAATTTTTGGTATATTTCTGAAAAACTTCATTTTTTGATGAATAGTGAAACCACTAAGTGGTAGTTAAAAAAACTGAATTTTTCATAAAACTTAATTTTACTGCTTTTGTGAGTGGAATTTAGAAAATAAGAGATACATGGTTAATATCAAGGAGTAAAATTTGGTTCAATGAGATGAAAATAATTTTTGGTGAATAGTAACTTTTTACTTTTATTTACCACGGTTAAAAGTAAATATGATAATTAAGGGTAAAAATGATATTAATATCTCCCTAAAACATGTCCTAATTCTATTGAAAAAGTGTATATCAACCAAAAACAACCTTAGGAATAAAATATTATCATTTAGGTCCACTTGGATTAGATTAGGACATTTATTATTATTTAATTCAAAGAAGAGTTAAAAGAGTTAAAATCAAAGTTTATTTACTAAAACATTTTTAATATAGGGTTAAACATAAGATAAATTCGATTATAAATATTCATTAGAAATATAAAAAGATTTCCTACATAGTGAAGTTTTATTTATAATTTTTAGACAATAAATAATTTAATTTATTTATGACACAATGATGATGCAGTAATTACCATAATAGTGAACAATTAAAATAATTGATATTATAAATACCCAAATAAATATAATTTGATACTTTTTATGAATTAAACTAATTTTATAGGTTAATATGGCATGTTAGGAATGATTTAATTAACTTTTTTCGAAGTAATAATTCTTCTATGATTTTTACAAAAATCAATTTTCCAAAGTGTCAAAATTGACATAAAAGAGTTTTTAAAACAAATATTATATTATTAATTGATATTCAATTCCTAAAAATCTAAGGTTCTGCAAAGAGACTTATATCATGATAGGTGTATCATTAATGGACCACTTTTGGGTATATTGGAGGTATATATTATGTTTATTAACTATATAATATAAAAATACAAAGTGACATGGTAAGTGTCAAACTAATTAACTAAGAGTTAAAACTAAAAGATAAGGTTAATATAATGACCCAAACCTGTCTAAATTCTATTGGTTGAGTGGTTTTAGACCCATCCCCACCTTAAATTTAAATAATACACTTTGGAGCTATTATAAACCTAATATGAATTTATTATAAAATAATATTTCTAGCTTTTCCAAAGGTGCCCCTCACCCCTCTTATAAAAGGGCACTCCCCCTTCTCATTAATTCACACCTTCAAAGCCATTTGTCTCGTCCAAACTCTGACCAAATAATATCTAAACTTCCCTAACTTTATCCTAGAGGAATTCCTTTAGTTATAAAGCCAACCTAAGGAGCCCTTTTGATCAAATCAAAAGGAAGAACCCAAAGAAGAATTAATGTTTTCACCACCCTCTTTCAAGTTCCTTTCTTCTTCAACTTCTTCTTTCTTTCTCATTCTAAAATAATAACTCCAGTATCTTATATATACTGTGATGTTATTATAAATATGTTAAAACCATATTCATTATTCTATCCATCCTTTGAATAACATGTCACCATACGTGCGTACGTACGGCTTACCGTCTCCATGTCGTGGTGTAATTGTTATTCAATAAATTATTATTTGGATGGTTATAATAATGATGTGTAATTAATTTAAATAATAAATATAACATGATAATGATTCTGTATATATGATATACCATTCAATTATATATTATTTTAATATCAAAAGAATGATATTGTCGCTCATACGTACGTACGGACTACCATCTCCACGAACACGATGAGATTCATTCTCCATCGTATCCATTCAAGTCTAATTATCATTTGATGATTAATAATAGTATCTAAGGACTTGATATAATTCTGGATATGATTAAGATACAACCTATCCATGACAAACAATACTTACGTAACAAAACATATAAAAGAAAACGAGTAAGTTAACACCCGAAACAACGATAATACTAAGATATTATTAACAAATTAGTGTTAAAAGATCATATATGATATCATATTAATGTATATGATTCTTGTATAATTTAATACCAATTATTTCACCATTATACAGGAGCTTAAACTACCCCAAAAAAGGAAAAGTACAAGGTAAGGGTTTATTTTTCAATCTCTTCATTATCTGAGGTTGTTTATACGTAATAATCTACTGGGACTTCTTTATCATCCACATGTATTTCAAAAAAAAATTACTATTTACTAGAATATGGGTTAAAGTCAATTATACCCTTGTTGACTTTTATAAGTGGTTTATAAAGGAATATTTCTGTCATTTTCCAAACAAGTTCCTTTTTAACCTTTTCGACAGAATTAAGGTGAGAATGTTTTTTTAACTTATACGGCGGGTGCGGCTATTTTCCGCCGTTATAAAATCGTCGAAGCTTCCCTTACAAGCTTATAAGAAAATTTTCAAAGTAAATGTTTTATTTTATAATTATGTGACTTTTAAATTATTTCAAAATAAGGGATATTTCTCTCAAATAGTTTTGATTTCATCTATGTCAACATCTTTTGATGGATTTTAAGCTTATTTGAAGTTGATTTATTATGATACAAAACTTCCATATTGTATTGAATATTTTGTGATTTTTTTGACTGTGGATGTGTTATTTTTATACCATTCATGGTTTATGTATAATGTATTGACATTTCGTATGCTAGTTTTAATACGAATGTTTATGTTATGTTTAAACCTGTTCATATGAGGAATGTATTGGACTTTATATGTGACGGGTGGAGCCCGCTATACCTCCTCGATGCATCGGTAGGTCTCATGAGACCAACTAGTGTCTTGGAACAAGTCCTTGACAAAATCGTATTTGTAGTCTTGGCACGAGGTTGGGGCTATGTGGATATGATAGTCCGACATTATGCATTCCATCATTATGAATGTGGTTATTGATATTGCATGTGATTTATTCGATTAGTAGAATATCCATGTGAATAAGTAAATGGCATTATTTAATTTTATTTTTGCATACTATGTTGAAGTTCAAGTTTAAAAGGATTTTGTTTTAGTTATACATTGCCTTAAATTTTTATTCTTATTTATGAAAGTTTATGCTATATTGTTATCCTTACTGGGCATTTGAGCTCACCCCTTTTCTATGTTTTATTTTTCCCTGGATTTGAAGAAGTAATTTATGAATGACCTGTAGGGATAGTATGAGGGGATAAGAGTGTGGACTATGGAGACTATATTGTTTTAGTTTTTATTTTATGATGTAATGTAAACTTTATTAATGTATCTAGTTATTCCAATGATACTAAACTAATCGGTATTTCGAGACTTGATCTTTCTTGTGATCAAGCCAATGTTATGTAATAATGCACCGAATCTGGGTAACTGGGGTCAAGGCATTATAGTTGGTATCAGAGGAAGTTTAGTACAAACCTTGGAAGCTAGATTTAGATAAACTTTGATTAGAGCGCATAGACCTAAGATGGACTTTGAGTATTATTATAGAAGAACTTCCTAGAATTTTGGTATTGTAGAGATTTTGTGAGTTTTCCAAGCAATGCATCCCTGTCTGGATATGAGCAGGTAGAGGCAGCTCTAGCACAGATGTACCTAGGGGTAAAACCCGAAAACACCGCTTTGAGCTAGACTCGAACGGGAACTGGTGCATGACAATGGGCCTTGTTGCACTCTTGGTTACGATACTCCCGGGGGATATGCTTAGGACAACTCTCATTTTATTTAAAAATCATTATTAAGGGTTTATGAGTATATACTTCCTCAAAGAAAAAATTTTTATGATTATGGATTATATCCATAAATAGTTCAATTTACATTAAGTGTTTTATAATTATGGAATTATGTATTTTGATTCATAAACTGATCTAGTTTATGCCATTGTTTAGAAATGGCTCCTAGTGGAAGAAATGGAAAACGTATCAATGCATGCACTCCATGTAAGGATTGCCCTGCTGCTCAAGATAATTATAGTGGAGCTGGTGATGCAACTGGTGTCGATCAGCTAATCACCATACTGGGAAAACTCACTCAGGTTATGAATAATAAAATTACCTGTATGGAGCAACCTGATCCACAGCATGGAGGATCAATGTTAGATCTCTTTATGAGGAAACAACCACCAACATTCAATGGGATTACAAATCCCTTAGTACCTTAGCAATGGATAAATTCCCTAGAGAAAATATTTCAGGCTTTGGGAAGTAGTAAAAGGGAAAACGTTATCATGGAAGTTTACCGCCTCACTGGAGAAGCTGATCAATGGTGGTCATTGATTCAAAACATGAAGGAAGATGATGAAGTATAAAATATGGAATGGAGGGAGTTCAAAGATCTGTTTTTAGAAAAATATTTTCCTCGTGACCATCGAGTAGATATGGAAAGACAATTTCTGAGTCTGAGACAAAAGGAGGATGAGAATGTCACAAAGTATGAGGCTAACATAAAAATGTTAGCAAGGTATGCTGGAGATTATATACGTAACCCAAGAAGTAAGATTGATTGTTTATTTGATGGGTTAAAACCATTTCGATGTCAAGCATTGGTCTCATAATCCTTCTCGTCATACTAAGACATTGTCTCATGTGCTATCAAGACAGATAAAGAATTCTCTATGTCATATGAATTTAAATAAAAGAAAGAGAAGAAGAGATCTTCTGATCAATTTGGGAATGGAAATAAGGGGAAGAAGGGAAAGGTTGAATATCCATCATGTGGTAAATGTGGGAAGAAACACACCGGTACTTGCTTGAAGGGAATGGGTGTTTGTTACAAGTGTGGTGAAAAAGGCCACCAAGATAGTGATTGCAAAGGGGAGAAAGAAGCTACCGATGTTCAGTGCTACAATTTTAGGGAGATTGGACATTATGCAAATGAATGTCCTAAGAATCAGGGGAACTTACCTCATAAAAGGCCAAGGGATCAAGGCCAAGCTTATGTTATCACTACTGCTGAGGTAGAAGCTCCGAAAGATGTGGTGGCAGGTAATTTAATGGTTTCCTCAATTTTAGCAAATGCATTATTTGATTTTGGATCATCGCATTATTTCATATCTTCCCATTTTGCTAAGAAAATTAGATATTTCCAATTTGATTTAACAAGGGAGTTGTCAGTTAAAACTTCTAAGGGAAGTATTATTGCAAAAAAGTTTTGTGAATCAGTCCCCATTAGAGCACATAAATGTTATTTATCTGCTGATATCATCACCATACCTATGATTGAGTTTGATATAATCCTCAGTATGGACTGGATTTCGGACCATGATGCAAAGATTTATTATAAGAAGAAGTAGGTTACGGTTTTTGATTATGATGATAAGGAACACCTTATCTTTAGAGCAGAATCGTCACCACCTAATTCTTATCTAGATCCACCCCCAGTATCTCAACTCAATTCAATTATTGGGGAGGAAGAGAATGAAATGACTGTGGGCGAGGAAAGGAATGTTCAAATAAGGGATGTACCTATTGTGAAAGAATATGTAGATGTGTTTCCGGAAAATTTACCTAGACATCCTCCAGAACGAGAAGTTGAGTTTTCCATTGATTTAATTCCTGGATCAAGGCCTATATCGAAGACCACTTATAGAATGGCCACTGTAGAATTAGTTGAACTAAATAAAAAACTAGAGTAATTGAGTAATAATGGATTTATTTACCCTATTGTTTCTCCATGGGGAGCCCCTATTCTTTTTGTTAAAAAGAAAGATGGATCTATGAGGTTATGTATCGACTATAGGGAGATCAATGCACTAACAATAAAGAACAAGTATCCCCTACCTCGCATTGATTATTTATTTGACCAACTGTATGGAGCTCAATACTTTTCAAAGATTGACCTTTGATCTGGATACCATCAGTTGTGTGTGAAGAAGGAAGACATTCCTAAGACAGAATTTCGAACCAGGTACGGGCATTACGAGTTTATAGTAATTCCTTTTGGATTGAATAATTCACCCTCTATATTCATGGATCTGATGAATAGAGTTTTCAAGGAATATCTCGATGAATTTGTGGTGGTATTTATTAATGATATCTTGGTATACTCCAAAAGCTACTAAGATCATGAAAATCACTTGCGCATTATCTTGAAGACTCTGATAAGACATGAATTATATGGGAACTTTAGCAAATGTGAATTCTAGCTTCAGGAGATTTCTTTTCTTGGCCATATTGTCTCTAAAGATGGAATCTCTGTTGATCCTTCTAAGACCAAGGCAATCCAAGAATGGCATGTACTGACGAGTATAACTGAGGTACGTAGTTTTATAGGTTTAGCAGGTTATTATCGACATTTCGTCCAGAATTTTGCTCGATTGGATAACCCATTAAAGAAGATCACACATAAAGGGGTTAAATTTGTTTGGACAAAAGAGTGTGAAGAATGTTTCGAAGAACTGAAGAGAAGATTAGTCAATGCTCCTATACTGACTCTACCAATGGGGAATGATGGGTTCATTATTTATAGTGATGCATCGAAAAAAGGACTTGGTTGTTTCCTTATGAAAAATGATAGGGTTATTGCCTATGCATCACGATAGTTGAAAATTCATGAACAAAACTATCCTACTCATGATCTCGAGTTAGCAGTTGTGATCTTTGCTTTGAAGATATGGAGGCACTACCTATATGGTGAAAAATGTGAGATTTATACTGATCACAAGAGTTTGAAGTATATTTTCTCACAAAAAGAACTCAACATGAGGCAAAGGAGATTGCTTGAATTACTCAAGGATTATGATTGTACGATATACTACCACCTGGGGAAATCAAACAAGGTGGCAGATGCTTTGAGCAGAAAAGATCATGGAGTTTTGAAAAACATGAGAATTGAAATGGATCCAATTTTCATGGATCTAGTGAAGATGGACATGGGAATAGCCAGGGAAGGTGAAACATCAATGCTTTTTCAAATGGTTTCCAAACAATCTTTACTAGAAAGGATTAAGAGTTCTCAGACCGATGATGAAGGATTTAAAAAGAAGATTAAAGTTGTGAATGATGGGAGATTGAGAGACTTTGTGTATGAAGATGGAATTTTGAAATTAGGGAAGAGACTTTGTGTTCCCGATATACATGATCTAAAAAGGGAATTACTGGATGATGCTCATAGTTCCAATTTCTCTATACACCCTGGGAGCACCAAAATGTATAGAGATTTGAAGGAATATTTTTGGTGGGACAACATGAAGAGGGAGATTGCTGATTTTGTGTCACAATGTATGGTTTGCCAACAAGTGAAAGCTGGAACGCAACAGCCTGGTGGAGTATTGCAACCTCTTCCCATACCTGAGTGGAAATGGGATAATATCACGATCGAATTTGTCATGGGACTACCAAAGACTCATAGAAGGAATGATGCAATATGGGTTATTGTTGATCGTCTTACCAAGTCGGCACATTTTCTTGCTATAAGAGAAGATCAACCACTGGAATGTCTAGCAAGACTACATATTAATAAAGTGGTGAGACTTCATGGAGTACCCCTATCGATTGTTTCTGATCATGATCCCTGTTTTACTTCAAGATTCTAGAAAAGTCTTTAGAAATCCTTGGATACTAAACTTCATTTGAGCACTTCCTACCACTATCAAACAGAAGGACAATCATAACGAACTATTAAAACCTTATAAGACATGTTGAGATCCTTCTCACTTGACTTTTAGGGTATGTGGGATCAATATTTACCTCTGGTAGAATTTTGCTATAACAATAGCTTCTATTCGAGTATTCAGATGGAACCATATGAAGCGTTATACGGAAAGAGATGTCGCACACCAACCTGTTGGGATGACGTTGGTGAAAGAAAACTTGTAGGCCTAGAAATGGTGGAGGAAATGATGGAAAAGGTGAAGGTAATCCATAATCACATCAAAGCAACTCAAAGTAGGCGGAAGAGCTATGCCGATAATCGAAGGAAGGATTTGGAATTTTAAGTCGGTGATCATGTTTTCCTGAAGGTAACTCCATGGAAGGGAGTCATATGTTTTGGTAATAAAGGTAAATTTAGCCCCAGGTATATCTAACCTTTCAAAATTCTAGAACGAATTGGGGTTGTAGCTTACCAATTGGCAATGCTGCCAAGTCTCTCCAAAGTTCATGATGTGTTCCACGTATCCTTGTTGAGGAAATACATGCCTGACCCAACGCATGTACTCACCTATGAGGAATTAGAACTGGAACCCGATCTGTCTTATTGCGAAGAGCCCATCAAGATTCTTGATACGAGAGAACAAGTACTGAGAAACCGGACGACTCGTATGGTAAAAGTCTTGTGGAGAAAAAATAAGATGGAAGAGACAACGTGGGAACTCGAGGAACTTATGCTGAAGAACCACCCGAGTCTTTTCATGCGGTAGTATTCTAGAAATTTTGAGGACGAAATTATTTGAAGGAGGGGAGAATGTAACACCCCAAGATTCTATGGTATGCTTCTCTTTGAATAATGAAATAGTGTGTGTTGTACGCAACATCGAGTTCTAACACACCACAACCAATCAAACTAGCCGTTATGAATAGTAATACCCACTTTTTGAAATTTATAAATTTTATTTTTCAAAATGGACTTCATTTTTGGATTCGTAATATCGAAATTATCCTCGGGTGAAGTTTTGGTATTTTTCTGAAAAACTTCATTTTTTTGATGAATAGTGAAACCACTAAGTGGTAGTTAAAAAAACTGATTTTTTCATAAAACTTAATTTTACCGCTTCTGTGAGTGGAATTTTGAAAATCCGAGAGACACTGTTAATATCAAGGATTAAAATGTGGTTCAATGAGATGAAAATAATTTTTGGTGAATAGTAACTTTTTACTTTTATTTACCACGGTTAAAAGTAAATAGGGTAATTAAGGGTAAAAATGATATTAATATTACCCTAACACATGACTTAATTCTATTGGAAAAGTGTATCTCAACCAAAAACAACCTTAGGAATAAAATATTATCATTTAGGTCCACTTGGATTAGATTAGGACATTTATTATTATTTAATTCAAAGAAGAGTTAAAAGAGTTAAAATCAAAGTTTATTTACTAAAACATTTTTAATATAGGGTTACACATAAGATAAATTCGATTATAAATATTAATTAGAAATATAAAAATATTTCCTACATATTGATTTTTTATTTATAATTTTTATACAATAAATAATTTAATTTATTTATGACACAATGATGATGTAGTAATTACCATAATAGTGAAAAATTAAAATAATTAATATTATAAATACCCAAATAAATATAATTTGAGACTTTTTATGAATTAAACTAATTTTATAGGTTAATATGGAATTTTAGGAATGCTTTAATTAACTTTTTTCGAAGTAATCATTCTGTTATTATTTTCACAAAAATCAATTTTCCAAATAGTGTCAAAATTGAGAGAAAAGAGTTTTTAAAACAAATATTATATTATTAATTGATATTCAATTCCTGAAAAATATTGGGTTAGGCCAAAAGACTTATATCATGATAGGTGTATCATTAATGGACCACTTGGGGGTCTCTTGGTGGTATATAGTATTTTTATTAACTATATAATATAAAAATACAAAGTGACATGGTAAGTGCCAAACTAATTAACTAAGAGTTAAAACTAAAATATAAGGTTAATATAATGACCCAAACCTATCTAAATTCTATTGGTTTAGTGGTTTTCGACCCTTCCCCACCTTAACCTTTAAATAATCCACTTTGGAGCTATTATAAACCGAATATGAATTTATTATAAAATAATATTTCTAGCTTTTCCAAAGGTGCCCCTCACCCCTCTTATAAAAGGGCACTCCCCCTTCTCATTAATTCACACCTTAAAATCCATTTGTCTCAGCCAAAATCTGACCAAATACTCTCTCAACTTCCCTAACTTTATCCTAGAGTCATTCCTTTAGTTATAAAGACAACCTAAGGAGCCCTTTTGATCAAATAAAAAGGAAGAACCCAAAGAAGAGGTAATGTTTTCACCACCCTCTTTCAAGTTCCTTTCTTCGTCAAATTCTTCTTCATTTCCCATTATAAAATAATAACTCCAGTATCTTATATATACTGTGATGTTATTATAAATATGGTACAACCATATTCATTATTATATCCATCCTTTGAATAACATGCCACCATACATGCGTACGTACGGCTTACCGTCTCTACGTCGTGGTGTAATTGTTATTCAATAAATTATTATTTGGATGGGTATAACAATGATGTGTAATTCATGTAAATAATAAATATAACATGATAATGATTATTTATATATGATATAACATCCAATTATATGTTATTTTAATATCAAAAAAATGATATTGTCGCTCGTGCGTACGTACGGACTACCGTCTCCACGAACGCGATGAGATTCATTCTTCATCGTATCCATTCAAGTATAATTCTCATTTGATGATTAATAATAGTATATAAGGACTTCATATCATTCTGGATATGATTAAGATACAACCTATCCATGACAAACACGTCTTAAGTAACAAAACATATAAAAGAAAATGAGTAAGTTAACACCCCAAACAACGATAATACTAAGATATTATTAACAAATCAATGTTAAAAGATCATATATGGTATCATATTAATGTATATGATTCTTGTATAATTTAATAACAATTATTTCACCATTATACAGGAGGTTAACCTACCCCAAACAATGAAAATTACAAGGTAAGGGTTTATTTCGCAATCTCTTCATTATCCGAGGTTGTTTACGTAATAATCTACTGGGACTTCTTTATCATCCACATCCATGCTTCTTAAAATGTATTTCAAAACATTTTTACTATTTACTAGAATATGGGTTAAAGTCATTTATACCCTTGTTGACTTTTATAAGTGGTTTATAAAGGAATATTTCCATCTTTTTTCAAACAAGGTCCTTTTTAACCTTTTTGACAAAATTAAGGTGAGAATGTTTTTTTAACTTATACGGCGGGTGAGGCTATTTTCTACCATTATAAAATCGTCGAAGCTTCCCTTACAAGCTTATAAGAAAATTTTCAAATAAATGTTTTATTTTATAATTATGTGACTTTTAAATGATTTCAAAAAAAGGGATATTTCTCTCAAATAGTTTTGATTTCATCTATGTCAACATCCTTTGATGGATTTTAAGCTTATTTGAAGTTGATTTATTATGATACAAAACATCCATATTGTATTGAAGATTGTGGGATTTTTTTGACTGTGGATGTGTTATTTTTATACCATTCACGGTTTATGGAGAAATTATTGACATTTTGTATGCTATTTTTAATACGAATGTTTATGTTATGTTTAAACCTGTTCATATGAGGAATGCATTGGACATAATATGTGACGGGTGGAGCCCGCTATAGCTCCTCGATGCATCGGTAGGTCTTGTGAGACAAACTAGTGTCTTGGCATAAGGCCTTGACAAAATCTTATTTGTAGTATTGGAACGAGGCCTTGGATATGTGGATATGATAGTCTGGCATTATACATTCCATCATTATGAAAGTGGTTATTGATATTTCATGTGATTTATTAGATTAGTAGAATATCCATGTGAATATGTAAATGGAATTATTTAATTTTATTTTTGCCATACTATGTTGAAGTTCATGTTTAAAAGGATTTTTTTTTAGTTATACATTGCCTTTAATGTTTATTCTTATTTATGAAAGTTTCTGATATATTGTTATCCTTACTGGGCATTTGAGATCACCCCTTTTCTATGTTTTATTTTTCCCAGGATGTGAAGAATTAATTTATGAATGACCTGTAGGGATAGTATGAGGGGATAAGAGTGTGGACTATGGAGACTATATTGTTGTAGTTTTCATTTTATGATGTAATGTAAAATTTATTAATGTATCTAGTTATTCCAACGCTACTAAACTAATCGGTCTTTTGAGACTTGATTTTTCTTGTGATCATGCCAATGTTATGTAATAATGCACCGACTCTGGGTAACTGGGGTCGGGGTGTTACACTCATCCACCCCAGCTATAAAAACACCATCCTGAAGAGAGATTATATACAACCTTTCATCAACAAAACTGATTCCATTATTATTAATAGGCTCCTATGATTCATGATAAGGGGTAATATCAAAGCAATCATATCAGATCAACTTAAAATTAAAAAAGTAAGGGCTCATCAACTTGGTTTTAACCCTAGATATGTTATGCAGTGTGGGATGGGATAAGGAATCTGGGATACTAGTGTAATTTCTATATTCATAACTATGGAAATGCTCTCATACCCTGCCAAACATAAACTATAAAGGACCATTGATCTTGTAGTGGATGTTTCCATGTGGAATGTGGACAAAGAGTTACTAGAGGCATGGATGGACTGACACTGAAAAATTGAGTTATTTTCCTTCGATAAGACACATTGACATCACCAACGTGCTGACACGAATCCCTAGAAACATCCTCAATAAGAAAATGAATACCTTTAAAAACATATCCATTAATATCACTATCATATGGCTCATAGAAATATCTGAGTTCACTTGGTATCCCCACAAATAGTGTACCCACATCCATACTGGCCCAATATGGTCTATCATTATCATCAACCTACTAAGAAGGGCACCAATGGTGGTTTATGGTAGCTTTACTAACCTCATTTAGAAGGAGGAAAATATTGATCCCATGTTTGAAATGGATGAGTGCACACATCATCATATCCTTAATAAATTACTCTATCACAATGGTTATAACTTCCTTTACCAAAAATGGAGTCTATAGGGGATCATACCAAACATTTGTAGCAGGGATGAACTCATCATATATATCTCTGAGAGGTGGAATCCAACATAGTTGTTATATTTCCTATAAGATGATTCATGCTTCATCATGTGACAAATGGAATTTATGGTAGCAGGGAAATAACCACTCATCATTTCTTGATGAATCGCAGTCTCGAGATTGATAATGAATTAGGAAATCTCCCACAATTTCATAAAGATAGACACTATATAATTGATCAGAAAAATCTATGAATCCTTGCCTCACCACACATGGACATTCCCATTCATTATAGAAATTACTACCCAGATAGAGATCCCCTTTAAATATCAATTGAGAGATTGGATTTGTTTATAGAGGTGGTGAATATAACAAATTGTTTCTTTGAAATATCATGATAAGAAAAATCAAAGTCTTCCAGACCCAAGAGATCATATTCTGACATATAGTACAAACCACGAGGTTAATCAATGACCACCTAGCATTTTGTGGGAATTTTTATCTCAGTAAATTGAGATGAATTTAAAACCCAATGAGATGAATGATTGAATTCTACATGTGTGATGACAATATAGTCGAGTATTCAAAACCTGAATAATGTAACCCACTAATATAGAGGATATTCCTAAATATATGATGGTAGGGACCTCTTTATCATCTCATTAGTAGAATACACATGGTATCGATTGTCAACATTGTATTTTACGACAACCTTATACCTTTTATTGGACCCATCGGTCGAATGATGGAATTAAGATCATGCACATCCCCATTTAAAATTCCTTTCACTCCTACAAAATCCACCCGAGACGTGCATAGATTGGGCATTAGTATCCAAGTGAACTCCCTAGGTTCACATGACTTATGAACCAGTTGATTCCTAATAACCCATCCAAAAATACTTAAAAAATGAGATAGACATATCCAAAATTAGGGAGCCTCTTTCAGTCACAACATTTATGAAACACATTAACGGTGGGGAGAATATTTTTCCTTCACACCATTAACAGAAACTCCTGAAACCCTCAGTCCATTCTAAAATATACTAAGGAAATAAAAGGGGGTATGTAAAATTATCGTGTTGTTGTTAAAGTCATGTGACACACCCATGGAAGTCCATGAGACACTGTAAGAACCCAACGACATGTCCAACTCATCTTTTGAGAACCCGTTGGCTTGTTATCATTGTCGCATTAAGTACCTCATGTATGTCTATGTAACCCCATACATCCCCTTTGGATCCTTAAGTATGACCATATATGATTTTATATGAAATGATCCAACCTATACTTAAGAACATTCAGGGTTATGAGAAGTATCTCAAAGAGGTAAGGTGGTTTTCTATGATGATCCCCAAACATCCTTGCAAAAAAACCCAACCATTTTAAAATATAAAAGTGAATAAAAAAGGAGGGAGGAGGTGAAATCCTATCATTCTCTTAAAACTCTCACGATACGTTAATAATGTCTATAGAATGTTCTCACAAGACCCCTTTACAATTCCACATGATCTCATGAAGGCCCCTTTATATTCCCTCCTTATCAAATGTAATGTCCCAAAAAATCAACTAAGATCATGAGAAATTCTTTAAATAGGCTTCCTAATATCAAGAAGTCACTTAGACATGTCAATATGAAAAATATGGAATTCCTTTATCATTACTGAATGATTCAAAAAGTCCCCATTAATTGAAAATAATAATAAAAATATAGTGTTACAGGAATGGACTTGTGGTCACTGAAAATTAGGTGATGCACTCAAAGAGATCCAAGGCAAGGAATCCTGATGACACATGATGAGAAATACCTTCACTAACCAGATCATGTATTCCCATGATACACACCCCATAATTTAGTGAGAAACCAGTGTGGTGAGTCCAATATATCCCCCACCATAGCATGAAAAATTCTCAATGGCTCTCTAATCGAGAAGTTGTCCCTTTTACATCCATGTTGCATTTAGAATTTTTTAGAGCAGCTGATCACATGGCCGACAAGTTTCTTGTCGGGTGAGATACTAGGGAACAACTAGAGAAATAATTAAGAATGAATAATAACTTCTCATTATCTTTGTGGATCATGTGAATGAACTCTCACAACATATGGAAAGAGCATCCCAGACATTTCTTAGATCATCTGATACATAAAATAAGATAAAATTGAATAAATATAAGTAATTCTCAATACAAAAGCTTGATAGAAGAATAATGGTGGGATAATTACATGAAGAACATATATATTGGCCCTCATTTTCTTCAAAAAAGCTTGAATGAAGACTAGTACATGTCACCCATATCTCTGAATTCTCCTTCAATATACTATTTGGGTAAAGTGAAGTCCACTAGACATGTCAATGAAAGACAAATAGTGCTTGTCATTCATGCCACCCAAGTCTTTTAAACCCCTATGGACACTCCATTCAATCCTTGTGATGTCTTTTAGATGTGTTTCCTTGCTCATACCATAGAACCAATTCATATTAGATGTGTCTCATGGTATCACTCGAGCATGTATTCCTACAATTGTAACATTTGATAAATATGCCATCAATGCTACACAATGTCATCAAGACATTTCATATTGGATATGAAACACACTCCAATACAAGTCACATTGAATCTCGTGATTCCTTACATGAGTTTCATCTAGCTCTTGAGATGATAACCAGGTGTGCAGGTCAAATCATGTGATGCGAACTAGGCATATCATCTAGGATCATATGATGGATTATAGGATCATTTTACATGGCATGTATATATCATTTGGAAATTTCATCCATTAACATGTGATGACCTTCTGTCATTTCATCAATGATATGAGATGTCCCTCATAAAATCCAAATAGATCATGTCATTTTCATTTGACATGTCTACAATATAACCTAACATGTAAAGAAATCCTTAAACATTTCAGAATAGAAAACCTAGTCATATTAGGAATTAAATATATTATGACAGGTGGGAAAGTATGTTGGGTCAGAAGGGCATCCCATGGATTGATAACTTTTTTCACCCTTTGTGTATAATCCCTGACTAAAGGGTAACATCAGTGTGCAAACCTCATTCAACTAAACTGTGATAACTCTGATTCATGTATTAACCTGAATATATAGGATGCATCTCTGATTCCAAAGATCTATATTGAAAATACAATGTTCTATCTTATTAAATGATTCATGTATCCATAAGTATCAAGACAGATCATTTTCAATCCCCAGTTTCTCATACCAAACTTAACCCATGTGAAAATAGGGAGTTGAACTAAAAATATAATTTGCATCACAAACCTCTAATAAGGAAATCGAAACATCAAAGTGGAGGCACAAACTAGCTGAATAATATGATATGTTCTGTATAAAGTAAAAATCTATGTGTTTGCCTGACTACAGGATCTATGATGACACTGATTCCTTCCATAACCAGGATACATAGGATGCCTCCCCATGATTCTATTTCTATATTAATCACCATGGGATGTCGTAGAATATAAGCCTCGTATTTTTATGAAATGATATTTATTACCTATTATCCCTTGTTCCGCACACTAAGAAAAGCACACATGGTATTAGGGAGTTTCAATATTCATATCATTCATATCAATAATTTCAATAAACTGGGGAAATTACAGTAAGTGATCTCTGAAAAGTGAAATGATCTAAACCTCCACCATTTAAGGGAATATACCTTGGGCATATCCTAAGGTCTTGAATTAACTAAGTGGAAATTGATCCCTATAATAGTTGGGATAAGTAGAACACCTTTATAGTGCCCGACCTCAAATAGGAAGAAACATCATTGTATGTCCTCTCATATCTCTGACGTCCCAATCATCAAGACCCAATCATTCTCATGGGATGATCATCCTACCTCATATGTCAGTGGACTGTGAATCCAAATGAACTATGAAAACATTGATTCCTATAATGAATAATACATCTAGGACAAATTCATGTGGATCTATCTAAAATAGGAACCCACATCAATGTATGTCCTCTCGTTTCTTCATCATCTCAGGAATGAGGACCCAACCCTTCCCATGGGATGATCTTCCATTCTCATCCTTCAGGGGACTAAGAAAACAAATAATCTATGGTAACTCTGATTCTTTCCATAATATGTATATATAGGATGTCCATCAATATTGAAAATCTTGTGCCTTAGAGAACTCATATATGTCATTTATTTATGATGTTAAATTGTTCTAGTTTAAGGAACTACATGGTTTTTGTTTCCTGTAGTAAACTGGATAAATAATATTAATCATAATGTCGCAATCCCCTCCTTATAATATTAACAACCACTTATAATGGTAGAAAATTATGATGCTTCTTATTATATGGCATCATCATATAAGAAACCATTTTGTTCTATTAAATAGACGAATACCCTCATATACATGTAAATGTATTCACTAATAACACCCCTATATTCTAAAAAAATAATGACTTAATGCATAATAGTTTTTAGGGAAACCTATCTTTTACCCGGATTAGGAAGATATCACAATCATATCATAAATCTATAAGAGAGTATCAGAGAATGAATATATTCTCCCTAAAATGGTGAGATGATCCCATCCTCTGATAATCTCGATAAATGTGTGTCCTTAAGTTCCTTCGGTCCTGAAAGTCTAGGTCATTACATGCCTTTTGAATTAATGTTTATACCAAGTTATGGATGAGGGAACCATTGGGAGTTTCTGTTAAAGGGAGATAATAGTAACCTAATGTTAATGATTGTGCAGGAAATAAACCCAGCGCAATCAATATTCAAGATAAACAAGACCCAACTTGATGAGTTTTCCTAGAAAAAATCATATTTTAGAGATGAAAAAATCATAAAAACATAGGAGAGAAGATACTGATGTTTCAATTATTCTCAATTTTTATATGTTAACATAGAGAAAATTGACTAATGATAACTAGTGAATGTTTTATGTATGAAAAAAAAAGTCAGAGAGATATTGAACTATAATGTGATTCATTCAAAAAATTAACTATTGATGCCAATAGAGTAAAGGATCTAGATAATTATGTACCCACACTCTAGTGTTTCAAATTTATGTTGTATAGGAATTATGTTATCCAGTTATAAAATCCAATTGTTAATGATGATGATTGATGTTAGAATCCTATAAATCCTATCGATAATGGGAAATTTAAATCATTTACTATTGTTGATGTGGATTTCAATAATTAATTAGAGAATTTAATTCATACCATCCAACTTATAATTGTTAATTTAATATAGATTTTTTGGATATAACCACACTTTTCTATCGTAAAAATTTTCTAGGGGTATCACATCACTATCTAAATGATTAGACTTCAAATTAGTAGTCAAAAATATTAATGGTATTATGGCCTCATAATTGGTCTATGATTCTACTCATATATATGTTTTTGGTAATATACTTCCTACAAAACATGTCATTCTCCCACTAGATGAATTTGGTGTTATCATAGGCATGGATTTTATATTTTTAAAATAAACCCCAGATCAAATTTAGAAGGATAAAATGCATGTTTTTAATTGATAAACTACCTATGAACATTTATCTTTTGACAATAATTATGAATTATAATGGAAATAAAATCCATTATATATGTTGTGATGCATATTAAAATTCAATGTTTACCATAGAATATTGGAGGGAAATTCAATATTTAAAATGTCCATATTGTTTGGGAGTTTTAATGTCTTTTTGAATGTTTATAATTGTATACCAATAATTATAATGTTTTTTATTTAATTGACCTCACAGATATTTTTACAACTATTCAAAAGACTCCATCTAGAATGACCTCTTTTGATTTTCAATAACTGAATTAATAACTCTAGAAGAATCATCCTAATGGATTAATTTGGAAAATATACATCTCCTTATAGTGAAACTATTTTTTGTCAAAAATAATAATGGATCAATGTGAATATGAATTGATTTTTTAGAACACAACAATATCACTATAATGAACAAGTATGCTCTGAAACATAATGATGATTTGAGTGAATATTTTTATTGTAAATAATTTTACATGATTGACCATAATTCTGAATATCATCAATTGTGGGTCATGAAAGAGGATATACCAAACAAAAAATGAACTACAATTTATGTACACAATTAATTTATAGTGATTTATTTGGGTTTACAAATTATCCCACTATATTAAGGCATTAAGAAAATACATTCTTCTAATATTACCTTAATGAGTCTATAGTAGTATTTATAGACAATATTGGTATATATTAAATGAGAAAAGTAAATCATAATAATTCATTTAGTATTTTATTAAAGACCTTATTAAATTATTGTTTTTATGGGGTATTTTCTATTTTTGTATTTTCTCCATAAAATTTTCTATTTTTGGTTTAGCTAATTTCAATAGAGGAAATATTTTTGAATCTATAAAATATAAGAGTTATTGTATGTTTTCCCAGATAAAACACTATGATCAGATCCATAAATTTCATTTTTTTGATAGATATATTTTATTTTTTTGGTGAATTTCCTATAGTGTGGTTTTATAATATTTACATTTACCAGACTGGGAACCATGTTCCTTTGGACTGATTAATGTGAAGAAAATTCCAATGAACTGAAGAGAAGGTTATTCATTACACTAGTGCTTACCAGACCCCATAGTGGAAATGGTTTTATTTTCTTCATTGACATGTAAACAAAAATATTGTAATTTTTTCTCAGGAATAATGGTATGGTTATACCTTATTTATCAAATTAATTACATTTTCATGAGAAAAATTACACTATTCATGATTTGGAGTAACCTATGGTAATTTTTACAATAATTATTTAGAGTAATTATCATTATGGATAATGGTGTGACATATATACTAGTCATAAATGATTAAAATATGTATTCACTCATAATTAATTTAATATATGAAAAATATGATGGAAAGAGATGCACAAATATTATGACTACTCAATATGTTACCACAGTGGGATTGTGAACATTGTTATCGATTGATTGAGTCAATGTATTTTCATATATGATATATGTCAAAAATTACTGAATATTAATAGTTTTTCATAGGTTGGGTGTAGAAATCCTGAAGGAAGGTGAAAAATTATTTCTTTCTCAAATGATTATTTAAACAATCTAAAATTTGAGGATTAAAGAGGCAGAAAAAGAATATGTGGAACTATATAAGATGATCAAAACTGTTTCTGATCTTAACCTTGATTAATATGGCATGATAAGGTCTGATAAAAATTTATGTGATCTCTCATTACAAAAATTTGTTATAGAGGTATTGGATGGGCCCCATAACTCATCTTTCTCTTTTTAACATAAAATTATGAATATGTATTATAGATACACACACATTGTAAACATATTATTTTAATATTTCGATCATTATTTTAAATAAAATTCAACCAATATATTGAAGATTTTACTTTCATTGGATGATTTTTTTCATAATACATGTATGTGAAACTAAAATGAAATGATTTTTTTTATTTTTTGTAATGATACCTTATGTCCCTGTGAAATCATAAAACATTATAGGATAGCCTATGGAATATATAAGAAAAATGGTTTAGGGATAATGCAATATAAGTGAATACAAATTATGGGGGAGAATAACATATCAATAAAAAGGAAAAAACTGATATCATAAATAAGAAATGATTAAGAATTATAATAAATAATCTATATATAATGAAAATTAAATCACAATATCATTAAAACATAAGAAATTTGATGAAAATATAACTATTTATATGAATATTTCAAGGAAAAAAAAGTAAGCATCCCATTGTTGATACAATCCCATCATGGATTTGGTTCACTCCCTAATCCCAGACATGTCATCTTAGGGGCCAAAAACATTAACCATTTAATTTCAGAACTATGTAGGATAACCCATAATGAATTGTATATAAATATTTTTTATAAAAAAGTAATATTTCATTTGTAATAAACCAAATAATTTCCCATAGATGGATTTGGGTTGTGAAATTATTCCTCGTATCATAATCAAAAGGGACTTCCTTGTTAATGCATTTTAGGAATAAACATATGGAATGTATTATACCATAAATGGAAGGGAAAATATGCTCTGTATATATTTGAAAAACATGTATATATAATTTAGAATCATTCCATAACATTTTAGATATAGAATTATTTATTTAGAGATATATGGGTCATAACACAAAGAATAAGAGTTTTTTAAGAGATATCATGCCATATATTCCATCATTCATCCATTATTTCACTTAATGTCATGAATAATTATATAAGATTAATTAGATAATGAATTAATATCATATTTAATTTTTATTTTTATTTAATTTATTTCATTCATTTATAACCATTTCAATTTGATGTAATGATTAATTTTTTTGTTTCAGGGGAATTCCTTTAATGGATCCATGATTAGATAAGTCAAGGATAATTATTTATTTTCCTGATATATTTGTACACAACTCTATAAGTAAGGTGAAACTATATTCTTAACCATATATAATTTTAAATGGTCTCATGTGTCCATATGTGTGTTGACATAGGGACAAATTATTTTGAAAAAATTCTATCATTGTTTGATTAGTTCATTTATGAGGTTTTACATACCATCACAAACTAAATTTATTTTCATTTATGTTATAGTCATATATTCATTAAAGTACATGAAATAATTAATAATATACTTATTAAAATATTATTCAAAATTGCGAATAATTTTATGTCTTGCCTTCAGCATGGAGAATGAATACAAATTGTGTTTTTGATGGAGGTGGGGAACCAACAATTCTGTAAACAATGCTTCTATTTTAAGCATGAAAAGGGTGGGTAGAATATGGTTATAAAATTAACATAATTATATTATAGTCCATTTATGTTAATAGAGTCATTATTTAATTTTTTAAGGGTTATTGGATAATGTAGATGAAGAAAAGAATATGAAAGAAGTAAATTTAGAATATTTCATCTTATATATCACCTCATTGATATACTAATTATGGAATATTGATTATGGATTTTTATTAAAAATATCCACTATGATTCAAGGGATAGTATTCTAAAAAAAATTGGTTTCAAAAATTTTGTTATCTATGCCTTATATAGTGTGGGGATATGGGGTGGTGATTTGTGGTATTTTTTAGGGAGGTGGGTGGTATTTTTAATATTATATTCATTAGTTTATAATTATTTAATCTAGACTACCAATGATATTGATTATTATGACTATATACAGAAAATTGATCAGATATGTTCAATAAAAAGGGTTTTTGTGTCATCAATGACTCAAATATTCATGTATTTGGATTATAATGATTAAATTATATATTTTATTGTATTTCAGTATTCTCCTATGATTCAACTATTTTTATTAAAAATACAAAAACTTCACCCCAACCATTTTTCAATTTTGAGACTCCAAAAATGACATTCATTTAATTGAATTATTTTTCTATATATGAAAATATGAATTTTACAACAAAATCCTCATTTATTTGAAAAAAAAAATTAATATTATGATTAGTTTTTTATTACTATGAATAATTACTTATGGTCCCATAAAATTATTATATAAATATATTACAATATAATAATAGTTTATAATCCAATTTTAATGAATTAAATTTTCTATTAAATTCTTAAATTTATTATAAATATGAAATTAAAATATTTATATTTTACAAATATAGAAATAAATAATTATCATTTTAAAATAATTTATTTTCTTATAACATGTTTTTAATATAAAAAATTTAATTATATATGATACATTAATTTTTTATACTCTTTTAGATGTGGGGATAAATTTATAATTATTAGGTTAATATTCATGGTGATCATATTACTATTTTCAAGTTCATGTTACTATTCCTATGTTCGTATTACTATTCCATTAGTCAAATTTGTAAGTCATATGGGCTCCCTAATTCCTATAAATAACTTATATTTTACACATTATTAATTCACACCTATTTTCTTATGGTGGTTATATTTTTTTTATTTTTTAAGTTCATATTGGATTAAAAATATTTTTCATCATTTCTATTTTGTTTTTTAGGAGTGTAGTTGGTCTACTGGATTGAGAATATCCAAATTCTCCTATTTTAGTTATATTATTCTTTATTATTTTATCACATCTTAATACATTCAATTATTATTTACATTCTTATTTTCTAAATGAAATATTAAAATTAATATATATATTAAAATCTTGTGTTGAATGTACATTATATGACATTACTATATATAACACAATTTTTATATAGAAAATTTCATTGATAAATTCTTGGGTAGTTATATTCCTCCAAATTTATGATATTTTACCCTTGAAATTTTATTTTTAATACTAAGGTTAAAATTAATTATGTAATTATGATTCATGGCTTCCTCAGGTTCTCATTTTTCCTCCTCATACTTATGGTTTCACACTAGTTAAATGACTATGTGAGTTGTCTTTGTACGGAAAAATTTTCCTCAACCATCCCAAAATATAACTACATGATCCTCACAAGACAGATCATTTTTTGGCTATATCACATCTAAATTTATTAAATTTGATGGATATGGTGTGCAATTAATCTGAAGTTTTACATGGAATATATATTATCCATTTTAGTTTTATTGTAATAGTGTTACTTGATAGGAAATGGAACTTATGTGATCGATAATCTCAATGTGTCTGATGTACCTATTACAAATCATACCCTCCATTAAAAATCACATGACATTGTTCCATACATATATTTAGTGGACCTCTATATCGCCAAACTCATTAATGGTTTCCTTCAAAATACTTCTATTAACTTTGAAAAACACTGATTTGATATTAAATGTTCTTGACCTTTTATTCTATTTCCATTACCATTTTAGGTTCATGTTTCTTATTTTCACTAACATCATTCCATCATGTTGGGGTTTTAAAATTCTTTCCCACAAATGGAACCATATATCGATATTTTGAGTCTCGATTGGAATATATTTTAAAATGTAATCTTAACTAGTGAAAGATGATGATTCCATCCTCCAATGATGTCCAACAAGAATTTTCTCAAAACATTTTCTAATAACTTGATAATCAACTCAGAATGGTCATTAGTTTGGGGCTGATAAAACTCATTGATGTTTGACATTGTGTTTGGATAATGTTTCAAACATTACTAAAACATAGAGGTAAATATAGAATAACATATATATATATATATATATATATTAAATTATGGTGTTCCATATATCCTCAACACTTCCTTGATGTTTATCCCTGCATGAAAATCGAGTTGGATGTCATCTTGAGTTGATATTAAGTGAGTCGTATTTATAAGAAGATCCACCAATACCCATAGATAATTATTTCCCTATTCATGTTTTTATATTAACATTATCATGGTATATGTTTATGTTTTTTCATAACTATCTTGATATGGGTAACAAATTCATTATCCCCATGGGTAATGTTTTCAGTATCCCCATTGAATTTTTTCTATTATCCTTAATCTTCTATAATAATAGTCAATTTGATTTATATTTTACAATATCTATCATCATATTGTTCATATAATGGAAAAATTAAATTGGTATTGTTTTTATTATCCCCCTATAATGTTTTATATTAGCCTTCACCTTCTAGAATACCAGCCGATTTGATTTATATTTTAAAATCTCTATCATCATATTTTTCATCGAATAGTTCTCTTTGAGACCGTGAAAAATTTCCATTCTCCCTAGTTTGATGGAGAAGGTCTATCTATGTGAATCATTCAACAACTCCCTATTTGTCTTTGGATTTTATGGTACAAATTATTGGGACTCAAAATTTATAACTCATTCATAAATAGTTTTGAGAATAAATATATAGCATTCTTTATAGCCTCCACCTTATTCAATTTTTCTACATAATCCCTTTTTCCATTTATTATCTTCTCTATAAGGGATGGTTGAGTAACCATTTTTTAAATGAATTATGATGTTTATCCCATTTTAATTCTTATATCCATCCTCTTCTATTCTTGGAAAATTGGATCACTCTCGAATATTTTCATTGAATTGGTCACATGATTTTTTCTATATAGATAATATTCCATTTAATTTTCATTCCCAGGATAAAAGTGGATTCAGAAGTCATAGTACTTGATCACCATTAACCATCATAAGCGGTATATAATATGTTTCTTATACATGAATATATATTTTTTCTTCTTATGATCCCAATATATTCCATACATCTACCCATAGAGATATTACCACAAGATTTTCATCATGAATTAAACTTCTGAAAACTAAAAAACATTTTTGGGTAGTTTTTCTATTGAACTTTATACTTCTTTGAGGTGTCCACTATAACGTTTTCCTTATGTATTAGTACACAACATAAGAACATATTCACAGAATCAATGCATACCATGAAAAGTTACCCATTTGTTGGTGGCTTGACGAATAGTTCCACTAAAACACTCATTATCAACTATATAAATGCACAAATGGATTCAAAAATTAAAATATGCTTTACTTATTCTTGAATAATATTGAATAATGTATTAGACATACATGATAATTATTTCACAAAAACATTGGCAATACACATCCCGTCAAAAGAAACTATAAATCTTCATTATTGATATTGGTCTCAGGACCTCATCAATTACATTTTTTATATAAGACTATACATATATTCCTAATGAAGTGATAACAATCACCATGAATGATAAATTGTCTATGTAGAACACATATGTAATATAAATTCCATATAGGTTATCCTTTCAAAAACATTCTTTCATAGTAATAAAATTCACCTCATGATACTTCGTAATTTTGTATTATATAAAAAATATAATCTATAAATACTATAATAAAATCATTTATTTAATAACTAATGAATTTTTTAATTGATTCTAAAAATGATTATGAGATCATTAGTGAGTATGAAACAAATCACCATGATGTCATTGTTCCCATACCATGTTTGAAAGAAATTCATATAATTTTTTTTTCTTTTTCTTTAATTGGTGAATCTAGATCATTTGTCCAACAAAATGTAAATATTGGGCCCTATATAATTGATTGAAAAAGTCATCTATCTGTGGTAGGGGATACTTCAAATTCATCATGATATTTTATTTCATGATAATCAATCCATATTATAATTGACCCATCATTCTTCCAAAAAAAGAGGATCGGTGCACCCCATAATGATAGAGACATGCTTATAAACCCCTTTTCTAGATTTTTATTAACCAAAATTTTAGTTTCTCTAACTCAATGGTTGAAATTATGTATGGATTACCTGATATGGGAATATATATAGGCTTATAGTTAGTTGAGAACTCAACCTATCAGTGAGAAGAATAATATGAATCTCTTCAGAGATTATATAAGTATAATCCCTTATATTGGGATTATTTCCAAGCATTATTATCTTCATTGACTAGGAAATTTGTGCTAGATTTTAGTTCTCATTAAGAAATAATTTCCATTGATGAGAATAATATTACAAAATATATTATTACTCATCCTTATAGTTATATAAAATTAGAGGGTGATTCAATATGTGAAGAGTGGCCTTCCTCTCCCAAGAGTTGATGTTTTCATTATATAAGGACAAATAATACACTCCCAATATATAATGAAAATCTTATATAGGAAGTAATATGTGGGTTTCTTGGAGTAATAGTCCATAATAACTTATAGGGTATTATTTTTATATTTTTCATGTAATAATTAATCCATCTATAACTCTCATGGATAGCTTAACATCCACGTTTTGAGGCGGTGTTTGATTTCTTCTACCAAACATGCATGATTTGAATTATTGTGTAAAACCATACTAGAAAATAAAATTAAATATTATTGAATTAATAAATGACATATGTACGACCACATTTTTATATATATTGTCTTCACTAGTGTTGTAACATATCCCCATCCAGGCACTCTAGGCCTTACTAGTTGTTGTCATTGATTTATCTGAAAAATTTTGGTTTATGGAATTAGTTTTCATAATTACCATTTTTCTTCTAGTTTAAAAATTAGATCATATAGTAATCTTGGAAATTATTCTTCATTTCATCCCTCAAATTACTTGGTTTCCCAATATCCCGTTGAAATTTTGTAGTTTTGGGCCCCTCTTTACCACCTTTTTTTTCTACCATTCTAGTTGAGACTATTTATGTGATACTTATTCCCGCAAATTAAACATCTTGGATGTGGATTTTTATTTTATCCATGTTATTTATTGGATTTCCATCCCATATAAAAATCCATAATATTCATTTTTCTCTGGGACCTCAAGATAATGGATAATTTCTAATCTCATTTATGAAATTGAGGGAACACTAGACAACCACTTCTTAGTGGTAAATTCCTCAAATAGAATAATCATTCAATGTTTTTGGATTTGAAAATATCATAAAATAACCAATATTACTTTTGATATTGATTATAATGGTGGATGTTTATCCTTACAACCATGTGATTGTTTCATAATATGTCCTAATAAACACATTTTCGATTTGTAAAAATTTAAGAAAATCCCTCTCTATTTTATGATAAAGAGTTTATGGTTGATAATGTTTTTGAAATATTTACCTCTATTACACACATTTAATGAAAACATTCCCTCTTTAAAAGTTATGTTCCTGATCAGTGTCCACCACTTATCAGATTCCCCATTAAGAAGGTATAAATCCAACATAAATGTATATCGTACATAGCATTACAAACCCCAAAATATCTTCCCAATGTAGTTAATCTATATTTCCACAATGTGGGGGTCACAATTTACACTATAGGTATGATGGATTTTAATAAAAAAGGAATTTAACACAATTTTCTTATTGGAGGCTGTTCAAAATGATTCATGTTATTATTCATAACATGGGCCAGCTGAACCAATACATCAATGAAGTCCAATACATCACTCTCATAAATTTCAGTATATAATTAGGGAAATTATAATATGGATGATCACATTTTTTTGTTTTCATGGTTCATCATTTTTTCCACCAATATTTAAAATATAGAAAAACATGATGAAAACTCTCAAATATAAAATCATTTAAATAAGAAACTATGAACATTCACAGAATAAAATATAAATTAATATTATATAAGTACATATGAGTCTTTAAAATTCAATCTAGGTTCTAAATGGTAATTTAATTATCATTATTTATATCATAAAATTTTTATTAAGCCTTTAATAATTGTTCAAAATGATGTTATAAATTTTTCAAAGAATATCCACTAAGAGTGTCAGACCATGTGTGTAAAAATACATATTTATTGTGCACCTAATGAATATCGAGTCAATTACAAATGTTCTCTATTTGGGTTTATTACCGAAAACTGTAATGTCTCAAGAGCCACATTATCATGTACTATATTAACATGGATTTATTTATATGGATAATATTATATCTATATATAACCAAAACTCTAGGATATTCTACAATACTTATATGTATCACTGGGGTTCTCACATATTTATTCATGACTTAATCCCTAAAAATATCTCAATCATCCTTTTATTTCAACTATTTAAAATGAAGTATTTGATTCATACTGTTACATGAGTTTTAACATAAATATCTATTAAATACCTAAAAAACATTGAAAATCCTCACTTCATTTGAAGACAATGTTCATAATAAAGAAAAGTGAAATTAGAATAAATTCAATATTTTTTAATCTAAATATTCATCTGTTATGTCCCTTTAATATCCAAAAAACATTATAGGAGAACCCTAATAATATGTAAAAGAAAGTGGATATACATAAAACATTGTATGGGAATAAACATGACGGTGGATAACAATATATGAATAAAATGACATTACACAATATTATAATGAACTGGTTATCATGAGTAATTATATGGAAGCATAACATAATGTTAATAGAATCAAATGATAATGGAATAATTGGGGTTTAGGTAATACACAAAACATGAAATACTAATTTTTCAAGGATAATATCCATAAAAATATAACATTTTGGATTAACTCATATCATTGATTATGTTCACTCCATAATCCCCTGTGTAACATCTTAATAGAAAAAAATAGTATCAAGTGTATTAAAAAACAATCCTAGTGCATGAAAAATTAAATTTATATTCTTAAGTGTGGTGTAAAATTAAATCAATCATAATTAAGATAAATATGACTTAAAAAGGTACTGATATGGGTTTGACAGTCATGCCTCATATATTAGTTAAAGGATATTTGCTAAAGAAGAAATTTGAAAAGACAAATAGTAAATGTATTACCCCATAAAAGGAAGGGATATTAATCTTGATATATATGTGATAAATGTATATAATTTATAATAATTTAATATCATTAATGATACATAAATAGTGATTTTAACATAGAATTTTCATAACACAATCAACAATGGTGGTTTAGATAGAACCCTAACATTATGTTCAAGGATCGTTGTGTTCATAAACTTAATGTCCTGAATAATAGATATATATTAATTAAATAGTTAATTCATAAATTTATTAATATATATGTGATTTATATTATTTCCTGTATTTTTATTTATAATTATGTCAATGTGACATAATGTTATATTTTTTAAATAATGTTCTCTTCACAGTTCTATGTTTGGATCATTCCCTCTTAATTATTAAAGATAAATTAAAATGATTCTAAAACTATAGAAGTGATGTGAAATGGAATTAATGACTATGTAAAATGTAAATAGTCCAATTTTTCAACATTTTTTGGGGATAGGGAAAAATAAATCAATAAAAACATTAATATTTCATGGTTAGTTCATTTATGTGTTATGTCAACCATCATGAAATAGACACATTTTAATTTATATTGTGTATATATATTCATTCCATAACAGGAAATAAGATAAAATATATTTATTCAAATTAAATTCTATAAAAAAAATAACTTTATGACCATCATTGATGGTTTTGGAGGAAAATTCTATGCATTTTTCATGGAAATGATGAACTAATCATATTATAAATAACACTATAATTTTATAAATTAAGAATATAGAGGGATGGATATAGATAATCAATTAACAAAATAAAACCATATTATATTAATAATACATGATTAATTATTTAAATTGGGAGGATGTAAGTGAGAAGAAGGTGGAATAATAAAATAATTCATAAAAGGTAAAAATATAATTTACATATTAAATTTCAATTCATTGAAATACTCATAAATTCAAATGGAATTTCTATTTTAGGTCTTATAGACCCACTAGGATGTGTGGGATAGGTTTGGAAAGAAATTTGGGAAGAAATTAGGAAATATAAAATTACTAAAATGTGTGCCATAAAAATAATTTTAAAATAAAACACTATTTTTAGTAACAAAGATGATACGTAACACCGAGCTTAATCAAACAACAGAATCGTACTGTTTAATTGAGACCATCAAAACAAAAAAAAAATTGGTTAAAATTTTGGTATTAATGGAATTATGAAATATATAATTTTCATATTCATTTATAATGTACTATTTTATTCTTTTTAATTACATTATCAATTTTATAGTTAACATACATTTTTTCAAAAATCATTTTCATAAAAAAATGGGGTTTTCTTCATTTTATGAGAAAATGTTGTAATTAATATTTTTAAAAGTAATAAGTAATTTTCATAATGTAAACAGAATTTTTTTAAATAATAATATCAGGTTTTACTTTTCTTGGAATTTTGGGTTGTTGTGGAAAATATTGGATTTTTAGAGAATAGTGAAAAATACCGATTTATAAAACAATATCTATTATTTTCCATATAATAAAAAATTTAGAAACCTATTAATTTTTTATTTAATTTAATGTAATATATTTATTATTTATTTATTTATTATCTACATAAATGTTTTTAATATAAAATATATTTTATTTTAGAATATTCTTATTTTTAGGTTTTAAAATGGGTTCTTTCTGGAAACTAATTTATTGTAAATAATTTTTCATTTTTAATTAATTAAAAAAATCCATAATTTTTTTTTTTAATTTTAAATTTAAATATCATATGTCAATAAATATTATTATAATTTTATACCATTATTATTATTATTATTCATACAGATAATATGAAATCATATTTTTCTAGAGAAATACACATCTTGAAACCCGTTTTTTGTCGCCATTGTGGGTTTTCATTTAAATATAATTTTTTCGATTATTTTGATTTTATTTTGGTAAAATTAATTCAATATTTTTAATCATATGTTCCAAATAAGGTATTATGGTGATTTTCATTTTTAGGTATAAATAATTTAGCGTGGTAAGAGAAATTACCACAATATATATAAAATAATGATACATGTAAATGTTAAAAGGTAAAAAAATAAATTATATAGAAAATTCAAAATTAAATGGATGGTTAATGTTTTTCTATAACATAAAAATAATTTGAAACATTAATTACCAACTCAATTTTATGTTATTAATTACACAAAAATATAGTTGGATTTAAATATAAAATAATCATTATTTAATCAAATAAACCACCCATCCTCTATTATAAATTCCACTCCTCACCACCTCCTTTCTCATCACAATAATTGAATACCATAAAATCATGTCCAAAACCTCTTATAATTAGTCTAAATGTTTTCATGTTCTTCTCTTCTCACTAGAATGATAATTCCATGGTATTTTACGGATCCTTCATGGATGTGATTTTTATGGGGTTACATTCTAGGACCACCTCAATTAATTTCTTTTCATGTTCTACCATCCCCTCACCATACTCATACATCAAAGAATAATAAATAAACTACCATATATATAATTTAATTTTATATTTCAAACTGAATGTAAATAATCCAGCACATTTATTATCTAATCTTATTAAAATAAAAAATGTCAGGGTACAAATTATGTTGGTTAATCATCTATGTATATAATAAGTTTTAATTTTCAAATAGAACCATCATGGATGGTTAGAAAACAATTATTATGTTTAAATGATCTTTTAATAATTATATTATTAAATTTTTTTGTTTCTTGGAAATAATTTATAGACATATTAATAATTAAAAAAACTACTTAGTGACGGTCAAAAACCCTTCAAAATAACTAATCATTTATGAATAATTTTTCTAAAATGAATCATCCTCGTGTCAAAAAAATGAAATACGGGGCCATTTATACATATCGAAGTGATTTTATACCATTTAATTCCACTTTTTTTGTATTCCTTATATTTGAAAATAACATCCATTATTATACATAGATGAACCTACCATGAAACAATGAACCAAACACCCCCCAAAACAATTAAAATAATGAAATATTATTAATTAATGGGTGCTAAGATGTTATAAGAAGATCATTTATTTTATTATAAATATTAATATTTTTCTATAATAAATAATTAAATTCTTTAAACCATTATACATGATATTTGAAAATGTTTGAAGGATGTTGATCTATAGGTAAGATAATTCTTAATGAAATTTACATTCATTGTGTTAAACCTACACATCATTGATTATTTATTACAATTATTTGGAATGAAATTGATTTTGATTTTATTCTGTTGTAATTAGACTTTTTTTGTGTATTTACAATGGATACAAAAAATTATTTAATTTTAATAACTCTCACATAAATGATATTATATTTTTGAGGGAATTTACTCTAAAAACATCTTTTAATGTTTCTTTTTATATAATTCGTACAGAATTCATTTTTAAGTCTATGTAATTAATAAATTAACACTATTTTATGTTTCGTTGCTATTTTTAATCTTAATTTACATGATTGTTTTCATAATTTCCATGTAAATGGTTTTTTTGTACATGTGTCTTTAATTACAATAATTCATTTGAAAATGGAATGTTTATTTCCAACAAAGTGTATCTTATGATTGAAGATTTACTGATTTATGTTGACGTTATAGTATTTGTGAATTTTTTTTAATGGAATGTACTTACATTATGAACCAATGATGATTGGATACAGGATAAACCATGGATTTGTGGTTATGATATTAATAAATATTGTGTGGTTTCCTGATAAACTAAGGTTGGTTACTTTACAACCTGCAATACATTTTGTACTCCGATGTTGGTGGTTCGACATATTTTTTAATATATTATAAATATTTATGTGTAAAATTATTTCCCAAGTTACATTCATATATGTTATATTCTTTCTGATGATTTTCCTTAAATCAATTTTTTTATAAAATATAAGATAATTCTATTTTTGAAAAGATGATTCCCTCTTCGGGGTAAAAATTTTTATTTTCTAGAATGTGTTTCTATGGGTTTTAAAATTACTATTAGATACATTTTTTAGGTGTAACATCCCAAGTAAATAAAGAATACGACATTTTTATATTTATTAATATTTTTTAATAAAATTTTAATATTACTTAAAAGGGAATTCTATGTTGGATGGCGTACCCAATATGCAACAATGAGTTTCTTTGAAATCTTACTTTGCGCACAAATAATATAATAATATTATTTTAAATGGTAGTTAATGCCTAGTTGTTTTAATGGCAGGAATGAATAAAACTGTCTATAAAATGATTATATATGTTTGTTATATATTGTCCAGTAAAAGTTATAGGCTTAAAATAAGAAAAGAATTTGATTTTAAGCATAAATATTCTAAAATTCTTTAAAAGGTCGATTAACCGCCTTTTGATGGAGAACCCATTTTAAATAAACTTTTTGACAATTTTATATGTTATATTTGAAAAAATAATATCCTTCTTTATAATCGGGACATGAAAATTAACTTTGTGTAAATTATTTTTATTTTTCCGATAAAGATAATTTTTTTAATGAATAGTGAAAACTACTGTATTTTTATTCAAAACCTCATTTTAATCTAATTTATTTATATGGTTAGATTATAATTTTAATTGGGTTTAAAGTGTACTTAAAATATATTTTTACCATTTAATCCAATGGTGGTCATTGGAATTAATTTCACTTTTAAATTGGACATAAACAAGTGTCAAACGTTTGATAGATATTGTTTCCTAAAAACACGTTATTTATTTTGACAACAGGAATTAATTATAATATTAATTAATGAAACTTATATATTTTGAATTTGGTAAAATGGGAATCATTTTTGAATTTGGAATATCTAATTTACTTTGGATAAATTTTTGGTATTTTTTTGACAAATGTTTATTTTTAATGAATAGTGAAAAATACTGCATTTTACTTCAAAATTGTTTTTTCATCTAATTTAATTATATAATTATATTGTCCTTTTATTTGGTTTTAAAGTGTAATTTAATTATGTTTTTATCACTTAATACAATTTTTTTCATTGGAATTAATTTCACTTTTCATTTTGACGCAAAAATATGTCAATCTTTTGATAACTTTTACTTCTTAAAAACCCGTCTTTGGTTGTGAAAACGGGAATTATTTTTAAATTAATTACTTAATTTTTGTGTTTGTAATTTGGTAAAATTGATTCCATATTTGGAATCATAAGGTCTAAATTATGTGATTAGGACTCTTGTTTTTGGGCATTATGAATAGTAACGACGACAATTAGCTTTAATTATCGTGATTAATTAGAAATCGGGTAGTTAAGGGTAATAAAATAATATCCTAAAAATAAAAAATGACCCCAAAATGTGTCCAAATTCTATTGGTGCTGTCATGGCCGACCATGGTAATCCTTGTGCCATCTTTGGTACCCCATGGAATCACTTTAGTGTGATAGTGACCTTTTATTATATTATTTTTAAAGAAAAGAAAATATAACCAAAGTATGTATCACCTAAGTAATACAATTTTATTTTTGTTTATATAAATGATCTCTTTGACTATAAATATTAATTGGAAAGCTAAATATATTTCATAACTCATAGTTTTTTTTTATAATTTTTAGACAATAAATAAATAAATTTATTTGAGACACCATGATGATGCAGTGATTACCTCATTAATGAACGATTTAAATAAAATGAAAAGATATGGTAAAATATAAGACTTGAACTTGTAAAAAACCTATTGTATGGGTGTATTTCTAACCCTTATCACCTTATCTTCGAAATATATCATCTTGGGACCTTTAAAATTTGAAAATCATTTCTTGATAAAGTAACATTTCATGACCTTCCAAGAGTGCCCCTCCCCCCCCCCCCCCTTATAAATGTCCCCCACCTCTACCCCCTTACAAACACCTCTCAAAACCTTGGCTCATCCAACCCCTACTCATAATATCTCTAAAAATCCCTCTCTTAATCCTAGAAGCCTTACCTTAGGCAGAAATCTCTTCAAGAAACACTTTTGGTTCAAACCAAGGGGAGTTACCTGATTTAAAGGTATTGTCTTCTCTTTTTTCCTTTTGTTTTATTTTGCTTCTCCAACCCCCTAAACTATTTTTATTCATTTAATTTGTAACAAAAACATTATATTCAATATACTAGGATGTTTTTATGATAATTATTCTAGCTGAACTTACACACACCTCTATCTAATGGGTGAAGAACATACTGTTTATGTAGACGGTGAACTACTGCCTCACAAAATGATTATTGTTCAATTATCTCCTACCACCTCTCATGGTGGACATTATTATGTCACTGTATTTTATATATGATATATATGGTATTTATGTTTTCTATATGATTATGTATTTTTATATTTAAAACAAACCTATATTCTTTGCATGTTATGCAAATGCGATAATTTCATATGAGCAAGTGTGGACTACCGCCCCCTCAAGTGATGTGACTCGTTCATGCAATACATGGAATGTATAAAGAATGAAATTAATGAACTTATGTGACATATATAACATATATATTATACTGGAATTATAATATATATATATATATCTCATTTAGTTTTAATTCCATTAATATGACAAAGAAATGAATGTAGTGTTCATGCGTACGTACGGCCTACCGTCTCCATGAACGGTGTATTTCATTTTTATCTCCAAATGTTATGAAATAGTATAAAATAAATTTATAATGGATATATATGATATTTAAATCATTATTAATATTCTATAGATGATGTAATTATAACTACATGGACAATTCTTTTCAAACAATTTCATTTTTGACTCATGAACCGAACATCAACAAAAACGTCTGATATGAACTCACATATTTAACTAACTATTATAACATTATAATATGAATTGAATAACAAACATTAAAGTAGTTCCTTAAGCAATTATAAATTTAACAATGTTTATTATTCAGGAATATAAAGAAACGAACAAGACAATTCAGACTTGAGGTAAGGGATCCTATCTCTTTCTTTCTTTTTAAGTACTCTCTTTTTTGTAATTTATTTTAATCTCCTCTTTATTATGTTAGTGATGTTATTTTATATTACTCTTAATGTAATATTTATTTTATTATGATTAGAGACCCTATTTGATCTCATCAATCTATTTTTGGAAGTTTAAAGTGGCGTCGTTAGGCTGCCAAATTTTCATAAGGGGATTTCTTATCTCACTTTTAATTCCGTGAGATTTCCATTGGTCACAACTTATTTATAGAATGTGGTGTATTGTGTACTGAAAATTGATATATATTATCATGATTCTATTTATATTCATGTTTTTCTTAAATTAATTTGGTGGTTATTATCTTTTGGTTATACGACTCGATTTATTACAATGAGGTAAGGGTTTTTATCTCACTTTTTATTCGTGTGAGATTCATGCTACATTTGCCACTATTTCCTTTTTTGTGGCATATTTACTTCACATTATTCTACTATTTGTGTAATATACTCTTGTTTATGGGTATTTACATCTTCATTTTATGACCCTTCTTTCATGGGGTGTATGTTTTGAAAGTTACCCAAATCAGTAAGGGAACCTTTCACCCTCCTCTTTTTAAAAGACTTTTTTTTGTTAGGTATTTTAATTTACATCTTCTTATGTTGGTATATGTTCTTATGTATCCTTATTTATGTAAATTATATTTCCATGTGATGAGATACCCTTTTTATCTCTCATCTTCTCATTTCGTGAAGTTTTAAATGATGACGTTAGGCTGTCAAATTTTTGTAAGGGAACTTCTTAACCGAATTTCAATTCTTTGAGTTAAACCTCTACTTCTTGATTATGTCATACTATAGATATGTGTGTATGACCTCTAATTGTTTTAAACTTAATATCCTTTTATATTGGGTGTATTTATATTTTTCACACATAATTATGTAATTGATTTATCCTTAATTTAAGGATACCGACTTTGTAAGGGACTTTGTCTCAATCTCCTTTCATTGAGGCGTATTTTTGTTATAATACAAGACTTTCTTTTATACACTGTATAAACACCTTTGACATTTCATTTCATTGAGAGGGAATCTTTTTCTACGAAGAATTTTACTAAATGGAAGAATGGAATGTTTCTTATAACGTACGCAGTGACAACGACCTTTTCTGCCGCCATGAGTACTATTTAACATTTGGCTTCCTTAACAAGTCGTAATGTTTTTAAAAGAAAATAAATACCATATACTCTTTTATGTATTTTTGTATTGAAAATGGTTTTGATAATGGATTTTTATGTCAATATATTTAAGTGATATATTGTGATTGAAATGTGGAAATTTTTTCATTCCTTTATAATTGTTTTATGTGTTATGGTCATATAATGGTTCTTGGACATTTGATGGGTGGTTACATGATAAACCAAATGACGGGTGGTGTCGTGAATACCAGGATGGGTGGTTACATTATAACCTACAATGCATTGGGTATGGAAGTTGGTCGTATGGCTATTCCATTTAGTGATATGTGTGGAAGTTTACTGTATGGATATTCCATTTAAGTATGTTTATGTCCCAAGTTACCTTTATATGTTATGTGTTATTTATATGGATTATATAGTAATATTTTGGTTACAAAAGGGTAAGTAATAATATTTTATTCAGTGAATAGTATTTACTACTTCATAAAGGTGAAAGGTATTACTTATGATAAAGTATTCATGATTTACTTATTGTTTTGAAAAAACTAACAGTTTTCCTTCCTTATGTATCCTTTACTGGGTTTTTTATATTCCTCCCATGTTTTTGAAATGTTTTCCATAGGACTTAAAGATGAATAGGGTCAAGGATGGGATCAAGTAAATACATTCTATCTAAAACAAGGAACTATACATGTTTCTTTTTAAGGGTTTTTATTTTAAAGAAACTTAGTAGAAGTGTCTACTTTGTAATCTTTTGAGATGTAATAGTTATGTCCTAAATATCTAAAACTCTAAGCCTGAAAAGATCCTCTTTTTGAATTATTCATTTAATTCATGATTATGTAATGTTTTATGGTCGGGGACTTATATTAGGTCTCTTAAGGATATTTCATACTAATCAAACTTTTTAAAATTGATTAAAATGTTTAAGGATTCATAGGGATAAGATTGAGATCAAGGGGAAAATCTTGATTATGTATCATCAATAGAAAACATGTTTTATTATAAATAATTTTATTTTTTGTAAAAATGTATATTGTTTATATGTGTCCAATTTTAATGTGTGAATTTACCATTTATGAGGTTACCATGTATGATTTTCCCCAATTTCTTTAAAACTCTAACCCGAAAATATTTTCATGATTATAATAATAGGACTTATAGTTTAAAATATCTGGAATATGTATTGATTAATGCAAGGTATTTATATTTGGTAACATATTTGAGTTTATATAACTTTAAAAGTAATTATGTTTTTTTATAAATATTCTACCTGTCATATATGACCACAATGGTTAAAATGGGGGGGGAGATCCATAGATATTTTGGATAAATTGAATGAGTTTGAGATAATAGGAATAATGATATATTTGGGTTTACACTCCTAATTAGATTTTATAATATGATTTTATTGATATGATAAGTCTAAATTTATTGGGTTTTTTTAATGGATGGATCACGCAATAAAAAAAGAAACAACATATGTTATGGAAGATGATATAGATGTATGAAAGAGAAATAAAATGAACTAGGATCTATAATGTGAACTCTTAAATTTATTCAAACCATGATATCAGGGGTAACGCTTAATCACCTGATCCTTTATGAGTTTCTTAATTCATAAAATATGAGGCAAATGTGGACCTATAATTGTTAAATTGACAATGATCATGATGGAAAATAAATTCAATGACTTTTGTGTTAATAATATTGAAATAAGAACCAATAAAATTTATTAAAAAGATGGAATGATGTTTTATAGATGGTAATCTAGGTCTTAAAGAATTAATCTACAAAAAAAGAGTTCATTTAACTCTATAAGGTGGATATATTTTCATCCAGAGTTATGAGTTGGATGTTTTAGATGTGGGATGTATGAGCATTATGAAAAATTATGTCCTAGCAAGAAGGCTCATGAATGGGCTTAATAGGACCGTATCGATATCTATTTAGAAATACTTAATTTTGTTATAGTTTAAGATGAGAAAAAATAAAATTATATATAAATGGTGTGTTTTGTTTTTTGGTTCATGTTTCGATATTGTTAAATTTCAAGATATGATTCATCATTTTTTACAGGAAATAATATTATGGAATAAGATAACAAATCATGGTTAATGGTTTAATAAGGATGTTAAAGGAAGGAGTTTTTTATATATTGTGTTTTAAAATTTCTTTTATACCACAATTCAATAAATAATATGGGAATCATGGAATGCCTATGGATTTTTCAATACTAGGTTTTTTTCATAAATTTGAAAACATATGTTAGATGGAATCAATACCATTGAAAAGTGGTGAAAAGTTGATAATATTGTAAGACATTTTAGTTTTAGGTAAATTTAACCATTAATGAATTGATATTTAAAAGTTTTTTATGTAATAATAAATTTAATTTGGGTATAAAAAATTTTAAAGGTATTGTTATTCTATTTGGTTTATATGATCTTCATTTTTTTGGGAAGTAATGGTTCTCACTTTTCTTGGGTGAATAATTAAAGGTAAGAGACCACCTTTTAGGTTAAAACATATATTTAATAATGAATCTATTGAGGTTATAATTATGTTATTTCATAATTTTATGGAATTTTATAAGTACTATATTGGTATTGTTTTATAAAAAAGATAAACTACAATATGGGTGACAAACTGACACAACTAGCAAGGTTGTGGGTATTGAACCCAAAAATATAGGGTGAAAAATTGTGTATTGCACACCACAAAATTACATAATGTCTTGCTCAGTATGAAATTATTTTTTATTCTTTAAACAAAATAGTGAATAATGGTTAGGTTCATTATGGGAACATTTTCTTATCTAATTGATAACCATGGGATTGGAAAATGATTTGGGGATTAAGTGATTAATATTATTTTGTAATATGTTCACTATTTTGGTATCCTTATATGACTAAGGTAAACCAAACACTAATGGATTTTATTTAATATTTAAAGGATGATATAAATTTTGGGAACATATATGATTTTTTTATTCATGTTATTTATGTAAATCATTAGTTTTCTTGAACATTATTTATGTAGGGAACATAAATTTTAACTAGAGACATTAAGAGATGTTGATATTATATAAAAACAAACACTAATTTTTTCATGGATGTATATATAATAAACTACTTCTGATTTTTGAGTTTAAATATTAGCCTATAATATGTTTGGGTAATTTTAATGAAATTTATTTGTTGAATGATATAAGTTGAATATTGGGTAAAAATGGTTAATTTGATAGATTAAAGTTTTTTTTATTAGAATGAATGATTACTTTTATTTGAGGAATATCGTATTCTGTCATAAACCTTTTTTATTTTGGTAAATGATTAATAAAAGGAGTAAGCAATAGTTATTTTATATTTTTTGATATTTATATTTGATTCTGAAGCTTTATGTATGAAAATTTATCATGAATACTCATTGTTTGGAGAAAAGATGTAATTGTGGTGGATATTCATTAATGGATTTAATTATATATATGATGTAATTATTTTTCAATATGTTATTATTGTATATAAGAAGTTAATTCCCCAATTTTGAGAAAAAAAAATTTTAAATAGGATTTTCATTAGTATAATTTTCTTATTGAGAAACCACCATCCTTTTAACCCATTACAGATTTATAGTTTTATAGAGGTTAAATTTCTTATGATCATGTTTCCTTTCAATATTTATCAGTCCATGAGGGATATATTTTAGTTTCCATTTATAGGTTTTCCTACAAGGAATCGTAGTTTGTGTCATATTATGTGACCTTCTTACTTTCTTTTTTCTCTCCTTCAAAATAATGTTTTATTGATCCTTTTTAAAATGTTGGATTTCCATATTGGTATTTTGGAAATTGAAAACCATGGTTTTTTTATCCCATGTTCAAATTATGATGATGAAATTTAGAAAATGGGTGATAATCAAACATCTATTTTTTTAATAAAAATACTACATTCCATAGAATACACGATACATAACTCCGAGCATAATAAAAAATCATAATCTTATTATTTAAATGTGACCTTTATAATGTAGCCATTAAATTGTCTATATTTAATAGTATTAATTTAATTACAATATATATAATGGTCAAACTCATTTATAAGTTATTAATTAATATTTTTAAATAGGCACCTAAAACTTTAGTGAATTCATTTTATTTTTCGGAAAATACATTTTTATCAAAAACATGGTTCCGTTATATTTATGAGTGAATATTATAATTTATATTTAGGAAAATAAAAAATTATTTTAACTATAAAAATCCTTTTTCAAACAAGAAAACCATGTTTTACTTTGATTGAAATTTTGGTATTTTTTAAAAAATATTGGGTTTTTAATGAAAAAATTAAAATTACGAATTATTTTAAATAATATAATTTCTATTAAGTGAATTAAATGATTTAAAATTCATGTTAGGTTTTTCATTTTATTTCTAGTAACATAAGTATAATTTTTTTATATTTTATTTAGTTAAATTATTTTTAATCAAATATATACTGTATTGTAGAATAATTTTATTTCTGGGTAAAAAAAGATATTTTTTCCAATATAGTTTTAAAGTAAATAATGATTCTCATTTTAAATTAATAAAACTATCCATGATGGGGGATTTTTAAATGAATTTTGTAAATTATATATTTTTAAATAGTAATTGATTTTTTCACCATTATTATTATTATTCATATAGTTAATATAGAATCATTATTTCCTCAAAGAATAAACATCTTGAAAATCCACTTATTTTCACGTGTGTGAGTTATATTTTAAATTTAATTTTACAAATTCTCTGATTTTAATTTAGGAAAATTGATTCAAATTTGGAATCAGAATTTCTAAATTATCTAGTATGGTCATCTTCATTTTTAGGTATACAGATAATATCATGGTAGAAACAATTACCACAGTATAGGTAAAATAATTAACTAGGTTAAATATTAAAAGAAAATTTTTAAAATTCCTAAAAATAATTTCCAATGGGAAATTTATCTATTTATTGACCCTAATAATCCTCTAAAAATTTATTATCATAATTAATTCATTGAAATTAAGGTTATAATTTTTTTTTGGATTTATATATAAAATAATCATTATTCAATAAAATGAAACCATCCATCCTCATGTATAAATCTGACTCCTCGCCACACATGTTCTCCTCACAATAATCATATTTCATAAAGTATTTTTCAAACCCTCTCCTTCCAACTATAAACACATACATGTGATTCTAGTCTAACCAAAACACCAATTCCATGGTCTTTAAGGGATCTATTAAGGAGGTGATATTCAAGATGTAACCTTCTCAAACCCCTGCTCTTAATTTATTCTATTTTACTACCTTCTCCACACATTATCCATCCAAAAAATAATAATAAATCAAGTTTCATATATATATAAATATATATTAATTATAAATTTCTAATATAATATATTATATTGATCCATATTATTATCTCCTCTTATTCAATGAAACGAAAGAATTTCCCATATCATGGTGGTTAAACATCACTATGGATAATGAGTTTTTTTCCATTACTGTATTCATTACTGGTCAAAAAAAATTATTCTGGCTAAAAAAATTGTAAAAAGTATATTATAACTTATTTTATGATTTTTAAATAATATACCACTATAACAAAAATTAAAATGAAAATGGTTTGTGATGATCGAAAAAACTACTTAAATAATATGATCATTTATGAATAACTTTTTATAAAATGAATGACCATTATTATAGGAAAAATTATACACGGGTCCATTTATACATATGGAAGAGAATTAATACTATTTTATTCATACTCTATATTATTATGTATATATGACAGGAAAATCCTTATTTTTACTCAAATGAACTATCCATGAAACCATCGAACCAACATAGCCAAAAAATAAAAATAAATAAATTTTATTAATGAATAGGTGGTAAAATTTTTATAAAATATAATATAAGTTATTATAAATAAGTATAAATTTCATTAAAAAATTAAAAAATTATTTGAATAATTATACAGGATGTTTGAAAAACTTTGAATAAATTTTTACCTAAAATATGGAAATTCCAAACCAAGTTTTCATTATTTTGGTTAAACATAATTAAATTGATAATTTCTTACTAAGTCAACGTGTTAAGTCATTTTTTAATTTATTATTTTTTATTTACAATTTTACTATATATATTTATAGTGTATACACAAAACTTATTCAGTTGAATGATTCTCACTTCAATAATATTACATTGGTATGGGGCTTTCTTCTAAAAAATTCTTTTAAAGTTTCCATTCAAGAAATTCAAAAGGAATGGTTATTGCATATATGTAATTAACATAAATTCCCGATTTTATGTCACAATGATATTCTAAGGCACAAATTACATATTTATATGTCATCATTCAATTAAAAGTTATTCCATTGGACGTGTACAGTTTTTCAAAATAAGTGATTTCAAAATTGAGAGACTAATTTCATCAAAGAGTTTTTTATGATGAAATAATTCCTGATTTCTATTGATTTTATGGTTCTTGGGAATTGATTATTATGATGGGTGGTTTTTTTATAAAAAAAATAAAATGTAGTTACATAATAAACCAAGGAGGTTTTGATATATAATTAACCAATGACCAGTGGTTTTGGGATAAACCAATGATGGTTGGTTACGTTATAACCACCAATGTATAGGGTTGTTCAAAATTTGAGGTTGGACATATTTGTTACTCAATTTTTAAGATTGAAATGGATAATAATGTACCAATTTACCTACATATATATTATATCCATGATTATTAGTTTTCATAAAAATTAAAAGATTTTAAAATTCTATGACAATGATCCTTTTGGAAAGATTGTTATGTTTTGGGGGCCAAAAGGTATGATTTTAAGAAACAGTTTCTTTGGCTCATCACCGGACTAATAGTTTCCTTTCTTTTATAACCCTTACTGATCTATTGTACTTGTTCCAATTTTTAAAAAACATTTATAGGGTTAATGTAAGATTAATGAAACGTTTGAGATCAAGGGGATAATTGTGAATATGATTCATGAATAGAAAATATGTTATATTTTAATAGATTTTAATTTATAAAAAATGGATACTCTATATATGTTTCCACTTGTAATGTAAGGGTTTATAATGAAATATTTTTCCTAAATATCTAAATCATTATTCCTAAAATATCATCTTTATTGTAATGGTTTTAATTATATTTTAAAATAACTATGATATTTAATGATTAAGACTAGTTCCTTATAGAATGTGAAAGTAGAATTGGTTGTGATGGGTGGTATTTATAAGTAGAGGAGAGCAGTGTTTTTGAATATTTTATTCATTTTTTTTAATTTGATCCCAATACCACCAATATTGTTAAATATTATGAATATATAAAGTAAAATGTGAATTTCAGTTTGAAATAATCGGTGATTAAATAACCCATGAAAAAATGTTTAATATTTAGCTTATAAGATTAAAAACTACATGCTATCATATTTCAAAAATTCCCAAAAATAGTAAACTTTTAAGAAAAAAAATACCTTAATGTTTTTCTAGCATGTCGATTCTATAAATTAATCCAATTTTATAAAAATATTTCTCTATATTTGTGGAATTTATTTTTAAAATAAAATCATCATTTTGTGTAAAAATATCGATTTGAAGGTTATTTTTAATATTATCTCACCTCAAAAAATTGTATTGGTCCCATAAAGTTATCTCATCATATTTATAAAATAAAATATTAATTTATAAATCCATTTTATGAAAATGAAATTGCTTTTTAAATAATATGTTTATTATAAAAGTGAAATAATAACCATTTATTTATAATACACAAACACATAATTTAATATTATTAATCCTTTACTTATTATTACCATTTGTAAAATATATCATATTTTCAATTGAAATTATATCTACATAATTATTACACTAATAATTGGTATTACTATTATAAATATATGTTAACTATTTCGAACAATTATATTACTCTTATTATGATCAAGTTAATATTTAATTGGTCAGATTTAAAACCAAACGGTTAGATTTGTAACTGTGATAATGGTTCCCTACATCTTATAAATTCCTTATATAACATTAATAGAGTAGTCTATTATATTTTCTTTTTAAGGTTACATATATTTCCATTATGAAATTTATCATTGGATTACTATCATTCTTGTTCATTTATAAAAAAATTATGAGTAATGTTATTTTAGTGGATCAAAAAGATTGATATATGCATATTCTTATTATATTAGTTTCTATTATTCACATTGTAATAATATAAAGTATTTTGAATTTATATTTTCAGTAAATGTAATTTTAAATTTATATAATAATTTTTTTTGGTTTCAACTTGTCGTTCTTGTGATTTATACTAAATTACATAATATGACATGATTATATAAAAAAATTGAGATGATAATTTTTCTATGACATTACATTAATATAGATCTAAAATATTATTTCTAGTGAAAAATAATTATGAGTAATATAGTAAAGTGTGTATCATTGTCATTGGTAATTTACTAAGTAAAGTCTCTAATACATAAGTCTAAGGCGATTTTATAACAATTACCCATATTATAATGGAAATGGGAAAACATCCCTATGAATTTTTCCATCAAACTCCTAAAAAATATATATTGGTCCTAATACTTGTTGGGTTATATACCATCACCTTACGACATCAACACACTTAATTTTTGTTAGTAATTATTTCACTCTTGATGATATTACTAGAATATATATTAAGAATGTAATAATGATTTATAGAGTACCATATTTTATTATATGTGTTCGAGATCCAAGAATTTAATCAAGAAAAATTAGAAGCCTTCAACATGGTTTGGATTTATATTTTATTTTTAGTCCTATTTATCATCCTTAGATAGATGGTTTGTCTAAGAGAACCATTGAAACCCTAGAGGGTATGTTAAGATCTTGTTATATGGATTTAATAGGCTGTTGAGATCAAAAACATCTTGTATTTTTGTTTTAATACAATAATATATTTCACTCAAGTATTGAAATGGTTATTTATGAATCCCTTAACTAAAGGAAGTGAATAACTCTAATGTATTGTGATTAATTTGGAGAAATAATGTTCTTGTTACATGAGTTATATTGCGGAAATTTTAAAAAAATATAAAACTGTTAAAAATAAATCAAGGGAATCTCAGAGTAGACTAAAAAGATATTATAACAACCATTTCTGAGAAATATTATTCGAAGTTGGAGACAATTTATATTTTGGATCTTCTAATAAACCTCAGTAATGTTCACAATGTGTTCATCTATCTCTCCAGAAGAACTATATACTTTATTATTCACATTTAATGATATAGGAGCCATAACACTAGAGAATTATCATTACAATAAAGAAAACATTAAATAAATTATTTAATCTAAGAGATAATGGGACATGGAAAAAGTCTATTCAAATGAGTAATGTTCTCTTGTGGAATAAATATTTGAATAAGCTACATAGAAATATGTGGATATTTGGAAATTGGGGTATCCTAGTTTGTTAGAATCAATGTAAAGGAAATTTGGGTGAACATTTCATTTTAATGAGGGTATACCATGATATTATAGAATATATTACTCTTTTAATAAATTTAATATCTTTAATATCATTTATTACATGAAAAACTATTTTTCAATGAACCCCAATATAATATTAAAATATTATTTATTTAATATTTACAATATAACCTAACAATTATAATTATATATGTGAGTATGAATAATAACATTATTGATATAATATTTAAACTTTTTTAGATGAAGAAAAAAATTGGTAATTAAGTACGTAATATTTAGTAAAGCATTATATGATTCAAAAATACATTTTTCAGAAAAAAAATTATTTTGATTACTATAAAAATAAATATCATAATTAAATTAATTCAAATTTATAATTCTTTTGAAAAAATGAAAATCATCTTTTTAAATAATAATGTCAAAAAAATCATTGGGTGAAGTTTTTACAAATTTCAAAAAAAATTCTTTTTTCTATGAATTTTCAAAACTACTAACATTTATGGACAACTCATATATTCTTTTGTTGATTTAAAAAGATTTATTTTATTAAATTGTTATTCAAATTATTGTTAGATAAATTGTTTTATAAATATTCCTATTTAGGATGTTGGAATTATTTTATTATGTTTGATTTTTGATATAAAAACTTTTACGCTTATGAAATATTTTTCATTGGAAAAGAACGTTTCATTGCATTTTGTATATTTAATTTAAAAATAAAATTCATCAATATATATTAATTAAATATAGAAAAATTGATTCCATATTTTTAATGATAATATTTAATATAATATTTCTTTGATATATTCTTTATTATAAATTTTGAATAATTTCAATAGTTAATATTTAACACCTCGATGGATGAGGTAAAATTAGGTTGAAACAGTGGGGTAAAACATTAAAATAACTCTAAAAATTGACTTAATCATATTTTATCGGTGTATAATTGACAAATGATTCTATAAGGATCTATATTTTATATTTTATATATTTGTTTTTGTATTTGGGAACCCATGATTTACATTTTTTAAATAAGTTATAAATTTTTCTAATAGAAATCAATTTTTGGGCCCCTGCATTGAATGTCATTGTTGGAGGATTCCATTTAGTTTTGGCATCCAAAAAATTAAAAATATTAATTTGTTTATTATTTATTATGAAAAATCATTTAAAATAATTTATCACTCTATTTTGAGGGTTAAATATTTTTTACCTGTAAATCAATTATTTTCCTTAAACTAATTTTTCATACATTTGATATTTTTATTGTAAAGCCAATTTATTCCACCAACATAAATTAATTTTTTTGCCAACAACATAAAATGTATCATTTATTTTATTCTTCCATAATTTATGGTTGATCATACTAAGAGTAGAATTCCTTATGTTGAATATATTAGTGCTTGTCTGTAAGAATACACATAGTGACAATTATGAAATGAGAAATTGTCAATTTTATGACTGTATGTGTTATTTGGCATAAGAATACTTGTTATTTCCATCCAGGTAGATTTTTTTGAAAACTATGTGGGTAGAATTCATTCCTATATATATGCTTGAGCTTACATTATTTGTGTCATATCCTATTATTTTAGATTAATCTGAGACTTATATAAATTTTATCATCAATAGTCATCATCATTTTCTAATGGAAATTACTATAGATTTATTTTGATATGATTTGTGATGTTCATAATGATTTTCAACTATAAGTCAAGAAATTTTATTGTAATACAAATGAATCAATTATGGAATATCTAAATAATGTTTTAATTGAATAATATAAAAGTGAATATTTTGATATTTCAGGGAATGAAAATTATAATTTGATAGGTTGAATATTTATTTTTAACTTGGTCAAAATTAACCACTTCTTCTTTTTTTAATATTTTCCCTAACTAATAATAATTTATTAATAATTAAAAATATTTAATTTAAATATTACTCATGTTATTTTTAAAATTATGCAATGAAATTTATAATTAACAACTTATTAAACCTAAATTTTTAGAAACAAATATATTAACGTTTGGAGGTAAAATCGGTATATTACACAAAACTATTTTCTTTTTCAATTTTTTTTGTTTAAAAAGATATAATGTCCATCAATATTTGTTAATTAAAATAATATTAAATGAAAAATCATTTAATTTCAATTTATTTACAATAACTATAACTTATGTATTAAATCAATATAATTTTTATTACTAGTCATATAGAAAATATAAGATCATATGATGCTTTAAAATATAGTTCCTAACAAACAATTTTTTGACATAATTTGCTGGGTTTTGAAGATACATTCTTCCACTTATTTGAATTATATTTTATTGTATTTATGAATTTTTGTAATAATAATAGATTATATAAGGTAATATTTTCAACATATTTTTTGTCCTTTTAATTAATAATAATTGTAAAAACATATTATAACGGTGAAAGAATAAATGTGATAATCAAGGGTTAGTGGATATTAATAATGTTAAAAGTACCTAAAATCCTTCTAAAACCCCATTGGTTGGTTTTATTTCGACATTACCCTATTCCTCTTATTATATGATCCATCTTTCTGATATATGTTCAATAATGGGTCATTATATTATGGAAATAATTTAAAAAATTTCATGTGTGATGCTCACCTCAATTATAAGAGGGAACCATGACCATAAATTATTCAAACCTCCCAAAAAAATTATCTTGATAAATGCCTTCAAAAATATGTCCCCAGTATCCTTATAGAAATTCTAGAGCTTTTGGTCTTCCCAACAAGAAAACCCCAAGGTTCCTTAATAAGATATCCAAAGGAGGTTCTTCTGAGAAATGTTAATTTTCTTCACAATAAACCTTATTTTTTACTTCTTATTTTTCTAAAAAATATTTCATAAAAATTATAATATAATAAATCCAATATCCACCATATAGTGAGATTATATTATTTCTATGAATTAATATTTTTCTATCTCCATCAAATGGGATACAAAACCATTTCTCTTGGGTATGGTCAACTACTGCATCATGAATCATTGTAATTTGTTTTCCATCTCCTACATGTATTTGAATTCATAATGATTGAAATAATTAATAAATATGATACATATGAAATAATATTAATTCTTTAAAATTAATATATAATCATGTTCATTACAATTTCTCCAATTAAGATATTTATATATCCCCTCGTCATATGTTTGGCCTACCATTCCCATGAAATAATTCTATTTTGTTCCCTTATATAACATTCAATAATTAGTCAAAAAATATTTCCAATGAATAATTGATATATTATAGACATTAATAAAAATATTGAGATGATGAAGTTATATACAATGTATACAAACATGAACATATTTGACGAAACATGGATGAGAAATTGAAGGATTCAACATCCAAAACAATTATAATAATGAAATATTATTAATGAACATTTGGTAATATGTCTAAAATGACCTTATATGTTATTAAAAATTTAAATATAGCATTTTAATAAAAGACATTATTTCTCAATTTCCACTTTTGTAAAAAATTTCATGCTCATATTCAATTTTATGTAGTGTATATACTATCGCATTGATGTTTTTACCATGAATATCTAATTATTAATGATTATTAATGTTTAATGTCATGATTATTAGTTAATGGGGATACAATTAGTCTTTTAATAAATAGTTATGAATATATTTCATATTATCATTTTATTTTTTTTCTACTTTTATTTTCATTGATGGAATCAAGTCATTTATCCATAAAAAATCAAAATAATTTTTCATCCACAGAATATTTAAAGAGTTTTACAATTTTCATCCAAATGTTCAACTCTTTAAAAATTCATAAAATAAAATAAATTTTTAAAATAAGACCAAATTTTATATCACTTAATCAGATATATTTTCCTTTGTCATCCTGGTTTTCCATAATTTTTTTATAAAGGTCATTTTATTTAAAGAAATGATTTATAAATTTAATTTTATGTTTACCATCACCATTTAGTGTGGTTTTATTTGAATCTATAAACATCATAAAATGTGTTCCATAAACTTCTCTACAAAGTTAAGATGTGAACCTCACATTAACACTAAATACTGAGTTTCATTATAGATATATCTTTATATGGGAAGAAGGAACACATTGGATTTCCATGTGTTGTGACTGAAAAAAAAACTCAACCAGACTCAAAATTTTCTTGGTGTGACTCTGCATGTTTCATGGGTGTCAGTGATGGTAGCGAAGGCAGGGGCCTGAAGGGCTGGGACTGTAGTCTGCCAGTGATCCCAAGTAGGGGTGTGAAGTGCATGCCCCATGGTATGGAGAAGTGGTTTTTCGCCTATGTCCCCCCAAATACAATCGATGTACAATGTACCTACACGTGACCTACTTGCACACCACCCAATTTATCGAAACCTCACTTGAGTGACCAATCACCTTTATATATGGTCTTATATTTTCCTATAAATAGACACTTGGGATCTTCATTTGTATGAATAAATTTGCCTGAATCCTGATTACTTCTATTATCTCCATAGTGATTCTCCCAATTCCTCAAAAACCTCCCAGATAGTTCCTTAACACTTAATGTGAGGGAATTAAAGGGTGATAGTGAGAATTAGGTTCTTCAAGTGTTAAAATTACCAACACTTTTAGGATTTAATTTCCCAACCCGCTAACTAATGAATACTAGTGTAACCTCTATTCCTAAAATATGAACATTCATCCTCCACTTCTATGAATACCTGTGAAGAATATAGAAGGATTTAACCATGTCTCTCCCAAGTCTTATAATCTATGTTTTTCATCACATAATGTGACATCATTTCACCCATTCCTACTTGAGAGCCTAATACCAGAACACTACTTTCTTGAGTTCCCTTCCATGATGTTTACCCTACCTTTCAGCCTGCTCAAGCCCTCAATTAGACCTCTCTCAGAGCCACTCATACCAAGTCCTTTGCTTCTCTTTATCTCTTGTTTGAAATAGACCATGTTAAAACCTCCACCAAGACCTCATGTTTTAACAAATCACAGGGAAAGGAACTCCAGTGTTTCTCCCATATGGATTTTCATTTCTATGGGAAGAGGTTTCCCACACTTGTCCTACCAAAGATTCCAGATCCTGGGAACTTATTTAGATTTTTATATCTACATTCATGTGGACCATTTCCTTATAAATAGTGTTGAGGAGTTATTGATCTTGGATTATAGGGATAGGAATCTCTCCTCCACTTCTCATCTCTAAGATCCATAACCTCTGGTTAATGACAGGGATGGAAATGATCGCACTTCCTTTTCCTTTTGGACAATATATAAGTATCCCTCCCTACTAAGAGACCCATTTTAGGGCATCCATCATAGCGTAATCCCATATACCTTCACTTATGAGGTTTCAGTCTCACTCTTCTCTACACCCTTCACTTTCACCCCTTCCTTACTATGGACCCTCGTCCAATGTAAAGATAACATAGGGAGGTGATGTACCTCTGAACCGTTCTTCCATATACCCTACATCTTCTATCATAAAAGGAAGTAAATTGTCTGGTTTTTTGAATATTTCACATCCTATTTCTTCTCAAACCAAGAAAGAATCAGATGATATTAGACATTTGTAATGATAACAATATCCACACAATCTGCATGAAGGAATGAACTATAAGAACCCTGATTCTCACTATAACTAGGATACATAAGAATTTTTCCTAAGGCCCGAGTTGTATATAATCTCATCCACAAAATGAGAAATCATTCCCCCCCCCCCCTCAGTGGTCCTGCTCATAGGTTTAATCCCCAAATTGAATAAACTACAAGAACTCTGATTCCCACCATAATTGGGATGCGTATGAAGACTTCAACTAGGTCCTGAGCTCACTGGGAATCCTCCTCAAGAGTCCAACCAAAATTCATTTAATATGGGAATAATCCTTAATAGTAATCCTTTAATTAAGCCCCCCTAAATATTTAGGATTTATGATATCTCTCGTGGGACTTCTTATAAGGGAATCCTCTTTAGGAGTAAGCCGTAACCTATTTCTGTTAATGAACCATAATACCTCATGAGAATTACCAAACTACATGGACTTTGATTCCCATCCAAATGGGATATGTTGGAATCTTCTCTATGGTTAAAAACCAGCACCTCAAATCAGTCTTATTCCCTCTGATCCATATTCATAGTGGACAAAAATTCAACAAGGAATTTCATATCCCTTCCAAGTTTCATGGGCTATTTAAATATAAGTCCCACACCATGCTTTGACTAGGAACCATTCTCCTAGAAATCCTTTCCATATGATGTTAAACTATATGGTTGGATTCTTATCATATTACCCTAAATGGTATGATGTGTCCCATTAAGTGGCCTTAAACTACATGGGTTCTGATTCTTTTCACAAGGATTGTTAGGTACCCCATCTACGGGTTCGATCCCAACATCAAAATAACATTTATCTCCCTTGATGATGATAAACTACAGAGTAAACTTTTTCTACCTAGATGACCATAAACTATAGAGTAAACTTCTATCTCCCTCGATGATGATAAATTCATGAGTGACATTCATCCACATGGATGACCATTAACTCCATAGTTCCCCAACTAAGTTTCTTAAAAACCAGCATCATCATCATAACGACCAATGAATATCTATATAGTATATAAGATGATACCATCAATGGAGAACATTGGATACATATAGATATACCCATTTAGGAATAACCTCTAATACATATGAATGATTCTAAATTCCACACATGCTAATAATTTATTACTAATATTTGGATAACACATATCATACATTGTAATTAATGATGGATTCATGAACATATATTAAATCTATAAGAGAGAATCGGATTATGAAATAATTTTCCCTAAAATTGTGTGATGATCCCAACCTCACATCCTCTCGACCAATGCGTTTTATTATGTATTGTAAGTCAACATACCTAACGATCATCTACTTTTGGAAAGTATGTCCCTTTAGATACAAAATTGTTTGGTGTTTCCAGTTCTGTAAACAATTCTATTAGAAACTGTTCATAAATAGTTATTCCTAACCAGAACATAAATTCTGAGGGAAATAGAATCATGATACACTTTTTTGAATTTTAAATTTTCTAATTTCATATAAAACATAAAAAGAAATGTTTTTTAGTATATTTCGTAATATCAAACTTCTTGGCCTCTATAACTATTTTACAAAACAGACCTTCTTCTATATGTTTTGAACTATTTTATAGTGAAGTGTTTTTAAGATGAGATATATTATTGTTCAACATAAAGTCATGGAACTAGCCATCTATTTATGAAATATATTTTTTCAAATAAATTCAATTTATCTAATAACATACATTACACACAATAATGAGTTTAACCAACCACCCAATACTATAAAGATCATAATTTATACATAATCGTTGTAAATGTACAGTTAAATTAGTTTAATGAATTGGAATAAATAAATATTTAAACATAGTAATATAAATTTTATATGAATGATTCAATTGATAAAAAGTATATAATTTTTAGTAATGTATTTATATGCATTAAAATATTATTTTTCTTAAAAAAATTATTTTAATTATTTCTGTGAAAAATTACACAAATTAATTATTTCCACTTATTTAAAATTTATTTTTAAAATTATTCTTCTATTTTCACATATTAATTTCAAAATAATTTTTCAGATATTTTATGATATATCTAAATAATGAATATTTTTTCAATGTTTAATAAAAAATATAAATATTTATTTAATACATCATTTTTGTTAAATGAATATCTCATCTAAATTTTATTTAATGATAGTATTAAAAGAAAAATTAGTTCACACATGTATTTATTATTACAATTAAGGTCATTTGAATAAATTCCATATTGAATTTTGATATTTAATCTATTTATTCTTACAAAATAAATTTCTTTGGGAAACCATTTTTTCATCCCATCTCGGAGTTTAATTTTAAAAATATTTTTTCCAATTATATGAATTTTATTTGAAAAAATGGATTAAATTTATATTTTTATAATAATTAATATTTTGTTATATTTTAAATATTTTTCCATATTTAATTGTATAATAAGTAAAATTATAATTATCAAGGTTATTGATAAAAATGAGTTTATTAGGGTTTAATCAAAAAATACAAGGGGTAAAATTACCCAAAAACATTGAAAGCTATCATTGAAAGAAACTACATCCAAATTATCTCATATAAGGTTCTTTATTGATCCATTTATGTGTATTATGTCATATTTAATATGTGGTTACACATTTTTTTTTCAAAAATATCTTTGTTTTCATCTCCCACATAAATAAAAGGGAACCCCTATCCTTACCCATACTCATATACAAAACCCCCTAGTTCAGAAAATAAATACAAAAATATTTTTCTTAATTATATTCCCATGACTTAGTGTAATTAATATTACTTTGAAATCCTCATAGTAAGCCTTTAGCTGTAAACCTAAATGGGTACCATGAAGAAGATGTAGATTATTTTACCATGCCTTTTCATATTACTTCCCCTAAAAATCCTCAAATAAAATATTGAAACATGTTGATATAATAAAATATGAGACTCCCATATATAGAGATGTTATTATAGAAATGTAATTATCTACATAAATCACTTTTTCATTCCTATTTTCAAGGATACCACCAATCCTGTGTACGTAGGGCTACTATTGTGCGAATCGATGTAATTCATTTTCTATAACAGCCTCTCACAACTAGAGATAACGATGTATTTATTTGTTATATGTGATATCAATTCTATTATTATAAATCAACATATATAATATCACATTTATCATATTAATTTAAATTTAGTGGGAATACGATAATGTTACTTGTGTGTACGGAGGACTACAGCCTGGTGAACTAATGTGATTCCTTTTACCCGTAATCATTAAATGGAATATTATAAATATAAATATAATAAAAATATTATATATATATATATATTTCATAAAAATGAGTCTAGAAAGGTGGGTTATTATTTAACTTAACTTTTTTCCATCCATAGATAAAATGGGAAAATCATTCTTTTATATTTATAACATACCGTCTCCATGGATGATGTAATTAATTTTCTATCTCTAAATTTAATGGATTGCATTAAATGAATAGATAAAGACTAAATATGTTATTTTTTCATGTATTACACTATGTACATTATGTAACCCTAAAAAAGTAAAATGATCAAAAATACCATTCCAAAACATAAAGAAATTCAAAAAACTTATTACACAAAGTAGGATTTTAACAAAGAAGTATTAATTAAAGGGTAATAAAATTTCATAAGAAATAATATAAGGAATTATATATAATATTATGGTTATTAATTATAAATATAATAAACCAATATTTTTAATACATTCCTTTTGAACATGTATGAAGTAATTTGATAACTAAGGTATAGTATTTTTTACTTAATTTAATTTTCTATGAGAGACATGACATATTCAATTTCAATTTATGATGTATGTTATATAAACTTCACATGAATTAGTTTTATGAATCACATCATGATAATTATGGGATATAAATAACCAAATAAGTATCTTTTTCATGGGTCTTAGGATTTAAATGTTTCTAAATTGGTAAATGTTTTATATTGTAATCTCATTGTATTTTGGGATTGATTACGGTTATGTTTTCAATGATGAAATATTATCATATACCTCCCATGAACCTATTTTATTTTATTCTTTTATTCTTATTTCTACAGAATAAATGTTTAATTTTCAATTTCCATTTATTAAAAACAATAGAGACCAAAATATTTTTGATGAAAAAACATTATTTATCACTTTGGTTAAAATATTATTTCCTTCTATTTCAATGTTTTCAAAAAAACATTACAGGATATTTTAAATATTATACAATTAGTTTTAGATAAATTTTTACCCTTCAATTGATTTTTTTATAAAATAAATTAAAGTAAATATTCTTTTGATTTTCTGAACACTATATATTTTAATTTTCACAAAATATTTAAAAATAATATTAATTTTATGTATTACAACCAGAAACATATTTCCCTCCTTTTTGAACACTCAATGATTTAATGAATTCATTACATGTTTCGATATTTTTAAAGAAAAAGTTCTTAATATTTTGTATTTTTTAATACATTGAAGATATTTTTTCAAAAATTGAAAGTACAATTATCTAGATCAATCATCCAATTGATATTTTAAAATCAAATTCATCCTATGACGACATTATTTGATGTTACGTGAGCTTTAATGGGATATGATAAAATGGTTCCATCTTTATTGTATATTTTTATTTTTTATTATTATGATCAAGATCTTATTATAAAACACCTATATTTCGCATGGTTTATACTATGATGAAATGTTTATAAAACCCATTTTATTTTTATGTGCTATGATGTAATTAATGTTTGACTATCATGTCAGGAAATAATGCATGGATTATATGATGTGGGGGATATATATCACCCGTAAATTCATTAAATAAATATAAACTTTCTATGATCTCAAAGTATAAACAATATGTTATTCCAATCCCGAAAAAATATGGTACATGGAAGCTTATCCCATGATCGAAATAAGAAGATAAATATGAGGTTTTCCCAATCTTAAAACTTTTGGGTAAACATTAGGTTATCCATTTGGAAAAAAAATGTTATATCGTTATTTTATCCTAAGAATAATGAAGGGGCTCTTGTTTTTATCAAAATTCTAACATATTATTATGTCCTGGATTGTATCATTTATATATAATTTTTTATGCTTCTGTGTATGTAAATAATATTTGAATTCCACTAATAGTATTCTCACATGGATTATATTCTATGAATATATTATGATATATGACATATAAAATATCAAAACATATTCCACGACTCATTTTTTTAACTATGATGTGAAATTTAGAGTTTTCAAATGTTATTATCATTCTCTCACACCATTATGATTGCATTTTTGGGTATATCGATTTTTTATCCTTTTTTACCATCTATATTCACCCTTACTTATGATTCATTTTCTCAATACAGGAAAAAATGTAATATTTATTTATTTTATAAGAAGGGTTCCAGTTTTGAAGAACCTATTTGGAGATTATGTAGTTCACTTATTAATAAGCTGCTTTTGTATCAGAGTTTACATTGTCACTAAACAATTATAGTCCCCTTCAATTTTATTGTATAATGAAATGAATATTATTATTATTTGATTTCATTTATAATTATATAATTCATTGGTATTCATATTTGTAATCAGATTAAATGGAAGGAATTTTATCTTTGGGAATACTTATGTGTGAACATTTGTCTAATCTTGGCTCTTCAACCGAGGTCTTTATTGGGAAAGGCATGAAATAGGGATGGTGGTAAAACTACCCCTTATGAGGTGTATCTCCCAAAAGAGTTCTATGATATGTATCAATTATATTAAAATTCTATTTCAAAACTATTATATGTAGTGTCCTAGTAAGGGTTTAGATAAAATTTGGAAATATAATGAAAAAACATATTGAGTATCATAAGGATATGTCTAAGGATAATTCATTGTATATGAACATTTTATGGAATTTTATTAATGAATTTAGAGAGTATATTCCATGAAATTGAATCCCTATCTCTGAACTACAAGTTGAAAAGGTTTTGGAACTCCAAAAAGGGTTTATTGTTATTCGACTCAATCGTGACCTGGTGCATGCCAACGATCCTTGTTTCACACCTAGATTGATAAAACTAGGGGATATGGATCATAAATTCACAAAATATATAAATCATCATGACGGACTCAAATATTGACCTTTAATATCCTAGGTTAAGCCTAAGGTTTCATTGGATTAAAATATGGTTTCATGATTTAGAAATCATATAGGTTATTTTAATTATTATTTTCAGTCCTCATATGGTTATTGTTTCTTGGACTATGTTTTTTTGGATTTAGAAAACCGATGAAAACATAAGGGACAATGTCAATGTATAATTTGACATAAAATGAAATGATTTTCCTCTAGAGTGACTAAACATCAAGGTATCTATAATAAATATTAATGTTTATATGATCATATAACATTCTAGGTCTATGAATTAGGTGATAGTTCAAAATGAAAAAAGGAGATAACAAAATTATACTTTGAAATTTATGAGGAACTTTCCAAAAAAATAAGTTGTTCTATTGATCCACTATTTTTTAAGAAATGGATCAATACTGGTGAAAATATATTGTTCGTTCTCTAGTTTTTGGATCATCAAAAATGATACATTTTTTCTTTCTATTATTTTAAAGGATAAGTTGATGAATTGTGGATTCTTATCAATAATATGTGGAAATAGTGAGAAAGCTACTAAATAGAGAGGGATGAGTATAATAGCTTATTTTTAATAATAACATTCTTCTTATTATTTATATGAAAATAGAGAAATAATTACTCAAGATTAAACAGAAGTAAGATGAATCTGTTGGTATATATGATGAAAATTTTACAAGACATTTGCGTTAAGATTTTAGTATTATAATCGTACCTAAATTTTACTTTGATCAATTATTTTATTTCTTAAATCCAATTCATCAGTGGGAAGTATCCACAAAAGAAATTAGAATCTATGAAATAATCTTTCAATGTGCTATCGAGGTTGAAATGGAGAGTTTTGTTACACATCAATGTTATGTATTTTAGATGAATATAATGATGTAATTCATCAGAAACTAAAAAAATGAAGGAGATAATAATAGGAGATTTATTATATGATCTATGTATAGAAGGAATCATGGAGAAAATTTACTAAAGGGTACTACTGAGTTTTTTAATTATGGGAAGGAATATGATTGAGATGATTAGTGAAAAAAGTGATGGGAATAAGATAGATAAGGATATGACTTGGTAGATAGTTCCCTAAAATGAAATACCCACACTCTACTATTTCATGTGTATGGAGTATGGGAATTATTATAATGAGTGAATAAGTATTAATGTTAATAAACATTCAGAAATGTAGAAATCGCTTAATCCAAGAAACACTTGGAAATCTCATGTGATCAGTATTTCTCATGAGAAGAATTACAATTAAATTGTGAAAGATACACATGTCATATAATCATGAAATTTTAATGTCATGTTCAATTTCATAACATCCTAAAAATTTGAATCTAAATATTTTTCTAAGTGGTTTGTTATAACACCTTATTGATTAGTTTTTCAACTAACAATTAAAGTCCCAAATAATGAGATTATCTAATCTAATGTTTATGATTGTGATAATATTGATGATTTTGGGAATGTGATTCTTGTGAATCATTTTATTCAAACTTATGTTGAATTTTATTTCATCTTTTGTGAATTGTGCAACGGTAACCTTAGGTAAATAGTGAAATAGTAACCTTAGGTGAAGAGTGTTATCGGTGACCTTTTGTGACCAATGACATCAGTGACCTTATATGAATAGTGTCATTGATAACGTTCTATGAATAGTGTCATCAGTGACCTTCTGTGAACAGTGACATCGGTGACCTTATGTGAGCAGTGTCAATGGTGACCTTCTGTGAACAATGTTATCGGTGACCTTCTGTGAACAGTCACATTGGTTTCCTTATGTGAACCGTGTCATCGGTGACCTTCTGTGAACAGTTTCATCGGTGACCTTCAGTGAACAGTGTCATCGATGACCTTCTGTGAACAGTGTCATTGGTAAACTTATGTGAACAGCGCAACGGTGAGGTTCCAACAGTGACCTTTTTCCTTTTCCAAATTTTGAGTTCATGAATAGTGTTTCTAAAACGGTGAGGTCCCAACTGTGAGGTTCTAATGGTGACCTTATTCCATTACCAAATTTGTAGTTCAAGAATGGTGTTTCCAGAATGGTGAGGTTCCAACTTTGACCTTTTTCCTTTTCTAAATTTTGAGTTCATGAACAGTGTTTCTAGAATGGTGAGGTTCCAATGGTGACCTTTTTCCTTTTCCAAATTTTGAGTTCATGAAAAGTGTTTCCATAATAGTGACGTTACAATGATGACCTTTTTCCTTTTCTAAATTTTGAGTTCATGAATAGTGTTTCCGGAATAGTGAGGTTCCAATAGTGATCTTTTTCCTTAGCTAGATTTTTAGTTCATGAAAAGTGTTTCTAAAACATTGAGGTTTATGAATAGTGTTTTCCTTTTCCAAATTTTGAGTTTGTAAACAGTGTTTCCAGCTTCCTACAGTTTCACCCCTTTGACGTTTCCTTTTATGTAAAATTCATTTAAAGACTTGTTTTAAGGACTCTAAGGTTGATTCCAAGGCTGTAAATCCTATATTAATTTCTCCTTAGGCTCGAGATGTTTTTTTACCTGGTCAAGTCACGTGGTTTAATACGATCCAGTTTTAATGGAAAACCCATCATATCTTAAACCACTACTCCATTAAATATTCTAAAGGGACGATATATCTTTATCCCTAGTTCTTCCTCCTTATTCTCGGGTGTGAGATACTTGAACATCCCATTCCTTCCAATAGGATTTGTGCAATCAAACTTTTCTCATAGGATTTTTTCTTCTCTGTTTTGATGCAACCAAGAAATATCGATTAGCCTTTGATATAAGGTACGATTTATCTTCATTATTTTGGGTTCATCGCCTTATTTCTCCTTTCCCTTTTTGTGGAATTTTACTCCCATGTTCCTAATGGGATTTTCATGGGTGTTGGTCGATGTGGTGGCTTTTATGCATCATCGGGTGGATACAGTTTTCATAGGGGAGGAGATCGTAACCCATTGTGTGGCTCGTTCTCGTATAAAGAACATCAAGAACTGTTTGAGGTAGGGGATTCAACTCTGTCATGACCCCCTACCCACAAAGTGTACCCCTCCTTAGCCAGCAATGTGATAAGGGGGATAATGACCCCCGAGCCCTGCCTCTAGTAGGCCATGGGTTGGCGACTAGCACCGAGGGTATAGTAAACACACGAATGAGAGGCATTACCCTCTAAGAGAACACATGCGAAAGAGAGAGATAATACTGAAACCAACTAACTTCAACTCAGAAAACAATATAAATGAAATACCAAGTACACATATGTAATTTTAGGAAAAACTACTACAACTAAAAGGGGAAAACTGCAAATACCCAAAATAAAGTAAAAACAGCAGCAACCACAAGCCTGAACAACACCTGCAACCCCAAGCTAGTAGAAACTAGATTGATCTCTAACCTGGTCTAAGTGACCTAAAAATGGTTTATATAAACATAGGTTGAGTATAATAGTATACTCAGTAGGATCCTCCCTAGAGCCACTCATGAAAATGTAACGAAAGCATGCTAAAGCACAGTGAACAACAAGTGAAACTAACTCATCACCTAAATAGGTATAATAAATTCCAAGTCCCACCATGGCTACTCTCACCATGTAATGCATAAAAAACTATATAATATAATAAATAATATCAAGGGTACTTCGCTACTACTTCCCCACTAGTTTTCCACTTTTCCCCAATGTCGCACATCCTAAGAATCTCTCTCCAAAAAGGCTTGCCCGCAGACACTTGGTTGAAGCACCACAACATGCTCCTCGTGCAACAAAACCACCACGTCCTCCTAATAAAGTATCCAAATAGTTTTGGGAGACACCACAGCTCGTATAACGTGTATCATACATTGGGTATTATACCTCAAGCCATTATATCCCCTACACCAAGTAAGGATCCTCAAGCCATCACAGCCTATACAAATTACACCTATAATAGGCCATACGATACTATATCCAGAATATATGTGTGTGAATAACCACAATCCATTGTAGCCCTATACATACATATATGGGGAAAACTAACCACTATGACTACCAGCACAAGTAACTACCCAGAGAAGAGAGCATGGCCAATGGGGGTAGTCAACCATCCATCCTCCCACCAAAATGTTAGGGAAAACACCCCCCAGGGATCAAAATCCACGGGGTGTCTGTTTCCCTAACTGACAGGGTGGAGTAGCGTATAGAAACACAAAAAGTACAGAATGTAATATACCTCACAAACACACTATGGGAAAAACCTATTCTTAGACTCAACTCTAGCTAACGTCTCTCGGACTCCTGGATGCCACTTCTAAGACTAGGCATCCTATAAGCACACAGCCATTTAGAGAGATTTAAAACATTAATCCATTCCCTTTTTATCAGTTTCACTTTATATTAATTAATTATATAAACATTAATTAACCATTAATAATTCCACAATAATTATCATTAGTAGCACACCCAAAGTCCATTGTCCCTTTAAAATTGTAACCTCATCATTTCATCCCAACAAGATCCAACCCCATGGGTTAACATCATTTATTCAATTATTTATTTACATCATTACTTTACAATAATCCTTGGCATTATATAAAAACATTCTATGCTACTAAACCCAAGGGGGCTCAACACGGGGAGTAGATGAACTACTCATTGAGACTTTGCTTCCTATAGCAAGATCATAGACCCATCCTCCCTTGCGAAGCTAAACATGGAAAAAAATGTGGCATACCCCGCACGTCTTCTCCCCTTTCAAATGAAGGGTAAGAAAGACCAGATGCCTTGATTAGTGGGTAAAGTAAAGCAGATAAACAACCAAATAAACAGTAAGAATCCAGACATTCACATCCATCCCATTCCATCATCTCTGGTGTCCTCCCCGACACCCACATGCATAAACTGATGCATCTTTCCACTCGTGGCGTTAACTGATTCCACAACCAATAGGCCTCCATGCCCCCACATATCACAACATCCATCCAAGCTCACATTACAACATAAGAAGTAGGAAAAAAACATCATATCAATTGGTCTCTTGTCCCTTAAACAAGCCAGAGGGTAACTTAGAACCCAAAAAGGAATTATCTTTAATGAAACAACCAGTTCTTTTATCCATCTTGGATTAACCTATTTATTATTCGTAGCTTCCAAATTCAGGAAACCAAACTATTAAGCTATCACAAATAATTAAACAAGCCTACTACACCTATTTGATTAATAGAAAATAACAACAAAAAGAACCAGAATTATTTACATGCCTCTTTATCATTATCCAATCAAATATCAATTAATTTTGGCAATATGTTCTTTACCAATTTCCATCATGAACAAAATGCTAAACAAAGAAAGAATATATATCACACTATCTAGCAAAACAAGATCCAATAACATACGAGTGATATCAATTTATTTATCTGGTTCAAATATTTATTATGTCAATTCCATTGTGATCCAGTGGCTAAAACATGTTAACTCTACAATTGAACGTAAAATAAAAGAAAAGAAACAAATCCCCTACCTCAAATAGTTCTTGATGTTCTTTAAACAAGAATGATCCACATAATAGTTTACAATCTCCTCCCCTATGACAACTGTATCCACTCGAGGATGTAGAGACACCATCAAATCATCCCACACCCATGAAAATCCCATTAGGAACATGGGAGTAAAATTCCATAAAAATGCAAGGAGAAAGAAGGATATGAACCTGAAATAATGAAGATAGATCATACCTTATATCAAAGGCTGATAGATATTTCTTAGTTGCATCAAAATAGAGTGAAACAAATCCAAAACGGAATGTTTGATTGCAAAACTCATATGGGAAGGAGTGGGATGTTCGAGCATCTCACACCCGAGAACAAGGATGATAAACTAGGGTGTAAGATATATTTTCCCTTTAGAAGAGTTAATTGAGTAGTGGTTTAAGATACGATGGGTATTCCATTAAAAGCGGATCGCATTATACCACATAGTTTAACCAAGTAAACAAACTTCTTGAGCCTAAGGAGAAATTAATATAGGAGTTAGAGTCATTGTATAAGCCTTAGAGTCCTTAAAATAATGATTTGAATTCATTTTAAATCAAAGGAAACGTCAAAGGGGTGACTGTAGGAAGCTAGAAACACTGTTCACAAACTTGAAATTTGGAAAAGGAAAAACATTGTTCATGAACCTCACCATTGGAACCTCACAATTATAGAAATAATGTTCATGAACTCAGAATTTGGAAAAGGAAAAAAGGTCACCGTTGGAAGCTCACCATTCCAGAAACATTGTTCATGGACTCAAAATTTGGTGAAGGAAAAAGGTCACCATTGGAACCTCACCATTCTGGAAACACTATTCATGAACTCAAAATTTGGCAAAGGAAAAAAGGTCACCATGGGAACCTCACCATTTTAGAAACACTGTTCATGAACTCAAAATTTTGAAAAGTGAAATGGTCACCGTTGGAATCTCATCGTTCTGGATACACTGTTCATGAACTAAAAATTTGGAAAATGAAAAAGGTCACCATTGGAACCTCACCGTTGGGACCTCACCATTCTGGAAACACTATTCATGAACTCAAAATTTGGAAAAGGAAAAAAGGCCCATGTTGGAAACTCACCGTTGGAACCTCACTGTTGCACTGTTGACATAAGGTTATTGGTGAAACTATTCACGGAAGGTCACTGATGACACTGTTCACAGAAGGTCACCGATGACACTGTTCATAGAAGGTCACTGATAACACTGTTCACAGAAGGTCACCAATGACAGTGTTCAGAGAATGTCATGGATGACACTGTTCACATAAGGTAACTGATGTCACTCTTCATAGACGGTCTCCAATGAAACCGTTCATAGAAATTCACCGATGACACTGTTCACATAAGGTCACCGATGTCACTATTCTTAGAAGTTCACCGATGACACTGTTCACATATGGTCATCGATGTCACTGTTCACAGAAGGTCACCGATGACACTGTTCACCTAAGGTTACTGTTGCACTATTACCTATGGTTACCATTGCACTGTTCACAACTGTCTACCATTAGAACTGTTCACTGATGGAACTATTCACATAAATGGAAATTTGGAAAATGTTTGGGGATAAGTCACCTTGACCTCTCAGAACACCTCAAAAACATGATTTTTGCAAAGGAATAGACCAGAGAGGTCCAGGAAATTACATCAGATACCTCTCAAAACATTCTTGTCCTCGAGAATTCAAATACCTCCTAAAAGGGAACAAAAAATAATCTTAAACTACCACCCATCGAGATACCTCTCAAAAGAGAGAAAGGCATAAGATGAAACCAAAGAAAAACATCTCATAAACACGAAAGGTCTATAACAACAACGGGGACATTGTTACATGAAAAGAGTTAAACATAAAACAAATCTGGGTACTGAGCACGTATCTATGACTCACGTTCCCAACTACTCTCCTCAACACCACTGTGTTGCCACAATACATGAACCAAGGGAATTGAATGCATGTGAAACACAATCTCCTTGCGGTCTTGGATACCCACAGGTTTCTCCTCAAAGGTCACATCATCATCAACATCGATCTCTCCCCAATCGATGACATGAGAGTCATCATGAAGATAATGAAGGATCTGTGATACATGGAAAACATCATGTATCCGACTCATCTGTGGGGGAATTCCTACTCGATATGCCACAGCTCCAACATGATCTAACACCTCTAAAGTCCCAATAAACCGGGGAGAAAGCTTACTCCCATGACCAAACCTTCGCTGCCCACGATGTTGAGTCACCTTCAGAAACACGTGATCCCCAACATCAAAATCTAATGGAATCCTCCTATGATCGGTATATGATTTCTGATGATCCTATGCTGTCTTCATCCTCTCATGAATCACCTGAACCATCTCTATTGTATTCTGCATGAGTTCCGGTCTGAGAATTGCTGACTCTCTGAACCCAGTCCAGCACAACAGAGAGTAGCATGGTCAGCCATAGAAGGATTCAAATGGTTCTATAACAATGGTAGAGTTAAACCTATTATTTTAAGCAAACTCAATCAAGGGTAAGTGCTTCATCCTCGAACCTCCAAAATCAAGAACACAAGATCGTAACATGTCTTCAAGAGTCTGGATGGTTCACTTTGTCTGACCATCCATTTGAGGATGAAAAGTAGTTCTAAGGTATAGCTGAGATCCAAAAGCATACTGGAGACCTCTCCACACCCTATAAGTAAAGTGAGGATCTCGATCAAAAATGATCTTCCTTGGGACTCCATGAAGTCTCACCACCTCTTCTAGATACTCCCTTGACAAAACTTCCACTGATCTTGACTCCTTGATCACTATGAAGTGGGATGATTTTATTAGATGATCCACTACCACCCAAATAGCATTATTCCCTCCTGGAGCGTGAGTTAAACCAGTAACAAATTCCATTGAGATGTCCACCCACTTCCACTGAGGAATATCTAGAGGCTGGAGCAGACCACTAGGAACACGGTGTCCGGGATTCACCTTCTGGAAGACCAAACATCGAAATACAAACTCCGCAACCACACGCTTTATCCCAGGACACCAAAAAAGGCTCCTCAAGTCTTGGTACATATTTTTCACGCCAGGATGAACCGCTAAAGGAGAACTATGGAACTATTGGAGAACCATCTCACACATCGTCAAATGAACAAAAATCCTTCCCTGATACAACACTCGGTGTTGTTCATCCTCAGACCAACCATCAGGGGCCTCTCCACAAACAACTCGGTCTCTCAAGACCTCCGCCTCTAGATCCCCCAACTGGGACTCTTCCACCTGATGCAACAGATATGACTGCACCTTCATCTAAAAAAGACAACCTATGCCCCCGAACATCTCTCATATCGAGATATAATGTTGAAAGTTCTTCAATTTCTCTCCAGGAATCACTAGATTCATGCTTTGCATCACCCCGTGACTTCCTGCATAGTGTATCAGCTAAAACATTCCCGTTTATAGGTGTATATGATATTTTGAAGTCATAATCCTCTAAGAACTCCATCCACCAATGTTGTCGTAAGTTTATGTCACACTGGGAGAAAACATACCTTAGGCTCTTATGATTGGTGAAAACCAAAAAGCACTCACCAATGAGGTAATATCTCCACAATGTTAGAGAAAAAACCATGTATGCCAACTCAAGATCGTGGGTGGAATAGTTACATTCATGGGGACGTAACTACTGAGACCCATAAGAAACAACTAATCTTTTCTGCATTACAACACAACCTAACCCCAAATGTGAAGCATTGAAGAAAACATCAAACTGAACTCCCCCTACTGGAAGACAAATAAATGAAGCACTTACTAAATTTTCCTTTAGATAATTGAAAGCTACCTAACACTGATCAGTCCATAGGAATGCATGATCCTTCCTGGTCAAAGCTGTCGGAGGAGTCACAACCCAAACGAAATCAGCTATGAATCACCTGTAGTATCCTGTGAGACCAAGGAAATGTCGCCCCTATGACACTGTCTTGGGTTATTCCCAAGACACAACTTCTTCTATATTTGATGGATCTATATATACTCACTTATGGGACACAACTTTCACCAAGAAACAGAATTCTCGAGGCCAAAACTCACACTTCGACAAATTCCCAAAAAACTGATGTTGACGAAGAACTCCCTAAACGACGTGTAGATGCTCTGCAGGCTCCTCCTCAGATGTGGAGTACATAATGATGTCATTTATGAAAACCATAATGAACTTCTCCATGAACTCAAGGAATGGAGCGTTCATCAATCCCATGAACACAGTTGGATGATTTGTCACAACGAACAGAATTACAACGAACTCATAATGCCCATGACGACAAAGGAAAACAGCCTTTGGGATATCCTCATCCTTCACATGCATATGATGATATCCCAACTGAAATTCGATCTTTGAGAACCAAATCGCATCCTTTAGTTGCTCGAATAAATCATAAATACGTGGAAGTGGATATCGATTCTTCACTGTCACTTTGTTTAGCCGACGATAATCGACACACAACTACAAACTGTCATCATCCTTCGAAACGAACTAAACTGGTGCACCCCATGGTGACACACTCATACGAACAAAACTGAACTATAAAAAACCATCAAGTTATACATGTAGCTCTCACAACTCAGAAGAGGACATCCTATATGGAGACATAGAGATATGATACGCTCCATGTTGTAGCTTGATCCCAAACTTGATCTATCATCGATGGGGTAATGCTAGAACCTCTTTTGTAAAGCCATCAGGGTACTCTACTATAACCCTAGAAAATGACAACTTTTGAACCTCTAAATAACTCATCATTAGATCAACTATCATGGATGATAAGGATGGAACATGCCTCTGACCCATCTGAGGGTCTCGCTCGCCAACGAACACCACCCGCTCTCTATCCGCATCAAAGAACATAACCTGCCACCAAAAGCAATCCATAATAGCCTGCACTGAATAAAACCAATCCATGCCAAGTATGAAATCATATGTTTGTATCTGTAATCATAGGAAATCCCCCTAATAGCGGTGTTTCCCAAGAACTAGCTCATAGTCTCTGCATACTTCAAACATGTCACCTCGGCCTCCAACTGGCGTAGTCAATGCCAAGGGCACTGGAAGCCTCTCTACCTGAAGTCCCAAAGAATAGAAAAGGGTAGGTGATATGAAGGAGTTTATCACTCTTGAATCAAATAAGGAATACACCAAGGTATAAAACAAGAAAATGGTACCATGAACGATGTCCAGCTCACATAGAGTGGTCAACGCTAAAGCATGAAGGTGACCACGACCTCCTCCACGACCTCTCTGGCCCTGATGATGACCACCACCATGGTCATTCTCTACTCTATGAGGACGGGGAGCATCACGGGGTTGACCTATGCCTACCCCATCTACCCTCTGCTGATCTAAATCTAGTGCAACCTACTATTGATGCCTCTGCTAGAACTGCCTCAACGGAGGAACCTAGAGTGGAACACCTGGTGCACGATGACAGCTCTGAAAGGCCGGGCACTCTCACTGCTGATGACCTCAAACACCATAAGAAAAACTAGTGCATGATCCCCTAGAATAGGCCTGAGAGTTTCCACCAGTAGAGAAAGGATATGCAGAGGGCTAAGACCTACCCCCAATCGAACGGACACTCTTTTTCCCTAAAAACTAGGATCCCCAGACCACAGCTCTAATTCATGAGGAATCATGATAAATCCCCTCTCATGATGATCCGGATCTGGCCAAAGTCCTCTTGACGACTTCTTCCCTTTCCAACACCTTAATATATGTCTTCAGCATAAATGAGGTGACTTGGCGCTGGATCTCTGGATGCAAAGCCTCCTCTAAATGCCTCGCCCTAGCCTCCTCATCTAGAAACAGGTCCGAATGAAATCGTAAAAGGTTCCTAAAATGGATTCCAAACTCTCCCACATTGGAGCTCCCCTATCGAAGGGTAAGAAGGACCTGGAGACTGAATGCATGTGTGGTCGAAGAAAGAAACTCAACTCTAAACGTGTCTTAGAACTCATCCCATGAAATATATGCCTCCTCATAATTCCTGAGGAACATGAACCACCACTGCTACGCTGCTCCATGCAGAATCGTCACAACAAATGACACCCAATGCTCTATCAGAGCACGGATCGAACTGAAGCCTATCTCGACCTCCTCCAACAAGAATTCCATGACTGCATCTGAAACCAAGCCCTCATACATCTGCAGACTCTGGCGCTTAAAATATCAAAGCATCCCCCTCCAAGTGTCTTCGTCATAAACCTCTACCCTGCGGCAATCTGCAGGCACAGCCTGCTGGACATCTTCTATGTGATCCTGATGAGGACTTCGACCTGGAACCATACTTATAAAATAACAAATAGTAAGAGCTCCTAAACCATGAATATGGAAGCCTCGAAATTAATTAATTATTTTTTTTGTTTTACTCATTTTAGGTTAACCAATCCCAAGGTCTACCCATTCAAACAAAGGCACAAAGAAGAATGATGCATGATCTTTTCCTAGGTCTCTACCCTACAACTTGTATCACCTCTTTTAGGAGCAATTGTAAATTTAAAGGTATGTAAAACAGATCATAGGGGACCCTAAATGCCTATGTCTTTGCTAGTCTCCAGTGTTTACATCACTTACTAAACTTGACTGACAATTTTTCCCTACCAACCCATGCAACCTCACCTATTCCTAACACCATACTCCATCCTATCTCTCAATCTACATCTGATACCACTCTATCACGACCCCCTTCCCCAAAGTGTACCCATCCTTGGCTGGAAATGTGAGAATGGAGATAATGACCCCAGAGTCCTGCCTCCAGTGGGCCTTGGGTTGGTGACTAGCACCGAGGGTATAGTAAACACTCAAATGGGAGGCATTGCCCTCCAAGAGATCACATATGGAAGAGAGAGATAAGATAGACACCAACCAACTCCAACTCAGAAACAAATATAAATTAAATACCAAGTACACATATGAAATGTCCTGAATAACTGCTACAACTAAAAGGGGAAAACTGCAAATACCCAAAAGAAAGTAAAAACATCAGAAACCACGAGTTGGAGCAGCTCCTACAACCCCAAGCTCGTAGAAACCATCTTGATCTTTAACATGCTCTGTATGACTATAAAAATAGTTAATATATACATAGTGTGACTATATAAGTATACTCAGTAGGATCCTCCCTGGAGCCTCTCGTACAAAAGTAAATAAAGCATGTTAAAGCACAGTTAACAAAAAATGATACTAACTCATCACCTAAACAGGTATACTAAGTTCCCAACCTCACCATGGATACTCTCACCAAGTAATGAATACAAGATTATATAATATAGTAAAGAATATCAAGGGTAACCCACTACTAATTCCCCATTGGTTTGTCGCTTTTCCCCAACTTCACAAGTCCTAAGTATCTCTCTCTTCCACATGTGTTCTCTTATAGGGTAATGCCTCCCATTTGTGTGTTTACTATACCCTCTGTGCTAGTCGCAAACCCAGGGCCTACTGTAGGTGGGACTCGGGGGTTCATTATCTCCCTTATCACATTGCTGGACCAGGAGGGTTACACTTTGTGGGTAGGGGGTCGTAAAATATTTAAACTGGATAAATAAATTGATATAACTCATATGTTATTGCCTCTTTTTTTTCTTGATAGTGTGATATCTATGGTTGCTTTGTTTATCATTTTTTTCTTGATGTAAATTTGTAAAGAACGTAATGCTGAAATTAATTGATAATTGTTTGGCTAAAGATAAAGAGGAATTTAAATAAACCTGGTTCGTTTTGTTTTAATTTTCTGTTAATCAAATTTTTCCAGTAAGAATGTTTAATTATTTTTCATAGCATACTAGTTAGGTTTCCCAAATTTGGAACCTATGAATAATAAATTGGTTAATACAATATTGATAAAATAACTGGTTGTTTGATAAAACTGAATTTCTTTCAGGGTTCTGAGATACCCACTTTCTTGTTTAAGGGAAAAGTGACCAATTTATATGATTTTTGTTTTACTGCTTCTTGTGTTGTAATGTGATCCTGGATGGCTGTTGTGATGTGTGGGGGTGTGGAGGACTATTGGTTGGGGCAGCAATTAATGCCTAGAGTGGCGAGATGCATCTGTTTATGCATGTTAGTGTTGAGGAGGACACCATAGATGATGGAATGGGATAGATGTGATTGTCTGGATGCTTACTATTTCTTTGGTTGTTTATCTTCTTTACATTCCCCAATGCTCAAGGCAGTTGTCCTTTCTTACCTTTCTTCTGAAATGGGTGAAGACACATGGGTTATGCCATGTGCTTTCGGTGTTTAGATTCTTAAGGGAGGATGGGTCTACGCTCTTACTATAGCCGGAAACGACTCGATGAGTAGTTTATCGACACACCCTATTGATCCCCCTTGTGTTTAGTATCATATAATTTTTTTCTTGAATGCCTGGGATTATGGGAAACTAATGTTGTAAATAAATAATTGAATAAATGATGTTAATCCATGGGGATGGAGCTTGCTGGGATGCAATGATGAGGTTACATTTTTAAAGGTAAAGTGGACTTTGGTTGTTCTTCTAATGAAACTTAATGTGTAATTGTTAATGGATAATTAATGTTTAAATAATTAATTATTGTAAAGTACAACTGATAAAAAGGGAATGAAGTAATTTATTAAATCTCTATAAATGGTTGTGTGCTTATGGGATTCCTAGTCTTAGAAGTGGTAGTCGGTAGTCCGAGAGACGTTAGATGCAGTTGAGTCTAAGAATCGGTTATGCCCATAGTGTGGTTGTGAGCTATAGTATATTATGTACTTTTTTTGTTTCAATACGCTACTACAAACTGTTAGTTAGGGAAACTAACACCTTGTGGATTCTGATCCCTAGGGGATGATTTCCCTAATATTTTGGTGGGAGGATGGATGGCTGACTACCCCCTTTGGCCCCACTCTCTTCTCTTGGTAGTTACTTGTGTTGGTAGGCAAAGTGGTTAGTTTTCCCCATATATATGTGTAGAGGGATATAATGGCTTGTGGTTATTCACACACCTAAATTTTTGATATAGTATCCTATGGAATACTATAGGTGTAACGTGTATAGGATGTGATAGAAAGAGAATCCTTACTCGGTGTATGGTCTATAATGGATTGAGGTATAATACACGACGTGTGATACACGTTATACGAGTTTTGGTGGATCTCGGAAACTACTTGGATACTTGCTTACAAGGAAGTGGTGGGTTTCTTTCACGAGGTGCATGTTGTAGTGGTTTTCCCAGGTGTCTGTGGGAAAGCCTTTTTGGGGAGAGATTCTTAGGATGTGCGATGTTGGGGAAAAGCAGCAAACCAATGGGGAAGTAGTAGCGAGATACCCTTGATATTCTTTATTATATTATATACTCTTGTATGCATTACTTGGTGAGAGTAGCCATGGTGAGGCTTGGAACATAGTATACCTGTTTAGGTGACGAGTTAGTTTCATTTGTTGTTCACTGTGATTTAGCATGCCTTCTTTACTTTTACACGAGAGGCTTTGGGGAGGATCCTACTGAGTATAATATTATAGTCATCCTATGTATATATAAACTTCTTTTCTAGTCACTTGGAGGAGGTTGGAGATCAATCTCATTTCTACTATCTTGGGGTTCAGGAGCTATTTCGGCTTGTGGTTTCTGCTGTTTTTAATTTCTTTTGGGTATTTTCAATTTTCCTCATTCAGTTGTAGTAGTTTTGCATGAAATTACATATGTGTACTTGGGATTTCATTTATATTATCATCTAAGTTGGAGTTGGTTGGTGACTATATTATCTCTCTCTTTTGCATGTGTTCTATTAGAGGGCAATGCCTCCCATTTGTGTGTTTACTATACCCTTAGAGCTAGTCACCAACCTGGGGCCTACTAGAGATGGGACTCAGGGGTCATTATCTCCCTTCTCATATTTCCGGCCCAATATGAGTACACTTTGTGGGGAGGGGGTCATGAAAGAGTCGAATCCCCTACCTCAAACAGTTCATGACGTTCTTTATATGAGAACGAGACACACAATGTCTGATGATCTCCTCCCCTGTGAAAACTATATCCACCCGAGGATGTAGAGAAACCACCACATCGGCCAACACCCATGAAAATCCCTTTAGGAACATGGGAGTAAAATTCCATAAAAAGGGAAAAGAGAAAGAAGGAGATAAACCCCAAATAATGAAGATAGGTCATACCTTATATCGAAGGCTGATCGATATTTCTTGGTTGCATCAAAATAGAGCATAACAAATCCTAGGAGGAATGTTTGATTTCACAACTCCTATAGGAATGAATGCAATTTTCGAGCGTCTCACACCCGAGATCAAGGAGGAAGAACTAGGGAGGAAGATATATCGTCCCTTTTGAAGATTTAATTGAGTAGCCGGTTAAGATACACTGGGTTTTCCATTAAAATATGATCGTGTTAAACCATGTGGTTTGACTAAGTAAAAACCCATCGCAAGACTTATGATAAATTAATATAGGTGTTACGACCTTTGAATCTTCCTTAGATTCCTTAAAACAAGGCTTTAAATGTATTTTACATCAAAGGAAACATCAAAGGGGTGAAACTCTAGGAAGCTGGAAACACTATTCAAAAACTCGAGATTTGGAAAAAGGAAAATCATTTTTCATGAAGCTCACCTTTGGAACATCACCATTCGGGAAACACTGTTCATGAACTCAAAATTTGGAAAAGGAAAAAGGTCATTGTTGGAACCTCACCATTCTGAAAACACTATTCATGAACTCAAAATTTGGAAAAGGAAAAAGGTCACCGTTGGAACCACACCATTCTGGAAACACTATTCATGAACTCAAAATTTGGAAAAGGAAAAAAGGTCATTGTTGGAAACTCACCATTCTGGAAAACTATGTTCATGAACTCAAAATTTGGAAAAGGAAAAAGGTCACTGTTGGAACCTCACCATTCTGGAAACACTGTTCATAAACTCAAAATTTGGCAAAGGAAAAAGGTCAATGTTGGAATCTCACCGTTGGAAACTCAGCATTCTAGAAACCCTGTTCATGAACTCAAAATTTGGCAAAGGAAAAAGGTCACCATTGGAACCTCACAATTGCACTATTCACATAAGGTTACCAATGACACTGTTCACAGAAGGTCACCGATAACATTATTCATAGAAATTCACCGATGACACTATTAACATAAGGTCAGCAATGACACTATTCATAGAAGGTCAATGATGACACTGTTCAGAGAAGTTCACCAATGACACTGTTCACATAAGGTCACTAATGTCACTATTCATAGAAGTTCACTAATGAAACTGTTTAGAGAAGGTCACTGATGACACTGTTCACATAAGGTCACTGATGTCACTGTTCATAGAAGTTCACTAATGAAACTGTTCACAGAGGGTCACCGATGACACTGTTCACAAAAGGTCACTGATGTCACTGTTCACAGAAGGTCGTTGATGACACTTTTCACCTAAGGTTACAATTTCACTGTTCACCTATGGTTACTATTGCACTATTCACAACAGTCTACCAGTGGAACTGTTCACTGATGGAAGTTTTCATAGAAATGGAAATTTGGAAAAGTGTTGGGGATAAGTCACCTTGACCACTCGGAACACCTCAAACACTAGGTTTTCACAATGGAATGGACCATAGAGGTCTGGGCCATTATAATAAATATGGATAATGGAATAAATATTAGTAGTTTATAATACATGAATCATAATGACAAAAAGATCATAATCCATGAAATGATAACATAGTAATAAAACATGGGATTTTGGCATACACATAAGCATATATAATGATTTCCATAGTAGTCAAGGCATTTCTTATAAGGCCATATTAGTTGTAAAAGTCCATTATTGAATTGGGTTAACACCATATTCTTTCCCTCTATTAGTGAACTGAGCTCACTCCTCATTCCATAACTATAATATTAAACCATGATCATTTCTTATTCCAGCCCTGTAATACTGAACCAATCTTATTTATCATTCCAACTATGTCTATATCATGAGATATAAATCATTACCCATTGTATTTAAGTGAGATATACGTCCCACCCTTCTCATAATGAAATTATAAAAACAAGTTTCCCATGTTCATAAAAACTCATATCATCACCCATGAAATGAAATGGGTGTCATAAACAAGTAATCATATCCAGACATACGAAACAAATAGGTTTCATAATCATTTCATCAAAGAATAACCAATTAAAGGAAGTAGGTTTCATTAATATATAACCCATGAAATGGAAATGGGTTCCATAATCATATAACTTGTAGAAGATAAATGGGTCTCAGAAATTTCATTCCATCAAATTATAAACCATTTATAGAAATAATATGAATGGATATATTAAATAATTTCACCACAAAGGCATTAGTATCACTAAAAAATGTCATCTTAGATGGAAAATAATTTTGAATGATTTTTATAATAATTTCTTCGAAAAACATCATTAATTCATTCCAAAAAAACATTTTAAATCATAATATATTTTTAAAATCATTTTCATTATTAATTCATTGAAAACATATGAAAGACTCTTGAAGATAATTTTGACAAAAAGTTTCATTGAGTAATTATAAAAATAATCTTGAAAACATTTTGAAAACATGTTTCCTTGAAAACAAATAAAATAAACATAAAAATAGTTTAAACCCCTTTTTCATTGAAAATACTTTTAAAACTTATAAATAAATATTAACAACATTTTGAAATCCATTTCATTGAAAATAAATTTGAAAACATATAATGAAATCATGAAAATGTTTTGAAAACCATTTCTTATAAAATACATTGAAAACTTATAATGAAATCTTCAAAACATTTTTATAAAGATTTATTTTAAAATTATTTGAAAACATGAAAATAAGTAATGAAATCGTTTTGAAAACATTTTTATAAAACATGGTTTGAAAGAACATATATTTTCGATCGAAGAAAGAGGTAACGCCAGACTTTATTAAAGACACTTTATTAATAATATTACATACCAAGGAGTGAAAATAATGGTACCAATATATGAATATGTATTGAATAAATAGAGGTAATGTAAACTCTTTAGTGTTATTTAGAAATGGTTAATAATATTTAATCCAAAGGAAGAAAAAGCATAAACAATATCGAAAAGCAATGATATTGTTTCAATAAACTCTTACCACTTGGTAACATTGAAACATACCCCTGATTTAATAAAATGAAATTAAATTATGCTTAAAATATCATAAAATAATTTTATTCCGTATATAACATGTCTCAGGTATTATATACACCTCATGGGAAAATATAGGTGCATAATATTGCATGTGTCTCAAAGGAGGAAAATGTAGACAAAATTACTTTACGTATTTGGTATCTATTGAAATATATACTCCAGGAAATGAATATCATAAAATGGATTTTTAAATTCATATATATTTAAGTATAATAATCATATAATTCTTCCATTGGATGTATACACACCCAAAAAAGTATTGGGAGGTTAGTCAAGCATATATCTCACGTAAAAGTGAGATGAAATTCCCTTACCTTATATACTGACTCCCATCATACTCATTCAAAATTCCAATATACAATATATATTTTATTATTAATCTCTTACAGAACCATATTACTATATATAATAATATATACGGTTTGATTATGAAATTATATTACCCTCTTTTGAACAATATTATGTTATTTTTTCACTTGAGGTAATATTTTCTTTTTTCTTCACGTGTCCTACTTTGATATATATTTGGTTGTTATTCTTACATAAGGATTTATAGAATGCAAATCATGAAAAAATATCACTAATTTTCAATTTATGTGTGATATAATAATCTATATAATATATATGTATGAAATAGAATACACCATACATGGAGAAGATAAGGCGTATGTATGCATGAATGTTGTTTCCATTTTTATTATCATATTGTACGAAATAAGTTAAATGAACTATGTTTATATATATGAATATTGAACATTATTCCATTAAAATTATTATATCTTATCAATCATAAAATTTCACTGAATGTATCCTTGAAACATTCCATGTAGTGTATTAGTGAATCACATCACTTTGAGGGGGCGATAGTCTATACTTCCTTAAATGAAATTATCATATTTACACCAAATTAAAAGTTCACAGATATGTGTTGTAAAAGGATTAAATAATATTTAATAAATAATAAATATAATACATAACAAATAAAATATATTCTACAACATTATTTTCACAATGAGAGGCATTAAGTAAAAAATGAACAATCATGGTTATGTGAGGCGGCAGTTCGTTGTTCACATAAACAGTATGTTCATTAACCATTAGATGGAGGTGAGTGTAAGTGTAGTTTTAACACATATCATATAAAAATATCATTATATTTAAAATATTTTTTTTATTCATGGAATAAATAGAGTGGATTGGGTGGAGAATGAAAATAAAATAACAGAGCTTGAGAGAAGTCGTTACCTCATAATCGAGCAACTCCTTTTTGTTTTTTTGAAAAGGCTTCCTTTTATAGCTTTATTCCCAAGGGGAGTCTTCAATGATGAATATAGAGATTTTTTTAAGTGTATTGGGATAATAAAGTATGAACCTATGTGGTTTGATAGGTATAAATAACTGGAGGATTGAAGGCCTTTTTATAGTGGAGGAGGAGTGGCACTCTTGTAAATGTTTTGAAAAGGAATGCGAACAAGGTTTTTCTCATGGAAAGTGGGTACCATAATAGACCAGTGTCGATAAATGGGAAGATATAGTAAAAATATTTCCATAAAATTGGTGTTGGAATAGTTTTATGTTATTTTGGGTCTTATAGTTATGGTTTAGTCCTTTGTTAAGGTTAATTTTACATTAATCAATGTAATTAATTTTAATTACATTCACTAATATTTTTGGTACAAAAATAATTTTACCTTTCTCAATATTATCGATTATTCTGCTTCCAAATACGGAATCCATTTTTCCAAATTCCAATCTCATACATGGTTGAAAATAATTTAAAATTAATCTCGTTGATGGTACGACACTACTGGTTTTTTAGGTAAAAACATTCAAATGTTTGGAATGTTTTTATATCCAATTTCAAAGTTGAATTGACCTCAACGACCTAAATTCTATTAATTTATAAAAATATTATCTAATTAAAATTTTAAACCGATTTAAAATATATTTTATCCTTGTAAGTAAATTATGTTAAAAAGAAGTTTTAAACTAACATTCTTTATTTTCCACTATTAAAATTATTTTAGTTAATATATAACATATATATTTCATTAATATCAATCTCTAAATATAATTAATTTAATTTATTAGAGTAAAACATATTTGTTTCCAAAAAAATAATAATGTTTTCTTTCTATTCAATCAATTTTTATATTCATTTATAATTAATTGGTAACCTATGAATTGATATTATATTTGTGTAAACCATATATTTTCATAATTTAGTCATTAATCCTCATAATATATAATTTTAATGGAGAAGTTATATATTATTATATTAAAAAATAATATTTTAATGACATACTATTGTTCAGTAAAAATTGGTCATGCGTGTTATCAAAGCTATTGAGGGAAGTTATTATTTCATGTAACACAAGCTAACCTCGATGTTCCATATAGACCATCGTAAACTGTAAGTTTTGTGTAGTGAATGATTAACATGGTGCTGTATACAACACAATCAAAACATGGATCTTTATTATAAAATATCATATATTTAGTGTTGTGTGAGATGATCACTATCTAAAATGTTTAATTAATTCAAAAAATATAATTCAAAAAATATAATTCAAAAAATCTCATGGTGTTATATTCTGCCCTGTTAAAATTAATTTCTCCCTTGAAATTCGGTTTGGTTTTCAAAGGATTAATACATGAATTTTCCATTCATAAAAACCCACTTCACAAAATTTTATACTAAACCTTCCCTTCAAATTTGAAAGTTATAACTGTAATGGTTATCAAAAGTAACATATAACTAAGTTTTCACATAGGAGAACATAAGTTAAGAGTGAAAATTAGACGTGGAGGAAAAGTGTAAATATTTATAGTGAGCGATTAAGGTCATCAATAAAAAACTTAATAATAAATGAAATGTTGAGGGCCTCAAATTCATAAAATTTTTATGATATAAAAGGAAAAAGATTTAATAAAATTAAGGTTATTCGACAGCACATTTTATTTTGATTATTATCCTTACATCAAGTAATTCTTTTATTGGCCATGAATATACGGTATTATAAATTCTTAATATATTTCTATAAAATATTAATTTTTTATTTATGTTCTTATAAATTTATAATTCATCCATTACTTCATGAAATGGATGTTGAGAAATTAACTTTGATGTATGAGGTGCTAAAATACACTTTTAGTAGATCTTAAGGCACATAATAGAATGAAAATTATAACTATTTGTCTCTAACTATTATTTAAAATCAATATGGTTAGTAAATTAATCATTAAACAAAAAAAGTAACTCAATTGGTTATTCATTAATAAGTATAGTAAAAAATAATTACACATTAACCTAGACAATATGTAGAAAAGGCTATGCATGATAGCCCTATCGTCCTTCAGACATGGGTACAAGACCTGTAGATTTCTCAGACCTGATTGGTTGTCACCCAATAAAAATTAATTCATTTTATAAAACCACACTAATATAATTTCCAAATTAAATAAGATATAAATCCTTGAATTAAGGTTAAATACTGAATTTCCTTTTAACTAATTATTTATTTGAAAATTGAGTGCATAAATAATTCCTATGAAGTTTAACATAAAATTTTTATGAATGGTTAACAATATAATCCTTATAAAAGGTAAAAATCCAAAACATTGTAAATAAATTCATTAAATAAGGTTAAAAATGGTTCCCCCATATATCACAATGTATCTCTTGGTTTTCACATTTCAAACTTGTGAATACCCTCATCATATATTCTCTTGAAACAGGGTAATAACATGGATTTCCAAAAATACTACAGGAAAGAAAGAATGATTCCTTCTTCCATAGATCGCGGGCTATATTCCATAAATCAAAGAAGTTTAAAACTTCATCCATGATAGAATAAAAAACATGTTAATAAGTCCTTAATTGGTTCCAAGGTAATCAATACAATATAATTAAATTATATCCAACGTATCATTATCCAAACAACATTATTGTAACATAAGTAACATATTAACTGTAATTATTCCATTAATCATTTGTTTTATAGAGACATAACCTTTCCAATAAATCACATTCCAATTTCATCAAATCCATTCAACATATTCTTGTAAATTATCAAATAAATAAATAAAGTTGACAGTACTTATATATTTCATCTTTAATATAAAATAATTATTGAATCCAAATACCTAAAAACTTTTATTATAACACTTCATATATATTCCATTAACAGGGCTGGCTCATTCTATTTAACCATTCCTATTTCCTATCACGTCTCATCTGTAGTCTCGTTATCATCTGTAGTGTAACCATTACTTGCACCGCCTTACTGGATCTCATTAGGAGTTTTCCTATTGGGAAATTGATTTGTAAGATGACCATTTATTCCACATTAAAAACACTTAACCATAAATTATTGATTATTAAATCCATAATTCTCATCCATTTTGTTAATGGAACACATCATTTTACTCTTGTAGTCACTTTCTTTGTCTCCTTCTTTTCTATAGTCAAAACATCTACTTGTTCCTATAATGCATTTTCATAGGCGATTCTTTCCAAAATTATTACATAAAGGAAACAGAATATTATTTTATCCATGGAATTCATTATCCTAAAACTCAGTGAACATCTTCATTATCTTCCTTGGGGAGTCTAAGAGATGGATAATGTACACATTTTTAATCATGTTCTGGGAAACTAGGTAGGCATGATCACAACATCTTTCACTCCAGTGATTATCCTAATTGACTTCTCATCCAAAAATCATCCATTAAATTCAAAATTAATCCATTTCATTTCGGTTCCTACCATTAGATAAAACCAAAAGTATATTTTGAGCATTACTTATCATACAAAAAACACACAATCATAAAATAAATTGCTTTTAGGATGTACAAATCATGAAACCTACCTTAATATATGAAACATGAGGATTTTCCAAGGTTATACACTGCCAACTTATATTTAAATCATTCATGATGGTTCGTGAAGAGTTTTTTTGGACTCTAAAAGAATATCTCCCTAGTAGTGTCAAACTAGGTGTGTAGTATGGCATATTCTCGTGGTGTACCAGATTACCCCGAGTTAGGCCAAAAACATATTTTTGAAGTTGTAACTCCTAAGAACTTATATGCCAAATCCAAATCCACGTGTAGTATCCAGAAAGGGATTTATTACTAGGAAACCACCCACTCTAACCATTACCAAAATTTTATGACGTTTTCCTGTTCAATTACTTGTCCTCAAACTTGTCCGTAGACATTTAATTAGGGTTATCACTAAGAATTTATCAACCTAGAATCCAAAGGTTAACTAAACCTGGCTCTGATACTAACTATTGAGACCCTCTATTTATATACATTAACACTAAATAAATTTTGTAGAATACTTAAAAAATTAAACAAATCAATTCCCAAAGACTGTATTAGTGTAATTCCTTTTTCAAACATTAGAAACATAAACACCAGTACACAAGTGAGTTACATTATCTCCCACTGTTCTTTGTGAATAGATCCCTTCTTAGATAGAACATTCCTAATACATATCTTCATATCCAAGTGAAAGAAACATAAAAAGTATTGATCTAAGATTCTTAGTATGGTTAAATAAGGGAGACATATAATCATAATCTTGAGCATAAGGGTGTAATTATATAATCATATCCTTAGAAGATCATACCCTATATATCATAATATCGTAAACATGAATCAGGGAAAAAATATTACTTGATAATAATACATGAATAATAAGTAAATAATGAACATAATCTATGAAATCATAATAGCAGAATAAGGCACGGAATTTTTAAAGATACATAATCATATATAATAATTTCCATAGTAGTCTTAAAATTTCTACTAAGGCTATCTTAGTGGAAAAATTCTTTTACTGAACCGGGTTCACATCACATTCCAACACTATTTTAATAGACCTAGTTCACTCTCATTCCATCCCTATAATACTGAACTGAGTCCATTTCTCATTCAAACCCATTAATATTGAATTGAGATCATTTCTCATTCCATTCATGTTTATCTCATGTTATATAAATCATTACCCAATGCATTGGAGGGAGATATAGGTTCAACCCATCTCATAATGAAATCATGCATACATGTGCCAAAAATTCATAAATAATCATATCATATCCCATGAAATGTAATGGGGTTCATAAAAATGTTATCATATCATAACATGTGGAAAAATTTAGGTTTCATAATAATTTTATAAAAGAATAACCCAAGAAAGGAACTGAGTTTCATAATCTTTTCCCATAAAAGATAAATGGGCTTCATAAACACATAAATCTTGTTAGATAATTGAGTTTCATAAACTAAATTCCATAAAAACAAATACATTTTATAGAAAAAATATGATTATATACATTAAATTACGCATAACACTGAGAAATGACAACTTAAATGGGAAATACTTTTTAAATTTTTTAGAAACGTTTCTTTAGGAAAATATCACTTCTTATTTGAAAATGGATTTTTAAATAAAAAATCCTTTTGAAAAGAATTTTCTTTAAAAATACTTTCAAAACATAGAAAGAAGGCTTGAAAATCAGTTTGAAATTTTTTTCACTTGAATACTTATAAAATGAATCTTGAAAATATTTTCCAAACCTTTTTCCTTGAAAACATATAAAATAAGATTCAATGTATTTTAAAAACCTTTTTCAATAAAAACACCATTAAGAATTCTCAAAAAATCACCAAAAAATTATGAAATCCATTTCATTGAAAATAAATTAAAATATTCTATATAAATATTGAAAATTTCCTTAAAAATAAATTTAAAATAATTTTAAAAATTATAAATAATTCTTTAAAACATTTTTAAACCCATTTAAAAAATGGTCTCGAAATAACATAGATTTCTGATCAAAGGGAGAGGTAAAGTTGAACTTTCATAAAAACATTTTCATAGTAATATGATGTAACAAAGAGTGAAAATAATTGTACCAATATATGAATATATCTTGAATTAAAAAAAATAAGGTAAACTCAATAGTGTTCTTGATATATGGATCCTAATATTTTATCAAGGGAAGTATAATCATAAATAATCTTGAAAAGCGATGACATTGTTTCAATAAACTCTTACCACATAGTAATATTGAACCATACTCCCCATTTATGAAAATAAAAAAAATGAATAATAAATTATTAGGAAAATAAGTAGATTCATGATATAACCTTTAAAAGGTATTATATAAACCACATGTAAAAATATAGGTACATAATATAAAATGTGTCTCAATGCAGTCAAATTGAGAAAAAATTACTTTATGGAATTAGTAACTATTGAAATATAAACCCAATAAAATAAATATAGTAAAATGGATATTTAAATATCCATAAATTATATTATATTAATCATATAATTAATTTGTGGGTAGTATAATACCACATAATTGGATTGGGAGGTGAATGAAGAATGTATCTCGCAGAAAAGTGAGATGAAATTCCCTTACCTTGTATCTTGACTCTAATCGCAATAATTAAAAACTCCTATTTAAAAAAATATATGATTATTATACATCTTATACCAGACCATATTTTTATTTCTAAAACCATATATTTTTTTATTTGGTCCTTACATTACTATCTTTATTCAAATATTATGTTATGGTTTCACTTCGGGTAATATTTGCATTATTCTTTTCATGTGTCTTAATTTATTATGTTTTTTTGTCCTTATACATATATCATGATTTAGAGAATTAAAATGATGAAATAAGTATCAATTATTTTATATATATGTTTTAATAATATTCTATAGTATATAGAAGTATGAAATAGAATACATTGTTCATGGATACAGTAAGCCGTACGTACTCATGAACGTTGTTTCCTCTTTTATTGTCGTATTGAAAAAAAGAAGGTAAATGAAATATGTGTATATATATTTGTATATATAATTATTCAAGAAGCTTAATTATATCTTATATATCATATAAGTTCACTAAATACATTTTTAATATGTTCCATGATGTTTGTGAATGAATCACATCGCTTTGATGGGGTGGTATTCCACACTTCCTCAAACGAAATTATTTTTTACACCAAATAGAAATTTCAAAGATATGTGTTATAAAATGATTAAATAAGATTAAATAAATAATAAATATAATATATAACAAATTAAAATATAATTTCCATCATAATTTCTACTATGATAGATGATAATGAAAATTTAAAAATCATTTTTTTGTGAGGTGGTAATTCAATGTATAGATAAACTGTACATTTGATACTCATTATATAGATGTGTGTGAATGTGTAGGTAGAAAAATTATCATATAAATATATTTCTCTATCAATTATAATGTTTTTTATAATAATGGAATTAATATAGTGGAGGGGGTATAGAAATAAAACAAATGAAATGAGCTTGAGAGAAGGTGTTTCCTATTAATTGGGTAACTCCTTTTTGTTTGGCCAAAATTCTTACTTGGATTTATTTACACCCATGTGGAGGATTATAAGAGGTATTTAAGGATTTTTATGTGTATTAGGTATATATTGGATGAAACTAAATTATTTTATAGGTCTAAATAAGTGGAAGAGCGGAGGCCATTATATAGTGGAGGATGAGTGGCACTCTTGTCAATCATTGGAAAATGAATTCCACCCTTGTTTTCCTATGAAATGTGTATACAATAATGTAAAATAGACAATAAATGGTTGGTTAGGGTATTAATATTTCCAAAAATTGGTTTTGTACAAGTTTATATGTTTTTTTGTCTTAAATTTAAGGATTCATCCTTAGTTAAGCTTAATTTTACCTTAATCAAGGTAATTAATTATAAATAAATTCACTAATATTTGTGCTCAACATATAAGTTTGTATAATAATAAATTATAAATCATTCAATTTCCATGTAATAAATCTATTTTTCTAAATTTGAATCATATAAGTGGATGAAATTAATTTAATATTAATCCCATTGATGGGACGACACTCTAGGTTTTTAGAGTAAAAACATTCAAAGAATTGTTATGTTTTTAAACACAATTTAGAAGTTAAATATATCTCAATGACATAAATTTTATTAATTTATAAAAATATTATCTACTTAAACTTTTAAACCATTTTAAAATATAATTTAACTTTATAAGTAAATTAGATTCAAAAGAAGTATTAAGCTAAAATTCAGTATTTTTCATAGTTCATTAAAAAATAAACTTCACAGAAAAAACCAAAAAATTACCCTAAAATAATTATTATGTTTCTAATTAAAATAAGAATATTATTTTAACATATTAAATCTATAATTGTTTCAAAAAAATTATTTAAAGTGCATTCTAAATTAAAAGGCAGTCAAAATACCTTAAAAAATATTGGGTATTCAGCATAAATTTGGGCATGTTCTTATCTTTTGTCTATCAAATCTATTAGATGAATATAAAAATTATTTTATTGAACATAAAACATATATATTAAATAAATATCACTCAATTATTATAAATAATTTAATTTATTAGGGTAAATAGCTTTGTGACCATAAAAATTAAAATATTCTCTGTTATATTCAATCAATTTTAATATTCTTTCCTAATTAATTGGTATCATGATAATTCATCTTTTATTTTTTTATAAATAGATTTTTGAAAATTAGTTAATATTATTCATAACCACTTATTTTAATGAATATGATATTTATTATTATATTAAATAATAACATTTCAATGATACACTATTGTTATATAAAACTCTAACTTTTTTTATGCAATCCATTAAGGGAAGTCATGAATCTGTGTACCATAAGATAACCTTAGTGTTCTAGGTAGATAAAGATAATTATTATGTTTCATGCAGTGCCAGATTAACTATTTTTTTCATAAAATTCATTCCAGACATAGTGTTTTTATATAAAATTAACTATCTTTAGTATTGTGTGAAATGAAAAATATAAAAAGGTTAAATTAATTCGGAAAACAATCCACCAAATATCTTGGTGTTACAAATTTGGTCATAATAATTCACACACAATCATCATCTACTTAATAAATTAATTGAATAGATAATACATAGATCAGTTAATGATATTATTTATTTATGATATTCTTATATATTCGATGATCAAGGAATAATATGATTATCAATTGAGGATTGTATAGAAGAATCTATGGAAAGTGAATATTTATGATAAATTTAAAAAGATGTAATTTTGGATGATGGAAGATTATTTTTTGGGTTATATAATTTCCTATGAATTAGTATCAGTGGTTCCATAAAAAATAGATACTATTTAACATTGGTACTGACTAACCACATTGAAAGAGAGCTATAGTTTTCATGTTTTGGAAAGATATTATTGACGATTTATGCAAAACATGCCTCCAAAATATCCAATATTATATCTTTGTCAACTAGAAATGGGTCCATGATCATTGGAAAGAATAATGTGATGTAAATTTCAAGGAACTATAGAGAATATTAGTCATAACACTTATGAAAACTTTACCTTTAAGTGGAGAAGGGTATGTAATTTATTGTGATCCATCGAATAATATATTAGGATGTGTTCTTATGAATACAGATATAAAGACACTTATGGATCATGAAAATGGATATTTAGTGAGAAAAGATTACCAACTCATGATTTGGTGTTAGCAATGGAAATTTGGGAATTAAAAATACTAAACCAATACATTTATGTAGAAAAGTTTGATATATATATATATATATTGATCATCAAAGTATAAACTATATATTCACATAGAAGGAGTGGAACATGGGCTGGATTATATGGTTGGAGGTGATTAATGATTATAAAAACCCAATACATTACCACCATGGAAAAGTTAACAAGGTGGTTAATGCTTTTTATTGCGGAAATTTTTACCCATCACATGTTCCTTATTGATGAATAATTTATTATTCAATTTTATATTATTCTATGGTTTCACCTATGTTATCTTCTTTTATGAATTTTTTTCCCATGAAATATTGGCCAATGATTGATATACCATCGTTAATGTGATTTTCCCACATAGTTGGTAATTCTATTTGTTGTAGTCTAGAGGGGATATGATTCGACTATTTTGGGAGTGTTCAAGCACCATATAACACCCAAATTCACAAAATATTCCCATAAGATGAATTTATTGGATATTTCAGGATGCATTAGAATATTTCATGGGATGTAGGTGATTAATCATGTGTATCTGGTATCCAGGTCTGAGCAGTGCTGATTAGTGACACATCATGTGGTGCTTGAGATTCATGAATAAATATAAGATTCGTATTTTTGACCAAATTATTGGAGGGAATCAATGGAAAAATGTGGTTACCAATATTTTGGGGTTTACAAATGATATATTTTTGGGTGAGAGAGACGGATCTGAATAAGTGTAAAGAAACTGGTATTTCTATGGAAAAATGAAACTCTACGACAAGTAGTTTGATGAAAACATAGTTTGTCACCATGCCCAGCTATAGAGGCTAGGGTTTTGGGGAAGATAAAGATTGCACCACTTGTGTATAACATCCCCAATCTAGCACCATCTCTTGTGTCTAAATATTTTTAGTTATAAGACCTCAAGTGTTCCTCCACATATAATATAGTCTTCCAACTACAAATGGGGGTGAAATGATATAGTGGTCAGACTAAACCCCCTGGTATTTAGTTACATTGTAGTGGAAATAATCAATATAAATAAATAAAATATGAGTAAAAGTTATAGAGGAATCAGTATCTTGTACAACTATAATTTAAAAGGTGGAACCAATAGACCAATAATAAAGAGTCATGTAATGACAGACTAAAATGTATCTAAATGTCATATAGAAAATAATAATAACTCGGAATTATATGTCTCAAAATAAACCCATAGGACCCCATTCATGAACCCCATGTTGAACCCGTATACAAAACCTATCTCATTTAATAAGAAATAATCATAAACAAGGTCACTTGAACTTGTTAGAACCTATATCCATGTAATATTATCATGTTCCAAATGGAACCTAAATAGTGTGAGTAAAACTCAGTAGGTCGATTCCACTATGTCTAAACATAATATGTCTGTTAATTAGTTAAGGAAGTTAGTGATAAACTTGTGATTAATAAACCATTAACACAATAAATCAATAAAATAATTTTAATACCATAGTTGAATGTCTCTGACCATTTAGAATAACAATTCCTATTTAAAACACTATATCCATGGAAAAAATCACACAAATATTGGCCAATAACACTGTATAATCATTTCAGCATCAGAATAGGGAGAGCTCACTCGATATAATCATTATATCATGGGACTGGGTAGAGCCCACTCAATATAAGTATTGTAGTAAGGGACATGGAAAATCCATCCCAATATAAGTATTACAATATGGGGTTGGGAAGACCCCACTAAATATAATCCTTACTACATGGGACTGGGAATATCCCACTCGATATAAGAATTATGTTGTCATAATTTTCAGATATCGCTCAATATAAGAATTACAGAATGAGACTATATTGAGCCCGCTTAATATAAGATTCACAGTAGGGGAGTGGGATGAGTGCACTCAATATTTGAATTATATCATGGGACTAGAAACATCCTACTCAATATAAGCATTAAACCATGGGACTGGGAAATTCCTACTCAATATAAGTAATACATAAAGAAAATCTCTCAGTTATAATATAAATAATATCACAATATAACCACATATTGATAAATAGTTAGTTATTCAAATTACCATTTTTATACCAATTTTACATTCATATTATATCAAATTATCATCATCCAAATCAATAACCAAAGCCTTTTCAAAGGTGAATCAATTTCAAGAAAGAAACTGAATCTCATTTCATGTTAATCAAACATTAAGTCATTATCCAATTCAGATTAATAAAAGGGGTACCTCAACCAATGGGTTGGCATAGTCCAAGTCACATAAAAAAATGAATCCAAATGCATCTGACCAAAATTTCAATCGATGATTTACTATTCTTCAATTAATAAATTAATTTTATCACATGTTAGATCAGTTCAATACCAATATTTCATCCACTTTGCAATTAAATAGACTATAGGGTGAGGTTTAGGCTCCCAACCATTAACTATGAGATTTATCCAAACAAATAATTAGCAATTTCAATATATATAGAGTCTAGGGATATCAACAAACAAAACATAGATCAAACAAAAGAAAGATCACCATTATTTTGGTAGGATCCTAGAACACCCTAAGAAGGGAGGGTTAAATTATGGTGTAAATATTTTATTTCGAATGAGAATGCAAATTTACCCATGTTGGTAGCTCATTTAAAACCTCTATAATGTAATTTTTTGGTTATATTTTACCCAAACAAAAAAATAGAAACACAAAAGAGTTGTTTTAAATGGTTCAACTCTAAATTCTAGTCTAAGGGGATACACTAATAGTGTTTTCGTCATACCAAAATCCAATATGACTCACAATATAGTGAAGATTAAATTATTTGATGAACGATAACTATATTCTAATCACATATCCATTTCATTATTTTTAGGGACAACACACTACCACCCTTGAATCACTTCCATCCACATCCCCTTGTTCAATTCCTTTGGAGAAGTATAGAATAATTTATCAACATGAAGATTGATTCAATATAATGAGAATTTATGTGTTTTTCCCTGATTATCATGAGACTATCCTTGCACCATTGTCTTGATATAATTCTCATAGAATCACTATTAACTAAAAACTGATGATCAACACTACGTTTTACGATGCTCTCATCCATTGAAAACCCCATATTTTGATTCAAATATTTATCTATATTTTCTAACCAACATATTTTCACCAAACTACCATCCTTCATGAATCATCTAACCTTAATTAAACTCTATTTATTTTTTAGTCTCCTAGTCTTCCTGAAACAACATTTTTTAAAATTATTTATCATTATTAGGGTCTTAACCTCTCTATTCACCATTCGTATGCCCATAAAGTGTTACTCATTCGTGATGTGCCCAATCATCACACATTCAAAGAGATTAAATGATAGAGATAATATTTTCTTCATTTTACACACGAATTTAAATTCTTCAAAAACTCCCAATTTATTAATTTTATCTACAATATGACAATTTTGGATATATGGTGTCTTTTGGGATAAAATGTTAAAATTGGTTAATTTTGGAAAATATAATGTTTTCAATAAATTTGGTATTTAGAGAAAGAAATTCATAATATCAATCCAACTGATATTATTATTTTTTTATATGATTCTTAAATTCATTTTCTTCAACCTTTTTCTTTTGGGATAACATCTGATTCGAGCACATAGACACCTAACAACATCAATGAATTTGGAAAACATTTCTGGTGGATAGAGTAGAACCCTCCTCCATAGAAAAAGAATAATTGTGGCTACATACCTCTAATTGAGGTGATTCCACCTGGAATGGAATTCAAACTTATAGTAAAGTTTGAAAAATTAAATTAATGGACTTATAAAATCATTAACGTAAAAATTGAATGATATTCATTGAAAACGTATTTTTTGAATTACTCACCATAAAAATTCATACTCAATATTTATTCCATAACATCATTTAGCCATGTCCATTTAATATGTACATTATATGGGAGACAATAAATTCAATTTGGAACAACCTATATGTAGTTTCCTTGGGGTCATTTGGAGAGATGGTGGACACAATTTGAGATATCATGTGGAGTATAGATTCTAGTTGGGAAAATGTTCCACCCATTTATTTTCTTCTTTTATTTTAATTTTTATTCTATTTTAGTTTAGTGTTATTTTCAATGTAATTTAAATTATAATTCATATAAATAAAATATAATTACAGCATGTTTTTTATTTTTTCTTCTTTTATACACATGCCTTCTTTTCTTCTTTTCTGTTCTCCCCTTACTTTCTGAATCCACCCTGTTATTATCCACTCTCATCTTTAATACTCATGATCATGAGTAACTAATAGGAGGAAGTTCATAGGGAGATAAATCCAATGTTTTACCCAAGTATTGGAGTTGATCTTTTCTTAAACTTTATTTCATTTGGTTTTTTCCATAATAATTGAGTATTAGTTCCCATTTTTTTTTAATATTCAGATTCATAGAATCATTTTATCCCTTAGAGGAGGAGGATGAAATTGTAACTTCACCTGCTGAGGAACACATGGACCTCCCGGAAATTATTTTTATGTGTCCCATAATTATGTCCATGTTGTTGAGCCTATGGGAATCAAGATGGAGTCTGCTTATTTTTAAGGGTAAAATTACATATTAATTCAAATGTAAATTTTTTTTTCAAGAGGAAATAAATTCTTACATTCCCATTGTAATTTTTATTCATTAAGTTCCCATTAATCTGACCTTGGAAAAAAATCTTTTTCATAAGTAGCAACTAAAAAAGAGGATGATTCATACTTTATCCTACCCCACAATTAAATTTGTACTTAATTGGGATGGAGGGGTCTGGTTTAATCTATCAAAGTATCATTCCTCAACAAGAAAAAAGAATCACAAGCTAGGAAAATATACATGTGGTGGTTCAAGTGAAAGAAGATCTATCTAACATGTGAATTTGGGTAACAGCTGGTACTGCCCTTCTGAAGGAAGTAAAATAATCATGGTTTACCTTAAGAAATCATACGAAGACTTATCATTACATGCCTTCTAGGAATTTAGAAATCAATTTCATTCATAGTATTAGTCTACTATTCATCCCATTCCATTATACCTTTTTGAGATTAAATGACTTGAACCTTATTATTAATTGAGTAATTCTATATTATAGTTTCATGAAGGCAATAGGAAGATCCCAAAATATTTATGGAATAGGAATAAGCTTTATTTGAAAAGGGGGTTCACTTTTTATTTTTATCTTTTAAACTCCATAATTTTTTGTGAAATTGTGATTTGAAATTTGAACTTGATATTGAATTCCCACAATTGAAATCATTCTTTATTTGACTTATCTTGGGGACATGTGTTTATTAGGAATCATGTGATTCCATGTTTAAGATTTCAATTTTAATAGGATTGAAAGAGTAAAATATGGAATTTAATGATTAATGTGAAGCATGGATATTGAAATGGGGACCCGTGATTTGAGGGAATAATTTGATTTATGTAAATGAAATTTTCCCATCACATTTCATGATTTGAATTTCTAAAATTTAGGTTAATTTAATTTTAATTATTAATAATGTCTTGAGTTATTTTCCAAAATCATATGCCCCATTCCTTAGAGGATTTCTACACCAAGTAATACATATGTTATGCTTAATAATATTTCTAATGTGATCTTGGGTCTTGCATCGACGAGAACTTTCATTTGAACTTGAAAAGATATGACTGTGAAAAAACACATTTAAAATGATTGATTCATCCTTTGATAATCCCATATCCTTAAAATACCACCTTTATATTAATCCTACATTTCCCATAGAGACAATGAATGAACATTATATTAGTAATCCATTATTCATTCCATTTCATTTCATTCATACCCATTTCTTAGTATTTACATGATATTTTAAGGTTAAAGTGTGGGGGGAAGGGTGTCATGGTGGAATGGATGATATACATGTTTGATTTGGTGTCCTAGAACCAACTATTTTTTACGTTGATTACATGAATATTTGAGGTACTAAATAATAAATTAAACAACTTATTACATATTTTTTAGTATTCTGCATGACATTAATGTAATAATGTCCTTGAGTATTTTTTCACATTGATAAGGTCATAAGAGTTTCCCTCTATGATGGGAACCTTTAAGTCCTTTGAAAACATTATAAATATAGTTCTGTGGTTGGATAACATACTATTATGGGAGACATAGTATATAAACTATCAGGTGAGAGTACTCGTAAATAGATGAGACTTATTCTCATGAAGTTCAAACATGGTAATCTCCAAGATAAGATTTTATGAGAACAGAACAACCAGTAGGAATTAAAAATGTTTTGGTTTCATTAGATATTCTTATATGAAGATGTGTTAAATGGACCTTAGACATCATGATTATCATTAATTCACATCACGAACCAGACATTTATATTTTCTAGAAAAAACCATCATGTCATATGTTGGCAGAAGTAGGGTGCATTGGGTGCATCAGGAATGAAATGTTATTAATAGATATGTCAACGAAGGATTTTTCCCTTCCATATTTAAGGAAGTTGATATCTTGACCCTCTTATTGAAATAGACCTATCTCCCTTAATTCAATGGATAGGGTGTAATGATGAGTTTATTCCAGATTGTCAAATAATGATGTATCTAGAATATAGGTTGATGACACGTTCATGAAAATTTCTTCTTGAGATATTGTGACAAAGTGATTATATTACACAGTAATCATTCTAATGTGGGTTTCATTATTGTGACTTTGTGTTATTTCACTTGGGTGACTTGACCCATTGCTAGACCGTAATCTTGTACTTTAGGCAAACCCTCCTTATGTCAACAAGAAAGAATCCTAGAGTGTCACACTCTAATTATTTTTGTTGGTCTCGATTAAATTGTATTTGAATTTAAGTAATGTACTAAATATTATTCTCAAGACTGAGGAATAATTTTATTAAACATTTATTGATTTCATAAATTAAATAAATAATTATTCCCAACATTGTGAATAAAATATATTTATTTATTTTATTTAATATTTAGAAAATATTTATTTACTAGTTTTTGAGTAAAATATTTATTTAAGAGAATAAAATATTAATTTGAGTTTTTACTAAATGCAGGAGGGTTTCAAACAGACCAAGACTGAGTTTGGTGATAAAATAATTACCTAAGAGTTAGTAAATATTATTTATCCATTTTTATCAAGTTGGGGAAAAAATTAATAATAATATTATTATTATTTTGAGGAATGGGATTCCATTATTTTTTATAATTATATTTAGTGGTTGTTATGCAATTAAATTTCCTAATTGAAATCACAGATCTATAAATAAATGACTAGGTCTATTATTTAAACCATTTGAAACCAAATCCATGTTGGGGAAAAGAGAATTATTATGCATAAGGAATTATCTCTTAATACATCCCCATCACTCCCTCTCATGAATGATAAAACTGAGAGATAATTTTTTTGAGAACAAATAATGAGTAATTAGGAATGAATTATGAAAGACATTTGATTCACCACGCCAGCACCCAGATAATGATTATCAATACTTGGAGACCATTGGAGCACAGGAGGATCTCTACTAGAGGGATTCTACACATGGATCCTCACAAGTTCAAGGAAAACCATCAGGAAGGGAAATTTTAGATGATCAATGATCATCAATGAAGAGAGTTCATAATCCCATGTATTTATATATCTAGATATTAAATAAATTAATTATAAATTTTACTTTCAAGATCCTCTCTCTTGAATTCAAAAAAATATTATTAAATTAAATTTTAATATATATTCTTCCATTGCAACCTTTTTGCTTTTCTCGGAACCACAATTGGTATCAAAGCTTTAATTTCTAAATTTATAATTATTTATTTGATTATTGATCTATGTGAACTTGAGTTTGGATTTTTATTTAATGATATTAATTCCTTAATTTTATTTGAATGAACATGTTATTGAAATATTAATCATCTTCATTCAGAGTTTAATTTTCATAGAGACTTAAGAAAAAATTATGAACTACTTGAGTTTTCATCATGAAGTGCCAAATTTGTGGCCAGTAAAGCTTTCTTACACGGCATACGGCTATAGCCCACACCATATACCCATGTCCATTGTATCCAGATATTTCTGAGTAATTAAAACACATGGTGCTTCAATTGCACACCATGTGTTTTGCAGGACATATAGAAATGTGGAAAGCAGATAAAAGTTGTGTAGTTGGTGTGTACACACCATGTGGTGTGGATGAGTTAACAGGTCAAATCCCCAAGCGTGTGGAATGGATATATCATTACCAAGGTACATGGATTGTAGTTGGATGTACATTCCATGTATTCTCCCATTAATGGGAGAAATTAAAATTACCTTAAATTTTAAAAATTTCTTCATTAAAACCATATTTTATTGATTATCACACCATTGTGTGTTTGAAAATTTAATAATGGTATTAAATAATTTTAAAATTCTAAATTAATTTACTCTAATGAGTTCTCATTAATGGTATTTCTATTTTTTTATTCATGAATTCCAAATTGATGGGAATCAATAATTCTATTCGGATGACTATTAAGATGAAAAGGAATTCATTTATTAATTAATTAATTAATACAACCATGATGTTCTTAATAATAAAGAACGAATAATGAAATTAATGCGAGCAATTTAATTTTTATTAATTCATTGCATGTATGACTAAGCATGAGCTTGACCATGACCTATGTATATGTTGGAATTTATTTAATTTAAATTTATTGCATGGTTTTTAATTATTTAATATTAAATTAAGAGTTGGCATGCAATTCATACCTCCATCCATTATTATGTAGGACATAAGTGTCCAAGGATATTTATGTAATTACCTCTAACCAATCCTTTGGTTCCCCTCACCAGCATATGAGTAATAAATATTTATAATTAATTAATCATCCCAAGGCGTGTGGAGATGGTTATAGATGGAACCATAATGGTTCCCATATAATGATAAATCGGTCAACATGTGGACTATTGTAGCTCATTCCATGTTAGATATAATGGGTTATTTCCCCAAGGTCTTAGGTTAATTTAATATCCGCTCATCAAATCACCCATTATATAAGCTGGTGATTTGGTTATTTAAATATTTATTTATTTTATTTCCAATGAATTAAAATTATATTTATTGACTCAAGACTGCAATCACAAAATTAATTAATATGAAAAGATAGATTGAAAATAAAATTGATTATATGTAAATTATTTATCCAAATAGGGTTAATTAAATTAAGAAAAAATCCAATAAAATATTACCAATACTTGTAAAAGATAAAGCAAGATAATAATTTACGCATAATAAAATAAAATCCCTCAATCTAATATTAATTAATACTAATCCTTCCATTACAAGATTATGAACAAAAATCAATAGAACTATGTGTTTGACCAACCCTTGTTGGGGAAGTTACTTTTAAAAGGGGAGTTCTTATGAAGGATTTAGGTTGACCTAACCATTTTACATCAAGAGGATATGCCCTTTCTAGACTTAGTGTAATTTTGAGGTAAGTATTTTGAAACTCAATTTCAGGATTTCTTTATTGGGGAGTTCACTCGACGGATCAAGGAGCTACAAGCTCGTGGTCGTCAAAGACATGCATACCTAAATACCTTCAAAATATCTTGACCAACCCTTATTGGGGTTATGCAAAGGGGAATATGGATCTATTCCCCTATAATGTCCTAGAATATATATATTCCATGTTAAATGGTGATGGATATTGGTACTTGATAAAATAGTCCAAGATTTAATAAATTTAATTAATTTTTTATTTCTCACATAATTTTTAATCAAGAAAAGTACTAATAATATAAACTTTTAATTGTAGAATAAAATGAAAAGATCATCATCTGCACTATACCCATGATGAATATTGGATAAATACAATCTCCTCACTAACAGTAACATCTAGGAGTGGGTTAGACACCTCCGAGTTGTTCTACCCCATGAACAAAAATGTTTCATAATATAATCTTCAATGCCTGATCCTCCTGCTCAAGAGGTGAGTGATGAAGGGTTTGTATTCTAAAAAAAACATATGAATGAAGTTTCCTAGGTTCAATGTTTTAATATCTCATCTATGTATAGTGAACTCATGAAGTCTTACAAAAACATGGATGTGTATAGTATGCCAGAGGACATCTGTGATCTTTACCAGGAGAGGGTTATACATGAATGGTATGAGATTTCCAATGCACTTTTTTAGAGTAATCTTGGCGAGAGTTCCCCAAAATGGACTCATATATTCAAGATCATTGGATACCTTAAGCATGTAGAGGATCTATGTTTTAAAATCCCTAATAAACTGGGCATCGATCTCATTATGGCATCACTCTTGCAAGTATTCTCCAGTTTTCTTGTGAATTTTAATTTGAACAACATTGATAAGACCATGCTAGATCTTCTTATCCTCATTATCCAAGTAGATAAGGATATAAAGTGGTAAAATCCTTTTTCCCTTATGTTGAAAAAAATATAATGGTAAACCAAATATCCTTAAGCCCAAATCATCTTCATGCCCTTCCCCGAAGAAGAAGATCAAAAGAGAAGAATGGTAACAAGATGTTTTCTGTTTCGTATGTGGATAGAAGTGCCACTGGATGAAAAAATACACCCAGCTAAATAATCAAGGGGAATCTTCATGTTTTATTGTTATCATGTGAAATTTATCTATTTCTATAAATTGTGTATTAGATATAGCTTTTGGAGATCACATGTGTATTCAAATACAAGAGCCATGCAGATTTAGGAAATTTTACTGAGGGGATGTAGATCTATGAGAATCAAATAGAGAAAAACTGGTTGATGTAGTTATCAAGGACTACCATCTCACTTTGCCTACTAAAATAATCTTTGTTTTAATTTTTTGTTATTATGTGCCTTCAGTGACCAAAAAAATTATTTTTTTACCAATACTACATACATATGGATTCATTTTCAAATTTGGAAATAAATTTTTCCTCTTTTATAATGATATCATTTTTTGGGTAAGGAATATTTACAAAACAGTCTTTACATATTGGATTACATAAACCTTGTAATGGAAATTGCTTGCAAAGTTACTTCAAATGACTCATACCACTCCCAACATTGGAATCAGCGGCTTGGTCTTGAAAATGAAAATTGATTAAAAATATTACATCAAGATGGATATTAAATTATTTTGAACCAAAACCACTTTGTGTATATCAAGCATATTTACAAGGGAAAATGTCCAAATTCTTATTTAGTGAGAAAGGTGATAGGGATAAAGAGCATATTGAAATAGTTCCTACTGATGTGATTGGACCATTTCTTGTTGATGAAAGGGGAGGTTACTCATATATCATAACTTTTACTAATAAGCTTATATATATGGATATATTTACATAATGAGGTATAATTTATATTATTTTGATAAATTCATGGAATAAAAGAATGAATTAGGGAACCATCTTGGTGTGAAGATTAAGAAACTCTTCTCAGATAGTGGTGGATAACTTTTTAATCAAGACATCATTTATTACTTACTAGAGTTTGGGATCCAATCCCAACTCACTCTTATGTACACACCGTATTGGAATGGTGAAAGAAAAAGGAGAAACCACACCTTTTTGGACATGGTGACATCAATGATGAGTCATGATAGTATTATGTTATGCTTTTAGGGATATGCGTTACAAAAAACATCACACATACTAAACCAAGTACCAATTAAATTAATAAATGGTATTATATGTGAATTTTCAAGTGGAATAAAAACAATTTTATCGAATATATGTATGTTTAGGGAAGTGAGGTGTTTGGTAAGTCCTCTTTAGGTAAAAAATTTCCACCCTGAGGCACAAAGTGTACCTTTATAGGATACCCCAAGGAAATAAGTGGATATTACATAAATAACCCCTCATAAAAAGGTTATATTAGAAAGGCACACCATATTAAATAATATGGAGACCATCTCTAAAAGATATAGTTGGAGAGAGATAGACTTCAATGAAGTCGAGGATCAAGGAACAAAAGAGTTGGTACATGATCAGATCCCACAAAGCCTCATTGAAGAAGATATTTTTCTAGAGACATAAGTTCTGCAAAGGATCATAAGAGAGGTCAAAGAACATGAATGGTATGGATTTCTAGTTATTGAGGATTGTGACTCGTTATTAGTTCATAATAATGATCTTATAGCCTATAAGTAATTAGTAAGTGGAATAGATGTTAACAAGTGGAAAGAACCCCTAAATTATGAAATCGATTCAATGTACCAAAACTATGTCTAGATTTTGGTAGATCCTCTTGTGGATGAAAAACCTACTAGTTGCAAATGGTTATTCACGAATACACTAGACATAGAGTGAAAGGTCAATTTCTATAAGGTGTGACTGGTTGGAAATGGTTTTATATAGAGTCAAGGAATTGACTATAAAGTAACATTTTCACTAGTTGCAATACTAAAATCCATCTGAATTATACGTTCCATTGTATCTTACGATTACATTGAGAATACGAAAATGGATGTCCAAATAACCTTCCTTAACTGGAATGTTTAGGAATATTTCTATATGACACAAAATAAATGTTTGTTTACTCCAATTAATTCCAATAAGATAAGAAAGTTTCCAAAATAAATTTATGGATTAAATAAAGCATCAAAATCATGGAGCATATATTTTGTTGAATCCAAAAGTGAATTAGGTTTTATAAAGAATGAATGTGAGCCTTGTGTTTACAAATGGTGTAGTGGGAGTGAAATCATTTTCTTAATAGAATATGTTGATGACATATTACTTATTGTAAATGAAATACTAGTCTTACATTATATTAAGGAATGGTTATATAAATTATTCTCCATGAAATACATGGTAAAGAAAATATATATTCTTGGGATCATGATCCATCATGAAAGATCCAATAGGTTTCTTGGATTATGCCAAAGTACATACATTGAAAAGATACTCAAGATATTCACTATGGAACATTCCATAATAGGTTTACTAAAAGTGTCACATGGAATTTATCATTCCATGACAATTTGTCCTTATAACCATGAGGAATGAAATAAAATGGCATGTATTCCATATGAATCAACAATTGGGATAGTCTTGTATGTTATGATATGTCCTAGGCTAGATGTCACATGCACATTAACTATGGTTGGAAGATATCAAGTTGATCTTGGTGACCTCCATAGGATATAAGTAAAGACATTCTACATGTATTTGAAGCATATTAAGGATATGTTCTTGGTATAGGGAGAAGATGAGGAACTAGTCATCAGAGGATTTGAATATGATAGTTTGAAAACTGATCAATATCACTAGAAGTAAAAAAACAGGATACATCTTCACATAGAATGGTGGTGATGTGAGCTGGAAGAGCTCAATGTCAGATGTGGTCGTAGATTCTACAGTAGAGTCTGAGTATACTATATCTTCTAAGTCATATAAATAAGTAATTTCGATGCCCAATATCATTTAAAATCGTAATGTGGTACCTAGTAGTAAATATCCCATCACACTCTATTGTGATAATACTGTCCCAATGGATCTTGAAAAAGTGATATGGTCACATCAGTGGATGATGAACATATAGAAGAATTATCATATCTTGATGGGTTTTACTCAAATATGTGAGTTTGAGGTGAGCATTGTCTCTATGTAAGACAATGTGGTTGACCCCTTTACTAAAGCCTTGACTCGACCAAAACATTATTATCATGTGAGGTCTAATGAACTAGATGTTATATGTCGTTATCTCTAGTCCAAGGTGGTGTTTGTTAGAGTTGGTGTCCTAGAACCAATTGTTTCTACTTTAGGTGATACTATTCCTTATGTCTCTCTTTATCTTTTATGGGAAGGTTTTTTGGTTTCTTTCAATATTTTTATGGGGTTCTTCATAGAGATCATTTATCTTCAAGAATTTTCAACTCAGATCAGGATACCTTGTCTCGAAATTTGGATATATTTTTATAGGATAGTATGTTGGCACTATACCATTGCTGGGGAGGAATGGAAGGTATCTCCAACATAATTTTTGATGATGATATTCTTCTTTCTACGAATGGAATGGGGAGTTCCTTATGAAACCACATGGAGATCATGTTTTCATACGGCTTCATAGGTGGTAGGAAGTTAGCTCAAGGAAGAGCCATGTTTTTATCTTCAACAAGTGTCACACAAGGTGGTGTAGGGGTATTCAAGAAATTCTAGGCTGCCGACAATGAAACTTGTCATTAGTTTATCTTGGTTTTTCATTTTCCTATGGACATATCAACAAAAAAAATATTTGATCATATTATCAAATACCTTATAGGAATGATTTTCAATTTGAAAACTGAGTTTCTATCATTTGGATGGCGGGTCACATTGATAAACAGTGTGTGTGCCTCTATTCTGATGCACATCTTTTCAATAATCAAGCCTCGTAAAGGGGTTGTTGGGAGGATGTGAAAATCCTTACCTTGTTCCTTTGGGATTAAAATCATGTATGGATTATTCATTGGGCCTTTTTTTAATGCATGTAATGGCCCCTCGCGGAATGGGTATTGGGGCTATGTGATATGAATGAATCCATACAAGGCATGAAAGGTTGGCTAGCTTGGGATATTTTTTTGGTGATTCTCTATGGTTGTCCTTCTTCAGGGCGCGATATGGTGATCAATGGGATGAGACTGATTCTCATAACACATGGACCTCTCATCTGGTGCAGTGCATGTTTTTACATCTGGATGTTCTTTGTGGCTCAGTTTGTTGGTTTATTGGGAAATGTGAGGTCGTGTTTTGAAAGATTAATTCGGAGGGAAAGAGGCTGGAATTTACAGGATGTCCATCTAATGATATTTCTTTTTTTGAGGCAATAAGTCATCATGATCTCATTTTGTCAGTTCTCAAACATGTTGTTGATGGTTTTTGAGGGGGTTGTTTTGAGCAACAAACCAGATTAGTGATGCTTCATGGGTTCGAGTTCGGGAAGGTTTTTCACTCGACATTATAGGAGGGTGTTACATATCAAGCATGCCCACGATGAGTGGTCACCAAAGTTGTGGTGCAATGACATCCTTACAAAGAAGAAACGAGAGGCTTCCTACGGTTTAGATTATTCATAGGAATGGTATTCCCTTGAATTCTCTTTGTTTCTACTATGAGAACCTATGGGTGGAGTTGACACTATATCTCTTTTTTTAGAATAGCCAGGTTTCTTATCTCTAGTATTTATTATCTCTGCATTCTTGCATAACCATTGATCAATCTGACTTGAATGGTGTCTTGGATTATTTTTTTTACTGTTGGAGAACAGGGTCATGGAATGAAAAAATGAGTTCTTTTATTTTCTCATCCATATGATGGACTATCTGGGAGGCCCATAATCATGTTATTCTAGGATATTGCCACTATTTTTTTGTTTCTTTAGATGAGGTTAAGGGAACTTATGGTTGAGTTTAGTTTGATGTTGAAGGGAGGATATTTCTTCACCACGGTTTGTAATCATCTCAATAGAACTTGCATGCATGTTAGGGAAGTTGGATGTTGAATCAGGTGAAAAACCCGTCTCATCGGTTTGAAACTGAATGTAGATGGATCTCTAATGGATGGGCTTATGAGATGTGGGGGTTCTTTGGGATTCTTGGGGATCAGTCCTTTTGGGGATCAGTTCTTTTTATGGAGTGGGATTTTCCTTGGGGGTAGATATGTAGGCTCTTCCTTCTGGGATGCTGATTTGTAGGAGGTGGGGTGTTATGGTTACTGAGCTTTAATCTGATACCAAAATTATAGTAAGGTCAATTCAGGGGAAATATGTGGTTCCATCAGAGTTGGTTTACCTAATTCATAGATTCATTGTGGAGACAAATCATGGGTAGATTGTTCATCATAGTTAGAGTGAGGCTAATTTTGTGGCGGACTCACTTTCTCGTATGAGAAGACTGGGGGAGGATCTTGTTATTTATGATAGTTCGGGTTCCATTCCATTGGAGTGTAAGGTTTTTATCAAAGGAGATGCCCATGGTTTTCATCATTGTCTCTTCTTGAGGGGGTTCACGCTCTTATAGCTTTGGATTCGGCTAGGTTAACTTTCAGTAATAAAATTTTATTTTCACTCAGTCATCTTATTACATATTTTTTACTATTATGCATGACTTTATGTAATAATGTTTGAGAGTATTAGTCACATTGATAAGGACATAGTAGTTCCCTACTATGATGAGAACCATGAAGTGCTATGAAAATATTCATAATATAGTTCGTTGTTTGGATAACATACTATTATGGGACACATAGTATATAGACATTCAATTGTGAGTACTCATAGGAATATGAGACTTTATATCATGAAAATTTCACTTGGTAATCTCCATGAGGGGAGATTATGAGAACAAACCTACAAGTAAGAATTATAAATGTTTTGATCTCATCAAATATTCCTATATTTGAGCATGTGTAATGGTCCAGAAATTTAAATATTATCAATAATGCTTGTCATTACTCATGCACTTATAGTTTCTGATAAAAAATGATATTCCATATGTTGGGGGAATTATGGTATGTTGGGTGCATCAAGAATGAGTTGTTATTAATGGATAAGTCAATGAAGTAAATGATAGGTTATGGGGCCAACAGTGGAAGCTGGTGGGCCGTGGATTTTAAAATTCTCATCCGTAGATCGGTGAGACTTGTCGACGCTGATGATCTGAGCTTCGGAAAGGTCCGAGGATCTCTCATAAATTATAAGGAGCACAAAATAAAAATGAAACCGTACCTATTTCAAATACGATGCCACAGTTGACTACAACTCGTCGATGGTGATCGTTGCTCGAAGGGTCCAAAGACGGAACCCTCTAGATCATCCACACATGCATCAAAAGCCTGCAGAAGTGTCGATCGTTGAATTTAAGGTTCTATAATGGAGATCTGACGACACTTTCGACATCCCTATAATCACTGCGTTGAGATTCCTTCGATGCATGAGATATTTCTTTATCGAAGCATCCCGGATCGAGGGCTTCTCTCCCTAGAGAGTGGGAGGAGTGAGAGGCTCTCAATGTTCATTCCATGAAAGTGAATGAATTTAGATTCTTCCACCATATGAGAGTGCCTCCTCCTATATTTATAGTGGAATTGATAAATACCCGGTTGGGTTCCCCAGCCCCCGTTTATTTCAATGTCCACTAAATAAATAATTCTGACAAACTAAACTGTTCCAAAACTATTTATTATTTTATCACATACTTGTAATATATATAAAATATATTACATGATAAAATGTGAGCCATTTAACTTGACTCACTATCTCACTTAATATTAAACGAACATTGAATATTAAAATAATATTCATTCGATTAATATTTTCTAGTATTTACTAAACTTGTAAATTCATTAAATAAATTCAATCCCAAATATTCATAACTTGAAAATTAATGAATTTATTTAATTATTTTGGTGATCGTAAACTTAGACAACACTAATCCCCATGGTGGGGCCCACTATGTCCATATACATATTCAACTGAATAGTGAGGATTCTTGAATACACTATTGTGTGTGATTATCTAGGACATTATCTCAATAGGAGTGAATAAAATCCACAAACCATGAGTGGAGTCTAGTAACCCATCATGGCCCCTAAATAGATAAGGATTGTCATAGAAAAGATAACCAACCTACGAACACTGACTCGGTACTTTAATCTCTTTGTCATTAAATGTTTAATAAAGAAGGACGCACACTTGTGTCATTTTCCTTTTCTTGCTTTATTATTTATTGATCTATCCGGATGTATTTACCTTTGTACTGCTTTGTCCAAAGACAAATGAATTCATCACCATCTCAATCAAAGAGGCCTGAGATATACAACTTATTAAACTTGGAAGCGACAAATCCTTTCTTGACCATTCAACCTATGTCATACAACCAACGACACACCCAACAAAAGCTACCTCGCTACGATTTCAATACCATGGTTTACTCCTTGCATCAAAATATGTAATCAAATGATACACATTGGTAATGGTCTCATGTTTGGAGACCAATACACATGTCTGTAGAAATGAACGACCAATGACACCCAAAACATGTTTTGTTCCTATTGGCAGGTCTTTCCTCATGATCTCAGTACTAAAGATCACCAAGTGAAAACTTCATTAGAAGAAGTTCCAATACTTATGAGCCCCCAGCACATGATACTAAATCATCCAATGTGTCCAGTTATTAAGATATATCTATACTATAGAACATGTATTTAAGATTAATTTCATAGTATCTCGAGGTTCTCATTATAGCCTAGGATATTTTATAACCTCTTAATATAACAATTAATCTTTGGACATTACCATTATAATAGTGGACACAGAAAAGTTTACACTATAATGGTAAGATGACATCATGTATAACTAACTGTACACATGATATAGTAATCAAAAGTACTACATATTTTTGTCTAGGGTACCCACTATTTCAACACTCCCACTTGCACTAGATCCAACTTGCTAACCAAACATGTTAGCTACTCACATGATAAAGATAATGCTTCTGATGAGTAGTGGATTTAGCTACTAGACCAGCCACATTTTTGTTGCGTGGAATATCTGTTGTATGCGACCTCATCTACTTGAGTAAAACTTCTCAAGATAAGGTATCCCTGAGTATATCACTTTTTCACATTGTCATAACTTGACATATTGACTAGTAAGAATATCATAATTTATTTTATGATAATACTTTTCTCACTAGGGGTGATTCCAAGAACTGGAACAAATCATTGCAATTGATAACTGCATCTTAGCTACCTTAGAAGCTGCAATGTACTCAGTATTAGTAGATATAGATACAAATAGCTTTTATGAGCTTGAATCGCTCATCTCCTTATCCTAACTGTGATATGAGATCAAATTTATCTATTTATTACTAGATTGTGTCCCATGATAACTAGTATACCATCTTCTCCATATACCAGGTACATATCATTTATACTTTTCAAAGTAGAAAATGATAGTTGTGATTGCATCTCTTGTAGTGCTCCTAGATATAATTGATATCTTCCTACAATAAAGTGACTCCTGGCAGTATCAATTTTTGTACATATTATGTAATACGTGATTGATCCATCACTGGAGTGTATGGAATTCAACTCACAACTTTAATCTCTTCCCATGTTCCAAACATGTTAACCTGGAGAGATCAATCCATGTGAAATTTGCAACAATTATGATAGTAAATTGATCTAACTTGTATTTTTCAATACAATGTCACTATATTTGTGATTGGAAATGTCCAAGAAACCAATATATCTACTTTAGTATACCCTGCAATCTAGAACATAGGTTTCTAGATTAAGTCAATCGTTTGAGAATTACTTTTAACATGGTCTTAACTAACTGTAAGACCAATATCTGTTTTCCATATGTTGTCAACAATATTTCTCTTGGAAAACATTGTCTCTCCCACTAACATTTTGTAGACACAAGGAAAATATTCATTTGAAATGAATGATCTAAGATCTGGTTGCTTACATTAATCCTATACTGGATTTCAGTAACTTGAAACCTTCACTACCATTCGATGGTGTAATTATCCCATTCTAATCACGTCGTTTAGACACCTTCCATGAATGATGATCATGACATCCAATGACCAATTTCTTGATCTTAGAGGTTAGCTATGACAAGTAAAATTATAATGAATTTAGGAATAATTAATTGGTATAAAAAATAGAGCCTTATTGGTTCAAGGCATGTACCATCCATGAATCATTTCATTTGAATACCCACTGTACTGTTCAATTTATAAGACCCTTTGTAATTTGATACATGGAATCCATTATTGAATTTTAATTGATCTTGTCAATCTTAGCTTATTTCCATATACTTCTTACTTGTAGGAATTATTATACTTAATATATAATATATCATTGGACATGGTGAATATTAGACCATCACCATGGTTTCATTCTTCCTACGCAATTTGTGTCACTATAACATGTCAATTCCACATGTACGTGTGGAACTTGTTCCTATGCAAACTATTTGTGCATCTCGAGCATTGACTAAATCTAATTCAATTCATCTCCCACTATCTCTAATAGAGATATGCACCTGTATATATAAATTTAGTCTAATACTTGACTACATCATTTATATCTTAGGAATTTATGTAATATCCTATGCAACCATTATGATAATTACCTTAGACGTACAATGTGTCTAGCTTGATACATGTTTATTTAATCCTTAAAAAACACTTTGCATCTTTAACATGTCCTATTACATAATGGATTCAGCATACTATGACTTGTATGATATCCATTTATCATTTTAGTTAGAATATAGGTTATGGGATTTTTCCCTTATTTGCAAAGCACGTATTGAAATATAATGGAAGTTTCTCCAGGTTATAACATTGATACAACGTACATCATAACATAGATGTATAAAATGTGCATTTAAGAATTTCTCCACACTACATTTTTTATCAATATAAACTTGTAAGACTTTATCATCGATCCTCCTTATGAACATCAATGCGATGATATAGATAAGGTAACATGCGTTTAGGAATTACTCCACGCTACATTATCATGCTCGATGATTGCGTTGTAAAATTATTCTTCAGCATGCTGATACGAAGCCACTAATATATTCTAACCATGCATATACTTTACTAGTACATTCCTTAATAACTTAAAAGAATCTTATGAAGTATCTTTACCTCTAGATTTCTTTGCAATAGTTCACAGTCTCTTAATGAACTTACCTCGGAAGCTTTGTGGCATACATTTATTTATAAAGGTTTCTTTGTCTAAACTAAGGATGTCAATAATACCAAATGTGTTTAGCTATAACGAGACTAAATACCATACTGGGTATATTCTTAACATCCACTTTGAGTTTTACTTGAAAAATAATTATATTGGCACAACTAGGTAAGTCTTACATTTTATATTCATCAAGTATTTCCTTTGACTCAAGTATGTCTGAACAATTTGTTGAGTATAAGACACCAAAAATAGCATCCATTCCAAAACATGGAATAATGTATCATTATGACCAAAGGACACAGGAGATAAATGTTTTGGTTATACTCAACAACTTGTTCAATTTTAATTAATCTCTTGGAAATTAGAAATTATGTGTTTCTCACAGCTGACTTAGGAATCACCCTTTCTCAGCTGCTTGGAGAAGACACCTCACTCCTAGTAATATTTCCCTACATACATGGTTACTATATTTCAATACATATATGTCAAAATCATATTTTATTTAATACCCAAGATGTATGTGAGAAAAAAATAATTTTATTTGGTGAATTTAAACTAAACGAGAAGTGGGTACTTGCTTCTTGTATTTTAGTTATAAATTTTTAAACTTCCACAAATTTATTTCTAATATATAACACAAATGACCTCCTGTTAAATAACCAACCTCTTTTATCTGATGGACATGATGAAGGTTCCTTTGGCGAAACGTGTCAAAGGCCTTTTTTCCTTGTCATTCAGTTAATATTTTCCATAAGAACTAAAGATGGTTTTATCATTAATATTAGTATTACATGGAGAATGTTACCTTAATGGTAATGAAGGGGTTTATATATATGTTTTTTGTATCCATAAACGAAACTAGAGTAATTGGGTTTAAAATGAATAAGAATGGAATTCCACAAAAGATTATGTAATTTCTTTCACTTTGCACAAAGAGAGTGCAATCATCACATTCATATCTTTCTTAGCTTTCTGCTTGAGATGAGACTACATGTAATCATCATCCATGTCATGATGTAGCGACCACAACAAACATCATATATTGATGGTAGCATTATGAAGGAACCATAATATGCTTAATTCATGAGTCTCCTATAAGAAATTTTACACTCTTGCTTGTTGAGGTGGCTTAACAGGTTGGGACACAAGCACCTTGAATATATGATATAGTATTAATGAGTGCTAGTGCCTATGATACATTTTGGAAATTTGTGCCAGTTTGGAAATTAAATTTTTCCAACATTTATTATAGTTTTACGGTGGTATTGCTTTCAATTTTTAAAAATTAAACTTTATTAGATTTTACTTTTAACGTGGGTTATCAAAAGTGACATTACTGATTAATTTAATCATTAAATGACTCCTAATAGTTTTTCGAATTCTAGGAACCCCCCATACTAGAATTTGAATAATCTTGAGTATTCTAGTGGCATGGATCCCTTAACCTCCCTCATAGTCTACAAGCTATGTTTATCCCACTACTCAGAGGGTCCAAGGTAGGCTTTTGGCTGTCCAACCACATTAACTCATGATTCCTTGATCTATTAAGTGAAGTCCCAACTTATAAAATCATAAACCAGTTTACTCAACACTTGCCTCTAAACTTACAACAAGCTAGCTATGGCTATTTCTTTGCTATAATTTTAGTTAAGTCAACCCACCATCCTAATAAGAACTCCCCGGTAGTAAGAGGAACTCTCATCTATGGCATGACCAGCACCCCAAACACCCGATTTTATTTAAACTTGAATGATTGAATGCCATAATGACTTAATATTACTTTGAGGGTATTGTGTTTTTCTCTCGACGAATGTAATCATTTTCTATTACACTTGTTCATCTATGTTGTCACACTCACAACAAAACATTAATAGAAAAGCATATGCCACTTATTTATGCATTTTATTATCTATTATTTTATATATTTTCCCACCATTCTAAAATGCGTAAAATAATAAATAAACGCATAAAGGAAAACTACTACCCGACTGGTCTTGAGCATCTAAACAACCTAAGGGAATCATACTTAAGTCGAAGCTTGACTCTTGATGCATCTTTCCCACATCTTGTATGTTTGATTTGCTTATGAATTATTGACTTGTCTTGGAGGGGTCCATGTCACATCTTGGAGTACTGCGCCTCATCTTGGCGGGATCCACATGTCTTCTTGGAGTACCACCTCATCTCACATCGTCTTTATCCGATGTACAAAATTACTCACACGCAGGCGAGGGGGACTAGGGGTATAAATGTACATCGGGTAATAAATGGGTGTGCATGCCCTTATATTTTAATGAAAATGACAACACACATATCATTATTTAATTAATTACAATCATCCCACGTAGTTAAATAATTAATTAAATAAATTATTAAATGCAAACAGATAAGGGTCGGTGCTCAAGACCAGCAGACAGCTATAATAAAGCGCGATAAAATTAAAATGAATTAACTCATTACGAGTGTTATCTAAGTCAAATTTAATGAATTTAATAAATTCAAATAATTTAATTAATTATCAGTCCGCAAATTAATTTAATTTTAATATCATAAATTAAATTGATTTAACTTAATTAAATCAAATTGAATTAATTTCCATTGAGGTATTAAAGTTTATTTATTTTCATATTCAATTAATATATTAATTAATTTAATTTAAATTCATAATTAAATTATTGAATTATATTAATTAAGATTAAAAATCGGGTCTTGAAACCTTGGTCTGACCCATCGTAGGTCGCGCTGAACCTACGCAGATCGGTAACTGGTCAAGAAAGCCCTGTACTTGGTTTAACTAGGCCAGGATTAGTCTTGTTTTGAGACAAACTGAAACCTGCAAGAGGTGTCAGGGGTTACCTGCACCCAGGTGGGTCTGATCTTGGATGACCGATGCTACGAGGGCGGTTCGCGGTGTCGCGCGGTGTTAAGACGAGCCAACAGGGAAGGTCGAAGGCTGGTGCGGCAGGTTGTGAAGGAATCCGGCTGGATTTTTCGGGCACCAAGTGCCACGGTGCTCAATAGGCGAGGGCGGTGGCTGGCCGGGGCAACGCCGATGGCTTTGTCGGGTTGGACCTAGATAGCGTGAGGAGGAGGTTCTGTACTGGACGTGAGCTGCCTGGTGCGGAGGAGGCGGACACCATAGGGGAGGGCGTGTGGATGGACAGGAGTGCGGGTGGCATGGGGCATTCCAAGGAGGGCATCCGGGCACAGGCTAGTAGAAGGCCGGGAAGGTCGGGCGGTGGTGCGCCGGCTGCGCGGGGAAGACCAGGAAGAGGCCATAGCCGCGTCTGGCTCTGATGCAGCGCCACTACTGCAGAGGGGAGAGACCAGGGAAGCAAACGGCGTGCGGGAGTGGCCATGGCCATGTATGCATGCTGCATTAGGTTTTCGGGGAGAGGAGGTTGGGGTGGCTTGACTTCGGTGGGAGCAGCGGGAGGCGATGGCCTGGAACATGCCTGGAGGGCGGTGCGCCGGGTCTGGGGTCCTCTGGCTAGAAATGGCATTCGGGATCGGTTGCGGTGCCGGAAAGCTAGCTAGAGGAAGAGCCTGGTGGCTACTGGAGTGTGGCGACCCGGTTTGCTACGCTAAGGGAGGGGATGGTCCAGGGGTCAGCATGGACCCCCATTCCAATTTTTTTGCCTTTACTTTTCCAGCAAGCCTACCCCACCCTCCCTTTTAGTTTTTTTTTAGCCTTCCCTCCTTAATTTTTCTTTCATGTCCTATTTTCTATTTTTCTCTACTAGTGTGTTTTCCAGACACAATTTATCTTTCTAAAGGCTATTAAAATATCATTTAAATTTATTAATAAAAAAATTATTATAATAAAATAATAATTTATTTTTATATTTATATTATTATAGTAATAAAATAAGTATCGTTATCATAATAAAATTATTATGAAAATTATTAAATTATTCAATTTATAATTTTGCATAAAATTTTATTCATATCTTATGAACGATCAAAAAATGATCAATCAATTGGAATTAATAAAATTTAATACCCATGATTAGATCACAAATTCGATCTAAACTGAAAATTTAAAATGCTCATAACTTGGTCGTTCGTGATCAGATCGACACACGGTTTGAACCGATTGGACTGTTTTTGAACCCTTTACATAATTGTTATGATAATATAATTTTCTATGCTGAGAAAAGCTACGTGATACCTCTGATACCACTGATAGGTTTTGGGGCCCGCAGTGGAAACTGATGGGCCGGGGATTTTAAAATTTTCATTGGCCTATTGACGGGACTTGTCGACGCCGATGATCCGAGCCCCATATAGGTCCGAGGATCTGGCATAAATTATAAGGGGCACAAAATAAAAATGAGAACGTACCTATTTCAAATTTGAAGCTACGGTTGACTGTAACTCGTCGATGGAGATCGTTGCTCGAAGGATCCAACGTAGGAACCCTCTAGATCGTCCACACATGCTCCAAAAGCCTGCAGGAGCGTCGATCTTCGAATTCTGGGTTCTAGCACTGAGATCCAATGACTCTTTAGACATCCCAATGATCACTGCATCGAGATGTCTTATATGCTTGAGATATTTCTTGATCTGATCATCTCGGATCAAGAGATTCTCTCTCTTGAGAGCGGGAGGAGAGAGAGGATCTCAAATTTCATCCCATGAAAGTGAATGAATAGTGATCCAACCACCATGTGGGAGAGCCTCCTCCTATATTTATAGTGGAATTGATAAATACCCGGTTGGGATCCCCGACCCCCATTTATTTCATCATCCAATAAATAAATAATTTTGTTGAACTAACCTACGCCAAAACTATTTACTTTTTTATCACATACATTTAATATATATATAATATATAACATGATAAAATATGATCCATTTAACTCTACTTTATAACCCGCTTAATATTTAACGAACTGTGAATATTAAAATAATATTCGTTCAATTAATATTTTCTCATATTAACTAAACATGTAAATAAATTAAATAAATTCAATCCCAAATATTCATAACATGAATATTAATGAATTTATTGATTTTTTTTTTGTGATCGTAAACTTAGACAACACTCGGTCCCCATAGTGGGGTCCACTATGTCTATATACCTATTCAACTGAATATGGAATATTCTTGATTACACTATTGTGTGTGACCCTCTGATCTCTTATCTCAATAGTAGTGAATAAAATCCTCACACCAGGAGCGGAGTCTAGCAACCTCTCATGGCCCCTAAAGAGATTAGGATTGTCATAGCAATGACATCCAACCTACAAACACTCACTGTGTACTATAATATCTTTATCATTAAATATCTCATAAAGTTGGACGCACACTTGAGTCATCGCCCTTTTCTTTCTTTGTTATTTTTTGATCTATCCGGATAGATTTACCTTCATACTGCTTTGGTCAAAGACTTATGAAGGTATCCCCATCTCGATCAACCAGGCCTGAGATATACAACTTCTTAAACTTAGAAGCGACAAATCCTTTTTTTTCTCATTCAACCAATGTCATACCACCAACGACACACCAAACACAATCTACCTCGCCACAATTTCAATACCTTGGTTTTCACCTTACATCAAAGTATGTAATCAAATGATACACATTGGTAATGGTCTCATGTCAGGAGACCAATACACATGTCCATAGATAGGAATGACCAATGACACCAAAAAACATGTGGTGTTCCTATTGGCGGGTTTATCCTCATGATCTCAGTACTGGATATCACCAAGTGCGAAATTCATGAGAAGAAGTCTCATTGCTTATGATACCCCAAGACCTGATAGTCAAACATCTAATGTGTCTAGTCAGTAAGATGTATCTGGACTGTAGAACATACAATTAAGATTAATTTTACAGTATCTCGAGGTTCTCATTATATCCTAGGATCTGCTATAACATCTCAATATGATAGTTAATCTTTGGACATTGCCATTATAATAGTGGATGCATAAAATTCTACACTATAATGGTAAGATGCACTACCACAAAAACAGTTTTTCGCAGCGCCCCCCTTTATCAGTGCTAACGAAAAAGCGCTGATAAAGGCCCCCCCTTTATCAGCGCTTGCTTAGTAGCGCTGATAAAGGGGGGCCTTTATCAGCGCTTTTTTTAGCGCTGATGAAGGGTCAGCTTCAAAAAAAAAATTAAAAATATATTAATATATTAATATATAAATATAGTTATATTGTTATATAAATATAATATATAATTTTTAAATATATTTTAGATAAGTATAAATGTATATTTACACTTATTATACTCAATATATAAGATATTTAGTGAAAATGACTTCTTAAAAAATTAAAAAAAAAAAATTTAATTAATATTTTGATAATCATTATGGAGTACTAGTCATTTAATAACAATTTGAGGACTAAAAAAATTAAAAAATTTAAAAAAAGATCCAAAATATGTTGAAAACGCAACTCAAACTTCAAACGACCATAACTTTTGATCCGGGTGTCCGTTTGAGCTCTACCACATATCAAATGGAAGCCTACGACGAGCTCTACGTCGCTATGACCTGTGGAGACTTCGTTCAAGCGTTTTTCGTGGCCAAAAGAGACCCAGAAGGCCTCCAAAATTGAGTTTTTTGTCGGGGTACCCAGATTTTTTAACATTTTGTGGATTTTCAAACTCGTTTAAGGGGGTATTATTGGATTTTCTTGGTGGGGACTGAATTTATTCCAAGGAATTACATTCATATTGATATTATGTCTTTGAAATTTCATCCTTTTTTATAATGAACTGCTATTTATAATCAAATATATAACTATATGTACATATTTTTTATATATTCGCACCTAAAAATTAAATTTTTTAAATAAATAATTAAACATATTTACATATAAAATATATTAGCTTTATCTAAATAATAACTAATATCCATTTTATTTAAAATACCAATATATGAATATTTATATACCTATATATTAATCTAACTATATATATATATTAATCTAACTATATATATATATTAATCTAACTATATATATATTAATCTAATAACTATATATATATTAATATAACTACATATATATATATTAGTATTACTATAAATATCTATATTAATATCACCATAAATATATATATTAATATAACTATATATATATTAATATAACTATATAAATATATATTCATATAACTATATATATGTTAATATAACTATATATATGTTAATATAACTATATATATGTTAATATAACTATATATATGTTAATATAACTATATATATGTTAATATAACTATATATATGTTAATATAACTATATATATGTTAATATAACTATATATATGTTAATATAACTATATATATATATTAATATAAATATATATTACTATACGAATAAATATAACTAAATATATATATATATATATAGATATAGATATATATTAATACCACTATATATATATTAATATTACTATATATATTATAATATAACTATATAACTATATATATATATTAATATAAATATATATTACTATACGAATAAATATAACTAAATATATAAATATATATATATATAGAGATATCATGAATTGGAAAGCAAATCAAAATAGAGTAGTGGTAAGGGCTTAGGTGCGTAGGGGGGAGGTCTCGAGTTCAAATCCTGGTGGAGGCAGGGGTGCGCGCGCATGGGGAATATTGGATCAAGCACTGTTAAAGGGTGGAGGGGGGTGTGTGGGGTGCGTGGGGTGTTGTATAGGGGCCGAAAAGCGCTGTAAAAGGGGGGGTTCAAGCGTATAAAAGCCCCCCGGATTGACAGTATTTTTTAATTTTTTTTAATTTTTTTTAACTTTTATCAGCGCTAAAACGAAAACGCTGATAAAGGAAGCGCTGATATAGGACCCCTTTATCAGCGCTAAAAAAGCACTGATAAAGGGGTACTTTTATCAGCGTTTTTTTTAGCACTGATAAAAGACCCCTTTTATCAGCACTTTTTTTAGTGCTGATAAAGGGGTCCTATATCAGCGCTTTTCGGAGCGCTGATAAAGGGGACCCCCCCTTTATCTATGCTGGCTTTATCAGCGCTTTTCTAGCACTGATAAATGTCATTTTTAGCGCTGATAAAAGCCATGTTTATAGTAGTGATGACATCATGTATAACTAATAGTGCACATGATATCGTAATCAAAAGTACTGCATAGTTGGGTCAAGGGAACCCACTATTTCAATAGGAAATGACCCTTCCAAATTTATGGAATTTGATATCTCAACCCTTTTATTGAAATAGAACCATCACCCAAAATTCCCTACCATGGTGTGACGATGATTTTATTTCAGATAGTCAAATAATGATGTATCAAGCATATAGGTTGATGAAAAAGTCATGCAACCTGCATGATGAGATATTTTTAAAAAGGTATTATATTACATATTGAGTCTTTTTATTCTGTTTTCTTTCATTATGACATTAATTTGTTTCTCTTGTGTTCCTTAACCTTTTTCTAGATAGTAATCTTGGACTTCAGGAAGGCTCGCCTAATGCCAATGAGAAAGAATCCTTGAGGGTTACACACACAGTGTTTTTGTTGGACTCTACTAAATTCTATTTTATTTTAATTAATAGAATAAATATTATTCTCAAGACTAAGGAATGATTTTATTCATGATATATTGATCGCATAAATTAAATAAATATTTATTCACCAGATTGTGAATAATTTATACTTATTTATTTTATTAAAACATTAATAAATATTTATATACAAGTTTTTGAATAAATTATTAATTTATGTGAATCAAATATTTATTGGGGTGTTAAATAAATAGAAGAGGAGTTTGAACAGACCAAGACCATGTCCAGTGATAAAATAACTTTATACGATTTAGTAAATAATATTTATCTATTTTATGAAAGTTCGTGCCCCACAAAATATTATTATTATTATTATATGGAATGCGATTTCAGTAATGGTTATAATTTTATTTAAGGGTTGTTATGAAATTAAATTTTATAAAAAAATGTCAACTCTATAAATAGACAACTATGTCTATTGTGTAAAGCATTCAAAACCAATTCCATGTTTGGGAATAGATAATTCTTGCTCACAATGAATTCACTCTCGATTCATCTTCCTCTATCCCTCTCAAGAAAGAGAATCCAAAAAGAGAATTTTTTTTCAAGACTGATGATCGAGCAATCAAGAAATAATAGTGCAAGTCATTCTATTTTCTGTGCCAGCACCCGTATAATGAGTGGTGTTTCTTAGAGCCCATTGGAGCACGTGTGGATCATTGTTCAAGGGATTCTAGACTTGGATCCTCACAAGAGCAATGAAGGTAATCCAAATGGGATGTTTCGGACAATAAACAATCATTAATGAAGAATGTTACTAATCCTTTTTATTTATTTCTTTTGATATTAAATAAATTAATTATAATTTTGACACACAATATCCACTCTCATCATTTCAGACAATGATTATTAAAATAAATTTTAATATATCTTCATCCATTGCAATGCTTCCACTGAACCCAGAACCAACAATACATTAAATGTAAGAAGTTTTTGGGTGATGATTTGGGTAATAAGAAATGTAATTTTATTCATTCATTATACTCTTTATTTTTTTCTCCTCTTGAATAAAAAAAAGTGAAAAAAATTTAAAATGGGTTCTGATTTAGGGAAACCAAACATCACCATTACTAGAATGATTATTTTTATCCTATGTGGTTAGGTGATGGATTTATGGGTTGTTTAAAAAAATGAAAACAAATAGTTGTAATATAATTCATGTTGGCAAAGAAATAATTCATTATGATAAATTTGATCATTACCTTACATTGAGTTTGGGGAAAGTGAGAGTTGCAACATCGAAGGGGAGAATTTTATGACACAACTATTGTTTGATATCATGAATTGTACATAAGAGATTAATCTCCTCCTTAACCCTTATTTTTTAGATCATAGAATCCTACCAACCATTAGCCTCAGCATCATATAAACCTTTAATGAAATCCATCATGATTTTATGTGACTTTTATCTTTACAAAGTGGAGAAAGTAGTTAATTTACATGACTATAGATTCATAGCATGTTCTCATGATTTGAGAATAACCCAAATTGAAATGTTACATGAGTGATGATAAAAAAGATCTAGAAGTGAGGTAAATCATGATTTGGAATGTATAATAATAATGAATTGAGGAGCTCGACTAACTTATAGGAGAAGTTCCACCATTTATCAAAGGGGAAAAGTAAAATACATGAATTGACTGTTTCATTGAAAATGGGGAATTGAATGGATATTTAATGAGGTATTTGAAAATTTTATATGATATTGAAACTTATTTTATTTTATTTTTATTTTTTTGAAATTTTAATATTGATTACGTTAGTGCACCTTGATTTTCAATGTTGAGATTTTATGCTTAAGGACAATCATGGTTTTCATGTTGCGGAATTGATAGAACAGATATTTTACATAACTTTAATTGGAATTTTAATGTTTTAATCCCCAAAAATGTGTTATTTTAATGTAAATTCTCACATTTCTTTTTAGGATTCTGTATATCATGGTATTGATTTCATTCTTATGGACCAAAGAAAAATCTACCCCTTGGAAGTCCAAAACCGGCTCACTATTTGGGACTTCAAAACTATTCACTAATGTAGAAATTTTTTTATGGTGGGACCATATCTCATGATTGAAATTCCCAAATGAGATTAAATTTAGAGTTTAGATGTGAAATAATTTTATTACCAACATTTATGATGGTGGACATGTGACAATTGGCCATTTTGAAGGCTATTAATTCATGTGAAACCAAAGACATGGAATATGGAGTGTCTGTCTAAAAAGATTAAATTCTTGAAGTGTAATAGTCATAAGTCTCTCTACACCTAGCCAAATATAATAAATATTGGAGGAGGTACATTTAATACATTACCTAACAACTTTCATGAAGGATTATACATGTGGATTATCTATTTAATTGTCCAAACATGTGCAATCATTCAATGAATAGATTTTGGATAAAAATCTACATCATCCCCTATAAAATGAGGTAAAATCCTCCTTTACAAACCATATAGGGCACCAAGGAGGAGATCTCCAACAAGGGTGGCTATCTATTGAAAAATTATCCCACATTTCTGTTTCTTCATCATTTTTCTTATTTTTTAGTTTTCCATTGTAATTTGGATTTATAATAAATTCTTGAATTCTTATCTTTTGTCAACCATATTCATATTTTTCTTTTCATTCTCATTATTTACTTATAATAGTAATCATAAAAATTAATATTATTAATATTATTTTTATTAATAATTTTATTATTATCATTATTTTAACATTCATTATAAATTATAAATTTATTTTATTTTATTATTTTCATTTATTTTCGCTATATTCTTCTTCTCTACTTTATCATATTACAACCATGACCTCTCTACAAAAAAGTGGTGGCCTAACATGAGGTATTTCATGGGGGAGGTAAGTGACAATTCCATTCATTTCTCACTTAATTTATTATATTTATTATGTTTCTGATGGGGAAGGTTAATTGTGTATAGGTGTGGTGGTTTTCCACCGTGGCACTGAACTCAAACTCATTTTTATTGTTTTATTAAATATTTCTATTCCCTTCCAATATATACAATCTCATCGTATGATGGAGTTTATCCATTTAGTATATGAAATGGAATACAATGGATCTAGGTATTTTAAGATGTCACACTCTCGATCGAGGTCTAAAATTAGTCATGATTATAGTAGTAACTATAATTAAGTTTGTTAAATGAATTCTAGAATTCACACCACTAAATAAAATTATAGTAATTCATGAATTAGATCTCATAATTGAATTACCAAACATAATTTAAACACATACAAGGAGAATGATGAGACCCATAAACCAAACCCTAATGGCCATGTTATTTCTTCACTAATTATATTTTCCATTACACGTTAGTTTTACTTTTTCTTTCAATGAGATTCCATTACATTCCTAGACTAAATAACAAAAAAGTATTAGTTTAGGTGAATTAGATTAAATTATTAAAAAACTGATAAAGTTATTCAAGTGATATGACCCTGGTCAGCCTTTTTGCTACATTAGGAAAATAATTTTAACAAGTCAGGCTCTAGTATAGGCATGCGTTATTCAACCATTTATAAATTTATCTCTCTATGTCCCAAAATATAGATTACTACCTATTTATAGACTAATCAATTCAAAAGGATCTTATTACCCAAGCATCCTTTTTGTGAAACTATTCAGTTATACTCATGAATATTCTCAATTCTTGAATCTCTGGTGAAATAATTATATTCATGAAGATTCTCATATTCACTTCAATTATTGTCATCCCATCAAAACATCAGCCATTTTCTCTAAGACTCTATCATCATCCTCCAACCCTTAAAAATGCTTTATTCCTTCTCAAATCTCTACATCTCTGTGAAACTCTAATCATTTCAAAACCTATTACATCACCGTTTATATTAAGGTTTAGTCCTAGAAAACCTTTTTTTAAGAATTCCCATTCCACCAGATATTGATCTCCAAAAATTTAGAAAAAAAAATCGGATATGATGCCACCCTCATAAATGGAGTCATATACACTTTAAAAAACATTTATTGTCAACACCTTGATCCAACTAATCTGGATTTTCAATAAAAACAAACTAAAATATATTACCATTTGTTAAAATACTTGGTTCAAATAATACATCCCTTTGGGTTTATTGGAAATATATAGATCATTTCAATAAATAACCATCAATTATCAAAAACTAGGTAGTCCTAAAATACCACATCTATCTGTCTAAGTCTACATGATCTAAGCTCAATAAAGAAATCAAATTTGTAAATATAAAATTTTATTCCTTGATATACCATTGAACAATAATGAAAACATAAAATTCATTGAATTCCATTAATATCCCCTATGGATAATAACCCCAAAGAACTTTTATGTGTAATTTTAGAGCTAAAAAACTCACCTTGGATCATATCACCCCCATATACCTATATCGCTTTAAAAAAATTACAGTAGAAAACAAAAATGGGGATATGGGAAGAACCATAAAATCCTCATGAAACGGTAGGTGTCCAAACAATGAGGTTTAACCCATGTTTCTCAAAAAATTGGTGCATTTGATGTATTAGTAATATTTTTAGCCACTTTTTAATTTATTAAAAAAGTATCCATATTAATCACAATGTTTTCAACATTTTCCATAATAATGTTAAATATGATCTGAATATGTTTTGTATGAGATTTGATATATTGGATTATTTGTAAGTCATTTTTTATATTGTTTTCATAGTGTATCACCATTGGATATTTCACCTCATAAAAAGTATTAGTATGCTGATGCCTTATTCACAATAGTTGAGTGCATGCCACTTTCATAGTGATATAATCTACTTCAACAGTTCAAATAAATGTGATTTAATATTTTTTTCTCTACCAACCGAAAAAATTCCAATAATGAAAGAACCACCACTAGAGGAGTTTCAAACCACTATATCTCTAGCCCTATCAGCATCAAAAAAATTTGATAATTAAATATATCTTCCTAATTAAATGTATAATCCAATTGTCGGTAGTACCCTGAATATGAATCCTAATTCATTTATCTTATGGAAAATGATATTCAATTAGATTATATTGAAAGAGAGATATTATATATATTGAAAATACTCTATTTGGATGTGGTGCATAAAAATATAATAAGATTCCAATGATTGTATTTTACAAGGTGGGATATAAATATTTTCTATCCCTATGCATTCCATGTTTTTTCCCAACCATAAATGAATTCAAGATTGATTTTGATTCATGCATGTTGAATTTATTCATAATCTCTATTGTGCAGTTTAACTTAGAAATGAAGGTGTATTCCTTATTGTGAATCACTTTCTACCACAAAAGGTATGTGAATTCAGTGAGCATTAAAAATTTAAATTTAAATTTATATTGATTTGAAAACTCATCACCTGATGTATGAATGATTCCACCAAATGTAATATCATCCACATAAATTATCATTATAAATTGACATCCTTTATATTTTTTCACCTAGAGATTATGATCAACACCTCATCTTTTTATTTTTAGCTTCATCATATAAGAATATATTTGAGAATACGTTCTCATAGAACTTTCTTTAGACCATAATAATCATTCAATAATATTCAAAACTTTATTTCATTGTTTCAAATCCCAAATCCCACTTGTTGTTCAATGTATAAATATTCATGAAGAATACCATTTAATAATTATTTTTTACCATCTACCAAATAAACATTGTACCATAGTTGGATTTCCATGGTAATAAATATCCTAAGTGACTCCAATTGATCTAATGAATAAAATATCTCATCAACAGAAAATGCCATCAATATGTGTATAACATTTACACCCCAGAAATTCTATATTTATGATAACATGTCCTAGATAATATATTTTTTAATACATACTTTATTCCAATCACATTTTCATTTTATGGTCACTTAATAGGATCTAAAGTCTTTTTCCAAATCTCGTCCAGTTATTCATTTATTTCATTAACCAATGAATCAACGTTAGTGTAACGACCTAAACTTTTGAATAATGTTTTTTCCCTGAAAATTTATGGCATACTATGTTATAATAAATAAATTTAAATAAGAATAATTGAAATGTAACCATCATGTTTGAATCGTTATATGACCGTCAGTTAATATGGTTGTGGGAAAAAATAATATTTTTCCATGTAATAATTATTGTATATAAATTGAAATGATAATGCATAATTAATGAAGAAGGAATAGTCTATGGCCTCTACCAGTAGAATCGTTTCATACAAAGACCATTTGTTAGAGATTAGAAGGAAGGTAGCATAATTGGGCATTGATCTGGACTGAGACCAAGCTGATCTTCAACAAGTTAAGCTTGAACGAAATCACCTATGGGAGATGTTCAAGTTGATACAATTCACCACTTAGGAAATTTTTTCCAAGCCACCCCAAGATTCTATCTCCATTTCAAAAATTACTCATAGGTACTATGCAGGTTTTGTAAGGGTTTATGTCACAAGTCCATAGTTACATTGTGTAATCAATTTGTATAAATAAAATTTTTATTTCTTATTATGGTAAAATAACCATCAATTTTTGAATTTCAAATGTCAACATTAATATAAGATGAATTTTTAGTATTCTATACAAGAAGTTTCTTATTATTGATTAATATTATAAAAATATTATTTTCAAATAATATTTATACTTTAAATAATTGATCCTGTAAAACTATTTTCGAAAAACGGACATATACGGTTTTAATCAATTTGTAATTTGGAGTCTGATAAGATCATCTTAATTTTTGGTGATTTGTAACTTAAGAATAGTAATATTATCCTTGTGAATAGTAATACTACTAATGGAATATTAACCTAACTTAATGAAGGATAAATGTAATTATCCATCTTTATTGGTAATATGATATAATAGTAGAATTAAATAGGTCTTTTAGAAATTATTATTTATGTATTAGTATTTTTTAAGATAATTGTCACTTTACGTAAAAATTAAATATATCATATTTGGAAAATTATTTTCATAAAATGGAGTTAATTTTTTAATTCATAACATCAATATTATGTTAGGATGAATTTATGATTTTTTTATAATTTTTTTTTGTTTTTCAGTGAAAAGTAAAAATACATTTTTTGAGTTTTCAATGTTTTTGTGACATCATAATGATGTAATATTTAAATTAAAATTATAGTAGACTCATGTGGATTAAAATAATATATTATTTGTTCCAAGTAGCAAAAAATGTTGGAAAATACCTTGGGAAATCCCATGGTTTTACAAATACCACTAATGAGTTGACCTCAGAAATTAAAAAAATCTCCCTTCACTTTTACGATAAATACCAATCTATTACATCATTTTATTTCTTTACAAAATCATACCCATATAATATAGAATATTAATACCTCCAAAGGAGTCCTCAAAATGTTTCCTCAAGCCCTCATAGTCCTAATCCCAGTGTTTCATGAGTAACTCTTCTAGGTAAGGGAAATCTCAACTTCACTTTTCCTTTCATGTTCCCTTTATGTCATATATCTTTAAAATTTCCATACCATGTACTTATTTTAATTTTATTATTTCCCTATAGTATATTATGATTAATTTATGAATGGTTTACCCTTGTACCATCTTTTTTAAATGTTTTATAAAACCATGTTTCATACTCCTTATGCTGTAGAATTGCCTTCTCAAATCCTCTCGCTTTTTCACAGGAAATTAATTTATTTTATTTATGTGAATACCCATACCTATTTAATTTATATGGTTATTCATCAAGACATAAAAATTATTTATTTTATTCTATAATTGACATACATAAATCCTAGATTTCCTTTTTTGGGTTATAAATGAAATATTGATCTTGTTTTAAGCACTTTTTTAAACGCCATGATTTTGATATGAAATCCATTTATTTAGTCTCTATAAGTAATTTATGAAATGTTTGATTATGATCTATGTCCATAACATGAAAAAAATACATAATAAGGCTGTTACCTGATAACTATCTAATACATTGGATAAAGAGTTTAATATCAAGATATGACATGTTTTACGATACCTTGGTGAATAACCTTGGTAATTTTTATAAAACTTGTGGATGGACCATGGTGATATGATTATGAATTTATAAAATAAATGTTGTAGCCACATTTTCAAGTTATGATTAAAGTTATTATTATTATTATATTCCTATTTATCATTCTTTTATGATATTCCTCATGTTCATATAGATATCGCTCAAGTTCACATGTAAACAATTTCTCTTGATTTTCCATTACTGAGCCTCTTCTCACCATTTCCATTAATTTATGTCCCCATATTATGAGTTGGAGTAATTTTACATAGGGTGAGAAAATGAATAATCCTATCAAGTGGATTAGAATAATGTTATATGTTTTCATGTATTATGTACCTTTTTCGAGACCCTAAACTTTAAATATTCTCTATTTTTAATGTAATGCAATGTTATGTAATAACAAGGTGGGAGGCCATAGTTTGTATCAAAGGATAGATTATTTATTTGAAGAAATTAGGATATTAAAACATTAATAAGAAACCTATAGAAAATTTTAAATATAGGAAAACACCCTGGTATTTTGGTGAAATGTTATGTAAGTGGTTTCTGAAAAAATAATTCCATGTATAGATACAAACAAGTGGATGTGGATCTAGCACATATATATATAGGTGTAAAACCTAAAAACCGAGACTTGAACTAGAACTGGTGCACAATAATAGGGCTTGCTGAATTATGGTTTTAAAACTCCTGGGGGATATGTTTTGTTAATCACAAGTTTTTTATTAATCATTATGAAAGATTAATAGGGAAATGTAATTATTGTTGTAGAATAGTTTCATAAGACATAAAAAATACTTAAAGATTAATGATTCATAAATGAAATAAGTTTCTCAGTATGCTTTTATTATTTTATAAAATGGTGGGAAATTAGAGGAACTGTGAAAATGGTGACCGAAATGGGACATGTGCTGACGACCTTCAGATGGAAGCTGTAACGAATAATTTCATGAGAAGGATGAACCAACTAACTCATGTTATGGGAAATAACTTGAATAAAACTGAGAGATCAATTTCACCACAAAGGAAAAAACTTTCTATTGTGTCCTTCATATGTCAACGACCACCAACCTTCAATGGATATACAAAATATTTGATTGATGAATAGTGGATATATTCTATCAAAAATATCATTTCTATTCTCCATTGTTCTGAACAAGAAAAAGTCACTCCAGCTATTTACTGCTTAAAGGGAGGAGCTAATCAATGGTGGGTATTGATTAAAGACAATAGGCCAAGAGGGGAGATTCAAGATATGGAGCGGGAATAGTTTAGATTGATCATCTTCAATAAGTATTTCCCTCGTTCGTTGAGAATGAAAATGGAAAAGGAATTTATCGAGCTGAATCAAAAGGAGAATGAATATGTTGAAAGCTACAAGATGGACTTCACAAAGCTTTCACATTACACCTTTATATTTTTCATGGATCCTAATCGGATGGTTGATATATTCTTTGGTGGAATAAGACCCCATCTGTGGATGATTCTAGCCAACCAAGACTATGATAACTATGAGGTGATCATGTGGAGTGCTATGAAAGTCGAACTACAGTTCATTGAGACACAATGGTCTCACAAATCCAATGAAGAGAATAGACCAATGGAGCCATGATTGGGGATGATATTTGATCAGGGAAGTGGTGGAAAGAAACTACAACTTCCCATGTGTAATAAATGCGGGATGAAGCATTCGAGGAAATGCCTTATTGGGAGCGGGCAATAGTACAATTTTGGAAGAGATAGACATAACTCTTGAAATTTTCATATTGATGTGAAGCTTCAACTTCATAACACTAACGACAAGGGGGAGATGGTTCAAAACTTACCTAAAGTACAATGCTTAAAGTGTGGAATCATTGGGCACTTTAATAATCACTATCCAAATCGAAGGCAGTGGAGGTGAATCACCATCAACCTTAACAAAGGCCAAGGGATAAAGGTTGTGCTTTTGCTATCACAATAGAAGACGTTGAAGATCTAAATGATGTAGTGGAATGTACTCTTATTGTTCTCTAAATTATAGCAAGTACATTGTTTGATTCTGGTTTCAAGAATTTTGTTATTTCCTCCATGTTTGCAAATAACCTAGAATCAACCCCTAAGTTTCTAAAAGAATAGTTAAAAGTCAAGACTCCTAGTGGGATTATCCAAGAATCATTAGTGTTTAGAAACTCTAGTATTTACTTTAACGAGAACAATATAATTTAAAATCTAGTAGTAATTCCCATGCTGGAATTAGACATTATACTAGGGATGGAGTGTCTCTCAAATTATATTGCTAAGATCAAATTTAGAAGCAAGGAAATATCAGTAGTCTTTACTATGAAACATATAGTTATCTTCCAAGGAGAGATTTATTGACCATATCTTTGTCTAGAAGAACCTATTATAGACCTCTTTATGGAGTTTATCAGTGAGGATGAAGAAGTATACGAGAGTATAAGGATAGAAAATGTCCCCATTGTCCATAAATACAATGACGTATTTTCGGGAGAGTTACCTGAACCTCCCCAAGAAATAGAGGTAGAGTAATCCATTAAACTCATCCCATGATCTAATATGATAACATAGACCCCATATAGAAAGGAAAATGTGGAGCTGGAGGAATTAAAAAAGAACACCAAGATCTTTTGGAGAAGGGGTTTATCCGACCTAGTTTGATTCCTTGGCGAGAACATGTTCTCTTCGTAAATAAAAAGAATGCATAAATGTGGTTATGCATTGATTACAGAGAACTAAATGGGATTGCAGCGAAGAACAGATACCCTCTTCCAATAATTGATGTCTTATTTGACCAACATTGTGGGGCCCAATTATTCTCCAAGATTTATCTTCGATCTTGTTATCATCAATTGAGGGTGAAGAAATATGATATTAAAAAAACGCCTTCCAATCAAGATATAGGCATTATGAGTTTGTTGTTATGCCCCTTGGGATAACTAATGCACTTTATATTTTCATGGAATTCATTAATAGATTATTTAGGGATTACATTGATAATTTTTTTGGTAGTTTTTAATAATGATATTCTAATATATTCTAAAAGTTATGAGGAGCATGATAATCATATAAGGGTTATTTTTCACACACTATGGTAGGAGAGACATTTTGGAAAGTTTAGAAAGTTTGATTTTTGGTTTAAAAAAAATTCCTTTTTTGGGCCAAATAGTTACTAATGAAGGAATATCAGTTGACCCTACAAAGACAAAGATGTATAGGAGTTTCCTCATCCTACAATAGTAACTAACATTCATTGTTTCACGGTTTATAAGGATATTATAGGAGGCTTGTGAAAAAAATTTCATGACTTTCTAATATATTAACCAAGTTAAATTTAAAAGGGGTCAAGTTCATCTGGACAAAGGAGTGATATGAATATTTACAAGGGCTAAAGAAGATATTGGTTATTGCACCTGTGTTAACTCTACCCTCAATCGGAGAAGGATTCATTATTTTTAGTGATGAATCATTGAAAGGGCTTGGGTGATTCCTCATGAAAATGAAAAAATCATTACTTGTGCATCTCAAAAGTTGAAGACTCATGATTAGAACTATCATACACATGATATTGAGCTGATTGTGGTAATTTTTGCTCTGAAGATATCAAGGAACTATCTTTATGGGGAGAAATGTGATATATACACAAACCATCAATTTTTGAAGTATATTTTCACAAAAAATGAACTGATCATGAGTCAGAGGATATGGTTGGAACTTATTAAATACTATGATGATTCAATTCATTAACAGCCTGGAAAGGCAAACAAATTCACTTATGCATTAAGTAAGAAACACCATGTTTTTTTGGCAATGATGAGGATTCAGGGAAATCCCTTGATTATAGAACGAGTAAAACTAGTCATGGGAATTGTAAGGGAAATGAAATCATAAAACCTATCCCAAATGATATCTCAACCATAATTACTAGAGAAGATCAAGAATGATCATAAATAATATCCTTTAGTACAAAAGACATTGAGGTTGTGAAGGATCATAAGTTTCTTGGGTTCAATATTGATCAAGAAGGTGTACTAAAATTTCGTACAAGACTATGTGTTCCACATATTGTGGAAATAAAGAAGGAGATGATGGATGAATCTCATATATCTACATTATCTATACATCCTGGAAGTATAAAAATATATAGGTACCTTTGTGGTCATTATTTGTTGGATAATATGAAAAGGGATATTGTTGACTACACTACACTGTGCCTAGTATGTTAGCAAGTGAAGGTAGAGAAACCACTTCCTAAAGGGAAATTACAACCACTACCTATATCTGAATGGAAGTGGGAAAATATAAATATGGACATTGTCACTGGTCTCCTAAAAACATCCAAAGAAAATAATGTGTTTTGGGTTATAGTGGACCGTCTCACCAGGACTACCCATTTTATCTCTATTTGGGAAGACTTCTCTTTAGATCAAATTTCCATTATTTACATGAAGGAAGTGGTAAGGATGCACAAAGTTCCAATTTCTATCGAATTTGATCATGATCTAAGGTTAAAATCAAAATTCTTGAGAAGTATTTAACATGATCTGTGTACTGAATTGAATTTCATACAGCCTATCACCCCCAAATTGATGGATAATCTTAATGGACTATTCATACACTCGAGGACATGCAAAGAACATGCCCAATGGGATTTAAAGGAGGATGGAATCAACATATCCCATTGGTTGAGTTATCATACAACAACATCTTCCACTCAAGCATTCAAATAGAATCATATGAAGCTCTATATAGTAAGTGATGTATAACTCCTATTTGATGGGATGAAGTTGTCGAGATAAATCTTCTTGGGCCTGATCTTGTGCAAGGGATGACTAAAATGGTCCATGTCATCCAACAATATATTATGGCTACTCAGAGTTGGAAAGAGGGATATACTGACAACCATCAAAAGGACTTGGAGTTTGATGTTGGTGATAAGGTCTTCCTTTGAATTTCTCATTGGCAGTGATTCCTGAGGTTTGGGAAGAAATGGATGATCATCCCTAGGTACATTAGCCCCTATGAAATCTTTGATCATGTAAGAGTAGTGGCCTATCATCTTTCAATTCTTACAAATATTGAAAAATTTCATGATATATTACATGTATCCCTATTTATGAATTACATAACTGACCCTTCACATGTACTAAATCAAGATGTATTACAACTATAATATGACATATCTTCTGAGGAGTATCCAGTGGAGGTCTTGGAATAGAGAGACAGGGTTTTACAAAACAAGACTACCCACCTTGTTAAAATGTTATGGAGGAATAAAAAATATGAAGAAGCCATGTGGGAACCAGAGAAGACTATGAGGAAGCAGTAACCACAACATTACTATTCTTAGAGTACGAGTTGAAATTTCGAGGATGAAATTTCTTAAGGGGAAAAATTTAACAACCCAAACTTTTGAATAATATTTTTTTCCCTAAAACTGTATGGTTTACTATTTCATAATATATAAAACTATATAAGTATAATTGAAATGTAAACATATATTTTTCATCGTTATATTACCATTAGTAAATATGTCCATTAGAAAAAATAATAATTTTAATGTTATAATTATTGTTCATAAAAGGAAATGATAATGGATAATTAATGCAGAAAGAAGATTCGATGGCCTCTACTAGTAGAATCATGCCATACAAAACCCATTTGGCAGAGCATGGGAAAGAGGTATCTTCACTAGGAATTTCTCTGGAAAAAGACCAATCCGAGATTCAACAAGTTAATCTCGAATGAAATCATATACAATAGAGGATCAACTTGATAGAAATCACCACTCAGGGTAATATTGTTCGATCCACCCCAATATTCTATCACCATTGTACACCTTACTCTTTGGTCCTATACAGGTGTTATAAGGGGTTATGTAATGAGTTCTTAGTTACTTTGTGTAATCCATTTGTATAAATAAAATTTTTATTTCTTATTATGGTAAAATAACCATTATTTTTTGAATTTCAAATGTCAAAACTAATCCTAGATGATTTTTAAGTATTGTTTCTATGAAGTTTAATATTATTGATGAATATTGAAAAAAAAAGTATTTTAAAATAATTTTTATTCTTTAAATAATTGATACTATCAAAAGATTTTTGAAAAATGGAAATACACGGTTGTGATCGGTAATAAATTTAGAGTATGATAAAATCAACTTAATATTTGGTGAATAGTAACTTATGAATAGTAATAGTACCCGTATAAATAATAATATGTCCAATAGAATAGTAACCTCACCTATGGAAGTATAAATGTAATTTAGGCATCTTTAATGTAATGTGATATAATAATATAGGTTAATAGCCATTTTAAAAATTATAAGATAAATATTAGTATTTTTTTGAGTAAATAGTGATTATAGTTAAATATTAAATTTATCATATATAGAAAATTATTTTCATAAAACAGAGTTCATTTTTTAACACAGAACATCAATATTAGGTTATGAGGAATTTATAATATTTTTATAAAATGTTTTGTTTTTCAGTGAATAGTAAAAATATAGTTTTTGAGTTTTCGTTGTGTTTTATGACATCATAATGATGTAATTTATAATTTAAAATTCTAGTCGACTCATGTTGAAAAAAAAATATTATAATTTTTCTCCCATGGGGCCAAATCCAGGGGAAAATACCATGGGCAAGCAGATGGTTTTACAAAAAACCACTGATGAGGTGTCCTCAGAAATTAATAAAAAAACTCACCCTCTTTTACAATAAGTACCAAGCCATTCCTTCATTATTTTTCGTTCCAAAATCATCCCCCATAAATATATGATATGATTACCTTCCAATGAATCCTCCCAAGGTGTACTCAATCCCTCAAGGTCACGATACTAGATTTTTAGAGGGTACTCTTCAACGTAAGGGAAATCTCATCTTCTCTTTTCCTTCCATGTTCTATTTATGTTATTTGTATTTCAAATTTCCATTCCATGTTCTTACGTCAATTTTTTAAGTCCTTATATCGTATTATGCATCTTTTACAAATGGGTTACCCTTCCCCCTCTCTTTTTAATGTTTTATAAAACCATGTTTCAAACCCATTATGCTACAGAATGTTCGTCTCCAAATCACTCTCTTTTTCTCAAAAAATTCATTTATTTTATTTATGTGAACACCAAAACCTAATTAAATTTCAGGGGTATTCGTAAATACATAAAACATATTTATTTTATTCTTTAATTTACATACATAAAACCCTAATTGTCTTTCTGTGGGTTGTAATTGAACTATTGATCATGTTTTTATGTACTTTTTAAAACGCAATGATTTTGATATGAAATCCATTTATTTTATTCTCTAGGGGTTATTTATTAAACAATTGATTAGGAAATATTTTGATAACATGGAAATAAATGATATAATAATGGTTTTCCATGATATTAATCCAATTAATTGGGTAAAAAAATTAATCCCTAGAGATGACAAGTTTTACGATACCTTGGTAAATAACTGTGGTGATTTTTTTGAGTGCTTAGGGATGGACCTTGGTGATTTGTTTATGAATGTATAAATTAAATTTTCTTGAAAAAATTTATAGTTACATTTTAATCTATTATTATTATGATATGCCTCTTTATAATTCATTTTTTTATATTCCTCATGTTCTTATAGATATCACAGACATTCACATGTAAATTATTTCTCTTATATTTCCCATACTGGGCCTTCTGCTCACTCATTCCATTGATTTATGTACCCAAGATATGAGTTGGAGTAATTATACATACGATAAAGAAATTTAGAATCCTTTGAAGTGGATTAGAATAATGTTGTATGTTTTCATGTATTATGTAACTTTTCTAAGACAATAAACTTTAAAGATCCTCTGTTTGTAATGTAATTCAATGTTATGTAATAAAATGTGGGATTCCATATTTCAATACTTCTTCAAATTTGGTTGGTTCCACAATTAAAATTTGGGGAAAAATTTTTCACCTCATCTTTATGGGTGTTTCTTAATCTACAATTATATCGGATTGATCAACTTCTACTCCTCTATTTCACCTATGGGTTCTAGTATAGTTTCACTAGAAATGGTTTCATCTTCAATTATACATCTAAATCATCACTATTTTGAGAGATATGATTTTTTTCAATACATCCACAATGTAAATATTTGAATCAATCGATATTCCAATTTCTTCATCATCATCAACCATATCATCTATGATATCCTCGATATAGTCTAGTTTTATACTCATTGATTTTTATATAATTACCATCCAAAATTGTTCTAAGATGGTAATTTCAGAATTTTTAGTATTTACCCTTAATTGAGTTTCCATGGAACATTCCCTCTCCTATAAAATCACCATATTTTTCTTGATTTATATCTTTGATTAAGATAAAACACTTCCTTTCTAAAAAATACCAAAATACAGTAGTGATTCTCACTTCGATGACATATGTCATATTGTGTCATGTATTCTCCTATAAATATACAATTTAGATTTCTAGTATATACTGAAACTTGAACCACCTTATTATAGTAATGGGGATAAAAATTATTATTAATCTATATATTTATAGCCGTGTTAACCACTTATTTATTTCTTCATTTAAGGACCCCTTTTTGTTAAGGTTTTCTCACTATGGCCTCTAAATGATTGTTCCCATGTTTTTTTCTGGTAATTAGAAAATTCCATATATGTATATTCGGTTCCATTTTCAGGTCATAAAATCTAGATTATGTAGCCTATTTTATTATTAAATCTTAAGAGATAATTCTTCATGATGTGAATCAATTATCTTCTGTGTTATATAAACATTACACATTTTATTCTATATAATAATCAATAAAAAACAATATAGCTCCTTTATACATAATTGGAATCTACATTTATTAGACCAAAAACATATGTCGAGATGAGATCAATTGGATTTATTTTATTTTTTTCATTGGATGAGAATAATTATAAACCATCTATCCTTTCATACAAGCATCACATATATTTTATCCTTCACTCTTCAGATTGGTAATGTTAAAAAAAGTTTTAAGCCAAGATATGTTCTCCATTCTCCACTAATTAATATGACCCAACCTCTAATTCTAAAAGTTTTTTCCTATTTAATTGTTAAGAAACAAGTGTTTCCTTTACTATATACCATGAATAAATTATCATTTTTCTTGAAGTAATTCATACAAGAATTACATCTCTTTACTTTGATAAAGAATCCCCTCTAATTAAGTGTCACCAACTATCTTGAGTCATTTACTTGACTCACACATTGTACATTGTGACACTAATTTTCAACATAGAGAACTTATGTTTTTGGTAGACAATTATTTTATAATTCTATATTTACACTACCTTGGATCATTAAATCTCCGTAGTTGGGTAATCAAATTGTGACATCAACCCTATTCTTAACATTTTTCAACAAATCTTCATTTCCTAACATGTGGGAAGAGAATCCACTATCAGGATTCTAGATTATACTATTCATTGTATCTTTGAGAGTGATTTATTCTAGGTTGGTGTTCACTTCATTATTTTCCCCCATCCATGAGATTCCAAATTGGGTGGGGTAAAAGATAGAAAAACTAATCAAAATTCTCCATTACATCATGAATCATAAACACACTCATATTCTAGAGGATAATATCTATTATTAAGGGTAAAAAGTATTAGTCGACTAGTATTTTCATGCCATGGAGTTCTGTAGTTATTATTACCACCTTTCCTCTTCCTATAGTAAATAACTTTATGTCAAAAGTTAAAATTGTGAACATAATATCCATATAAATTATTTATTATATACAATGAAGGATTTGGACAAAATATCAATTATTGAGATATAATTTTTCCTCATTTATATAGTTACTTCTCTCTTCATAGTAATATATGGTATGTCCAAGAAATCAATATAATTGACATTTCATAAGGTGAAATATCTTTTTTTACTTCCCTCCCTCAACATGTAACCTTTTTAAATGTTCTTAATGGGTGATTATATATTGATAAAAGATGATTAGTTTCATCTATATTCTCTAGTTTATTTGAAGCTATCTCATTTAGAACATTTGGTGTCTTTGTGATATGTCCAACTTTTTTTCTTATCTTTTCTTTCGTGCGTCCCTTTTGCAGTATTGAATGTTTTTGTATCACATCCAATTCCACATTTTCCCATTATTTTAGATATTTTATCATTCAATAAATTCTATACTCGTTTGGAACCAAATTTAACTATTTCTAAATAATATGAATCTGAAAACCGTCCAAAATGTAGTTTAATTTTTTTCTCTTGATTTTGATTTTTTTTGGAAATTAATAATTAATGAAAATATTTATTCTTTAATTCCTTAAAGTATTATATAATTTAATTCTAGTATCAATGTAAGTGCATCTACAACATTTAATATTCATGATTTTTAGGATTAAACTCTAAAACATCTTACATGTTTTCTAGAGCTGCACATATTCTTTGACATTTTCACGCAATTGATCTATATATTCTTTATGATGATCTACATACTCTGATGGATCTTTAGATAAATCTCCCTTCATCATGTTTTTATTTATTTGAATCTCAATCTCAATAATATCTCTTATGATATCATCCTTGAGATATACAACACCGTTCTATTAAATATCTTAATATTTTTTAGGTTTTACATTTTCAACTATAGAATTCATAGATGATTCAATATCAAATTTAAACTATGGTTCTTCGTACACCAAAAAATCATTATTATCTATTACATTTGTGTATATAAATCAATTTATTAGTAATTTATTTCCTGATTTTATGTCACCATTTTGAGGGAACATTTTTAATAGCCTCTGTATGTTTTCTAATTCACAATCTAGATCGTCAAATCTCTTAAAAAATCAAGTGTAAATGTTCTATGATTTACCATACTGGAAACAAGAAAATAGAAGTCTTCCTTTAAATATACATCTTACTATATTGAATTTTATATTAAAAAGATAAATAATTTCATCAATCACATCATCTCTATCATGACTAACATTAGAAATGTAATATTTTCTCATGGATTTTATTCCATTTATTTTCTTAATAAATTTTTTATATATTATAGTGTGACTCTCATTTCATAATCTATAAGAAATATTAGAATATCATCACATGAGTTCTTAGAAAATATATATTTTTGTAAGGGCTGAAACTTTTGGATTTTATAGATATTGGAGCCTTCTCAATATTTTCTTCACACTTTTTATATCATTAATTTCTTACAAAATTCCTTTAATAGCTCGAAAAACCATAGTTATGTGATTAAATAAGCTATAAGTGTTTTTAAATAGATACATTTTCATATCGTCAAACTGACTATAAAATACATGAAATTTAGCCATCATTACATTATCAACTCCTTTGAATATATTTTTTAGTCTCTCCCACATGGACTTTGATGAATGTAACTTGAAAAACATTAAATAAATTTGATCTGAGAGGGCTGTAGTAAGAAAATTTAGAACATTGGCATATACATCAAAAATTTCCTTATCCGTATTAGTACTAGAAAGACATGTCGCATCACAATCCTGAATACCATAATCCGTGGCATATATAACTTCGATTACAATATACCATAGATGAGATATTTTTCAATTCTAAAAATATGAATGTTTCTCATATAAAAATGGGGGAAATCCCCTAACAGTAACTAATTCCATCGTAACAACAAAGGAAATATTTTATCAAAAATAACACATTGGCTCTGATACAACTTAAAAGACCCTATAACACCCTAAGAGGGGATGGTTGAATTTTGGTGTAAAATTTTTCATTTTAACTAGATGGATGTTGTCCCCACACTATTTGGAACCTGTACCACCTCATGAATGGAATCATGTAGTAATCTAACACCTAGATCTACAAATAGAAACAAAACACACCAATTTTACATGGTTCACCATAATGTCTCTGTCAAAGAGTATGCCCTGACAATGAATTAATCACTCCTAAATCCACTCAACATAACTATATAGTGTGGATTTCAATTATAAATATATGGTCACTACGTTATAGGAAAACTAAAATTATAATAATATTAGGGACAATACACTTCCTCCATTAGATAACTTATGTTGAATCCCCATTTCTCACTACCTTGAGATAACTCATAATCACATTATAGACTTGAGGGTCACATCAATAGAATAGTAATTTAAGTCTTCCTCCATGTTTAGTATGAGAATCTTCTTACACTATAGTCCTGAATTGATTCACTTGGAAGGGATACTCAATAAAAATAAATGTTCAACACTACTATTAGTGAATCTCCCAACCTTGACGAAACCCATTTATGATTCAATGATATATAATCATTCATGAACCAACACACTTTCATGAAGCTACCATAATTCATGGAACCCTATGTATTCATGAAACTCTCATTCCTCATGAATCCCCATTTTTTGAAATGGCATATCATCAATAATTTCATAGAAAATATTTCCACAGTGCTTATTCTAAGGAATATTATATAATTTCTAAAGATCCTAAAATTCAAGAATTCTAATGGATTCACACATCTATCAAATTATCTCTCTGTCTCTTAAAAAATGGGTGGTAACCTGTTTACAGACATAGCCCTTCTAGAATAATACAATATCACATGTACCTTTTTTTTGAAACTCATCAGTAATTCTAATGAAAAACCATTATTCATGTACATATAGAGAATTAAATTCATTCAAGAATATTCCTTTAGTTTTATATATTATTGACATCCCATCATGACTTAAATAATTTTCATGAAGCCACTTTCATAAACCTAAAAAAATTCATGACATAAGAATCATTCATGAAGTTGGATATATTCGTAAAACTCTAATAATTGAGAAACCAATGCCTTCAATATATATTTAAATATTCAATCCTAAAAATGAAATTTCACATGATTTCAACTTCATCTTGATTTTTATCTCCACAAATTTGTAATAAACTTGGAAAAGAAACCACCGTCAATACTTAATCCACCTGCATTATAAGAACACTTTTCAGGAAAACTCCCAATCAAAATAGTGTTTATTGAAAAAAATAGAAACTAAAATCATTTTACATCTATGAAAACACATGGATCCAAAAATTACACAACATATATCCAGAGAAAATCCATATTTAAATGAATAATGGTGGGAATGGAAGAAAAAAAAGGTGACCTACTAGGGATTAAACACCAAACCAACATGTCTGGAGGTGATAAAATATCATAAAAAAATCCATGAGTTTCTTATGGTCAGAGAGGAGGGGATACACAAATATTGTATATGAGAATAGTTATATGGAACCATATAAAACTATTGATCATTATATTTACTCTTCATCTAATCCATTTATGTACCATCTATTTCTTTTTAAAGGGATAAACCAAAAAACCCATCACATAACGTTAAGAATTATCCATGGACAACATTTACACAATGTGAATGGTTTAAATGACGTGTAACCATTTCACACCAATCACTAGCTGATGATATGTTTTTTTTTCAACAGTTAAAAATTTTGTGAAATGTACACAGTGTGTAAATTCTCTATAAATAATTTTCTACTCAAATTCTGCATAAGGACATGAACCACCCACCAAGGCATTCCAAATAATAGATAATCCCCACAAACCCATCTACCAAGTTTGTACATAGACTCCATTAATTCAAATAAACATAGATCCTTGAAAGTATTGTCATTTTCAAGGAAAATACACTTTTTCCTTGAACAACACCCTACTACCAAGGCTCAATTAAAAATTAAAACAGGGAAACACTTAGAAAATAATGGGATCTTTAAACACCCCACCATATAGAATCCCACCACTGAGATTTTGAAGGAATAAATATGTGTTATTGGAGAACAAATATTTCCACTAGGATTTTATATCAAACACCCTATCCCAGGTCTCCTCCTGAAGACACCCATGATGCCACCACACATGATCTAGAGGTATAGTCCTCTACTAGATATTACACTCACTATGGTCCATAATCCTTGTATAATGTTCCTCAAAAGAAATAAAACAATGAGCTTCATGTCCTATATGTATACCACTTGAGAAGGGCTAAGATAATATCTTTGAAGTTACGTCACATATTACACTTCATCCATTATAATTTAGCATTGTGGAAGGGATAATTAGTACCCCACTAGACTGAACTTTTCCACTATCTCAAATTATCCAACAAACATGGGTTTTATCTTCCCATGTTTCTTGATATATAATTCCTCCATCCAAGTTCACACATGACAAAAAATAATTATGACATCCATTATGTGTTTGAGGACATATCTGATGGTCAAAATATGATTTATTACTACTCTGCACAATCAAGAATCACCTCCTGGTCAACTAAATATAATAAAATTTCTCATGGATGAAACTATCACCAAAACTAACTAACTCACCTTCCTCAAATGAAAAAAAGTGGTGAAATAAATGAAATGTCAAAAAAATCCTCAATAAATTCTATCTAGATCGATTCATAGAAGTTGTTAATATATAAAAAATCCATGAGTTAAATATGTTTCTCCCAAAAAGAACCCATATCTAAAAAATGTTCTCATAACATATACTCTTGAACCTAAATTGTATATTATAATTAACCATCAGTAAGATGATTATAATTTCTAGAAAATGTTCTCATTTGTACTTCTGTACTTAAGTTATACATGATTGTGAGCTGATTATTTTTACCTTCGTGGTGTTACCTCTATGGTACTACTATCTTCATGGTGATACCTGTCTGGTACTTCAATTTTCGTGGTATTACCTATGTGGTACATCTACCTTTGTGGTGTTACCAGTGTGATATTTCTACCTTCATGGTTTTGTCTCATGGTGTTACTTGTGTGGTAATTCTTCATGGTGTTACCTATGTGGTACTTCTACCTTCGTGGTGTTACCATTGTGGTGTTATTACCTCATGTGTGAGATGAGTATATCATGATAACTTATGTATATGTATGGTAATATACCTAAGAAGAGTCGATGTTTATCACTTCGTGCTTGGGTTTGAGGTCTTGCTTTGTGGTTTATTTTTTGTGGAACTTTAGGAGACCTACATGGGTGTTGGGGTCCCTACTGAGTAGTTTTATACTCACCCCTACACGGGCTTCGCCCAAACCTTATTGTGTCTAGTGAAGACGACGAGCAGCCGGGCTGAGACTTGAGGGAGCTAGGACTAGGAGGTACACAGAGGAGATGGGCTGATGTGGAGGGCTATAGAGATGATCTGTACCTTCTTTTCAGGTAGGATCCTTAGTGGATGATCCAGGAGATGTTTTATACTTTTTAGTTGTACTTTTACCTTTTTAGTTGGGCTTTTATTCCAGACCCTTTTTCATTCAACACTCTTTTTACTACAACAATTTACTTTGTGGTTGCACCTTTTTTGCATTATAGTCTATGCGTTTTTATAGGTTTAAAGGCAATTACTTCCTGTTATAGGGATATGCCATTCCGATGCTAGTCTCCAGCCCCTGGCCTATGGAAGGCGAGCTTGGGTAGTCATGGCATGGTCCCTGAGGGATGGGTCATGACATCGTGGGTGTGATTTTATATATGGGAATATATACCCCCTAGTATAGAGGTACATTGAGGTGGAAATAACTAATATAAATAAATAAATCCAATTTAGTAGACATAGAATAATAAATATATCTTCCAACTAGAAAGAATAAGGGGTAACCAAAAAACCAATAATTATGAACGATGTCATAACAGGATAAAATATATATCTAAATTTAAAAATGAAAAAATTCAAAAAAAAATCAAATTACTCAAATTAACCCCAAAGTAACCCGATCCCAAACCCCATGACAAACCCATCTCCAAAATCCAACCCATCCATTAAGAAACAATTAGAAACAAGGTCTATTCCCATTGTCAAAACATGCATCAATTTGATCTTCTCTGGTACCAAGAAGTGCCCGAATATGATGTGACTAAAATTATGTAGGTCGAGACCCCCATGCCTAAATATATCCAATATGGTAATAATCATATCAAATAAGGGATAAATACGTGTATTCACTAATAAATTAAAAAAATATAAAAAAACATTGGAACTATATTGGAATGCCTTGATCATGTAGCATAATCATTCCATCTAATAACCATATATCCATTGAAAAATCACAAAAAAACATGGAAGATACCTCTATATAATAATTTCATCATGGGGTTTGGGTAAGGGTCATTCAATATAAGTATTCGAATATGGGACATTGAAGATCCCTCTCAATATAAGAATTACAATATAGAACATGGGGAAACCCACTCAACATAAGGAATAAAATATATGAGTCGGATGAGATCTCTCCATATAATCTTTACAACATGGGACTGTGAAGATCCCTCTCAATATTAGTATTTTGGTATATGAAAGAGAAGTGCCCACTCAATATTATAATTACATAATATAACTATATAGATCCCACTCAATATAAGCATTATAGCATGGGACTTGGAAGATCCAGCTTAATATAAGCATTAAAACATGGGATTAGGGACAAACATTTCAATATTATCATTATAGCATGGGACTATGTAGATCCCATTAAATATAAGGTTTACAAAATGGAACTTAAAGTCTCATAACTACAAGGATATCACAATATCATTACATATGTCTATAGGGTTAATTATGAAAATGACCATTTATCGTTCAATTTTTTTTACATTTTATCTCATTTTACCAATATCCATATTAATAAAAACCAATTTCCAAGTTTAATCAATACCATGAAAACACATAATCCCCATGTCATTATAAACACACATTAGGCCATTATCTAATTCATATTAATCGAACGGTTCTCTCATAAATTGGGTATACAAAAGACATGTCCCATCAACAATTGAATCCAAATGGATCCAATAAAAATTCCATTCCCTGATTTAAAAATCTATTAAGTAATAAATTAATCATAGCGATCAATATGTTAGATAAATCCTAATATTTCATATTCATCGCAATTAACCATGTTATAGGGTTATATTTAGAGTCACTAAATGTAACTGGGCTTTTTATCAACAAAAAATGGGTAATTCCAAGGGATACAGAGACAAGGGAAAGAACAAAAAATGAATCCTAGATCAAAAGGAATCAATATCAAAATTATTCTACAATAGAGATCAAAAGAAAACACCACATAAATGGATGTACAAGGAGAATGGATGAAGAAAAAAACAAGGTGACCTATAAAGGATGAAACATCAAACTGTGACATTCATAGGTGATGAAATTCACCTAATAACCACAAAGAGTAACCTTGTTATTGAGATTAGGGTCTTCACCAAAATGTTGTACAAGAATAGGAATTCAATTTTATAAAAAAACTTCTTCTCATGATACTTACATGTCATGCAATCTATTTACATTTCATATATTTATTTTTTAAGGGGATAGGTCGAAAACCCATTACCTCACGTTGATATTTATCCTTACTCAAATTTTAAATGATGTGAATGGTTTAGAAGTTTTGTAACCACTTAAATCCATGTACTAGTTCAGGACATGTTTTTAGTGGTAGTTAAATGTCTTGTACATGTATAGAGAATTTAAATTTTCTGTAGACTGTTTTCATCCCAAATTCTATATAAGGACCCAAACCACCCTCCCAAACCATTAAAAGTATGGAAAACCCCCATTACACCATTTAGAAAATTTATACCCAGACTCCATTAATTCTAATAAACATACATCCCTGAATATTGGTTAATTTTCTCAAAAAGGTGCTCGTTCTTCAGAAAAGACTCTGCAACCAATGTTCAATAAAAAACTCAAAGGGTCACATACGTGAAAAAAATGGATCACAAAATGTCTCTGGGACACAATAATTCTGACCCTTCCTGGTTACCCAATCCATGGTACATCTATACACACCCATGACCAAATTTTAGAGGACATGTTGTGTACTCTTGGATTACACAATAAATTGTTGGTACCCGACCATGTCTAGGTACATGGATAATTACATGTGGAAAACATGAGGGACATGGGAGGGACCTTGGTGGATGAGACATTCTATGTATTACCCCTAAACCATGTGCATTAAAACATGAAAAACATGATGTTTACTGGAGAAGACATATCCAGAAAGTGTATTGGGAGACACACTATATGGTCACCTTAAATGCCATGAACATTATGAGATCTTCAATATCTAGTATCTATTTTTTTACTTAGATTTTTTAGCATCAGTTGCCTATAATGAATTAACTTTCATGTATAACACATTGGTGGAATTTAAAGTGGGTTTTGATAATTGATGTGAGATATTTCAATCATGACATTGCATTAGAGATGAATGTTGATTGTAGTTATTGAGAAAAACCACAAAATATAGATGCAAAACTCCCCTATCACACTAGGGATGCACACCTCTATCCATAGAGAAAGTACTACCCTATTATACTAGGTAATGGTTCCTCCATACCTTTTATGAAAATGTTGTTTAAGAACTCCGCTATCATAATAGAGAGGGGTTCCTTTATAAAAGAGGTAGGTACACCCCTATTGTACTAGGATGAGGGTCCTCCATACATATTGTTTGGATCTAGAGGAGGAACTCCCCTATCACACTGTTGTGTGTGTCCTTTTTCCACTGAGACAATACTCCACTATCATTATGGGATTCTTCACCTCCATAACTTCTATGAAAATGTATTGGATTAAATCCACTTTTTCACCAGGTTGTGGGTCCTCTATCCACATATATTGTACTTCCCTATCATACAAGAGTTTTCATCATGCATGCTCATTATATATATACGGAGGATATAATCCCTATTCTACCAGGTCATGGGTCATCTTCCTTTTAGATATTATGCTTTACTAGTAAGTGGAGGAGGGTGTAAGGTGTAGAAACTCATCATGACTTCTTCTTACTAACATGTGAGATTCTTGGCATAGTAGATGAACATTGAAAATATTAAAATATTATTTTCCTAATTTTTGGTATGAGATAGAGATCCCCATTATCTATTATCTAGGATTATTTTAGGAAGATATATATCATCTTCATTAGGTTTAATTCCATCATTCATTGGGGCGTGATGATTACTTCTATCATGTCCCAAGTTTCACCCGTCCATTTTTTTTGTATCTTACAAGGTATGCATACACTCAAACATAAAATGTATTTTCCCACACATGTGATGTACTATATCGATAAAAAATTACTCAAAGGTGATTTTAAAGGATCATAGTGAACCTTAGGTGCAATTCACTATATATGGTGGTTAGGGGATCAATGATATAGATCCAAGATTTCTTAGAATTTAATTTCCAATTATTTTCACATTGGGACATCCCTTCTAATTGGAAGTGTAATTTCCAATTAACTATTAATATTTCACTATTTCACTCTATTATATATATCCTATAGGTTATTACATGAGTAGTTTTTTACTCCAGATGTTGTATCTTTTATTTTTTCTTCCTATTCACTTATACAAGGAGATGGTTGGGTAAATTCATATATGAAAATTATGACAAATAATTCCATATTATATATTCCATTTATCACTTTTCACCAACTGTTGGCTAATGGATGTGGGTTTGGTGTAGTTGCGGATTATCCTTAAACTGTCCAATAAGGCCCTAGTGGTTTGATTCATGACAGATTGGTATCATAGGTGGATTGACCTCGGGTTTGTGATTCAATTTTCCCCATATACGGATTAGTATGGGAGTTCGGAAAATGGTGTTAATGTTCCTCGAGAATGGATTTCAGTCTTGGGAACCCATTTTCGGTGTGGTGGTCAACGTATCCATTAATCAAGACCTTAATACTTGATTATTGACTCAAAAAATAGACAGCGATTTCATGAAAAAAATTCATGAATCATATAGTATTTAGTAAATTGGTAGTACTTCTTGATTCTACTTCACATATATATATTATCATTTGACTATGGTATGTATTGAATAAAATTTCAAGTTACCTTCAAAAATCCATCCATCCGGGTTACAGATTTAAGTTCATGTCGATGATGAAATGAGAGATATGAACCTTTTTAGGGTATATCTCATGATATATTTCCCACATGAGATCAGGTTTCATCCCCCCTATTTTTGATAAGTAGACTAAACAAGAAGAGAAATATGGGGATGTGTGAAGGCTTAGTGCACTCTGTGAGTTCCAGTGTTAATGGTTGTTATGGATTCATGGTGAGACAGATCCCTAGGAAGTGGTCTATTTTATACAGTCAATCATTTATGTTTTTAGACTTTTGTAGACCCCAAGTGGACTTTTGGTCATGTTGTTATCCATTCATTTCGACGAATTAGTAGGGATATATTGGTTTCTATTCACATCAACACATGATGAGTCAGTACTCTCATATTGATACTTTCAGTAGATATTTTTTGGGGACTACTACCCTACATTCATGTTCTTATTATGGATACAAGGTTATTTGGAGGAAAAAAAAATATGTATGATGGTGTCTGATTATGTTATGACATTCACTATCCTTATATGGTACTCAATTGACATGATTCGAGATAGCTACTCACAAGTTTGAATGCTCGAGAAGGGTCTCCATAGAGATAAATCTTCCAGTGTGCTACCCCTATTTATTCCCACAAATGATGGAGTTCTATATTGTTTGATGATGATGGAGTTATTCCTATCTATGTGATTCCATGCATCTAGTCCGTCATTAGGAATCATGGGGTTCAGTCATCTGTATCGGTTGATAGATCAAATGCGTCAAGGGGAAGGAGGAATACCCATGCCCAGACATAGGCATATAATCATAAAACTCTGGGAAATGGCATATGAATATTAATGAAAATAGTTTTTTGATGTTATTCTTGTGATAGGTGAGGTCACATGGAACATGATTTCCAAATCTGACATGTTGTGGAGGGCATGGAGGAAGCGAATGGACCTCTCTAAAATAGACATCTCCATGATCACAGATCTCCCAAGAATGGCCATGAAGGGCCATAGGGAAGAATAAATGGAAGAGATTCATGTTGGGATATGGGGGAGGATATTTTTTGGGGGATGAATTTATGATCTCCTTCTACTACCTTGGCTAGGAGGCCCACATCAGGCTCTGGAAGTTGGTAGTCGGGGCTTTGGGAAACTACAAACTGTGAAGTCGTATGAATAATATATTCATGTGATGATTAGAGGTAAAATATGTTTCTACTATAATAATTCATTATTTATAGTATACATAAGTTTGAGTCACTCCATCATCTCCATACTCTTGGGGATATTTTTGGGGCTCTAAGTTTAGAATTTATCCCTTAATCATTTCCATGAGGTTCCTACATGGAACAGTTATTCTATATCATTTATCTACCTAATGTAAGTTCTATATCATAGTGGATAGAGTTTCTTATGGGACCTTTTGGTTTTCAAGATGTTACCTTATGAAATTATTCTGGGTATCGACTGGGTGTCCAATTTTAGAGTCTAGATTGACTATCATCACAGATGAGTAAAATACATTCTGAATAGTGGGATGAAATACCCCTTTGTGGGTGGGAGATATCACATGGCTATGTGAGTGGGTATTTTGAAAATGAATCTATATTCCATTACCCATAATATGGTGAGTTTATCTCCTATTGAAGTAGTATCTTATGGAATATGTGTTCCTTTATTCATGGGGGGTTATAGGGATGTCTTCCTCAAGGACATTTAGGGACTACCTCCAATGCGGGAGATGGAAATTTGCATCGACATGCACTAAAGGGAATATTTATATCATTTAAGGAATATTAAATGGACCCTAAAAATCATTAGGATATGAGGGTGTATTTAGAGGCCATCATAGAGAATTGTTTTATCAGACCTAGTGTGTCCCCATGGGTAGATCCAGTGGTGTCCATGAAAATGTTAAATGAGATATTATGAATTTATGTTTATTGTGGTCTCATGAACTAGGCCATGATAAATGAAATATAAATATAATGTAAATATTAATGAAATGTTTTACCAGTTGTTGGAGTGAGATGGTTATCGAAGATAGATCTCATGACAGACTACCACTAGTTGAGGGTTTGTGGGGATGAAATTTTGTTGCATTTGTCCTGATGCTTCTATGATCACAATAAATTCTATTTGATTCCTTTCAGTGTGATGAATACCCTTTATATTTTTATGTTTCTAATAAACCATATTTTCTACCCACATGAGGACCAATGTTTTGTTATCATTATTTAAGATATACATATATACATTAAGTTATAGAATGATCAAACAGAGCTCATTTGGATGAACTCCAAATTGCATTGGGATATCTAAATTTATGGAAAGATATAAAAGTGTTTGTTATGGTTCCATTTTGTTCACTTTATAGGGTATGAAATTTCTAAACATTTATTTACTATGGATCTGGTAAAGAATGATGTAGTTATTTCATAGGATCCACCAAAGAGTGTGTCATTGGTGTGGTATTTTCTTGGAATGTAGAGGTATAATATGAGGTTAATGGAAGAATTCTCTAGGATTTTAGCCCATTTGACAACCATAAAATTGAAAGGGATTTTTTAATATAGAATTAGATGATTTAGAGTGCCTTTTAGAATTTTAGGTTGAGGCTGAAAATTGAACCTATTTTGAGACTACTAGAAAAAGGTTGTGATTCCACTGGAGTTGTGCTCGACTTTAGGTTGATGCATATGTTGGATGTCAATTCAAATGGTCTCAGGTAGTTGAGAACCCCTGAGAACAACTATATGACTCATGACCATGATTTGGAGGTCATAGAATTTTCTCTAAGGATTTGTACTAACTATCAATTTGGATAATACTTTTTTGTTTACTTAGACCACCAAAGTCTCACGTATATATTCTAAAAGAGATAACTAATGTTGGGATAAATGAATTGGCCAGAATTCCAAAAGGATTATGACTTTAGATTATATATAATCTGAATAATGGAAATGTTGTGTAATATTATTTCAATAGTAAAAATAATTATCATCTCTTAGTATAGGAATTTTAGTAATTGAATTCATTGCAAATGAACATGGTGGAGGAAATGGGTGCACTTATCTTTAGTAGATGGTGTGGAAAGCTACACTTCTCTAATAGGTGAGGGAGGATTAGTTAGAGGACGTCTACTATGAGGTACTATGTGACCAGATATCCTTTGGAAATTCACCATATGTATTCTCTTATGGGGGGAATAATAGCATCTTTTTCTAGATATAGAAAGTTCTTTCTATTGTAATGAGAGAGGTGGTGATGAAGGAGTTTCACACATCTCATTTGAATATTCATCCTAGTGAAGGGATTTTGTAGAGGGACCATTAGTGGAAGTTATGGTGGGATGGGATGAGGTAGACCATTGCTGAGTTCGACTCTTATTGTCCCACATGTCAGTATTTGATGGTCGAGAAACATGTTATAAAAGGTTTTTTGTAGCTTCATGAGAACGCATAGTAGAAATGAAACAAAAATTCCATAGACTATGGGATAGGGATTCCATGGAAATGAACATATCATGATTCCATTTTTTGATAGTTTATTGACTTACCATGTTTTTGTACATCCTTTCAATCATGGAGTATAGTTTAATAGTTAGTTTTTTGGAGTTGTATGTGTGGGTTATCGTACGTCTGCAGGGGGTTCCCATGATGATTATCTCCAACTGTGATATAAGGTTTACATAACAGTTTTAGAGAGAACAATAGGAGGAATTCAAGACCCAATAGATGATAGGAACATATTTAAACCCCCATATAGAAGGGAAGAATGAGGTAATTATCTAGGTTTTTGAAGATATGATGAGGTCATGCATGTTACAATATTGTTAATGCTGGGAGAAAAACATCAGTGTGGAATAGTTTTCTTATAATAATTGATATCACCTTTCTATCAGCATGGAACTATTTGAGGTCCTTTTCAGGAGACCCGGTAGTTCACCTTTATACTGGACTAATATCATATATTGTATGTGATGATATAGAATGTCCAAGTGATCCATGAGAATATGAGGGTAGAAAGAGAAGGACAAAATATTATATTTATCAATGTCGTAGGCCCTTGGAGATCCAATAGGGAAGCCACATTTTCCTTAGGGTATGTCTATGATGATGATTACAGTTATTAGGAAGAGTTGAAAAGATATTCCAAAGATTAATTAGGTAGTTTAGGATCTTGTAGAGGGTCAATGACGTATCATAATACAATGACTTATCCCTATAATTAGAGGAGGTGTATGAAATATTCCTTATGTCATATATGAAGAGATACCTTCATGATATTATGCATGTTTTTTATAGGGTATTCCTAACATTGAGGGTGGTTCTACCATCGTGGGGTACTAAGTGGTGATTGATGATAATTAAGAGTGGACTATTCATGGTTATTCTATTCCCTTGGTTTGTGTAATGTGGAAGCATGCGATCATAAAAGAGATGTATTATGATAATTAGATCTAGATCCCAGCTCTGTATCCCCATTTTTTTATAATTATTATTTTTCAAGGATGAAAAGAATGAAATTGGGAATCATTTGGAGAATATGTTTTTTCTATTTATGAATTTGAAATATATTAAGAATTTTTCATCAAGTCCAAGAGCTCTGAAGGAATGATAATCTAATTCCTGGTGAGCCCATAATTAATTTTATAAAAATATTAAATATATTTTATATCCAAAATACACATTTTTTAGTTATAATTGAATATTTAATTAACGGAGTATATATTACCAAATATAATACAACAATTTAATCTGTAGAATATGGTTTACTACATGCGCAACCTAATATTGGTAGGTATCGATCTTTTGGAAGAGGAAACCATTAGAGGGTATGTTAAGTGAATTTATTTATTTAAATAATTTAATACTAAAATCCTAATTCCATCTATAAATATCCTATAGCATAAAATCACATGGATTATCCACATAACCCTAGGATAGTTGAGAAAAGGATTCCAATACCATTCATTATAGAATATATATTAGACGATGAACAATTACCAAATATCATGATGAATTGAGGCACAAAAAAACAATTGGTCCTCCCCATCATTGGATGTTATTTTCTTCACTAACAATCAATCTGAATCAAGTTATTTCTCATCAGTTTGGGAATTCATCTCCATTTGATTAAATATTTTAATAATAGATTGTATCTTCTTTTTATTTTGTTTCCTCACACCCATCGCATGATCCCTTTTGATGAATAATTTTTTATTGGAATGTTTTTTTCATAACATGGTATCACACTAATTGTCCTCATTTTTGAAATTTTTTTCCAATGACACTTTCCAAATGATTGATACATTATCATTATTATACTTTTACCCCATGATTCATTACCATTTTCCCTATTTTCTTTTCGTGTAAATTGTTATTCTTTTCTAATAGGTTTGAAGAACAGTCCAAACTCAATATTCATGGATGATTCACATGTGATGAACATATTGGAAATTTGTGGGTGCATTGGGCTATATTACTAGATCAGTGTGATGAATCATGTGGATTTGTGATCCAGAGACATGTTTCAGTGAAGGGTAGTGAATCCTATAGAGCACAATATTCAGGCATGAGGAATATATTATGATTTTTAGAAAATAGAGGGCCTGAATCGATGACCAAATGCAATGACCACAATTTCAATTTGTCAAATGGTAGTTTTTTTTTGGTTTTAGAGTTGTTTATAGAGACATGTGAAAATACTAGTGTTTTAATGAAAATCATAAATACATGGTGTGCATACAGATAAAAACACACCATGTAGTGACACTGAGAAGTAATGAGTATGGTTTAAAAGAGGATAAATATTACATGCTCAGTGGTTGGACCCCACATCATTTGAATCTATTTGGGTATCTAGACCATGTTCTATCTATACACTCCCCTAACCTCATGTAGGAGAAACCTTCATTTACTCACAGTGTATGCGGGAATGTGTTAGTACTTTGGAATGGGGAAGAATGTGACCAAGTAAATGGACATGAATTGATGGATATGAGTTGTCATAGGTGGATAAGAGACACCATTTAGTACTCTTACACATTGTGTATTATGTATTACAAAACAATCTGTGTGATTTCGAGCACACAACCATGAAGAGGATCAGTGAAAAACACCATGTGGACTGCTTAGAATACGCATACATATTGTTAATCTTCTATCTCTCATATCTCCTTCGATTTGACTATGATTTTTCATGTGATTTCCCTATCTAGTTTTTTTCTGTATAGAACATGATGGTCTCCTTAATTTTGGATTTTGAGATACGATGAAATATAATCTAATCATGGATCTTCATTATGTGTTTTTTGATGATGGTATAGATTTGTATGGATCACTAGATATAGAGGTTGCACACACCTTTAACATAAGGGTGCACGTCCTCTATCTACAGATACATTACTCTCCTATTGTATTATGGTGTTGTTTCTATATACCTATTGTGAAGATATAGACACAGTAGACCTTGGTAATTCCAGGGTTCATGTACTCTATCCAATAACATGGTACTCCCCAATTGTATAGGGGTGTGGGTCATCCATAACTGTAATATAAATAAAGTGTCGACACTCCCCTATCACACTAAGGTGCAGGGGCTCTATCCATGGATATAGTACTCCAATCTTGTACTATGTTGTGTTTCCTCTTTAAAGGTTTTGATATATAGAGATAAACCTCCCCTACCACACCAAGGTGTGGATCCTCAAACCACTGAGATAACACTTCCAATTCATATTGGGGTGCATATACTCCATATTCATTGTTGAGATACAGAGGTGATTCTCACCTATCCTATGAGGGAACATGTCCTATACCTTTGGGAAAATAATTCACATTAGGATGTGTAGTATGGGGTGAGTTTTATACACTCCACATGACCTCCATGGATAGGCATTCAAGATGATGGGAGTCTATGATGGATCTTTTGAACATTCGAGAGGATCTTTTCCTAATCTGAGAAGTGTAATTGAAATATCATTTCTATCTTTCATAGGTTTCTTTCATGATTATATATATATATATATATATATATATCTGTGTGTGTGTGTGTGTGTTTTTGTTTTTTGTTTTTCATTCCATCTTACTTTGGTTTGAGTTGATTACCTCTATGGTGTCTCCTATTTTTCCCCTCTTATTTTTTGGTTTTCTTATTTGGAATATAAATAATCACCCCAACATGGGAATTTCCCATATATGTTATGTTTTATGTAGATTATGGGAAGGCTTATGGTGATTTCAATGGAGCATAAGAATAACATGGGGAATATGGAAGTGACCATTGATTGGGGAACAAAGATGTAGAAATAGGAACTCTTAGTATTTATTTTCTAGTTATCCTCGGGTTCGGACATCTCTCCAGGTTGGCCATGTGTTATTCCCCTTTACATTTTGGATTTCACATTCACACTATTATGTATTTCCTATGGGATATTATATGAATGTTTTTTATTTTAAAATTCAATTCCTTTTATTTTTTATTCCCATACACTAATTTATGGTGATGGTTGGGTATGAGAATATAATTACTTTTTGTAAAGGGATCAAGTTTTATTTATGACTTCTGGTGATTCTTGCAAGCACCAATGATATGGAGGTAGGATTTTGGTGGGTTTGGTTCGACCTTTATCCAGCCAGGTGGACCACAATGGTTTGCGTCATGACATGGTCCTCTCATAACATTTATTAAATCTAGTTCCATTAAAATTATTTTGAAATAGTTAAATTCTTATTATCATTGTACATTACATATTGGTTAAATATCCATATTATTTACCATTAAAACCATTCTTTCATAAATAGTATAACTTTTATATAAATGGTTTTTTACATTGAAAGTTCATTTATTAACTGAGGGAATATTGATATTTAATATTATTCATTCTATATATACATTTATTGATAAAGAATATTGTTCATGAATTAAATCAATTATTAGAAAAACTGATGAATTCATTGGATATGATGTGATAGGCGTGGAACTAAATTATTTACCCCCGCAATGCATTGACATGTCTCATGGGAACAAATATTTTTACAAATTTAATTGTCTTTTAAATATATTTTAAAACTATTTTGGTGCATGTTATTGATGGTAAATATATCAGGGTATCTTAGATAATGAAATATAATATTATTGATTTCCATCATTTCGAATTATGTTATTATAATCCATTTCATTATTTCATTAATAAAATCCATGGATAAATTTCATAGGAATATTATTAATTAAATTTAATATGTTTTAATTTATATACCCTACTATATGTACTATTCATTATTTAATCATGATAGTACAATTATACATAACCCTTAGTGGTAATTTAATATCACAGTTATTTCTTACCCTATCCCATTAATATAGTGGTCAAGTCATTAAATGAGATTTAAGGTAGTCTGGAATTTTTACACTACGGAATTTTATATTCTATCCCCAATGTAAGTAAGGTATCATGTATGAATTTGGTTATCCAATACTACAAAAATAATAGGCCCTTTGGCGATAAAACCCTTGTACATTTTGGCATCCAATATATCATTTTTATGAAATCATGATTTATGAATATAATAAGATTAATGGATCTATTATTATCCCAAATATAGTAATATAATGAGGATGAAGATACTGACTTAATTATTTTTTCCCATATTTGTTAGATGTTTTTTAATACATGGGTTTATAGACATACGATAAAATTGGTATTTACTTTATATGTACAAATGATCAAGAGGATATATTTTTTATGAGTTAAACTAGCTCTAAAATGGATAACATTGAAAATGAAATTTGACATACATATATCATCAAAATTTTCACATTTAAAATAGTTATTTCAAACCCAAAAAAATGATGGGAGAAGAAGAAGTGGAAGAAATGTTGTTTTCATATAATCAAAATATAAAAAATCCATCTTTCAATAGTAATCCCATAAAATTGAAAAATTATAATAATAAATTTTCAGAGACTCTCTATAATTGTACATGAAATATCCAAAGAATGTAGTAAAAAGACAACATTCTCAATAATATCAAATCATATGAAGAAAGTTGAAGAGATTTTGAATAACTATTAATAAACATAATATTTTTACATCAAAGAAGTAGGAATTGTATTCATTCTTATGTAGCTGGTATTCAATGAATAAATATTTGAATACTAAAAGGGGATTATTAATTAGATAAGTTGGTTAAATATTTATGGCTATGCGAATAAAGATATCTTGATTTATTTTGAAAAGAACAAAGTTATGGTTTAGTATGTGGTCACATAATACTCTAATGAGTAAGTAATTAATAGATAAACACTGTATATACAAAAAATTGATAATTACATCATTCATTCAAGTGTGTATAATTGATGGTAAACCTATACATCTATAAACTAAGGGTGTCATACCTCAAAGAATTGGATGTTAGATGAAGTGAAGTGTTCCTTAGTGAAGGAGTGGATGATACCAAAACAATAAGGATGTGCACCAAGGTATTTATTTAGAACACCATTTATATATATGATGATCTTTAGTGACCCTAGTATATTCTACTGCACAACATAATATAATTCCATTATCCTAGAATTATCCCAATTCTGGTGAACCAAGAAAATTCATTATGTCCCTTCATTCATTACATATCATTTTTATATAGTTTGGCGAGGTTGAGTGAAACATAATTGGTAGAAATGTTTTTATACCTATGTGTGAACAAGATTCAAATAATGTAATGTGAAAAATATTTTAATATAGTCACACTAGGATTTATACCCTCTCAGGGTGGCTTGTAGTCCTTCCACTTTTCTTTTTTTGAAGTGATTCTAAAAGCCTCTAAATATAGCGTTTATGTTATCGTAATCAAGTTTTATATCATAATATGGTAGTTTCTTTATTGTTTATGTGATAATTTTTATCCCTTTTATAGGGTATGTGCATATTACCATGTACTTCATTCTAATTGATATGATAGCCTAAAAACATTATTGGTCTTACCATGTTTCAGGATTTATTTTTCTTATATATCTTACATGTCATATATTACATTAAAGGTCATAGAAATTTATTATGGTTGGCAGTTCAAGGTTATGAATGGTTTGAATTGGATTATATTTATTGATTTGTATATGTATATATATATATATGTGTTTGTGTGTGTGTGTGTGCATGTGTGTTTATATATATGCGTATATTAATCAATTTATCTATATTAATATACATATATATAATTATGAATATCAATTTCTAGGTATATATAAAAATATATGGTTATATGGATTTATATATGCATATAAATATATGTATATATACATATACATATATATTTAATTGAATTTCTTTTATATTTGTATATTTATATATTCTATATTGGTATATATAATGATATTTATGTGTGTGTGTGTGTGTATAAATTACTTTATATTTATAAATGTGTGTATATATATTTATTAAGATATATTATAATCTAATAATATTTCCTTTTAAATAAAATGTTTTAAGAATTTTTAGAAGTTTATATAAATTAATTTCGTGTTATATATATATATTTATATGAATTTCTGTTAATTTGTTTATTTTTAAATTTAAAAATATACATAATATAGGTATATATATGAATAAACATATGTATATTATTTTATGTATCTATGTATAAATTTATATGTACTTATAAATTTTTATATGTTCGTATTTGTATATTTTTATGTTGATTTTTATATATTTGTATATAATGTTGATATATATTGATATATATATATATTTATATGTGTTTATATATATGTAATTATAAATATATATGTATTCATTTATGTAAATTTATTTATTTTTTTGTATAATTAATATGTATCTAATTAAAAATATGTACAAATATATATATAAGTATAATTATATAAATATATAATAATTAGTTATCTATATATATCTATTTAATAATTATGAATAAATATTTGTATGTATCAATATGTAATTGCATGTATTTATTTACATATAATAAATTATATTGTAGTTTTCTTCCATTAAATAAATGAAATGTTTCATTAGTAAGGAAATTATAGGATAATAAAGAGGCAAGGTGTTCAAATCATAGATTAAACAAATATATGGGGTTAATTTTTTAGAGTGGGTTGGGCGAGTATAGGTTGGCCAAGGAATAGTGGGCTAAGGGCATGGTGAGCCTAGACTCATGTTCGTCCTCATATGCTTGGGCTTGAGGTGGGTATCCCCAAGTTGGGCTTATTAGGTCTATGTGGGGGTTAGCCTACTATGGACCTAGGATTAGTAGGCTATATTTGGACCCAGATCATGCGAGACTGACCCCGTAATATATTTGATTTTTTATTAAAAAGTTAAATTTATGGAGAAAAAATTTCTTAATTAGTCATTGGAATAAAAAAATTGGAAACATTAGAAAAACCTTAAAACTATATCTAAACCCCCCACAATGAAATGATTCACATCAGGGATTTAAAATAATTGAGAAAAAAAGTACTTACCATTGAAATTCAAGACTAATTTGAGAAACCATTACAAACCGAATAATACTAAGGATAAATGAAATATTTTGTGTATTGATGGAAACCCCAATGTATGTCCATAGAAGGTAGAGTATTCCTAATCAAATGCACAATAGTTCCTCAATAGTATTAGACTGATGGGGATTTAATAGAACCCTCTCAATCCAAGGATGAATTTTATTATTTTCTTATGGTGGTGTCCTTTATATTGAACAATCAAGGGACCACACTACAATAGAATTTATATCCCTTCTTGGGTTCATTCCAGATGAAATTGACTGATCTTTATAGAGTGGTTATTGATAATTTTTATTGGTATATTCTCATATCTTCCTAGACTCTCTAGTTACTCGAATAGATGAAGGTTGATCTTACTATTTCTACACTAATTATCCATTTTTATAGTTAGGATGAATAGAAACCTTTGGGAATGATTTTGGGGATATGATATCTAATAGAAGGTCTTGGTTTTTAATTAATATGTTTCTATAAATGTTTTACTTGGTTAAAATTGCATCTATTCTCATACGATTATTTCATTTTTGTATCATAATTTCATGAAGTATCATATGAAATGTTGAATATGGGTTATTCATGATGATAAATCTACTTTTTCTACCTGTGACGCCCACTCCATCATAATCAGTTATTATTAATGATCTATGAAATAGTTTTATATTGTGATAATAGTAAATTTAGCGACTTTCTATAGGATAGAAACAACATTAGCTAATACGTTGAACGATTTTTTGGAATGAAACTTATTTACAATTCATCTTATTGATTAAAAAGGCCTTATTTTTGCGAGTTACCACTTAAGGAACAAAATGGTATAAAATTTCATCAGAGTAGAATAATAGGAAGCTCAATCAATTCTTTTTCATTTTACTTATAACCATTGAGGTGGGTAGTCATTCGTCAAGTTATAGTAATAACTCTACATAAATTCATCCTCATAATGAGGGTGGTAGAAGTGTAATACCCTTAATAATTTTTGTGGATGTAGGGAACTCTCCCATTACACCCAACATCCAATAATACGATCTCGATGAAGCTCCAACCTCTTCTGAAGAGGGAGTATGTATTACAATGTGTTATCTCATATAAATAATATTCTTTACTAATGAAATTCCATCACCCACATTAAAATGTGCATCAATGAGTCCTGTGGAGTAGAAAAAATACAATAGATTCTTCTAAAAATAGTATTATGATTTTGCATGTTATTTTATAATGATTCTATGAATAGACTCACTGGTCATCATGCATCACCTTGGCTACACATGAAATACTCATTTTATTAAATATGTTCTGAGGAAAATTAATAAATTAGATGGTCATTTATAAGGTATATAAGATAACATAATCTCATTTGATTGAGGATGTTTAGTACACAAATATAAAGAAAATATCATTGAAGGGAATAGAAAAAATAGACAAATCTGATCATGCATTGTCATTTGGTACCTATACTAGGATTTTTAATTTTGAAATTCTAGTTTCAAAAAAATTATTTATAACTAATGTAACAACTATAATGAATAAATCCCCTTTATAGAAAGTTTAACTTGATATATAAGAATATAGATGTCCCCATTTGATCAATAAATGAAAATCGTTCTATCCTAGAATGGAAAATATTTATATCAAGTGTTTCTATTCAGCCTAAAATATATTATGCTGACTTTTCTGCGAACTATGCACTAGATTTTCAAACATCTCTTCTGAAAAATAATTGAACTATTCATAGAGGCATTATTGGTGAAATCTTTATTGCAATATGAACACATTATCTACAATTATTTGGTATTCTACATGTTATGAAGGCACAACCTAATGTTCAATCCTATAAAATTTTCCATTTGGGGTAGCTTTGTGGAATCTTGAGGGTTTTTGATTTAACACCATACAGTTTTGATTTACTATGAAATGTAAAATATTATTCTTTATATACCATGATATCAAATTCATTGGTATCTAATAGGACTTTAATGGATCCAGTTTTATGTCAATTTTTGTTGAATCTAAGAGGAATATGGAATATATTACCAAAATTAACGAATAATGGTAATGAAGTCATGTTTGATAATTATATAAATAGGTAATTCGATAGAATAATTAAATATCTCTCCCACCCCCTCATTTTTTATGTCATCTAGAAAAGGAAAACATCTCAAATTTTATATGGTATATTTTTTGGAATCATAATGGATATTCATAGGTACGTAGAATGGTGAGGGAATGAAAGAAAATGTATAATTTAATAGTTTACCCATACTTGATACTAAGCCTCAATAATATTGTAGTGAAAAATAAATTTCATGCTATGACATTTTTCATATAAAATATATGTCACTACCTATAACACCATAAAATTAGTTGTATTTCCATCATATAATAACTATGGTAAATTATCAACCACTAAATAATAAAAAGTTATTTGATGTGATGAGAAAAAATTGACCACAATTTAAATTCTCAACCATTTCAAAATATTAAAACAAAGGGTATACTCTCAGAGATTTCATGGTTTCTCATTGATCACAAGAGACAGGGACATTTCATTTTGAAAAACCAAATGATGATATATTCTCTAATGATGTAACATACTAAACATGGTACATGTTTCTATAGATCATTTATAGGAAACAATTTGATTGGTGAAGATTTTTAAAAATTGAATAGGGCTTGTCTTATAAATATTTTTACAACCACTATAAAGAAACTACTATAAAATTCATTCACCCTTTAATTAGGATACTCTAATTATTATGTAGGGTATCAATACTTGAAAATGAGTTGTAATAAATATTGATAATTTAATTTCATAATCATAATATTAAGGGTTATAGAAATTTGTTTTTTTAGTATGTAAATTGTGAATACAACATAATGTAAGAATAATTGAAACCATTTCACTGTTATACTCTAGACTATATAGATATGATTTCCACAGAAATTGAATTATTAAAAAATTAATGGTCATTGAATGACATGATGGATTAATTATGTAACCACGTTTCTAAAATCCCTTACATTAATAAATGTGAAATAGTCATCCATTTGATACATTCAATTTATTTTCCCCAAAATCATTAGAAGATGTTGAAAACGAAGAAAACATCAAGACATAATCATATCACATTGACATTATATACAGTTCACATGGTTCAAAAAAATGGTTTTATATTTCTAATAGTGTACCAGGATAATTATGTCTTTCTCCCACATGAACACGATTAAAATAAATAGAGCCTCTATAAAATGTCACACTTTATACTATATATAGAACAAAATTCACTATAAAATATAGATAAAATATGATATGAGGGAATCCCCTTGAGAATAAATAAGGGTGGAAAGATCCCTATTATAATGGAATATGAACATACATGAGTATATGGGGACCATCAAACCATTTACAAACTCAACCACTAGATTATAAGAATCGTCATTTTATGACTTTTGATGATTTAATGTTGTTATTTTTGTACATATAGAATTCACAAATGTTATATTTATGAAAAAACCATTGTCCTACCCCTGGGGTTGTTTCTTTTCACTATTTACATCTGATAATTTTTGATATAGGGATTATAAGTTATAAGTCCATATCCAACTAAAGAATACAAATAAAATAATTTGATTCATGTTAAAAAAATAATTTTCATGTGGGAAAAACAAGATCTACTAATCAAAATTTCGACTAACTCTGTGGTTGAATTCATATATTTCGACATCATTACACAATAATGATTTATTACTGATATTTTTATAGAAAATTGAATAAATATGTATTCATATGAATTTTAATGATTTCATGGTATTTTTAATATCAAATCATGTCACTCATATTATCACACTACTGAAAATCGATATAGATGAATTACACAAAACCATATATCCTAAAAAAAATAGTAGAGAAGGATAAATTATATGGATAGATAATTCTCTAAATCAATCCATGGAATATATTTCAAATATTTTATCCCTCAAGAATTATACTTCAGATTCCCCAAAATGTGTGATAAAAGCTATATTTTATTTCTATGTGTAGTTTCCTTTACTATTAATAACTATATAACTAATTTTCTATATACGTGTAATAAAAAATCATAATAAATGAGTTGTAATTTTTTAATGAATAACTATTACCATCTCTGAAAACTCTCACTTTAAAAAAAATGAATGAAATCAGAATTTAATAAGAAACCCCAACTATGATCATTCACTCGAGGATAAGTTTTTATTGTATTGATGGATGAAATGATTCCAAGAAAGACGACCCTAAAACAATGTTCTGTAATAATTTTATATAATTCAAACAAAAGGTCTTCTATAATTTAATTTTATTCATTCACCATCGTTGATGGGGAATTTATCTATAACACAACAAGAATTTAGGATATGTCTATTTTTAAATAAATTTAATCTATTTGATAGCTTTTGGAAGAGACAACATCAAGCATAAATGAATGTGATATACTTGTAATATTGTTTTTTTAACATTGTCATTATAATGTATCAATTAAATTATAATGTTTGAATAGAATTTAAAAAATAATGAAATATATTTTCTGTTCAAATTCTATAAATTATTATTAATGATTCTTAAATAACCATTAAAATTTTAGTAATGTCGTTGAATTATTCAAATAAATGTTTTCCTCAAAAAGAGACTTATTTTATGAGAAAATAAATATAATAAATTTTAAATAATTTTATAAAATTTATTTTATATGCAATTATTTTTTAAAATAATCATATTAAAATAACCTTATAGATATTTTTTCATAAATTTCTAAAATGAATAATTTGTTAGGGAACAGTAAAAATTAATGTTTTTTATAAAATTATCATTTTATTTATATTTAAAACTCATTAATGATTTTTATTTTATCCAAATGAAATTTTTATACGATTTAGTTTTATATAATCTAATTAATTAATATTTAATCATCATTAAAACTTATATTTGGAATAGTTTCATTTTTACTCTTAAAAAAAATTTATCAAGAAATATACTTTATGTTTCTGTCGTTCATTATTAATTATTAATTAAATTCTACATATTATATAATTTTTTTTTCATAAAATAGATTCTATATTGGGATTATGAAGGTCGAAAACTAATTCATAATTTTCTTTTATTTTTTTCAAAATATAAATAGTAATGTTGGTAGTGTTCATTACCATGGTAAAAGGTAAATTGGGTAATATATTATAAAAATAAATTGATAAGGACAATAAAATCACCCTAAAACATGAAAAAATTTATTTCATGATTAATATTAATCCCTAGGTTTAAAATTATTTAGTATATGACCATTTTATTATCCTAGGGTGTGATTATGACCCTTTTAATATTTTATTTATTGAAAATTCAAAATTGTCACATCCATGCTTTTAAGAGTTATAACATTTTTAATATGGTTCTATAGAGAATATATGTTAGACAATAAATATTATTTTTTAATAGAAACTATATCTTTACAACATTGTAATTTATTTATTAATTTATGTGAATAAATATTTTTCTTAAACAATTACACAACAATGATGAAATAATTACTCAATTAATGGAAAAATTAGCTAAATTATATCATAGATATTAATATTAACATAATTTAAGATAATTAATGCCTTCCAAAAATTTATTAAATAATTCGGCATATTTGAGATTCATTACAGGATTTTTTTTTTCAAATTTTACTTCTTTTATTTATTTTATTAACCTCAATGTAATGAATAGTCCTTAAAATTGACATTATCAATATTTTTATAATAGATATTATTTTATTAAATGATTTTAATATCCTAAAAATAATAAATTTGACCAATTGATATGGATAATGTTTAAAATTACATATGTAATATAATTATGGGTTTTAGGAATTTTATTATAAATATATTAACCCTCAAATAGAAATAATTAATTTTGTCATGTTCAGAGTTAATGGGGTTAAATAAGGGTAAAAACTAAAAGATAAGGGTATAACCATTACCTAAATATTATTTAAAAAAATATTTTATTAATAGGATTCAACCCTTATCACCTTATTTAGTAGAGTTTTTAATGGATAATTTTCTATGAAAATATCTTAGAAATTATTTCAATCAATGATAGTAAAAAATGTCACCCTCTTTGTATTAAATATATTTTTTGTGCTCACATAGGTACAAAATCATTATATGATAAAATGTATAACATGAAATTTATGAAATTAGTTTCATTAAAAAAACATATTTTTATTTTTTAAAAATTATATAATTATATTATATTCTTCTGAAATGCAAATACATTATATATTTAATTAATAGAAAAATAAAAAAAAATGATTATTAAAATATTAATTTTCATATAATTTGAATGAGTAACAGTGTAAAATGATTTTTCTATATCTATAAGACATATTAAAGAGTTTTTAACTAATTATATTCTAATTTAACATTTTTCTTGAAGTATTTGAGGTCAAATTATATTAATAGTGTCAAAATTGACATTAATGATAGTTTATCAAAATACTAATTCATTAAATTATTAAAAATTCAAAAAAAAAAATATCTTCATCATTATGATTGGAATGTATTTGAACACATCAGAAATGTTCTACTTATGAGTCATTTTTTCATTTAGAGTAATATTATCAACCAGTCTTTCATAAAATAATGGTCACTACGGTTAAGGTAAATAATAATTAACTATGCTGTTAATAAAAAAGATAATGTTTAAAATGCCACCTAAACTTTTTTAAGTTATATTTTCTTATGAAATGAAAACCAAATTATATATTATATTCAAATAAATTTTCATTTGGTGGCATTTATCATGTTTAATTAATTTATTATAATTTATTATTATTTTTGAAATTCCAGAAGTGTCCCACACTTTAGTTATAAAAGGGAACATCTTATTTCACTTATTTACACCTCACCAAGCCATATAGCTTTAAAAACTCATTAAAATTTTAATATCAACATACTTATACAATTTATTTAAGTGATATCCATCTAATATTACCAAATTTACATCCCTTAAAAACAGATCTAAAGGAAGTCCTCAAAAGAAGAGGTAATCATCTTTTCCAACTCATTCAAGTTTCTTTATTATTCTTAAAACTATTAACATTCTATATAAATACTAATTTAAAACTCCAAAATCATATATATACAAATATGTTATAATGATTAATAGAAAAACCTATTCAACTTTTCTCTATCCAATGAGAACCAAAATTTTCATGCGTTCCTACGTAAGGCATATCGCCTCCATGCAGCGCTGTAATTTTTTTCATTACCACTATACATTGATTGATGTAATTATTAAAATAATGGTTATATATAATAGTTATTATGTGATATTTATTCTAGAAAATTAATATATCATCTATTTCCCAACCCATTCCAAATTAATGGAATGATATCATCACTCGTGTGTATGTATGGCCTACCATCTCCACGATGAGATGCAATTAATTTTCCATGTTAATCAATAAAGAATAATTCTAAATATATATATAAAGATTAAATATTTTTTTATAACATTAATAACATTATGGGGATAATTTATCTACATCCTATGCAAAGGAACTGAGACATTAATGATAAGACATTCATGAGATAACAAGGATACTACCACCTGAATCAATGTTAATGATGAATCATTATTAATTAATGGGTGATAAGATGTTATTAAAGGATCATATATGTATTATAAATATTAATATAGTTCTCTTGTAAATTAATAACATTATCTAAACCATTATATAAGAGGATAATTTATAAACCACTAAAGGGAATCATGAGGTATGAGAATTGGTCTCAATTTCAATATATTGATGCATATTTTAATATTATGCACCTAATTTACTTTATATTGTGTATATAAGGCCCTTATGAATTATTAAGGATAAAAGTTCCATGAAAAAATCATTTATATTAAATATCCATCACAGATATGATTACTTCCTATGTCGTATAACATATTTATATAAGGTGTTTACATCATAAGTCATTTGATTAACTAATAAATAATGTGGAATACATATATTATATTCAATAGAAATATTTGATCATAAATCATATTGTTTCGTTAATTAAATTGGTTATTAGATATATGATGAATTCATTGCAAATAAAATAATGTTTTTAAGATGTATATAGAAAACCACCTCAATGCATTAGTATTCTCATGATAAGAATAAGTTGGTCAAATTAACTTTTATTACCCATAATTATTAATGTTTCTTGTGACATTTAATTATGGTAAAGGTATCAGATTTCTCGAAAACATGACATAAAATAGTTAAGTATTTCCTTCATTAAGAATTCAGTTATTTTTTTCCATGATAATTTCACTATGATGTTATCCATGGATTTATTTTTCTCACAATTTATTGATTAAATGGGATGTATATTATGTTATTTTACCTTTCAATATTGATGAATTGGTAATAATTTGTTAGAACGTATCATATAAAATAACTAAGACATTATTATGAGGAAATAACTATTCTAGGTTAATTAATTGATTCTAAGATGTTATAAAATGATACTATAAGTTTTTTGAAATATGAATATGGTTTTTAAATATATTAATAACATTTTTTAAACAATTATATAAGAGGTGAAATTATGAACCACTACATTAATGAGTATGGTAATGTATTTTTTAATGTCAATTTCTATTCATTGGATTAAATGTATACTAATTGATTATTTCATTCTATGATTATGTATGAAATGAATTTTGATTATGTTATGTTGTATTTAAAATTTTGTATGTGGATTTACCATAGATTCACATAATAATACCTTTTGATTAATTATCTCTTCAATGAAATGATCTTTTTAATGAAATTTATCTCATTTTTATTTTCATGAGGAATATTTTGATATTATGAAACTATATTGTTTTCTGAGTAATATATAATACTCATATGACATATTATATTAAGAATCTGATTATGATCACGAAATTTAATGTTTATTTAAATTTATAATTTCATGGGGAATACGATTAAACTGATTATAATGTGGTAAGGGACATCATCTCAATTTCACTTCATTGAGGAATGTTTTAATATTATGAACCAAATTTATTTTATGTGTTGTATATACTACCCTGTTGATTTTTTATTATTTTCATTCACTAAAAATGACATTTATATTAAATATCCATCAAGGATGTGATTATTTCATAATATTTAACCCATTTTTATATATGATATTTACATTGAAAATTATTTTATTAACTAGGAAAAAATATTAAATCCTCATATTTTACTCAATATAGATATTTTTTTCAAAGGAACCTTGGTTTTAATAAATAGCTATTCCTAAAAGGTATAGATCATTTAAATTTAACTCTAATTATTTTTTTTGACCTAATTATGGTGGCCTAATGTGTTCATAATAGTTTCCGAAGTGTTCATATCATGTTTGGAGCCCGGGACCACAGTTGTGGAGAAATGTAGTAGGCCTCACGGTAAGTAGAAACCCTATGATATAATCCCCATGGATTTTCTAGCAATATGAGGGATGGACATAGGGCTTTAGGAGTCCATAGTATTTTAAGAAACAATGTATCCATGTGTGTATGCCCATATGAGTACCTATGAAACTTTTAACAGAGGAGTGTAGTAATTTTTTTCATGGTTAGTCAAACTATTCACATCAAACTATGTAGAGTCTCTCCATCGGTAGTGGGAGGCACACTATTTGTCCATGGTTTTGGAAACTGTGTGGCCATACCCTATGACCCATTAATTAGTGTGTAAAATTATTATCTCTCCATTAAAAATACATTAAATTAACCATCTTTATCTATTTCTTCTATAGTGGATAGGATACCTTATTTTAGCAAGTTGGATCATCGAATCCCCACATTTCAAAGCCTTTGATCATGAATTTTCATCCAATCCGGGATTTGATATCTATTTGTATTGTTGGATTTCATTAGGTAAGCTCTTCAAACAGTAGGCTTGATTCATTTTACTCATCCAATCAAAAGTAAAATTTTTGTTTCATATTATAGGAACTATCATCAAGGAATTGATTTATTCTTCCAATCCGGGAAAACTAATAGTTGATACTATACGAGTATAGTTTTATAGGCACAATGTAGGTGTTCTATTAATTTTTACTAAAAGATGCATCTTCTGAAAGAGTACCAACATTGTGAACATGAAAATATCATTGGTTTCATCTTATTTGACTCATATTCTAGACTTATAAGCATTGACATTATATTATAAGACACTATTTATATATGATTGTAACGCCCCGACCTCAATTACCCAGAGTCAGTGCATTATTGAATAACATTGGCATGATAAAAAAAGATCAAGTCTCGAAAGAACGATTAGTTTAGTAGCCTTGGAAACACTAGATACATTAATAAATGTTACATTACATCATAAAGTGAAAAAACTATAATAACATAGTCTCCATTTTCACACTCATATCCCCTTTAGACTATCCATGCAGGTCATTCCTAAAATACTTCTTCACATCCTGGAAAAATTAAAACATTGAAAGGGGTGAGATCAGATGCTCAGTAAGGATACCAATATAGTGGAAGGTTTCATAAATAAACATAAACATTTACAGCAATGTATAACTAAACAAAAGCCTTTTAAACATGAACTTCAACATAATATGAAAAAAGTAAAATGAAATAATGCCATTTACTTATTCACATGGATATTCTACTGGTCGAATAATCACATGCAATATCAATAACCACTTTCATAATGATGGAATGCATAACGCCAGACTATCATAACCACGTAGACAAGGCCTCATGCCAAGACTAAAAATAAGATTTTGTCAAGGTCTCATGCCAAGACACTGGTTTGTCTCATGAGACCTGCCGATGGATCGAGGAGCTATAGCGGGCTCCACCCGTCACTTATTAAGTCCAATGCATTCCTCATATGAACAGGTTTAAACATATCATAAACCATAACATAATCGTATCACATAAAACATTCATAAAAGAAACATAACATTTCCACATTTCAATCATAAGATATCAATACAACACATTGATATAATAAAAACATTATCAGTACCATTTTCAATACCAAAATAAAAGAAAATTAAAACTTGGTATTTATTTTTCATTTAAAAAAAGTTATGGCTTGTAGAGGAAGACGAAACTCAAATAATGGTCACGACGGCGGAGAAGTCATTGTAGCCACATACGTATGACAAGAAAAACATTCCTTTTTATTTTTTAGTAAAATTCTTCATATAAAAATATTCCTTTTGAATAAACATAAAAGTCAAAGGGGTTTATACACCGTATAAAAGAAATTTTAGTATAAAACAAAATATGCCTCAATGAATGGAGATTGAGACGAAGTCCCTTAAAAATATCATTTTTTTAAATAAAATAGATCTATTATGTGTATTAACTATATGTACACATAAAGAAAGTATAAATACAATATAGGACATAATAATATCATGACAAAATTTTAAAGTAGGAGATTAACCCAAAGAATGGAAATTGGGTTAGGAAGTTCCCTTACCTCGTGTCCGACTTCACTCGACCGTTCTTTAATCTCCTGAATAATAAACTAGAGTTAATATCTACTTGCTTAAGAACCCTTTTAAATTTCATTATCCCTTTTATATCACTTATTACAATGTTACGAAAATTATGTAGTCATTTAAGTTAATAACGTTCGTTTTGTCGATCTTTGGTACTTGAGTCAACAATAAACTTCTTATAATTACAAATTGTTTTTGTGGTAGAATATCCATTATCTACAGAATTATATTCATGATGTAGATATCATATATATCATATATATCCAGTTTATACATTCATTCATAATATTACGTAACATTTAGAGGTAAGAAATGAAATGCACCGTTCATGGAGACGGTAAGCCGTACGTACGCGTGAACACTACTTTCATTTATATTTTGTATTTAATGGAATGAAATAATAATTATATAAAGGTATATTATAATTAAAGTATAATATCATTTACTCCATCCTTTATACATCCCACATATGGCATTAACGATTCAAATCACTTTGAGGGGGCGGTAGTCCGCACTTCCTAAAATGAAATTATCGCATTTACCCATAATGGAAATCATAAAGGTATGATATAAATGAAAAATACAGAATTATAAAGAAAAAAACATAATATATATCATATATAAAAAAAGTGTCATCATAATGGACACTATTAGAGGTGTTAAAAGAAGATTGAACAATCATTGTTTTGTGAGGTAGTAATTCGCCAACCACAGAAACAGTATGTTCTTTAACCATTAGACAATGGTGTGTGTAAGTGTAAATAAAATAATTCTCCTAAAAACATCCTAGTATATTTAAGATACTGGTGTTGTTACAAAATAAATGAATAAAAATATTTTAAGGGGTTGGAGAAGCAAAATAAAACAAAAGAACACTAGTGAAGACATTACCTTTAAATCGGGTAAATCTTTTTGATTTGAGCCAAAGGCTTCCTTGGGAAGACTTTTTCCCAAAGTGAGGCTTCTATGAGTAAGAGAGGGAAGTTTAGAGAGTATTTGGGCAGATTTTTTCTGAGCACAATGGCTTGGAAGGTGTGAATAAGGTGGTGGTGGTGGGGGCCTTTTATAAGAGGAGAGGAGGGGCACTCTTGGAAAGTCATGAAATGTTACTTTATTATATAATGAGTTTCAGATTTTAAAGGTACCAAACTTATATATTTCTAGGATAAGGTGATAAGGGTTGGAAATATACTCATCCAATAGGTTTTTGACAAGTGTAAGTCTTAGATTTTACATTATATTTTCATTTTATTTAAATCGTTAATTAATGAGGTAATCGCTGCATCATCATGGTGTCATCAAAATTTAATTTATTTAATGTCTAAAAATTATAAAAAAATATATTGATGTATGAAATATTTTTATCTTTCCAATTAATATTTATAGTCTAAATTTTAACTTATATAACCCCATGTAATAATTGTTTTAGTAAAACAACACATGTTTGTGACAATTTTATTTTTACTTTAAATAAAAAGTTATTAATGTCATTTTCTTACCCAAGTGGCTACATGGGGTCCCCAAGTTGACACATGGATTGTCTTTATCGGCCATGACTCATCCAATAAGGGTAGGAAAAGTGTAAGGTTATTTCCATGTTTTTATAATATCATTTTTACCTTAAATTTCACTAATTACCTTTAATTGCGATTAATTAAACTTAAAAGTTACTGTTCACCAAAAAATTATTTTAATCCCATTGAACCACATTTTACTTCCTAATGACAACCATGTATATCGGATTTTTGAAAATAAAATCACAGAAGTGGTAATGTTTTATTTAAACGAAAAATCAGTTTTTATCTACCACTTAGTGGTTTCACTATTCATCAAAAATTGAACTTTTTCAGAACAATGCCAAAATTTCACCCTAAGCTATAATTGATATTCTGAATTAAAAAATTATGTATATTTTAAAAAATTACAAACATATAAGTTGCATTAATTAATTTTATAATTAATTCCCGCTGTCACAACAAATAGCGTGTTTTCGAGAAACAATATATATCAAAAGATTGACAATTGTTTATGTCCAATTTCAAAGAGAAATTAATTCTAATTACCACCATTGAATTAAATGGTAAAAATATATTCTAATTATACTTTAAAACCACTCAATAGTATAATTTGTCACTATAAATTATTTTTATTAAAAAAGTTGTTTTTAAGTATTTTTCACTATTCCAAAAAAATTTGGAAGTTCTCAGAAAAATACCAAAAATTCAACATAGGCTAATTTCAACATTCCGAATCCAAAAATGAAGTCCATTTTGAAATATAAAATATATATAATTTCAAAAAGTGGGTATTACTATTAATAATGGCTATTTTTATTAGTCGCGGTGTGTTAGAATCTCAAACTTGCGTACAATGCAAGCTATTGCATTATTGAAAGAGAAGCGTATCATGGAAGCTCGAGGTGTTACATTCTATCCTCCTTCAATAAATTGCATCCTGACAATTTTAAATTTTTCTTTGAAAATAAAAGGTTGAAAATAGAAAATACCTTTGTGGAAAACCCACATCGGAAATAAGGTTAATAAAATTTAGCCTTAATAAGAGGGAAAGGGAAATGAAAAAGTCACCACCAAATTATGATCTAGATTAGGAGAACATTGGTGGAAATTAGAGACATATAATTGGAGGAAAAAAGTAAATATTTTTAGGGAGTGATTGAGGTCATCAATCACAAACAAGTGTAAAATTGAGGGCCTCAAAGCCTTCAATCTATGTTGATTTAAAATATCACCAGTTCAACAAGACATAAGGTATTAGGATAACAATTTTTTTGTTTTAATATCCCTTTAATAATGTTTAAGAATTAATTTATTCATAGAATAAGAGATAGGTATATATATATATTTATTCTTGACAAGTAGAGTTTCAACCTTCAAATAATTTCTACCACAAACTCATCTTTCACTCAAAAAGATAATAGAACTCAAAAATTTTATATTTATCCTAATCGTAAAAGTTTAAAAATATTAACACATACCATTTAGATTAGGAAACCTATTTTGTAATAACTAGGGACTTCCTATAGGCTAGTGGTAGGTAATAAAGGCCTGTCGCACTATGGTTGTGAGTTCAATTCCTACAGCTTTGTCCGACGCGACGGGTTATCCCCCGACCTACAGGTTGTCCTTTTCCTAAAACTATAGAATTATAATATTCCAAAAATAATATTCAGAAATGTTTTAACCTTAAACAATACTATCCAAGGTTCAAAATAATCCATTCCAACCTTTATAGTTATTCAAAATACTTATGTCCAACTCACAGTCCAAATTTTATAAGGAAGGTAAACACAATGAAGATCCTTTTTTCCGCGTAACAACATGTGAAAACCTTCATCATGTATTCTTTTAAAACACTGCAACATCCTAAATTACCATAAATCCTTATTGATTACATTCATGATCCCTTATTCCTTATAAAATACTAGATATACTCCTTCTATCCAAAAATGTATACAAATCATTAATTAGTTTCAGGGAAGTTAAGAATATCCAATATAATTTATCCAAATCAATCATGTATTATTCCAAAATCACTATCTCGGTATCAGAACCATATTATGGTTTATCTTTCTCTCAACCATATATTTTCCAAAAATTTAACCTGCTTTGGAGTCACTTTTCTTAGTTCCACACAATCTCAAGTCCTTGATGAAATAGTACTGCAGTACAATCCTTATATACTCCATAATTATTATAACCAGTACATCATTGATACAACCTCAAATGAAAAAAATTATTTAATAAAAACATAAGAACTCTAATCATTCCTACTCATATGTGGTAGTATCATAACTTGATTATTATCCAATAACATCATTTGGGGCATACTCTAATGATTTGGACATTGGTTTGCGTAGTGTCCCCACTCCTTGAAGATGAAGCATTATACATTTGAAACCTTTTTATTACCCTTGCAGTCACACACTTGGTGTCCTTTTTCTCCACACTTATAACAAACTCCCATTCCCTTCAGGCAAGTTCCAAGGTGTTTCCTCCCACAGTTATCACATATTGGAAAATTCTTCTTTTCCCTCGTCCCTTTATCCATCATTCTCTCTTCCATCCTTTTCTTCTCTTTCTTCCTTTCAAATCCATAAGACTCAGAGAATTCTTTACTTATATTATTAACACATGATACTATTTCATTATATGTTGAGAACACATGGGAGACTATTTCACTTATAAATGTTGGCTTAATACCGTGAAATATACAATCCTTATTACTCTTTGGATCATACATATTACTGGAGTTCACATTCCTTCTACTGGGCGCCATTTCTATACAATGGCATAAACTAGGTTAGTTTATGAATTACAATTAATAATTCCGAACTTGTAAAATACTTAACATAAATTTAATGGTTTATGGATGTAATCCATAATCATAAAAATGTTTTCATTGAGGAAGTATATACTCATAAACCCTTCATAATGGTTTGTAAAGAAAATGAGAATTATCCTAAGCATATCCCCTAGGAGTGTCGTAACCAGGAGTGTAGAAAGGCCCGTTGTCGTGCACTAGTTCTCATTCGAGTCTAGCTGAAAGTGGCGTTTTCGGGTTTTACCCCTAGGTACATCTGTGCCAGAGCCGCCTATACTTGGTCGTATCCAGACAGGGATGTATTTCTCAGAAAACTCACAAAATCTCTACAACAACAAAATTCTATGAAGTTCTTCTATACTAATCCTCAAATTTTATCTTAGGTCTATGTGCTCTAATCAGAGTTTATCTAAATCTAGATTCCAAGGTTATTACTAAACTGCCTCTGATACCAACTGTAACGCCCTGACTCCAGTTACCCAGAGTCGGTGCATTATTGCGTAACATTGGCATGATCACAAAAGATCAAGTTTCTAAAGACCTATTAGTTTAGTAGCCTTGTAAACACTAGATACATTCATAAATGTTACATTACATCATAAAGTGAAAAAACTACAATAACATAGTCTCCATTTTTCACACTCATATCCCCTTCAGACTATCCCTACAGGTCATTCCTAAAATACTTCTTCACATCGTGAAAAAATTAAAACATTGAAAGGGGTGAGCTCAGATGCTCAGTAAGGATAACAATATAGCGGAAGCTTTCATAAATAAAAATAAACATTTAAGGCAATATATAACTAAACAAAAGCCTTTTAAACATGAACTTTAACATAATATGGAAAAAGTAAAATAAAATAATGCCATTTACTTATTCACATGGATATTCTACTTGTTGAATAATCACATGCAATATCAATAACCACTTTCATAATGATGGAATGCATAATGCAAGACTATCATAACCACGTAGCCAAGGCCTCATGCCAAGACTACAAATAAGATTTTTTCAAGGCCTCGTGCCAAGACACTAGTTTGTCTCATGAGACCTGCCGATGCATCGAGGAGCTATAGCGGGCTCCACCCATCATTTATTAAGTCCAATGCATTCCTCATATGAACAGGTTTAAACATATCATAAAGCATAACATAATCGTATCACATAAAACATGCATAAAAGAAATATAAAATTTCCACATTTCAATCACAGGATATCAATACAACACATTGATATAATAAAAACATTATCAAAACCATTTTCAATACCAAAATAAAACAAAATTAAAACTTGGTATTTATTTTTCATTTAAAAAAAGTTATGGATTGTAGAGGAAGCCGAAACTCAAATAATGGTCATGGCGGCGGAGAAGTCATTGTCACAGCATAAATACGACAATAAAAACATTCCTTTTTGTCATTTATTAAAACTCTTCGTATAAAAATATTCCTTTTGATTAAACATAAAAGTCAAAGGGGTTTATACACCGTATAAAAGAAATTTGTGTATAAAACAAAATATTCCTCAATGAATGGAGATTGAGAGGAAGTCCCTTAAAAATATAATTTTTTAAATAAAATAGATCTATTATGTGTATTCACTATATGTACACATAAATAAAGTATAAATACAATATAGGACATAATAATATCATAAAAAAATTTTAAAGTAAGAGATTAACCCAAAGAATGGAAATTGGGTTAGGAAGTTCCCTTACCTCATGTCCGACTTCACTCGACCATTCTTTAATATCCTAAATAATAAACTAGAGTTAATCTATACTTTCTTAAGAACCATTTTCAAGTTCATTATCCCTTTTATATCACTTATTGCAATGTTACGAAAATTATGTAGTCATTTAAGTTAATAACGTTCGTTTTGTCGATCTTTGGTACTTGAGTAAACAATAAAATTCTTATAATTTCAAGTTGTTTATGTGGTAGAATATCCATTATCTCCAGAATTATATTCATGATGTAGATATCATATATATAATATATATCCATTATATCCATTTATTCATAATATTACGTAACATTTAGAGGTAAGAAATGAAATGCATCGTTCATGGAGACGGTAAGCCGTACGTACGCATGAACGCTACTTTCATTTCTATTTCGTATTTAATGGAATGAAATCATAATGATTTAAAGGTATATTATAATTCCAGTATAATATCATGTATAATATCATTTACTCCATCCATTATACATCCCACATATGGCATTAACGATTCAAATCACTTTGAGGGGGCGGTAGTCCGCACTTCCTAAAATGAAATTATCGCGTTTACCCATAATGGAAATCATAAAAGTATGATATAAATGAAAAATAAAGAATCATAAGGAAAACAAAAACATAATGTATATCATATATAAAAATAGTGTCATCATAATGGCCACCATTATAGGTGTTAAAAGAAGATTGAACAATCATCGTTTTGTGAGGCAGTAATTCGCCACCCACAGAAAGAGTATGTTCTTTAACCATTAGACAAAGGTGTGTGTAAGTGTAAATCAAATAATTTTCCTAAAAAAATTATAGTATATTTAAGATACTGGTTTTGTTACAAAATAAAGGAATAAAAAGAGTTTAAGGGGTTGGAGAAGCAAAATAAAACAAAAGAACACTAGTGAAGACATTACCTTTAAATCAGGTAACTCTTTTTGATTTGAGCCAAAGGCTTCCTTGGGAAGACTTCTGCCCAAAGTGAGGCTTCTAGGAGTAAGAGAGGGATTTTTATAGAGTATTTGGGCTGCGTTTGGCCGATTCAAATGGCTTGGAAGGTGTGAATAAGGTGGTAGTGGTGGAGGCCTTTTATAAGAGGAGAGGAGGGGCACTCTTGGAAAGTCATGAAATGTTACTTTATTATATAATGATTTTCGGATTTTAAAGGTCCCACAATTATATATTTAGAGGATAAGGTTATAAGGGTTATAAAGCTACTCATCCAATAGGTTTTTGACAAGTGTAAGTCTTAGATTTTACATTATCTTTTCATTTTATTTAAATCGTTAATTAATGAGGTAATCGCTGCATCATCATGGTGTCATAAAAAATTTAATTTATTTAATGTATAAAAATTATTAAAAAAATATAATTATGTAGGAAATTTCTTTATCTTTCCAATGAATATTTATAGTCTAAATTTTAACTTATATAACCCCATGTAATAATTGTTTTAGTAAAACAACACATGTTTGTAACAATTTTATTTTTACTTTAAATAAAACGTTTTTAATGTCATTTTCTTACCCAAGTGGCTCCATGGGGTCCCCAAGTTGACCCATGGATTGTCTTAGTCAGCCATGACTCATAAAATAAGGGTAAGACAAGTGTAAGGGTATTTTAATGTTTTTATAATATCATTTTTACCTTAAATTTCACTAATTACCTTTAATCGCGATTAATTAAACTTAAAAGTTACTATTCACCAAAAAATTATTTTAATCCCATTGAACCACATTTTACTTCCTAATGAAAACCGTTTATGTCGGATTTTTTAAAATCAAATCACATAAGTGGTAATGTTTCATTTAAACGAAAAATCAGTTTTTTAACTACCACTTAGTGGTTTCACTATTCATCAAAAATTGAGGTTTTTCAGAACAATGCCAAAATTTCACCCTAAGATATAATTGATATTATGAATTCAAAAATTATGTCTATTTTAAAAAATTCTAAACATATAAGTTGCATTAATTAATTTTATAATTAATTCCTGCTGTCACAACAAATAGCGTGTTTTTAAGAAACAATATATATCAAAAGATTGACAATTGTTTATGTCCAATTTCAAAGTGAAAATAATTATAATGACCACCATTGGATTAAATGGTAAAAATATATTCTAATTATACTTTAAAACCACTCAATATTATAATTTATCACTATAAATTATTTTGATTAAAAAAGTTGTTTTTAAGTATTTTTCACTGTTCAAAAAAAATGGAAGTTCTCAGAAAAATACCAAAAATTCAACATAGGCTAATTTCGACATTCCGAATCCAAAAAATGAAGTCCATTTTGAAATATAAAATATATATAATTTCAAAAAGTGGGTATTACTATTCATAATGGCTATTTTGATTAGTCGCGGTGTGTTAGAATCTCAAACTTGCATACAATGCAAGCTATTGCATTATTGAAAGAGAAGCGTATCGTGGAAGCTAGCGGTGTTACAATGATCACCACAACATTTGAGGTTTGAACATTAAAATCATCCAACGCATGTAGGGTGTGATCTATTTTATTCAATTGTGACTGCTGATGGGTTTACCGACACCACTATTCTGGTGATCTAGAAATTTCCTTATTAAATTTATGTTTTTTAATCAAATAAATGAATTTTAAATGTTTTGAACATAATTATTTCACACAGATATTATAAGGTAAGTGTTCTAATTAATTATTTATCCTTTAAAATTTAAAATGGAATGTGTATTTATATATATCATTTTTTACATGATAATGAAAACTGAATATCATATGGTTGTAATCCCTTGGCCATCAATCTCATGCTTATAAAAGTTAATGTAATGAACCTAATAATTTAATATGGAATGAATGTAATAAATGGTTTCATGTTGTATTTATCCCTATCAGCATGTGTGAAAGCCAATTTAATTGAACACCAGAATTATTGAATCACATGAGTATTACATAGCCCAAATTAAATAATGAATTATTTATAATGTTTATATTTAATATGGTTATCTGTATTATTATAGGAGTGGTCATACATGAACCAACCTTTAATTTTTATGGTAATTCATTGATCACTTAAAAGATGACATTCGGATTTATGGAGCCATATTCCAAGCGAGAGACCCACCCTCGAACAAGGTACTTTTCTACTAGAAGATGCCTAGAATGATTATGTAGGACTCCCTCCCCATATTCAAGATATTGTGACTCATTGAATACACTCCATATATCTAGCTTGATGTTTTCAAAAAAATTATTCCAAGTATTGACCATATTGATCCAAGTTATTCTTATCCAGTTTTACCGTGGATTATATCCTTGGACTCGATTTGAACTATTCATAGAAAAATTCCTTCAGTAAAACCCTTGTATTACACTCAGATCATCTATACTGCTAGACTTTATGAGTTAGTACAATGATTTTTCCAGCCTTTTAGTTCCATGATTCCTTGGTTATAAAATGGTTCCTCTTTTACTTTTATCATGAAACATTTTTAGTTTTGATTACTTATCACTTGACTATCCACTATAAATTGAACTTAATGGAATTAATTAATTGATTAATTATGCATAAAAATTACCATCTGAGGCATGGTCACATATTGGTTATCATTATATTATTTATTTACATTTATATATACATCCAAACTTTTAGTTTATATTCGCGACTAGGATCAAAAGTCATTATTGATGGTGTGTTACTATGATTTATATCACATCCTATTATGGAAGCTATTGGTACCCTAGAAAATTATATGAATATAGGTGTTGATAAGGGGAAGCATCTATCTTTGGACGCCTGATGTTTATCGCATTCTTTGGATGGATCTTAGTACCATATTACTTGGCTAGTACTCGAGATACTGGATAGTTCATGGATTTTTTTTTCTTTTGTATAGAATTTATTAACTCCTTCCATTTATAAATGATTCCAAATTTTTCGAAGACATAAAATTACAACCAAATATTTTTTATTTGATACATTTTAGATTCTGTGATGATTACTATTATCTATTGACAGATTTTTAATATTATCTTCCACTGCCAATTTGATTATTAATTATACTTATTCTAATTCTCTTATCTGTTTTCTTATTACATCATTACGCACTACAATCCATGCTTACATGGGGGAATAAACCACAAATGGAAACACTGTAGGACAATACAGATAGTTTGTATCCTATGGATTATAGGGAGGTTCACTTGAGTCCATGCGGACTACCGGATCAGGGCACCATTGAGATGCACCCAGTCCCAGACATCACAAAGTCTTATCAAATAATATATATTTTTAAATTTTCTTTTGTATAATTTTTTGGAAAATATAGATATATGATTGGTACTATATTGGGGCTTGGTTATGAACCAGGGCTTGGAGTAGCTAACCCACATTCGGGTTAAATCCCATATTTATTGGGAAATGGAAATAATTGTCATATATTTATCTTATTATAGTTGATATACATCCACAATTGGGTGATTAACTTCAATTGTGATATTATTATAAGATTTATGGATATTACATGGGCCTAGAATGTAAAGTATCATTGATATATAAATTAGTACAGGAACAAAAATTTTTCATTCCATGCATGTTCTAGGCCATATAGGTGCATTTCACTACATATATTACTTGTCTTTCATGTGATTATTGAGAGAGTTGTGGTTTATATATATTCATGTTCCTCTAAAATCATATATAGCATATATTATAGGTTATTTAATGTTTCATAATCAATATAAAATGTTTTTTCTATATAATTCGATGGTGGCATCTTCAATAACTGGTTTCTAACAATATCATTTATGTACCTCCTGTTAGAGGAGACACACATTAGCTACAACTGAGTGACTACTAGTTTTAATTCACGAGGTGTATTAGCAATCATGAATTATAATGGGTAATTTACAAAGTCAATACATAATATATTACTAGTTTCCTTTTCAGAATGAATGTAGATGGGGTTAAATTAAAATAAATGTGTGTCTTTTTTAGTTACAAAGTTTATTAGACATTACTACCTAGGAATGATGATCCATTTTATCGAACCTTATTATATGTATATAACCAAGTACAAAAAAATTTAAAACATCATTTGGTTACCATTAAATGAAGAGGAAAATTGAAGCTAACATTTCACTTACTGGAACCTCAGTAAAAAAACATGAACAATTAACAATACCTGTTCAATATAAGTTGGTGTTTGGGGTAATAAATTTGGTAGTGAGACCATACTCTTATAATATTATTTTGTTGTGATTCTTTTTGCATGAAATATTTATCATTGGAGTGTTCATCAAATTTTTAGAGTTATACCACAATGATTTCCTCTTGTCATACTCCAGGAGGGTGGTGATGACAAACCATCAGAGGTGGTTGGTGAAAATACACTAGTCATACCCCATGTAGTGCCACCTAGGGAACCCCCCTACTATACCTGAAATAGTCCCTTAACATAGTAACATGAGGGTTTTCTATGTATGATTCAATAGATGAAGGGTGATCCATGACCTTGTCTTACTATGGCTAATCTGAGTTGTGAGTTCCAACAATAGTATCATCCCATAATTTTTAATAATAATAATCCCTATGTAGATGAGTCTTAACAAGAGGAAATTATTTGTATCTTTGATCCAACAGAGGAAACACAGAGAGGAGGGTCAATAATTCCACTTATATTCCTCATGATTCAGAAATGAGCAGGTGGGAAATGATTACTTAGTCTTTTCATCATCAAGACAATGTCTAGGAGAACTTTCATACATCCTTATTTAATTACTATTTCAATCAAACACAGTGAGATGACAGATCGAGAGAGTTCATGAACATAGATAAGGTTATTATATTATTTATGTTATATTCAGTTTTATTTACTATGTTTCAATTCATTGTACCACTTCTAAATGGTGATGATCTATCATGCTCATGGCGTTTTGAGGATAAGCCGTAGTATTCAATCTATACACATGTGATTTTCATTTATATTCATTCATTTTCTAAAATATTTAATAAATATATTATTAATGAGTGCAAACTAAGAGAAGCTGATGGTAATGATCACATAGTTTCAGTGCCATGGTACAACAATAGTACCATCGGTGGAAAGAAGCATAGCCTCAAGGATTCGTTTCATGGTATGGGAGGCCAGAGTATCCACATTCAAAGCTTTGTAATATTCCACTAGTGTGTAATGTTGGGGAACATGAATCCTCATTTTTATAGGGATCCTCTTGTGTTCCATGTTTTTATCCATATGGGACTTCATAATATATCTTATTGTACCATTCCATCAGATTCCAATAGAAGAGGATTCACACCAACTCTAACCTCAAGATCTGGATTTGGTATGTTGTGTTTGGTAGAGATTTGGAGATCTAAAGACCCGAGCTTGATGTACGTAGAAATTACATTATTTTTTTGGAATACTTAATTCATTACACAAATAGATGCCAAAATATCATCTTATTTTAGTGCCTTTGGAAACTTGGGACACAAACATATAGTCTAGTGAATGATCTTTAATAACTCCCACAAAGATCTTCCCCTTTATTACTCCTACCTAAAACTTTTCTTTATAACATAGGGAAAATAAAACATTAGAAAGGGTGAGATAAAATGATCAGTATGGTTAAACAATGGTTTTATGAATCAAAACATAAACATAATGGTATATAATATAAAAATTATACACTTCATATGAAATATCATAATCTTCAGTCATAAAAACTTGTAGGACATAAATAATAAAATAATTACAATGACATAAAACATGGAAATTTTGGAAAACACATAATCATAGGATATAATTTCCATCATATAGGAACAAGTCCTTTACTATTCCATGTTTACTCCTCATTTAATCCCTATATTACTAAACCATGTTTACATCCAATTCTAGCCTTCTATTACTAGACAAATTTTACATCTTATTCTAGCACTGTATATTTGAACCAAGATAATTTCCAAATTTAGACATAGCTATAACATGATATGTAAATATTTACCAAATGTATTAGAGGTTGATACGGGTCCCACCCATCTCATAAGGAAAAAAATACATATATCTTATAATAGAACATAAGGCATTGGTCATATCATAGATAAATGGGTTTCAGACATATCATTCCATCATTACTTAATCAATGAAAAAGAAATAGATTTCATAAAAATAATTCCATCAAAAACATAATCAAATCATATGAATAAAACATATCCCTATTAATTAATATGTAACATCAATGAATTTTATCTTAGACTATAAATAATTTTGAGAGATTACTTCAAAATAATTCATGAGAAAAATATCATTTCTTCTTTGAAAATTATTTTCTTTTATTAAATAGAAGAAACTATTAAAATAAATTAATTTATTTGAAAATAAAATAGGAATAATGTAAGGGAATATTCAAGGAAATAAGGTGTTATGTAAGCATAAAAATCTATTCACATCGTATAAGTTAAAAAAACATTCTCCTTTTACTTTTTCCAGAAATGTCAAAAAGTAACTCATTTGGAAAATGAAAGAAAGATTCTTTTCATGCCATGATGTAAAAAGTAAAAAATGATTAAAATTTAACTTAAACGTAAAAATTATAATAGTAATCAATTTTATGAAAAATAAATATTAGAAAACATGGACATGGTGATTAATATACCCTTTTAAATAGTTGCGTATAAACAATCTTGGATAGAATTGAGATTGAAAAATTATCCATTACCTTAGGTATGGATTCCATTGTATGTATAAAAAACTCATATATATTGGATTAAAGTGTGTTATAAACCTATTCCAACACCATCTTTATATTTATGATATCATATAATACATATTATCACTTGTTTAATATTATTACATTATTACTCTTCTTTTGAGCCTTATTTGTGGTATGTTTTATTGAATACAAAAAGGTTATTCTTCATGGGATTCATTTATATCATTTTAAAATGATAATAATTTAATATAAATAATATTTATTAATTATATACATTTATATAATAATCATTTAAATTATATCATTTTGAATGAATCTCATCGCGTTGTGGAGACGGTTGGTCATAGGCGTGTTTGAGCGGTGATATCATTCCATTAATTATGAAATGGTATGGAAGTTTATGGTATATATATTGTTAAAAAATCAATATCCTTGTATGGAAATCATATATCGTTATTATTTACATCACTATACCAATCCATGTAAAGTGGTGATGAAAAATAGATTACACCACAGCATGGAGATGTATGTCATACGTACACACAAATAGTGATTTCATTTTTTGTAGGATGGATAGATGGTGGAATATTGTTGATACATAATCATAATAACTATTAATAATATAATTAATATTATATTTATTACTTTATAATGTAAAAAACTCATGAATAAAAAGTAGAAGAAGAAACAAGTTAGAAATAATTGGTAGAGAAAATTACCTCTTCTTCAACGCAATCACTCTATATCTCCTCATGAAGACACTGAAGTTAGTATTTCGGGAAGACCAAAAACTATGGAATTTTATAGGGAATAATACAAGGTAAATGGGTATGTTATGGTCTGTCTTTAGGGCTTAATTTTATGTGAATAAGTGAGGTGGAGGTTCCCTTTTATAATTGAGGTGAGAGACACTTTTGGAATATCCAACAATATTAATTTATAATAAAATCTATAAACATCCACAAACCATCAAAATTTCATATTATTAAATATGTGATGAGATAAGGATTCAATATCATCAAATAATAAATTTTATACAAGTTTTCCTATAAATTTAAACCTTATCATTATAATTATCCATTAGTTATTCTATATTACTTTTAATTAAGGACTAAAATGTTTCATTATTAAAAGAGTGGCGGTTTTAATTATTTTTTGTAATATAGACCATAAATTAACAATTTAGAATATTATAGAGAATAAAAAAATTAATTTATATTTATAAAAAATATTTTACATTTTTTAATAATTTAATAAAACCGTATTTTTTACAAAATATAAATATTTTAAATTTTGACACTATTAATTTCATGTATTTTTAAAAGTATAAAGATAAGAAGTTAAACAAAAAAAATATATTTTATTTGTAACACCCCAAGATTTTATGAGAAATATTATTATTAATTTCTTTGATGTATTCTGTTGTACGCTTCACCAAGATTAGCTTTCACTATATGCAACACCGCATTAGCTTGCAGTTTACGCAACACTATTCTTGGATCGTGTAACACACAATTTCAAGTTCGTTTGATAGAAGTTATTCTACGCAAAATTGAGTATATATACATATATTCAATGTATCAATGAAATATGGTTGGATTCTGTTATACGCAACAACAAAGGAAGCTTCCACTACAAGAAACACTATCATGGCTTGCATTGCACGCAAGAGCGACCTTCCTTGATAGCTTGCGTAGTACGCAATACTGAGTTTCACTAAACAACGATATATTGTTATAATATTATTATGAACTAGACATTATGAATATTATTAACTAAATTTTGAATTTTATAACATTATTATTCATCTTACACATTTTCTAGAACATGGTATGAGAACAAAATAAATTTTCTGGTAAAATAAGTATTTTTCAAAAAATACAGTTTTGCCACCTTTTGATGGCGTAACAACTTTAAATATAGTTTTTTACATGTTTATATGATAAATTTGAAAAAATAAAATTCTTCTTTGGAATAATAATATAAAAATTTACTTTGGATTAATTTTTCATATTATTCTGATAACTTTCATATTTTAATGAATAGTAAAAACAAGCTATATTTTAATTAAAAACAACTTTTTTCATCAAAATAATTTATATGGATAAATTATAACATTTAATTGTTTTAAAATATAAATATAATATATTTTTACCATTTAATATAATTTATGTCATTAGCATTGATTTTACATTGAATTCATAGATAAAATCATTTCAATCTTTTGCAATGTTTTAACTTTTAAAACTCATTTTCTTAACAACGGGATTAATTTTAAATTAATTTTTGAAAATTTTGTGATTTGAATTTTTAAAAGTTGATTCTATATTTTGAATCAGTGTGCCCAAATTATTTTAATAGGAAATTTTTTATTTTTGGGCATTATGAATAGTAAATACGATAGTTTTTATTTTCTACAGTTAAAGGTAAATCGGGTAATTAAGGGTAAAAATAATATTATAAAATTACCCTAACACCTGCCAAAATCCTATTGGATGAATAAAATTCAACCCATATCACCTAAGGGTTAAAATAGATTCATTTCATGGACTTTTGACTATGAAAATAATTTAATTATTATTAAAACCAAAGAAAGTGACAACATGTCACACTCTTAAATATTATAAGTGTAATAATTTTAATTTAGTGATAAAATTCATAAAACATAGAATATAAATAGTCTACAGAAATATTATAAATTTATCTACATAATATAAATTTATTTAGAATTTTTATGGATTAAATAATTATCATTAATGATGACAGAATAGTGATGTAGAAATTATTTTATTGATTAAAATATCAAATAAATGGTTTTAAAAATATTAAAATAAATATTATATGAACTATTTAATGTTCTCCAATAATTTTATAGATAAATATGACATGTTAGAAATATATTAAACATTTTTTTCGAATTTATCCTCTTTTTGGATTTTATTTAAATTCAAATAAAAAAATAGTATCAAAATTAACAATATTGTTATTTTATAAAAATAACATATTATAAAATTGTTTAAAAATAATAAAAATATTCAAACATTATAAATTGAAATTTATATGGTCTAAAATGTCATAAAGTACCCAATTATGGATAATTTGAAACACATAAGTAATTATTTATAACAATTTAAAATTTAGAATCTTATTACCATAAATAAAATTAAATAGATTAAATAAGGATAAATCAAAATGATAAGGTTTAAAATAAAATCAAAACATGTATAAATTTGATAGTTTGGTAATATTACAACCCTATCTCATATAATCTTATATTTTTCGTTTTGGAAGTTTTTAAGTGGGGTTTGAATTTATTATAAATTAATATTTTTAGGTTTCCAAAGGTGCCCCTCTCCTCCCTTATAAAAGGGCACCTCCTCCCTCTCATCTTTACACAATTTTTAGCCTTCAAGCTCAGAAAAACCCTAAAAATTATTCTTATAAACCTCTATATTTATATCATATTGGTTCTGGTATTCTCAAAATACCAACTCTAGTGCCCTAAGAGGAAGTTTAAAAGAGGCACGTCGAGGAAGAGGTAATCTCTTCTGCCGTTTCTTTCAAGTTTCTTTCTTCTTCTACTTCATCTTATTTAGTTGTTTCATTATAAAGTAATAACATCAGTATTAATTATATACTGATATGTTATTATAAATATTAAACAACCCTGTTTCATCTCCTATCCATCCTACGGAAAATGAAATCATCGTGCGTGCGTACGTACATAATACCGTCTCCACACCGTGGTGTAATCTTCTTTTCCACCACCACCTTACTTGGATGGGTATAATGGTGCAAATAATAACTATATATTATTATTATAACATCATATAGATTTTGAGATATTATATCATCCACTATGATTCCATTCAATAAATATGGGAATGATATCATTGCTCATGCGTACGTACGGATTACCGTCTCCACGACGCGATGACATTCATTCTCCATGTTAACCATTCAAGAATGATTATAAAGTATATATAATGAATAATAATGATATATATGACATTAAAATGATACTTTATTTATGTATATGTTATTTAATTATTTCCATTTACTTACGTCCATTCAATTTAATAAGGAAATGAAAATAGCGTTGATGTGTACGTACGGTCTACCGTCTCCATGAACGGTGTCCTTCGTTCCATTTATCGATCTATTATATATATTTATATTCTGAATATATATTATATTTAAATCATATTTTACATTATATAATTAATTAATCATTATCTAAGTAATCATATGAATAATTACAAGTCATAACGCTTACGACAAATGAAATGATTTTCCCCAAAACGATGCTTTAACATGGAATTGACAAATAAATGGGTAATATAAAGTCATAAGTGAATCATTTATGATATCATAAATATTTTAATGGATATTTTTACAAGATAATAATATGTTTGAAACCACTATACAGGAGTCTCAGACACATACGGAAGAAATTGGACATAAGGTAAGGGATAATTATTCCAATCTCATTCTTATCCGAGATTGTTTATTCGTAAGTATTTACTGGGGTATTATTTATTATCTATGTTCATATGTTCTCAAAATGTTTTCATAAAATTTTTACTATTCTTCCATGTATGTTTAAAGTTATTTTTACCCTTTTTTACTTTTACCATAAGTTAAGGAAGGAATCTTTCTTTTTTTTACCATACGAGGTACTTTTTGACTTTTCTGACAAAAGTACAAGAAGAATGTTTTTTTAACTTATACGGCATGAACGGATTTTTACAATTTCATAATGCATTATTTTCATGAAGCTTACTATACATTATTTCAAGATTATTTTCCATAAAATCCTTTTCTTTTAAAATTGCATGCCTTTTTGTGAAAAGAAAATGATTTTTAAGAAGAAAGTATATTTTCCACAAGAATTCATTTCAAGTGTTTTATCAAAACTATTTCCCATATAAGATGAAATCATTTAGTATGTTTATGTTTTATGTATAATGCCTATCTTATTTACAAGGTGTTATTTTTCTTATGATGAAATGATATTCATTTGGTTTATATGGATTATGTCAATATGAGATGATGTTTATGAAACCCATTTTATTCTTTAGGTTATGATGAATGATTTCTGATTGTTTTGTGGCACAAGTAAGAATGATTTCAATATGATATGGGTGGGACCTATATATCCCTATAATTAATTGGGTAAATATTTATATCTCATGAGATAGACATGGCTGGAATGACAAGTTAATCTGATTTAGTGATACAGGACTGGAACGAGCAGTGAACTCGGTTCAGTAATGGACTTTGTCCACTATGATGGTCTTGGAAGCAATGTCTTGGATACTATTGAAATAATATCATGTGCTTAATGGTTCTCCACAATTCCATGTTTTATTCCCATGATATTTTATCATGATTAATGTTCCTTTATGATCTATGCCTTATGTAATGCCACAATTTATATCATTGATCAAGATTTTGATGTTTTATGTTCATGTTTTTAAGTTCAAATGTTTAGATTGTTTTTATATTCTCCATGTTTACCCTTACTGAGCATTTGAGCTCACCCTTTTTATGTTTTCATTTCCCCATAATATAAAGAAAGGTTTTAGGTAATAAAACAAAAGGTGAAGAACTTTATGGGAGATGTTGAAGATCTTTCACCATGATTAGAAGACTATGTTCCGAGTTTCCAAAGACACTAAACTAATACGGTCTTTGGTTGTCTGTTTTTATAATGTATTAAATATTCCGCAAGAGTAATGTAATGTCCATGTACATCAAGCTTTGGGTCTCTACAATTGGAATCAGAGCAAAGGTTTAGTCAACCTTTGGAAACTATTATGCGGAAACTTTAGTGAGATCCCTAGAGATATTTCTAAGCTATGTCTAGGGATGTCCCTAAGGTTAAGTATACGTATAGGTTATAGTCCTAGGATTATAGTAACGATCATATAATTAAACATAAGATGTTAGATTTTGAAAGTAATCCCCCTTTATTATATTCTTTTACTAGGATGATTTTTTCCTCTTACACTATTATTTTTGGGTTTTAGACGTTGGCTGGAACCCGAAGGAACCGTGTCAATCAATGTAATGAGAAATGCAATGATTTTCCTCCTGATCAAACCAATTTTATGGGAGATGGAGTGAAAAATCTTATTTCTATACTTACACAAGCTATGAATCATTCTAGACTTCCGAATGAGAAGAGAAGGGAACAATATTCTATTGAGTCCTTCATGAGGCAATGTACACCATATTTTAGTGGGTCTTCTGATCCACTTGTTTCTGAACAGTGGATCAGTACCATTGAAAAGATATTTTCCATACTTCGATGTTTGGAACATGAAAAAGTCATTCTGGCTATTTACAGTTTAGAAGGTGAAGCAGACCAGTGGTGGACTCTAATTAAGAATACAAGTCCCCAAGATGAAATTGAATCAATGGAATGGGACGAGTACAAAAACTTGTTTTTCAATAAGTACTTTCCTCGTATTCTTTGAAAGAATATGGAAAATGAGTTCCTTGAGAATAAGAAAAAGGATGATGAATTTATTGGTATATAGAAGGTGAATTTTACATGGCTTTCAAGGTATGCATCTGGATTTATCATCCAACCTGAAAGAAAAGTTGATCGATTCTTCAGTGTCTTAAAACCAAGTCTTCGAAAGGCGTTATCTATAAGATACTTTATTAGCTATGAATAAATTGTGCTTTGTGCTATCAAGTTAGAACTATAAGTTGGTGTTACACATCCATCTCATGGTTTTACAAGAAACGAAATATGGAGTTCAAGGAAAAATCTCAAAACAATAGTGAAAAGAAGTCGAATGTTTCTTTATGATCAAAGTGTGGAAAGATGCATGGTGGATATTGTATTAAAGGGACTAGAAAATGTTTTAAGTGTGGAAAATAAGGTCATAGAGCAGCTGAGTGTCTAAGTAATGGAAAAAGGGTAGCTAATGATGTGAATAAAGAAAAGACTGCAGAGAACGCATCAGCAACACTTAAATGCTACAAGTGCAAGGAAATGGGGCATTATGCTAATCAATGCCCTAATCCAAGGGTTAATGGTGATCGACATCAAAAACCTCTTAAGGCAAAGGACAAAGGGAAGTCACATGCGATCACTATTGGAAATGTTGAATATGTCCACGATGTGGTGGAATGATAAAGTGTTTATGTAATGGGATTCCAAAATAATGTTGTAGTATCGTGGAATATTAGAATATTTATGTATTGCTCTACTGTGGTTTTCAATAATTTTATGGTACCGGTAACCATGAAAATTGATTGAAATATTTTTTGAAAGCAGATGACATGTGAATAATGAAGGGATAAGGGGAAAATAATATGTATTCATGAGCTCAAGACTAATATAAGGATAAAGTGATATCATGGTTTGAGTATATAGATTTTTTTGGATTTTGGTATTTGGAAAGAGTTACCTTTTGATAGCATTAATGTTTTCACTAAGGTTTTATGGTAATTTATGTTCCAATAGAATACATGATTAAGGTATTCACATGTTTGTAATGCAATCAACAAGGTATATCTTATGATATATGGGGGATAAATGATGGTATTCACGTGCCTGTTATGTGACCTTTCTAGTAATCATTTTCTTTATACTATGATATTGGAAAAATGTATTTTGGATAAGTCTAAAGATTGGAATGGATTATGTTGGACATCAGATAGTATTTTTTAAGGCTTGAACTTTTTTCTGTATTATTTATGTAATGTTATAATAGTGTAGATTTATAAAAAGGACAAACTATAAGACGGGCGACAACCTGTCACGTCAGACAAGGTTGTGGGAATCGAACCCACAACTGAAGTGCGACAGGACTTTATCGCCTACCACTGGCCTATAGGAAGTCCCTATTTAGTAGAAACTAGTTTTAATTTATCAACCAGGATGATAGATGAAGTATAAGTCCATTTTTGGAATCATATACAATTAATCTCACCACAAATAGACTTACGAGAACCTTATGTTTGAGACAGATGGAATGACCTATCATTCTATCGCATGATCTACTAACACTTCACAAAAGATAAATTCAACTAGTTTTATTTAAGAGATGAAGTGGAAATTGTTCAAGGCATGAGAAATGGTGAGATTGTAGCAAAATCAAGTAAGTCTTTCTTTTAATTAAAAATTAATCAAAATTTTGGGGAATGATCTTGGAAACCAAAAATGTTGTCCTAGTTCCCTCATATCTGGTAAATAAGATGGTACCTTAGATCATCACAAATTTATGGCTTTGTGATTGTTGTCTTTTTCATAGCCATGTCCTCTACCACTCTTCATCAGAAGTTGATGGTTATATTTCTCTTCCATATCCTTATTTTCACCTCAGTTATCCTCTGTGGAAACCCAGTGATGAGTTAATTTGGGTAACCGTTATGTTTCTAAATTTCCTTTTTAAAATTAAGTTTTAGTATTCCTTTTTACGAAGTGGGTTTCTATGAAATAAACTTTCAAGTAAACAATCATTTATAACCTCGACAAATTTCAAGGGTGAAATTCATTTTAAGGGGGGTAGAATGTAACACCCCAAGATTTTAGGAGAAATATATATTTTTTAATTTCTTTTATGTCTTGTTTTGTACACTTCACCAAGATTATCTTGTGTTATACGCAACACCATATTATCTTGCATTATACGTAACACTATTCTTGGATCGTGTTACACACAATTTCAAGTTCATTTGATAGAAGTTATTCTATGCAACATTGAGTATATATATATATATATATATATATATATTCAATGTATCAATGAAATATTGTTGGATTCTGTTATATGCAACAACAAAGGAAGCTTCCACTATAAGCAACACTGCCACTGCTTGCATTACATGCAATAGCGACCTTCCTCGATAGCTTGCATAGTACGCAATACAGAGTTTCACTAAACAATGATATATTGTTATAATATTATTATGAACTAGAATTTATGAATATTATTAACTAAATTTTTAATTTTATAACATTATTATTCATCTTACACATTTTCTAGAACATGTTATGAGAACAAAATAAATTTTTGGGTAAAATAAGTATTTTTCAAAAAATGCAGTTTTGTCGCCTTTTGATGGAGCACCCACTTTAAATCTAGTTTTTTTTCATGTTTATAAGATCAATTTGATAAAATAAAATTCTTATTCAGAATCAGAATATAAAAATTTACTTTGGATAAATATTTCATATTATTCTGATAACTTTCATATTTTAATGAATAGTAAAAAAACACTATATTTTAATTAAAAATAAATTTTTCATCATAATAATTTATATGGTTAAATTTTAATATCAAATTGTTTCAAAATATAAATATAATATATTTTTACCATTTAATATAATTTATATCATTAGCATTGATTTTACATTGAATTCATAGATAAAATCATTTCAATCTTTTGCAATGTTTTAACTTTTAAAACTCATTTTCTTAACAATGAGATTAATATTAAATTAATTTTTGAAACTTCTGTGATTTGAATTTGAAAAAAAGGATTCCATATTAGGAATCTGTGGGTCCAAATTATGTTAATAGGCTACTTTTTATTTTTGGGCATTATGAATAGTAACAATGGTAATTTTTATTTACTACAGTTAAAGGTAAATCAGGTAATTAAGGGTAAAAATAATATTATAAAATTACCCTAACACCTTCCAAAATCTTATTGGATGAATAAAGGTCTACCCATATCACCTAAAGGTCAGAATCAATTCATTTCAAGGACTTTGGCTATGAAAATAATTTAATTATTATTAAAACCAAAGAAAGTGACAACATGTCAATCTCTTAAATCTTATAAGTGTAATAATTGTAATTTAGTGATAAACTTCATAAAACATCGAATATAAATATTCTCCAGAAATATAATACAATTATCTACATCATGTGAATTTATTTATAATTTTTAGGGATTAGATAAGTATCATTAATGATGACACAATAGTGATGTAGAAATTATTTTATTGATTGAAATATCAAATAAATGGTTTTAAAATATTAAAATAAATATTATATAAACTATTTAATGTGATCCAATAATTTTATAGATAAATATGACATGTTAGGAATATATTAAACATTTTGGTTCGAATATATCCTATGTGTGGATTTTATTTAAATTCAAATAAATAAATACTGTCAAAATTAACACTATTGTTATTTTATAAAAATAACATATTGTAAACTTGTTTAAAACTCATAAAAATATTTAAAAATTATAAATTGAAATTTATATGGTCTAAAATGTAATAAAGTACCCAATTTTGGATAATTAACAATACATAAGTAATTATATATAACAATTTAAAATTTATAATCTTATTACAACAAATAAAATTAAATTGATTAAATAATGATAAATCAAAATGATAAGGTTTAAAATAAAATCAAAACATGTCTAAATTTGATTGGATGATGTGATTACAACCCTATATCATCTAAGATTCGTATTTGAGTCATTTTTTAAGTTTTTAAGTTGGTTTTGAATTTATTATAAATTAATATTTTTAGGTTTCCAAAGGTGCCCCTCTCCTCCCTTATAAAAGGGCACCTCCTCCCTCTCCTCTTTATACAATTTTGAGCCTTAAATCTCGGCCAACCCCTGAAAATTACTCTACTAAATTTATATAGTTATATCATAGAGGTTCTGGTATTCTCAAAATACCAACTCTAGTTCCCTAAGACGATTTTTAAAAGAGGCACGTCGAGGAAGAGGCAATCTCTTCTACCGTTTCTTTCAAGTTTCTTTCTTCTTCTACTTCCTATTCTTTAGTTGTTTCACTATAAAGTAAAAACATCAGTATTAATTATAAACTAATATGTTATTATAAATATGAAACAACCCTATTTAACCTCCTATCCATCCTACGGATAACGAAATCACCGCGCGTGTGTACGTACGGAATACCGTCTCCACACCGTCGTGAAATCTGATTTTCCACAACCACCTTATTTGGATGGGTATAATGGTGGAAATAATAACTATATATTATTATTATTACATAATAATTATTCTGAGATATTATATCATCCACTCCAATTCCATTCAATAAATATGGGAACGATATCATCGCTCGTGCGTACGTACGGATTACCGTCTCCATAACACAATGACATTCATTCTCCATGTTAACCATTCAAGAATGATTATAAAGGATATATAATAAATAATAATGAGATATATGACATAATAATCATACAGGATTTATGTATATGTTATTTACTTACACCCATTTACTTACATCCATTCAATTTAATAAGGAAACGAAAATAGCGTTCATGCGTACGTACGGTCTACCGTCTCCATGAATGGTGTATTTTGTTCCATTTATCAATCTATTATATATATTTATATTATGAATATATATTATATATAAATCATGTTTTACATTCTGGAAGTAAGTAATCATGATCTAAGCAATCATATGAATAATTACAAGTCAAAACGTGTACGACAAATGAAATGATTTTACCCAAAACGATGCTTTAACATGGAATTGAAAAATGAACGGGTAATATAAAGTCGTAAGTGAATCATTTATGATATCATAAATATTTTAATGGTTATTTTACAAGTTAATAATATATTTAAACCCAATATAAAGGAGTCTCGTACACATACGAAAGAAATTGGACAAAAGGTAAGGGATAATTATTCCAATCTCGTTCTTATCAGAGATAGTTTATTCGTAAGTATTTACTGGCGTATTATTTATCATCTATGTCCATATGTTCTCAAAATGTTTTCATAAAATTTTTACTATTATTCCATGTATGTTTAAATTCATTTTTACCCTTTTTGACTTTCACCACAAGGTATGGAATGACTCTTTCTTTTGTTTACCATACGAGGTACTTTTTGACTTTTCTGAAAAAATTACGTGAAGAATGTTTTATTAACTTATACGGCATGAACAGATTTTTATGATTTTAAAATGCCTTATTTTCAGGAAGCATCCTCTACATGATTTCTTGATTATTTTCCATAAAATAAATTTCTTTTAAAATTGCATGGCTTTTTGTGAAAAGAAAATGATTTTTAAGAAGAAAGTATATTTTCCTCAATAATCCATTTCAAGTGTTTTATCAAAACTATTTCCCATATAAGATGACATTATTTAGTATGTTTATGTTTCACATATAATTTCTCTCTTATTTATATGGTTTTATTTTTCTTATGAAGAAATGATGTCTATTTGTTTTATATGGATTACGTCATGATGGGATGATGTTTATGAAACCCATTTTATTATTTGGGTTATGATGAATGATTTATGATTGTTTTGTGGCACAAGTAAGAATGATTTCAATATGAGATGGGTGGGACCTATATATCCCTCCTATGAATTGGGAAAAGATTTATATCTCATGAGATAGACATGGTTGGAACAACAAGTTATTCTGGTTTAGTGATACAGGACTGGAATGAGGAGTGAACTCGGTTCAGTAATGGAGTTTGTCCACTATGATGGTCTTGGTAGCAATGTCTTGGCTTCTATGGAAATAATATCATGTGCTTAATGGTTTGTCACAATTCCATGTTTTATTCCCATGCTATTTTATCATGCTTAATGTTCCTTCATGATCTATGCCTTATGTATTACCATGATTTATATCATTGCTCAAGATTTTGATGTTTTATGTTCATGATTTTATGTTCAAATGTTTATGGATTGTTTTTATATTCTCCATGTTTACCCTTACTAAGAATTTGAGCTCACCATTTTTATGTTTTCTTTTCCCCCCTGATATAAAGAAAGGTTTTAGGTAAGAAAACAAAAGGCGAAGATCTTTATGGGAGATGTTTAAGATCATTCACCATGATAAGAAGACTATGTTCCGAGTTTCCAAAGACACTAAACTAATATAGTCATTGGGTGTCTGTTTTTATCATTTATTAAGTATTCCGCCAAAGTAATGTAATGTCCATGTACGTCAAGCTTTGGGTATCTACATTATTATATCCATAATATGAAAATTTAATTCAAAAAATTCATTGTATGTATTACAAATTCCAAATTATATTTATTTTAATATTTTTGATTAAATTTATTTGATATTTCCATTGATAAAAGAATTACTAAATCAGTTTTGTGTAATTATTTCATAATTATATTTTTTAATATCAATTAAAAATAAAATAGTTTGATAAAGTTAAATCCTCTATATTTCTAAATAATAATTATAGTCGAAAAAATATTCTCTAGAATCCTACATAAAAAGGCTATATTTTTTTAAACATGAATGTGACAACTTTAACATCATTTCAAATGATATTTTATAAGTCCCATATTCATTTCCATGTGGCTCCAAATGGTCAATTATTCAAACCTTACATGATTAGGGTCAACAAATACTCTACAAATTTTATTTGGTTATATGTTTTTTTCTTTTTCTAGTTATTTTCATTTTAACGAAAATTATTTTATTCATTTTTCATCAATTAAATAATTTTTACATCATCATTGTATAAGCCATTAAGGTTGTTATTTATATCCAAAAAATGAAAAATAAATTACCATGATAAATAAAAAATAGCAATAAAATGAGTATTAATAATCTATCTTAGCTTCTATATAATGCTATAATAAAAATAATATAATTATTAAAATCTAAGTAAGAAAACATTATCTCTGCTTTATATAAAATATAATAAATTTCATAACTGGACACAAGTAGCTTAATAAGATCATAATTTTAGAATATGGTTGATTATGGTCGAAACCAACTTATAAAATGAAATTATGTCAAGTTGTAGGGTAATTTTATAATATTATATTATTATTTTTATCTATAATTACCCGATTTACCCTTAACCGTGGTAAATAAAAATTTATAAAAGCTGCTATTCATATATCAGAAAATAAAATAACCCTATTTACATAGTTTAGAAACACTTATTCCAATAATGGAATCTATTTTTTCAAAATTTATAACATGGAAGTTGCAGTAATTAATTTAATATTAATCCCGCTATAGGAATGAGGAAATGTATTTTAAAAGGTAATACATGCAAAAGTTTGAAGTGTTTTTACATCTAAATTCAATGTAACTGTATTTCCAATGACATAAATTTTTAAATGATAAAAAATATAATCAATTTAGACTTTAAAACCATTCATATATAGAATTTAACACTATTAATTAATTTTTAGAAAGTTGAGTTTTCAATTAAAATGGATTATTTTTTTACTATTTATCGAATTGTGAAACTAATCAGAAAAATATCAAAAATTCAACCGAAGTGATTATTGATACTACACATTTAAATAAGAATTTTATTTTGTCAAATATAATATAAAAAAGGTGTTAAAACTATATTTTAAATGGGAGTTCCATCTAAAGGTGGGAAAATTACATTTTAAAAAAAAATTGTTCTTTTATCAAAAATATTGAATTTTTTCTTATAACATGTCTAGAAAACATATAAGATGAATTTTAAACATAAGATGGAAAATATTACATATATATTTAATTAATAAAATTAAAAAATAATGATTTTAATTTTTATAAACTCACTTAATTTCATTTAAATAGTTTTTCATAATAACATTCACTTTTATTTAAAAAGGGTTTTATTTTAAATTATATTTAAATTTTCACCAAATAATTAATTATATATACATGTGTAAAGTATATTTTCATAATTTTGTTAATATTGTTCATACCCACCATTATAATGTCTTGGTTATAAGGTAACATAATAGTATTTAGTTGTTCGCTTAAACACAGTCTTATACGAAATGAATTATATCAAAAGAACATGAAATTGTTTGTAACAAAATACAAGCGTAGTGTTGTTTGTACCACATGCTAATACGGTGTTGTGTATAGTGAAATATTATCTTTATGTATCATACATCATAATACATAAACAAAATTAAAAATTATATATCTCATAAAAATCTCTGGGTGTTACATTCTACCCCCTGAAAATGAACTTCTCCCTCAAAATACATCTGGGTTAAAAAAGGAATAAAAATCAAAAATTTATTTCATATAAATACACATTGTAAATAATAATACTAAAACATATTTTAAAAAAAGAATGTTAAAAAGATAAAAATTACCCAAAGTAAGTCATAACTAGGTCTTTACATAGGGGAACATGGGTGAATATTTGGGCTTGGAGGAAAAGCATAAATAATCATAGAGATTGATAAAGATCAGTGATCCCAAGAAGGTGGGTGATCCATAGAAAGTATAAAATAACAAAACCAAAAACTAAATAAGAATTAACGAGTTAATTGATATAATAAAAATTATGATAATATGACACCCTTTTATATCCTGATCCTTTTTCCTATTGTTTATGAATTTGAATGAGAAGGTATACATTCTTTTTTTCAGTTTAATCTCACAGTTGGTAATGATTTGAACAATTCAACTTCATTTCTTCTTCAACTGAATGATGTTTAACTATTCATTCCTGAATCATTAGAATATCATGAATTCCTGGAACAGAATGATAGGTCATTCCTTTTATCTTTATCACAACAAAAAGACTATCACAAGTTATAAAATATGAAAAGGTCCACCTATAGTGATATAATAAATTACTCTAGAAAATTTCATCCAATTTTTAACGTATACTTTCCATAAATATATAACCTTACAATACATATGAAAATTGAAAATGAAAAAAACATTAGAAATAGGTGAACTAAATCAGCTTAAAATTTATCTCTCATATCTCATAAGGCAATTCTTGTTTGTCACATTTCAAATATTTTAATACCTTAATCATGTATTATATTGAAACATGGTCATAACATAATTTACCGTACATCTTTATTGAACACATGCATGTTTGTTTATTTTTATGTCCAGAAAGCTATAAAATTCACCCATTAAAGCATAAACCGCTTTTCAACAAATCCTTAATTAGTTCTATGAAAATCACTATTGTCATATTTACTTATTAATATCCAAAATATCTTTATCTAAATATTATTTTTTCATTATCAGTCTCATATTAATGTTTATCCTTCCCTTAATAATATCATTTAAAAAAAATCAACTCATTACCTCATTCAATTTTCTTGGGTATCAGTACCATTTAGAATAAACTCTTAAATATTTATGGGAAAACTATAATGGACCAATACATAGATGTTTCAATATTTTATAATACCATAACATTATTCTATAATTATAATAAATTTGCATTTGACAATTACAATATCTTCTTAAACCATTAACCAAGATTCATCCATTTTTTTCTTTAACACTTCTTTCATCTCACATATCGTTCATACTCAATTCATCATTAGAAATATAACAATTATTCATATGACCTTGTAGATTCTATTCATGATCTTTCCCCATAGGGTATTAATTATAATAATTCCCATAAATTCCATAGTTAAAAAATGTATCAATATTTTATGTCTTAGAAATAGCATTATCACTATCCATTGTGTTAACTAAACCTTTTCCTATGTAATTACTTTACTTATGTCCTTATTTTCCACAACCAAAGAATATTCTGATTCATTTGAAAAATTATATTTTATACCTCTTCCCACATGATTTAAATAAGATAAATTGGACTTTCATTCCTCTGTTTTCACCATGAAACTAAATATTTCTCTTATTAAGTGGGTCACAAAACTCACCAAAGTAAGATTATTGATCATATTATGAGATTACTGGTTAGGAATAATAACAATGTTTCTCCTAGTAAATCTCATTTAATTTGGTTTATCATGAAGAATATAAATACATTTACCATCATATTCTACATTAACAAGAATCCACATCTTTCTATCCATTATAAAAACCCAAAAAGAAAAGTGTGAGCGGAAATAATCATACTGAAAAAACACATAATTAAGGGAAAGTACATTTAATATATAATATATTAAGATTCATATGAGGTTATATATTATGATTTCCAAAATTATAATAATATAAAATATACTTAGATTTATCCATAGGGACATCCCTAAACAAATCCTTATAAATACCTATAGGGATCCCTCTAATGTTTTCTCAGCCTTGTTTCTAAAGGATAACTAAAGATTCACTTTGATTCCAACTCTAATAACCCAAGATTTATGTACATGGATATTTAATTTATATTGTATAATAATTAATACACTACACAAATATAAAAAAATTGACTGAATTAGTTTAGTGCCTTTGGAAATAAGGAACACAAACTTATTGTTTAGTGAAATATAATTAATGTTTCTCACAATGATCTTCCCCTTTAGTACACCTATCTAAACCAATTATTTATAACATGGGGAAAAGAAATCATTATAAAGGGTGTTTTGGAATGACCAATAAGGGTAAAAAAGGAGTTATTAATCATAACATAAACATAAGGGGATAAGAATATGAAAACTACACCCTGCATATCAAATATAATAATGTTGAGTCCTAAAAACTATTAAGACTTAAATCATAAAATAATAACTTTGACATAAAACCTGGAAAATTTGGAAAACAAATAAGAATATGAAATCATTTTCATAATTTAGGAAGAATTAATTTACTGAATCATGTTTAATACTCATTCTAGCCATGTATTGTTGAGCCGGGTTTACATCCCATTACAACCCGGTGTTACTGAATCGAGTTTACTTCCCGTTCTAGGCCTGTATTACCGAACCAAAATAATTTCTCATTCTCGACCTATCGATATCATGAGATATAAATCATTACCAATTAATTGGAGGGATATTTATGTTCGACCCATCTCATAATAAATAGATACATATGTCATCCATAAGAATATAAATAATTTTTCATATCATAGAAAAATGGGTTTCATAAACATCATTCCATCATAAATTAATCCCTGAAAAAGAAATGGATTTCATAATTATGATTATTTTATAAAAATAATTATACCATAAGGGTAAAACATATCAATATTAAATCATATTTAATATAAAAAATATGATCTTAAATGGAAAATAATTTTAAGAGATTACATGAAAATAATTCTTGATAAAAAATATCATATCTTCTTTAAATTCATTTTATTTTACTACAATAGAATTCACTTTTAAATGAAATTAATTTTATGAAAATAATAATGAAATTTTTTAATAGAACCTTCAAATAAATATGGTCTTATGAAACTATAAAATTCCATTCATGTCGTATAACATTAAAAAAATATTCTTCTCATACGTTTTTCAGAAAAGTAAAGACGTACCACATTCGGAAAATGAAAGAAAGATTACTTTCAAAATATTTATAAAAAATGTCAAAAATGGGTAATAATGAATTAAAGTAATTATATGATGATAAAAACTCTTTTTGAAAACAATATTGAGAAAATATGGACATGGATGATAAATATACCCTAATAAATACTTATGTATAAACAATCTCAAATAATAATGAGTTTGTGAAATTATTCCTTAACTAGGTCTGGGTTCCATCATATATATAAGAATATTTGGTATGATGGATTAAATAGATTTTTAAACTTATTATAGAACCATATTTATATTTATGATATCTTGTGCGATCATATTGTCTCCCATTTAATAATATTTAATTATTACTCTTCTTTCGCGCATTATTTACTGCATGTTTTGTTGTATAAATACCAAATATTCATCATCAGTTTCTTTTATATAATTTACATAATGATAATAATGTAATATATATATATATATTATTTAATCATTATATACATTTATATAATCATGATTTAAATGAGATCATGTTGAATAAATCACATTGTGTCATAGAGATGGTAGGTCATACGCACGCACGTGTGGTTATGTCATTCCTTGAATTGGGAAATGGTATTGAAGTTAATCGTAAATATATTGTTTTCGAATTGATATAATTTTATAATAAATATATAAATTTATTATTTCCATCATTATACCGGTCCAAGTAAAGTGTTGATGAAAAAAAGATTATCCCCAATGCGGAGACCATAAGTTGTATGTACACATGTGAGGTGATTTCATTTTTCATAGGATGGATAGAATGTGTAATATGGTTGTTCAATAATTTTCATAAAATATCTTCATATAATTGATATTGGATTTATTACTTCTTAATGGAAACAAATCATGAAGAGGAAGTAGAAGAAGAAATAAGTTTTAATGAATTGGTAAAGGATATTACCTCTTATTTGATGAGCTACACCTGGATCTCCTCTTAAATAAACTTGAGTTAGTATTTTGAGAATACCATAACCTCTATAATTTTACTAGGGAAGTTAAGAAAGGAATTGTTCCGGTAATTTTTAATATTTAATGCTCAATGTGATGTGAATAAGTGACAGAGGAGGTTCCCTTTTTATAAGAAGGGTGAGGGGAACTTTTGGAATCTCCGAAAATATTAATTTATAATAAAATAAAAACATATCCAAAAACCCCAAAAATGTAATATTTTAGACCATGATGTGAGATAAGGTTTTAATATTGTCATCCAATAAATTTTAGAAACGTTTTTCTGTAAATTTAAACCTTATCATTATAATTAACCCTTAGTTCTTCTATTTTAAATTTATCCAAGGTAACAAATGTTTCAATATTAAAAGATAGTAATTTCTTATTATTTTATGTCATTTAGAAAAAAAATAATTTTTTTTTGAAATTTTAAACAATATCATAGTAAATTTATATTGTTTTAAATTTCATTTTAATTTATAAATAATTTAATAAAACATTTTTTAACTAAATATTAATAGTTTCAATTTTGACACTATTAATTTCCTTGATTTTTAAAAATATCAATATAAGAAGTTAAATAAAAAAAATTATTTTTCATAATATTCCCATGGGGTGAAGGCCATCTATAAATATGTCTCATATATTAATTATTCTAAATTATAATATTTTTAATATTTTAACAACATTTATTTGATATTTCCATCAATAAAATAATTACCACATCAGTTTTGTGTACTAATATAATGTAACTATTTGATAAATAAAAATTAAAAATAAAATACTATGAGTAAGATAAATCCAAAATATTTCATAAGAATACTTATAGTTTAATATATATTTTGTAAAATCATACCTTAAAAATTTTATATTTATTAAAACATGAATATGACAACTTTAAAATCACTTTAAATAAAATACAATAAGTGTCATAATATTTTCCATGTGGCTCAAAATGGTCAATAATTAGACCCCTGGATGATTATGGTCGATATATAATCTAAAAATAAGACTTGCTCAAGTGTTTTTGTCTTTTAATGGTTATGATCATTTTAATTTTTTTTTTATTTTTTATCAAATAAATAATTTCTGCATCAACATTGTATAATAATTTAAGGTAATTATTTATATCATAAACAAGAAAATAAAATTAACATGATAAATAAAAAATTTAAATAAAAAATTATAATTTATATTCAGACTTATATTTTGTATTACTTTATATTAAAAATAATATTGTTTTTAAAAATGTAGTTGGACATCTTTTACTCTTCCTTGAATAAATATAATAAATTTCATAATCTGACCCAAGTGGTTTAAAATTATAATAATTTCTTCCTAAGGTTGATTTTGGTTGTTACCTACTAATAAAATGCAATTATTACAGGGGTTAGTGTAATTTTATAATATTATGATATTATTTTTAACTTTAATTTCCATATTTACCCTTAATCAAGGTAAATAAAAATTTACTAAATTTATATTTAATATGACCAAAAAATAAAAGAACGCAATTTATATAATATGGACCAACTAATTACAATTATGAAAAAAAATTCAAAATTCAACACACAGAAGTTTTAGTAATTAATTTCAAAATAATCATGTTGTCGGAATGAGAAAATTGGTTTTAAAAGTTAAAACATTCAAAATATTGAAATGTTTTTACATCTAAATTCAATGTAAAATTAATGATAATGACCTACGTTATATTAACTTATAAAAATATAATCTATTTATACTTTAAAACCATCCAAATAAATAATTTAACACTATAAATAAATTTTATGACACAATAATTTTCAATTAAAAGGCATTATTTTTTACTATTCATAAAATATTTGATCCAATCAGAAAAATACAAAATATTCCACAAAATAAATTTTGATACTACTATTTCAATTAATAATTTTATTTTTTTTAAGAAAATTTGAGGGAAAATCCCCCTTAATTGAATTTAAAAGATAGATCCTCTTTTATGTTTGGGAAAGAGGAAACCCATTACAAGAAGGTCAAAGTGCCTTAAAGACAAAAGTCAAAAAAAGGAGAAAAGTCCGAAAAGTACAAAAGAAGAAAATGTCCAAATAGGCACTGGAAATCCTCATAGCCCCCCTCGCCAGACATTGCCATAGTGAGATTAGTCAAGAAAATGTGTCACCCCTCCTCCAAGAGCTGCACCGTGATGGCAGTACAACAAGGAAAAGCACCTCTCCATCCAACAAAGAATGTGGAGGAGAGCCAGATGAAGGATTCCAGCACACCCTTATCTCTTTCGAGCTGCCCACCCGACAAAGCATGAAAGGAACTTCCAGCAATGTCAACCTGATGAAATGCAGAAAAAAGACAGAAACCACTGAGAAAATGTCATGGAGAGGCACCCATTCGTCCATAAATGTGATGACGCATGGCTGGATGATGGGTGTCAGCACACCCATCCCTCTTTCAAGGCCTCCCACCAAGCGGCACCAACGAGTGCCGCACCAAATGCAATAAGAAAATCCAGTATCTATAAAGAGGTCTGCTCCTCAAGAACTCGCAGACCCAGCAGCACTTGCAAATGCATCGCCGCTTCCAAATGTGACAAGGAAGACCAAAGCTCACAGAGAAATATTCTCCCCATGAGAAAGTAGAAATAGGAAGACCAGTGAAAAACCAATGTCATCAATCACACCGCAACAAGATTCACACTTCCCTCAATCGTCACCCGAAACCTCAACACCAAACTCCACCTTTCCAAGATCCCCATCATGAAAACCTTACCAAATCCATTCTTGAAACTCCCTTCATGCCCCCAAAATGTTCTTTGAAACAATAAAAGCATCGTAAAACTTCATGCAAATATCATTTGAATATCATGTGCACAATCAAAAACTAAATTTAAAATGGGTGCACAATTAAAAGGTGGAAAAACTGCATTTTTTGAAAAATACATCTTTTATCTGAAAAATTGAATGTGTTTTTATATCATGACTATAAAACCTTTCAGATGAATTTTAAACATTATATTGAATATATTAAATATATATTTCAATAATACAGTCCATCGAAAGTGATTCAATTATTTTATAAACTCACTTATTTTCTTTTAAATAGTTTATCATAAAAACATTTCCTTGTATTTAAAAAGGGTTTTATTATAATTTATAGATTATTTCTCCCCAAGGAAATAATTAAATATACATGCGTAAGGAATATTTTCATAATTAATTTAATACATTTCATACCCTCCATTATAATGTCTTGGTTATAAGGTAACATAACATTATATAGTTGTATTCTCAGACTCAGACTTTTGTGAAATGAATTCTATCAAATGAACTTGAAATTGTGTGTTACACAAGGAAAGAATAGTCTTGAATATATTTCATGCTAATCCAGTGTTACATGTTCCTCAATATAATCTTGGTGTACCATACACCCTGTGATATCAATAAAATTAAAAATAATCTATCTTATAAAAATCTCAGCGTGTTATAGGAGTAGCACCAACCCGATATGTCAAGGAGGAGGTATTGGTTTTTTTATCAAGAATTCTGATTATCAGTTCAAGTTGGTAAAACCTACATAGGGTAGTCTAGTTATCGAACAGAGATTTGGATTAGGCTATTTTAATCCCTTATAGGTGAGACCCAAGGATCGGAGTTCCCGATCATCGACTATATGAGTTACTATTCTAGAAGCATATATTATTGTTTCTTTTTATTATATATCTATACTTATCACTATTTTATCTCTTTATCAGCTAGGGAATGTATCAGGTTGGGAATTAAGGACTTATATAAAATTATGACCCCAGACACTCCATTGGTAGTGCAGTCAGATGGATTACATCAATGTAGTGATCACCCACTAGAGGAAGGGATTTAACCCTTATTAGGGTACCACTTTTTCCTTAAGATGATGGGTTCTCAAATGTCATTCTAGATATGGACCAGCTGGTTCCCTATCATTCCTATGTATATTATATCACCATTGGGTATCATTTACATCTCCATAGGGAAGTAATTATATCCAGAATGGTGAGTGGGATGTTCAGTATAATAAATATGGACCATAGCAACATTGTCTTTGTGGAGTGACCACTAGGATTAATTTTATTTTACTGGGGTAGCACAGAATACCTCTAATTGATTTTCCACAATTAGTATATCATTTCAAGGGTGTATTTACGGATTTTTTTCTTCCTTACCTCTTGTGAGAGATGTAGATTTTATGATTGATCTTCTTCCGGAGCAGCTCCAATGTCCATTTATCAATACAGTATGGCATGTACTGAGATCCATGAGCTCAAGAGATAGTTTATAGGCCTAGAGACTAAGGTTTTAATCTTACCCAACACTTCTTCATGGGTTGAACCCTCCATTTCACCAAGAATATAGAAATTATGTAAGGATATAGCCTTAAACATTACATAATCTTGAGTTAAGTCATGAAAATTATTTATTTCACATTGAGGATCTATTCAGGTTTATAGTTTATAGAATTAGTTTATAAATCATACATAACATTCCATATTCATACAAATTGAGTATTTCTAAAAAAATATCCACTTTTTCCAAAAATATAAAACTTGTAAAATAAAATATGATTTCATTTTCTTGATAAAAATATTCATAACATTCATCTTGAACAAATCCTTTCCTTTACCCATCCTAATACCCTATCAAAAAAAATTTAAAACACGATATGAGAAAAAATATCAATAAGGGACATAAAAGAAGAAAATAATCCATTATTCCAAAATGAAAACATTTTCAGAAAATCATACTTTTCTCCCACAAAACATAAAATATTTAGCTTACCTCATGAAATCGTATGATTCCTATAAAACACCATAGGAAACATAAATCATAAAGGTAAATTTTGGAATACAAATAATGGTCTACATTGTTACTTCCATGGCTACATAGTGAGTAACTTTAATGGTTACATTTGAAATACCCATCACTGTATATTCCCTAAACCGCTTAAGAGAAACCCTATCATTTAACTCCGCCTTATTAACCAATGAATTGGAGATCTATTACAGGCTCAGCCTCCGCCTTTTTATCAAAACAAAATATTTTATTCATAAAATATTCACAAGAATGGTAATATTCTTATAAAACATAAAATAATAATAAAGGGAAGATAACATTTCTAATTTGAAATCACATTTTAATTCTACAATGCCGAGAACACATAAATGAAATCACAATATTTTAAAATAAAATTATAAAAATAAAATGGAATAATCAATATATTAAAGTCACATAAAATTAGTGAAATCCATTCTGGTTATTTTTGATTAAAAAACATTCTTTTTGGATTCTCTAAAAACAGTTATAACAGTAACTTCTAAAGCGGTTTTGAAAAGAATGTCCCTTAACTTGAGTCAATCTCGTCATGTACAATATTTATCTTCCTATGTAACAAACATTGGATAATTATTTAATTTAAATAGAAATTTTTTAAATTTTATTATACCTTTATATGACTTATTATCATGTTATTAGGAATACTTAATTATTTTTGTTCACATCGTGCGTTTTGTCGATATTTGGTACTTTTGTAAAAAATGACTATGAAATGATGTATATAGTAAAAATGGCCATAATTCCATCATATCAAATATAATATTCATGACATAATAATAAATTTTATTCTTAATTTATAATTTTAAATAAAACTTGTTATTTATGGTTATGGAAAATAAAAAACATTATAATCATGGAGATGGTATGTAGTACATACGCATGAGTAACATTTCCATTTTTCATTGATCATTTATGGAAAGAAGGTAATTATTAATTTATCATTACATAATGATGTTAATTTATTAATGTCATATTAATCATTTAAATATACTTATATATATTATCCATGTGATGTGGTGAAGAAAAATGAATTACATCGCTTCGTGGAGGCGATTGTTCACACGTACACGTAATTAACATTATCATTTTTATGTGTATGGAAAAGTAAGACTAATTGATATATTATTATTTTATAATGATAAATATTTATTAAGTATTATATATAAAAATAATAATTCAATCCTAATCTCCTGTCTTGAGAGATGATGATGGAAAAAAATTATTTTGGTTTGCGAGGTGGCAGAATGCTATAAACACGAACGGATAATTCATTTCAAATTTGATGCAATTGAAGATTGATTTTGGTGATGATATTAACATAACATAATATAATTATATTTAGGGTACTAGATTATTTACTTCATCTTGGATGATGATTAATTGAAAGACCTAGGAGAATAATCAAAATAAAAACATTTAAAAATGATATATTTTCTTCAGAAAATATTCTTTTATTAACACCTTAACACCTATAAAGAGGGTGTAATACCTAATAAAAAGACTCTATAATGTGGGAAGGTATTCATGTAATGGATTTGGGAAGATATTTTCTAATAAAAATAGGTTTGGAATGTTATTAATAGAGAATAATGGGTGCCCTTTTATAGGAGAGGGGCGGGGCACTCATGGAAATATTTAAAATTTAAAATTAATATAAAATAATATTTCCTTAAAATGAGTATAAATTGATGTATTTAGAATATAGGATTATTTTTTGTTAAATAAAAATTATCCAATGAAAATAGTAAAAGTTGTATTTATTTTTTTAATCATTATCTTTTGTAATATTTAATTAACCCATTTTACTCTTACCCTAATATAATGTAATTTACACTTTGTGGGTAAATAAAATGGAAAACCATCAATAATTGATATTTTGGTGGTATTATGAGAATTAGACCCACTATTCGGACAAGTATTATATTTTTATTGATTCTATGGAATTTAATTAAAGATTATATATTTTAAAATATTATTTGAGTCAATTTTGAAACTATTCATTTCATGATTTTTTAAAAATATCATAAAACATGATATCTTTAAAAACACTCCATTAACACCTCTATAACATGTAATATTCATCCATAAAATTATTTTATGTCATAGATTATATCAAATTATATTTTTTTCATATTTATAAAACCATTTTTTGAACTTTTCATTAATGATTCATTTATTGCATCATCATTGTGTCACCATTTAATTTAATTATTTATTTTATAAAAATTGTAAATGAATTTCCATGATTTAGGTAATAATTTTATATTTCTAAATACTATTTATAGTTGAATATACCAAATTTATAAGCCTATATTTAAAATTATTGACATGTTAAAAATAAGGGTGTGAGAAAATATGTCTTCTCTTTGAATATAATATTATAAATTACTTTCTCACACCCAAGTGGTATCCAATGGGTATAACTTAGACCAAAGGATTATTTTGGTCAAAACCCACTCATAAAATGAAATTAGGAAAAGTTTAATGGTGATTTTATATTATTTTTAACATTATTTCTACCCTTAATTACATGATTCACCCTTAACGGTGCTAACAAAAATAATTACTAATGTTACTATTTGAAATTTAAAAAAAAATATTTTGATCTTATTAAATCATAAATTTCACTATTTTTACTATTTTTATGTTTTTTTCCATATTCAATGCCAATAAGTGTTTACAATTAATTTAAAATTAATCTTGTTGACGGAATGATAATACGGGTTTTTAAAGTAAAATATTAAAAAGTTCATATAATTTTTATATCTAATTTCAATGTGATGTTGATTCTAATTAACTAAATTGGATTAAATGATAAGGAAATATTACAATTATTATTTAAAACCAATTAAAATGGTAATATAACTATATAATTAAAGTATCCAAAAAAGTAGTTTCGAATTAAAATACAGTATTTTTAAATATTCGTTAATATAAAAATTTATTAGAAAAAAGAAAAAATATTCAACCAAAGTAAATTTTCATATAAAATGTTCAAAAAACAATTTATTTTTTTCATATATAATTTATAATAGTAACAAAAATTATTTTTAAATCATGTGCACCATCAAAAGGCTGTAAAATTTCATTTTAGAAAAATAATGTTTTAACCATAAATCATGTTTTATCGTATATGTTATTGAACATATTTTCTATCAAAATTAATATATAATTAATAAATATTGATTAATATAATGATTACTTATTCTATCATTAAATGGGTTGTTACATTCTTCCCCTTTTTGGAAATTAGGTCCTCACAATTTTATTCACTTATTAAAGAAATGTGGATATCTTTCCCTCATAGAATTTTCAGATTCCCATGTTGCATATTCAACTATATGATTTTTCTAAAATAATTTAACATGATTAATCAACTTATTCCACAACATTTTCTCTCAATGGTCAAGAACCTGAATTTTTTTCATTATATGGAATACTTTCTTCCAACTAAACTACTTATGGACTCAAAACATGATTTGAATCCATCATATGATTGTTAACATTGAAACACGAAAAAGATTTTATACTTGGGATAAGGAGGAAATGCAACATGTTAGGAAATTGAAAAAAAAATCTCTAGGATTTCATAGGGTTTATTTAACTATGGGACCGGCTTCCCTTCTTGTCAAAACATATCACACCTTTAAATGGATAATCTTTGGGAAAGACCTGATCACTCACTTGAATGAAATATACTTCATATTATTATCTGCATAACATTTATTCATTCTCTAAGTTGTTATCATATTTTATTGAATTAATTGATTATTATTTTCTATTTTACCCAATAATTTTGGTGCCATAAACTTCCTTTCACCTACTTCATCCCAAAATGTGGGAGTTCAACAAAACATTCCATATAATCCCCCTAATGGTGACATCTGTATACATAAATTAAAATGTTTATTATAAGAAAAAACAAGAAATTTTTTGATCCCAACATCCCAGGTAATCCATTGAGGATATACATATCATGTCCTCCAAAGTTTGAATTTTCCCTTCTGACCTCCCATTTATTTGAGGATGAAAATATATACTAAAATTTAATTTAATACCAAATTACTTCTAAAGGACTTTAAAAAAGTCAGAAGTGATCCTAGGACACGATATGATATAATGGATAGAGGAAAATCATGCAATCTAAAAAATATATTTAAGATACAACTAGTAATATTGATCTAGATATAGAGTCTCTTGAATAGGGTCAAAACGAGAATATTTCGTCAATCGATCCAAAATAACCCAGATCACATTGTTACCTCAAGAAGAATTTTATAATCCCACTATGAAGTCCATGAATATATTTTATTATTTCCAATATGGCACTGGAAATGGCTGAAGAATCCATTTCATTAACTGATTCTATATGTTAACCTATTTAAAAGTCAAACACTTCAATTTAAAGTCAAAAATATCCCTTTTCATTCTATCCCATCAATAATATTCTCAAAGGTATTTGTACACCTCAAAACTACTTGGATGAACTAAAAATAAAGAACTATGAGCATCACATTTCAACTATTTCTTCAACTGTGAATCACAAGGAACACATAATATATTCCCTAATCTTCAAAAAATATCATTATAAATGTTAAATTCTGTAATATTACCCTTTTTAACCAATTCTACATTTTCTTGCAACTCACAATCTTCATTCAGCACTTGATTAATTATCACTGATAGAGACGATTTCACTATCACCTGAAACAAAATAGAGGAATTTCCTATACCAATAATATTCAAGAAAAAATTCATCAAATAATTAACTAATTAGTAACATTCCAAATGAAATAAGGTTAATTTAGCGTTACTTTTTCATCTCAAAATATCAACCACTTTATTCACATTAAAAAGATTTTAATGAATTGCGCAATCATACTCCTTGATTATATCCATCTATCTTGCCTATCTCATGTTCAATTATTTTTGATTTAATATATACTTCAATATTTTTTTGATCAGTATATATTTTACACATTACACTATACAAATTATTCCACTAAATTATTAATGAAAAAAATAACAGATAATTCCAAATCATGTGTTGGGTAATTTTACTGATGAGATTGCCACTAAAATGAAGCATAAAAAGTTACCAAATCATTCTAAATTAATACAAAACCATGTCATTTCAGAGAAGCATCACAGTAGTTAAAAAATCCACCATTTTTGGATGGAAGTTCTAGAATTGGATCATTCACCAATCATCTTTTCAATTCGTGAAAAAAATTCATCATATTCTTTTATCAAGATGGACTTAACACCTTTTTGAGATATTGTACTTAGTGGGATATATAAGTGTACAAAGTTTTCAATAGTGATCCAGTAATATACTACTAAACTAAGAAAACTATGACTCACGGTTATATTTTTGGGTCTTGCTCATTCTTCAAAAACCTTTTTTAACCACAATATACAATTATACCATCTTTGAAAATAATGTGACAAAGGAAAGAAATTTGTTTCAACCAAGATTAACATTTTCCAAATTTCATATATAGTTTCTTATCTTTTAAGGATTTCAAAAAAACCCTTATATGTCTTTTATGTTCCTCTTTGCTTTTAAATTATACCAATATTTCATCAAAAAACACAACAAAAAACATATCGAAGAACTCATTAAATATTCTATTCATAATGTCCATGAATACATTAGTTTAATTAGTTAATACAAACAACATATCTACAAATTCATAATTCCCATATGTAGTGTGAAATGAAATCGTCAAAATATCTTCTTTACTTTCATCTAATTGTACCCCAACTTCAGATCAACCTTCAAAAAAAATTATCCCTAGATTTGATCAAACGAATATTCAATTTTATGTAAAGGATAATTTTTCTTAATAGCAATGTTAATCAAGGCTCTACACTCAATTAAAAATATCATTGAACCAAATTTATTTTTTACAAACTAGACAATAACACCCCATGATGGAGTTCTAGGTCAAATGAAACCTTTATCTAATAAATCCTACATTTGATTTCCCTATTCCTTATGTTCCATTTGAGCCAATGGATAAGGGGTTTATAAATTGGATTATCATCAGGATCTAAGTAAATAGAAAATTCAAATTCTTGAAAAGGTATAATATGGGGAAGCTCATCCGAAAAAACTTGATGATACTCATTTATGTATGAAATATTGTTAATCTAAATAGATCCTTTGTTTTAAACAATATGTTAAATATAACATTCGTATACATATTTAAATATATTATTGGATCCCTGATATGTTATCAATGGCTCGGGTTCTCTTTGATAAAAAATGAAACACTTTCTGAAAAGCAACATCTTTAGCTCTACAGTCTATCTTGGCATGGTAAATGGAAAGGCAATCTATTCCCATAAATAAAATCAAACATCACTAGAGGTAAAAACAAGGTGTGCAAGTAAATTCTTTCCACAGACAAAGATATGAAGGTTATTCTAATTTATTTTTTCCTTATTGTTTCCACAGTTTGTCCTTACCATATGTTCTGGATTCATTTCATGAGGTGGAATTTCAAATTTAACAGAAAATTTCTCAAAAATTTAAGAATGTGTAGACGCAAAATCAAACAACACATTGGTATAAACTAAATAAAAAATGTACATGATACCACTTAATTTTATTTCCCATCATGTGGGGAAGTAGTTGTAATGGATTTCACTAAACCTTTATGCTTATAGGCTACTCTCATCCCATCACTTGAGTTCTTATTCAGATACTTGTTTGCATAATGACCCATCTCATTTCACTTAAAACATTTTACTGAATGTAAATCATATTTTTCATTACCACTACCATTATATTTTTTATAGTATTTTTGAGCCTTATCTCCAATTTTACAACATCTAAATCAATTACAAGAATTTAGAATGAATTTTCCAGTGTGTTTTACAACATTTTTCACACTGTAATGTTAATTCTCTAACCATAAAAATAATTTTATGAATTATACCATTTCACTTGCTACCTCGACCACTTTTTCTGATGGCTATCAAAGAACACATTATCATTGAAGAACTCCATTTCCACCTTCTTCACACATAAAAAATGTTTTCATAATTTTTTAACTCAATCGAAGACAAATCCCTTCGATACTTTTCATTTAATCCGGATTAAAATTCATTTATTTTACTATAAAGATACTGACTAAAATTTTGAGCATACCTTGCTAGTAAAGTAATTTTTTTCTTCCTATGAGGCTACTGGATCCTCATATTGACTCAATTCTTAGAAATGTTTTCCATCCAAAGTCAATCCACCTTAGGAAGATATTTCTCACGAAAAATATTTTTTACTTCATCTTAATAAAGAGAATCAATATTATCATTTCCCTAGATATTCTTAACCATTGACCACCATTGATCGACATCACCTTAAAAATGGTAAAAATAATAATATAATTTGAATTTTATAAACATCCCATAATATGAAAAATCTTTTCTAGGGTGTTAATCTACCCTTCAGCTTCCACGGTGTCAAATAACCCTCTAAATGATAAAGGATGTTGCCTCATGAAATTATCCACTATGGAAATGTTCATCTATGGTTGATCTGGATGATGTCGTCCATGGATACAACCACCACTTATATCTTGATTGAACATTTCCACCGCTACAACAAACTATTCAGTTCTGATTCAAACTATCTCTGGTTTCGTATTTGGAAGGTTTTTTTTCCTATATCTGACTTCCCTAAACAACTACCCTATATCCTCTGTGAAAAAACAATCATAACAGACATATATTAGATAAATCAACATGATAATATTCAAATTATATATATTTTAACTTAAAAATAATTTAAAAACATTTTATGAATATTTTATTAACAATATCATAACCCCTAAATTTATCCAAACAGACCTTTGATACCAACTGTAAGGCTCCAACCTTAAAAATTACGAAATCATGAGTCAAGTAAAGAATTTAATTTATTTCATATTGATGATCTTTTTAGGTTTATAGTTTTTAATAATTAGTTCATTAATCATACATAATGTTCCACATTCATAAAAAGTTGTTATTACTAAAATAGTATCCACTTTTTCTAAAATAAGAATCTTTAAAAAAAACATGATTTTTTTTATTGATAAAAATCATCATAAAATTCATCTTGACATCCTTATTTCAATTAAAAATCCAAATACCATATGAAAAACATTTTAAAACATGGTATCTACACAAAAAGATCATTAAGGGGCATAAAAGAAGGAATGAAACCGTTAATCTATGAATATTTTAATCTCATGAAATCATTTTCAAAATATAATACTTCTCACCCATAAAACATAAAATCTTTATCTTACCTCAAGAAATCATAATATTCTACTAAAACACCGTAGAAAACAAAAATCATAAAGGTAAATTGTGGCATCCATATCATTCTTTACATTGTAGATTCCATGGCTACATAGGTAGTAACCTTCGAGGTTAAATTTTGAATACCCATTGTAATATATTCCCGAAATCTATTAAAAGAAACCCTACTATTTAATCCCATATAATTACCCAATGTATTAGAGAGATATCACAGACTCACCCTCCCTCATTTTATCAAAAAAACACTAGTATTCATAAACTATTCCTGATAACCATAACATAATCATAGCACATAAAATAATAATAAAGTGAAGATAACATTTTTATTTTGAAATCACATTTATGTTTTACAAATCCGTGCACCCATAAATAAAAATACATTATTTTAAAATAAAATGTTAAACTTGTAATTGAAGAATCAAAACATTAAAAGAATCTAAAATATGTAAAATACATTCATTTTGTATAAACAATATGGATTTTGTATAAATAATTTCAATAGTAACTTTTAATAAGGTTTTAAAAATAAAATACCTTACCTTGAGTCTGACCCATCTTATATAGTATTTATCATCCTGTATAATAAACATAGTTTAATTATTTAATTTCATTATAACCTTTTAATTGTTTATTATTCCTTTTATATGAATTATTATGATTTTATAACTATTACTTAATTATTTATGTTCATATCAGGCATTTTGTCAATATTCGGTACTCGGGTCAAAAACAGCTTTGAAATGATGTGTTTAATGCCATACTCTATACATTCAAGTTAGAATTAATATTGAGGAAGTAGAATCTAACTCAAAGATTCTTTTGAAAGTGCTTCATGGAACTGTCCAAGTTCCCTGGTCGATCATGTATCCCATCAGGAAGTATTGTGCCCTTCTCTCCAACAACATCTGAATGAGTCACTCACACCGTGAGGGAAACAAGGTCGTATATCATATGGAGAATCTTGCAGTGTATGGTCATGTTATGTCCTGTTTCTATAACATTAACCATTTGAATCCTGGGTGGGTTAACCTTATTAGATGGGATTCCCTCGGTCTCCATTATTTCTGGTCTCCATAGTTCTCTTTCTATTGACGTGCACTTTTCATTTTTTTCTTACATTTAAATAAATAATGATGATGGAGAATGTCTATTTTCCAAAATTCAAACAATGTCAATTTAAAATTAATCTTGTTGACGAATGAGAAAATGGGTTTTAAAAGTAAAATGTTCAAAGGTTCACATAGTTTTTATATCCAATGTCAATGTGAAATTGACTCCAATGACAGAAATTGAATTAAAAGATAAAAACATAATATAATTATATATTAAAATGAATTAAAAGGATAATCTAAACACATAAATAATTTAGATGATAAATTAGTATTGAATTAAAATGATTATTTTGATTATTCATTAAAATATGAAATTTATCACTAAAATAACAAAAATCAATACAAAGTAATTTTTATATTATGATTTTAAAGAAGATGTTTATTTTTTCATGTATAATTTATAATGGTGAAAATATCTATATTTAAATTAAGTGTTCCATCAAAAGGTGGTAACATTTACTTTTAGAAAAATAATGATTTTAACAATAAAAGTAGTTTTATCGTATACGTTATTGATCATATTGTCTCATAAAATTAATAAATAATTAATAAATATTAATAAATATAAAAAAGGATTATTCTATAATTAACATGGTTATTACATGTGACCCATAATTTATTCATGGACTACTAATTATTGAACCTGCTTTTGGTCATGAACTAGTATCCATTTCCTCAGATAGATGATCTGGTTGACCTGCTTCAATGAGATAGAGTGTTCTCGAAGAAGGCCCTAAGATTGGGCTGTCATCTTGTCTCAGTCAAGCCATTATATATAACATGTATGGATTTATAATGTCAGTACAATATATATGAGTGCATCAGTTTCCATTCAGTCTTAAGAAAATGCCAGGTTTTTTCATGGATTTGTTACATGGAGTTTTCCACCCCTATTTTGATTCCATTGACATGGTTTCCAGGGATTACATCTTGGTGTATTTTTGTACTCATAGTTTATTTTATAAAAAATTGGTGGTCATTATGAATACACAAAGAGGGAATCATATTTATTCTAGTCTTTCTTTGTGACACTTATAGATCGACCAAGTTCATATATTAGGTCATATTTTCATAGAATAAGGAGTATCAGGTTACCGAGAGAAGGTTAGTGATTTAGTTTCCTAACAGAATCCCATGAACATGTTTGATATAAGGAGATTATTAGGGATGACCATATATGACATTTTTTTTATACATTACTTCTCACACATTGCTTAAAATATTACTAGTATTACAATGATGGGTTTGATGTTCTCATTATTAGAAGCATGCAAGAAATAATTTCAAGAGTTAAAATTAAGGATTATCTTGACCATGATTCAAATTATTATAGGGATTATTAGAGGCTATAAATTGTTTTTTGATTCATTATGAATATTTTTGGGTGTCTTTTTGATGTTGGAGGATCATGTTGCTCCATACAGATCTTGATAGTTGAGGCATCACGAGAGAAATTTTATGATGCGTGATCTAGATCTTGTAGTAGTTGTCCATCCAAAACATTGTGGAGACACTATCTAATGGGTGAGTGATTAATATTATATATAGACCACAAGAGAATCAAATATTTATTTAAATAGCATAATGTGAATATTAAATAGTGAGTATGGTTCAAATAACTTCCTTATTGTGACGTTGAGATTACCTATACGCGTAGAATGATAAATGAAGTAGTTCATACTCTGAGCCAGAAAACTCCGGCACATGCTGTAAATGAACCCAGTGGTGAATGGAAAATAATGTCCCTTTTTTATCTATATAGAAAATTTCATGATAGAGGCAAGAAATGTCCTATTTCAACCTTGACGTTTACCTATTCACTCCATGATAGGTTGAAGATAAGGAAATTTTCAGATCATGAAGGATTTGTTCTCTGGGATAGTATTTCCAGTCATAACCATACTCTAGAACTATCTATTGATGGTGATTACCTCCTATGTATAAATCGAAATATATGGGTTCCTATATATATGATAGAGGAACTGATATGATATTACTATGCTTCTCAATTGTTATTTTATTTAAGAATCTCTAAGATGTATCAAGATATACGACACCATTATTGGTGGCATGTGATAAAACATCATATTACAAGTTTTATCACTACATGATGAACCAGTTTCCTGGTGAAGGTCGAGCTCCAAACACCTAATGGATTGGTATAGATAATGCTGGTACCATAATGGAAACCAGAATATTTTTCTATGTATTTTTTAGTCAGATTACCATGTTTTCATAGAGGGAGTGATGTAGTTTGTGTAGTAATGGATCGATTGAGGAAAATATACCACTTATTTCCTATTCAAGATACTTTCTTAGTCGATGATCTTGTAATAATATATGTTCTTGAGATAATATTACTACATAGGTTCCCTCATACAATCATTTTCGATAGAGGAAATATATTGGAATCGTGTTCTAGGAAAGGGTTATAGATATTTATTGTTACAAGGGTTATAGATATTTATAGATATTTAGGGATAGTTGTTATGAACATTAAAAATGTTATAGGACATGATAATATCTTGTTTCCTTGATTTGGGAAGTTCTTAGTACATTCATATCACTATCATTGTGTTTTCCTACAATAAAAGTTATTCGAAGGCAATTTTGTTAGCTCTATATGAGTCTTTGTGTGGTAGGTTGTACAATTCTCCCTTATTTTACTTAAATACATGAGAGGCAGTGCTGATGTTTCCTTGTATTTGTTTGGAGACTTAGAAAAATATATCTCTGACTAGGAAGACTACTCATTATATATAAAAAACACATTTTTTTCTCCTTTGGTGACATCTAGAGTTCATGGTTGGGGAACATGTTTTCTTGCTAGTATCTCCCATACATGGTAATATAAAGATACAGAAGAAAGTGATGATGTCTCCCTATTATATAGGTCCATTTGAAATTTTTTATAATGGTAGGCCTATAGACTATCAGATGATACATTCTCAGATGTACCATTACATGTAAGGTGTCATTCATGATTTATGGCATCATCCTTATAATTCCAAGCCACATCACACTTTTCATCATGAGGTTGATGGCTTAGATGTTGATTCCTCCATTGATGGCTATCCCATATGCTTCATTTACTAGATCATGAAGGAAATATAAGACTATTATATCCCATTTGTATAGGTTCTATAGAAGTATGACCTTATGCACAAAGAAACTTGCGAGTGGGAGGCCGATATACGTTCCCAGTGGCCTGAGTTGTTCTTAGACAATGTATTTCCACCCTTGGAAGGTGAACTTGCGAAGAGATCCTTTAAGGGGGGAATAATATAAGTAATTAGTTTCTCAATGAGGTATGGATCCTTTAGAACATGGTTTAATTCTTCTTTTTTTATGTAATATGGGTGACTACTGAGTTCATGGTTATTTCTTGGTTTTCTGGGGCTCGTTCGGAGTTCAAAACCCATACTAGTGGATAAATAGATTTGGCCACACAGTTATTAGAAACCACTTGAGCCAGTACACAAGGTCTCTATATCCATGCAGGTGATGGAAAAAGGGCTTCACGAGGAAACACAATTTATGGAAACTATAGATATGGGGGACACACCCGTGCAGGTACCTATGAAACATATTGCAAAGGTGTAAAAAATTATATGTGCATGGTTAGTCAAAATATACACATGAGACTATGTGGGGTCTCTCCATAGGTAGTGGGAGGTGCATGGTTGATGCATAATATTTCTAACCATGAACAAAAATCTTTCGACCTATTTATTTTTGGGTAAAATAATTATTTCTCCAAAAAAGATCGATTAACTTACCCCTATTTCTATTTTTCATCTAGAAAAAATGAGGAATTAATTATTCACGATGGAGCTCCCAAACCCCACATTTGATAGATTTTGATCCTGATTCTTCATATGAGCACGGATTTGATAATTGTTTCTCTTATTAGATTCCTCCAGGTGGGATCATTAACCCTTAGGATCTTTTCATTAATCTTCATCCTATAAGTTGCACTTTTTTGTGTGATATCATACAACCAATATTTATGGAATTGATCTATTTTTCTATTTTCATCCGATCCAGGGCAAACTAAGTGTCGATACTAGATAAGAAGAGTTATATAGGCTCATGGTTAGTGGTCATTGACTTTTCTCTTGAAGTCTCTTGATTTTATAAATTGATGTCATTGTGAACATTCCAGTCTCACTATGAATTGATTATTTAACTCAAATTTTCAGCTTATAATCATTAGACATGTATTCTTAGACCCTCGTTATATAAGATCATCACATAATTGGATGTTCAAACCTCAACACCATCCTCCCAGAGCATGGTGTGACCTTATTTATGAATTTTTAACACAACAAGGGTATACATGAACCTTTATTCTATATTTCTATACATGGCCTTATTAATGATTAGTGTTTAAAAAATAAATGAATATTCAATTGTTATAACATGTATATATCAATTGAACATTCTAAAGTAAGTGTTTGAGTATATTAATTAATATTTTAAATATTAAATGGAAAGTATATTTATAGATATAACATGTCTGAGTTAATTAAAAATGAATTTTAGATGGTTTCATGTCCTTATTCCCATTATGATGATTTTTAAAGGAAAAGTACTAAACCTAATAATAGAATAAAGAATGAATTTCAGAAATGTTTGCATGTCCTATTTAGCCTTGTCACCTAGTATTAAAGGAAATGGAATTGACATCCTGAATTATTAAAAGGAATGGGTATTACATAGATTTATTTAAGTAATGAATTATGTATAAGGTGTAAATTGTATATGGATAATTTCATCATTATAGGAGTGGTTAGACGTGACCAATCCTCGGATTCCCAAGGGAAATCCATGAGCACATAGAGGATGAAATTCTAATTCATGGAGCCATTTGACAAGGGACATACCCATAATAGAACATGGTACATTCCTAATTGAAGATTATAGGAATGATATCATAGGATCCTCTCACAATATTTTGAATATTAGGATTTCAGGGATACACTCCATTCACTAAGCCTGATATATTTAGACATGTGGCACTATGTATTCATCCAATTGGGCCCAGTCATGCTTAGACTGTCTCACATTAAAAAAGATCCTTTCACTCAATTAATGATATTTACAGTGTAATTCCCTGGGAAATGCCCATTTGATTATACTAACACCCTATTATTTATAGAATGCATTAGCTACTACTTTGATTTGGCTGACCCCTGGGGTCATGGATGACATAGTAATAAATTGGATCCTCTTTTAATATTATCATGATCCTTTGTATGTTATTTTTACATATCAATATACTATATTATATAAAATTAACATAAATGAAACAATTAAATGATTACATGTTCAGATAAATTACAATCTACAGATGATGTAAGTATTGGCTATCATCAAAACGTTTTTTCATTTATATTTACCTACACACTGTCAGATTATATTCATATACTGTATTTGTGTAGATGATAATGGTTGTGGATGATTTTGATTTATCTGACACTCTATTCAAGCCGTTATTGGTACTAGGAAAGATTATATTTATGTAGATGTTGATAAGGGGAAGCATCCTTCTTGGGACACCTGATAAATATTTCTTTCTTAGGATGGACCTTGGTAGAAGTTGATTGGGTCAATGATTCAGATGATTGATTGTTTTTGGATTCTATTTGATTATTTTTATAGAATTTAATGTCATCATCCTTATACACCTATTTTATAATTTTGTATGGAAATTACATGAAATAATCATCTTTTTTATTTTATATAGTTCAACATTTGAGTTTATTAAAAATATATTGTGAAAGATATTTATGCTAACCTTCCACTAATAATTTTCTATTTATTTTACTATTTCTACTAATATTTTGCATATTTTTTTACATATTTATCTAAAATGGTCCACTCTAAAATGAGGCTATAGTCTCACCATAGACACACCCTATTCCATCACTTCTAGTTGATAGACTCTGGAATATGGGGAGAAATTTTTGAGGCCATGTGGCTCATCAGCTCAAGGAACCATTGAGTGGGACCTATATCAAGGCATTACATTGATTTATGAATTAAATCAGTTATTTGATATATGATTAATTATTTGGACATAAAAAATGGCTAGGGGAGTTTATATAGAGAGTACCCTAGATACATTAGTAGCCTCATGAGGTGAATATATTTGTAAAAGTAAATGGGTTTTTACAGATAAATATTATAAAATCTTTTAAATGCTATTGATGGAAAAGGTATAAAGTTTATGGGAAACCTGATGTACAATAGTAAAGAATATCTATAATTGTTAATTCAACAATTTTATTAATTATATTTTCACTATGATATTCTCTGTGTTTTTATATTGTGAAAATGTTATGGATTAAACGCAATTTGTTTCTAATTAGTTAAATTGAGATAATTTTTATTCCAAATCATATAATGATAGAAATTTTATTGACTAAATAGAATGTTTTTCACATATTTGATCATTAAGTATTAATTATTAATTATTTATTAATGATAAATTCTATTGTATGTAACTCTTACATGGAATCAGTACTCACCCAATTAATGCTTATTTTTTTCCACGATATGAAGAAGAAATGTTTGAATGTGTTCATAGATGAAGAATAAATTGCATTTTTTGTGATTTATTTTTAATTACATATGTATTATAGGTACCATGTATTTATCTAGTTGTTCATGAATACAGATCTAATCAATCCTTAGTGATGTGATCTCTTGTACATAGTTTCAATATAGTAATGTAAACATCAACTCTAGTTTACTAGAATTTTTGTTGTTAATTTTTGTATCAGATTATATTTATTATATTCCTTGGGAATTTCATTTTAAAATAAACATAACCAATAAGAGGCCAATGAAAATCTATTATAGTATCTGAATTTTTTTAAAGATAAGGATGTTATGATTCATGATGAATATGTGGAAGTACATATCATTAGAGTAGAATCATAATCATCTTACTCATGGCTATAACCACTCACAATATCTATTCAAAATGGGATTATTAGGAAAGAAGAGAAAACATAATGTATGGATGAATTAGGTAGTTTACAAATTGAGTACATACCAATTGTATAAGAACAAACCGATTAATTGCCTGAGGAATTACCTTGAAATCCACCAGAGAGTGAAGTGGACTTTTCCTTTGATTTAATCCCTAATGAAAATCCCATATCATAAATTCCCTATAGAATGGAAAATGTGGAATTAGTGGAGTTAAATAAACAACTGCTAGATTTAGGTGATAATGTATTTATAATACCCAATGTGTCACTATGGGGATGCCATGTTCTATTTATTTAGAATAAAGATGAATATATTAGAATGTTCATTGATTATTGGTGAATCAATGCAATTATGATAATGAAGAAGTTCTAAATTCCTCGCATTTTTGATTTATTTGATAAAATTCACAGAGAATAATAATTCTTAAAGATTGGAATTCATTATGTATATCATCAATTATGAGTAATTAAGAAATATATTCCCAAAGCAACATTTCGAACATGATATGAACATTACATGTTTATAGTAGTTCCATTTGGACTCTCTAATTAACAATTTATTTTATGGATCTAAGGAATATATTATTCATGGTAAATCTTGATAATTTTGTTGTAGTATTTATTGATGATATCTTAGTGTGTTATAAAAGCTAAGAGGATAATGAAAATCACGTAAAATAATTCTTGAGACTCTTAAAATAATATATTTATATGTTAAATTTAGGAAGTGTGTATTCTAGCTGTAGAAAATTTCTTTTCATGGGAATATTTTCTCTATAGAATGAATCATATTTGTTTTTATGAAGACATAGGTCGTCTAAGAATGGCCTACACCAGGCGAACCTTACTATGTTATGTAGTTTTCTTGGTTTAGAAGGTTACTATCATAACATGGTTTTAGTTATTATTGATTGTATAACCTATTAACAAATATCACACATAAAGTGTGTATTTTCATATGGAAAAAATAATGTGAAAAATGTTTTGAATAATTGAAGAGCATATTGGTCAGTTCCCTGATTTCAACCCTACAATAATGAAATGATTTGTTTGTGATATATAGTGATTCATTAAAGAAAGAATTGTGTTCTTCCCTTTTTGAAAATGATATATTTATTACCTATTCAAAAAGGGACTTGAAGATTCATTAAAAAAATTATCCAGCACAAGATCTTGAGTTATCAATAGTATGATTTTCACAAATGATGTGGATACAATATCTATATGGTGAAATATGTGTGATATATATGAATCAAAAGAGTCTGAATTTTATATTTAAACAATGTTAACTCATCATCAATAAATGAAAATGTATTATGTTACATAATTATTATGATTTCATAATATACTATAATCTAGGAAAATCAAATAAGGTAGAAAATTAATTAAGTAGGAACGATCATTGTGTTCTTGCCCAAAATGAAGATTTAGAGAGAACCTATGTTTTTGGATTTAGTAAAGAATGATTTTGGAATTATTAAAGATGGTATAAAAACACTCATTTTTATAATGTTTGTGAAACCATATTTATTGAAAAATAAAAAAAATCTCTCAATTTGATGATGTTGATTTTCATAATAATATTAAACCTATGAATGATTGAAAATTCAAACTCTTTATTTGTGTACTAGGTGTTCTGAAATCCAAAAAATGGTAATGTGTTCCATCATTACCTAAGATATAAAGGGAACTATTTTATGATTATTATAGCTCAAATTTCTCTATAAACCCTAGTAGTACCAATATGTATAGGGATCTGAAGGAAATTTCACGGTGGGATAATATGAAGAGGTGTATTGATTAGTATGTGTCTGTATTCCTAGTTATTCAAAAATTTAAGGCTATGATAAAGAATCTTAGAGGATTCAATAATCCTCTGCCTATTCCATTGTGAAGTTTAATGAAATTACTATAGATTTCATCACTGGATTACCGTTGACCCCTAGAAAGAATGATATTATATGGGTTATTATTGATCACTATACCAAATCATTATGTTTTCTTCTTATAAGAGATAGTTTCCCTATTTAGAGACTAGAAAGAATCTATATTAATTATGCTATATGAATTCATGGTGTACCACTATCGATAATGTTTGATCAAGATCCTAGTTATATATCTATATTCATAAAGAGTGTTCAAAAGGCTCTTGATACTGAGCTTCATTTCAAAACCACCTACCATCCTAAAACTGATAAAAATATAAAAAAAATATTCAAAAAATTTTAAGACATTTTTATATCAAGAACACATTGTTTTCAATGTATGTGGGGCCACTATTTAACTTTTTCATTGTTTTCTTACAATAATATTCTCCATTCAATTATTTAAATGGCACCATAGGAAGAATTATATGGATAGAGATTTTGTACTCAAATTTTTTGATATGGAGTGGGTGAAAGGTAAATTATAGGAATTGAAAATATTAAATATATAATGAAAAGGTTAAATACTATTTAGGGTCATATTAATGTAGCTTAATGTTGGAAAATAGTTAAGAAGACAACTATAGAAAGGATTTGAAATTTCATGTTTGAGATCATATCTTTATAAAAGTATCAACATGGAACTGTAAGATAGTGTTACATAACAAAGGGAAAATAAGCCATAGGTACCTCAAAGAATTTGAAATTATAGAATGAATTTGATATATAGCCTACTAATTAACAATTCCAATGTGTCTCTCAAAAGTTAATGATGTGTTTCACATTTCATTATTATGGAAGTACATACTAGACCAAACACATTTACTCGCCTATGAATAAATATAAATTGAACCTAATGTGTCTTAATATGATGATGGTATCGATATTATTTACACTGTAGATAATGTGTTGATATCTTAGATGACTGAATTGGTAAATGTTTTTAGTGGAACTATAAAATGTAAGAATAAACGTGGGAATATAAGGATGTTATGCTGAAGAACCACCCTCTTTTTTTTTAATGTAATATTCCTGAAAATTTAGACGATTTAATTTTTTGAAGGAGATAAGATATTAAAATTAAAGTTTTATGTTATTTATCTTCTTTAAAATATCTCAATTTTATTTATATATAGCATGACATACAACACCAAGATTAAATGAATTGTGATATACTAATAGATATTAATATTTAAAATTTAATATTATAACCATGTTGTTAAAATAGTGTTTCAAAATAGTATTCTCTATATTATATATATACGTGTGTTATTTTTACAATTATTTATCCTTAGTAATTAAGTACAAAATATTTGAGACATTAATTCTACAAAAATGTGTTTTCTTCATATTGGGGTTCATTTATTTTATGAGTAAAAATTATAATAAATGTCTAGAATGTATATAAAATGTATTTTATAAGAATAATATAAATTTTTATATCAAAATATTAAAATTATCTTATGATGTTATTTTTTCAATTTTTTTGAAAATATTCATTCTCTAGTGACTAGTTAAAAATTTAGTTTTTTATAAATATATAATTTTATTTATATTAACAATTACCTCTATGATATAAATTTTATCTCAAAGTGAAATAAGTAATATTTAGGTATATATAATATAAATAATTCCATTTTAATAATTATTTTACCTTATTTTCTTATAGGTACATTTTTGGGTTTAAAGTTTAATTTTCTTAAACAAAACTACTTTATGATTCATTTTGCGAAAGTAATATTAAATTAAAATTTTAAAATTACGTATTTTGAATTTATAAAATTTTATTCCATTATTTGATTTATTATGTCCAAAATTTTAAAATATTTCCCTTTTGTTGCACTAATATGGAACTAATATGGAAATCATTCCTTCAATCTATCCTAAAACTATATTTTATTTCCAACTAAATTTATCTAAATCTATTTTTTTCTCTCTACTGTAAGGATCCACTCACAATGTCCATTTACAATCCACGACTCTCCCTATAATTGGAATATACTACCAAAAATTCTCTAACAATGGCCCATCAACCAACCAACCACATCCCAAATGAAAATCATAACATCGTTCCACATCACCACATCCAAAATCATTCCAAAACATTGGATAAAAAACCTCAAAATTATTTTTCATAAAACACTTGATGTTTCTCACAGACACTGTAGAAAAACACCAAATCATGATACCTTAACTCCCAAAGGCATCTCATGGATGTCCAAATTCCAACATCAAATTAAAAAACCTGAATTACAATGTAGTTTAATGTATTCATTTCCCAACACTATATCTAGACATTATGAACATGCTCTGAGAACCGGATCCACTCTGTACCAAATTTCCCTTGGATCACACAATAACCTCATTAATCTTGATGCCAATGCACTGAATCCTTCTAAAATGAAATCTAAATTCTAAATATGGTATTTACATAGGAACCAAGACACATAGATTCTACACTCACAAATACCTCTTTATTTCACCTCAAACATCCAAGACTATTCTAAATATACTAACTACCCATCTGACATGATAATCATTCACCCAAGATTGATACGATGGTCCATGATGTAGGAGTATATTTATCTCATCTTAGTAAACCAAGATACATAATCACGATAGAAGACACTCCATCCATTATCAAACGTAATAAATATATGTGGTTTTCCTACTCCAACCTAAGAATTAACATGAAAAACTGGTTTTTCCCATCACTAGTTGACCAGGAATAATGTCCTCAAACATCCATTGGTGGGATTCTCACTATATGAATTCCATCACATCATTCAATGATAAAAAACCTAAATGGGGCCCATCAACTCACCTCCATGATGATACCCCTATCATGGCCCAACCTATATCGATTGTTCCACCAAAATTAAACATTCTACATTGCCTCATATCACCATGGGTATATCTCAAATTCTCATGGAAAACCATAGGTTGTCACTGTCATTTGTATCTGACTATATCACTTACAATATAGAACTTATCAAGATAATCCATAACCAATCAATTCCCAGTGGACTTATACACAACCCATTCACCATATCACACCCAAATAGGTACCATGTCTGCCTAGCGAACACCTTCCCCCAAACTATGATAATTTTATAAAAAAGCAACATCAACACCCAATATCATTTTATGGAAGAGTGATCCATTATCAACACCCTCATTAGTTTTCATCCTCTATATACCTGTGTCAAAATTGAATTAATAGTTGTATGTTCCTCTACAACATTATCACTCATCCTAACTCACACCCCCCTGAGTCATGCACCATATAACCTAGGACCACACAACTATCCCATTATACCTTCTACACACACAATTAAATCACATCTAATATCCAAAGGAATCTCACTCATTAAAAGACTAACCACAAGATCACCAACCACATGATAACCATTAAAAATATAGTGTGTCTTCCCACACATCCCCCACACTATATAATGCACATCTAGAAACAGTTAAGACAACAACCCATCATGCCATTGTAACAAAACACTACCTCGATACCAAAAAACACCATGTATTTTTCAACCCAATGTACCAAGGCATTAAACATGAATTTCCATAATATTTTGATTCAGTTAGGTAGAATCCCGCTAAGAATCTATATGGGAAATAACTATATAGCATATAATTTACACATTATATAACTAAACCATTATCCACACGGGAAATTTTTCTCTTCTCAAATTTCCTCTTAGGCATAATATTCCATCGCCAATACATTACAAGGTTGTCAAAGGACCACACCAATCCTTTAAGATTTTATATACGTCACTTAATGAAAGGACTATATAACCATTATATGAGAACCTTTCATAGTAAGATCCACATAACCTCCCATAAATAGGTAATACACTGTGGTATAGTTCAGTAGAATGCTACAAAAGATTTATATAGGAAAAACTTATGTAAGTTATATTTGAAACATAAAATAGTTGATCCTCTCATCAGTAAAAAACCGCACTTAAGTACACATATTGCATGTGAATATTATATTTCATGAATGGTCTATATAAATAGGTCTCTTTCCAGTTTTCAAGGATCCAAAACATATAAACCCCAAAAACACAATTCATGTGCATCACCTATGGTGAAATCAAACATTCATAACATTGAAAACAAAGAACAAAAATCTCACTCCCTAGTAACGTATACATCTTATCATAAATTGTATTATCAATGAACAATTATGATATCCCTCAAAAGATATGATACATTCTTAGAACACTTTTCTACCATCTCCTGAAATAAAAAAAACTATGATACCACATGGTAAATTCCCATCCCTAGTACACATTGAATGGTCTCCTAAGCTGAGGTGTTACATGTCCTCAAGTGCACCTCCCAAACATTAAAGGTTACTGACTGGTGGATAGGGAACAATCTATACAATATGGATACTATGGCCATGGGTCAAAATCAAAAAAAATTATTCAAAATATCCACAATCATCCACAATATATCAATGTAATCATAATTAATAAATAAACCAAATGTTATCATATATATTGTTTTCAGATAAACATACAACTAATCACCCAATAGGTTGACCCTATATATATGAAAAAAATAATTAAATTAAAATAAAATAGGCTCTACTAAAAACCCAAATTCTAATCCCACTAATTAATACCCATCAAGAAACTCTAACTCGATCTATTTCACATCTTGATCTTCGAACACAAAATCATAAATAATGTCTTCACACACACTCTAATATTCATGTGTATGGTGTTAGGATGTATCCTATTAGGGTCTCACCAAACACACAAAATATAAACTTTCATATAAAGTTTTATTCTAAAAAAATATAAATTCAGTAAATAAATGAGATCTTTGAGTATTCATGAACTAATGAGGCCACCACGACACCTAATGAGGTACGCATGCTCATCAAAAAACTGCATTCTAACTATGCCACCATTTTTCTTGAAAATACCTACTCCAGTTCCATTCCATAATCCATTATTTTTCTCATATTATTTCAAATATGTCAATCCCATACCAAAATAGTCAGGTTTGGGATTCATCCAAACCCCAAAAAATACATAAAGAGACATGGAGGACTCATACGTCTATATCTCAGCCCAAAACCTCAACAGTCATAATAGGGTCCACCAATATTTTCTCAAATCACAACATCACCCATACATCTCATGAGCAGTCTTGAAACTATGCCTATTAGTTAATTTTCCACCTCACACATGACCCAATCCTCTATTGGGTCATTATTTACCAAATCCTCTATTGGGTCATTATTTACCAAATCCTACTAATGCAAGGTCCATATAGGACATGAAATAGCCCCCAGGTAGTGTTCAACCAAATTATTCATATGGAAAGGTCCATAATATACATACTACATCAGGCCACAACCCAACCCTCTTATAGGTGGACCTCATCCCAATCCTACTAAGGCAATTTATTCCTAGAACATGAGCCAATACTTGGAAGTAAATGACCAAAAATATCATGAATGACCACAAATACATTATCTCAAATAGATTACAGCCCATCACATTGATACCCATATAATCCAAGGTTGTTAGTCACTAAATATGTAACCCTACTTCACAACACATCCCAACTAACACATCAGTGCACCCATGGGTCCATCTAGACCCTCCACAATATATTCTCATTGATACCATCTCAAAGTTCATAATTGATCATAAAAACACTACATGAAGGCTAATCCAAACCATGAGCTCTAGTTACTATCTCATATCACAAAAACCATCATCAATGCTAATCCATATACCCAAGGACCATCCTCAAACATCATGTTATATCTGAAAGTATCCTTAAAATGTGGGTTCTATGTGAAGTATGATACCCCATTAACATCCCAATTCCAAGTCCCAAACAACTTTCAAGACCCTAATCTATGTATCATTAGACATATTGTTATATATTACCCTTATCCTATTACTTAGAGGAAACCCCTCTCCCCCAAACATGACAAGTCCTATAGGAATTATCACTCTCACTTCACACTCCAAGAGTAACATCGACCATTAGCACAGAGTTTCTAGTCACCCAATAGATGTATGATTGTCATGCCCATCATCACTCATCTACAATAACCTCATGAATTACACATACTCAAGGAACTTTCCTCAGATATCCAGTGTCCCATACCACATACTGTGACGTCAAAGTGGCCTCTAATCTAATTGAACCCTGCCCAATCCCCTATGGTGGTGTACTCATTGATAGATCCCAGATCACCAAAGTGATAAACGATACTCATAAATGTATTGAAGGCCTAGAATGATCCTCTCTCATTTATCCACGACACCCATGTCACTAGACCACATACACAAACTACGTGCAGTTTTTAGGAATTCATGATCATGCATGAACATATATATTGAATTTTACTAAAGGGACCACGTAAAATGAACATAGAGTTAACCCCTCTTCACTTACTATCAAAACTCATCCAAGACCACCAATCTATGTTCACACTCCCAGGAAGAAATATCATGTTATTGTTCACAAATAATTAATAATAACATAATATAATTAATTACAAAAAATAATTTTAAATAAGTATAACCACCTAACAACTCACTGAGAAACTCCATTTTCTATAAACTATAACCAACCACCAAAGGAAGTTCCGAGTAACACGCCCAACAACATCTTGACTAAATCCATCTAAATCAGTTCCAAATTAATCACCAATTTCATCCAAGTTAAAAAAATATTAAATAAAATATGTCATCAACCTATTAATGAACTCCAACAAGGTTCCGAAATCACCTTGTGTCCTCTTATAGATATTATGATAAAATAACCATTATACATAATCAATTACAAAATAATCTAGTAGAATTTAATCTAAAATACAACAAAAAAGGATCCTTAATTTAGTCTAGAAATAAATAAAAATAAAACAAGGAAATTGGAGGGTAAAAAACCTTATTCTTTTAGAAAGAATAATTCCTTGTTATAAGGAATTTAAGATATAAATAAAGTGGAAAGGAGTTTGAAAAACAACCCTCTATGTGTGTGCATGGATCACCAAGAAAAAATGGGGGGGGTCAAATATCATTATATTATATATAAAAAGCTTATATGAAACCATCCTAACATGAACACTTATTCAAATAATGGATCCCATGTCTAGAGGTTTCCTCAATATTTCCCTAAGACTTTAATGATGTTACAACTACAATCATGCACAAAAATAACTAGAGCTACTATTTGTCAGCATCTCATCCACCTAAACGAACTCCTATGCTACCCTAAACACCTAGAGAAACAATCGAAACTCAGACTCTGTGAAAACATATTTTAGGACATTAAAATGTTCAGGATCATTATTAAAATTAAAATTCTCAAATTAAACCCATCATAATATCAAAATTAAAAATTCTAAACTAAAATATAATGAATTAAAAAATTTTGAGGCATTAAAATACCAATTATTTAGTCTAATAAGGAAATAAAAGATCATATATTGGTGGTTAAAAGACAAGTTAAAATTTTTAAATATCTCAATTCTTTATAAAATGTAATTATCAATTTTATTCATCATTAGTTAATTATAATGCATCGTATGTGAGAATATGAAAGATCAAATTATAGAATTAACACATGTATTTTTAATATTTTTTTGTTTTAATGAGGAAAAATAAACTCTTATTCCTCTACTCATTTGGAGTTGTGTTATGTAATAACTGATGGTTGATGTAGAATAATAACATATTTACAACCTACATTTTTTAGCATAATTATAAGTGATACCCCTGAATTTTTTATATGGATTAAAAACATACCACAACCATTCATTAAATTTCGGGATTGACAACATAAAGAGTCTTGAATTTTGAATCTAAAATTCACAGCCTGAAGAGACATAATACTTTTGGATGATGAAATCTTAAACTAAAGGTTTCAACATAGATGATAATATATAATTAATTAAAACATAATCTATAAAATAATGTCTCTGAATAATTTGAAGAATTAATATTTAAGATAGTCCTCATGTTATATAAAAAATAATTATTTGTCTTATTAAGGTAGCAGTAGTAGATGAAGAGGATTAAGTCCCCCTTGAATGATTTTATTATTGATGTAGTCTTGTTCCCATAGGATCAATTGGATGTAAGAATCGCAAAACCCTTGATAATTAGAATGTTCAGGTAAAATGTGTGTCATGTTTATTTTTTCATTAATTATTGAAGAATACATTAAATAGTACTAAAAAATAAATAGAAATTGGTTAGATAACATAAATAATGATTCAAAAATTATAGAAGAGAGTTAAAACAATTCAAATAATGATCGTAACAAATATAATTTAAAATCAAAAATAAATACAAGTCAAAAATAATTTGAACACAACATTTATATTGAAATAAAATATCTCCACAAAAATAATACAATTATATTCCAAAAATATCACTCAAGTACAATTATTAAAAAATTTATGTTTCAAAAATATACTATACATATTCATATAGATGTGTAAAAATTATATCCATAATTTAAAAACATAAATATACATTTAATTTTTATGAATAGTTTCATTATATATATATAATCATTTAGATAATTTAAAATAAATAAATTTAAGAAGTATAAAAATAGTTCTAACATTTATTCTTTTATGAATTTTATTTTCAAAAAATATAAAAATAGATTAAAAAAATATTTAAATATATTTACATATTTCCAAAAAAACACATCAAATAGTTTATTTATAATTTATATGTATTTATAGTATAACGAAATAAATGAAATAACTTACTAAAAACATTATTTGAATGGAAATATCAAGAAAATAGTAAAATAAAATATTCGGGAAAAATGCTAAGATTTTAGTCACATGGTCGATCAACTAGTAGGGAGAAAAGAATGGGTTAGGATAAACTGGTGTTTTTAATTGACATACAATAATTTTCTACAGTGAAAGTTTATATATAGAATTAAGGATCCCAACCATACCATGTGATGGATCAAATGTAAGTTTAGTTGAGTAATTCTACATATCAACCATATGACCAAAGTTACTAACTCTATGAACAAATTAAATGTGGGAAATGAAGCTACATTAAGAATAAATATTAATCGTACAGTAGGTTAAATGATTACCATTTTAATCTAGCATAAGAAAAATATGAAAAAGGTAAAACAATTTCATAATCTATATAAACATTGAATGCCCATTTCAAGACATGGATAGAGGTACCATGTAAATTCAATACTCTATGTTTGGGTATTATATGATTCCACTAGTGTTTATGCAGGTAAAAAGATATGAGATTCATAATGGTATAAATATATGATATTTGGAATGGTAAAATTAAATCTCCACCCATGAAGTAAGGGTAGACAAACAAATTTGTGTAAGGGTAGTTTAAGCAAGCTCATGTAAGGTTATGATGATAATACCTCATGAAAGCATAAAAACAATTACCATATTCCTCTGTAAATTTTTTAAGAGAAAAATAAAAACTCCTGTAAATGGAAAAATAAAGTCTTCTATATTTCATAAAGGTAAAAAACTTTAAAAAATTAAACATTAATTCAGTCTAATATTATTCGTGGAAAAATTATGAATATTTAATGAACAATTAAATTAAAATTTATAATAATATTAAACTAAATTATTTAATAAATAATAAGGGTAACACCCTAATATATTAAAATAATAACATTGTATTCCATAGTGTATTTAACTTTTATCACTGAGTTGAAACATCCAATCAAATATATTTCTTTCAATTTAATCTCTTTGATATCTTACGGAACACACAACCCCGAGTCGAAGTGAATTGTAATATAGTATATGTTGACCTCACCTATTTTGAAAATCCCAATTATGTGTTAATATGTGTTTATAATACTATGTTTACAATAATATCAAAATAATCATTGGAATATGTTAATATATGTTTATATATGTTTATACATACTTTGAAATAATTCTAACTCAATCTGGATAAGTTGTTCACAGAACAAATAAGTGTTAAGTTCACTGGTATGCACATAGCTACGGTTACAGACAAACAGACACTTGGTCTTTGGTACAGAACAGAGATACCGGTATATAAGTCCACCAATATGAGTGAGTCCACCGATATGAGTAAGTCTACCGATATGGGTAAGCCTACCGATAAACAAAGGTCACTGGTTAGTAAATTTCTCCGCTACTCAAGTCTACCGATACAAGCAACCGATACAGACAGACAGACACACAACTACCGTTATAAAGACCTACCGATACAACCAGATAGATGAATGGATACCGATATAAAGCTACTGATACAAAGTTCACCGATAGACAAAGTCACTGATATAAGTAGTTACTAATACGAGCAAGTTACCGATAAACCAAAGCTACAGAAGGAGTTACTGATATATAGAGAGAGTGTTAAATGGAGTAACTTCTATTGATACAAGGAGCTACTGGTACAAGAATAGAGAGATATTGATAGGAAGCTCCCTGATATACAAAGTCCACCACTACAAGTCTACCGACAGAGAGCTACTGATGAAAGATGACTGTTAACCAGTCACTGCTACTCAAACTCTTTTTCTATGTATTTATTAAGAAACGGTCATATTTGATGTTTTTAATGCACGTACTATTAATTAATGATAGTTGTTTTCATGTCATGGAACCGTAACTCATACCTATGAAAAGGTAATCATTCCTATTGTCAGGGCTGAAGGTATAAATGGAAGATAGAACTATATAAAATGGTGGTTTTCACATACACAACAAAGAAAGGTGACATTCATACACCTGCATACTTGAAGAACACAAGACGAGGCCATTCATACAAGAAGAGAACACAAGATGAATTTTAGTCAAGGAGTGAAGAGCTACAATGCTCAAGCTGATCAAACTGAACATGAAAATCAAGGAAAGAAACAACACTCTGTTTTCAAGACAAAAACCATAGAAGGACTCAGAAGCATTTCTGTTCTATCAGAAGGAGTCCAGATCTGCACTTCAAATCACTAGATCATTCTAAACTCTTATATACTCTCTTACTGATTCTTTTACTTATCTTTGAGCAGTGTGTGTACTCTATATACTTCATACACACACTGACTCCTATGTAGAACTGGGGGATTTAATCCCGACTCACTCTTTCCCTATACTCTAATTTCCCAATGTTGATAGTGGTAGAGGTCAAGTAGAACCTAGATAGCCTATGTACTATTGTGTTGTTTTCCCACGAAGAACTGTGGTAGAGTTCTTAGTACCTAGACAGTCTTTGCACTGTTTTTTACCCTGATCTAGGGTGTGGATAAAAATTTATATAAATTTTTTTAGAGGACTATGTCTTGGATTGAGACTGAACCTCTTGTTTTAAAACTTTTGTGCTTACTTATTTTGTTTTTAACCTATATTGAATATTCCGCTGCTAATTACTTTGAAATATAAAATTGTTTTAAAGTTACTTTGATAATTAATCTAGAAAGTGTTTGTAACTATTTTAAATCAGTAGGTTAGTTTCGAAATCTAATTTAATCTTCTGATTAAATTAACTGAGACCTAATCAATATTTTGAGAACCTAATCGAACCCTTACAATTTTAAAAATTCACTACAGTTTAACATAGTTTTTAATTGTGGGATTTTAATAGAAATATTTTTAACATAAATTTTTAATTGGAACTCAATTCACCCCCCTCTTGAGTATCCACTCCAACCAAAATTTGGTATCAGAGGGTGTTTGTTATTTATAAAGTATATCCAAATACTCTTTTTTCAACTGTGATTTTAGTTGTATCTTAATGATATTAAATTTCTGTTAGTTCTAAATTTTATCTTTTAAATATATTTTCTAAAATCAGATTATGGAAAATAAACTAGAAGGTGCTTCTACCAATAGGCCACCGTTCATTAATGGTACAAATTATACCCAATGGAAACTTAAAATGAAAATTCATTTAGAAAGTATGGGATTTTACATCTGGACGGCTATAGAGACTCAATATAAGATTCCAGAAAATGAAAGGACTACTTGGGATGAACCTACTAAAACTTCTTACAATAATAACTGTAAATAAATGAATGCTTTATACTATGCTTTAGGTGATGAAGAATTTAAAAGAATATCTTCTTGTAAAACTGCTTATGAAATCTGGGACACTTTGGCTATTTCCCATGAAGGAACAACCAATGGTAAAGAAATGAGACTAAACACCTATACTATTAAGTATGATAATTTTAAAATGAAGTCTGATGAACCCATTTCTGACATGTATCTCAGGTTCAATGAGATTGTCAACACTATGAGTTTTCTTAAAAATATTGTTCCTGTAAAGGAGCAGATTATGAGAATACTAAGATTTTTGGTAGAAATATGGAGAGGCACATCTGTTTCAATTAGGGAATCTTGTGATATAAGTTCACCACCTGTTAAATAATTAATTGGTAAGTTGATTATGTATGAAGAAGAGTTGAAATTAAACAAGGAAGAAGATGATGAACCAAAGATAAAGTCAATAACATTTAAATCTACTGCCTCAAAGAGCAAGGACAAGGAGAAACTTCACATACCTGCTGAAATCTCAATAAGTGAAGATTCAGATTCTAATAGTGATGAAGAGATGGCTCAGATAGCCAGATGGTTCAAGAAGTTCTACAGGAAGAAGAAATTATTCATAAAACTAAATTATAAAGGAAAATATGACAACAAAGGTCATTGGAAGAAGGATTAGAAAAAAGCTGATAAGGATGATGAGATAGTATGTTATGAATGAAAAAGGAAAGAACACATTAAGGTAGACTGACCAAAGTTAAAGTTCCAGAAGAAATATGACTACAAGGAAAAAAAATATAAGAAAGCCATGAAGGAAACCTGGAGTGCTTCAGAAGATAGCACAAGTGAGTCTGAAGTTTCTGATTCTGAAAAGAATCGTGACAACATGTGTTTCATGGCTAATACTTCTGAGGTACATGTTTCCCCTATAAAGAATGATTATTATTCTAGGAATGAAAGTAGTGATGATAATATGTCAAAAGATGAATTTTTTGAATACTGTAATATGATAGAAGAAACCTTTAATGAATTGAAGGACAAGTATAAGACCTTGAAGAAACAACATGCTTTGACCAGCTCTGTTAAATCTGCACTTGATATAGAAATGTAATAGAATGCTCAATTAATTAAGGAAAATACTGAACTGAAATTGTCCAATGAGAAATTAAGGAAGTACTTAGAGAAATTCACAAATGTAAAGAATACTCTAATTCAAATTCTTGGAAAACAAGTGGCACCAAAATATAACACTGGAATAGGATATCAGCCTGGATAGAGACAAATTACTAAAAATAGATTTATTCCTAAATCTGGACAGAATGCTGCTAGTTCTAGTTCTGGAAATACATATGCTTCAACTAGTTATTCACATGGTTATAGATCAAATAAATTTTATCTTTCAAAATATTTTGAATCTATTGATTGTATGAGACCCATTAGACAAATCTGGGTACCAAAAATTTTGCTTGCTAACTTGTCTGGACCCAAGAAAATGTGGGTACCAAAATCATTTTCTATTTAAACCCGTTTTGTAGGAAACTTGCTGGAAAAGTTCCCATAATAAGGTATGGTACTTGGATAGTGGATGTTCAAGTCATATGATTGGATATTACTCATGATTCAAGAGTTTAATCAAAGTTGATGGAGGCCTTGTCTCCTTTGGTGATAACTCAAAATAAAAAATCATCGGATTAGGCCAGATTGGTAACACTGATTCAGTTTTAATTTCAAATGTTTTATTTGTTGATGGACTTAAGTATAACCTATTAAGTATTTCTCAGTTGTGTGATGATGGTTTCAATGTTAAATTTGAAAATTATTCTTGTAATTTTTTTAATTCTAAAAATATTTTAGTATTTTCTGCTTTGAGAAATGAAAATGTTTATGCTGTTGATTTTAATTACTTGGATAAACAGAACATTACTTTCTTGAATGATTTCCATAAAGAGTATTGGCTATGACATAGAATATTAGGACACTACAATGTTCATTCACATAGAAAACTAACAAGGAAAAACTTAGTTAGAGACCTACCTAAACTTGAATTCCAAGCTGATAAAGTTTCTAATCCCTATCAAAAGGGAAAGAAACATAAAGTTTCTTTTAAGTCAAAGAAATAAGTTTCAACTTCTCAACCTATCGATTTGGTTCATAGGGACTTGTTTAGACCCTCTAGATTTTATAGTTTAAATGGGAAGCACTATGTCTATGTCTTAGTAGATGATTATTCTAGGTACACTTGGGTATACTTATTAGCTCACAAAAGTGAAGCTTGTTCTTACTTTATTAAATATTCCAAGTCTGTGGAAAAACCTAGTAGAATTATAATTAAGACTTTTAGAAGTGATCATGGTCGTGAGTTTAAAATCATGAGTTTGAATCTTATTGTTCACACAGTGGATATAGTCACAATTTCTCTTCCCCTAGAACACCTCAGTAGAATGGTTTAGTAGAAAGAAGAAACAGAACTCTTCAAGATATTGTAATAACTATGCTTAATGCGTATGACCTACCAATTTACATTAGGGCTGAAGTTGTAAATACATCTTGTTATATTATTAATAGAGTCCTGATTAGACCTGTTCTAAAAAAGACCCTTTATGAGTTGTGGAACCATAGGAATCCTAATGTTAATTACTTTAAAGTTTTTGGTTTCAATGTATTTGTTCTCAATACAAAAGATAATCTTGAAAAGTTTGCATCCAAGAGTGATGAAGGAATTTTCCTAGGTTATTCAATTACTAGCAATGATTATAGAGTTTTTAATAAAAGAACCAAATATGTGGAAAAATCTGTTCATATCCAGTTTGATGAAACTGATCCACATGAACCCAAATGTTCCATTGAAAATCTTGAAGAAGATTTGTCTTTTTTGAACCTTAATGATAAAATAAATGAACCTGTTGTAAAGACATCCAGTTTTGGAAACTTTCCAGAACCTATTTCTGTAGAGCCTGAATCTATATAAAACCTGAAATTTCTAGTCCTACCTTTACTAGATCAACTAGGATTCTAAATAATCATCCTTTAGATTTTGTTGTTGGTAATCTTGATAGAGGGATACAAACTAGAGCTTCTCTAAGAAACCAGGTTGAACATCAAGCTTTTCTTTCACAGTTAGAACCTAAAAATATCAATGATGTAATCAATGATGAATTTTTGGTAATGGGTATGCAAGAAGAATTAAATCAATTTTAATGAAACAAAGTATGGGAATTAGTTGATAGACCTAATAACACTTTGACCATAGGCACTAAATGGGTTTTTAGAAACAAAGTTAATGAGTCTGGAAATATAGTTAGAAACAAAGCAAGGCTAGTTGCACAAGGGTATTGTCAAGAGGAATTAATAGACTATGAGGAAACCTTTTCCCCTGTAGATAGATCAGAAGCTATTAGGCTTCTACTTGCCTATGATGCTCATTTTAATTTCAAATTATATCAAATGGATGTTAAATGTGCTTTTCTAAATGGTTTTATAATTGAAGATGTTTTTGTTGAACAATTACCTGGATTTACTAATCCTAATTTTCCAAATAGAGTTTTTAAACTATCTAAAGCTTTATATGATATGAAACAAGCTACGTGAGCTTGGTAAGATAGACTTAGCAACTTTCTTATTTCAAAAGGTTTTACAAAAGGGATTGCTGATCCAACTCACTTTATCAAAAGAATTTCTAAAGATGGTTTAATAGTGAAAATTTATGTTGATGATCTTATTTTTAGATCTTCTAAAAATACTTTGTGTATTGATTTTTTAAAGAGTATGCAAAATGAATTTGAAATGAGTTTAATGGGAGAACTCAAATATTTTCTTGGATTTCAGGTTTTTCAAAATCAAAATGGTATTATTTTAAATCAACATAAATGTACAAAGGATATTTTAAAACGCTTCAGTTTAGATATTATTAAGGAAAGTGATACACCCATGAGTACTACCTGTAATTTGGACATTGATGAATTTGGGAAATCAGTTGATCAAACAAATTAAAGAGGTATGATTGGAAGTCTACTTTACCTTACTGCTAGTCAACCAGATAAAATGTTTAGTGTGTTCATGTGTTCAATATTTCAAGATAATCCAAAAGAATCCTATTTTATTGTTGTTAAAAGGATTTTCAAGTACCTTAAACATACTGCAAATTTAGGTTTTTTTATCCAAAAGGCAATATTTTGATTTAATATGTTATTCATATGCTGACTTTGCTGGTTTCAAGTTAGATAGAAAGAGAACTTCTAGAACATGTCATATTCTAGGTAAGTCCCAAGTATCATGGTGTAGAAAGAAGTAGAATTATGTTGCATTGTCTACTGCTGAAGCAGAGTATATATGCGCTGGTAGTTGATGTGCACAAATTCTGTGGATGAAACATACTCTAATGGACTATGAATATGATTTTAAACATTTATAAATAAATTATGATAACACTAGTGCAATTAACATATCTAATAATCCCGTTTCTCACTCTAGGACCAAACACATTGATGTAAGGAACCATTTTTTGAGAGATAATTACCAAAAAGGTGATATTACTCATGAATTTATAGGTAGTAAAAATCAATTAGATGAAATTTTAACCAATCCTTTATGTTTGGATAGGTTAAGGTACATTAGACATGAATTAGGAATGATAGACTATGTTCGTTAGATACTTCACCGGTATGAAACCTCACTGTTATACCTCAACGGTATGAAACATCAATGTTATACCTCATCGGTATGAAACTTCACTGTTATACCTCACCAGTATGAACCTCACTGATATACCTCACTGTTAGTGGACCTCACAGTTAGGAATTCTCACCAGTATACCCTACCGTTAGTATGCATTGTTTTAAACTTCTGTCTTAAGCCACTGGAATCTGTATCGCCTATACGTTACTTATTATATTTTAATTATTTGTTTTATGATTCCTAAATGATAAAACTAAGTCTTAGTTACTTCTCAATCCACTGAACTCTCCTCTCTCAAACCAGACTCCTTGAATCCCCGAATCTCGCAAAAAACCTAAGTTCTTCAATCCAGAGAAGGAAAAAACCAAGCTTCCGACTGTAAGAGATGAATTTGATGATCCGAATGCGAATAAGCAGAAGATAGGGCCTGAAGAAATTAGTTGTGTTAGTAGAACAAGGTTTGGGAGGCGTCTAATGAACCCACATTTACAAAATAGAGATACTGTAATTGAGAAAGAGTTATGCACGGAATGGGTGATGTCTAGTAAATCATTAGTTCTAGAGGTGCTGGAAGATCATAAATGGGTAGAATGCTTCTCGAATAACAATGTCCCCAACTATTTTAATCTAGTAAAACAGTTCTATGAGTGTGTGAGTTTTGAGAAATCCGATGAGGAAAATATAATGATTTCATGGTTAAATGGCAAGGAAATATCCTTTTCGTCTGTTGAGTGGGCTGAGAACCTGAGAGTACCACAAGAAGGATTTTTTGGATATTAATAGAAGACAACACCACCTAAAAGTGAAATATTTGATTATGAGACTTCCTTAGAGGAGCTCACAGATAGTGGCAAGCAGAGAAAGGTGGTGGCTGTTGAAATGGATGGAGAAAACAAATTGTTGTTCAAATTTGTGCAACATGTGCTAAGTCCAAGAAAAGGGTGTAACATACCAAGTAGGTAAAGAATTATGGATTTTCATATCTATGTCTGTTTATGAATTATATAGTGTTTTAAAGGCTTAAAATTAGAAAAAATCCAATCTTAAGCATAGAATTCTCTAATATTTTTTAAAAGATTGTTTTACCACCTTTTGAGGGAGAACCATTTTCAAATCTATATTTTGACAATTTTATAAGCTCTATTTGTCAAAATAAACTTATTCTTTAAGATTGGGACATTGAAATGTAATTTGGATAATTTTTTGGTATTTTTGTGACAATGTTCATTTTTTAATGAATAGTGAAAAATACTTCATTTTACTTCAAAATCGCCTTCTCATCTAATTTAATTGTATGGATAGATTATCTTTTTAATTGGTTTTAATGTTTAAATAGAATATATTTTTACCATTTAATCCAATGGTTGTCATTGGATTTAATTTCACTTTGGAATTGGACATAAACAATTGTCAAACTTTTGATAGATATTGTTTCTAAAAAACCTGCTATTTGTTTTGACAATGGGAATTATTTTTAATTTAATTACTACAATTTCTGTGTTTGGAATTTGGTAAAATGGATTCCATATTTGTAATCATAAGGTTCAAATTATTTAATTAATACTCATTTGTTTTTTGGACATTATAAATAGTAACGATGGAAATTATCTTTAATTATCGTGATTAATTAGTAATTGGGTAGTTAATGGTAATAAAATAATATCATTATAATATAAAATGACCCCAAAATGTGTCCTAATGCAACTGGTTGTGTCATGGCCGACCATGGGATGCCTTTTTCCAAACATTGGGACCCCATGGAATCACTTTTGGGTGATAGTGAAATTTTATTATATTAATTTTTTAAAGGGAAAGTATAACCAAAGTATGTATCACCCAAGTAAAACAATTTTAGTTTTGTATACATAAATGATCTCTTAGAATATAAATAGTCATTGGAAATCTAAAAAGGTTACCTATATCATGATATTTTTTTATAATTTTTATACATTAAATAAATTAAATTATTTATGACACCATGATGATGCAGCGATTACCTCATTAATTAACGATTTAAATAAAATGAAACGATAATGTAAAATATAAGACTTACACTTGTAAAAAACCTATTTTATGGGTTTATTTTGAACTCTTATCACCTTATCCTCGAAATATATAATTTTTGGACCTTTAAAATCAAAAAATTATTATATAATAAAGTAACATTTCTTGACTTTCCAAGAGTGCCCCTCCTCCCTCTTATGAAAGGCCCCCAACTCTACCACATTACCCACACCTCTCAAGCAATTCTCTCGGCCAATATCTTCACTTTTTATCTTTCCAAATCCATCTCTTCATCATATAAGCCTTACCATAGGCATAAAGATCTTCAAGAAACCCTTTTAGTTCAAACCAAGAGGAGTTACCCAATTTAAAGGTAATGTCTTCACTTGTGTTATTTTGTTTTATTTTTTTTATCCAACCCCTTAAACTCTTTTTATTACTTTATTTTGTAAAAACACAAGTATCTTAAATATACTAGGATGTTGTTATGAGAAATATTTTATTTACACTTACACACACCTCCGTCTAATGGTTAAAGAACATACTGTTTCTGTGGTTGGCGAATTTTTGCCTCACGAAACGATGATTGTTCAATCTTCTTTTAACACATTTCATGGTGGCTATTAAGATGTCACTATATTTATATATGATATATATTATGTCTATGTTTTCCTTATGATTCTGTATTTTTCATTTATGGCATACCTTATGGTTTCCATTATGGGTAAACGAGATATCTTCATTTTAGGAAGTGCGGACTACCGCCCCCTCAAAGTGATTTGATTCGTTAATGCCATATATGGGATATATAAAGGATGGATTTAATAATATTATATATTATATTATACTGGAATTATAATATACCTTTATATCATTATAATTTCACTCCATTAAATACAAAATAGAAATGAAAGTAGCGTTCATGCGTCGTACGGCTCACCGTCTCCATGAACGGTGAATTTCATTTATTACCTCTAAATGTTATGTAATGTTATAAGTTCATGTATATACTGTATATATATGGTATATATGATATCTACATAATGAATATAATTCTGGATATAAAGGATATTTTACCACAGGAACAACATGTAATTATAAGAAGTTTATTTTGACTCAAGTACCATAGATCGACAAAACGACCGTTATTAACTTAAATAATTACATAATATTCATAACATGGTAATAAGTGATATAAAAGGAATAATGAACATGAAAATGGTTCTTAAGCAAGTATAAATTAATTCTATTTTGTTATTCAGGAGATTAAAGAACAATCGAGTCAAGTCGGACATGAGGTTTGGGACTTCGTCTCAATCTCCTTTCAATGAGGCATATTTTGTTTTATACACAACATTATTTTATACGGTGTATAAACCACTATGACTTTTACTTTTATTCAAAATGAATCTTGATTATATGAAACATTTTAATAAATGAAAAAAGGGATTTTTTTTGTCGTACGTATGTGACAACAACGACTTCTCCACCACCGTGACAATTATTTGAGTTTCGGCTTCCTCTACAAGCCATAATTTTTTTTAAATGAAAAATAAATACCATGTTTTAATTTTCTTTCATTTTGGTATTGAAAATGGTTTTTATAATGCTTTTATTATATCAATGTGTTGTATTGATATCTTGTTATTGAAATTTTGAAATTTTATGTTTCTTTTATGCATGTTTTATGTGATATGATTATGTTATGGTTCTTGGGAATTATTTATGAAGAAGGGTGGTTCCATGATAAACTAAGGGCTGGTGATCCCGTGATAGCTCTCCAATGAATTAGGTAATGCAAAGGAGTTAAACTCAAAGGTTTCTCCAAAGAGATTTAGGGAATATACTATAATGGGTATTCAAAACATAACCATGAGGGTTACTCCCTACGTAAGAATGTTATAAATGCCTCAAGTTACCTTTATGTCTTATGTTTTCTATGAGTTATTCATAAACCATATGACTTCATAAGGTATGATAAAGTGCTTATATTTTATGAGTAAAGTATGATTTCATTAATTCTTATGTATACATGGACTAATGTTTTCATTCCGTACTTTTATATCCCTTATTGAGATTTTTATGCTCATCCCAAGTTTTTGAAATGTTTTTCACAGGTCAAGGGAAAAGTACATGATGAGATGATAGTGTCGAGGAAGTGTCAAGAATGAATCCATGTTTTATTTTAAATATATATCCTTTTATGGGAACAATGAATACTGTCTTTTATGCAACCACCTTATTGAAATGTGGAATGTAATGCATTATTTATGATCTAATTCTCTAAAACTCTAAACCTGAAAATATTTTCAATGTGTATTCTCGAAATAACTCAAGATTAAGTAATGTTTAAGGCTGGTGCCTTATAGTTGGTATCAAAGGTTAGTTTAGATAACTTTATGAGTTAGAATTCTATTAAATTAATATCCAAAAATATTTTTTTATGGTCAAATTGAAATGATATAGAATTTGAAGATTACCATGTTGCTTCATCTAAGACATGTTTGTTCAGAATGGTTTTCCGTAGAGGAAATAGGGAAGCAGTGCTAGGAAGGCATACAGAAGGAAATTACCATCCGAATCAGCATCCTGATATGGTCGGAATTGGAACTAAACAATTTGTTGTAGTAATGGAGCAGTTGACTCAAGAGATAAATGGTGGTGGTACCCATGCACGAGATCATCCAGATCAACCGCATAAGAACATGTCAGTGGTGGAACATTACATGAGGCAACATCCCCCATCCTTCCGAGCATCATCTGACCCTGTGCTAGTTGAAGGGTGGATTAAAGCACTTGAGAAGATTTTCAATTTCATGGGGTGTTCAGAAAATCAAAAATTTAGTCTTGCTACTTACCATTTGGAGGGTGAGGCAGATCAGTGGTGGTCGATGGTTAAAAATATCAGGGACGCTGACGAGATTGATGGTCTGGACTGGGATAAATTCAAAGGTATGTTTCTTGAGAAATATTTTCCTAAGGCTTTTTGACTTAGGATGGAAAAAAAAATCTTGGAATTGAGGCAAGAGGACGACTCAGTCGCTGCTTATGAAGAAAGGTTCACTCGATTGGCAAGGTATACTCCAAATTTTATCTGAGTCCTTGATAGTAAAATCAATCATTTTTACTCAGGATTCAAGCAAAAAAATATCGAAGGTCTTTAGCCTCTCGTGAGTTCAAGAGTTATGAAAATATTGATCGATGTGATGAGAAGGTGGAAATGGAGTTTGCCTATGATCAAGTGTTTTATAACAACAAACAGAAGAAGAGACTGAGGTGGCAAGAGAAAGGGAAGAATCCTTCAAAAATTTCTGATGGTAATAAAACTAAGTTTTCAGTTTGTGATAAATGTGGTAAAAGGAATACTGGGGAATTTCTTTTGAATTCTGGAAAGTGCTATCAATGTGTTAAGATGGGACATAAGGCTCGTGATTTCATTGAAACAGATCACGTTGGTGGTAAGACCAAATTTGATTTACAATTAGTGAAATGTGTCAAGTGCAATGAGATGGGTCATTATGAAAACAATTGTTCGACAAAGAGCTCAAATTATGGGAAGCAGTCAGACTACAAGCAGAAAGGTGTGGTGAAATCCTTTGCAACTAATTAAGAAGATGTTGGGCCATAAAATGAAGTGGTATCAGGTACGTTGTTTGTTTTTTCAGATTATGCCAGTGTGTTGTTTGATTCAGGGTCTACACATTCTATCATCTCTGAAAAATTTTCTAGTAAATTGGGAATTCCATCTCAAGAAATTACTCTTGAACTTGTGGTAAAAACACCTGGGGGAAATGTTGAGGCAAAAATAAATTATAATAATCTTCTTATCCTTATCCGTGGAAAGAACCTACTTGAAAACCTTATTGTTTTACCTCTAGTAGAGTTTGATGTTATCCTGGGTATGGATTGGCTCTCTGTTTACCATGCTATGATTGATTGTAGAGCTAAAGAAATTTCTTTTCAGAAATACATTCATTTTGAGTACAAGAATGAAACCTTACTATTGATAAGATATCAAGAGGCTGAGAAACTTGTATAAGATGGAAATGAATGTTACCTTGCACATATTGTTGAAAACAAAGGAACCGTTCAGATTAATGATGTTCCAGTGGTAAATGAGTATCCTGATGTTTTTCCTAATGAGTTTCCTGGAATAACACTAGATCAGGAAGTTGAATTTACTGTTGACCTAGTTACTGATGCAAAGCCAATTTCACAACCCCCTTATGGAATGGCTCAAATTGAACTTTTAGAGTTGAAGGAGCAATTGCAAGATTTATTAGAGAAATGTTTCATTCGACCTAGCACATCACCATGGGGTGCTCCAATCTTATTTGTTAAAAAGAAATATGGTTCTATGAGACTTTTCATTGATTATAGAGCCTTGAATAACATCAATGATAAGAAAAAATATCCTTTTCCTCATATCAATGATTTGTTTGATCAGCTCCAGGGAGCTCAGTATTTTTAAAGATTGACCTAAGATCGGGGTACCATCAGTTGAAGGTAAAGGAACCAGATATTCTGAAGACTGTGTTTTATACAAGATATGTCCATTATGAATTTTTAGTTATGCATTTTGGGCTAACCAATGCTCCTGCTATATTCATGGACCTTATGAATAAAATTTTCCATGAGTTATTGGAAAAGTTTGTGGTTATTTCATTGATGATATTTTGGTGTTTTCTAAAAGTAAAAATGAGTATGAAAGTCATATAAGGGTTATTTTGAAAACCTTAAAAGAAAAGAAATTGTATGGGAAATTCAGAAAGTGTGAGTTTTGGTTGCAACAAATATCTTTCCTTTGTCACATTGTATCTAAAGATGGAATAATTGTTGATCCTGAGAAAACAATGGTTGTTGAAGAATGGCCGAGACCCACAAATGTAACCGAGATTCGTAGTTTTCTTGGTTCAGTAGGCTATTACGGAAGGTTTTTATGAAAATTTTCACGGTTATCTAGTCCAATGACTAAGATAACTCTGAAGGGTGTTAAGTTTATCTGGACAAAATAATGTGATGATTGTTTTCAGGAATTGAAAAGAAGATCGATTAATGCTCCAGTTTTGGAACTACCTTCCAGGAATGGTGAGTTTTTTATCTACAGGGATGCTTCGTTGAAAGGACTTGGTTGCGTCCTAATGCAGAATAATTAGGTAATTGATTATACTTCATGTTAGTGAAAAACTCATGAGGTAAATTACCCTACACATGATTTGGAATTAGATGCTGTTGTTTTCTCTTTAAAAATTTGGAGGCATCATTTGTATTGTGTAAAGTGTGAAATATATACTGATCACAAAAGTTTAAAGTATATATTCACTCAAAAAGAATTGAACATGAGACAGTGAATATGTCTAGAATTAATCAAGGATTATGATTGTACAATTCATTACTATCTGGGAGAAGAAAATAAAGTGGCTGATGCTTTGAGTCGAAAAAGTAATGCTTCATTAACCATGTTACGTTTGGAACGTGATCCTTTGGTTAAGGATTTGATGAACTTTGTCATAGAAGTTGTTGGTGTAGGATGTTATTATGTTTTGTTTCAGTTATTAGTGAAATCTTCTCTATCAGATAGAATTAAGCAAGTTCAGAAGCAAGATAGTGAGTTGCAAAAAAAGGTAGAACTTGTTCAGAAGGGTAAGTTGCCTAAATTAAACATTGATAATGATTCTGTTTTGAGATTTGGGAAGAGGTTGTGTCTGCCTTGTGATTCACAGTTGAAGAGAGAGTTGTTATGTGAAGCTCAAAGTTCTCCGTTTTCAATTAATCTTGGCAGTACTAAGATGTATAGAGATCTTCAGGAGTATTACTGGTGGGATGGAATGAAAAGAGATATTGTTGATTTTACTATGAAGTGTTTGACTTGTCAATAGGTTAAAGCAAATCGGTAGTTACCGAAAGGGATTCTTCAGCCTTTACCAGTGCCATAGTGGAAATGGGAGAATATATCCATGGACTTCGTTGTGGGGTTGCCGAAGACACCTCGAGGTAATAATGCAATCTGTGTTATTGTTGATCGCTTGACTAAATCTGCTCATTTCCTTGCTATAAGAGATAATTTTTCCCTAGATCAACTTTCTCGTTTGTATCTTAAAGAAATAGTCAGGTGACATGAAGTTCCCCTCTTCATTGTATCTGATCGTGAACCCAGGTTTACTTATATATTTTGGAAAGGCCTTCAGAAGTTTTTGGGTACTGAATTAAATTTTAGTACAGGTTTTCATCCTCAATCAGATGGGCAGTCAGAATGAACAATTCAGACTTTGGAGGATATGCTACGTGCTTGTTCGATGGATTATCAGGGAAGTTGGGACCAACATCTTTCTCTGGTTGAGTTTTCTTATAATAACAGTTTTCATTCCAGTATATAGATGGTTCCATTTGAGGCATTATATGGGAAGCAGTGTCGAACTCCAGCTTTTTGGGATGTAGTGGGTGAAATGAAGTTGATGGGACCAGAATTGGTAGAAGAGTTAGCAGAAAAATTTAAGCTGATACAGAAACACATGAGAACAGCTCAGAGAAGGCAGAAAAGTTATGTGGACAATAGGAGGAAGGATCTCTCTTTTGAGGTAGGTGATCATGTTTTTCTCAAAGTATCCTCATGGAAAAGTGTGATGCGATTTGGTATGAAAGGAAAGTTGAGTCCAAGGTTCATTGGACCATATGAAATTCTGGAGAGAGTTGGATCAGTTGCATACCGAGTGGCTTTACCTCCGAGTTTATCTCAGGTACACAATGTTTTTCATGTTTCAATGTTAAGGAAGTACATGCCAGATCAATCTCATGTTTTGAGTCCAGAGGTAGTTTAGCTGGAAGAGAATCTATCTTATGAGGAACAACCAGTACAGATTCTTGACCATAGGGAGAAAGTATTGTGGAATAAGGTGATTCATCAATTAAAGGTTTTGTGAAAAAACCACATGATTGAAGAGGCAACATGAGAATCTGAAAATGCAATGAGGGATAAATACCCCCACTTATCCGATAAGTAAATAAATTGCAGGGACACAGTTTTCTAAAGGGGGGAAGGATGTAACATCACAAGTAAGTAAATAATTATGTATTTTCATATCTATGTCTATTTATGAATTAGATTGTGTTTTAAAGGCTCAAAATGAGAAAAAAAATCCAATTTTAAACATAGAATTCTCTAATATTTTTTTTAAGATTGTTTTACCACCTTTTGATGGAGAACCATTTTTAAATATAACTTTGAAAATTTTATAAGCTCTATTTTTCAAAATAAACTTATTCTTTAGGATTGGGACATTGAAATTTACTTTGGATAAATTTTTGGTATTTTTCTGACAATGTTCATTTTTAATGAATAGTGAAAAATACTTCATTTTACTTCAAAACTGCCTTTTCATCTAATTTAATTATATGGATAGATTATCTTTTTAATTGGTTTTAAAGTTTAAATAGAATATATTTTTACCATTTAATCCAATTGTTGTCATTGGAATTAATTTCACTTTAGAATTGGACATAAACAATTGTCAAACTTTTGATAGATATTCTTTCTAAAAAACCCGCTATTTGTTTTGACAACGGGAATTATTTTTAAATTAATTATTACAATTTCTGTGTTTGTAATTTGGTAAAATTGATTCTATATTTGAAATCATAAGGTCAAAATTATTTAATTAATACTCTTTTGTTTTTTGGACATTATGAATAGTAACAACAGTAATTATCTTTAATTATCGTGATTAATTAGTAATCGGGTAGTTACGGGTAATAAAATAATATCATAATAATATAAAATGACCCAAAAAATGTATCCTAATTCTAGTGGTTGTGTCATGGACGATCATGGGATTCCTTGTGCCAAGCTTTGGGACCCCATGGAATCACTTTTGGGTGATAGTGACATTTTATTATATTATATTTTTTAAAGGGAAAGTATAACCAAAGTATGTATCACCCAAGTAAAAAAATTTAGTTTGGTCTACATAAATGATATTGAGAATATAAATAGTCATTAGAGATATAAAAATATTTCCGACATCATGATATTTTTTTATAGTTTTTAGACATTAAATAAATTAATTAATTTATGACACCATGATGATTCAGTGATTACCTCATTAATTAACGATTTAAATAAAATGAAAAGATAATGTAAACTATAAGACTTACACTTGTCAAAAACCTATTGGATGGGTGTATTTCGAAATATTATCACCTTATCCTCGAAATATATAATTTTGGGACCTTTAAAATCCGAAACTCATTATATAATAAAGTAACATATCTTGACTTTCCAAGAGTGCCCCTCCTCCCTCTTATAAAAGGCCCCCTCCTCTACCACGTTATACACACCTATCAAGCCATTGGACCAGCCAAGATATTCTATTTTTATATCTCCACATCCCTCTATTCATCATAGAGGCCTTACCTTATGCATAAAGCTCTTCAAGAAACCCTTTTGTTTCAAACGAAGAGGAGTTACCCGATTTAAAGGTAATGTCTTCACTTGTGTTCTTTTGTTTTATTTTTCTTCTCCAACCCCCTAAACTCTTTTTATTACTTTATTTTGTAACAAAAACAGTATCATAAATATAATAGGATATTTTTATGAGAAGTATTTGATTTACACTTACACACACCTTCGTCTAATGGTTAAAGAACATACTGTTTCTGTTGTTGGCGAATTTCTGCCTCATGAAATGATGATTGTTCAATTTTCTTTTAACACCTTTCATGGTGGCCATTAAGATGTAAATATATTTATATATGATATATATTATGTCTATTTTTTCCTTATGATTCTATATTTTTCATTTATGGCATACCTTATGGTTTCCATTATGGGTAAACACGATATCTTCATTTTAGGAAGTGCGGACTACCGTCCCCTCAAAGTGATTTGATTCGTTAATGCCATATGTGGGATGTATAAAGGATGAAGTTAATAATATTATATATTATATTATACTGTAATTATAATATACCTTTATATCATTGTGATTTAACTTCATTAAATACGAAATAGAAATGGAAGTAGCGGTCATGCGTACGTATGGCTTACCGTCTCCATGAACGGTGCTTTTCATTTTTACCTTTAAATGTTATGTAATATTATAAATGCATGTATATACTGGATATATATGATATATATAATATCTACATCATGAATATAATTCTGGATATAAAGGATATTTTACCACATGAACAACTTGTAATTATAAGAAGTTTATTTTGACTCAAGTACCACAGATCGACAAAACAACCGTTATTAACTTAAATAATTACATAACGTTCATAACATGGTAATAAGTGATATAAAAGGAATAATGAACTTGACAAAAGTTCTTAAGAAATTATAAATTAACTCTGGATTATTATTCAGGAGATTAAAGAACGATCGAGTCAAGTCAGACACGAGGTATGGGACTTCGTCTCAATCTCCTTTCATTGAGGCATATTTTGTTTTATACACAACTTTATTTTATACGGTGTATAAACCCCTTTGACTTTTAATTTATTCAAAAGGAATATTTTTTATACGAAGTGTTTTACTAAATGACAAAATGGAATTTTTTGGTCGTATATATGCGGCGATAATGACTTCTCCACCGCCGTGACCATTATTTGAGTTTCGGCTTCCTCTACAAGCCATTACTTTTTTTTAAATGAAAAATAAATACCATGTTTTAATTTTCTTTTATTTTGGTATTGAAAATGGTTTTGATAATGTTTTGATTATATCAATGTGTTGTATTGATATCTTGTGATTGAAATGCGGAAATGTTATGTTTTCTTTAGGCATGTTTTATGTGATACGATTATGTTATGGTTCTTGGGAATTTTTTATGAAGACGGGTGGTTCCGTGATAAACTATGGGTGGGTGAGCATGTGATATATCTCCAATGAATTGGGTAAGGTGAAGGAGTTAAATTCTAAGGTTTCTCCGAAGTGATTTAGGGAATATACTGTGATAGAAATTCCAAATGTAACCATGCAGGTTACTCCCTACGTAAGAATGTTATGAATGCCTCAAGTTACCTTTATGTATTATGTTTTTTATGAGTTATTCATAAACCATATGACTTCATGAGGTATGATAAAGTGCTTATGTTTTATGAGTAAAGTATGATTTCATTAATTCTTATGTATACATGGACTAATGTTTTCATTCCGTACTTTTATATCCCTTACTGAGATTTTTATGCTCATCCAAAGTTTTTGAAATATTTTTCACAGGTCAAGGGAAAAGTACATGATGTGATGATAGTGTCAAGTATGTGTCAAGAAAGAAGCCATGTTTTACTTTAAATATATCTCCTTTGATGGAAAAAATGAATACTATATTTTATGTAACCACCTTGTTGAAATGTGGAATGTAATGCATGATTTATGATCTAATTCTCTAAAAATCTAAACCTGAAAAGATCGTAAATGTGTATTCTTGAAATAACTCAAGATTAAGTAATGTTTAAGGCTGGGTCCTTATAGAGGGTACTTTTCAAATTTGAGATATCAAGATATCTATCTGTTACATCTCTTGAGAAATGGTGTGAAGGTGAATCTGTGCAGGGTGCTAATGATTCAAATAGAGGATATGACCAGACCCAAATCAAATACCAATGATTTAATATTTTCCAATTTGATTTCGGTTATGATTAAAGTAAAGGGAGTAGATGAGTCTCAAGATGAGACAGTGGTGGCAAGAAACAACTTTTGTATCACAAGCACAGTGTGTAAGTACATGAAGATAAGCTGGAACCCATAGAGAGGGGAGTGGGTTACTGATGATAAGAAGTTATATGATAAGTTTAATCCAATGGATCATCCTTCTAGGCCTAAGTATGTGAGGGATCCAGGTCTAGGAATTGATGAGGAGGAGCCACAGTATAGTGATGATTCAGAAGAGGAGGATTCCTCTACAGTATATGGAGGAGATCCAGACTTGCCTCCTAGCCAAACTCCTGAAATTGTATCACAAGAAAAGGGAAGTGCTTATTTGAACCTAACTAGTACATAAACTGTTATGGTTGTAAGAAATGAAGAGGTTCCTATGGATGAGGAAGACCAGCAATGATCAGATCAGGAAGAGGTTGCCCTAGAGAATGAGGAAGAAGAAAGAGAATCTGAAACTGAAGCATCTGCTTCTGCCACCTTGAGTTTGAGTCCTTTGATTGGAAGTTCTGCTGTGCCTTTAGAGGCTGTTCTTGTTGAAGTTGATAGACCTGATCCTATTACCGAGGAGCCTCCTACTATTGGGGAAATGGAGATGGTTGTGCAAGATTTTTCTTAGGATGACTGAGCAGCTGAGCGTGCTATTTATATATAGGAGAATTCACCAGTTGAGGGGGAGCATCCAACCAGATTTGGCAGTGTTTCAGTGGCTGTTGAGATTGAAGACTGGGCAGAGGACCTAGGGTTTGTAGTTTTTGGATTGGATTACCCAGATTTTGATAGTGAGACATCCCTCAGTCGACCAGAAGTTAATTATGATATTCTGTCTGAGATTTTACCTGATAATGTGGTAAGAAAAGCTGATCTGGATCAGTTGAAGTCTAATCTTAAGACATATTTTGTGGAAGAGATTAGAAAAATAGAAGCATACTTAGTGTCATCCATTCAATCAGTTATGAATAACTCAGTGTCCAGTATTGTATCTGAAAGAGCACCTGTTTTTGTGCCTACTAATATACTCACCAGGGATGACTTAGAATCTTTGAAGGATGAGACGAAAGAGTATTTGAGTGCTTCTATTGCTGAGTTAAAGAGTCCCTTTGTTGAAGAGATGAGCAATATAGAAAAGTATTTTTAACTCTCTCTTGGTTGTAATGTGTCAACCTTTGTGGAAGAGATAGTGTATGAAATCACAGCTTGCCAGAATCAGGTTTCTAGCTTGGCAGAATATGTTGAAGATCTAAGAGATCAGTTGTCTCTCTAGAATTCTATATGAGTTTTAAATCTCAAGAAGACAAGGATTTGGCTTATGTCAATAGTGTAGTCCACCAAATGGTCTTAGTTTTGTATGAGTTTTAGCATTACATAACAAAGCATGTTAGAACCCAAGATTTTGCAGTGAAAAATCTTAATAGTGGGAAAACTAAGAGTTTCAAGGAAACTGTGACTTTTTATATTGGTTCTCCTACTTCAAGACCTTAAATATAATTGGATCAGATTAGATCTTTGATGAAGGAGGAGATTGGTTCAGCTTCAACCAGTAGCTCTATAGACTCATCTACCATGACCCAAGTGGTGTCTACCACTAGAGAAATAATGAAGATTGTTCAAGATTATATGAGAGAAGCTTCTGTATCTCAGAAAGAATTAAAGGATAATGTTGACTCTTATTTTCATAATGTGTATACGAAGCATCATCTCCCCAATAATTTCAAGCTTATGTTAGAAAACATGAAGCTACCACCAGTCAATCAAGCCTTCAGAGAACAAGTCAACAAGCTTATAGAGTTGACCCCTACCCTAGAAAAATTCATGAAGAAGAAGGACAATTTAATTTGTGTTATGGAAAGAGGAGGTGAAATTATAAGGTATTTTAGGAATTTATTGCGGCCATTTTTGCATGTGGGTAGTACTCCTATCATTGCACCCCCATCTCTACCTGCCTCAGCTCAATATTCCTCCATTCCTTAGATGACTCCATTCCATGCCATTCAGAGCCTCACTCCTATGATCACCTAGAGAGCTACACATTACAGGCCAGACACTTTCTCAATAGCTCAGCCTCCTCTGATTATCTATGGTATTCCTAAGCCTCAACCTGCATCAACCTCGCCTGAATCCTCTTCTAATCCCATGGGAAAATATCATTCTGAGGATGTGGATTGATTAGTGGCTAGGATATTTGAGAGGAATGACCTTTATTTCTTTTTTGTTTCATTTATGTATTTCTTTGTATCTGTTTACTCCAAGGAATATATGTGATCTTACTTTCTTTCCCCCCTGTTACTTCTCTTTTCCTGTCTTTCCTTTTTGTCCCACTTTTTTCTAATCACAAAGGGGGATAAATAATATCTAAGGGAAACATATCTGGGGAGAAATAATATCTAAGGGAGAATATGGAAAACTGATATGAAATATCATTAGATTTTATGAGCATAATAAATTTCCCTCTGGTACATTTGTTTTATATTTTACCTCTGGTACATTTGTTTTATAATATATTGTTTTCTCTGATATAATTGTATATAGATACCATATCCTCTGATACTTTTAAAATATCACATTTGAAAATGTCATCACTCACACTGAGAACTAAGATCCATTGTATTTTATACTGATACTTTACTGATTATTTTGGATTATAATACAATGAGTTGTGATTATCAAAAAGGGGGTGATTGTTGACCTCACCTGTTTTGATAATACAAATTATGTGTTAATATGTGTTTATAATCCTATGTTGACAATAATATCAAAATAATCATTGGAATATGTTAATATCTATTTATAAATGTTTATACATACATTGAAATAATTCTAACTCAATCTGGATATGTTGTGCATAGAACAGATAAGTGTTAAGTTCACTGGTATGCACATAGCTACTGTTACAGACAATCAGACACTTGGTCTTTGGTATAGAACAGAGCTACCGGTATGTAAGTCCACCGATATGAGGTAGTCCACCGATATGAGTAAGTCTACCGATATGTTTAAGCCTACCGATAAACAAAGGTCACCAGTTAGAAAATGTCTCTGCTACTCAAGTCTACTGATACAAGCTACCGATACAGGAAAACAGACACACAACTACCATTATAAAGACCTACCAATACAACTAGATAGACGAACAGCTACTGATACAAAGCTTCTAATACAAATTTCACTGATAGACAGAGTCACCGATAGAAGTAGTTACCGATAAAAGCAAGTTACCGATAGACCAAAGCTACTGAAGGAGTTACTGGTATATAGTGCTACTGTTACACGGAGTAACTGCTACCGATACAAAGAGCTACTAGTATAAGAGCAGAGAGCTACCGATAAGAAGATCACCACTTTACAAAGTCCACCGCTACAAGTCTACGGACAGAGAGCTACTGATGAAAGATAAATGTTAACTAGTCACTGCTACTTAAACTCTATTTCTATTTATTTATTATGTAACAGTCATATTTGATGTTTTTAATGCACGTATTATTAATTAATGATAGTTTTAGGCATGTCAGGGAACCGTACCTCGTACCTATGAAAAGGTAATCATTCCTATTGTCAGAGCTTAAGGTATTAAAGGAAGATAGAGCTAAAGAAAAGGGTGGTGTGCACAAACACAGTAAAGAAAAGAAAAATTCATACACCTATATAATTGAAGAACACAAGACTAGGCTATTCATACAAGAAGAGAACACAAGATAAATATTAGTCAAGGAGTGAAGATATACAACACTAAAGCTGATAAAACTGAACCTGAAAATCAAGGAAGGAAACGACACTCTGTTTTCAAGACAAAAACCAGAGAATGACTCAAAAGCATTTTTGTTCAATCAAAAAGAGTCCAGAGCTGCACTTAAAATCACTAGAGCATTCTAAACTCTTATATACTCTCTTAGTGATTCTTTTACTTACCTTTGAGCAGTGTGTGTACTCTATATATTTCATACACACACAGAATCATTTGCTAAACTGGAGGATTTAATCCTCACTCACTCTTTCCCTATACTCCTATTTCCCACTATGGATTATGGTAGAGGTCATGTAGAACCAGGATCGCATGTGTGCTATTGTGTTGTTTTCCCATGAAGAACTGTGGTAGAGTTCTTAGTACCTGGACAGTCTTTTCACTGTTGTTTACCCCAATCCAGGGTGTGGATAAAAATTTATATAAATTGTTTGAGAGGACTTAGTATTGGCTTGAGACTGACCCTCTTTTTTTAAAACTTTTGTGCTTACTTATGTTGGTTTTAACCTATATTGAATATTCTGCTGCTAATTACTTTGAAATATAAAATTGTTTTAAAGTTACTTTGATAATTAATCTAGAAAGTGTTTGTAACAATTGTAAATTAGTAGGTTAGTTTCAAAAGCTAATTTAATCTTCTGATTGAATTAACTGATACCTAATAAATCTTTTGAGAACCTAATCAAACCTTTACAGTTTTACAAACTCACTACAATTTAACTTAGTTTTTAATTGGGGGATTTTAGTAGAAATTTTTTTAACAGAAACTTTTAATTGGAACTCAATTCACCCCCCTCTTGAGTATCCACTCCCACCAACATTATACTATCGTAACCTTGTTGCTAAATTGTTGGGGATGAATTGTACGAACTAAATTATTAAAATTATAGTTATTTAATAATTTTAAACAAAATAATATTATTTTAAAAGGAAAAGAATTTTTTTCTAAAAAACAGTATTTTTCTAGAAGACGTTTTATTGGCGCTTTCCATACACAATTTAAAATAAATTTTATACAATTTTGGGAAATTTACTTGAAAATTTGACATCATTTGTAAACTCAATGTTTAAAATTTATATTAGGTTTAATTATTGGGATTTTTATGAAATATTTCATCTTTCGAAAAATAGTGAAAAATACAGAATTTTAATTGAAAACTATATTTTTATTTAAATAATTCATATGTTTAAATTATATATTCAATTTTTTAAATGTAAAATTAGTTCCATTATATGTATATATATTAATCAATTTTACTTCATTTTAATATTTTTCATAATGAATTTTTATATATTCTATTTTTAATCTTTTGAACATTTTCTTTTTGAAAACACTATTTATCATCACGACTATAAGACTAATTTTAAACTCAAATTTTCCACCTATATGATTAAAAATGATAAACATAGATTCAATATTTAGAATAATAATAATATATATTTTTGAATAATTTCAACTTCATTTCATACCAAAATTAACAGTGGAAATAAAATTCCATAGTTAAGGTAAAAATGGGTTTATCTGGTTGATAAAAAAAGAAAAAAATGGTTAAAATAACCTACCAATTATTACAAAACCAATAATATTTCCTTAGTCTTAACCTTATCACCTTATTATTTTTTTATGAGTCTTTATAACACTTTTACAGGAATGATACCTATATAATAATTTAAGTAAAGTGAAAACAAAAAAGGAACATTCCTTCCTTTTAATATCAATGAAGCTTTTAGATAGGGAAGAAAACAACATAAGGTAATTATATATATTATTTTTATATTTAAATTTGTATTTTTTATCATGATTTTTTTCAATTTTAGACATGATATAATTACATTAAGTTCTTATGAAACACTGACTTAAAAATGTTTTTAATAGTGATATAAAATAAATGATATTAAAAATATAAGATGTATATAAAATTTAATGAATTTTTTTGTTAAATTAATTTTTTAGATAAATATATCATTTTTCAATGGTTTTAACGTAATATATTATAATAAAATAATTGTATTGATATTTTTAAAATTCAAATTAAATGAAAAATTTTAAAAGTGAAATTAATTTTATTTTATACAAAGTCGTAATTTATTAAATGATTTTAAATACATAAAAATCAAATTTTATGAAAATGGTTTTTTAAATGCTTAAAAATATCATCTATAGTCCACAAATGGACAAATTTTTCTTTAATAGTCACTATATTGACCAATAAATAGTTACAATTTTATTAATGATGTCAATGTTAAAACATTGTTTTTACAAATTATATACCCTTATATTAAATTAATTTTCAACATAAATCTGATTTTTATTTCATAAATTTCATTTCATAATTATAATCTATATTTCAAAATCATATAAGAAGGGTCATGTTTTTATTATAAAATGATGAATTGCCTAGGTTAAAAAAGACAAGTCAAACTAGTGGAAAACCAAAATGGTAAGTGTAATGAAACCTAGAATTTATGGACCAACATGTATAAAAAAATTTATGTTTTGTGTTGTTGAGATGAGTGTCAACCATATAAACCCATAAATACTTTAATTATAAATCATTGGTCCTCCTGGGTTGATATTCACTTCCCATTATAGAATTATATTGGGAACATACTAAAATTACACTCCTCCTCAATTATAAAGGGTCCCTCACACCCATCACTTCTTCACACCTATAAAGACACTTTCCTAGACAAAACTATGAAGAAATAACTTCAAAAAATGACTCATATTATACTATAACCCTTATTTTTGTTCTAAATACAACATGTGAAGGATTTGGGGAAAACCTAAAGAGGTTACCTGAAGAAGAGGTAACATTTTTCAACAAGAGATTTTAATTTATTTCCTTTTCCTCCATATAATGAGATTTTTTTGTTATTTTAATGGCCCAAAATATTTTCCACTTCCATAAAATGGGTTACAAAATCATCATTCTTGTGTATAGTGGACTTCTTCTTGGCAAACCGATGACATTCATTTTTTCATTATCACCTTTCACTGTTGGGTATGATGATAGATATAAAGTATATATATGGTAAAAATAACATAATAATAAATATGTAGTCATTATATCATATATAATTTTTGATAATCTCCTTTACATAGGGGATAAAATAAAATCTCGTGTGTATAGTGGGCTACTGCCTCATGAAGAGATGTGATTCGTTTTTCACTAATTCTTTACATGGAAGGTTATCAAGACAATGTTAATTAATATATGTTATATAAATGAAATAAATTTTATATTAATGAGATATTCATCATTAATAAAAGATAATATATCATTATCTTTTTTTACATTAAAAAACGATGTCATCGTTCATCTATGTGTGGACTATTCCCTTCATGAAGCGATGTGAATCTCTTTTCATCACTACACCTAATGGATGATATATATATATATATAGGTATATTTAAATAAATAATATGATATATATGATATTATGATAATTATGGAGATATAAAATATTACATACCTCTTTTTCATAATGATCATTGAAAAATGAAAATGTTACTCATGCACATGTATGACCTACCATCTCTATGATGGTAACATAGACCATTTTTTTCAACCAAAAATAATGATTATTCTTAAATATATAATAAATATATAAATATGATAATTATTTCTTGATAATTTTTCTAGATTTGATAGAACTATATAATTTATGCAATAATTATATTTTTCATAACATTACATTCATGGGAAAAAAGGTAATTGGCACCCAAAATAATGAAAGTAATGAAATATGGTTAAAAAAGGTGATAAGGAGTTATAAATAGATCATATATGGAATTACAAATATTATTATGGCTTAATAATATGTTAATAAAATGATTAAAACCATTATAAATAATAAATAATCTTGTTTAACCAAAAAGAAGCATTATCTAATGTACTTTATCTCAATTTCCATTCATTGAGGCATATTGTAATTTTATAGACGTAATTCATTTTATATGGTGTATATAATGACCCATAGACATTTAATATCATGATTCATTCATAATTTTTTGTATTTTATGATTAAAGTTTAATTATTTCATCCAACAGTATTTTACTTGAAAATTACCAAGTGGTAAATGGGATAAAAAAACTCACTTTCTTTTGTTATTGTAAACATTATCTTGAAACAATCAATTTCTTGTGATAATTTTTATTTATAACTTACAATAAAATTAAATATCCTTATTCATGTGTGATGGATATGTTTATTTTCAAAACTATTTTAAATTCTTACATACAGTTTTTACTTTGAAAGATATTTTATTAACTGGGGAAATATTGATAAATTTTTATCCTTTACACAATATGAATATCTGATTTTAAGGAATCATGAGTCATGAATTACAAAAATTATCTAATATATGAGGAATGGTTTCGACCTATAATGATGGCTGGGTCTAGTTATTATATATCCCCCTGAGGCATCGATAAGTCTCATGAGACAAATCAATTTTCCCAATTAAATTGGTATATACCTATAATTTTAAACCATATTATGAAAGGTATTGACAATATATGTATAATTTTTCTTGATATAATCACATTAGATAATTAAGAGTTCCATTAAGTAAGAATTTATTTATTATTATCTCTAATACTTTCATGATGATATTATATCTTGATGCATTTAATTCTCAATTTATTGATTAAATGGAATGTGTTTTCAATTATTTACATTTCCATATTGATTATGCCTTATATTTTCATGATGTTAATTATATTTAAATAGAATATTTGTCTAGTTATTTACCTTTCTATGTTGATATTATTATTGAATCATGATATCTTCCATTGTACGTAACCAATATTGATCATTGAAGATCGTGACTATTTTGTTTCTTTTCCTTAGGATATGATGAAGTCTTCTTGGAAAGAATTTTCAAGGGGAGTTAATTTTTATTTTTTTAAGTATTATGTTTTATTTTCTATTCCCATATTAAAATTGGAATAATTTATGGATCTGGTTCTTGAAAACTTCTAAAATTATGGATCCTTTAGGATTTGACCATTTTTATCAATAAAAATGTAATTAATTAAGACATCATCTCCAGGTTATTTGTGTTGATGTTGGTAAAGTTGGTATAATATTATGTTCACAAGAAATCATAGAAACTAGATTAATGAAAAAAATAATAGGTATCATAACCCTATGATAGACATTTATGATAAGCATCAAAGGGAATCCTAAAGTTTTTTTAAGGTAGAGTTTATGTGGTTTTTCATAGAAATTAATCCCTATCCAGAAACAATAGGTTTATATAGTTCTCACATAGATATAACTAGAGGTAATATGAATGTAAAGGTATCATTTGGATAGACCTAGTAATCACCTAGTGCATGCAAATGGTCATCACTACATACATAGTTTGACACTCCTATTAGATATCTATTAGAAAATTCACATTTTCTTTACAAAGAATTATTATGAATTTGATAGTAGAGATATGCCCAAAGAAAATATGTTTATATTTTTGAGATTATCTATGCATAAAATTATTAATTTACATTATGCATTTCACTTGTTTTAGTCTTATAAATTCTATTTCTTAATGATATAATCTAATCTACTGTAAACCATCTTTTTGAAATGGCTCTTAGAATAAGAAATAAGAATTGTATCAATGCACGTAATCCAATGAGTGATAATGAGCATTTCTTTGATGGAATTAAGACATTATTTTGAAAGGTATTATTCTCCCAAACATTCTCATAATATGTGGACATTGTATCATTTTCTAAAAATATTGGTAAATATTTATCTATTTATAATGGATTTAAAGGAAAGAAAGAGTATAAGAGGAAGGCATGGAAAAAAGGATAATGGAAAGAAGTGAAATAAGAATTTTACTACATGTTATGATTGTGGAATGAAACACACTGGTGATTTATTAAAGTGAATGGGATTTATCAAAAGGTGTTAGTGGAAAAATCTATGTTGTAGTGATTTCAAGGAAAATAATTTTTCCCCCAATGTAAAATGCTTCATCTGTGAGGAGATAGGGCACTACAAAAATCAATGCCTCAAGATTAAAATGAATATACCTCAAAATTAGCTAATAGATCATGTTAAATATTATTATATTACCACATAAAAAGTGGTATCATTAATTTAATTGAGTTTGGATACATTAATTCTATCATTTCACTATTTTATCAATGACATTCTAGTTAGAAGAATTATTAAATGTAAGGATTGTACAATTGTACATTTTTGTGAAGGATTTGAAAGTGCGTATTGAATGGTACTGATGAATAAGAAAGATAACTCAATATAAAATTTAACTTCTTCAGAAACACATGATTAAGGGGAACATAACCCCTAATATATTCATGATATTGAGATATTTGTGTTAGGATAAAGATATGATTGATATGAATAATGTGTAGTGGATAGTACATACTACCTTTGAACTAATTAAGTTTATATTGAGAAACCATATGGGATTCTCATTAATTAAGATGATGAAATTGTGGGCTAATGGAATAAGGATTTGTGAGGCCCTAAATAATAACCAAGATAATGGTATTCTAAGTTCGATCAATGTATAAAGAAACTACATTTTTATAATTGATGTATTTATCATAACCTATCAATCCTAAAAAATAATAAGTAGTGATTAATAGAATATATCAATATTGATAACAGAATGGTTGTATTATTATATAAAAACTAATGCAAGAATTATTCAAGACTCATGTGGTTAAAATTTGATATGTCTCTATTTGGTGATATTTCATTTTTCCATAGATGAAAGGTAATTTAATGAATCATTAGGAAATATATCTTGAAATTGAAGTATGTTAAGGATGTATTAAAAAAAATTTAAATGGACAATTCATGGCCCATGAAAACTTTATTAGAGAAAATATTGAAATCATCAAAACATGAACAAGTCAATAAGGTTGATGTGACTTCTTATAAAAAAAAGATTGGGATTTTTCTGTGTTTTAATTCAACTCCACCTGATATATTTTTTACCACTTGCCAAGATACTAATTTTCATATGGATCCAATGTAAATTCATATGAAGGTTTTGGAACATATACTTTGGTATATCAAACACATGATAAACTATTTTTTGTTATATTGAAACCATTCATAATAAAATTTAATGGTATTTATGATAATATATTAGGATGGATCAGTAGATGACTAAAAATAATCATAACATGGTGCTTTTTATCATTGAGATCATGTATGTCCTAAAAATACAATATGAAGTATTATATATCCACGATCACCATAACGGAAATGTAAATTCTTGTAACTTAAGCATGCGTCGGATTGTTATGGATGAAATAAAAACATGATTATGTGGTTTTTACAGTAATTTAACATATTCCAATCATGTATGATAACTAAATTATTTTCAATCTCAACAAAAATCATTTTCATCATTAATGGAAAATGAACATCATGTTAAAATGTCATTTAATAAGGGATAAGGTAGAGAAAGGATGTATTATTTTGGAGTATGAGTTAACTAATGATAAATTAGTAGATATTTTGAAAAGGGAGTTACCCAATGTGGTGTTTAAGATGCATCAGGTGTCTCCTTGAGTCCAACCAAATCAATATAATTAATTGACTATGAGATGGAACCCACACTCAATATGGTTGATCTAATGAGAAATTAATTTTTTATCACCATTATTTTTTAGATTTCAAACCCTTTCATATAAATTTTTTAGATAACTGGTCTATTTGGGTTCATTTCCAGTGGGTGATAAATATCCAAGTGTGTTTGATATTAGGAGAAGATATGGGAAAATAAGGACAGAGTTTCATTGAAGTATCCAGGTGAGTGATGTGGTTTTTAATGGATTTAAAGGATTTCATGAAAACCATTTCAACCAATTATATTTCCACATAATGATCATGTTTCATTGATACAAATCATTAATGTAGTGTTTTTAAATGGGGATAAATCAACTCTTGTAGTATTTCAGTTGTTTTTAACAAACCAAAAGGGGGATATTGTTTGAAAAAATCAATCAAAATGATTTTTGGGATGTGATTTTTGAAAATGATTTCAATGGATGCTTCATGGAATGAAAAATGATGTAGGTTACCATGATTTTTCTATCAGGATTGTAAAATCCTAGGATAAATACTTTGAGGTTGATGTGGTGTTTATAATGTTTACCCATGTAAAACAAGGACTTCGAAAAAAAGGAATTGTGATGTTGTCAATAGATATGGTTGACAGACAGTATTCTAGTGTGAAATGGATTCTGTTATGAGTATACACACGTGATTATGGGAATACTATAGAAAAATTACTAGCAAGTTTTCACAAGGCTCTAGAGATGTATATATAGTAAAGTCCTTTTTACATTAATGGCCTATAGTTGTATGAATAAAACATGCCTTAGACCATTCTATTTCACCTTTCATAGAGGGGTTTTGTTTGACCAATGAGCTAGGGGAAGTTATACTATGTTTATTTTAAAGGTTGTGACTCGGAGCAACTCCACTTATGTTAAATAGATTTAGTGGGAGTTTATTCCCATGATGATGGTAAATTCTAGACAAAAGGATGAATGTTGAGCACCACAATGTGCTACATACCATTTCGATACTTGATTTCCAAATATATAAAAATTCCTTACAGTTGACTATTAGAATTAATATCAATTGTTACTAACACATTATGGATGGTTTTAAAACATTTTAAAAAGATTTTATTCATGTATTCAAGGAATTATTAAAGACATGTCAAAAGAGGTACTTTTAAGAAAATGTAAGTTGTGTTGAGAGGAATTATTTAGATCCTCTTAAAATCTGTGAAGATCATGAATGAAAAAAATACATGGATGAAATTTTGGATCTTATACAGATGGTTAAAGGTAAAATATTATTATATTCTTGGAGTTCCATCCTCTCTTTGGAAGTCAACATAAAAATTGTATATTCTCAAGAGAAACACCATTGTTGGAATATTTTTGAATTATTATCATATAGAGATGAAAATAGAAATAAACTAAATAATGAGTTCATCTTGGAGTAGGTGAGTGTGTTCTCTAACTATTAATGGAAGTGACCTCATAGGGTTAGTCAGAATGCACCAATCTTGTACGTTCAATATGGTGATATTTTAGTGAATTTGGTATATATGATCATTTTCATTCATGATCAATGGAAAAAACCCAAGTTTTGGTGAGAAAAGTAAAATCCCTTGTGTCATTTATTACCTCTATCACTCATTTGGGGGAAAGATATAGAGATATTGAAGTGTTTGCTGAGGTGAGAGAATAATATCATCAATCAGGGATGAATTGTATTTAACTTTTAAGCCATGATTCTCCCCCACATATTAGGTAGTAATACTTTATAACAATCTAATATAATAAAATAAAATTTTCAATCTATATATAACCAAAAGTCATAATCATGACATACAGTGCATGACATGAATGTGGTATGAATAGACTTCACCAACCCGGTGGATATGGCTCTGTTAGAAAAGAATTCATACCCCACCTACCTATTATTCCCATCATGCATTATTATATACACTATAGAAATTTAGATTGATGTCATATAAAAAACATAGAATCTATAATATATAGGGTCCAATATTTACTTTACCATATTTTTTATGGTTTTCAAATATATATATGCTACACAGAATTGTGGATTATTATATTTAGATTTTCAGTTTTACATCGTTACATTATAATTAATATATTCAATGTGGTTTTGAATAATGGGTTTCATGATAAATTTACTTATTATATAAGATAACATATTTATCATTACGATATCTAAATTTTTTACTATGACAGTCGTTATAGAATCTTTGTTTTGGAAATGTATTTATTTATTCTATCTTGGTTATGTTTACAAAAGATTTAAAGTGTAGAATTTATGGAGAAATTTTGGATGAACTTATTTAAGAATTTTTTAATATACTGACTTATGGTAAGATATTTATCTATCTATTTAAAATATATTGAATGAGTATGATTAAAATATTTATTTTCAAAGAAGAAATTATGATTTGAGATCAATTTTTATAAAATAAATTATGAATATTTTGAATTATCTTTTGACAATATTTCCCAAGAATGTATATTACTACATTGGATTTTATTTTTATATATATATTTTTTTATTATGTAAAATGAGAATAATAGAGAACACTAATGTAAAAAAAGTGAGAGAAAGTATTTTTTAATCTGTATTTTTCTCTTACTATTGATATTAAATTTTTTAACTGAAGTATAAGAAAAGAAGAATTATATAGAATAAGTTTTTAATTATAAATTAAATAATGTCTATTTATGGTTTATATTCTCATTTAAGATAAATTACTATGATGCCTCAATTATAACTGGCCATTAAGAATTTTTTATTTTATATAGGATGGATATCTATTGTGAGTTTCTGGAAGTTTGAAGAACTACTAGGTAAAGATGATTACGTATTCTATATCTAATCATTTTTCCTATTTTAAATACACTACTATATATCTATGGGTAGAGTTTTAACTACTTCCTCTTAATTTTCATGGTCGTTTTTAAATGGATCTATCAACCATGTAAAATCCTATTACCATATACCAATATTTGTAATATGTTGTATGATTCTATGTAAATGGATATCAATAAAAAATATAAAATCTCATATCCATTTTTAGTGTAGTATACTAGGGTATGTTCTTGTGTCCCCATACTGATATAAAAAATGGTATTTACGGGGTTATTTTTCTCTATTTTACAACATTAATATACTTAAATAGGGATGAAGTATAAAACAATTAAGAGTAATGTTTATATCAGACAATATTTTTAAAGGATTAAATTAACTATCACCCCATCCCTATTAATAATTATTCTCTATAAACCATAGAAAAATTTGATATCAAGTCATAGTCTTCAATGTTTTAGTCTTTTTTCCTTGAGTAGATGGAGGTAAAGAACATACAATTCAAAGACAGATTACTCGGTTTGATTATTGTGAAGGTATGTTGATGATTAGTTATCTTTATTTAAATGGTGATAATTTTAGTTGTTGTATGTCTAGGAAAATTACATATCTAAAGAATCTAAGATTGAATTATTCTTTCAATGTATTGAAACCCTTTAATATTTCAACTAGTGAACTCGATCTGTGAATTTTTACTAAAGTAGATGATTAATATTTGAAATGAAATGCAATTAATTATACAATATTTTATTTAGGTTATGATGAATTTAATAGATTATCATAGTATTCTATAACTTACAACACGTGGAAAACCATTATTGTTACTTTTGAAGGTATTTATAATGTTTAGAAACTAAGGTAGAATAATTAAAATATTATGTTAAATACTTTTACAAAGTTTGATAGAGAGAGTATGATGAAAATTAAAACTAGAATCACTAAAATATTGGATGATATTTATAATTTGGGAACTACTATTCATAAACTAGAAAAATATTTAAAAGTTCTTAGTGTTTTACTTAATAAATGATGTTGATTATCTATTATTTCTATATAGTATATAATAGATAATATTTTGATGATCAAGGATTTGATTTCAACACTCATCATAAAGGATATTTAGATGCAAGTAGAAAATGATGATCACATTATTTTCAAGAATATATTTTATATACTACTGATGACTTGTTAAGATTTTTTGAGTAATATTCTAGTTATTTTTTATTTCATGCAATCGACTAACAAAAAATTATATACGACTCAATAATAAATACAAAAATAGAAAATAAAAATTCATTAATAATTGAAATAAAGAGGTCATATGATATGAATATAAGAAAAGGTGAAATTTAAGGCATGAATACCCCAATCATAAATCTGAAAACAAATCTTGAAAGTCATATTAGAAAAATAAAAGAAATGGAAGTTATGAAATCCAGTTGGAGTGCTCCGAAGTACTTTAGTAGTGATTTTTATTATAAATTTAAAGTTTAGAATTAAAATAAAAAGAGAGATATACATCCTATGGGTTAAATTGAAGACACATAATGTCTATTCCATTTTAAATATATGTATGAAAATATTTATTTTGATGAGATGGATGATTATAGTTTCATTATTTAGGATTAATTTTCTCATTAAATAAAAAATCAATAAACATTTATAAAAAATTATAATATCTTTATTTTCTAAAAATATGGTTTGTTTAAAAATGTTATTGAATATAATCTTGTATTTGATAAAGAAACTTTTTATTATGCCTTTAATGACAGAAGAATTTAATAATTGTTACCCAATTTAAATTTTTTAATGACGTATGATAGTTTATTAATTAATGTAGAATATTATGTTAATAAAATCTGTAAAACTATTGGAGGAAAATGATTCAAGTATGGAGTTAGATTTAATGATAAAATCTTAAAAAATATTGAAATTATTTTTTACCTTGTTTAAATATTGAATAAAAGTATAAGGTTCTATTTTTTAATGGGGGAATTTTTAAAAACATTTATAATGAATAATATTTTAATATTACACAATAATTTGGTGTTAATGTTTTCAAAACCTCATAAATATTATCAAATATAAGATTTATAATTTCTATAAAAACAAAAAAAGATTTGGTTGTTTAGGTCTTATGTTTTTAACAATACTGTACCCAAAATCATATGTGTAACAAAAATATTTCTTATTTGATACTTTATAGGTAATAAGACCCAAATAAATCAATAGTAAATATAAGGACCCAACTTTAAAACATTTCATAATCTTGAATTAAGTGAATAATTAACATTTAGGATCTTTTCATGTTTAGAGTTTTAGAGAATTAGGCCATAACTATTACATTTCAAAAAAAAATACAAAGTAAACGCTTCTACTCAGTTTCCGTTTTTTTATAAATTAAAAACTCTTGAAAAAAAGTGTCATGTCTAGTTCCATGTTTTAGACAGCATGACTTTTCCTTGATCCCATCCATGACCCTATTCATCTTTAAGTCCTGTGAAAAAATTTCAAAACTTGAGATGAGCATAAAAAAGCTCAGTAAGGGTTAGAAAACAAAGAAAGAAAAAATTAGTTAATAAATACATTCAAAACATAAAATCTTTTACTTACCTCATTAAATAATAAGATTTATGAATAACACACAGAAATCATAAATCATAAAGGTAACTTGTGGAATTCATATCATAATTACATTGTAGCTATCACAACTACGTAGGGAGTTACATTTGGAATACCCATCACGGTATATTCCCTAAATCTATTAGGGGAAACATTCACATTTACCTCCGTCACATTACCCAAATCATTGGAGAGCTATCTCGGGCTCACCCACCATAGTTTTATCATGGAACCACCCATATACGTAAATAATGCCCATGAACCATAACATATTCATAACACATAAAACAAACATAAACGAAAGATAACATTTCCACATTCCAATCACAATATATCATTGAAATATATTGACATAAAAAATGCATTATCAAAACCATTTTCAATACCAAAACATAAAAAGAATAAGGAATTTATTTTCTTTTTAAAAAAACACTACGACTTGTTAAGGAAGCCAAAGATCAAATAATACTCGCATCAGTGGAAAGGTCATTGTCACCACTTATGTTAAAAAAGAAACATTATTTTTTTGTAGTTTAGTAAAATTATTCGTATAAAAATATTCCCTTTGATTGAAATTAAGAGTCAGAGGTGTTTATACAACATATAAAAGAAAGTAGTGTATTAAAACAAATTATTCCTCAATGAAAGGAGATTGAGATGAAGTCCCTTACCTTGTGTCCGACTTGACCCGTTCATTCTTTAATCTCTTGAATAATGAACTAAAGTTAATTTCTACTTTCTTAAGAACCTTTTTCAGGTTTATTATTTTTTTATATCAATTATTACCATGCTATAAACATTATTTAATCATTCTAGTTAATAATGTTTGTTTTGTCGATATTTGGTACTTGAGTCACAAATGAACACCATATAATTACGATTTGTTCAAATGGTCAAAATTTCATTATATACAGAATGATATTAATGATTTATATATCATATATATCATATATATCCAGTATATACATGTATTTACAATAGTACATAACATTTGGAGGCACAAAATGAAATGCACCGTTCATGGAGACGGTAAGCCATACGTACGCATGAAATCTAATTTCATTTCTATTTATTATTTTAATGGAATTAATACATAATGATACATAGGTAAATTATAAATCCAGTATAATATCATATATAATATAATTAACTCTATCCTTTATACATCCTACATATGTCATTAACGAGTCATATCACTTTGAGGGGGCGGTAGTCCGCACTTCCTCGAATGAAATTATCACGTTTAACCTTTATAGAAACCATAACGGTATGATATAAATGGAAAAGACATAAGTATAAAGAAAAGATAAACATAATATATATCATATATAAATACGGTTCCATATTAATGTCCACCATGAGAGGCGGTAGGAGATAATTGAACAATCATCGTTTCGTGAGTCGTTAGTTTGTCATCCACAGAAACAGTATGTTCTTCACCCATTAGATGGAGGTGTGTGTAAGTGTAGTTTGAATAATTCTCATAAAAAATCATAGTATATTTATGATACTGGTGTTGTTATAAAATAAAGGAATAAAAAGAGTTTAGGGGTTGGAGAAGTAAAATAAAAGAAATGAATTTAGGAGAAACAGTTACCTTTAATTTGGGTAACTCCCTTTGGTTTGAACCAAATGGACTTCTTGAAGTTCCTTATGCCTAAGGTAAGGCTTCTTGGAGGAGGATATGGATGTAGAAATATTAATTGGTCAGAGTTTGGAGGATCCAAAATTCTTGAAAGGTGTGAGGAATTGGTTAGAAATGGTCTCTTTTTATAAGAGGGAGGAGGGGCTCTTTAGGAAAGTGTGAAAATATTATTTTATTATATATTGATATTCGGTTTTTAAAGGTCTAAAAATCATTAGAGTCGAAGATAAGATGACTAATGGTCGAAATAAAATCATCCAATAAGAATTGGATAGGTTTTGTATGTTATTTGAATATTTATAATCTTAATTAGTTAAATGATTTATTAATGAGGTAAACACTGCATCATTATTGTGTCATAGATAATTTAATTTATTCGATGTCTAAAAATTATAAAAAAAATACTATAATGAAGGAAATATTTTTATATTTCCAATTAATATTTTTAGTCAAAAATATTACTTATAAAACACCATATAAATATTAATTTACTAAATGATTTTTTTATATGTAATTTTTTCCTTTACATTAAATTAATTAATCTAAAGTGTCATTATCATTCATAAGTGGCTCCATGGGGTCCCAAAATTGACCCAAGGATGACCATGGTCGGTAATTACTCATAAAATAATATTAGGACAAGTGTTAAGGTAATTGTGAATTATTATAATATTATTTTTACCTTGAATTACCCTATTTACCATTAACCGCGGTCAATACAAGTCAAAAGTTATTATTCACCAAAAATTATTTTCATCTTATTGATCCACATTTTACTTACTAATAACAACCATGCATGTTATATTTATGAAATAAAATTCACAGAAGTTGTAAAATTTCATTTAAATGAAAATGTCATTTTTTTAACTACTACTAAGTCATTTCACTATTCATCATAAATTGATGTTTTTCAAAAAACTACCAAATATTAACCGTAAGCTATATTTGATATTCCAAATTCAAAAATGATGTCTATTTTACCAAATTAAAAACATAGAACTTGGATTTATTAATTTAAAATTAATTCCTATTGTCCAAACAAATAGCGTGTTTTTAAGAAATAATAACTGTCAAAAGATCGACACTTGTTTATGTCCAATTTCAAAGTGAAATTAATTCCAATGACCAAAATTGGATTAAATAGTAAAAATATAATGTAATTAAACATTAAAACAAATTAAACAGATAATATATGAAAATAAATTAAATATATTAAAAGGAACATTTGATTTAAAATACAGTATTTTTCACTATTCATTAAAAATGAATTTTATCAGAAAAATTCCAAAAATTTACACAAAGTAAATTTTGATGTCCCCATTCTAAAGAATAATTTTATTTGGTCAAAATAGAATGTATTTATGTGACCAAAAATATATTTAAAGGGGGTTCTCCTTTAAAAGGTGGTAAATCGACCTCTTAATTTAAATTATGCTTAAAATTAGATTCATTCACATTTTAAGCCTCTAACTTTTATTGGATAAAATTAAATACATTTAACAAGCATGTATAATCATATTGTAGTTAGTTTTGTTCATTCCCACAAATACAACGTCTATGAGTTAACTTCCATTTAAAATAATAATATTATATTATTAGTGTGCAATGTAAGATTTCAAAGAAACTCATTGTTACGTATCAGGTATGCTATCAAACATAGAAACCCTTTTAAAGTAAAATTAAAATTTAATTCACAAATATTAATAAATATGAAAATATCTTATTCTTCGTTTACCTGGGATGTTACATACTTCACCCCCTTTGGGAATTGCGTCCTCGCAATTTTATTCACTTATCAAATAAATGGAGGTATTTATCCTTCATATCATTTTCAAATTCCCACATTGCATCTTCAACCATATAGTTTTTCCACAAAACCTTTACCTGGTGAATTACCTTATTCCTCAACACTTTCCCTCTATGGTCAATAATCTGGACTGGTTGTTCCTCATAAGAGAGATTATATTCCAATTGAACTACCTCAGGGCTCAAAAAATGAGATGGATCTAGCATATACTTTCTCAACATTTAAACATGAAAAACATTTTGTACCTAGGATAAACTTGGAGGTAAAGCCACAATGTACGTAACTGATCCAATTTTCCCCAGGATTTCATAAGGTCCAATGAACCTCAGACTCAACTTTACATTCTTACCAAAACACATCACACATTTCCATGGAGAAACTTTGAGAAAGACATGATCACCTACCTCAAAAGATTGATCCTTCCTCTGGTTATCTGCATAACGTTTCTTCCTACTCTAAGCTAGTCTCATGTGCTTCTGAATCAACTGAACCTTTTCTGCTATATCTTCCACCAATTCTAGTCCAATCAGCTTCCTTTCACCTACTTCATCCCAAAAGGATGGAGTTTGACAACGTTTTCCATATAATTCCTCAAATAGAGCCTGTTTCTGACGCTTTACACCGGGGCGCGCACGCACATCCGTCACACAGAGGGCGGACACGTGGCATGTTGCCCCACATTCCCACTTTCCAAAGGCGGGCTACATCCATTCCTTGTTCAGGGACGTTTACTCCTTGATCGAAACTGGGATGATGAGATGTCAGTTCTTCCTTCCATGGATTAATCCTCAGAGCTCATCACCTAGTCCGGGTCTCCCTCATAGATTTAAGACGGGTTCGTGAATCTCGTTCCCGGTGCCATATCTTCATGGACACCAGTTAATTACGCTACTTCCGTCGAGACGCTCCAAGGGGTCTGGTCGGGGCAGCAACCTTCGGTGAGGGGAATGGTCATGCTGGGGTGTCATTGGCAAGCCTTGATGCAGGGGGATTGGAATATCTCTCTTTTGTCCCTTATTATAGGGCTTCTCAAGGGCGCAGAAGCCCGAGGCATCCCACATCAAACGCGGGGAATTCTGTGCCATCTGAGGTTTTCCTCAGCTTCCCACGATTAACACAAGGTATGTCATGAGGTTAACGTCTTTCGGAGACAGATGAGACTGATCAGAACACTGAGAGTGGATCAGATTGAAGGACCCCCTAGGGGGAACACCGATATTGGGTCCAGCACGTGGGCGGCATCCCAGATACTATGGGGTGGAATGAGGTGTCATGATCCCACCGGTATGTGGCGGCCTGAGTAGGAATCAGGATGGGTGATGGAGTGAAGATGGGCTTGAACCTCATGGAGGCTTCCTACGTATAACCATGGTAGGGAATCAAAGTCCGCGTAGTTCGGTGATTTGGTGCGACACCTGAAGAGGCGACCCGTGAGAATGAATGCATGGATTGGAGCCTGGAGGAAGTAAGACCTCCGGGCTAGGGCATGATCTTCACGAGGCACGTGGGCTTGAAGGAGAGGCCAGGATGAGATGTGGGCATTGGATATGGGGCTTACGCTTTGAGGAGGCCCATGATAGTGGATATGCGGCTTACAATCTAAGGCGGCCCATAATGGTGGATATGGGGCTCATGATTTGAGGCGACCCATAATGGTGGTTGTGAACTGACGCGGAGGGGTCATAACAACTGAGTGATGGGCTTGAACCTCATGGAGGCTTCCTACGTACCATGCGTTAGCACGGATAAAAGTCCACGTAGTTCGGGGCATACAATTTAACGTCATGCGGGATGGGCATACAGTTTAACATCGTGCGGGACAGACATACAGTTTAACGTCATGCGGGACGAAGGCATGGGGCTTACGCTCTGAAGTGGCCCATAATGGTTGGAAAACCGACGTAAATAATTTCGAACAACCGGGTGGGGGGATTGAACCTCATGGAGGCTTCCTACATACCATGTGTTAGCACGGTTCGAAGTCCCCATAGTTCATTGGGATGGGGCTTACGCTCTGAGGCATACCATAGTGGATGTCATAGTCGATTCTCGCTCTAAGACCACGTGGGTCATGCTTGGTGTGAGAAACAAGAGGCATCAGGGACCAGACGATCAAGTTGCAAAGGGTGCGTCTGTGAGAAGCGGAAAGGGGATTACGCATTGAGTGGCCCAAAGAGGAAACAAGGGCTTACGGGTGGTTAGCATCCCTTAGTGTCGGGACTTACTCCAGGATGGAGGCCTGTGGTGCGACATAGCACAGAGGAAGAGGGATTTGGGACTGAACAAATGAGATGCTTCATTCCCTATCACGCCCTCCACTGGCCTTGGCAGTGGGGAAGTACGGAGGTGCATGGGTGAAACCTTCCGCAAGAGAGGCTAGGGGCTTACACTCTGAGGCATCCCTTCCCCCGTGGACAAACTCCACTCCGAGAGGGAGGATCTCATTCCATGTGAGGAAGATTCCATTCCTGTGGAGATGAGAGGCGTAAAGAATGTCTGAGCCAGGGGGACCCTGCGTGCGAGGCACGGGGTCGGACCACAGTTTAAGGTCATGTGTTGAGGACGATGTGCTTGGCAGTTTAACGTCCTACAGCTTGGATGATGTGGGATCGCTACACACCCCTAGGTCTTACATGCCCAACACCCTCTACCACTTGTGGGAGGGAAGACATCGACAAGGCCGTGGTGAAAGGGGGTCGCAGGGCGAACCATCGAGGGGTCCACGTTAGCGTGGCTATGCGAGAAGCAATCGCCATTAGCGTGTCTATGCAAAGGAGCATAAGTCAAAGCAACACAATGGGAAACACCACCCAAGGGACCTTGAGGTTACTTCATACGAGCCTGGAAGGCTGTACAGGAAAACAACGCATGGAGTGCATGCCCAGTATGGAAGACATCGGGCGTTGGTGCAGAGAGGCACCTGGGGGGCGTCAAGGTGAGGGGTCCTGGGTTTTGCATGCAAAGAAAAGGTTTGTGTCCAAAACACCAGGATGGCGTGCAATTGGGGAAAGAGGATTGCGCGCTTCTAGGGGGATTGCGTGCAAAGGGCTTGGATTGCACGCGGGTGCACGGGCCGATCCCTACGGTATGGAAAAACCTAAAAAAAGGGTTCCACGCAATTTGGAAGGGATTGTGTGCAATTGGAGTGGACTACACGCAAGGGGAAAGTATTGCACACATAGAAAGAACTCAGAGGAGTTTGGAAAATTCCTATAATCTAGTGGGATTTCACATGAAGGCAAACCCTGGGGCGAGGTTGCACGAAAAGGGGAATTTCCTGAAGGTCATATTGCATGCGCGAGTGTCTAAATTGTGCGCACGGGAGCTGGTCTGAATTCTTCAACCCAAAAACAGTTGGGGTCACCTTCTATTTATAGGCCCCCACCGTCGCGGAATCAGGGTGGCGCGCAAAATCCTCTGCGCCCAGACTAGTCGGCGCGCAAGTCCTCCCTGCGCGGAACCGGGCGCACAAAATTGCATGCCACGCCGGTTCTTTTTCGCGAATCCTGGGAGTCCTTCTCACAAACAATTTTTTTTCCCGTGGTTGCCCTTTAATTTCGCGAACCACTTCCGGGCACTCCGGACCGGGCCCCTGAGTCCAAATATGGCTTCGCTTCGTCATTTTGAAACTTCCTGTAGGAGTTACAGACTTTTTCGGCCTCTACAAAGCCATCTAAATACTAGAATGAATAATGTAATTATAATAAAATTCAACCTAAGAAAGATTTTGATCCCAACTTCCTTGATAATCCAGTGAACAATAACGTAGAATATCCTCCATGGTCTGAATTGTTCTTTCTAACTACCCATTTGATTTTGGATGAAAAGTTGTAATACAATTTAATTCAGTATCCAACAACTTCTGAAGGCCTTTCAAAAAGCTAGAAGTAAACCTGGGATCACAATCAGATACAATGGAGAGGGGAACTCCATGCAACCTAACTGTCTCTTTAACATACAACCGAGAAAGTTGATCTAGAGACAAATTATCTCAAATAGGAAATAAATAAGCAGATTTAGTCAATCTATCAAAAATAACCCAGATTGAATTATTACCTCGAGATGTCTTTGGTAATCCCACAACGAAGTCCATGGATATATTTTCTCATTTGCACTCTAGCACAGGTAATGACTGAAGCATCCCTTTCGGTAACTACCACTCTGCTTTAACCTTTTGACAAGTCAAATACTTCATAGTAAAATCAGCAATATATCTTTTCATTCAATCCCACCAGTAATAATAACGAATATATCTGTATATCATACACTACTGGAAAAACTACTTATACCCACGGTTCAAAACCGTGGGTATAGCCCCCAAAACCGTGGGTATAGCCCCCAAAACCGTGGGTATAGCCTATACCCACTGTTTTGGGAACCGTGGGCAGGAATGGGGTCGGCATAGGGGTCTCAACCTATACCCACGGTTTTGGAGAACCGTGGGTATAGGGGAGTCAAAGTGTGCCCCACTGCTGTTCCAGCATGGCAAACAACAGACCCCAAGGTTTTCAAACCGTGGGGTTTTTATTTTACCAAAATAAAGCGCATGGGGGAGGATTCGAATCCCACCTCGTGCGAGAAGCCTCAACGGCATGCCGAACCCATCGACCAACCAAGACACATTTTTTACCTGTCATATATGCAGGTATTTTTATATATATATTAATATTAGCCACATCCATTAATTAAATTACAAAAAGGCACATGCAGGGTGATTCGAGCCCACGTCTCGCAAGGGAGAGACTTCAGCGCCTCAAAAAATGACCAACCGAGCTATAGAATTAATTTGTTATACATATATATATTTATAAATATATATTAATATTATCCATGTTTCAAAAAATACTAACAGCGGATATTGAACTCGCGACCTACAAATACGGCATATAAAGGATTACCAACCGAGCTGCAAAATTTTCGGAAGAATTTGTTTATATTAAGGTAAATATATTAATATAAACTGTGAAAAAATATCCCCCGCCAAGTTTTTTTTGTGTCCCGCGTAATTTTATTTCCCCACCATAACGCGGGAAAGCTATACCCACAGTTCTGGAGAACCGTGGGTATAGGTCTTGAAAAAAAAACCACCAATACCCACGATTATGAAGAACTGTCGGTATAGATCTTCAGAAAATACCCTATACCCACGGTTTTCTCCAAAACCGTGGGTATAGGTCTTAAAAGAAAACTATACCCACATTTTTTGTCACAACCGTGGGTATAGGTGGCCTATACCCATAGTTTTGGAAAACTGTGGGTATAGGTTCACATACTACCCCTATACCCACAGTTTGTTGTAAAACCGTGGGTATAGACCTATTTTCTAGTAGTGTTAGTATTTCCATGATGAACTGAAAATGGTGAACTATGAGCTTCACATAACAACTCATTCTTAAACATTGAATCACAAGGCACACATAATCCTTTTAGAAACCCCAAAACACCATCATTATCAATGTTAAAATTAGGCAACTTACCCTTTTAAACCAACTCTACCTTTTTATACAACTCATTGTCTTCTTTCTGCGCTTGCTTTATTCTATCTGATAGAGATGATTTAACTAACACCTGAAACAAAAAAGAAGAATTTCCTGCACCAAAAACTTCTATTCCAAAGTTCATCAAATCAAAATCCGAAGGATCTCATCCCAAACGTATCATGGTTAATGATGCGTTACTTTTTTGACTCAAAGTATCAGCCCCTTTATTTTCCATTCCTAGATGGTAATGGATCGTGCAATCATAATCCCTGATTAATTCCAACCATCCCCTCTGTCTCATGTTCAATTATTTTTGAGTGAATATATACCTTAAAATTTTGTGATCAGTATATATTTTACACTTTACTCCATTAAAATGAAGCCTCCAATTTTTTAAAGAAAAAACAACAGAAGATAATTCCAAATCATGTGGGGGTAATTTAACTCATTATGTTCCAACTGACGTAAATCATAATCAAATAACTGATCATTCTATATAAGGACACATCCATGTCCTTTCAATGAAGCATCACTGTAAATAATAAACTCACCATTTCTGGAAGGTAGTGCCAAAACTGGAGCATTCACCAATCTTCTTTTCAATTCCTGAAAACAATCATCACAATCTTTTGTCCAAATGAACTTAACACCTTTTCGAGTTAACTTAGTCATTGGACAAGATAACTGTGCAAAATTTTCAACAAACCTCCGGTAATAACCTACCAAACCAAGAAAACTATAGATATCGGTTATATTTGTGGGTCTTGGCCATTCTTCGGCAAATTGTTTTTAGCAGGATCAACAGTTATGCCATTTTTTGAAACAATGTGACCAAGGAAAGAAATCTATTGTAACCAAAACTCACACTTTCTGAATTTCACATAAAGTTTCTTTTTCTTTATGATTTGAAAAAAAACCTTAAATGACTTTCATGTTCTTCTTTACTTTTGGAATAAACCAAAATATTATCAATGAACAATACCACTATTTATCACCTCATTCAACTAAGACATCACTACAAAAAACTGTGCAGTTCCGATTCTGACCATCTCAGGTTGCTGATTTGGAAGGTTGTCTTCCTCCTGATGTCATCCCAACATAGCTACCCTGTTTCCTCTACGGAAAACCATTCTGAACACAGAAATATCTTAGGCGAAGCAACATGGTAATCTATAAATTCTATATGATTTCAATATTAACATAAATTTCTTTATGTTTATTAATATAACAATACCCTAACTCCTAAAGTTATCTAAACTGACCTCTGATACCAAATATAAGGACCCGGCCTTAAAACATTACATAATCTTGAATTAAATGAATAATTCACATTAATAATCTTGTTAGGTTTAGAGTTATAGAGAATTAGGCCATAACTATTACATTTCAAAAAAAAAATACAAAGTAGACACCTCTACTCAGTTTCCATTTTTTTCATAAAATAAAAACTATTGAAAAAAAGAGTCATGTCTAGTTCCATGTTTTAGACAGCATGACTTTTCCTTGATCCCATCCTTGACCCTATTCATCTTTAAGTCGTGTGAAAATATTTCAAAACATGGGATTAGCATAAAAAGATCAGTAAGGGTTATAAAACAAAGAAAGAAAAAATTAGTTCATAAATACATAAAAAACATAAACTCATTTACTTACCTCATGAAATCATAAGATTTATGAATAACACATAGAAATCATATATCATAAAGGTAAATTTTGGTATTCATATCATACTTACAATGTAGTTGTCATAGCTATGTAGGGAGTTACATTTGGAATACCCATCATGGTATATTCCTCAAATATCTAAGGAGAAACATTCACGTTTACCTCCGTCACATTACCTAATGAATTGGAGAGCTATGTCAGGCTCACCCGCCCTAGGTTTATCACAGAACCACCCATATACGTAAATAATTTCCAAGAACCATAACATATTCATAACACATAAAACAAACATAATGGAAAGATGGCATTTCCACATTCCAATCACAATATAAAAAATGTATAATTTATTTATTTTCTTTTAAAAAAACACTATGGCTTGTTAAGGAATCCAAAGATCAAATAATTCACGCGGCGATGGAAAGGTCATTGTCACCGCTTACGTTAAAAAAGAAACATTATTTTTTCGTTTAGTAAAAAGATTCATAGAAAAATATTCCCTTTGAATTAAATAAATATTCAAAGGTGTTTATACAACGTATAAAATAAATTCATGTACTAAAACAAAATATGCCTCAATGAAAGGAGATTGAGACGAAGTCCCATACCATGTGTCCGACTTGACCCGTTCATTCTTTAATCTCATGAACAATAAACTAAAGTTAATTTCAACATGAATAAGAACCTTTTTCAAGTTTATTATTCCTTTTATATCACTTATTACCATGTTATAAACATTATTTAATCATTCTAGTTAATAATGTTCATTTTGTAGATATTTGGTACTTGAGTCACAAATGAACACCATATAATTACAAGTTGTTCACATGGTCAAAATTTCATTATATTCATAATGATATTTATTATTTAGATATCATATATATTATATATAACCAGTATATACATGTATTTATAATAGTACATAACATTTGGAGGTATGAAATGAAATGCACCGTTCATGGAGACGGTAAGCCGTACGTACACATGAACACTTCTTTTATTTCTATTTATTATTTTAATGGAATTAAAACATAATGATACATATATATATTATAATTCCAGTATAATATCATATATAATATAATTAACTCTATCCTTTATACATCCCACATATGGAACTAACAAGACATATCACTTTGAGGGGGCGGTAGTCCGCACTTCCTCGAATGAAATTATCACGTTTACCCATTATGGAAACCATAAAGGTATGATATAAATGGGAAATACAGAAGCATAAAGAAAACATAAACATAATATATATCATATATAAATAAATTTCTATATTAATGGTCACCATGAGCGGCGGTAGGAGATAATCGAACGATCATCATTTCGTGAGGCGTTAGATTTCCTTCCACAGAAACAGTATGTTCTTCACCAATTAGATAGAGGTGTGTGTAATTTTAGTTATAATAACTCTCATAAAAAAATCCTAGTATATTTAAGATATTGTTTTTGTTATAAAATAATGTAATAAAAAGAGTTTAGTTGTTGGAGAAGTAAAATAAAAGAAATGAATTTAGGAGAAACCGTTACCGTTAAGTTGGGTAACTCTCTTTGGTTTGAACCAAAAGGACTTTGTGAAATGCCTTCTGCCTAAGGTAAAACTTCTTAAAGGATGATAGGGATGTATAGAGATTAATTGGGTAGAGGTTGGATGATCCAAAAGGCTTTAGAGGTGTGTGGAATTGGTTATAAATGGTCTATCTTTATAAGGGGGAGGAGGGGCTCTTTAGGAAAGTGTGAAAATATTATTTTATTATATAATTATATTTGGTTTATAAGGGTCAAAAAATAATTAGAGTCGAATATAGGATGACGCATGGTTGAAATAAAATCTTCAAATAATAATTGGACAGGTTTTGGATGTTATTGTAATATATATAATATTATTTATATAAATTATTTATAAATGCGGTAAACACTGCATCATTATTGTGTCATACATAATTTAATTTATTCGATGTCTAAAAATTATAAAAAAAATACCATGATTAAGGAAATATTTTTATACTTCCAATGAATATTTATAGTCAAAAAGATCACTTATATAACACCATATAAAATTAATTTACTAAATGATTTTTGTTTATGTCAATTTTGCAATTATTTTAAATTAATTAATCTAAAGTGTCATTATCATTCATAAGTGGATCCATGGGGTCCCTAAATCGACCCAAGGATGACCATGGTATTCCATTACTCATCAAATAAGGTTAGGACAAGTGTTAAGGTAATTTCTAATTATTATAATATTCTTTTTACCTTGAATTACCCTATTTATCATTAACCGCGGTAAATACAAGTCAAAAGTTACCATTCACAAAAAATCATCTTATTGAACCACATTTTACTTAATAATAACAACCATGTATGTCATATTTTCAAAAATCAATTCAAAAAAGTGGTAAAATTTTATTTAAATTGAAAAGTCAGTTTTTTTAACTACTACTAAGTGGTTTCACTATACATCCAAAATTGATGTTTTTCAGAAAACTACCAAAAATTAAGACTAAGCTATATTTGATATTCCAAATTCAAAAATGATGCCTATTTTACCAAATTCACAACATAGAAGTTGGATTTATTAATTTAAAATTAATCCCTATTGTCAAAACAAATTGTGTGTTTTTAAGAAACAATAACTGTCAAAAGATCGACACTTGTTTATGTCTAATTTCAAAGTGAAATTAATTCCAATGACCAAAATTGGATTAAATGGTAAAAACATAATATAATTACACTTTAATACCAATTAAAAAGATAATGTAACCATATAAATAAATTAGATTAAAAGGATCTGTTGAATTAAAATACAATATTTTTCACTATTCATTAAAAATTGAATTTTGTTAGAAAAATTCCAAAAATTTACACAAAGTAAATTTTGATGTCCCCATTCTAAAGAAGAATTTTATTTTTTCAAAATAGAATGTATTAAAGTTACCAAAACTATATTTAAAGAGGGTTCTCCATTAAAAGGTTATAAATCGACCTTTTAATGTAAATTATGCTTAAAATTAGATTCATTCGCATTTTAATCCTATAACATTTATTGGATAAAAGTATATACATTTTACAAGCATGTATAATCATATTGTAATTAGTTTTGTTCATTCCCACAAAACAATGGCTAGGTGTTAACTTCCATTTAAAATAATAAAATTATATTATTAGTGTGCAACGTAAGATTTCAAAGAAACCCTCTGTTGCGTATCGGGTATTCTATAAAACATAGAAACCCTTTTAAAGTAAAATTAATATTTAATTCACAAATATTAATAAATATGAAAATATATTATTCTTCATTTACCTAGGAAGTTATATCCTTCCCCCCTTTTGGGATTACGTCCTCACAATTTTATTCACTTATCAAATAAATAGAGATATTTATCCCTCATAGAATTTTTAGATTCCCACGTTGCCTCTTCAACCATATGGTTTTTACACAAAACCTATACTTGGTGAAATAATTTATTCTGCAACACTTGCTCTTTACGGTCAAGAATCTGGATTGGTTGTTCCTCATAAGAGAGATTCTCTTCTAACTGAACTACCTCTGGGCTCAAAACATGAGATGGATCTGGCATATACTTTCTCAACATTGAAACATGGAAAACATTGTGTACCTCGGATAAACTTGGAGGTAAAGCCACTATGTACGCAACTGATCCAATTTTCTCTAGGATTTCATAAGGTTCAATAAACCTCGGACTCAACTTTCATTTCTTACCAAAACACATCACACTTTTCCATGGAGAAACTTTGAGAAAAACACGATCACCTACCTCAAAAGATAGATCCTTCCTCCAGTTATCCGCATAACTTCTCTGCCTTCTCTAAGATATTCTCATGTGCTTATGAGTCAACTGAACCTTTTCTGCAATCTCTTCCACCAATTATAGTCCCATCAGCTGCCTTTCACCTACTTCATCCCAAAATGCTGAAGTTCGACAACACTTTCCACATAATGCCTCAAATGGATCCATCTGTATAATAGAATGAAAATTGTAGTTATAAGAAAATTCAACCAAAGAAAGATGTTGGTCCCAACATCCCTAGTCATCCAGTGAACAAGTACGTAGCATATCCTCCATGGTCTGAATTATTCTTTCTTACTTCCCATCTGATAGTGGATGAAAATCTGTACTAAAATATAATTCAGTACCCAATGACTTTTGAAGGCCTTTCCAAAAGTTAGAAGTAAACCTGGGATCACGATCAGATACAATGGAGGGGGAACTCCATGAAACCTGAATATCTCTTTAACATACAACCGAGAAAGTTGATCTAGAGAAAAAGTATCCCAAATAGGAAAGAAATGAGCAGATTTAGTCAATCGATCAACAATAAACCAGATTTCATTATTACCTGGAGATGTCTTTTGTAATCACACAATGAAGTCCATGGATATATTTTCCCATTTCCACTCTAGCACCAATAATGACTGAAGCATCTCTTTCGGTAACTCAACACTACTTTAACCTGCTAACAAGTCAAACACTTCACAGTAAAATCAGAAATGTCTCTTTTCATTCCATCCAACCAGTAATAATAACAAAGATCTCTGTACATCTTAGTACTTCCAAGATGAACTGAAAATGGTGAACTATGAGCTTCACATAACAACTCATTCTTAAACTGTGAATCATAGGGAACACATAATCTTTTTCCAAACCTCAAAGCACAATCATTATCAATGTTAAAATCAGGAAACATACCCTTCTGAACCAACTTTATCATTTTCTGCAACTCACTGTCTTCTTTCTGTGATTGCTTTATTCTGTCTGATAGAGATGATTTCAATGACACTTGAAACAAAATAGATGAATTTCCTACACAAACAACATCTATTCCAAATTTCATCAAATCAAAAATCAAAGGATCTCGTTCCAAACGTAGCATAGTTAATGAATCATTAATTTTTTGACTCAAAGCATTAGTGACTTTATTTACCTTTCCCGGATGGTAATGGATCGTGCAATCATAATTATTTATTAATTCCAACCATCTCCTCTATCTCTTGTTCAATTCTTTTTGAGTGAATATATACTTCAAAATTTTGTGATCAGTATATATTTCACACTTTACTCCATACAAATGATGCCTATAAATTTTAAAATAAAAAACAACAGAAGCTAATTCCAAATCAAATGTAGGGTAATTTGACTCATGAGGTTTCAATTGAAGTGAAGCATAATCTATTACCAGATCATTCTGCATAAGGACATTCCAATTCCTTTCAACAAATCATCACTATAAATAACAAACTCACCATTTCTGGAAGGCAGTGCCAAAACTGGAGAATTCACTAATCTTATTTTCAATTCTTGAAAACAATCATCACATTCTTTTGTCCAAATGAACTTAACACCTTTTCATGTTAACTTAGTCATTGGACTAGATAACTATGAAAATTTTTCAACAAACCTCCGGTAATAACCTTCCAAACCAAGAAAACTTTGGTTCTCGGTTATATTTGTGGGTCTTGTCTATTCATCAACATATTTGGTTTTAGTAGGATCAACAGTTATGCCATTTTTTTAACAATGTGACCTAGGAAAGAAATTTGTTGTAACCAAAACTCACACTTTCTGAATTTCCTCTAAAGTTTCTTTCTTTTAAGGTTTTCAAAACAACCTTTAAATGACTTTTATGTTCCTATTTACTTTTGGAATAAACCAAAATATCATCAATGAATAATACCATTATTTATCATCTGATTCAACTGATACATCACTGCAAGAAACTATTTAGTTCCGATTCCGACCAACTCAGGTTGCTGATTTGGAAGGTTGCCTTACACATGATGTCATCCAAACATAGCTACCCGGTTTCCTCTGCAGAAAACCATTCTGAACACAGAAATATCTTAGGAGAAGCAACATGGTAATCTATATATTCTATATGATTTCAATATTAACATAAATTACTTTATGGATATTAATTTTACAATACCCCTACTCCTAAATTTATCTAAACTGACCTTTGATACCAACGATAAGGACCCGGTCTTAAAACATTACATAATCTTGAATTAATGGAATAATTCACATTAAGAATCTTTATAGGTTTAGAGTTATAGAGAATTAGGCCATAACTATTAAATTTCAAAAAAAAAAATACCAAGTAGAAACTTCTACTCAGTTTATGTTTTTTTCAAAAAATAAAAACTCTTGAAAAAAAGAGTCATGTCTAGTTCCATGTTTTAGACAGCATGACTTTTCCTTGATCCCATCCTTGACCCTATTCATCTTTATGTCCTGTGAAAACATTTCAAAACTTGGGATAAGCATAAAAAGCTAAGTAAGGTTTATAAAGCAAAGAATGAAAACATTAGTTCATAAATACATACAAAACATAAACTATTTTACTTACCTCATGAAATCATAATATTTATTAATAACACATAGAAATAAACAAATCATAAAGGTAACTTTTGGAATTCATATCATACTTACATTCTAGCTGTCACAGCTACGTAGGGAGTTACATTTGAAATACCCATAATAGTATATTTCCTAAATATCTTAGGAGAAACATTCACATTTACCTCTATCATGTTACCCAATTCATTGGAGATCTATCTCAGGCTCACCATCCCTAGGTTTATCATGGAACCACCCGTATACGTAAATAATTCCCAAGAACCATAACATATTAATAACCCATAAAACAAACATAATGGAATGTTGACCTTTCCACAATCCAATCAAAATATATCTTTGAAATATATTGACATTACAAATCCATTAAAAAAACTATTTTCAATACCAAAATAACTAAAAGTATAAGGTATTTATTTTCATTTTTTAAAGAAACACTATGGCTTGTTATGGAAGCCAAAGATCAAATAATACTCGTGGTGGCAGAAAGGTCATTGTCACCACTTATGTTAAAAAAGAAACATTATTTTTTTGTTATTTAATAAAATTATTTGTAGATAAAGATTCAATTTGAATGAAATGAAGATTCAAATGTGTTTATATGGAGTATAATAAAATGTCGTGTATTAAAACAAATTATGCCTCAATGAAAGGAGATTGAGATGAAATTATTTACCTCATGTCTAACTTGAACCGTTCATTCTTTAATCTCCTAAATAATAAACTAAAGTTAGTTTCTACTTGATTAAGAACATTTTTAAAGTTTATTATTCCTTTTATATCACTTATTACTTTTTTATAAACATTATTTAATCATTCTAGTTAATAATGTTTGTTTTGTCGATATTTGGTACTGGAGTCACAAATGAACACCATATAATTACAAGTTGTTCACATGGCCAAAATTTCATTATATCCAGAACTATATTCATGATTTAGGTATCATATATATCATATATATCCACTATATACATGTATTTATAATATTACATAACATTTGGAGGTAAGAAATGAAATGCATCATTCAAGGAGACGGTAAGTCGTACGTATGCATGAACGCTACTTTTATTTATATTTATTATTTTAATGGAATTAAAACATAATGATACATAGGTATATTATAATTCCAGTATAATATCATATATAATATAATTAAATCTATCCTTTATATTTACCACATATGGCATTAATGAGTCATATCACTTTGAGGGGGCGGTAGTCCGCACTTCCTCGAATGAAATTGTCGCCTTTACCCATTATAGAAACCATAAAGGTATGATATAAATAGAAAATAAAGAAGCATAAAGAAAAAATAAACATAATATATATCATATATAAATACATTTACATCTTAATGGCCACCATGAGAGGTGGTAGGAGATAATCGATCAATCATCGTTTCATGAGGTGTTAGTTTTCCATCCACAGAAACAGTATGTTATTCACCCATTAGATGGAGTTGTGTGTAATTGTAGTTAAAATATTTCTCAAAAAAACATCCTAGTAAATTTAGGAAACTGGTGTTGTTATAAAATAAAGTAATAAAAAGATTTTAGGGTTTGGAGAAGTAAAATAAAAGAAATGAAATTAGGAGAAACCGCTACCTTTAATTTGGGTACCTCCCTTTGGTTTGACCCAAAAGGACTTTTGAAGTGCTTTATGCCTAAGGTAAGGCTTCTAGGAGGAGGAGAGAGATGTAGGGAGATTAATTGGGTAGAGTTTTGATGAGCCAAATGGCTTGATATGTGTTAGGAATTGGTTAAAAATGGTGACCTTTTATAAGGGGGGGAGGGGCTCTTTAGAAAAATGTGAATATATTATTTTATTATATAATGATATTTGGTTTCCAAAGGTCCAAAAATCATTAGAGTCGAAGATAATATGACTCATGGTCGAAATAAAATCATCCAATGGGAATTGGACATGTTTTTTATATTATTTTAATATTTATAATCGTATTTATTTAAATGATTTATTAATGAGGTAAACATTGCATCATTATTGTGTCATAAGTAATTTAATTTATTCGATGTCTAAATATTATAAAAAAATTTACCATGATGTAGGAAATATTTTTAGATTTCCAATGAATATTTATTGTCAAAAATATTACTTATATAACACCATATAAAAATAAATTTACTAAACAATTTTTCTTTATGTCATTTTTTCCTTCACTTTAAATTAATTAATCTAAAGTGTCAATATCATTCATAAGTGTATCCATGGGGTCCCGAAATCGACCCAAGGATGACCATGGTCGGCCATTACACATAAAATAAGGTTAGTACAAGTGTTAAGGTAATTTTGAATTATTATAATATTCATTTTACCTTGAATTACCCAATTTATCTTTAACCGCGGTAAATACAAGTCAAAAGTTACTATTCACCAAAAATTATTTTCATCTTATTGAGCCATATTTTACTTACTAATAACAACAATGGATGTCAGATTTTCAAAATTCAATTCACAGAAGTGGTAAAATTTCATTTTAATGAAAAAGTAACTTTTTTTAACTACTACTAAGTGGTTTCACTATTCATCAATAATCGTGGTTTTTCAGAAAACTACCAAAAATTCAGCCTAAGATATATTTGATATTCCAAATTCAAAAATAATGTCTACTTTACAAAATTAAAAACATAGAAGTTGTATTTATTAATTTAAAATTAATTCCTGTTGTCAAAACAAATAGCATGTTTTTAAGAAACAATAACTGTCAAAAGATAGACACTTGTTTATGTCCAATTTCAAAGTGAAATTAATTAAAATGAAAAATATTGGATTAAATGGTAAATAAATAATATATTTACACATTAAAACCAATTAAAAATATAATCTATCCATAAAATTAAATTATATTAAAAAGCACTTTTGAATTAAAATACAGTATTTTTTACTATTCATTAAAAAATGAATTTTATTGGAAAAATTTCAAAAACTTACACAATGTAAATTTTGATGTCCCCATTCTAAAGAATAATTTTATTTGGTCAAAATAGATTGTATTAAAGTGACCAAAACTATATTTAAATAGGGTTCTCCATTAAAAGGTGGTAAATCGACCATTTAATGTAAATTATGCTTAAAATTAGATTCATTCACATTTTATGACTCTAACTTTTATTGGATAAAAGTAAATACATTTAACAAGAATGTATAATCATATTGTAGTTAGTTTTTTTCATTCCCTCCAATACAAAGGCTAGGAGTTAACTTCCATTTGAAATAATAATATTATATTATTAGTGTGGAATGTAAGATTTCAAAGAAACTCGTTATTTTGTATCAGGTATGCTATTGAACATAGAAACCCTTTTAAAGTAAATTTTATATTTAATTCAAAAATAATAATAAATATGAAAATCTCTTATTCTTCATTTACCTGGGATGTTACAGTAAACCATATGTAAATGACTCAATATATATAGTATTTTTAAAATATATTTCACATCAATTTCAATGGAGGTCATATTCCATTTATATGATAGTTCATTCAATTTATGATTCTATAATTCTAGTAATTATCTCATTCATCTTTGATATAATTATTATGAGTAGAAAAAACTATTTTTCACAGTGGGAGACACTCTTATAAAAACTTTATTTACTTCCCTCATATAGTTAAATTTTTCTACTTTTTAAATTTTTATCCTTCATTTATTATTTTATTATCTGAAAATATTTCCTCATTTATTTTATTCACTCTTATAAAACACGTATTATAATTATATTTTTTTTATTATTATGCTTTCGATTGATTGATTATTATTTCTACTGAACAAGATATTAGTGTCATATCATTTTGTTTACTATAATGTGTCGAAACTATTTTTTTCTAAATAATTTCTAACAAATTTATTTAATTCCATATTTTTAATTTTTTATAAATATTTAAAGGATGTTTAACATTAACATTTAACAATTACAAATGGTTTTATTCTACTAGTAATAGAATCAATTTTAGTTATTTATTTAATTCATTATCAATCCTTTTATTATTCTTTGTTCCTTTTAACATGTTTTATATTTCCTTGAAATTAACTAATTGTATCAATTTAATGGAATATTTTTTTAAATTGGATTTTAAATTACTAATTTAAGACTCTTCAAGATTATAATTTCATATTCTTTGAAAAATTTATTTCTTTTTTAATAAATAATATTATTATTTTAAGTGGGGGAATGTTTATCTAAGTAAAGAATGCTTATTATATTCATGATTATTTATTTAAATAATTTTTTTTGTGTTATTTATTATTTAATGAAAGTTTTATAATATATTTTATTATCTTTAGTTTTTTTCTTTTCTAGGAGATAATATAATTATATCTTTGTAGTATTTTATGTTACATTCTTTTAAGGGAGATTGTGTTACTTGTTATAGTTTAACGATATGAGTTTATATTTTTGATTTAATATGGGGGTGAACATGTTTATTCTATGAATTATTTTTAAATAATATTCCAATTATTATATTATTATTTTTATCCTGACAAGAAGGTGGAGAGTATCACTATATTTTTTAATTAAAAAAGGGGATATTGATAAGTGGCTTCTTTCTATAACCCATTTATGTTTTGATAATCTATTAAATGATTATTTATTTTATATGTTACTATTTGTTCATTTATATTTATATGTAATTGTTTTACTAATAATCTACTGTTAAAGGTTGAAATCCATAATGGATTTACTATTAAGTTCTTTATTTGTTATCAGGTGATCTTCACTATAATATATATTCTTACATATTTTTTATTTATTTTATTCTATTATTTATTATTATTATTTTTGTTCACAAATTTTATATTTTAGAAAAGTTTTTATAATAGATTCTATTTATTGATGAAGAAATCTAGAAATTATATTAACATCTTGATATCATAATGTGTTTCAATTTTTATAAATATATTTATTTTCATAACAAAATGAGTAACAGAGAAAGAAATATTAGGCCACTTCTTTAAATGGATAGAGGATAATATTTTCAAAAAATGATTTCACATATAATGACAGATTTATAGATCATTTTCCTATTCACAATTTGCTATGATTCCACTATAGTACTTGGAAATTATTCTTCAAATTTAATAATGAATTTAATATAACCTTTCAATGAGATCATGAAATATATAATTCATATTGAGGAGGTCCTTAATGAGTTGTAATGATAATATACTTTTCTAAATATAAGTAAATTAAACAATAATCTGAATATACTATTATGAGGATTTGATTTTAGATATAACATAATGATATTAATCTAAAACCAAATTTAAAATATTTATAAATTAATCAACCTTACATAGATTAAAGTCTAATTTTAATATTTTATTTTTATTCAAGAACCTTATAAAGACCGATTAAATCATATTAAGTGTTGTGAACCTTATAAAATGAAAACCATAACAATGTGGTTGACAAACCTAAAAAATGGAGTTAAATCTTATAAAATAATAATATTTATTATGAAGTATGTATTATGATCTCATAATATCAATAGTTATGAACATAGAAGTCAAAATTTTGAATGCCTCATTATTATTGACTAATTGAATTATATTTACATCAATGATTTGATTTTTTAATAACATGAGTGTCATGGAAAAAACAAATTTGATGTTTGGTTATATTTAGAATATATAAATGAATATGTGGTTATGTGACCTGAAGAAGAAACCATTTTTTCACCTCACAGAAAGTTCATATTTGACACATATAGATAAGTGAGTGTTAAAATGTATATTTTTTTATATTTATAAAATATGAAAATAAAATCATATATATGAAAAAGATGTATTGATTAGCATAGAATTCAGGATACAAATTATTGTAACAAAAAACATTAATTAATAATTTCATAATAGAGAATGATATTGAATCCTCATGAAAAATTCTGAGCATATGTGGTATACGTATCTGAATATGATATACACATTCTTCTAATAGTTTCCATATTATTAACTTTTTTGATAATATGTGGATTATTATATATGGTTTATAAGTTTTATATTTATCATTACATTTTAGTGAATCTATTAAAAGTGGTTTAGAATAATTTGATAAAGTATTAAAAATGTTCTATCATATGATGATACAGTCATTGTTATAGTATCTAAATAACATTTTACGATACACATTAAAGAATCTTTGTTTCTGAATAATATTAATTTATGATGTTTTTTAAATTTTTTGAATGAACTAAAATGCATAATTTATTGGATAATTTTAGAATAATTTATTCAATAATAACTTAATATGTGGAATTATAATAATATATTTTCACATATATTTTAAATATATTAACTGATGAATATTTATAGATTAATTTTTGATGAGAAAATTGGAAGAATTGTTATGTTTATACGGAAAATATTAAAGAATATTTTAATTTATTTTTTAAAATTATTATAAAAAAATAGATATTTATAAAATGGGTTGTATTATTTTAGTATATATTCTTCTATTCTATTTGATTATGAGAAGAGAGAACACTACTATGAGAATAATAGAGTTAAAATATTTTTTGTACTAGGATATTATCTTAATATTGATATAGATTTATTTTCCAATAAAATTGATAAAAAGAATAATTAAAAAGAATAATTATATTTTTGTACCTTTAAGAATATTTTTTTGTTGTTATACCACAAAATATTGATTACAGTGAAGTCTTAGTCAGAAATATATCGTAAAAAATTATTCATTTTCTATAGGAAGACTATCAACTATATATTTCTAGAATCATGAACCAAATTTCTGTTGAAAATGATTCAAATTTATTTCTTCTAAGTAACTAATACTTGTACTTATCTTTGAGTAGAGTTTCAATTACATATTATTTTCCTTCTAGTTCCTCATTAAAAGGATATGTAGTATTAGTAAAATCCTTATACTATGTGCCAGTTTCTATAACTAAGATATGTGATCCCTAGGAAAATGATTGGAATAAAAATCATGAAGATTAGTTTAATTTTTTTAATCCTATGGAAAACACATATGAACTAATTATATTCCTTTCACTAAGGTAAAATTCATGAAGATCATCTTCTATCAAGTCCATACATATCATGGTCCTTAATCTCATTATAATACTAGAACCTATTATTACCTGAATTATATACTTGGTTCAACAAGAAAGATGTAGTCATGTGTAAGTATAACCTAAACCATTTTAGGTTACATTAATCTGGTATTCCAAACTTAATGACATTAAACAACATATAATATTGTCTATTTCTCTTGGTGTTAAACAAAATTAAATATATCTATGTTTTATGATCTTAAACATAAATATGGCATTGTCTTTATAAAATTACATTAAGAGGAATATCATTTTTCTCCATGAAATTACTTTAAACGGAGAATCATTATTCATATATTCAATATTTTAAAAAGAAACACAATCTTCCTTAATACATGACCTAAAAAAGAAAAAACACATCCCGTTATATGACACTAAACTATGTGGGTTATTATTTCCCTCATGAGGATACATTGGAAGACACTTTAATGGGTCTGATCTTTACTTCACAACTCATTCTAGCTCCTAGAATGGTGATAAATTCTATAGTTCCCTATTATGTGGATTTAAATTACACCTTTATCATCTTATATGAAAATTATAAATAACCAAAATATATAATGATTTTCACATCGATGAATGGTATCAACTGATCTCTCTCACTACCAATATAACCAATATTGTTATTAGGAAGGATTTAATGGTTTTTTATTTAATCTGTATTAGTTTATGGAACTATGAAATATTACTCTTTAAGGGGTGTTTCGATGTCCCATATTATCATTTCAGAAAAGGTAGCATCCTCATTATCAAAAGAGAACGAGAGGCCACCCACCTTTGGAAAGTGGGAGACCAATATGATACCCAAAGCCATCAAAATTTTAAAATGTGAAAAAATGTAAATCCATCACAAAAACTTCCATTTAATAAGTTATTATAATTTCAAAATATCTCTATAGACATAAACTCCATTCTCCGAATCTTTATGTATGCTATATATTTTTGGTACTATAGATGTATTATTACTAAGAGAGAGAATTTTAATTGTAAATATTAAAATTATAATAATGAATATCCTTCCTTGTTTATGATGGAATAAAAATTATTTTGATACATTTATACATTTTATACTAAATTATGTCCACTAGGATGTTTCCCCTTAATGAAATTTTATATCCCTAATGCGTATAAAATATGTGGGAAACATACTCTTAATTATTTGAGTTGATTTTTATATCATATATTTGATTTCATAAAAACCAAATATATTGTACTAATTTATTAGTCCATAATGACATCCTTATAAATTTAATTTCCCCTACTCTATTAATCCAATATATTTCATTTGATGAGGATTCCAATAACATCACATGTTTATAAATTGTTCAATAAAGACATTTAAATACAGACCTATCATTATAGAATCATATTGTATTTTGAATAACATAAAATAAATATGTTCACATAAATTCATGTGAGAACCAACTCAATGAAGTATTCTTGATGAATATCACTAATAAATACATAGGTAATATCCACCAAAGGTAGTATGTCAGGTACTAAAATCAACAAACACTCCCTGATGACCCCAAAATCTCAAAAAAAATGCTATATCCCCCTCTTCTTGAACATGGAAAAACAAATTTAAAAATTTGATAACCATATAAGGTTATGGTACTCAAATCAACAAATGATAATGATCTCTTTCTATATATTGCCTTACATCAGTTAATGGAGGAGATCGAGCATTCCTACCATTGCTTTCTACCACCATACATTATTCATAACATATACCCATTTATGATTTATAATTATTGAATGTTTGAATGATCATATAACAATATTAAATATATAAAGTAATCATCATAATTTTCCACTACCAAAGACAAACTTTTTGAGATATGACATACAAAATTATATCATATATCACAAATGCATGCTCTATTGTATAACTCGATATATGAATCACCTTACTAACATAATATGTGATTCATCCCCATAGCCCTACCTATGATATTCTTCACATGCATATCAATGTTCATAATATATATTAAAAATAAAAAATTACTCATCATATTTTAAAGCATAACCAAGAATATCCCACTTTCACTGAAATTACGAATGAATTTGTGTAAAACATTCCACCTCCTTTGTATTCCATCCAAACACTATTGTATATAGTTTAAAAACAATATTAATTTAGAATTGAAACATTTTATAACATTTATTTATTATTCTATTGACTATGTATTATAACCCATGGTCCTTCATAGAATTGGAAAAAAATATGAATTCTCTAGTTCATACCTGTAAGCATAGAGTTCCCGCTATCAAAATTTAATTTCTAATCAATATTTGAATATTTTTAATGTGATCATGTTCAAATGTTCTCATATTTTCATATAAAAATTTCCACTTTAATATGTGTCATGATACATTTTATGTATACTCATACGATTCCTTTTTCATAACATTGAGTGACCACTAGTGTAACTTCATCAATTAATAAATGTATGTTCCGAGACTTAGAATTGGATTGTATGTTTCAAAAACGAATTGTAGGAATCTTGGTTGATTAAATTTGGAATTAGAAACTTTTACGTGCACCATGGTCTATACCATGACATGGAGTTGGTCATTTTATATAGGGAAGGATCATATGTGAAACACTAATGACCAATATTCACATGGTTTGGTATGGTCTTAGGTGTGTAGTGCTACAAGTCCACCTATGATACAAGTCTAGGCCGACCTCACCACACCATAGTGGAAGGAGTGGGGATTCCCAAATGGGAATGTTTTTTACACCATGGATAATTGACTAGGCCTCATTTTATTGATTCCACCATGGCCATGGTGGGATTCACCATGCCATGGTGTCATATATTTTATATTTTTTAAATGGACAATTTGGACACCAATCCTCGTTGGTTTTGTGCATTTTGAATGAGAATCCACAATAAATTAGATAGGTGAGTTATTAAGATGGATTTTACTCTATTTATTCCCTTTATTAACCATATCCCCTCATCCACTAACTTTTTTAATGATCTAGAAGAATCAAGATTGATATTTTGGAATGATTTTGTCTCCTATATTAAAAATATAAAGCAAAAAATTCTGAGGGTAACAATGGTGAACACTCTTCATTTCAATGTGTGATTGGTCAATCACCCACGTAGTACCCCTGTTTTTTGGTATGTAACTCTTACTTGATGCTTTTCATGTTTTTAAAGTTAAGGGTGTTGAATGAGAGAGTCAGGAGAACATGGTATGATGTTTGGAGGAAAAATGGAAGTCACACGGGAGGCGCACAGTTTGTCTAAACCGTGCGGCCAAACCTTGCGTAGTGGGTCTTGGAGGCCATAGCTTCCGCACAGTCAGTGCATGGTTTGTCTAATCGTGCGTCCAACCCGTGTGAGAAGGGAGGTCTAGGCAGCAACTAATGCACGGTAAGCGCATGGTTTGTCAAACCGTGCGAACTAACTGTGCGGGCACATAAATGAGATCCTTAAATTGTGGATCTCACGCTTTTTTGCCTCTAAATGCCTCGTTTAATCTTCTAAGCAGCCCTAACTCGGGATTTTGGTTCTCCTAAGGTCATGGAAGGTTCTCCCATCATTCCGAAGGTGATCCGAAGGCTTCTCTTGGCGAATCGAAGCCGAATTCTTGAGGTATGTGATCGTTCTTGATCGTTTTCTTAGATCTACACAGATATACCTCTCCTCTTATATCGTTTTCATAGATCTATGCATGTTATGGGTAGGTCTAAGTGTGTGGATTCCAAATATGATGAGATTTGGTCTTTTTTGTGTTAGGAGAAGATATCTAAGAGGAATTCTTGGAGAATCGACCTGGTTTTCTTTTACATTCAACGTTCGTTGGGGTTTTCGTCAAAACCTTTGAGGTAAGAGGATTCTCTCTCAACTCCTATTGTTAGAATTGATTTTAAGGATTTCAAATTGAATGTGTGGTGTTGAATTGATTGTGATTTGGTTGTTTAACATTTGTTTGAAACCCTCTTGAGTGATGTTTGTGAAATCTGGAAAATTGTGGATTTTGAATAACTACTTTGGTTCTTGATTTTAAAATAGATATTTTAAAATGGCGATTTGTTGGAATTGTAAATGGTTGATGTAAATAGGTTTTCAATAAAAAGGATGTTATATTAAAATGGTTTTAATTAGTTGTCTTAAATGAAAAGGGGATGATTTATTGAAGTGAAAGGACTGTTTTGAAATTGGATTATGCTTTGGTTTTCAATAAAAGTAAGGTTTTATTGAAATGGTTTGACTTGGTTAAACACACTTGGTTTGATGGAAATGGTTTTCAATAAAAGGTATTTTATTTAAATTATGGTTTTGGCATGATTTTTGGGAATTTGTTGTGTGTGTTCATGTTGTATGTACGAGGCTTGGTTAAAATATGACCTTGTGCTCGGTGCCTAACACTTAATGGCACAAGGTAACTATATGTATGAGGCATGGTTGAAATATGACCTTGTGCTCGGTGCCAAAGGGGTCATGGCACATGGGAAACAATTACATTGTGATGACTTGGTAGATCGACGAGAAACTGCTCATGAGTATGGAACTGTCATAACGTTGCATGCATGGTTGGTTGCATGGGTTGGGGAATGATTGGGCATGACAAAAAGCGATTTTGTGAAATTGTTCTAAAGCTTGATTGGTTATTTTTCTAGAAAAATAACTTGTCTAAAAATTAGTTTCAATAGCACTTGGATGCTTTTGGTTACGAATGGTTTTGGAAACTTGTTTATATTTAGTTATAAACTGCTTTTGAGAAAACAATTTATATAAAATATTTTTATATAATTGTTTCTAACTCTTCTATCCTAGTGGCATGAGTTGGGAAGTCATTAGAGATAACATATTAAGTTTTATACTCACCCATGCTTTGGAACTTTGGTGATTTTTCAAATGTTGTGTTCCAGGACACAGGTCAAGGTAAGGCATCTTATTGCTAGTGGCTCGTGGTGATGCTTGGGAGATATTGTGGAGCTTGGAGCTTGTGGAGCACAAAGTCTTAGAGTCTTTTGAGATTCTTGAGTTTTTTATCCGTTGTGCACTTTGATACTTGGTTTGGTCTTCCCCTATTGTGTACTCTTATGTGTTTTTACATAAATGAAATTTTTTTAGTTGTATTTCAGTTGTTCATGCATCATATAGTGAATATTTGGGTATGGTTGGTTGGTTTACTGGGTTATTTCTTAAAGGGAAAATCATCCCCCACTTATATTCGAAACCCTTCGGCATTTATTACCGGCCTTTGGCATATTCGAGAAGTCGATTAATGCCTAGTAATGACTCGTTGAGATCTGAAGAAAATGGGAATTGGAAGGTCATTACCAATGGTATCAGTTTGTTCGGTCCTTGCCTAAAAAGTAGTCATCAGTGTTTTTGGTCTTGGATTTGAAATTACTTCTTGTTTTTTCCTTTGGTCAAAATCGTAGACAGGAGTAGGATTGTCGGAACTTGAAATGTATAGTATAAAAGGACATAGCTAACCCCTTTATGCTGATCTTCAAGTTACCATGGAGTTGGGTAATTAAGTGTTTGGAGACACTTCTAGAATTTTGAAATCTCATTGTCATGGGTTTAGCCAATGAGACAAGCATGACATGCATTATAGAGGAATGGATTCCTATTAGGATTTCATATCTCATTTTGAGGAATGAGTAAGGATTTCAGGAAAGGTGTGAATTTTTGAAAAATGAAGAAATTGTTTTCAAGTAAAAGATTTTGAAAACCGGGTATTTGGTGTATTTTGAAAATGGTCTGATTTTCAAAAGCATGCAGAATGTTTTCAAAACTGGTTGAACATGGGGGAAAATGATGTTTTGGAAAAAATGTTATGATAGATGATGTGATAGAATTTAAAATGCTAAGCCATCAGTTTCTAGAGAGTGATATTGATAGAGTTTGTTGTTGGTTTAGAAAATGGAACCCAGTAGGTGTCTTCGGAACCAACCCGAAGAGGCTGCAGAGAATGTGGTTGCACCCAAACCACGTGTGAACCAAGAGCTGGTTCAGAGTATTTTCCAGGATTTTCATGCTGTGGATATGGGGAACTGAAGGAATGAACCAAGGAATGTGGATCATACCATCGAGTTCATGAAGCAGAATCCATCGAACTTTTAGGGTGATGCTGAACCCAAAAAGGTGGAGGTGTAGCTAAGTAGGATGAATCATATCTTCGATTTCATCGGCGCACTATTAGAGATGAATGTAATGTTTTAGACTTATATGATCAAGGATCATTCATGTCGGTGGTGGGATTTGGCAGTGCAGGCTAAATTGGATGAAGGCCTTACATGGGAGGATTTTGAAGAATTGTTCAACAAAAAATTCTATCCTCAAATGTTCAAGATCCAGAAAACAATGGACTTATTTAGCTTGAAGTAGGAGAGCCTCTCTGTCACAGAGTATGAAGCTATGTTCATGAACTTAGTCCATTTTTCACCAGAGGTTGTGGCAAGTGCGTCGTTGAAGGCACACATCTTCAAATCGGGGCTAAGGAAAGAGATTCGATCGAATATTGTGGTGCTCTGTATTACGGATTATACAGAGATGGTGAACAGAGCGAATTTTACTAAAAGTGATATATTAGGATCGATAGGAGTATGAATGTTGATACCTACAGGAAATGCTGGGAACTCAACCTCTGGGAAGAAAAGGAAAAGGGACACATATTTCCATGGTGCAAGTGGAAGTCACTATCAGATAGCGGGATCAGTGAACTTTCTTCCACCACCTCAGAGAAAATCATGTTTCTTTCAATGTGGTTTGACTGACCACATAAAGCGAGAGTGTAAGACACAACCTAGATCTTGTCATAATTGCAAAACGATTGGGCATCTACAGCGCTATTCTAGGAATTATCTGAGGTCGGGTGCACGTGACACTTCACAGGCATCACAAGCATCATATTCTTTGACAGGAAGAGGATAGTAGAATCAGTCTCATTAGCATAACAGAGCTAGCCATGGTGATTTTCGAAATACCATGACTCCTCAACTAGGAAAATCTTATCAAGGAGCCAAGGAGAATAGTGCAGCGACAAAGCAATTGTATGGAGCTGAGAAGTTGATTTTCGATGATCAGGCTGGACCATCTATAGTAAGAGGTGTGATTCTTATGAATTCTACCTTTGGGAAAGTGTTGTATGATTCTGGTGCATCACATTCCTTCATTGATTCTCGTGTTTTTGACTTTCTATGTTTAAAACTGGAAATGATGCCTTTTTTTTTGAAACTAAAAACTCCCCATGGTGAAAGTGAATGTCAAGCCTTTGTTTGTATAGCATGTGCTATAACTATTGATGGAGATGAGTTAAAATGGTACTTCTTGATGTTGGACATGGATTTCTATGACGTAATCTTGGGTATGTATTGGTTGACAATGTTTAAGGCTCACATCAACTATTATAGGAGAACAGTTAGTTTCAAGACTGAGGAAGGCATTGAGCATCTCTTCAGAGGAGAGAGGATGATAAAGAAAGGTGCAAAGAGCTTGTTGGAACCAATGGTGGGAATGATCTCTTACCAATTGGCAGTGTTGAATTTGGCATCAATGGATGAGATTGAAGAAAATAGTTTTCTAGCTGTGGTGAATCAATTTCCAGATGTCTTTCCCAAGAAATTCTCAGGGTTACCACTTCTAAGGGAAGTGGAGTTTATGACTGATATCCTTCTGGGGACCAGTCCTATTTACCTTTCATCTTATAGGATGGAACCAAAAGAGTTACGAGAATTGAAATAGTAGTTAGAGGAGCTGGAAAGCAAGGGTTTCATTCAGCAAAGTACTTCTCCTTGGGAAGCACCCGTTTTTTTTCGTGAAGAAGGAATATGGAACTCTTTGGCTGTGTGTTGATTATCGTAAGCTTAACTAAGTTATGATGAAGAACAAATATCCACTTCCACGCATTGATGACTTGTTTGATCAATTAAGGGGATCTTAGTGGTTTTCTAAGATTGACTTGCGATCAGGATATCACCAATTGCGAGTTCGGAAGGAGGATATTCCAAATACATCTTTCAAAAGCAGTTATGGCCACTGTGAATATGTAGTCATGCCTTTCGGTCTAACGAATGCACCAGCGGTCTTCATGGATTTGATGAATCAGATATTTTAGTGATATTTGGATTGTTTTGTTGTGGTTTTTGTGGATGATAGTTTCGTCTACTCAAAGACAAGGGCTAATCATGAGGTGCACCTGGAAACAGTGTTACAAATCTTGAGAGATCATCATTTGTATTCCAAATTATCAAAGTGTGATTTTTGGATAAGCGAAGTCCATTTCCTTAGCCATGTCATTTCTATGAAAGTCGTTTCTATTGATCATAAAAAGATAGAAGCCGTTATCTCTTGGCAACCACCAAAGAATGTGTTCGAGATACGCAGTTTTCTTGGTCTAGCTAGTTACTACCGACGCTTTGTGAAAGATTTATCATGACTAGATTCACCAATGACAACTCTGAATAAGAAGAATGCTCTATTCCAATGGACAGAAGAATGTCATAAATCCTTTCAAGAACTAAAAGTTAGTCTTACATCGACACATATCTTGTTCTCTCCTGAATCAGGACAGGGGTATGTGGTGTATTGTGATGATTTAGGATCAGGTTTGGGTTTTGTTATCATGCAAAGAGATCATGTGGTTGATTATTGTTCAAGGCAGTTGAGAGTGCATGAGAAAAATCACCCAACACATGATTTTGGATTTAGCTGCAGTCGCCCATGCTTTGAAAACATGGAGACATTATCTCTTTGGGGAGAAATTTACTATGTTTACGGATCACAAAATCTTGAATCACATTTTCTCACAGCGAGATTTGAATCTCAGGAAAAGGAGATGGATGGAGTATCTCCAAATTTTTGACTTTGACTTGATGAAACACCCGGAAAAGGAAATTTGTTGGTGGATGTATTGAGTAGAAATTCATAAGCTCAGTTGGTGAAAGAAGTTTCAGACGAATGGCAGTTGATGTTGGTCTTAGCCGACATGAATGTCGAATGTGAAGACTGAGTTCATGTTGTTGTTTTCTATTCAGCTACACTTGTTCCTGATTTAGTAAAGATGTTCAAATAATCACAAACATCTGATATAGAATGTCTAGTTGTAAGTTCAAAACTCAATGGTGGGGAGACCATTGATGGCTGGAAACTTGATGGGGGTTCAGTTTTGTGTTTCAGAGATCAGATGGTTGTACCTATGGTTTGTCTGGTACAACTCCTTCAGGCTTATCACCATTCAAGATGGGTTGTACACCTATGTACACAAAAGATGTATAAGGCGTTGAAGGCACAGTTTTGGTAGAGCGGAATGAAAAGGAAGGTGTCCGAGTTTGTCTCACGGTAATTAACTAGTCATTAGATTAATGTAGAGCATCAAATACCAGCTGGTATCTTACAATCTTTACCTATTCCAGTGTGGACATGGGATCATATAGCAATGGATTTTGTTATAGGTCTTCCAAGAAAGGTCCAGAAACACAATGCCATTTCGGTGACAGTGGATCCTCTAACCATGTCTGCCCATTTCATCCCTATTCGTGAAACCCATATGGTGGAAGATCTTTAAAAAATCTATATCCGAGAAGTGGTAAAGAGTAATGGTGTACCAGTGTATATAGTCTCAGATAGGGATCCGAGGTTCACATCTCGTTTCCACAAATCATTATAGAAATCCCTTGGGACTCAGTTAACTATGAGCATGGCGTATCATCATCAGACAGATGGGCAATCCGAACGGACGATACAAACTTTGGAAGTTATGCTGCAAGCTTGTGTAATGGAGTTTGGTGGCTCAAGGGAGGAGCATATACCCTTAGTGGAGTTCTCATACAATAATATCTATCAATCCTCGATACGCATGGCTCCGTTTGAATCATTGTATGGGCATCCTTGTCGTTCTCCACTATGCTGGGTGGAAACTGGTGAAACATCACTAGTTGGGCCGATCCTTGTCCAAGAAACAACAGAGAAGATTCAGTTGATTAGAAAGAGTATGGAGATGGCTCAGAGTCGTCAGAAATCTTAAGCAGATCACCATCGAAGACCATTTTCGTTCGTTGTGGGTGATCATGTCTTCTTGAGGATCTCTCCAAGGCATGGACATCATCATTTCGGGAAGCAGGGAAAGTTATCTCCTAGATACATTGTCCCTTTTGAGATACTGGAACGGATTGGAGAGGTGGTATATTAGTTTGCATTACCACCACAGTTTAGTTCAGTCACTACAACAAAAATCGGGTTTAGCGGCGGTTTTGTGGTGGCGGTTCACAAAACCGCCGCTAAACGTTTTCGCCGAAAGGTTTCGCGGCGGTTTTTAATAAACTGCCGGGAAACCCGAAATTCATTTTAACAATCCCGAACCTTCTTCCCCCACCCTGATCATTCCCCCAAACCCCCGCGCCCTCCCTTCTTCCCCTAACCCCCCGGCGACCTGCAACCCTCAACCCCCAACCGTCCGGCGACCCCCAACCGTCCGGCGACCCGCGACCTCCGGCGACCCCGCGACCTCCGTCTCTGGCGACCCCGCGACCTCCATCTCCGACAACCCGTCTTTTCTAGGTATGTATCCATTTTACTAGGTTTTAAGTATATAAAATTTTGATAGACTTCACGCATGGTGATAATATTGAGAATGATTGGTAGGTGATCGTTTCATTGGAGGTTTGAACATAGATTCAATGATTTATGACACAATAGGTTAATATTGAATAGTTATATAAATCCTAGAGTACAGAGGAGCATAGTTGAAAAGATTAAATGGGGGGTATTATGGAATAAAATTGAGATTATGGATTGTTTAGTGGGGATATTTCCTCTTTTACATGGTTTAAAAGAGGGAATGAGTGGGTTGTTATGGGACATGACTTGGTTATATGAAAAATGAATGTTTGGTAGTTTCCTTATGGAATGGAATATAGTTTTTAATCATGATCATGACATGGGGTTTGATGGAATTAAAAAAGATCATGGGTAAATATTAAAAAAATAAGCATTTTAATTAATGGTTAATATTTGGGAAAAATATGGGTGATGGCTGCATGGTTTTTCATTAAATATGATTAATATAAAATATAAATAATGTAATATGGTGGGTGAAATGAATCTATAAATGGGATAAATGATGAGGCATGATGGTAAATTATTCATCTTTATTGTGGATCTTTGTATAAGATGTGGGGATGGTCATTGTGTTATAGTTGGCAGTGATGGTAATGTGAGGTAGTAGTAGTGTGGTGATTTTTACTAGCTATAGAAGTTGTATTTGTTTATTTATGTCTTATGTTGGTCTTGTGTGCATCTATAAATATACTTAAATATTATTATTTTTGGTTTTTTAATACATCCCACTTGAGTTAGATACCCTTCTCGAATCCCAACAAGCTCTGGGTACTAGGTTGTTTCCCCTAACATTCGGGTTGGTGAGGGAATGGATGCATGCCTACTCCCCCATCCCCACTCTCCCTTCTAGTTTTAGAATTATCTTTGATGTATTGAGGTGGGTAAGATCATATTTCTAAAGTATATAGTGAAATAGAAGACCCAAATGGTTATTTATGTAAAGGTACATTACGTATTAGAAAACCCTTTGAGTCATTGATGATGATTATAAACTAGGTGCACTATAAGTCCCTATGGTGTATTGAGATAATGATATGATGTAAGTAAAATAGTGGACTATAAGTGGTATTTATGGGATGGTCTATTTTGGTGTTGATGTAAGGATATATATTAGAGGCTATACATGGTAGGTGGAGGGAATTAGGTTAATGTCCTTCATGATTTTGATTCCCAACAGTACTGGTTTTGAGAAGTGTTGATGATATGTGATATGTGATAGAGGCTATTGGCTAATGATGATGTTATGGATAAGGTTTGTGGTATGGTTGTAATATGAGATATAGTATTCTATGGAATAAATGTCAAAGATATTGGGAGAATATGACATTTGATATTAGGGTGCGATAGTGAAAAAAATAAGAAATTGGTTTTAGGGTGCCTTTGTGTCATATTCATCTGATATTATTTTACTATGCATGATTATGATATTTAGTAATTGAGTCTTGGTGAGTATTTTCAATAGTTGAACTACTATGTGCTTACTAGTTATGTTGTTTGTTCAATGATGTGTTATTATACTCCTTTAACTTTTTCATTGGAGGTATTGTGTATAATCATACTAAGGATACATATTATGATAAACCCCATATATATAAAAAATTCCAGATTCCTAGGATATTTTTTTGTGACTAAGTTGGGTCGTACTATCTTTTTGCCTGGTGTTTGTTGTGAAATCACTACCGTGGAGATTTATTTGGTATTTTTATCTTGGGGTTTTTATTTTTTTACTTATTCATTCTTTAAAGTATTATTGTTGATTTAAATATATATATATATATATTATGATGTTGTTAAATGTTATTCTTTTTTTATTATTGGTACATATGATGGTAATTCCCCTCATCCTTATTTTTTATACCCCTATTCTAGTCATCAACCAAGGGCCTGTAAGAGGTTGGATATGGGGGTCACTCTCATCTTTAATTTAATTCTAGGAAGAGTTGCCATTGAGGTTGTGTATTGAATTGACCCGGGTAACCCTCAAACGTGGTAACTGACCCATTCTGTTACATACCCGAAGGTTATTCCCGATCCTCATGGGTTGGAGGCAAGCACCAATGCATCAAAAAATACAACAAAGGGAAAATTTTATCCCAACATGATCAAACACATTTCATATATGTATACACAAAATGAAAAGGAATTTGGAATACTAATGGAATATATATACCATAATTGTTAAAAGACAGTAGAAAAGAACAATTAAAAAAGTAGTCAACGTTTCGAAAACAAGCCTAACTACATGGACTAAAACCAAAAACTACTCCATGAGATAGTGTGGATGAACTCCCTACATCTCACCACCAGCTACCCAAAACCAGCTAACACAAACCTCACCACCTCACTTCAGCGCCTTTCCCTTCCCAGTATTGGAAGACATACAAATGTCTACGCACCCCTAAGGAGGTGCATAAGGTGTGAGCTAACATCCTCCATAGGATCCCACCTGGGTGTTCCATATCAAGCCTCTATATAACTATTCATGTATTCTTATTTGAAATATAACATGGAATGATAAGCAGTAATGAAATTTTATAGAAAACATGGGTAAACATTTCCCTTTTTCCTAGTTCTAAACAAAAGTAGGTACAAAATGTATATAAATTATAACTCAGAAATCCAATAAGTACAAAATAAAAGAAGCAGTAGAGGCATAAGTACCAAGGAACACTATATTTTAGACTAGAAGAATACTTATACCATAATAAATCATGTGCACAATCCAATTCCTATAACACATTCCTAGGAAGAAGAGGAATACCCCATGAGTAACCCCCCCGAAAATGCTAATAGTTGTCCCCTAGAACAATGGGACTAGGAAACCAAGGAAATACCCATGAGAAAACCTCCTAATAATCAAAAAACATGGATTATGGACTCTAGATAAACCTTCCACCTAAGTACCCAAGGTAACCTAAGTGCTCATTTTCACAAATCAATTTCAATATTTTAAAAGTACCCATTTCATTTTCATTTATCAAAAATCATGGAAAAACATTTCTCTCAAAAACCCCTTCTTAAAAAAATGAAAATAGTCATTCCAATTTGATATATCAACTTATAAATTAAGAGAAACTAGGATAATTATCATAGGATAGAGATGGAACCACCTACCTCAAAGCTCAAGTCACACATTCCCGTAATAGGATCCACCAACAATGAAAACCCAATGATGAAAACGAAGGCCCTAGAATATAATAAAAACATTAATATTGATATAAATTAGAAAAGAAGGGGTTGGTGGAAAGGGAAAACACCAAATACCTCAAGAAAAGACATCTACTGCACCAAAAACTAACCAAGGAATGGCCTCCATAATGAGATCTCCCAAAGGATCTCGAAGAATACAGAAAGATTCAAAAACTTAGGCCACCAGATCTGATAATGTTACCCTAGGGTGCCACCATTATCAAGAGAAATGAAGAATCAGAAATATTTCTTACCTAGAGAGATGCGCCACAACTATAATAAAAGATCCAATGTTGAATGGATCAATCTTGATGGAGCATAGTCTCCCAAAATAACCCGAGAAGATCTCTAGGTAGGGATCCAAGGGCCTGGAGAAAAGAACTGAAACCAAAATAGCCACTCGCCTATTTTAAAAACTACACGAGGGCCATTTGATGATGTGTAATAATATTACCTACTGTGAAATCCATGGTGTTCTAGTATGTTGAAAAATCCTTCACCTCGAATTAAAAATACATTATTTTAAAATTTATGATGTGAAACCACTCTTCCCGAGGTGTAAACTTTCACAGCATGAATACCCTTTCATGACTTGTATCTAGTAATAGTTACATGATGTGTCACCTAGTAATACAATGTGAAAGACTTTTGAATCATGTAGAAAAATCTGGTTAAATATGAAAGTACAACAAATATCTGACTTCACCATTTTAGGTATCTTACCAATTCCTTCCTAGTCCTTTACAGACAATGGAAAAAAGGAAAACCATGAAGAGGATAAAAAATACCTGATAGATTAGTAATAGTATCTTACAAACTCCCCACTATAAATAATTTTTGTCCTCAATAAGTCATGTAAAAGATGTAATCCATGGAAATATATGAGTTCACTGCTCCTTCATCAACGACTCGTGTTCCCAATTCTCATTATAATTTGATCCTTGTTTCCATAGAACCCTAACTAATGGAATAAAATTCCCACAAATAACTTTCACTTGAGAGTCAATAATCTCAATTGGTTTCTCCAAAATAGAAACATATGGTTCAAAGTCAATTTCTTCCCAACTTAGAATGTGAGCAGGATCAGGATGGTATTTCCTAAGATGATACATGTGGAAATAATCATGAATACCTATAATAAAAACCAACAATGCTAATAGATAAGCAACCTATATGAGCTTATCAGTGACCTCAAATGGTCTAACTAATCTTAGAGCCAACATAAAAGAACAAATATCAATTCAAAAGGTCTAACATATCTCTGTCTCTAACTCAACGACACCCTCCTGAGGAACTCATGGAAGGTACAACCATGTAATATATATGGATAATAGATATATGAATAATTTTCTTCGGTTTATGAAGATAAATGGGATAGAACCATTTAATTATTTTAAAAAAAGTATCATCACTCAAAATAAAAGATCACTTGAACCATATGCTTATTATATAAATAAAAGGTACTTGATTATATGTAATGAAAAGATAATAAACATAATCCAATGAGGGGAAACTCTAGAAATGGGAACCCATGAATTGGTATTCTATATTAGTGATTTTGGATGGATGTTATAAATACCGACTGGTATCCCATTTCTATATATGGAAAATAAAATAAAACATTTAATTGAGATGACCAAGCATGTGAGTATATGAGATGTTCCGGAAAGTTGTAGTATTTTTTGTGAGGGTGTGGAAGTAATATGAGTGGACTAATGTATCTCATTAATGTAGCGGGGATAGAAATTGTTTGAGGCAACATAAATGTGTGATTGACAGTGTTATGATAATTGTGTAACCCGATATTCTTACAGCTCCTCAATGAGGTGTTCACGCTATCTCCTAGGGACCAGACTTGTTTGGTTTGTATGGTCATGCTAAGTAAGTGGTAAATGTGATCAATGAATCATATTTATTGTATTATGTATACTTTATGATCAATGGGTCATCTTTATTATATTATGATTCTGCAATCTTACACTATCGTATATTTTGTGTAGGCACATTGTGATATAAATGGATAAAAGCTGGATCTCTTTACCGAGGAACACACCTCAGTATGTTAAGGGTTTGAATGAGTTTTTAGATTTTGTGATTTCTAATTGATCTTTTGAAGGGAGAATAAGATGTCCATGTACTAAATGTAAATTTAGAACATGGTTGAAGAGAGATTAAGTTTATGAACATTTAATACTGAAGCAATTCCCTGGTCAAAATTTGTGTTGGAATTGGCATGGAGAATCGAACAATACAGAAAGATTGAGCACTGATGTTAATCCACAGAATGAGGTCCCAAGTTTGTCGACAATGGAAAATGAAATGAAAAACCTCATAAATGATGCATTCGGCACTGCAAGACACCACTATCAGCATCAAAACATATCAGAACAACCAGAAGAGGGTGCTACAAATTGAAACGTGACAAGTGATGTTTTTGAGACTGTAACACAAGTAGATCAAGATTGGAACATATCATTGGATCCTCGTCTTGATTCTGTAGAGCCAAATGTAATGGAAAACTTCACTGAGAAAAATGAATTTCATGATTTAGTTGACGATGGAAATCAAGATTTGTATAGTGGGTGTTTGAAATATTCAAAGCTTTCATTTCTGCTGAAGTTGTACCATATCAAATGTTTATGTGGAATTAAAAATCAGGCAATGTCCATGATATTGGAATTGATTCGTGATGCATTTCCTGAAGCAAAAATCCCAGAATCTTTTTATGATATGAAAAAAGTTGTTAACAAGCTTGGTCTGAATTATATAAAAATACATGCATGTCCCAATGATTGTATGCTTTATTGGGGAGAGGATTCAAGTAGACAGAATTGCAAGAAATGTTCTTCTTCTGTATATAGATGTTCTTCCACTTCACAGTTGCTGATGTGATAGCATGGAAGTGGACTTTGAAAAATCTTGGTAAAAAATGGAAAGATTTCAAATGGAGATTTTGGTGTGATGTCAACGATACTTCGTTGACCTTGGAACAAATGTATGACAAGCTACCCAGTGGGGTACCGAAAGAGTAGTGGAAAGTTTTTGTTGACAGGCATCGTGATGAGAAGCGGATGGTATTGAAATATATATTATTATATTATCCTCATTTTACATTAATACATGTATATGAAGAGGAGATGACATTGGATACATTACTGTTAAATTTCATTTTATTTATTTCAGGATCTCTCACGACAGAATGCATCAAACAGGGCGAAGCAAGTCATCCCTCACACAGCGGGATCAAAAACCTTTTCTAGAAGCCGAATGTCATTGGTAATATTTTAAATAGTTTAAATATTTATAATAAAATATTATCTATTTAATATATTGAATTTTTGATTTATCTTTGCTTAATGCAGTCACAGAATTTAGGGCACGAAGCCTCATGGACTGAACTGTGGTTAGATGTTGACAGAAAATTAGATTGCTCTTTTGTTAATGAGCCTACCAAAGAAGTTGGGGTATGAAGTCAAATTTTTATTATAATAACTTATTATTAGTTTTTACTGTGTTAATATGTATTGATATTTGATTTATAGGTAAAAATTAAAGAACTATGGTATGCCAATCCTGGGCAGTCCTACTCAGTCTCCCAGGATGACCCGGTTGCTCAAGTCCTTGGGAAGGAGCATCCTGGTAGAGTGCGCGGGATGAGTTTAGGACCCGTACCATCTGAGGTCTTTAGGAGACCATCAGGGATTCCAGCCGCATCTACTCTTGGTTATAGTCAGCCCATACCTGAAGATGCTCAGAGGGAGATTTCTTCTCTACGAGCCACAGTTCAAGACCAATGAGCTCAGATATCCGCTATGGAGAAAGCATTGATGGATTTATATCAACAGATGAGAAGATATGCCCCCAGTGGTAGTGCACCGAGTGGTGGTGAGCAGGTAAATCACAAAAAATCAAAATCATTTAGTTTTCAAACTTTTATTGGTTTTAAGTTTAATTATAAATATGCAATAATATTTAATTTTCAATATAATGTTCTTATAGGTGGCAACAGGAGATGTAGGTGGAGAGGGTGATGATGCATCATCAGACTATCAGTAGTATTGTTGATGTGTTGAACAAATAGAGGGGTTTTACATGATTAATTGGGATAGTTGATGGGGCTTCACATGATCAGGAATAGATCAAATGAATTGCATAACCCCTTTGCATGATGTTCCTAGGGTCATGTGATCATGAGCCTCATTTAAGTTCACATGGTCCTTGTGACCTAGGTGATTAATCTATATGTATACATGCTAGAATTTTATTTCCTTTGGGTATATATTAATACCTATGCTTTGGGTATTTCTTTGTTCCTAAAATATACAATGCTCATTTGGCTAGCGTCAAAAAATGCCCCCCCCCCCCACAAAAGTGATGTTCGAAGGAACAAGGACTTAGTTATGAGGTAGGAAATGACTTCATGAGTCTCTTATGCTTTCTTTGGTTGGAATTCAAAACATATTTTGGTATTCTATAAGTCCATTCATATTCCTTGAGGTTCCCTACAAATAGGGGGTGAGAGGCTGGTCATTTGACCGGTGACATGAAGCTCCATAGCTCTCAAAACCTCCTCTCTCGTGCGATTGTTTTTCAAGACAACTTTGAATGACCTCATCACAAGAACCATACAAGAGACCTAATCATGTGATCATGTCACTTGACCTCTTTGTGTGATCACCTTGTCTAAATATCTCACTTAATCAATCCATGAACTAATCAATGGTAATTTATTTGAACTTTGATGCACACCCTTGGCCATTAGTCTATCTTATGTGATTCAGTTGTCTCTTGAGGGTCTGTTCATGATCTACTAATCTTTATGTGATTCATGTGACCTTCACATGGTAACATGATTATATGTATTAAAAAAATCATGTGATCAAAAGATGTTTTATGGGTTATGTGATTTTCGTGACCTAGAATGGATCATGTGATCCACGTAATGTTTTCCATGTTATGCACTTATTTTGTTTGATTAGCACAACTGATTCTCTCATAATGGTTACACATCTTCTAATATATTCTCTATTCTATTTAAATATGTCCTCTATTTCTCAAAGGTCTTCTTATGTGGTAGACTGGAGAGACCTTATTTCCTGGAACCATAATGTCAATCATTGATACAAAGTATTTTATAACAATGATGTTTTAAAGGTTCTTATTCTGACTGAACATCAACCCATTTAATCCTCATTCCTCCTCCTTATTGGACAAACGACTAGTAGTGATCCCTCCCCTCTCTTCTTTGGCACATTTTGATCCATACACTTTAATCCTTTATGGAATCAAATATTTTCAACTTTGATCATCTCTAAACTATAAGTATATGTCCATGTGACCCCCAATCTCTTGTTTCATTTGATGTTATCTTGTGTTTCATTCTAAATCCATAATTTTAGGTATTTTGTATGATTTAGGTATTCTTATGGAATTGGATCAAATTTTTCATCAATATTAAATGAAAGGGTGTTTATGAATATTGCGTAGGTGGTGCATAAATTTTCTCCTTATTATATATATGTTGTATGTGTTGTTTGATGCACAAGTGTAGGAGGGAAGGTAACAATGGATTAGGATGGAACAAAATTAGACTTCCTCATAGATGAGATTCAGGAAAGGTTTGTTAGGGCTATGTATGGTCCTATGGTTTATAATTATTAATCATGTACATCCATGAATTAAATTGAAATTGGTGGTAGAACTTGGAGTGATAACCAATAAGGGTATGTATTAATGTGAAATGATAATATCTTAAAAGTTATTTAAAGAAATTCCTCAATGATGGTGAATTATATACAACATAATTGATAGTGGAGATCTTGTCCAAGTAAGGGTGACTTGAGTAAGATGATGTATATTTTTGGTTGGGTGTAATTAAATTCTTGTTATTACTTGGTGCTTTAGTTGGGTTTCATTCCAATGATGTTTCTATATTGTTAATTAGGTTTGGCATAATGCTAACCATTTCTTTGGCATGCTATATAGGTTGGCTATTTTTTAACCATGTTCAAAACTTTATAATAAGTTGTATAAGATGCCAACTATCATTCTTATTGGTATATGGCATGGGTGTGATTCCAACCAAATTTTTGTCGTTATGTAGGTTATACATGATTCTGACAATTTATCTTGGTTTTTACATATATTGGGATTAATTCCAAATATTCCTATGACTTCTTATATGGGTTGGGTGCAATTAAAACTAGTGTTCTTGTTAGTTACATGGGTTAAATGTAATTCCAACTATTGTTATTATTTATTATATTGGTTGGGTTTAATTTTAACCATTGTTATCTTCATGTATATATGTTGGGTGTAACACCAAACCTTCTCTTATTTGATAGTTGTGTTGTGTGTGATTAAAACCATGAATGTTTTTAGTACATGTGTTGGTAGTGATGTTAACCATATTGGGTGTAACACCAAACCTTCTCTTCTTTGATAGTTGTGCATGCTATTCATCATTACGAGGAGACATATATTTTTTAGTTTATCATGTACCATAAACCATAATTCCATAGTGAGTTGATTAGTTGATGGTTTCTAGGAACCAAAACTATTTATCTAGCCCATGGTGAGGTAGAAATTGGCCTATGAAATATTTTTAAGCTTGGGGGAATACTTCTATTATTGGAAACATATGATGAATTCCCTCCCATTGAGAATGTTTGGCATGATAAATGGTTTCTTGTTGGGTTTGTTTTTTAGGGCAGTGGTGCAGTATAAGCAGAAATGCTATTTTTTTTTCGGGTCAGCATTTCGCGGCGGTTTTAACCGCCGCAAAATGTAATCGTCAATACACTTAGCAGCGGTTAAAACCGCTGCGAAATCACATCGGAATTAGCGGTGGTTAAAACCGCCGCTAAGAAGGTGCATGGAATGCCTGAATTTTACGACGATTATAGCCTCTGCTAATTAAATAGCCCTTAAAATGCCACTAAATTTACCAAAAACCTCCGCGAAATGAGGTACTATGACGCTTTTCTTTGACCGCCGCGAAATGCATAAAACTACTGCTAATGGATTGCCGATGCCCAGTTTAGCGACGGTTTCTGTAAACCGCCGCTATATAAAACAAACCGCCGCTATATAAAACAAACCGCCGCTAATAGGCGGTTTTCGTGTAGTGAGTGCATAATGTGTTCCATGTGTCTCAGTTGAAAAAGTATCAGCCTGATCCTGACCATGTGATCAAATAGGATCACGTTGACCTAGAGATGGATGATTTGTTGATACATATCCATGTACAGATTGTTGATAGGAAAGAGAAATTCTTGCGTGAAAAAATTGAGGTTCTAGTGAAGGTTTTATGTCAGCATGTTCAGATTCAGGAAGAGAAATGGGAACATGAAAAAGAAATGAAAGAGCAGTGGTTGTAACTCTTTTAGTTGGATGAAGGTTTTCTACTTTCCGAGGATGGAAAGACCAATGGTGGGGAGAATTTAGTACCCCTGGTTTCTGGAATGTAACCCTTAATTGATTCTTTTCATGGTTTTTATGTTAAGTGTGTTAAATGGGAGAGTCGGGATAACTTGGAATGATGTTTTGAGGCAAAGGGGAAGTCGCACGGGAGGCGAACGGTTTGTGTAAACCGTGCGGCCAAACCGTGCACAGTGGGTCTTGGAGGCAGTATCTTCCGCATGGTCAGCGCACAGTTTGTCTAACCGTGCAGCCAAAACGTGCGAGAAGGGTGGTCGAGGCAGTATCTAACGCACAGTTAGCGCAAGGTTTTCCAAATCGTGCGAACTAACCATGTGAGCACTTAAATGAGATCCTTAAATTGTGGATCTCATGCATTTTGCCTCTAAAAGCCTCGTTTAAGCTCCTAAGTGGCCCTAAATCGGGATTTTGGTTCTCTTAAGTTCAAGGAAGGTTCTCCCATCATTTTGGAGGTGATCCGAAGGCTTCTCTTTGAGAATCGAAGCCGGATTCTTGAGGTATGTGATCGTTCTTGATCGGTTTCTTAGATCTTCTTAGATTTACTTCTCCTATTATCTTGTTTTCTTAGATCTATGCATGATAGGGGTAGATCTATGTGTGTGGATACCAAATATGATGATATTTGGTCTTGGTTGTGTTAGGAGAGTAGATCTAAGGAGAATTCTTGGAAAATCAACCCGGTTTTCTTTTGCGTTCTTCATTCGTTGGGGTTTTCGTCAAAACCATTGTGGTAGGAGGCTTCTCTCTCGACTCCTCTTGTTAGAATTAATTGGAAGGCTTTCAAATTGAATGTGTGGTGTTGAATTGATTGTGATTTGGTTGTTAAACATTTTTTGGAAACCCTCTTGAGTGATGGTTGTGAAATCGGGAAAATTGGGGATTTTGAATGACTACTTTGGTTCTTGATTTTAAAATAGAGATTTTAAAATGGGGATTTTTTGGAATTATAAATGTTTGATGAAAATGGGTTATCAATAAAAAGTATGTTTTATTGAAATGGTTTGAATTAGTTGACTTTAATAAAAGGGGGATGTTTTATTGAAGTGAAAGGACTGTTTTGAAATTGGATTATGCTTTGGTTTTCAATAAAAGTACAGTTTTATTGAAATTGTTTGAATTGGTTGAATGAACTTGGTCTGATAGAAATGGTTTTCAACAAAAGTTTTTTTTATTAAACGGATGGTTTTGGCATGATTGTTGGGAATTTGTGGTGTGTGTTCATGTTGCATGTATGAGGCTTGGTTGAAATAAGACCTTGTGCTCGGTGCCAAAATCTTAATGGAACATGGTAACTATACGTATGAGGCTTGGTCAAAATATGACCTTGTTCTCGGTGCCGAAGGGGTAATGGAACATGGGAAACAATTAACTTGTGATGACTTGGTAGATCGACAAGAAACTGCTCATGATTTTGGAACTGTCATTACATTGCATGTATGGTTGGTTGCATGGTTTTGGGAATGATTGGGCATGTCAAAAAGGGATTTTGTAAAATGGTTCTAAAGCTTGATTGGTTATTTTTCTAGAAAAATAACTTGTTGGAAAATTTGTTTCAATGGATCTTGGATTCTTTTAGTTACAAATGGTTTTGGAAACTTGTTTATATTTAGTTATAAACTTATTTTGAGAAAATGTTTTATATAAACTATTTTTATATAATTTTCGCTAACTTTGCTATCCTAGTGGTGTGAGTAGGGAAGTCATTGGGGAAAACATACTGAGTTTTATACTCACCCCTACATTGGCACTTTGGTGCTTTTGCAGATGTCGTGTTCCGGGACACAGGTAAAGGTAAATAATCTTATTTCTAGTGGCTCACTACTGGAATAGTGGGATATACCAACACTTTCATTCCAACAGTTTGAAAAAACCATTGGTATAGTTCTTTTTTCCCAATGGTTTAAGGAAACCATTGGGAAATCGCCCATTAGAACACTTCTTCCCAACGGTTTCCTTAAACCGTTGGGAAATCTCCAATTAGAACACTTTTTCCAAACGGTTTCAATGAAACTGTTGGGAAATGTCCAAAAAATAACATCCTTTACCAACAGTTATACAAAACCATTGATAAATAATACCTTTCCCAACAGTTTTTTAAAACCATTGGGATAGTTTTCCTCCAAATACATGGAACCCCCAATTCAATGTCCATGCGCGACTGTAGCCCTAGCTCACTGTCTCTCCCGAAGGTATCTCATTACCCACTTTCCCAAACTCCTTCCATCCTCTTCAATCATCACTTTTCTTGTTCTACACTACAAATCGGTATGTGTTATCTTTGTTTTGTGGTTATGATTCTATGATTTTTTTTTCTATTTTGATTTGGATTTATGAATCTATGAATTTTTGTTTTATGTTTTGATTTCGATAAATTTCTATTTTAATTTGGTGTGGGGGAGGGTGTGCAGATGGGGTGGGGGTGGATGTCGAGGCAGGGCTATCCATGTGGGGTGGGGGAGGGGCTGTCTAGGTAGGTTGGGGGAGGGGGCTGGGTTGTCCAAATAGGGAGGGGGTAGGGCTGTTTGTTTGTTTTATGTTTACTATTTTAATTTGGGGTGGGGGAGGGTGTGCAGGTGGGTGGGGGAGGGTGTCCAGGCAGGGTTGTCCAAGTGGGGTGGGGAGGGTGTGTAGGTGGGGTGGGGGGGGGATTTTTAGGTAGGGTGGGGGGATGGGTTGTCCAACTGGGGTGACAGTAGGGTTGTCCAGGTGGGGTGGGGCTAGGTATGGGTTTTCCAAGTGGGGTGTGGGGGGTAGGGGTGTCCAGGTGGGGTGGGGGGGGGGGTGGGTTTTCCAAGTGGGGTGGGGGTAGGGATGTCCAAGTGGGGTGTTAGGGGGGGATGGGTTGTCCAAGTGGGGTGGGGGTAGGGCTATCCATGTGGGGTGGGGAGGGTGTGTAGGTGGATGAATCTCATAACTATAAACTCTCTATAAATTTTGGAAGTATGAAAATGTATAGGGACATTCGTGATCATTTTTTGGTAGGATAACATAAAAAGTGTTTGATGTTTTTATTCCTTTTTTATTTGGATTTTCTTTTGATGTTGATGTTTCTTATTGATAACTATGATGGGAATATATTTTAGTTTCTAAATCGGCTGAGAATCCCCCACCATAAACAGTGTATGCAACCTCTACCCTTATTTAATCATTCTGTTTACACACCCTATTCAACCTCTACCCTCATTTAATCAGTGAACTCAAGTCATTAATTCAAGCCTTCATTATCAATATCAAGTAAGAAATTGAATGATGTATACCCATCCTCACATGATTTCTTACCTTAGATAGTTTCCAACATATGGAATACGAGCTTTTGAATTCATCAGTTAACCAGGATCATATATTCCATTTTCCCCAAGATAACTGTACTAATATAACTTTAGGGTCAATTAAATCTGGTTCTCATTGTATGTTGAATTTTTGGTGTCCTTCTTGGCCAATACTCACTTTTATGAGGGTGGGGTGCTTTTCACTAGCCATGCCGGCATGTGTAGACATCCATAAAAATGTTAGATGAGTCACGAGTTTAATTCAGTAATGTTGTTATCATTGACATACTTTATTATTAATCTCAACTTTAAAAATAATTTTTTTTTCTATACTTTATGAAATTAAATCTTTTTACAAGACATGAACAACCTATTAGTGTAGAATCCTAAAATTTATTCACCAATAGGGGGTGCTTGACTTGGGGAAGTAATTGTGTAATGACAGGTATCGCCATAGAGGTGCCAATAATTAGTTATTGAACATGAGTGAATGATTTGGGATTCCTATAACACATAATAGGACCTGAGGCATGTGCCTCTTATAGACCTAATGAAAATGAATATAAATAAATTTTAATTTAATTTCTGAGTACTTGTTCTTTACATTGTTTTAATAGTTCACTATATCGACTAGAAACTTCTTCCTTTATTGTTTACTTAAATGTATTTTCTATTAAAGTTCAATCCTATTGAATTGTTTATGACAATATGACTTATATGAATTATTTTTACAGAATGGACAAAATTTGGATGTATGAAACCGATCAGATCTCAAGCGATTTTCAAAACAATTTGGAGAGCTTTGTAGATTTTGCATTTCACAATGATTCAGATAGTGGTCGCATACACTAACAATGTTCCAATTGTGTTGGTAGACCTTGGTTGAGCCATGAAGAAGTCAGTTACCACATAACCAAATATGGTTTTCAAGCAAACTACTTTTTGTGGTATCACAATGGGGAGAAAATTAAATCTCAAATTGCTAATGATCGAAATGGAAGGACTGGAATGGAGAATTTGTTAGATGATCGGTTTTCATTTATTCATCATCATGAAAAAAGAAAGGATTCAGACTCATGAATTCTTAGATATGAGGATAGATGATGCATTTATTGAAAATGATAATATTGATAGGGTGAAAAAATTTAATGATGCTTCCACGACTCCAGTATATCGACAATGCGATAAAATGAAAAAGCTATAATTTTTAATCCGATTGTTTCATGGGAAAACTATGTATGAGATTTCTAATACAGAAATAGATTAAATTCTAACCCACTTGAAGGATTTACTTCCAGATGATGCACATATTACCTCAAACCACTATATGGCATGGAAATTATTTGAGGAACTTGGATTTTCAAGAAAAAAAATTCATGCTCGCCCAAAAGATGGCAGTTTATTCTGGGAGGAAACCGCTGAACAAAATGATTGTTTAAAATGTGGCACATCCCGCTAGAAGTCAGAATATGATGGAACACCATCTCGCATTCCACAAAAAGTATTGTGGCACATTCCCTTGATCCCCAGACTTTAGAATCTTTTTATGTCTGATGACATATCAATAAAAATGAGATGGGATGATACTGAGAGAAATAAGACTAATGATGAGTTGGTTCACCTACAGATTGATTTGCATGGAAGATATTTGATGCTCGACATCTTGATTTTGCAGCTGACGTGCCTAATGTGAGGTTGGGTCTTTCATGCGATGGTTTTAATCTCTTTGGGAAGACTCTTACTTCACACAGCACATGGCCAGTTTTTATACACATTTATAATCTTCCCCCATGGTTGTGTATGAAAAAACCTTTCACTTTCATGAGTATAGTCATATCTGGACCTTCTGATCCTGACATTGATTTTGATGTATACATGCCACTTTTAATAAAAGATTTGAAACTTCATTGTTATGTGGTTGTGCGCACATATGATGCATGTTTGAAAGACATATTTTATATGTGTGATGCGCTTATGTGGACGATCAATGATTTTCTGGCTTATGCAATGATGTCTGGATGGAGCACGAAGGGAAAACTGTCATGTCCTGTTTGTATGAAGAATACAAGATCTATAGAACTAAAACATCACCGTAGTTTCAGTTTTATGGGACATCGACAATTCTTGCCAATGGACCATCCATATAGAAATAATCATCGAAGATTTGATAATACTATAGAGACCAATGATCCACCTCAGTGTATGTCTGGAACTGTTCTGCTTAATTAATTAAAAGATTTCATCTTTTCATTCGGGAAGGGTCAAATGAAATCTGGAAAGATAAATAATGTTTCCACTAAAACCTGTTACAATTGGAGGAAGAGGAGTATCTTTTTTGATTTTCCTTATTGGTCAACCAATTTTTTACGTCGTTTCTTAGACGAAATGCATATTGAAAAGAATATATGCGAAATGTTGTTTTCGATTCTTATTAATGTCAAAGGGAAGACAAACGATGATTTACGATCTCAGCGTGACATGGTGGATTGGGGCATCAGACCAGAATTACATCCTTGCATATTAGTGAAAATAAATGGAAACTTCCATGTGCTTCTTATGTGATGACACCTACGGGAAAAAAATTTCTAGAAGTATTAGATACTATTAGAGTTCCTGATGGTTATTCAAGAAACATATCTAAATGGGTCGACAGAAGAGATTTGAAGCTAAAATATTTGAAGACTCATGATTATCATGTTCTTCTGCATGAGTTGATTCCAATAGCAATTGTCATCTTCTATCCAATAATGTAAGGTTGACTGTTCTTCGGTTGTTCCATTTGTTTAGATATCTTTGTGCTAAGAAGTTGTCCAAGTCTTTCTTGAAATTTTTTTTTGCAGATGCCCCATTAATTTTGTGTGAGTTGGAGAAAATATTTCCTCCATCATTTTTCACATGCATGCTGCATCTGAAGGTCCATATTACCACTGAAATACTTCTTAGAGGACCTATTTATTTTCGTTGGATGTATCCAACTGAATGAAATATGCACACATTAATGTCTTATGTAAGAAACAGTAATAATCCAGAAGGTTCTATCGTGAACAGTTACTTGGCTCAAGAATGTATAGATTTCTGCTCAATGTATTTGTCTGATCTTACTACAAGAATGAACAGAACAATGAGAAATGAAGAAGAGTAGTATGAGAAAATTGAGCCCAGTTTTCCATCACTTCCTCAAACAAGAGGAATTCCTGGATCATATACATTGAAGACATTAAGCCATGAAGAGCAGGAGATGGCACATCGCACAGTTTTGTTCAACAGTGATTTGTTTGATGACTATATCAGGTAACCAAATTGAATATATACATCTTACATATATATATCTATTAAACTATTCATATTTTTTATCTTCAGGGAACATAAAACAATAATAAATAGAAAGCATCGTTGTTTATCGTTGATAAGGAGGGAGGCTTTTTATAGCAAAGAGTTTTATGCTTGGTTAAAATTGATGGTAAAAGTATTAATATTTAAAATAATTAAATAAATATTTAATTAAGTTTAATAATAATTTATATTTCAGGTATTGAGTTTTTCTGCTTACTCTGTCTCTGAGGAAATAAGAGCTTTGGATTTTGGTCCTAATACCGTGGTTTGTGACTGTAAATCAATTTTTATCAATGGGTAAAAATTTATTGTCATTGAACAAGAAAAGAACATGAGAACACAACATAATGGTGTTATTGTTACTACCACAACAGATTGTTATGCCAGTTCATTAGATAGTAGATCGCGATTTGAAAATGCGGGTTATTATGGAGTCGTTGAGAAAATAATAATATTGTATTATTACTCTCATAGACGAGTCACAATGATGAAATTCTATTGTTTTGATTCGATGACGTGACAGAGCACATTTATTGATGATTGTGGATTTTGAGTAATTAATATGACATGCAATCTTTCTACTGAAGAACCATATGTGTTGGCATCAATGGATAAACATGTTTTTTATGTCAAAGACCAACTTCGACATGAATTTGGTGTCATAGTTGAAGTAATTCCAAGACATATTTATGATGATGGTGATGATGGAATTGACACTTTTTCTACTGCCATTGGAACCAATCCATTTATTTATTTTGATGACTCCAATAGCTCAATTTTCAGAGTTGATTGTGAACCTGAAGTTGTGGTTGAAAATATATATAATCATTAATCCATGTTCTCAATTCTTTTGGTTTACCTCGAGTTGGGTTGTTAAGGTTGGTACTATTCAAATTGATTTAATATTGATCACAAATATGTTTTAGCTGACACGACCATTATGTGAATTTTAAATGTTTATTGGTTGAAATTTTATTTGAATTGCATTTTCTAATTTAGAATTGAACTATATTCAAACCTAGTCAAACAATATTTCTAACTTGGTGAACATTACAACTTGTATGATTTACTAAATCCACTCACACCCTTCTAAAACAATTGGTAGCTAAATTACCAATGAATCCTCCTATTCCCTCATATATTTAGTTTTTTGGGTTAAACATTAGTTTCCTTTTTCTAATAAATTTCAATTTTTTTTCAAAAGCAAGAAATGTAGCCAATTGAAGAGAGAAGAAGGAAAATAATGATGGAGAACAATCTTCTAATGGAGGAGATGGGCAGTCCACCATTAGTGCCTGCAGTGAGTAATTTATTTCAAATATATATATTTAAATAATATATAATATCTTGTGATTAATTTTTTTGTAAGCATTTTTGTAGGATCCACCTATACGTCAACAGTTATTCGACAAGGAGCCTAGTACTGGTCCTAGTACTCTGGCCAGTGGTATGAGGGGGGTTCGTACCAGAGGTAGAGGAGTAGCTCCACATACCCGACTAGACCCTACCCCTCCCACTAACATGTCATCATTCCCACATTCTGATCCTGGTGTGTCGTTAGGGACACACGGGATATTTAGGCCTCCCATGTTTTCTCCACCTGTTGCATATTCTACCTCTGGTCATACAGTTGTCCCATTTTCCTTTCCTTCAACTTCTGTCTCTCCAAGAATCTATATTCCATCGTCTTCGACTCCTGTTCCACCACATGATGTTCCATCAGTTTCTGTGGATCCAGCGGCACTCAGTGATCAGACTGGCACATGTATATTTACAGAACCCTAACAAATTTTTATACCAATATTTATTCTCATTATAACATTCTTTTATAAAATATTTGTTTTTCTTTCATGACAGATACATCTACTAACAGGAGGAGGGAGTGGGGGCGTACACGCATGCGTGCAGTGTGGAACCACCTCAAACAGGTAATGGTTCATTATAATGAAGACAAACCAAATGGATTCTGATTGTGTTGATACATTATCACAACGATCCATGGGTCATTTTTGACGTGTACGAGTCAACCCCGCCTCAACTTGAGGCACGGTGTGGCCAGCACCACTCAACGTGTGTCTCTTTTGTTTCAAAAGGAAATCATTTTAATTGAAAACATCAACTGGCCTATGGAAAACCAAAAAAATAGATTAGGATTGTGTTGATAATTTAGGAAAAATGATCCATGGGTCATTTGATACATGTACAAGTCAACCCCGTATAAATCTGAGGCGCAGTGTGGCCGGTACCACTCTAACTGCGTCTCTTTTGTTTAAAATGGAGAGGATTATACGCAAAAAGAAAAATTTTCATACGAGAAACTGACCAAACGCATTAGGAATCTATTAAAACTTTTGGAAAATTATCCATGGGTCATATGTGACGTGTACGAGTCAACTGTGCCTCAATCCGAGTCACGATGTGGCCGACACCACCCAAAGTGTCTCTCTTATGTTTAAAATGGACAACACTTTAAGTACATATGGAAAACTGAACAAATGTATTTTGATTGTGTTGATACTTTATAAAAACAATACATGGTTCATTGGTGACGTGTACGAGTAAACATCGCCTCAATCCGAGGTGCGGTGTGACCGAAACTACTCAAAGTGTCTCTATTTTGTTTCAAAAGGACATCATTTTAAGTGAAAACATCAACTGGAATACGGAAATCTTACCAAACGCATTTAGATTGTGTTGATACTTTAGTAAAATGATCCATGGGTCATTTGAGATGTGCATGATTCAACCCCGTCTAAATCTGAGGCACGGTGTGGCCGGTACCTCTCTAACTGTGTCTCTTTTGTTTAAAATGGATAGGATTATAAGTGAAAAGAACAACTGGCATACGGAAAACCAACCAAACGCTGTCGGATTCTATTGAAAATTTATCACAAAGATCCATGGATCTTATGTGACATGTACGATCCAACTCAGGATCAATCTGAGTCACGGTGTGGCTGGTATCACTCTAAGTTTCTCTCTTTTATTTAAAATGGACAACATTATAAGTACATACGAAAAAACAACCAAACACATCCGATTTCTGTTGAAACGTTAGGAGAATGATCCATGGGTCATATGAGATGTGTACAAGTCAACCTTGCCTCAATCCGAGATGTAGGGTGGCCGAAACCACTTAAAGTGTCTCTCTTTTGTTTAAAATGGACTTCGTTTTAAGTGAAAACAATAACTAGCATACAGAAAACTGACCAAACAGATTCTGATTGTGTTGATAATTTAGCACAATGATCCATGGCTCATATGTGACGTGTAAGAGTCAACCCTGCCTCAATCCAAGTTTCGGTGTGGCCGGAACCATTCATAGTGTCTCTCTTTTGTATAAAATGGACATCATTTTAAGTGAAAACAACAACTGACATATGAAAAACAGACCAAACGCATTAGGAATATGTTGAAACATTAGTACAAAGATCCATGGGTCATATGTGACGTGTACGAGTCAACCACGCCTCAATCCGAGTCACGGTGTGGCCAGAAACTACTGGTAATGGGGTCTATCCCCACACATATATACCCACGGTTTTATAAACCATGGGAATAGGTTGTTTTTATTTATCTTTACCCATGGTTTTATTAAAACAGTGGGTATTAAAACAGCATATTTCCCGAAGTATCGGGCTGCTCCTCACTCAACGCTCCCCCCATTCAACCCTACCTCCCTGACCCTTACTCCCGGCCCTGTCCTCACCTCCCCGACCACCGCCTCCTGGCCCTCTCCTCCCCTCTTCGACTCCCCTCCCCAGACTCCACCTCCCGGATCCACGTCCCAGCTCTGCCTCCCGGCTCCGCGTCCCGGCTCCACGTCCCGGCTCCGCGTCCCGACTCCGCCTCCAGGCTCCGCATCCCAGCTCCCGACCTGGACCCCTGGCCTTCGCCTCTGCCTCGACATCTCTTAAACAAGGTAATTTTACTTCTGATGCTCCATTAATGTTATGGGAGGATATCGATGATTCTTGGTTGATTATAGGGGTTACCATGTGTAATGATTAAACTCTAGGATTTGAAGTTGTAGATACTGGTTGATTTAAGTGTCACATAGATATCTATAGATTAGTAAAATTGGGAATTATTTATGATAGAGTTGGGTTTATCATGAATATCAACTTATATATATAATGTATGCTAACAGTCCTCATGTCCGAATACATATCTTCAAAAATTAATAACAAGAAAAATAAATATATTATAATTAATGATAAAAATTAAAATACATGAAAATGTATGTTAGTTATAGGATGGAGATACTGGTGTGGTACTCTATATGTGGAATGTGAAGTTGTAAATGGTTCTCAATCAATAGGTAGGTGTGGAATAAGAAAATATTCCCTTATAAGATTGAATTTCATGGGAGATAGAAGATCTAAAAATGGGGTTATAGATAATGATAGATCAGAAATTTTTTGATCCATACATGATGTAGTAATATGTGTGCAATGACACAACAATTCACTCATCTTATGTTATAAAATCCTTGATTGGATTCCTTATGTCCTAGAGAAATCAGTAGTGGATCTATATCAACACCAACATCTAGGTATGGGGGAATTTATATCTCAATTTCCATC